>CM030889.1:27752377-30344877 GCA_018136845.1 Heterotis niloticus | reverse complement strand
TTCGGGTCTAATTTGTTTCTGAAAACGCATGCCAAATTTTTCGAATACCAAGGGCCTATTTCCCCTTATTTCAAATATGAAAAAAAATAATAAAAGGCTCCAACCCACCTGAAAACATCTACTGTATGTAACCATCAACCTGTGACTACAGCATGATAAAACCCTAAACACCAGTTACCTATTTGGAATACACTTAGTGCTGTCATTATTTTGCATGTACAGCACAGGTCATTCTGTGTGTTTGCACCACCACGGATGTCACTGTGTAACACACGGGAGATGGGGGCAGTTGGAGCAGATGTTTAGTGCTACAGTACAGAAGAAAGGGAAGCCTTATTAAGCTTAAATCGCAGCAAATGTGGCAATGCTGGGTTAGGGTTATTGCAAAAATTGTCTGACAAAGTGAGTTCTAAGCTCACATGGAAAACAGTGGAAACACCAGATAAAACACCACTGCGGGCATTTAAAACCCACACTTTGCATAGACTTGTTTATTCATCCCAAAGGTGCTCGGTGGGGTTGAGGTTTGGGCTCTGTGCAGCCACTAAAGTTCTTCCACAACAACCTGGGCAAACCAAGTGTTTATGGAGCTCACTTTGCATATGAGGGGGCACAGTTGTGCTGGAACAGGGAAGGAGCTTCTCCAGAAAGTTGGAAGCATACAGTTGTCTAGAATGTATTTGTATGCTGCATGGGTGCATTTGAAATGGCTCAGCTCAGTCTTTAGTTGGGAGGGGAGGGCTTCACATACTTTTGGCCATACAACATAGCAAAATTTTATACTCAGATACTGATATTTAGGTACTAATTTTCAAGAGCTATTATAGCAAAAATTTGAATATAGAGGGTTTGGAATTGCTGTATATACTGTGAACATTAGCAATATCTTGTAGTATCTTTTGTGTACTTTAGAAAGTTAAAATTTAATTCTTGATAGTTTGCAAAACCAATGCCAGTGAGCCAGTACTGTGTGACAGTACAATTTTGTCCATTTCAAACAAACTCCATTCTTTATCATCTATTTGCACACTAAATCCAAACACCTGTTATTGTCATAGCTACCACACAATTGGAACAAATATGCAGAATACCTTCAAACGTATTATTTAAATGTGCATACCTGCATTAAAAGGTGTGAGGTCACATTTTGTTGAGTTCTGCTGTTTCTGCTGATAAGGCAGTTGAACGATCATCTGGTATTTGCTTTTGGCTTTTTGCTCAAAGGGGAAAAATCAGATTTGTGCTTTTGATATGATGGAATGCAGGTGGTTATTCTGTAAACCAGGTTATTGTAACTCCTGCATTTGTGTCTGAGTTGGATCCGTCAGAGTTCATGCCGTAGAACCCGTAACGTGTGAGTGTAGTGCCAGTGTTTTGTACATGAGGTGCGTCACGGCACCACACACGTTTCCACTGGGATAGCATAACGCTCATATACTTTACCGCCCCGACGGTTGGCTTCTGGTCCCAGGAATCGAATGGGCCTGTAAGAGGAGAACACAGAGCAGTGAGACCTGTCATCCGGGTTGGGTTTCGGGTTCCGGCTCCCCCACCCCTCCCCTCTCCCCACCGCCTGCATGCTGGCAACACCACAATGAGAGGCTTTTAGCCCCTTTCTTGAGCGATTGATCACCACAGAGGGCACAATGCGCACAACAACAACAAGGCGGCCACTGTGCTCCTGAAACAAGTGCAACATTAAGCCAGAGTCGGGCTGCGTGGCTGACGCAGAGGCTCTCTGCTGCCGATCTGCACGTAGTGCCGTGTCGCCGCTTGGCTGGACTCCAGGTTGCTGGAAGTCTAAACTGCCACTCAAACACATGGTTACCCACTCGTTCACACCCAGTTTCATTCCCACACAACCCATAATCCCCTTGCAGGTAATGCATGTAACTACATTTTTACAGCAGCCCCACTGAAGGATCTTCCTCACCTCTCGGTGTAACTCCCAGAGCCACATGATTCTCCAAAACTGAGTCGCACAAGAAGCACAGATCGTGCAGTCTTTGCTCCACCTCAACTGTTTGCTGTTTTTTAATGGAACGAAACATTACCTGGTAATGTAGGTGACACCTAGGTGCCTATTACAGTGGATTTTCAGGCTTTCCAGTAGCTAACATCTCTAAGCACACAGCCAGGTCTGAATCCCTTCTGACTCACAACAGTCATGAGTGTATTGAGGATGAAATCACACTGCTCTTTACTTTCTTGGGAAGGGTGACGGCTGTGCTTCTCTCCCTTTTATTACTAGCAGGCTATAGGGCAGCAGATGGAATCAGGCAAACAGTGTGCTGTGATCAGATGAAGCCACATCAGCATAGAAGAGCAGACAGAATAGTGGCTACAATTTAGAGCATATTTGCCATTCCCAGGTTGGCCTGGGGGAGATATTCTGCAGCATCACATAATAATGTTGCTATTATCCATGACACTTTTGTGAAAAAGCTAGGATTATTGTTCAGTTAAGGGAATAAGTTTTTTTTACTGTTTCCCCTGTTTGCTACTGTGCTATTTTGCTGTACTGCACATACCGCCTGCTAGTCCTGTACTGTACGTTACATATGATGTGAATCCATATGACAGATAAAAGAGTCTTTTCCCATTAAAGGTTATACAAGCATTTCTGCCTGTGTGAGCTGAAGTGTTGGAGTGTAAACGTATCCTGCACTTTAAGAGCCCAAGGTCCTTTGAGCGAGGCCTGCGCATTCATGTGACTTTAACAGCGTGCGAGTGACGTTTACACAGCCAGCTCGGTCGCCTACGTGCTCGCCTTTAACAGGGCGTCCGGTGCAGTGAAACATGTGTGACGTGGTTGACTCGCATGTGTTTTCCGTTCGGTGTATGTAAAGCCTCCGCAGTGTTAATGAGTTCCATAGGCACTAATGACAAGTGCTGCATTCGGTAGTAACTGGTAAGTAGTGAAAACTGTGAGGGTTCAAAAAGTCCAGAAAAATGGCAGCTGTTTTTAAATATGCTACATTAAATATGATGTTTTGTTTATGGGCTGACTGTCTGTGGGAATGTAGCCAGAAACAGGCACAATGTGGGAAGGGACTCAAAGTCTTTCTGTGAACAGAAGCAAGCACAACTGCAGTTGGCACGTTGAGAAAATCTAAAATGCCAAAGTCAAAAATTGCAATAATTTACCTATCCCGAAGCAGGTCCTGTTATGCCTGGGGTCCGCACCATGCTTTGCCACCACCTTTGGAAGCGGAAGTGATTCCACCAAATTTTGGAGAGTGGCTGTGGGAATTTGTGCCCTTTTGGCCACAAGAACATCAGTGACGTTGGACGAGAAGGCCTGGCTCGCAGTTGGCATTCTAGTTCATCCCAAAGGTTTTCAGTAGGGTTGAGGTCAGGGCGCTTTGCAGCCACTCAAGTTTTTCCACACCAACCTGGGTAAAGCATGAGTTTATGGATCTCACTTTGTGCATGGGGGGGGCACAGCCTTGCTGGAGCAAGAAAGGAGCTTCCCCAAAATGTGGCCACAAAGCTGGAAGCACACAGTTGTCTACAATGTGTGGGTGTTGCTGCGACAGCTCAGTTCGATCATTAGAAAGGGGATCCACACACATTTGGCTATATAGTATATGTCAGTGCCTCTCGGTCTGTATCAGTCTATGATATATCCACCTGTTTGTTTATCTGTTTTGTGTCCACCTGCCTTCATCTTTCGCTGCCTCTGTCAACCACCTTTTGTCTCCTTTACTGTTTAATAAGCAGCGAGCATGTAGTTGGGCATCCTTTACAACCGGTGTGGTCACAGACTGCCATGCTGTTTTCATCACAAAGAGAAGCTGTCCTGCCTTGAACCAGCAGAAGGATTTGCTGCCATGCAAATATGTCAGCAGGTGTAACTATGGAGTATGATCTCGGGTGAGCAGAATTCCTGGAAAGGTTAAGCTGTTCGTATTTACTGTCTACATACACTTTTTTCCAGCAAGATGGTCTTGAATGCAGCTTCTCGGTGGAAAAAAAAAAGGAACATTACATCCCCTTCCAACTACAGCGCGGAGCAACCAGTTGAAATTCTAGACATGGGGGTCACATGTGCAGAACCCAAGGGTCTCGCAGTGCAAGATTACCCTCGGAAATCATAATTTGCAAAGTGCGTATGACATCACAGCTTAAGTGAGGCGCTCGGATCTGTCTCTGCAGATGGAGGTCATGCTCTGTATTAATTATAGCTCTCACCCAGGTGCTCCATCTAGCTTACAGGAATACTTTGACCTCCTAGCAGCTTAGTTTCAAAGGCAAATGAAACCGTTTAGGAGCTGTGCAGCCCAGGGGAGAAACTAAAACACTTTAAAAGCAAAGAAAACAGACTGAAAGGAAGGTGGAACGGGCCCTGGAAACCCATGGTGGCACTGTGGACCTGGAGGGGGGATAGAACTCAGGTGTGAGGATGAAGAGCGGAATGCTGAGCAAGAGCTCTCCGCCGGGCCTCTGTGTAAATAATATTTGATCCCAGAGTATGCAGAAACTGCAAAAGTGTGTGTGTGCAGGGACTGAGTGGGAAAATGTGTTGAAGGGATTGAGTGAGAGAGCCCTGCCTGTGAGCGTCTTTGCCGTTCCCTCGGCTTCGCTCCTGCCAGCAGCAGCAGGCAGCTGACACTCTGGCTCTTGGCCAGCAGAGCCACTGCAACGTGCGGGTTGCCATGTAGGCCCCTGGCGGAGGACCCACGGCCTCAGCCCTGCGCTCTGCCTGAGTCAACAGCAGCCACTACTGGAGGGACGGGAAACCTCATTCATAAAATAGGAGAAGAGAAATGTTCCAGAATTGCATTAAAGGAGTAGACGAGCTTTTTAAAAAAAGGAGAAAACAAAACAGTTTGAAACGGCCACACCAAGACTTGTGGTTAACAGATTGGACCAGCTATGTTTAGGAATTTATTGTTTAGTTATTGCCCTCATTCACAACTCTGATGGAAATACGGGGTTTCTATTGTGTTGCAGAATTACTTTGTGTGGAATTTCATGGCTCACGTTTCATTTAGCCAAAAAAAGAGAATAGACCTTCTGTTTTGGGGGCCTTTACAGGTAAAAGATTGTCTGTGTTCTGGCCGTGCATGAAAGCTGGGTTTTATTCTGAGATAGTTTTTCAAGGGTGGAAAGAGGTGCTGGTCCAATCTGCGACAGGACTGTTGGGTGAACGGTGGCCTAGTGGAAGGTGCCAAGATGCTCTTTGGGGGAATGTAGAGATAAGACCCCTGCTCCAAAGTGATCAGAAGACACTACAGCCCAAGTCAAGCATCTTTACTCTGACTAATACATCATCTTGCTTGTTAAATGTGTTTGGAGGAGAGTGTGTGTTTGAGACTCAGTGTTTCTACCTCTTAGTGCGACCCTTGACTCCTAGGGACCTCTTGATCCTGTTGTCAGACAATGGGTGGCCAGGTCAGAAAGTGTGGGGTCTTAGGGCCAGTTTGTCACAATGACTCTGGAGATTAGTAGTGCCCAGAAGGTCACCTTGACTAATCTCCTGCGGGAAGTTTTGGATCAGAACCAGATGAGCTGGTAGTAGGTATGCTGCTGAGAAGCCTGTGTCACAGAGAGGCCAAAACAGTTGAGTCACTCAAGAACAAAAAGACGACAACAACACAAAAGGTCAGCAAAAGCACAGGGCACTTAACACAAAGGTCTGGTTATCCAAATTTCTGTCTACTTTGGATGAAACTATTTATCGTTGGTGATTATTGGTTTTTTATCTTTACTATCATTGGCCTCTGTTATTGAGCCTCACTCACCAGTCAGCATCAAATTAAAAACTGCACACTATGGGATCGGTAAATATGTATAATATATAAATAATGTGGCTAAGGCTCCTGTGCGCAAAACCTGAATAAATCAATCAAGTTTGCTGCAGATGCTTGCTTTTGTGTCCTGAACTGCTGTAGAAATCAGAGAAATCAAAGAATAATAAAAGAAAAAAGGTGTGCAGGGCAGAAAAATGGTTTGTCTGAAGGCAGTGGAGTTTGAGTCCTCAATAGCAATACTTAAACCAGTGTGATCTGTGTCCCAAGCAACAAGCTGTGTATCTGTGAACATACTGCTCTTAAATGTTACCACACACACACACACACACACACACACACACACACACACACACACAGTTTATATATCCTGAAGTAGAATGAGCATAGATGTGGACTGGAATTAATTAATTTGCTGACAACAGAGCCACGGCTAAAACATTGGTTCCTGGAAATGGTTTAAAAAAGGACTTAGTCTCGGTAAACCAATATGTAAATGAAAATAAACTAATTCAGTGAAACGCTCTTTCCTTAAACAGTTCCTCTCCTGTGTGCAGCCCACAGCGAGCCGGGGAAAGCAGAGTCCTGCAGAACAAACAGCGACATATAGGGAGGCAGCCAGGCAGCCACGGAGCTTCATTAGAGAAGCATAACGTCACACCAGTTGGACGGAGCTCAGGTGTGTGAGAGCAGCAGGCCAGGTCAGGGGCAGCGGAGTAAAGTAGCTCTGGTCACTAAAGAGTTCTAGGAATTTGGGGGCAGCTTGTGGGGCTTGTCGGTGGGGTAGGGGGATTAAACCCCTCTTACAAGGTGACCTACTTTTTCCACTTGCCACGTGGGTGCCGTCTTCAGACGAGCTGCGTGGAACAAGCACGGGTTCGCCCTCTGCTTGCTGGGTCGGCTCCACGTGCTTCCCAGAGCCCTGTTTGGGAGACGGGAGCCTGAGCGCAGAACGCGTTCCACAGCTGTGGGCCTACGTGAGCTCAGGCATGGACGCACTGCGCGCCACCAGGCAGCCTCGCTCTCTTCACCCCCCTCCCTCCTCTCTCCCTTCTCCGACGTGAGACCTTGACAATGAGCGATGTCGCATTTACGCCACTGGATATCTGAGAACTCGAAACAGACAAGCTGCAGCTTAGCCAAGATCGGCTTCCCACACGGCGTCTCCAGCAAACCGTGCGCGTCTGTGTCTGTGTGAGCATATTTATGCCTCAATATTGTATATTCTCATTGCAATCTAATATTTGTCAGTACCCCATTAAAAACAGAAACTCAGTGTTGGACACATATCTGCTCATTCCAATTTAGGACCTCCTGGTCCAGGTTATTCCACCTTGAATGTTTAGGCAGATCTGTTTTCCAACCTTTATATAGGGTGCAAAATAAAAATGAAAAAATAATAATGCTAATTTCAGTTATTTCTATTTTTATTACAGTGGCTTACAGTATGAGGATAAACACAGTGCATTGCAGCACACTACTGTGCAAGTGAGAGTGTGAATCTGGGAACGGTTTTAGGTGCTGTAAAGTACAGCGACCTATGCTGTCGGTCTACGTCAGGTTTTCACTTTTTTCTTGCATTTATCGCTATTATGGAGGCATGCCGTCATCGCAACCTTATGTAACATAAAATTTGTCAAATAAAATTAGACACTTTTGTCTGCCCGTAATTTGCACACCATAATTATATGTAACTGTCTCGTCTCTGCATCCCGTCGTGATCGAGAAATCGTAAAAACATACAGAATAGCTCAGCTGCAGACACAGTCGCACCTATAAATACATACAATAGACTCCAGCCAAACACAAACAGCAAAACACAGGTGCAGCGTTTGCTAAAAGCATGGTGAGTAGGAGCTGTGAGAAGTGACGGGCCAAGCCTCAATGAGACCTTGGGGAGGTTTAGGGAGGGCCTCAGGGTTGTGAGGATGAATGCACCTGTATTTTGTCGCACACTGGCCTTCAACAAGCCTTGATTCTTGCAGTGACCTTGGGATGGACATGGGGTGACAGAGAAAGACTTCCACAGAGAGGACTGTCCAGCTAGGCGACACGGCTGCCCCGTACCACTCACTCTCCAAAAAATGTAAATCACGCACTTAATCCATTTCATTCCTTTACCCCTAACCACTTGTTCTGGTCAGGATCACAGCAGTCCAGAGCCCATCCTGGAATTAGTGGACACCAAGCTAGGAGACTGTTTCTTGGATGGGATGCCAGTGCATTGTAAGCATACACTGACATGTTAGAGGCAAACTACAAGAAACAACTAAACAACTAGAGAAACAAAGTAGAGATAGCAACAACTACGTACATACAGTGCAAGGCCTGCCTATTTCCTGGTGACAGTTAACTTTTGGGTACACAAGCAAGTGTGGGTGGTGTTGGATACCTGTATACTGAGAGTATATTTCAGCAAAACATATATAGGTGTATAATCACATAATAAGAATATTTTATACACACGTGTGTATACACACGTATACCAGGAACTGAGGGAGAAACTGGACAGAATGTGGAAGGTGAAAATCAAGGTAGTAGATACACTTGGGGCAGCGACCCCTAAAGTGGTAGTGAAGCACAGCTCCATCAGGCCTGTAGGGACGGCAAAAATACTGCACTGTAACCTCAACCTCCCAGGGCTCTGGTAGAAAACACAAGTCTGAAAAAAAAGATACCACCCAGAAGGAAAAACTGGATGAGAAAGGAATAATGCATATAAACAGTAAGAGTGTCTCTGGTGTTGCAGAGTTCCTGGTTACTGAGGTTATCCCTCCACCTAGTGGTGATGGCAATGACTGCTGGTGGCTTATTTTATTTAAGCAACATAATGACAACACAAGCCTGAAAGTGTGGGAAAAAATGATCATCCTGGTTGGGTTAAATATGAATTCACACATCCCACAAAAGAAAAATAACTTTTATGTGAAAGGCTGGTACACTGGGGCGTACTGTATGTAGAGGATCTCCATTGTCCTATACATTTTTCAGCATAGGGGAAAAGATGACAGGTACCTGTAACACAATGATGCCAACACCTGTACACTAAAGGTGTGGAGAAGCACACAGGTGAGAGACACAAGTGCTGGGTTTAAACAGGTGGCAGCTCTTACTGCCATTGTTACGGATCTGGGGTCTGAGAGCCTCCGGGGCGGAGGTCTCACTGCATCTGGAATTCACAGGTCATCTGGTGTAGCAGTGGGGGCCACCCAGCTCCTGAAATGCTTCTTAATTCCCCATGTATGAATCCCTTATGTCTCGACCAGGGAGATGGATCCTGAGAAGCTTGTTCCAGGTCTCTGATGTGCAGACATACAAATGAATCTGGGAGACTTCGGACGCATATTATGGCCTTATCTACCAGGTAATGTCAGCCAGCAGTTCAAGGCTATCACAGCGGAAAATCACAGTGCAAGCCAGTAAAGAGAAGTTCGAATAACAACCGTGTTTACACAGCTCTGCGAAAGTGATTGTTCAGGAAAATGCCCTTTGGTCCAAGGTAAACTGAAGGCTAATTACTGTTCGACAGGAAATTACAGGAACGCGTGAGTGAATGAGTCAAAAAGTACAGTTCAAGTGTGAGTTAGTGGGTGAAGTTACTGGTGAACAATCTAGACCCATGTGCCACAGCTGCTGTTGTACCCTGGAGTAATTTACCCTGATTTCTGTGAGTCCTGAGTCCTCTTTTTTCATGATACTGCTACTGCAAATGTAATTCAGAATTTTAACGCCTGCCTCTGAAAGTGTCCTGTGGTCTCTGGCACCAAGACCTTAGCAGCAGATCCTTTAAGTCCTGTAAGTGCGAGGTGGGGCCTCTATGGATCAGACTCGTTTTCCAGCACATCCCACAGATGCTCGATCGGATTAAGACTTGGGGAATTTGGATGCCAAGACAACGCCTTGAATTCTTTGTCATTTTCCTCAAACCATTCCTGAACAATTTTTGCAGTGCTATCAGGGAATACCGTTGCCATGAAGGAGTGTACGTGGTCTGCAGCAATGTTTAGGTATCTGGTATGTGTCAAAGTAACATCCACATGAATGCCAGGACCCAAGGTTTCCCAGCAGAACACTGCCCAGAGCATCATACTGCCTCCACTGACTTGCCTTCTTCCCATAGTGCATCCTGCTGCCGTCTCTTCCCCAGGTAAACAATACACACGCACCCAGCCATTCACATAATCTAAAAGAAAACGTGATTCGTCAGACCAGGCCACCTTTTTCCATTGCTCCACAGTCCAGTTCTGATGCTCACATTCCCATTGTAGGCCCTTTTGGTGGCGGACGGGGGTCAGCATCTGACTTTTAGTAGTTACTAACCACTGCATACTGGGAACCCCACATAAGACCTGCCGTTTTGGAGATGCTCTGACCCAGTCGTTCTGGCCATCACAACTTGGCCCATGTCAAAGTGGCTCAGATCCTTACGCTTGCCCAATTTTCCTGCTTCCAACACATCAACTTCAACACCTGACTGTTCACTTGCTACCTAATATATCCTCCCCACCCCTTGACAGGTGTCATTGTAACGAGAAAATCAATGTTATTCACTTCACTTGTCAGTGGTTTTAAGGTTGTAGCTGATCAGTGTATGTATTGCAAAGGAGGGTTTAGGACCCTGACTAGCTTGGCACCTTGTGCTTCCAGGACTTACTGCACTACCATGACCTTGAGAAGCATTTAATGACAAACAGGTGAGTGATCTCTATGTCATATAGTACTATTGACCTCATTGTACCAATGTTAAATGCAAAGAAATGTCAGATAAGCAGACCAAAAAAAAAAAATACATAGCACCAGATCATTAATTTTGATTTTCTCCCCTCAAATTTACATCTGACTGAACAGATAAAAAAAATATTCTTATTACTCTAAATCACAGCAAGACACTGGTATCCTCACCAGCACATTAAGCTGGAGAAATTCATTGAAGTCTTTAGAAAGATCAGCATGTATTAAAATCTGTAAAAGTGTAAACATCATATCTTTTATATACAATTGGTAAAAATCACTGTTTAAAAAAAAAAAAAAAAAAAACATGTTCCCTGCATCTGAGTCACCACTGATAAGTTTTGATGTTAACATCAATTGAGAGCCAAGTCACCCTCTAGGATCTTCAAAGCATGATGTGAGGGGGGAAGTTGGCGGTGCGCCAGTGTGAAGAAACTCTGTACTTTCTGCGGAAATGAGGGTACTCTCCTCCTTCCTCTTCAGGCCGTGCACCTTCATTCACCGTGGGACTAATGTACCACATGACCACTCCAGATGGGTTAATGGACACAGTGAAAGCAGTAGTGTGGCTCAAAGTTGGCATCACCTGCCCCAAGAATACATCATAAACCTGCAAGGAAGTGGAGAAAGAAATGGAGGTGAAAAGAAAACAGTTGGGTTTTGAAGATGGGAAAATGGAGAAAGTGAAGGTAGATTCTTCATCCTGTTTCAGGGCAAGTGATGTATAATAATAAATGAGGAGGATAAACTAGACCTTATAGGTGCCCTCTGTGTAGTTGAGCTTGGCCAGGGTTGTGGTGTAGCGGTAGGGCATGTCAGTGCGGCGACTGAAAAACACCAGTGTGCTGGCAGACTGCGACAGAGGGCGCCAGAATACCTCAATGCCGCTCTTCTCCTGCATGTTGCAATCACACAGTTAGTTATGTACTTGTATAAGCAACATTTCTGCACCGATGTTCAAGCAGTAATTTACAGTACAGTTACTATAGCTGTAGAATTTGCCAAACAGCATGATATGCATTACCTTCAACAGCCGTCTGCCCTGGATGCCCAGAGGGTCTTGGTTGATACTGATGACAGCTTTGTTCTGCAGGATGGCCCGTGCCTCACTGCTCAGGGTGCGAAGGTCATTAGACATGAAGAGCGGGGCTGCCATGATTGCCCATAGAGCCATCTGGGCACGAGACTGGTCCACACTGAGGCCAAAGTTTCCAATGATCAGCTGAACAGAAACACATTTTTAACTTCATTAAACAGATCACACTGCATAATTACAATTGGAAAGGCACTTTACATCAGTGTAATAGACTACACTGGTGTTACGGTTCTGGTTTTTTTTCTGGTGGGGAAGTGTCGTTGTTCCTGTTCGCGCAGTCTCTCCATAGGGGTTCGGCATTCGACAGGTCCGCCAGAGCCAGGATTGGACCATCAGCGGATGACGTCACCCCTACAAGCGCTTATCTGTGCGGACCACCATGGAGGCAGCGGCAACAGCTTTGTCTTGGTCGTGTTTTGTTGCGTTCTATGCCTAGTGGGGGATTTTGCTGTTTGCCCTTCTTGTAACATGTTGGCACCGGGGAGTGTCCAAACCTCAATGTACCTGGTGCTAACACGCCGCGATTTATTGTATTTTTACACACATGTTAAAACACCAGGCAAAGTGGTGGTCTCCCACCCTTGTATTGGTTTTGCCGGATTCTATAGTGGAGGTAGACAGGGCTTTAGTTTGTCTTCTGTTTTCTTTTCGTGGTCCAGGTCGGGATGTCCGTTTTGTTCTACTTTGGACTTTGAGTTGGGAACCACCTATATTATGTAAAACTGTTTTGTGGCTGGTTTTTTTATTTGTTGTGTATATATTCTGTATATAATTCCATCACTCCCCACTGTAAATAAATCGCACTTTGTCACTAGTAAAATTGCTTAACTGTGCCGTGTATCGGGGTTCTCTGTTAAAGGGGGTTCTCTCCTACCACCTACTTATTCTTTCTTTTCCCTTAAAATGCTACGATCCTCACTGCTGGTCCCCTAGCCAACGAGCCAGGTCATAACACTGGCAAATGGTACACTTATGTAGACAAAAAGGTAGGTAGATGCAGATAGCTGCCCATCTATGCAGACTGACATACAGACACTCTGTTGGTCCCAGGGGAAACCACACATACAACACACACTAACCATATCAGGGTCATTCCAGTGGCCAGGGCCTGCAGCAGGCTGCAGAATATCCTGATTGTTCATAAACCAGTCCACGATGTTCTGTACGCTTTCCCACGAATCTTCGATATCACCATAGTTACGCCAGAGGTTACAGACCTTTCCAAGCTGCGTGTAGTTAATCTGAGACAAGACAAAATCAAAGCCAAGTGAAGAGGCTGTGAGACACCAAAAGGGATGCTTAGTATATACTGTAGCCATTCCACTATTCTGCTACTAGTAGTGGTCATGTAAACATGACGTTGTAGAGATGCTGTCATACTTTTTTTTTAACCATTTACTCACAACTACAGTAGATTCAAGTCTTTCAAGACTTAGAAAATTCTACCACTACTTATACGTTCATCATGCGTGAAAACTGATACCTAAAAACAATTACTTTGCGAAAATATTATTTACGTTTTATGGCATAAAGGAATTCTGTAAAGTGAGCAGAACATTCATAGGACCACGCCGAACCAGTGAATATCCTGGAAATGTAGGGTGTGAGGCAGTGTACACCCTGGGCAGGGATGCCAGTTCTTTGGAGACACACACACTTGGCGAGCACAAGGAGGACATGCAAACTCCACACAGAGTGCACTGAATTGGAACTGTGGGGCACCAGCGCTACCCATCAGCAGAGTAAATCTTACTAATACAGCTCTACTGTATTTAAACTGAGACAAAGTTTCAGAAGTCTATAAGCAGAATCGAAAAGTTCATCTCACAGCTACTGGGAATCATTCTACTGACAATTTGTTAAAAAACCAGCAAAACATACTTTGGGAGGAAGCCCACCCTGGTAGGCAGGCCAGCTGCAAGAGTAGCCAATAGGACGGCCTGTGGCATTCAGAGCCTGGGACATGAGTGGATAACCTGTCAAAAGAAAAGAAATGGAAAGCTGTCAGATTCAAATATGGCACAGAATTTCCCAGATTTCCTTTTGTCTGTAACTATTACATCACAGAAATTAATTCTGCTCTAATTTCTCTGCTTCAGGTGAAGCCCTGTTCCCTCTCATCTTTACCCTTTTCTTGTTCCGTTGCATTGGAGTAACACCCATCCAACTTGAGCATGTCCACACCCCACTCAGCAAAAGTTTTGGCATCAGTCTCAATCTTGTCCAGTGTGGTGCCAGGATAGCCCCCACAGGTATATGTGCCCAGATCTCCATAGATGCCCAGCTTCAAACCCCTGTCATGAATGTAGCGGGCAAGCCTCTGAATGCCACCTGGGAACCTGAGGACAGTGAAGAAAATGTGGCATTCCGAAGCAGCTCTTACCCTGGTGAAATCAGAGTCTCAAGGACTGTACTATTAAAAAAAAATACTAAAAACTGTAATCCCAAAAACTGTAGCATTCTTTTCCAGTACCTAGTAATGACTATGTGAAAACCAACAACTGAAACTGCAGTAACATTTCATGTGCAAAGAAATTACAAAAAAAGAGAACTGAAAAAGTTAGATTCAAGTTTCATTTTCTTCTGAATTGGAATGTAAGCATTTGAAAAGATGAAAACATCGCTTTTCAATTTCATTAAAGTGGACATGTATGGCTGTATGCTGTAGCAATATAGCCTGTTCCTACAAGAACCAACAAGCAATGGCCAGACCTGTCTGGGTCAGCCTGCAGGCGCCCCTGACTGTCCCGCTCCTTGGAGGACCAGCAGTCATCGATGTTAACATAGACGTATCCCAGCTCCTTCCACCCGTCCTCCGCCAGCCGGTCTGCCATGTCCTTAAAAAGGTTTTCGCTGCAGAAACAACAGCATTTTATTCAACCACCCACCCTGCAATGTTCCAGCATTAATAACTGCTTGTTCTGTGCAGGTCTGCGGTGAGGTTGCAGCCCATCATGGTGACCACACTGTTGGAAATAGCAGTAGCTGTTATGTACTCTCTTCCATTTACCTGATACAGTTCTTTGGGTCATCTTTACAGTTAATGTCACAGCGAAACCGCTCCCATGCCAACCAACCCATGGGGGGTGTCTTCATCAGACCATTGTCCAAAGCAAAGGTAGTCGCAGACAGGATCAGGACACAAAAAACCGTTGGCAATCTCATCTCGGAGACAAAGCAAAGCAAAGTAAATGACTTAACTCACAGTTGAAAGGAATCACCTGACTCTCTGCCTGACTTCACCTGGGTGTGGTCCTGCACAAAGACACTAAAAAGCTGTCAGGTGACAGGAATTCTACCACTGTTAGCACAATTTCTTGTAAACATTATGTACAGAATTGTGTTAAATAACCACTTCTAAGCTTCCTGTAGCAAAGTACTTCACCGTGCAAGGTGTGAATGCTAAGAAATTGACTTTTGTCTGTAATGTCTGGCTGCTTTACAGGGAACAAAAGGCCGCCTGTTTAACTCACAAGCAGGCACTTCAATGGCAGATTTGTGCTGCGGCAACTCCACCTTTGCAGCAGGATAACCTTTCAGAAGTAGCATCATTTAAAAAGACAGAAAAAGTTCACACGTTTATCCTCGTCTATTCTGTCTAGTTTTCATTTTCAAATAAAACTTCTACAACATAGCAATACACCCACTGTTAACGTGAAAGCCTGATGCAAAAACAAAGCGCAAACACAAACTTGTTCAGAAAGACTGAACACTGCTGGAGAAACCCAAAGGAGACACGGTTACTTGAGCATTTAAATTAAATGTACCTTCAAATACAGGTCCGGACGCAGTGTGTGTGTTTGTTTGTTTTCCAGGAGGAAAGAAAAAGAAAGACAGACTTCAACTCAGTTCCTTGTTCATTGAACCACAACTGCGCAGACAGCAGTGCGGCTCCGGGTCACATGACTGCTCGTGTCCGTCACGTGATCGGTGTCAGCTGATCGAGGCGGAAATGAGTTGAGGTTTTTTTTTCTTTTTTCTTAACGCAAAAGACAAGATAATGACACAGGCAGTAAGAACAAAAATAAGTAAATATATAAAACATGAATTATTTATATGTAGACAAAATATATATTTATGTGGAAATATTTTATTTTATGTATTTTATGTGTATATAAGAAGGCTGGGGGAATAATTATTACAGATTACAATTTTAATGAACATATCAAATGGTTTAATAGTTTTGTTGCGTTTCGTATTAGCACATTTATGAATTTATGAATATGAGATTTTGTTAATAAAAAATAAATCAAAGAAGGCATGCAGCACATTTTCCCACAATAATGAAAGTGGCTTGTGACAACAGATGTTTATATGAATGCATTTCTGCACCTGTTACTCCAAGATATTACAGTGCATGAAGTGTAAGACAATTTCAAATGTTCTTCATGGAAAACAATTTGTATAACTGTGTTTTTGTGTCTTTTTTAATTTCTGAAGGTCAGTGACATGCTCGGTAAATTCTGTAAATAAACAGGAATGAAATTTCTGTAATCTTATTTATGAGAAGATATTTATATAGCAAAAACCAGACTTTTCTTCCAGCACAGCAGGTGGCTGCTCATACAGGAGGTTCAGCAAGAGATGATGTGGGGTACAGAAGTTATGTCTTGTTGATATAAATGATGAATGCCTCCATTGTTGTTTTTCCGAGATTCAAGTTCTCCTTTCACTCCAGCAATGCCCACACACTGCATTTCTGTGATGTGGAAGCTAACAATGCTAAATTAGTATTAAACTTACACAGCTTATTAATGATTACAGCAGTTTGTAAGATACAAAGAAATGCACTTGTATGTATTAAAATATGCTACATTTATTTAGAACAGAAATGTAATAATAACAAGAGAGCATTGCACAATATCAAACTTAACAGTAATAAAATGTTCACATTCACAAGTGAATATAAATGTGTAGATATTTAACTCATTTTCTAACCATCTTTTGAAGTTTTTCAATGACAGACCGTTAAAGAAATGCGACATTGTATTTGTGATTGGGACGAAAACTTGTTTTTACGGTATACAATGACAACATACTTCTGCACTACATATGTAAAAAGTGTTTACACAGAAGCTGCACTGCATTGCCCGCAATAAGGAGCACTGGGACTTCCTGCCTTTTCTGCTGGAGTGCGATTGCTGCACATCACTAGATCCTGACAATGTGCCTTGCAGTCATACTGCCCATTCAAGGTCAAGTTACCATTTGCCCAGAGACAGAGAAGAGCAAAACTATGAGAGGCTGATGAAGTGGTGCTTTCCTCTTTCCTTCCTTGTCACCTGTTAGTTGGACCATAAGGAAGGCTGAGCACCAGGGGATTAATGGCTTTTCAGTTGTTGGGTTGGAAAAAACTGCTGAGAGTCCCTTATGCAGCAAGAAGGTCAAATGAGTCAATACTGAAAGAAATACAGTAAAACGTCGATTATCCAAAATAACTGGGATAGAGGTTGGTTTGGTTAATCAAACCTTAAAAATTTTTTCAAGAAACACACTGGCTCTGCCCATTTCCAATCTATTAATCATGGTCATCTTGTGTTCGATTGACAATACATTCCAGTTTCTTTTGCCTGTAAATGCCATTGTTGACACAATAATGCAGCAGTATTGAAATTAAAAAGCTAAATGACAAAGTATTTCACTTTGAAGCGGCCAATAGCAAAAACAGGATCACTGAATGCTTAGAAACAAAACGGCTGGAATAACCTCGCAGTGTATTGGCTCACAGCAGACCAAGTGACAGTCAACCCCCCTCCCAGCCTGCCGCCCCCTCACACACACACACACACAGAGCGGAAGGCCAGAAGATAGAAGGAGATAGCAGAGGTTGAGATGGATAGAGGATATTTCTACAGTTATGAGCATGAATGCGACAGAACTCAGAGAGGTAGTACATGACAGATGGCCCTGGAGGTCTCTGAGGCCATGAAGGGTCAAGTGCTTTCCTCAGCATTTCTCTCTTGCAAGGATCCCATCCAAGTGCTGAGCAGAGTTTTAAATATTAATTTCAACTCCTAAACCACAACCTTACTGTTGCAGTTTTTGTATTTGTGGACGAAAGATGGAAATCTTTGGACCGCAGCACTTCTCACACAGTGGTGTTGGCTGTGATATGGCATTTGCATGATCTCCCTGAGTTTATGTGGATTTCCTCCCACAGTCCACAAATGTGCTCATAAGTTAATCACTTCCATGCCTGTCTCTTACATGGAAACCATGTTAGCGGTCACCATGAGTCAGCATAAACTTGCTGGCATTTAGCCTCACCTTTCTGTTATGAGCACAATCATGCAATCTGCCTCATGATCAACAAGCCATAAATGTTTCTGTAAATGCACATAGATCACCCAAATTTATATCTTTTTGCTTTAAATTTAAAATATATGTGCATTTTCTGTTTTTCAGAAATGAAAAACAATTCCTGGAATATTAAAAGTAGGAATTTACAGACTAAAATGGAGTTTATTCTAAAATGGAGTTTATTCTAATATGTCTTCATTTAAAAGGGTATCTGCGGATTCTGAAACAGGAGTTCTATTTCTATTTTATCCTGTTTTATTAATTTTTCCTCTTGAGTGAGTTGGTTTTTCTGGTTTATCAAGAATACTGAAAAATCCTTAAAAAGTTTTTATTAAAAAAAATCATTTCCACTTTTAATGTATAATTTTCACAATTTGTTTTATTGTTCGTATAAACTATGTAAATACTATACCTTGTGAATGCAATGTGCAATCAGTGATCCTTTTTCATTGGCTAATGTTTTATATTTTATTAATTTTGCTTCATTATTTAGCTGACAGTTTCAGAGTTTCCAGAATAACTAGAAATTATGGCCAATTTAAATTAAACATTACATATAAAGCACTTTTTCCTGTACTTACTTATATAATTTTTCCTATACATACTTATAAAATCTAATATACCTTAATTTCATTAATTTAATTATTTATTTACTATCTCTTTCTTTTTGTATTGTGACACTGAGCATGTTGTTGGCATAAGAATTTCCTTAGTGATCAATGAAGTTTTATCTTATTGTATCTTATTTTAAAATCCTTTGTCAAATAGGAGAAGGAAACATTCAGATAACAATTCCATGCCCTTAACTGTATCACAGTGCTTGATGTCCTTCTCGGCATGAAAGTGTGAATGCTTTATTCTACAACAAACAGGCAAAAGTTGACGTTTTGACGGAATATAAAATGGTTTTCAGTGATTTCAGTGCCAGTGCTGTTACATTAGAATTAGAATTAGCGTTGCGAATATATTTCTCCACAAGGAGGCAGTGTCAACCCACGTTATCTGTATGGCGTTATAAATCCACCCCATCAATATATTGTTGACCTCTTTGAGTTTAGGCATTGAGGATTAGTTTCAAAGTCAAAGACAGTCTGTGAAAAGTAAAATGCATTCTATATATTTCCCATATACCATAACTCAGAGTTTCCTAAGCTGTACTTGTGTACTATACTTAAGGATGAATTGGTACTCAATTACTGAGATTTACACACAGACAAAATCCTTTTCATGTTCAGATTATCTTTCTTTGGGTGTTCTGGCAGGTTGGTGGTGAGCATTTTGTTCTAATTGCTTTTTAGGAATTGAGATGACGGTGCGGGTGAGCATCCATGTGACGGTCCTCTGTTACCGGGTGGGCATGTGTTCAAATGGACAAGGCCCAGGGAAAAAGCCTCTCACAAGCAAAAGTACGAGTGGAGTGACAGCCAGCAACAAACCACTCTTGTTGCTCATCCCACGTTAATAGCTGAAGTTTACGGAGTAACTGACTGGCCACACAAAATTTGAAGAAAAGACTGGAAAAAGCTGAGTCCTGAAGAGACTGAGGCAGACAGCACAGGTCCAGCTCCTTAATCTCTCTGCTGTGTCACTAATGGGAATTATGGGGGGTACAGTTTTGTTTGAAGTGTAAATCAGTGGCACTTTTCTCTCATACTGTCCCTTTCCTGGACTTCTCTGCCTAACCAGTTCCTTTACTGCACCCTCCTTCTGACCACTGTGGCCCAGGCCTAAGTAGATGGTGGGATTGGTCACTACATGCCTTACAACTGGAGAAGTGTGAGGAGCAGCTCCACACTGCTGGCCCATATTTCACATGCAGAATGAATGAGTGTGGACCATTTCTGTGCTGTTCTCTCATAAAACATCTTCCAGATCATGGGGTTTTTGGATTGACCACAGCAATTATAGGGAATTAATGAATGAATGATATTAATTCAGGACATGTAATATTTGCTTATTGTATGTACATAACAGCACAAAAAAGTTCTCTCTTATTTTAATAAAATGTTTTTTATGCTTTAATTAAAAAGAGGCTTTCATAAAGCTCGCCACACCAAAAAAATGCATGTAGAAGATGAACAAAACAAACATGTACAACACAAGAAGCAGAACTTGCATAAAGCCTATACATTCTCAGCAAACCCAAAAATACTGAAAATACCATCTACTGCATTAACATTTTTTCAGTATGAATGATAATGTTCAACTGATGTTTAGGGTTAAGAAGACATAGTGGCAGACTTGGAGAAAGTACAGGTTCACACTTCCATGTACAGGTATTACCTGTAGTACCAGGGTAGGTAAGGGAGGGACTACCATACACTGTTTTACACTGCAGCAACAATGCGTGGGAGAACCAGACTGAGTTAAAAGTATGCAGAACTAGAGTCCGACAGCAGTTGGAGGGGGGATATATTGTAAGAAGGGTGTTTATGGTCAGATTAAGTATGACTGTGAGTAAAGGCCAAAGTACTACTTTGGGGAAGCTCTTAATGTTTATTTAGATGTACGCGGTGATATCCAAGCAATAATCGGGACAGTGGTTGCACCCGACATTAGCGCTCACCAGATTTCTGGCGTAATCTAGATGAGCTCCGGGTAATGATGCCTATGAGAGTAGTATGTTGTGTGAATCTGAACTGTGTCCCAACATATTTTTTCAAGGCAAACTGGCGCAGTGTGAGCTTGGATCTGTACTCCACTCCACTATATCCCGCTGTTGTGTTACAACAATAGCTGACTAATGTGCAAATTAACTTGTTCAATCCTACTGTTAAGAAACATGGGGGGGTGACGGATTAGAGATCAGCGTTGGACATCTGCCAGTTCTGATTTATGAATCTTTGTGCGCACTAATCCACATATTATTCCCATTGTCTCAGACCCCATGCTGTGAATAAATAAGGAGGATTAGGATAGATATTAAGATTAGGATCCTATACAACAATGTAACAAATAGTTATATTTGCATATTCCACAATATAGTTCTTTTGTTTTTAAATATCAAAGACAATTGTGTTTTATGTCATGTCCAGAAAAAACAAGATGTTTCCTTGTCTAATTTAACACACGTGACTATATTAATATGTAAATATGATGTGTAAATTGAATTATTCTCTTTGCTGATAGTGTAAGCAAAACCACACGGCCTTAAACACTGGCAGACACAAAACAACTTTAGCACTAGACAATGGCCACGTTTGTTGGCTAAATCTCGGACTTAACTGACATATGAAGTTATTATATAATAGGTGGCATGAAACACTCACCCAGCTCTAATAAACAGTTCAACCTGTTTTTTTATTTGTGGCGTCCTAAGATGAACTGCCGAGTTTCTGGGCCAGGGTGTTTCTTACTACACCCTGTGCGCCCAGTATTGGATCCAAACTACCACAACCCTGAACTGGACGAACGGTTATTGACAAGAGATGGATGGATGGATGGATATTCTGCATAATGGGTAACTGTTAGCAAACATGACTCAAGTGTCTGATTTCGCTAAAGGGCGAGGGGTTCTTCACTGAGGAAATGGTCTATGTATAAGCAGGCGTCGCTGGCATGGAAATAATTGATCCGCTGTGGCGACCCCTAACGGGAGCAGCCGAAAGAAGAAGAAGATAAGCAGGCGTCGCTGGCATGAAAAAGTGAGCATCTGTTAAGGGAGCGACATTTCTCCAACCGAAATCATACGGCAGCCCAGGATCGCTCCGTCTTTCCATTTAACCGTTTTTTGGACCCGTGACATCCCGATGGCGGCGCTAGGACCCTGGCGCACGGGTGCTGCTTTCCTCTCTGCGGTCATCCCACCCGAGGACACGCAAAGCGGTCAAGTTTACTATTTATAATAAATATCATATGAAGCCCTAAATGGCAGAAGAGCTCCTCCTGACAGCCGCCAGCACGATGAGGAAGACGATGAAGGCGGCGACGTCACCTGGGGCACGTGTTCCGGTCGGCGCTTTATAAACGTCGCCGTGGCCACTGGCTGCTCTGTCCGCCGCCGGAGTCGCTCGGAAGGGAATCGGCGCGTTGCTAAAGTGTCTGTTTTTTACGCAATTTCGGGAAGGTGGGACGCCATAGTGCGCGGCTATTCGCTCTCTCCCTCTCTCTCCCGTCGTATCCTTAGGAATAAAGTCAAGCGCGCGCCCGCGGTCCGCGCTGCGCGTTCCCTCTAAAAACCCCTCCGTTAAAATCGCCGCCGTAACCAGCAGCTCTTTCTCCGACGCCGTTTGCCGAGCGGGGCGATGCGGGTTCGTGCGGCGAACTTCAGGGCTGGACTCCTCACTTGAGAGAAAAAGGGCTGAGAAAGCGGACATTTTTTAAAAATTGTTATTATTATTTTAGCAGTTTAGCAAGCGGCGGAGAAAGGCGTTCGCGGGCTCGTCCCGCTGGAACTACCTCAGGCTGCGCGTGCGTCTTCGTTTATTTGTTTTTATTTTTATTTTTTCTCCCGTTAAGCCCCTAAAGGTGTCCATCCCGCGGGTCTTTAAAAAGCGCCACGGCGACTTGTGACAGAACCTCGCAGTTTCTCGCTCGTTTTGCATGTTTATGGTTTATGGTTCGTTTTAGTGGGAATGTCGCGTGAGTGGAAGTAAGGTCCGTTCTGCTCGGCGGGACTAGCGGAGCGCATCTGACAGCCCTGTCCAGCGACCGCGCAGTTCGACCCGGGTCGTGCGGGACATGTTTACCAGCGGCGGCCATCCGAGCGATTCTTCCCGCCCGTGACGTCGAGCGCAGAAATGCCGCGGATGGCCGGACGCTGCGCTCGCAGTCGCTCGTAAAGGACGCCGCAAGCAGACGAGTCCGCGCGTCATCCTGCATGCGGGAGTGAGGCGTCGCAGCGCAGCCCCTCTATGCGCACTTTAGCGCCGGTTTTGTCGTCGCTTAGTCGGGACGCCGTCTTCCCCACAGCCCGCTAGTGCTTCCCCAACATGAACGGCTACTTCGTGAGCCTCGTGCTGGCGCTGGAGCTGCTCGCCTCAGCGGCCGCGCTGTCCACCTGCAGCACGCTCGACATGGAGCAGTTCATGAAGAAGCGCATCGAGGCGATTCGCGGCCAGATCCTCAGCAAGCTCAAGCTGTCGAGCCCGCCGGAGCAGTACCCGGAGCCCGGGGACGTGTCCCCGGAGATCGTGGCCATCTACAACAGTACGCGCGACCTGCTGCAGGAGAAGGCGAAGGAGCGCGCCGCGACGTGCGAGCGTCAGCGCAGCGACGAGGAGTACTACGCCAAGGAGGTGCACAAGATCGACATGCAGCCGCTGTTCCAGTCCCAAAGTAAGGCTCTCCCCCGTGCATGCGACATGCGACAAGGTCGGTTCGGAAGCTCGCGGCCGAGGCTGTAGATGCGACGGGGGCGGCACGTGCGCGGCCCGTTCTGGGTGCGAAGCCCCGAGTTTCGAAGTCGCAGGTGACGCGCGGCTCCCGCTGCCCGCTTGGGGCCCGGTTCTGCACCGTCACGGAGCTTCTGCAAAGACCCAGTGACTATAAGCTGGGGTGTAAAACTTTGCTGAGCAAGCATCTCGCCCAGCCAGCAGGAGAAAAACAAAAACGCAGCATTGAAGTCTAAGAGGGGCCGGGTTATCACCTTTTGTTGTGTTTTATTAGAACTGGGTGTGCGCGTTGCTCTCGGTGTCCAGTAGATGGCGACGTACCTGAAGGGCCGTTAGAATTGTAATTTTTGTCTTTCATCCTAAGTAGCGAGGAAATGAAAAAGACACTAGAACCGGTTTAATATCCGGAGGCGGCCTTACATTTGGAACACCTTCACTTAAAAGAGCCATTAAAAACGGTAAAGAAAAACAAACTTTCTCTATCTTGCCTTCATACATTTCCGAACTATTACTCAGCAAAGAAAACCAAAACGATGCAATATTTTACTCCCGTTAAATACTGTTTCTTTATATAAAAATGGCTCTTCATTCTGTATGTGGAGGATAATATTTTGCGTGTCTCTGCTCCATGAATAAATTAACGTAACAGTGATTCTGCAAATAAAAATTAATTTTTTAGCCAGATCAAGTATGAGGCTGTGCAGAATGGAAAAAAATATATTAGCAGACATTTTATACCCCAGGGTATATTTTGCCTTAAATATTATCCTTGGCCCTGCCTGCTGTGTAAATACCCAGGATGTGAATGGAGCTGGCAGTGCTCCAGGAAGAGACAGGAAGGCGTTTATGGGCATAAATACCACTGTGTCAACAGGCAGAGAGGGAGCGGGTCTAATCCCCCTCTGCTGCTGCCGCCGCCGACGCCAAGGAAGGAGAAGGGGACACGTGCTGGAGCCCGGTCCAGAGACTCGACGTGTTTGGCCTGCGTGCGTGTGGCTTGACAGCGTGCATTCACTACATATAGTGCCCCAGTCAGAAAAAATAACTTTCCTTGTTGGCATCGGTCAATATCATCAGCCCATTAAGTTAAAGGGAACTCCATGCTGCTGAGCATTGGCTAATTTGAACTGTACCTGCATCAGTACCAAACAACATTTGATCAAACTTATTTGGTACTTGGGGGGATGAAAGGGGATAGGGTGTGGGTGGGCAGTGGACAGGCATTCAGCCCCCTAAAGCATAGACCTTATGTTGAACAGGTATCCACCAAAGCCCATTTTCTTGGCTTTTGGATAACTGCGTCACCTGGCCTCCTCTCTCCTCTTCCAATATCTCTCAACAGCGGGGCACTGTTTGCCGGGGTATGGAAATGCTCAGCTTTTGCACTGTGGTGCTCAGTGGCTGCAATATGCAGCTGTTCTGTGGAGCCTCAGTGAGGCAGGAACAGCTAGACAGGGAATCAAAGGAACCAGCAGTGTTTATTTGCACGTGAATGAGTATAGTGCGTCCTCTTTTAATATTTTACTGCATGGGCTTATAGCGCTGTCAAATGAGCAGCGGATTTGGGAATCTTGTAAGAGTGCTTTGTCAGGAACAAGGCTTCATAACGTGTGTGTTTTCTCAGACCTCCAAAGTGAGTGGCTTTTTAATGTCCCTATTTGCAGCTTTTAGTAGCTCCCCTGCTGCTTCGCTCACAGCTAGATACACGCACAGTCTACCAGCCAAGTGTGCGTGAGTGTTGCACGAGTACTCTACAGTCCTTATGTCATTTTCTTAGCTCTGTGTGTGTTTGTGCATGTGTGATGGAGGTTGAAAGGTTGAGATTGAGAAGTGACTGAGACAGAAATAGAGGTTTGTGAGGCACGAGTGATGTTTTTGTGATGGTATGTGAGTGAAAAACTGTATAGGAATGAAAGTTAGAGTGGTGTACCGAGCGTGTGCATGAGTGTGTGAGTGAGTGCGTCGGATGTGGAGAGGTGGGTGTTTGCCTAATCAGGCTCTCAGTGTGAAGGGGAGGAACAATGAGCTCCCTGTGCAGAGTTCCTGAACCAGCTCTCTCATTCCCTCACCACTCACAGAGAACACACACGCACACCCTCTTTCCACACATCTCTTTATTTCTCAGAATACACAAATGCACAGCCAGATAGGTTCCTTCTACCATCTCTCTGTCTCACACAGAATCATGATATTTATACGATTACTGTAGCTCATCCACACATTATAGTAAATATGCTTACACTGTCCAAAACATTTACTCTATACATAAATTATAGGGTGTCTTAAGGAGTGCCAGACAAATACAAGAAATGTTCATCTGCACAAACACCCTCTACTCAACATAGAAAGATGTCCTTTATAGCAGTAGAATATTGTTCTCCATTGCTGATCTAATTGTCAGGAGTTTATAATCCCGGTGGTTGTTGTGTGTAATATGAAGTGGCCACAATATTATATGCACATGTTATGTTAACATATGTTTTGCGGGCATGTGTAGTGGGCATCTTCTGCTCAGATGTATACTTTGAACGTTTCAGAGAAGATTTTTGTTTATGTTTGCTTCTGCTTATGCTGTTGCAGTCTGTTTGTGTATTGTTTTGGTTGCTTGTGACAGGATTCTTGCATAGTGTGTATTCTTGCCTGCATGTCATACCCTGTAAAAAAGGGGTTTTATGAATTCTAGGAAGTGCTTCACAGTGAAGCAGGCATATGAGGAGCTGCAGTGAAGAATGAGCTACAATACCTGTCTGCTCTTCGCTGCACACCAGGGACTGTGATCTCATTGTGCTTTTCTTATCTACTTCGCTCTGTGGTGTGGACTCCTTCATTAGGTTTTGATTCATTCTTGTTTAAACTGTGAGAGATTAGCCAGATTTTTGGAAGCTGTGCTGGCCAAATGTGGATGTATTACTATTTGTGTGGTAACGCTGCATCACAAGACCACAAATCTGCTGTGAGGAGCTACTGCTTTTCAGGACTTTTCAAAGTTAACATGAATTTACAAAACTGTTGTGACTTTGGTAGAAGTGGGAATAGCAAGCCTTGTATTTTTGTGTGTTAATTATGTATTACTGGTCTTCCAAAGCCTCCCATAATGCTCTGCTGTACCACTGCAGTCTCCTGTAGTGCACTCTGTTCTACTGTTGCATTCCACTCTGCCCTACGGTAGCCTCTCACAGTGCTCTGCTGACCGAATTTTGCCTCCCACAGTGCTCTGCTACACTACTGTAGCCTCCCATAATGCACTTTGCTCAACTGTAGCCTCCCACAGTGTCTGGCTCCTCTACTGTAGCCTCCTATGGCATTCTGGTGGCCTACAGTAGTCTCCTACAGGGCACTTTGCTCTACTGTAGCCTCCCAGATAGCTCTGCTGTTCTACTGTAGCCTCCCACAGTATATTTTGCTCTACTGTAACCTCTCACAGTGCACTTTGCCCCATGCTCTCTTGTCCTACTGCAGCCTCCCAGTGTTCTGCTCCTCTATCCTCAGCTTTCCACAGTGTTGTTCTGTTACCTCCCACAGTGTGCTGCTGCTCTACTGTAGTCTCTCATACAGCTCTGTTGCTCTACTGCAGCCTCCTGCAGTACACTTTGCCCTACATTTGACCTTCCACAGTGTTCTACTATAGCCCCCCCATAGTGCATTTTGCCCTACTGTAACCTCCCACAGTGCACTTTGCTCTACTGTAACCTTCCACAGTGCTCTATTGCAGTACAGGCTGATCTCATTGGATTGTATTTCTCTTTTGATTCTGCCTGACTGCTCTACTTTTTTGAATTCCCACACAGTGCTCCACATTGCTGGGTTTCATCCTTCTGTTGTTCAGGTATGTTGCGCATTTCTCAGGCCATTCCTATCAGGTGGAAAGGCTAGGTTTTCATTTTCAGTGAAGTGCAGTGCTGATTCTGCTGTCCTTTGACTCCACCTTCACTACCGTCCATCAGGCCCCCTTTATTGCTGCCCTGCTCTGCTGTAGCAGCCAGGAATAGAGCTAGTGTGTGGAGCCAGCAAGGCCTGGTCCCCCTTTCCCCCATCTTCTGTACCTCACTGTGTGGACGGCCTGTTGCTGGGAAAGAGCCCCGTGGAGACTGACAGCCCTTCATGGAAGAGGCTTCAAAGTGCCTGGTATTTTTAGGTCTCGGGGATTATATGCAGAGTTGTTTTCAATTTGCTCTTGGCAGGTGAGCAGCCGGGTGGAGCTGTTTTCTGGGGAAAGAGGGGCTCGAGTTCAATGCACACCACACCCGCTCTCCGCTTCTCTTCGTCCCCCCCGTGTCTCCCATTGCCTTGCATTCTCCTTCAGCTCCAGTCACTCCTTTCCCTTTCATGTCCTCCCCAGCCTCCTTTTTGTCTTTACCTCTTTGCCTCTGCTGTTTATTATTAGTAGCGGTGCAGAGAAATGGTCTTGTGTTCCAGTCTCTATATTCCAAAACCACAAACGCACACACACAAAGGGCTTTTTATTGCCAGCAGTACCTTGAAGCTTCTTTAAAGTAGAGAAAATCATTTTTCTATTCTGTGCGATCGTTATTACTTTTATGGTTGGTGGTATAGCCTTTGAACAACGTAATCTGATTTCAGAATACGCTGTTGTTCCTATTGATGAACTATTTTTTCATTGTTGTTGCTATTATCAATTTATCACAATGATCAAATTAACTGCAATGGATTGGAGTCCCTTCCAGGGTGTAGTTTTGTAGCCTAGTGCCTTTCAGACTCCAGGATATGCTCTAGACACCCACAACCCTGCTTAGGATGAAGTGGTTTATGATTATAAACAGATCAGTTAATTCAATATAAGTTGCTAATACATTTTAATACATTTAACTGATATGTTCTCTCTTATTTCTCGTTGCTGTTATTATAAACAAAAAAGAAAATATATAGAGTATTCAATGAGCTTTAAAATCCCTCTTAAGTAAGCTTTTTTGGGGTATTGTGACACAATATTTTATTTGTTCAAACAAACATTGGGCTTATAGTGGCAGATTGGGTACTGTTTATATTATTTGAGCTGGTGTGTTATCTGTCAGCAAACAAAACTATTTGCATTTTGCTTGCGAGCCAGTTTGCTCCATCACCTTCTAAAACATGGCTTCTTTCATCGTAAGCCAGTACCAGAAAGCTGAAACCATTGTGTGACCCTGTAGCCATTCTTCATCTTGTGCACAGTCTGTCATTTCTCATACAGTTCTTCCAGAAGCTTCTTGGGGTCCTGCAAAGAGGATTGACAGCTCCCATGGATGACTGATATGTTGCATCTCTCACTCACACAGCTGTATGGAGTGTATGAGTGTGAATGTGTACTTATCCGGTTGTTACTTTGTTCAGTTCAGGCAGTAGGTGGCGTGGTGGTTAGGGGCATTGTCTTGTAATTTTAAGGTCCTTGGTTCAAACATCACTCCTGCTGTAACACTCTTACCCTGAATACATGTATACTGAGAATACCCTGATTAATAAATTATTGTAAATGTGCATATCTAATTTTGTAAGCTCCCACACACAAAAGTGTTATCTAAATATTATATTTATTTATATTTAATCCCTAAAATAATACTTTTTATAGTCTCCTCTCAATAGTTGGGCTTTAACGCTTAATATAAGGCAGTCCAAAATTTAGAGATACACAGACAGAAGCTTTTTTAAGAAAAAATATACATAGGTCAGTGGTCTGAAGACAGTGGAGGAGGAGAAGCTCAATTCATAAACCTTGTGCTTGAGAAAAAGAGAAAAAAACCTCAGAGATTCCAAGGCCTACTGGCTACCTACACCAGTAATGGTGCACTGGGAGGAACAAGTGTGTGTGAGTAGTTTCTACAGCGGTCAGATGGTCATCTGTCTGGTCTGCTGGTGACCTTAAGAGGGTCAGACTGTATAAGCAGTGATGGCTGCCAGGTATCATCCCAGCTGTGGTGGTCAGCCTCAGAGTAAAACACATTCTCGTGGTTTTTGCTCTTTCCTGAAGCTCAGATTGCTGTGGCGGCCAGCAGTCCCCTTGTATTTCGTTACCTCCAGTGGGAAGTGTGGACATTTAGGTCAGGAAGGTGGCAGACAGTCCCGCCATGGAGAATTTCAGAGCATGTTTTAGGGAAGTGAAATATTTAGAAAAGTAGGTCAAATACTTCCTGGCCAGCTGAATAAGATCTGAATCGGATCAGGAGTGGTCCCACCTCCGCTATCCCTGGTCCCCAATCTAACGTTGCATAACTATACTCTGAAGAATACAGCAGTTATTCGTAAATGGTTTCTCGACGACGGATGCCGAGACCGATGTGCGAACCGGCAACACACTGGCCTGCCAGGTCTCACCACGTCAGCGTCTGTCGGTGGCACAAAAGGTTACGCTGCTGTTTTCCCCTTTGTTTTGTTTTATTTCAGCCTTCCTGGTTGTTTTAATCTCTTTTTTTTTTTTTTTTTGCTTCTCGTGAAGTTGTGCTCTAGGGCTGTCTGAGGGGGAGGATGCAAGCTTGTCACTGCACCAACCAGAAGTTGAGAAGTAATATCTGCCATTGTTTGGTTACTGGCAGAAATGCCGTGTTCAGTCAGTGTGTGCTGTCAGTTTGTTATTAGTCGCCAAGGTTCCCTGTCAGTTTGCTTTCAGTGCGGCCGGATGGTTTTGTGAACGGGTGTGAAAGGCGATGGGTCAGCCACCCCATTTTCTCTCCACGGCCAACTGACCAGCGTAGCGACTGTGCTCCCTGCTTGGCTGCGTTCAGTTTCCAGTGCTTTTCCAAACCCGTGACGTCACCTACCCAGACCTCAGAGGAGCCCTGCCAAGATTCTCGATAATGGGAACCTCCCCTAAAACTGCAGAAGTTTTTAATGTGTCATCATGCATAAACATTCGCTTTCTGAGGAAAATAAGGCCAGTTTGGTCCTTTTCCGCACAGCCAAGTGCTCCCAGTTACAACAGTCCCTTTGCCCTGCATGCGTCACAGCTTTTAACCTTAACAGGATTTAGTAAAAAAAAAAAAGAATGAACAGCTTAATTGCTCTGACCCCTCTTATGAATAAAGAGAACATTTTAAAGCATCATTCAGAGATAAAGTGTTTACACTTAACTGGTTCTAAATTGACCTGCTTTATTGCTTTTACAGCATAGCTGTTTCTCACCATGTTTGACGTGTAGTCATGAAGCAAGTTGGAGGTGTACATGCCGTGTGCTGTGTGTAATATATAGAGAGTATTTAAACAGTTGTTCTGCCCTAAATTCACCATGGTGTGCTTCCGTGAACTGTTGCCAGGTGCTGGTCCATGGAGGGGCCCTGCTGCTAGTACCCTTGGGCAAGATACTTAACTTGAACGGTTCCAGTGAAATATGCAGTCGTATAATTGGGTGAAACTGTAGGATGAGTCCCAGCTCGGTCCAGAGACTCAGATATACACCAGTGTGCCCATACGTGGCTGTCGAATTTGAGCTGAAAGTGCGGACGCCCGGGGGGAGGGGGGACCGTTTTGATGTCAGAGGGATTTCGCCGCCAGCAGGGTCCAATGTCAGGGAGGACAGTGCTGCTTCAGTGGGAACCACGAGAGGGGGGTCGGCATGTGGGTATATCCATGTGCGTTTCCTGTCAACACGGGCCAGTGTTCAGGCGTTAGCACAACACCCTTATTCATGCACCCGAGCTTGTGTTCGGAGTCCTGGGCCGCATCGCGTGGCCAGCTTTCCAAATCCAACTGTTTGGGGAACTGGAAGATCAGGAAAACAAGGGCACGTTTGGTTACGGTTGGAGCATCTGCACAAGCGGACTGGGAGCCAAATCGGCACCTTCCCGTCCATAGTTCTCCCAGTAGCAGTTCTTCTATACAAGTGTTATTCACATGACAAGGCAGAGATCTCACATTTGAAAACATAGGTTTTCTCTAAAGAATGAGGTGTGGAGAAAGAGTACCTTTATCCACAAGTTCTTGTCAGAAACATTGCCTCTCTGTTCACATTCTCACACACACATTTTCCCCTCACAAATTCACACTGCCTTCCAGTGCTCTTAGATGCATTTATTTTCACATTTCTTTAGTATTTTTAACATGAATTCATAATCAAAGCCTGCATCATTAATTTGCAGAATGAACAGAACAAAGCTGACTGTGAATTAAATTAAGATAATTGCACAGTAATATATTTAAACAGTTGCTTCTGTCACACGGAAAACAAAAAGCAGCCTTGGTCTCTGTCAGCCTGCATCTTCGCAGCCTGGTTTCTGCGGTCAAATCCTTTTCATCAAGATCTGCTTCTGCTATCTGGCAGTAAAGAAACGCTCAGCTACTGTGCAGACTGTTTTATAGCCCCAAAAATATTCAAGTTTCGTTATACCAATACCCTTAAAATGAGTATTGAATTTTTTGTGTTTATTGCCATACTCGGTTGCTCTAAAAATTCAATCTGGAAACTCAATTTATGAGGCATATTTTTTGCATCTCAATACTGTACATGGCTATCAGTCTGCTTACATGTACGCACCCTTCGCTACTGTCTGTTTTTTGTTGTCTGCACACCATTTCTCCAACATTCTCTCATAAAGTTTTTCTGAGTGCAGTAAAACTTTTGTTTCATTCTTACTGCAGGAACACTTTTAATATCTTTGTTGTTCATGACTATACCTTCATTATAATAACACTGACCTTGCTGTATTTAATGTGACTTTGCAGTGATGCTCAGAAGAACAAACCTATTATTTTGTCACAAAGAATGAGGAATAATGCAGATTCAGTTTTTATTATCCTGCGCATCCACAGTAACCCCTTAAACTGGACCTTTTACAGTGCTTTGTTCAGAACAGAAGTAGAATTGTTTCTTTGTTCATGAAGCGTGTCAGCCTTTTTTCTGTTGACATACTGTATTTATCTTAGTATGGGCAGGATGTGAACATGATCTGTGGTTTAGAAGAATTTAGTCTGACTTTTAGTCAGGAGAACATTCTGTCTATTAAGGAAGAATTTAAGCTTCTCAAAATATCTTCTGCACATTAACGCTTGTTCCTGACTCATTTTTATATTAAGGATTTAATGCTCTGGTTCAAAGTGTCATGAACTCATTTTAAGCTCAGTTGAATCACAGAAGAAACCCTTCTTTATTTTGGATTTGCTGTTCTTTAGCTAATTATTCAGCTTTTAAAACAAAGTTATTCATGTATTTATTTCAGTTTGTTCTTGATTTACCAGCACATAAACTTTTTGCACTGTTTGCACTGGATTATCCAACAAATTGCACTTGGATTCTGATGGAATTTCTTTCAAATATAAGAGAGGATCACTTTTTAATGTTAAAAAATTAACATTAAAATTATTTGGTTTGTTACAATTGCTCATTTTACATCAAATCTGTTGAACCACCCACAGCCCAGGTTAATAAATGTCAGCAAGTATAGATGTGACCGAATCCACAGATGACAAACATGTGGAATGTGTTTCGTGGCCTTGCTGACCAGCAGTGGCTCCTCCCCCTTTCTGCAGAACCAGAACCAGAACCAGATGGGAGTCTCGTGTGCATGGGAAACACAGGGCTTTGGGCGCGGTGTGCATGAGTGCTGGACGCGCGGCAGAAGATGAGTGCTCAGCTGTCGCTGTCTGTGCTCTTCCCTAATTGTTTCCACAAGCGGCAAACGCTGCTACTGTTCCCTGTGGAGAGACCAAGGGCTCCAGCACCCCCATACTCCTTGTGCTGTTATTATTAACTATTTATTAGTCTCCTTATCACTCCATCAGTTTTACTAGTTATTATTCTGGGCATGGGCTGCGCATGCTGGCTTTTATTAGAATTACCCCTTAAAAAAGAATTACCCCTTAATACATTTCTTTTGATTCAGCTGTGCTTAAATATTAAATTGAATTGTACATTTTTTTGCAGGTAACATTATACCCCACATTTAAATTTCAGCCATGTTAAGTTTAGGTAGCTGTGAGTCAGTCATTTGAGAGCTTGCCAACAAGTGGTCCTACTGTACAATGTTCTTTTTTTTACATTTTATTTTCTGCAGAACCTATTTTACAGTGCTCTACAGATTGGACCACGACACAGTGGTTCATTGTTGTGCTCATATTCATACACACCCAAGTACTGCAAGCCTGATGTTTACCATGCAGTTAACTGTGTACCTACGAAGTGGAAAGAACAGACTTGAGACCTCTCCTGCCCTCTCTGTTCCACCCCAGGGTCTTGTTACACTGGGTAGATGGAGAAGGTGTATTTATTAACTTTGTTTTTATTATTAATTTGCTTAGCCAGTGCTGTTATCCAAACCAGTATCAAATTTTACCCAAGATTTTAATACAGTTATTCATATTAAGTACTTATTTCAAAGGTACATCTGTGTTGCCTCTCGTGGCCCTTGGGTTTTGAACACGTACCTAATAAGAAAATGGTCTATAAGTACAACAGAAGCCCAAGTTCAAGCTGCCATGAGCTATAACACCAGGTCTTCAGGCAAGACTGGCTGAGTCTGGACTATGTTTGTCATTTTGCAGATGTTATCCCTCCGTTGCCCTACAACCCCTACTTCAGACACCTGACTTTCGACGTGTCTCCCATGGAGAAGAACGCCTCCAACCTGGTGAAGGCGGAGCTCCGTGTCTTCCGTCTGCAGAACCCCAAGGCCCGTGTGCTGGAGCAGCGGATAGAGTTGTACCAGGTAACCCCAAAACCCCCCCAGCCCTGCATTATAATCTGCACCATACATCATAATATTACCATCAACCTACAGATTGGCTGCATGTTTGAAACTAACAGTTTACCTTTCACAAGAGTCTGGAAAGCGTTTGGCTTTTTCACAACAAATCAGAGAGAAACAGTGGCATATTGTTACCCGAGTTTAACTCTGAGAAAGTGGATCAGAGGAATTATCACTCATTTCATTGTTGCTTCATTATGACTCCCATAAAACAGTCAGTCCTGATTACTAAGAGAAACTTTCTCTCTCTTATCTTAGATATCATAGTAAGAATCCTAAAGTAGTTTTTCCAGCACTGGTTAAAGAAACCAATATAGGCCAATTTCCATCACGAGGCCAGTGAGTGGGTTCCCCTTGAAAAAGAGCTTTTCAGAGAGCAACCCAGTCGAAATAGGCAGAAAGTTGCTAATGTCTCTAATTGCCCTTCAGATTCTTGTTCACAAAGATCTGACGTCCCCGACTCAGCGCTACATCGACAGCAAGGTGGTGCAGACGCGCACCAAGGGGGAGTGGCTCTCCTTTGACGTGACAGAAGCTGTCAGCGAGTGGCTGCTCCACAGAGGTGAGGCGAGGAGCCCGTGGGATGGGGATAGAGGTCATAGGAGGATGTGGCCAGGGGACAAGGGAAAGGAGATGTGAAGCTGCCTTTTTCTATTTCTGTTTCCACGTGTTATCAGATTAAAAGATGTGTTTTTGTTATGCCTTTCAGACAGAAACAGTGGGTTCAAGATCAGCTTACACTGTCCCTGCTGCACCTTTATCCCGTCAAATAACTTAATTATCCCCAACAAGAGCGAGGAGCTCGAAGCCAGGTTTGCAGGTAATTTTGCGTGCCCATGCCTGTGCATGTTAGCGTGTCACTGTGGACGTGTAAACAGTGTGTGATAGGTGGCTGCAGCAGTCCCCATTCCTATTGTGCAGCTGGCAGACCTGGGTGACCGAGTCCATATGATTGACAGGTATTGACGACACCTTCCAGCACAGTGAGGACCAGAAGAGGCGGCGCCACGCAGGGCTGACCCCCCACCTGCTGCTGATGCTTCTGCCCTCGTACCGCCTTGAGTCACAGCATAAAAGCCACCGGCAGAAGCGTGCCCTAGATGCAGCCTTTTGCTCCAGGTGATCTTGCTGTGCGCTCATCACCTGAGCCAACCGCCCGTCAGACTGAAATGCAACACCATACTCATCTTCTATTCTTGTTCTGTGAACAACCTTTCCTGCCCCCCTCCCCAACACACACAACCAACACAGGAATGTTCAGGACAACTGCTGCCTGCGCTCACTCTACATCGACTTCAAGCGAGACCTGGGTTGGAGGTGGATCCACGAACCCAAAGGTTACAATGCCAACTTCTGTGCTGGGGCGTGTCCGTACTTGTGGAGTGCTGACACACAGCACAGCAAGGTGAGGGGCCTCACTGTTCTGTCCCGCAACTCCCGTTTACAGCTAGGAATTGCATTTTAATGCTGTGGAGCATCAGTGCATTATCCACGTGATCTGGAATTCAGAGACTAATGTTCCATGTTATCCTGTTCCATTCAGGTTCTTGGGTTGTACAACACCATCAATCCTGAAGCGTCAGCCTCACCCTGCTGTGTATCCCAGGACTTGGAGCCTCTCACCATCCTGTACTACATCGGCAAGACGCCCAAGATCGAGCAGCTCTCCAATATGATCGTCAAGTCCTGCAAGTGCAGCTAGAGACTCTCAAATGAGCGCACACCTCAAGACCCCTCACACACACATACACACAGCGGTGTGCGAGAGGGCAGCCACCACTAATTTGGAAACCATTTTTCAAAAGCGACCGCAAGCAGAGGTGTTTGCCCTGTAGGTGTAAGGGTGGGAAACCCTGTTAGCACACCTCGCCTCACACACCCATCTGACACTAGGAGCTGGAGATCAGTAAACACTGGAAGAGTATTTAAGTGTCAATATGTGAATTAATTAGAACAAAGGTAGATCAGCAAGTGCTAAATCCATATCAAGCAAGTTTTAGTTTTGCCGTTTTGCTTTGGGAATACTCTATTTTAATTTGGGTTTATTTTTAATAGTAATTATATTCCATATCCATGGTTTGAGTTGTTTTCTCTTGTCTCATAGTGGATTGTAGAGCGAGGCCACCCCCACTGTGATTTTTCTGTCATAAAGCCGATGTAATAATGATTTGGGGAACAAGAAGAGTGTCTATTCTTTCTGTACAGGCCAGGGGTCCTGCCATATTGAAGGGAAACATTTAAATGCAGTTTGATTTTCCTACAGAGGCACACATACATTTATCAAGAGGATACATTAATACAGGAAGACACACACAACGTACACGAGCATTGGAGAAGGCATCCGTATGCGTGAACACACACATACACACAAAATCAAACAGAGTAAACACAGATAATGCATATAGGGAAGCATAATCACACTGTGACTGAGGACATGGATGCGTATGGGGATGTAGACAAATAGAGTAGGGCACATAGTCATACTTGGACACATACTCGCATCAATTCAGCATTTACAGCCACAGAAATGTGTTTCTATAAGAGGTGTATTATCCCAGACACACACACACACACACACACACGTCTCCTGATAAGAGAGAGCACATAGCCATCATCTGGCCAAGTGTACATCTGCTATACACCTGCAGTGTAGTGCACTGACCTGTCCACAACATAAGCAGTCTTTAGCAGTCTACTTTCATGACCTTGAAAACAAGCGTATGAAGTTTTATTAAGCCTACTATGAGGTCTGTTGCTGGCCCTTGAGTTTATTTCGTCTTAGATAGAAAGTTGTCTTCAGCTGAGTAAAAGCTGTGGATTCTAGTGTTGTAAAGTGATGGTTTTAGGCTGGGGTAACATGAGACAGTCAGAAGTTTGACCTAAATTTTCATTTTTAGCAGAAAAAGGCCCTGGTGAAAGGATAAGGAGAGTGGTTTTGGTCCAGCACCTAAAAGCAGTCTGTATCTCAGCTGTAAGTTTGACCACCATCTATTGACCTTCATATCATACTCATCCCCTGTCCTTATGAATAAAATATTTCCCATTGACATAACTGCACTGATTTTTTTCCTCTAATTTGTGACTGTTGTTTACCAATCAGTAACTCCCCAGGTGTAAATGGTGTCCATGTAACATTTGTGGTGTGTAAATGATCATATTCCAGCAGCTGCTCCGAGAGAGTATTTACCCTAGAGGCAGGGAACATTGCAGTTTTTGTTGTTGGTGGTGTTGTCAAATTTGTTGCTGACCCACTATAATGTTTTTGTAACGCGGTTGTCACTGTGCTGTGACACCGATGTGTTAAATAAATTATTTGAATTAAAAGGAAAAAGTGGAGTTGTTTCTTTCCCACTTCTGTGCATGTGCACACTTGCTGAGGCAAAACTGGACAAAATGTCTTTAAATTGATTCATTGGGGGGGCTTTTTTTTTAAAAGAAATGCAAGTCAAACAACAAGGCATTTCCCTTTCTCACTGTTCTCCGGATACTGCAAGAGTAGAAGAAATGGCAATAAATGCCAGAAGCATGTTTTCTTATTTTGTCCAAAGGATGCTGATACTGTGATGAAGCAGAGGATGGTGTGTATGTAGAAGAACTCAGGTATGCTCATGCAGGTAAAAGAACTCAGGTATGCTCATGCAGGTAGTTTCGGTGCCTATGATAAGTATAACTTGCTAAAATGTGTTTGTCTATAAAGACCTCAGTGAGTGTAATAGAACTGCTGCCAGCCAGTGTATTCATTTCTTCATTTGCGTTCCGTGATTTCTGCCTCTTCCAGAAACGGGTACACCAGATCCTCTTAGTGAGCCACACCTCCTAGCTGCTGCAATAATGGTGCTGGTGTAGATATGGCCGATACGCCGGAGCCCATTTCTGCAGAAAACAAAGAAGCTGTTATAAAGTTACTGCACGCTGCTTTATAGTCAGGTGTGATGTCCTTTACTTTCATAGCTTTGTCTCAAACCAGGGGCCATGCTGCAAACAAAGCTGAACATTCATACCACAGAGGGCAGACAAGCCTCTGCACTCAGAGATGGCAGACAAAGATGCTGATGGCCTCAGTGTGTGTGAAGAGACGTGCAAGCAGAAGTGCACTGATTCATACCCTCCTTCCTGCTGGTACAGTTATAGGTTATTTCAGAAATTTGACTTGTGAGAAGCACCTTTTTAATCAGCTTCAGCAGGGCAAAGCAAAAACGTAGGTTCAGCCACAGGTCCAGCACTCCGGTGGCCAAAATGCCAAAGGCCTGAGTCATACGTTCAATTAACCAGCAATGGCCCAGGTGGCAAAACGCGAGTCAGGAAGCATGGTTTGCGACTGTGGAGGACCACTGTTGAGCGCGTGCCTGATTTTAAGACCGCGACCGTGTTAGTTTTCACCGCTGTGAGCCTGCTAGTTCTTGCTAATGCTTATGCAAAGCTCATTTGGGGTTTGCTTTTGTTTTTCCTAACCTTGCTGCTGTCCTCACCTTCCCTTCCAGAAGGGTTTACCTAAAAACCAGGTTGTGTCTGATCTGTAGTTGTGGTTCTCCACCAGGCACACCGCGCGAGGAAGCATTAGCATTTTGTGCACTGAGGGTTTTTGAGGGCACACGACTATTTGCACATCAGTTCAACTCTGCAAGTGTAAACATGACAGCGACACAGTGCCGTACTTACTTTGATTGCTCTTGAAAATAAGGTGTGCTTGAAAAACACCAATGGTTTTCCAGCTAAAATTCACAGAAGACTGGGCTGGAATGAACTTTTCCTGTTGATAAAAGTTGCGTTTGGACTATTGTTTCGAATGCCTTGTGTTCTTAGAACACCACTGGCTGATGCTTTTCTTGTATAACATTAGCAGCAAACTGGGCAGCATTCCTTAATGAGAGAAAAAGAGGGCAAGAATGTGAATTATGATAATCAGCAAACCTTACAATGAGCCTTGCCAGCTTTATCCACTTTGCAGCCTGTACTTTTCACACAGTAATATAAGCTCCTGTTACCCAGATGTACTCTCAGCCATGCCAACGAAAAATACTGAAATAGTGGAACAAGTTGTGCCTCTTCCAAAACCGAAGGTAAAAACTGCAGCTAAAAATCACAGCTTCTACTGAAAGTCGCAGGGTTTGACTGGTTAAAATGGCTAAATAGCAAACGCATGTGTTTCCTCGGCTGGGAATGCAGTGGATCGCACCTCTCAGACAGCCCCCGACTTAAAGTCTAATCCTTAAATTTGAGAGTTCTGTGCAACCGTTTCTGAACAAACAAGTGGGATGACAGTAATGAAACTCTTTCTGTTCCTCGTGTCACGCTGGGTCGCATAAAAAAGGGCCTTATTGAAGGTGTTTTCTGGGCAAGAGACGTTTTCTGCCCGAGGAGCGATTAAAAAGCGTCTGGCAGGAGACGCGAAATGAGAGACCGGCATTCTGCGCGCTTATGTCAGCACGCAACAATGCAGGGGCCTGATTAATACGGGGAAATATTTAGACTATTTGTCAAAGAATGAGAGCGTCTCTGCATGTGTTTGTCTTGCGTGAGGTAATCCTTTGATAGGGAAAGGGAGCAGGAGAGCTGGCCTGTGTTTTCGGCCCTTTGTTGATTGCGCCTACAAAGGAAACGGCTGCAGCGAGGAGTGCGGGCTGCCAAATGTGAGGTCAGGACACTTCTCTACACACATTCTTTCCTAGCATATAAGCTAAATATCACTTGTTATCCCACGTTAGACTATTTCAGCTGCTTTTCCACATTTTTTCTTGGCAGTTGCTAAATATAAAGTGTTTTCAACGTATTACATGTTATTGATTAAAGGTAAAGATAGTAGGCCGGCAACGTGGGTGACACCGGTGCCTCGGAGCTGCTGATTCCATGTCCGGTCTAGGCAGAGATTGCACATCCTCCCTTTGTGGGTTTTGCACCAAAAGCTTGTGTTTCAGATGAACCGGTGAGTCTAAATTGACCATAGTAAGTAAAGTAAGTGTGTACCTGCCTAGCCTGTGTAGGCTCTGGCTCTCAGGAAACTTAGCTTCGTAGGAGCAGGTTAGTTAGCATTTAGCAGTTAGCTCAAAAACTATGTTGGCTTCATTTATAATTTTCATGTTGTAAATATTTTGTTAAAATCCATGACCATGAAAATCACTCTATATTACCATATAGAAAAATGCACATATACGTACATATAATAATAGTGAATATCAGAAATAAAAATTGGTTTGGGTCGGAGTGGCAGCTAGAAGGGCAGAGATGTGTGGACACGTGGAGCAAAGTTCTGATCATTAAGTTTGGGACCTTCCTGGTTGAGGGTTGAGAAAAACTCTCCCTTTGAGACCACAAGCGCTCGTATGCAAATGACTGATAAACATAATCCAGGCTAGTTGTTTACTTGTTCGGTGCCAGGGCAACACTGACAGCACAGCCTTTTGCTTCCGTAGTTCTTTGTGTTTTCCTCTGTGCTTTATAATAAATTATTCTCCTACATCTTTGCAGCTCATGGACCTGAGATTTTTAATGTCCCATTACTGGGCTGAGAAACTAAATAATAACTGCTCTTTCATTCAGAATCCAAGATCCTCATTCGGAGGGTCATCCAGAAAGCACTTGATATTGTCACAACACTTTGTTTCTCTTTGGATGTCACTGAAATGAACCCCCATTTCCACATGCCCAAATACCCTCTTTGTTGAGCACAACAGCGCGTCTCATTCGGAACTGCAGCCTTGAGCGGCTGCCAAGAGATTCAGCTGTCTCTCTCAGTCAAAGCAGAGAGACCGACAGAGCATGGACTCCTGTCTGAGAGAGCCTCCCAGTGCCCATCCCACGGCACATTTGATCTCAGCAGGTTGGCAAACTGGTGCACTTTTCTGCTTAACTGGGAGATTTCAGTGCAATGCGCACCTTATTAGAGCATTTGTAATACTCTGGGAACGGAGCAGCACTGTGTGATGAATGCAAAGAGCACTTTGATCGGCTGAAGACGACGTGCCAAATGCTTTGGTTGGCCCAGGCCTCAGCCGCTACCGATGCAGCAGAAGTGAATCAGACTCCTCTGATAGTGTGGGCTGATATAATTGATTATTACATTCCTGCTACCACAAAAATGTTCATAGCGGACCAATGTAAATAAGGTTATAAGGTTTCTGTTGAACAGGCCCGTCTACGCAAACCACTGGGGAAATCCACTGCTGAATGTGTCACGTATGTATAATAGCAGCATTCTCAACGTGTCAAAGCAGAGAATTACGAGGTATACAAACAAGAAGCCTGTCAGAGGTGACCCTGCACAAACAGCGTTGCATTTCATCATGTGGTCCGTGCCCTCCTTCTTGTTCCTTATTTAGGCCAGGTTATAGCAAGCTTGGGCAAAGGAGACAGTAACAGTAATTGTGTTCAAGGCATTACTGCATCAGTCGAGGTGATCACAAGCAAAAACAACGCAGGGCAAATTGTGAAGGAAAAACTACTTTAACAGAGCAGCACAACTGAAGCATTCTTGTCCCATTACTTAGCATGTCTGCTATTCGGTGCTTGAGGAAAGTCACTAGTGGGTGTGTGTGTGTGTGTGTGTGTGTGTGTGTGTGTGTGTGTGTGTGTGTGTGTGTGTGTGTGTGTGTGTGTGTACCAGGCCTTTGACTGTTATCAGTTTGCTCAGGCCACTGTAATTGTTTCCCTACCCTTGCAAGTTCCTTTCTTTTTGTGGAGAGGGTAGCGATTGACAGACCGCTGATTTAAATCACCCAGAATTCCTTTCATAGGCAGCCAAGGAGCTCCAGGCCCAAGGAATGCAGCAGCCTCTCTGCGGGGGCTGCAGGCAGCTGCTGGCTCTGCTATTAGCCTGAAGAAGCTGTGTTCCCAGGCTGCCAGGGCTGCCTGTCTCCAAATCCAGTGCCAGGGGGAATATCAAAGCTCCCAGGACCCTTTCTATAATAACCAATTTATGAGTGTCATGGCTGCTGGCTGCTGGGTGCCAGTGAGGCTCTCTGGGTGATTATATCTGGGTGGCATTAAATGCCCCGACGGAGGCGTATTGCACACACTGAGGATTAAAAGGGATCTGGGGCTCTTATTTTGCCCACACACATCATATATATTGTTTTCAGTTAGATTATAAACTGAGGGAAAGAAGATATCCTTTGCCACCCTCTAACTCCATCACTACTGCTGGAATTCCTGGCACATGATATCATAGACTCGGCCGGACCAAGCGGTACCATGTGGGCCGGGGCTTAACCGCTCCGTCCGGATGGAGGGGCGAGCTCTGGATTTGATGCTGAGTTTAGGGGGCAGATCAGTTTTTAGGGGGGTGGAACAGTTCATTTGTTTTATTAGACTACTTGTCTCAGCAAGGTCATGGTGATCCAAAGGAAGAACAGGGTGCAAGGTAGGGTAGAGTTCCCAAGGGGGACACGTCCATCACAGAACACTCACGGGGCGCTGGATTTGAACCCATGACCCTGTAGCAGTGCGTTACAAGTTACAGCCCTGTCATGGGCAGCAATTAGGTTGTGGATCTGGTAAGGCATCAGGGCAGCATGTAGCAGGACAGCAGGGCACAGGGAACAAAAGTGCAATAAACAGGAACTCCAAACAGACATCTGGCACCGGTGGTCTAAAAGTGCTGAAATTTAACGTGAGGCTTGCAAATCCAAACTTGGGCACACGGGGCTAAGTCATAGCCTGTGTAGGGTTTGCTATGCAATACAGTGGAGAAAAACTGAAACCTCACCAGACCAGGAGATAGTGGAAGGGCATGGGCTACAAACAGATGAACAGCAGCGTCGGGTTAGGCTATTTTGCGTGTGGTATATATTTGTGTGTAAGCTTCTATCTGCCCCCCAGCCCACCTGTCGGAAGGAGATTAGGGTGCAGTGATTTGCTCCTTTTGTCTCTGAGACTGTGAGTGGCATTAAGGAAAGTTCCTGAACCTTCTGTTTCCATTAAGGATCTTCCCAGACCATTCCTGCGGCATTAGGCAATAGCTCCTGTACCAGGCAGGACGTGAATCATATCACAGAGAAACACTTGTTGCGTATAAATTGTCATAAAACATAATAACCACATGGAGCAAATATCCCAGGTATGCAGGGCAACATACAGTCTTTAAAGAATGGGACAGAGATAAAGGGGATTGCTCAGGCTGCTGTGAGGTCGAAGAGGCTAAAACGTGGTGTGGGGTGGGAAAAACTGGACCACACCGAATTTGATGGTAGGTGGTGTAGGAGGAGTCCGAAGCAGAATCCAAGCGGACTGGATTGAAGGAGTTCGAACCACCGAGCCTGGAGTGAGATCTGAGTGGATTAGAAGTTAAACACAGGGTAAGTGAGGCTGTGGTAAACTTAATGTGACTGTAAAAACTTTTGCTTAGAAGTGGAGAGTCATGCTGAAAGCTGCAAAGCTTCGGTCATGTTACCTCCATTTAGGTGCCGCTTCCCTCGCAGTCTGGAAAATTCTGGAACGATTTCCACGCGTAGCGTAGAATGCATAGAATGGCTCAAATGGATGGCTCCCCCCTCCGATAAAAGCGCACAATCCCGACCTGAGCGAGAAAAGACTCTCCTAAAATGGAAAATAACAAAGAGGAGGAGCAGTTGCGAAGACAAAAACACAGGATGACACATCACAGTGAGCTTGAAGGTCCGTTATTATAAACATGGTGTTTGAGAATGTTTTCCTGCTACTACACTTAATGGCGAGTGAGCGAAAAGGCTGTGGTTTGTGATACCACACTGAGTCCTGTTAGCCACCATTCCTTGGGACCATGGGTGCAGTTCGAGGGTCCCACACACACGGTTTCAATGCCGATGCAACAAAACACGGTGGAGATTTGCTTTTGCAGGAGCTTCTTAAATCTGAACCCCCCCCAGAAGTATTCATACCATTACATGTGGTATCAGCTGTCTTACTGCAGAAGTTTGTTTTCTCTCCTTCGGAAACAGGGCCTTTTGCTTGCATTTTCCCTTCTCCTCTTCTACACCAGTTTGTCCTGGAGCTCTTCCAGTGTCGTCACCTGCTGCACCCCAGCAGGCAGCCAAGCTAAAGACTGTCGCTTCAAGGAGGAGGAGCTGGGGGCGACTTTCGTGTGTGCCTGAGGCATGATGGGAGCAGTGCGATGGGTCTGGTGCCAGACGTGGGGAGCGGAGACAGAGCAGCCAAGTTTGCATCCTGGGGTCCAAATTTCTTTTTATTAACCAGTGAGACTGAAGTTCTTGTTCAAAAGAGTCATGAGGAGGCGCAAGTCCTCTTCAGGCTGACAAGGAATCCGTTTTGTGAGGTCTAGCAACATCTCCTGTGTGTGACTGAATATTTCAACCATTGGCATATCTTAGATCGCTGGTGTCGCAACTTGTTTTTGACTTTTTGATGAAAACCTTTTATCTCTTGGCAGTATTTTTGCTGCTACTAAACCATTATGCTGCACATTAAAAAGGTTTTGGGTGTCGGTTTAATGTAACACCAAATATTAAGTGCATCGTTCCCACATCCAGGCTTCAAGCATCTGAAGACCTTGTTAGATCCAGACATTGCTCGTGTTGCTGGTGGGGACACATTATCCCAGGGTTGCCCTAGGCTATCTGCAAACCACCAGAGAGACAACCTGAGCTAACTGAACTATCTTGAAGAACGGCTTCAGTTTTTATAACACTGCTCACTGGATGACATCCGGCAGGCTTAGCATGAAGGGTGTTGTACATCATGTGGCCAAAAGTATGTGGACCCCCGTTTTAATGACTGAGCTGAGCTGTTTCAGTCACACTCATGCACCAACACATTCTAGACAATCGTGTGCTCCCTGCTTTGTAGGTACAGTTTGGGGAAGAAGCTCCTTTCTTGCTCCAGTGTGACTGTGCCCCCAGCACACAAAGCAAGCTCTATTAACACAGGGTTTGCCCAGGTTGCTGTGGAAGAACTTGAGTGGCTGCACAGAGCCCTGATCTCAACCCCACTGAATACCACCAACTGCAAGCCAGACCTTCTTGGTTAACCTCACTGATGCTCTTTTGGCCAAATGGGCACAAATTCCCAAAATGTGGTGGAAAGCCTTCCCAGAAGAGTGGGGGCTCTTATAGCAGCAAAAGGGGGAACAACTCCATATCTTCTAGTGCTTGGATGGTCAACAAGCACATATGGGGTGATGCTTATGTGTCCACATACTTTTGGTCATACGGTGCAGGACAAGTTTGAAAACTTCAATTTCCTTCCCAAGTTTGTCTTTCCACATAAAAAGCTGTATAATTTAACCCTATTCACAAAACTAAAAAGTCATAAACCAACCGAGCAGTAAGTATAAATAATATAAATCATGCACGATGTATGCAAGCGGGTAACTTTTTAAAATTCTCCTTGATTCATCTGTGTCTCACCAGTACTGTTGTTGGGAAACATGAACAGCATTGATCTCATATTGCCACAGAGTCCAGCTTCCAGACCCCCCTGGTCTCCTCCAGATGGACCTTAAACTTGTTGCTACGTGGGGGGCATCTCAGTGCAAACGACTTTTGTTTTCTGTTTTGCTTCAACAAGGCGCTGGCTGTTACACTGTTTTCCCATGTTTACATGTGCTAATGGACCTAATGGAAGAGCGACTTTTTCCCAGGCACTGACACACGACTGCTGTTGTCTAAGCCTGCGGACTGTGAGCCAGAAGTATTACAAAATGAATCTAAGGAAGGTGTTTTTTTTGGACACATAAAGTTCACAGCCTCTTTTATTCGCTTCTCGGCTGCGGAGGAATCTAATACACAGGTCAGGATGAAAAATTTCTCAAGAAGTTTGTTCTCACACAGTGGGTAAGGGGTCGCTTTTCTGTAGCAGCAGCGTAGTCTTCCTTCTTATTTTGCATTTGCTAGGCTTGAAACGAAGAGGCCTGCATATGTTTAGTTGCAGAAATTCTGCTGCTTACTCCTTGCACATTATATCCACCCAGATGGCTGCAAATGTTGCACAAATGCTTTAATTTCTTTAGTTTTAAAAGCATTTTTCCTCCAAGAGTGTGTCTGTACTTTTGCTGCATAATTTGCTTGAATCATTCAATCTATTCTTAGGCAGCAAACCTCTCTGCTGGTAGGAACACAGTGAAAACAACAAGCACACAGATTTGCACAGGTCCTGGTCCAGCACAGTCTCCCTTCTTATGGGTGGTTGATATCATGGAAGAAGAGAGCACCAGAGAATGAGCTCATCGGGATGGCAGAAGTATGGATCCTGGAGCTCGTATCTCAACAACATCCTGACCAGGATACCGCCATCAAAACAAGGCAACGATGAGCATTACCATTTGCACCTGGGCATGGGCAGCGTTCACAGGTTGCCAGGGTAGAACCATGACGTGGTTTGCAGTTACGGTTTTTTGTGTTTGCTGTGACGCAACTCTCAAAGGACAACTAACGTTTGCAAAATAATGTGTGTGACCTCCACGCCATTAGGTCACCTGTGCACAACAACACAGAATTTCTCACTCTTCCCCACAAATGTTCAGTAGTTGTATGCAAGTGATCAAGCACAATTGTCCTCAATATGGATCGTGCAGCTTCTCAGCTGGATAATTTTGCACTGAAAGCCATGTATGCGGTCAATGTGTCAGCCATCAAATGCAAAGAAGTTCAACCAATGATCACAGCCAGTCGTGTATTCCATAAATTGTACTGGTATAATATTGCTGTAATGTCTTATGGAGTGATAAATTAATTTTTAGCCAAACCTTGGGTTTTAATTGTGTGCAAGAAGATGTTGGAAGGGAGAACATCAGGTGTGGATAGAAAGCAGTAGCCAAAACACGAGCGATGGGATGTCCAGGTGGAGTGGTTTCTACAGAACATGAGCGTTTGTATTTAATACCTTTCTGCTGTGCAACATTCCTCAGTACTTCCTGTTTTACTGCAGTTTACTGCATCAGGAGACCATTTCAGCAGAAATTTGTTCCTCAACGGTTACACGCATATGAGGATTTTATCTCACCAGTGACCTGCAGTGTGGAACCTGAAAATGCTGAACCTGGTGTGATGTGAATGGTACTCAGTCAGTGAGACAGAAGGGAAAAATTATAACTGTAATTCAGAATTTTGGATATAAGGAGCATATTTGCGGCACATTCAGACATTTTGACAATATGTCTAAACGTTTTGACTGTCGTGTTTTAAACGATGATGAAGGCCCTTTTCATTTTGGTGGCACTCGTGGTATTATTTGGTTTTGAGGCGCGAGTTAAGGGGTTTGGATGCGTTAAGGCCTTTGGCAGCTTAACCAGAGTGTTGAGCGGCTGTTTTGAGAAATGCACACACTGTGGTGAGAATGTTAAGAATGCTTCACGAAATGTGCCAAAGCAATTGCGAAAAACTCTAAACCACAGTGTCGCCTTTACAGAGCACCATCTTCTAAGTCTATCACGATAACACAGTAGGTGTCCTTGGGCAAGGACAGCACCCATATCGTGACATCATCGCTTTCATAATAATACCAAGATATTGTGACAAATATAGAGCTATACAGATAGATAGATAGATAGATAGATAGATAGATAGATAGATAGATAGACCAAAATGCAGCTAATCACAGCTTCTTCATTGGAACTCAACTAATTTTTGCTTCTCCTCTTGAACTGGACCAATCACAGCTTCTTCACTGAAACAAGAGCAGTCACTGCTATTTCACTTAACACAAACGCGTTCAGCGTGGCTGGAATACTTATTACCGATTTCCTCCTGCAAAATAAAAAACCACAACATGAAACTTCAGTCGGCATCCTGTTCACAAAGGCATATTCATTCATATCATGTGAATGTTTGCCAAAACATTTGACTCACGCAAAAGCAAATGCATTCTGTGTCATATGTGAATTGAGTTAGTGACTTTTGTCATTTAGACTCAGCGTTTATACCATTTTGAAACCAAATATTCTGAAATTGACTTTGCAAGACAGATTTTTTATGCATTTGGTCTAATAATAGCTTTATGGCGCGGTGGAATTCAGGCCTATTTCCAGTTCATGTTCCTGGACAGTACAGAAGCACATGCTCATGGAGATGAGGCAGGGGGAGACACGGGGAGACAGACCCGAAGCACACATGAAAATCGACATTGGGGGAGATTTGGGGGAGCGAGACGGTAGCAATGGAGTTGGGGGAGGAGGGAACACACTTACTGTAGGTGCCTCACATGGCTGCAGAACCTCACACGGTACGTCTGTGTTGCTAAGGATGTGAACTGACCTCTCTGCCTCTTTATCCCTGGCACCGTACCAGCCTGCGACAACCCCAGACCTACCACCTGTGTGCCTGCATTGAAGCTGGAGAGCACATCGTGACCAGCATGAACCGGCTGTGTACATATCGCCACATGTTATCATTTCCAGAGTCCAGAACATTTTCACTTTTCCCCAAGCGGGTTGCTATTCAAAAGAAAACCAAAGCATAACAGTATCTTCCCTTCAAACAGCTCTCACAGAGAAACAACCCCTTGAGATACGGCACCTGTGAGGACCTCTGTCCCTAAACCTTTCAACCATAAACCTTAACAGGCGTGATGGGATAGCATGTTAAGGGGGTTGACACTTTGTTAGAGTTTAAACAGGTAAAATGGTTTACTGTCTATGCAGGGTAAACCATTCAGTACAAGAAAAACGGACTTTTTTGTGTGTTCTAAGTTTTCCCAGTAACCATAGTTTCGTGGTTTAGAATCTGCCTTCAGCAGAACAAGAAAACATTATTTAGACAGTGTTCACTGTTCAATGGCCTGCATGAATATCCCTAGAAGAAAAACACTTTTCTGAACCAAAATCTCACTCATCCATGGTAACCGCTTTTCCTAAGGCACGGTCATGGTGGTTCAGTATTTCCTGTTGGTCCACCAAAGTGCAGCCACACGCACAGCCACCACAAAAACACCACAGTAAAAGGCCACAGGCAAATCAGAGTCACCAACTAGTCTGAAACGCATGTCCCTGGCCAGAGGGGTTTCGCTATAATGAATGGTTATGTATAATAAAGAAGAACAGAGCCAAGTTCAAAATCTATTGTACTTGCACTCCAAAGACTGCCCAACCCACCCACCTACCCACCCGCCGCAATGTCACTTCTCTGGCTAATTAGATCTCCAACCTTTGACCCCAGCCTTTTCCCCACAGCGGGAATGTGAGATGGTGCAGCTCAATGGAGTCCCCAGGGACCTCATAAGTCACTGACACAAGAGAAACTGAGATTTACGACCCCACCATCACCGGCCTTCACCCCTACCCTGCTCCCCCCAACCAAGACCTAAACAGCTAAGATTTATGACCTCTCTCCTCCAACGCGACACCCAAATCCCCTGCCTTTGACTTTCAAGTGAACGCTAATGAAAGCGACTCCCTCCGTTTTCGCCACGGACACACATTTAACCCTGGTGGCAAATCTGTTTTTGCAATATTTCCACGGAGCAAAACACAGGATAAATTACCTCAAGCGCGGCTGTTACTCAGCGCAGTCGCATAAACCATCCTTACTCATGGAAGGAAAAAAATGTAAAAATTTTTTTAAAAAGCCGCATGGGAAATCAAGAAACAATTCTCCAGACTGTACTTTGCCCCTTGACCAATTATAAAACTTTGTTGCGATATGTTAAAATGTTAATGTAACTGTTTTTACTTCCGGAGTTTTATTCAGTTGAGCCGGTTTCGTCGGGAGCCACTTGTTCCAACGCTCCCCGTGCGAAGGTGCCGGCTTGCAAAACGTTGAGGCTAAATCAGCTGGCCTCCAAAGTGGTGTTTTTGCTGCATCTGAAGCCTCATCGTGCCCCCAAAGAACCCAGCCGAGTTGAGGACAGGGAGGCAAACGCAGAGACAGTTTAAATGAATTTTCCTTCTCCCGCCACGGTACACTGTTGGATTGTGAAAGAAACAGCATGTGAAGTAATTTCATCATGACGGCATTCGATTTCAAAGATGCGGGGCGAGAGCAAGTGGCTGGACCGTAGGGAGAACCTGTCAGGATCTGATGAAATGTGAGTGGAAGGCATACATGGGACAAAAGTGGGGGTTTTACTCCAGAACTGTTTGCCCACCAGGCCCCAAGGGTGTGTGTGGGGTTGGGGATGGGGGCCGAGAGACCAAAAGAGGAGGGTAACAGGCGGCAGGGAGCAAAAAAGGAAGTGGGGGTGAGGACGCCGCCCCCTGTCCTCCCGGAGACGATTACATTTCACATCTCATAAAGTTCGTGCATCTCTCTTCATTTCCCATAAGAAGCCAAGCCTATGCAGTGACAGAAGCAAAGGCGTCCCGAGGATGGGATCTGCACCTTGTAAATGTTTGCAGGTTTCTGTCTTTTTTGTCCTGTACAGGTGCCTTAAGGAAGGCAAACTTGTTTTCCAAGATCAAATACAAGATGGTCTTGGGAAGCCGATATTTTTCCTTTCCCTCCTTGACTCATTGGCTCCACGCTTCCTGCTGACCTGCTCACTAACTGGTTTTGTCCACACGTTTGTCCCCAAGTCCACATTCCTCCACATCCACCCACCGTTGTCTGTCTAGCTGATGACTTCATCCAGGGGGTCTTACAGTGCTGGATGAGGAACTCTACAGTGATTTACCATTTACGGAGCAGAGTATTCTTACTGTATAAACTCAGGGTGTGTACCTCCATCAAGGGTACAATAGCAGAAGCAGGGATTCAGACTAAGGAGATTCCTGTAACCACTATGCTGTGTCCTGTGTTCCTGCTGCCAAACTGCCCTCCTGAGTTACCGGTGTTTCTCTTTCTGCCTACTGATGTACTCCAAACGCTAAAATAAACATTAGTTGGAGAGATTGGGGGAACAGGAAAAAGTGGGAAAATCAAAATTTACAGTATGCACTTCAGTGTTAACAGCAACAGGGTTACAGGTTGTGATAATAAATCTGATTTCTGTGTGCCGTTTATAGGGGATATTTTAGCAGCACCGGCAATTTTCGAGGCTGGCCTTGGAACTTTTTTGGCATTTATTGCATGTAGGCAAGTGAGGGGAAAAGTGTATGCACATGCTTGTTTGTACAAAGAATACATTTTGCTGTTGACTACAACCTCAGCGATTTCCAGGCTTAATCATAATAACTTCCGTCATAATAATAAAATAGCAAAGGAATGCTAACAGTGATGGTTAACTCCCAGCCCTTGTGTAACCTTGCCAAAATGGTCTGCGTATGCAGCGCTTGTTGATATATTTTAGCTGTCTCCATCGTCTTGCCTCCTTTCACTTTCTTTTATTTGAATAATTACAATAATTTTGCAAAGTGTAATAAAAGTGTGTGGCCGCACTTTGTCAAGTCACAATCGTGTATATATCTTTCTTTTCCTTAGTCGCACGCAACTGGGTGCTTGGCGCTCGCACTCAGGCTTAAGAAAACCCTCCTCATGCCTTGCCCTAGTGCCCTGTTGCCAGAGGCTGGAATCCCAGCCATACGCATTACAGCCCTGTGTTTATTTTTGCTTTAGAGCCACAGCGAACCTCTGCCACTTGACGGCCCCAGCTAGAGAACGCACTCAGAAACGGTTGCACTGAACAAAGTTGCTCATTTCTGTAGCCGTACGAAGCTGCTTTTTCTTATCCTTTATTAAATTAACAATAATTTACTGCTTCGACATAACAGCGTTCACACGTATTTTAACCAAGTATTATAAATCATATTAGTCATGCTGAGAATAATGTTTTAAATACTGTAAAGTGCATAAAAATCCAGCAGTATGACATTACTAAATCACACATTTAATAATTTTCAAGGCAAGCATTTTGTGTCTGCTGTACTTCAGTCGATGTAATATTTCAGCGTATTAGGAGAAATAGTGGGATTAATACACAGCTGAGAATGAAACCGCTCTCCTCTTCCTCCCATTCTCAGTAAAACTGGGAGGGAGTCCAAACCCAGTTCTGGCAGTCTGTCCAGCTTCGTGCTGTCTTCGCAACTCTTTCTCCACATCGCTGTGTTCGCCTTTGCTCCCCCCAGATCCCGGCACCTCCAGCAGTTGTGATTGCGTGTCTGTATTTACCATGTTTACAAAAACCTAGAGCTCCCTCAGCCGAAAGCCAGCATTGCAACCGCATTAAGATGGCATCTCTGCTGAAACCAGTACCTATGCCTATGTAGAGATCGAGACCTTTTCTCTATTTTAAAATTTTTGTGCACCTCCAAGCTTGTATCTACACACCACCAGGGTGTTTGTCTCCATCCTAATCTTCTCCATTCCCTATCTATGGTGGCGCTCAAATTTTTCACACATTAGGACAAGCAGCTGCATCTCACAGGATGTCTAGAAGCCACATCATGCCATGTTAGCCCAATTGTGGAGACGCAGTCCAGACCCCTAGGGATGTATATGAAGTGCACAGTAGCAGTGAGATGGCCGAGAGCCAGCAGGCTCTCCGGGATCCAGAGCTCTGAGCAGAATACCAACGGCAGAGCTAAAAGACTCTTTTATCAGAGCAGAGCCATGGACTGTGACTAGAGCACAGCAACAGTTCCCCAGGGGCCACCGGTGAGCTCATAGAGTGAAAAATCGGTCGACTCAGAGCTCCCTCTTTTTGCAGTCAGACTTTCCAATATGATAAAACCAGAGGCAGGAATTAACAGAGGCAGGGTTTGTCATCCATGCCTTAATGTCTCTCATTTTTCTTTCAATTTCATAGAAAAAAGTCAGAGGAGACATTTGTTGGCTCTTCGTGTATGAAGATAGATCGTCTCTGTGTCGACAAGAACAGACGTTCACACGCACACAAATGCTTGTGTGTCCCTGGTGCGAAGTGAGCGCGACTGGGAGACAAGAGGGTGGAGGGGGTTGCCAGCACTGACATGTTGAGGATTTCATTTGGTGCAGAGATGTGGCCTGAGCCCCTCTGGGTAAACCTCTGAAGCCAGTGAGTCGCCTCCGCAGACATGAACACAGTAGCAGCGAACACAGAAGCGCTCGTCTTCTGATGCCCTGCAGACCAAAGTCATCCAACGATCCCATTTCAATCGCACAGGAGTCGCTCACACAGCCAGAACCGGCAACTCGGTCTTTTCCACAGCAGTGCTCCAGACCTTGGTGGGCTGCAGGAAGTAGTGGGCCTGTTGGGAAAGTTAAGACCCTAAAACCTTGTCGTTCTTTCAAAATTTTTGACATACGGCATTAGCACTGACTCCCACAGCGCCATTTTGCAGCAGTGCTCTTTTATTTTAGCCCCTTAAGTAATTTATCTAAATAATTTATTATAGCTTTTCTTAAATATTTAGTTTTTTTATTATTACATCACTATTATTAAACGTGTAACTAATTGATTTTGTATTATTTGTGGACACAGTTTATCAAGAACCTCTTAACATGCTAAGTGATTTTTTAAGAACAAATCAACAGCACTAACTGGTGTTTTACTGTACTTAGCAGTTAAGTACTTACGGTTACCCACATGTACACTTTTGCTGTGTTTCCTTAATGGCTGGTAAATGCAGACGGCCAGTGGCAGGGAAAGAAGAGTATCAGGTTCTGATGTTCATCAAATGCATGTACGGTGGGTGTAAAAAGTCTACGCGCCCTTATTGAAACTGCAGCTGGAAATCAGGATCAGTCACCTCAAACATTTTGCCATCTTTAATGTGGCTTTGCAACCAGCAAAATTCAATAGTAAAATAAATAGATAATTACTGGGATGAAGATCTGAAATTTGAAAACCCACTAATAAATATACTGCTGGGGCGAAAAAAAAAAAGTCACCGCCTCGATTTAACTTAGTGTTATGATCTGGGGTTGCTTCAGTTGATCAGGTCTAGGCTTAGCATTATGAAGTGAGCTGACTACCTGAATGTACTGAATGACCAGGTTTTTCCATCAATGCATTTTTTCTTCCGAGATGACAATCCCAGGATTCATGGGACTCAAATTGTGAAAGAGTGCTTCAGGGAGCACGAGAGAGACATCATTTTCACACATGGATCGGCCACCACAGAGTCCAGACCTTAACCCCATTGAGAATCTTTGTGATGTGTTAAAGAAGATTTTACGCAGAGGACCGACTCTCCTATCAATACAAGAGCTTGGTGAAAAATTAATGTGACTCTGGACAGAATAAATGTTGTGACATTGCATAAGCTTATCGAAATGATGCTACGGCAAATGCATGCTGTGATCAAAGCTAAAGGTGGTTCAACGAAATAAAAGGGTGTGTGACTTTTTTGTGGCTGGGCAGTGTATAATAAATACAAAAGGCACTTCCACAAAGTTATAGTTGGGGGAGTGGAGGGTGTGCATACTTATACAATCAGGATGTTGTGAGCTTTTTCATTTCATTCAACTGGCCTGGACCTCTTTTCAAGCGGAAGTAGGAAATACTGGAATATTATGGAATAATGTGCATACACACTGTCACACTGGTGACCAGGAAGGCATCAGATTAATTTTTTTCCCCCGAACTGGAATGAGAATTAGAAATTGATGAAGTAGTAAATGATTTTTACTGAACGCTGAATCTTCACAAATGTGTTTGATCACAGCACTCTCATATCGCATGCAATTTTCGGGGCTTCGCACAGGGCCAGGGTGCAAGATGTGAAAATGAATGCTTTCGGCCGAATGCTGTTTCACATTGTTTTCTTGCTTAACAAAGAGGAGAGTTTCAGGCTGTTAATGTTGCAGGGAGGCACGGGTGTTTTTTTTTAGACCCCATAAAGACAGGCCTGACATTATACCCGCTCCCTCCTCCCATGGGCTCGCCGACATAAAAATAACAAACTAACCAAATCAAGCCAAAATTACAAGCTAAACAAAGGCCCCCAACATTAGCAGAAGCACAACTTCCCTTTCACAATGGTGCCCTGTGGGAACAGACGGAGACTTGTTAGGGAGGCTGTGCCATGTCACCTGAGCCTCACAGGGGCGAGACCTCCTCCCTGCAGCTGCCCCTTACGTGCGGCCCCAACGCCCCCGCAGTCCACCCAAGCTATCTGGATGCTTCACTCAACCTCTAGGGCAAAGAACAGTTTTGCACGCAAGTGGCAACCTTTCCAGCTTTGCAGGGTCTTATTACCGCCATGGCAGTACCGACGCTGCACTTACATCCATCCTTGCCGTAAACATCTATTGAGGGCAAACAGTGCCGCTTGGGAGATGCTGGGAGATGTCGTGACCCGGTCTGTGCGAAGGAGCTTTGGGCAGCCAAGGTTTGGAAAACACTGTCATCCCGGTCTTTCACGCAGGGGAAAATGCACAGGAATGTGTGGGTCAAACTGCGGGCGTTGAGCGTCAGCGGGGAACATCTGCCACCCTCCAGCATGCTTTCACAGGCCGTATCCCTCATCGCATCCTCACAAAGGGAATGCAAGCGCACCTTCTGGCACCCAGCAGAGCACGAGTCGTGACCACATCGCAGTTGTGTTTGAGAGGCACGGACACGCTGGTACTGCGATCAAAGAACGGGACTTCGTATTACATTTAGGGGCCTGTTTTTCTAGCCCACAACAAAATGACCACTTGGCACCAACCGTTCCGCCACTGTGTCCTTTTGGTGAGAACTGCTAAAGTAAACAACTGTCTTTCAAACATACCAGCGTACCCGGGGGCAGCAAAATAAAAGATGCTCATTAAAAAAGGCAGTAATACTATTTCTGAGGGCATTGCTTTCAAGTTCATAGGGTCCTTAAGTTCTGTACAGCGACTGACCGTTAAAAAAATAATAGCCCGGTTTGCTAATGGTGTTGAGAACTCGAAATGATCTAATTTAGCCGACGACCCCTATCGCCGAAAACAGCTGCAGGCGCCATAACAATCCGCTCAGTTGACCACTCGGATTGTCAGAGCTCCTCTGACGTTACAAATCATATTTTATTATCAAAATGAACGTGACCCAACTTACAAATGGCTCGGCATGTGGTCCTCTCGTCCTCACGGTAGAGTTTCTGCTCCGACAAGAGCGGCCTGATGAGGAACACCTGCTTCACCCCTGACTTTCACAACGTGTTTTGTGCGGTACCCAATACGGAGCAGCTGAACTCTGACAGAATAAAACCCAAAACATAACATTGTTTATAAAAATCGAAACCCTAAAATCTGTCAATCACCCTCATAAAATAAGCATTGTCTGCAAATTACCTTTCCAGGGTCAAGGAGAACTTGCCTTCCTTAACTGGAGTGGGACTGTTGCTTTGGGCATTTGGGAAATTCGGAACCAGCTGGCTGGCTTCTCTTCAGCTCAGTTCACAAAGTGCTGGTAAACCCAAATGAAAAAACGTTTAATCGCTTTTTCAATATAGCAAGTTGCTCACAGTAGTTGGCTGTGGAAAGATTTATTAAAATTAAAATCTTATTTAAACTTGAAAGCGATAGCAGCACTAGGTAAACGTAAAGGTGATCTTACAAATGATATTTTTATGTTTTCACGCCAGTTTCAGTCATTTTAAATATTGCTATCATTTTGGTCTTATTTAATACTGAAGCTAGAAGTGCAAAAAAGTGTACATTTTCTGTGCGACATAGGCTTATGCCCATACATTTAAATACAGCTAATATATTTGCCATATTTGCCGAAACAAGAAGCTTCAGGCCGAGTTCAGATAAAAAACGTATGTTTATGTTCTCATTCCACAAATGCGGAGAAGACAGGAGGAAAATGGTCCACGGCGAAGCAGAAAGAAAAATAAAAAAAAAATTCAAGCTTCTTTGTGTGAAAAGCTTAGCGGAGGACAGAAAAGCCCCAGAACTCGGGTCCAGGGAAACTGATTCAGAAAACACATGTTCCTTTGAGACTGCTGAAATATTATCTTCCTAAATCATAACATTTTGTCATTAACTATAAATACTCATTGAAGTCACTCGGCATAGCCCTCACCCCAGGACTGCTGCAGGGCCAGCTGACAGACAAGCAGCAGAATTTTCCATGAAAAAGGGTTTGGGAAGGCGAGTGCGGCCTACACCTACAAACACATATATACGCTGATGGAGGGCGGCGGCGGGGGTGTCGGACCTGCTCGCCAGCACACCAGCACCCGGAGGGGGAACCAAATTCAGGAGCAAATCCCACTAAAACGTTTTATGGCTTCGAGCGTGGGCAGGCATGTGAAGTCACATTGTTCCTGGAAATGCCCTCAGATTATTTTTCTTTAATTAGACAGCGAAAGAGGGGGACTTCATTCGCGGCGAAATGGACCTCGGTGCTGCGGCGCAGCGGCAGCGCTGGGCTGCGCTTGAGCGCCGCTGCACTTGGACTCTTAATGCAGGCACGCGTTTTCTCGCCTGGGGTTCGAAACAAGACGGCGGCGCTTGACTGCAACGTTCGAAATGTTTATTTTCGCGCAGATTTTAAGCAAAATTTGTACCTTTTATTATTGTGAGTGCAGCCGTGGGTCCAGGGGTGGTTAAATCTCTCTCTCGTTCCTTTTCACCTGACACACACACACACCTGCTGGGGGTCGGAGAGGACGACGGAACTGCCTGTGTCGCTACCCTCCGCCCAGCCACGGCCTCCTCCCCTTGGGCTGTTTGGACAGAACAGCCGGCGAGCGGTCAGCTCGTATGCGTCTCTGTCTCTGCCTCATTTTCTGTCCAGTCCGGGCTCCTGCTCCCTTCTTTTTCACCTTAATGCTTTCAACATTTGATTGTTTTTTTTTCCGCTCCATAAAACAGGTGACTCTGTTGCTGACCTATTTGTAGTTCGGTAGCAGTAGTCTGTTCCACCGCTCCTGTTTCATGGGCTGGATTTTTTTTGCCCTGCTTTTATTCCAGAAAACAGAGCAGAGCCTTGAAGTTTACTGGCCTGGGGCTGGGATGGTGAAGCTGTGCAAGCCTTGGCTGTGACACCCATATATATTATTTTTATTCATTTTTAATGCAAAAAATTATACACAATGTCACAATCATACATAATGTCTTCGCTAAACTTTCCCTAAACAACAGATGCTGTCTGCTAAGGGCAGTAGAAAGCATAGTGGTTTTTTCTGCTACCTTTGGATTTGAAGGCCCAAGGATCAACTTCCAGCTCCTGCTGCAGTACCTTCAACGAAGGTATTTTCCCTCAGCTTTTACAATAAAAATTACCCAGATGAACAAACTGGCAATTGGCTGCCAGTCACTTTGGAGAAAAGCGCCGGCTGAATAAACAACTCAAAATGTGTGTTACAGCCTTGTCGTGGGTTGTTTACCACCTGCTGGCATGGAAAATTGTCCTTCCATGCACAGAGAGGGAGTAAAATGCACATCTCAAGTCTGAGGGCGTGGACCAGCATCGTGCGTGTTTTTGTGTTTAAACTGGGAGCCGGCAGCTGCGTGCCACACATCTGAATAAAGAAAGCTGTAGAGTTTGCGGCGACTGGCATGACTCGCTACCATCTAATTCTTTGCCAGAGGTCAGAGAGTGTCAAAGGATCCTTGAAGGCCACGTTTATTATTTTATTTGTACTATCATAACAAACCAAAAAAGTTATTTGGTCTGATGTCTAAAATTAAGCTGAGTTTCAAACTGCGTACTAAGAGTGACTTCTCGTGGTCTGAATGATGTCGCCGTGTAGGCGGGAGCACAGAGGTCGACCAGCGGGGGGTCCAAACTTGGCCTAAACCTCAGATGTCTGCGATATAAGGCCTCGGCGTCTGCGGAGGGAAAAGACCATCAGCTCTGGTGAGGGATAAACGCCCACTCGTACCCCTGTCTCCCCAGGCTTTGGACTAGCACAGCGGTTGAAAGCATGATGAGGGCACACCTGTCCTCAGGTACGTCAGCCAGGTAAGGAAGTTGTTTTTGGCCACCAGAGGGCAGCAAAAAGCCCGACTGGTGCGGTATAATCTGGCAAAGCAAACTCGACTGAGTCAGGGCTCACATTTGTTTGGTTTCCTCTAAATTCCTGTCTGCTACTGTACAGTCAGTTCCCGAATTGCACCGAGCGGCTGGCAAGGGCCCAAATGGGCACCAGACGGCTAATCGGCAGAGCCGTTCTCAAGCAGAAGACGATGATTATAAATAAGCGTTGGTCATTAAGCAGTTTCTCCGCTCGGTCCGGGCTGCCTATTGTAAATACGAGCCGGCTGCGTGAAACCACGTCGGCAATTTATTCTAATCCCCGTTTCTAAAGTGCCAGCGCGTCAGGCGTCGAACGTTAAGAGCGTCTCATTAATCCTGTCAGCTGGCAATAAATCGGTCAGGAAAACAAGATGTGCCGCGCGATAGCCACTGTTCCGTTCCAGTAATAAAACGGACGTGCACCGCATGGCACGGAAAAAGCCTTTGGTTCCCAGTACGCTTCCTGTAAGCCCCAAGGCTCCAATTTACGCGCTGAACATGAGCACAGAGGCTTTATCTGACGCATCGGAAGAGGGCAGCCGCACTGGGTGGCAGGCATGAATAAGCAACCTGTAACCCCTGGAGTCCAGAAAGCTAAATATATCCCAGTGCAAGTATGATAACTGCAATATTTCTTTTTCTGTTGCACTTGCAGCATTATTATGGCATTCTTTAGTCCATATTGTCAGGCTTGGACATATCACAGCTCCCTCCCTTTCGCTAAATCTCCGGCTACACTTGTTCCCCACTGTTCTTCTCCTCCACCGAGCATCATTGCAGGGCCCCTTCTTACTATTACTCCACTTTTACGTTTTTTACCGCCTGCCTTTCCCATCTCTTCACCCTGTAATGTTAAGGTGCCCCCCTTTTTACCCAGATAATGATCTGCTTTACAGTGCAGGTCTCAGATGGAAGGAATGTTTAACTGGAAGAGCATTAGAGCTGGTTCAAGCGGGGTTCGGCTGCCAGTTTCCACTGCTCCCTAGTTTCCGTACGGAATTCCTGCAGATCGTCTGGACAGGAGGGCTCGCGAGGAAACTTGACTTTTAAAAGATGTCGAAAAATTCCGGGACCTTTTTTTGCTTTGTACACGTGTTTTTGAGCCGCTATTAAAGGGACACGCCCAGCTCTTGTTTTCATCCGATAAAGTTACGCTCGGCATCGTTTTTTTTTTCCCCTTTTCTTTTTTGGCTGCTGCAAATTCCAGCAGAGCTTGTGCAAGGTACAATTCCACGGTGACATAACATGCAGTCGGCATTAGTTTCCTCCCCCAAACTTCATGCAGATGGAGACTGCCTATCGCACATTTTAGCCAACGTGTGTCTAAGGCAGCAGAATGAAATACAGTATCATAAGCACGAAAAATCTAATTTTTTTAGTCTATTATTTGGAGTAAACTGACACTTTTCATTATTACTAGGGACGTGAAACAGCAATAAAAATTTATTTGGACAAATCATCACTTGAATGAAATTTAACTGAAACTGTGTGTGTGTGTGTGTGTGTGTGTGTGTGTGTGTGTGTGTGTGTGTGAGCATGTGCATGTTTGCATGTATGTCCATGCAGGAGTGAGAGGTCTGTGCGAGGGGTAGAAGAGGGGGAAAAGACATCCTCCCATTGCTGGTGATTCGCTTCCCTGTGACTGGAAAAGCAGCTGCTGGGACGGGCCAACGGAAGGGGGCTTTGTTGACTCAGCCCCCCCTTCCCCCTTCAGGGACCCCCTTGTTTTCCTTTGGAGCTTCGGGGTTGGACAGCTGAAGTGTTCGGGTGACCCAGGCCTACTCAACCCTCCCCCACGCCCACCTCCACCCCCTCAGGCCAGCAGTCCCACTTGTGCTGGTTGCTGGCATCCCCGCTATAGGAAATGACTCTGTGCTGCAAGCGCTGTCAGGCCGAATGTAAGCGATCTCCACTCCAAGCACAACATCGGGGCTCTTTGAGGGGGAAAAAAACGCAGCACGTAAAAAAAAATTCAAAATCTAGTAGGCCTCATTTATTGAAAAGTTTGTAAATATTTGCCTATATTTGTTTTGATAAAAATCCAATGATGGATTCATTCATGGATTCACGAAAGTACCACGTAAACAGATTTGATGGATTCGGATAGATTTTGTTTCTGAATAAGAGCCGCATCCGAAAGGTCCAGTTGGCATAAACATCCAGCCCTGCATACCAAATACATTAGTAAACACCTTGTTTCAAAAATCCTGCATCGGGTTCAACAGTCTGTTTTTGTATGGTTATACTCACTTGGTGAAATGGCAAGAGTGTGACAAGAGGGGCAACTAGGGGCTGAAAAATAACCCCTTAGTTGAATTCAGAGGGTAACACCAGCCTCCATGTACGGCAGGATTAGTCAGAAAACACTAGCACTGCTAAGAGCTAATACTTTTTTTTACTATCCCATATAATTAGAATAAAAGCAGCTTTTTTGCTGGGAAATCTACTGTAATTATGAATTAGTTATCAATTCCTTCATGCAGACACACATTGATCGGACACAATATTACCGTGGAAATCCTGGGCCACAGGCACAGCTGCCTTTGTTACTGACCGCGTGAGTCCATGCATCTCCTTCTCTCAAGGTTAAATCTGCAGGTATCCCACCTCCCATTGTGCCTTGCAGGTGCAAACTTCTTCAGTCCATGTTTAATTATAATGTCTACCAACTGCAGATGTTGTTATATTTAAATACTTCATGTCACCCTCCTTCCACTGTATTTGTCTTGACATCTTGACTCAAAGTAAGTTTTTTACTTTCATGACAGCTTATCTGACCAGGATGGCCAACTTCTGAGGTCTGTAGGGATAGTTGGTAAAGCAGCAGATGTGGTGCAACTTAAGCAAACTACATTTTGATATCATCAGCCTATGACTCTAGATGTTCTCATTAGATGCGTTCTACATTTTTAAATGGTCGAAATTTTCTCACAAGGAGCCATTCTGCTGTAGGCTAACTGACCGAGGACCCTTCAGCCCACAGCTTGATCAAAATGCACGGACTCTGGCTATTGTACAACCCCACTATTCCTAAAGTGCGCTGTCAGCACTGTGGAAAGCGAGTGTAGCCATATGTTTTCTGGCCTGTCGGACAGATCCCCGAAATGGTACCCAGTGCTGACAGACATGTCATGTCAGTTGCAGTCCAGCCTAATGTCTGTGCTAAGTTCCAGCCCTAGATTATTGATCAACACATGTCTGCTCACTCTTGTAAAACTTTTCAGTCTTGAGTCTTCCTATTTATTTTGTGAAGACCACAGGAAAAAAAAAACAGGTAACCAGTAAGCAAAAGATCTTCTACTTCTACTACTACTATTGCAATAACACATATAATCACCAAAGTGTTGTACCACTAAGGTCATTCCATTTAATACAGACCTAGTCAATGTGTATGTATGTGTGTGTGAATACATACTCTGTGGCTGATGTTACTACTGTATGTCCCACTTCTCTGAGCCTTTGTGCCTTAGACAAAAATCTAACTTAGAGTGAGAAGTACCTGTGTGGCATAAGCATAATAGATACCGAACTTACAGGTATGATTTTCACTCAATTCAATGTAATTGTTCATTTTAAGTAGGAAAAGAATTCAGCCAACTTTCATCACCTTTTTTGTTGGCTGTTCATTTAGTCATCCATTCATTATCAGCAGCCGCTTAATCCTGGTTTGAGCTGAGGTGGTCTAGTGCCTATTCAAGAATCATGGGGGAGCAACACTATGAGAGAATCCCAGCCCATTGCGGGGTTGCCAGCAGTTAATTTTATAGCAGTTACCCCATTTACAACTATGTTTCTTACCCGGTCTCTGAAATGGGGGAGCCAATAATGTAGTCATAAGAGTAAAGAATGATTTCTCCACAAAACTACCGACTGCGGATGTGGTGTAATGCTTAGAGGTACTGCCTTCAACCTCAGAGAACACAGGTTTAAATCCCACCACCTGCTCTAGGTATTTGTAGAAAACTGTTCAGGTAGCAGTGTACCTGCTGTGTTGATGGATAAACCATGCTTTGGACAAAAGGGTCTGCTAAATAAATAAATCCAATAGACAATATCTGTACTACACTACACTATTTGCATTGAGCTTCCTCCAAATACAATGAAAAACAGGATTGTACAACAAATTTGTTAACATTGCCTGGAAGTGTAAACAGTGCCTCGTAGACTGTATCCCAGTCAAAGCAAAGATGCCGAATGCAATGAATCTGAAACACCACTTAAATCTCAGTTTTTCACTTTTTCATCCTCCTGCACTGTCTGGTACCTTCACATATTTCCACCCTGCCCTCCTGTTTTGTCAGCAACAGAATCCATAATCAGAACAGAGCGCCGAGATGATGGAAGCTGCCATGAGATGATGAATTTGGGGAATTGCAGAATTTGAAACTGGTGGCAGACGGTGCCCAGAGGACTGCACTAATATATTCTGGCTCTGTCTGCGCTTCACAGACAGGTGAATGTCCAAGTAAAACATTTCAGAAGTGTCACTTCCTGTCGCGCTGCGTGTCCCACAGCCTCCCAGCCAGACACGGTGTTCACCCACACAGTGCTGCTGTCCGGCCAGTGGTGATGCACCGAAATCTGTGCTGGGCTGAGTCACACCACTGTTTGCAAAAGGGGCTGCGGTGATCCAGTGCCAGACACACAGCAGCATTGTTCCGCTCAGGCGAGGAACCCGCCGGCGTGGCCAGAGCCCCACCCGCAGCGAGAGACGCCTTCTGTGCCCGCTTGTGTGACGCAGTTGGACCGACGGTGGCTGTAGGCCGCCACTGTGGCCTTCCATTTATACCATTAGTCTCATACTATCGTGTCGGTAGCTCTTGGATGCTGCACCAATGTTTTCTTTCGGCTGTTTGTGTCCGAGTTATTTTCGTTAACCCAAATATTGCCTGGGTGTGCGTTCCCTCTGACGTTGGCAGTAATTTTATACTATAACGCTCATATGTGATGCGGTGACTGTCAAAGCTTGTAATTCTGTCTTATCCCAGAGCGCAGGCCGCGAGAAATTGAGGGGTTTCCACCACAGGCGCACCCCCCCACACATCAGTGCCACCAGTGTGCGAAGAATTGTGGGATGCGGCTGGATGGTCAGACAGCCCGAGAGGGACCGTCGGACTGAAGTTTCATTTGAGGCTGACCAGTAAGCCATTTCTCAGAGCTCGCTGTGGTCAGGGAACCTGTGTTAATGGGAACAGTATTGCGAGCAAAACAAATTTGGGGAAGTTGAACCTCCTCCTGCTTTGAGCTCTTCTGCGTCAGCCTGTACAAAAAACCCCAGCCCCCACGCAACTGGTTGCCCTCTTTGCTCTCCTCCACCTGCTCAGTCTGACCTTACACCCAGAGGCCTGCAGTGACACACAACGCAAAGCACAGTACACTGTAGAGTACGATATAAAAACTTGCACCCAAACCGATAAATGAAAAGTGGCCATTTTGTTTAGTTAATGTTTTTCTCTGATGCAATTTACAGTGTTAAGCTGCCTACAATTATTCATCCATTTATACAGCTACATAAATTTTACTGGCCCACTTTGGGGTAAGTAAGCACCTTGTTTGAGGTTCCTACATGAGGATGTGGGATTCAAATCTGCCACCTCTGAGTCCAAAGGCAGCAGCCACAGCCACAGCAGCTCTTACCGCCACACTACCTGAAGGGCCTTTCCACACGTCCTTCCGTGTCGGACTTCAATCTTTTTCCTTCTGCGGTCGCTGAGTACAGAGTACACTAATAAAAAAAAAGTTTCTGCAAACGTTTCTTCGGTTAACCCGTTTGCAAACCCAGTAGTCCTTCCTCACTCTTTTGCTTTTTATTATATCAAAATTAACTCCTTGTGGAGACAGTAATATGTCCACCACCTGTTCTAAATAAATGTGAAAGGGAATAGAAAGAGTTGCGCAGGCCACAGTTGACATATTTTCTTTGTTTTCGGCAACCTTTGACAGCAAATTGCTCTAGAAAATTCCTCCAGTTCAATTGGACACAAAAACAAGAGGTGACGCCCGACGGAACACCCATGCCCTCCCCTGCTTTGGTCGTGGCAGGTCAGCCGCATAACCAGCATTGTTTGTTGCATTTAGTTTGTGCCATTTATATTTTGTCCCATTTTGGTTTGCTGAACTTGGGAGAAGCCATGACATTGATGTGGTTTCCTGCTGTCTGCTGGTTTCCATTAACAGTCATCAACACGGAGGAGCCTCTTTATAGCAGAGCGAGTTAGCAGTCATCCACGCCGTCTGGTGCCATGTAAACAGGTCCACTGCGCCTGGCTGCGGGGAAGTGCGGTGTGGAGGGAAGGAATATTACACAGGACAGGCGCAAGTCAGTGGTAGTTAGCAGGGAAACATTTCCGTGCGCAGCAGGTAGGAATTTAGGTTATGGCTTTAATGGTGAGACAAGGGTTTAGGTTTGAATTTTGGTTGGCGGAGGAAACAACATAGGTTTGGGTTAAATGAAAGCAGCACGACTCGAGCCATAAAAACTGAAGGCTTCTCTGCATAATAGAGAGGTGTTTGTTTCTTCTAAATTAGCATCTACGCTAAGCACACTGGTTAACGTAGAAGGTTTGCGAATTTTGCTACCGCGCCCTTCTGGATAGTTCGCACAGCTCCTCTTCTTCATACTGTTAGGTGTCCCACAAAAACGTCGGTAATATGGAGGAGACGGTCAATAAAAGTGTTAAAAGAGGCAAAGTCACATATAAACAACAGTGGAGTACCACTCACATAAAAGTATACTGCCTGTTTTTAAAATATAAATGGTTAGAGCTGTGTATTGTACATTCTTCCGGCAGCTCTCGGTTTAATTTCTTGATCTTTTTTAACAGAATGTGTCAATAACTGGTGAACCCATCTGGTCATACAGTTTTTAAGGAAAAGGCTTCTGTGTTGTGACTATATGTGTTATCAGGGGCAGTGTGGCCCATTTCCTTACACACACGCGTGTGTGTGTGTGGGTGTGCAGGCACTTCGGTACATGCGGCTCATCTGACGTCAGCACAGGGGGCCACGCAGACGGCTGTGGTCTGTGGAACGGGATTGTCCCCAGAGCGGCCAGCCGGCTCACGCTGACTCAGCCTGGAGGGTCTGCTTGCGGCATCACCAGCTCTTGCCCACCAGAAGCTCTGTCGCCAGGGGGTGGAGAGTGGGAGGTGGAGTGAGGAGCCGCATAACCACCAAAAAAGAACCCAGTCAGTTCCATTTCCCATTTTCAGCACTTTGTTTTGAATTATTATTGTGGAACCCGCTCTTCTGCACCAGTGCCTTGTTTGTGGATGACAGGCTGTAGAACAGTAGACAAGGATTCAGCTGTTCCAGTGAGCAGCCTTATTCTGCCCAATGCCAGTCTCACATCCTAGACGCTCTGCGCTGTGCCATGACCTGTGTCATCCCAGTCAGACTCCATTGGGCTGTAATGTATGTCGCCCCAGTCACCAACCCCTCAGGGACAGTCTGAGTCATCTCAGTCACTCTCCATTGAGCCATAGCTGGTGTCAATGAGGAGCTGAAGCCTGGAAATTCATTTAACATCACTCTTGTACACAAATCCCATTCCTGGGTACTTGCGCTATCATTTGTTCAGTGGGGAGGGCAGTGGGCCTGGTTTCAGCAGAACAAAGGGAACGCCAGGTTAACATACCATTGTGCTACGTAGGTCCCTTTTTAATACGTTATTTCTCTGTGGCCCACCAACTTTGGACTTTTTCGTTGACTAGGAGTCTTATGACATAATAACTTCCTGCTGCAAATATTACAGTCAAATTTAAACTTGCACGTTGTATGTGTATTTCCAGATGGTTTATCACAGGACTGTCATTATCATCTTTGAGTTCTTAATTCATCTTTGGTATGGGAATTATAAAAAAAAAAGAAAAAATCACACAATACACCCAAACAACAACATAAATTTGGAGACCAAAGAGAAAACTCTGAAGCCCTTAATGGTGCTCTGTGTTAATTCTTATTAATTTATCATGCGCAATTATCTTGCGCAAGAGCAAGCAGAGAAATTACTGCCCACCAGGATGGTAACTCAGGCAGGAGGAAAACCAGCATTTCTAATAATTAGAATTAATTTTTTAGCAGGCCATTAAAATATATGCAATATAAACAAACACACACTAACCCCACTACAAAACCTTTTCTTCATATTATTGTAGCATATTAATGTTTTATCTGCTTCACAGATTATTAAATTACAAAACTACAAATTATATTATTTAAGTATTGGGACAAAATGATGGTGATCAGATTTTATTTTAAAAAATTTGTCTATGTAGGTATGTAAAACTGGGCCAAAAAATAATAAATAATGTATTGTAAAAGGTGAGAAGTTTAAATATCAGTTTGTAGGATAGAAAAAAAGTTGAACATTTCGGTTAGGTAATAAATTCAACGCAGGTGGAAATGACAAAGAATAATTAATATGGTTGGTTGGTGTGGCTTAAAATTTCACGAAATGAACAATATGCTCAGCAAAAAGAAATGTATTTCACATTATCATGTGTGGTGATGTGCACAAGTTTGGCAAGGACAACCTGAGTGCCATGTATTGGTGATTTCAGTATAGAGGTGGCTGTTTTTTTCATCACATCCAGGTGATGTATTTGGTAAGAAAATTCCATCATAAAACTTCAGGCTCGCGAACAGCAGCAATATGACTCAAAGGCACGACGGAAGAGGAAAAAAGTTTGTGGAATGACTGGCGAAAGCTGGTGAGTAAGGCTGCGTAAATGGAAAGGATGTTCTGCTTTGTAGTGGAGAATTAACACACTGAAGGTGTTTGTGTGTGTGTGCACGCGCGCACCTTGGCTCCCATAGCAGCTTTTCTGGGTCCACAGTGCCACCTGTTGGTCAGATGAGACACCACCATCATCATCACCCTGGGTTGGCCATTTTTCTCCAAACGCCATCTCCAGCGTTGTCCACTTTGCATACTTTTAGCTGTTCAAAGTCTTCGTATCTTTTCGCCTGCCTCTTGGTCGGTTTCTTTCAACAGCCTGATGCTTGCTGACCCAGTGATCATCGTCTTTGCGCATCGCATGGCCACACCAGCAAAGGCGTTGCCTACATGAAACGGTTCAATATTTACCCTCTAGCACAGTTCCTTGCTTTTTCTGACACAAAACAAATCCACCTCATTGCTCTCTTTTCAGGCCTTTCCATCTTCCTCGGGTAACCTCTCTCTTTAACACCCAAGTTTCACTACCGCTCAGCACCCATCCTAAGACAAGCAAAACACAGTATTCCCTTCGTTCTCAAGAATGTTGCCTTGACCTGAGCATGGGAAGTAGATGCCCAAATTTCCCTAAATTTTAGATGCAGCATACCAACCTTTATTATTTTTATTTAGCACACACGAATGAGACATGTGGTCCACACTGCCTGAGGACTCTGACAGGGAACTTCTCTGATGGACTTTTCATTTTCTCATTAACCTTGTGGAAAAGAACTGGATTATGACCAGATTTGCTGCTGCCGGCACAGATCTCTCCATCTGCTGCGATGGTTGTGAGGACTGTTCTCCCTATGTTTGCGACCCTAGACCCTAGTCCTTCTGCAGAAGGATGCAGCGGTAACCAACTATCAAGTTGAACTTGCGTCGACAGCACTTACCCCGTGCATTCTTTAGGTGATACACACTGTCACCTCCAGCACAACTTAAAGATAAGAATTCGACAGGGTTCACTCTTTGTCACAGTTAGGCCTAATCTATTGTATGTAAATAGTGCGAGAACTATTAGGGAGCTACCTGGACTGAAGCTGCTGACCCTCTGTGCTGTTGCAGCTCTCATACAGCACAACTCTGTTCAATAGCACTTATATGAGAATATCATTATTATTGTTGTTGGTGTTGTGTCATCATATTTGCCCATATGTGTCATAGCCCTCAAGCTTCAAGTACTACTTTGTACACATTGTTTACTTGATGATCAAGCCCTTGCTGAGCTCCACCTTCCCTTCATGCAGTCAGTTTGAGTTCTCTTTCGCCAAACAAGCGTCCTAAGAACAGTCCAGCACTCCCGGAATAAGGCTCTTCTGTCTGGCTTGGTTGCCAGTGTCCTGTAGTGCAGAAGGGGAATACGTTCCTCTTCCTCCTCAAAGCGAGCCCCCCCCCCCCCCGTCATTTAAATGATGATTTATTCAAGCAGTGCTTTTTCTGTGTTTATACACACTGCAGTTATAACCACAAGCATTCAGTTAGACGCACAGGTTAGAATTTTGCACCCTGTTTTTTTTCCCACAGGCCCTCTCTTAGCCCCTGGGCCCTGCATTCCCGCCCACACAGGAAATGGTAAGACTCCCTGACCGTGCCAATATTCCACTCAGGTCTGGTTACGTTTTCCCTTTTAGTCTTATTTCATTTCAAACTCATTTTCCAGAGAACTATAGGATTACATTGCAGCGTACACACCTTTGGCAAGAGGGAACTTTCTCAAGAAAAATAACCCCGCCTGCCTGCGACAGCAAAGCAGCAGAGGGGCGTTTTTTCCTTTTTTCCCCCCTCTCTCAACACGACTTCTCCCCTGTGCTGCAAACTGCAAGATAGCTCTGTGTTGAGAACTGAAATGAGACCAGAGGTCCTTAATCGGATTCAGAAAGCTTGTAGTGACACATATGTTCATTTAATATTTGCTCAAAGTGAGTGTTTTGCCAGAATGCTGAGTCAGCAAAGAGGTAAATGGGGGGGGGGGGGGCGCGACTCCCTGCAATAAGTCATGGCTGCAGGCTGCGAGAACAGCTGCAGTTTTTCTGTGGCTGCAGGTCACTGGTGTGTGCAAAGTCTTACATCCCAATAAAAAGCTGCATCCTTACATGTATGTACAACTCCAGAGCGCAGTTAAATAATTTTTGTGAGTAGCGTACGCACTGTTGCTGAGTGGAACTGAGCAATAAAAAAAGACGTCCCATTTATTTCTGGAATCTGGAATTTGGAATGTCGGAAAATGTTGGTAAAACTTACTGTTATTTTAAATTTAAACGGGGAAAGAACCTCTCAGGAGGTATTCGTGGTACGAGTTCAGATCTGCATGAAACCAATACCCTGGGATTGCTAACAAAACACATATGAACAATATAAATGGGAAACTTTGATATAAAAAAATACAAACTGGGCAAGAGACTCAAAAGCCCAGCAACACACAAAGTTTTATGGAGAATTTTGGCGGACCCTTTCTTCCAAAAATTATCAAAAATCCCATTCATGGTAAATTTAACATGGTAAAATAACTCATTTAACTGTGCTTTTAAACAAAATAATAATCCTTCATAACCCTTAAAAAATATATTTTGTGAAAGGAATGATAAACTGACACATACGTACATTTTTATGCATCTATTTACAGCATCCATCCATCCGTTTTCATTCAGTAACCATGCATTAACTGCTTTTCCATGCTAAATATTCCATTATGTTCCTCTGCTGAAAATTTTTTGCGGTTGCGAGTTAGTTTTTTTCTCACAGTGACATTATCTCCCCAAAAACAGGTGCTTATCATGAAAGAAGACGTTGGCAGCCGCATATCGCACAGAACAAACAGAACAGAACAAACTTTTTTATGAGACTCACAAACATTTGTAAAGGATTTTTAAGACCTCTCAGAAAGGGCCTTGACCTTTTTATTTTATTTCCTTACCACTTACAGCATGACTTAACTTTTCTGTAATTTTCTGTTCTGCTAATGTCACTCCCAGCCCTTTAAAACCCAATGGTCTGTGGAAATTCATGTGCATATGTTGTCCTCTAGTGGACATAGTCAAGCTACACTAACACTTTTGGTATCTTGCATAAAAACATGGTAAATGGTTGCAATATTTCCACAGGACTTGCAGTTTGCTCATCTTGGTGACTGCAGACTTATTCATGTCTTAAAAATAAGAAATTAAGAAATTCTTGGTTCCCCTGCTGGCTGTGAAAATGCAGTCGGCTTTACTACAAGAACAGTCTTGGAAATGTTTACATCTTTGGAAACGGTTTTGGAAATGTTTAAACCAGGGTGAAGACAGTTTTCTGTTTTAGCTGTTTTTAGTATGTGGAAAGCCACAATTAGGCCTTTATATTCACTAAGAAAGAATCTCTACTTCAAAACATTTCCTGCAACACTTTTGTTTGAAATAAATGCTCGGGGTATAGCCTTATTGGTCTTTACATTCAACTCCATATTTGTTCTTATTCCATGCCTTCATGTGGTTTGCATTCAAATGTTTTTGATCATAGTGGCTTAAAGTCATGTTAACGTTTCACTGATATTTTAAACAAAGAAAGTAATGAAAGGGAGAGTGTGGGCAACCATCCATTTCACACTGCCAGCCACATACTGCTGCTACACAGACACTTTAGATCCAACGTGCCACTTTCTCCATGAACTTCTTCAACTATTTGGTGAATAAACTCTTGATACGTGGTCAACAGCAAGTCAGGGCAACAGATGATCTTTCACAAAAAGGTGTAAACATAAACAATATACACTCATATTCTATTATACCAACACTTATATGGTTGTTATAATGTTCGTACAGTATAATGCTATATGGATATTCCCTTACTGGTATTCATAAATTTTTACCGCTAACCCTGGAAGTAACAGGATTCCATCCCCAGTTTTTCAAGCTTTTCAGTCTATAACAAGAAGGCAGCAGCAAATTGCCCAAACCAAAACTGCTAAAAGTTGAGATTTACTCATCTCTCTGTTGGGAATAGCATGCGTTCAGCAAATGCAGTTTAAATGGAATGTCAAAGTGGAAAACAAACACAAAATAGCAAATCAAAACAAGAAATAAATCATCGGTAAAATGTGTTTTTTGTACTTCTTCACTCTAATGCATCTTGTACTCTGGCTGAATATATACAAAACTCCACTTCAGTAGGGTGGTCTGGTAAGTGTGACCAACTTCGTAACAAAATGATGTAAACACAATGATATTAAAATAACACAAAGCTTAGAATAATAAAATTAATCTGAGAACAGATGATTTTCTTTTATAAGTTACTAGGTGTGTTACCTGGCACTCCCCAGGTCAAAAAGGTTTAGGAATGGAAAGGTGAAAGGTTATAATCTACAAACTATTTTGCTGTTAAAGTGCTTTTAAAGTGGTTGAATTTAGTACATTTCTTTTAAAGTGGAAAGGAAAAAGCAAAATATATATCACCAAACTTTAATACCCTTACATCATTAATGTGTGCAGCACCATGTGCCTGAAATATATGTTTTCTATTACCTTTTACATTTTTCATTTGTGCATGGATTAAAAAAATCCATCCTCTTGTAGTAAGTAATGTGTGAGACAGAGAGGATGTGTGTGTGAGTGTGTGTGGGGTGAGGGGGGCATGACAAAATTCAGCATGTGTTGTGCCAACAAGGAAAACCTTCCATGCTTCCCAAGATGTGTGTGCTGTGCTCTGCCCTCTGTGTGTGTGTGTGTGTGTGTGCGTGTGTGTGTGTGTGTGTGTGTGTGTGTGTGTGTGTGTGTGTGTGTGTGTGTGTGTGTGGAGCAAGAAAACAGTGTATTACAGCATGTGTGGCATCTCAACCTAATTCATTGTGAGAAGTACCTGTGGGCCAAATTTCAAGTCTGTGGCTTGAAAAACATAGCCATGTCTAAAAAACAAACTGAGGTTCAGCTTTATTGATATTAAATAATGGAAACACATTTTCAGGGAAAAATTAGGCTCAAATACCAAGAGAAGGGGTTTCCACTGGGTTCTCCTTGCTTTTCTAATATACAAACATCTTATTTATTTTTGTTGGTATTTTCTCTGCAGTTCTGTTTATTTCTGAAATAATGAGGTTTTCATATCTAGCTATTAGTTGGCAATTAAAAGTATCCAAACAGAATTAACTTCGCTTTCACAGTGTTTACACCTTGTGTCTCTTGTGTCTGGTGTTCCTGAGTGTTTATGTTCAGTAATTCAATGACAACTGTTGCACGGGGTTATGGGTAAACAATCTAAAAGATAATACAGAACTGGAGTTTTTGCAGACAGCATTTTTATTTTCAGACATTTCAAATTAGCTTTAATTTTAACACAACTTTAAATTTTAAAGAATGTCAGATTGAATATTCGTTGACAGTACTTTTGTATCCCTAAATAATTCTAGGGGAACCATGGGCTGCTGCATAAGCTTACGTTTGAAAAATGGGAGGTCATGGGCAGATGGAAGTGGGAGTATTTTAATGTATCATAGGCTCATCTGATGTCTTTATACAAGTTAGTTCTAAAACAAATAAATAGATGGCTGCTTTATGTACCTTTTTTTATTGTGAATTAGTGTTAAAGTAACTTTGCAATTATAAACAGTTTGAGCTATAAATACATTTCCTGTCCCTATAGTGTTTCTAAATAAAGGAACCAGAATACTGGTTTATTCCACAACTATAATGAGCAGAATAAATTTGAACATTTGGTTATGATGGCTGCTTTTTCATTTATTTTATATGCAAATGTATTAATATATACACACAAAAAAAGAATAAATTCTAGTACCAGCATTGTTATTATTATCTGCTCATTGTTCACACCTGTTTGTTAAAGTGACAAATGTCTAACAATTCTATAAATATTATGTGAGATAAAACTAATGATTAAAGCAGAAGTTTTTAACCTTTTCCGTGCCACAGCCATTTAAAAGAATCTGGTGAAAGACCTGAGAAAAATGTTTTAAGAAATTTTACTGCATTGTGCTCAGTTTACTGAACTGAAAAGTTTACACAGAGTTATGGCATAAGTAGTAGTAGCACAGCACTGTAATATTTTTATTTTATTTTTAACTTTCAGATAGTTAGACATTTTTACTGTAAGCCTGTACTTCATAAACCTCCTGAAGGCCATCCATGGATGCCCAACTGGTCCATGGAGCCCAAGTTAGGAATTCCTGGTTTAAAGGAATACAGTATTTCAGTTTTTTAGGGCTCCATCTTGACATTGTGCTTATGTTAGTAGCTTTTGAAGGATGCAGTGCCCCTCACAAGGTGGATGCAGCTGATGCAGCTGCACACAGCATGTATGTCTGCCAGCAGAGGGCACAGCAGCCTCATCCTGCATCTTATTCAGATCAGGGCACGAAGAGGGGAGCCTGGTGACCAGCCAAAAGCTCACATTTTGTTTTCTTTGTAGCTCCAACTACTAACTAACTACTATTTAGAGAAAATCATAATTAAAAATTACAAATACAGATATACCACAAATTGTTTACTGGTTAGGTTCTGTTTAAGGGTGACTGTTGACTGATCCATCCCATATGCCGTGTCTGTCAAGCTGTTATTGATTATCAGGATTTACTAGCATAAAACCCCAGCTGTGGGAAGTGGGAGATACTGTGGAAGTGAGTTGAATTAAGGAGGTACTACATTCTTTGCTTTGATTCCTTTCATTTTAAAGTTTATTATTATATTTTCCAATATGGAAGGTTTTGCCAGCACTTATTTTACTTTGTCATACCAGTAAGATGTGACATACAGTGATTGTTCATGTGTTTACGTGTAAATGATAGGATGCAACATGGAACCAAAGAATGACAATAAAACAACCTGAAGTTTATAAAGCATGAAATATCAAACATTTTTTATGCTTCAAACGGACATTTATCTTGTTAATTTTGAATTACTGTGAGCAAATGTCTACTTATATAAATATACATAATTTATTAGAACAGGATATATAGGACACATTACACAAGTATAAATGCAAAACTGTTTTTAAGCAAATTTCTCAAGAATAAACAAATAATTTTACTCCCTAAAATTTCACTTATGACGCAGTGCTGACGCAAAAGTTGTCTACTGCTTAATGGAAACACATGAGACATGCAAGCGTGTGGCCATTTTCATTTAATCTTGAACTCAAAAAGGTCAGTTTTTTCCAGTATTGATCTGAACCTCAGTGCTGGGTGTCAATCAATGGGCTCATTCAGTGGAAACCCAGCATATGACTGCATTGCAGCCAATAGCAAACCTCTTGTTTAAGTTTGAAAGCAAATTTAGCATAAGCTGTTTAAAAACATGAAGGGGGCAAGCATGTACACAGACACGGCATTGCCTGGTGTGTGTAGATGTTTCAGCATCATGTAGGCATTATTGATGTAAACAATGAACTTTCACATGCTTATATTATTCTCCCGCTATAGCTATCGTAACCAAACGTACATCATTTTTGCCACGCAACGCATTGGTGCTGTTTTGTTTATGCTAATGATTTTTTTCATTCAGCACAGTGACACCACACAGGATGGCTCCATGGTTCCTTGTGCAAAATTCTGATACTTCCATCAGCAGGATGCAAAAGGAACCTGGATTCATCTGACCAGACAACGTTTTTCCACTCCTCAGTACCCTAGTTTTGATGCTGCTGTACCCACTGGAGACTGGAGATGCACCTTCTCTTCACCAACAGCATTGGTACCTGACATGGCCTTCAGCTGCTGCAACCCACCTGAGACAAAGTCTGATAAATGATGTGTTCTGAGATAACATTCTGCACACCGGTTTGGATTCTGGATGTGATTTGCACGGTTGTGGCCCATCTGTTTGCTTGCGTGATTCTTGCTGTTCTCCTTTGAACCCTTTGATCCACAAGGTGTTTTTGTCCATAGGGACACTGGTACTTTCTGCTTTTGCATTTTTTATACCCAACACTGTAGTCATGTGATTACCACTTGCTGGCATGTACACTTTTAGTGAAGGTGGAGGTACCTAATAAACCAGAAACTCAGTTTGAAATCCATCAGCTGTATGAATACGCTGTACTTAATGCGTAAAAATAAGCAGTAAAAATCTTCTTAGTGTTCTGCTTAGTGACAAAAGTATTTGCATAAGTTATGCCCATGCTCATATCTGTTTATATTAAAATGTTTGTTTGTTAACTGCAATCTGTGTTTCAGCAGCCCTATCAACCCTGATGCCCCTGTCATAGCGGAAAAACAGAAGGGAGAAGACAGAAAAAGAGAGAGAGACAGAAAGATGCTGAGAGAGCAGGAGACAGATAAGAGGAGACGCACAGTGAGAGAGACTGAGCTGCACAGTGAGACAGAGCGAAAAAGAGACACTGAGATAAGGGGAGAGAGATGCAGTGAGAGGGAAAAAGAGAGAGACTGAGATGCACGGTGAAAGAGAGAGTGAGATAAGGGGTGACAGATGCACAGTGAGTGAGAGAGACTGAGATGTACAGTGAGAGAGGGAGTGTGAGAGAGAGACTGAGATAAGGGGAGAGAGATGCACAATGAGAGAGAGGGAGAGAGAGGGAGAGAGAGAGATCAGTGATTTCTGCGGCTCATAACCCACGGAGAAACGGAACACACCCTGTTGTGTTTATACTGTGTTTATACTGGGGATATTTAAAGCGCAGCGCGCATCTGACTTCATCTCAGGAGCTCCAGCATCTGCGAGCGGACCGTGCGACGGCGGGGCCCCGGGGCACCTCCTTCCGTGTCGCCGTAGTCGAAGCAAAGCCCGATTTGCCTACTCTTCCTCCCTGGAGCAGCGGCGATCCTTTCCAGGACACCGGGGACCGAGCCACAGCCCAAGCGGACTCGCGGTTCCGGTGAATCGAGACGCACCAGCATCTCTCGCGGGTTCCTGCGTGACTCCGGGCGGCGCGGCGTGGAGGAGACCCACCGGTCTGTATCCGTGGAGGAAGTGTTCGGCTGGAGGTGGGGACCGTGTCTGCCAAGGAGGACTGCTCGGCACCGGGACCCTGGATCAGTTTTTAGCCGCGCTTTTGGAAATCACACAGTTGTTTATTATTATGAGCTTTCGTAACTGCCAGTCCTGCGATCCCATTTCGGACTGAAATAATGCAACATGTTCACCGATGGCCTCGGTCTGTCCATTATATAGTCCAGGAGAACGTCAGCCTTTCTGTTGCCTGGTCTGCTTTTATCCCTGGAATAAAACTACCGAACCGGAGATAAACAATAACAGCAAAAAGCGATTTACGGCACATTTATATTTACATATTTCACGAGACTTCCAGAGCGCCGCAACTAAACCGGAGAATTAGGGTTAGGATCGTGTGTTACTGGGCCACTGCCCCCCCGCCGCCGCCGCCGCCTCCTCCATCTCCCCCTTTGCGGATGCGGTCGTCTTTATTAATCTTAAATACAGACCATCAGAAATAATTATTAATTATTATGACGCCGCGTGCCGCCGCGGCGAGCGCGAGCCCTCGCCATGGAAACAGCGAAGCGGAGCTCGCGGCCGATCTGGTGAGTTGACTTCCGCGGGCGTCGCGCGCGCGCCGAGTTGTGTCAATAAATTGTTGTGGCGGGGGGGGGGGGGATTGAACGCGGAGGTTAACGATAGAACCTTAGTTGTGCAGTAATGGACATTTGAAGATGGTGACGGCCAGGAGGTCATGATTTGTGCGTCTGAAGCGCTGCCGTCGAGGGCTTTAAAGACACACTGGAGCGGCCACATTTCACCTCGCAGTGGATTCGGTGTCTTGGTGTCTGTTAGGAGTGTCCCTTTCCCGAGGGCCTCTTTGACACGGGATCCAGGTATTTCTCAGGTTGGAACTGTCCTCTCCTCGGCTCATTTTAGTGTGCCTCTGTATTTTTTTTTTCTGTCCCTTTCCTCGCTGCTATTTTTGGGAAATGGTGGGGTGGGTTAGATGAGCCATCGGCACGGAGTCATCGCTGAACGTGGACACAGCGCCGCTTGAATCCCTTTCGTGTCCGCGCGATGACTGCCGGGGACATTGCTGGAAATTTCCCAGGAGCGATGTGAAGCTGTCGTGCGGGGAATGGAGGGCCGGGTGGACCACAAAAGCGTAGTGCTTGTGTGAAAAACCCGGTTCTACCTGTCAGGACTTTCGGTCTGAACATCTGCACGTAACCTGACCAGAACCTCGACTGGTTTCCCTCTTCACGAAGGCCCCAAACAGCTGAACTCAAAATGCCCCGGAACCGGGCCTTCTCGGAGCCCGAGTGCTCGGCAGAGTATTCGGCGGACTGCTCTGTGACTCTGCCCTCGGACCCGGGCCAGGCCGTGGGGCGCACCCAGGAGGTGACGGTGCGGAGCGCTGGCTGCTGCATGTGCCTGCCGCGGTTCATGCGACTGACCTTCACTCCCGAGTCACTGGAGACACTGTACCAGACGTACTTCCGACGGCAGCGGCGCGACACCCTCCTGGTGCTGGTGGTGTTCGCCGCACTGTTTGACTGCTACATCATCGTCATGTGTGCTGTGGTGTACACCGGAGACAAGCTGGCCACCGTGGTTGTGGCCTCCGTGGGGCTGGCTGCTCACATCCTGTTGTATCTGCTTTGTTTCTTCGGCCTCCTCCCCGACCGCGTGTCCCGCCGGGTGGTGCCCTATGCCCTCTGGGTGCTCATCGCAGCCCAGATATTCTCCTACCTGGGCCTCAACTACTCCCGTTTCCACCAAGCCAGTGACACAGTGGGCTGGCAGGCCTTCTTCACATTCTCCTTCTTCCTGACCCTGCCGCTCCGCCTCACTCCCATCGTGCTCGTCTCCACTGTGGCCTGTAGTATCCACACCTTGGTGCTGGGGGTGACCATTGCACAGCAGCAGCAGGAGAACCTCCATGGGTCAGCATTGGCAAGACAGGTAGGTTCCAGCATCTCCAGGGGCACCGCCATCTTCTCTCTTCTTCTTCATACCTCAATGGCTGGCCACAGGATGGATTTATATAGCCTTCTATGTGCCAGCATGGCTGTGTTTGCTTTTTGTATCTATAAAGGATTTACTGCTGGCAGTTTGAATGCCTTGGTCGGAAAGTATTGGTTCTCCGGCAGACTGTGATTAAGCTCTAAGTCTTTTAAATTATATTACACCAGGATTGCAGAGGTAGTGTTTCATAGCAGAACAATAGATGGCCGAAGGAAGTTCATTTGGGATTAGAAGCCAGCAGGTCATGGAGCGAGAGAAGTGGGATAGGGACAGAGGTGGCCGCAGATGTGAATGTGCACCTTTAGCACCCACTCACAAGCCCCCCTGGATGCCACTGAAGCATAGCACAAAGCAGCAGCCTCACATGAGCGTTTGAAGTTTTACTTTGTGGTGAGAGGTGTTGCACAGGCGCTGAGTGTCTTTCTCTCTGTTGCAAGAGAGTAGGCCCTTTTGTATGTGGAGATTGCTGCGACGCTCATAGTATAGCAGTAACAGGCTGGGCTGAAGTCTGACTTAAGAGTAATTCATAAGGTTCACGTTAGCCTCTTTGTCACCCAGTGCTTAATCAGTCAGTAACTTATTTATTTCTGAATTACTTAAGAAATATTATAATATTATATGTATATTAGTTAACATCCCAGGATTTCCTTGATCGGACTTCTCATTAAGATGTGTACTATCCACTGTCGATCATTCATATCCTTAGTAGCTACTAAATGTTAATTCCAAGGCTCAGTATAACAAAATTTTTTAAATTATTTTTCTGTAGTTCTCTCTGATCGCTCTGTAAGGATTTTACAGATTGAAGTTGTGTATCAGTAACGTAGGCTAAAATGACTGAGTATATTACCTTCTTTCTGAAATGTCACACATCAAATACAAGCACGCAGAAATGAAGTTTTTATACGGTGGGAGATATTATAGGATGGACTAACCAAAAGTCTGTTCCTGTGTTTGTTTCTGTGAATCGGACACAAATTTGTTCCAGCTCTTGGCCAACATAGTTATTTACCTGTGTGCCATTACGGTGGGCATCATGTCGTACTACATGGCCGACCGCAAACACCGCAAGGCTTTTCTGGAAGCAAGGCAGTCTCTGGAAGTGAAACTCAACCTGGAGGAACAGAGTCAGCAGCAGGTGGGCACCCAGCACATATTTTTGCTTACCTCTATTCCATGCTTTTATCTAAGGTGATACACAGTTTTACTGCGGGATATACAGTATAACTGGAACAGTTTAGATCATGTCTGTTTTTCAAGGTTGCATCAAAAGGGTACCTACTAGTACTTGGACTAGGACATGCTTGAAGTTAGGAGTTCATATTCTTAAGCACCATGCTACCTACAACCTCAGTGCACCGAGCACCATAGGCCTATTCTCCCACCTCATTAAAAAGAAGAGAGCTTTATCGATACATTGCTAATGACTTTCATGATCATTTGGTTGAATTTGCACAGTGAGTGAAGAACAGTTCAGCTAAACCGGATGTCCTGAGAATTAAAGCTTAGGTGTGGAAAAACTGAGACTGCACAGTGCTCTTTAAACAGAGACGTTGCTAACATATGCTCATAGCCTAGACCACTGCTAATCAATATGTGATCAATAAGTTTATCAATATTTAACACAGCGAGCATCAATGCATTCATTCAATACCACATCGTGGTTTTTCTGTTGCTCGTGTGAAGCCGAAGCTAAAAGCCAGAACTAATCTTCATTAGTACTTTCAAGCTGTCACTGTAAAAAAAACCTTGAACTGCATCAGCTGATGTTCAAAAAAAATATCAGATGTTAGCAGAAAAGATACACTTTGCCTACAGAAGTCTTCTATAAATACAACAATCTGATACTGTGAATTTCGAACAAGGTTACTGAAAATGTAATACAGAAAATATAACCAGTGTAGTTCTTAAATTGTAAGTTTTTGCAGTGCGACGAGGAAACTGTTCTCTTTTATATTTGAAACAATATTGTATTTCAACAGATGTGCTAGAGATGGCTAATCTGACCTTCTGATCCAAACATAAGCTTTCCAAAGGCCATTATGGTCACGCTCTCCATCCACAAAACGATCACCCTTCTACAGCCAGAGTAAACACTCACATGAAACAGAAATGACCTGTCTACTTTCAGGAACCTCAAAAAATGCAGCCGAATATTTGTGTCCTAACAGAAACGTAGGACAGAAATAAGTTGCAAACAAACTAGTTATTCAGGCTGTGAGTGAGCTGACATTCTAATAGAGGCACTGCATCTTTTAAGCTAAAAATGTTACCCTTTTTATTGTAACGGGATATTAATGTTGCTGTGCCAGTAACTTAACATTTCTAGTACTGCTTTTAAGGTTTTTCTGGTGGAGATTTGACCAGAAGAGGAAGGACAGAGAGAAGGACTGACTATTAAGGGAAATTCATTAGGAACAGATTCCTCATAGCCCAGGTGTCCTATTACCTGAGCTGGAGAGGAGCAGAAACACCCAGTGTTGCTGTAATTAGACTTGTTTTCACCTCTGCTGGATAATGTTGTTACCTTTGGGGTCTTTTACTGTAGAAAACATTTTAGGTTGTTGCAAAGACAACATAGTCAAACAATATTAACATTGGGTGCAAATTGTCTAATGAGATAAAAGTAAATACTGTGGTGGGGTAATGTAATATGAACAAATCAAGGCCCACTACACAAGTATTTTACATTGAGATTACTTGAAAATACTGTAGTGCGCATCAACAAGGCCCCAGTGGGTCACATCCCTTTGACTGTCTTTGGTTAAGGGCCAATGTTTGCATGTGGATCTTATTCCAGTGTCAGCATATGGTTCTTATCTGTGTATCAGCGCTGCATCTGATCGCTCTGTTTACCTTGTATTTGATTTGGTCCTGACCCACGTGTCTGCGCTAGTTCTTTTTATGTATCTGCTTCTGGTTCTGATCCCTGTGTCAGCAGCGGGACTTTTGTCTGCTTCTGTTACATCTTGGTTTCTGTTGATTACTGTAGATCTTTTCATTCAAAGTAATCAAAATGGACCTCAATAGTCAGTATACAATTTTGCATGGAGAGAAGCTAAAGCTAGAGAAGAAGCCACCTGCACAGCTAAGGTGACAAAGCAGCAGTTATACCTCTGTGGTTGGGAGTGTGATTCCTGTCTGTAATGATCCTCTTTCTTCATCCTACGCATCCGCCCGCAACCCCCCCCCCCATGCTCTGTCAGTGTGAACCACGCTCCTTTCCACCTCTCCAAGTTAATCTCCTTGCCTGCATTTCCCGTATGCCTCTCACTGGGATCCACAAGTCATCCCTGATTGGAGCTATTTATGAAACAGTATCTGCCATGGAGAGAGGGAGAAAGTCCCAGAATGCTAATGGAGAAGCAAGGGTCGCTGTTAAGACGGGCACAAGCGTCCAATCAAAGTGCATCCAACCGCTGCACATTACCATGGCGACCAGCCTCCTGAGATGATGCTTGCTGTAATCATACTCCAGACTCTCTCCTTTTGTTTCACTGACTTCTTTGCTGTGATCAGAATTGAAATGCTGTCTTCGTTGGGTGATCCATTTCTGTGCTGTGCTGCATTGTGACATGTCAAGAAAATGCAAACCTCTTCACAAATAATATGATTATATCACACTTATAAGATAATATCAGCTGTGTTTCATGTATTTCCTGCTTTTGAATTTGAATTTGTAGGACTTATGTACCTTCTTTCTTGATCTTTAGTTTTTTGTTTTTTTTTTGCCCTTTATTTCTACATTTTTGTTCTTTTGTTAATTTAATAGAACTGCCATTTTTACAAATGTACAAAAGTGAGCTTGAGGAAGCATACACTTTCTGAAAGTGATTTCAGAATGCTTGACTTTTTCTATGAAATCATGCTACTTACAACGCAAATGATGAGCATACACTGTTATTATCACAGGAACCCTTGCCTTGATTTTTATCCCTTTTAAATTGAGACTTTATGTATATTACCTGATGAACTATAGAAATATAAATCTCATATATCTAAATTTTCTCTTGTCATATATACAAACCACACCACCCCCCTTTTCTTTTCACAGGAGAGCTTGTTGCTGTCTATCTTGCCTAAGCACATTGCTGATGAGATGCTGCAGGGCATGAAGAAGGAAGCAAGTCAAAAGGAGATGCAGCAGTTCAACACAATGTATATGTACCGGCATGAGAATGTCAGGTATGTCCATTGTGTCCATTGAGGAAGTGTGGTCATACTGCTGTAAAAACATCAGGTAAATAGGTTTCGGGATGTCAGGTTGTACTGCCACAGAATCAAGTACATGCCTTGAAAAAGGTAGGAAACGCTGTCACAAAGACATCAGATAACAGTACGAAGGAAGTCAGAGTAACACCATTATAACATGAGGTAAGCGCTTTGAAGATGTTGGAGAATGTCTCAGCAAGAAGTCTTGTGAGAGGTGATAGTACAGGAGCAATTACATCAAGTAGGTGTGTAGAAGAAGTTGCACAGTTGGGTAGGACTAGCACAACATCGATATAATGCCTTGAGGAGGTCAAGAAATTAACAGAACATTGGGTAAGTGCTGTGATTAAGCTGAGTATTGGAATGGAAACATAACACAATTGCCTAAAGTTGGACAAATTGGGGAGTGTCCCCAAGAAACTGTCTAGTAAAGGCCTTGGGAAAGTCCAGTTGTACCAACAGGAGGACAGCAAGAAGTGCCTCCAGGAAGTCAGAGTGCACAATGAGAATTTCTGCCTACTGTCTTGAAGAAGTTAGGTTACGTCACTATGTGTATGCTATAGAGATGATGGATAAACTGATGAGTTCACTATATTATTACATTGTCGGATAAGTGTTATCCACAGCCTTTAGTACTACAGTGAAAAGCACTGTGTTTTTTTCTGCAATTCTATATATTTTGTACAACTACCTGCTCGCTAATAAGGGATCCCTCTCACCTCCTTCTTTCCTTTGCCCACCTGTCTCATGTCCACCCCCACTGCATTTCTCCATTTTGTTTGGTCTTCTGCAGCATCCTGTTTGCAGATATTGTAGGTTTTACGCAGCTCTCTTCATCATGCAGTGCACAGGAATTGGTCAAACTGCTCAACGAATTGTTTGCTCGTTTTGACAAGTTGGCCGCTGTAAGTCTGTCTCTGATCTGTTCTGTCAAACAGTCATACCTACATATAAACACACTTAAAAATACTCAAAGGAAGATACATGCAAATAACTTTTATGAATGCTTTTTAAGATCCAGATCTTTAAGACCCCAGACACACATGTACCTTTGTATTATATTTGTATCTAATCAGCATCTATGTGCAGAAGGTCCCATACCAAATCTATAGACCTCTTTTGCAATAACACATCATCTACACTGTTTTTGTTTTGGTCACATTTGTACTGATCTCACCCTACAGAAGTACCATCAACTGAGAATTAAGATTCTGGGAGACTGTTACTACTGTATTTGTGGATTGCCAGACTACCGAGAGGACCATGCTGCTTGCTCCATCATGATGGGCCTGGCTATGGTAGAAGCCATCTCGTAAGTACAGGCGTACAAGGAGAATGTGGCGGGGTGGTTCTAAGGGTGTCTGTGCTATATCCAAGGCTTGGTTAGAATGGAACTTTGGGACTGGAAAAAATGAGTCAAATGGTGCTACTCAAGTTACAGGTTTGCTTAGTTATAAAAGTACTAAAATAACTCTTAAACTGTTGTCACATCAAAGGGGTTAGTTAGAAGCTGGCTGTAAATGGGCTGGAGTAGCATTGTCAACGTGACAGAGAACACACAGAGCCCTTCCAGTGGGTTTTAATTTGGCAAATACACGTGTCTGTGCTGAATATTCAACAAGAGCCCCTAGGTCTAACAGTCCCTAGTCAGTCTGGCTCATCGATTCACTCACCCTCTGGTCAGAATGGCATCATCATGTGTTAAGCAGCTGCCTGGGACGTCACAGGGATCTTTCTAGGTCTCTCTCAGTCCAGTGTGTTGTTACCTAACCATATCTAGAACTGCTGTATGTCTGCTGTAAATATTTATACAGTATTAGTTTACACTCCATAAGCTGGTCAAATCTCTCACTTCATCCATTTCATGAGAAAAGTTCAGGCCAGCCAGACTGGGGTATTTTTATGTTTTTGCCAGTATATATTCCATGTTGAAAGGCACCATAAAAAGTTTTTTTTCAGGCCAAATTTTTCCTCAAAGGTTCCTTTATTTTACTTAATTTAGTGTTCATACTGTATCTACAGAAGTTCTTTGTGAAAGTGAGACTTTCAAAATTTGCACATGAAATTGAGGTCTTTGGTGCTAAGTAGTGTGAGAAAACACATGTACCAGCATTTATTCCAGTGGTCACATCTTATTGATTTTTGAGAAGCATTTACAGTATCACAGTTTTAATGGCAAGAGGGGTTTATTGTCCTCTAGGAAATCTCCTGTTGATCAAGGTTTTTAAACTGGTAAACCACAATAACTCTTACCTTTTCTTACAAATAAATGTACTTTCACACATGGCTCACCAGTATCTACTGTACATGATTGTTCTGTGTCAACAGTGAAAGGTTGCCAATTTTTTTTCCCCTGCAACAAGTAGATAAGCATTCCAAGTCATACAATTATTACTAATTCTTTGCTTAGCTGTTGCTTTAATCAAGACCAAAACACATGGACAAATTTTACCGCAACTATTTTACCTTTGTCCTTTTGAAAGGCTAAATAGATTAAGACTATAAAGATTAGTATTGTCTTGAGTCAATAAAAGAATATGTTGTGTGACACATAAACCATGCATTCACAAAAGCAGTAAAAAACAAAAAAAAATTCTGCAATTTTCCAGTGATCCATAACTCAGTAGTAATGACTGATTGGTTGCTTAATTTTCATGGTTGTGTTACAGTCCTGCTGTCTTTGTGTTACTGCAGTGCTGTCTGCAATGCCATGAAGTCATGGTTGCGCATGTGTGTTGCTGTAACTGGCTGGGCTACAATGTGGCTTCTCTAACTCCAGCTGCCTTCAGTCTGATTTTGCGTGACACCAGCTCTCTGTTCCCAGGTACGTGCGTGAAAAAACCCAGACAAATGTGGACATGCGAGTCGGGGTGCATACAGGCACGGTGTTGGGAGGCGTGCTGGGACAGAAGCGCTGGCAGTATGATGTCTGGTCCACAGATGTTACCGTAGCCAACAAAATGGAGGCTGGAGGCATCCCTGGGTGAGAGAAGGCAGTTGACCATCCTGGTTCAATGAGCTGATGGATATTATTTCAAATAAAAACCCAAAACCTATATAATATATTTAGAAAAAAAATGATATCAGAATATTCAGTTACTCTTTTGCATGAAGTGCTATTAGAGCAATACTGTTATATTATATCTATATTCTGAATCTCTTGTAGTTCCCAGTGTGCTCACCTTTTTACATATTTTTAGTATGAGTTAATTCTGTGCATATCTAAGAAATTAATCCAATTTAATGTTTGGAGTTTAAATAATACATACTATGTTATTGCTAATACAACTGGCTATGTAACAGGATAATACAGCTGACACACTGACTGTCCTATCTGTAAGATATAATCAACAGATTTGTTGTGATCTTGAATACTGCAAGGCTGTATGCACTGCTAAGCATATACATATCAACACTATTTCCATGGAAAGTAGGGAAACAGCACAGCTGAATACCAGTGTTAACTTTTACATTTATTTACAGGTTTCGGAGCAATTTGGTATATTTTGGGTAGTTGTTTCATTCTAATTGTGGGGCATGGAAGCCCCACAGCAGACAGCTACAGCATCACATCATGGGAAGGTGCTGTTCCAATTCCTAACCTCTGACCTCTTCCATACGTTGCAGGCGTGTTCACATCTCCCAGAGCACGTTGGAGTGCCTGCATGGTGAGTTTGATGTGGAGTCTGGCAATGGGGGAGAGCGCTGCGAATATCTGAAGGAGAAGGGCATCGAGACCTACCTGGTTGTGGTGCCTAAAGGTCCATCAGCCAAAAATGGCATCAACGGGGTGGTAAGAATCACCTCAATACATGCCATTGGTCAAATGTACATGTTAGTTTCCATCTCTTATCTCGTGTCTTCCCTGGGTTGATGAGGCAAAATGCACTATTTGGTTGGTTTAGTGATTGCAGGACCAGAGCAAGGAATTCTCTGCCCCTGAAAGAATATTGCTCTGTACCTCCTTTCCAAACAAAATAACTTAGAAGTTTCGTAGGCCCTCTCCAGGTGTGGGTCTCCTGAATTGTTACAACCATTCACCACGCTACCAAGAGGCCTGGTTGGTTGGTTGGTCCACTTGCAGCCAGTGAGGTGGTTCTGAATTGGCCCTGTTATATCAGGTTGAGAGAGGTAGTGACACACTCAGATGCCCACAGTCTGTTGCTTAGTCTGATCTCATTCTTGGTCTTTTTCTAAATTTGGTCTCTCTTTTTTCCATCTGGTCTCTGTCCTCTCTACTCTGGTTTCTCTCCCTCTCTCTCTGTCTGTTTCTGTTTTCCTCCAGAAGCTTTCTGTGACATCATCCAACGGGAACTCTCCAGTGCTGATCAACACTACAGAATGCAATGGAAGCATCCATACAACATGTACCACCCCAGAAGAACCAGAAGAGCTTGACACACGGGTAGGATCCATGCAAAAATACGAAACCCCGTCCCTCCCATGCTGTATCAAGACTGTTATCTCCAGATCTTTTCTTGGATAATGATGTCTGGTATATAACCACTGTATAAATGAAAAAAATGTGTTGTCTGATGTGCCCTGTGTCACTTTTGTATGACCTCAGGTTGTGAATCCGTCGTTTCCAAACCCACGGCGTCGTCTACGGCTCCGTGACCTGGCTGAGAGGGTAGTTGACGCACAGGAGAATGAGCAGGAACTAAACAAACTGCTGAATGAAGCTTTGCTGGAAAGAGAGACCGTACAGGCGTAAGCATAGTAATAAGTAAAGACCAGATAGCTGTGAAAAGAAAGTAAAGGAGACATGATTTAGCTATCAACAGGGAAAGAGAGAGAAAGAAGCCATACACCAATTCATAGAGTGTGAGGGTGAGGACAGGCAGACAGTGCCAGGATTTGAGGAGACATTAAATAAACATGGTAAGAATAAGAGGGTTCTAGTCAACAAAAGCATTTTTTCACATGTTTTACAATGTACGGATTTTAGAGTTAAATTCTATGTATTTTTTGTTGAAATCCTATTTTAAACACAAAGAGCACCAGAGAAAGTGCAAAAGCAATGCAGCTATTCAGATTATCAGAGAGATATTTTCGGTGTAGAGAAGAAAGTCTCCTTCTGTCCTCCTTCTCTTTCCCTTATCTGTACTACCTCTGCCCCCTCTCTCACAGTCTGAAGGGAAAACACACCAACCGCCTCTCCCTGCGCTTTGTGAACCCAGAGCTAGAGACACGCTACTCTGTGGAAAAGGAAAAGCAGAGTGGTGCCGCCTTCAGCTGCTCTTGTGTAGTGCTGCTGTTCACTGCAGCCATGGAAGCACTTATAGATCCCCAGTGAGTGCAGTCAGCCTTGGGAAATTCAACATGCCTCATGCCACAGTGCTACTGCAATCCCACAGTGATCATACAGAGGATGAGAAGTAACATGAAATATTCCCTTCCTCTGTTTGTCATTCAATGTTTTTTCTTTGCTTTCATTTCTCCTGCTCAGGCTGGTGGTGAACTATGTGACTCTAGTGGTGGGAGAAATCTTGCTATTTATTCTTACAGTTTGCTCAGTGGCAGCCATCTTTCCCAGAGTGAGTATCAATGCCATGCTTTCTTTAATAGTTAAGCCTGGTTGCTATCTTTGTAAGGGCCCTGTGGACTTGAATTTATGTCCAACTTTAAGCTGGTGCATACTCATAAAGGAGTCTGTCTTTATTAAAAATTTATCTTCTACCATTTGTTGTTTTGATGTGAACTTTTGATTAAATAAATGAACGCCACCACAGTAGCACAATAGCAGTCTGCTGCAGCAGCCTCACAGCACCTAGGCTGTCCAACTGGATATAGATTTGACCCTAACTCAGTCTGTGTGGAGTCTGCATATTCTCTCCATGTTCATATGGGTTTCTTCCAGGTGCTTCAGTTTTCTTTCACTGTCCAGTCACATGTTTCAGGGCAAACTGGGGACTCCTGTAGTGTTTGAATCAATGTCAATGAATGTACAGTATGTGTAGCTGCCTTGCAATGAAATGGCTGTCAGGAAGAAGTGAGCTCACAAAAATACAATAAAAACAGTAAAATATGGGGTGCATGTCTCAGTCAGTTTCATAGCCTAGTGCTCATTGCTTCCAGCATAGGTTCTAGTTTGCTTTGACCCAGCTCAAGATAAGTGGTTAATGAAACTGGATGAATAGATAGATGAATGGATGCATTAGTTTAAATTTCACTAGTAACATTTATAACGGGAAAAAACTTTGACATGTATTTGTCTGTACGAGACAGATGTTTCCCAAGAAGTTGGTGTCCTTTTCAACATGGATTGACCGTACACGCTGGGCTCGTAACACGTGGGCTATGGCAGCCATCTTCATCCTCACTATGGCGGACATTGTTGACATGGTGAGCAACCTCTGGGATCTTCAAGTCACCTTTCTCCTTTTTCCCTCCATCTTCCCCCTGTAATGTCTTCTGAAAAATCCTTATACTATAACCTATAATTGACTGCTACCATGGTATCACAAACTAAAATTACAACTAAATTAAAACAGTGTTAAAAATATCAAGAAATATAAACTGGTTCCATTGCTTATAAATACAGCTGGGACAGGACATCTTTTTGTAAATCCAAAATGATTTCATCACTAAATCACAAATGTGATTTATTTATGGGCTAGGATCAGTCAAAGAGTATAGCTAAATGAATAAAAATACTTTATTAGACTTTTTATTTTTATCCTTTTACTAGCTTTAAGACACAGTAAAATTAAATCCACTTTAAAGTGCATGCTGCCTCCTCAAACTCCTGTTAAGTTCTGATTTTGACAACTCGTGTTGACAAAATCCCGTAAATGTGTACAGCATTCATGATTTTGTAATTGATCTGCAGAACTCACAAACACCAGACACAAGCTGTAAACACTATGAAGGTCAGTTGAGCAAAGTGGCTCCACTTGTTCTGTTTCGACTTACTTCACGTTAGCATTTTACATTGTACCTTTACTCCACAAGAGAAACAACTCATGTTGTCAAAAAATCACAAAATGTGAAGGAAATTCTACTAAAAATAACTTTGTAATGCTCCACTTTCAGAAATGTATAGCCTAACCATTTGTAACACAAGGAAATGGTGTAAAAAGAAAGACTGAACATTAATAAAATGATTTCAGTAGGACAAATTCTTTTTATAACTAAATTCTACATGGGGTAGTCATCAGCTGGAAGCACTGGGCTAAGCTGCTATGGTTTCCCTCCATATAGACAAGCAGCCTTGCCAGTGAGGGGAAATACACTGTCACAGGCATGTACCCATGGGGGGCAATTTAGGAGCTTAGTGTCGAAGAATGAGCAGCAGCACCAATATCATAACCAGTCAATTAAAAATGAAATGACAGCACAGCATGGAGAGCACAATTTGATGGCTTTCTGCAGCCCAGTGAAGTCCAATTTGGTGCTTTGCACAGCTGGGGAACACTTCAGGATTTTTAATTAGTTTTATTAGCCCTAATCTGTCATGAAATCACTTATCATCTTTTCATTTCTTGAATGATTTTAAGCAAGATAGCAGTAAAACTTGCATCAAACAATCCAATGAGCACTGAAAACCACAAACATCTAACTTATGAACAAAGATAAAACTGAATTTGGTTTGGTTCGTGTTGTTGAAGTGTTTAGTTTGGGACTGCTGAATTTTCTGAAGTTTACTTTGCTTGCGGCTGTTGATATTGAACCTTGCTTAGCTCGAATCTGTTGATGTTGTTAAGCTGTGCTGTTGATGCTGCTCAAATCCACTGAGCTCCTGTGTATTTCACAATGAGTGTAATAAGTCCTATTCTCTGAGGGGTCCATTAGCACAGCTTTAGCTGTCTGTTACACTGCCTTCTAGCTCTCCTAGCTCATTTGGAAAGCCCCTGAGGAAACCTTGTTCCACACATTACTGCGCAGGTGTCTCCAAGTGTGGAAAAGGTACTGTGTAACACGAAGAAAAGAGACGCAGCACTGCTGTTTAATCCAGTTTTTTATAAAGTGACTACCTTTTGTATCTGAGGGAAAACTTCACAACAAACATCATAGGAAACAAGTCTCATCATAACCTGAACTGACCGTGAGTTCAACCACAGTTAAACAAAGCTTAATAGTACAGACATCCATTGATTCATTCACAGATTAGGTTTTGTGAAAACTATAAAACAGGAAATACTGTATAAACTATATTATTGCTTTGATCACAGCCTTATGTCTAATAGTGCCTTGTGAATGTTAATTGAAAACTGAATTTTGGTCTGGTAATGTGCTATTATTCTAGCAATGTTACAGTGTGTGATGTTCTTGTAAAATTATTTTGATGTTGTAGCTAAGCTGCTTGCAGCCCCCGTTGCTACCCCGAAACTCCAGCTTCGGACAGGCATTCGATTCCTCAGGGAATGGGGGCTGCTCAGAGAACCCCAAGTACTACAGCTATATAGCTATTTTGGCCCTCGTGGCAACCACCATGCTGGTTCAGGTCAGTCACATGGTTAAGCTCACGCTCATGCTGCTCATCACCATGGCAACTGGAGTGGTCAACATCTACAGCTGGAGGGACATCTATGACCAGTATGACCTTCTTCGCTTCAAAGATTACAGGTTACTGTCAATCCTTGCTTTACCAATGCTCTTCTGCATTACTAACATTGTTCACTAGGTGCTTTTTACTTTTAGCAGTAGTGGTATCATTAGCAGCAGTTTTTGGAGCTACAGTGGACAGTATGTAACATACTTGGTTCATGACATGCTTCCTGTGTTTAGTCTCTCACAGGTTCCCTCCAAGTGCCAGATGACAGTAATGATCTTCATCATGATGCTCAGCTTTTACTATTTCTCCCGACATGTAGGTGTTACTCTGTACTGTGTCATTCCTGTGAGGTGCTCCAAGAGTTTGTAAGAAGGATTGGTATAGGGTGGAATCAGGCTTTGGTGTACTGCTATTGATGATAACTGTGCTTCAGTCTCATGAATACCAGCCACCAGACCAGGGTCATGTCCTCAGTAGTCCAGCAGAGGGCGGTACTATTCTGAAATTTGTTAACACTGGCACAAGAATGACACTTGAAAATACATGAAGTACAGATGGTCCCTGACTTATGATGGGAACGTAACCCCATCATAACTCAAAAGTATCGTAAGTCAAAAATCCATTTAATACACCTAACCTACTGTCATGCCTGTGGCTGTTTCAGCAACAGAACGTAGGCAGTCTCTTCGCCTCCGTATTCAGACTGATTGATTGATTGGCATATGAACCAATTGTGGACAGGATTTAGTTCCTACCTGGACTTCCTGTCAGTGCTCAGTTTCCGCTGCCCCTTGTGAACTCTCCTGCAACTCCTGTCTTGCTAAGATCTTGTATTTTGTTTATTTTGAATTGTGGTATCTTATGTTTTTGTTTACTGCCAATCGCTAATGTATAGCATTAGCTTCTGGCTGATGGTAACACTCTTATTACTGTGGTGTCTCATAATTGCTTCCACCAACCCACACCTTAACACCTACTGAACATCATAGCTTAGCCTAGCCTGGCCTACCTTAAAAGTTATTACAGGCTTTCCCCTTTCATGCCACTTTCAGGAGACACAGACACGGATGGGCGTTTTGTAGACATGATAGATGCACAAAACAAAATGTAGATATGGGGGGTATCCAAAAAAAACACTGGCAACACAGAACACTGTAGAGTATCAGTTGTATAGACTAGTGACCGTGTGGAAAACTGAGAAATGTGGATCGCTGCTGCTGCCCAGCATCGTATCGTACCGCATATCGCTTGCCAAGGAAAAAATTTAAATTCAAAATTCCAAGTACAGTTTCTACTGAATGCATATTGCTATCACACCATCATGAAGTTGAAAAATCATAAGTTGGACCATTGTAACTCAGGTACCATCTGTACTTTAAATTTAAATAGAAAAGGAAATGAAAAAAGATGTGAAGATGGCAAAAATGGCTGGATAAATAAAGCAAAAAGAGATCTGAACTATTCAGTGGATGAAAAAAGTATGTGTGAATGTCATGTTCACATTGGGTTGTATTTGGGATCTGTAGTAATTGTGTGCATCTTGCACTGTAGTTGTGCTACTGTTTCCCATGTCACCCAGCAGCTATTCAGAAGTTACAGTGTCATTTGAAAATGTGCCTGTATTGAACTCTTTGTCTGTTCTGTGAAACCATCTTATTTGTTGCCTCACCTGATGCCTGTTGTGCCTCACTCTTACTTTTGCCCTCCAAGGTGGAGAAGCTGGCAAGAACACTGTTTTTGTGGAAAATTGAAGTCCACGATCAGAAGGAGAAGGTGTATGAGATGCGGCGTTGGAATGAAGCTTTGGTCACTAACATGTTGCCTGAACATGTGGCCAGACATTTCCTGGGCTCTAAGAAGAGAGATGAGGTGAGACAGCTGGATAGAAAGGGACAGGACAAATACTCAACTGTATTGCTGAGTTTGCTTAAGTTATGGGACACTTGGTGCACATTATGTACATTTCAGCACTAAAGACACACTTACAGACATTGTCAGCAGCAAGAATCTCCCGTTTTACACAACACATGATCTTACATCCATTTTAAACATTTTTATGCAAAAGGAATTGTTTTGTATTTATGTGTTTTACAAATGGACCCCACAATGTTACAAAGCGAAAGTAATGACAGCTTGCAGTCATGAAGGCAACACTGGTTTTCTTACAGGAGCTGTATAGTCAGTCATACGATGAGATCGGGGTCATGTTTGCCTCCATTCCCAACTTTTCTGACTTCTACACGGAAGAAAGTATCAATAATGGTGGAATCGAGTGCCTGAGGTTCCTCAATGAAATCATCTCAGATTTCGACAGTGTAAGTGATGACCACTCAGTTATTGTAACTTTTGTCCTTCTGTACTGAGTTCTTCAAATCATATCCTGGCTGCCCAGTCAATGCAGAGCGCTTTATTTGTGAGATATAATCTATTATTAAATATGTCTATTCAAAAGCAAAAGTTTTAAGTAATTCTACTCTGGTAGTTATAGAGGCTACCCAAAGTCTTCCAAGCCATGAAATCCTTCAAAGTTTTGTATACCACTTGGACTTGTTTTTCTTCAAATCCTACAGCTGCTGGATAATCCTCAGTTTCGCTGCATCACCAAGATCAAGACCATTGGCAGCACCTACATGGCAGCATCTGGAGTTACACCTGACACTAATACTAATGGTTACAGTGGCATGAAGGTAAGGCAGTGTTGACATTTGGTGAAATGGAAGAGAAATCTGTGCATCTGAGTTACATCATTATCAATGTCTTTTACAATATCCTCTTTAACTGATGATCTGCCTTAACATATTGCAGCTGCATACTTACCCAGCGAATGTGGCAATGAATAGCATGGTGATTTCAACCATTGCCTTTTAATTAGAAAGCTCAGATCTCACTTGTGCTAGAGGTCAAGGTATTTACCAACAATTGCTTCAGTAAGAATTCTCAACTGTATAAATGGGTAAATAACTGCAAATGGTTTTATATAAAGACAACAACTGAATGATTAATGATAATAATGATAATGCTGACAAATATAATCATGGAGGTTGTATATGGTTAGAGAGAAGTCTGTTGCTGGTCATGATGACTGTGGTAATAACAAAGGCTTTGTTGTCACCTGCAGAAAGAGGAGCAGTCAGACAGGGAGCGCTGGCAGCACTTAGCTGACTTGGCAGACTTTGCTTTGGCTATGAAGGTCACTCTAATGAACATCAACTACCAATCTTTCAACAACTTCATGCTCCGCATTGGTCAGTGCTTGTACCCTGTATGTGTATGTGTTGCGTATGGCCAAAGACATTCGGTTTTGTGCATGTATTAATGTTCTACATAGATTGTGTATATCTATTTATACTTTGGGATATCTGCTTGTTCTTGTCTGGGCTTAATAAGATGTGGTTTTCTATATGTATGTATGTATTTATGTATGTATGTGTATGTCTATGTGTGGTTGGGTTTTCCAGGTCTCAACAAGGGGGGTGTGTTGGCGGGAGTCATCGGGGCACGGAAGCCCCACTATGACATCTGGGGGAACACTGTCAATGTGGCTAGTCGCATGGAATCTACAGGAGTCATGGGAAACATCCAGGTAGAGGACCCCTACACAGAAGGAACATGGGAAAAACATATGTGGTCCAGGAAATAAGTCTGAGAATGCATGTAAGGACCAGATGTTTGCAGGTTTTGACTCGAATGCTGCCAAGGGTGGTACAGTTAAACCAGTGCTGCAGAATCCAGAAAAAAGCAGTCTCATTGTCCACTTATAAATCTATCATTGCTCTCAATAGGCATTTAAACTACCGTTATGTTTGCAGAAATGTTATTTAGTTTAACTCATTTTAAGCTTTAAATTATGATTATTAATCAGTGCAAACCAAGATGTAAGTTTTTAAAAAAGAATGTGTTTTACATGTTCATTAATTCTCCCTTAAGTGAAAGAGGATGGGCAATATATGCAGTGAAATCTGTTAATATTTTAGTACAAATTAGAACCGTAACTTTGCTGCCCCCAGGTGGTGGAGGACTGCTATGCTGTGCTGAAGGAGTACGGATTTCGGTTTGTGCGGCGGGGGCCTATTTACGTGAAGGGAAAGGGGGAGCTACTGACTTTCTTCTTGAAGGGTCGGGACAAACAGGGTTCTTTCATCAATAGCTCTTCTGTCACCCTCCCGCACCAAGTGGTGGACAGCTCCTGACCACTGCCCACCACAAATCAAACATGCACCATCCCTCTTTTAGCCGAACACACGTACACAAGGATGGAGACCACACAAATACGAACTTTTAAACACAAACACACATGCACATAAACACCAGCACATTAAAACAGTACATATACACATATAGCCATTTAAATGCTAAAGCTTACTTTTAGAAGAATATTTCGTTATATATTACTTTAAAGGACACTTCCATGAAGATGATTGAAAACAAAATGTTAGTGTTCGTTGAAAGACTGTCTCTCATAAACAAAGCCTGTGCACAGCTGATGAAGACTGGCTGACTCCCTGTTGTCACACCAAGCAGACTTTTACCTGTGTCCATTTCTCTCTGAGTTCACCTGTATGGATTCACTTGTGGACCTCTGGGGTGGAAACAGTGTTTGTGTGCATGTGCTGGATCTGTTGGACTGTGAAGAGTATCCTTCAGCTCAGACTGTATTCTTCTTTCAGTCTCAGTGTCTTTCCTGCCAGATTGGATGGAAGTGCAATAGTTTTTTTCCCCCTTCCACCTTCCTGCTCTGCCCTCTAACTTTTGTAAAGTACAAAAGCACACATATTTTTATACTCTGGTTGTAGAAAATATTGTTTATGTGGGAAATAAGAACTAGAAGGACCAATACATCAACTACACGTGTATATATACAGTTTTACATCAAATTCATTTAGCGGACTTCAGGGATAGATGGAAAAATTACAAGAGTAGCTAAGGTGATAAATAATATGTTAGTCCGAACCACTACAGAAAAAGAAAATAGATAGATGATACATCTGGCTTTAGACTCTAAATGATTGAAATAGGGACTGGGATTATATAGATCATGAGACCAAACGTGACGCCCCAAATATCTGTCATACATAATATTATCCCTAGTACTTTAAGCATTTTTTTCTTTTTTGTATTCATGGGTGGTTCACATACAGAATGGTCTGATCCCTCAATACAGAATCCTTTTTTTGAAATTGGAAAGTAAACAAATAAGAATTACAGCAGTCCTTCAATATTTATTTTTAACCCTTTAAACTCAGGTGTGAGAACTGTAAATGGCTCTTATTTGTAATTTAAGTGTATTAATTAAAAATTTTAAATGTAACCTGTGTGACTCCTGCTTTGTGTCGATCCCTAGCCAGGGCTTCCCGGCTGAAGTGGGGAGAGACGCTTGCAGCGCATGGCCCCTGAGCTCAGTCTTCGTTCTAGAGTCTAAATGCCAACAGAGATTCATGACTGGGGTTTAAAAAAAAGGTTTACAAAATTAGTTCCTTCCTGTCAAAAAAAATCATGCATCTTGTTTGGAAAAACTGTGCTGAGACATTTCAGTATTTTGGCCTACTGTTATGTATGACTTGTTAAATATTCTCAAAATGTGCTGTAAGGAAATGGAAATACTAGTTTGCCATAATCATATATTGTAGGAGTATCTGCACCCTAACTGCCATTACAATCTCCTGCTCAAGTCTAGAGTGAGTTATTGTTGTCAAACAGGTAGTCAGAGAATACCGATTCTTGTTTCCCTGTGTCTGAACAGCACACAGAAGAGCGAGTCATTGCTCTTGTTGGCAGCCATTTTAGAAACACCAAGGAGTTAAAAAAAAGACAAACAACCCAACACTATAGATAAATGAAGAATGTAACGTGTATACTTTCTCTTGAGAGTTATGAATGCTTGATTTTTTATTTTAATTCTTGATGATGCACACATTTTTCCACATAGCTACATATTTTTGTCACATTTTCATTTTCTACATTTTTAGTTTGTAGTGGAGAGAAAGTGACCTGTGTTTTTGTGCCCAGATAGTAGATATCATTTAAAACACAAACAGAGCAGCAGTATGAAACAAAATAAAACTTAGATCCCTGTTTACAGCTTGTTTTTGCTGTTTGTATTAGTGGTTTTAATGGCAGGATCAAGAAAAGATGGTGTTACCATGGAGCTCAAAGAGGAATGCTGTTACCATGGAATCCAAAGTTGAGCTCGTAAACAAAGCTGTGTGGAAAAAAGATGAGCAATGTTGCACATGCTTAATGGGTTCATTAATAAACTTGAACTTTAAACAAACTTGATTGAACTTTAATTAAACTTGATTGTAGAGGGTATAATTCTCGGTAATTCTAACATATTTTCATTTTAATGCAGCTTAAAGTTAAGAAAATCAAAAAAATGCATCCTATTATTACCAGAGTTGTGTCCAAGTATGTGGTTTATAGGTTTAAGGAATATAACCATCAAATAATTCTAGACACACCTGTATTTTAAGGATTTTAGTGATTGAGACCTGGGGTTAAAAGTGGCTTTGGAGTTAAACACAAATTGAGTGTCAAAGAGATTTCTGTACCAACAGTGTTCTTAAGTTGAAAGAACGAGAGCGCAATTCAAGACACCTCAAGGAGGATTTGTGAAGCAGAAAATATAACAACATGGACCTCTGAGGAACTGCAACAAGCATTGGCAAGGGTACACTGTTTTTTGTCCTTCACAATTACACTAACTAGGGTAAAAGATATTATAATGATGCAAAAAAACATGGAACTTGAATGTTTCTTTTTAGAATCCTACTATGACTTTTGTCAATTTACACTTAGTGTTTAACTTGAATTGTTTTAGTAAAATATCCTGATTAAATGAATATTATTGGAAGTTGCAGGTAGTACAGTGGTGCATTGGGCAGCACTGCCACTTCATAGCACTTGGGCTGGTTGGCTGTGTATTCAAACATGGAGCAGTCTGTGTGGACCGTAACTGTTTTCTACATATCTGTGTGGTTTCTTCTGGGTGCTCCAGTTCCCTCCCACAGTTCAAAGATTTGTTGTAGGTTGACTGATGACTCTGAACTGCCAGTTGTGCAGGAGTGTGTCAGTGGTTACCTTGCAAAGGATTGGCATCCCATACAGGGGTACCATTTCTAGCCTAGCACCCAAGGATTCTGGCACAGGCTTCAAACCACTGCAGACTGACTAAGACAAGAAGTTAATACAAGTGAACTGGTTTATATAACATTAGAAGCAATACCATTATTGGTTCATAATAAATGATCTGTTCATAATTTGCTTCGGCTGGTTTGTGTATTGGTACAATGACAGAAAGGAACTGTTCTCTAAAATTATGATTATGTGGGCAGTGTCTCATGGGTCAGAGGGACCTTAAATATGCAGGACTGTGGTTGTCTTAAAGAGCTGGATGCTCAAGACTGCAAAATCTGTTGTGTCCAAGCATGGACCGCAAGTTGTGATGATTACAGAGATGCTATATATTTATTTGTGCTGCTTAACTGAAATGCAAGCAGTTTGGTATATAGTCTTTTTTTCAATTTATATTAAAAATAATTATGGACCATATAATAACTAACGATTAAGAACGTAGGTATAGAAATGCAAGTTCGAGCCTCAGAATATTAAAATCTGCTTTTTGTTAAGTTACATTTCTTAACCCAAATGATAAACTGTCCAGGTGAACAAATAAATATATTGTGTGTACCTATGTTAGTGCCTACAATAAAGCTAAATTGTCTGGACAAGACATATGATGACTAGCACATATACGTTATATAAGAAATGCAATTATAACTAATTATACAAATTATATATACTATAAAAGTTCTTAATGTTGTTTAGCCAAGAAAGTTACAAAAACTTTCAAATCGATAGGCAGAAAACCGTTCTGTGCGCCACCTATTGATTATATAATTACAGCCGGAAGTGAGGTAGTGTAGGAATTTCCTGTTACGTCAGTGCGTCTGGTCTCCATTAGTGGGTTGCAGCTGTTGGAAGAGAAACAACAACAAAAACGGAGAGACAGCGAGTTTCCAGCGGGGCGAAGAGCTCTGAATCCCGGGAACTGACACCTCCTTTCCAACCATCGGGCACCAACGGCTTCTAACCACGGCCGCCCTTGGTGAGGAAACTCTGGCCTCCGCTTCCTCCTCCTCCGACTCGGACACCGGCGGAGCGTCGCCGCCCCCGCGGAAGAAACACCGAGCCTCGGCGGCGGAGGGAGCAGGAGAGCCCGGGGCTTCGACCGGGACAGCGGGCCTCTCTCCAGTTCTTGTAGGACTTGCGACCTCCCCGCTTCCTTCGGCGCCCGCTGCCATCCACCTCAACCGAAGCATCGTCAGTAACGCCAGCGGTAGTATAATGCAGGCGAACGGAGCAGGACAGGGACAGGACTCGGAACTCTCCTGCTTGAACAGCGCACAGAACGGCGAGTCGTCGTCCTCATCGTCGGCGGCCGTCGGAACGCACTCGAACGGGCTCATTTCCAGCACAAACAACGGGAACAATGTCAGTACCAACAACGGAGCTCTGACCGGAGCGGGCTCGGGGACTTCAGGCGCTTCGAGCGCCTTGGCGTCGAGCTCGGAGGTGGGCTGCACCATGAAGAAGAAGAAACGGCTTTCGCAGTCGGAAGAAGATGTCATCAGACTCATAGGGCAGCATCTCCACGGGCTGGGGCTGAAGTAAGTGCCCGGAGCCGCTGCAGAAAAGACAAGGAACAAAGCAACGCGCGGCCAGTTCTTTATTCCGACCATGTTCGGGGTTATCGACGTGACTAAAAAGCGCATTTTAAATGTCGGTCTGCGTGATAGACAGATATGGGGGAGGGGGTGAAGTGGCTCCAAGGAGAAGGGGGTCCATCTTGCACAATACAGCGCGCTGTCACGGCGCAAAATGCGCAGAAATGAGTCCAGTAAAGCAGCGGCAGTCCGGCACCCTAGCGCCCGTACGGCTCCGTTACCTAACAGCCGCAGCGAAATACAAAAAAATAAAGCATATTCGCTACAAAAGCTGTACTCGATAAATGTCCTGTCGTGTAAAATCCCCGCTCGTTAGTTTGTTTTCTTAAGCCGAAGATGGACCGGTGGTGGGTTTTTTTTTCCCCATAAATCGGGTGTTTGTGCCGGAGCTCTTGTTTGTTTTTCGTCCCCTTTCCTCCATTTGCCGAGCTCTTTGTGCTCCGTCCTTTCGCATTTCAGCACATCTCTGTTTTGAAAACAGGCCCTTTCGAACGCCTCCTTTTAACGCCGTCAAGGTGGATGGTGATCATTTTAAAACGGTTCGATTCTCTGTTAAAACTCTGACTTCCGTGGCATAAACACGGATTGCTGGATTATGACCACCGTCCTGAAACAATGTAAATATGGATACAAACATTCCCTTTGCACCGTTCCAGGTTATTTGTGGATTTGGGCATTGTCTTTGATGTAACTAAATGGGAAAATACCAATATTTAACGGATATAAAGAGTGGGCAGACTGTAGATGTGTGAGCTGAATGTAAAACGACAGGATCTCTGGGTTCTGGCATTTGTTTGCACTTCGGTGGTTGGGACTATTGTACAAGTATATATGGTTTCATGGCGGCACAGGAATGTGTCTCCAACCAGCTGTTTTAGATCCGAAATCCTGCTGAATCTAATTATAGACAGCAATGGTGAGCTGCACAGGCAGCATTTTTTTTTTCTAAGTGCCTCACAGAATCCCTCTTAACATGAAGATGGCTGTAACTTGCATTAAAATTGTGAAGGTGACCTCTGCTCGTGCTTTACTCTAAATTCGGGTTGTATTCCACTAAAATGCACAAAGATGTTCCTGCTGTAGCTCTGCATTTCGTGGGAGGATGTGCGATTGAACTGGTCATGGTGAAAAGACCACTGCGTCACTACAGTCCCTTTGGATGATGTCATTGTGCTGCTTGCCCCCCTCCTGCTGCACCTAGGTTATGGGGAGTCCATGTAAAGTGACATGCATAACAACACAAAGGCGGTACACTTTAAGGCCGCTTGTGAATATTTTGGGTGGGGAAACTGAAAAGGTTTGTGTTTGTGTTTAATCTGTTTTTCCTCACAGTCAGACTGTGGACCTGTTGATGCAGGAGTCTGGCTGCAGGCTGGAGCACCCTGCGGCCACCAAGTTCCGCAACCATGTCATGGATGGAGAGTGGGACAAGGTGGGGGAACGATTTGTGGGTCATTATTCTGTCCCAGTCGTGGGAAAAGCCTTGTTTCCAGGTTGCTCGTGGATATCCTTTTGAGCCCCTGTCAGTCACACTTTGCTTTCTGTTGTGATGTGCTAAACCCTGTAAGGCCAGACTGTCTGTGTGTGAAATGGCACCAGTCATAGAATAAGGCAACTGTCTGACTCTGTAACTTGCACAGCTGAAGACAATGATCTGATGCTTTGAGCATTCTTGGGGTACAGAACATGCAATTCTAAGGTCAGCTTTTTAAATATGCACACAGTTATTCCTGGAGCTCTTGGCTGTTGACTAATCTTGTTACAGCACCCTGTTTGAATTACACTGGCCAACTTCAGTGTCATATTGTGAGAAATTTATAGTTACAAGGATGGTAGTTGATGTCAGTAAGAAATAATGTGGCTCAAAATGGGTCCATTTTGACATGGAAATGGGATAATAAATAAAAATCTTCTCTATTGTACAATGCAATATGAAATGAATTCCTTATACTGGGATACACAGCTTGTTGCCTTGAGTTGTGTATCTAATGATTTATATATTTGTTCATGGTGTTCGAACCACGAGAAAAACATCAGTAAAATTAATTCTAAGTAGGACACAATTTGATTGGTTTATTCTTTTCTGGTATGTCTTTTTGGTAGAAAACAAATGTAGAAGTTCAGAGTATATATTATTCCAGTGGATGGGTTTTAATTTTATGGTAACCTGCACTATACGTAGAACTGTTTAATTTTATCTTAAGTGTGTCTGTATGCCTCCTTATCAAAGCTACCATTATTTTTGGCAGGAATCCCAGTTTTTCAGCAAGTCAAATACTAATCCACTTCTCTTTGGCAGTAGAGCTTTGTTGCAGTGTGAACATATTTGGGAAAAATAGCACTAACGTATGTTGTGCTAACCTGTTGCAAAATGTAGAGAGTGAAGTGTAAGAAGGTTTATAGAAAAGGAGGGGAATATTAATTGACCTTGGAGTTTACTACTTTTCATAAATTCCTCTTGAACAATTGTGTTAAAAGCCAAAGTTCCTGGGGGACTCTTCTTCTTCCCTATTTATCATTTACTTACCTGGAGAATATGATAGCCTTTGTGAGACCCTTTGAATTATCTGAAATGTGAAGTTCTGTCTGTCTTAGAGTGCAAATACATTTCCCCAGATTAAAAAGTTCTTGTAACAGTATACATCATGTTTATTAATACTGTTTTTGCCAGAACTTGACCAGAATATGGTCAACATTAGGTCAATAGTTATATTAATATTTTGGCTAGTTCTCAGCAGCATGATAAATAGTTTGATGTCCTCATCTCCCAATAGTGGAACATCTTGATGATATTCTGTGGAATATGTTATTGCTTCCACTTTAGATTTCAACTGCCAGTCCTTGTTAGTCAGGTATTTTATTGTCTGCCATGGTGTTTCTTAATATAAATTTTTATAATAGTTACTTTTTTTTTTTTTTTTTGGGACAGCCATTGCCTTTATCATTCATATGAACTTAAATGCTTAATATCTTGCTCTGCTTTTATGTCATATTAGGAAACTAGCTACTTTTTGAGCCTTAGGTTCTCCCTAATATTTTAGACATACTCAGAACAGTCATACAGTACAATGTTGTACTTTTCTACAAAAATGTATGAATAAGCTTTCATGAAGAGTAGAATGTAATGGCAGTGTTGAGGATTAAATATGTATTAAGTATGTTTATGCTGTATAGGTACCTTTTTTGTATAGTAAAAATAAAACTTAATATCTATGGCCTTTCAAAATTATGATACACAGTATTTAAAGATGTCTATTTTATTACTCATTTCTGCTTCATACTAATAGTCAAGAGTGTTTTTACATTATGGTTTTTATAGCAGTATTACACAGTTCTTTGAAGTCTTATAGACAGGTATTTCATTATAGAGCATATTGGTCTGTAGATAATTCATCAGAAGTTTTTCGGTAGTCTTAAATGTTTTTATTACACTTTTGCTGGTTTATTTATTTTGCTAGGTTTTTTGTATTTGGCTCAGCATTTCACCTGATTCATCTTGAGCAGCAAGGCTTTGGAAAGGCTCCATACCCAATGTGATAACCCTCTAATTCATGTAACTTTGATAAAGCTTTCCTATTTTATAGTTAATGATGTAGTTAATGAAGTTCCCAAAATGTACAAATGGTAAAATGCTTATCACAAATAGCTTTGGAATTTATGTACTGTATAGGTGTTTAACAGTATTACAAATTTCATAAATGTCTATATATAATTTGCATAATTTTAGCTTTTTAGCTTTTAATTTCTCATTGTGTAATATTGTACTAAATGTCTATGTTTAATTTGCATCTGCGTATTTCACCACCAGTCTTACACACCTGAAATGGGCAAAGGTCAGGATCCTCAGGGCTGAATGGCCTTGATTTGCCATTTTTTTTCCCAATGAAAAAAGCTGAACCAACTTTTCTCACTTTTGTGTTCACACAGGCTGAAAATGACCTCAATGAGCTGAAAGCACTGATGCTTTCCCCCAATGCCATTGTGGTAAGTTGCAAGCTGGTCTCAGTGGCATTTAATTGAAAGACCCAACAGGTTCTAGTGGTTCTTTGGTGGAACAGGTGAAAGGTTCTAAAGTGCTTTGTATTGTGTTAGCCTTTTTGGGGTGTATGCGTCTGGATTGTGTGGCCTTCACGAAATGAAGCTGGTTGAGGAAGATACTTTTCCTATGAACTTGCATGGTTGTCCACCATTTTTCTGAGCTGTATACAAAAAGGGAACATTGTGTTTGTCTATGCATTTATCAGCAGATGACATGGCCAGATGGTTTGAGGTTAATGACACATCTGGTTTAAGTAGTTATGTGATATGCAAGAAAGTATTATGAATAAAATATGTAACAAAGTTGAGAGGTGTGGAAGGTCACAAAGCTGTGTTTAACAGGATTTTTTTAATTTGGTTTTTTGTATGCAGTAATTTGCAGGATGATGTTTGACAAGACTACATATGTATATATGAATTAGGTTTTCACTTCAGTCCTGGAGGGATATATGTGTCAATGTTCAGCTCATTGAACATTTGGCAGTCAAAGTAGCAAACTTAATACTTCAAACAAGTACTTGCATGCTCTGATAGGAAGAACATGCTGAAACATCAGTTCTGTAAGACTTGGAGGGAAGATGTAGGCTGTATATTGTTGTATATTAACAAAAGTGCCTCACTGTACTGTTCTGGAACTTCAGTGGAAAAACCTGTTGCCGCATGTTGCAACAAGTGAACAGAAAATGTTCAGAAGTGGTGACCTTGTTTAACATTTAAGTCAAGATAATTCTCTTGAGTACTGCTGTCAAAATGTCTTGCAGTAGAGACTAAACTATGAAGTCTGTAAGAGAAATTAAAATATGCACTGTCGGTGACCACAGAGTAGACCTGTTAAGTATGGGTAGCACCACTTGAGTGCACCCACCAACTCATACTCGGAACCTTGTTGAAAGCTAGCATTTGAGCTTTACCCAACTGTACTATAGTACAGCAATAATGCCATCTGTAGTGGGAAACTGTGTTTTCTCTCACCTGTGATGGAACACCTGTCCTCTCTCTCTTTCTCTCCCTCTTTTCCCCTTTGGTGGAACACCTTTATATTTTCTCTCCTCATCACCTCTGATGGAACACGTACAGTCTCTCTCACCTGTGATGGATCGCATACAGTCTCTCACCTGTGGAGGAACACCTTTGCTCTCTGTTTCTCGCAGCGGATGAAGTTCCTGCTGCTGCAGCAGAAGTACCTGGAGTACCTGGAGGACGGCAAGGTCCTGGATGCGCTGCAGGTGCTGAGGGGCGAACTAACACCACTCAAGTACAACACGGACCGCATCCATGTCCTAAGCGGGTACGCTAGTCGCTGGGTCGGGACTAAAATGCATGAAGTCTGTTGGGAGCTGCTGTGTGATTAGCTGGTGCTGAGATGGAATATGCATCCCCAGGTACCTGATGTGCAGCCATGCAGAAGATCTACGTGCCAAGGCGGAGTGGGAGGGCAAAGGCACCGTTTCACGCTGCAAACTCCTGGACAAACTGCAGAGTGAGTTCAGCTAGATCACTGTGTAAATATACAGGGGTAGATTAAAAAGAAATTTAAAAAATTTAAAAAAACATCAATGCCCAATTTTAAAAATTGCACAAATACTCAAGTAACTAAATCACAAACTGTCAGTGAGTGTCACTGGTTACCAGTAGGTAGTAGCTTAACAAAAGGTCAGAAAATGAGCTCTTTAATGTGGGAGAAACTGAAGCAACATGAAAACAAGTTTGAAGAAGTACCTACTGCTTGGATGACAGATGCATCAGTCACAAAACAAACTGAATGGTATTTAATGCATCACTCTGTCTGTATATACTGAACACTTAAGATCACTGTTAAAAAAATAAAAATGCCAATGGTTTTGAAGGGTACTGCAGAACTGCATCAACATGTCAACAAAACTTTACATTGAGATAAATCTGGTATTTATGGTGCTGTTTTTTTTTTTTTTTTTTTTGGAAACCATCTGTCTCTCTGGTTAATGCATAAAATGAAGAGGTGAGCATAAAACATGAGCAGTTGAGGGTAGTCAGCACTTAATGGGGACCCCCACATAATCTGGACAGGATTCTGGTTATCCAGGATGATAATAGCCCTTTAACAAACTGCAAAACTGGTTCTTTGGTGGGGGTTTTATGCACACCAGGATGGTCAGGTACCTTCCATGGTCTTCCCAAACAGCAGAACTTATAATTAACTAAAGGGAAACTGCTGAGAAAAATCACACCTCCTCCACATTAGGAAGATCTTTGAGCTTTCCTTGATTCACCCAGTGCATATCTTGGGTCCTGTATGATGACTGAAACTATTAAGGCCAAAATTCAGCAATTTTTAGTTGCTGGGTAATCACACATATGGTGGTTTCATTTTGTCTACTCCCTGTATATGTCACACGTGGAGTAATTTTGTTTGCATGTATGAAGCGCATATAATGGATGTCTCTACTGACTGCACCCTCTTGTAAATGCATTTTTACATACATGCAGCTGTCAAGGAAAGAGAAATGTATATTATTGCAAATTATGTAGTTTACAAATTGTAAGAAAATGATTGGAAAAATACATCTTGATTTTTGGTACATATAGTACAGGTGAGTTTTGTGCAATAACTTGCAGGACGATGCAGCTTTTTATTAGGTGATTATTAGTAATTGTAGATACTAGGTTTGTATTCTAGGCTATAAATGGTTATTGAACCATACAGTTACACAGCTGGAAAGCTTGGCATTCAGAATGAGCAAAACACTGCTCCTCACTTAATCATACAGAGACATGTTTAGTTTCTTCCTGACATGCTCACCATTTAAGTAAATTATAAAAAGCTGAATTTATTGTGGTCAGCTGGACCAAGTTCTGAGCCATAATGCCAAACACCAGAAGAACCACCTAGACAACCATAATGTCAGCTAGACATACAGCTGTAGTCGTGTGCCATTTGCTTCTTCATTCCGTCTCTTGTTCCCTTCTGTGTTGCATTCACAATGTGTTTTGTGATGCCTTGTGGTTTGTACACAGCCTACCTGCCTCCCACTGTGATGTTACCCCCACGGCGCCTGCAGACCCTGCTGCGGCAAGCTGTGGAACTGCAGAGAGACCGTTGCCTGTACCACAACACAAAACTGGACAGCAGCCTGGACTCAGTGTCCTTGTTACTAGACCATGTCTGCAGCCGGTAGGCCATTAGTCTTCTTTTTGTTGTCTGTCCCCACTCCAGTCCTCTTTGGTTTCTTTACTTTTGTCTGTTGTGCTTAGGGGTCCTGCAGAGAAAATGTGCATGTTATTGGGATGTAAATACAGAAATGGAACAACTTTATTTCTTCTTCCTCCAAACAGGAAACAGTTTCCATGTTCCACCCAGCAAATTCTTACAGAACACTGCAATGAGGTGTGGTTCTGCAAGTTCTCCAATGATGGCACCAAATTGGCCACAGGATCCAAAGATACCACTGTTATTATATGGCAGGTGGACCCGGTAAGTGGAGTGGTCCAGACCCTCCTGTGATCCTGGTTAACCCTTGTCCTTAATTAGCCTTGTACTTAACATGGATATCCAGCACTTGATCAAAGATTTGTCATTTTCATTTCATACTCTCCCAACATAGTTTCAGTACCTTGAGGTTTGGGGAAAATAAGGCTTCTATGAGATTGTATTAAATGTACAATCTCATAGACATGTAGCATTGTGACATTTTAGATAGGTAGCTGATAATTGTATTGCCTATATTTGAGTCTTAATTGTGTAAGTGTGTGTGTGTATATATGTGTGTGTGTGTGTATATGTAACAATGCTTGTGAGAAAACCAACCTCTGAATGTAATTTTGGGCCGATTTTTAAAAAAAAATATATATATATATATATATATTTTTTTTTTTTTACGAGTGTTGTCAGTAAAATGTCATATGTATTGATCTATGTGTGAACAGGACACCCATCAGTTGAAGCTGCTGAAGACTTTGGAAGGACATGCTTATGGTGTTTCATACCTAGCCTGGAGTCCTGACGATACTTACCTGATTGCTTGTGGCCCTGATGACTGCTCCGACCTATGGTTGTGGAATGTGCAGGTGCTTCACAAACGCAAATACACATGCTGGTAGACCGTTAAACTGCATTTTCCTATACACCCTTTGGTTCCTGACCTGCATATGTTGACTTGTACACTTGGTGGTTCCGGAAAACATCTTCACGCATCAATTCAAAACAATAAAGGATGGTGCTGAATGAATACATTCATTCCTATTGGTCTTTCACTTCTTCAGACGGGTGAGTTGCGGACGAAGATGAGCCAATCTCATGAGGACAGTCTAACCAGCGTGGCCTGGAACCCAGATGGCAAGCGCTTTGTTACTGGTGGTCAGAGAGGCCAGTTCTACCAGTGTGTAAGTGCCACCTGACCTATATAGTGTGTTGTCACACAGAGGGCCAGAAGAGAGTACAGTCTTTGCCCTTGTATCCATTCTGCAGGATCTAGATGGAAATCTGTTGGACTCCTGGGAGGGCGTGCGAGTGCAGTGCCTATGGTGTCTGAGTGATGGCAGGACAGTGCTGGCATCTGATACACATCAGCGCATCCGTGGCTACAACTTTGAGGACCTGACAGACAGAAATATGTGAGTGTTTTGCTTCAGTTATACATGTCAGGTTGTATGAAAGCCTTCAGCACTGTATATAATGAAGTTAGTAAAATCATTGCTGGTCTTTCATTAAGCTAAGAGGCAAGCTACTCATTAACAAATCTTTTCTGTCTACAGAGTACAGGAGGATCATCCTATAATGTCCTTCACTGTTTCAAAGAGTGGACGATTAGCTTTGTTAAATGTAGCAACTCAGGTAAGAAGAGTGATGGGATTAGTTGATGTGTGTAAATTGTGGGGATTGGGTGCGAGTGTGTCTTTGATTAGAGTTCTACATCCTCAGGAGTGATTTGGGTTCGCCAGCTATGAACAGGGTCCTCCTGTGTAATTTGGGCCTCCAAACTTGTGAATGAGGTCCTTGGGTGTAGTGATCTGGGGATTGTTGCTGTGAGTCTGATTTGGACTCTTTAGCTATGAACTGGGTCATAAGGTATTTGGATGATCCGCCTATGAACAAGATCCTCAAGGGTGATTGGGTTCGTCACCTATGAATTAGTTGCTCAAAGGTTACTGGGAATCTACACGTATGAATAGGGTTCTCAGGTGTAATGCAGGCTCTTGACCTGCAAATGGGTTTCAGAAGTAATTTCATCCCTCCTGGGGGTGGTCCTTTTTCCTCTGTGCAGGGAGTGCATCTTTGGGACCTACAGGACCGAGTGCTGGTGAGGAAGTACCAGGGTGTGACACAGGGATTCTACACCATTCACTCATGCTTTGGAGGCCATAATGAGGACTTTATTGCCAGTGGAAGTGAAGGCAGGTCCACCATTGTTTAGCTCTGTTGCTAGCCTTGACTGTCCAGGATGAATTGCATGACCCTAAGATTATAGATTCATATTGTAGAAGAGACAATACTGTTGAACCCTTTATCACTTTTTAAATCGCCTTTTGCAGTCCATAACTAGCAAAATGGAATGTGCATCAGTACTATATGTATACCCTTCCCCACCGCTTTCCCTCCAGACCATAAAGTATACATTTGGCACAAGCGCAGCGAGCTGCCCATTGCAGAGCTAAGTGGACACACGCGCACGGTCAACTGTGTGAGCTGGAACCCTGTGCTGCCTGGCCTCATGGCCAGCGCCTCGGACGACGGCACCGTGAGAGTGTGGGGTCCCGCCCCGTTTCTCGACACACAGGGCCTGGAAGCATTCAACGGTAAATTGCTTGCTGTAGCTGTCTGCCTTACAGAAAGCAGAACCTGAGAGAATGGGCTCCTCAGGAAGCTCGATACCAAACCTGTACAAGTGGGAGGTAAATGGATTTTACAGACAAGGAGAGACTTGCAGAGTCCAGAAAGCCACCATGACTCAAAGGTTTAGTTTATTGTATTTATTAAAAAATGTACCAGTCTTGTCAAATGACTTATAGGATAGATCAGTTTATGCAAAACACAGAATAGTAAAGACTGAAGGAGATTTGGGGGACAAAATGGACTTCAGAAAAATAACAGCTTGCACTCTTTCATTGTCTTTTTTGCAGAAAATTGCAGTAACATGGATAGTTGATGGTGACTTGGATCAGAAGACTGCTCTAAAATGAAACATAAAATTTCAAAAAAAAAAAATACAAAAAGAGAAACAAAAACAACAAAAATTAGTTACATTTCAAACCTGGCTCTGGAGGTTGGATGAATCACTGGACTTATCTTCAAGTGAAGCAAAAGGAACAAGAGACCCATACCTGATCCATCGAACCCCGGCTAGGCCCCTGGCCTCACTGCCGCACCCCCTGGCCCCTTACTGTGCTGTCACTGCTCAGCAGCTGAGCTTGGCCTCCAGTGTCTCATACCAGTGTTGAGGAAGGGGGCTCTTTATTAGGGAAAGTTCATCTCTTGTTTTGTTTTGGGTTTTTTTTTTTTTTTTTTTTTTATTGGGGAGGTTGGGGTTAGTTGGAAATATATTTTTCTTTCTTGCTTTTTACTAAGCATTTGAGTTCAATAATAGATTTCACACAAAAGCAAAACATCTTTATTTTATAATTATAGCATTATTATAATTTAACAGCGTCTGAATACAGAACTGAAGTATTGGTATTGGAGTGGCTTCGTAACGACTATTCACTCCAAGGAAAGCTTATTTCACACACAGCATGCACTTGCTCAAACTCCCAACCACTCCCTGCTGCTTCACACATCCCTTCTTAATTTCTGATGTCCTCCCCACGTACTCACTGAAGCCTTCCTTCCCACTAACGTCCCCCATCCTTGTCTGCAATACAGTTTATCGTTCATCTTTGTTGGACAAACTGATTTTCAGCTGGATACAAGAGGACTTTGTTGGATGGGCTGATGCTGTTGTGATATTCATTTTACTAAAACTGGTTTTCCTTGAACAAATTCTTTTGCAGTTATACTTTGCAGGCCTTAATGTGGTGCTGTATTACTCAAGCAGTACTTGCCATTCTTTGGTCCTACTTTCACCCAGAACAGTTAGACGATTTTAAACCGCAGAAATTTTAACCGAGTTAATGTATTTGAACCCCCTAGTTCAGTGTATTGTTTTAACTTGTTTCCTCCCACTTAGTTTCCTCCATCATTGGGGATGATTATTTTGTTGCAGAATCCAAATAAGTTTGGATTGCAGGGTTGTGGTTGGATCTCCACAGGGATCGGGTGCAGCCGCAGGACCTCCTGCAGTGGATGTGCTGCTCTGTGGCAGTGCTCCTCCTCAACACAGTGGCAAATGGGTTTTTTTTTTTTTTTTTTTTTTTTTTAAAAAACATTTCCCTGCACAGGCACAAGTTGCACTGTAGTAAATGCCATTTAGGCCGTGTGAGGATCAGCAATAAGGACGTTTCATGTCCTTACTGACAGAATGTTGACACAGGTGTCTGTGCTCCTCAATGGTGTTGTGCTTCACTGGGGGATGGCCTTGAGGGCTGTGGTACACTACCGTGGGTTTACATCCATGAATGAGTGTAGAGTCCTTCTCCCATGTCTGCCTTCTTCCTCTCCCTTCTCACTCCCATCTGCCACTCTACAGCTGTGGTGGGAGCACCACACTGAGCTTTCTTTCCATTTTTTTTCAGTATGTAATGGCTATTTGCTATGGACTGATATTAAATGTTTAAAAAGACTGCTTTTCTGTCTTTATGTTTTTTTATTAATTTTAAGTTCACACTTTTTTTCTTGTTTTGTTTGACCTTTTTCCTTTTTCATATTAAAATATAACCTCCCAGTGGGTCTCATTATTTTAATACATTTGTTTTGTTATTTGAGCTCTGTGTTATGTCAGATTACTGACAGCAGAAGAGTTTTGACAATGGAGAAAAACAAATTATGACAACACTGGATTTGTTTTTGTTACAGTGGCCATAATAGGGTTTGGTTTTTGTTGCACTAGACTAAGGCTTAGCTGATGGGTGCAAACATGCCAAGGAGTGCACTGTCACACACTTAAGTTATCTTTTACAGCCTATATAGGTGGATGAGCCCCCTCATGTCACTCTTGTTTGTCCCTAAACCACCGGCAAGAAAGAGCTGGCCACCTGGAAAGCAGCTGCGCCTCTTTATTTGCATGCTTCTTTGAAAGTTTGTACACGAGAGGTCTTCTGTTGGAAGAGCTTGCGAGCAGCACTGCAAAGCCGGCCGGGTGTTGGGTTGGCCCAGCTGCCAGGGGACGTGAGCAGCCAGGGTTCCAGGGCCTATTTGCATCAATGTGTTATTGAAAAAGTGATTGTACTGTTTTGTAATGTTGTGTAGGAGAAGTGTTAATGTATGCATATTTTCAATAAAGCATTCAGGGTTTTAAAAAAAAAAAAGTAGCTGTGGCCCAGTATGGCATCTCAGCCAAGAAAAGTGGGCTGGGAGGGCAGATGCAGCACAAATTTAGAACTTGCTGAATGAGTGTTTACTGCAGAGGTTTTCATGTTTGTGCAAGTACATTTTGGAAGGTATATTTGCCAAATATGGTTTTAGCAGGGGACAAGCAACAAGGATCATAAGTAAATTATAGAGTGGTGCAGGATCCACATTCATGAACTATGGCCACTAACTCCAAAAATAATTAGTGCATTTTTATGCCCAGCATTTTTAAATCTTACATTGAAGACATTGTTTAAATTTGCCTTGCTGGCTTTTCTGTGTCTTTACTTGACAAAACTTAACATGAAAAATCTGAAACTGAATATAAATTTAGAATCTTTTAATTTTATGTAACAGCAGTTAGTAATGGTATTTGTTGACCAAGTTTGCTTAGCCCCCTAGCTGGATGTGAAAAGCACATAAAGACAGTTTTACAAACATTGCCTTTTCTACCTTAAAGTACCTGGGGTCAGTTACAAAAATGTGAAATTGTTATATTTGCAGATCTAATGAGGCCACTGTTAAAGGTGTAGATTTCCAGCAGAACATGGTAATGTGTATATACATCAGATGTTTGTTTGAAAATGACTACAAATGTCACGAGATGCAATACCTTAAAGTGCGTCATCAGTTGCTACAACATTTCTATCCCCTCATTTGTAATATAGTATTTTTGCACTGTTTCAAATGGCACATAAGTCATAGCAAAATATGCATAATGAATCATCTGTGTTTTTATATGAAGCCAAAGAAAAGAGTCACTGTTGTACTGCAATATACAAAATATTTTTTTATGAGGTTATCATTTAGCAAGTGCTATACTTTTCCATATTCTCACCTAAAGAGAGTGGACAGCTGCCTACTGGGGAGCCTATACATTTTCACTTGTGGACATAAAGATTAGTTGATGATCTGCATCTTTCTGTTAAATCCTGCTTTCCAAAAACGTGACAGTATGGCAATGTATGACCCAGGTGAACCTGGCCCACTTTTTATATGCAGTGTTATATAAGTTGCTTTTTAACTTTGTCACAGATTTGAGACAAAAAGGCTGTCTACAAATGCAATGGGGGAGTCACATCTTTACAAAATTCAAGAAAGCCCCCGATATTTCTGGATAACTCCACATACAAAACCAGGAAAGCTGTTACTTAGTGACAAACGCATGCAAAAACTACTTGTATGCATTGTTTTACACATAGATCTCAATCTCCTAACATTTTTACCAATTTTCTAAGGGGTTTAGGACTGAAGGGAAATGAAGAGTGAAGAGCTGCTTGTCTTGTTTTTGGAGGGCATCATCCCTGCACATCCTCAAGGGGTCATAGTGCCACTTGGAGACAATGGAGACACCTCTTCTGGTGAGAAATGAACACCAGAAGACAGATTGGGGGTTCAGGCAGTGGTCTGCACCCTTATTTTAGTGAAGGCCCCCTCAAGTCATACCTGTACATCTTGTTGTGTGGATGCCCTGGTCAGCTGTCAACTGGAGTGACAGCACTTGGTCAACCCTGTATTAATGAGTAATAATTTAACTCCTTACGTCTCTGAGACCAGGTAAAATATCAAGTAACAAAATCCGATCGCGTTTTTGATGCGGGGCAACTGTAAGAAACTCGTGATGGTGCCTATTTATTAATTTTAGCTTATTCCTTAATCACGTTTGTGAACCGGTAAAGAAGTAAGGACATCTGTTCAAGAAAATTATTACGTTTTTGAAGGAGCAGTAAAAAAATGTGGGATGATAAGTCAAGACGATCAAGTCAAGCCAAGAATTTTTGCTGCTGTTGCGGTCCAAAGCCGCTGGGCTACGGTTCAGGGAACGGAGGTTCGGGGTTGCAGAGGCTGCATTTCCCCACTGTGACCGCTAGGGGCAGCGTAATCGTAGTGGATGTTACCGCCGCCTTCCTCGCCGGTCCGCAGACGCCGAATGAACCGAAGGTTGCGGCGCCGAGGGCATCTCGCAGTTCCGCGACAGTCATGGCGGCGCCCTTGGCGCAGTTCGACGAGGACTGGCAGGATTTCAACGAGTTCCAGCCGTTCTCGGAGGGTCAGGGCCGCCTGGACGAGGTGAACTCGAACGTGGGCGACGCGACGGGCCTGCTGGATGGTTTCTCCGAGCTCGACAACAGCGTCCCGGGCGACGCGGGCGGCTTCGGCTCCGTGGAAGACTTGCTGAAGGACTTCGAGGAGAAGCTTGCGCTGTGCTTCCGCAGCTACGGCGGCGCCAAGACGGAGATCGTGGCCCCGGTGGTGCCGATCACAGAGGACAGCATGCTCAAGGACGACGAGTAAGTGGCGCCGTAGTGCGAGCGGCTGCGCCGGGAGGTGCGTGCGGCCGAGGCCCGGTCGGCGCCGAGGGGGTAGCGGGGGCTTTAACCGTGTTTGAGGGTCCTGACCCGCGTCGCGGCGGGGCTGCTTGCTGCGTCAGGAGGAAGTGGTGGGAGCGGTGAGAGGCGCAGGCTGTGGACCGAACCGCTGGTTCTGCAGCGCGCATGGAAGAGCATCCCCGGGGCCTTGTGCTGCCCCGGAGCGGGAGGTGCAGGGAACGCTGAGTCTTACCGCCGTGTTGTGTCCAGCTGATCCGCAGGCTCTGCGATTATTACTATTATTTTTATTATTATTTTTATTATTACTTTAGTTTAACCGGTTGTCTTCCCGCGTCTGTGTGTGTGTGAGCGAACGATCGAGTAAGTGCTTCTTCTATGATGGACTGGACTCCCATCCAGGATCCCCCAGCCTCACCCCTGTGCCTCCAGGCCAGGCTCTGCACCTGTATTATTCCTGTGAATGAATGAATGAAACTGTAACACAATTATAAAATGAATTTAAAAAGCAGTCTTACTGTCCAAATCTGCATCAAATACCTTAATAGAAATGACATCTGTATGGGGTCGTGAATGCTTTTAAATATTTAATCCTAAAACTCTAATTCGGTTGTGCTTTTTAAATGAACTACTAAATCCTTGCGTATGTGTTTTTCCACTGAATGCATAAGTGATTTTGTGCAGCAGCTAAACAAATCTGCTTGTTCTGCGTGTGTGGTTTTTACATGAATTCTTTGTGTCCAGTTTGTGTGTGTGTGTGTGTGTGTGTGTGTGTGTTTGAGCCTTAACAGGATCTACTGGTTCCTCTTGGACCAGACTTGCAGGTACTCAGTACATATCGGAATTTTTAAAGAAGTGCTGTAATATACTGGATCTGAAACCGTATGTATGTGTGTGGGTGGGTGGGTGTACGCACGCACTCAAGTCTGGGGCAGAATTTTGATAATACAGCAGGTGGACAGAAAATGGCACTGTGAATTAGTGTGTTGCAGCCTTGGGCTGGTATCTGAAGTATTGTATTTTCTACTTGGAGACATAGTGCATCTTTCTACTTTGAAGCTCACTGTTGTAAACAGTTTGGATTGTCTCATGTATCTCCTGTTGAATTATATACCCGTCTCCTGTTCCAGAAGATTGTGGAAATCCTTTAAATCTGAAATGTAATTGCCCTTATGATGCAAACTTTGAAAAATCCCCCATTCTCACCTCCCGTTGCAAGTAAATACATGCCTTATATATGGTCGTAACGTGGCAAATAGTGTTAAATAATTTCACTTGTGCACCTCAAAACTCATAAGTAAAACACTTGTCTTCAAGGGATGATTCATTCCTCTTCATATTATGATTTAGTGTAAATTTGCAAAAGGGAAGTCAAGGTATTCTTATTTCTTCCTAACAGAGATGCAGAAATAAGAATACCTTGACTTCCCTTTTGCAGATAAACAGTGTCTTCTAATTTCTCACCACCATTTTTTTAACATAGTTTCCTTTTTTAGAGCCATCATCACTGTCTTTGAAGCAAACTTCAAATTTTCATTTTTTATGCTCTTTATTTCCAATATGGTTGCTTTACCAACATAAATCTTTGCAAGAGACACACTGGCTTTGATCGTTTTCAATCTATTAATAATGGTCATCTTGTCTTCGATTGATAATACATTCCGGTTTCTTTTGCCCGTAAACACCATTGTTGACACAATAATGCAACAGTATTAAAATTAAAAACGCTAAATGACAACCTATTTCGCTTTGAAGCGGCCGATGGCAAAATCTGGAACACTGAACGATTAGAAACAAAACAGCTGCAGTATCCTCGCAGTGGACTGGCTCACAGCAGAAGTGAAATTCTGTTTTTAACTTAATTTATTTTTAACTTCATTGGTATTTTTACCTCTAAGTTGCAGTGAGTAAATGCTGAATAATCTGTATGTTGCTTAGTTTATTAACCAGTTGGATTTTATGAAGGCTGGAAGAAATGCTTTGTCCAGCTCCATGTGTCCTTTGTCAATAATTCCTTGTCTAGTGCAGGACACCATGGTTTGCTTGTCCTGAAAACATGGCCTAGTCAGAGTGCATATAAGGCCACTGCAATGCAGCCTAAGGCTGAATTTATTGTTTTTATTGACTTAAAACTAAATTAAAATTAAAAGTCCTTTAAAATGGAAAAAATATAGAAACTTTCCATCTCCACAACCTCCCATTACCTTTATTATCTGTACACTCAATAACAGTTTAATAAGTTTATAGGTGAGGTTATGTTAAAGTCCTGGATATAGATATTGTAAATAAAAATGTTTTGTAAGACTTTTAAATCAACATTACAGTTAGAAGATTTCCTCAGTTATCAAATTTTGAAAAACAGGATACATCTTTGTTTTAAGCTCCACAATCTTTGATTTCCTCTTATTTTAAAGTTTTATGTATGGCTTCATATCCAATCCTGTTTTTTTTTTTTTTTTTTTGCAAAGGTAAATAAAATGTGTACGTGTCTTACACTCAGTGGTGTTTTAGGGTTTCTTTAATTAAAACTAAATTTTTTGCACAGACCCATACTGAATGCTGACTGTTGGCTGGTTCACTCCATAAATGTGCAGCTTCCTCATCTTCTTACTGATGGCTGACATCTGAAGGGACACAGAGGGGCTGCAGACCATGGAAACAATTTGAATAAATGCAGTGTGGCATCCTCACTGTGTTTCTTTTTGGTTTGAGTGTGTTTTTCTCTCTACTGGCAGCATGTGGGAAAAGTCAGGAACTGTAGAAAATAGGGTGTTGAAGGAAATGCTGTTAAAATAAACTAATTGGAAATTTTGTGTGGAAAATGATAATACAGATGTTTGTAACATGAGAAACCATACGAATCCACTTCAGCTCTTTGATGTATTTCCATGGTCTCTCCTTCACTACAGTGGTTTTCTTCCAAAGAAATTTCCTTCAGGATAATAAAGTTTTCTGATTCTGATTCTAAGCACTCTGCTTTCCTCCCATGTTCCAAACACATGGTCTTTAAATGGTAAATTTAAATGGTCTTCATTGGGTGAATGCTGTTTTGCAGTGGCCAGCAATGGACTCATTCTAGGCACAGCATTGCAGAGTGAATGGGTTATTGATTTTGAATTCTGTTTTCACTAGGAAACCGGCTTCAAATTGTCATTTTTATCAATGTGACACTCGGTACATTTAAACTCACATTGGCTTTTCTCTGGTTTATTCTCACCCTTAATCTCCATCCTGTCTCTCCAAAAAATAAAAAGCCATTTCTCCCTCTTCCCTCTTCCCTGTAATCTTAGTTATTAACTCATGACAATTTTCTGTGCAAAAGTTGCGTGAGTATTGCATGACTATCATCCGGCCTCACCACCACACTGTACACTTTTCTTCCAGGATCTGGAATGCTCTGACAGATAACTATGGCAATGTGATGCCAGTGGACTGGAAGACATCTCACACCCGAGCCCTACACCTCCCCACCCTAAATCTGATGGAGAAAGGGGTAGGTCTGCTCTGATGCTTAACCTTTATATCCTAGTAGTTCCATTAACATTTCCTTACATCTATAAGGTGTACTTTGAAATACCAGAGGGCATTCATTGGAAGGGTACCACATCTCAAACACCTCTCCCTCTAGCAGATGATGTGTAGGGTGGATTGTAGAAAAGAATGAGCCATCAATTTGCAATTTCAAGAGTTCTGGTTCAAGTATCTACACTTGCTGTAATACTCTTGAGTAAGGTACTTACTGTATACATTTTCCCAGTGAAAGTGCTCTATAAATGACTAAACAGTTGAATGTGGGTTTTACTCAAAAAGATGTCTTTCTCATTGAAACATTTACTTGATGCTCTGTGTGTTTTGCCAGAAATTGGACAACATGAACTTGGACCTCTCGGATGATGAGGAGCTGAGGGAGCAACTGGACATGCATTCGATCATCGTGTCATGCATCAACGACGAGCCTCTCTTCACTGCCGAACAGGTGCGAGACTGGAAGGCTGAAAGAAACCAGACTTGTGCACGAGTGCCCCATGCCTAGATGTAAATGCATGGTGCCCGGTGTGTGTGTCCTTGGTGAGAGCGGTCTGCGATTGCGTGTCTTAGGCGTTAATACCGTCAGCTTTGTGTGCTTTCTCCAGGTGATTGAGGAGATTGAGGAGATGATGCAGGAGTCTCCAGATCCAGAGGAGCTAGAGGGGCCGTCTCAGTCTGATCTATCTCTCCTGTCCCAGGAGATGCACACACTTCAACAGTCTTGTACAAGCAGCAGCTATGAGGAGAGTGAGTATAGCTTCCTGATGGTACTTTCTTACACTGCAGGTGACACAGTAGATCACAGTGTAGCTGGTAGAGCAGGTATGGTTTTGCAGTTGAAGGACACAGGTTTGAATACCACTTCCTTCACTGAAAACCAAAATATCCCGCTATATGTTTAGCTAAATTGTTTATAGCACAATGTACAAACCTAACACTGTAACCAGAGAACACACTCGCAATTAAAATTTGTAAAACACTATCTGAGTCAACATAAGTATAACTCAGGATTGACTGAACTACAGGGCTCAAGCGCCTGTCTGTGGCGGAGTTGAATGAGCTCCTGGAGGAGGTGGAGGCAGACATTCGGCAGCACTCAGAGGAGCTGATCCAGCAACTGGCACTGAGGGATGAGCTGGACTTTGAGAAGGAGGTGAAGAACAGCTTCATCAGTGTGCTCATCGATGTACAGAACAAGCAGAAGGAGCACCGTGAGCTCCTGAAGAAGAGGAAGAAACTCCGCAGCACAGGAGCCCAGCAGGGTCGCCCTGACAGAACACATGCACCTGGAACAGTGAGTCTCAGCCAGGAAGAGTACATGTTTCTCTCACACACACGCGCACGCGCACGCTGAGAAACGCTGCTTCTCACACACTTGTATGCAGAACAAACAGGGACCCCACTCAGTGCTGTCTGAAATAGGATGTAGAGATTGGTTATGGTCCAACAGCAACATTACTTCCTCTGAGTATGAAAGAGTTTAAAAAAAAAAAAAAAAAATCTGATTCTGTCTTTCATTGTGAAGACTTCTGGGTTGGTGGCGGAGAGTCCCTACTCTTCCTGTGTCATGTCTGCAGTTTAGCCCTTTGTGTCTCGTGGCCTCTGTAACGCTCCCCACTGGTGTCTGTGTCTCAAGTTTTCCATAAAACTGCCCGCTGGTGTCTCTGTGTCTCATGTATGCTGCTCCTTTTCATTGTATGTGCACCTTCTTCTGCTCTCATCCTTGTCCCATAGCAGGTATGAGTTCACTGTTTTTCATTGTGTCTTATTCTGTGTGTATGTTTGGATTGTCATAGCTAATACATATTTCACAGGTACTTTTGGTCATTTTAATGGAGCAGCTCTGTCCTATCTCCTCCTCCTCTGTCTGTTGCACATTGTAAAGGTGGACTGATTCCATGCTCCTGACCTGTTCAGCACTGTGCTGTGCTGGGGACATCATTGTCACAAGCGGGTGGGAGGGGGGGCTCTCTCTCTCTCTCTCTCTCTCTCTCCTTTTTTTTTTTTTTTTTTAAATTTGCCTCCTTAGGCTTTTCTCTAGGTTTCTGCCTATTCTGCTTTATGGGCTTTGGGAAGATTCACATTCTCTGTCTCTCTGTCTGTCTCCTTCCTGTTTGTACCCCCCTTTCTCTCTGCTTCTCTCCTGCTTTTCTAGCGCTTCAGCATGGAGGGCTTCTCCACCGCCATTCAGAATGGCTTCCGCAACACGTTCGGCAGTTCTGGCGGGGACAAACAGGTGCCCCTTTCTCTCTCCGTATAACTCCCCCAAAGTCCTCACTGTTTGCCTTCCGGTTCTGTAAATCGGTGCTGTGCTGTGTGTTTTGAGTATTTAGTATGTCTTTTTTCTGTATCTCAGTATCTAACTACTGTGATCCCCTATGAGAAGAAACTAGGCCCTCCATCGGTGGAAGACCTCCAGATCCTAACCAAAAGTGAGTATCACTTTCCCATAGTACTTTCATGTTCAGAAAGACCTTGGCCTCTGATTTATATGTTTACGACCCATATATTTGGAAACACTGAAACATCTATGTGGGTTCTTCCTCAGTTCTGCAGGCCATGAGAGAAGACAGTGATAAGGTGCCAAGCCTCCTGACAGACTATATTCTCAAAGGTAATTTATCTGTATGTCTAATGCTGACCACTGTTTTTGGAATTTCCTTTTTGAACTGGTGCTGCCCAAAGTTGAATTTTTCTTTGCTGCATCTATTCTTTCCGGTCCTCTTATGTTGGAGTATTTAAAGGAACAATTACAACAAAAAGGCAACAACCAGAAGTGAAGGCACTTTCACTGGCTGTTTGGATTGATCAGTTTTTCCTTTAAAACACTGACCTCCATGTTTTTGTCCTCCTTGCAAGGTGTCCTGATCCTTGACCTTTTCTTGCTCTTTTACTTCCGTTTGTGCTGCATTGTTCATGCTAGCTCTGGTGTGAGAGCTGTGGAAATGGAGGTTTGTGACAGAGCATTGTGTATCTCTTTCCAAAGTGACACCACGATTCCCTTCCCCTACTCAGCATCCTGCTGCACTTCACCTGTTGTTGTGCTTGTGCTAATATCACTGCTTGGTCCCTCACCAACACCCCTTCAGCTGTGAGCACTAGACAGATACTCATCCCTTATCTTTCACTTCATTCCTCTTTGATACCGTTCCAAGACACCTAGATGATATGGCGTAAGGTGAAGTTTGTCAAACAGGTGCTACTGAGAACCCTAAACAGATGTAATAAAAAACAAATGCCATGATGTAATAACTTGGTTGAATTTTATTTCTTTTATCGAAGGTTAATTTCAGTGTTTCAATGGTTAGTGGCTTTCAGAGGTACCAGAGTTAAGGAGATATGCAATCTGAGGATAGGAGGATTTTCATTATTGATGCTAGGAATTTTTAAATGTTGACAGAAAGAATGCTGCGGGACACATTGTTCTTCTCTGGGTTTTCTCGAATTTTCTAAAAACATCAGAAAAAGAGACTAACTGGAGAGAATCTGCCTATGTAGATTTTTTCAGCAGTGTCTGAATGTCTGATGTATCTCCACATTTCATTGCAGTTCTGTGTCCCACGTAGACCAGATGTGAAGAGGAAATGTGTCCTGAACAATGGAAACCCCCCCCCCCCCCAAAAAAAAAAAAAAAAACTTTTTGGAAACACTCACATGCAGTATGCTCACAGAAAGTTCAGGAATAGTGCAATCGACAGTTCTTCCTGGTGGCAAAGTTCATGGAATTTCAGCGTGACTTCCTTTTTGTCTGGTGTTTTATCTAGTATGTGATTTTATGTATGTTTTAAACTGTTTGGCTTCTTTTTTTTTTATATATACTTTTTATCAGCATGTCAAATGAGGTTTGTGACATTTGGCAGTGTTCATTTTATAATCTGCCTGAGAGACTTGTTGCCATGTTGTTCACATCCATTCCTTAAAAGCTGTGCATTTTGGGTGGTGTTTTCAGGAGGAGAAAATGTCTGTATGTACCGTTGAGATGCGGTGGGGTGCATGATGCTTTTACAGTGAGCAGAGCCATTAATGTGTTCTGGCACTATTTTTATTTTATTTTTTTTTTGATAGCAGGCACAAGTCACAAGTCATGGTTTACTGAGGCACTCAGGAGGTAGCAAGGAATAGAAAGTCCCAGTGCCAGGTTAGGAATATTTACTATTTTACATGCACACTGGCTCGTGATGTGGTGAACACAACTGAGACGAGTTTGAAACTCAGCTGAATTAATCCAATGTTACTTTTGTTTAATTTGGCATGTTTAATAACCTTAAGGTACATTGATTTTTTTAAACTAAATTAAAATTAGGCAAAATAAAAATATCTCGCCTCTACAGTCCCATTTAGTGTTTATCGTTGACCAGTTTAATGCGAACATGGACATTTGTTGTCTTTGATGGCCGGTGCTCGGGAACACTGGACACAGGCCGTGCGCAATGTCCCTGTTTGTTTGGGTGCATTTTGCTGGCAGCTGTCGGCCGACCACAGGTGACTTTAGCTCCGCAACAAACATGGTTTAAAAATATAGATAAGTTAAGAAATGTAGTTGAAAACAAACTGGGGAAAAAAATGCTTTTAGCTTCAAAAATTAATAACTCCATAGTATGCTAGAGGTGCCAGTTTAATTCAACATTGGATTTACATTTCCTCCAGTATTTGATTCTAAGGTGCTTATTTTATTTTATGTGCAAGGTATGAGTTGTTTAATAATCCTAGACATTTTTTGCTATAATTTGCACCACTTCTGCCGCTTTGAAATTTTCAGGTCTTATGAAATTGCATTGACAGCCTGCATATGAACCCTTATGCTGACCGGTTGTCCGAGTGGTCGACTCCATCGCTTCTGGAAAATGTAAAGTATTACTGCAGTAGCATCCGCCCTAACAGTTGTGCATCGATACAAGGGAAATGGGAGTCTTCTGGGTTATTGTCGCAGCTTAAGTTGGAGACTGCCGTGTATTTAAAAGATGATATATTACCACGTGTAGCATCATCGAAATCCCTGTAGTGTGCACTATAAATAGTTTTAGGAGGCCGGTGCCATAGCAGGGTTCTGCCATGAAACGACAACTCCGCACTGCAAGTACTTCTGTCACGCACAGCAGAATGAATAGAAAAGGCTTCTGTTGTATGGTTATTATACAGACTAAATCTCTACTTTGTCTGACTTCATAACCTCACATATCAGCCGAGTGAAATAGTAAAGCAAAGTTCATACTGTATCTAAAGATGTATATCAATAAACACAAAAATGCTGCCTTTGATAATACCGGTCATTTTTACATAAGTTATTCATCCTAAATAAAACTCTTTTTCTAATATATGGTACTATTAATTTATTACCTGTATGTTTTATAACCTCTGTCTATACCAATACATATATTTTGTATCTGATGTACAATAACTAATTGAAAATAAAGGCATTAAAATACATCATTGTCTGTGTTGCAGGTGTCTCGTGACGTCTTCATCGCTCTTTTGATATTTATGCACTGCACAGTCCCGAAACATTCAGTTTATTCTGTGAAGTCACCTGTGGTGACTCTCATAATTCTGGGTATTTTAGGGTAAATCGTTTGCTCGAGGGTAAAAGGCAATGTCTGTCTGTAGCCATGCTGCTGCCTTCCTGAGTCACTATTAGTTTATTACTTATATACCATGTGTTATTTATTTTCTTCAATAGGTGTCCTTAGCTTTTACCTGTTTAACTCTTCTAATCCACCTGACCTCTTTTCCTTGCTTTACCCATGTCTGCCTACCGTTATTTGTGTCTGAATAACTCTAGGTTGTCGTTTTACAAACCCAGTTGGGACTAAATTATTCTTAAATCCAGCAAATACGTTACGGCAGATAAGACCTCGACAATACAAATGTCATGCTATATTCATAGGTTAGGCTTTATAAAAACGTAAAGTTAATGTTGCAGTCGGTTGTAACGAGTTGCCTCTAGAAGAAGTGCTTCGGATCGTCGTGGTGTCGTTGAGCGAGTTAAGATGGCGGCGTGGGGGTGTAGGCCTCACCGCGTTGCTGCTTATTAAAAAATCCAAGCGAGAGGTTGTAGTTTTTCATATTTGGACCATAGATTTAACACCGACAACGACTTGGAGCTTTTAGAAGCATCATAACAGACTTTGCGCCACTGGAGCGATGGAGGTTTACGAAAACCGACAAACGTTTCCGCCGTTACCGGACGACTTCGCGAACAACACGGAGGTCAGTGTCTCGTCTTTCTGTCTGCATTTTTAAACTCTCAGCCCTCCATGGTGTAGTGTTGGTCACTGAACTAGAAACTGGTCATTACGGCCATAGTTTGCTCCTCTTCCCACCCCCTCACCCCAGCTCATTGTGCTTGAAACGTTCAAACTTAACGTTAATAATTTAGACATCAGGTTTTTGTACTTTTTTTTTTTTTTTTTACTCTCAGATGGTGAAGTCGGTGAAATTTAATGTCCTTCAGTGTTTCCGACGGGAGCTTTAACAGTTGGGCGTAAAGTCCCTTCACTTAGTCCTGACAAAATGAGACAATGGCGGATCCAGAACCTTCTGTCAGGCCCCGTTTTCCTCCCCTTCTTCCATTGGTGAGGTCAGGGCCGACTGTCCTCTTTAATGTCGGATTTTGTCTGCACAGAGACGCGGTCTGTATTTGACTAAATCGTCGAGAGACGCCAGAAAAGCCGTTTTGTTTTTTTGGAAAATTGGAAGCCCGCGTTATCGAGGGAATATTCTTACTTTTCCCCTGCACGTCAAACTTTTTCCACCTATCGATCAAGTATGTCCGACATCGGAGACACTACAGTTGCTCCGTTTAGTATTAGTGAGGGAAAGAATAGTATCTTGGTCAACTTAAAAGGGGGGAGAGCAAGAACTGGAAAAAAAAAACTGGAATAAACATGAAAGAATATGCTTATGCTGATAAGCCAGCATAAACAGCTACCACCCATTTAAACCAGTATTTGTCTTCTAGATGTTTCTGTATTTGTGGTGCATAGTCTTGCATTTGCCTTAAGGCTTTATTTACTGGAAACCATTTCAACATGACAACCTGTTTTGTAGCTAAAGCATCCTGCTGAGCTGTTTGTTGAATTTTCTTTCCCTTTGAATCCTTTCAGCACACAGTAGTAAGCATTACCTTCATCCTTTTTACCATGAAAGCTGTGATGGTGGCTGTGCTACTTCACTGCAGTAACGCCACATGTCGTGTTGCTCTAGCTTCTGCATTAAATTTCCTTCAGATTTGGTGTTTTTATGTGATATTAAGTGTAGACAAAATTTCTCAACACCCCCCCCCCCAGCTCAGTTGAGCTGATGAATGTCAGCCATCTTGTGTTTTTCCACTTTTGAGTTGAGAGAACCATGCAGAAATGCCTCTGAGGCCTTCCGTTCTCTCGCATCCTGTGAGCACACCCTGGCGTGGGCTGGCTGCGTTCCCCTGGGTTTAGGGCATCAATCCTCATTGATGGAGTTCAGCTTGGTTTCTAGTTGTGCAGCAGCATCACTGCAGGAACACATTTTGGAATGGCTTGTGTTGAAGTTCCTGCAGTATCAGAAACAGATGCTTATTTGGTCTGTCAGATGATGCCTTTTATTGTATAAGCTGTTATGTTCCCCATATTCTCTTCTGTGTTTTTCATTATAGCTGAGTGTAAAAAGCTGTTGTTTCAAGCTTTTTCTTTGGTGGCAGCTTACATCTGGGTAGCTGTAGCTCAGCAAATGACCCATGCAAGCAAACACAGGAGGGCAACTTTATAGGGCATGATGATAAATGGTGACCTTTGTGCAGGAAAGGTGTTTGTACTTCTGGTTGTGAAGTTTTATTTAGTTTGTTTACAGCACAAGAGTATACTTTTTTGGGTGTTCTAGTGAAAGTTTGGAAAATTTTTGGTGTTTATGGATTGAGGTAGAATGCGTTATTTTCCTCATAAGAAACAGCAAGAAATGTCTGTTTTGACTGATGCGTTTCCACACAACGCAGCCTCTTCAGGAGCCATTTAGGTATGTAAATCAAGGGATGGCTGAACAACCTTTCACAAACACTGCTAGTATTTCTGTGATATCTCAGTGAATTATGTGTTCCTAACTAAGTCAGTAGTGTACCGTCTACTCATATTTATTTTTTTCTAAAGTATCTCTTTGAAGACCTTTATAATCCATTTAGTTATCTTCAGTGTCAGTCAGGCTGCAATATTTTCCAGTCAAAACCATGTGCATATTGCAGTGGCCCAAGCACATGCAGGCTCACTTAATACATTGATGCAATGCAAATTTTTCTGACCTGTTACACAAATCAAACATATTAATAATGTTAACATATATTACATTTTAATACTTTATTTGGCTTTAAGCGTTTAAGGGTAAAACGTATCCAAGTGTGTGTAAAATTGTCTTGCACACAGGAACTGCTCAGATCAATAATCAGTACATTTCCTCATAGTTCACCAGCCTTTATCTGGCTCTGAGAAGCAATAGGTGATTCCAGTACATCAGACCCTACAACCTATTCATGGGAGAGGCAGGCATTTTCCACAATATAGGAAGCCACCCGATATAAAAAGTCATGTTCTGAAGAATATATATTTTGCATCAGGACTGGATCAAAAGACTCGCTAGCGATGGCCAGTAAATGTTTATTTTTTAAACATCCTTTAATTATTTTTCTCCATGCAACAAATACAAGAGGAAGGACATTGCAGCAGTGAAAAATATACCTTGAGGTAGGAAACCTGTACCTGTCAGAGGAGAAATTTGTTTTGTGATCTTTTTATTGATAGCGAAGGACTGTGAAATCAGACAAAAATGCAGGTACAACAGAGAAGGTGATGGCAGGGGCTGAATACATAATAGCAGTTACATTGTGTAAACAGAAAAATGCTAAGTTTGGAGGTGCTCTAAAGCAAAGATGGCAGTAATAGCTAAACCACATTCAAGTACATATTCAAGAAATACCCAACTCAGATTTAAAATTGCTCACAGACATTTGTAACTGGATTAATTCAGCATTATAGGACTAAAGGGTCTACGGCGAAACAAGTGGAAAAGCATTTTTTTTTTTTTAAACACTTAAGTGTACTTTTCAGGAAATTTGAGCTCAAATTCAATACATTTGTGTAAATATTACTAGATCTGAGGTAAAATGCTACCTTTTTTTGGAGAAATTAAGGTCAAGTGTGCATTATCCAAGAAGGAAGGGGTATTTGAGAACCACAAATAGTCTCTTTCTACAAAACAAAACGTGTTACTGCACAGCACGCAAAAGGGTTCAGTAAATGTAGTCAAACACTGCAGGACCCAAGGCACCACCAGCTTTCCACTGCTTTTGTTTCTCGAAATGTACATATTGGCCAGTTCTGCGTTTACTAAATTTTGTTCATTATTCCTATTGCCCGTCACAGATACATACAGTACATTCTTCTAGAAATCATATATACGTTCCACTGTACAAAGGTGAGGGATGGCGGAGAGAACTTAATATTTGTAAACTTTTCTGTGTTGACTTGGCAGAACCCAGGCGACCATCCGATGAGCTGCTGATAGACAGGGTTCGCATTTCAGCACAACAGTTCTAGTGTGGTTTCCATCACACTACATTCTCTACGGACAATGTGGTTCAACAGTAGTTTTCAAAAAAACATTACAACAAAAATGAGAAATTATTTTCCTAAAAAAAAAGTACATATTTACACAAATGTTTGTACAATCCAGTTTTCAGGGCTGAAATATCGAGTGGCCACATATCATTCATAACCATCTTTGCATACCTCATTCAACCACGTCAATAGTTCAACAACTAAGGAAAAAGTTATTTCATTGCGAGAACCCTAAACTTTTCCCATTAAATAAAAGCTTGTTCCTTCAGAGTGTAACTGGTCCTAAAAATAGGGTTTGAGTTATACTCTTCATTCAAGCTCAAAGTCTAGTACGTACTATTAAAAAAAAAAAAAGAAAAGAAAAAAAAACACAAAACAAATTAGAAAAATATCGGCATGCTGACATCACCAGTGATTGAAAAACACTGAGTCACATAGGACACCCCCACAAGAGTGGACAGAATCTGGCAAGCTGGCTCTGAACTTGGCCTTTAAGATATTTACCTGCTATTAATCATTTATAGCAGCCATGAGGACAGCACATATCAGATTTCAAGTTCAGCTGATGTGGGAATTTAATTACATGTTCTGTACATGTAAAATGTTTAACTGACCAATATGTCTGATCACTTTCCACCCAACATGATCACCTGAGAGAAGCCCACCAGTGAATGTATGAGCTACAGCGTGGAAGGTTAATGCCAGGGCTGAATGCCAATTCAGGAAAAGTGTGATGTTTTGCCAAGGCAACATGCAGTACATTCGTAAGACAGCAATATACAAGTACAAAATGTGCCTTTTTCCTTAATCGTTTTGAAGTAGTGCGATTAAATAGGCTGGCCTGTGCATCCTTACTTAGCAGAAGCACATTTCCTTAGGAAACAAGCAAACTTCACTGCTTTAGAAACAAAAACAATGAAATGAGCTGAAAGTCCCACCCTGATGTAGTATCTTGGGGTGGGGTTGGCCCTGGGGGGGGGGGTAGCTGCCCAGTGTGGACTGGAGTGGGGACAGCACCCTGTCAGGGGGAGGTGCTGTGCGGCGTGTCAGTGGACCACAGGCAGCCTACACCTGTGCAGCCTGCAGGCCGACTCTCTCCTCCTCTAGTCAGTCGGAGCTGGGCTTCTTCAGTGAAAAGGCAAAGATGTTGAAGTGAGAGCTCAGCTGATGCACCTGTGAGTCACAATGAAAGAAGACTGCTTAGGGCTTAGAGGACCTTTACACTTAAACAATGCAACCTGTGGACCATCTCTGGTTTGTCACAGGACACTAACACACATGCAGTGGAGGAATTTGACTTTGAGGAGTTTGAGGGTCACCATGGTCATCTTTACAGCTATAGTTTGGCTACCTGTACATTGTCAGTTACCACTTGTTTTCTGACCACAGGAAAGCAACCAATTCATCACAAACATGGGCATTTTGTGTAGAAATGGGGAGCACAGCTCTAACAAAACTGTTGGCCGAAAGCTGAGATGCATATTTTTTTCCACGGCAGAGAAATTTCAATAAAGAAAAGCTAGAAACGCATGGACGTTTGAAAATGTTTAACCTGCACATGTGCAAGTGTGTTGTTGTGCCACCGTGGCTTTAACCTGCCCTCTGATTTCAGCAGAGTCCTACTGGGCTCACGCCAACAACACAACTCACCACAGAAACCCCATAGTGGATGTGGGCCAGCAGCACCACAGCAGTCCAGGTGTAGAGCACCAGTGTTTCGTTGTGCTGCACCAGGCCTGAGCTCACCAACAGCACCAGCAAGGCCATGGGCACAAGCAGCCAGCTGAACGGTTGGCAGCGTGTGTTGCTCATCTGGCACACAATCAGCTTGCACTGTGGGGACCAAAGGCGGTGTTAGCAAAAGGCCATCGTGAAGAGCTTCATTCTTCCATCTAGCATCTCACTAACCGCTTGTGGCAGTCTGACACCTAGCGTGCACGTTCAGTGTTTTCACCTTAGCCCGTTCCCCTAAAGTGAGCAAAAAGGGTCACCAGAAGGAAGCCAACTTTTCATTCCTTCTCAAAAATATTCACATTAAACTATGAAAATAGAAAAGAGGAATGTAATCAGTGCACCTAAAATCAAACTGCTTCGTAACTATTTTTTACTTGTTTTAAAAAAAAAAAAAAAAAATACTAGAGTTTAGGTCATATTTATACAGAAGAGCACAAATGTGGTCTCAGTCACCATAAAAAGAATAAATGATCAAAATAACCTGAAATATCTATATGCCTACTGTTTGCTGCAGTGGTCTTGACCAAACCCACCCAGGAAACGGATGCCACAGACTGATCAGGCTTACTTACAGTGACATTGGCAAACGCTGTGCCCACCATGAGGTAGAAGATGCGCGGCTCTTTGTGCAGAATGTCACTGGGGGACAGGTGGACCCACAGTGAGGAGAGGATGAAGAGTAGCACGGGGGAGAGGAAGGGCAGCAAGGCCTCGTACATGGAGCTGTGCTTCAGGGAGCCTTTGTGGGATGCCCTATCAACACACCACAAGCCTCTGTGCTTTAATGACCCGGTGTGTAGTAGAATCCTCTGCCACTTTTTTCCCCTCTGAGCTGTACATCACTTTCGAGAAAAGTATTTGCCAAATACAAACATACAGCTAACATAATTTAGATAGTTTTACAAAAGATGAGCACATTCTTAAGCGGGTTCAGGAAGTACGCTAGTTTATAATACTACTTGGTGCATCACTGGATTGGGAAAAATGCACTTACTTGAAGACGTTGTAGAGGCTCATTGGAAAGGTGACTGTGAACACACAGCCTGAAAAATAATGAAAATGGAGAGAAGATGTAATGATTTTTCCCTTTAATCCAAAACCTTGACAACAGCATCCTGCGTTATGCACTTTTATTGAGTAAAGAAATGTTAGGCCAATCCAGCAATATTTCAGTTGGCAGCACAATCTAGCCTCCATTTTCCACATTGGATTTTTATGGACCAAAAGAAATATACCGACACACACACACACACACACACACACACACACACACACACACACACACACACACACACACACACCCTTGCAGGAGCTGTTTGAGCCGCATCAGCAACACATCTGCTTATAAAACTTAACTGTTACACTGCAGTACCATACAGCACTGAAGATATTCCCCCACCCATATTTTCCAGATTATAAAATAACCTGTATTCGATTAAGGAATTTGTATTGTTTTATAAATTTTATTTTGTATTTCAAGTAAGTCATTCTATAAAAGTACAGTGGATGGAACTGAACTGTTCAAAAAGAAGTGCATTTTGCCAAATTGCTGAAAAAGCCATTAAAGACAAAAACATGTAAAACCTGCAAGTTTCTAAGTGTGTAGGTGACTAAATATCCCCAGAAGTGCAGAGTGCTAGGAGCTGTGCCTTACCCAGGATCATCACAGTGAACAGGTCCCTGTAGTGGAAGTTCCACAGTAGGGGGATGTACCATGCTTCCACGCCCACCACAGCCGTTATGATGTAAACAACAGAGATGGTCTACGGAGGAGGCAAAACAGTCTCGAATTATTGACACAAGCAGAAATGTGCGCTCGCTCGCGCACAGTTCAAATCTGCAGAAGTCATTTGGAATTGACAGAGCTTGGATGAGGATATTAAAGCAAATCTGGCTTTCACACACAACCAGTTCCCAGCAACAGAGCAGCAGCCCAAGGGGCCAAGAGCCTCACCACTTGGCTGATGTCGTAGCCCCAGGGCAGGAAGAGCACACCAGTGTTGTATTTCTCCCAGTGTGACAGGATGAAGGAGAAGAGCACCGACCAGAGGATGTAGTAGAGTGTGGACACATCTACGCCGGTTTCTCCACGGCCAAAAATGGAGTAAACTGTGACGACGAAGAAAATGCAGGCCCAGCTGTCCAGGCCGTGGTCAAAGAGCTCCCCCAGTGGTGTGCTAGAGTTGGTGCGGCGAGCCTGCTTCCCGTCCACACCATCTGGAAAGAACGAACACACACGGTACTTTGAGCAGCGGAACACCAATGTCAGCCGCATTCAACTTTTCTGCAAGTGTAACCTGCATTCCACAGCAGACTTCTTCAACGTTATTACAGCAAAAGACCATAAACATGCAACTCTTAATTCATGTTATTGCAATAATACAAACTGAATTTGTAACATCCCCACACTGTTACAGCCTTAATCTCACAGGTAAATGACAGTTCCAACAGTATTGCCCACATGCTGTGCAGAGTAAAAGGCTTCACTACAATTTATACACAGGTACATGGACCCAGATTATCAGACTATCTGCTCGATGTAGCATCTTGTGCATGCACTGGATTAGTGGTTTTGGAGATAGAACACGAAAACAAGGAAGAAATACCTTTTGCTCAAACTGTTATAAAAAACGTTGGCATATCATTGCTATGCATAAAACTATCTTTCATACTGGCATTTTATTCAGTTTCAGGTGAAATTTTTCATGTGGGAACCGGGGGACCCTAATGAGTCCACCATGGAGCCAGCTTTTCTAAAAATGTATTTCTTGTCCATAAACTACATGGATTCTAAAATCCAGTGTTATAGAAAAAAAAATATTGATTTCCCCCCAGGACATCAAACTCCTCGCTCTAGAGGCACGAGTAGGGGATTAATTCTGTACTTTTCATAACCGGATTCTCTTGTCTTATTGCAACAGCACCCCTGCGTCAACTGATAAATTAGGTGCAGAACTACATAACCTGACTGACTCACAGGGGTAAAATTCATGCTTATTTATGCTTCCCTCAGGGATCTTGGAAGAACGAGATCAAAAATACAGAGAATAAGATTAGCAGTTATATACAGTCAAAAATTTTATCTGTTTGGCTGGGCTAGCAATGTGGTAGCATGGCACTTGCCTGTTTCCTTTGTGAATAGGACAGCAAAGCAAGATCTCAATGCTGGATCAAGGGAGAATAACATGTCCAAGTCTTCCAATTTTTTTGCTCCTCTTCATATAAAACCATACTCAGTTAAGACATTTGTCAAGGCTCTGAATCTGAGTTATAAACTCCCATCGCTTACTGCAGTAAAAGTGAAACTGTGCTTCTTTAAACCCCTGACATTAACAAACATACTGGGTTATTAGTCTGAACTTGAACAAACAGCTCTTAGTTTTCAGCAAATATCTCAGAAACGAGAAGGATTCAGGCTACAAAAATACTCAGAGCAGCATGTTCACAGTATTCAGAGAATTGGTTGTAAGATTGATCTGAAAGAGCAGTTTCAACAGTTGCACCAACACTAGGTGACCATCTCGGAGCACTAAGTGAAGGGATGGGTGAGATTCAAGTAGGATGTCAGGGAGGTGCAGAGGAGGCATTGAGCACAATGGAATGTGAAAGTGCTTCCTAACTTCTGCTGGCTGTAGAAGAAAGATGCAAGAATCTAAACACTAAAAAAGAAAAAGTCACAGACTGCTGAAATTACCTAAATGTACAAGTGTTAATGTATTTAGTGCAAGTCATTTAGTGTCAATACTCCTTAAAAACATTTTTTTTAACTGTTTATCCCAAAAAATACATAAATATGGAGATCAAATTACACAGGACAGAGCAAAAAATAAAACATTAAAGGACTGAATGTATAAATGATGCTATTAAATGATTTTTGTATTAATATATTACACTAAGTGCATATTTTTAACTGAGCTCTCTAGCCAGCAGGACATTCAACTTAGGGGCACAAGGAAGCCCCTCTGGGAGCCCTTCTTACCAGCCATCTGCTTCCATAATACACAAGGGCCTGTCAACTATTACACTGTCTTTTGCTATTAATTACTGTTTATTGGTTACTTATTTTTTGCTTTTAATTTATTGTAATGTGTCTTATGAATGTCTTATGTGTGCCGTGTGTTCCACTGTTGCACAGCAAATTTCCCTGTGCAGGTCAATAAAATTCAACCCTATCCAGTTTGCAGGCTGGTGAATTATTCTTCTCCCATAAGAATCCTCCTCACAACAGGAATCTGCCTAACGGTGGTTTCGCGGAATAAATTAGCCCTGCTATTTGCAGTAATGGATGTACCCAACTATAATTACTTGTACACACTGAAATAGACAAATAAACGCACTAGTATTCAGCCACACATACCTAACGTATACGCCGTGAAGTTGAAGATCCCAGCTGCAATCCACACCCAGCCAGGCACATGTGTATGACCTTGTACTGAAAGAAAAATATTCAGCATACTGAAGACAGACGTGTATTAGAGGTATCTGCCTAGCACACCTAATGGTTCAATGAAAAATCTATTATTTACTTGAATATTCATTTTTATATGGTTGAGTTTTTTTTTGGAACTTCATAGATAATTCACCTCCGCAAAACAACAGCATTGTGTACTGAAGGGCGCAAATAGCAGAATGTCGTGCTGTATGCAGACGAAGCTCCACTTTACTCACAATAGTTACGCATACAAGCGCAAAGGGAGCTTATGTCGGCCGTCCAGATGAAAGAAAGAAAAGGTCATCTCTGCATCTTTCCCACCAGGCCAACAGCAATCATTACACACGCAGCTGTTTGTCCTTCTGTTTGTCCACTGCAAATGCTTCCACAGCACAACCACACAGTGGCGGAATGGTGCTGGTTTCCAGGCTCACTCACCTGAGGCGTAAAAGTGGAAATCGAAGACGGCCAACATTGCAAAGTTCAGGACGAGAAACATGAAGCCTGTGAATGTGATGAGATTGGGTGCGAGCCATGTGGGTAAAATCTGAGAGGGAACACAGAGGTGAAAGATTAAAGATATTTTCCTCTACAGACAGTAAATCAAAGCCATCAAACCGATGCAATGTAAACTAGCACCTTTCTTACGTTGTCGAGGGGATTTGCTAAAGTTTATCATTTTCAGTTTAATTGTTTTATTTACTAGAGGCTAAACCAAAGATTCTGGAGAAACTGAGAAGAAATGCACTGCAATTTGTGAAGAGGGGCAAAGCATAGGGTAACCAAATATGACAAAGACAGGGTAACCCTGGCGATCCCTCATCGGCTACATCAACCTATGACTGTCAGCCTAAACATGTCTTAAAGCCATTAAACAGACCCGCATAAGTTTGCTTAGAAAAAAGCTACATGCTGCATTGCTGAAGATGTTTCGGTGTGTGCAGGGTCTTACTAAAACGGGGAGGAAAGAATCTGCCTTTCGCATCTTACCTTCACAACAGAATTCCAGAAAGGGTGCATGACATAGACAGACAGCGGATTGGTGTCAATAGCGCTGTACTGCAAGGACAAGAGCAAAGTGTTAGGCATTTCTCACCAGACCAGGATTCACAAGACTGCTGTCGCTGCAACAGACAGACCTGCTGCAGAAAACATCTGGACTTTCATGTACAAATCCAAACCAACAGTGAGAAATACGCAATTTGAAATGAACAAAATAAAAGCTCAACAAACTTTGGACAAACTGTATAAAGCAAATCCCTGCAAATATGCCTCGAACAGATCAGGGACACATTTTGTTGTGCGATGTTGGAACGTGTAAAATCGAATTCTATAAAGGGGTCCCCAGATTTCCCACAGTTACTTTTAAAAATGTGACCGTGACAACTAAGTACCATGAGCTGAACGACATGTACATGCATTGTTTACATTTATTGTCAACAGAATAAAACTGCATGTGTTGCCCAAAAGGTTAGGACAATGACCAAACCCTGGCCAGCTTTAAGCTTAGCCAATTGGATTTTCAGGAAACGAATGTGCTTTCCATGCAGCCGTGAAGGCAGGACAGTGTGGGTCAAGCAGCACTTCCTCTCAATTTGTCATCTGATTCAAAATGTTTGACCTTGCCTCAGCTGGTCCTGAAATACCCAGTTTTCACGCAAACAAAATCCCTTATTAAAAGCTGAAGATCCCTTTCAGACAGCCTAAATCTCCAAAGAACTAATTGTCGTACTCACAAGGAGAACCAGACTAAGAGGATAAATATCCCCCCTTGTTTCCACTTATTATAACCATTTAAAATCCCGCCATAAATGTTTGAACTTACATTTCAGGGTTTATAATAAAGCAATTTATCAATCATCAAGCACCCTGGCAGCAACCCCACTGTGTGAATGGCACTTTATTACTTGCATAAAGAAATGTCAGACCATTCCAAAACCAGATTAAATGCAACATGAACTCTGAACAGCACCACACCTTGTGGCCACAACCCACGTTAGATACCTATGACGTCAGCCACCCCAGATATTTACAGCGAAACCACACAATAAGGTGCCCTGCAATAACACAAGTTTACTCTTGCCCTCCTGCTTTCCTCATCACCTTCATAATCTTGTGATGGTGGCAAACATACAGGATTTATTGAAGAAATTGCACGCTTGCGTAAAGGTTTATAGTTTACACTGTTGAATTTTTTCCTACTGCACTTGTCGTATTATCGCGGAGTTCTAATGTATTTCAAAGAAGCACGAAAGGTTGCGAAAGCCCATCCCAATCCTTTAACAAGAACACCATAGCACAACAGGCAGTGCTGGTGCCTCAGAGCTGCTGGGCTGTGGGTAAAGATGTGGGCTAAACCCTGTGCAGTCTGTGTGCAGGCAGCATGCCTTCCTCATGTTCCTACAAAGTAAACAGACATCACCCTGTGGAACAGCTACACCCACACTGAAGACACCAAAAGAATGCTCCTCACCCCCTGCAGATCTCCTATCGCTCTGAAAGCAGAATGAGGGAGCAGATGGAGCTGTGACAAGAGTGGAACCATGACAATCGAAGAGTTCGCCTTCCAGTCACTCAGCACACTGCCGCCCACCAAGGAAGCCAAAGAGGAGGAGCAAGGACTTGTGAAGTGTTTTGTTCGGGAGAGTAGAGCTTAGGAGAGCTCAGCTTCAGGCTGCAGCACATTTAATGGGAGGCAGAGGGGCTCCTCTCCACCTTCTTTATCTTCCACATTCCCAAATCATTTAAACTACCAAAAGGGCGCAGCGTGACTCACCGCAGTGTTATCGTCTACTTCACACCAACGTCCTCAAGCATACACTGTATGCAGTTACTCTTGCGAACAAATTACAAAACCCTCAGACTCCATCTTTTGCAGATAAGCATCAAATGCTGCGCTCTCCGTCGCAGCTTGCTGACATGGCACGCGCACCGGCGGAGATCAGAGGTCACGGGGGCACACCGCCTTCCACAAAGACAATGCTCTTCTGTTCCGTTACCCGCTTTTCGCAAAACACGCCTACACCGCAGGGAAACCCAGAACACAGAACAAAATTTAATGGCATTCACATCCATTCATAAACTCATTAATAGCTCCTATCCAAAGCACTTTACTACTGCATTCTAACACAATTACCAAACATATTTTATGAGTTCTGCATTCCACAGCATTGTCTACAAAGTGGGTAAGACAGGCAAACCACAACTACAGTCATCCAGAGGTACAACAGCTGCAGCAGTCACACTGATAAATACTGCAGCGTTTCTGTCCAAAGCATTTTGCACATTTACAGTAACTTAACCAGCGCAAGTGCTTTCATTGTTATTTCAAATAAACATGTGGCCAGAAGGCTCTACTGCTTAATGTCTAAAGTGGAATCGTGCAGCAATAAAAACTGGTTGCACTTTGCGAATGTTGCTTAATTTTAGATTCATTCCAAAGTACCTCAGCCACTGTCTACGTTTCCCCGAGTACTTTTGCATTTACTGTTATTTTTTGCACCGTTATATCGATTTCGGCACTTTGTTGTCCTTTGTCTAACTGTATGAATGTAGCACCATGGGACTCAGAGAAACTGTATTTCAGCACTACTGTGCACTGATACATGGATGGGTTGACAAAGATTTCTCCAGTTGAAGCTCTTCTGGCTCTAAAATTCTGAACACATTAGGCTTAATTTTAACATACAGTTTTTACCAGCCAAACCAACAGAATTAGCTGTTTTATGCAAAAAGAATTAAGTCCACAGCTGGATATTGTACACTGCACTGATTTCAATGATACAAGTTTGGCTACAATAATACAAATAACACATTAAAAATTAGTTATGTGTGACCTGCCAGCAGTAACCAGAAAACACGACAGTGCAGCATTTATATGTTTAGGTGTAATAAATTATTTGAAAATATTGGGACATTAAATCATACATAGCATTTTTGTGTGCGACAGCATGTGATGACCCTGTAACGGACAAGCTTCCCATTCACGATGCAGTTAACCGCCCAGTGATTCCAGAACCATCACCGGACCACCATGATCCTGACCAGGTTACAAAGTTAATGTCAATGGATGGATAGATGACTGGATTTCAGTCCTTCCTATGACTAAAAATTAATACACAGGAGCTGTCATATTATGCAGATAAGCCTTTTGTACTTAAATAAATAACCTGAAACTAACATCTTACAGACAAATATGGAAATACTTGATGCTCTGCGTACTTTTTAAATATAGGAAAATCATGTTTCATAACGGCTGAGACCACAGAAATAGACAGGAACTGCAAGCATCCACAAAGGCCTTCCTTGCAGCACGCTGGGGAACCTAAGCTCCACAAGCTGATTTTTCCCCTGAAAAACAGTAAAGCGTGATATCGAGTGGAAGGACATGTGGGTCCCCCGCTTTCATTTCCCATTATGGGGCAAGAAGGTATGAAAGAAAATGAACAGGTTTCGTATTCTTTCAACTCTCATTGCAGTCCCTGCTGTACTTATCCGGCTCTGGTACAGTACAAACATGGGTAAAACATTGCACATTTATTCTTCACGTTGTTGACTACTTTGAAGGGAATCGATCTCAGATGGCTGTCTGGTTACACATCTGGCTACACAAGCTGCAACTGTACAGTCACATAACTTTGGAAAACACTCAAAACAGGCAAAAAAAAAAAAAAAAACACAACATTTAGTCACCCACCAATTGTGGATGGAGCACAAAGGAATGCCTGTACAATTTCGCCAACATCAGTTTCATAAATAAATTCCAAAGACAGCTACAGAGAGGCATGGACGTGTGATATACTGTATACACAGGAGCGCCTGCGCACAGGCTGGTGTAATTGACTACTTCCTTCTGTACTTTTTTTGGCATTAGCCTTCATGCAAGGTGGCTTACAATGTTTTAATAAAACAGCAAGAAGCACCTTTAACACCAGGGTGTTCTTACTTTACCGCATTCAGGGTGAGCACCTTGTTCAGGAGTGCCAGCGCTGAGGCGGGATTCTTAACGAGTCATTCAAATCGACAAGTACCGAACCTCCCTTTTCCTCCCCACATTAACCAAGGTATTACCCACTTCTGTCGGAACAGAAACAAAGATTCGTCACAAAATTAAAGCGCCCATGTCAGGGAGCAGTCATGGAAAAGCGTGCGCAGTCACAGCGAGGTCGGTCCTCACATTTCAACACCCGATAGCCTCGCTAGCTACCGAACACCGGGCTACCGCAGTCAGGCGACTTACCTTGTATTTGTCAAAACCGGACAGCTGCTCTTTGGTGACATAATTGTAAAGGAGCATGGTGGCCAATGTGGGTAAATGTAAAATATGAAGATGGCACAGGCCGGTCACAGCACAATCGCCCCCGTGGTGCTGCAATCCAACGTCTAACACGCCGTCGCTGTCTTAACCATGCAGGCGCTGCGAGCCCTCGGGCTACACCCCTATTACTTCCGGGGCACGCTTAATACTGCAGGGAGGTGGAAGAGCGCCTCCTTGGGTACTGGACAAATGGTGATAAAGGTAATAGTTCAAGGTGACTTTTAAATAAAAGTTGTTTTTACAGGTCAAATATATAACAAGAAGAATTTATTAAATAAAAATGAAAAATGTATTCCGCCAGGGCACTAATAGCAGCGTGAAAGCAGCGCGGAAATGACGTAAACGGGTGGTCACGCGTTATTGGTCCCGCCCACGACGCTTAAGCGACGTGGCCGAGGAAGGAGACGTTGTTGGGGAGCAGCGCTGTATCGTAGCTTTCGACTGGTGCAAAATCTCTAGAAAAGCGACAGCGTAAGTTCCTCACATAAACATGCCTGTTTCTTTGAGTGCGATTCCTACTTTGTTTAGAAAGTGTGGCTGACGCGGTGCTTCCTGTGCCCCAGAATGGTGACGGACGTGCAGCTCGCTGTGTTCGCCAACATGCTCGGCGTGTCGCTCTTCCTGCTCGTCGTCCTCTACCATTACGTGGCTGTTAACAATCCCAAGAAACTGGAGTGAATGTCGATCGGGAAGGTAAGCTGCAGTACTGTGCACCTTTTTTACCCCAGGCAAAAAATATGGAATCACTACTCTTGGAGGATGTTCATTCAGCTGTTTTACTCTGTAGCAAAAAAAAAAAAAAAAAACAAATCACAGATATGACACAAAACTGTTTTAACAGTTGAACATTCTAGCTTTATAAAACATACCTCGAAAAAATTAAATGAACTCAAGTAGAGGAAAAAATAAAGGAATCGCCTTGTATTTTGCGTTTCTAAAACAAATACCTGCACAAGTCTAAAAATGCCGCATAGTCTGCAGTTAAAAGCGTTCTTGCAGACCTTAACGTGCTGTTGCACCTGGCTGGTTGACAGGAAACATGGCCCCAACAAGAGAGCTGTCAGCTGAAACAATGGAAAGGATCGTAAAACTCCTTCGAGAAGGTAATACAACGCGGAGTGTGGCAAAAGACGTTGGTTGTTCCCAGTCGGCTGTGTCTAAAATTTGGAGCAAGTACAAACGAAACGGGAAGGTCGTAAAAGGGAAACATACAGGTAGACCAAGGAAGACGTCAAAGCGTCAGGACAGAAAACTCAAAGCAATATGCTTCAAAAATGGAAAATGCACAACAAAAGAAATGCAAAACAAATGGGCAGAAATAGGAGTCAGCGTCTGTGACCGAACTGTAAGAAATCGGCTGAAGGAAATGGGATTTACGTACAGAAAAACCAAATGTAAACCATCAACACCTAAACAGAAGAAAACACAGTAACGGTGGGCTAAAGAGAAGCAGTCGTGGACTGTGGATGTTTGGATGAAAGTGATATTTAGTGATGCATCACGAATTTGCATTGGCCAAGGAGATGATGCTGAAACTTTTTTTTTTTTTTTGGTGGCATTCCAATGAAACATAAAGATGACTGCCTGAAGAAAACAAGAAAATTTACAGTCATTGATATGGGGTTGCATGTCAGGTAAAGGACCAGGGGAGATGGCAGTCATTACCTCTACAGTAAATGCACAGGTGTACATTGAAATTTCGGTCACTTATAATTCCATCAGTCGAAAGTAGGTTTGGCAATGGAATCATTTTTCAGGATCATGATGCATCTTGCCACAAAGAAAACCAAAGTGTTAAAACTTTTCTTCAGGAAAGGCATATCAACTCAAATGACATGGCCAGCAAACAATCTGGATCTCAATCTGATTGAAAATTGGGAGGGGGAAAAAATGGTCACAAGGCTCCATCCTGCAAAGCTGATCTGTCAACCTGCTATATGAGAAAGTTGGAACCCGTTTGACGAAGACTATTGCTTTTCATTAGTGAAGTTTATGCCTCAAAGAATTCAAGTGGTCATAAAAGCCAGAGCAGGTGCAACAAAGTACTAATTGTGATTTTTTTTTTTTGGTTATGATTCCATAATTTTTTTTCCTCTACTTGATCTGAAAAAAATGTGCCATTAATTACAATTTCATTATTTTTTTTAAGCCAGAATGTTCAGCTATTAAAATAGTTTTGTGTCATATCTGTGATTTTTTTTTTTTTTTTTTTTGCTGCAAAGTAAAACAGTTGAATGAACATCCTCCAAGAGTAGTGATTCCATATTTTTTGCCAGGGGTGTATTCCATCTGTCCGCACCATGAGGAGGACCGTCAGGGCTCAGATTTCACCACAAATTCTGCATTTTCATTGAACAGGCTGAAGACCGGGACCACGACATGAAATACTTTCTACGCCAAGGATGGCACACAGTTTAACCCAGCCTGTTTAATGTCTTGTTTATGTTAATAAACGCTATGTCTTTGTGGATTGCATGTTCATTGTGTCCAAAATACTTCAAATAGTTACATTGGCACGTTTGTACCATCATGCTTGCTTTTATGTAAGTTACGGCATTGCCAGTTACACCGCATCTTGCACTGAATCTCTAGGGTACACAGCTTAATGCAGAATTATTCATTTGTTGGAAGGTAATAGACTGAGAAAATAAATGTGGCGCACACACATTGTCAGTCAGTACTGTACTTGGGGGAAAAGGGTTTCTTTTATACAACTCAGTGTTTCTATTCTGCCTTTAATTTCCCACTTTCTTGTGTATTCCAATATTCACAGCATGTTACAGAATTCTATAGTTTTTTTTATATATTGTGGAAACAGTAAATTATAGCACAAGTGTGGTCACTACTCCATCACTTCTGTAAAATTTATTCATGTCATAATACACATTAATGGAGTGTTAACTTCCGTAGACAGGACCCTGCTTTACAGTTGCTGTTTACAAACTAATTTCCATTGCAGCACAACTTGTCAGTGAAAATGAATAACTTGTAATATACAAGCTTCTGACTTCAAAGAATACTTAAAGTAATGTCAAGTAACATTGTAGTGTTTCCCATAGGGGTATATAAGCATATTTGTTTAAAACCTGGGTATAAATTTAGAATTTAACATCAATTGCTATAAACACAGCATGGGATTTTTTTTAGAAAGTTCTCATATAGCAATAGCTAGTGATACAAATTCAAGTAGCAATCATACAAGCTACAAAAAAAATAAATAAATGGAATGCCATTGTATCTGAACTGCTGAAAACCCAAAAGACTTCCACTCCATAATTTCCATTGTGTGGAGACCTGTGAACTTCACTAAGGCCATGAAATTCATCCAACTGTCATTTGTCTGTGAGGAATGTTTGTAGTCAAGCCTCAGTGCACAAAGGAACTTTTCTGAAGACAGGATGTGGCTCAGATTGACTCAGTGTGGAGGAAAACTCCTTAAAAAAAAGTAAGAATAAAGATTAAGCACCAAATTGCAAGAACAACTGCAGAAGGCAATACAAAACTGTGCTCAAACTGTCCGGAATCCATGTCCATTTATCTATTTGCACAGATTTTCTATGAATGTCCATATTTACCTGTTGTGAGGTCACTGTGGCTTCATGGCTTGAGTTGCCAGCGAAGATGCAAAGTTGCTCTGCATTTTTAAGCAGTGTCTTTGATGTGAAATTCACAGCAGAGGTCTCCTTTCCTGTCCCACCAACAATCAGCAGAAAACCTCCCATATATTTATGAAAATAATAAGTCACATAGTGCTAAAGTTTTTTTCTGACGTTTAAAATGTGGGGAAAACACTTTTCCAATTGCCATACAATTATCCTTGGACACATTCTGTAGTTTTATTCATAAAAGCAGGGATGTATTTTAAAGAGCCACTCAGTGGCTTCGGATTTGCTGTGGGCTCACCAGAGAGTGCCGGCTGTTTTTTGAACCCCGGCTTTGCAAGTTTCCAACCCCTCGCAGTTGCGGGCTCCTCAGAGCTAACAGCGTGGGTGAAGCTCTGGCCTGTAAAGGACCCTGCCCTGCGCACGGGGATACGGCTGGGCCTCGGCTGCAGCTCACACCTGTCACAGCATACGAGAAAGATCAGACAAGTACCTTAACACTGCTCTCTCCTTAGAGTCAAATAGCCAGTTTGCAAGCTAGGAGAAACCATTTTGGTAAAATACTAAGTACTGACACACACAAAAAAAAAAATCATAATCTCCTCCAGTTAATGAACAACTGATTAAATTACAGACACAAAGACAGCCCCACAGTGCTCATCTCTACAGCTTCGGTGTCCTCTAGCATCTCACGCATTAGCTTTAAGGTCCATATAAAACCGAGCTTCACTTTATTTTTGACTAAAAACATAAAACTGCTCAATTCTCAACAATTACCTTGATGATTCCATAAATGACAAAAAATTTAGAGTGACTCCTTTGACCAAATTCTGAAAAATAAGTGACATAATTAGAACTTGTTACACATTTGCTAAAAAAAATGTACTCTTTCAACTGAATTGACGACACGTGAGGTGTGCAGCTATTTACAGTTTTATGCTCCCTGCGTTCTCCTGCAGAAGTCACTTTGCTCTTCTGCATTTCTGCTGTATGCTGGCTGGCCAACTTTCCACTCCTCACTGGAAATTCTCTGCTTTGCAAAGTGGTTGAGAGAGTTGGACAGATGCAGCCTGTGTGATGGAAGAAATTAATGGCAACAATATACAAGGAAGCCAAGCAGTGCTGCAGTACAGGAATTAAATAAAAGCTTCAACTGTAAAACCCAGTAAGGTCACTTATTTTATACAGTGATGAAGGTCATTGCAGTCTCTGTCTCATTTTAGTTGATGTGCACACAGAACAGTTTCGGGGCGTCCCCATCTGCTCTATGTAACAGCCTTGAGAAGGAGCTGGGTAATGCATTTTAACAGTAGGTCTCATGCATGGTCATCAAATGTATGCATATTCTTCTGCTACACACACACACAGCTTATGGAGAAGATGCAGCTGTTGACTGTATTATTTGTCACATTCTAGTATGCGCTGCTACAAGTTAGTATGCAAATTTCAAAAGTATAATTTGTCACAGATTTTTCCTCCAACTCAGTTCCTTTTGATTTTGATTTCCAGATGTAGTTTTGTGCAATGTACATCTGAAATGCTTCCCCATTTCTTTCATATCTGTCAATCCATCATCTGTAAGTGCTTGCCCAATGCAGGTTAGTGGTGGTCCTGGAAGCACAGGATTTGAGGCAGGGTCCACCCTGGATTACACACCAGCTCACTGCAAGGTAGCCACACTCACTCCTTTACTCACATCAGATACATGTCTTTGGACTGTGGTAGAAAACAGAAGCACTCAGAAGAAACCTACTCCAACATCAGGAGAGCATGCAAACTCCAAACAGACTGAAAGGGCATCAACACACACAACATATTTAAACAATAAATAACAAAATCCATATAGTTAGAAAACCTTTTTCCACTGGTTAAACCCAAAGTATGTAAGAATAAAAGTAACATGTAAAAAAATGTTAGATAAGAGAGCAGAAAAAGGGCCAAGGTTAGATTTTTCCAAAACTACAAAGAGAACATTTATTACGTATAAGGCAGACATTTGAAACGTCAGGTCACATCACATGTATAAAAGAAGTAAATGTGATAACAATGGTGTAATAATCACAAGGAATTTAGAGCTAGAAATTTCACTGCAGTGCATTGAAAAAGGGTAGTGCTGGAACAGCAGGAAAATTCAGTCAGTCCCTTGCAATGAGAGAATGAATTAAATAAATCTTGAACAAATGTGTCCAAGCTTTCCCATTTCTCAGGGATCGCTTTAAGGTCCATTTCAATCCACTGGCACCAAAGAAGCCCCATGGTTCCGCTTTCACTTAATAAGAGAAAGCTCAGCCTTGAGACCCATGTGGAAATAGGACTACTGTTGTGCACTACAGACAAGTGGCTCGTGGACTACTCCTTTGCAAAATATGCATTTTCAAGGTCATAGGATTCTACAAGAATTAGAAAAAAAGTGACAGACAGAAGTTCATAGAATGGACCGTGTAAAATTGGCATAATAAACAGTGTGTGTGTCTCTCTCTCACATATATGTATGTGTGTGTGTGTGCGCGCTTTTTCATTTCAGTAATACAGCTGAGAAAAGTCAAAACATTATCACCAGTTACAAACAATGGCACAGTATTGCTGCTTGCAGCTTTTTTCAGTAATCATAATTCTTACATCTCTATTATATTTCGTGTAACCCCAGTACAGGACACAACAGGTACCATTTTAAAGCACGCGCTTTAAATATACTACCCTGATACTAAACAGCCGATTCATCACCATCACTAACTACACACCACAGTTTGGACAACCACACATAGGTTACATGACATCTCAAGTTTTCCAACAATTTCTAATTGTTATTGCACATTTGCGACACATTAAATTCTATTGGAACTAATAATTTTCACTTTGAAAACCTTAATGACGGTACTCCTCGCAATATATCATTTTCATAGCTTATGATAACATATGCAAACCTGTCTGCACGTCTATATAATCCTCTAGGACCTTTTACAGGTACAAACCTTTAACTAACTTTTTAGTATGTGAGTATATATTCTTACATGAACACAATGCTAGGATTAAGTGTAAGAGCACATTTATATATTTATATACCAGTTAAACACCATATTACTAAATATCATATTAAGCTTCCATACTTAGAATTACTGCCCTTGAAGTATATCAACCAATATGATTTAGTATATACAGGTTACTTCATTTACCAATTAAAAAAAACAACAAAACAGTGTGCATAGTGGTCCTGTGTTTTAACAAAAAAGGTCTAATTCAACAATTCTACAAATATAGTATTTATAAAAATTTAGTACACTGTGCATAAAACACAAGAAATCAACTCTAAACAGTTTTAGAGAATTTCCACAGTTAATATAGCTTTCCTGCCTTTCAGTGACAGAGAAAGGTTTTTTTTTTTTTTTTTTTAAAGTTACTGTAAAAAATAACGCGTGATTTGAAATGATACAGCACAGGTGAAAGTGAATTTCATATTATAAGAATTTTCCAGCACATGTGATTATTAAAAATACTGTTTAAAAAAAAGAAAAAAAAAAGAAATTTTTTTTAAAAAAGTGCACACACAGTGTAGAAAATACCAGCCGTGTATATTCCAAATCTATTAAAATGCTCCTGACAAACCAGTGAACAGAGGAAAGGCTGCTACATCACCACTCAATACAGACAGACAGGTCAAACTTTGTGCAGCGGTTACCTTCTCACAAAAAAGGAATCTCAAGAAGTTACACAATATATTTTTATGTTTATACAAATTAATGTTGAAAAAGTGCAATGCGGCTAAACAAATTTCAACCCCCCCTTTTTTCTGAATTTCTCCTTCATCCAAAAGACAGCCAGCGATGGTTTAAGGAACGGCATTGTATGTTTGTTCCATTATACCACAAACCGACTACCATTTTACAAGTAACACTACATTATAAAACCAAGTAAAAAAACAGGCCTCCACTTTTTTCATCAAATGATCACACTCAGAAATACACCTGTAGACTTGCCCCACCTATTTCAACCGACATTTGCTTTGTGAATTCAGGCAACGTGGAAACCTTCAAGAAGTCCCAAACGATCTTCCAACAATGTGAACACAAGGCTACTTGGCTGCACATTCCAGGCATTCACCTGGAAATCCAGAGAGGGAAGCCAGACCGTAGCAGAGAGTTTAATGTTTAGTGCAACAGCATACAGCTCACAGTACTAGGATCTCAACTCCAACTCTAACTCCAAGTGGCTCAAAACCCAAAAATTAAGGGTCTGGCTAAGTCAATAACTCTCTCTGTTACTAAGGGCTACACGTGAAACAGCAGAGATGTTGTACACGGAAAACAACAACAGCCATGATGTGATTACTCATGTAGCGGACAAAACTGCAAAAAAACTGCATGCTTGCTTGAGCTCTGATTCTTATTTGTATCTGGATCAGAAATTAGTGTTTTAAAACTGAATTCAACATAAACAAAACATCTTAAGCAGCATCTTCTAGAGCTTAGTTCACTGCTACACACAGTACGTTTACCATATTACCCTTCACTCTTTTGTTGTACCTCCTATCTGACCACCTGAGCTGCCCCCTGTGCCCAAAGGGCTGGTCATGTCATTGAGAAAAGCCAAAGGTGGCAGCCCCTGATGGAGCAGAGGGCTCAGTGTCTTGCTGAAAGCCTTGTTTAGGAGGTTGGTCTTGGGCATGGCTTGGAGAGAAGGGAGGAGCTTGGAGAAGCTGGGAGGCTGGAGAGAGTACAGACCTGCCATGCTGATGGATGCAGGGATGGTGCAGGGGCCCAGGCTGACATGGGGCTGGGGGCAGGAGGTGGCTTTGGGGAATCCTGCACTCACAGAGGATGAGGTTGAGAAGGAGGGAAGAGAAAGAGGAGGGCAGATGGGGGAGGGCTGATGGCTGCTGGGGTTGTTGGCCGCAGTTCGTAACATTGAGCGGTGGTGTGGTCGCCTCTTCTCCTGAGTTTTAGACTCTACACAGAGATATAGACACACTTTCTGCATTAAAAAAGGGGGATTACACCAGAGCATTGAGTTAAAAAAAAAAAAAAAAAGCAAAAACAACAACAATGAATATTTGCCAGGGAGACTCACAACTTACACATCATTCCTACCACCTCAGAAACACATATAGTTAAAACAAGTGGCATCTTACCAAGTCGTCAGTATGAAAGAATACAATTCATGCACATGCACTGAAGAAGATGCAGAACATGAGCTTAAATTTTCATTGTTGTTATCAAAAACAACATTCAACAGTAAATGAAAACGCAGAAAATTTGATGTGGAGCAGTACTTGTGACTACAAGTTACCCTACTTTGATCACATCCTCTAAAGCAGGATTTCTTAACCTAGAATCCATGGGGGGGGGGGGGGGGGCAAAGTAACACTGTTAACATGCCCTCATGTTTGGTTATGAAAGGGTCCAACTAGCCCACACGTGCCCCTGTCTGCCCACAGCACAGAGCTGTGGCCAGCTTACCTCGTGCCAGTCCCAGGGCCCTACTGCTGCCCCTGTGGGGGCAGGAAGAAGAGGCAATGGAGCCCGATGCCCGCAGGGCTTGGCTACAGCCAAAGGTGAAACTGGGGGAGCTCTTCAGCTGAGGAGAGGTCTGCTGGCTGCTGCCGCCACTCGTGGTCCCATTGCTGTTGCTCCGTGCACGACTCAGAGCGGTCTCTGAGGCAGAACTGGTCATGCCCCTGGGTTTCAAAGCAGGACAGTCACATACATGTTCACACCTGCAGTCGCTAACACTGACCTAGGAAGATGGTCATCTAGCAATTTTTTAGAAAACACGTTTTCAACACAATCATATTCAGTCTTGTGAAAATACTATTATTCAAATACTTCAATAAAGCCATGGAAAAAATTGAGGCAAAGCAAAACCCATCTAACAGTCAAGTACGTGAGGACCTGGGTTTTTACAGGGTGCATGATATTTGGTGCAGGATGAGGCCTCACCATTTTAACCAATATACATACTTACTTACCGTACCCCATTATCATTTGTACAACACACATTAACTAAGTCCAAAATGCTGGAAAGACGAACTAAAATTAATACCCCTGATCAGAGCAGCTTGGGGGGAACCAGAGACTGGAGATTTTTGCAAAACTGACAGCAGTACGTACGGGGAGAATCCCTTAGGAGGAGGCTTTGTACTATTCCTCTTCATTGTGGAATTCATCCCCTTGCTATTCCTCACATGCTTCAGCATCCAAGCCCGCAGATTGGCGAGACAGCTGTGCTCGGACAGGATAAGGCGGGGCCAGGGGTTAGATTCCGCCATATCCAGGGCTGCCACGGCAACAGCTCTGCCCACCTGAAAAACAGCAGCCTCTTAAATGTGCCAGGTCAAAGAAATTTAACTTTGTCAGCAGCATTGCTATGGCATCTCACAGAAAATTACCTGTTCAAAGATTTCTGGCGTGTATTTGGGAGGGAACGATGGGGGCGGTGGAGGGGTAGCTCGGCCATTATCGTGGCAAGCTGGAGGAATAGTGTTCACAGAGCGTCCGGTATTATAGTTACACTCAAGCGTATAGCTGGGGGGAAAACACAAAATGTCATATTTGAGGATACTGACTGCACAAAACAATAATATCAAAGTTCTGCTTGTGCAGAGAGCCCTAAACAGGATTTCACAGATTTATATCTCAAGACTGCCAATCTGCACTTTTCAGAAATGCCACTTTGTAGCATGGATAACATTCAGCAAATATTTTTACCTATGAATAAGTCCAGTGGCTTTGTGTATGGCCACACGACCACTTCCTTCTTTTGACTGGCCGTCCCTCTTATCTTTGGCATACATATTTTTCTCAGAGAAATTGCAACCCAGGAAATCAAAATGTGCCGAGTTCACAGATATCAACTTTGGATACAACAAGTTCTCCACCTTAATTAAGACAAACAAAATTATACAACAGAATTTCGTCATGAAAACAGGAGACTGAAAAAAAAAAAGTCCCAAAATGGGTCAAAACCTTTTAGTACATTTCTTAACATAGTGATGGCAATAAAGCGCACGTGCATGCACACACAGACACACACAAAAGGAGCAGCCTTACTTGCTCATTTTCTTCAGACAGGCAATTGCCATACATGAAGCAGCCCCTCTTGGAAGCATGTCCGTGGAGATCTATGTAGTAGGCAATGCCACTCTCCTGGGGGGGAATACGCTCCACAGGCAGTAAGAACTCAGAAGAAGAAGATGTTTTCAGGCCCTCATTTTCTTCATGGTGGCCTTCAACACCCCAGCTGTCCTCACAGTCCAGGTCTGTCCTCTCAGAGTCCTCACTGCTCCACAGTTTGACATCCTCCTCAGTCAGCATGGGGATCTCCAAGTGGCTGGAGCTTTCAATAGGAGGAAAGAGTTCCCCTTCACTCCCTTCCTCATTTCTCAGGTTGTTGCTCCTCTCCATCTCTGACATAGAGACCTTGGGTGGATCCAGGCAGTCGATGTTGGAATGGTTAGAAGATTTTGTGCTGAATAAGTTGGAGGAAAGTGGAGAGGCAAAAGTCCTCCAGTCTGGACAGCCTTGCCCAAGACGATTTTGCAGGTGATGATACAGTACGACAGCTTTGGCACCATATATCGAGGGGTGAAGTTCAAAACTGGGATTGAGGTACTGGCGGTTAAGGTTCACTCCCCTGGAATCCGTTCTGCTTATGAGAAGGAAAGACTATGAATAAACAGCTCAATGGGCACAGGAGGAATTGGAACTTAGAGACAGCAAAGTCTGTCAACTGCGTTATTTACTGTTATTTTGGAAGGAAATGCAGAGAAATGAGGCTTACGTGATGTATTTAGTTACCTCAAGGCAACTCAACAGTAGGATTAATTATCAACTAATGCATCATAAATTAAAAAAATAAATATGTTGCATGCACACATTACCTGTAATGGCCACGCACAACTCCATCGGGATTGAGCATTGGGATCAACTTGAAGACAAACATCTTCCTTAGCATTTGTGCACGAGGATCATCTTGCTTCAGGATGAATTTGAGGAAACCATTGAACACAAAGCTGGATGGTGTTTCACCTGGATGAACCCGACTGCTGAGGAAAAACACCTTGAGAGAAAAACAGCCCAGCCATCAGGAAAAGCTTCAGAAAAAATTATTCAGCTAACTAATGCAAGAAAAATAATGGATGCCATCGCATATAATGCACTCGCTATCAATAGCCACTTATCCTAAGGGAGGGTTGTGGGAGGTCCGGAAGCATAGGGCCACCTACGTATACTCTGGACAGGATGCCAGCCATAGTCACACTCACTATGGACACTTTAGTTACCAATTCACCTGAAACACGTTTTTGTACTTTGGGAGGAAATCCACGGGAACACACAAGGACATGCAAACTGCACACAAACGGCGCAGGGGTTGCCCAGCCCAGGCACTGCCCACTGAAGCATTGTGCTGCCATACACCATATAATTCCTACTCCAATATTAAGGTGCAACCAGTACGTACTCTTTTGCCCAAGAACTTGTGAGGGCGAGGTGTGCAGTTGTCAGGGAACAGCTTGTCCAGTCTGGCCTCTCTCTCTTCCATCATGCCATGGCATGAACTGATGGTAAGGAGATCTACTCTGTGGCCATCGAGAGAGTGGCAGAGTACCTCACGGTGATAATACACAGCATCCACAGGACTGTGGAAAGATAATCCACATGTTCATTCAAGGGTGTAGTAGTTTTACACTAGAAAGGTAACAATTTGTCTCCTTTTGCAGCAGTGATTTGGTGGTATACCTATTTGGACCAAGATGCATGGAGCTGACAAACTTCTGATCCAACTGCTGTAGCATGTCTTGGCACTCAGAATAGGAAAAAGGGTAGCAGAAAGCAAAGTATGTTGTAGCACCACGGACTTCCAAAAAACGATGGCAGAAACAAAGAATGAATTGGTTGTCCACCATCTGTGAAAAAACAACACTGCTTTGTAAATCATTATCTGTAGCATCACACTGTCATACATAAAGGTGATACCTTTTAACTACTTGTAATTCCATTTCATATTCTTCTTGCAATAACCAAATACAATCTCTCAAAAATGATGTAAACGGATGTTTTCAATCTGTCAAGACTGCTGAAAGACCAATGCACTTGACATAGCAAGTGAAATTTGAGCTTTTAGAACTCACCTCAAAAGTGGGCCGATCACGTACCCTCTCCCACCGTGTTTTAACGGGTAAAGTTTTTACCAAAGGGGCCATTCCCTGGGAATACAGCTTGCTCTGCTTGTTCATGTTCATAACATTGATTTTAATCAGTTTTCCTGGGGTTGCTCCTCGGACACTGAAGTAAAACCAGGACCTAAAAAAATAAATAAAAAAAGACAAAATTAGCGAATATTTTTCCATGCATTAAACTGTCACAAAGAAAATGTGTGCATTTCTGTAACAAATTAAATCAATTTTTCTTTGTAAATACTACCTTAGAATAACAAGTTCCATTTATACACATCTAACACACAAAGCTTACAGAACTGCAGGTTAAGTATCAACTATCGTTTTGCAAAGAACAACAACTCTATGCAAAAACCATAAAACTGACCAAATCGTATTTGGGAAAATCTGGGAAAACAAAGACAATTTACCTGTTCCCATTTTCAAATTCAGTCTCTGCACAATCGGGTTTCGTCCACACATTGAACTCATAGTCTGGGGTGGAGAGCTGCCCTGCCAAGCCCCCTGCTACACACGGCCCGCTTCCTGCTGACTCCGTTTCTGGTTCAGGCCGCTCCACCTTCTCAACATGGGCCAAGTTGCCAGAGTCAAATCTGGAGCTGAAAACCAAGCTTCCAAATCGGAACTCCATATCTTTATGCTGTGACTGTATGTCAAAACATTCATTTCCTTTCCCTCATGAAGGAGCACGTACTAATCTTAGTTGCTGCAAAAGTTAAAAAAAAAAAAAAAGAAAAAAAAAGATTTATTAGTGATCAACATAAAAGGACTGGCCTCTTACATTTGCTTCAGTATTTTTTGCACTTACTAGTGCTAAAGTGATTCCTGTTGTTGGTGTTGTTTATTTGCAACTGCATCTTCAGCACTGTAACCTGTTTCAAAAAAATAAGCAAAGGCGCACCACAAAACCTTGAAAATATCCTCATGAAAATTTTGTCTTTCCGCACCCAGTGCTTTAAAGGTAACCTCTGCTCGTCTGACATACACAGTAAAGGACGGTTATCTACACAAGATCTAAAAAAAAACTTAAATGGGGGATAAACCGTTGTGCCCACAATTCGTTTACGTCCCTGTAAGTTATCTGTGTACGTTAACAATACATATGTCTCATATTTTAACAAGTTATGCACATTATAATATGTCTATGCCAAAAGCGAGTTGCCTCAACCGACATGTCTGATTTTCCGTTAGAAACCTAGCACGCAAAGTAAAATCAAACACATTTACTTAATAAGCAATTCATTCGAACAACGATGCTGCCAGAAAAAAAATGCTTTGAGGTGGTTAAGCCTGTCAAGGAGCCACCTGAGGCAACCTTAGCTTAGCTAGGATAACGGAATGGATAAAACGGTGGGTACGACCTTTACTCTGCGAGTTCAGATAAGTCGGGTAAAATGTTCCACTAACAAAATATGCAGGAAAATGGACAAGTGAGAGTTTCCAGGCTGTACATTAAATTTGGGAAGCTAGACCGTACGAGTTAGCCAGCCAAAAGCACAAACCTCAAAGCAGATACCTAGCAAACACTCCAGCTCTTTATGTACTTCATAAAACAATACAGCAATAAAATCTTAAAGACCGCGCCGCATTTCTAGACAAGCGAGAGTATTTTCTTTGAAGTTGAAATATTTCCTGCCTTCGTTCTTCGTTGTATCACCAAGCAGCTCTTTAAAACCCAAACAAACCCACCAGGTTTGTCATCTCCGCGGAGCGACAATAAACTGCGTCCTCATTGGCCAATTTGAGGTCACTACTGGGCAAAGATACAAAGCAGAATTTTATTGGCTGTACATGTTCACGGTAGGCTGTGCTGTACACGTTTTGCCCAAGTGTGCGACAAAGTGAAATATAACTCATTTATATGTGTTGCATTCAGCTTTAGGGTTTCTTTTTAATGTGAATTTTACGATTAACAAGAACAACAAAATATCTTTAAAAAATGGGCAAATAAAAAAAAAAGAGTGGAGGATGCGGGCATCGATCCCGCTACCTCTCGCATGCTAAGCGAGCGCTCTACCATTTGAGCTAATCCCCCTTTCCTACCTACACAGGCTGAACAGAAACCTATTAATCATTATACTTATTTTTTGCTATATCAATGTCCTTTAAATTATTGTATTAATATTGTATTATTTATAATTATTACATACTATATAAACTATTGTTAATAGTTTATATAGTATGTATAAATACATATTTTGTATAGTATATCATTTTCCCCAACAACATTTTGTTGTCGTGCATTATGCAGATTAGTTGTATCATTTAAGTATAATTCGATGGGATTAAATATGTTATTCAGTTCGGGTGGTCTTAAAGAAAAAAAAAAAATTAAAAAGGGAATTGAAGGTGGAAGTCATGAAAAGTAAGTCCTTCGAGCCGGATTCGAACCAGCGACCTAAGGATCACCATGTATTCACCACTACAGTCCTCCGCTCTACCAACTGAGCTATCGAAGGCTTCTGCTTGAAGTGTCAAATTTACCGTTTTTGATACTTAAGCAGAATCACTACAGACAAAAGCACATAAATGTGTTTGGGAGTAGTTTTATATGTACCCTTTTTTGGTAATTCAATTTAGTTTATTGCCAATTTAATTTTAATAAATAAAAAAATGTTCATAATACAAGTTTTTGAAAACAATGTCTTATTTTAAATATAACCTTCTGAAATTAATTTTTCTTCAAAATTCAGCCATTGAACAAATCCAGAGATGTTTATACAATTAAATAAATTAAGACTGTTAAGATGGGGACCCATTTCTTATGAAAGAGTGAAACTGACATGCAGCCTCTTTCCATTTATTATTTCCCCAAGGAGGTCTCGCATGTGGCCCTGGCAGTATGACTGCAGATCTTTGCACAGCACTTTTTGCCTGCTTACTATCCATTGGCATTACAATGCCTGGTTGTAGGATGCTTAAACACTGCAGCTACATCGCCATCCATGATTATAAACTGGAAAATACCAGCAGATATTACTGCTGTACGTACATTAGGGTCATCCAGGTAGTCAAACTCAATTAGCACATAAAAAAGACTTCAAAATTGTTCATATTTACAATTTAATATGGAAGAGAAACATGTTAAACTCAAGTCTATCTGCTTTCCTAACAGTGTGTGTAAATATGTGTAATATGCAGTATGTGCAGTACCTAGTTAGGAAGTAGCAGCAACAACACAGGTAAACACAGGTGTACACAACAGAACATGGAGAAAAGGGCAGAAATGGCTTTATTTATAAACATTTTACATACCGAAAGAAATTATTTCACCATGTGAGGATTTTCCAAATGTTACTTTTAATTTAAGTTCATCGGGCCACCTATAAAATGTGGGAATTAAATAGTGGGAAGAGGCAGCTCCTGCAGATAAGGAACAGCAGGCCATGGCAAAAAAGGTGCGGACTGGCGCAAAGTGCTGTATGTAAGGACCAGAAAAGAAGCACAAGCCTAAATCTAATCAATTCGCACAGAGGTAGGTAAATCATCACTGAACCGCCCTACAACAGCAAATACTTGATGTTCAAGTAAATACACAAAGAGTAAGCAGCAGTAGTACGCCACAGTCCAGTGCTCTCTGTATCAACAACAAATGCAGTTTTAAAAAAAAAAAAAAAAAAAAAGGTAACCTGGTTTTAAGATACCAGAGTACCTTCCTGTTAGTTCATTAATCTGTGAACAGCCACTTAGGATTCCTAGTGAACAACAAGTAGGACCGCTCTCATTAATTACTTGCTTGTTCACAGTCTGGAATCACATCTTCACTATGTTGTCTCACCGATACAACAAGCAAACTACTTTATCAAAGGAAGCTGGTATGGTTTGTCTGGTTTGATCCCATTTTGGCAAGGCAGTTTAAAATAACACTGTAATTTGAAAAACCTGCATCTGTATAAAAAAAAAAAAAAAAAAAAGAAATTTATCTGTGCACCCAAAAGTGATTAAGACCATAGGTAGAAAATAAGTGATATAAAATTACATGCAACTTAACAAAAAGAGTTTTACATGTGCCTGCTCCATTTTCCCCACAAAAGGTCCATCTTTCCATCATCAATTAAAAAGCGCAGGTGGTTTTAGTCCTCATTTGGACAAACGAGTAAAGTCAGTCTGAGCTTCAATGTCTTGTGTCCTTTCATTGTTTGGACATAAGTTCAGCAGCCCAGTTTTTAATGGCCAGAGTGGTATCCTGCAGAAAAGTCCAGGTCGAGTTGGTGATGGATACCACATGGTTCTGAACACAGGTTATAGACACCTCCCCACTGCAATGAAACAAACTCAATTAGCACATTAAAAAAAAAAAAAAAACAGGGGGAAGGGGGGGAAAAAAAAAAAAAAAACCTTTATACAAAATATGAACAATTTCAAACAGAAACGTGTTAAATGCAAGTCTTATGCATTTTCCTAGTATGTGTAAATAAGTGTAATATACAGCACGTGAAGTCCAGAATACCATTATTTAGAATTAAAAATATTGTACTTACTTGCAAGAATCTACAAATTTTTGCCACGTTTTCTCCAGTGAATCTTTAATGTACGTAACAGCTGGCAAGATGTAGTTCTGGTGTATGAATAACAGGAGCGCCTTCAAATAATCGACAAACTGGAACACACTCTCTGGGATATTAGCATTAAGCTAGAAAAGAGGAAAAAGAATATTAAAACTGGAACCCATTTAACAGTACAGCACCAACACTGGCTTCTTGCTTGACATACCCATTCAGCAAAATGTGGAGCATTTTCCTTGACCCACAAGATCAAGGCTGAACACTGTTCAGTGATGAAGGTAAAGGCAATCTTGGTCTTTTCCCATGTGACTTCCAAAACTGGTCCCACAGCTGTAACTGCCTCAGAATAGTAATGTGGAGCATTTTTCTCAAGCCAACTGTAAGACAAACAATCAAGATCTATAGTGTAACTTCAAGAAAACAATGTGACATTAAACAAGATGCAAATGAAGAAAAAAGCACAAGTTGTTAAAATTACAGGTGACCACAGAAATCACTGATGCATCTATGTCAGAAGTACTGCACTGCTCAGAGCCATTTCAATTTCACATCAACACAAGATTTATAATACAAACCTGACTCCTTTCTGAGAGCATTGTGAAATTTGACTCCAGGCCTGCTGACAGACAGACATCAACCCTGAGTTCTGTAGGAACCGTGCAGTTGTAGAAGCTAGAAGTAAAACAGTTTAAAAAGTGTACGTTAAAAAAAAAAAAAAAAAAAAAAATCATAAAATGGTCATTTTGCACAGAAAAGTCCAATATGGAAAATTTACAAAATGGACATCCAAAGACATGTGGAAATGAAGCCATAAATGGTAACAAAAGTGTTAATACAAATGAAAATGTATCCAGAAGGAAAGTAGTCTTTTGGTGGAGTATAACTGCTCACCTTCAAATGACCCTTGTGATCGGATATCATGGACCACGAAGCCTGCAGCAAAGACCATCATGGCAAGCAACAAGCGAATCCATGGGAACCCATGCCTCTTCATCTTCAGCTGTATTCTCTGCATATTAAAAAGTCAGATGTGTGGTGCATTCAACATTTCCCAAACACAAAAGAGCACACGTGTTCACCACTTTAAACCCAAACAATGCAGCAGAGAACTCGCCATAGTAACCTTGTGCAAGTAACATAAAACAATGCTCATAAAACAACTATACACATATAAATGCAATAAGTTTTAAGACACTTCCCTTTATGCATCTACATAAATTAAAAGAAAGTCATATTAATTGCTGAACTAAAGTTCGAGTTTGTGGTATTTAATAGTTCAAATTTAGAACTCTTACATTGCATAGAACACTGCATTCCATCATCTCCTGAGAACTTTCAGAGGTCTCCATTTCTTCATTGGCCACTTTGAAGGACTGAATTGTTTCCTGAAGGTTCTTACGAAGCTGTACAAACACATTCACATTGTGTCAAGGGATTAACATGTAGCAATTCATTTTTACAATACCTTGCAGGGTATGAAATCCAGCTGAAATATTATTACAAGACTGAAATTACATACCTTTGGTGGTAAACTGTTCCAAGATTTCAACAGATTATCTAAAAGAAGGCTGTGAACAAGATGAATCAAAAATTGGGTTGGACCATCACAAAACACATCTAGTTTCAATAAAATGTTCCTTTAGTTATTTCTTTCCTCACCTTGACTGTGAGAGATGTTTCATGTACAGCTGCCTCCATACACCCCGACTCTGGGGGTCCAGGGACAGACATTCTGTCATGCTGTGCAGGAGCTGGAAGACATCAATGTGATGAAGAACTCTACACAGGAAATTGAAACAATGCCCTTCAAATTCAGTAACGCTGCATGTTCACACAAACTAACACGATACAGCAGCTCACCTCCCGCTTCATGTCACCAGGGCAATGAGGTGTAGCTCTCGATAAGAAGGAGGGAAAATAAGTGTGCAAGGTGCACTCTGGCTTGGCTCCAAAGGCTAGCACTTTCAGCCTGGGGTAGAGCCGTCTCAGCTGCTCCTGTAGGCTAGCAAGTGTCAACAAATGTTTTTTTAATTGTTAAAACAAGCTCAAATTTAATTCAAAACACCACCTAAATATTTCAAACTAAAGAAGTATTTAAGGTGACCTATGACCTTACCCCTTGACAAAATTTGACTAATAACCTGACATACTTTACCTGGGAGAAAGTGCATTTTTTGGCATATAGGCAAAGTCCAAGAGGGGGAAAAACTCCTTTGGCCCCATTATTCCAAAGCCTTTGGTTAAATTGGAATGTAACCTAAAACAATAATAGATTTCAACATCAAATCTGGCAATTCACATCTTCTTTCTTCCAGTTTGTGTGCAATGTTTCAAAACAGCACACACAGGAACAGAAGCTGCATTTGTCAACATTTGGTTCACTTTGAAAGAACCCAAAACTAATTCCACATGTTGCACAAGGTCACTTTTGTTCCATAAAGGGAACCATTTGCTTTCTGATGGAACACATAAATGAATACAGGCAGCCGATGTGGAAGGCCTTAATGAACATGTGTTAAAGGCTATAGACAAAACACATAATAAAAATTGAGAAATCAAAATGACAGATGAAAAACAAGGTGACTACAGGCACAGACACTGTGACTGCTGCCCCCTCTGAACTCACATGAGAAGTCTTTCCAAATATGCAATGGCATAGGAGGAGAGGGCTTTAATGCCCAGCACGGGGAGCATGATGCCAAGCCACACTGAAATAGAGTTGGGAAAAATACCATTACTTCAAGTGACTGTTCAGTCACAGCAAATAAAGTAAATTTTTATGTGCAAAACCCTGGCATGAGAATATCAGATAGTTCCTTCTTGGAGATGAATTAGTTTTGGGCAATTCATTGATAGCAAACACTGCCTTTTGGACATTTGTAGTGGTAGATGAAAAACAGGCAGTGATGCAAAACATATAGTAGTTATTAAAAATAAAAGTGATCCAAAATAAACAAATATGCAAAGAACACAAGAGGCTGAAGTGAGCTACCTATAGTTTACAGTTAAGACTGTTAAAAGTTATCAGCATCTTGTGTGGCTAAGCAAGTCTTCCAGCTGGTCTGTCACTGTGAAAGTTCATTACAAGGAGATGTTCCAGTAATCCTGCCTCTATTTCAGCATCAGTTAAAGATGTCAGCATGATCCAACATAGCACATGCAAAAGTTTCTCATTCTTCAAACCAACACAAAAGGGTACAGTAGTGCACACTAATGTAGGTGTTTGCAGTCATGGTGTCATCAAAATTATTCCTCATCGGCTAGAAATTGATTTGTAGACACTTTATGATGATGCATTACTAGTGCAGTTACATATGGGTTATTTTGGATTTAATGCTACATTCCCTTCATACATAAAAATCAAACGCCTAAAAGCAGAGTGGTGTAAAATTATTTTATATTCTAAATGACAGTAATTACATAACAGACATTAAAGGAGAAAATGGATTTGGTGGTGCATTTTGGCCATTATATAGGCACCGTTTAAAAGGCTGTTACCTCCTTTTCGGTAGCTGCCACTAACCCACCTTTTAGTCCCTGGCTGAGGTCCGAGAAGCCTGCCTGACCCAGAGCCCACATGATGGTTAGGCACTTAACTGGTCGGTTCTGGTGAGATCTCAGCAGTTCCAGATGCTGTAACACAGAACAGTGTTTACACCTGTTTGACATTCACATTAAAAATGTTTTAGCATGAATATTAATTTGCAGTCTTGACAAGGCAAATAAGTAAGGCCTGCCCTAAAATTCCAAGACAGAAGGAAAACTATTTTTAGTCATAATTTGGGTGGCTACAACACAGCTCTAACTTCAATGTATAGGGACTTTTGCTGAAAGACAAATCAATTTTTTCCAATTTTTAACATTAACAAAATAAGCCACTGATTATGACAGGTACACAGGAAGGCCCTGCAGCTGTCATTCAATCCTGGTTTCTTTGCATGCATCAGGTACCACTCACACTGGCCAAGTTATGCGTGGCTATTTTGGGTTTGTCCTGCATTATGGCCTGAATGCAGATCCTGTAGCCATGCAGGGGTTCACCTGTCAAAAGCACAAATGACATCTGAGAGGACTGCACTGCAAATACAGAGTGTGGCTCATACCGTTCTCATACCCCCCCCCCACCCATCGCTTCCTGACCTGCTCACTCAAACAAAGCCATCCTGCCAAAACTAGTCTTTTGACAAAACTCATAACTAAACCACTGCCCTCAACTGCTCTGGCATTATTTTCCTTTAATTTCTGATATAGAACCAGAGGATAGGAGGGGAAAGGCAGGGCAGCTGTCTCTCCTACAGCTAAAGATACAATTTGCTACATTGCTCTGCGAAAAATAACCCAACCCCAGCCCCATGACTCCTCCTTTCATAGAGAGAAACACACCTGCAGGTTTGTCCAACTCACGCAGCATTATGTAAATACAGTGGTCAAAGAATTCGGGTAGAGAGTCACTGCAGCGGCCTAGCAGGCTTTTAATGGTGTTCCTCAGCTCTTTGCTGAGCAGACACAAGGGGTAATCTGTCCAAAAAACAAATAATATGGGTCAGTGACTGCTTTAAATGCACCACGCTTTTGAAAAATGAAGACAAGTATTTAGCTCATTGTTAGGATCTCTTCAGAATGAGTAACTTACTGAGACAGACAAAAGTTGATCCTTTGTCACTTAAAAAAAATGTATACTCATTAAACAGCATCGTAACCACTAACAAAGCAAAAATGCAAAAGGAGAAGTGCAAGCTTTACAAAAAAGTAACATATAAACAACTCAATACATTTCTATGTATTCCAAGAGCCTAAAGACAACTTAAAACCTTTGCTTTTTGTCTAAAAGATGGTGTTGTGCACCCATTTTTAAACCTTTGTCACATTTCCTGTTTTGCTGAACCATAAAATGATCCTAAATGATAATGTCCCATCATGATCTAGATGCTTCAAGCCATCTTCCTGCCAATATATAGCCACATGCCAGTTGTATGACATTAACCCCCTTGATGTCACATAACAGAGCAATGTTATCTTAATCCAGAAAACCTTATGTGTTTTCCCAGTTCAGCTCAGCAACAACAAGCAAAAACCAAACATTCATTCTGACTGAGGGAAAACAAAGAACATACATGATAAAACAAATCTCAATTTCTAAGTTTAGTTTGACTTTTCCAGAGGCCAACGGCACACATTTTACACTGTGAAAGATTCATTTATATTCCACAAATTCTGATTTTCAGAAGCTTAAAATAACTACAATGAGCAATTCAGAAAGCTTTGTTAAAAAAATTAAAAAATCTTCCAAAAAGACATTAGCATGCTCTGGCATCATCCTCATGCTGATCACCAGGGGTTATAAACTAGAAGCCGAGCAAAACAAGAACCCACTGGTGCACTGCCGTCTTGGTCACTGTATGCCTATTTGTCATTTAATCAAGTCAGAGAGAAGACAGTAAATGGAACAAACATCCAGCACTCCTCGACATAAGGTTTACTGAATATATAGGCTAATTATTAAAGATAAAGAGAAAATAATTTTTCTGCTATTCATTGTCCCCAGTGAAGAGGTGACTGACCGTAGGAGTGGTTACTCAAGGTAGGCTCCATTTCCGGAGCTTGAAGCTTGTAATTGAGGTACCCGGCCAGGTCCTTCACCCATACTGAGGGGTTCTCCGGAAAGAGATTTTGACTTTTCTCCAGTTGCTGCTGAAGCTCAGAAACATCCAGCTATGGAAGCCAAACAAAAAGCAAAATCCTCAATCCTTTGCTTCTCATTACTGTAAAATGTTCTTGAAATGAGCAAATCTTGTTTTATTTTTTCCTAAGGCATTTCTTACCAACTGAACAGCAAATAAAAACCTGCCCTTTCATTAAAAAAAAAAAAATCTTACATATAACATTCTGCTTTTGAAAATGCAGTGCAATTTTTTTCCCCATTATAAGTCAATAAATTCCATTATACTATAGTTTACTAATACTATAATCTGTAAACATTCTTTTCACCAAGTGAGACTTGCAGGTATCTTTCATCTGCTGTAACATGTAAACTGAGGTGAAACAGAGAGATCTAAACACATGAAACACAAATGAACTCACAGCTTTCAAAGCCTCCTCCAGAGATTTGAAATGTGCTGCTTTCTGTGTTGCTCCGTTTACTGAGGACTTCTTGGGGTTCTTGCCTATGCCTGATTTCTTCTGCTGCTGCTCTGGGGGTGGAGCAGGAGGAACCTGCTCTTTGTTCTGCTTCTTCCCAATCTTCTCAAATCCCTCATATATGGTCTCAGACATCTTGAAAGGTGCTGTGAAGAGATGATAAAGAGAAAGGAGGGCGTCAGTCTATATAAAGGCTACCAGAAACCTCCTCGTCCCAGTGGACATGTCACCACAGTGCTGTTTGGCATCACTCGGCAACATTTTGCAAGAGATAAGGGAGAAGGATACTGACTCAGAAATACTGAGGACCCTGTAAACTCATTTCATGGTACGTGTTACACAAAAATCAGGGGATGTAATCTAGTGTAAAGTTAAAATGACAAGAAAAGCAAGTCTGACAACACATGGCTGAAGTTAGCTTCACTTTTTCTAGCCCAAGATTAAAAGCCAGCTATCGATGGCCATGTGACTAACCTGTAATACACAACTTCTATCTACAGTTGATATGGTTACAGTAACTGAGAAACTGTTCAGGATTTTTTTTTATTAAATTGGTTAATTTTATGGTAAAATGCAGATGCAGTCTAAACTGTATGTGAATTAGAATTTGCTAGATTGCTGCCTTCAAGCGCCTCAACGCCCACACACATAGCTGTGCGTGACAACCGCCAAGATACACCCTACTGCGCCACGAATTTCACTATGGAATCCTGTACATGATAAAAACTGTTAATTTCAAATACGGGCTCATCAGAGGTAAATTCATTAGAAAATTCTTAAGAAAAAAATAAGAAAATTCATAAGGAAAAAAGCAAATAGTCTACTCTTCTAGCAAGAAAACTGTAGCATTTACTGCAATATCAGTACAAACGAAAATTCCAGAGGAGCATGTGAGCAGTGATTTATCGCTTGTTTTTTGCAACAACAATGCTTAAAGACAGGACTGAATTATTACTTGTACCACCATTTTTCACTCAAAACACTTCTGGTTATACACAAAATAGCATGCATTATCTACTTGACTCACATAGTACCTTCCATCATATTAACAAAGAAACAAATGAAAAAGCAATAAATTCAATTGTAAATCTTTCCTGCTTATTGAAAAATTACTGGAATGTCTCATGCTTGTTCTATTATGCACAGAAGGGGGGAAAAAGGGCAGATAAAAAAAGATCCAAAATTCACCCACAGCTTGTGGTGAACCCTTGTGATTTTTATTTCTCCAAGGCATTTTCCAAATCTTGAGATATTTTTAAATCAGCTGCAGCCTGATCAACTTGCTCTGTGATGTATTTAATAGGCAACTGAAGTCTGGAAATTAAAAAAAGCAGATGTTTTGCCATAAAGCCATGTCCCCCAAAACACTGAAAGATAATACTACAGAACTCGTTCCTAAACTGTAGCCCCTACAATCGTCTTAAAATCATAAAGATATATAACAGACAAACAAACCTTACAAAAGTTTAAGACAGCAATTTGAATACTGTTGGTTCAGGCCTTACTCCCTACTCCGGTAGCAACAGCCTTTCAAAAACATATTTACCTTGACCCCTACAGTAAAAAGATAAGTTGCAGATTATTGACAATGTGCCGAAAAAGTCCAGGAAGGAACGATGGTGGGAGCAGAAGAAACAGACAGGTCTCTTCCTGACGACTAACTGAATACGGAGTTTGACCGATGGAGACCGTAGAGACGTTTGTTTACATGCAACAAGACAAGTCCATTAATATCGCCGTCAGCTATCAGAAAACCTCAGCAAGACACGGCAGCCAGACACATTGACAGCAGGCACCTGGGACGTGGAACCCGAAGGCTGTGGGTTCAAGCCCCACTCTGTGACACTAATGCTGCAGCCATGAGTAAGGCAGTCACCCTGAATAACCACAGTAAGCACACTCCGTTGAGCAAATGGGTCAAAGGCTGCAAGGCTCTTCGGACAGAAACCTCAGCTGAGCAACTAACAGAAAATAAAAGGACAAAAAAAGCAGCGTGGATGGACCTGCGGTTGACCCAGGGTCAGAAGTGAGCCGTGAAGTTCAAAAGAAGTGAACTTGTACTCGCGCTGAACACCCGCTTCCGCAGCAGCGCGACACGGGAGTCGCTACATCCACTGCCGGGTGGCTTTCGCCTGAGCTGGAACGAAAATAAAGACGACAGCAACGCAGCCAAGCCAGGTGGCCGCTGGAGCAAAGCTCCTGGTATCAACCAGCAGTGCCACGAAACGTCGGAAATGACTTCCTTTGGTTGTGCGGCTGTGTTTATGAACGACGGACTGTTGATAACGCGTGGTCAGCGCCACGCTGGGTGCCACTCTGAAGTACTAAGCTTGTGGCTGAATGCTAAGCTAGGTGCTAAATGCTAAGCTAAGCGCCGCGACTCACGCGAGGGGTCGATCCTCGGCAGGTTGGACTCGCTCAGCGCCTTCCTCCCGCCGCTCTTCTTGTCCTGCTGCCCCTTCCCCCCGCCGCCGTTCTGTTTCTTCCCTTTCTTCACCACTTCCCATTTGCCCACGGAACCATTACTCGCAGCCGAAGCCATGTTTGACGCTGCTCGCGAACCGCTCTCCTCGCTCCGCAGGCGGTAATGGAGGTCCGAGTCGGCGCGGCTCCGCGTTACGATTTTAAACGCCACGTCTCCCTGTCGGCGTGACGTCACGAACAGACGCTTTTCATTTCTGACAAGAAATTCAATAAGGATTCATTGGGGATGCACTGTGAGAAAAATATAAATCGACGATGTAAATCATATTGGCGAACAAAATGCGTATTTAAATTCGATATATAGGAAAGGAATATGGAATCTACGTGGCAAATATTGTGTCGCTAACAACACAAGAGGTTTCATTTAAAATTATACAGCGGAAATATCCAGCAGACGCGCTGGAAAGGATATAGTTACTATGAATTTTGTGAGGAAGAGCAAAAAACTACTATACATCTATTCTGTGCGGTTACAGTACATTGTAAAGTAAATTTCAGTTAGATATTTTTCTTACATTCAAGTGTAAAACATTAAATGAAGGTATACACATCTTAAATGTATGATTTTTGTGAAATGCCATATTCACACAGTCAAAAGATAAACCTCGTATTGTCCTGTTAAAATTGAACTAGACCAATATAAAGATCAACACATGTAAAAAATGTTTTGTAAAACACTTGTTTTTTATAGTGTACTTGAGTTGTATACAAATTCTCATGCAATGCTACATATATTTCATTTGTGATTCTTTATAGTGACATTTCATGTTTGCTTTTGCATTCAAATAAAAAGTAGTTCAGAAGTAGAAAAAGAAGCTCTCATTCCCTAGCTGATTTTTTTATGGACAGTAACCTGTAGCCTGAATGTCTTACTTCCTCCTGTTGCAATGGCCTAAAGGCCTATTTTAGAAAGGTTATTGCAGCCTTGAAATGTTGTGTAAGTTTATCCATATTAATTAAAAGTTGTGCCCATTTGTGTTGGTCTTCAAGAAAAATTTTCTTTACTGGCAACCAAGCAAATGTCTTTTGTACACTTTCAGCTTTCATGGTTTGCCTCTGAGATGAGTGTAGAGCCCTGGACTCAGTTAAACTTTACTGAAGGCTTTTTTGGTTTTGCAATGACGTACACCAGGTAAAAATTAGCAATCCCTCACCCAATCCTGTTATTTATTTATGAATGTTGAAGTATACTTGTTTTCATGATTGTGTTTATTTTAATAATTATTTTGTTTAGACATTTTCAGCTGTGTCCTTCCCATTTTGTGGCCCCCTCCCCAGGTTCTGGCTGCAGGGTCAAGTAGGGAAGGTTGTGTTTTTTGATATGTTTGCATGACAAATTCCATAATAAAACCTAAAGTTGAGAAAGTGAGAATTTAGAAAAATGGCACTACTGGTATAGACTGGCAGCAATCATCAACACACCTATTTTTACATTTAATCATATTTTAGGCTTTTTGCGGGTTTTTGTTTTTATACATAAATATTGCATGTCCTTTTGTTTCTACTTGTACCGTTCCCATTTTTCAGCAGCTTACTGGATGAGATAGCAGTGATTCCTTAAATACAGTGGACAAATTCCTGTTTGAAAAAGAGAAGCATTCAACTAACACAGTTAGATTTTTTTCATTCACTGATCCCTGTAAACATAAAGCAATTTCTTAATAGCTTTTCATATTTCAGGATTAATCTCATGACTTAAATTCAGGCATTTTTTCCTACCCTGGTAACCAGTTAAGTCCAGTGTTATATATTTTTGTAAATTATTTCTATCTATGGCTTATAATTTCTTTTACGACACATTACTGCCACCTAAAACCAATTGTCCTTTAAAGCTTATGTTGCTTTACAAAAAACTGTCCAACTGCAACAGGAAATAAAACTGTAACTAAAACATGTTTATTCTGAACCATTTTATGTGACGAGAGGGGGCAGCACTTACCTGTATAAGTAAAATGTATGACACATTTAACAAAAATGCCTCCATTTATTCAGTGACTTAAATGCAGTTTTGTCCATTTAGTGGGGTGTACAGTGGTGCAGGGGTTGATACTGGAGCCTCACAGCTCCCTCACTGTAGAATTGGATGTGGGTTCACCTGTTCATATTAACTAAAGATTTTCTACATTTCCACTCATGTCAGTGGCTTGTAAAGGGCTTCATAGCATGAAAATGTTGCATTTTGGGCTTTATTTTGTTTTATTCTGGAATTTTCACAAATTGAAGGAGTTCTTTTCCACAACCACTCAGTGGTTTCCCAGGAACAGATGGTCAGTGTTAGACAAAGGCAGGGCCCAGCATTATCATACGGGTCACTGCACTTGAGGGGTCAGATTCAAACAAAACAATCGCGGTCACAGGACCAAGCTGAGCATAAACACGCCTGGTATTACAGCAGCACATTTTCTGGGACCCTAATGCTATCATTAAAAAGGCTTGATGCAAGAGCACAGAGAGATGCATTTTTCCCACAAGTTTATTTTATGTAATAAAACTTGAAACAGATGAAAGTTTTGCACAAGATTGTTATGTTCACTGTATCTGTACCAGACAGTTGATGTGAGGTTGAAGCTTATATATGCAAGGGAAACACTGCTGAGTTGTTATATCTAGAAGCAGCATGAGGCGCTCGAACTGCAATGCCTACAACTATGCAAATCCAATTCTTGATTTGCACTTCAGCCTCTTATTTGAACAGCAAGTTTAAGCTGATCTGCCTTGCAAATTCAAATCAAAAGTTATGATTACTAAAGTTGTACTATATATATATATATATATATATATATAAAAAAAAACAAAATAGCAGCTAATATCTACAGTATTACAAATGTACTTTTCTCTTTCCATTTGCTGGTTTGTAAAATAACACAATTTTATTTATTTATTTTTTTATGTGGCCACTTCACAGCTGACCTTGTACTGGTCTCGTCTTTCAAATAAATAAATTTCACAGCTGTAGTCAAAAATGAAATGCTGCTGTACTCAGTCAACAGTAAAAAGGAGGCATTAGTGTTTTCTGTTGAGAAATTCAAATTTGCCATTAGCAATAACGTACCATCAACTACTGACTCTGGACTAAATATAATTATTCAAAAAAATATATTAATTCCTCTGCTGTTCATCTACAAGATTCACAAGTCAAATGCTTTCTAAAAACTTTCCGTTGCCTGTCCTTGTTCCTCTAAACAGTATATTTTTCCCTTTATACTACTTCTCCTGCATCACAATAAATCAAAAAAGCTAACAGAATCAACCCTCATACGAAATTTGAAATCCTTTTGCCGGAATAATCATTCATTCTTAGTAAATTTTTAAACTGATTATCTTGAAAACATTAAAAAGTGTCAATAAAATTATAAAAACACATTTAGCAAATTTTGATGCTGAAAAGCTTCACTGCGGGTCTATGGATTCAGTCATAAACAAGGCCTAATTTTGAGAAGGTGCTGTAAGAAAGATCTGGCAAAGGGTTCAAATCAATCTGGCAAAGGTCTAAAAAAATGCAGGCAAGACAGCAACCCTTTTCAAGGACCAACCAACCCAGAATCAATGTATTTACAGCTCAGTACAACATCCTACTGCACTAACATTGCACTGGTTTGCTCGTTCTGCATTGCACACACCGTGCTGTGTTTCGTGGAATCACTACTGCTGCGTGCGACTTCACGGGCGAGGAGGGTCAAAAGGCTGCTGGATGTCAGAGCCGGGACACAGTGGCCACGGACAGCCGGGCGAAGTCTGAGAGATGGAAACGGGAGCAGTGCAAGAGCGCAAGGGGAGTGCAAGACCAGAGAAGCGGACAGAGGAACACAGAGATGGGGCCAATGAGCAAGAGAAGGAGAGTTTAGTATTCATCCTGGTCCTCGTGCAGCTGCCCATCAATGTCCTCATCTTTTGGTGGTGCAAAGCCATCCTGGAATGCAGTAAAAAAAAATTTTTTTTAATTTGCAAACAAAAACTAAACTCTAAAACTATGAAGTGCTTTTGATCATAGTGAGATGATCTAAAGAACGGAGAACAGTAGCAGGGACGTTATGCTAATATAGCAAATGAAACAGGAATTTAAAAAATAAAACAACCCATGTTATAAAATATAAGTAATTCAGCTTTGGACAATGGAATATTGTTCAGTCTTCCTTGTGATGCCAAAATACTGCCTTACTTTTTTGGTCCATCACACATCTCACCTCATTTGGAGAAGTCCTTGTATGAAACACATGGTACAGCATTTACCCTGTTCCCAAATTATGAGGTAAGACATGCTGAGCTGTTCCATTTCGTGAACAAAGTATGCAGTTATATGAATAAAGCTGGCCTACTGTGCAGTAAATACACAGTATAAGAAATTGAGTATTTAGCAATGTCTTTAACTGGCTGAACATATTTATCTTATTTCAGTTAATGTTTAATAAATTTGGGAAAAGAAAAAAAAAAAAAAAACTTCATAATTGGGGTATGGAGAATGTTCCTGTCTGTCTGTGATAGCTTGGGAACAGCAGAGCAGAGGAAGGACCACTACCTCTGTAGCGTAGAGAATCTCAACAATCCTGGCAAGGATGGGATTGTTTTCGCTCTCATGCTCCTGGCAGATGAGCTCGATGTCGCGCAGTTTGCTGAAGTAGAAATCTCTCTCTTTCTCTAATCCGTCCACCGTCAGCTTCAGATCCATTAACTTAGAGAAGAAAAATATTTTAAAAAAGGGCCAGCTTTCCCCATCAAATACAAAGGTTATTTGACATCTCCCACAAAGGCCATAGAGAAGATCAGCTTGAGTAGCACTCCGGTGTCCCAAAAACACAGTGCACTTACACACTGAACCATGAGGTATGAAGAAAAAAAACAAAAAAATATTAATCTTACTTTACATGACAATGCACATTTTAGCATGAAAAAATTGAACAGTAGTTCAAAAGTTGTAATTCTTGATCTTGTGCTTAAGGTACTCTTGTTTATACAACTAATTCTTCTTTTTACTTACCTACTTTTTTCACATAAGCATAGTGTGGTGAGTTTTATAGTTTTTTTGATTGTGTTTTGTAATCTATTAGTCTCAGGTAAGAGAGTGTGTATGGGGGGGGGCTTTGACAAATATGTGTTTAGCATGCTTCCAGTTCACTGTAAATATGAAAATTAAACTGAGAATAAATACAATAAAATTTATAATTCTTTGCAAATTTAAGAAACTTTAATATAGCAGAACAATTTGACACATAAGGTATAAGGGTTAACTGATAACTAACATAATTTAAAATCTCTTCATCCCTCTTTAACCCTTTATAGGGCACTAATTGAAATACTTGGAAATTCAAAATTTCAACCCTTCACGGAGAGGCATGAGGAGGGCATTTTGGATGTCCGTCCAAGTTACCACATATTGTCATTCACCCGATAAAGTCATCGCTTCATGCAGAGTAAAATCTACTTCACCCCCCGATTCGCCTACCTGTTGGTTGAGCTCCATGACCTGAGCATCAACTTCACTGCCTCCGTTGCGGGAAATGGGTGGGTTCTTCCTCATGCCAATAGATGAGGTGTTGTTGACGGCCCTGGGGGGAGCTGGTGTGTTTTTGGGTGCCGTTGGGGATGTCCTTTGTGGCACTAGATCACAGGATACCAAGGGTTATTAAGTAGCAGATCAGTAGCACATCTCACACACAAAGACAAACACATAGACAGATATGTCGATATGCAGCTCCACTGCACAAGCTATGTAGCAACACGGCAGTGAGCAGTGTGCACTGGGGAGGGAAGCCCTCACAGGGCAGGAACATGGATTTTATTAACCATCTCTTTCCTGCTTAAAGGGAAGCACTCAGAGCGAATCAGGTAGAAAATGTAATTTAAGGTCAAAGGAAGTTCACCTCTCAGATTTGCAAAGATCTACCTAAAAAACACTGTGTATGCACAGCACAGAACCCGAAACCCTTCTCGCTTTTCTCTAGGTTGGCCAATTTTCTAAATTAAGATTTAACACGAACCCTTCAGCTTGGATGTTTCTAATGTTTATCTCATGTGACTGGTACCTAAAGCTGCATTCATGCAATCTGACCAGAACAATGCAAAGATCAACTTCACAGTATTCTCTTTTTCATTTCTACTGCATGAATTCATATGTGCTGCAAACAAACTGTCTTCTTCACATCAGCACACTTGACAGGTACAGTACATATATGACAGAATATACACTGATTCAGCAGGTAAAGCAGGGCTTTTCAGCTACAACCCTGAATGTTCAGTTTATAGGAGCCAGTGAACTTCCAGATTCATTTTTGTCTCTAATTTCACTCCCTTTCTGTGATCCCTTCCTGAAAAATTGCTAGACTCATCCATAGGACTGGAGCTGAACAGCCCTAATGCACAAAGTGAGCAGAGCCATGACCAGAAAATTACAGTACTGGTTTATTCACTTTCGGCTTTTGAGCACAGGCAGAGAAACAGTGAAAAATGTAGGTGCTCCGAGAGCAATTGGGCAATTTTATTTTCAGCAGGATTGAGAGTTTAATGGATCAAACACGGAGGGTTGCTCTCAGCCGGCTAGAGTGTGTGTGTATGTGTGTGTGTTGCGGGGGGGGGGGGGGGGATAACAGCAGCAGAAGCAAAGTNGGGGGGGGGGGGGGGGGGGGGGGGGGGGGTGTGTTAACAGCAGCAGAGGCAAAGTGCAGGTCAACCACAGAGCAGTAGCCAGAGCACCGGGGGTCATTCTGAAGCATGGCAGGAAAAGACAGACACAGTGGGGCCAACAGTAGTGTGTTACCTGGGGGGCCACAAGGTTTCTTGGGTTTGTGAGAAATGAGTTCACCTGGATTGGGGGACGGGGCTACTTCCTGGCCCTGCCTAGCCAGCAGGGGGTCGTAGTCCTTCCCGTCGTAATTGGCGTCAAAGAATTTCTTGAACCACTGCACGAACTCAAAGTTGTCTTGGAACTTGCCTTTCACTAACTTTTCTACTGGGATTATCTGAAGGTGGTGAGGGGACATCATAACTGAACTGCACACAAACAGGCTTTGGAAGAGATGCAAAAGAGTTAAGCGTAAATAAATGTGTTATACTGTTCATTTTCTCCCAGTAATAAACAACCTTATAGTCACAAGCTGAAATTTGTCTTTACAGGTGCTGGTCATAAAATTAGAATATCATGACAAAGTTGATTTATTTCAGTAATTCCATTCAAAAAGTGAAACTTGTATATTAGATTCATTCATTACACACAGACTGATCTATTTCAAATGTTTATTTCTTTTAATTTTGATGATTATAACTAACAACTAATGAAAGTCCCGAATTCAGTATCTCGGAAAATTAGAATATCAATTAAGACCAATGCAAAAAAAGGATTTTTAGAAATGTTGGCCAACTGAAAGGTATGAACATGAAAAGTATGAGCATGTACAGCACTCAATATTTAGTTGGGGCTCCTTTGGCCTTGGATTACTGCAGCAATGCGGCGTGGCATGGAGTCGATCAGTCTGTGGCACTGCTCAGGTGTTATGGGAGCCCATGTTGCTCTGATAGTGGCCTTCAACTCTTCTGAATTGTTGGGTCTGGCGTATTGCATCTTCCTCTTCACAATACCCCATAGATTTTCTATGGGGTTAAGGTCAGGCGAGTTTGCTGGCCAATCAAGAACAGGGATACCATGGTCCTTAAACCAAGTACTGGTAGCTTTGGCACTGTGTGCAGGTGCCAGGTCCTGTTGGAAAATGAAATCTGCATCTCCATAAAGTTCGTCGGCAGCAGGAAGCATGAAGTGCTCTAAAACTTCCTGGTAGACGGCTGCGTTGACCTTGGACCTCAGAAAACACAATGGACCAACACCAGCAGATGACATGGCACCCCAAACCATCACTGACTGTGGAAACTTTACACTGGACCTCAAGCAACGTGGATTCTGTGCCTCTCCTCTCTTCCTCCAGACTCTGGGACCTTGATTTCCAAAGGAAATGCAAAATTTACTTTCATCAGAGAACATAACTTTTGACTACTCAGCAGCAGTCCAGTCCTTTTTGTCTTTAGCCCAGGTGAGACGCTTCTGACGCTGTCTCTTGTTCAAGAGTGGCTTGACACAAGGAATGCGACAGCTGAAACCCATATCTTGCATACGTCTGTGCGTGGTGGTTCTTGAAGCACTGACTCCAGCTGCAGTCCACTCTTTGTGAATCTCCCCCACAGTTTTGAATGGGTTTTGTTTCACAATTCTCTCCAGGGTGTGGTTATCCCTATTGCTTGTACACTTTTTTCTACCACATCTTGTCCTTCCCTTCGCCTCTCTATTAATGTGCTTGGACACAGAGCTCTGTGAACAGCCAGTCTCTTTAGCAATGACCTTTTGTGTCTTGCCCTCCTTGTGCAAGGTGTCAATGGTCGTCTTTTGGACAACTGTCAAGTCAGCAGTCTTCCCCATGATTGTGTAGCCTACAGAACTAGACTGAGAGACCATTTAAAGGCTTTTGCAGGTGTTTTGAGTTAAATAGCTGATTAGAGTGTGGCACCGGGAGTCTTCAGTATTGAACCTTTTCACAATATTCAAATTTTCCGAGATACTGAATTTGGGACTTTCATTAGTTGTCAGTTATAATCTTCAAAATTTAAAGAAATAAACATTTAAAATAGATCAGTCTGTGTGTAATGAATGAATCTAATATACAAGTTTCACTTTTTGAATGGAATTACTGAAATAAATCAACTTTGTCATGATATTCTAATTTTATGACCAGCACCTGTATGTCATGAAATGAAAGGCATAACAGACTCACTTTGTCAACACTCATTTTCTTGAAAGCTGCTTGAAGCACTTTGAAGTTGTGTATGTATTCATGCTCCAGCTTGGCCTGGAACTTCACCTTCTTAAGGAGAATACAGCCAGGAAACAACATGTCCATAAACTGGCAATAAGCTGCCCCTGCAAATGGATGAGATGCTGATTCAGTGGTGTCCAACTTAATGTGAACTTAAAATTAGGCTCTGGGATACTGGACACACAGTTATGGAAGGATGGACATATTGTGGGGGTGTTAATGACAGACATTTGTAAAACTAGAACCGGAAAGAGAAGGTTCAGGTCACTTTTCTTGCAAGAGGAGCTATATGGCTTGTTTCATTCATTTTTACTGTAGTCACGCTTGAATGGGTCTCTGTGTAAATTCTTATATGTATTTGTCAGAAATATTACATTTTGTTAACAGCTTTTTAAAACATTTTATACTTTAATCATTTGATCTTATCTGATCTTATTTCAAAATAATTAAAGTTGATTTGCGTCACAGATACAAATAATTTGTCTAATATATAAAGATATTCATTTTCCTCTTAAAACAAGTGTGATGGTGGTGTTATTTCTATTCCTGTGATAACGTATAACAGTAGGGTTCCATTTTTATTATTCACATTTTTCCTGTTTATTGAAATTAAGCAACAAACATTTTCAGGATAAACAAATATTAATATTTAATTATTAATATTTTTTCCAGAACACAAGTGCTTACCAGATTAAAAAAAATATCTGAGATTTTTTTTGAGATTTTTTAATCATCAATTAAAGCAGAATTCTTGGACTGCCATCCACTGGCGGCAGATATCTAGAATCTGATTTTTCATACCTTTAAGTTTGGGTGTGAGAGAGTTGTAAAACAGCATCGGGGGAGTGTAAGGAGGATCGCACCTGAACACAGCTGCTCCACCTTGGTGTAGTTGAGCTGCAGGGAGTCGTTGACCCAGGCCAGCATGTCATGTCGGCTTAGGTTCTCGATGGTTACAGATGTGGAATACACATTCACTGCCATCCCCCAGCTGCAAAACAAGACAGATTTCCAACATGCAGCCATACCAAACATGAAAAGAAATGGACGGACATTGTGTGTTTAGAGTAGGGACTCCCAAGGTGAAGTGAAAGATGATGACCACCAGATGGAGCCACATATGAAACAGCCCTATTAGAGACCCCTCAGTGATGCAGTGACACAGGAACCCATCTCAAACGAAGAAGGGACGTTATAGGGTCGGTTCCTCAGCTGCAAAATTCAGATCCTCATATGGGAAACACACTAAGGTACAGCAAGACAAGTGAATGCTGTGTGAAAGGACCAGAGGCTCTGTGGTGGTATGAAAATCCTGTAGAAAAGGCATTGTGACCCCACATTCAGACTTGTGTCTAGCAGGCCTCCCTGTGAACTCTTTAAAAGAGCAAAATCCTGGATTCAAACCCACAAAAACTGAGCTGTGAAGTGACAGATGCTCTGATGAGTCAAACATCTCACTTTAGTCTGACACAGAATGCCACTCACTGTACTGTATCTGCATTCTTTTTTAATTTTGCTTTTTCTGCTAACACCTTATATTCAGCAACCTAGGCGTCACTCTGGAATCTCCAGTTCAAGAGACATATTGAACTGTTACACACCTAAAACTTTCAGCTTCCGGCTGTGGTAAAGAAAAAAACAAGAACGTCATGAGTACAGCTTATTCTTCTTTCAGAAACCTGTACAGCAGACAGAGCAAACATTACCTCGATTTACTTTGATAAAATGTTCCTTTAATGGATGCAATGTCAAAAAAAGTAACTAAATATGTATGAGTTTTGTACAACAAACTTTAAAATATTCACTCCAAAACTGATGGAAAATATGAAAATGGCTTAACAAAATGACCAAAACTAATTCTGTGGATAAATTGTTGATGCAGTTAAGTTATAGAAGATGGGCAACAGGAAATCAGTCAACTGACCCAGATGTCAACCACTTTTTTTTTTAGATTAAAATATAAAACAAATACACTGGTATTACTACACGCTGTTTTTAAATTAATGTGGTAATCATATTTTCAAACTGGCAATGTGACTGGCATTTTTGGACCTGTAAAGGTCAGACCCTGGGGATCGGCAGGCCTGTAATACCAGGTCACTGATACTACAGTCAGTCCTTACAAGTTCCCATCTACAGTAGCTGGTCTGAAACAACATTCTGTCAGGACCAGGTCAAAGAGTGCACAATGTAATCTGGGTTTTAGTACACATTAACAACTGTCATCATGAAGCAGTGAAGGACTGCCCTTAACCATAGCACCAGCTCAATAGCAGCATCCATTAATCGTGAGGCCTGCATTGCCAGGTAGAAATAAATTATTTGCAAAAAAAAAAAAAAACATTCCTAATGCAAAGTGAAATCAGAAAGGGCTGGATTATGAAAAGTCCAAAAAAAAAAAAAAAAAAAAAAAGGAGCCAGTGGATGGGTCTTGAGAGAAATGAGCAACCTGCTTCTATGAGAGTTTTAAGTTCAAACAGTCAAATGGTTGATAGGTTCTTCCATTAGACTTGAGAGTTAAGTCTATCCTCTTATGTCATTCTAGATTCACAGAATACACTTTTACTTTAACTTGTCACTGATCCACTTTGACACATCAGGAGGGAAAACAGCACCTGCTAACAGTTATATGTTATATGCTGTATTCCCTTCAACTCTATCACTTACATGAGCCTAACCTGCAGGCAAGGTTTTAAAACCATTCATAAGCTGTCATTTTTGGGCAATTTGACCCCCTTGTTACAAAATAACATGATCAGGTTGAATGGAGGAAAGACTCTGGTATCTTTTTACATTCCAAAAGTTAGTGAACCAGGTCTTGAAATAATCTCATGTCCATTTCAAGTCCTTACTCAATACATGTGCTGAAGGTGCAGTATAAGTGAAAGTGGTAGTCCTGTGTGTGTGTGTGTGTGTGTGTGTGTGTGTGTGTGTGTGTGTGTGTGTGTGTGTGTGTGTGTGTGTGTGTGTGTGTGTGTGTGCCCTGCTCTGACCCTGGCTGCTTGAGAGGTGCCATTTTGGGTCACAGTGAAAGCCCCTCAAGGCCCATCTGTAGCAGTGCCGGCTTGTGATAACCTCACTGCTGGTGACCTCTGGTGCCCCTGCTCCTCACATCTGCAAGGGGTGGAAGCAGTAAATCCTTTGGTGGAAACACATCCATACAACTTATTTGCTATCTTACTGACTAAGAGTGGTGTAATATAATTTGCATAAAGTAATGAGACAATGTGTGTTCAGTAGGATTTTAGCAGTAGAAATCTTTCCACCTGAGATCAGCTCAAGAGTACACTGTATATTGAGAATTAGGTTCAAGCACCGATAACAAACTGAAATCATTTAGTCCCCTGAAAGAACACAGTGAGCCACGCTGGATGCTATTACTGAAATGACAAATACAATCAGAAATAATCCTGAATGCAGACGAAAATGACTGAGAACCTGTGGGGCGCCTTTCTCTCAGTTACATTACCCACTTTCACGCCGAAAGTTTTGCTTATGTTTCCCTGAAGTTATGTGAATGAAAAGGGACTATAATACACAAACATAATGAACCACTGGCTATTATATAAGTTGCTAATCTGTGTTTAGTGTCAACAGTTTAATTTGCTAAACAAATGAAATATGATGCAGCAGGACGACATTGTGCATAAAACGAAAGGCAGCAGATGCAGATGACCCTCTGTGGCTAATTTAGCCAGCATATTCAACAATTTACATTTGTCACTGGACGACAAATACAGTATCTAGATATACTGTATCTATATCTTTCATGAGACATCACAGGCTGGTATGATACATTTCTGCGTACATACAAACTACGCTGTAGAGAGTCATGTGGTGCAGCCCTGTCCTACCTGTAGCAGCGCTCCTCTCACTCTGCGTGTTTGCAGAAGGGAACAATTCTGCTGCCAGGGCTGTCAGTTTGGCTCCTGCAGGGGTACAGAAGGGGCGATGGCATGGGTGCTGGTGTCATGGTGCTGTGCCACAGAGAAGCAGCCAGAACAGACCTAGGCTCCGCAGCTGAGCGACGCCGTGGCTGTTCAAAGTGATGCAAACTGAGTGGCACTGAGTCAGGTGAGAGACAGAAGCCTCTGCACTGGCACGCTAATAAGGCAGGGCAGGAGGGAGGAGCCTTTGCACTGGCAGACCAACAGGTCAGGCCAGAAGGAGGTCCCTGTGTAAAATCGGACCTAAAAAGGCAGGCCAGGGGTAGGAGCCTGGTGTGAGGGTCTCCAGACCAATCCCACAGGCTATTTTGATGCTAGGCAATTCTACAGAGGTGGGACATCAGCATTTTGGGGTAAATTCAAAACAATCAGTGGATTAAATGCATTTAGACCTTTCCTATTATTCCTCTCATATTCTTCCTTCCTCTTTCAATATTCCTAACATCTCAAAGTTATAAATTTAGATGAACACATCTACTACCTTCTAAACATAAAGCTCAAGCGTATTACAGAAGCTTTTCTTGAACTCAAACGAAAACAAATCTTGATTATTAGGGAAAAAAACGCTAAATTAAATGCTTAATAAATAATTAAATTTACACAACTGAGAACATTTGAACATATTTATAACTGAGTATGCAGCAACAGCAATTTATAAAAATCCACTGTGGCATACGAGAGGAAACCTCAACACACACCAGCGTGTAGGAACATCTGCACCTGGTTACATGTCCCAAGTTAGAGTAAACAATGTGTTTAACGGCTCCTAGTTCTCCAACCCCACTTCGCTATGAGAAGATGCTGACTAAAGGTGAGAGAAGAAAAAAATGGCAATGGTGCCAAAACCTGGAAAGCCACCGCCATGATGATGTGCACCTTTACCAAATCATCAAACTGCAGAAACTCAGGCAGAGGACCAGCACACAACCAAGGGAACAGCTGACATTGGCTGCAGGCCTGGTCTTCCCCAGTCCTAATGTCAAAAATGTTAAGGATGACTGACTTGGGCACTTTTGAATGCACATTCTTACCTTTCCAACAGGCCAGAGACAGAATGGACTCTCTACCTAACCCCTTTGCCCTCGATTTTCTCTCCCACTGAGGTGGAACAGAGTGTAAAACATGCAAGGTGGGGCGCCAGCACACACTAACACAGCAACAACTACAGGAACATGTTCTGCTCTCATAGTCTCTTATCGAGTTCAACAAATCTTAGTCCAAGTGTCACGCTGTTAAAAAAAAAAAAAAACAGGGAAAGGAAAAACACAAACTTTAGTTTACTGTACAAAAATACATTTTCAAATGAACCATAATAAACTTTTCTTCCAGTGCAGCATCTACCTTAGTTAACATGAAGCAAGACTCTACTTTACCTTCAGCAACCAGTTTGGGAACAAAGCCAATGCAACTAACAAACACCAACAAGGACTTTTTATTTCCACCCTAAAACAAACACTGGAGGGCTATCTATACTGACTGAAAAAACCAGAATGATTCAAATAAATGATAATGAAGTTCAGTCTTGTATGAAGCCCTCCCTCATACTGTGACTATGCACACTGGGTATCAGGTCTTCCTGAGGAACTCATCCCCTAAACCCTGATGTAATCCTCAACCACTTAGCCTCCTGTGGTTTATTTAGCGGAATACGATTTAAAAGAAATTCTCCTGTTTGGATTGTAAACACCAACTTGTCCACATGCCCATGTGGTGCTGAGAAGCAATCCCTTATTCTAGGCCTCATCAGCAGGGGGTAATCTGTCCAGATTGACAGGAGCTGTTCCACTGTGCCAACCAAACAGCACAACATACATCTGCTCATTCCATAAGCTGGCCACATGCTTTCCCAGCCAAGACCAAAGCTGGTGGCCGCTCAGTCAGTCTTACCTGAAGCCTAAGAGCTCTGTTCCACAAAGGCCAGGACTTCCGCAGTGGAGCATTTGATTGTGTTAGTTGTTTCAGTTTAATTCATACCACTAATAAGACCACTTTATCACTTATTCACTAAAAGTGTTATAGCTTTTAAAACCTTGACCATACGTGCCTTGCATATGATTACTAGCTGAGCTACCTGGCACAGTTGTTAGCACAAAACAAATTTTTCTCAAAAAATATGAGAAAAAATAATAAAATATTTGTTTTAAGAATTTCTTTTTCCTTTAGATTATGAATTAGATTTTTGTTTTTATTTCCAAGGGTGCCAATATTAGTGGAGGGCACTATATTTTGTTTTTGGCAAAATATCTGCAAAATGACTGCTGACAACGCAGTGGTGGTTTTGGGGTTTTGCTGTAGTTCACAAACTGCCTGAAAGTCATGGTTTGATTCAGTTGGAGGATCATAAGTAAACATGCTAAGTCAACAAGCAGCTAAGGAGAAAATCATGAAACGACACTTGCACATGTGCTTCAAACATTTACTTGCAAAAGGGAAAACACTGCTGATATCTTGCATGCACCCTAGCACTAGTGCTGAGCTCAGGTGGATCGATTCATGACTCATTAAGAGATTCAACCAAAAAGAATGACTTGTTTGTGCACTGCCTTGCTATTGCGGATTCCCTCTGTACGTTTTAGTTCTGGTACTGCCCATGAATCACTGTAAAGACAACTCCTTGCCCATCTACACTCTTTATGAAAGATTCTGTCCACAATTATTGCTTGCGGTTCCATCACCAAAAGCACCGCAATATGGTCACTTAACCGATGTTATCTCTCGGTAAAAATTGTTTTTTTTTTTATATTGAAAGACAAATTTGAAAATTTAAAACAAATTAATTCTTTTATTATGGAAACCTGGAGCAATACCTTCATGACACCCACAAGGCTGCCTCACAAAACCTCAAGATGTCACAACATGCTCTGCTCTCATCTTTATGACAGCAGACAACTATTATTGCACAGCCCTGTTTAATTTCCTCTTATTCTAAATCACAAACATAAAGCTAAATATTCATTGTATCACTGGTAAGTAATTTATGAGCAGGCATTACTTGCACAGAATGGGCTGCAGTGCTCTATAAAAATAACCTGACAAGAGCTCTTCAGAGAGTAGTTTTCCACCCATGACCTGAGGGATAAGCCAAGAGGAGGCTCCCTTGTTGATATACAACTACAAAAACACGTGAAGAGTTTAACACCACTGAAGGGGTCAACAAGATCAAGTGAGGCTTGTTCATATGGGCAGCCTGTCAGGAGCAGTACTGTAAAGCCATCAATAGTCAATTGTCAAGACATAGTACAAGCAAAGTGTTAGAGAAAATAAATGATATATTAAATATTCACTGGTATTATTATTTTTCATTTATCTCTTCAACCAAAATGACTTGCTTTGTTAAGTTTTGTTTACTGAACCTCTTACTATTATTCACTCATTTATATATCTGGGTAATTTTTACAGCATTATTTCAGGGTCAGTTCCCTCATGACAGTTGCTAGAGCAGGAACAGGGATTCATGTCCAGGTTCTTGGGCTCCAAGTTAACAGCTCTAACCACTGCCTGCTGTTTCTTACACATAACAACATTTGTGTCCACAGCCTTGGGTTAAACGCTGTAAAAACATCCTATATACTATATACATCCTATGTAAACAGATGAACTCAATCTCATCCTTAGGATAATCTGGCAAGAAATTTGTCAACCATTTACAGTATCTGACATGACTCTGCATGTCTCAACATGTCAGCAGAGTAATGAAGCAAATTCATAAGGTCAGGCACCCAAAACAAAGCATTTGTTCCTGACCATGGTAACACAGGCTGGCTGTCGTTGTGGTTACTCTCCAGCGTAAGGAGGCACCAACAGCTCCGGAGGTTCGTGAGGAAGAGGCATCTCGCTGAGCTGCTGTGAGAAGCAACCTGCATGACCAGCCAAATCTTTGCACCAGCACCCTACATCATAACGCAACGTTATCACTGCAGAGCATCTGACCAACCCTGGGCACAGCAAGGTACAGTACTATATTGCATAGATTTGGCAACATGAGAATTTTTCACAGAACAAGAATACAAGTTTGACACTTTTCTAAAATCAGTTAAACCATTATGAATGTCAGGAAGCAAAACAATTTAAAAATCAGTTTAGACGAATGAATTTTACAGTGGAAGCCTTGGCTTGTAAAAAGACTGTTTTACTCCAAGTTTGTAATAATACTATTATATTTTAGTGCTAGTATTACATCATGGTACTACAGCATTAATGTCCTCAACTTTGTGGGAATCATTTAACTTTTTTTATTATCTTGTTAGCCAAGGTATTAATAAAACTCTAGGGGCAAAACTACAGCGTCATAGTTTCAGATCTCACACTGCAATCTAAAGTCCCAGGTTTAAATCCCTGCACCCAACACAGTATCTTTCAACAAGGATCTTACTATGAACCGAGTAAAACTGCATAAATGAGTAAATTAATGCAAGTAGCTTAGTAAAAAAAAAAAAAAAAAAAATATTGCTGTAAGTTGAACAAAGGGCACTGGGCAGCCAAAGATTAATGTGCTCCTTTGTTTTGGGGCAAACACGATGAACCACTAAACAGAATTCTGATCACAAAGATAATAGGTAACCAGAGAAGTCAGTTCACAGCACGCATGAAGTGCAGGAGACTCCCACCCATTACTTTTCACGCCATGTTATTTTTAGTGATGATGTGCCACAGGTGGTGTATGAGGCTCATGAGCGTAGTTAGGACACCAAGCCTCCAGATGGCCCAAGCACAGAGAAGTGACCTAAACCATCTCACTCTGCTGCATGAAGAGGACAGGGAGAGTATGAACAGGCTTGGCCGGCATAAGAGGAGTATAGATGGTTGTCGAAACAATAGATTCCAAGGTTCCTCTGCAAATTACTGTCTGTTCTGAAATGCTGCAACCGACCGCTCATCACCTGGGTACTGGCGACTACTCCTAAAACCCGATGTGCAACTACCATTAAAGTTTACCACAAACCACTTCACGTCTCCCCTACCTCAACACTACTCTGAGATTCAGCTGTGACTGCAGAGTTTTAGGGAACCATAACACATCACTGACCACGGCCGTCTTTGGTTTCCGGTTCACCGAATGCTGGATTTGCTCTCGTCCTTCTTAAATGTCAGGGGAGAGAATATGTTCTACGGCTGGAGATCCCTGCCCTACTTTTGCAAAAGTAATCAATTGTGAACTAAAATGAGAGTCCCAGAATTTTGCCCAGACTGCGGATATAGAAAATTGTACAGAGCAGTTCGCTCAGCACCATTACAGCTAAAATGATAATATTATTAGAAATTAGTATGTACGGGTACTGTTCATATAAAGTTTTTTAATCCTGTCAGATATTCAAACATTACACTGTTTGATGCCCATTTGCATACTCCTTACATTGCAATCTAACCTGTGGGTCTATAGTAGAGGTTCTGGGATGTACAACCCCAAAGAATGATTCCTACCACATTTTGGTAGCAGTAATATTGACATAAATTCTCTAACACTGTCTCAACAACCAATAAAAGAGCATAGTGCTATGACTCCTACTTCTGGGGGCTGGAACATGGGCTCCCCAAGGAGCCTCCTGAACAGGTGACCTGTTTGAGTGGGACACATACACACAGTGACCTAGTAAAGGTGGCCTGGTAGTGGAAAATAGGGTTTCTTCTCTATTGTCTATCCAATCACTTGGGCAAGGTAAAAGCCTTCCAGAAACTTCCACATCATGAAGTTCGGGGCACAACTTTGAAACAGACCAATTGGTGGATCAGTTTCAACAGATTTAGTAGCAACAAACAGTCAAAAAAATTTGACACGTCACTTTATCTCTTCAGCTCCTACAGAGGATAGCACTTTGAACCCTGGCGGTTCTGAATAAAAGAGAACTTTTGGCTGAACAGAAAACAGCACTGATCCTGGTGGGAATACACAGCAAAGCTATGACCAATGGTCTTTCCTATGCAGGATCTTCTATTAGAGAAATTTTAACCAAACAGCTTAATGCTGCCAAAGTAAAATATACCACAAAGTGATCAGAACCTCAGCTAAGACAAAGATGACACCAGCTTCCATAATATGCTTTAACAGCTGTGTGTGCAGAACATGAAACAGTAGAAAACCCAGAGCTAAAGTAAACCATAAGTATAGAAATAGCAACATGGTTTAAGTTTATTTACATAGGAAAAGGGTATAAAGGTTAAAAACCCCCCAAGAAAAGGTATGTCTCATGTTCACTCCAGTGTTACGTGGTGCTCATTCAAACAATTCTGCCTGTTTCAGAGTCTAGTGTGTTCCTTCTCCACTTATAGGACAGCTCTGAAGAGTGTGCTGACATGGACAGCGGTGGGAATTCATGCTTCTGTGCTCCAGAACTTTCCCAGACTCTAACTTCCCTAAGGGCCACTTGCTGATCATGCATCGCAGCACACTGTGAAGCCTGAAACACTTCAGTTCACCCTGGAGTCAATGCAAGCCTGACGGGTTCGCTTTATGCAGATGTGCACATCTGTCCAGACATAGTGGGGAATGGAATAACCACACTTAACACTAGTGCTTATATTTTATATGAACAAACAGTAATTGCACTGGTTGGATTCTTCAGTAGGTCAAACTGGGGACTTGCTGCATATAACAGGTCTGTGGTCACATGTCACACATTTACTGCACATTTATTAATTTAGCTGATACATTCCTGTTGAATGCCACATACAACTGAGAGCAAACATTAGCACACTGCAAAAACTTAATTTTTAGATACTAACATGTGGTTACCAAACTGCAGCTTGTTTGTTTGACACTGCCATTTTGGTGAGCCACATTATTCAAGCAACTGCCTGTAGAAGTGAGATTCTAACAGCAAATACACAGATAACAGCACCAGGTAATTTTGGGAAAAAAACTGGTCTGAAAGAGGTAAGTATAGAGACTGTTCTTGAATGTTAGAAGGGTTCATTCCAAAAGCTGACAATTTCATATTGATTTCATTCGGACTGTTTGACTGTTGAGATCGATGCTGTTCAATGATTAGCAGCAGACTGGAATAATGGGTGACTATGGATGACTCATATTGTGAGGTTGGTGGTCCCAAACAAACCAGCCTCACAGGAGATATAGTTCTTGTGGCTGTGACTCTTATATTTGATTTGCTCCGTTGCTGTGACTCCTATGTGCTGTGAAAGCAGCAGCAGTTTAGCACTGTTCCCAAGGGGCCAGACACAAATGCACTGCTGGCTCAAAGGCCTTCATCTTAGACCTGCCACACAAACAGGAACACCAGCCACCAGGATTACCTGCGATCACTTACAAAAAATGTGAGCTGAACACTCATACAAGAAAGGGTTCAAAGCATCAATTATGCAGGGTTGCATTACACCTATTTATAAAAACCTTTTAATAAAAAGAAGGGTAAGTGAAAAAGCACAGCTATGGATATGTGAAAATTTCAGTGTGAGACCAAGAAAATAAAACAAACAAACAAACAAACAAACAAACAAACATCAGTGCATGTTCTTCTCAGGACCCATATGAAATATCCATATCTGATAGCGTATTCACAATAAAAAGACAGCCTTCAGAAGCTTACAGCGTAAGCACACACGCTGTGCTGAATGGACATACCTTTGAATGGTGCCCTGGAGCGACCTAGTGTAAGGCTGGCTTCCTGAAGGTGCAGCTGTAGACAATTCCCTGGAAAACAGCACAATAGAAGTCAGGTTCCAGTAAGAACAGCATCAATTGACTGAACATTTAAGTCATTTTCCAAACTGGCTTCAATGAGCCTTTATAATCTTCCCTGTAATTCTGTTCAAAGTCAAAACACATTAACAGCCTAAAATTGTAAGAAGCTGCATTTCTCAAGACCTTTCCCAGGAGTATCTGGCAAACACAGATGAATAGAGGAAACCCAACTTGTGCAGAACAGATCTCTCAAAGCGATGCAAACTTGCACTTCAAAAAAACTTTAAAAGACTGCACAATCACATTTTCCAAGTCAATGGTACAATGAGAGATGGATTTCCACACATATAAAAGGAAGAGTGAGGGGACAGTGAAATAAAGGAGATAAAGAAAAATCTGATTCAGCATGTCCAAAATTGAGCAAGAAAAACTCAGTATCCAACATCTACATATGGAAGCAGAAGAACTATGAAAAGATCTGCAACACTGCGTGCAAGCCCCACCCCACCCAACAAAGGCATAACCCTCCCAGCCCTGCAATCACCACAACAGCTGTAGGTTCCAGAGATGATGGCCAGCTCATGATCCCTGTAACCATGGAGAGGGATTTATGGCCACATCCCCTCAACTGTGCAGCTCTTCCTGGCACCCCCCCATCACCACAGATTATGACAGAATGTTCCCATCTCGTATGGATGAGTGCAAATAGGATCTGAAAGGGGAAATGGGAGCAGACCCACAAAAAAAAAAAAAAAAAAAAACAAAAAACACCACACATTTTCACACAATGTCTCTAATGTCTGCCAAATTTTCACCCATCAATCTGCCTAGGACTGATCAACATACATGAATGACACTGTATTGCACTGTTCAATAGAAAACAGTTAACACAAAACAGGTTTACTTCAACCGGGGGCTACAGTGACTACAGCATAGGCAATTCGGAGCCTTCAGTCCACACGTCTTTGTACTGCAGGAGGAAACGCAAGTGGCCACAGGGAGAACTAACTCAAGCAAGACTGAACTACATTACAAGGCATGCCTGAACCCACAGCCGAGAAGCCGCGAACCACCAGCACTGCTCACTTACCGCACCAACTGGTTCAAGACACAAAACTAAAAACGTGCATCTTGATAGTCAAATTACCCAGATGAAATTTACATCTCCGGCATGTCAGAAAAGGTGGCTTGGTGGTGAGAACCTTCGCCTTCCACTTGAGGAACATTGTACGAAAACTGCATATTGCTGTATATTATAAGGCACCTGTTAAATGTGAGTGTGCTGCTCACACTAAAAAATATCATTTTCCAACTTACCCTCATATTTTTAAAAAACCACATGCCAGCCAGTGAAGGTATTTATCGATGTTATTTTAAGATAAATCCAGAGCACTGTAAGAATGGAGTCTCAAGCTCCACCCTCAGCAATACTTGCGCCAGAAGTTCAGCACATGCAGGATTCATAAACACTCTTGTGTCGTGAGAACAGGACTGGTATCAGCTGTTAAGCTGCCCTCAGGGATAAAATGAGGTTGAAGTGCATCTGAGCACAATGACTCGACTGAATCATACACTTTTTTACGGTTCCACGAGCTCACGCTTGGCAAAGGATGTGAAGCCGCAATTGCACACAATCTACGTACGATAAATTAGCGCTTGCTTATCAAAAAATGACTGTGTCCTGAGGCTATGCTGCTTTACAAAAAAATCCGACAGAACTTCTGTTTAAATCATACAATGGAAAGCATACACTCCGTAGAGACCATTACTCATCAGCTGTGGTTTCCAGCAAAAAGGAAGCCAGGTGATGACATGCACAACACCAAGTGCCCTCTGTGAAGGTGGGGGGCCAACAACAACCGTGCATGTTCTGTCACCATTTACAAGGCCCTTACATAGGGGAGGCGTCAGCAGTCTGAATGCACCTGTCAAAACCTGTGCAGGACTCTGCGTTCCCTGGGTGCGTCACACGTACTGCTGTGGGGGTCAGAAGTCACCAAAGGGCTGCGGGGCTGTAGAACAACATCACCTCCACCACCACCACCACCACCACAATAAGGGCTTTTCAAACTGGCCCAACCACACTGGCTGTTGTAATACTGAGAAAAGCACAATGAGGTTTCCTAATGTTACAGTTTAAAGCCAGATTAAGCTCCATCTTTCAGTAAATTTACAGTTTACATAGTAAAATACTACACAGTAAAATACTAAACTTCCTAGGAAAACGATAAAATATACCACATGCTGCCAGTACTGTATATTTGCCAGTTTTGTATTTTTCGACATCTGGGACTCTCGAGTCTGACTTTGTTTTTGTCAGAGCAAAAGAACCCTGATGTCAAACCCCACGATACACTGCAGGAGTGTGTACGGCACCTGACACAACTCAGTAAAATCTACATTCCCGTGTGAAAATTTCAATGGATATGAAATGTTTCTTTATCTTGGCAGTTTTCTTCATTAGAAAATTACTGAGAGTCCTCTCACTGTGAGGGTGGTTCTTACCTTTTACTTTTTATATTATTGCACATATTAATACTTGTTTAAGTGCAGTTCTGTCACTACTTTGCTGTATGTGCTGCTGTAGCATCACGCAATTCTCCTTTGGGATCAATAAAGTTTTTATCCATCTTTCAACAAGTACATACATATTTGTACTTTTTGGCCAGTTGACGCAGCAACTGTTCAGCATTTCTCTGTTCTCCATCTTGTGTGCATTTACTGCCGGGAGCGCAAAGAGGAGGACTGCACCACGATGTCAGAATCAAACTGGTTTTGTAGATAATTGTTTAAATTAATTCTAAACAGCTACGCATTGACACTTAGATTTCACCAATAGTTCAAACCAATACTTGATGCAATCATTGTTCTCCAGGTGAGCACAACGTTTAGGCGACACTGGGTTACAGCACAGAAAGGTTGTCTTTGTGGAAGTTTTTCGAAGTAAGGGAGAGCAACTTCGTCTCGACAGCCACAACTTGTTCAGTGCAGCTTCCAATGCGGTCAGCAAACACAGAATTTGCTCCTGCAGGGCAGAGGTGTTCTTGTTTAAGAAAAACCTCCCCTTGTGCCAAAAAGTAGAACGATACACTTTCAGAAAAATGTACTGTTATTATTAAATGTTATTATTTATCACTATCATTTTGCCCTTTTTTATATTTTCATTATTTCAGTTGTTGGATTTTTTTTTTCCCATCAAACATAAAGTAAAAAAGTTATGTGGGATTTAAGGATACAACCTACAAAACCAGTCCCTTGTGAAGGATCAGGTAGCTATTTGTGTGTGTATTGGTATTGCAGAAAATTAAATAGAAATTTACAAATATAAGCATCAGCACAGAATTCTCCTATTATTGCAGTAATCCCTAGTCAATAGTACCAGTAGCTCCCAAAACAGCAGCACTGGCATGGCACAGCTCAAGCTCTGCCTCCTCAGACATCTCCTCCTGCATTCACAACAAGCCCTGATACAGAAGGGCCTCCTGTGCTTATGTCTGGAGATATGGATGGCTTATAAACAAGCCTCAACAGCACCATTCATGGTTCCAGTGGACCACCCCAGGGTCTGCTCAGGATAGAAAGCTGTAAAGTGTTTGCACATTGAAATATTCATATGTTGTATTTAAAGCATACAAACAATGAGTTAACAGAAACGTTAAGGAAGCATGAGCTCGGCTGCTCACCGCACCGCCCCACACCCACTGATCTATGGACAGGGTTATTTTATTTAAAGCTGGAAAATGTGGTCAACAATTGCTGGAAACATGGTTTAGATAAGTGAAACCCTTTCATCCGGTTTACAAACCGCAGGCAGCCACAGAGTTCACAGTGCAGCTTGTAACAGGCCAGGGCAGCACCCTTGGGGTGAAGATGTATGAACTGGCCTTCCTAGCTAACACCTTGCGGACACCTGGCTGACAAGTTTATGCAGCAGTTTTCCCAACCAGTGGCCCAGGATTAAGATGGGAGTTCCAATCAGATTTGAGTTTCTACTCTGATGCCCCCAGGTCGGCCAGGTCCCCCCCTTCAGTCAGACACTTTTGTCTTAATTGCACCTCCAGGAAGGGAGACCAGAAGACTGAAAGGTGGTCAAGGCTGTTTCTCCTCATGCAGAGCCTTCCACTGGCCCTCGCTGCATCTTCCTTCACATGCGAGTGTTACTCTACACGAAGGCCTGAGTTCAGCACAGGTTGACATAACTGATCACAACGCAAGTGACCCGATGTGAAATGTGACATTAAACCATCACAGTCCTAGCACACCACTCAATGCGAGTTTTGCATAAAGACTTCCTTACTACATCCTTCATAGCGCTTCTGCTGTGAACTCACAGGTTTTCATTTCCTACTCATGATATCACAACCATTGTGGTTCCTGACACTTGCAAATGGATTCCTTATTCAGCAGCGAACACAGCCGAGAGCTTCTGGCTTTGATCCCACAGTGTGAATGGTAAGATATACAGAATAAGAAAGAACCCGAGGACATGGATGAGCAATGAGAAAAGTGAATAACACGAGTTGCTCAGGAGAAACCTAAGAATCCTGAATAGAGACATCAACATCCATTAAGTCTAGCAAATACACAGAAAAATCTGGTAAAGGAAAACTGTCCCACAGGGGTATGAGACACCCCCCCACAGACAGCAGACTAACAAAAACTGTTTTTTCTTTCTGTGCTGAAAGATGCTGCATCAGTGCTGCTCACTGCTTTCATATCCCACCCTCACAGCACCGTCTGTACAGTATATAATACTGTACTGCTTTCTAAAAGCTGCATCTTTCTTTAAGCTATGCCTGTTTCTTTCTGAATCACCCATCCCACTGTGTTTTGTCAGCACTCGGCTAAGAATCTGCACTGATGGCTCTGTGAGTGTTGTGAATGCTGTATCCAGAGTGTCTTTTCTGCATGCGGTTACCAATGGCACCGTGGCTATAACAACAAGCCTACCAATGACAAAGCAAGTCATTATGCCATGTAGAATGAGTGCCTGGCACATACTATATTGGACACACACACACACACACACACACACACACACACACACACAGCTGAGGCAAGTCCGTAAACCTCCAGTTACCTCGCTAGAGTGTTTGTCCCTTTACGTGGACAAAGGAACAGCCTGGCTGGTATGAACACTATGCATACACCCCTTTGTGACATTATGTGACCCAGTGTGGGGGACATACGGGGGCTTTGCTGGACTGACTCCAGCACAGAGGACCAGGGCTAGAGCTGAGTCAGTTACTGGGTAGCAGGCAGAAGCCAGGAGAGAACCCACTTGCATTAGGAAGGAGGTGGAGGGGAGGAACTCAGGGCTACATCAGGAAGCACAGCTCCTCGTTCTCGTGCTAGCCTCACATGCTCATCATCCCCCCCAGGAGTGATGACATCACTCTGTTCTCTCCTTACAGGACTTATGGGAAGGACATGGACCCCCCCCACAAGAATTAGTAGCAGTGCTAATCACAAAGGTGAGAGTGTGACCCACTGGTGTGACCCTGATAACAGCACGGCCTACTGTCCGCTGACCTGAGAGCGTATGGGACACCGGAATAACATGTCAGACGGATTGACTCCTCTGAAATACTGTTAGAAAGCAGAAAACAATGTATTAAACATGAACAATAGAGAATCAGTACATCCTGGTTGTGTTTCATAGCAACCCCCCACCAGCAGTGCTGGCAACGATTTTTGAAAGGTATGACCGTACCAGTTACCTGAAAACACCTGTACACCCTTTTTTTTTTTTTAACCTATTTACATGAAACACAACTCTCTGGTAACCATGAAAGTGAAATACTCAACACCACAACTCTAAATGGTGCTAAGTTTTAAATGCAAAACCTAGATTATCTGACACTTTTGTTCAACACTGAGTTGCAATGTTAGTTTAATAATATACTGAAGTGCACATTTTTACTAAAGCATCACAAATGGGACTCGAATCCAGGACCCGTTGATTGCACCCAGTTTGCCCTTACAGGAGGAACGCCATGGAAATGTCTCTTATGAGCCGGAAATCTTAAACTGCCATCTCGGGTCAAGATCAATTCGGAAGGACAGAGAGGGAGGAGGCTCTACTACAAAGCATGGAATGCAAATATTTTTCTATCTCAAATTAATCTTCTGTGCAGAATGTGCAGAGGAATTCCTCCTTCCGTTTAACAAGGCAGAAAACCAGTTTTGTTTTTATCAAGGAGACATAAGCAGACTATGATGGGGTGTGTGACTGTGAGAGTGACCTAACCAAGTCACAACCCTGCGGATGTGTTGTGTGTGGGGCAAGAGAAGTCAGGCTAAAAGAAAATTTATGAACAACATAGTTAATTAACAAAATAATCATTAGTTGTTCAACAAACAATCTTTTGTGCGTTTTTATCTACTTCTCATATAAGTGAATAAGATTAAGAATGAACAGGATATTACTTTTGCCTGAGTTCTATTCAGGGGAAAATCTTTTGAATAAACTAAATGCTTTCACCGGGGGGAAAAAAAAAGAAACTTGCCACGAGTAGTGTAGTTTAATTGTATGTACAGGTTTTGATTGTTTTCATGAACAATCAATATAAATTGACAAAAATGCACAGGATGGATATGATCGGATCGACCAGGAGGTCTTGTGGCAATGTAATGGTACTAAATGTGTACAAAATTAGAGGTGCAAAGTCTTTAAAACCCAACGTGAAGCTGAAAAGAGGGCAGCAAATTGGCCTTGGACCCTCACAGGAAATTTCAAATATATATAATATAAAAAATTACATTTGCATGGGATTTTCTAAACATCGCGGTTATTTCTCTTTCTAAGCCCCATATTAATTTTCAACATTATTCTTACTAAGCACCCTGAGGCAATCTACTGGGAAGGCTGCTGTACAAAATATAAATATAAATTTAATGAAACCTATACAGCTGATACTCCAGAAATTAACCAGCTGATAAGTACATTTCATCTGAGCTGAACTGTGAAGTCATTCAAAGGTGTGTCCAAGTGCCTCAACAATGCCTCTGTTTAGAGAGGTGTCAGCGTGCTGTCGAATGACGCCCTGCGTCACAAAGTGTCAACAGAACACACCCGGTTCACCTCCTCTCCATGGCAATGTAGCTCTGCTCTGTCCATCACCCGTGTCACCTGGTTCATAGCTGCACGCGGGTACGTTGCTCAGCATCTCTTCATAACAGCCAAATATTACAGCACAGCTCATTGAATAAGGATACGCAGAAAGGGCTGTGACCTCATTGGCGGAGAAGAGAGTAAAGAACAAAAACTGGTGCCATTAGACTTTTACGCTGTGTAAATAATGAACAAAATAGAATACTACGTGTGGGTCACAGACACTGCAGATTACTATCATAAATCCCCCATACAGATGTGCATGAATTACATCCGCTAACTGGGTGGTAATGGCACCCATTAACAATTAACTGACTGTAAATAGGAATATATTTGCAAGCATTTAATCGCGCTGCCATAAAGGTGAGCGGCTGTCAGACGCCGCCTTGGTGCCGATGCCATGCATTCAGATGTGACATAAGATGCTAATCGCCCCCCCCCTCAGATCCTCAAGATTTTGCACAGGATACAGGTAAAGCCACACACTACTGCCAGTCCCCCAGTACAGTGGCTGAAGTTCTTTAATGCCAGCTTTGGTCCACCACCACCCTGACCAGAACAAGTAGTTAAAGATAATGGATGGGTGGATGTTGTTAAACTGGTACATGGGGGGGGGGGGTTCACCCTCTCTCCACCCTGGTGTTGAGACACACACACACACACACACACACACACACACACACACACACACAGAGGGATGTGCCAGCCAATTGTGCTTTCCGTGGTAAACAGCTGGTCCAGCTTCCAATCCAATGAGTAAGACTGTACCTCAGCAAGTGACGCCCTCCTGCCTTTGACCTTCTGCTGTCTCAGGTGGCCTTCACAGTCAAACCTGCTACCACTCTGCAATGCTTCTATGTTGATTCCTGCTGGCTCCTCACATTCCTTTTGTCTCTCTAGGCAACAGGTACAGGAGACCCCTTACTGACACATACAGGAGGGTAAGTTGTCCCTTTTAGCCATTCACAGTGAAACACATTCATTTGTTTATATGATGCATTTCTCCGACATCAGGTTTGTACAGCGTACAGTGATTTACCCATTTATATATCCGGGTTACTTTTATTGGTGCAGTTCAGGACAAGTACCATGCTAAAAGATACTTACTATAGCAGGAGATGGGATTGAAACCTATGACCTTCTGATTGTAAAGTGAAGTGGATGTTCCCGTCTAACACCTGTCAGCACTCAGTCTTTGCTCCTGGGCTGAAAGAATCAGTCAACTCCCCCCTCCGTGTTGTTGCCTATTTTCTCATTTTTACAGGACTCCCTTTATACCTTGAACCTTGTACAATGCTCCCCACCCACAAAACACATGCAAATAAAATATTTCTGTTGAGTTCATTTTACACAATACGGCTGCAGACTCAGCTTCTGGAGCCACGAGGAAACACAAAGCGACTAATCCCTGCCACGATCGTGTCGGCCCGCTTGAACAAAGGAACTGAGCCTTAAATCCAGCCAGACAAAACAGTGCCCCCTCTCACTCACTGTCACACACACACACACACACACACACACACACACATGTGCAGTTTTTCATGCAAAAGCACCGTTTTCACCTTTTATACTAACTTCTTTCCTGTCAAAGACTGTGGGCTCTGCTTTGTTCATTCAGTCAGAAAAGAGTGCAAAGAAGCAACTTAGGCTTTAAAATATTATAATCAATCATGTTTACATTCACTACATGCAGTTTGTGTGTGTGTATAAAACGCAGTGACACAAACTAATGACAATGAGCCACAGAAAAACAATCCAGAGTAGAAATAAACAACCTACTTATCTCAGAACAGCAAACTTAAGCCGAGCATTCAATACGATCACCCGTAAATATAAACCACGGCAATAAAAAAAAATTGCTACTCAAAGGAAACTGAGACACCAGCTTTTGGAGAACAGGTGTGCATTTAATGAAGTTTTTAACGTTATTTTTCCCCCACATATTGAGGGAACGTAACACAACAAAAGGCGTTGACTGCAGTGGCACGAAAGCAGCAAAAACAAGAGCAGCTCGGTATTAAACCTTTTCTTTTAACGCCCTCAGTAAGGGGTCAGAAATACCACGGTAAAGCAGGTATCTGGCAGTCACACTGTCGCCCTGCAGCGTCTCATAGGACAGAAGGCCGCCACATTAACTTAGGAGCGCTGAACTGCGCTGCAGGCACACACAAGGTGAACACGCCCCCGACCCCACAGGTGAACTCGCACCTTCAGCCTCAGCGGGTCTGACACCAGTAGCAACCGAATCCCTCAAGGAACCGAGATCTTCTTACACCTCTGCCTCCAGTCCTCACGTCAGCACCCAGATCCAACGTGCTCGCCTTCAGACACTATCGTCTTCTGCCGAGTCGACCTCACCTCTCTCAGCAGCACCTCACATCCTTCCCTTTCACGTCTGACGCCAGCGGCAGCAAAGCAGTAGCTTCGCCTTCAGGTGAGACCAGCATCCTGCCGCAAGGTGACCACACGACACCGCGTCCACGCTCTAACTGCGCCTGCACCTGTGGAGCGCGGCCGCCAACCTGAGGCAAAGTGGCTGCGACGCGACGTGAGGCCACACGACGCCACAGGATGCGCCCCCCCCGTCGCCGCCGTCGTCGTTTGCTCACCGAATGGTGGCCGCCCGCTCTGCTGCGCGTTCCGACGCTGGACGCCCGCCGTTGCCAGCCGTGCCGCCGTCGCCGCCGTTCGGAGTCGCCAACGAGCAGCGGGAATGCGCGTGCGCGCTGCGCGGGTGACCTCACCGTCGCCACAGGCGCGCGGGAGCGCGCGTACGTAAGGCGTGCGCGAGGAAGCGGCCTGCGCCACAGAAGCAAGCAAGCAAGCAGGCGGGCGGGCGAGCGATGGCGCAGTTTTGCGTTTTATTCACCGAAATACAATAAAATACCAAGACAATAAAACGACGACGCAGCAACGTCACACGAACAAACGGGGGCAGAAATTTCATCTGTCAAACAGTGCAGCCGACAACTTGTTGCACACTGGAAATAATCGCTTGAAAGCGAACTGCGTTGTATTCGCCGGTCTCCAGGACTTTTCTAGAAAAAAGGCCATTTTCCCAGCTTCACGTAGGGTCGTCCGCTTCGTTTTACTTCACTTATTTTCCTCCATGGGAATTCACTTCAAGCCGTCGTCCCAAACAACTGAACGTGGATTTTTCTCCCCCCCCACCAAACTAAACCCAAGAAATAAATTAAAAAGCGGCTCACCTGCTTCCCTCGCATTTTTTGCGCAGAACTGAACACAAAGCGCAGAGAGATGAAACACGTGAGAATCTTGTGATTTATTTTGCACTCATTCAAGTGATAAGAAACGAGCCAATACTTAAAGGTTCACCTTTCCACACAATTCTCTACAGGTACATACAATCACAAACCTTTTCACAAAGTGCCTTTTCGAAAATAACTATAAAAATAAAGGAACATGAACAAATTGCAGCAATTTAAAAAAATCCTTTTTTTTAGCACCAATCAAAACACTGTTTATGCTCATGCAAATTTTTGCTATATGCTATGGTGACAGTCGTCGGTGACTAAGAAATGGACACAGAAACGTTCATGAAGAAACCATCAAAAAATGTCAGCAGTTCATAAATATACAGAGTGAGCTGAGATGCGGAAAGGAATACAATTTTTGTTTTTTTTTTTTTTGTTTTTTTAAAAAAAAAAAAAAAAAAAAAGTGTTTTCCTAGTGAAACCGTGCAGCTCAATCGGCATAATGCTTCGGAACATCCCAGACAGCTGGAAACATCTGGAGGAAACACCGTGCACCTGAAAGACTGGCCTTCACCCAGCCACCTTCTCCATGTTCAGCTTTGAAAATCATAATCCAGACTCTTAAAACAACGCTGAACTCACGAATCGAACAATTTAACCGCTTCTTGTGTGAACAGCATCGTTTCACGTGAAACGTGTAAGTGGTTTTCATAGTGGCTGTGCGCCATAAAAAACTCAAACTGATTCCGATTAATATACCGAAGTGGGAAAAGTTGCTTTGTTTTGGACTGCGGTGCCCTCAGATGGAGGGAAAACCTCATCTTCCGCAGCCTTGTTGGTTACGGCCTCCGTGCGGGTGGAGGTTTTTATGCCTACGGTGTGGTGCAGTTACACCTGGCTATACCTGGGAGACAAGATGATGCTGTAAAAGAGTGCAGGCCAGCAACTGAGCGAGGTACTGTGATTTGATCATTTTAAGACCTTTTCTCGCTTCTTTTGGTCGTGATTTACATGCTGAAATTCTGTCTCATTTCGGGCCTTGGGTGATGGATGCGTCAGACACACAGCATCACATCTCATGCCTGTCACCGGGTCATTAGAAAGCAACATGTATACAAACCTTTAAAACATTTGTGTTTTGAAATGCATGCTGTCGAAAGGTGCTATGATACAGTGTTAAAGGTATTAACATGGATTTGAAAGCCTTCACAATTCTGTTTAAAATATTTCAGCTTCAGTTTAAATTTGTAGGGTTCATTTTTTTTGCAGTAAATTCCTGCCGTCTTTTACGTTGGAGGCATTTGCTGGACAACTTGGTGGCGATGCTCCAAAAGATGCACACAAAATGTATAATCTCCTTTCGGAAAAAAATAACACTTCACTCTGCGTCCATCCTTAAATCACTTGTGTCTCTTCAGTTGGGGGAAAACAAAAATGTGACACCTGAACATCCTGAGTTGAGAACGTGACTAAAAGTTCAGTAATCAGTAGAAGAGGTACAAACATCACTTGTACAAAATAAGCACTGCTGGACAAATAAACATAAAAAATTAAATTAATAAAACATTAATTTCTTTTCCCACAAATCAATACAAAATACAAAACTTCATACTGATCTTTTGAGGAAAATAAGTCTTAAATGTGTTCTTTAAATTAGAGCAGCTGAAAGCAGGCAGCAAAGGCCCACAATATTTCCCAATTTGCAGAAGGCTGGATGTTCACCAAATTCCCCACCCAGGTAAAGTGTGTGTTGCACCGCATTCTGTTAAAACCGCTAGAACTTTGTCCTGAACCCACTTCTGAGAATTCACATTAGAAAGAAAGGACAGGATAGAGGCTGAAGACAGCCCCTCTGTAAACACAACTACTAAACCAACTTTAAATCTGTGCACATCGTACTTTCTTTTTTAAACCATGTATACATGCTGAGTTGGTTTTAGCTTTTAACGGATCAGTCCTTCAGTAATCGTAAAGAACACCTTGTTTTAAGAAAGTGTATGTTACTTAGCAATTTCAGTTTCTGCACTACTGCTAACCTGACTTGAACGCTGAGAGAGAGCACAGTGATTTTTTTTAAAAGATGCGTGACCTTTTTTCTCGAGATCAAATAAAATGCAACGTTTTGAAATGAGAAGCAGTGGATAGACACTGGCCTTTCACCCCATTTGTCCCTAAAACAAACGGGCAAATGTGTCGAAGCATATGGATTTCATCACCACATTTGGGCTTCAATAAAAAAAAAAAGGAGCACAAAAGATATGACATAATTACGCTTATTTCATTATATTGTAAGTGCTACAAGTAGGACACATGTAGTACAAAGGTTAAGTGGTATTCAGCATAACTACAGGACCAACCATACTGAAGAACAGGAACCAGCAGCTCTACACAGCTGCTCAATGATCACACCAAAACAAAGGGTTTGAGGGTTGACCTCATCTATATCCTTGGCTGATACTCCTTACTGGTTACATATACTGAATGTGGAGCTTTCTCATTTTTTCATACACACCCAAGAAGATGCCATAACATAAAGCACATTGCATCAGGACTACTCTACATCTATAGCACTATGTATTTGTTCTGCTCTTAGTATCAGTAAATTATCCCAGTCAACACTGATTTTACAACCCAGAAAAAAAAAAAACTGAACTGGTTTTATCACTGTAAAATATATTTAAAAAAAACCCATTTTGTTAAGTTTTCAATATAAAAATCATTAAGCATTTGTCTTAATAGTAGGTAAAACTTTCACTGTTGTAAAACCTGCTCAGGATGTTTCTTCTTCACAAAAGTTCTCTTGCAAACCTGGAATAATTTGGAATTTATTTTGCATACAAGCACAGGTGCATCCATGCACATTTGCAAAATAAATGTGAAAGTATTCCAGGTTTGATAGCGCTGTCCTCGTTATCTTTATTACCAGCTTTCGGTGGCATTCCAGCACCCAAACAAAGTGAACACTGGCTATTGGAACTGAGCAATTTATCATCATTAAAATGTGTTTCATACATCACTAACAACAATTATGATATCAAAATCAGTGCAGTTTTCTTGGTTGGTCTTAATTTACTGAAGACAGATGTGTTTGTGTTGTGGCATAGCAGTGTTGTATTGAACTCCACCGTGGTGTTTGGTCCTGTTGCAGCAGTTGCCGTGGTTACCAGATGCCGCTAGACCTGCCACCGGGGGGAGCCAGAATCCTGGCTGAAGACCTCTTTGGAACATGGTCGTCTATCTGGGAGCCTGACACAGATGCAGTTTAAAAAAAAAAAGATTAGTACAGCACCCTCAATTATTGGTGGTCCATTTCCAAATACATGAGACTTACAGTTACCAAGCAGATTCCTACTGTGCCTTCCCAAAGACGAGCAAAATGTTTCACAAACAGATGTCCTTATATCATAATGTTGCTTACATTTAGGCCTAGACGCTTTTATTTGAAGTCATGTTCTTTTACGTTTGCGATAAACACAAATTGACCATTATGTTGCTACAGCTTCTGTTTTTACAGGAGCACTTCAGGCTGATCACAAAACCCCTTTCCTGGAAAAGTAACCAGGATTCTTTGGGCTACAACTCCATGTCCATAACAGGAATGCCACCAACTTGCCTTGCCAATATTTCAGTGCTAGTGTTCATTTTAAACGTACTGGTCCCACATGCTGTGTGTCTTTACCAGACAGACTGAAGCTAGACTCATGCAGGTCCCTCATGCCCCCATGTCGAGTGCAGGGCCGGGTGGGTGTCACTCCATCGGGGGGTCCAGACTCCTTCTTCCCAGAATTGTGCGCCATGGCAACATCACCGCTGTAGGGGGCACGCTCCACGCCCTTCAGAGCTTGGCACTGTAACACGCACAGGTGTCAAATATCTGTGAAGTGTACACTACTTTGGAAATGTGTCTGCCAATTGCATAAACGTACATGTCAATCCAACAGACTGTGGCCAACGGCAGACTCTGACCTCTTGCATTCTCATGTGTGTTATAAAAATATCAGTAGCAGAACAAGAACATAACTTCAATAGAGATATCCACAGTGAGGATGAGATAGCACTACAATACAATTTGAGTTTTAGCACTAACAATCATTTTGTACACTTTTTCATTCTATTTTGCTAATTTAATTCTGTTAAAATGTGTTTCCAGATGTTTGCATGAATTTCCTGAGTGGGGATAAGTGTGGATAAGTAAAGCATATATTTGCCCAGTTACATTTTAATTTATACGAGAAGATGTGCTGTCAGACAGTTGTCACAGCTGGAAATTTGTATGAAGAAGCCTGTGGACTGATGGTGCTGTGCTTCCTCTAACCTTTTCTCTCTGGACCATCTTCTTGTAGAGGAAATCAGGGAAGGTTCTAAGAGGGTAGAACTTTCCGGAGCCTTCAGCGCACGTGAAGACACCATTCTCACAGACTACACGGCCGCGGCTGATGGTGACCAGGGGAACCCCATGGCAACGTAGGTTCTCATAGAGATTGACATCCCCACCTTGCTGCTGGGTGCTCACTGAGATAGTCCTAAACAAACAAACAAACAAACACACACACACACAGTCATTGCTTTACATTTCAGTAAACTATTATTTTTTTATTTAACTGATGCTTTTCTCTAAAGCAAAATTCAGAATCAGGTTTGTATACCAACCTACTACTTAGTATGATTTACCCATTTATATAACAGGGTATTTTTCACTGGAATAATTTAGGGTAAACACCTTGCTCAAGGGTACTACAGAAAAAGTGAGGTTTGAACATATGTTCTTCTATTTCAAGGTAACAGCACTAATCACTATGCTACATAGTGCTATGTTTCTTCAAACATGACAACCTTCCTATATTACATGAGTCTAAAGTTGCATCACTGCTAATGAGGAGCTGACAGTATAGCTACACAGATATAATAAAAACAAATTACATCATCATAAGCCTGATATATGAAAAACATACAACAAGATATGCTTTCACAAGCTGCGGAAGTTTGGACTCCATTACATGAGGCTTGAGTGTACTATCATAGAAGCATGGTATTCAATATAGTTCAAACTTTTCGGTTTTGATCTATACATGACTTGTACATTTTTCATAAATATCTGGCACCCTAAGAACAATGTGGGAACATTAGTTGGGTGCCTTGGGAAGACAGTTAAGATAGGTTTCCCTGCGTTTACCTGGTCGCATCTGGGTCCCACACCACAACATCAGCATCTGCCCCTGGGATTATCCTGCCCTTTCTGGGGTAAACGTTGTATATCTTGGCAGCATTGGAGCTTGTTACTGCCACAAACCGGTTCTCATCCATCTTGCCTCCAACCTGGAAGGGTTGAAGCAAGAGTTAACAATCCAAACGACTGGGTGCATCACAGTGCTGGTGATACCAAATTATACCCCACCCACCACGCCTCTCTCCCAGATGACACTCATGCGGTCCTGCACGCCAGGAACACCGTGAGGGATCTTGGTAAAGTCCTCCTTGCCCATGGCCTTCTGCTTGGTGGTAAAGGGACGATGGTCCGAGGCAACGACATTAATAGAGTCACTAGAAATAACCAAAAATGGAAGTGAGAGAAAACTCACCAGAAACCTCATTCCTCTTCCTTGGCAAAATTCCCATTCGGTATACAGGCCAACATAAACCATATGGTTTCATACTTCACATCCTTTAAGTCAGTTGAGGTGAGCAAATACAGTATCCTCAGCTGAACTTAAATAAATAAATAAATAAATAAATAAATAAATAAATAAATAAATAAATAAATAAATGGATGGATGGATGGATGGATGGATGGATTACTGGTATAAATTAAAATAATGTTCCAGTACTTTGTTGCTGTGGGCTATGGGTCTCTTGCAGGGCAAAATGACAAGTGGTGTTTTCTGTTCCATTCTTCTGCCGCTGGCATCAGTCCACATACCAGAACCCCCAGTGGAGTCTGGGAAAACCATTGCTGTGTGATCGCCAAACAGAGTGTGCTTACTTCCCCAGCAGGCTCATCAAGTAGTTGGGCGTGTTGGGGTCCAGGCGCAGGGGAGGAACAGTGACATAGGCTGCAGCGTGTGACCAGTCCTGATGGTAGTAGTGCAGACCGTTGAGGACTGCATGGGCTGTGGTCGTCTCTGCGTGCACTACTTTGCCTGAGTTTGCAGAAAGTTGAAATTTTATTACAGCCAGATTATCAATAGATAATCAACTGGTAGTGAAGGAGATGCAGAAAGCTCACCTTGCATCTTGGCTGAAGCAACAACATCTCCTGCAGACATGCTGGACACGTTGACCAGGTAGATGGGGCAATGAGCCTAGATTTGTGGGAAAAGACTTTCACTAAAGCCACTGATACACAGAATGCAGACATGCAGGAATAGCACACAGGGACAGAGGTGCAAAACACAGAGACAAACAGAACCCCATACCCCAGGCCCATACTCACTCTGTTGGCGATGGTGATGGCTCGGTGTGTGGCTTCTGCCTCCAGCTGTGGGTGGAGAATAAAGACTGTAATGGCATGCAAAAACCTCTTACTACTGGATTTTTTTTTTTTGACAAAGAGCATCAATACTATCAGCAGGGATGAGAAAAGGGTGGAAAGGAGTACACTGTGTGGAATAGTATGAGAATCTAAGGCACACAAATCCCCAGTAGTGAAAAGGAGAACAGGCTTCTCACCTCCTCTGGCCTGCTAATCTCAATGCCTTCTGGTCCACTTATGCCCAGGTCCAGTGCCTCCTTCGCACCCTATAAGACACAACACATGGGGCAAAGGTACTTTCGTTAGCAAAACATACTTTCACACACTGACATTCATGAAAATGTAATATATTAAGTTTTATACTCAAAGTATATAGGCATTTTTTCAATAAAATACTCAGTTGTATAAATGGGACAACAGTGAAAGTAAGTGTTTGCTAAGGAGCAATTTTTTTTTTTTTTTTTTTTTTTGTTTTGTTTTGTTTTATTCTGTTGTTTGTTGGTGACATGGTAGCCCAGTGAGTACTTCTCCCAGTTCTGCAGGTATGAATCCAACACAGTATCTGTAATACTTGCATGTTCTCCTCATGTTTATGCAGGTTTCCGCCACAGTCCAAAGACATGGATTTCAGATAACACTAAACTGCCCAGACTGTGTGTATGTGTGACTGAATGAGTGTGTGTGACACTCAGTCTGAATTATAGTAGAAGAAGCCTTTGTTGTATGAGGGAAGCGTAGGGGGAAAAAAAATCAGTACATCTAGCTGGATACATACATGGCACAGATGAGAGTTGAACAAGCAACAGTCGTTTCCTTTTAGTTCTCAGACAAACTATAAACATATATTGTAATGTACATAAAAAAATTAAAAACGCTTTATAATAATAAAATGCTTAACAACTTGAAACAAAATCAGCAACGTAGCCGGACTTCATTTTTGAGAGCATCAATACTGCCAGCAGATGGCGATCAACTGGGTGGTATAATTTTCATTTGCCGCTGTTTTTCTGTCCTGTATTTGAATATAAAACTAAAAGCGGTCACAAAACAAACCCTGTCCATAACACAAAAAGCAATTGCTCTAAAAAGATGCTATTTCAAGGTCACTTTTATCCATAAATCTGCAACACAGCTTAAAATGTTCACTTGTAAAAATACCCATAAATATACAATTTGTGCAATAATCTATTATTTATTCAGTCAATTTAAATCGGTCCTTGTTTAAACATCGCTTTCAGTTAGTATAAATATTAATGGACTCTCAGCAAATATTTTATTTATTTATTAAATGTATATCAAACACTTTTATAGACTATACCAAGCAAATAAAGGAAGCTGCTTCTGTAATAACTAATCTTACAGTATTTATTACAACTTTGGAGTTACAAACAAATGAAAACCTAGTTGTGTTTATAAGCTGAGGAGACCACGTACTTTATTTGCTTCGTAAAGGACACTGCTGTTTACCGCTTCGTATTAAAACAATAGCACTCCAAAATCGGTCCCCTGTCAGTACAGTCAGTCAAGCTGGACTGAGTAGCCCCTTAAGTACTTTGCAGTGTTTAAGGCAGGCACAGACTGAGAACTGATAAAAGATTTATATAAATGTCCAACTCTGCTTTTACTCACTGTGAGATCCACTTTGTAGACACTGTGCACATGCCAAAGCCTTCCAGGTTAAAAGGTGAGAAGGCAAATGAGCGACAGCTCACGAAGGGGGTACCGCAGTGTGGAGTGGGAGGAATTCTTAGAAATGTTGGTCATTGTAAAGATAATCCACAGGCTTGGCTGAAGCCCTAAACCGAACAGAGCCCGTGCTAATTCCCAGTTAATCCCCTGTCTATCGCCCAGAAAACTGTGACTGATGAACACCTATCAAGTTCACAGGATTTAGGGGTGATACTCTGACTAAACACATTAAAATAATGGCCCACTTCAGCCACGCAACACTTGCAAGTCATTTATTACTATCAACACTCATATTTTGCTCAGAAACCGGGCATGCGAAGAAATAGGGCGTGCAAAACGTAAGCTGCGACGGGCTTCTAGCACAGCTTGCTACTGGGATGTCTTCTGTGTAGGGCTGATGTAATTGCATCTGGGGCTTTGGGGAGACGGAGCGCGCTCATTGGCCGATGAAGCGGGATATCCAGGACCATGGAGGAAGATGGCGGTGTGACAGCAGCAAGGGCAAAAATGCATCAGCTCAACGAGTATTTGCGGGAAGTGGGGATGGGAACACAGAAATGGCGGAAGAATCAAAATGGGTGGGGGGGCATTATCTCCTCTGTGTGTCTGAATATCTGAATGAATTTACTAAGTATGGTCATTTTGAAATTAAAGTAAGGTCTTACTTCACTGGACTTGATCAGTGTACAAATTGGCTGTAATATTTTGCATTTTAGTATCCCTGCATGGGAAACCTTTAACCTCAGTTGGTCTGCAGACCCCTAATTTCCACTGCACCCCTCCAGCTATGAGAAACATGATCATTCTGCACACCAGTTCCTCACCTCAGCCACCAGCTCCCCATTCTCTGAGTGGACACGTGCCACCGCCCCAATATCTTTGCAGGTTTGGAAGGCCTGATAGAGTTCACTGTCCCTCAGCATGAACAGGTCTTTGTAGGCCATAAACATCTGGAAAGAATTCACGCCCTTCTCGCGCACCAGCGTCTCCATCTCGGCACGCACCTGAGCAGCGGAAAGCATTTGAGGGTTAACCCTGGTAAAGGATCACAGGCCTCCTCTCTGTGAGCCAGTGGAGGACCAGCTAAGGTAGAATGAGATAAAATTATTTCTTCATTTGAATGTCATAGTTCCCTTACAGCAGTGTTTAACATCACCTCATGTTTGTGCCATTTAACATTCACATGCAGTGAGGCAACCAGCGTTGGAGGGGAAACAAAGGACATCGATACCTTGGGCCCCCACCAGGTGACGCCCACATGCAGGGCGTAGTCGCAGCAGGCCTTGGGGTCAGCCAGGGCGCGGCACTTTTCATATGCCTCCACCAGTGATGTGTCCTTCTCAGGTAGGACATGGGCTATCACCATGGTTGTTCCTCCAGCAAGAGCAGCCTGTAGGTACAGAAACACACACCGCAGTCAGAAAACGTTTCCTCAGCTACACAGACGCAAACATGCATGACAGCTTTCCGTATGTAAGTGGCTTTTGTTATCTTCCTACATGTTCATGGATCTGGACTTTTCCACGCAGCAATCTTACTGGTCACTAATAAATAGCACCTGCATTTACTTAAAACGCAAACACTTGTGTTTAATAATACCTGCTGCCTACAAAGTCAACAATGCAAACAAAATTGATACCATGTTGCATCACGAGTTGTGAAACCATAGCCAGATGACTCATTCCCCAATTCCTACTTAATAATGGATGGGGGGATTGCTTTTTGCTCCATGTCCAGTCCAGTGATGAATAGCGCTCCTTAGCTTTGCAACCACCTGGCCTGGCTAGTAGATGCGAGACCCCAGATGTAACCAGACATTGGGCACCAATAACAGGCGGCCATCACCAGACTCCACAGTCAGAGGGAGACCTAGCGCCCCACTGCTACCCAGCGTCTGTGTCTCATGAAAAATGAGACACCAGACAGGTCAATTAAACTTGCTTTAATGGGAAACTGGAAAAATATTACAATTTGTAATGACAAGAATGTAGGCAGACATTATGTTGATAGGGACAGGAATGCTAAGTGTGAGGGCCCCCCCCTTGTCTCAGCAGAAAACAACCGGTGGGACCCGAAGGCTGTTGCTCCATTTGTTTCCCAGTGAAGGATGCGGCACTCATAATGGCCCACATTCAATTCAACATTCGGGGCTAAGGATGGGAGATGCAAACCAGCCAAATCCAGGCACCTCGGGTCTTCCACATTTCAACATGAAAGTCAGCTGAACCAGTGCGATGCGATCCTGCCAAACACTTTTTGAAACATCGTCCACAAGATACAACGAGGGCAGCAGATACAAGCAATCTGGGGGCCATATCACACCATATCATATCACACAAATTTGATTATGCTACATTTATTCCGAATTACCTTAAAGTATGTCCACAATACATTTTCCATTACATAATGTGATAAAAAAGTTAGATATATTATATTTTGTGATAAATTATTACTTTAGGTAGCAAACTGTCCTGACATAGGCAATAAAAAACCAAACAGAAGAAGCAGAGGCGAGGTGTGGATGAGGACTGCAATAATGTGTACTGGGATATTAACTTCAGTAGAAAAGGCAGGTGTCTACAGCTCTCAGAAACAGGGAGTCTCACAGGAAACAAACACATCAGCAAGATCAGGACTGTGTCTGAATTTCTGCCCATTTCCCATGAGCACTGCACTCCACCAGAAATGGGCTGACCCTTCTACATCCATGTACACTGGGCCTATTTGTCTAGGGCGGGTATTGATTTTTGCTTCTATTACAGGCAATGTTTAAATGTCTACCTGTACCTTATTTTCCACCAATTTGAAGCTAGTGAGATAGCAAACCTGGCACCTTCAATGCTGTTATGTTGCTCATTACATATTTTCCTACTGATATGTAGTCTGATACTTTCCAATAGCCTCAGTAGTTTAACAGGTGCAGGAGCTGAGGCCACACATTCTCTCGTGGACTGTCAGCCACACCTAGGCAGAGGTTCAGGAGGAGGGAACAAGCACCAGATTCAGGTAAAGATGCTAAGGAAGATAAGATTTTTTTCATTGTTTCAGGAATGCAGTTATAACAAAGTTGCTTACTTGTTTGACAGTGCTTTATTGTTTCCGTTTTCTCAAATAAAAAGATACTTTATTTTTTTCCTTTGCTTTGTTACCCAGTGCTACCCAAGTCAAAAAGGTACAACAGTAGAAAGGTGAACAGTTAGAGCAAATTACATAATCACCAAACTGTTTTAACATTTACTATCCTTACATCACTAACGTGTGCAGCAGTATGTGTGCGATGTATATTTTCATTGACTTTCACATTTTTCATTTGAGGACAAAAAAAGAAGAAAAATCCCTTCACGTGCAGTAAGTAATGTGTGTGTCTGCCCTGTGTGAGAGTGTGCATGAGAGAGAGAGAGAAAATGAATGCACAGGATAATTTGCCAACATGTCTAATGTCAGTGTGAAAATCCTTCCACGTTCCAGAAATTGTGTGTTTGGTGCTCCACCCCCTGTGTGTAGAGCAGGAAAATGTCTGCACATTTTGTGTGTGTGTGTGTGTGTGTGTGTGTGTGTGTGTGTGTGTGTGTGTGAGAAAACCCACCTACATCACATACTTTACGTGTGATGCCGTTATGCCCACCTGTCTGAGCGTTTTCAAAATACAATACTACCTTTCTGGAGTTTAATCATCTTTACTACACAAATACTCAACTTAGTGTGAACAGACAAACAGACAGGCAAACCGAGATTCAGCTTTATAGAGATTTCTTTTTTGTTCTAAGATTTAAATATGGTAAAACCTGTAAGAGCTCCAAATGGTGCCTTGCCTTGTCATTCCTTAGGTCAGACACACCCCGACATGTCACAATTAATTAAAACTGCTTATTTTTGCAACCAAAAAAAAAGAAAGGAGTGTTGCTCATTGCATTCATTTTTCTTGCTCATGTAGACAAATGAGACTGACTGGGCAATGCGGGCAGTGACGCCTGCCCTTGGGGCATTCCAAACACTTCTGCATGAAGTCACCCTGGTCCATCAGAATCCACCAGAGCGGAACAGTTACGACAGGGACCGTGACACAAATCTCGCCTGCGGCTCCGGCATACTGACACACAGCTTAGTCACGTTCACCACATTTGCCAGGCAAAGTGAAAATAGCTTCCTAAGTAGACCCTGGTGAGCTGCTTGAACTCCCATCTTGTGCACAACCCTGTTTTTACCTAGACCTTCTACTCTCCCTTACCCATTTTTCTAAAGCAACCTGGCCCCAGGCCACAAAAGGCACAACCCACACACCCCATGCTCCATGAATCGGTGTCCTCAGCCATCCTGTCCATTAGGAGGGTTAGGGTAGAAGCAGGCAGAAAAGGCATCACACACCTGTCCAATGCACTGATGCAAATTATTAATTGTATTGAAAATTTACATTGATGCTATTTTCTCACCTGACATCCTAGGAGAGTGAGGGTTACAGTTCATTAGCACAGATCTTAAAAAACCAGCTTTGTGTAAAAGCAACATGTCTCAAAACAACATAATTTTAAGCTTGCATATAATTTAAGTAAAATTCATTATAGAAAAATACATGTTTTAAAGCTTTTGTTCCAGTGAACGTAGAATCAGAGAGGAACAAAGGCTGATGGAGAGGGGGGTTGGCCAACCGAAGACGACGGCTCATTTATCCCCACGCTGACTATCTGTCAAGATGACAAATGGGAGTCCAGAAAAACTCTACGTTGCTATATTTGTAAATATCTGAAATAATTATGCTTTCAGGTGTCAACACTCAGGACAGTCTGCTACACCCAAATGTACTGCTGCAATTGCTGCTGAGGGGACGGATTGCCATAGAAACCAGGAGAAACTGGGGAGAAATCCAGCCGGCTGGAAGACAGTCCAGTGCCATATTTAAGCTCTGTCAGCACGGGCCCCGTCTGTGTAACGGCCCACTTGGCATCACACGCTCCCCTGCCTGTCGTTGCCCCATGATGCACAGTTTCATAACCACACTCAGAAGACAGAAAGCCTGAGAACCATCTAGACATTTTGGCTTCGATCTGAGGATCAAACAAGGTCCAGCAGAAATCAAAAGTCCCATATGTGCACTTAATTTGCAGACCAAAAAAAGATTACAATTTCTACATCTGCCAGAACACAACAGTAGCACTCAGTGGCCCCACATGACATCCCAAAGGTCCAGGTCTCACCCAACATCCATCCCTTTGTTTCCAATAGCATCACACTGACTCGTACAAGTCAGAGGCAACTGAAATGCTACTCATTAAGTTACTAGGAATGCAAGGCTAGACAGGGACAGTAAGGCTTAAGAATCCTTACATTTTGGCAGAATTTAAACTCTTAAATGGAGGTAAGTGCATGTGTATGAATAATTTATGTAAGAACAAGAAGTTAAGTAGGCCAAAGCACTTGGGTTTGATTAGTGATGCTCCATGAGGGGAAACACATTCAAACACAATGTCACGCATAAAACCATAGACGCCACGCGAATAAAACAGAGCGCAACACAGAATTTCATTAGAATGGATTATAAAACCTGTCACTGGCTATAAGAAATAATCCACGTTACTCTGAAAATGGCCTCTGCCCGAATAGACAACACTCTTAAAACATTTATATATGATCCAAAACTCCTTGTGTCAGCACATTTTCAACGACATGGGTTTTTTTAAGTGCACACACAGCACATTTGCCAAGACACAACTGCATTAACTAATACAAATTCAAAGTAATCTCTTTGATTCGCGTGATTATGATTATATATCTAAATAGTGACAAATAAGTTCCAGTCAGTTCAAAGATGTTGTGGTTTATGCTGAGAAGCTACTATTAAAGATGAAAAAAGATGGAAAAATGTCCACATAACACACTGTAAATCTGATTATTTGATCAATGCTGTGAAATGACCTGCTACATTTGGGCCTTCTAAAAATAAACACAATCAAATGCCACACAAGAGCGCTCATAACCCATAAACTTCTGTGCTGTACAATACAGACCAAATGTTTATTGACTGACAGAATGGAACCAGATAGTTCTCTCAGTAAACGCACATGAATCCACATGAACCATCAACTCGGCGCACCAACTTGAGACCGATGTTTTACAAATGGTATCCATTCATTCAGAAACAGTGCAGTACAGTACACGCAGCACAAAAGTATGGCATTTTATGGTAAACATTTTAAAAAACAGGTTTTGCATTTAAAACACAAGGTCATCCTTGAACGCAAACATTATTTTCATCATGAGCATCATGCACAGTGTCCTTGCATCCCCATTTAAACCGCCTTAGTTACAGCCACAAGACAGTGCGGCCGTCTCCATGGTGACAACAGCAGCTGGCAGCATGGCACGAACCTGTGAGAAAATGAAACCAAGGCTAACGTGATCCAGGCAGACAGGATGCTGTAAGGGAGGGGATGTGACCGTGGTTTGAGTTGCAGGCTATGTCTACCAGGCCGAACTGTCAGAATTGCTCTCACCCTGGGCTGGCAATGAGGCGTGACGGGCAGAATACTGCCCCAGAATGCAATACATACAGAACCACACAGGCAACCTGACTCGCCCTCCAAATGTTTGTGAACTGCTGTTCGATTTCATTCCACCATAAGCCATGTGGTAGCTGCAGAAGCTTCCCATACGGAACAATAATATTTACTGTCGTATACTCAAATAAGCTTTATTCCAAACAGGATTTATGCATGTTATTTATACATGCTAAAACTAGATTTTTTTTTAAATAATTGAAATAATACTTTATACAAGATTTACATTTTTACTTTTATTTAAAGCTCACATTTTTAAGATAAACTAATAAATATTGTATGTACAAAACTATACAGTTTAGAGGGTAGATAATCATGAAAAAACTGTTTTCGTGCAGATACAGTCAAATTTTTGAATGACACTATACATGTCCGTGTATGCTTAAGAGTCAAATATTAAAACTGTTTTTTAATTTAAAAATACACTCAAAAAAATTCTTGGGTGCAAGCTGTCAAGCTCCACTGCTCGGTGCTCAGTGAACAGCACAGTGCTGTTCGAGGGCAGTGCTTGGTAATCCGGTGCTCCACATCTCCGTCTGTGGCTCTTCACACCCCCTGCAGAAGTCATGCCATCAATAATTCAGGGCACTGGCGGAGTACGTCACCTAATCTGGGTGTGTGGTGCCCCCCTGGGTCCGTCTGCACACGCAAAGGGTCCTCTGGTTGAGCAATTAGGATATCAGCTGGCAGCCAGTGTGGCTTTTGACAGAGAAACATGGTCTGTGTCACGAGGCAGGGACAGTTAGGGAAGAAAACCTTTCCTGATGACATGTTCTTATTTCTAAACATTACTCTACTACAGAACATGTAACTCCAAAAAATCATGACACTTTCCTCAGATCCAGGATCCCTCAAGCTGTTGTGAATAATCTACACAGCGCTGAATATGGACATGAGAAACATGTGGGGGGGCTCCTAGTCATGGCCTCATCTTCATGTAAGAAGAGGAAAAACACAGAACAAAGTCATTGTGGCATTTGGCATTAAACCCCTGAAGCAAAAGACCTGAAATGGAGGCGGCAGTCTGAAGCGGTACCGTTCCTGGCGTAGATCAGCAACCCTCATACGAGACGCGCCGATGAAAGGCACGGCGCCCCACGGCTGGGCGCTAGCGGAATGCTAATGATGCCGCTGCAGTTGCACAGGAGGCAATGAAGCAGAGATGTGTATGGGCAGCTGGCACCAGTCAGGGTTGCAGGAGTGTGAACAAACAATAACAGAAATGGGCCAAAATTGCAGGAGCAGCCACAGCCTGGAATACATTCATTTGCAATAAAAAGGACGTTCAGCAGCTATTAGCGTACAACAATATAAAATTAAAGAGACGATGATAATGTACTTCCTTATTAGTCATTCATTTTTTGTACTTTATTTCATGTTAGCAACAGAATATGAAAGGCAAGATGAATGCGCAGGGCATGAATCTGCAGGAGGGCACAATGCCGATGCATAGAATTAGAGGACTGTTTGCTCGACGGTTTCTGTCAGGAAAGCGCGCTGTAAATAGGCCTTCGGGCTCCTTTTTCTCCTTTGTTTTCAGAGCCACGTCCTCACCTTCTGCTACCTCTATGCCGAGCATCTGAGGCCATAAACCACCCATGGCTGTCTGGGAAAACACCCATTCAGGTGCTCTTTTCCACCCCCTCACCTGTCTGCTTGTGGGGCCCCAATGGAAGGCTCAGCACCCTGTCATATCAGAGTGGAACAACCGTGTGGGGTCAGGCATCAAGCAGCACCAGAACCACAAAGGATGATGCTAAATGCTCCAAGCGACTGGAGTCTCCTTGAAGTCACACCTCAAACCTCCTGACATACAGTGAGTCATTCTTCTCACACCTGAAGATCCTGTGGGTTCTTGCGTACTCTTTTCCAGCACCACATTCAGGCTGTGTGGAGAGGGATGCTTCGGGCTTGTTTTAACACTAATGTGTTGTGAAGCATCCCTTGCCTCCACCACCTGGTCTCTCAGCAAAGCAGCCAATCAGGGCCTTGTTCTGGATTGACATTAATGTGACAGCCAATAGGAAAGCTTGTCCAACTCATTTTGGACCCAGTGAGAGTCCATGCAACACTACGAGTGGGACGAAGGCTGAATAACAGCTGTCAGTGCTGCCTACATGTGACTTAATGAAGAAAATGAGTCTTGATGTGAGAGTGCACACTGAAGGGGAAGAGCTCCATGTAACCATAGCAACATGCACTAATTCGCACCAGGCAATTCTCTGCCCACACCACCCCACCCCCTCCTTATCTCACAATAACACAAACCCCAATAGACCTAAGAGCATGTGCTGTGTGCACCACTCACACTACACACACTCAGCACCGAGGCTCAGCACCGTGCACCCACACATGCACTCACTTCTCTATTAACACCTAAGCAGCAGCAGTGCTTCTTATAAGCACATAATCCCACCAAGAGGGTTCTGACCTCTAGGGTGAAAACTGAGGTGCCAGAAGGCAACACAAGGCCCCCCAACCTGTCCCATTCAAGTGGGACATCCTTTTCACACAAGAGGGGGTTTTGGGCGGGTCCACCATGCCTGTCTTCACTATATAGCTCAGTCACTGCCTGTCTGTTTGTCCTTTATGCACACCTTTATTTTTCAGACCACACTTTATATTTGGCCCAGTAATACTTTTCATTCTAAGTAAGGTTTTACTGTAGCAAAGTTTGTTAAATTGTTAGATGTAAAAAGTCCACTTAGTACCATGAAAATTTCTAGTTTGTTCTTTACCTTACACACAGAACGCACTTATGTATACATCACACTGACCTGAAGCAAAACGCTGACAAACTTTTTTCTCATTCTCTCTCTCTCTCTCACACACACACACACACACACACAGCGCAATATGTATTAAATTCAAAATTCATCAAATTTGATAATTTGTTATTATTGTGTGCACATCACTATGACTGGCATGCATGTTGCTCTCTGTGGCATCCATGTGCTCGACTGCATGTTCCACAGATGTGTACTTCATGCACTGAACGTTGAACAAGTTTAAGACATTGCTTCCCAAAATACCTGTAGTGGGGTTCCAGCTGGAAAACTCTATGTGCCAAGCATGATACATATACCAGACTGTTTTGTTTTCTATGTCAGAACAGACCAATGAAAAGGGCTGAGAGGGGGGGTGCGCTTCAGAGATGCCACTACCGTCATCATCATTATCATCATCATTATCATCATAATGCTGAGTGAAGACAGAAGTCGATAGGTAATATGCATGCAAATAAAAATTTGTAAAATGTGTAATGTAGAAATGTGTGAAAATGTAGAAATGTAAAGAAATTATTCATCTCACACACACACAGTGCTGTGCACAATAGTGAAATAGAGGTAACAAAAGTTTGGTGATATACATTTTACAATTACTTTTTACCTTTCTACTTTCTGATCCAGGTAACATGAGGTAAACCAGGTAGCTTCCAAAAAGGAAGTAAATTTCAGACCTGAAATCCCAAAGTTCCTAACAAAGCCATCTGCTCCTCCATACTGCACAGTGGATAAGATGTAACTTCTCTTTTAGACTTGTATTTCAAAAATGATCAAGCACCTGTTCAGATTATACTATCTGACCACACATCAGTTTCCAACAGTTGTAGGACACACTGTGGCACTGCCCTAAGTTACAGATGTGTATGACACCTACCACACCTGCAGTACAACGTGAGACCAAACCAAAGTACATGCTGATATTAGGGGCTACAGACTCATGTTAAGAGTCCAATGGGACAATATTGAACACATTGAGAACTTCATCTTGAACGTGTCCACTGATCAGTTACATCAGCTGTGCTTTGAAGAATATATCCAAACGGTTCCATATGAGCTCCTCTGTGGCTGAATACAAAGTGTTCAGGCCACATCAGCATCCTATCCAAAAGCAAATACGCCATCTTTGTTAACAGCAAAGATGTCATCTTTTGTTCAGGACCGTTGTCCAATTATAATACTTAACTTAAGGACAATAACTTGCTGTGGCTTCCTTTAAGCATAATGATGCTCCTGAAGGCAGCTTTAACTGAGCCACTGGGGACAAGGAGTAAGGTTAAGCACACACACTGACAGGGTGGGAACTGCATAAAATTCAGGGCTTGAAAGGAATGAAAGGCACACGAATGATTCCAATTATTGTAGCTTCCTCTGACACCGGATTAAACAAAAATATTATGGAAGTTTCCTTTCCATAATCATTACAACAAGATCAATAATTTTGTTCTAAAAGGCTGCAGAGTTCAACTATAAAATGTTCAATGTCCCCCAGCCATTACTTGTTTAGGACTCACTTTAAAGTTAATAGCGGACACATATGACTCAAACATGACATCACAAACAGCAGGAATGTTCTGGAGGAAGCTGAGAAATGGGAATATTCGTGATCCCAGAAGAACATTTCCCATCAGCCACTTCACTCAGACACAAAGTGACCAAATAATTTTCAGAAATCTGTTTTCTGACAATATGTTAAATTACATGTATACACCTGGAAAACACTTCTCCAAAGCAACATAAAACTCAGGGTGAACAAAAGTGTGCTTCACAAAAGAGCACAGCTTGTTCCTACCGCCACACGATTTCCAAAATATCTATGCAATAGAGATATTGAAATATGCTGCTGCAACCAGAATTTAAATGGCTGTAATTAGGTTTTTGCTATTTATTCCCCCTGATCCAACTGCCAAGAAGAGACAGACTGTCCACACAGAAGGTGTGGTTTGAAAGCCCCCATGGGACTGTAGTCGCATTTGCTCGTGGATGGAGTGATATGTGGGGGCTGGGAGATGGGCTTGATGCTTAAGAAGCAGTGAGAAGGAAGATTAATTTAGGGACTGTCTCTGTCTGCGAGAGCATCGAGCTACAGTAAACATCAGTCTTGTCATTGGAGATCAGAGGGGCACAGTTAACAAACAAGTGGTAACAAGGCTGCAGAAAAATGAAAGCAGATGGACTATATTTAGCTGGCAGAGATATTTTTGGTCCTTTCTTAATAATCGAATCAGCCGCAAGTCAGATCATACTCGTGACAGAGTGATTACTTCCAAGTGTGCAGTCCACCGCACAGTAACTTCTTTCCAAACATTTGTCGACGTTTTTGACCCATTTTGTTTTATTTGTGGTCACAGTACACTGTACTATCCATAACATCATTAAATAATTTGTTTCTGTATTCTTCGATACCATGGTTTCTTTATAAAGTTTTCCATTCCTTTTCTTTTTTTAATACTTCAGCACTGTGTGCCATACAACAGTGAGATGTAGTAAGTGCAAGCGACCTGTTCCATCCATAACCTCGAGGGGCAGATGTCTGTGCGATCAGCTCTGCAAGATGCGCAATAAAGGGAAGGCGTGGGATGGGATTGACGTGATAGACATGCATGCTGTCTTAAAGTCTTGGCTTTTCAAACATCCAAGTCTAATCTGCCACCATGGAAAAGTCACCGGAGCTGTATACACATTCCAAATTCCATTCATTTTTCTACAGAAAAGGTACAAGAGACATGACCGCGGTCTGTGTTGCTAGCTTCTTCCCGATCTCACATTCTTTTGCTTCTTCAACACAAATTTCTGAATGACACAACAAAAATACAGTTCTTACTGCTGTATTCAGGTATACAGCAGTTCAGACTGTTTTCCATGCCTGAAGGTACCAGGGTGAGGCATCTTGGGATTCAAACCAGCAATCTTCAGGGTACAGATATTTACCACGTGGTACCTGTTGACCTTTAAAAATGTAAATGCATATTGAATGATGTTCTCCACCCAGCACAACGGTATCCCTGCTGAGAAACAGCTGCAGTTTGCATTGGCTTTCATGTGGCTTGTTGCCAGATTTTGTTACCTTCACCACCTCCACAGCTAGTCTCAGAGCTCACCAAGAGGACGCGATCAAATGGAAGACCCACACATGCAGGAGTGTCTGGTTTCACAGTCCAGAGAAACAAAATCTTTAGTCTCTTCAGCTCTCAGCTCATTCTCACCCCTACTATTCAAACAGAGTTTGCACAAAACTGATGCGGAACGGCTGCATCCCTGAAGGACAGCATCATCAGCCGATGGATGACGACAATCAGAATTTGTAAGTTGAGTTTCTCCTGCTGTGGAACAAAGGCCTTACTCACCACACATCTCCTCTTTCTTGGATTAACAAGGAGCACGTGTATTTGTGGAAACTGTGGGTTGCAGAGATACTAAGAAAACAGGTGAAGTAGAATGAAGACTCATGCATGTTGCATGAAATTAACAAATGCACACATACTCACAAATGTGACTGCAAGGCCTCTTGTAAAGCCCAGTGACCCCTGCACTTCAAAACGGGAAGTCTGGAGCAAGTAGGGATGCCCTGCAACAGTATCTGGCATTCTGTCTAAGTGGTACACAGTAATGAGCCCTAGCGGTGTAAGGAGAGCTTCTAATAGTGTCTCCCACAGAGAGATATTTAGAGTCAGTATGCACGTTCACAAGGGGCCCTGAGAGAAAGGGGCTTGCACACAGAGAAAAGTTCAGTAATTCTCTCCTTCTCCCTACCATTGGCTTCCTTCACTCATCCTGGAAAAAGGAGCATTTCATGTTTTTCAGTCAAGTTTTCAACGCAGGAGTGCTCTTTGATGTCTGAACATACTTATATATTCTGTTGAGTGACAGATTCTACTCCATCTTCAAAAGCTGGAAGTGCTTTTGAAAATTCAAAGGATTGCCAGTAATTGAGCAGACCCAATAAATAAAGTCTTCACTGTGCTTGACCATTTCGCTTTTATACTTTTGTAAAGGTATCATAAAATTTCACAATCTCCTGTGTTCAGTTAAGATCATGAAGCTCATTATAATATTCATACATTAAAAGTAACCAAGTTATTGTGCCAAAACTGGGAACAAGGATGGGTGCAGTATGGAATAAACTATGCAAACCATGAAGGAAGCTGTTCACTGATCCCAGTTTAAAACAGGCACTGTGGCAATAAAGTACTAACAGCAAAGCCATATATTAGTATTCATGGACAATTACTGGACCAGGAGATTGTGCGATTACATCTATTTGACTGGTGTTTTACCACCAATGAGGACTCGCATAATTAAATAAAAACTATTCTTAGCATGGTAAATCTACAGACTACAGTGTCAGACCATTTCATAATACAGTCAATATCAATAAGAAGTTTAATTAGACAACATTATTTAGGGTTATATTAAAACATACCACATTGCTGCAGCACAGATTTTATAGTTTAAATAGAGGAGTGTACAAATACTCTGCATGCACACAGAATAACTATTCCTCCATCATTCCAATAAACTGAAATAAGGCTAAAAATAAACACAGTCATCTCTAAAATGAGAATGCACATCACTGGATAATCTGCACATTTTTCGCATGATTACAAAAGTGCACAGTTTGTTATATAAACTTTGAGCAGGGGTTTCCATTGAGTGTAATTTGTAAAAGCCAGGGACAGCAAGCCAAGCTGAATACCTGATATTTACAAATTAAACGTATTGCTTCTAATGCATACTTAAGCTTCTTATTTATTCTATTTCTGCGTTGAAAAATGACAATGAATGACACATCTATTGATCCATTATAAAATGTTCCGCACATTCTGAGCTAACTGGGTGTTAATAAAAAAAAAAAACCGCATGGTCACACCATGTGTGGCACTGGTGTTTCAGTACCTGGTATGGCTCAGGATGTGACAAGTTCACATGTTCTTTGTATATCTCTGTAATCCAAAGACACAGAAGAAGGCACAGAAATTGTCGTTGGCTATGAAAGCCACACAAATGGTTGCCCCATTCTGAGACAAACATTTTAAAAGATTTTTTTAATGTTCTCATTATGGTCCCATTTGGTTATAAACTAATCCCCTCACAGATCTAGTGAGGATTCTTAATGTCTTTCAGTTCTACAATTTTTAATAGTAGTCAAAATTGTATTATTTTAGTGTACTTCATGCTGTAAAAGTGCATTAAAATAACTGACGGGATTTTTCCTGTGTGGTTCCATTCAGCAGTCAAATTTGGTCTATTGTTATAATTTTGTGTACAACCTAATGCGAAATAGATCCAATATTATTTATCATACAAGAACCACGTTATATGTTTCCTTGCTCACTAAATTCACACTACTACAGACAAGTTACACAAGGTGTTACACTAAAGAGTAAAAAAAACCTTACAGGATTTAGGCAGCCTGAAGCAGGAGAAATGGGAAAAATGAGAGACTTGAGCTGTTCGTGACACAGCAACAGAAAGACAGGTCAGCAGCTTCCAGACAGCACTCTATGTATGAACCATTTTTATCCTCAGCATCCCTCTGATCACTACTCTGGCATCCTGGGGACAACCCTCTCACCATCCCTGGAAAACATCAAAGCTGATACTAACACGTCAGAATAAACTGAATCCCATATCTGTGTTGAGTGAAGTCACACTTCGGCATCCTGTGGCAGTGGGGGGGGGGGGGGATATGAGGCATGAAATAAAAGGCCCCTCCCAAAGAAGCTGCTTAGATATGTACTTTTTTGTTCCATAAAGAAAGTGATGTGCATATCAGTTCACCTGGACTTCTGGAAATGATTACTGCCAGGACACAGATCTTGAACAAATCAAATCCATCAATCACTTCCACTGGTAAGCTGAAGTGAGGATTTAATCAGGAAAACATTTTGACAGACAGTGAACAATCCCATGAAGCACTAGCACCTGACCCCGGTGACGGACTTGGCTGGGGCTTGTGATCCAGGGGCCCGTGTTTAACTATCATTGTTCTCGGACACAATGGCGCGACTGAAAAACGGGCCATCTCTGCAGCAGCACAGTTACCATGGAAACAGACAATAATCTACTACAGCCTCTGCGCTCCCCAGAAAGAGATGGGGGTGAAATCACAATGCAGCTAGTGTCCTCGCACACAGAGCCTAGCAGCCACATGGATACCACCTTCATTGCAATTCCAGCATAAACCCGTTGTGCAAAACCTTGGCCACTCTCAGGACAAGATGACTGTGACTCCTGGCCTTCGCCTTGTGCTCCTGACTGCAGCCCACTTCCTGAAGAAGAGTGTACTGAAGGTTACTTCTGAAAGTGTAATCCAGTTCTATTCACTGCTTTGGAGAGACAAAACCACATACTGTCACTATGTGGTACGTAACTATAGTTGCTGACACTCTGCACACAATGTCATTTTCAAAAACTAAAAATTAAAAACAGCAATTGGATTTAAGTGCTGTTCTCAACAGCAGAGCCCACCTGAGCCCCCAATACAATTTGTGCAGTTTTTCAAAATTTAGGTGGTCTCTTGGTTTTAATAGTCAACTTTAGCAATTTTTACAAAATTCCTAAATCCATTTAGAACATACATGTGTCAAGCAGAAGAATCCCCCCCCCCCGGGCTGAGTAAAAAGCACCTTCATGTAGACCAAAAAAAAAAAAAAAAATCAATGCTAAACAAATATCTTTGCAGAAAGATGCACACTACATTGCACTAATGCAGGATAAAAGGCAAGTCAACATTAGTGGGACCAAACAGATCTCAACCCATCAATCAAGGACTGCTTTCTGAGGAAACGCTCAAAAATAAAGAAACACAGCATCTGCACTTGGATTAGTTTATTCATTAACTTGGATTGCCAGTGTGGGTTTGAGTACCATAGATGTCAGCAAAAATCTGGATTTTTTTTTTTTTTTTATATTTCTGGTTCAGCAAGACACCACATGTAAAGGTTTGTCTCTCACTCAAAAAATTTTAACAAAACTCTGATGGATGATAGAAGTACCAACCAATGTATAGGATTGAAAGGGAATCCAGTAGTAGCTCCAAATAACCCCCAGTGGCCCCACTTCCTGGTCCACACAGAGAGGGTGCAGCCAACAAGAGGCAAAGGGAGACCTTGTGGGGTCTACAGGCTGCAGACGGCAGGTCTCGGCCCCTACTCCCATTGGCCAGGGACACTCAGAAGGTTGAGAAACTCTAGAAAGATCGATTTCCCTTTGTGTCTCCATCATCCCCTCCCCCAAGGCTACCATGTATCCAACTCCATTGTTTATGCTGGCTAAATCCATAAGGAGCTGGCCTGCAGTGAATGTCCAGGGGGTAAAAATCACTCAATTGGGGCATTAAAATCACCAGAGCCGCTCTCTCAAATCTCTAAGTCTTAGGGAGCACCCACAGAAAGCCTTCTCAGATCAGAGATAAGAAGGAAGCATCGGCAGGCAAATCAATACTGCCAGGACACAGCTTTGTATGAGCTTTGAACATCACTGGCTGGTGTGTGTTCTACTCCTTTCTCCTTTTAACTAAGTTTTTTTCTGTATCCCATTGTTGAAAGCCAGTGGGTTAACATCTAAATGCAACCCTACAATCTATGGAAAAATTGACCTGAGAACGTAGCCTTCAAACCAAACACATATTCCACATGTACAGGGAGGTTAGTGACCAAAGCAGAAACTGAAACTCCACATAGTGAGTCCTGCAGAACTACCAAGAAATTAAGGTTCTTTTCTGTTTTGGGGAAAAAATTATTTTGCTCATTTTCCACAAAACATTTTCATGGTACATTATCACAGCGGTGACATCTATAAATACAACTGAATACGCTATTGAAGGTATTTTGAGAACTGTAAACAGCTCCAGCTTAGGATCAAGTAATATCTCATCTAGGTATAACAATAAAAAAAAAAAAAAAAACTTTAGTTTCAGTGCACGAGAGGGGAAGGGATTATGACAGGGATTACTGTGTAAAAATGACTAGAAAATCTGTGACAGGGACATTTTCCCAAAGGCCTGGCTACTGAGGACATAAGAATATGCAGAAAGCCTTGATTCAGAGAAATTTCCTGGTTTTGTTTTTTCAGAACCTGGAAAATTAAGTGAGCTGAAAACTGGGACCATTCTGGATATGGGAAGGAATTTATTTGTTCCTTCTGGAAAGGGATGTAGGGATTCAGAAGTAATGGGAGCTCTCACCCATCTCTGTGCTTCAGAAGTCACACCCACAAGAGCAGCTACAAAGCCCATGACTCTCCAGCAGCTGTAGCCAGATTCCATGCATGCTGTGTGTGCCTTTCTGCACAGCTGCTAAAGCATTTGCCAAGCCAGTCTCATCGATCTAGCGGCACATCCAACACTGTTGACTATGCAGAAATGAGCATTCCATCACCAGCTACAGTAAATCTTGACACTTCTTGAATTACTGCACAAATTTCCAACATGATGTCAAAGTGTTAGACACTTCTGTTGGAGCACAATTAGGCAATATAACCTCAAACAAATCATCAGAGATTTTGGCCTTTTCAAGGTCCACAGCATTCCAAGGAGTCAAGATACACAGGCCTTGCTGTAGATGCCATTCACCCTACCTTGGTGCCGCTGTAGAAGTCATCCACAGAGGTAGCATTCATGAAGCTCTGCTGCAGGTGTGCACTGGTGTCGATGCCCCCGGGGATCACCAGCTTGCCTGTTGCGTCAATGACCTTGGCACCACCGGGAATCATGAGCTCCCGGCCGACCTGCTGAATGATCCCGTTCTCAATGTACACATCCGCCTCATGGGTGAAGTCGTCGTTCACCACCTTTCCACCCTTGATCAGGATGCGCACTGTTGCCGAGTTAGCAGCCATCTTCCTGTGGGGAAGAGGACACAGCATCAGCTCTCCTGCTCTAAAGTGTATTGAGGCTCATGGACGCAGATCGTTCACTTCAACGCATTTGCTGCTCTTTTCATGCTTGACAAAGACAGACAACTTGGAGACAGTTTAGATTAGACAGAATGTACAGTCCAAGCAAGACTTATGGGAGGAAAGCTAAATATACATTTACTGTATATTGATATGGTATAGATATACTTATTGTACATTTACACATTTATTTCACAATGGCAATGTAGCAAAAGCAGGAGCATAAGAAATAGCACACAGCTCAGTACAGTACAGTACTACACTCCTCTCAAAATACCAGCTGCAGGAAATCAAAACTGAAACGTGATTTGCTTCGTCGAACAAGAGATTACATTAGAAGCCTTAAATACAAGTGTTGTACTGTGCAATGTGAATGTACTGCGGTATAGAGGCAGTATAGCGTAAATAAAAGCTCGCAAACAGCATTCAGGTACCTTTTTCGCAAAAGTGTAATAAGTATAGAAAAATAGACCTTTACTGAAATTTCTTTTACCGTACATACTAAATAATTGACTGCAGCAGAAGAGCAATCAATTATTTAAAGATGTAGCGGACAGAAAAGATCTTTGCCTTCTTGTGCCCATGCAAAAATAGTATAATAACAGTACTATATTAATGCAATGCCAGTTTTTCAAATATGAATTTTATGTTGGGACCGAAAAGTCTTAAATACAACAAAACATTGAAATTCCTCACAAAAACTGCACCGAAGAAGATCACAGTCCTCACTGAACTAAGTCCTTTTACACTGCAAACAATCCAGCTCTAAAAAGTTTAGGGATATTACAGTCTGTGCAAACCCTTCTACATGAATCAAACCAAATTCCAAAAAATTGCACAAGTACTAATAATATCTTTTAATATAATTAATACTCTAAAACAAATGGATAACTGAAAAACAAGGTTTAGCTAAAACTTAAATGTTGATAACATATAAAGAACGAGATAAAGTTTAAGAAAGCCAAAAACATAAAAAATGTTAATAATAAATGTATTTCAGGGTAAATACTTTACCATAAATTTGGAGGAAAACTGAAAATGCTTCCTTGTATAACAGGGTTAATTCATTGCATGAAATTGTGCAGTGAGGCAAATTGCCAACGTGAGGAGGATGAATTACCATCATTTCACATGGAAAAATGTTTTAATTAAAATACCAACATAAAATCTATTTTAATGCATGACAACAACACAAGTATATTTTATAATATTTGTACCTAAAACTATTATTTCCAGTTCTATTTCCAAAAATGTTAAAAAAATATTTATTTCAGCTTTTATGGTACTGACAACAAATTGTGCTCACAGATGGCCAGAAGAATTTTCACCTTGGCGGTAAATAAAAACATCTCCCTGAATGACCAAGCACCACAGATCAACGTGCACTTGCAGTGACGTCAGAATTCTGACATCGCTCATCCAGAGAAAAACACCGAACGAAAAAAAAAATTTTTATTATTTTATTCAGTCTTCCCAGTATAGCTTTTATTTTTCAATTTGTTTTAATGATTGATGTTTATGCTTTTTTTGGGGGGAGGTGACACTTTTTCCTCCATAAAAGGTACTCTGAAATGTACTCCCCACAAAAGTCTGATGTTTCCACTGATATCATACAACAGTTATGGGACTACAATACGTTTGCCAAACATAAAAACAAGCACAGTACATACAGCATATAAATATGCAAATTTGATAGTGTAGGTTCTTGTCCCAAGATGTTTAGCCAACCACAACTTAATAAATCTGACGTGATATGGAGTCAGCAAGGTTCTGGAACTGACGTGTAGGAATTTGGAACCTGGGTTCCATGAAAAATCCCTCTATTTTTTACCATCTGGATGGAGATGAAACCCGTTTACGTGTGGTATATGGATGGCAGCGCTGTCATCTAGGAAGACAACCCCTCCCAGCAGGGAAAAAATGCTGTATCATGGGGTGGCAGATGATAGCCCAGCATGGCAATGTGCTGCTGCATTAGCTTTCTCCTCTAATTGGAGATGCAAACTATGGCCATGCAGTACATCACTGTGGAATGGCCTCAGCTGTTCTGTCCTCTGGAACCAGACATCAGTGGCTTGAGCCCTTTTTGACTGGAGCGTTGTGCATTTCCTCTATGGATGTAATGCTTCCATACCAAAGCAGATCAAACTTACAGGGTTCATCTCGGCAAAGGACCCTAATGATTTTACACACCTGCCATTTGGATACTGCAGGAGAGGAGGCAAAGTGAATGCAGTGTGCATCTGGCGCAAAACACTGCAGTTTGCTTTCTGAATAAACGGTCCGCCGGCTTTTTTTCCTCCTCGTGACTTCCAACGTTAGGTATGTACTTATGATTTGCCAACAGACATCCATCACTAAGCTGCAGACCAGCTGAATCACTGAGTAATGCAGAAAACACACTGCGGTCCTGTACTCCATCCAGAGAAGCTTCTGACACTGTTGGTCACAGGTATTTTTAACAGATCAAATTGCTTTTTTCCACTTAGACTGTTCCAAGCCTTTGCCTACGGTCACCCACGAACATTTCCCTCAACGGTCAAAGCAGCCTACAATTTCTGAATTCTCACGACATCCACCGCTGCCAACCACAGCTCAAAATGGATAAATGCTTATTATGTTCATGATGTGTATAGACATTTAAAATTGAGACTTTCAAAGAGTGAAACAATTCTGTCACATCATTTAGGACATATAAAACAAATGAAAACATGCAACTGTTCAAGTAAAACAATTGCACTGGGAAAAAAAAGACAAAATATTTTACAAAACCAAGAGCAACTCATGGTCAGCTATGATTTGACTATATGACCAAAGAAATCCATTTATGTGCATTCTTTGAGCCATACTGTGAAGTTCCCTATATTTAAACATATTAATTTAGAAAGGGGGTCAAAATGCAGCAGCACTCTACACAGACGTATACTTAAGGATTATAAAATTCATGTGTTTCCTATGAGAATGAGAGCAGATGAACCCATAACCACCGTGCTAGCATGTTCTCCATAATCATGTCTATGAGCAAAAGGGGGAAAAAATGGGGTCTGTGGCTCCCATGTTGCTGCCACATGGTACGCTGGGCCGGGCTATGCAGTGGCCACACCCCTGGAGCTGTTTCCAACCCTTCCCATTTCCCCAGTGGCCCTGCCCCTCAAGCTACTGGAGGTCTTCCCAATCCCTTGGGGGCCACACCCATGGCACTGGATCTGCCCACGCGAATAAGACTACAGCACCGTTCAGTTCACCACAGCTCAGCCGTCCAACACTGCAGGAGACACACCCAGAACATCTACCCCCGCCCCAGCCCGGATACAATCGGAGGAGATCAGGTGACTTGGCTTTAATACAGTGCTAACGAAAATGCCAAGGATGACCAATTCAGCAGAGCTATTTGGTCCTGAACAAAACTACCTGCGCATCCCTCCAGTGAACAGGAGTATTAAACCAAACTGCTACGTGTCAACACAATCATCTCCTGAAGGATACCTTGCAAAAGGAAGCATTAACAGTAAAATAAACCCACCTCTTTACTGATCTGTAGCATTTTTACTGCTAAATTACACCTTGCTAGATGTCTACCTCCGGCATTGTGCACCTGTATGCCTGTGCTGAGGGTGCGGGCATAGCATGTGTCTCATTCCCTGCCTCTCCTCAGCAGACCTAGCTGTGGTCACAGAAAGGGAGGGGTCCCGATCTGAACACAGGGTGTGCCTGATCACAGAATCCAAGCCTGTCGGTGCGCCTTCGACTCCGCAAAGCGGTCCCTCTGCCCACTGCGCGTTATTCTTCCTGCCTGTGCGCACCGAGGATGAAACGTCACACACGCATGTGTACTTAAGTGTCCCTGTATGTTTGCGTGTATGTGTTTGTGTATGGGTGGGGTACACAAACCAAGGCCCCCCTCTTCTCCTCCCGCACCCACACATTCCGATCAGGGGTGAAAAAGAGGGAGGTAAAGAATAAGGCTGCATTGTGTGCTGAGAAGATGGCTGGGTGGGTGCTCATGCGTGGCTTTAAATGAATTGCGATGGGAGCGGACAGCTGCCAGAAGACATTGGACAGCATTACCAGCTCTCGGCAGGACAAAAAGGAAGGGGGTTGGGGGCCGATCACCCATTCGCTCGGTGTCACGACACATCTTTTCCAGCAGGATATTCTTCCCAGTGTGGAACATCAGCTGTGGCTTCAGAGGAAAATGCTCATCTACAATGGCAAAAAATGGACCACCCTGGTACCAACGCAGGGCTCTCACCAGTAAAACCCATCACCGAACAATGAAACAACTGGCCTTTGTGTTCGGGGAACGCCTGTCTCCCCGGACTCAAAACATGAATAAATCATGAAGAAAAATATACAAGATTTGTCAAAAAATATATAAGAAAAATACATTTTTTGACAAATTGAGCAATAACGTAACGGGACAATAACAATGAAGGAACCTCACATGGAAAGCATGACAACCAGTTGACATCCAAAAAAAGAACAATAAGACATGATATTTGGCTATGTCTGGAAGCTTTAAAGTAACAAAAGTCATGCCCATATGCTGGACCGCAGAGGTACTGTGGGGCAGAAGCGAAAACGGTCCCAGCTGGCCCAACACACAAACCGCACGATAGCCCTCCTCCTCCCTGCACAAGACCTCTTACATCCTTCATCTGGGTTTTATGGAAGAAACACGCAGAAGGACCCTTGTTTGGCTGCTGCCTTGAGTTTCGGCAAGTCACCGGGGTCAGGGTGACAACGTAAAAGGAGGCTCCGGGGGACACAAAGGAACCAAGACAGGAACGGAGAGACGGAGAAGAAGAAAAGGAGCCAAGAGAGCGGAACCAGCAGCAGAGAGGAACCAGAGGAGATGAAGCCGAACCAAGAGGAGAGGGAAAGAAAGGAGGAGAGGGGAAAGCAAGAGAAGAGCCAGAAGAGAGAAAGGAGGAGAGGGGAACAAGAGGGAAACAGGGGAGAGAAGCTGTGACGCCGCTCGTCCCCCACGGCCACTGACAGCACCGCCTCAGAGACAGGGGGACGCAGCGGCTCTGGGGCCGGACCCCCGTCGCCGCCCCCGCCGCAGGTACACCGCCTGCAAACGTCCTCCGTGAAGGTGCCGCACCGGGAGGAGCGCCATTTTTCTCTTCAAAAAAGCCACGTTAAAAATAATAAGGAACATTAAACCGCGGCTGTCACGCAACAAAGGGACGAAGGGATGCCACGGCTGACGCGGAGGGGCAGCGCGCCGCCGCATTCCGAGACGAAGAGCGAGGCCACCGACGTGACCGTCTTTTGAAGGCGCCACCTTTAGCACAGCGACGGGAGACTTCCATCATCCATCACGCACGTACCTTCAGCCGTGATGCCGCACTTCCACAGCCGCGTCCTCGCCACGTCTCTCCCGCTCGCCTTGCGCGCCGAGCACCGTGCGAACCGCACCGCAGGGCCAGCAGCTCCCCTTTCGCGGTGGACCAATGAGAAGCGGCGACGCGACGGCGCACCAATGACAAGCAGCAAGACCCGCCCTCCGGCCAATAGACACCCAACGGGGGCGGGCCCGCGCCTTACGGCTGGTACCATTGTCGCAGCAGCGATGTGGCAAGCGACGTTGTTGGCGTGACCTCCACACAAATTTATTGTATTTGTTGACTTTTATTGTATTTGGTAACAAAAAGCTGACTTGAATCCTGTGACGTTTAGGTTGAATGAAAGCTTACTTGCTCCAATTATTAATTTAGCCAAATAATTTAACAAGACCACTGAATTAGGAGTGCAGTTCACCACTTACTTTTTATTTCTATGTGCACTCATTTCCAATGGTGCAGTTACAGCAACATCCATCCGTCCATCCATCCATCCTTCCACCCTCCCACTATCCCATGAGGAGGGTTGCCTGTTGAAGAAGACACTCGCACACATTCACGTTCTCACTAAGGCCCAGTCAGGGTGAGTAGTAAACATGATCAGCGGGTCCAAAATTTGAGAGAAGAAAGCGCGTTTAGGAAAAATCCTCACAAACACAGCCACAAATTTAAACCTGCCACTGTAGGGCTGACAAGTGAGAGCAATGGCCACTGTGCTCCGCTGACACACTCCTCCCTGACACACCATGGATGTACACAGGTGTAAAGACCTGCCAGAGTAAGACAATTTACAGCTCAGTCAGCAGCAAAGTAAGGCAAGTAAATAACAACTAAAGCTTTTGTTTTTTTTTTTGCACAAAACAGTACATTTATTCAAGTGTTCTCCAGCACAAGTACATAAGAAAGGAGTCTTTTTCTTCTTTCTGGGCACTGAAAAAACGGGACGAAGGTGGAGCGAGTGTGACCGCTACCTCGGGTGTACGCACTGACCTTTTAGAATAGTATAATCCATCAACAGCTATGTCACGAAAAATAGTTACACAGAAGTACAATAGTATCACTGAGAGATATATAGAGAATTGACCTGTTAAGTCTGTGAAATGTACATTATTGTTGTCAATAAATATCAAAGCGACAGTAAAAATTACAGTCCAATGAAAGTAAAACAAACATCAGAAAGAAACACGGAGGGGTCTTGCTGCATGGAATGTTGGGCAGAGAAGCATTGCTGCCAGGAAACCAAGCAAGTACATATGTAACAGTAAAAGTTATTACCAAATGCATTTCTAATTTCCAATATGAATACATGATTTTCCCACAGATAAGCACCGACTACAGCAATGTCTAGGCTAAAACACATGAATCTGTCCATTTTTATTTTTTTATTCTTTTCAAGTACAAAGTTAAAATGCCTTTGTTAATATATTCATATAAGAGTAAAATAATAGTGCTTTTTTCCATTACTACGAGAACTTAAAAACAGTCATTGTCAAGACAAGTTGATTTTTCTTCCTAACAATATATTTTTCTTTTTTAGATAAAATTGTTTAGCACCTTATGAAACACCTACAGTCCCTCTTCTTAGTTTTTATAAAAGAAAATGCAAAGGAACAAACAAACCACCGCATGTAGGGCTGCGCGGCAAAGCTGAGATTTTTCCTTCTTAAAGCTGTTGAGACGTTATTGTTAAGTTCACAAGTTCATCACAAGCCACTTTTCAATCAGACATAAAAACATTTCATAAATACAAAAGGCAGGCCTGGAGTCCCTCCCTCCCACTCCGTCCCACTGCTTCATAGCTTATTTTCATACAAATTCATCAGCTCTTCTGTCCCACCCTAAGCTTTACTAATTTCATGATATATATTAGCAAAGAATCATATTTGTACATCCCATAGGTAATTTAAAAAGACATGACAAAAAAACAGCAACAGGCAAACTATGTACAATAAATTCTAGGCATTATTATTATTATCTATTTGTGTTGCACCGAAGGAGAAAGGATCAACTGTTTTGCTATCAAAAGCTGAAGATATCACATAAATCCAGTGCAATGGTGGCTACTACAGTATAAATCCATTTACCTGTGGCTGGGGTCCTTTGTCACATTTGCTTTCTATGGAGAAAGTTTATTGTCATGTAGGACTAGAAGGATAAAATATGATTCAAATCAATTTGTATTTTCTTGTTTCGTTTTTGATGGAGACAACCGAACATTGTGATGGCAGAGCAAGTGGAAGCACCCCCAGCCTCGCAGCAGAGAATGCTTCTGTTCAGGTTTGAGAACGTGCAGCACTGCAGACTGATGGAGCAACAACGCCCTCAGGGCTGCAGGAGAAGCAGAGCAGAGGGGACCCCCCCTCCTGCCTGTTTCCCAGAGACTGAGGGAGAATCCAGGCACTCGCCTGGACGATCTGGACAAGGATTTCACATGCAGACACCCAGTGCGGTGTCTTGAGAAGTTCCTTTCTCCTGGTTCACACCCTACAGGCCGCATGTTGTTAGAATCAGTCTGACGTGACAACTATTACACAGCGACACTTTCTACGCTAAAATGGAGGAAAACGTTCAAGAAAGAAGATGGGCCGCATGCTTGGTGCACCGCTGATCTACCTTGCATGCGACCCCATCTCCAGGCAAGTCACGGGTAGCTCAACAAATCCAATAATTTCCATCATTCTTATTACAAAAATATCTACCCCCCCTTCCCTCCCACTCTCCTTTCCTTTTCTTTCACATCTATTGGCACAGCCCTAGCATGATCAAGTACTACAAGGGTCTTACAGTTCACATCATAAAGCAAAACAAGAAATAAAAATCACACAAGAAAAGGGAAGGAGGGTCACATACAGGGAGGAAAAACTATAACAGAACATTAGCATACACATCAAACGGTTATAAAAAGGCAGAAGAGCAATGTGAAGCCGCACCATATTGTTGAAGATTTGCACCTGACTGAATATACCTTGCGGGGGTACGGACAGAAGGGGCTGCGCACAGCTGGCTATAAAAACGCCTCCCTTCTGTCCGCTGCCCTCACACAGTTGTACAGTAAAATGACATTGTCCTGGGTGAAACTAGAAAAGTAGTTTACCACAGTCTGATCTAAAGGTTTTTTGGATGACAAAAAACATCGCTGCCCACTTGGCTGGCTTTAATTCTTCTGGTTTGTGCTGCCACAGGCAATGGGCCTGAGAATAACAAGGCCAAAGGACTGAAAAAAGCACCAGTAAGTTGTACAAAAGCTGTGGTAGGTAAAAAAATGCAGTAGTGGCATATTTGTCGCTCTGTTTTACGCTCTTTATCTTTGCTCCCTCGCCCTCGCAGTGTTTCGCGAGGGTCTTTTTGCCACTTTTTTAAGTATTGCATTACCTCTTTTTGTGGAAGTCACGCCGTCAAGCTGCAAATGGCAAAACGGAAATACAAAAGACAAAGGAAGCCAAAGCAACCTTCCTGGCTACTGCTGCCTGTATCCCTGTCTGTCCATATTGTAAGGCCACATGAGAGAGATGTTTTTCATCATCTTAAAGCACCATAACATAGTCACCATTGTACAGTAGTACCTTTTTAATTGTGTGTATGAGCTGTAAACAAGAGGTAAGTGGACTGGTGTGTTTGTTTCTTCAATCCAAGGTCTCCTTAAGACAGGACTGTGTCGACAGTGTACAAAACGATGGTTTTGCTGTTGATTCCTTACTCTTTCCACAAAGGCTCAGTAACTGGAAGTGTGAGTGTTACTGAAGATTATTTTACCAACCGCCCCCCTTTTCCCTCACCCCTTACAAACACCAGCCTGTGATCTTTTCCTTCACCATCATGATGCAATGATTTCCCACGTTAACACACACGTATATATAAGCCCAAAATAATATGCAGTGTGTACATATATGTGTACATATATGTTTGTGTATGTGTGTGTATGTGTGTGTGTGTGTACACACACACACACACGTAATGCATCTCAAGAAAAGTAATTAGTTTTCAGCTGTCTGTCGTTCTGAAGTTGTTTTACCCAGTGCTGTAAAAAGATAGCCTTGTCTCAAGTACAGCTTGCACACATATAATCCATTTAAAAAAACTGACTGGATAACATAGCAAAAAATTAAAATGACTTAAAAAATTAAATAGGATAAAAGAACAACATTTAAAATTCAAGAAATAATGTAAAACATCTACTTTTAAATGTATTTGAATAATCAAGAGGAGTAAATTTGCTTTTTTTGTTGTTTTTTTCTGGTTAAATATCAGTCCTGATGTTTGGTGCTCTCCGGCTGAGGGTGGTGGAGGTTTAGACACAGGCGAAGTACTCCTTGAGGGGGGCGAACAGGTGACGGATGACGGGCACACTCCACGACCTTCCTAAGAGTCTCTGTCTGGCGAGCCGACTCATGTTGGACACATCTGTGTAGTGGACAGGGAAGCCAAACACCCTGCCGCACACGTGGAAAGGGAGGAAACATCAGAAAACCAGCATTGCACAATGCTCTCCTTACTCCAGTCATTAGTTAATGCTTTCAGGTTAAGTAACTTACTTAGTTCTGGAATTGGTACTGGAATGAGCAACATTTAAGGTACAAGTCCATGTATTTAAATGATCACATACCCTGTTACCTCCCTGCCATTCTGAACTAACCGTACTGTCATGTTAACTGTATGACAGGTGATGCCACATTTTGTCCTGTACTACATTTAATTTTTGCATATAATTGTTGCCCAGACACTTTTATCATATTGGCCTGAATATAAGACAATATTTTCCTGGGAATTACATCTAATAAAAGATGGGGCCCTCTTATATTCGAGGGCTGGACCTATAACCGTATAATAGCAGTAGATGCTGTTATTTATCCACTGGCGTCAATTATCCACAGAAATGATCAACTGGAGCTGGTGAGTGTGAAAGATGACAAAACCTTGAGATGGTCTGGAAAAATGCAGTTCAAAGTTAGCCCAAATTAACCAAAGAGTGAGGAGGAGATATGATGCCAATTTTAAGATAATGGTGATCAATGAGGCAGAGGTGTTAAACAGCTCTTAAGCAACCAAGAAATATAAAGTTACAGAATGTTGTGTTCTAACGTGGTGAGCCCAAAAAGGCCATCTTAAAAATGCAATTACAGTAAATATGAATACATATTTTTCTTTCTAAAGATAAGATATAATGTTCCAAAAACCTTTTTCCAAAAAAAGAATGCTGAAAAATAGGGTCGTCTCATCAGGATGGTCTTATATTTGGGCCAATACAGTATTCTGCACATAACTGTAAAAACAGTGGACCCTGACCATAATTTTTACTTTGGCACCTAAAATGACAATATCTTACTTTATATTACCTTACCTGAGGAAGTTACTTTTTAAGACAGCAAAATCAGGTGGTTGTAAACATGTTAAATAAAATAGTAATAACCTATCTTTGGTTCAAATACAAGCTGTAAGCCAGTTGACACTGTTTGCTACACACATGCAGTGTATCCACCTACACCGCTCTTCCTGAGATGGGTACCGTCAAAGTGCAAAAAAGCAGGGCTGTGACAGAGATTGAAGGCTTAAATCACTATTCAGCACAATGTCATTCAAAGAGCTACACTGCATCAGACCACAAACATGCTGAAGCTTTTTCAACCTGTGTGAAAGAGGACATGAGAGACTCCTACCTCTCCATCTCAGTGCACCACAGAATGTCCTCCTTCTCATTCATGTAGACTGGGAAGTGCTGGTCTTTGCCCTGCTTGATAGAATTAGACCGAGTGGTGATGGTTCTCACTTTGCCGAACTGAAAAGACAAACCAGTACTTCGACATGAACACAAACATCTTCACATCACCATTCCAGCCTTCAAGGCGTTTCTGTTCTGCACTCTTCCTTGATCGCTCCACGTACCGTGTTGTGAAAATAATCTTTACATAACACTCATACTGCTTTTTCAGTCAACAAGGACACGTTTCAAGCTAGAAATTTGTGCTGTGCTTCTATGAAAGTAATCAAAGGCAGAAAACAAGGTAAGATCGCTCCTTGCAAAAATGAAATGGTCCCATGAACAATTGTTTCCCAGTTAAATTCTGTTATTCACAAACCAAAGAAAATGGTTTGATGCCACAGTAATAATAACACTGTGGACTGTATAGTAATGACACCTCTGTCAAAGTGGCAGAAGCACAGTACCAACACGAAGCACAAAAAGCCTCTGCTAGTCGCTCTTCCTGGGTTCTGCAGCAGGACTGTCATCCAAGCCGATGGCGGAGGACAACAGGAAGGATTGATGTATATTTCATTGGCTGTGCCTCTTACAGGAAGTGGTGCCCCACCTTAAGTCTTTATCTGAATACCCCTTTACCTCCAGACATCTGGGGGGACAGAAGGCTCTGGATCACTCAATTTATTCAAAGGCATCAATGCTAACAGTAAATGTAGGATTCAGGTGGCCACGCTGTGATCGACCCTCAGAGTGTGGACAGCAGCATGGTTAGGTGATACTAATAGGGTTAATCTTCTAAAACGTAAGCCAGAGCCCCTGTGAACTGTGGCTCTAAGAGAAAGATCTGATTATTTCTTATGAATAAGAGACTCATAAGCCTTGTCTTGACTGATGTTAGTGCTAAATAATCCCATATATTTGGGAAAAGTGTATCATTTGCAGTAGTTCACTCAGTAGTTCACTCACAAGCAGCATCCAGTGTGACCTACCTTGGCTGTTCTTCCATGCTCCAAACAATCCTGCAGGTCCAGCTTGTCAGTAGTCATGGCTGTCAGTGGTCTGCAAAAAAAGCAGGGGATACAGAAGGTGTCTCTTTAACAAAGTTTCCATTTATACAATCACTTAATAACCAGACCTTGCCAAAACTCATTAAAGTTTACAACAACTAAAAGATTTTACTTTTATTTCCATCAGTTGCTCAAAGATGGCATGGAATCAAACCCGCACTAAAGGTTTCACATGGTGTAGCACAATGGAAGAGGACTTGTTTATTTGAAAGCTGTGAATTAGTTTTCTGATCCCCAGCAGCCCCTGACAGGGTCTGTGGCACCACTAGAGCTCCCACTGTCTGAGTGGTGTTCTGGAAGCTCACTGCACTTTCCCTTGGAGCCACCAGTGCTCTGGGCACACAATCGGGAACTGCTGAGATGCTCGACTAAATCTGCCACAGTAGGACATTCCTCCGTACTCAGTACTACGTTTTTAAAATGCCAGTAAGACTATGTGGGCTCTCTTAATTTCTGTTACTCCATTGAAGGCACTCACTAAATGTCTCTTTATGAGTCTCCAGCATTTATCTAGCAGTCCGGCAGAGCCTTTATAAGGTTCTGTACAATTCATATGCTTTTTTCCATTTCCCTGTCAAAAGATCAAAGATCAAAAGAATTTATTTGTCACATACAAGGTTACCAAACAAACAATCTGTGTCTGCGCATGTGTTCATACTCGTGCTGGTATGTGTGCAGTAAGCCTTGCATGCTGTGTTGTGCTGCGTGTGCTACAAGGTGTTTCAGTGTTTCAGTGATGTTTGGAAAAGTTCCTTTATGGGTTCTCAGATGGATTGGGATTCCCATAAGAAATAACAGAAATAATTATTTTGATTTATGCATTTTCACACAACGCAGTCTTTTCTGCGTGTAAATCGACAGATACCTGTATTTTGTTTTGAAATGTATTTTATGGTTTCAAATCAGCATAATATTGAACAAATATTTCCAAAGTAATGGATTTAAGCCTTAATTATTTATTTTTGTAATCTTTAAATGGTGATTAAGACAGTTTTAAAGGAATTCACATTACAGATTGTGAGAAATTAATTATGCTTGATACAAGAGGAAAACCTTTCCACAAATAACGCTTGCTATTTCTTTTGGAAACATGTTTTTCTGTGTAATGCTGGCGTTCATATAATAATATAAATTCGCAGGGGCTGCGCAAAGCTGGCCCCCTTACAAACGGCACAAATGATAAAAACCTTATGGTTCGTTAATGCTACATTTGTGCAAAAATTAGGATTTGTGCCATTTTTGAGATACATATAAGCCTTTATTTTTTCGGGGCTGTGACGTTTACTCAGCCCCCCTACAACCCAAACACGTATGAAACTGGGCAGGGTTGTTAGTGCTCCATTTGTGCCCTTTGCAGCTGCAAAAGAAACTTTCTATCTCTTTTCGTTTCAGAGATATTAATGATTGGTTTCATTGCATGTGACGTCACTGAGCCCTTTCTTGGTCGTGCAAAACTGAGCAGATTTTTTTTACGACTGCTGTGTCTTTTATTGTTTAAAGTGCTGTTCTCTCCCTCTCTCAGCTGATGAACCCAGCTTGCTGAGCAACCTCTCCATAAATGATGTATTTATTTGTTTGTTTAATGCTGTGCTGCAAGAAAAATGTAAAACCAGTACAGTTCATTGCTGCTGCTGCTGCTTTCACTCCGTTCATACTGTGTGTAAACAAGCACCGCACTTTACACCACAACAACGTTTAGTGAACAACTCGCCTTTTATTAAATGCGATTCCCATTTCTTTATCAAAATGTACAAATTTACAACTGTGTTTTGGGAAGTTCTGTGCATGCTCTATTTGTATTTAGAAATATACACTTGTACATGGCTGTTGGTGAAAAAATAAAATGAAACAAAAATAAAATTAACTTACATTTTACTTACAAAGAATACATGTACATTTTATATTTAAAAGGTTTAAAACTGAATCAAAGTCATGCAAATGCATTGCATATGTTTTTGTGGAGGAGAACACACCGAGCAAAAGGAGCTTCACGTGATTAATAAAGCTAATCTTTGTAGCTAGGACTTTAGCTACCCCTTTGAGTAAAGAACAAAATGGGGGCAAATCTTGATTTGGGAACCTACTATTGTCATTTCCTTTTACAAATTGTCATATTTTTGTCCAAACTTTTGCATGCCACTGTAAATAAATAAAAGCATCATTTAGGGTATGGAGAGACTGCTCAGCAAGTTAGGTTCATCAGCTGAGAGAGGGAGAGAACAACAATTTAAACAGTAAAAGCGGCAGTGGTCGTAAAAAATGCGCTTGGTTTTGCACGACCACAAAAGGGCTCAGTGACATCATGTGCAATGAAAGCAATAATTAATATCTCTGAAACAAAAAGAGATAGAAAGTGGCTTTACTTTTGCAGCTGCAAAGGGTACAAAGCAGAGCACTAACAAACCCTCCCAGTTTCATTCGTTTCGGCAGTTATGTGTGTGTGTGTGTGTGTGGGGGGTCACGCACGTTGTAAACAATCGTTAATATCTCTGAAATGTGATAGAATGACAGTTTTATTGGCACAAACATAGCATTAATGCACGCGCCCAGTTTCATGCATTTTTGCAGTTGTAGGGGGGCTGAGTGATGTCACGGCCTCCAAAAAAAGCTTATATTTCAAAAATGAAAACAACACAAATCCAATTTTTTGCAGTACAAACGTAGAACTAACGAATCATAAGGTTTTTTATCATTTATACCATTTGTAGGGGAGCCAGTTTCACGCAGCCATACCCAGACCCAATCTAAGATGAGGAAGGAAATGTTCACATATGTCAGAAGCACCACAAGGTGGTGACAAAACTCTGAAAGCTCTCAGGAACGCACACGCCATGCATCTTCACATGAGACTCCTCCACACTTTGTACAAACTGCAAGTACGGCCTTCAGCAAAGGACAACAAAATCCTTGAGAACTGAATTCTCTCAGTCCAAAATCCAACCTTAGATATCGATCTATGATGTCAGAATGTTCTGATCTGAAAAGAGATGAAAAACTCAAACCTTAAAATATAATCATAGGTTCCTGATAAGCGTATTAAGAATTTATAGTATTTGGACCAGCTGGCAGGGTAACGATTACTGCCACTACCACTGAATTGTAAGACTCAAGGTCTTTAACCTGAACTAAAACAGGAAAAAGGACCCAGCTGTATAAATGGATTAGATTTACCATATCTGCAAACCTAAAAGTTCAAGTTCCCTTTGTGAAAAATAAAAAAAAAAAAATAATAATAATTAATAATAACATTAAGAAAGCAAAATAAATTATATACATGCATGTAAAGGGAGCTTACAGTGGAAAAAAAATTAAGGTATGTAAGGTTTGAGGTATGTAGATTGTTTGGTGAATAAATGTCTTCCTACAGAAGGAACTGGGGTTGGTGAGGCTGTGAATAGCAGCACATCAGGAGCAGAGGTAGAGCTGGATCAGCAGGAGGTCAAAACTTGGGCCCATTGTGTCCTGTAGTTGTAATATATATAGACGCCTTACGGGAAGGTCCCAGTTGGATAACTGGACAGTAACCCCAGGACCACACCAGAATTGGTTTCCTACAAACAGACAGGTAGCAGCAGAGGAGGATGGACTGGGAGGATGTGTCTGGTGGCCCTCTGTATGGACCTGGACTGTGTTCTGTGACCCACCTGTTCATCCCAGGAAGGTTGCCCCAGAAGTATCTTGCACGGTGGGCAGCAGACACCTCCTTGGCATCAATCATCACTGGGTTGCACTGACAGGGAAGAGCAAGACCAAAGTTATTAAAAATCTGATGAAATGCATGTACCCTGTATAGACACGTCATGCAAATATTTTTTAAACATTTTACAAAAAGTACTTTTATAAAATAAACGGTATAAAAAATCCAGATTTAACAAATACATTTATATTTTTTATAAATTCTGTTCATTGTAAAAAACAACATTCACTAGACAAATAAACACTCATTTAAATGGTTATATATATAATAACTTATTGTTAACAACAAAAGTATTACACCTAAACCCTGGTACTCAACCTTCTGGTTTCCAAGGTCCTGATATAATGAGCTGTATATATTAATATTCAGATTGGTATTCAAGTCGATAAGTCCTTGCATAACCAGTTCCATCTGAGCGAAGAAGAATCATATCATAGAAATATTCAACATTGGTGCAGGTATGAGTGTGAGGCTGCATGGCAATATTGCAGTTTGCATGATCGTCAAATCATTCACTTCTGTTCAGATTGTTAAAACCCCAATAACAATTGAATACAGCCTATTACAGCACGTCTTAACTTTTTACATAAATTTGACTATTAAATGCTTATTGCTATTACTAGTAATGTGGAAATAAACGTAATGTATGATAATCAATAAGAAAGTAAATAAGCACACCATACATTTTAATTAGGTATTTTATAATGTTAGTGTTATTTTGTGGAAATTCATTCTCAGATGAACTCAAAATAAATCCTAATTTTCCTCGTAGGAGATAATAGAAATAGTTTCCTAATACAAGTTGACGATAGTCAAGCCACTTCTAGGAACTGATTGTGCTCAGACACCGGGGTATAGGTGTACTTATAAATATCCCTTCTTCACAGCGGTTTGTTGGACTGTACTGTAACGCTGCAGTACATGTCATTGCCACAGGATGTCAGCTGTGGTGACGGAATTGGCCTCGGTGCTTCTGCCCACACAGTGACTGTGAACACAGAGGTCCATTCTCACACAGCATGACGTCCACTGGGTGTAACTGGCTTTGAAGCTGAGGGCCAAATTGAACGCTCTATTGCTACAGAGGCAAGCAACCCTACAGCGGGTGGGTGCAGGGGTTGTACCTCCAAAAACCGGGAGATGTCCCTCTTGTCACTAACACCCATGGCGACCACGTTCTCAAAGAGCCAGAAGAAGGGCCGGTCATCCCCCTCTTTGGGACGGGCCTCATGAAGCAGCCTGTAGAATTCGAAGAACAGGCGCCCTGTCCCCTCTGGGAGAGAGAAGGCAAGATCACAGCCCTCCCCCCATACACTTAATGTCTTCATGACATAAATCAGCAGAGGCATGGAGAAATATGTGTAAAGCATTCACTTTTAGAAGTTTCCAGCAATGTGAACAGAGTGAAGACATCTCCCTAACTCCCTAACACACACACACACACACACACACACACACACACACACACACACACACACACACACACACTACTTAGTTCTACATACATATAATGTTATACTAATTTGCACAATGAAAACAGCTTTAGTGGGGAAAAATAATGTTGAGGCAGAGCATTTATCATTGCTTGCAAAAAAAAAAAAAAAAAAAACAACCCACCCAAAATAGGTCAATACCTACCAAAAAATGTTTTTAAATAAAAAAAGCACATGAACAAAATATGTAGTTTTTTGTACTCTGCCTGCCTTATTCCACAGAGCGCAAGTCTGAACTTGCAGAACGGGATTGTGTTATTCCTGAATAGTACAAAAGTCTGTGTTACATAAAGTGAGTGTCGCTATACATGCATCCCACTATATCTACATTGTGCAATTAAAACATGCATTATAGCTGAACTGAGTGTGTAAGTAGAATAATTCTCCTTATACTTGTACTACACACACACACACACACACACACACACACACACACACACACACAAAGCACTGTCTTGTTGAGATTGCTGCACTCACAGTGACCCCTGGGCCAACCCACAGAGTGGCCATGTACTTTGATCCACACAACAAGGACGGCAAATGTGTGTGTTTATGCCTCTGGAAACACTGCAGAGGTAGTGACAGAAGCAGGTTTCTGAAGATTAAAGTCCAGGCGTGGTGCAGTAACAGCCAGCAAACCCCAGAAGTGTTTGAACTGCCGTACCATAAAGGCCCTTGCGTGCAGGATTGACAATGGAGAGGTCGTTGCACGGGCTCCCACCGATGACCAGGTCAAAGGGGCCCCACTCCTGAATCTGTGCCGAGAGAGAGAAAGTGGTTCCTTCACGGTTCATTTGCTGCTCTCTGACAACCCTGCGCTGCCCCTTCGAAGTGCACAACATCCATCAGACTTGCTAATGAATCTTGTCTGCTGCTGTCAATTAATGTGGAAACACTTCGCAGACTCCCTCCTTTCAGAAAAGAGGACCAGAGTGTAACTGACCATAAACTGACCACAAACATCTGGATTATGTTTAGCACAGGTTCTCAACAACTGGGCTGTGGACCAGAACTGTTTTGTGAATGTTGCATTGCCAGGCCACTGAAAGACAGGTTATTAAAAAATATATATAAAAATACTGTATTATCTAGACTGTAAGTCACACTGTTTTTCATAAGATACATGCATTTTCAGAGTATGCAAATTATTCTCTGGAGCAACTTATTGTCTATAAAATATGGTAAATAGTGCTGTGCATGCTGCTTATTTAAGTCCCAGAAAGAAAAACAAATTGATTGCTAAAATAAGCAAGTTATGCATACCTGTATATTGACTCATTTTAAACCATAACAATGGTCCCATATCCAGGAACAGTGACTATATGCATCCGAAAAACTGAACTGAAGGACTGGACAGTTTCAGCTGGAAAAAGAGAGGAAGTCAGGAGGTTCCACTCACATGTTTGCGTGTGACGTTACGCACATCTCCCACGTACATAATGCGGCCCTGGTGGCGCACAATCCCCACAGTGATAGAGTCCTCACACACTTCAGAGGCAATGTAGCTTTCCACCTGGATGCCGAGGTCCTTTAGCACCAGCAGCCCTGCACAAAGGTCAGAGGATATCAGTCACCACTGCCGCATGGTTCTATGGAGAAGCACCCCGTAAGCTCAGGGAAGTCACATTCTGGGTGATGGATATGACTGAGATTTGTGTCTTCTTGAAGGTTGAAAGTTAGAAATTGGTTAATTAAAGAAATACAAGGGAATGGGAAAACAATCCAAAACCATCTATTATAGATGGTGATGTATTGCACTGAGAAGTTTGAAGGAAAAATATGACTGTATCCCAGGAACCAACCACCCCCACATGTTATATCTGTTTTGAGACAGACAGCTCTCTTGGCCCTGAAAATTATTATTGCTCATTAGGATTCTATACCTAGAGGTCAAACAGTCCATCAGGTCTGTTATGAAAAGGTTTTAATTAGAGTGAAACAAGAAGTTTGGTACAACTCCTGCCAACTGTGGGGGAACGATCAATGCTGAATTTCTGAAGAAAATGCTACCTTATTGATTCTATCTCACCCAGCATATTCTGTTCTCAGGAATCAAAACAAAGCTAAAAGGAAGGAGACTTGATATTCCAAGCATCTGTGATAATGTGACACATCATACACTGCTCAGTCAAAAAAAAAAAAAGTCACACACTAATATTCCGTTGGACTTCGATTATGGCACGCATTTGCCGTGGCATAGTTTCAATAAGCTTATGCAATGTCACATTTATTTCCGTCCAGAATTGCATTCATTTTTCGCCAAGATTTTGTACTAATAATGGGAGAGTCGACCGGCTGCGTAAAGTCTTCTTCAGCACATCCCAAAGATTCTCAATGGGGATAAGGTCTGGACTTTGTGGTGACCAATCCACGTGTGAAAATTATGTCTCATGCTCCCTGAAGCACTCTTTCACAATTTGAGCCCGATGAATCCTGTCATTGTCATCTTAAAATATGCCCGTGTCATCAGGGAAGAAAAAAAATCCATTGATGGAAAAACCTGATCATTCCATATATTCAGGTAGTTAGCTGACTTCCATTTTTTGGGCACATAACATTGCTGAACCTAGACCTGACCAACTGAAGCTACCCCAGATCACAACACTAAGTTAAAGCCAGGTGGTGACTTTTTTTTTGGCTGGGCAGTGTAGGTAGGAATGTTGGGAAACATGTATCAAGGACTACCATCCTTCTGCATTCACCCCGGTCATCATGAAGTCCTTCAAGAAACTAGTCATCTTAGTCCCTACATGAGACCCACACCAGTATGCCTACCACCCCAAATGATCCACTGACAATACTGTCACCATTGCAGTACATTTGGCCCTGACCCACATGGAGAGTAAAGACTATAATGTCAGAATGCTACTCATTGACTTCAGTTCAGCATTTAAAACCATCATCCCCCAACAGCGGGTCACTGAGTCTGAACAATGTCCTGTGTAACTGGATCCTGACCAACAGGCCACAGGCTGTGAGGATCTATGGCAACACCTCCCACACCACTGTCTTGAACACTGGCAAACAGGTTGTGTGCTCAGCTTACCGCTGTTTACCTTTCTAACTGACAAGAGTGTCACCAAACATAATGGTAACCACATCATTAAATATACTGATGACATCACAACTCTGCCCACCATCACCAAAAATGATGAGTCAGCTTACAGAGGGGAACAGGAGCAGCTTGTAGCCTGGTGTGAGGACAAAAATTTATCTCACAATGTCAACAAGAGTACAGAGATGACTGCTGATTTCAAAAGGACTGAAGTTGCTCACACTCCTCTGTGTATTGGTGGCTCAGCAGTGCAGCTGGTGCAATACTTCCAAGTTACTGCACATCACTAAGGACCTCTCCTGGATACACAACACTACACCTTTTCATGTGGTAAAAAAAGCACAACAGCATCTCCAGTTACTGAGGAGACTGAAAAGAGCTGGACTTCCACCCTTCCATCCTCACCAGATTATATATTTGTACTATAGAGAGCGTCCTGACCGCCTGCATCTCAGTCTGATTTGGGAACTGCACCGAGTAGCTCTCCAGCAAGTAGTGAAGACTGCTCAGTCCATCACCAGACCCTCACTACCCACCATTCAGACCCAGATCTAGAATAGCAGGTATGTCAGGAGAGCTCAAAACATCACCTGGGACCCCCGCAGGATCCCTACCACCCCTTTCCACCACCTGTTTCTACCATTGCCATCTGAGGCTCGGGATCAGCTTTGTACCACAGGATGTTGAACTGTCATCATCTCAGGTCTGATGACCACAACTACCACTGACCATAACCACTGACAGCCACTCTGTGTGTCTGTGTATTGGTCTTTGTTTATGTTTATGTATGAGTGTGTATGCATGTATGTATATACATGTGTATGTGTACTGGTGTATTTATTTATTATTTATCTATAAATAGTTTTTTTATATATGTATATATATTCTGATTTTTATCTTTATCTATCCATATTTGTGTTATCTTTTACGATTTGTGATGTAAAATTTGTTTCCCCCAGTCTGCGCACCGTGGACCCAAAGATCTTTTTGTTTTCTCTTGTACACCTGTTGTGTAAGGGTGTCCGACAATAAGCAATTCTTGATTCTTAAACAGGACAGCATACAGAAATGATGTATGTACACTACAGGGGACAGCAAGCAATGTCATGGTTACAGCTGTCAATTTGCACATGAAGGATGCAAGTTTACATCCCATCTCTCCTGCTATAGTACCCTTGAGCAAGGTACTTACCCTGAATTGATACAGTCACAATTTATCCAGCTTTATAAATGGATAAACAATTCTCAACAGCTTAACCTTGTAAGTTGTTCTGGAAAAAAGCTAAATGAATAAAAGTAACTCTTGGCAAACGTACGTATGTTACTTTTTGAAATAAACTACTTTTACAATTTTTTGATGACACCTCGAGTAAAAACAAGAATATGGCTGGAATCCTTTGAAAATGTCTCACCTGTCGCAATACCATCGAACAGCGAGAGGACGCGAATGGGTTTCCTCTTCTCAGCAGCAACCGGTGGGTACAGCTTTGGTGGGTCCTACAGTGTGGAGGAGGACAAAAACGTGGCCACAGGCCCATATTTTTAGAGACTGGAATGTTGGTGCCAATAATAGAAATGGAAAAAGGAAGCAGAGCACACTTACAAAATCCTGGTCGTGGTTATTGGCAAAGAAGTGCTGCAAGCGGCCAGGCCAGTCGTCGCGGCGTCTCAGCAGTCCATACATGTTCCTGTGGCCACACATGTAGCAGTTCCATGGGTCTTCCTTGATGGCTGCCTGTGCTGCTCCTGGACCCACCAGGAGGTCCACACACTCCACACAGAAACACCTATAAGAAGAGCAGCAAAGTGGTTAATAACATCTTCATAACGTGAAGGCTGCTGCTTCAGTTCCATGAGGGCTCTTGCTGCTGTACTCTTGAGTAAAATGGTTAATCTGTTCACCTCCGGGAAAATACGGGTGCAACTCTATGTGGCTGTAGATCTGGTATATGTAACAAAATGAAGAAGAACCCTTGGCACATGGTACTCCTCACCGACAGCAGTTGTTGTTTCCACACATGAGCACCTCACGTCCTCCACAGCAGATGGTGCAGTAGGACTGGTAGCCATCATCATCATACTGGTATGCACATTCCAGGAAGCAGTTCTGCAAGAGATATTCATGCTGACCAGCTGATATGGCTGTGTGAAAACTCTTAACTTTGGGCTAAACCAGTAAGCATGGTTTCTCTGGGTTGTCCGCTGTGTCTCATTTGCCTGTGGTCACTCATTGGATCTGTGATGTGTCCCAGTCTATGGTTTTATCAGACCACTGCCATCCCTCCATTACCCCACTGTCAACCATCAGCCAACACACCTGTACTGATCTAAGTAGCCCCCCTGCACAACAAGAGCAACTCCCCATAGCTGGGGTCTTACTGCAGATATGACAACAACAGACTTCTACTCACCTTGCAGGTTTGGCACATGCCACCGGTAAAGAGGGGGTGCTCCAGGGAGACGTTCAGACTTCCACAGGAGATGCAAATGTCTACAGAGAAACACAACATATCACCACCTAGACCTCAGTATGGCTACAAAGCCACTATGTTGTGGACCCGGGACCTGATGAAAGACCCTGGCAGATCAGTGGTGGAACTTACCTTCTATGTTTCTGCATTTCTGTCTGACTTCATACACAAGTCTCTCTAAAATACAAGAAAAATCATAAAATGGTGAAGGTTAAGCAAAGCAGTTACAGTGTTCAATCACAAACGTCACCTCCTCCACCACTTCATATTTCTAACACAAGGAATATTTATGGTACCAACCCAGGCTTGCATGCTAAAAGACCGTGGAGACCTTTTTTATACCCTTCCTTACCACGAAAACAAATATGACTGGCTACCATGAGATAAATTCTTTGTGATGACCCTGACCAATCTACTGTCTAAAATTAACGACACCTTTCATTTGCTGCAGAAACATATGGAACATGATGCTTAAGCACACATTTTCTAAATAACACGCATACCCTATTATTTTGTCAGTGTGGGCCATATCGTTTTTGCCATATTTATGTTGCAGTAATGCAACATGAAAACACAATACTGATAGGTATAAAAACAAGAAGCCGGAGCTGAGGATTCCTTCAGGTGAATGGTGAGCATAGGTATCCTGGTAGTAGCTAGCTAATCTATACCTCGCGTCCTATCATCAATGATCTCCTTCATTTTAGGCTTCTCCGTTGTGCTCTTGCGGGGCTTTTTGGCTGGAGGAGGAGCGGTGTATGCGGCTGCCTCAGGCTCCACCCACATCTCAGGGTAAACTTCTTTGTTGCGCTCCTCTGGGAGAGACACAGGGACAACTGTCACAAAACAGACAACTGGCAATCGTTCCAGATACATGAAGAAGGTGCTGGACCTACTGAAACAGATATAGTGGAAAACCAAGGCCAAAGCCCACATATAAACAATATAAAAGAATAATGATTCTTTATTTGGCAGGAGGTGTTCATATGACTGCATGAACACTGACTGGATCTCATCAATCTTTAGAAATCACACACTCACTAAGGCACCAGCCTTGGACCGCATCTGACAGCAGATCATCGAAGACCTCTGTCCATAAATATTGCTCATTTAATTTTCTGTAACTGACAGCTGGTTGAAATAAACTGGAATAAACTAAAAAAAAAAATTAGACTATATGACATTGACTTTGAAGTTCTCTTGACACTAAACTATGCTATTCCATATCTGTAATAAGCAGGAAATTACTCCCTGTTGCCAAGGAAGACTTTTAAAAAAGGAAAATAATTTCAGACATTTTTATTTGAAAATAATATATGAAATGCCACCCACGCCACTGAAAGCTAAATGAAACGATACCCACATCAAAGCAAGATAAATAAGACGGTATGACCCAACAAAACAGTTAATCTTTTAAATTATATTAAAAACAAATTATTCAAGGCTACTTCCTTTAGCTTAGGGGTAGCTTTAAGGTATTCTGTGTCATGCAATTAGCATTGACAGAAAAGAGGACCAAAAGCCCAAAGTACCTGTGTTCATAGGGGAGAAAACACTGACAGGCTGATGTGCTTGAAAAAGATTCAGAAACACAGTCTTAGCACTGTTGCAGAAACAGAAGGCTCATCACATAACACAATACAAATGGTTTGTGTTGAATCTGTTAGTGTAGAGGTCAGTTGTCAACTAATGACACTACATGCCTGTGGGAGCCACAGAGCACACACAGTCTCACAGATAAACAAAAACATCAGATTTGAGTGCACACATATCAGCATGCATGTGTATGAATATGTAAGTGTGTACACTCCTATGTGTGGAAGTGAGACATAAAAGTATGTTACTGCCCACCTTCTGGGGGCTCCAGGCCCTTGGGCCCGGTGGGTTGGAACCCTGTCATGGCCCACTCAATCATCTGCTTGTTCTGCAGGTCCACAGACTTGGACGTGTCATTCTCGTCGCTGTCGGGGCAGGCAGGGAAGATTTTTCCAGCTCGTGCACTGGCCACCTATGGAGGGAGGAATTCAATAGGTAGGCCAGAGTGGAGGCATCACCTTTTCCAGCATCATCCTCTCCTCTCCATGCTCTGCAGAGTATCCATTCTTGCCATCTACACCTGCAGTCAACTTTCATCACTCTTTATTTACTTGCACCAATCAATAATAATTCACTGAAATTGATTTAGACTTAATGCAAATTATGTGCTGGGTATTGATCTGGTCTCTATGGGAACACGCTATCATACAGATCAAGAAGGCATTCACACTGAAAACAAAACATCCCTCAAAAATACATCCATTTTATGTACAGGCTGGCAGTTTTTGACAGACAATCTGAATGCCACCTTTACACATTATATTGTCCATCCCACCCATATGTAGTTAAGATGTAGTCATGGAGAAGGCCTACCTGAAGCACCTCGTAGATTGCTTTCTTGTACATTGGCTGCTTGTTATATGTTGGCTGGTGAAAGGCAGTGGAGAAGGAACTCAGCGGCAGCAGCTTCTCCACACACACCTGCAGGAGGAGGGGGGTGCACTCAGTTACTTCTCCAAATGTAGATTTTAATTATATTAACAGGGCTAATTTGAGCTAATTTAACACAGAATGTTATTGTTAAGTTCATTTTATTTATGTGGAACATGATGCCATCCAGGGTTCCATAACCCAAACACTTACACATCCCATACAGTGCTGGTCAACAGCTTGAGTAAACCCACTGGTACCCAGACATGCCAGAAAACACGGAAAGTGGGTGTTCAGGAACAGGAAGTCAATCAAACGACTGATGAGTCAAAACTATTAACATCTTGGTCCTATTGCCAAGTATTTGTTAGAGGAAAAGCGGATGAGTGTATGAGTTATGCCTTTGTGGTTCCCACTGTCAAGTATGAAAGAGGCAACATCATGATATGAGGCTGCTTTGCTAATCACAAAGGTGGTGATGTTTACTAGGACCGTGGTAGTCTCAACCAGTATAGCTGTCGCAGCATATTTCAGTAGCATGAAAATCAATAAAGATTACAGCTTGTGTGGTCTTTCAGTCTTCAGTAAGATACTGTACAAGAGCTAACAGGCAAAGGAGAAAAGTGAAATACAACTCAAGTTGTGACCTGGACTTCAAACACTATTATAACAAATTTAGTTTCCAGCAAGGGTATTCGAACTTTTGACTGGTACCACAATTGCAGTTGAGGGGTGCTGGTCACACATGGGCCCCAGGCTCACTGATCACACCCTCAGTGCCTGGGCTACTACCGGAAACTGGAAAAAGCTGCTTCATGGTGCTTCTGTTTCTGATCTTGACTTTGGAAAGCAGACTTGCTGTGATCAACAGTACTTCAGCAACGTATTTCATGAGAAAGACGCTCGGATTGAGAAAATAATTTATATATTGCATCTTTTTACCAGTTCATCCCAATGTTAACATTAGTACACTTATTTATCACATTTGGTTCAGATCTTTTTAGTTATACTATTCTAAAAGGAGCTAAAAATTTAGTGTCACGCTCTGCTAATACAAATCATAAGTATATTGTTGAAAGAGGAATGTTAATACCTTACGCCAAAGTACCCTGGCTGCTTCTGGGTATATTGGCAGCACATGTGATGCAGATGGCAGCAGAGTGAAATGGAAAGATCTGTTTAAAGTGGGATGGGACCATCTGACTGACTGGATCAGTAATTCTGCTCAAAAGTGGTGATTCCCCCCAAGGTGACGCCAACACAGATTATGTAGAGAAGTTTCTGGAGGCAAACAGGCTTTTGTTCAGATTAAGAAACAGCACAAGTGAAGATCTGTGATGTGACTTACGTTCACATTTACATTTATTTATTCAGGTGGATATTAAAACCTGTCAGGCTAGATGTTGTGATGGTGGTAAGGGGGATAACTTCTTTGTTGGGGGCCAAACTCACCACAGAGAATTTTCCATCGCCAAACCACTTGACCCATCTGGTTCCCTCTGCAGCCCTGCTCCGTCCAGTCGCCCACCAGGACACGATGTGGCCTGGCCACCACGAGAACCCACGCAGCTTCCCCCAGACCAGCTCGCCAATCCTAAACCCACGGCCGTCCTGCAGCAGAGAACCTCAGTGAACACAGTGTGTGGCGCAGCCCTGACTCAGGGAACACACACCTCTATGCATATCTTTCACACTCACTATTCTTGAAACATCAGTCACACACACACACAAAACACACTGCCTGACTTATATCCACACCTTGCTTTCGGTGAACTGCTTCCACAAATACCTCCACCTAAAAAGTGTTCTTCTCATACACCGCTCTCTACATGTTGTTCATACAATACACACTTCTTTTCAGCACCCACACACAAAAAGCCTGAATACTCGATACTCACACATCACTGCGGGCCTGGCTTCTCTTTAAGCACCTTGTACAATCAGAGCAGAACATATGCACACATCTCACCTGTGACACTCAGAATGACTACCGAGTCCATCACTGAAATAGTTTAGCCATTGAACTAACCAGATTAATATAGATGTGGCAATTAATCTTAACCTTTGGTAAATGACATTGAATTTTTCCAGGGGATGGCACTTTTGAGCCACTTATAAAGAGTTTTAAAGTTTTAAATGAAAATAATGCTTGTAATATAACATTTTCCTGATATTCAGTATCTAGACAAAATACTGAGCTCTGTAACACTGAAGTAAAATTGGGCAAAAACAGCTGGGACAAAATAGCAATCGTGCAAATAATTCACAGTATTTAAAAAAAGAAGATTCTGTGAGTTTCTGGATGTGGAAAACATGGTCTTGTGATCTAACATGGTTTTCATGTGTACCTTACCTTCTGAAGACATCTTACCTTCACCTGGTAAAGGGAGAAAAAAATCCAGAGACTCACGAGCAACAATTAATAAAAATGAAAGGGTTCACCTCGTATTCAGGCTCCATGTCGGTGGATTTGGGCATGGTCTTATCATTGCTCCCGACAGGGATTGGCTCCGGGGTCGTGGCCACTGTGGGAGATGCAGGGTCTGTGGGCTGCTGCTGCTGAGGGGGTGGAGGTTGGGGGAGGGGGAGGGGGAGGGGGAGGGGTAGGAGGTCCAGTTGCTGCTTCATGCTTCTCTTTCTGAGGCTCCACCCCGGCACACTCCTCCATCGCATTCATCACGGCCACCAGTTGCGCCTTCTTCTCTGCCTGCAAGTGAGTGACACATGGGGAGGTTCTGTAAGACCCCTTGTGAAAAACAACAACCTGGACAAAACAAGCAAGCACTCTTCATCCACAAGAAATACAATGGATCCATAATCTGCAATAGTGTACACAAATTCTACTTCACACCCTTCACAGGTTTTTACAAAATTCCAATAAAATTGTTCCTGTCTGCACATCTCCTACCATTCACAACAAAACTTCAAGCTCATGTACAGGCTACACATTCCTCAGGTACGTGGTTATTTACTGGAATAAATCGGGGGATTGCACTGAATTAAAATTTTACTGACTGTGCCATAGTGGGCGGACTTATGAAAAATTACACACTTAAAGTCTCAAATGAATTTGTAAATTGAGATACAAAGCATGTTTTTGATGCAGTTAAATAAAGTTGGCTGACTTAAAAATTTGGCAAGAAAAGTATTCTGTTGCTGTGGTGCATAGCAGAAGCTCCCCATACAAATATACGACTGACCCAAGTGTGCAATTTTTCTCAAATAATAAAAAATAACATCAGACCTTCATCATAATTCTAATAAATTCTGCAGTATTCTGACACATTTTTGGAACTCCTCAATGCTGCACTACAACATATCCTTGGGCTGTATTTACTTTTGTATATATTCATATTTCTCTGTGTACCAATTCTATCCATGATGTTGCATCCCAGTTTTGATTTTTAATGATAAATACACTCATTTACTAAAACTGTAAATTACTGACTTGAGATTGAGACATTTTAATTCTTGCCACTAAACTTAACTACCGTAAAACAATGTATTTTACAACAAGAGACTGAAACCAATAAACCAAAGCACAAAAAAATGACCAAAAGCGCATCTGGAAACACAATTTCTCCTGCATTTAAGAGCAAACATACACAGGCCTTATAAAATACATTTAGTGAAAACCATACTAGGACAGAGTTAAAGACTGTGTTTATAGTTCTCATCACTTGAGAACAAAAGTCTCCATCTGGGTGAATTGATGATGAGCAGTGCATTTGGTGGGGGAAGAATCCCAGCCACAGGCCAGGGGAAAAAGGCTCCTGCTGAACATCAGCTGGAAACTACAAGGCACAAAGAGCATCAGACCAACTCCAGCCCTTAAAAGTTACATTTGTGGTGGGTTTACATGGATGCTCTTACCCTTATACTGGTTATTATGTTTACCACATTATTCACTCTGAACGTACTGTGAGGAAAATGGGGCAAGTGCTTCACTACCTGTTTATACAGGAAGACACCTGGACTGTCGCCTATATTAAAGCTAAATACTTGTAAATTGGCAAAACATTCTTCTGAGTAGAAAGACAGGCTGCTGCAGAGCAGTGCAAGTAAATCCATGATCATGACATCGGTGAAACGGGAAATTTTTTACAGCAAATTGATTTACCTCACAGCTTACATCACATTTCTTTTTTTAGCTAAAATCTACAACAGCAAAATAGTGAGTCAGTTAGAAGAAATGAAAACTAGTAAGTAGGAATAAAATGCAGTGGAAGGAGTTTCCCTTGGCCCTGTCCATGGGCTCACAGCACCTTCGGTGTCATAAAGTTACCCCAGACATGTTGGCACCCTGAGCACCAGAAGTGTGACATCATCAAGTTATCACCCCCTTAGCCAGGCTGGACTTTCTTTACAGCTGGCAGCCACTGTCAGGGCTGATCTGAATCCATCCTCAGCGAACTGAGTTTCTGTCACAGCTCAATCATCACAGTATGAAGTGCTTAATACCCTCTGCATTCAACCTTTTTACAAAAACAGCATAAATCCTTCAGGTAGGTCACAGTATTTCAACTTCATGCCCTTTTCCATAACTTCAAGTCTGTGCCTGCTCAGACTCAGTGACCTGCGATTTAAAAAGGCGTGGGCCCCATCTGTCACATTAGGTTTTTATCTTATTACAACAGGGATAAAACATGACATGCACCATAAACAATAGCACAGTCAGCATGTCAGTTATGCATCGGTTAGAACAAATAAATATATTGGAAGTTTTTTTTCCTGGATAATCACACCAGCCACATTCATTTTCTAGTTTTCCTTGAATGAATCTAAATAAAAATACTTGTACACATTCATATTGCATTACAAATATATGGGCAACTGGTAAAAATTCAGTCTTCAGGAGAACTAATGCAGTAAAACAGGTTCTTATTTGGCCACCAGGTGGCGAAATGATTAGGACTGTCACCGTACAACCAAAGGACAACCGGGGCTTGAATTCTGTCTCTTCATTTTAGTATTGCTAGTATTGTGCACGTGATAGTGACACATGACAGAAAAGGAATAAGATTGGGAGCCTTTAAAAAAGAAAAGCTAATCATTTGTGTGGTTCAAAAACAACTACTGCACAGAAGCAAAACTTAAATCATGAATGATGCAACGAAGCTACTGATTCTAGGATTAAAGCTGCACAGAGCTGATTTTGAAATGAAACCTTAAAGATACCAACATTTTTTAAATATATATCTGGGTCAAGAATATTACACTGTTATGAAGCTGATTAAGATGTTTAAGATTCCTTTTTTATTAAACTGTCTGACCTTATATATAGCAAATAGTTTTAATAATTTTATAGAAAAAAGAGGAATATTTCTGGCTTTTGTGTGTATATCGCACACTAGCAGTGTTTAGTCATCTGTAATAGGTCTGACACCCTCTATCCAACTGGATGGCTAAAAAAGAAAACATTTATTAATGCTTAATGAAAAATCAGGTATAGGAGATTCACAATAAAAATGAGCATACTGACATTATAGAGACATTTTGCCACTCTTTACTGCGTTTCCGGAGCCCATGAGGTAAAGGGTCAACATACAGAAATTATGTCTGAGCTTTTGGGGAGACACCGCAATACATCTAAAGAAAACAAAGCAAGCCTTTCAGTCTTGTGTGGAGACCTGGGCGAAGTGTTTGTCACAGATCTTATCTCAGCCATTTCCTGACTGTGTCTGCAGTCTCTGACTCTCTGTTCTGGGCTTTGGAAGTGGTCTTCCAAGGCACAGTAAAACCAACCGCTCCCTGAAGCCTCTGATTCAAAAAGCAAACTGCAGCCTTCCTGTTTGCACCACAAAAACAGGCACCCTCTCCACTTGTTGCGGACATTCAACAGTATGATTAAATGAGTAGCTTCTAAAAAATTACAGCAATTGCTCGGAATAAAGGCTGAGACTGCAATGTTATCAACCCATTCATTGTACATCTGAAACTAAAAATATATATTACAAATCCTACACTAAATAACCTTGACTCTCAGCATCTCCATAAACATCCAAAACCAACCTTAAACTTATTTTAAGATACAGTGGAATGTTAATATTTGCTCAAGGAAACATCAAGAAACTTTTTCACTGAATCACATTTAATCCCCTTGGTTTAACCCCCTCAAATTCAACAGAAGCATGGAAGCCACCTTATTTGAAAAGCATGTATTTTTTTGCCTACTTTTGAGGCTTTATTGCTGGCCATTGGTTCTGGAAAATTAACAGAGATTTTTTTTCCAGGTCATAGTATCTCACACATTACATTGATTTCATGGGTATTCCTTAGGTGATGGCATCAAGAACATAAAAGGCATTTTAATATCTATGAAGCACAGCCCTGTGTGAGAACATGTACTGAGGCTGAGAAAATGTACATTTTTTAATCTGGCAACTATAGATAATCCATTCAGAAACAAATTAAGTAGAAAGACCGAATGGAAATGTTTCAAATTACAATAATGCAGTGTTTATGTTGTAATAAACACATTCGAATCATCGCATTTGTTGCATAAAGTTTACTGCTGAGATTGTGTCCAGATTTCACCTGCTTCTGAAGCTACAGGTTTAGGATATACGGATAAAATACAGAGAAGTGGCTGTAATAGAAAGGCCCAAAATGGCTCTGGAGCTTTTCCTGTAACCCAGATACACATCACGTCACAAAGCAAGCACTGATGAATTAAAGTGTTAGTGTCCATTCCAGTGATAAAGTACAGGAGACCATGTATTTTGTCTGTGTGTGTGTGTGTGTGTGTGTGTGTGTGTATGTGTGTGTGTGTGGTGCTGGGACTTCAAAGGCTGTGTGCCAAGAGCAACCCCATCCTCCAAGGCTTTAGCCCCTTGAGCCCATGCTGAGTATGGCAGTGCCCCCAGGCGAATCTTTCAAATCCAAGGCTACTCCACATGCCACATCCTTCCCAAAAAAAGAGAGTGATGTCAGTGCAGGGACCTTTAACGTGTGATAGAAGACCAGGGGGTCTGAGTAAAGTTTGCAGTATTCAGGACAGCACGTGGGGGTGCAGCATCCTATCATTACCTTGCAAAAGGAAAGCAGGCATGTAATTATGACCCATTCTGTGGTATTATTCACAGAGGTTAATTTGTTTCCATATGTTTACATTTGAGATATGCAAAGGGACCCAATACTTTTAATGCTTGTCATGCTTCAATTTGAGTTCCAAATAGAAAAACAGAAAAAAAAATGTGCGCCACGGTTCAACGAGTTCGCACGTTGACTAAACAATGAACCGGATAACTTTCAGAGCTTTGTGTTACCATTCATGACATGATCCACTTGGTTCACCTCCAAATAGTGCCAAGGCAGCTTTCCAGCATGAACTCTGAGCAGAAAACAATGGCTGATCTCTGTTCTTGCTGCTCAAAGAGCCTCAATAATCTCCAAAAGCTGGAAAGGGCTTGGAAACCATTCATGCTATAGCTTGAAATCCATCTTTATGAGAACAATTAACACAGCTGTGTGAAAATATAACTTTTTGTGACTGCAATAATCTGGGAATTCTGCAATAAATTGCATGTTTCTACTTATAGACACATCTTACAAAATTTTTGCATTGCCTGTGGGTGATAATGGTTATCTGCATTTAAACTGCTTTCTTAGGCAGAGATACACTAACTGATAGCAGTCATAAAATCATTAATGAGTAACATTTCCATCATGGCCTTTGACCCAGCAAAAAGATCAGGATTAGTTCATGGGGAAGGAAAACAATACATCTATCTGTCCAAAGGATGCTGATGTGAAGAGTATTATGGGATGAACTATTGCGATATTATTGGACAATCAAGTCAACGGCACTTCTTTCAGCAACATACTACAGTGACCTTAAAATCACCATAACATGAAGTAGTTGCTTGTCTATCAACATCACCCTGAAACAACTCTATTAAAAATGGCTTGAGTGCCTGAACTTTTTGTCTCCCCATTTGATGAAATTATAAGTAAAGCCAAAATAGGGCACGTATTCATCGCACAAAAATTATTCCTTATTACAAGTTTTATCAGCAAGTAGCTGGTGAATAATTCTGCTGAAAAAGGGTGCACAAGTTAACATAAAAGAGCACTCTAGAATTTAAAAAAACTCACTGTACAGCTGTTAAATGAAGTGCAATAATACAAAGGAAGCTAATGAAGAAAACTAATCTTTGTAATAAGTAAATATATACCATAGTTATGCAACACAGAGTTTAAATTCTAACATTCAAAGAGTGTACAACTGAATATTTGCATTAAACAAACATAAAGCTTGCACTCGGTTCCATCCTCAGAACAAAAAGGTTGGATATGCTCATCCAGCACACAGCAAGTAGAGTAATCATGTCCATTGACGTCACCCGTCTGATCGCTGTTAGCAGTAAATCTCAATTTGAAAACTTACCAGTACTACATTTGCATGTTTATACTTTTTATACATTTCTTTCGTATCTTATAACAAGCAAGGTTTTCCACTGACCTGTTGGAATGGGTGCCCAGAGGCTACCGAGCTGTAACTGAATCCATTTTCCTTAAAGGAGTAACACAGCATTTCGTTCTCCAAGTGTCTTCCCTCATCTTGAAAGGGGTGGGACAGCGGCCCACAGACAAAGGTGGTCCTGCTCATGGGTTCACACACCTTTCCTACCGTCGGTTCTGCTTTGCTTTAAACGCTGAGCCTTCTGGTTTTCTGCTTTTAAGGTGCACTGCTAAGGGCAGAGTGCAGTACAAATGCTTTTCAAAGGCAAATGGCTAAAATGCTTTAGTTCATTTTTAACATTGAACTGGGCCTTGCAGCTCTACAGTTAAAAAGTGACTAATCAGAAACCCTTAATTTTTACAAAAAAAGTGTACAGTGGGAAAGAACTGAGAAGAAGTACGTGGCTTTCACAAAGGGCCGATGTTGCGTGCAAACGGCTAAGAGATCGCACAGTACGGTAAGCATGGCCTCAACAGCCTGGCTTCTTTGTTACATCTTACATTCTGGAGGGAGGCAATTTTGGCCTCCAATGTTTTTTTAGCGCTGTGGAGGAGGGAGTTATTTATGTTAGAAATCTATGGAAAACCAAGTCTGTTCAGAAACGGGGTAGACAGCAGTGGGGGATGGGGAGGCAGTGCGGCTGTCAGAGTGGGGGGGTGAGGGGGCCACTTCTGGATTCAGTCCAGCTGTGTTTCTCCTCTCCCAGGGCCTCTGCTCACCAGGTGGGGAGCCTTTCTCCACCAATGCTGGGCGGCTGAGGCGTGGGGGGATATGAACTGCTCTGGAAGCACAATGTAATCTTTATTATTCACTCACACTGTCTCCCGGTGAGTCAGCGACAGTTCTGGTGAAGCTGTGGTGGATGCAGCAGTGGCCCGGTGGAGGTCAGAGGCCTCCGCAGAGAGCAGCGTCGCACAAAGACCAGAATGGCTGGCTGCAGGGCCGAGCTCTCGTGCTCCTGCTGCTGTTCGGCTGTGCTGGAGTTTGAAACGCCGCACGCAAACAAGCCACAAACCATCTGTAGTGTTCGAGCCTCTCCACAGGTATCAAACTCTGGTAGACTTTACAGAACACTAAAAGCACCAAGCAGAGCTCTAAAATATCTGCAAACATCAAGTGTGCCTTTCTGAAAGAAGCCATATTTGCACATTAGTTTAATATACCATGGATGTGACATTACATACTATGAATACGGGGAGTTTGCTTTGTGACTCCTGTAAATCACCCATAATTCTATTACTATAGAGTACAATATTATATCCATACTACAGGTGTAAAATAAAGTTTAACCAACATTTAACTGCAATAAAAATTAATATTCTCTAAACATACATGTAGTCACTGTCTCTATTAGCACACCAGCTAAAGGATTGCGATGTTTTCAGTAGGATTTGATGTTCCATTTGTGCATCAGTCAAAACTGGCCCAGCTATAAAGCCCAAATCCATTTAGTTGACTTGTAGTACTCCTGTCTCAGAATTTCAACATCAATCAGGGTGGAGTGCTGAAGGAACCCCCACCCCCCCCACCAGCCCCTATAGGAGGCCTCAGGGACCTGTGCTGTGGCTCAGCTGAAAGCAAACACACTCATTTCTGCTGCTCTATGACAGGGATCCATATTAACTTTGTCACCGCTGACCTGTGAGGCACACCCTAAATTGGAATGAATCCTTTAGTCTGAATCAAAGCTAAACACCTCCACACACCTTCACCATCGCCTGACCCCACCCAAGCCTTGCTGACCTCCAACCGCAATCCCCTTGTGTGGTCTTTCTTTAGTTTTCCTCAATGATCCAATAAAACTCCATCAAACCGAATGCTTGCAGCACATGAACTGACACTGTAAGTCAAAATTTACTAAACAAGTTTATTTATATACTTTTTCTAGATAACTGCAATGTCAGCAATGTATTTATCATCCATATTTATGAAATGCTACTCTATTGCTTACAATAGCCAATGGGCATGAAAAACCTCTGGGAAAAATTAAACAAGGGCAGATATTTATACACTAAGCCTAGACTTACACGGCTTCACAAATGCAGGTGTTCGAAGCTTAAGGAACTGTTTAACAGCTCTGACAAAGATATATTAGCTTGAGTTAAGAGAAAATGATGTCAGTTACAATTAAAATACTTCATCCCAGCTACAATCACGATTACTAAAATAAGCACAATTATTTCATTAAGCTATTTAATTTGTCTGCTACATGCAAAAATAACCCTTAACAGCTAAAACAAATTAAGGTGCAGGTTTTTCGCAGCATTCACACCAGTTAAGAAGCACCATGTAAACCTCCAGGGTGAAAGACAGTATCCAGTATTTTCCAAACAATAACACCTGCACTCGCAATTCATTTACAAGTGCAGTAAAGGTGGATACTATGGATATTTGATGACGCCATAAATCTGCTTAATTTGGTCTCTTTGGCCAGTCTTTGAATGACATCTATTAATGGCCTAGCAAGTACTGTGTTGTTCAGGAACATTGCTTTGAAAGATGAAGGTTCCTGGTTTGAATCCTGCTCCTGCTGTAGAACCCTTCACTACATAAATACAGTAAAGTGCCCTGACACATAAATTTGCAAATCACTGAAAAGCTGGCTATCTAACACGTTACCTTGAACAAAGGCTTCAGATAAATACAAGCTCATAACAATAATATAAACTTAAAATAGCAGGTCAAAATTGACAAGGCCATGTTACTACAAAGAGGACAGCAGCAGCTGCTATGGACATGTGAATGTACAATGTCAAATGCACTGGTTTAAAAGAATTAAGAGATAAAGAAATAAGTAAATGAAAAGCAAATATGAATGATAGCTAAATGGCACGAATGTGGCATCCTCATGTGAGCATGCAGTGGAGTACACTAGTCTTCTACCCAGCTCATAGTGCACAATATGTCTGGCATTGAAGAGCTGTATTGGGTGACCAAGAAACCATGAGATCACCGCAATTACTGCAGTTTCCCAGCTTTCTCAAGCCGTGAGTTAGGACCCAGATACACCCAGAAAAAAAACATGGCACACGGTTTTACAGTTCATTGCAACAACATGGCTTTCACTGTAAAACAACACAACTTGTACATTTCTTAATAATTAACCCAAAGTTATTGAGTGTGTGAAAGAAAAAAAAGGCTATTTTCATATTTACAAGCTGGATGTATGAGGCATCACTATATGTGACATTGTGTTTGCTTTCATATGTTTACTTCTTAATTTTTGAAGGATTCAATACCAATTACAAAGGTAAGCTAACACTAAAAAATTAATTTTTTGTTTATATATTACCGTCCAAATGCTCTACATTACCAAAGCTAAATGTTAGTGGGAACTTCTATTGCCCTACATGTGCAGTTACATAGAGAACAAAACAAAAAAGTGAAGGAAAAAAGAAAAGGCCACAAACCTTTAACTAAATCATAAGCAACATATTTCAGCTGTAAAGGGTTGGAAAAAGAGCACTTTAGTATCCTATTTTCTATAGCATCCAAATCACATGCTAACCTGTAATAAAAACTCCTAAATAACTTACCAAGGAAACAAGGATCAAAATGCAAGACAGCTAATGGAAAACACTGTTAAACAGCATAAGAAGAACTGTGGTCCTAAGTCAAAAGCACAGGATACAGGAACAGAAACACTTCAGAAAATAGTTTTAAAAACAACATAATAATGGCTAGAAACAGAAAAACAGTCAACATTTCTGTGATTCTGTCCACAAAACCTGTACATTCTGAGTTTCGCAGAGCTCATATTTTGTAAGCTGTCATTCAGAAAGCATTAGTATCCAAAGTGCAAAAAAATCTGAAGAGTTCTTCCCCTGCATCTGGAGGGGTTAAGCTCATACCGATGACATGGTGGATCTGTTACAGCACAGACAACCATCTCATGGGAGTCACCGGGTCTCATCATTGCTCCACATGGCTGCATAACAGAATATGAGATTAATTTAGTGGGCCAGGTGCACACCATGATGCAAACATAGTTTCCTTTACAATGTTCCCACATTCCAAGATGATAACTCCCCTAAACACTGTTAAACATATCCAAGAGTGGTTTCATTGACTGCAAGTTGTAGTTCAATACCTTTCATGACCTCCTGCACTTTTCAGATCTAAATGTTAATGACCCTTTAAGGGAAGATGAGGAGTGTAGAGCATACAGTAGATATCCACCTCCCTCATTCTTCAAAGAACTGAAGCTTTACCTTTGTGAAGAACTCTCTACACACAAGATTTGTCCATGAAAGAAAAATCTTGCTGATGCTTTAAATTTTACAAATATCCTAGAAATTCACCCTTAATAAAACCCAAACACCATATCCAAAGACAATTAACACAAAATTAATAAATGGACATACTAGAAGGTCACTATGGCCACATGATGGTTAGGTTCTGGAGCCATTCGAGAGTAGAGCTGCTGAACATGAGGACCTGCTTTTCTTGCTCTCTGCTGATTGGAGATTAACAGACACTTGTAGGACCCAACCTTTGACAGGTGACTGGGGAGGGCACTCCACTGCACCCTCTAAGTGACACCTGACAAGGGTCCACCAAGAGGTGATCTGATTTGCTCACCTCAGCAGCTGGTCAGAGTGGCCAGGAAGCAGTGGCCCATCAGCACAAAAAACAAGACCTTTCTGGTTGGCCAAACTTCAAGATGGCAACCATGTCTTGGAGGCTAAGCTCTCAATGTGGGGAGGGGGTGCAGATAGCTGCTCATCACACCTTGTAGCACAGGGTTCTGCACCCAGAAGTGGCACCACCAACTTCATTTCTCAAAATACTATCTGCCATGATGCATCCACGAACTACAAGAATGTGATCTCACATAAAATATGACAATGAACATGGTTAATCATCCTATTGACAGTTCAGAACAGACCGACGACAAACGGAGCCTCATTATCTCAGCTACAGCACACACCCGGGATCACCATCAAATAAACTCATAGCCTTGAACAAAAATGTATTTCATCCTTATCCTTAATAATGAAGACAATAAAGTGCTGACAAGAGGAAAACTGGTACAGAAATATCTCATCAGTGAAAAGCCAAGCCGATACAATCGGACTCACACACAGAGTGCTTTCATTAACTGGGAACCTCAGCCGTTGAACCACTTGACAGCAAAGCTGCAAACACATTCAAAGGTTTTGCTGGATGCTTAGCACTCAGCTTTCCTCATTCAGTTTAACACACATTAAAACAGGTTGATACCCCTTAACAGAACAAAGTCGTTCTGGGAAAAAACATCCTATAATATTCAGAAACACCTTAAGTTCCTTTCAAGTTGAGAGCCAAGAAGTATTTTGCATAAAAGCTGTCATATAAATGAAGCAAACAAACAGAGCCCAAATGGGGTGCGGTTACTGACAATAAATAAAACGTGGGAAAAGTTAATAATCACAGAAGAGGAATGATGCCCTATCACTGACCTCAGAATGTACTATGGCGTGTGTAGATATTTAGAGACACTGTGTGTGTGTGTGTGAGAGAGAGAGATGGACAGTGGAAATGGTCCAGTGCAGAGCTCTGACTGGAGATAGCGACACTGCGACCTCTAAACCCTGACAACTGCAGGCTCAGTGAATGATGAAGTGCATTGTGGGACAAGCATAACCATACCTTGCAAGAGGGCCCCTTCTTGGACTTAAAAATAAAACATGCTCCGGGGTCAGATGAGACAAACACAGCACGGCTGGTAGTGGTGCATCTTCCTGACAAGATTCGCGTGTGCAGTAAGTCTTACCCTCGTACAGCATTGATAGAACTCTGGTACAGAAGTTCCCCTCTCGACAAACAGAGGCTTTAATGCCCATACACAACATCTTTGAGAAAACAATCTCTTGTTTAACAGCTACGTTATTACTAGCAAATATACTATAAAGACATGTAATAAATGTGATGCAATCTTGAGAATTGTCTAAGATTTACTATGAATTAATGGACAATCACACTGGTGTGTGTAGTTATTACCCAATATTGCCAGCTTCCAAACTAACATGAACTTCAGCCTCTATATAAACTGGATGAAAGCTCTGTATACCAAATATTTTTTTGAAATCAACACTTTCAAGTGTGCAGCAACAATGCTGTGTGCCTAAGTCTACTTGAAGTCAACTGTCCCCAAGTATCAAACATCAAAAAAAAAAAACAATTCCCAGTTTTCCCACCAAAGCTTCTCACATGCTTCTCACTCCATTGATAGCCTTCAGGGATCTAAATGTCACCACTTCATCCATCTGCACAAACAAGCGCATGTCTGCAAAGCTCAGCCTTGGGGCACTCCATTATAAATAGAGGCCAGTGTTTCCACCCAGCTGTAATTACCTATGGTCCTGTGAGATGCAACATCTGCTCAGTCTTGCCCAAGCAGCTCCATGGCTGCATGACTTTTTAATTGCACAGGGAAGCCTTCTCAGACTGGACGTCAATATGTTTGTCCACACACATATTTCAGTGGGGGAAGGATGCCCACAAGAACACCCTGAAAGAAATCTGGGAAAATGGCAGCCACACACAACAAACAGCGCAACAGGGCTCACACGGAGGGGGTGTCCATGTTGCACGGAACTGCTGGGGACTGAGAAGCAAAGCCACATGGTTTTGTGTTTGCCACTAAAGAAAGAACACAATGAAGTTATGATAATGTCTCCTTCGCCTGTTTCTTAGACTGATCGCTTTGGGGATGGAGGTAGGGATGTTCATGCAAGTTTGTTCTTCGGGGCCCAGTCAAGAGCCCCTCTGCTAACACTCATGCTTGCTTTAACTGTGGTGGATTTAGGACCACACATGCTGCACACCTCTGTGTCTCACTGCTATATGCTACACTCTACACACAAGCCTGTGACCATGAGCTGATCACAGAAGAAACGTGACTTGGGTCAACACAAAGTGCCAGGTTCTGGTGCTGCACCCTCTGAGCCAGTGACAGGAGCTTCCATCACCTTGCGACCATGACCTCTCTTTGCACCCTCAGGTATTGTCTGTGCGGCTGGAGGGCCCTTTGTTTTCCTAGGCTGTAGGCTGGCCCTGATGGACTGTGGTAGATTCCTTCTGGCTGCTCAAAATACACCAGTGTTTTCTCCAACCACTTTGCTTATACGGTCACTGGTTTACTGTACATAATCAGACTTTTCCAAAAATCACCGCACATTACCCAGCCCAAAGGAAGAGACATGCCAAGAAAATCTACTATTTAAGGTTTACCACAAACCTAGGAAAAATTTTAAGTGGTAACATGTACACATATTACCCTGCAGAAAAACAGTTATGCTGGATTGGCAGTAATAAAAAAAATTATCTTTGTAAAATTAAAAAAAAGATCTTGAAAAACTGCCACCTTCATTTGATTTTATTCACAATAAATGGGGATTTTTGTACTGACATTATAAATAAAAAAATCATATGATATTTTCCTTTTCCAGAAGGATCTTCAAATCCCCCAGAATATGCAGCATACACATCATTTGCTCCTCGAAAGGAACAGCATCACCAGGCCATTACCCTCGGTCAATTCCACTTCACCGACCACATTACAAAGGCCACTCCATTCAGGGGTTTTAGAAACCTTACTACTCAACAGCTTTAGTCAGATGAGAGATCCTCCTTCACCCCCCCCCCCCCGACCCCCTCAAATAAGTGCTATGAACTTGATGACTCCCCTGGAGTCATGCAGATACTCCACCCAATGCAAGGCATTGCTGCCAGAGAAAGCAGCACGGGAAGGGAGAGTCTACACCAGCCCCACTGGCTGGAAGGTCATGCTAGGGGTCTGGGGTCATGGGTCTCAGTGGGAGGGAGCTGCTTTCAGAGAAATACATCACTCAGTACTGGAGGGGCTGCTCTGAAATGACTGTCATGTTAGCAAGGTGGCCTTTTGACCACATTATCCCCGTCTGGGAGACAGTGGTGAGATCCTGACCTTGCAGGGCAAATTCCAGGCGTGAGACAGTCGGCAGGTGCAGGCTCTGCCTGCCAGTGAAATGTACGTTTTTCACACGGAAACACACATGGGGAATTTTATCTCCTTGCTTATCCATAATAATACAGAAACCAGCCCAAAAAAATGATCTAATTAACAAAAATATTTAGCCTAGTGCCCAATGATTTGGGGAGGGTCTCCAAGGTAGGTCCACTGAATCCCTGAGCAGGATGAAACAGCTAATGATAATGGATGGAAGGGTAGGTGGAGGTTTTAAGGTCAGACAGCTTGATTTGACAATACAGATCATTTTAAATCACATATGCATTCTACAGAAGGCCTAAAAAACTCCAGAACATTGTCATGACCCTGACCTTGAGAAAATTATTAATTTCAGTACTGCTGAGAAAGACAGTAGAAGGCTAGAAAACTCTGTCAAAACAACACTCGGTTTTGTTCATTTTGCATCAGACGTGTGCAAACTACAGCTGCAGAGACGAATGGAATGGAAAACAATTGGCGATTAATTCAACAAGTCAAGATTGAACAATGCAGTCATTAACAAAAGTGTATTTTTCTGCATGCTGGAGAATGAGACCCTTGTTCATAAATATTAATAAAAAGATATTGCAACAACCATCAATGATCTGCTCGGGATTTTATCACTAGAGATTATTTTTACCCTCTCTGGCTCTCAATTCTATAGGTAGCGCATGAGCAAATGGGGGGGGGGGGGGTCAGACAAACAAGCTGTGCTTTGTTATTCTGTCTACATGTAAAGCTCTATGTCGCTTGTGAAATGCACTTTTGCACACCGCTTTGGAGAAAAGCATCCGCTAAATGAATAAATATAAATGTTGTCAACGCACATTATTAAGCAATTTATCCTGGTTGAAGATAATGAAAGCAAGACTTAAGAGAATAAAACACACAGTTATACTTTGGCTTCTCTGAGTCAATGCGTGCACACGCGCCACATCCAGGAGTTAACAGATTTCCTTCAATCTGTGCCACTTTATTAAACCCAGCCCGCAGAGGAGCAGATGGAGTCTGCGGCTGTGGAAGAGCGCTCGTGAGATTATGAAGCTCCAGAGCAGCCGGGTGTACGAGGGCGCCAGGACCCCTGCTGACATGTGCACATTCCTATACACAAGCACAATAACAGCCCAAACAGGCACAAGAATATAACCCCACACAACTGTCCTCTTCAATTACCTTGGTTCAGTTTACAACAAGGAGCGCTCATTCAGATGGAGCTCAGGCTAGTGTGGTTCTCACTGGGTTACTTCACTTTTTGAATTGATTAGGATTAATATCGGGAAAAGTCAGCCATTTCAAATTAGAATGATAATGAGTCCATTCAGAAGAAGAAAAAACTTTTCCCTGATCATAATACATTGCTAATGTAAAGAATACATAATTAGGAAATGTAGCATAAATTAGAGCGTAAGAAGTCACCCAGCTCTCTTGCGAGGAAGGAGATGGGCAGCAGAGATGCTGCACTTCCTCAGCATCAAACTTCCAACACATAGTTTCATTTTGCTGGTGGAGCAGCTTCATTCGTGGCGCTGTTCTGTAACACTCCAGGAGTGTTAAAACAACTTTCAGAGCAGTGACCCACACATCCTGGGGTGAGCCAGAGAAGGCAGCACTAATGCCCCGCACTGCAGCAAACGTCCAGCAAACCTTCACAGCTTCGAGTTCAGGGGCAGCGGCCCCCCTTGCCTTCCCAGCCTTCTAAGTGCTCCCTTTCAGAACTGACTGTACAGTTTCCTCTGGAATCAGTACATGTCTGTCTATCTATATGTAGAGAAACACATTCCTGACCCCTTGCACACAAACTTTCCAAACACACTGCACTTCGTTTCCATTTCGGTACAAATACAAAGAAAGGCTTCAGTCAGAAACAGCATGCTGTCACTCGCTCGATGCAGTCTGCTTGCAGTCTCTCTGCCTTGTAGAGCACTTTGTCTGGCCGGCCGAGGAGCCGCCTCTGTCCCCTCTCTGTAAAAGTGACTGTTTCCCTTTAAGACGCCCACAGCACATGTACCGTAGAAACTCTGCTGAAATACCTTAAGTCAGCAACCCCCCATCACCCCCCCGGCTTGCTGCAGCCAGGCGAAACACGAAAAGCACAACAACACACTTAAAAAAAAACAAACAATGCAGTGGACATACCCATAAAACCCTTGTGCGTGCAACTTTTAAATCCAGCGTGGGTTGGAAATTTTTTTGGCCCCCCTCTCTTGGCGTAAAAGGAGCTCAGTTTAAAAAAAAAAAAAAAGAAAAAAGAACGCAGAAAATTTCTTTGTCTCGGAATGGCGGGTCAGGTGATGGCTGGGTGCGATTCTGGTTGGCTGGAGAGGACTCACACACATTGGCAGGGAGCCAAGAGGCTGTCTACATGCAGCCGGGATATTTGCTGCAAACCCCGTCCTCTTCGCTCTCATATCCATAGCATGAGGTTCATTTCCATAGCGGGGGAGGGGGCCGTGGGACTGGGGGGCAGGCAAGGAGAGTTGACTGTAACACAAGGCACACGAAAAGACAAGAGCTCTGGTCCGGCAGGGAAAGCCTCCGTGTGGAGCACATCGTGCCACATTTAGCTGCTCCTGCAAAAAGCACTTCTGCCCTCCAGAAAACATCTCACACAGGTTCCTTACTAATTTAAAAAAGACAACTTTATACAAAAAAACCCTTTTTGAAAAAAATAAACCCCACTAAGTGTCAGCAAGTAGTGTAGTGGTTAGAGCTGTTCCCCTGCACTAAGAGGGCTTGTGGTGAATCCCATCTCCTGCTGTAGTACCCTTGAACAAAGTACTTACCCCAAACTGTTCAAGAAAAAATTGCCCAGTTCTATAAATGGGTAAATCACTGTAAGTAGTTTAGTTCACAAATGCAACATTGCAAGTTACTGTGGAAAAAATCACAGCAGGTAAAACAAAAAATAAACACACACTAAAGAACACCAAAATATGCATTTTAGATGGGCTTCTTGGATTTTCCAGGTTCTTCCAGATGTTGCCATGGCCTGCCTATTCAGCGGTTTTCACATTTGATAGTTATGAAGGTGCAACAGCAACAGTCCTTCAACATGTGCAAACAAAGACCTGAACACAGAACCTGTTTCCTTGCTCTTTTTTTACACACGTTCATCCCGAGCCAGACGGTTCACAACCTTCTAATTTAGCAATATTTTGTGTCCCCGGACACATTTACGACTCTCCCCGTCCCTCTGCTGGAGGGGGGTTCAGGCTTCGAAGCTGTGCAGACGATAGGCCCTGCTCCCGTTTCCATGGTGACAGTTCATTATGGAACACTAAAGTGTTCACTACTTCATATTAATTTCAAGAACAATTTCTGACAAGATGACAAATTAAAAAGGAAAATTAATTTGATTCACAAATAAAAAAAAAAACAAAAACTGTCTCCTCACCCTCGAACATGATAAAAATCTCACGGTGGGGCAAGAGAACATAAAAACTAAATGCATTTTAAACAGACATGATACATACGAGGCCTCAGTCACCCCTCCTCCCCTACGTATGTTCCACAGCACAGAGAAAAAGCTACAGCATTTCTCTATTGACACATAAAAACAAAATACAATTCATCTTTTTTTTAACTACAGCAGATTTTTTAAAAATTAAAAACATAAGGCAAATGAAAGAAGTCCATAAAAGCGATCTATAAAATAATTTTATACTAAAACAGTATAAAATAGCCATTTAAAATTGTGAAAGTTACAGATAAAACAATCTACTAAGTTTAATCTACAAAATCTAATGTAATCAAATAAAATGTACTGTTTCTAATGCTAAATTGCTAATTTTCAGGAGAGATCATGTAAGGTAACTCCAGATTTTCTGTATTCATTTTAATTCAGCAATTTTAAAAATGGTTTCTTATTAAAACAAGTTTATATATTAGGTTGCAGACAAACTATACTAAGGTGGACAGAGATATTTGTGAAGCTGCCAAATAATAAATGTAAATACGCAAAGAGGGCAGGGTTTTTTGGTAAAACACCCACCACCTATGTTTGACTAAGAAAATCCTGAACAAGATGAAAGTGTAAGAGATTTTGAGTGACGAGATCCTCTACAACCGTACGAACGCTTACATGTCACATGTGTAACCCCCTGTTTGATAGATGCGTAACCCCTGTGTAACATCTTTGTAACCCCCCGGGTGACAGCTGCAAGGGCAGCCGTAACTGCAATGGCACATATCAATGTAATATGCACAACTATGAAGAAGAGCTTATGCCACCTTAGCCTTCTCATCAAACCGCCTGCGGCCACAAACCCATCCAGGGTGCTCGTACAGAGAGACACAAAGGTGAAGTTGCTGCACATGTGTTGCTTGAAAATACAAATATAAGAATGTTGATCTCAAGGCTTCTTTGCATCACTGAAAGGAAAAAAACAAGTAAACAGAGTACAACTAAATTAATTGTGTGTGTTTCTCCGAACGCACAGGGACAGAATGTACTCTCTCTGTGTGGCTGCACACAAAATGAACAAAACGAGGACAGCATCAGACCAAAAGAGATCAGACAAACAGCAAAGGATGACTTTGTCCTCATTTACAGTGGCAGGTCACACAACCGGTGCCTCTGAATGGTACACAGCACCCATGGTAAAGATGAAGCCTGGTCAAACATATAAAAGCCATGTGGCATGTGGCAATGTGGCTCAGAGCCATCAATGTGACATTCTTTAAAGACCCATAACCCAAAACGAATTGCCTCCTGCCAGGATGTTCCACGGGTCTGAACACCTGATGTGAAGGAAATGTGAGAAAGATGTGGTCTGGATTCCACATTGTCTGAACTCCACAGGGGCTGAAGAAAGAGAAGAACACAGGTGAAGACTTGCAGACCGCTGCTGGCCCATTTGGCTTCTGGTGTGTAGTGGTCGGGTGTCCTTCATTCTGTAGTTAGCGCATTCGCCTGTAGGCGGCCCTGCCTCCTAAATGCCAAACGTATGACCAAGAGCCCCAGCCAGAGGCTTGCAAAGGCCACGTGCTTCAGCATCGCCATCAGAAAGGGGTCCACATTTTTACTGAGCCAAGCACCTCTCCTCTGCTGGGCGCACTGGTTCACACTGCACATTTGGAATGTATCCGTACACACTCTAAACGTTACCCACAGCTCTACCAGCTGAAACACCATGGCTTCACCCCTTTAAAGTATTTAGATAATTAGTTATTGGTATTCTTTATTTAGCTCACATCCTTGACTAAAGTACATTGTTAGGTAATCAATATTAGTTATATTCCTCTGTACACCCTGCCTCAAGCCGAAAGTGTCCGGAAGCTGATGTACACTGAGTAAGCCTGTGAGATGAATCAGTCAGCTGTTGTGGATATGACACTTGATTTGATATTTTTGAAATTTTTAAAAATAATTTTAATCAGATTTCATGTTACTATTTACAGTTAATACTTTAACAATTAGTTAACTATAGCTTTATCTGAGGTATTTCAAAACCTAAACAGAGAATAAGCTGAAGGCCATCTGTACTACTAAGCTTTAACTTAGTGATTAAAGTGACTGGTTTTATGACTTTATGATTTATCAAGTTACGAGCAGACATTTGGTCCCAACTGTGTTGATATGTTGAGGTGCTAGTGCACCCAATAATTGACACACAGCATCTTTTGGACCAGGCAGAAGAACAGGAATTTCGTGTCACTGAAAATTATTAATGGAAAAATCTTTCCAAAAAGGAAGCATAACAAGCATAGAGAAATGCTGTAGCTCACACTACTGAGAAAAAGAAAAGCTCCACTGGCGACACCCCCCCAGCCCCCCACCCCAACCGGAACCACTGACACTTCCTGCAGGTCCACTGTTGTCCACAGGGGGGCACACACAGGTCAACATTTCACCCATGGGTAGTGGGGGGTGGCGGTACACGTGTTAGTAATCAGGTCTCCAGTCACATCCTGTGGGCGGGGGGCAGTGCTGGAGGTTTCGACTGGACAAAACCCTGTTGGACGTGGGCCTGGCCCAGGTGAACTGAGGACAGCCTGCTTCACTTGCTGTCCGACACGAGCACCTTCCTCCTTGCCTGGTTTCCAATTCAAAGCGCTTAAACTTAGAGTCCTTTTTTGTTTTTGACATGTTTTCACACTTCGGAAAAAGAACCTTTGAGTGTAAGAAGGAAATTATGTCATTACAATAGATTTTCCTCTACTGACTTCCTACCTAAAGCCAGAAAGACAGCTGTGCTGAAACCCTTTAATTTTACCTAGACGTAAGCTGCAACGCTTTAACAAAGGCACGCATATTTAAATTTAAACTAACTTTACAGGAGATGTCTAAGTCAGCTGTGCTACACGGGGTCGTCCTCCACCTGGTCAGAAGCATCATCATTGTGCTGTATGTGAATGAAATGAGGTGCAAACAGGCAGCTGCTACACACCTGGTTTAAAAAAAGCCCCTTGAATACCTTCCAGAGGAAAATCTCACCATATTTAAACACAGGAAGGAAGGACTGGTTCTGAGCCACACCACTGCAGGGGAAACAGACATAGATCTCCATAAACAGAGTTGTATTTTTACAGAAATGCTTCTTAATAAAAAAAAATGTTCATCGACATAATATGGAAGATACTTTTTACAGTATCAAAGTAAACACCAATGACAAATTTAATCTGTAAGGTAACAGCTATCACCTCTAGAAAACTATCATAACAATGAGATTGGATTAAATGGGCTTTTACAGCTTTGTTTACACAAAAAACAAGCATGTAAATACAAGGAAATAAGGAGTGACATGTTCACGAAGGAGTCCAACAACGCTCGCTGGAGACCCTGTAATGAGGAGTCTCATCGGCGCCGTTTCCGCACCTCTGCCTGCATGACAGCTCCCTGCACTGTACACCCACACGAGACCGCTTCTGTCACCCTCCTTTCACAACTCTTAAATAAACATTACAATGCAGGAAAAGGCAAACAAATAGGGGTTAATATGAAGCGCCTTTGCCATACAGTTAGCATGCCCTATAAGGCTTCTCGTCTCTCATCTGAAGACATGGCTCCAAGTTCCTGTGCTGTGGGACCCATAATGCAGTGCGCTTTCAGCCAAAACTCCACTAATGGTCTCTCCAGAGAGTGTCGCAGTGAAACAGCAAATCACGAGCATGCCGGCCTCCTCCTGTCGGTGACACTCTGCTCGTTCACAACACACAAATGGCTTGTCACCACAAAACACAACTGTTTGTTTATTAGAAACCATGATGGACCCTGGGCCTGTCCCTCTCATCGCTCCGCAGTTTATCTCCAGAGATCTTGTCTTTCCACAGCACTTTACATAATAGCGCACCACTCAAGGTCAGGCCAGAAAGGACAAGTCCAATGCCAATACTTCATTAAAAAAGAAAGAGAATGTAGGCAAAACCCATTTACTTTTAATAAGAGAATTTTAGTCTTGGTCTAAAAAAGTGACAATTATTTTCAAAAACCAAATGCAACAGTACCCTTGAACTGTTAATGTGATTTCCACCCCAAAGGACTATAAAATACAAATACAATAAGAAATCATATTAAACCTTTAGAAAGAAACACTGTACTTACAGGTGTAAATAAGGATATGTGGGTTGTGAGTTCTCAGAGCAAATAAAAGACAATGAGAAGGTGGCTATTTGAAATGACAATCAAAAGATTACCACTTCTTATGTTTCAGGGAGTTATGTGGTTTTGTTTTGAAAAGAAGGTAACAGAATATTCATCATGGAACACAATCTGTTCACCCTCTGGTCAAATATTACAGTAATATCAAATGTTTCAAAAACTGCCATTGGCTACAAATTGGTCACAGGTTTCATAGGGACATTTCAGACCACAGGAACAACAACTGCACTTTCCACTGCTGGCTCATAAACTGTTTGGTAAACATACAACATTTATTTTTCCCAGCCAAGCTTTTGCCATCACTGGGCACTAGTACAAGATTACAGTATTACAGTATACAACATCATATACACATATGGTACATCATCGCTTATGAGGATTGAGTTCCCGGTCAAATATTTTTCAGTTTCAATGTTGTAGTGAAAAGCATAAATGCATACTGAAACTGGATGTAATGGTTAGACCCCGAGGTCACTGTACCTGTCAAACTGAGGTTCAAGAACATTCATTCCTGATCAAATCCTGTTTCAGATTGTTCCTCTCCTTTGAAAAGCTCAAAGTCAAACTTCTGGTATTTAACGGCAACTCCTCCTTTTCAAATAGGCCACTTTTTTATGATATGTGTTCATTCCTCAGAATATGGTTGTGGACAGCAAGAGTAAACAGCTGGTTGCAATTCTTTTGTGTAACACAGCCTGTTCTTCATCTAGTCCCCTCTCATGCTCCTCTCACTTTCAAGTACAGACAGCTGAAATGCAGCTCTTAAGCAAAATTAGTCCAACGCAAAGGGAGACTCCAACGCACATTTGAAGTTTCCCTTACAATTCTTCAACTTCAATAATTCGTGTGAATTAAATAATGTTCCACTGAAACCTTCTAAATCATCTAATACTGTATATTTCAGAGTCTGATTCTAAAATACCTTAACAGTCATTCTGAAGTAAGCAAACACAAACATTCAATGAAAGTCCATCTACTAGTAATAAACTAATACAACAAAGCAATGAAAAGTCTCCCTTTCTACTTAAGTAATAGGTGCTATGGATAGGATTAAGGTTATGGTGATATCTGACAAACAAAAATTGTCTGGCTGTTTCTAAAACTCTTTGTAGTGACACGCACATCTGTGTACCCCGAATGGTATTTTATTTTACGTGGAGAAAAGTGCATACAAAATCAATAAATGTAAATGTGCTTTAACCAATAAGGTTAGTATTTCACATTAAAATTTATTTTAGCATGGTGTTTTTTAAGCTCTGCAGAATAACAGACCATTTACAATTGCAGTATTATCAGGGTGGCTGCTGGATTTATGTTCAACGCTGAGTACCCGTGGGGCCCACAAGCAAAGAAAAGATGTATTTAGATATAGCTCACATAACCTTACTGTGAAAATGTGAAGAAACACAATAGCTAAGAGTGTCACACCACCGTTCGGCCATGTTGACTGGCTACAACTCAAACCCTACCACCAACCTGACAACCATGAATGATAAGTGACTGTGAAGAGAGGGGTTTAGCAAAGGCCGGTTTCCCTCCCGAGTGCTGAGCTCGGGACCTTAGGGAGACACATTTCCCCACCCCCTTCCTTGTCAACCATTTTGATTCTCTGCAGATCTCCAGGCGATGGTGCCAATAATTATGGCTCTAATGGATTCCAGAGGAAACTGTGTTGATGATGTAGAGTGGGAACAGCACACAAAACGACAAGTCTTCATGGCAGAAGAAAAGAAAAAATTTCTTTTGTACTCCTTTAACAGACTCCATGTATTCTAACCCAGAACACTTTCATATTAGGTTTTTTATTTTTTTTTAAACATGATATGGCTTATAACCAAATCACTTAAGATGTTAGAGAAACAACAAAGATCACAAATCTCCAGTGTATGCACTGGAAAAACACTGACTACACACACATCGCGCTACTATGGTCAGGACACTTCATTTTATGTAATAGATATGTATATAATATATACTGTATTTATGTTAATGAGAAAAAATATGCCAATACGTATTTTATGCATCTTCCAATTTAAAAGTATTTCAGTCATTTTCATTCTTGGTATGACAAGGTGATTCAAGAAATAGGCTGCTGAAGAATTCTTTTTTATTATCAAGGATACTTAGCTTGCAACAAGCCTTGATGTACAACAATAAGAAAAGGAATAAAAATGAAAGGAAACAAGAATTCTAAAAATGTTCTTCTATGTGCACCGTCAGAAGTTCATGTAAGAGAAACACCTTCAGAACTTTGGTAGGAAGCCTGGTAGGTGATGTTACAGCAGTTCAGAACAACTCAAAGCCCTCTCAGAAGCACATTCACTCAGACAAAAAGTGTGAACAGGAAGACGTTCTGCTGTTACCTGCACCACAAGCAGGGGCCAGGGGATGGAATCTTTCAGTGGTTAATACGAATGCCCTCAATTTGAGGCCCATCTCACTACAGCCAAGCAAAAAAAAAGTTTCTTTGCTCTTCACCACACTTAACCTCCAAACCTCTTAATATCTACTTCTTAATATGTTCTTACTGCTATTGAACAAATCAAGCAGAATGCTTCTCTGCAACTGAGGATACACACCATCAAATATCACACATGCAGTAATTTGCATCTGAGAGCCATATAATAATGTGAAGATCACATAATGAGTAGCTCTCAGAGACAATATCATTGAGAAAATGGTGGCTTCATTCAGTGCATTGAGGAAAGAAATATTCTTCAAAAGGAATATAGTTGAACCTTGAACAACAGTGCACAGACCCCCCAACATAGTCGAAAATCTGCGTATAACTTTTGACCCCCCCAAAAACTTAACTACTGTTGATCAGAAGCTTTACCGATAATGTAAACAATTGATTAAAATATATTATGTATGTTATATGTACAGTATTACAGACTGGTGTTATTCAAAGTATATGGTATTGCACTAAACACGATGAAAAATACATGATAACTGCAATCACTTTTTACTGCGTATGCAATTTACTGGAGAGACTAACTGCTCATGCAGAGATGATTAGTGTCATCCTACAAACCGTGCAGAACTGCAGCTTTTTTGTGAACTTTTTTAAAAAATTACTTTTTATGTAATATATATATATATATATATAATATATACTGTTTTTATGTTAGTTAATGAGAAAAAATATGCCAATACATATTTTATGCATTTATGATGTACTGTACACTGTACAAGACATCATTTTTTCCTGTGAACTCATAGCCTTCTGCACATCATCTGCATTTTACGTGGGTGCGTAAAGTTTAAAAAAAAATCTTTACTTTTTATTTTCTCTTAAGAAATGTGTCTACACTGTACAGTTGTAGACATTTATGGTAGTAAATCATAAAATAGATATTACAGCAGCACAGTATGTACTACAGTACAGTTAATTTTATAGATTTATGATTTACTGCAATAGCATCTTTATTTTTGTTTACATTTCTCTCAATTGCCAATGGCGCCATGTAGTCTCTAAGTGTTTGTGTGCAAGTTTGATAAATTTTAACTTTTAATAATACATTTGTGTATACAGTACAGTATCAACATACAGCATATTTTATGCTTTTCTAACTTTTTCAATATCAAATTTTCGCAAATCTCAAAAAAAAATTCCAATATATTCTGAAAAAAAAAATCTGTATAAAAGTGGATCCGCACCGTCCAAACTTGTGTTGTTCAAGGGTCGACTGTACCTCAAACACCCAGCATGACCATCTGAATACATATATATACAGCAGTATAATTAAATCTAGATCTTACGCTATACCTTGAAATGCAGTATTCTGTTGCTCACAAGGGCAAAACTGTATTTTTCTCCATTATGGAAAGTTGGTGTTGGTCTGACCAATACTGCTGATGTCCATCAAAGCTATTAATATTGATTGTTGGTTTTATCAATTCTTCTGGTTTTCCTAGTCGTCTCACTCTTTATCTGCATTCTCAATAACAACATCTTCTGACATTCAGGTCAAGTAAACAAGTTTGGCCATGGGTCATGTTTCGACGATTCATCCTTAAATAAAAACCAACTCATGAAAATAAATAAACTCACTTGTTGCCCACCACTTTGGTTAAATGCCTTCAAACTTGTTGCCCTTTGTGTGCAAACTAATAAAAATACAAAATTCTGACTGAAGAATACGGGGGCCACTATGTGAGGCCCGGGGCTGTTTGAAGGATCCTCTTATCTTTAATGGGGATGCAGGTCATGCGCTGTGAGCTATCTTTACGGAAATGGAGATTTTGAAACTTCTGCTAGTGTGGTGAAGCCACTTTTTAACCACACTTTAGACAGGCTTCTTGATGGCAGAAGAGTGTTTCAAATTTCCATTGGCTGTGAGTGAAAGACAGCGAGCACAGAAGAAGGAAAAAACCCAAAGGTCTGTTTCCATTTAGTTAACCCTTAATTTTAATCCAGAAACATTTTAAAGGGGAAGACATAAACTTAAGCAAAAACTAAATTTGTCTATGATATGTACTAAAAAAGTTAATTTATCTTTTTATGTAGTTCTAGGAAATTCAATGAAACACATTTAAAACTATTTAAAAAGGCATCAAACTAAATAAAAATGCAATTTGACTTTTACAAGTTTCTGCTTACCTCTAGACAGATTTTTTTCCACATGATTATTTAGATTAATATATATAATAAAATTCTTGTGTCATGGTGGATCCTGACCAGGCAAAATTGTAGCATCTATACAATTCTGTGCACCTAGAATAACAAGGGATTGTGGTGCACAACATAAAAAAGGGAACTGGTCTGTGGCCCTGCAACCCTGCCTTCTAATTAAATACTGACAATGAAGGGGACATCCAGTATCCAGGGGAGCTCCTTGTGACCTGCCCACACATGATGACCAGCGCTAAACCTGCTTGAGAAAAGGTGTTTGTGACTAATGAGCTTAAACGGGGCCGAACCTTGCCAGACTGCAAAGTAGGACAGCAGCAGGGCTTCTTGAAGAAGGCACTCTGTCACGCTCAGCGTTCCGGCCCAGTCCTCCTTATGTCCTCGCTGTTAGGCTCGGCAGGGAACCCACAATTCTGCCCCATAGCCAAGTGGCCTGACACCTGATCCAAAGCCCCACTGAACATGGGCAGTGTTACTCAGTCTGGTATTGTCTAAGAAAGACTCTTCACAACAGGCCAAGAGAGGCATCTGTGCCCAGTTGTCTTTGCAAAGCCTAAATGCCACTGTCTCAATGCCCTTTTCATAAAAGATGTTCTGAAACTTCTGAGAGGGACAAATAGGTGACTCATTCCACTGCGTGGTTTATAATGAGCGCACAAGCCAGTCATTTTCTATTTGAACCATATGATTAATAAAACAATACTAACCATGTGCCTGCACATTGTATGCCCCTTCTCACTTTGTTTCCCTGCCATAAATATGACATGGGCAGTCCTGTAAAGCACTTCCAGACAGGAAGAACACCTCCCTGTTTCACTGAGGGATAAATAAATTCTTGCTAAGAATGACAATAAGGTAAAAGAACTATAATGCTTGGCAAGCTAAAGACATATTGTTCTGGGTGACATAACAAAAGTGGTTATGTAAATCTTTCATTTCTTGATTTTTTTATGGGTCAGTCACTATGAATGCCTTCAAGAAACACAAGAAAGAAAAACATGTACCAACATGCTTAACATTCACAGAAAATTGTTCTCAGACACACAGCTCCCCTTATGTGTCCCCCTGTTACTCTTCCACTACCCTATCAATCTTACAACAGTACTTTCAAGGCAAAAGTTCTCTGTTTAAGACACCACAGTTATACATGTTCCTCCAGCAAGACAGTTGTAAGACGGTTTTTTTATGCCTCTAAAACTTAAGGACAATGTTCACATGTGATTATCCAAACCATACTGAAAATAACTGCAGAACCACGGCACAGTAGCGCTGCAGCCTCACAGCACCTTGGCTGGTCAGGTATGTGTTCAAATCCAGCTGAGGCTGTATGAAGTTTGCTCCAAAGACATGCATTTCAGGTTAATTGGTCATTTTAAATTTACCATAGTGTGTGTGTGCATTCGTGCGGTCGCCCTGTAATGGACTAGCATCCCTTCCAGAGGCAGTTTCATAGCCTGTCCCCACAAGATTCCAGGATAAGCTTTGGATTGCTGGGACCCTGATCAGGAATAAGCAGTTAACTATAATGGATGGACAAAAATAACTTAAAACTCAGGTAACTACAGGGGTTTAGTGAAATAAATATACTACATAATCAATTGATTACTTTCTGAGCTTCTTGTCTCATAGTTTGTATAAACAGATGCAGACATAACTTCTGCTATGGCAAAAACTGCCATTAACGTGATTTGGTAACAATAAATGGACAATGAACGAAATCAAAGGAGAACATGAAGGTCATAAAAAGCACTGACAACAACAATCTCGAACACTTACCAGGTGAATGGAAAACTGAGCTTTCATTGCATAACAATGAAACTTCTTCGAAAACTAACAGCCTTGGATAAATAAATGCATTCCTGATCCAACTTACACTGCACGTTTTTAACTAGCTGTAATTGAAAAGACAGGCATGTAAGGCCAACATTTTCAACAGTTCATGGCTGCAGTGGGGAGTCTGCAGGAAACTATCCTTATGTTCCTGGGCCTCATGTTCAATGTGCTTGTCAAAGTCACAGCTCAGTGAAAAGTCTTGATACTCCCAATCAAGAACTCACTCATTTAACAAACACAGAAAGCACTGGAAATTATTTTGATATTTGGCTACTCAAAAATTTACATTCTTTCTTTCCCAGGCCAGCAGTTTAACATAACTAATTTATATACACCTGTGCTACAAATACATGCAGTGGTTTCAGTTCAGTTCAAAAGTAGGTTTGTCTGTAACTGATTTAAACATAATAACTGTACTATGAATATAATATAATTTAACAAAAAAGTTCTTCAACAGCATGAGATAAATAGCAAGTGAAGATACAAGCCAGCCATCTGAAGACTACATGAAGATTTGCCAAGATAACACTTTCTTTAATCTTACTGTACAGATACAATTAAGTTATAATAAAAAACATTTTAACAGCATAGAAATGGTAACCTTTACAACCTAAAATTAACACTTCACCTCTGTCAGGTTTAGAATCCAAATAAACGCTATACACACATTGAAAAATGTGGAGTGTGTTTCTTCTAGTCCCTAACTGACCACGTAGAGTTTAACTGTAAGCAATACTGATATATGACAAAAAAGGATGCTGTAAGAGGATTCCTGTCTTTCATCTGAGATACAAATTCAGATAGCAATATCCCAAAAATCTCTATGGTAGGGGGGGATATGGTGCCCGAGTCTGAGGCTTTCTGCAAAAAGACATTCCCAAACAAAGATGATGCACAAGTGCAACAAATCAATCACAAGATGGTTGCATAACAGGCATAAACAAAGAAGAAGACATATTCAGTAGGCATGGCAACTAAAAAAGATCACATGAATAAATGGTACCTTAATGAGATATTAACTGACCCATCAAATACACTTGGCTTCAAAATTCCTGACACGAGCGCTTTGGGCCTATGCTTTCCCTCATGGCTCTGGTCCTTGGCCTCACCACTCACTATCTGTGGGACTCTGCAGAGCCAGGTACTCACCTCCATCTTCCATTTGGCCAGCCACTCTTCCCTCTTCCTCTTGCTAATGTAATAAGGGTCGCCGGCCTGGAAGGTTATTCTCGGCATGGGCCTCTGACGTAGGCTGATTTCCCCGCCCAGTCCCCCACGGTGCCTCGTTCGATCTCCCTGCTCAAAGGGATAAAGAGAACACGGGAAAACAAAAGGAATTAAACTGATGAGCCTTTAGACTGTTTTCCCTTTCCCAAAAAACAGGAAGCAAAGGCTAAAGAGTGGAACATCTTTACGAGGAGTCCACTGCGAGACAAGGGGAGGCTAACTTGCAACATGGTTTGGTGGAGCATTGAGGAGAAGCCATGAGTGCTCCAATAGCCTTGGGAACTGAGCGCACTGTGGCCTTCCTGGCATGCCCCTCTGAGGGTCTACATGTCCTTGGCTAGCTCCTTCTTCTTAATATTCCCTAAATGCAGCACACATCCTGGGAATGAGAACGCCTTCCATAAGAGAACCAAGTGTATTTGATATCTTCAATTTATATACCATTCGGTACCATTTATCGGAAACTAAAAGTCCCTGCATCACTGAGCACAGTTTTTTTTTGAAGAAGAGCTGAGGAGTATAGGATGAACATTTGCCACATTCCTGCTGTTTTGCTTCTGAACATCAAATGACCTCTGAGAAGAAGTTCAAGCTGCCTTTACAGGCAGCTGTGTTGTCCAGCCCTGTGGACTGAAATCTTTCAGTTAGAACAGAAACTATGTACAAAAAAAAGTCTTTACTAGCTTCCTGGGTGCTCTGTCTGCTCAATCACTGTTTCACATAAGATCAACCAAAGGTCTTTACTGACAGCATTGAAGCGGTTTTGCAAATCTATACTTTTCTGCTTAAGCACCCTTTTTATTATTTGGCACTTATGTCCCTTTAACAGAAAAAACATTTAAAGCATCCTGGTAATAGTTTTATGTAGGGCTCTGGGTCTATATTTGTGTGTATTTTTTGTTTTCTATGGTTTCTAGGGCATTCACAACAGAAGGCTGACCTACCCAGAGGGATGTTGTCCTACCTGTTCATCTCCATGCTCTTGCTGAGAGAAAACTGCAGGTGAGCCAAGCTGGGAGAATGATGGTCAAAAACAGCAGAACTGCTGCAACCATCATGTGCATCAGGTACATCAACACATCTCTGAGCAGATCCCATGGGAAAATCTTCAATAATTGCCTGGTTATAGATTCACTAGTGAAGTACTTTATGCCTTGGGAACAGAACCACTGGGGCCATGGTTAATATATTATTTAATAGGTAAGTTTATTGAGAAAGATGCATTGCATCTTAGTGACCACATTTTGAACTCTTTTGGTTTACCCAACTGACAGTTCAGTGATGAACATTTAAGAAAAGTATAATTCAAAAAGTAATAATAATGTCATATTAAAATAATAACAGTCAGTGTCAAAATTCTTCCTCCATGCTGTTTAAGTGCAAATAAAAATACTGCATACTGGTCACAATTGTGGTATAAGTACATTGTGAGAAGTAAATTATAAGAGTTATTTTACACGTAACACAGAGAATCAGATTTACACTGCTTGCATTTTCAGTTTACCTTTAATAAATTTCTAATCAGGGTCAGACACATTTAAGCTGTTCATTGTTGAACATGAAGACTGGTTATCAGACTGGTTATTCCCTTTACCATTCACTGTTCTCAATTAAACTGACCTCTGTACTCTGTATATGCTGTAGAGCTAAACACAGTAATATGGCAGACATGGTTAACCAGCTTCCTAAACCAATTTTTATTCATGATTAACTGAGGGTCAAGTCAAATGTCAATTAGTTTAAAGCCTTTTTAGATGTAGAAAAAAAATCTGCATGTTTTGTATTAATGCAATATTTTCTTGATTACTGTTGAAATCATCTGTTAATATTCTATGGCAAGGCTTTCACTGTAATAATAAACTCTAATTAACAACAAAAAGGCTGAACAGTGATTAGAAAAGAGCGCAAGATCAACAACAATTGCTTACAAACTCTGTGGAAAACAGCATTGCTCTGAATGGCAACACAAAATATGACAAACTGCTCCAAAAACAACTCAAATTGGAGATGACAAAGGACCCTTACGCTGCACGGCTCAAATTGTAAAATGTCTCAGTTTCAGCATGTAGAAAAACATAACCACATGGACTGTAATGAAACTGAACAAAGACTCTGGTACAACTATATCTTAGCAGACAGCAAAGATAGACTGTTAATTCAGCTGGAGTAAGGCTGGGTGGACACTACACAATTTTCAGCATCCTAATTTAGTCCCCTGACTCCCACATCATTTTTCCTGCATGTTTTCACTCACTATCCTAAAAATAATTGCACAGCGTGACACATGTCCCCGGCAGGGTATCACACATTACAAGTCCATAAAAGAAACTTTCTTGCTGATCAGTTCTTAGCAAAATAGTGTGAAGTTGACACAGAAACAAATGAAAGCATAAACTGGAGGTAAGCAATCAGCAACTGGTTGATCTTGGATGGCAAAGCTGGGCAATATGCTGTCACCATTCTGCAGAGAGAAAGCACTGAGGACTTGCACAGACCAGCTAATGCAACACCATACACTTGTGGCTGGCCTTATTCACACACAGCTACCACACCCTGAGACACAGGCACATTCATTTTTCCAAATGCAGCAGATACTCATTTAACAATGAAATCAAAATGAAGTGCATCACTCAACTAAGAAACATTTTGACTTTGCACCCACTCCTGGATTCAAAGGTGCTTCCATTCTTGCATGACCACTGTACTCATAGTTCTTGTTAATCAGACATGTTGCTACTGTTACAATAATTTCAAATATGTTTGGTGTAACTGACAGGGCTGGGGACTATATCAGAAGTGCAGCGATTTTGTTGCTGACCCTCTGCCATTAAGAGTGTCAGCACTCACCAAGAAACTATGAAACAGGAAAAAAATCCAGATGATAAAGTTGTCTGACTTGGCAAAACTAAGGCCAAAACCTTGAAGCATCCATCCAGCCTTACAGAATTAAAATATCTGAAGTGTTCTTCTAGGAAGTGCATGGTTAACCATGAAGCATAAACATGGTACACTCAAATGGAAATAAATTAACTAGATTAAAGAGAACATCAGAAAAGATGCAACACAGACAGCCACAGAATAAGAGCAAAGCTGCATTTGTCTTGCGTGCACAAAGTTACACAATGCCAATAGACCCCTCATTAGATCAAAAGCGAATATTCTCTGGTGAGAATCGGGAGAGAACAACTCAACACAAATGATCTGCATTCACTTGAAAACAAGCCAAGCTTTACTGTGTACCCTTCTTTTCAAATGGGGAAGTTGACTGAGGCGTCAATGCTAAGAAGCATGGCAGCTAAATATAGACACACAAAAGCCTGAGTGTCATGATCAAAAGCCAAAGACAATTTGCTAATGATGCCAGTTTATTTGTACAACTGTCTCATGTGGAAAAATATAAGAACAAAGAAGTTGTTATAAATTGGCAGTCCTCAAGTCACACAGTGCTGTACTGTGCCTTGTAAGGCTCATGTTCTGCCTGCTTGAGTAAGTGGAAGTGTGCTGCTAGGACATTTGCTGCAGGTGATACCAGTGACTGAAACAGCTGAACATAAAGATCAGCGAGCAAACTTCATCATCTGAACTACAGGCGTGAGAGAAATCTTTAAGTTAAGCTTTAAATGAAAGATTATTTGCATTATGTTAAAGGTATTTATAAGTAGTAGAATGAATGTTTTTTTACTTTTATTACAAAGCATTGTGACCTTAAGGTATTTACGGGGGTATCTTGAAGAATGGAAGCGATCAAACCTTGGCATGAACTACTGGGAAAGATGTAAGTGTGAACTACTGGGAGGATGTTGAATTGTCATGGAAATGGTGAAACAAATGGCCAGTTTCAGTCCAGGTCAGACCTAGGGGGTATGCAGGTAAGCTGAGACAAAGGAACTGAAGTGGAAATCTAGTGAAGGGTGGGAATATCTCAGAAACACTGTATAAATAACCCCTGTATCTTTTGTTCGGGGAGACTTTCTTTTCGAAGGGGCTCACCCACACCGGTGTGTATTTCTATAAAAAAATAAAGTGTAACTCTCTCTACACCCAAAGTGGTATTTTTTTCTTCCACACAGGTCAACAGTAATCTACAGAATCTACAATCAATACAAGGAATCACAGTAGGATGTTCAGTCAACTTCACCAGCAGAACTGCATTTGGGAGTCTAGCAAAGGACAGGAAACCCTGGTCTTACCACAGACTGGACTGTATTACTGCTCGTGTCCTCCTTCCCCTCCAAATCTGAAATATAAGAAAGGAAAAACAATGTTAGATAACCTCAAGGCAAAATTGTGAAGAACTGATAATTCGCTCATAAGGGACTTCGTCAAAAAGTTTCATAAAATTTGGAACTCATCATGATTTTCCCATTAAAAACATACACTGGAACTGCATGAACCACTTTTACTGAAGTTACAGTAACTGTGCTGGCATTTGAACAAACACCTAAAAGACCACATGTACAAAAGCTGGAGAGCCACCAAGAGCACATAAAATTCAGTCATGCTGATCTGTCAAGCTAAACACACCTTTAGTATAAGCATTCCACACCTACACTATATGGTCTAAAGTCTAGGTCACCAATAGGAGGACTGAGGTCTGGATCCAGACCCAGGCGCCATTCTATAGGGAGCCAGACGTAACAGGCATCACTAACCGGGACTTCTGGGAGTCTCCCGCATATTGATAGCAGCTCTCAAACGCCCGCAAGTTGTATACAATATCACCCCCCCCCATACACAAGAACTTGAGTGGATTCACAGAGTCCTGACCTCAACCCTACTGAACACCTCTGGGATGAACTGGAATGCCAAATGTGAACCAGGCCTTCTCACCTGACCTGACTGATACTTGTGTGGCCGCATGGGCACAAATTCCCAAAATCTGGTGGAAGGCCTTCCCAGAAGAGTGGTGGCTGCCATAGCAGCAAAGGGGGAAAACTCAATATTAATGCCCATGGGTTTGGAATGGGATGTTCAGCAAGCTCATATGGGGGCAATACTCAGACGTCCACATACTTTTGGCCACATAGTGTATTTCTGCACTTGCTAATTCTAAGGTAAATGTTAACAACACAAGTTTTACCAGCACACAGGTTCTACTTCATACTGCTAGACAGTTTTGCAGCAGAAAAAAAAAAAAAAATCAATAAGAAACAGAATGTTCACCCTCAAATATGATGACAAAACCGCAAACCATGCATAACATACGATCTGGTTTGCCGGACAAAAGAACACCGATCACTGAGAGACTCAGAGTTTTGGTGCTCAGTAGTTTTTATACAGGAACTCTCAGTCGCATAATTTATTTTAACACAATTTGTAGTGACTCTTCCTGTTTGCATGCTAAATATAGTGCCTTCCAAAATGTAATGCTTCATTGTATGAAAGAGCAGACATTTTAAAAATAAAAAATTCATCTTCCAGAACAAAGATGACACAGAGAACACATAAAGTATTCTCAAGCAGTCTGATTCTGTCCCTAGAGTACCCCCCCAACCCCCCAACTCCCCAGGACACTGCTCCCTGGCTTGTGACACTTCTTATACAGTTTGATACCAATGCCTTCTATTTGAAGAGACACATACCAATTTGGCTCTTCCAAAGGAGTGTGAACCTACAATTGAAAACAGTGTTTCTCACCATGTGTTTCCTGCATCCCAGCTCTGTGGAAAGTGGGTCATTGGGAAATCAGTGCTGGCAAAATACATCATTTATCTGCAGCACCATGGAGTGGGGGAGAGAGCAAGACAGCGAGAGAACTGTTGATGATTATGGACGCATGCCTGCAGCAGATTACACTTTTACTTTGCACTAAATATCAAATGGGCTCAGTATTCATATGGGGAACCTGTTACCTGTGACAGAGAGACACTCTGCATGATTCTTTACAGTCATTACTCACTTTAAATGCATTAAAAATAATAAATGTAAAAACTAGGAATCATTCTTCCTTACATTGCTATTGATTTTCTGTCAAAATAGAGCTATTTCAGGAAGTTGGAGGTGTAAAAGTGAGGCACCTTTTAATAGAAAAGGTAACCTTTCAGTTTTCCACTGTTCTGCTGAATGGTACTAGCATACTGACTTCTGCATGTGATAGAAACTGTTGGCAGGGCTTTTCAATGGAAGGCCCTGGTGGGACAAGGACTGCACATTTTCCAACTCTTTAACTTTTAAGAGTCCCATGAAAACAGTGAGTTGACTGAGAAAGAGCAAAGACATTCAAATAACCTAATCTAAGTCAGGAAACACAGTATGAGCTTAAACATCGTGTTTTATTGGATTCCTAAACTGTTATATCTTGAAAATTTAAGAATGATTATTTTAGCAACCAAATGTGGCTATCAACAACTTCTGCAATCAAGAGCTTCAGAATTACGTGCAACTCTCATTTTCTGTGACATGAATATTCTGGAAAGTCTTGCATGCTCTTTAGATGCACATTCAATTGTGTAAGAACTATGAGCTCACCATGTGTGAAGACTGAGCCTCATCGGTGAATGAAGCATCGCCTGTCAAGGTTTCTGTGTCTTCAAGGAAAATGAAACGAAAGCCACAAGCTAAAAATAACATGGCACCACTATGAACCATTTCCGCACGTTGTAGTTTTTTTACATTTACAAAGAGGGATATAACAACTTGAGCCATCCTATGTCAACGCCTGCTTTCATTTCAATACAATGCACACTGAAAAGAGCGGAAATTACTGTTAATCTAATTTATCATATAGGGGAAAAGGGTAAAACAAACAAACTCAAGAATTTAAGTCCTGTTTTTCTCTAGCTTCAGGGCCTTAACTATAGATACCGCAGCTTCCTGTGTAAATAGTTTAATACTGCTGTCCACAGCAACTCTGGAATCCTCAGCAGTTCATAAAAAGTTCATAAGTTAAGAGATATACCACTTAAAGTATGGACAACACTCCAGCTCAGTAAAGGAAGAGCAGCACCCATTATCTTCCATAACAGCAGTATCAATATTATTACTTGTTCACTTAGCTGATGCTTTTCTGCAATGTGAATTACAATATTTAGGTAGTACTTACCATTACTTATCGTTTATATAGCAGGGCAAACACATAAAGTTCATATACAAGTTTAAAGTGTGTCTATCACAGACTCCAATTATTAAACTGGTCTTCAAATTTACTTTCCAGTCCTATGCTGAAATGTTTGAGGGGCTCAGTGCATTCAGAGAAGGGGTTTAAAAAAAAAAAAAAAAAAGGAAATTAATTAAGAGTTTACATGAAGCAAAAAGACAGCATGCATCTGTCTCCCTGCTTCACATCCAGAAGCCAAGGTTGTAAAGCAGTCAAAGAGAAGAAATATCTCCAGCTAAAATGCTGCACCAACAACCAACATTTCCACAGAAGATAGGAGTGCATTCGTACTAAAGGTCAGTACAGCATATGCTAATAGGAAAAACTGGTGTTTGCACCATTGCATAGAAATGTACCTGAAATGAAGGAGGGAAGACCACTGAGCCTATTTACAGGTGTGTGTGAATATAGCTTATACCTGAAGGGTTAGCCTGCGTTTTCAAGTTGAAACATGCACACTTGCTGGAAATTAGAGCTATGATGAACAACGGTAATTTTGTTAAGTTAAACATATTCAATTAACGTCAAATTACTGAGATGACATAAACAACCCTAAAGGAAATATTTTTTGATTTATAGTAACCCTGTTACACCGATGCTTATATAAAACGTACAGTAAAAAGATTCCATTTCCAGGGCAAAATTAAAAACACAAGACAGATATTTTTGCTACAAATCGCAGCCATACTGAACAGATATAAATTTTCCAAAAGCAGAATGAGACCACATATAAACATAGCTTGCTTTTATTATATTAGGTTGAACACTCATTAAAACATTGAGTGGCAAATGAAAAGGGGAAATTGTGCTAAAGAAACAAAAATTTACAGTCTGTTTAAAGTTATGCACAGACTTTTTAAAATATTGATTACAGGGGCTCAGTTCTCCAACAAATATCAGAAAGGAGAGCCATGTCTCTCTGAAGGTAAATCACAGTCCCAGGAAAAGGCTCCACAGTCTAAAGGAAAGGCTCAGCAACATCAGGGATCCTGTCATGTAAAAAGTTAAAGAGCAGGCCTAGGAGCCACTTTCAGAGCTACGATGTCACTGGACGAATGTAAAGTTCACTTTTTTACAAAGAGCCACAATCTCGGATCCCATCCATTGAGCTGCAGCTATAACTATATCTGTAGTAATGCTTGTGAATTTTGGATAGGGTGGGTGAGGGTTACAGCATGCCACCAACTCCAGCTTGGTGGACTGACTTTTGGCCCTTCACCTGGCTAAAACACTATAAGATTATGGCCACCTTTCCTAATCGTTTTCTTCTGCATGCCATGCACTAATCTTTTAAACAGCAGTGAAAGGAGTGACAGAAAAAGGTTTGAGTTATTAAACAGAAAAAAGCCATCAAGCAAATGTGCCAACTGCTCATTTACTTTAACATGTATTGAAAATTGTGCAAAAATTCAATTTTGTACTATTTTTGGCTGATTTATAAATATGTCCAAAAATTGAAAACAAAGCAATAAACCAGCTTGGGAAAAGTAAATGAGGAGATATTATACTTTATATACTTACCATTTATATACTTTCAAGGAAATGTGAGTCTGATTGCCCAGCTCTCCTCTGTGATGAATTACGTTCTTGAGGTCTGTAACTCACCAAGGGGTGTAATTAATCCCCCGACAGTTCCGCTTTCCATTGTCCAACAATTCAAGCAGAGGTTAGCGAGAGTGTGTAGGGATAACTCAAGAGCAGTTCCAAAAAACCTCTCCCTCAGACTGAAGCATATACAGTACCTATAGGACTGGAGCAGCAGGTGGCATAGTAGTTCTGGACTTGAAGGTTTTAGGTTAAAAAAAAAAAAGCCATCGTACACCGCTGCAGTACCCTAGAGCAAGGTACTCACAATAAATTATTCCAGTAAAAATTACTCAGCTGTCTAAAGACATAAATCACTAAAAGTTGCTAAGCACTGTAAGGTGCTTTGGAGAAAAGTATCAGCTAAATGAATAAATATAAATGTAGAAAAATTCATGGATTTTCAAAACAGATGCCAGGCACATGACATGAGTCATCAATGGTTGGTTTGTATGGTATTGTACCAAACACACTATTGAAAATATAGATATACATTATATAGCAACAGGTATGCGGACACCTGAGCGTCACGCCCAAATGTGCTTGTTGAACATCCCATTCCAAACCCATGGGCATTAGGATGGAGTTGTTCCTTCTTAGCTGCTATAAGAGCCCCCACACTTCTGGGAAGGCTTTCCACCACATTTTAGAGCGTGGCTGTGAGAATTTTTGCCCATTCGGCCACAAGAGCATCAGTGAGGTCGGGCAGCCTGGCTCTCGGTTGGTGTTCTGGTTCATCCCAAAGGGATGATCACGACAATTGTGCTGACATAACAGATCCACTGTTCACGAAGGTAAATGACAAATGGCCACATAGGCTATATGTACCTGGTTAACCAAAAGCAACTTGCCAAGCAACTAATGTGTTAGTTCACTACTAGAAACATTTTCTCAGGTCAAAGCATTCACTTTATTTTTGTTTTTCATGAGAAAAAGAAGTCAACCAGTCCCGAAGCCACAGTTTCACATTTTTTCTCATCAATGGTACACAGTTGCTTTCTGAAGCATATTATATAACCGGTGACACCGTCCAAAACACAGCCCAGCTAATTCGTGCAACTGAACACCAGGTGGTTAATGACAACTTGTAACCTAAACATGGCCGATTCAAGTCCTAAAAAGGATCGCTAACTGGTAATTTTCCTGGTTTCTATCTTAAAACCTATACATGGATGGGTACAACTGGAAATAGCTTTATTAAAAAAGAAAAACAAATGATAAGTGGTATAACATCCAGCACTAGAATGAAGAGTAAAAGGTCAATGGAGGTCTGAGTTTGTCGAGGTTCACATCCAATAATTCTCACTGCACTTCCTTCACACAACCAGAAAGGCAGAATGCCATGCAGCTCTCTTCTGCCTGCCATTCCCTCCGTTTATTTCATCTGGACCCCATTAAAATATCCATGCGACATGGAAGGGAACATCACATGCACAGAGCCTATAGTTAAGTCCCCCATTCCACAAGGAAGCCATTACTTATGTGTGGTTGCTCGATCAGAAAGAAGCAGAGGATGCTGTACATGGTTCCCACAAAGCAATCAGTGGTCATTTTAACATTTCAGCTGCCAGATCACTTCATACTCTTTGTGGGCTCATCCATGTTTGAATGCTAAATGTATGGCGCAGTAAGCATCTGGTAATTTCCTTACACACAGAGTACTACTAAAGGCAGGGCTGCAGAGTGATTAAAGAACTGGAACACCATCAGCAGAGTAAATACACTGAAAGCAAGAACTTAATACATTATATATTAATTAATTCAGCTGTCTAAGGCAACTTATCATGAGTTGCAGCATTACAATTATTTACCTGTTTTTACACCCTCAGCAACACCATCAGTTTAAGGTAGGCGCCTTCATCAAATAGTAGGAATCAAGATTCAAACCATCGACTGCAAGGCAATAACCCTAGCCAGTACACCGCCCAGTGGCCCCCCATACAGACAGGTGTCCCCCTACATAGAAGTGTAATGAATTCCTGTTAATTGGCTCGTAATTTGAAATCTCACCATAACAGCACATAGGTCTGCTGCTACTCAAAAATGAGAAAAATCAGCCTCATATTTGGCAGTAACCCAGTAAAGAGAATTAAGTAATTTCACTTGAAAACTCATAAGTCAGACTGGTGTCAAATACCTGCACTGATTTACTGTATATGGAAAAAAAACTTTCACGTTTAATAAAATCCTTGCTGATCTTTGATAAATGCATGTCACCAAATCTCCAAATCTAATTTAGACAGGAAATCATATACATTGAGCCTGGCATAATTAGAAATTATAAGAAGCAGCTATAAGAAAACATGAGATTTGGCTCACAAATCTGCTTTCTTACTCAACATACAGTGTTGGTAACACTTCATCTGTTCACACTTACCGTCACTTCACACCACAGAGTTGCTACCTAAGCCAAACACATGTAGCATTGAATAAGGTAATGAAAAGTAGACAAGGTGGTGCAAATGACAAAAACAGGAAATACATGTGGTGCAAATATTTGCATACATGTCTCCATCATGAGACACAACAAGGCTTACCATTACATTTCTGTATTTGAAAATTTACTGCTCCCATGCTCAATGACAAATGTATCCTATTAGTTTCCAAATTACTATTGCGCTGGTAGCTGAACTCTCATTTCTGGTTAATGCTGCATGTTTTCAGTTTAGATTTCAGTTTTCTTTGCACATCAGCTCGTCACTGCACAACAGTGGCACCAGTGAAATTTGGAACACATATCCCAGTGGTTGCATGACTTCATTCTGATACACTTGAAACAAACAGTAATGGTCAATAGGTCTACTGACTAGTGGCAGAACCTGTTGGTTCCCATCATGCACTGCAAGATGTGTACCACACTACTTCACAGCTCCTGTCTTTGCTTTTTCTTCAGTTGCAGGTTAAAAAATAACAGACCTGTGAGAAACTGTTTTTTATACAGTACATCTGAAGACACATTTCCTTTCATCAGAGTAGAAAGAACAGAAAGTGGTTGAAGTTCATAGCAGGTAAACCCATTTCAGACTCTGCCTGCTTTAGATTTGCAGGTCCTACACATGGAGAGCTAACAGACACTATCTGGGTCACATAACTGATAAAACTTAACACATTTTAGCAGCTGAGGCAAACTCAGTTGATCAAAAGTCATTACAACCTATCACTTCTCAAAATGAAACCATCTGTGTGATAGTGAGCATAGCTCAGTGTCTCAGAGTTTCTGTCATGAACTGAGAAGCTCATGAAAGATACATGAGAGTGTTGGCCTTGTCTGACAGATGTCTCACTATAAGACTGCTAGAGGCCCACCTAAACACGAGTCTTCTCTCGCATTTCTTTCATTTTCTGGCCCTCAAACAGACAAAGTCTTGAGATGCATTTACTCTGGTACACCTACTGCAGAATGCTAAAAATCTTAGCACACCTTCTACAGCAGCGATTCTTAGTTCCAAGTATGCTGCTCACGTTCAAACGACAATCTCAACAATGTTGTAAAATGGTCCTTTAATGACAAAAGCTCATTCTAGCACCTATCAAATGTCTGGTCTCTTGCAGTTTAGACAAGCGCTCCACTAAATTAGCTTCAACACACCTTGAGCAGCAGAAGCAGAAGTCACAAATACGACTACTGTTATTAATCATAACTTGTTTATAAGTTTCAAGTACTGTTTAAAGAAAATTAGAATTTTAAATTGTAAAACACAACAGAAACAAACATGTTTTAATAGAAATAAAAACAGCAATCGTATACCGGTGACAGTGAAATCAATAGCACAGTAGACAAGAGTTAAGACTAAGAAAACTAGGAGTCAGGTGCAAAGAAAACTGCTGTTTCCACTCTGTGCAGTAAATGCAGTCGAGGTTTCAGCAGATCAAGCAGGACAGCCTTCTGATAGCATGTACAGCATCTGCAAGGCTCTGGAATATTAAAGGAGCACACATGCTCCTTTCACTCATTTCAAAAGTAATGTCTTTTTGAGAAGAGAACTAAAATAATTTGAAGATAAAGGGGGGAAAAGCCCTTGATAATGGAATGGTGTGGGTAGGATAGAGCTTGATACGCTGTAAAAGGTGTGTGGGTTTTGGAGAATGAGCACGAGCCATCGCCCTCAGTGGAAGAGATGTCAGAATGAAAGGAAAAGGAGGAGGCTGGCAAAAAACACTTTCAGCACTTAAAGGGACAGCACAGCCAATCAGAGAAAACAGAGGGGTTTCGGCAAGTACGGCTCCTAAAACAGACGGACATCATGAGCATTTAGCAGTGATCAGCACTACAGAAAGCAACATGAGGGATTAGATGTGCACACAAAGCATTTCTAATTATCTTACATTCTGCCTTCAAGTCAGCGACTCTCTGATGCAACCTGCACGTTGCATGCCCACTGAATCAGCCTGAATCAGCATCCAAGAAATGGCATACGATGATGAAACCAGTGACATTTTGATATTTGGGTCAATACTGCATACTTATCAAATTATGAACTGACACTTTCAGTCCAAGAAGTTCACAGCATCTCACCCATTCACATTGTTGGGTATTTCTCACTCATTTTCACCATCCACTGGGCAAGGAGGGCAACACCTTGGCTGGGAATCACTATGGGATTCTGAGTAAATATCTTGGTTCATGGGTGCAATAGCAGCAGTGGGGCTTGAACCAGCCCCCTTCAGGCTAGCGCACCATGGATTTAACCAGTACACTAGTTGTGGCCTATTACTTGTGCTGTTACTTTAATAAGAAATGGTAAAATGAATCACACAGCTATGACCTCTAAGTAACAAATGAGCCAATCTGGCTAATCACAGAACAGACTCATCAGCTCAAAAGTAAAGAGGCTGCTGACACTGAACAGCACTGCACAAACTCGACAGACAACTAACTGAATCAGAGAAGTTAACTGGCTGTTCCATTAGTAGGCAACGAACACTGGCCCAGCTGTCAGCTAAAAATATTTACATAAGTCAGGAGCAGTGAAATGTGTGAATGGATTTTGGCCAATCAGGACAATACAGTGGTATCTCAACTACCTCCATAGTTGCATTCTCGTGAAATTAACTAATATGCAACAGCACTCTAAAAGGTTATTAATACATTATATTGCACAAATGGAGCTTGAAAACTGCACATACACAACACAAAACAACACAGATGAATTACCATTGATAACAGTAAATAAACAAACACAGCAGTGTATTTATGGATAATAATACAAAATTCCAAAAAATTTATTGCAAAATTATTTTTCACTGCTCAAAGAGCACTACTATAAGAGGGAGAATTAATAGCGCCTTTATTGTACTTGTATGGGAAGTGAACAGAAGCAAAGCATCTCAATTGTGTCCTTGAAGACTGATGGGGGTCCTGTAAAAGAACTGGGAAATTCTGGAAGACCTCACTGCCTGATCAAACTTGTTAAATGAATGCAACATGAGGAAAACCAGTTTCAAGCATACTGTATGTACTTATCCAGTCCAAACTCACAAGAGATTTATAAAACAAGTAACAGTAACTCGGGGAAAAAAAGCAGAGACACATCTGCCACTAAGTGTCTGTGATATAAGCAGACTGAAAATACCGCAGCATTAACCTATAATATTACAGTAACAATCTTTACTAATCCACAAAACAACTGATGAGACACATTAGGAAAAGTTATAACCAATACAACATGAGGCAGGTGCCCTTTTATTGAACTATGCCCCAGGGCACATACTACAGTAGGACTGGGAGATGTTTAACCAGAAAACAAACTATGTGGACCGTGCCCTGGACTGGGCTCGAGGAATAAATACAAGGATAGTTCCAGGCCAGAAAGAATGTGTAAATAAAAGGCACGTGAAGCTCAACCACTGAGGACTGTTTACTTCGCAATTCAGGCTGACTGGCTTTTCTGTCATGGGTCCACGATGCAACTCTCAAGACCTATGAGAAAAATTAGATTTTTTTTTGAAGACGTAGAGGACCAGATCCCAAAAATGTGCAACAACGTGGTCACTGCTGACTCCAACCCTTCCATGCCCTTCCCACTCAGCCCTCTCACCCAGTCTCCCTGTTCACCTCCTTTCTTCAGCACAATGCGAATGAGTTACTAAATAGCCAGTCCATGAGGTAAAGGGGTTTTGTTCTCTGCGCTCTAGTTGCCAAGGTCACTGAGTTTGCGAGGAGGGTTGGGTTGCATTCCCCCTGCTGAGAAATATGTGCCAGTTGATAGCGTGCCAGCACTCACGCGCCCAGCTCCCCACTCTTCTCCCTGCCTTGACTTAAAAAATACAACCCGATAGCCTGTCCACCCTCTCTGCAGTGCCAGCTGCAGGAACGTCTTGCAAAACGCTGCAGTTATTCTTCCTTTTGTGCTTGTGTGGTAAGCAAGTATGAGCTAACTACCTTGTGGTGACTGAATGTCTGTACAAACACAGGGGCCTTGAGCTTACAGCACAACCCCTTATTTCACCTGGTGGGGCCAGGCTGTTAGCACCAGGTAATATTGGCTATTTTCAATAACATGTTGGGCCTAAAACAACACACACACACACACACACACACACACACACACACACACACACACAATATACAGGTTAACATATTTCAGACTGCCTTACTTGTCAATTTCATCACTTTGCTCTATATTGAACATTATGCTGGAGCGCAAAATATACAAGCAGCAGATGGCATAGTGGTTAGAGCCATTACCGGCAACCAAAAGATCCAAGTTTGAGTACCACCTCCTACTGCAGTAATTACCCTGAATTAATGCGGTAAAAATTACCCAGCTGCAGAAATGATTGAAAGTGACTTTATTTACAAAAGTCACATTGTAAAATGTGTTGCCAGATAAGTGAAAAAAATTTAAAAATTGCATGTTATGAGGTCAATTAATAGGTTCTGTATTAGGGACTGGGGTACAGGAGGATCTGAACTTCATGTCACAGGATGTAAGATTCTCAGCTTGAAGCTCCAATAAACATGCAGTGATGTGAGGTTACCAACTACTCTACTACTTTACACTAATCCTGGTGAAAACATGTACATCGCCCAAAAAGTTCCTTCCTAGTCTTGGTTTTCCTCCCTTGGCAGCTGCTGTCCTCCACGTGCCCCCCATCGTATCCCAGGACCGTACCAGGCAGAGAAGGGGGGCTTTCACCCTGACACTAGGCTGTGCCAGGGACATCTGATAGCACCCGTGGCCACCAGCAGCCTCGCAGAGCCACTACCCATCCTGTTTTCGAACGGTACTTTCAGCCACAACCCCCCCCCCAGGACAGAGAGGCCACTCATGTGGGCTAGAAAGAGAACAAGGCCAAAGCACACCAGGGCAGCACTGCCAGGCCGAGAAGGCTGTCCAGCTTTCTGCTGGTGAAGAGGCTCTCGAAGGCCCCACATCTGCGCCATTTTTTTGCTTCTCTCTACTTCCGCTGCAATAGCCAGCTGACTGTCCATTTCCTGCATGCGTCTTCACAGCTACAAACATATTAGCGTGCAAAAACACTGCAAAGGATGACAGAATGAGTCTCCATGCACTCATATAGTTTTACTATCGCTGACAGGTCATCTCATCTGTTTCACATTGGCCAGAAAGCAAACGTGATTTTAATCTCGAAAGTCAAATAAGCTCAGCAGTCCACAAGTCAAATAAAGGCCATGGAGTCATAAAAAAGAGAGACAAAGACAGAACTGAGAAATCTGTAAAGGCAGAAGTGCAAGAGGTAATCAATTTCTGAACTATAAAACAAATAAAGAAAAGCTAATTCTTCAAGTCTGTTTGTGCAAACTGTAACTTAAACGTGGCTTTTACCGCAGAAGGCCAAAGCAGCGATACTCACTCTTTATTATAAGCATGATAAATAAGCCAATCATAAAAGTGACATTTGAAAATTCCTCATTCAACATTTAAGGAAACTGACACTAGAGAGCTGCAACCCTGCACGGTACGGGCAACCAGGCCAGGATGTACCCTGCCTCATACCCTATGCCTCCAAAGTAATAATGGATGGACAGAGTTGCATCCTACCTCTGGGAGGTTAAAAGGGGAAAACTTTGGGGTGTTATGGACAGCTGCAGACTGTATTTTTGTGGACCAGTGTGATGACAAATATGTATGACATGGATTTGGTTTGCCCACCACTCTCAGACCGCTAACTGAGAGAGCAGCTCGATCCCAGACCTGGTGTGTGTCCCCAGGGCAGGCTGCCAGTAGACCACTCTGCCACGAGGCTCCTCTCTGCTGCTGTGCTCAAGGTCATTGCTATCTCAGGCTTATCCTATTAAAACAGTGGGGGGGGGGGGGGGGCACTAGCTAATTGATTTGTTTAATCTCCTGTTTGGAAAAGGCAGTTGCTTTTAAAGGAGGATTTTTTTCGGCAGCTATCTTATTATTATTATTGTCCCATTTGCAGTGATTCTGATGGGTCAAAAAATATAACTGGATTTTAATTCTGCTTTTTTAGCACTACAGCAAATGGATCAAGATGGGATACTCTCTACCTGCCACCCTAAAACTAGGCCATTCCTCCTCTTTACAGTACCATCTCTCAGCATGTCAATGTGTATACAGTATGTGCATCTTGATATAACAAATTGTTAAGAATGGAAAATTACCAGTGATTCAATTAAAATATTTACAAGCAGCTTTAAATTACATGTTAATAAACATTTGCAAAATATTACATGACAATATAAAGTTGTAAGAAAAATATAAATTACATTAAAAGGATTTCCATCTGAAATGCAGCTCAAAAGAGTTCAAAGCATATCAAATGTTTAAAAGAAGATTAATAGTCTGGTGTTTTGAATATAAATTGAAAACTAAATATCATACATTGTCATGATCTAGTATATATTTTCATATAGTTCAAACAGTACTGAAAATTTCAATATTAACTAATTGTATCCTGTCTGACAATTACAAATTGAGAGTATTTTTAAAAGCCCTGTAATATCCTGATGTCCTGTCCAGGGTGCTCCCTGCCTGACACTGTATGCTTCTGTAATAGGCTGGCTACCACCATGACCCTGCACTACACAAGCAGATATTAATAAAGGATAGATGGAAAAAAAGTTTGACATGCATTTACAAATTATACAAGTACTTATTTTGACTATCACTGAAACCGCTGTATTTCAAGTTATTTAAACACCACAATAACCCACATTCACAGCAACATGAACACAACATCAGACATAACCTGTAATTTCCAACATATCAAACAGACAATGAGAGCTAAAAACAGAAAAGTAAAATTAGAACTGTAAAATTACCAGTAAAGCCTAGTCTCAAATAACAGAGTGTCTGCTATAAGCTGTCAAGCTGTTCATTTGTTTCCAACAAACGCCTGGTCTAAAGAAATGTGCGTCTGGCCATGGGTATAACAGCTTGCAAGCTTGCCGAAACATGTTTGCTCTCCACACTCCGTAACTCCATTGTGCGTGCAACGTTGTTCTTCTTCAGTGAGTAATGCAAGCAGAGGCCAGTTTAAAAGTCGTCCAATAAGATGCTCGGTCTGGGTGTTTCTCACTGAAAATATAAAATACCCCCATTGATTCGTTCAGGGAGCTTGTTAACCAAATGCAAACCTTTACCTTGGTGATGCACTGATGTATTGATTTAAATAACTGTCTCAACATTAGGAATACACAATGATGCCTTTTATTGTGTTGAGTCTACTTCTAAAAATATCATTTTGGTCACCTAGTCAGGTTAGGTATTCCATATTTAAATTTGTGTTAACTGTTATTGGCTAAGGGTAATGCAATGTCCTTCCATTCATTGTCCGATACCGCTTATACAGGAAAGCTTATTCCAGAAGCCATTGAAGTGAAGTAAGGTACATCCTGGACAGGACACGGGTCCAGTACAGGGCAGTAACACACACACTCGTTCACTCACAAGATTTTTTTTTAGATTTTCCAGTTCACAGGCGCTGCAAAGCAACAGTGTTAGCTTATGTTTAGCTTATGTTTTACTTCTGCTCATAATAAATGACACGCAAACTCTTAAATTACTTCATTTTGCAGTTACAAAATATATTGCCAACAACTGTAATGACTTTTTTTTCTAGAAATTTATCAAGCAAGCTGCCAGATGGGACCAAAAATATTATTGATGGTACTCAGACAAGTTTTGAACAAATATTTGGAGGGAAAACACAAGGGTTGTCTGAACACTGGGCTATATTAAAATGTTTGCAAACAATAGAGGAAAAAATGCAAAACATTTCAAGATCAAAAACAGGTCTGCCTTCAGGAACCTGCTTAAGAGAAAGATTTAATTAACAGGCACTGTACATTCCTTTCTTATCCAGCCAGAATATTTCAGCCATCGCTTCAGCATAAAGAACACTGGATTTGTCACTGTTCCCTTCCAACATCCATATATTGAGCAGCCAAACATATTCTCTAATAATCTAAGTGTAACACTTTAGCATAGATTTTTCTAAACATACAATTTTAATAGCAGTGAAAGAAAGCTTATGGTGAATTACAATGACATTCATTACAGAAATATTTAACTAATGTTTTCACAAATTTGTTAAACAGAAACAGTATTAGAAACAAGCAACCATAATTTAGTCTTTTGTGAAAATATTTTATAAGTAGTCCTGGATCTTGATAATACTCAAATGGAAAACATGAAAATGTATAAGGCCAGAATGATGGTCACTGGTAAGAAATAAATAGTAAGTTGTAAAAAATAATGTAATAATAATATATTAATATAAACTTCCTTGTCTACCTAGCAGTGGGTTTCCATAAACTATTGCTGATATTTTTGGACCTACAATATCTGACAAGTTGTTATGCTACTAACACAAAGGTGGCAAAGCAAGTGTGTGTGATTTCATTTTGGCAAAGCTCCGTACATTTGTGACTCATTTTGTTGGCGTGTCCCCTGTGGTGATCAAAGGGGTTCCATATTGACAACTATTTATGCAGTCTGGTGCTAATCCTGAGAAAAGCACAAACCTGTGCAGTGTGAAGCACTAGAGAGCCACAGAGTGGGCCAAGACCTCACTACAGTGGGACAACTGACAACCATGGCTTGAAGAACACCAACAATGACAGAGTAAGCAGACAGTGAAGCACTCTCTGTTCTCCTCATTCAATAACTCAACATCTGGCAATCCATCACCAGTTACCCATGTTTCCCTAATGGCGAATGATACACACCACCGTTCAAAATAAAAATGGGCTGTTCAACGCTGCACGTTATTAAGAAAAGTAACAAAATATCATTGATGCAAAGCAGAATATAAATTTGAAAAAAATCTTTGAAAGGATTTGCCTGGTAACCCTGGCTTTGGCCACAAGACTTTTCATAATTGGACAAAAGCCAAAGATTGTCTGAAAAAAGTGTTTCTTTAATTTTATGAATTCTCACAATTGGTTTTAAATATTTTGTGCTTTAGGTGCCAAATGTCAGGCTCCTTGCCATGACACTTCACTGATCTATCATCCATATGCTCAAGTAAAACAATAGGTTCACCTCAGAAAACATCACAAGTCCTTGAAATCTTAGTCACATTTTTGTCCATCATACTATGGCAAGGATATCTTTAAACAACTATTGAGAAAAAAGAAATGTTTTTAAATACCTTTCAATGCAATAATTCTCTGTGGCAGTTGACTTTCCATACTATTAGATCCATAGCCTTAGAGAACAATATACAGTAGTGACTTCTCATTATTATGGTCAAGAGCACCTAATTCTCAGCAGTATTCATATTTTATATTTGACGAGCAAAAAACCTTTAGGTGACTTAGAGAAAACGAATGGAATAAGACAAAGACAGGAAGCAGATCCAGGCTTTCATGACACCTTCTGAGAAAACCTCTGAAGTCCCAACAACCCGTATCTCAGCAAATTTACAATGTCACTTAATACAAACTTCTTTTAAACTTTCTTTTACATCCCAATCATCACTGTTTATGAAAGCAAAACGCTGTTATATAGCTCATCATCTGTGAGCTGTAGTTCACCATCTATCCAAAATGACTGACCAGTCAGCGAAGGGTAAAACTGCAACAAAATCACCCCAACCATGGTTCAAACCCAAACAGAACACAGAAAAACTCACGTTTCTCCGAGTGCTCCACTTTCCGCCTCCCTCGCTTCCTGCGGGGTGTGGGTGGAACCGGCTCTCCATCCTTCTCCAAGTCCTGGAGGCCATTCTCCATGGAGGAGTCCCCACACCCCCTCCTGGAGGAGCCCTGATCCGGAAGCCCTTCAGCACAGCAGGCTGGCTCCCGCGAGATGGCACTCTCCGGGACGCCTCTGTCCTGCCGGGAGGAGGTGGTGGGGGCCCCACCGTGTGCCCCCAACCCCCCATTGGGCACCTGCACTGTGGACTGGCTCTCGGGGCAGGCGTGACTCTTAGAGCCCACCACGTCCTCTTTTGCTTCCTCACAGCTGGCCACCTGCGGAGGAATAGAAAGGAGATGATGGAATGTGACTTGAAAAGACTCCTTACTCAACATATTGTTCCCATTGGTAATAGGGAGGATTAATATGCACATGAAGCATAACGTACTTCTTCTTCTTCTTCTTCTTCTTCTTCTTTCGGCTGCTCCCGTTAGGGGTCGCCACAGTGGATCAATTGTTTCCACTTCATGAAGCATAACGTACTATATAACATTTTTATATATCATCTCACCCTACATATTTTTAACATTCCACTATTAACAAACTTTGTCCATTCACATTCTCTCTAAATAAAAATACAGAAACCAACTGACCAGCAAGATTAAAAAAATAATAAATTTCAGCTAGGAACTAAAAGAACTTACTACCATTTACTGACTACTTGACAGAACACTGAACGTGACAAATCTAAATTATCTAATGCAGCAAATTATTATCCAGGCATTACTATTTATGAACAGTGATCAATTATAACTTGTTTTAAGGCAGGGTTATGGTGGTCAAGAGCTTAAAGTAGAAGCACAGGGCACAAGGCTGGGTGCCCCTTGGAAAGGACACCCAAAAAGGAATTCATAAAGATGCACAAAAATATTGTTTTAGAAAGAGCAAACAAGCAAAGGTTAAAAGAGGCAATTACTACTGAAACATATTAAAATAAATTATATGCAATAGAAAATATACCATCAAAATATTATACTCAATGCATATCGTTCTTTCTTAGAGCAATTTTTGAGAGAAAAAATGTACAAGTAAACGATAAGCTTTGATCCAAAAGCAATCTTAGGTAAAAACAAAAAAAGGTGATGTCATAAGGGTCAAGAGAAACCATACATAACTGACAATAATCAGCAGGACAAACACATTAGTAAGCAGTGTGTGGCTGTCTGCTGTTGGAAGGAAAAACTGAAATGAGAGCACCTGGGCTCTGAGAGCACCAGGATCTGTTTGGCACCACTACCATGGCACATTCAGAACTGAGAGGGCATCTGAGCTCCATGTTTGACATAACTATCGTGGGCAAAGTGCAACCAAGAGAGAAAACATCCTGCTTTGTGAACAATGTGACACAAGGCAAAGTCCTCCACAAGACTGGCAGCATGTGGAGCCACATATGGGGGTCGGAAAGTGTTCAATGTACACATGCACGCTGCCAACACTGATTCAGCGTATGCCCACCATCTTGCATGACAAATCCATTCATGTTTAAACATTTGCTCTACTACACCTTCCTGCATATTATGCCACGCAAAGTAACAATTTTTTTGGCACGCATACAAGAAGCCGCTATGCTTATTAGCTCCAACGCCTGTTCCAAAAAAGGAAATGTCACAGAACATGTTCTTGCATTACACAGCTTTGTACTGCCCTTCATCAAAGAAAAAACTCAATTAGAGAAGCCAACCCATTAAATTAGGGATGGAGGCTGTAATCCCAGTTATTATGATGTAGTGGGCTTCGCTTTAACCCAGAAACCACAGAAGTTATTAGGAATGTGGCAACCTACAGATCTGCTAATTACAGACTAAAGAGACCTGTATTCAAATTAAATAAATGTACGTTGCCACACTATCACTTAATTAAGTACAGACTAATTTCTCATTTCTTTGTCAAACTCTACTTTGTGCCAGCAAATCCTCATTAATGTGGGTTGTATGGTTTCACACAGGACGCATGATGCTCACAGGAACAGCGGAGAAGTTTGTTTTAGACACGATACAGCCAAAATAATTAGTTAAACTCAAGGAGTGCCAAGTATATGAAGTTTTTAGGAGTTACTGTAGGCGTTTCAATTAGGTGTCAGTTCTGAGTTGTTGACATAATTGCATGAAATCTAACCCATAAAAAGAGAATAGCAGCACTTGCAAGTACACCTTTATGAGAATGTAAAATTGAACATTCAAGCTGGACTCTCATTCCACCTCTCAAACATAGCATTACAGTGGTTCCCTGAAAACACCATGTAAAAAGTGCAACAGATGGTCAGTGTCGAGTCCCAAGTCAGCTCCACCTTTTTTCTGGAGCAATTACTGGGCAAGCAGCTTGCTCAAGAGTACTATGACAGAATCAGGATTAAACCCAAGCCTTTGGACTGCAAGACAATGGCTGTAATTGCTACACTCCCTGCTCCCTGCAAATGTGGCAAAATTTGAGCAGTATTAGCAGCCATTCCTTCACTTCTTTTCCCTTGTAAAGTATAACATTGTAGAGCCAAACCTGGGGACACCAGAGAGAATGGGATTAAAAGAGGTTCACCTACATTTAGCACTGCCTCCCCCCAACTTCCCACAGTCGTCTCCGTCTCCCATCATGTTAATGACTTCTCATGATTCACCCTAATCCTTTATCCGAGTTTGACAACCAAGCCTTGGTGCCATTTACAGCTTCTTTTTATTACTGTCAGGAAAACCAAGAGCAAGCAATAAATCAGTCCCTGTAACAGCACAAAAGGGGATGTCGAGTAGACCCCACATGGCTTCCATACATTAAGCATCAATGGGAGAGATCGACACTCCACTTCTGCTGCTTCTACACTAATTCCTTCACACCTCACAGAAAGTTAGCGACAACTGCTATACACACTGCTGCAGGATATCAAAACATACATACACACTCAGGTTTGGGTGTTTGTGAGCTAATAAAAAAGATCAAGAGGAACATACTCCAGCAAACAAGCTATGTGTTAAAGAAGTATAGGGTTACACATGCTTGTACTTCTCTCGCAACACAGCAAATTTGGAGACCAGTCATTAAACTGTGTCCTGGTACCACCATCATATTAACAACAGAGGCTAAACCACAACAGCTGCTTTAGCAGTAAAGGTTGTGATGTGAGGGCACATGCTACTTACAGAGCGCTGTCCAGTTGATGCCCCGGGCAGAATCTGCTCAGGCAGCACATGGGCTCACATCTCAATGCACATTACCACATTAACCAAAACATCTCTGTGGTCCCCTTTGTACACTAAATTCTGACAAGTAATAAAAACGAGCACTTAGGGTTAGAGGCTAGAGTTGACGGGCAGAGTTAATAATAATATTTGCCCAAAACAAATCATAAGACAAGCAGGACTGGGTAAAGAAAGGAAAAAGACTCTGCAACAACCTTTGGTATGCTGATAATACCAAATACTAATTGAAACCAAACACAACTTGAAACCTCTGCTTAATGAAAAGACAAAGACCCTAACAACAACAAGTGTCATCCTATTGATGAAGGAGTAGAAGAAATGGTTGACAACTTTGTCTATTAAGACTGATGATCAATAATGATGAGCACCCATGAAACCCAATGAGAAATCGCTATGGGCAGAAAAGCCATATAGGATCTCAGCGACACTGTCAATTGAAAAAAGGTAATTTTGTGTAAAAATATTTGATTTGTTCAAGCTGTGTTATTCTTGATAACATTGTATGATAAAAGTGACACCTTTGAAATATGATGTTGCCAAAAAAACATTGTGTATACTGGAAAACAAATGAATCAGTATTGGAAATCAAACATCAGTTAGTGATGGAGGCTCATATGACAAGGCTTTGACTTTGATACCTCGGACACATCATGCAAAAAGAAAATACTGGAAAAAGATATCATTCTTGGAAAAGCTGAGGTTCAGTGTAAAAGAGGAAGACCTACAATGCAATGGATTAAGACAAAAACTGCAGCTATGGATGCCCCTCTTTCAAAGAGTGACCATCTCGCTGAAGACAAACGATTCAGGGTAACTATCAATAGAGTAGAAATGAGTTGAAATCGACTGGAGGGCACTTAACGGCAACAAATGTAATCTTCAGCTAAAACCAGAGCTCAGCTAACAGCATGTTGAAGAATGAGGCCCAACTGGAAGAGCAGTTAAGAGAACCAGCTCCTGCAGTAGGAAGATGTACTGAACGCTAGGCAGACTGTAGAGGAAAACAAGCTGGACCGAGAACAACACACATGCATTTGTCAACATAGTAAGCTCTTTTTATATTCTCTTAAGAGATTTAGGAATATATTACCCCTTTTTATTACATAATGGTAAGCATGTTAAATATATAGTAGTAGCCAGCAAACTAAAAAAAAAAAAAAAAAAACAAACAAAAAAAACTCAACAGAGGTTAATTTTTTGAAACTGTTTTGAATCACACATCTCTCTTGTTCCAGTGATGAACTTGCTTCAGTTTTCCATTTAGTCAGAGTCACCACACTTGTGGTGTACAGTAATACTAAGAGCTTGGGCAAGTGTAAGATCAGGAAGCTGAATCTAGTGTCACACTCGAAAAAAAAAGTGTCAATCTTACAAAAAATTGGATACATTCAAAGTTAAACTCTACTGAAACCACACACAAACAAATTATATTAACATGGTATTTTTCATAGAAACCTTTATTTAATGTGAACCCAATAATCAGGATTAACAAAAACACACTAATACAGTTTGTCAGTCCAAGGAAGAGACATGAACGTATCTCAAGAAACCCACATACTGTACCCTATGTACTAAATGAATGAGATGCTGAAGTCAAGCCAGCCTTTTGAATAAGTACAAACTAGCTTTGGCAGACCTCCCTGGCTTAGACAATTTAGGGAAGCAGCCTTATCCTCTGCAAAACGACTATGATAATGTGAATGCTAACATTGTACAATGAATCATACCTCATTCACATCTTAATTCTTTAATCTGGATATAGATCCAGCTCTCCCAATGTCCAACTGAGAATCATGTACAAAACCCTTCCTTAATACAAACCTGATGATTTCCCATTATGGCACACAATCTACCCTAACACCACAGACTGCATTGTAAACTTCTTTACCTGAAATTAAAACTGACCTTCAGTGACCACCAGTTTTTGCCTTTGGATATATAGCCTCTCTCTCTCTCTCTCTCTCTCTCTCTCTCTCTCTCTCTCTCTTTCTAAATTTCTAAAAAATTAACTTTGATAATTTCTAAGTAGTTATCCTGGTGAGATACATACCCAAAGTACTAGGTGGGCTGCAGTCTGAACAATGACTGCAACCTATGACAGACATTAAAAACTGGACCAAAAGTGAGAGGAGTGTTCAACTTCCTCCTAGTTTCACTTCCTGGCTGGTAAGAGGTTAGACAACAGAAAAATTAAAATGTCTGAGAGAAAGAAACTTTTTTACAATCTGCTTAAGTCTGACAACACCATTTTTCTTGTGCAGAACTTTTTTATTACTGATATTAACATAAAGAAGCACAGCATGCATGCAAAGTAAATGATTAACATGAGATACAAGCCATGTTGCTATCCACCATGTTTCAGTTAACTAACACGTGTCCTGCTGAGAGCCTCGGCTGGCTCAAAAGGGGTCTGTGTGGAGGTGCGTAACTCTGGCATCGAGCCCCAAAAAGGAAAAAAAAGATGACGGAAAAAAGATTACACATTAAAGAATTTAACTGTGAATAGAATATCTCATATTTAAATGGATTTGTTCTTTTTCTCTGAGGTGAAAGCAGAAATATGACTTTAGGCTGCAGTTCACACTTAGATTAGTTAAATGATAACATGATTAGTTGATGTCAAGAACTCTCATTGCTCAACCAGTTCAGTAACTAAGTACACAAAGCTGTTAAGCTCTTAAAAACACAGGACGGGCATCGGTCTCCAAGGACAAAGACCTTCACTCCAGCAAATGGCTGTGACCAGTAAGTGTCAAAGAACAACTATGAAACTAGAGGTAACATACATGGGAAAGCTTTGTGGTGTTAGGTTAGCAGAAGACTTCTATTGCATTTTCATTTAAGCAGCACTTCCTTTGGTAGTGGTGTTAGCTGGCAACTGCCAGTGCTGCTAGCCCTACAAAACTTTATTTGTGTCATATGGTTGTTTGTGTTCTGCACTTTCAGACACTGTGAGCCTTGAACCGACTCCCACTCCACTTTGCCCTTTGTCTCCCAGAAAGGTCAAGGTTTCAAGGGGATGTCAGCCACACTCATTCATACCTCAGTTCAATCACAAAACCCATGGACTACTTTGCTTGGAGGAAGGATTTAAACAAGAAAATATTTAACAGGAAATGCTGCACAGTTATTCTGATAATCATACGACGGCCCAAAACTTCTTTGTCCAGCTGCGCTGTGCCCACTTCACATCCACAACAATCATACCGCGGTGTGTCTTACTGCTACATAATTACAATGGTGTAAGAACTGGGTGTTGAAACAGTCGTGCCTTGAGCTGTTCTTTGAAAAACATCAGTCGCTTGTGATATCAGCACCGGTGCAAACACTTCCAAAGTTCAACTGACATGATTTATTTCACTTTGTGTACCCCTAAATCACCGCTATCAGAGCAGTCCTGAGGAAAGTTAGGCTGCAAACCCAGAGATACTAATAATGAATCAAAGTATTTCAAAGTCAAACTTCCTACATAACCTTTTTTTTTACCCACATACTAACAAACACAAAAAACCTGCACATTTTTACTGGCCTGTCATAAAAAAGGGGAGGAAAGTGACATACTGTGAAATGACTGCAGTTAGCCCATAATTAAACACCGATGCAAGTGCTTCCCCCAAGTGAATGACTTTACAACAAACAGGTTGTGGCTTTAATAAAGCACATTCTGCTGGATCAACGCCACTAATAAAACAGATTTAACAAAGAAAAAAATTGAAAGACTACTGAAAACTTAAGGGCAGAATTTCACTCTTATTGCTGTCTGATTATGAATAGTAAATATCATTAAATCATATTACAGTAACTAAAAGCCCATTAAAGGCATGGGTTCCAAAAGACTGAATAAACCACTCATAAGTCAGAGAAAAGATTTTCATTAAAAAACCAAGTTCCGAGAGTAACTGAGTGGCTTACTTTGTGAATTATAAGAGAAAGCAGATAAAAGTGTGGGAAAGACACCAGAATAATTTTGTGCTTGTGTTCTGTAGAGAGTGTTTAATTGACCCTTAACTGCCCTCTGTGTGTGCGTGTGTGTATGTATGTGACCTGACCTGAGTTTGAGATTTATCCAGATAATATACACACCTAAGGCTCTTGGTCTTCCTTTGCTTTATTATGACCTTAAAGAAATACGTTTCAGTAAGTGACATATCTTTGACACAGACCTTTCTCTCTAAATTAAACCACCACCCATTGTAAAAGTGCAATGGAAAAAGGTTTCTCGATACTAGAATTATGTCCGACTGTACTTAAAGTGGCTCAATGTGTCAGTCTCTAATTATAGGAACCAGCAGTCATAAAGGGCAATCGTAAATAAAGTGGAAAATAAATAACAATAGTGCAAAGGGAAATGGCACTTTAAAATGTTGCCTCACAAGTTGTGTTTGACCTGCCAAAGTGTTCCCATGCATCTCCTCTCCTCTGTCCACTGGCTACCTGTAACACTCAGGTTACGGTCTATAAGAGGGTCAAAGCATCTGCACCCCAATACCTACAAGACCCGACCATTCTCCATAATTCTGCAAGAACACTTGGCGGTCCCACTCACAAGAAGTCCACAGTCAAAGCTGCACTGTTTCTTGGCTTTGGCTCCAAAGCAGTATAATGAGTCCCCTCTGTACCTCAGAGTTGCTGACTTGCTCTTAGCATTCAAAGGGTATAAAGACACATCTGCTTCAGACCCACTGCTCCTCTGATCCCCTAACAGCTCCATAAATTAGCATCATACTATGCGCAATGATAAAATTTTTATTTGTTACCCAGGACAAGTTCTATAGGCAGCTGTTCACGTGCGCCGGCAAAAATAGAGGTGTCACAGAAACTGAGGTTCGATAATCACGTGTCTGTATCTAAAGCTGTTTGTCTTTGCCTACTGCAAAATGTATTTTTGTTTACCGAGTGGAATATCATTTTGGTAAATAAATAACTGAATAAATGTAAAGGTAACAAAATGTTTCAGTAACACAGACCTAATAGTTTAAACTAAATACACCAGAGGTAGTTTTCGATTTCATATTCTTAGCACCCACCATCATCACTTCACTCCTGTACAAAGGTTTCTCAGTGGAAGAGCTTAGCTATAGGTGCCAGCCCTCTAGCGGACTCTGAACCAAAATGGAAGGTACATCAAAATTTTCCCCAGAATCAACAACACCAAACTACAAATGCTTCAAAGTAGTAAATGGCAGCTTTTAAAAAAAGTCCCTTTCTATCATGAAGGGGAGCCAACCCTAACATTTTCATACCGTTCCCCTCTTCAGGGTCACTATAACAACATAACTTGGTTACTTCAGTACAGATTTGAGCATAAATATTGTGGTCGTGCCACAAATGCAGCAAATGGTGTGGCATTTCCTGTGTCAGAGAAGTTGTGCATTATGACTATTAACCATATGGCCTAGTAGAGAAAAAGAAGTAGATATAACATAGGTCTACATTTAAATACAAAGACAATTCCTTAGAGAGAAACCCACATCAATCTCAACATACCATGATCAGGGTATCCAGAAGTTTTTTATGCCGTTCCACCGACTTGTAGAAATCCACGTGTTATTGAAGTGCAGTTCTCAAGTCTTCCTTGTGGACTTCCGTTTTTCAAGGGCCGAGACATTCACTTCCTGTTTCACTACGCAATACGCTGTCACTGCCTACTAGTTTCTTGTAGTCATTCAGAGGTAGATATATTATGTTATGTCTGGCTTGAAGACAAGAAAGAGGGAATTTCACACACGAATGTATATAAATCTTAGTTTTGGAGGACCTGCTAGTAGTTCTCTGCTTCCTGAATGCTAATGAGGTCAGAGGCACAGACTTATTCATTTACTTAGCTGATAGTTTTCTTCAGGCTCTACACTTAACTCCTCTCTCTTAGATCAAGTCCCAAGGGAAGTCCTGCTATGATACCCTTGAGTACAAAACTGCAGTCGCTGAAGCAGAATTACATGCTATATGAATGCTGGCACAGCTATGATTTGAATAAAAGTGCCCTATGAGTAAAAAAAAATAAAAAGTGTTTATATTACAGAATTTAATTCTGCATTTTGCTTCACTGTCTTCATGTGTGCTGCCAACAGCATGAAAGAGGGAATGACCCAGCTGTCCGTTTGTGAACATAAACAGCTTGAAGAAAAGAGACGCTGCACTGGCACTTGCATCTTTCACATTAAGAGCAGAAAACGGTTGTTGAATAATGACAACAGCCAGGCTAGAAAAATACAACCAATAATCGAGGAATCTTATGAACTTGCTGTTGTTGATTTAGATGTTGCGTTATCATGTGAATGTTGACTCTTGGTGACCCCATACAGAGGCAATGTTCTGTTTTCCGCTTAGTGTCTATTGACACTGTGACTGCATCACTTTGCCTTACTGTTATTGAAATTAAAATCTTATTGTAGTTGTACCAAAAACCCCTCTGAAGTGCAGGTAATGTACAATATTGTAAAAAATCATAATTAACTCTGCAGTTACAAAGGGAGAAAAGTATGACATTCGTTAAACTTTTAATATGTAAAGTATATCTGTAACCTAAAGGATATTTTATGTCAAAGTAAAAATAATAATGAGTCTGTTTCAGAAACAAGGAATAGCCAACATGGTGTGCTTAATTATTCTATTAATAATTAATTATTTTAGTGTGCTTAATTATTCTATTAATAATTAATTATTTTAGCGTGCTTAGTTATTCCAGGGTGTACCCGAATCTAAATTGCATAATGGCGTTAGAACACAGAGCGGCTGGTTAAAGAAAACACACATGGAAAATGTCCCCCCGATCTGGTCTAAAAAAGAGACAGGGATGATGCAACTGTCCGCAACCACTGCACACCTGAACGGAAGTTAAACACTGAAGTTCGAAACAAAACATGAAGGACTCTTTACACCTTGGAGCTATTTACTGTCTGTGTATGAAGGACGATAGGAGACTCATGATGGGCTGATGGGTCATGAATGGGCAGGTGACGTGAGACTAGAGAGTAAAATCGTGCTCGTCGGCACTTTGGCCATACCTGACTCATTCTAAGGATTCTTGAAATGGCATCCACTCCATAGTACATCTGGTGGTCCTGTTGAAAATCAGAATGTTTTTATCTTCATAAATACACAAAATTATTCATAGTGATTGCAGCATTATTGTATTCTTTGAACTTATAGAACTGTGCAAAACAAGTATGATAATACCCAGTGATACAAAAAGAACTGAACACTTCCATAAATTTATTATTCAGTAATGAAGTATCATGTGACCATGTAGTCTAAACAATTCTAATTTGTAAAGTAATCCTCTGTTTTTTTTTCTTCTTAATTTTACAAATGCTTAATATACTACATGTTCATGTGATACTTGGCTAATAATAAATTTAGGTAAATATAGATGGAGACAAAACATTTTTACAGAAAGTTAAGACATTGTAAGAAAAACATGTTGTAATGGAACACACGCATTTATAATACAACAAAAATAATATTGCATTTACAAACCATACTACACTAAACATTTTATTAGAATGCATGCAGAGTACACTACACCAAGATATCCTTAAATATCAGTTAGATAAGTTAGATTCTTATTTCACTGGTAAAGAAAATGTCCGTGTATAAAAAAAAAAAAAAAAAAAAGCAAGCAGCTCACAAGGCATTTTTCTCCTTTCAAACACAGACGAATTCTCAGCACTCCCTATGAAACTGGACTGCAAAGGAATGTGCTTGCCGATAGTCTGTATCTACAGAGTTGTGGAAATGGAGCAATAAAGAAAGGGTTTCGGCCTCCACCATACATCCATATGCATGTCCTTGTGAACATGTGTGGCTGCAGTTGTCGGGGCCATTACTGCAAGCCCCTTAGTTTAAAGGGGTTATCAATGGCTCCCAGCTGCAAAAGGCCCGCTGCCCTGTCAGCTGCAGGGGCCGATAACTGGTAGCTTTATGCTGCTGGATTACAGCTTCCCACGTGTCCATGCTAATGGTGTTCAAATGCACAAAAGACTCACTCCAGGAATGTTGGGGCATAAAGCAAGTCCTTCCCCCGGGCCCAGGGACCTAGTGGTGGGACAGATTCATTTACACACAAGCCACTCACAATTCATTCATTCATTCAGCAGCCTTCCTGCTAACAGTATATTCAGTAATATAAGTTCCCCTAAGGCTGTCAGCTCTGAGGGCAAGCTGATCTGGCTCAATGCAGGGTAGTAAATGAATGCTGGGATAAATGAATAGAGTTGGATAATTGAATGCCATGTGAGTGGCCTTTTGCATCCTCCATGTTGCAGCCCACCTATAGGGCAATGCAGCTCTCTTACATCCGCCGGGGAAGAAGACGCAGCTTTTTCAGGCCCGGAGCTGATATAAAAACATGTCGGAGTGATCACATTAATCGCTGGCCTTCAGTGTCACGGAAAAGCAGAGAATGGGGCGTCCTCTTGACAAATCTTTTTTTCTGCCCCAAATGCAGAACATATTGTGGCATTCACTGAATAAAGAATTCCCACCGAGGAAGAGCTTTGATCCAGTAGAATATAACTGCCCTTTTTAAACAATTCACAGTTTCTGTGTTGAATTAACAGAAGACATTATCACAAACCACTACAGTTGTCAACACTGTGTTTTTAGGTGATCCAGTTCCATTTGGAAAGGACACATCCATTGTCAATAACTGCTTGTTCAATACAGGGACAAGGACAGGTTGCCATTACATTCCAGGGCAAACACACTCACCCAGTCACACACAATCATGTACATACTACGAGCAATTTAGAATCACTAATTCACTTGAAACACTTTGAACAGTAGGAAAAAACCCAGACAGACTGGCCTGGGACATTCTGTGAGGACCCAGCACTACCCACTGTAATGCTGAAATGGGCTCCAGACACAGAAAAATATGGCAGTTGTGTTTAGGCTGCAAATTTTTATCAATTCTATTACCAAAACACCCTTTTCATTAGGTTAGCACCATAATGATATACTGCAGTGTAACTTTACAGTGTATGAAACGCAACAGTGCTGCAGTGTGGAGGAAGAACACCATAAACACTGTACCTGTGTAACAGCATCCCACTGTGTAACAGCTGATCTCATTTGGCACTGAAAGGAAAAATGCTTTTTATACAGCACCGAATGTGGGCACAAAGGTGATTACTGATGTTAAAAATAATACAACAACTTGTAATTGAATTCTGAGCATGTCTGTCTGATGTGTCTTGGCAGTCTGGGACATTCCACAGAGGACTGTGTTGTTGTTTTCCAGGAAATCCCCATTGCATAAACTCCTTCATAAAATATGCTGTGTGTGTGTTAAACCCTTTATTTGTACAATGTCAAAAGATTCACAATAAACGTTTATGTTTGCATAACAAACAATTCACAGTACCAGAATAAAACAGATCATAATAATTCCATGTGTGTTTTTTCCAAATTTGGAGTGAGAATTTCCAAGCACTCATACCAACTGTGATATTTAACCCAGGTTTTTTCCATTAAGCCATATTCAAACTTTGAAATAACTGGCAGAGTACATTACTTACTGTACAATTTTGCATTACATTACATTTTAAATCTACATGACAAGCTGTGTAATATGATAATGGATAAACCTGTACAGGGTAAAGAGAATCTCGTCTGAGCCACACACACCTCGTAACACACAAATTTTACCCCTTTAGTCAATGGTTTCATTCAACTTACAATTAGTCCGATGATGCCATGATGTGATTTACGTAATGAATACTGGAAGGCAGGTCATGCCCACTATATAACAGATGCGATGAGCAGTCTTCTGAATCACAGTTCTGCTGTAAACTCGGCACCTTGCAGACCAACCCGCACAATTCACATAGCTTGTTTTACGTATTTTTTTTTTTCCTGCCTCAGAACACGGTATTGTATATAAGAGAAAAAAGTGAGAAATGTTGAGATCCTAACATCTTATCATATTTAGCGAGAGCAGGACATCCCCACTATATGACATTATTATTTACTGAAAGAGTGTGTCTTCCAGTACAGTAACCTACAGCATGACCTTTTTTCCCCATAAAGAAATATGAAATTATCACCAAGTGTCACTGACTTTCCCTTGACTGGAATTAAGTATAGTTATTAAGCAGCCACAAAAAAAAAAAAAACATTTCAAATAAAAAATATAAATGTTTTAAGCATTTGATTCTGAGTTAAAATATGTCCTTCTGAGATGTATCTAGGGTCCAGTGCATGATCACAAACAGAAAGCAAGGATTAGTATGCAGCAGGACTGCGGATTGCAGGGACCCCCCGGTATGTGCTCTGTGGGAAAGTGTACGGGAGCACTGCATAAACTGAATACAATAATATCTGCTGAAATAAAATTCATCTCCAAACCAGTGAGACAGTGTAGTTTCTTTAGCAGTTGATCAAAAGCTCACAATATGCCCATATTAATGCAACCCAAATTAATACAAAAGAAATATGCATGTTATGATTAATTTGATGTCTGTAAATATTCAGCCCCAAAGGGGCCATCTGCCTTTAAATACAAACATACGTATAACCCGGCACTGAAAACATATTTTTTTAAGCCGCAGTGGACCATACTCAAGACTGTGTGGAAATACACTGGTGATCAGCTACCAACAATCCAACTTTGTTCATGCCTTTGTTTTCACTTTAGGAAAAACACCTATCTCAATCCACCACACTCCACAGACAAATAAAATGGGAAACAGCAACATGAACACATAGGTTTATTGTTCACTGTCCACTACCAGAGCAGCACTGCTCTTTCCAACCCTGCTGTGGCTGTGAACAGGCAGATGTCCTGTCCACATCTCAGTAGGCCAAAGAGCAAACTTGGGTCATAAATAACCGCCTGGGTTTAACTCTTAGCCGTGAAGCTTTTGCTAAGAGCTCCCGGCAATCTGCTGGTACAGGGTTGGTGGAGACATGGAGTCTCCACGTCCAGGCGTTCTAAAGGAGGTCATGTGTCAGACCTCCATCATGCACCACCAGGGGTAATTTAATAAATAAATAAATAAATAAATAAATAAATAAATAAAGTAAGGCACTTATGTGAGCCTTTATTTCCATTCTTCCACACTGTCCATGTCTTTGCATACAAGTATTGGCTGAAATTGCCCAAATGTACTCAAACTTGTGTCTTGAACTGTACTGTAAGTGCAGTTGACCTTCAGTAATAAGCCTCTGCCCACTCTGTGAGGTTTTTTAGTGCAGCAGGTTCAATGAATTAAGGAAGCAAAAATAGCCAGTTCAGTGAATTAAAAGTGTCCTAAATGAATGTAGTCTGTTTTGCAAGCGATAAAAGTAATCTGTACACCTTTATATTTCGTAAATGATACGGAAGAAAAGGGAATAAAGTGCTTTCATAAATAATGTCTGCATATATAAATAACATATACTTTATTTTGCAAAACAAGGATAAATGTTCTCTAAGGTGTTTTCATCTTCTTCTTAATGTCTTACTTTCTAAGGAAGGTTTTATTTTGCAACATAAATATACAGTTCCAATATTTTGACCAAAGAGCATTATTAGCACTCATGCTCAATAAATGTTATACTTTTCAGTTCTTAATACATGAAAGATTTTTTCACAGATATTATCACATCTGTCATTAACCATTAATCAAAAACCACCTGTTCGATAAAACCTTAAAAATAGACAACTGTTCTCCCTTGCTTTGAATATGCAGCCAAGTCGACCAAGATAATAATTTATGGGGTGAAACCACAGCAATGCCTTACTCATTTTAACATGAACCTGCCAGCATCTTTTTTTTTCTGTGTAAATTCTTTAACTTGCCTGGTTGGTTGAAAACTACTGAAGGGTAAGAAAACAACAGATGCTTTGAAATCCGACCACCCTTCTGCCAGAGGCAATGTCTGTCATTGCACCTAAAGCGACTTCAGCTGCAATGGGCACCCAGCAACCCAACCGATCGTACATTTTTTATTATTCAATAAGTAGCGCCAATTTCATTCAGTTGTCAGATGACTTTATTCCTGATGCCTCGCACATGTGGACAAGCCTAAACCAGATATAGGCTACACATAAATCCCAGCACACCTTGTTTAGGTTCTGCTTCAGATGAGTCGAGATTTCAGCTGAAAATAAATCAGAGTGCGGGATGCTGCAGCAAAACAGAGCAAAGCGCCACATGTGTCTCCTGAGCAGCAACGTCTAATTAAAAAGATTTATAACAAATTTAAAGTTCAAATGTTCTAAAGATGTGTTGCTGTCATACGCCAGATGCAGCTATCTTGAAAGTGTCGGACAGAACTGAAACTTAAACTGGTCACCTCTCCAAGATAAATCAGTTCTGCGCTATAGGCCCTAAAAATCAGCCCACTGCAGAACAGAGGTTAGAGTAGCTCTCACAGCCCAAATGTTTGAAGAGTGTAATGTATTTCCACACAACTGACAGTAACACCAAAAACATTTCTTTCAATGTAGCTAACAGTATGCAGTAACACTGACAGCCTTTCCTACAGTACAACCATAAGCTTACAGACTCATGCTCTTACACAACCGCTACATTAGCTGATCCTGTCATTACTCGTGCAGATCTACAGCAGGACAACATACACAAAAGAAATAAAAGACTTCAAAACGTTATGGTTTTATGGCTAGTTAGGCTGAACAACATTTTTCCACCATGTATGTCTGCTCTCATAATCACTCCTCCATCAAACAACATCTCTTTGTTGTAGTTTGGCCACTGAGTGAAAAGCACGGTTAAACCAACCAGAGTCATCTCCATGGTCACCATGTTGTTTATTACAGATGAAAACACTGCAGACAGGCAGTGTAACATATTCCCTGCTGATGAGGGAGTTATTTTTGTGCATGTAAATGTCCAGAAAACAGGAAATAGTATTTCAGAACATTTACTCCTAAATTCCCTCATTTATGGGCATTAGCCCATCACAGGGGATTCTCAGACACACAAACACACAAAACCACACACAAATTCACTCATACACTAAGGAGAGTTCTGGATTCATCTCTTCCTCTGTGTGGGGTGCCTACCTCAGTGCAGGGGGAACAATGAAATATGGCCACATAAATACAATAAACTTTGATCATATTAATACTATACTGCTATTACTGTTAAGATTTAAATTCAAATCACTGCAGGTGAAAAGTCCTTTTTTAATTTTTTGCCCAGAAATGTCTTCTGATTTCCAAATTTGGCCTCAGCAATGCTTTATTAGCAAAGCACAGCACCGCACAGATGGCGGAGTCTCCATTTCGAAACCATTAACTGCATTTCTCAATCGAACACAGCTAAACATCAAATCAGTAACCTCACAGTTCTAGTTTGGAAAACCACTGTAAAGATCGAAAACAGGTTCTATCAATATCTGACACCATATCAAACATAGATAAAATAGACGTGCTGCTATGAGGATGGCCGCATCCTGTGTCACGGAATTTAGTAGTTATAAATAAAACATCTAAATTAAACTGTCAAGGCCACATTCTCCAGCTGAAGCTGCGGCATTCCCTCATAGGTGGCACACACACCAGCTGCTGTGTGAAGAGCTACTGTACGTGTTAGAGACTTGTTCCCCCGAGGAGGATGTTGGACTTAAGACAAATAATTCAACGTGAGGATTTCCATCTGGCCGTCAGGAAACACTCCTTGACTCGCCACTGATGTACCCCGAGGCGACGTCTTGCAATATGCTTGCCCTTACTTGTTCAGGAGAAACACAAAAAGCTACGTAGCTGCAGTGGCACCACACAAGGTGGTCCCGCAACACATCAGTCAGAAATGCAATCCTAATATAATTCACACTGAATCACAAAAAACAATGTATGAAAAACTAAGTAGTTCTAATGTTTCTGTTTATGTTGAAGGATATGTTATTCAGAAAGAAACCTGAAATTGATTTAATACCCCAAGACTTTCATGTGACACATAAGGAAAAATAAAATCCAGCACAGGGAACGTGAAGTATAAAATTAAATTGTTGCTAGAACTGACTGTTATCCAAAAACGATATCAGGCTTTGGATCTTTCACAATTGATGAAAAAAGTGGCTTGTCCTGATAAAGTATCCATCTTCATTTTCTGTAAGGCTCTAAGAGCAGATTAAAAGTGAGAGATCTGATCTGTGTCTTTGTAAAGCTGACATAGCTGACATAGCTAACAAGAGTAAGAGCAAGAGGTGCTTTTGTTAACAGTCGGCTGGCCTTGAAACCAACACTGAGAAGCAGGTGGTCCCAAAGCGAAACTGCGACACCTGAGTGGCCCGACTGCACACTCCTGATATGCTATGGCATCCACAAACACGTGGTCCCAACACAACAAGCTAGTGCTACACAATTTAGAGACACAAATCAATCTGAAACACATTGTTGGACAGTTGGATGAAACCCAGTGTGAAACCCCCATATAAAAATTTAAAAGCATTTATTTTAGCCAAAGACACCAGAAATGTTGTGAGCCCGCCACCTGCTTGATCAAACAATACAGTGAGATGTAAAATTCTTCCTGCCAAGAAATAACATGCTGCGAACAGCTGACTGGTGTCCTCATGCTGGGGGCACTGATGCACTCAGACCTGTGAGCTGGCGATGTGCCTCTGTGGCGGGTGGCTCCTGTTCCCTCCAGCACCATGTGCCCCAGTCAGGAGGCCAACCCATCCAGGGGGAGCTCTACTGTACGCTTAATTGCTGATATGAGAGCTGAGTAGCACTTGGGGAGGGTGGATCTGATGACACTTCTGGCTCAGAAAGACGTTCATTTGTAAATGAAGCCAGGCTGGGGTGGCGGTGGCAGACCCCAGGGGGCATACTGGGGGTATGAAGACCTGTGCAAGCCACTCCTTCACCAAAATTCCAAACTGCTCATTTATGGCGCACTTATATCACCTCAGCGTGCCAGCTGCCAGCTCGACTCCCAGCGCAAGCGTGATTATTTTGAATGCCCTTCACGACGGCACATGGCAAGGACGTGTTAATTGCGGGGAAGCAGTGGTGATTACCACACTGCAGGGGTGGGGAGTAGGATGCAGTATTAGATCACGCTTTTACTTTAAGGGCCTATTTAGACTGACATCACGCAATGCTGTACGTTTCTAAAAGGTCTTTGCTTACACTACAAATTACAACAGCTTTTCAAATACAGCTGAACACAATATGTCAAAAGCAAAGACACTGAAAATTATTGCATCATATTGAATTTTTTCACTGGTGGAACATACTAATGAAAACTTTTTCAAGTTCAACTCTCAGTTCTGTTGAATCACTGAACAAAAAAGATTTTGTTCATCTTTACTGCCCTCACATTTCTAAGTTTCCAACAAGCTAGTTGACAACATACTGCAATAATGTATTTTAATTTTTTCATTTAGCTGAAACCTTTGTCCAAGGCCACTTGAACTGTTAAGGCTTATACAATGCTTTGGTGCTATAACTGCTGCCAAAGATGCTTGCACCAAATATTCAGTTCAAGAGGTTAAATATGTATGCAAACATCATATTTCAGTATTTTCTTCTTTAAAAAATATTTTATAATGCAAACCTCATGTTGATTTACAAAAATTTATTTTGCTTATTATTATCTTGAATAAAAATATTACAAAGAAAGTCACATGAAGTGTGATCTATGTGTAATTTTGTCTAGGATCTGAATATTTTTGAAAGGCACTGCATGTTGGACTACTTGCCAATCATGTACCCATTTAAAAAGTATTTTTACTATATCCTTGCTGCATCATACAGTATTCTCACTGTTAATATCTTTTTAAACATTCAAAGGTCTCAGCACACACTTCTTTCAAACCATCTTCTCTTGCGATCTCGTACGACTTTCACTTTCATAAACTTTCACTACACTATGTATTAAAATAAAAAATTACTTCCCATGAGTCCTATATGGAACTGCTGGTGTAATCTATGCTGGTAAAAACCATGATATTGAACTAGGTGACTGTCCTTCGAGCATTTCATTTCTGCCTGTATCCCATCTGACAATGAAACTTTGATTTATTCAGATTTGTATGTTGCTTTGGAGACAAGTGTCTGCTAAAAGAGTAAATTCAAATGTAAACACAGGGAAAGACCATTTCCAAGACATTATACCACAAAACCCAGGTTCGAGTCCAGGTTGTCTGACTGCAAGACAACTACTCTAACCGCTGCCCAACCTACCGTCTCACCTACTGTCCTTGGTATATCTCCATGCCAAGGCATACAGTGTCCCTCTCTAGTGGAATCATGTCGAACACCTGCCTCCTCCATTCCAGAGTAATGAGGCAAAGCACAGAGCATCATCCTGTTGTTGGGAACTTGAGGGTGAGTGCACATGGTTGTTTTATAATCATCAGAAAGCCAATAACAGGAAGAACAAAGAGTTTCCCTGTATGGGCATTAGCAAAGGAAAGAGAGAAATAAACATTACTGCAAACCAACCTACGCACATGAACAATGAGCCCCTTTCTTACAACTCCTACCAATTTCCAAACACAAGGGTGGTTTGAGACCACAGGGGGCATGTTAAAGATATGGAGTTGTAACCGAAATGGTGCTGGTTGATCACAACACTTACCCCAAATGATAGCTTGTTGTATAAATGAGTCAAAAAAGGTAAGGTACTATGTATAATCTTGAGTTAAGCTACAAATATATAATGATAACATAGCTTATTTCTCAGGTGAAACATATAACACTCATTACACCTTGCTGCCACACACATAACACGTCCTTGACACTCCACTGCGCCGGCTTTGTCGGATTCAAATGTAGGCAGTGACTGCGGATGTTACTTATTATTATGATACCTAATACATAACTTTCCAGTTTATTTAGGTAGGATCTCATCGAATGCATTCAGTTCAAACCCCTTGCTCAAGGGGGTAAACCTTAGAGTGGGTCCCTAGCTGGGATCTGAACCAGTAATCTCCAAGTTACAACTGCTTGCTTATTAATATCCTACTGCCATGTGAACTATGAGATTTACAGCAAAAAATAATAAATGAAATACTGTACAGTTTACTTTGTCAGCTACAACCCAGACTCTTTTGTGAAAAGAGACTCACACTGTGTATACTGTGTACTCTACTGTGTTAAACTGCAGAGGGGGAACAGCGGATGTGGTTAATTATAACCAGCTGTAAAAAATAAAGTTGTACATTTCCCCATTTTCTCTTGATTTCAGAGTATTTACGATGTGCAAATTGATGGCATTTTTAGTGACTTAACAGATGACATGACACTCTACACAGCTGTGGAATGTACTCGTAACTGAACAATGTCCAGATAATGATGCGATGGTTTCCTTCCTTTTTTTTCTTCTTTTTTTTAAATGAAAGAATCAGAATAAGAATAAACTTCCAGAATGGGTTATTAACTTATCCTGTATGACTCACTACAGTATGTAACGTGCTCATTATATAAAAGGTAAATCCAATAGTATGACACATAATAAGATAAACAATGAAATATACTGTATATTTCACTTTTCATTGTGTTTAAATAAATGTCAGTTCTTAGCAGCATTTTCATTTGATTATAATTATTAAATAATTTGCTTAACAAGACATACTGTATGTCCAAAGCCTGATTTATGATTTTAAAATAAATTCCCAGTAGTGACCTATAATTTATGAGACTCCTAAATTCATAAAACTTTTCCTTCAGCATATATGTGGCTCACTGAAAATTATCTGTGTAAACTGTAATTATGCAAGTCATCATCCTATCATTTGGAAATACATAGATGTTATTCCCTTATCATCAAAACAGTTCCAAAGAAACCAATGATCTTTACATTTTTCACTGCTAACAAAGTGGTTCCATTCAGCTGCAGCAATCTAAACTCAATTTCTCACCTATGCAAGTTTGTCTTTATCTACAATATAATCTTGTCTGAGATTAAAGAAAAAGAGCACAGTATATTTTTAAAGTAAGAACTGTGGGGTCAAATCTATTTGTTCCTCTCTGGACTTTGATGTTCCATATGAGAGTAAAATGGTGAACTGTGTTGCTTATACTCTGCAGAATGTTTCATGCAGAAAAAGCTATCTTAAAGCATTCCACAGGATATTTTTTTATCCCCTGTGGACATTTTTAAGAGGCTTTATGTTTGTACACTGTCTTTATTCATGGAACATTTTATCCTTTAGGTTAAAATGATTGTTTCTTAGATTCAGTGTTTGCCATGAAAAAAATTTTCAGACTGAGATTGAGTAATCTCAAGGTCCCGAGTTCAGATCCCATCCCCTCATAGAGTAAATCAACGTAAATTTGATGACCTAACAGGAAAAGCCACGTTTGATAAAGGTGTTAAATAAACATCAACATCCAGGCAAAATGAATGTTAAAAATGTTACAGTTTTACAATGTTAATTACACATTTGGGTGACCTAATACAACACTACTACAGCCGCACACTGTAACATAACAAAAACAACTTGGTTAATTCAACTGCTTGTAGGGATAAAATCCCAAAAAGCAATAGAAGTAATGCTTCACAATGATAAAATACTGACATGTTTATATTTTTTATGCCCCATGATTATACAGGGACACTACAAGAACTTTCAAGAAACTTGAAACTGCAAGTAAGAATGACAGAGAAACGGAAAAACTAGCAGGAGGAAGTGCAGTAAAAGCACATGATGAAAAGTCGAACGTAATTTCTAATATGTTGCCTCAAATTATGTTGCGCATGCATTATCATGCAGTCAACAAAATGTTTCTAATTATATCATGGCTGACATTACTAAATACATTATGTATTTAGCATATTTAGAACATTAAACATTTACTATAACACCCTTCATGAAGAATAAAGAGAAGCAGTACAGCAAAAAAAAGCCATAATGCTCAACAAAGTATTTGTGCTGTTAATGACATAAGTGCTGTAAATAAGTAATGTCAACGTATAGCACCATTTCCAACCTCATCACCACATCACTGAGGTTTACTGGACTCCTGAAGTAAGTGACTCTTCACCTGGAGAGTTGGAGGATGGGGCAGAACTGGGGCACCACCTTCTAGACTTGATGCTTACAATACACCCCACTTTACAGTACAACAACTAGGCATGTCCACAGCTCTAGCATTTTCACTAGTGACCTCTGTGATTCATCTTTTTTGTATAGGAAACCCATCAGCTGTGTCCCCAACCTTCACTAAGGGGACAGAGACTCCAAGGTAGCGTAAGGACTGACTAAAGGTCCATCATCTGTACTGATGGGTTATAATAGATGATGCTGTGCACAGTAAGCAAAAAGGAAAGCAAATCATTCATACTCTACACAAAAACTGAATAGCAGCAAACAGTCTTTACAGAAGGATAACTTCCTGCTCCACCCCAACATGCTATTTTTTAAACATAAACCTATTATAACATTATAAACAGGTGAAGGTGTGAAATTGCTGTGTACCCTGCCTCAACCACTATGCTTCCAGGATAGGTTCCTGACCACTGCAGCCCTCCACTGAACAAATAATTGCTGATGATGGAATGATAGATGGAAAAAACTCTGCAAGTGTTCACATGGAAAACTAAACAAAATAATTACAGCTGATGTCAAAAAAGAAAGTCTATTTATCTTATAATTTATCTTAATTTATCTTAAAACATGCAGTTATGTTACAACTTCACGTTTGAGTAGTTTAACCTCAAAATGCCAACATTCCTGCACAGAGACATTGGATATGAAGCCAAATGTATAGAAATTTTGTATTTCAGCAAATATAAGCATTTTGTCCATTCTGAAATCAACTGGTAGCAGTTGTTTTCAGACAGACACATATTCTTCAATATGGACACAACTTCAAACCTGCAACATCATCAGCTAAATTTCCATTTGCGAGAAATGAGAGATCAGGTAATGACAAAACAAGCAGCACAACCAAAGTGTCATTAAGGAAAACACTGATAAAAAATAAGGAATAGATTTCAGCTCCCTTGTAGACCACCCGGTATGACTGAGTATCCAGGGAAGGAAAAAATGTTCCCGTGTTTTGGAAACTGGAAGAAAGTTCCGCCCACTGCTCAGCCATGTTGGGCAGCATGAATTAGATGGGCGGCAGAGGATAATGTGGCTTTAAATAGCACAGGGAGCTAAAGTAAACTGTAATCTATTTATCTGTGTCACAAGCACTTTCTGTGTGTGTGTGTGTGTGTGTGTGTGTGTGTGTGTGTGTGTGAGAGAACCAAAAAAAATCATTTAAAGGAGCTGACTAGGTGACTTTCCAAAGTGGTGCACTATAGTAGTTGTAAAACTGCAGACACAGGGAGTTGCTCATCTGAAGGATCATAAAGGTCTAATTCAATGAAATACCTTTATGTATCATATTTTGCAAAATAGACAAAAGACAAAAAACTAACATGTATGCTAAACAAGCTCAAGTCAACAGTTCTTATAAACCTTTGCAAATCTTTCTGCTTTAAAAGAAAAACACCAGGCCTGCTCCTGAAGTGTGACTGAGCATTGCGAATGTTGTTGTTCCTGTCCTGATTTTCTGCACAGTACTGTTGTTATACCTCCAATTCCATGATTGATCACAGCTCCTGGTCCACCACATTTGCATCATAACCTGTCACATGTTCCTTGTTCGGTCTTTACATCACTGCGTACACATCCGCTGTGATAATTAAAACACACTATTTGTCACCTTAAATCTGTGTATGCTCTCCCACCTCTTTTGTGTTTTGAACATTCTTTGGGAATACCAGCACTGAAGTTTAATACTTATTTTTGACTTGGGCATGTCTTTTAATAATTTCCAATTTGTCCTGGAGTGCAGTACACTGACAATAGAGCATTCATCTCCAGTTACCTTTCTCCACCTGAAGGACAGGACCTGGGATCACCTCGCTGCAGAGCTCCCAAGGCATCACTGACATTGGGACCACTTCCAGGTTCCATCTACAACAGCTTCTTATAACTCATGCCAATTTTTTTCTAAAAGTAACTTAAAATGTTAGGTTTATGCACCTGATTCAACCATTCATACAGAACTACAGGAGAATCAGGGATTCGATGCCAGGATGTTCCAAATACAAGGAAACAATCATGGTGGCACCAGTTTACCACACATGCAACTGAAAAGTCCTCCTCCAATCATTCAAATACTAAAATCATGTGAAAAAAACAAAACCTCTGCTTTCACATGACACTTTGGAAGAGGATGAATGAAAAGGTGATGCTGTGTCACAGTATGTGAAAGCGTTTCCAAGCGGTTAATTCACGGCCTCCTTGTGTTTGCAGCAATGAAGCGGACACACACTGCACTCAACATCAGCCTGAAGAAACAGCCACCGTCTGCGATCACTTCACTTCAGACACAGGACAGCAGAGCTGGTCAGGCACACGCATCATCTAAAAGTCAGGTGGGGTTTCTTGATAATATTTAAAGCACCATGTTATTTTATACGTCATTCATTTATTCATTCATTATCAATAACTGTGTGTCCAATGCAGAGTCATGGAGGTCTAAAACCACAGCAGTGTAGGGTGTAAAGCTGGGTACACCCCAGATGGGACACCAGCTCATGGCAATGAATAACATTATTACTACACTTTCTGCTTTCTGTTTTTTCTGCTGCCTATCATGCCTTTCTTTCTGTATGACCTAGAAAATGGTCCCATCTCTCTGGCTGAAGTTAAGGGAGCCTGGCTGGGTGGGGGTTGGGGGTCTGGCAGTGATTCAGGTTCCGCCAAATATAGCCCACAAATGTAGTTTTGGGAAAAACTGTGAGTAGGTCAGAGAGAAAAGTGGAGCGCTTCCGTGGAGAGAGCAAGCGCTCCTTCTGATCCGAGAGCCTTGAAGAGATCCGGAGCAGGGGCAGACACTGCGGACTCCAGCAGTGTTCACGGAGCTGATCACACTGGAAAAAAGGACCTGTACAGGACCGCCCTCATCCCACCCCCACATACCTCCCATGCCCACCTGCCCTGACTCCTGTCCAGCTCACCCATTGATCCCCCACAATCTACAGCTTCCCTAATTTTTATGGGGGATCAGAATTAAATTAAATAAAGATGCTGCCTATCAATTCAGAAACAGAAGCAAAAATAGGATACTGTAGCTTCAGCCTAAAGACTCCAGATTCAGAAACTGCCTACATTATAAATCATAACAGAAAATTTAATGAGAACACCCTGAAAGGGATGTAATAGTGAGTAAGGTAGGTATATTCCATAACACCATATGAACTGCACCTATGTTCCCGGTAAAGAGGACACACTATGGGTAATTTAGCATTACCAATCCAAATTAAACACACATCTTTGGACTGCGGGAGGAAATAGCAGCAACTAAATGCGGTATTTCGTCTAAAAAAAAAAAAAAAAAAAAAAAAGTTAAAAAATTACATTATAACCTAAACAAATTCCTTTGTCACACAGAAAAGATTTCATGGTCCTCCTACTACACCTTTAAAATATTCACTTATGAAATTTTAATCGATGTTTAACTTTTACAATGTTAACTTAATCTTCTCAATTTTTAACTGGGTGTCTTATCAGTTATCTCAGTATACACTGCTACAGATAAATAAACAGCTCCTCATTTAACGCTGACTGCCCAAAGTCTGGTCATTGTGTGGCTCTGTCCCTCCCAGTGTTTTCTGAAGGAACTGAACTGAAGCTAACACATACTTTAGCACCTTCTTTACTTCTGTATGTGCTGCATTTGTGTTTGCATTTCAGGAGAAAGTCTCCACCAGTCTTCTAGAAAAGGAGAAAATTTGCCCTGAAGTCAGCGACGCAAAAGAAACTGCAGGGCCAAGTTAAACGTATGTGCAAAGGCAGTATTTGGCTCAACAGCACTAACAGACCAAAACTGTGATATTTTATGTGAGAGATTATATGTGATGTCACAACTAATAAATGTGCTAAAGTACAAGTGCTTGACTGTTTTTTTATGTCAAACACATTTTTCAGATACAAGTCTAAATAAAGTAGCTCTATAAGTTTGCGCTGTTTTAAGGTGGAGAACAGGTGCCACTATGCAGTTTTGAGGGATCTCTAAGGTGACAGAGGCCCAGGGGCTAGTCACAGCCCAGGCTGGCTTGGCTAAACACAGCCCTGGGTATAACTGAAGGACTCCCAGTCAAGCCCCCTGCTCAGCATCTAGGCTGAACAGAGCATGACATTAGAACCACTAACCCTCTCACAACTCCCAAGTCATCGGAGTAGCAAGAACAAGGAGTAGAGGCCTAGGAGCTGGGCAACACAATCCCATATGGTACTCAGTTAAGCCAGTGTGTACACCTGAACAAACCAACTAGTCTTTATTCATAAGACTTTGGGATAAATATCTCCTAACTCTGTATAAAAATCATTAGCACGCATCATCACTTTACAAAACAAAAAACAGAACTAAAAAGAACAACAATACTGATTATTATTTTAATAATGCCTCTGCCCAAAAAAGCTTACAGAGTTTCTGCACTAAGCTTCTTCAAATTATTAACCTGTTTTATAGCAGACTAATTGTGACAGTAGCAATTCTGGGTATGTTGAACATAGACAGGGTTTGGACTGGAAGTTAACACCTTCTGAATGCAAGACAATCATCTGTAACTACTACACTATGTGCTGCCTCCATGCACTTGATTTTTTCCCAGGTTTCCCAGATTCTCACTCTGTGCTGCTGAGGTTTGCCCACAAGGCAGCTGTTAAAAAAGCATTGTGTATTACATATACGTCATAACAGAAAGGTGAGGAAAATGAGAAGTTCTCATTGCAGATCTCAAGGCAGCTAACTGATCTCAGCAACTGTACATGAAATTTGGCCAAGTAAAAGACAGACTGGTTGCACATCGGTCCCGTTGGACAGACAAGATCCACCTCAGCCATCTCTGCAACAAGACAGCAGGGAGTTTATAGGGTCTTACAGCCATTCAGTGAGCGAGTTGTGCTCTATTCTAAGCTTGGGTGCCTTTGTTAGCAAGACGAAGACAGATAGCACAAAAACTTTTACCTGTCAAGGGGTTTAGACCAAAGCTTTCTATGGCTGAGGATACAATACCACAATGTAGATCAGGGCCTGAATATACACCCATTTTAACACCACACATACTGTTCCACACTTAAAGGTACACTTTAAATGTAAGTACTGCTTCGTGCAAATTTAAGCTTCAAACATTTCCCTTCCCTCACTTCCCTAAATTCATCTGCAGCAGTCTGAATGAGCCTTTTCAATGGGATGAAAAGTTTTCTTTAACAAACATTTGGGGGCAATCAGTACTCAGAAAAGATGCGCTGCATTCAGGAAACATCAGATAATGATCTCAGAGTGTGGAAGAAACAAACAGGAATATTTTTTCAGCATCAACAAATCGTAATGCACTCAGACAAGAAGAGAACAAGAGAGGGAGAGAGAGCAAGAGGCACAAAAATCACTGTGTGAAGGATGCTGGCATCTGAAAGCAAAAAGTTATGCAACAGCCACAGTAACCCAGTGACCCACAATCGGCCTCACAGTACTAGGTCATAGACACACAGCCGTCAAAACAGTCTGTGGAGGCACAGGCTAGCACTAACTGCGACAGACAGTGACAAGGACATGAAGGTGCTGGTCTTGCTCTCCCCATTTCTGTGGGCTGCAGAGCTGGAGAAAGAGTGGGAGATCAGGGGTGGGGGTTTTGGAGATGAGGGGTGGATACAGACGGGTGGTGGCCAGTCCATTACAGGGCAGCAACCCACACAGCCACAGCCAAATTCACACACTGTGGCTAATTAACCTAAAACACGTGTGTTGGACTGTGGGAAGAAAGTGAAATACCTGGAGGAAACCCATGGGAAAAACATGCAAAAGGAGATGCAGAGTAGAAACGGACCCAAACCTAGTCACACAACTCAGATGCATACAACACCACTCTCGTGATTAAATATGTGCCTTGTGATCAAAAGATCTAGGTTCAAATCCTTGCTCCCACTCTAGTACGCCTGAGGAGTATACTAACCATGCATTGCTACAGTAAAAATTATCCAGCTGTGTAAATAGACAAGTGTGAGAAGTTTAGTGCAGAAACCTAACATTTTAAGTCCCTTTTGGGACATCTGAAGGTATAGAAATAATAAAAATTAGTTTCCCAGTTTTAGCTCAAGTGTTGTGGAATGAGCTCACTCTAGCCCTTGTAACTGCTTTATCCCTCTCAACATTCAAAAAGCGTCTCAAAAAATATAACATATATGATATATAATATATTTTAAGCCCACTTCTCTTCTGATCTCTTCAAAGTTTGTACTGCCTATTAACTCCATACACGCTACTGGTGTAATGCAAAAACAATGTTATCGGCCGATAACTGGTAACCCTCTATCTTTTTGTGAAATGCACTTTAGTTTTTTTTCCAATTATATGCTGTTTAGATAAAACGAGTCTGCTAAAGGAATAAAGGTGAATGTAAATGTGAAAAAAACATCTCTATTAGATCAAACTGTAATAGCCCAGTAACTACTTATTCAAGGCATGCTTTTTACATACTCTGGATATTTCTTGAAAAACAGTGTATTGTATCACCATAAAAAACCTGTACAACCCTAAATAAAAATGCAGTAACAACAATAACACAATTACAGACTAAGAACTATGTGTAATATTCTAGCCTGTTTCTCAAAATAAAAAAAGTCAGAAACAAGATGTCAGCATGGAAATCTTGCATTTGAGGGTCTCACTACACAGCCTTTCCTACTAACTTCTCCTTGAAGGCTCTTGGCTGAAGCCATACACTGTAACACTATGCCATACAGATGCATTTGGAGCCAAAAGCCGGAATTATAAAATATTTAGGACAACTTGAAATTGCTAAACCATCTGTCTTGCAGGTTGTACGTCATTTTTAAGTTATAGTTGTGAGACTAAACAATGAGACTTGGTGTATAATGTCCTAGAAAAATCCAATAGTCAAAATTTTGAATTTTCTTTTGCTATAACCTTGTTGTTAGTTAACGTTATTCTTCATAAGACATACAGTATGTCAATGGCCTGAAATCCTAACCACAGAAGTAATATTGAGATAATCGGTAGGCACTGAATTTGATAAGTTTCTTCTAATAAAGAGGCCACATGTAATAAATGAGAAATGGCAGCAAACAGTGCGATGCTCAGAGCCACCATAGCTCAACTTGGAGGTCCCAGGCTCAAACTGCACCTCCTGCTGTAGTACCCCTAAGCAAGATGTTTACTCTGAATTGCTCCACTAAGAACTGCCTGGCTGTGTAATCAGATGATAAACACCGTAAGTCGCTTTACACTGCAAGCTGCTTTGGGAGAGAGCTTTAGCTAAATGAGTAAATGCAGCCGACACTAAAAACGACCATCAGACTGAAGTGGATGAATATCTAAAACCATGATAACTACATTACGTATTTCATGAAGAAAGGAAAGAGGTGAATGTCCATAACCCTGCACTGGTTCTAGTCTGCATACCATGAGTCCAGAATTCAGTCAATCTGCATGTTTTGATGGTAGTGGGTATAAGCATTGTAGTTTGTTGAATTTCTTCCTGCAGTAAAACTATTTGAGCTGCAGGTAAAAGACAGTGGCAGAGGGACAGAGAGATGCTGAGAGAACACACAGGCCTCCTTGGCACTTGAAGTAAAGACCGTGACTCCCCCTGGAAACAACCTCCCACAGACAGCCAAGGTATGGTCCAGGAAGCAGCAACTTGCTCTCAACGGACATTCATTACCCAGAATTTGAATACATGCCAAATAAATACTTAAATAAGTACAAGAATGTGTAATTAAAAATGTACCCAGAGAAAAACTCAATGTAACATTAAAAAGCTGAAAGAACAAATTTAGTCAAATGTACACCCCATTTATTTTCATGTCAGTAAGTCACGTGTGACCAACAATGATTTTCCCCTTTTACTCTAATTCAGAATGTAATGTGCTGTTGTTAAAAAGTAAATAGCATTAAAAATAATAGTAGTACATAAATAGAAATTGTGTGCCAGAGACATTCTCAGCTGCCGATGGCTGAGGCTCTGGAGCTTAACCATGACATCGGCTGTTATTCTGACATTGATTCAAGTTTTGTTCACAGCTCAAAGGCGTCCAAACAAGACATACTGCTTACTTGGTTCTGTCAGTTTCACAGTTTCGGAAATTAATGCTAAACAGATAAAGTAAAATTATCTTACCAGACTGATGTAGCACATGCCAATATATGCTGAACGTGTTTGGCTGCTGCACATCGCTAACAGCTATCAAAGTGATCGTGTTCAGTGATAATTGAGAACAGAGGTGAATAACCATCTAAAATAATATACTTGAAAAAAATAACATTTGAAATAATAAAATCAGATTTCTAATTATGTATTAAGTATTTAACAAAAAGGTTGGTTTAAGACAAAAATGTGATGTCATGCCAATATACATTAAAAGGAATGTACATTGTGGCAAAATGAATTAAAACAGAGTGTAAGTAGATTTGTTTAAGAAAGTTTCAGCACCCAATTAGTTATACTTTCCTTCAACAAACCCTTCTGCTTAAAAAATACAGACATAATTCATGTTATGCAAATGACACAACTTTACAGTGTAAGATAACGTTATAATTTCTTTGCAGCCTGCAGGAACTTTGCAACACACTCACTACTCACTTTGTCTCTTTATCCAGTCGCATCTTATTACAGAGCCTTAATCACTGTTGGTTATGAAACACATCTAACAAAGTATTTGTTTTCCCTTAGCATAACTAGAGCAAAAGCGACAAGTCCATTACATACATGAATACTGTCAAGGGATTTTGATGTTTTCATGCTCAGCTTAACTGCAAGTGTAAGGACTAAAATGACAAAAGCAACGGGACTTAAATTTCCTTAAATGGTCAAGTGGAGTACGGGTAAACATTGTGGATGTCATTTTGGCAGTGTTGCACCAACCCCAGCGTTTGGACTCATGTGACTTTACTAAAGCTGCCAAATCCTCCTCAGCAGCCTCCCGCTCTCCCCAGCCCCCACCAGTCCATGCACCGTGCTTACAGCAGCCAGAAGGTCCCCGGGGCCTGGTGCATGAGGATGAAAACAATGTCCATTTGTTACAGCTACCACAATGGAGAAGGATTTGACGCATGTGACTGGACTGTGTCCAATCAGAAGGCAGCATCACAGGCCTCCACAGGATGTTGACCACAGGACCGCAGTACAGCATATAACACCATGTTTTTTTCCCCTCTTTCATTAGCAGCATTCACTGTACACTCCAACGATCATCAAATAAACATTGACAGCACAAATCCACAGTATTTCTCACTGAAATTTACAATAAGATTTGAAAACAAGCATCAGGTGAGCACCAATATAAAATTAATTTCTGCTTTGTTGCAGCAGTTAAATCCATGTGTGGCCTGGCATTATATAGTTTGGCCAAGTGGCTCTGTGACCCTGTGGTCCTGTGGCAGTGTGGTCCAGCTCACAGTTCATGGTCCACCCACCTGCTGACAATTCAGTGAGGAGCCGCTGCAGACAAGTCTACTTCACATCAAAGTGCCTTTGCCCAGAAGCAGCCAATAACAGGACGACTAAAAGAGGTCCGCATAGGTTCCCATAAAGGTGGGTAGAGTCTGATGCCTACAGCCCCCCCACCCCAGAACCAAAAGCCAGCTAGGCTCCCCATCACTTGGTCACTTAGCCATGTGACTCAAGAAACAGACACATTGGCAGATTTTGGCAGTCAATCGCTACTCACAGGCAGTTGTTTGCGCTTCCGACCAGGTCGCCCCACTTTGCGGGTGGGAGTACTGTTGGCCAGCTTCTCGTCCCTTGAGCGTTCCTGGTTAGACCGGTCTTCACTCTGGAAAAGAACGGCAGCAAGTCACTCAGTGTTCAACTACAAGCCACATTTTATTTCCCTTCACATCTGAACCAAATGTACTTTTACATGTCTATTTTTTTTTTAAATATCACAAGCACATCTCCCTCATCATAGCCATGTCCTCAGTCATCACAAGTGATTCCCCCTCTACAGTGTTTACTTGGTTCAGGATGTAAGTATAAAAAACGAAAACGGTGCAGTACTGAAAATATGATTAAATTCCCAGGAACAAAAAAAAAAAAAAAGAAGAGAAATCACAGTTGTGGGACAAGTGTTATATTTTGAAAACGTGGACTGGCATTCTATATGTTTATCCTTTTGATGAAGTGTGCAGCCAGTCACACGGGAGCGACGCCAGAGAGGGGAAGGAATGTGAACTCGAGAAGAGATAGGCTTTACTGTCGTAATGGAAACATGAGCATATGTGTGTGTACCGAGCCGCTAGAGATCTGCATGGAAACCTACAATGAGCGGGTCATTAATATGAGAGTAAAGCGCTGGTCCAAATGGACGCTGGCTGCACCGCTGTCTGCTGAAACGATTAAAGCCTGTTATGGCCGACTACGAGACGACCTTTGTGAAAAGCTATCTGAGGGCCTCTCGGAACCAATAGCCCTACAGCAAGACAATCTAAATATTTTCTTAAAACTGATTAGTTACACAACTCCTGCAGTTTTAATATAATTAGAAATTAAAAATAAATCCAAAGTTCAAAGAAATACAAAGGAAAGTTGAGCGCTGTTAACAAAAGAAATAGTTAATTATGGGCAGCAACAGGGTGCATTAACTTGAAATCGAAAGGCCTACATTTGATTTTGGACTCTCACCTACTGCTCTAGTATCCCTAACCACGGTTCTGTATCCTTAACTGATAAGAGTATAAATGACCCAGTTATACACATGTGCGAAGCTGGGTAAATAGCTCAGGGTACTAATGTCATACAGGAAGTTGCTCTGAACAAAATGATCAGACAAGTAATAAAAATAAAAGTAAGGATCACTTTCCGTGACACATAAAGGGTTCAGACCAAGAACAGTAAAAATCCAAACATTTTAAATGCTTCACTAAATGCTTGGTGAAAGATGTCTGTTCTTAGCTTTTCAAAAAAAAAATTTTACAAGTGTTATAATAAACAGCAGCACATATACGGTTTTCTTTTTAAGCTATTATTCTTTTAAGTTTTCTTTTGCCTAGACAATGATTCCTTTTGTGCACTGGTGACTGAACAGAGAGTCAAAGATAAAAAGTGAATGACACCATCCCCCTCCCCAACGAAACGTAGTAAAAGTTCAAGTTGGGCACAGGCTATACATGCAGAAGCCTGATGAAACATGACAAAGGCAATTTAGCAGCCTTTCTTCTCATCCTTTCATTAATAAAACCATGTCTTCCCCTTTGCAAAGTCAGTTTCCTAGACCACAAAGGACCCCTGCAGAGGATGGTGGAGAATGAGGGGAGGGAAAGGGTCATATAAACATTGTGGCAGCAGCCATCAGTGTTATTTGGACTGGATCGACTTCATCTCGATGGAATGCAGGCAAAGATGACACCACCTAAAGTACAACCAAACAGCTGCTGACCTTCACCTGAAAAGCCAGTCTGCTGAATGCAAAACGGACGGCAGAGCAACTGAGAGCCATTGGGAACCAAAACCAAATTCCCGGTTTGTTGTGAGCATACTTGATCAAATAAGTGTGATTCTGATTCTGATCATGCTGGCCTCTTCTTGGGGGACAACACACTTAAATCCTCTCAATGGCAGCTTTCTGCTCAGAAATAACTCACATCTGTTAATCTGTTCAACGGTTTGAAAAGGTCAGTGAGCACAGAGTCAGCTCAGATTTCTTTAGTATTAACTGGACATATATGACAAAAATGAGGCTCAGGTAAATAAAATCTTAGTTCTGAGTAGAGAAATAAGGGAACGTTGACTCACATATACAGACCTTTCCCACAACGGATGCTGTTTTCTGCCCATGTGACAGAAGACATACCAAATACACATTCATCACTAATTTTCTTTCCAGTTGCAATTTATTTAACCAACTTACAGAGCAACTGTGAAAACAACAAAAAATTCCTGTCGGCCACAAATATAAAAATAAAGCACAACTGCAACTTAGATAGGGACTGAGGGAGGTGATATACCACATAATGGCGAAAAAAAAGATTCACTTTCACTAATAAAAATAAAATTGTAAAAAATATTTTAAACATATACATTTCTCCATGTAATAGTGTTATGCAGACACTTTTTCGTGTCTTTTACAGTTTGGGTAACAAAGTTGATGAGACGCCAATTCACCTGAAACATGGACTGTGGGAGGAAACCAGAGCTCCAAGAGGAACCCTACACAAACATAGGTAGGACATGCAAACAGCACACAAAAGTGAGATCATACCACTGACCTAAATACCACACACAGCCTCCTACATGAAGAAGATGTGAAGCTCAGTACAGCCCTACTGGAGGCCCAAGGAAAATGCAAGGTAGACTGCACATTGCAAATGGCTTCTTAATGCCTCATGGCCACCATTACTGTATCACTGCATGAACTATTTAAGGAACTCATAATGCACACTACAGTGGACTAGTGTCCCATTCAGGGTATAGTCCCCTAGCCTTGTCCTCAATGACACTGGGAAAAGCTCCAGACTGCTGCAACCCTGACCAGAACAAACAGTTATGAATGATGGATGGATGGATGGAACTCATAATGAATATCCGGGGAAACCAGCTGTTTAGTTATGTTTATTTATTACAGTTATGAAATTATTCTTTCTGAGTATCATAATAACTTCATAATCAGATTATTTGTGCTATTTCTACTACTTATAGGCGATTTCTGTACTTTCACAACTGCATATAACTGCACTTCGAAGATGAGTCTGAAAACACTCAGTAAGAAATAAATATTCCTTAACTACCAGGATACATATCAACCCAGTGGGTATGACTTTTTCTGTGGCAGATGGTGTAGAGGTTAGCAGCATCTCCCTGGAAGCAAATGACATAAGTTTGAATCCACCACCTGCTGTAGTACCCTCAAGTAAGGTATTTACCCTGAACTGCTCCAGTAAAAATTACACACATGTACGAAATAGAAAATAAGTGCAAGTTATTGAGTGCAAAAACACTGTAAGCTGCTTTTGAGGAAAGCATCAAATAAATAATTTCAAATATTAATTAAGTAGTCAATAATTTTCATTTGACTCTACATCCATGAAAAAGTAACATTTTTTTCTGACATTAAAATTAAGCAATTTTGCCCCAGATGTTTTTGGTTGCTGTAATGTAGATCAAATACATCGACAGCTTGAAGATAAGCTTGGTGGGTACAGAAACACATGGACCAGAAAACAGAGGATAGCAAGACAGGGAAAATGTAACGGCACTGCTGTGTACCGAGAGGGGGTTTCTGTTGAGGAGGACAAATAGGTTGCATTAGATTAACAACCAGGCAGACACATGCATGCACGCACACACCTGTCTGTTCGGGAAAAACTTACCAGAAGGAGGAAAAAAAAAAAAACATTCAATTGGTACAAACACAGTCCTCAGAAGAACAAGGTCATATCATTGGCAATCTAAAATGCCTGTTTCCATCTCCCATTCTCCATTACAGCACTGCTTTTGAAGGCAATGAACACTAAAGCCCAAAAACACTCAAGTGAATAAAAAGGTGCTTAAAAATGTGCTAGATCTCAAAAGCAGAATTTCAAAAAAATAAAATGACATAAACCACAAGATTTTAACTTCAGTCAAATCTGCTATGTGGTATTTCAAACATCACTCCATTTTAACAAAATGTGTAACAGCAGCAAACTGCCAAAGACACACAACAGCCCTTTGCAGTGCACCAGCAAAGAAAAAACAATTCTCTACAATCAGAGAATGAAAAATAATAATATACAGTATCTTGTAGTAATTTGTATTTTTATCATTTGGCAATTATACATTTTCAACTGCTCTCTTGTGACAGGCATATTTCCTGATCAATTCAAGTGGGGTAAAGTCAATCCAATCCAGTAATCCATCTTTACTTTGCTATTTAAAGACCAACATTCATCCTTCCACGTTTTTCTTAATTTCTTGAAAAAACTGTTTACTTATGGAATATTTAGAAGTTAATGATCTCCTTTCATCAGTACCAATTCCAAAGAACTCATTCTACACCTATCACCTTATCCCAACCGAGGGATACATTTTCTCAAGCTCTTGACAACATTACTCTGTGGAATTCTCATTGATTTGACATTGTGGAACACAATATTTTACTTATGAACCTATATTTATATGGCATTGCTAATGCTGAACTGAAACGATTTGAAAGTGATCTGAGTAACAGTACATATTATGCTGCAATTGTGCTATGCCACATTACTTACACATTTACTGTGGTACCTCAGTTCATGGCCTCTTGCTCTTCCTTGTATATGTCAATGACCTATACTGTATTTCTAACAAATTATTTTTCATTCTTTTCACCAATAATATAAATTTTTTTCTTTCCTATGTCGGCTATTATATACTAATCGACAAATTAAGCAGTGAACTAGATTATATCGATATCCGGTTTAAAGTCAACAGGCTGCCTGTCAATACTACAAAAAACTAGTGCCATCAGCTATATCAGAAATCTCTTTTTCATTTCTTATTACCCAGTATTATTCTTTAATTTACCCTTAATATTCCTATTTTAATATTTTTTCAACATTCTTCTACAAAAGCGCTATAAAACACCTTATCTCACTTAAAAAAAAAGATTTGTTTAGGAGTCTTCAGACCTTGAAAGCTTTCCAGATAAATCAATTCCAAATGAGTCTGTTTGTTTTCCAGTCATTAAGGAATCCCTCTCCCATATGTTTCAACAACTGCTTTTTCTGCAGTGAAAGTATTCATCAGTAAACTACCCAAACCTCACCTCACCTTCATCCTCACTATTTCAGAACCACTCAAGGTCAATTCTCAGTAAGGTCCCTGTATATGAAACAATCTTCCCACCTATCACAAATTTAAAAAGCACTTAAAAATATCTTATGAACCGACATAATTTTTTATATTTACATTTGTTGTTTACCGCCTGATATTTTTGTTTAGTGTATCATTATGTGCCAGCCTATGGTTGTGAATTGCTGACGTCTTTTTCACAGTCCGCTTCATGTCTGGCGTTAACCCTTCTTTTGTGTTTGGGGGAGATCCTTCTACAAGCCTGTTGGTTTTTTTCATCTACTCAGAAAACAAACAAGCAAGTAAATAAATTATTGCAATGATGTACCGCCTACAACCAATGTAAATGTTAAAATATCTTTGTACATTTCTAGCATTCTAAAATTATTTTATGCAAAGAATGGATCTATCCCAAAAAGCATTTCCGTAATTGGATTTAAGGATGTAAAATTTTCCCATGTTCCAACACACAAAACAATTATAGATCATATGAAAGTGTTTTGACTTCTCAATGCATTTTAATTACAGTGGTCTAGGAATATTAGACCATAATGTTAACACAAACAGCAGAAACCATACAATCTAATAAAAATCATATATTCTGGTACTGAAATCAATATTTTCCAAGTAACAGAAAACAACCATATTAGGTCAATATTAAATTCAATTGAAATACCAAATAACCAGATCAGATTTTTCTCCATGGTCTATAAATTGCCATGACCTGCCCTTCGTGTACAGAAAGGTGTTTATATGAAGCCCACAAACCTCGTTTCTGCACTTCTGCAGATTTGCGTCTTTTCCACCAGCAGTGTGTTGGAAATAAGAGACATGGTGGACATGCAGTTTCCATAACTGGTAAGCAACTATTACAAAGAACTGATGAACGTTGCAGGCTGGCCCACATATTATTGCAGCTATATTCCTGATAACTCTGAGTGGGAGCCTCCAACACGGTTAATTAACTTTGTAAAAGGCCTTCCGACAGGCACAGAAACACACCCAAACAGAGCAGCAGGCCATAAATACGCTTCCAAGAGGTCACTCCAATCTCCGTCATATCCATCCTGATCCTTAACTGGATACAAAGTGGAAAATCTAAGGTGTGTAGCTTAAAGGCAAACATCAAGTGTACAAATGAAGCCATAATCAAATTAAATATTTGTACGATAAATTCTGAAACCATTCCCTACACGTACATTTTTATGAAAGGACAAGGATAGATACTGTCGGGTATTCAACTCCACCACTGGAGAACAGAAAAATGAAGAGCTATAATTAAGACTGTTAAGGTATAAAGTGAGCAGAAATAAAATACTGAAACAGACAAGACAGAAGTAAGAACCTAGAGTAGTCATCCTAGATGTATAAAAGTGCAACAAGTCAGTAGGGATACAGAAGCACCTTAGCTTTCAAAACCCATCAAGCAGCCTTCTACAACCTGGCGTGACCAGTTAAAAATTTAATTATATTTGGATTCAATGGCACTTTGTAAACTTCAATCACTGCACATCACCACTTTGGAGTTACTGTAAATATTGACTGATTTACCTATCTATGCTTACAAACTGTGTAATAATACTTAAATAATAATCTAATAATTGTTCTGCTCTCATGGGTGCTTTCTTTTGTCTTGCCCTGTATAATCTCTGACAGAAACTTTTTCATTCTCTTGCATATCTGGATATATACAGAATTATAACAAAGTGAACCTTAAACCTTGAACTTTAATTTTACTATAATCCTAAAAATAAGTAACTTCTCTCTTACCAAATACCAAAAGCCAAAGCAGAAATGAAAGGGAAAAAAAAATCAAGCTCAAAAAATGTTTTCTTTTTTTGTACTATGTTCAAACAAAATGCCTGTTTGCTGGAACACAGTGAAGGAAAACCCACTTCGACCACTACCTGTCTTTTGAGATCTGGCACGATAAACAATAAGATCAGACATGAGGTATTCTAAGTAGGCCAACTAAAAAATGATGGAAAAGCCTTTGTCGTATTTTTTTGCACATACTGTATGATGAGAAGTGGATGTGAAAATAATTGGCATATGTCACTAATTGGTCATCTTACCTTAAAATCTTTCTCCTCCCCAGAGTAAAAAGCATTTAGTAAATTAACTTTATTTAATGGCTTATTAGGGTAAATGAAACAAAGAGACTTTGTGGGTATGCAAGCCTGGAAGTCCTCCAGGTAGCAGCAATAAAGGTACAGCGGGGATGGCCCAGCAGTGGGGAAGATGATGAAAAAGTCTCAGAGAGCCATAAAACTCACTTCCTCTTTAAAGCGGCCCCTTCAGGAGCTCCAGGAGTCTCCCTGGGCTTGCCAAACAAAACAAAAGTCACCTCATTACAGCAGCATGGGACACACCATGGGCTGGGCAGGAAAAGTAGCTGCCACACTTGCTCAACAGGGGCGAGCCTGCACCCAAGCCAGGGCCCCCACTTTGGACAGCAGCTAACAAACGCACCACTGCTGTTCCATCCTAGTTTGGCCCATTAGCACTCCATATTAGCAGACATCAACAAACTGAGAACCGAAAGTGCAACAATCCTAATCTCATGTACAATCCCATTTCCAACAACTGATAGTATTTGCAAATCATCTGTGTAAATGTACTAGAATTAGGGAAACTCAGCTGTAGAGATCCCAACTGCTAGATATATTGTGGATCTGTTTAAAAAAAAAGAAAAAAAAAAGGAGGACAACAGACTGCACAAACAACATCACCATCTTTCACCTCTCTGAGATCAACTTTTGGCTAGTATTTAAGTTCCTGGTGGTTTCATCAAGGTAATATTCCCTTGGCACAAATTATATCCAGGTGGTGTGCCACTGATTATGAAAACATAAGGTCCCATGCACTGTGACAACAGCATAAATTATGCACAACTAAGGAAGGAACCATTTATTTTCCATTTCAATAAATAAATAATCCAGACAGAAATGCTAATTTTGGAGGCACTAGAGGTTCCAAGCTCTCCACTAATGAATACACATGATTTTCACCCGCTGATTTCAGTTTTGCTCAGCAAAACAAGACAATCTCAAGGTTTTTTGCACTATTCCCACGGCTGTGCTGATGTCAGTATTTGGGTTGTTTGCCCTCTGGTCGGTGCTGTCCCCGAGGACTTTCATCGGTGTCTGTGCTACTTGTTCACTACCGCTACGAGCAAGTTGCTAAGGTAGGAGATTTGTTGCTAAGGTGAAAATTCTGCTTAGCAACCATCCATGTAGGAGTGGGCTGCTGACTAACTGTTCTGGCACAGATCGAAAATAGGACGGCGTCAAGGTAATTTAGGAAATGGCTCTAAGCCTTTTGTTTCTGTTCACATGTCAAGTCCATAGAAGCCCATGGACACAAAGGAAAAATATACACAGAGTTCAAGGTTCAAATCAGACAATATGTATTTTATTTTTTTTTTAAATAATTCCTTTGGAAGTATTTTAAAAATAAACAAAATGCTTATTTTTCCAGCAATATATCATCTGCCATTTATCAAGTAAAAAAAGCACAGGTTATATCTGATCTGTACTGTAACCTAAAGTGAGTTGTAAGATTTTATGTGATTAAACGATGCTGATATGTAGCAAATCACTCAATTATTTGAGACCTATGGTGACTTTCATCTGTGTGCCCCAGGCAACCAGCTGTACCTTTGTCAAAAGCCCTGATTGGACCACTGGGAGCACACACAGACACACACCTTTTTGCTCAGGAGAGAGAGCGAAGAGACACATGGATGTATACACTTCATATAGCCATTTCTGTTCAGCGCAACTAGGAGGAACAGCACACAACGGCAATGACAATCAGACCCAACATACATAAACCTAAAACTGTCAAAACAAAAACAAAATAAACCTGACAGATTGAGAGACTGAGCTGTGAAACTGGAACTCGTTCATATAACTAATTTGGTATAAAAAAAAAAATACACTTTCAAAATATGTTAAGACTGGGTTGCACAAATTAAAAATGCTTTCCATTTTTCACATACACCTTATTAAACAACAGCAAAACGATACAAGAATGAGGAAAAGCTATGTTATGAGTACACCGAATAAGACATTGTCATTAACAAGGGAGTACATGACAGTAAGTGGTTTACTTACTGTAATTTTTTGTTACCCAAGGGTAAGTATGCTATAAAATCTGCTCTTTCACCTGAATGTATAAATACTGGAGTAAGACAAGTTAAGAACCTTGTTCAACTGTATTATAACTAGAGTCCATGTCTAAAAGTGACCTTTCAGATTTAAAGGGCATCCTTAAACATCACGCAGCCTGTCAGTCCAAACTGCAATCACTGTAAGGGAGAATTACTGTGTAAGCAACTCATATTATATTCTACTCTAAAAAAGCATTTGTGTTAATGTTTATTCCTGATCAGTCTGAAACGGAAGACAACAAAATACATTTATTTCAGCCTGACCTGAGGAGAACTCACTGGATCTGATTTTTATAAATGCACATCCTGTGTGTTAAGAGTGGTATTTGCATCCAAAATAATGCTGCATCTTGCTATTGTACATGTTAGAGGAATATCTAATTCTGACACTCAGCACTGTAAAACAGCCTATCAAAAGGAAGAAAATAAAGGTTTAGTTACTCAGTGATATTGCTGTGTCCAGGGGACTCCCCGTGCTCTCGTCATATAAGGGCTGCTCCTCCATGTTACCCAAGCAGTCAGCAGTCCTCTGGCATGGGAAGCTCACTTTGCAGCATCATTCTAACTGTAATGCAGCATCCCTTTAAAAATGGTGTGTGTTCATGTCACACGTGTACACAATGAAGAGACTTCATAAGAAAACCAGCTGAAAGGGTTTTGAGCTTTTGACCTGCTGTGTGTGACAAATAAAACAACCTTACTTGAATGGGACTGGGTTCTTTTCCCTCTGCTTATTTATGGCTTGTCTGCTGTTTACCATGATGGTCCCTCCTTTTTTAAACCATATACTCCTCCTGTGTATACAATTAACATATTGTATTTAATTTGGTTATAGGCACTGCTTGAGCAGATTTTATTGACTGTTGCACATTAACTTAACATACTTGTCTGCAAACCCTAGTAGAGGAAAAGCCAGTAATGAAAGGCTGCATCATAGCACTAATGCCCAAGTCCAGTGTAATTTTCACAGAAATTAATGCAAAACAAAATTTAAGGACAAAATTTTAAATGAATGTAATTCTGCCTGACTAATTTGCACCATCTCTGACAGTACAGAACAAAGACGACAAGAGAAAAGGCAAGGGTTGAAAAATGGGGCAGGAGACATAGTTTGTTGTTGGCTTCGATATGTGTGCTCTATTTCTGTCTGTAGCAGGTTATTTCAGGCAGCCCCTGTTGCCAAGCAACGAGACTAGGATCGGTGGCAGCGGACAGCAGAGGAGGAAGTTCCCGGATGGTGCAGACATGGTTCCGGCACCTTGTTCCCTCTCGTCACATCCACAACTCCAAGCACAGGTCCACGCCGGACCATTTTTTTAATCCACCAAATCACATCAAGGTACTTCTAGAGACAGAGATACACAAAGCTAACACCACTGTCAATCTTTTTCCTCCACACGCTCAACTAAGTGCTTTTACACACAACGACAGGAACAGCATCATAATCCAGTGCTACTTAAAGAAGCTGCCCAATACTACTATACACTGCAGCTGAATTTAAACCCCCAAGCACTGCTGCTTTTTAATATTACACAAAATTAAAACTTTTTTGAAGCAAGAAAAAGAGCTTGGCAAAATATGTTTATAAAGACACTAAAAATAGGCAGGCATTTGTTACATAAATAAACCCTGCCAGTGGTAGTAGAGTACGCATATGAAGCAAAATCCTTCTGAGGGTCAATGTGGGCATGTTGGCTAGAGAAGAAAAAGAGCAACTTCAAACCGGAGTCCCCACTTCTGCCCTTGTCTGGCCATTAACCCCCTCCAAAAGTTACCTAATAACACAAATACAAGCCAAATGTGTCCATGAAGGTATCCACTAAATTACTCTGCTCATTACGCACAGCATATATTTTAAAAGTGCCTTTTATTAGACCAATAAATACATAATTAAAGACACTACAGGAAAGAACTTCTCAGTGTGACAATATTATGCATACAATGAGCATCCCACACAAACAGATTTTCACAGAAAATTGGGGTATCTTGCATTCTGGTTTTACTTACATAAGATTTTAAGAATATCAGGAAAATGTGAAGCTTTTTCTCAGGAAAACAGCAGCCTTATGGTGCTCCAGAATCCCAGAACACACTGTAGCTACAAAGACAACCTGTTACGACTCTCAAACTTTGCAAACTCAGTCAGAAGTTTCTTCAGCTTTCATTTATAAATGCCAATAAGGCTAATTTCTGTGACAATTGTTTATCTCCTACATTTGCAAAACACAAAATCATTGACCAAGTTTAAATAGTGTTGTATGTGCTGTACAACGGATGCAGGAAAGGTGAATGCATGCTGTTCCTCTGAACATTTACAAATCAGCTTTGTGGACTCAAATAACTGACCACAAAAATGTTAATAAACAATGTTCTGTTTTCAAAGCCAATAAGCTATGAACTTTCACCGACATTCATTGATCTGCTAAGAAAAAACACGATGCGAGTTCAAATCTTAACTGACCTCACCACTATAACTAGTTGTTACACTAATGATGACTGCGTATTTTTGTATGATTTGTATGATTTTACACTCTGCAATTTATGTTCTGCTTTTGAAAACAAAGGAGCCATTAAAATTACTATCAACCGCAGCTCTAACATTAATGGACACCTACCTAGAGGTACGTGGATTGTCAGAAACATTTAATCAGATATTTTCTACTATTTATATCAACAATAATAATCAATGGTATATTCCTCCATGAAACAATTTTCATCATTCTCTTTAGTCATGTTTCAGATTCACAACACCATGAAAACTCCTAAATTTTGAATTCATTCCTCAGATGTGATTAGTAATCCTCATGATCACATTCACTAGGACCACTTTAACTTGAAAGCCATTTTAAACAGTATATGCAACCTATTTTAATTCATTATAAAGTGCATACATATGCATAATATATTTTGTGGCTACTGCCATATATCAGACCAAACCAGTGGTTATCATTGGCCATAAATGACTGAAACCTGAATGAGAAATAACCACACAGCCTTCGGTGTAGTACTGACCTTACTAAAACACACCTAAACAGCCGAAGAGTCTTATGCAGCACTGTGCAATGTTCACGTAACAAACGACAGAGGTAAACACTTTTGTTTGAATAAATTAAGAGCTAAGGAGCAAGAGCTCTCATGTGCAAACATCTTGACAGTATTTAATAATAATGGTGTCATTTCCTGCACCTCTCAGCGGATTGTACCAGACCGGCTGAAGGTTTGACTGTACTGCCTAATGTGTGCAGAAGCATATGGCTGACAGAGGCGCATACAAAACACATTTAGGTTCAGGCTGTTCATGCTCAATAGCATCTTATTACATCCTGAACTAGCAAAGCCCTTCTGGAAAATACATTCCAGCTCTTATGTAGGCACAGAGAGGGTCAAAAGGGGTCTTGGCTTTCACATGACACAGTTTACCCATTATCCGTTCGGCAAAAGACAGACGAGTATCAGTCCCTCACTACACTTACATTTATTCATTTAACACATATTTCTGGAGTGGGGTTCAACACATTAGTGTAGCGCACGGTGCTGCCACCTCATAGCACCTGTGCTGTTTGGGTGCAGGTTTGAATCTGGCACAGTTCAAAGATGTGTGTTTCAAGTTCACTGGAGATTCTAAATTGACTATTGTGTGGGTGCCTCTTTGTATACATGTATGTGGACCCTGTCCCTACAATGGACTGGCATTGAATCCAAGCTTGGCTGGGGTGGCAGAGTGAGTAGCACTAGTGCCTTACAACTTCTGAACTGTGAAATCTGACTTGGTCTGAGTTTCATCTGAGTGCTCCAGTTTCTTGCCACAGTCCAAAGGTAGGTGTTTCACAAGGAATGGCAACTCTAAACTTTCCTTTCTCTGTATGTGTCTGTGTGTGTATCTGTGTGAGGGGGGGGGGACTGTTCAGGATGCGCCCTGAGTTTGCAGGATAGGCTCTGGACCAATGACACTGTGCATTGGACAAAGGGTTACTGATATTCATGAACTACAAATTTATCTACAAATCAATATTAAAACTATTTGCATCCATGGAGATGCACTACTAGTGAAAATACTCAAGTAGGGCATTCTGGTCTTCGTAAGAATTTCAATCCTGTAACCTCCTGAGTGCCACTTAGATGCCTGTTGCCACATATGTAATTTACACTAAAATCCTTCAATGAGCGTATTTATGGGAGCTGAAAACAGGTAATCATCTGAGACCTAGAAAACCACTCGATTTCACTACCATTCTAGTCACAGTACCTTGTCTGAGTTTTACAAAATGCAACTGAAGAAATTTTGTTTGGTTTAGGGGAGCTGTTTTTAATATTTCGCGTGATAACTAAAAACTTCAATGAAAGACATTCTACCGTTTGCAAATTCGTACCTGAGATGTGAAATGGAAGAAATTCAAAACATTTACAGTATCCTCCCATTAATCACAGATAATAAACCGGGAGGTGCTGACAGATTGTTTTGTCATTTGACAAGGGGGACGGCAGCATTGTCTCAGTTTAAGCCTTCTATATACTGGTGTGTAATTTATGAAAAAATGAAAAAAATAAAATAAAAATCTCACCATGGGCACCACATGCCTTCTGGCATTATACAAGAGGGTGGGATGCATTATTGCTGGTTTTAGTAACTGAGGAATATGTGGTAGGTACATCTATAGAAGGACTAGACTGAGCAAGATTCTCCTGACCCTCTGCCCTGAGAAATAAGGGGGTTCTAAGCGCTTGAATAAAAACCCAAATGATATTAAATCAGAAGATATGCATGCTTATGAATACACTTGTCAGAGGTAATGCTGCTCTGACAGGCCACACTGTTGTGACAGAACCTGGTACTCTGCTTGCAAACCATTATTCTCCAGCTCATACAGGAATACGGTCAATTTAACATGTAGAGTTACATAAGCAACAGCAGCAGCAGCAACAAAGCGGTACGCTTGACCAGACTTATCAGTGTTATGACTGGACAAAAAGTGTGTTGTTCCCTTAATTATTTAAACACCAATGGGGAACACGCAAAAAAAAGCGGTCACCTATATCCAGCCACAGCACAGTTCAGATCCACCACTGTGTACGCAACATTTAAGTATGGTTTTCACGTTCACCGTTTCAACATCCAAAACTAGTCTTGCAGGACTTATGAAAACTTCTAAAATTTCCCTGACTGAAGCCCTGTGAAATTACTGGGGGGAAGGAGGCACTTTAAAATCCTCACTATTCTGCCATCCTCCAGTCAGGGTATTATATTATGGTTTTGAAATATTTTAATTTGTACAAAACTATTTTTGCTTATTCCTCTAGAGTAGTCTGCCACTATTTCAGTGAATAAAAGAAACAATTTTCCATATAAATCCACCAACCTTCCAAACGGGACCCCCCGAGAGAGTCCATGTCTTCAACGGTATAATAGCTGTCTCCATTAATCTATGCCAGAGAAAACACTGTTTGACAACAGTAATAAATACTGCACACTGTCAAGTAGTAAATAGCTCTTAAATTCTCCGCTGCGAAATATAAATAACGCACAATGGATAATGAAGAAAACATTGCTAAGCAAACACAAATCTTTGCATAAAAGTAACTGGCAGTGGACACCATTTTTAAAAAACTCAATTTAAATTTGACTGTCGTACTAAGAGTACCGTGGTGTTGTTTTATCAGAACTTTTTCAAGTTATAAAAAACATTTCCATTTATGGGTTTTATTGCAAGGCCTTATTGAACCAGCTTTTAGTACTGCCTAATGAAAGGCACACATCTGAGACCAAATACTACTTCCTAGTTATTATAACCGCAGAAAGCATACAAAATACGTCCACTATTAACACAGAAAACTTTAGAATTCATCTCGAACTCCACATACATGGGCACCCTCAGTTCTCATGCATGGGAATGGGAAAACCAAACTGCTAAAATGCTTGTCTTTAACTGTTAGGTCTGCAAAATCATTTGAACAAATATTCTACTCAAAGGTAGCTTTTTTTGGTCAAATTTGGTGACACCACAGCCCCGGCAGCGTTAGTCCCCTGAGGACACCACACAGCCCAAACAGATGCCATTACTACGACCGAAGTCCAAGGTGTCCTGCTGTCCAATTTACTGTTTAATTCACCATATTGTACATTAGAAGGGAAAAGATTTCTTTCCAAGTGCCACCTTCCGTGGATTCAGGAATTGATGGACTGAGATTCGGACGGCGAATGATAAAAGTTTTGCGTGCATAGGGAAACTTGTGTCTAAAGACGGTTTTCGCGCCGTGTTTTCAGAGTCCGTACCTCAAGTTTACCACCCTGTTGTGCTCCATTTCTTAAGAGAGACAAAACCACACTCCTTACCACTTTATTACGCAATTCCCAGTGAACGAAAAGTCTGCATGTTTCTGATCCGCCAATGCCCATGTCAGCTCTTACGAATTTGACAGTTTGCCTTCAACGGGCTTGAGCAGCACCAACTCAAATGGCCGTAGACCATTTTTCATCTCGCGCGCGGTGTTCTCGAACCATTCCGTTCGCACCGGCTTGCCTCTTTAATAACTGAATCATACTAAGGCGAAATATATGATAACGCGCATGTTTGGGCGACATGGTGTACCTTATTTTCCTCTAAGAAACCCTAAAAAAAGACCGCAGAAGGGGCTCCTGTCCGCGAAGGCAGCGCCAGCCGGGCTCAGCGGAGAAGATTCCAGAATGTGAGCACACGGGGCGCGGGCGCGAGGAAACGTCGGCGCCACAAAGGCACCAAACGCGCTCATTTCATTGCAGGTCGTACGATTCCGCAGAAAATAACAAGAAAATAATCTATTGTTAAGTAAAGCGCTTTCGAAAACCGCTCGGCAGCCCCTTCGCTACAGCCACCGTGCGTGTGCGTTTCGCCCCGCCCAAGGCTGTGATATTTGTACTGTATAAATGTACGTATATGAACATAAAGAAGAAAACACGCTTTCCGCAAACACCGACTGGGTTTTACTGGCGTTGATCGGGAGCGTCGGGAAGGGGGACGCAGGGGACGTGGCGCGGTGTCGCGCCGCGCCGCCGCTCCTCGACCGGTCACTGCGTCACAGCGCTGAGCGGCTCGCCGTCTGGAAGGCTCCCATCCAGACACATCGACCGCCCAGACCCCGCAGTGTCCCTACCGCGCCGAGCCCGCGGCGGCGACACAGTGACAGTGACAGTGGCCGCCAGTGCCATTCCTTACCATTTTATTTGCAGCTGCGTCATAGTCCAAGTCTGAAGTTTTGAACGTGGCGGTGGCGTTGGACGGCATCGCCGAAATAATTTTAATTTTTTCTCTACCAAAAACCAAAAATTTAATTTTAAAAAATGTGAAAGGAAACAAAAATATTAAAATAACGTAGCTGTCGCCTCCTCTTTCAGTTCTTCCTTTCCCTGCAAAAAGAAGACGGATATATAAGATTCCCATGAAAGTTCACTAAATCAGCTGTGCAACATAAAGGCTTTATATTAAGTGTGAAATTATGTGAGGCGGACAACCATCCCGCGTTCACCTTCATATTGAAAATAAGCATCATTTTGTGACTAAAATGCATGTTTCATCGTGGCTAAACGCATTTCGAAACGGTGGCGTTTTACTGTGTCAAGATGACGTACTACTACTTATATACCTAATTCTTGCCGGAAAGCCTCATCTGAAATGTACCTAAATAATCTCAACCACTGGCTGCTTTCAAAAATGGACGAAGGGCTGTGGAGATTTTAAAACTCTTTTTACCCGCAGGGCGCAACGGTCACTTCGTTACGCGTTAAACACCCAAAAGAAACTGGTTTTGTAAGAAAAAATAATAATAATACTACTTTGAGAAATATATAACGCGCTAGGGACGTTTTAACCCCTTCGGCTATTAAAGCGCCCCTCTAGGCTTTAACATGGCGGTTGTCGAATCTCTGCCAAATGTATATTTTTTTTTTGCTGCCCCCCTCTCCCCTCCCCGCAGTTTTTTCCTCTTCTTTCCATTGAAATTTGTAGCGCAGAGGAGCGGAAAGAAAATATTTCATTTACACTAGAATGGAAATAAAATTCTTTTTCACCTTTTCGCTGGAAAAGGCTTACGATCGCGTAGGTGCGTAAGAGTTTCAATGAAAGATCCGCGTTTAAATGATGACGCGATGCGTTCGCAGTTTTCGGTTCATAAACTACAACAGGAAAATGAAACATTAACAAGTAGCTACACGTAGCTTCAACCATCTCCACGCTAATCTATACTTCAATATTCGTTTAAAAGAAAGAAAATGAAATGTGGCTGGATATAGGATAAACACGCACAAAAGTCGTCGACAGTGGAGATACTTGTCAGCTAGAAGGTGTGAAAATCAACTTTTTGGTCAAAACCAATTCACACAGTTGGAATCAAAACCAATCCTCTGCCTTTTAATTCAGGCCGACTTCTAAAATAGAATTTTTGAGGAAAATGCACTTTGGAAGGTTTTTTTTTTTAAATGGTACCGACCCTTTGTATATTTTACAAGAAAACTTTGGGGGGGAAGAAGCTGAGCAATAAATCAGTACGACCCAGCGCAGGGCTGGAATAGGATTCATCTCCACCTCCATTTCCACTAAAGGAACGCAGGAGTGGAGCAGCACCGTGAATTTGACCGCATTCTCTAATGTGTTCCAGCTCCACGTGTGTCTGATGTTCGGAGTAAAATAACGCCATTAAATATGTCCCACAGTCCACACTTCTGAAAGACAGCACTGAAATGAAAGAAGATCTGCAAATAAGCCATGAGTAAGTGTACACTTCCTGTGTCAAATAACTGTACTTAAATCCCCCACCTGAAATGTCTGGCCTGCAAAACATGAAGCGACTGGCATGCTTTCCAACTTTAAAAAACGTGCACCTTCATTTGAACCGCAGCTGAACCTCTTAGCTGCCGTGCAGCCTAAATCAGACACAAGCTCAACTAAAAGCGGGCAGCAAATTGCCTACTTTGTTCAAAATACATACTTTGTGTAGGTTTACTACACAACTCTGTTTAATTCAAGTCATTCGGGTAGTTAAAGGGAAACTGTTACTGTTAACAGTCTATGACCATAACCTTCTTTGTGCTGCCTTCAAAAGAGGGGAATTTTCACACAGGAAGTAAATTCCTCGCAAGTTCTCGAGCGCTGTGTATGAGAAGCAGCAACCATGTTCCGTATAAACATTTAACACCAAACCAAGGGAAAAGGTCAAGCACAACACATTCTTTTGCAGACAGCCCCGGCGTACGACAAATGTAAACCCGTAAGTGGCCCGCGACTGGTGTCACCCCCCCTACGAATACCACTTCCGAGCCCCCGAAACGTTCTGCGAGGCTCTGCATTTTTAGCTGCACTCTAACTTGAACACTTGGGACGCTTGATCATCGGATCCATTTTCAACTGTCTACGTCTACGCTTTTCAGTGGATTCATCTGGGCCCGAACAAAATGGCGCACGTGCAAGACTGGGCCAGTATGTAAAAGTAGGTGTGGGGGTGAGGGGGGGGGGCAGTTTGCTGGCATACTGGGTACCAGCATGAGCACCAGCAAAGGTCACAAGAAGGTGCAGGTTGTGAACTCCACACTATGTCCCGCAGTCTAGATCCCAACGTGCAACCAGTTCCATCCACGCACCATCCATGCAAATCCCATAGCCTACATGTCATGACCTGTCAACACGAACATAACGACAACTTACTTTCTTCTCTATTTTCTTTTCTTTTTTTTTTCTTTTTTTTTTAACTGTGCCAGCACACTCATGCGTGCTAAACTACAACGCTTGGGACAAAATAGCATAGCACAAATAAGTCTCGTCACATTATGAGGGTTCACGCACATGCAATGGCTGGCTGCAAGACCAACAACCACTTTTATGCACAGTATATTGTCGGCAAAGCAATAAAGGTGGACAGAAGCGTGTGTATAATAACGTTTGAGGCGAATTGGAGCAAGCGTGCAAGACATTCGGAGCAATGACACTTATTTTCGATTAGAAATGAGAACGCGTTTTTTTTTTTTTTTTCCCTCCCCCCCTCCTTTTTGAGGCACCGATCATCTGGCAACGTGAGGAAAACGCCAAGAGCGTCTGTCCCCTTCTCCGCAAAATGTCCCTCGTCCACGTCGCGGGGTGCCCGCGGCAGACACATCTGCAGCCGAGGCCGCCGCAACCAGGCGCCCACCCCCCTCCTCCTCCTCCTCCTCCTCCTCTCCCGCAAGCCAGGCGACCGCGCGCCCCGGACCGCAAACTAACTGTCACGGCACCGCGCGGCGCCGCGCCGGTTGTTGCGTTGCCGCCACAGCGCGCGCGCGCGCGCGAGAACAGGCACATTCGCCTTCGCCGCCGTCGCCGCCGCCGCCGCCGCTCGCGCCCCGCCTCTGTGACACATGCGACAAAATTCAAGACGCGTCTCTAAAAAAGCCGCGTTCAAGTTCGAGTGACGCTTCGAGCCCGCACATCTGCAAAAGCGCGCTGGATTCTCCCCGCTTCTCCACCATTAGCTGCCCTCTCGCCCCCCTCCTCCACGTCCAGCTGCAATTCGGATTTTATCTGTGCCCGCATTTCGGACCGCGGGAGCCGTCCCCGGCAAGAGGGCCGCTCGCCACGGACTCCAGCTGGCCGGAGTGCGTGAATCACAGTGTTTAGTTACCCGTCGCGCCAATCCCAGGCCTGACCCTTTTGGTGCACGCTCGCTCCCGGATCCTCCTGGCTGCTCCTCCCGTCCTCCTCCTCCTCCCAGCCGGCGAGGCCTCCTCCAGCCGTCCCGCTCCTCACTGCGGAATGCGGCGCGCCCAGCGAGCCCAAGAGCCCGCCCAATCGGTGACATCACCAAAAGCCGCCGCTCTGCACACAATTCCCCGATTCCGCGCAGCTCCGATTATTATTTTCCAGCTAACCTTGGTCCGAGGCGACTCCATTCGTTTCTCGCCGCCTAAACGCGGGGTAATAACGCTCCCGCAGCGGGAGCGGGACTTGAACCCGGAACCCTCAGATCACAGACCCATGCTACCTGTCCCGTGGTGGTCAACTCACAGCTGCAAGCGAATTTAACAGTGGCTTTGCTCTTAATATAAAGCAATCCCAAATGTGCTTCCAAAGTAAGGCTTGCGCCTCCCTAACCATTTCCATGCGAGATATTTAGGATGGAAGCTAATGCGCAGCCTTTCTTTAGTCTGGCTCAGGCCCATAAACCGTTGATCAGTTTAGTTTGTCAGTCCCCTCGCCTCTTAAATAGCAGCGATCGATGGAAGATGGCTTCCTTGAAGACAAGAAGGTACGGCACCAGCACATACTTTAGAACTACACCCCCAGTTTCAAAGCAGCGCATTGGAAATCCATCCTTCGCATCGATCCCATCACTTAGTGCTGTTTATATATGCATAAATGTCCCGATTTCTCATGGGTTCAAAACATACAAACAGTGGGATACTTGAACCCAGATACTCGGGAGTGACCGAGATTTAAATGATGTAATCACAAAACAGTAATGTTGTACGGTTGTACTGCGCCGTAGTTATTGCTCAGGAATGATATTAGAAATTCGAGTAGATTTTAAACACAGCAAACGCTGAACCTGTTGCTGGCACATTAATTATTAACGTACATCTCATAAATATTTGCTCGCAACATGATTTTGATGTCTGTATCTGTATCTACACTTTGGTGATAAAAGCTGCTGGAAAACCGTAACGCTCCGAGCCGCAGAAATGCAGCCACAAGCGAGAGTCCAAATTCCTTGACAGCCGAATTTCTTTCCAGCTCAGCGTGTTGTACCAGAACGCGGCGAGGGTCGGAATCAACGCGTTTCTTTCGGCGCTGCAGGACTTACGGGTAAGAAGAAATGAAAAACAGTTCCTCGCGCTGTCGTATCATGGCAGTCGAGGCAATTTGAATGAAATTCAAAACAATGATCATTGTGATTTAAGCATATATTATTCTTTAACCTACTCACTTACAGTGCAAACAATACTTTCTAGTAAAATACCTTTTGTACTAACATGTGGCATAGAACCTCAGCTAGACCCTAGCAAGGGGTGGTCAACCCCCACAACTCTCGTAGTGCGAGCGTGTGACTCAGCAGCCATCTTATTGACTCGGATAACCAGGGTAGTGTTTATCGATCATTTAGGAAAGAGCCATAAGACTTAAAATACACCCGCACACCTGTACAGGTCTAACTTGTGAACTTCCTTTCAGCACAGAGGCAAAAAATAATAATAAAAGTTCATTACGTCACAAACATACCGCTTCAGCAATAAGATACAAGTAAATAAAAGAAAATCATGGAATAGTAGTGATATTCCAATAACACAGTACTAGTTTACAAAGATAACCGTATCCTGAAGTTAAAGCAACTGCTAAAAAATTATCTGAGGTGTACTTAAGCATGGCAGGACACATTACCAGGGGCCTAAACTAAGGTAAGTATTAAGTCCATAATGAGCAAATACCACCAAACTACTGGAGTGAGCCTAGCAGGGTAATACTTAACCAGTAATTCCATCAGGAGCTAACACAACCAAACTACTGGGCAATACTAACCTTGAATCTCCCCTCAGCGTGACACCTCTGGACCCTTCAAAGGAGCAGAAGTTGAGAACCCAGCCTTTCAAAACTCCGTCGCTGGCTTTCCACTGGACATGCAAAACAATTTTGCGGTACCAAACTAAACATATTTAATATCAGCCGGCTTAAATATGTGAAAAGAGCAGAAACAAATCTAAAATGTGAAGAACGCACATAGTTAAGTCAACTGTATTTATTTCAACCTGACATTTATCTAATTTATTTGTTGTTGATATTTTTAAGGCCCCACACGTTGAGTGCTTCACACCTGATACTGCAGTGATCATACAGCATACAACTATAGGGCCAACATGGGCACGGGACCCTCAGTGTTCCCAGCGCTGGGCTCTTAGGACCGCCAAAAGCCCGAGTGAGCTCACCGGCGTCCGACGTCCGCATTCACGCGCTGCTGCTGGTGATGGGACAGTCGCAAACCAGAATGATGAGTCCTGACGTGTCCCTTCCCCGCTTGAGGACTAATATCTGTCCCTGGGAAAGTGCAGTTGCATGTATGAGCAAATCTCCCAATTGTAATGTGACGCTACAACATATTATTGACTCAGACAAGCTCGAGTTCCATATTTCTTCCAAACTAAGATAGCACAAAATTTTATTTTAATGTTACGTAAAAACGTTAAAGTCTATACATTTTTATTTGAAGTATCCGCAGCTGTAACTGTCCCCCAAATCCTTGTGTCAACAGCCCTGTGCCAATTATGACTCGGGGTGATAATCGGCTTTTTGGACACCGCACGCTGGGACACGCTCACATATGCCTGCTTCTTATAAACTTCCTCCAGCTTTAGGACAGAGGTTTAGGCCTGAGTCTAATAACTGTCAGGGTTCTGATGTGCAACCATGTTGCAGGGACTACAGACAAATGGCATAAGGGGCAGCATGTAGCGTTGAAGGAAATGAAGCATGATGTGAAGTCCTGAGCAGAACATGTCCAGACAGTAATGAAGCTGTAAAAATCTGGCAATTTCCGTCTAGAAATGCTATATAAAATGCACAACTTCAAAGTTCTTCTGCATTGACGCCACACTAGCATGGAGCGGCCAGTTTTCCCGCTATGGTGTCCCTGGTTCACTTTAGGGTCTACCCACCAGGTGGAGAAATGGGTTTTACACTTTAAGGATGTCTGACAGCGAAGCTTTGCGCAGAGCAGAGGGCCACGCAAAGCAGCAGTTCATTCAGGGGCATCCATGTGTCTGAGACCATGTGCCCTGGTGCCCATGTCCAGGAGAGCGAAGCTTCAGGTTTTCTCTTCATGTTCAGCTTGAAAGGACTGACTGAGGGTTGGTGGTGGACTGATGAAGACATCTAGTCACCATAGGTAATGTATCTGAGACAGCTTTTGAATTTTCAGTGATATACACAGTCCAGCACCTACTGGACTGCACCTCACCTGTTAGCAAAGCAGCTTTTTTTCTTCTTTTTTTTTTTTTTTACAGTAACCATTCTCTGCTTAAATTATTTATCAAATATAATTAATTTTAATCGGAATGCCCCGTGTAATTATGAGATGCACGGATATGCTGATGCACATATATTGTCCTTAACAAATATATATTTTGAACAAAATTAAATAGCAAACACTGACAGCACTGCTGGTAAACTCGTGATGACGGTCTCAAAAACCAATGTTTGGAAAGTCACTTAGACTAAGAAAATGGCATTTTTTGCTATTCAGCAGATATCAGTTTATTTCAATATTTCAACAGGAGTGTTACTGGGGCGGCATGCAGTCGTGGCGTTGGAGCTGTTTTATACTTGCAGCTGAAAAAACCTTGACTCGAACCCCACCTCGTGCCGTTTCACCTTTTTTAAGGTGCTTAGCCTGAGCTGCTCCAGCAACAACTACGTACAGTATTTGGATAAATAGGTAAACAGTCGTAAAAGCTTAGTATGGAAACCTAACATCGAATGTGAAGTGTCACCTAGACGAATAAATAATAAATGATCAGGGGAGCAAATCATGTAAACACATGGATCTGTCACCTGAACGTCCTGCTGTAGGATCCATGAGCAAGATGGTAATCCTGAACTGCCTCAGTAATAAGAAACTTTGACTACATATACAGTACAGCGCTGGTAGAACTGCTGGTAAAAAGACTTTTCGATAAAAGCACCGGCCAGGCAAGAGTATAATTATAATAATGAAAGAAGCGAGCTGTTCCAGATGGTTGCATTTACATTCTGTTAGTGCTGTCTGTCCATACTGGCACAAAACAATGTGTATTTGTTCATTATAATAACTGAATATATGTTCCCAATCTGAACACGTGTTCTTATGTGTGGTTTAACAGATAACTCCCGAATAATCAGGCGTCCGCAGTCGGCATTGCGGCTGACGAAAGGACGGATGTGACGATGGCGGGAGGAAGACTTTCTGGTTGGGGCCACGTCGGGCCTTGGCTTCCCTTGCTGGAAACCTGAAATGCAGGTGTCATTTTATTGCCTCTTGTTAAAGTGATTTGTGACCTGGGAAGCTCTGATTTGGGACACTTTATCTTCACTGGTGTAAGAGCAGCCCTTGACCCCTGCATATGTACTCAGTTCATTATCATTCAGGTCAATGGGTTTGTAATGACATATTCATCTTTAGGATTAGCCTATAGTGTCTTCTTGAAGGCTTTTATCGTTGCCCAAATAAGAGGCGGTCTTTGTAGTTGTCAAGTTATTCGAGCGCCATGGAGGGGATGCCATTGGCTCCGATATTCATCTTATCGAGCGGGATCTTCAAATGCGACGTAAACACGACGCAATCATCTTTCTGCTGTTTATCATTTCATCCTTGGTGCTCATGGGGAGTTTATGAAGTTTGCCTTTTTTTTCCTGTTTAAATGTAATAGTGTGTCAGGTTGCCACTGTAACAACATGGCGTCGCTAATGGGTGGGGTCGGTGTCTGGGTGGAGGACCGCCTCCGCTAGGTTGAGAGGATTAAGTTGGTTTCCCTGGAGTTGGTTTCTCTGAGAGAGACCGTCTGCTGACGTGGGACCGCTCTTCGGTGGTCATAAATAAGATTGAACCCTGCGCCTCCGGACCCAGCCAGAGCCCCACCGGAGCTACGGCGGACGGAGAGGAGACTTGGGAACCAGAGGGAAATGGCACATCAATATTCATGAAAATGCTCCGTAATGACAACCTGTCTGACCTAATCCTTCAGACACTTTAATCCAATAGGTCCCTTAATACTGTTGAAATGAGACACTTAGGGTTCTGCGCTGTCTGAGGTAAATTTCCAAAAGAATAATTATTAGTGCTGCCCACCCTTTTTTTGTGCATGCACCACTGCATTGCTGTGACCCAGCTGAACCAAATCAAGTGTCCTATTATTTGAAATACCAGCTGACTTCCAAAAGGAGCTCCGTGTGTCCTGTTTAATGGATACAGAGCCAAAATTTGAGGTATTATGCAATCAGCAACCTGTGTTTCCTGGAAACATCCAGAAAGAAGGACTGAGACATTATAAGAAGTCCTTTAGCACAGCACATTGTCCAGGGCCCCGCAACCTGTGCTGTCCAAAGCACGGCCTTGTCTGAAGACCTTCTAAAAATTCGAGTTTGTTTGGAACAGTTTTGTACTGGGAAACCAGCTGGGCTTGCTTCTGTTTTACGGCAAAATTCAGAAAGTGACAAAAAGCGAAGGCACAAGACCTTACACAGCCCACAGTGGATTCACCAAGGATGTGAATGAGAAGGAGTGGAGGACGACTCTAATGAGAGGTCATCGCTAGAGTGGACCGAGGGCAACAACCCCGCCGCCCCCATTCGGTGACATCGCTGTTGTCGGAAATGTCAGCATCACCGCCAGGGCCTCGGAAGGCGGACCTCCAAAGAAAGCGATGGGAAGTCCATCCTCACCTGCTCACACGCGTCTGACCTAATGAACACTACAGACATTTTAAAAGATTGGCACGGTGCTGGCAAACATTTGCTTTTACTTTTTGTTTGGCCCTGTGTGTTGCCGGGGGTTCCCTGTAAATTCAAACTCTTGGGGAACCGGGAAGAGCCGCATGCTGGGTAATTTAATAGAAAAAACCGAAAACTTAACTAGAACACCGGTAGCCATTGCTAACTTGGCAAATTGACGCCACACGTTTTTTATACAACGGGGCGAACGCTCAAAGGTTATGCGTGTTAAACAGCGCAGAAAATGTCACAGTAACACATTAACACGCTTTCGTCCGTATTAATACCGCAATAACCGTTTCCTCTAAAAATGTTGTCCTACTAAACTTCGGTCTCAGTATTTCTGTCTTTTTCTGTAGCTGCAACTATGCATTTGAGCCCTAGAAGCACTGCGCTCTGCACCACCAGCAAAATGACCCACAGCCCAGCTGCCATATCTGTAATATTTCCTCTTTAAGTCGCAGAAGTTTGTAGAAGTTTAACTGGAACAACTCCTTGTGGATGATGTAATTCCTCCCCCATTACAAACAACCAGTCAGCCAGAGTTAAACATTACAGCGAGACAAATGTCCACTAGTAGTGGCACTTGATAACGAAAAACCAAGTTTGCCTAGAAAAATTCGCAAGATTTAAAAAAAATAATAATAAATAAATAAAATTTCTCTATTTGATCAATGATGCCTTGTTTCCGGGATGGAGGATTCACATCCAAACTGTTTCCTTCCACTTGAATGTGCATTTGCGCTGGCCTTACGCTGCTTATGTCATGCAGTTACGGCAGCTAATTCTTAGTTTCTTAGTTCACCCCAAATGGCAGACAGCGCAAACATTCACCGAACGCAACAGCACAGCACAAAAAGTACAGAAAATGTTAAGTCATTCACAGCCTCCGCCCACTAAATGCTTTAGCATGAGCTGTTAGTATCGCAGGCTAAGGCAACGCTGTCTATGGATGGGAGGACGTTCGCCAGGGTGCGGAGGGGCCTTGAAACCCTTTTACAACTGTTACAAATCCCTCGAGCAGCATTAAACATCCGCACGACTTTCAAAAGCAATAAAAAAATAATCAAATGTTTTACTGGTCCAAGCACAAACGTTCTGTTTTTTTCAATGTCTGACGAAAAAGAAAAAAAAAAAAATCAAATTCCCAAATATCGGACATTTCAAAAGGGGAAACACTGATATGCGCGCATAGTTTCCACGCTTGCCGAGATCCGGTGGGCGATGCCAAAAATTGCTCGGGAGCTCAGGCTCGGGGCTTCTCACCGTGACTCACATAAGCAGGTCGACCCGCCGCAACCCACCCTTCACGTCGGTAATCGCATCTGCAGGCTTCAAACGCTGCCGCGTACAGACAGCAACCGCCACCAGGAGTCACACACACATTGTGCAGAGATGACAAGGTATAGTTTCCCCAAGGCCAAATGTTGCTGGCAGCATGCAAAAGTGCACACTTTGGATATTTATTAATGTCATTATTGTTTGTATCTTTAACTGACTAGATGTATTATGAAAAACTGAGTTCTGGAGGACATCAGCTAGTGATCCAAACCTTGGACATGCAGGTCAGTTTTGTGTGAGAGTCCTTGGTGTCATTTTCAGCCAAAGCAGCAGATGCTGTAGATATTCACAACACTGTGTTTCAAGAGTGTAAAACCACAGCTTCCCAGAGCTACAGAGCTGGTGGCTAACAGCTTCCGCTGGTACCTAATCCCCCTGCCGAGGAAGACTGAGCTACAGGTCAAAGTCCACTGACTCGGTGCTCTGTGATATTTACATTCTGTTCGGGCGGCACCTTCCACTCAGCTGCTGTCTGTTTTCTTCTCACTTTTTGTTCTGTGAACATCCGTTATTCTCGTGTAGTTTTTGTGATTCTTCAAAACATGCTGGTAATAACTGCAAACATTTCAGTGACAAACATCCCAGTGCCATAGTGGTGAGCTGCCCTGTCCCCGCTGGTGGGCACCCCGATGCCAGTCCCTGTGGAGTGGTTACCCATTGTTGTGTTGGAGGCCTGTCTTCCCTCAGGTGGCTGTCCTTGATGGGGTCCCCGTCATGGTTTGCAGGCTGGCTGCCTGCAGAGCTCTGTGTGGAGCAGGACAAGAGCTCTGTCCTCTAAGTGTCTCGCATGGGAGTGGCTCATGGCGCGTACGCTGGAGGAGGTGTGTGTCTGAACGCAGGCCTCCTGAGCGTGCGTGGGTGTTTAACCAGGGAAACACTGCAAAATTGTCTACAACTGAACTGGGAGAGAAAAGGGTTGCAAAACGCAAAAGCTGACATCCGTACAGCAAGTCTCCCGAAACTGCCCTCTTTTGTCCACAAGTGGAAGGAAAACAGAAACCAATTCTGTGCCACGGCTGAACGAACAGAAAAACCGATATTAAAAATGAAAAGAATGTAGACCTGGACAAGTAATAGTTATAATCTTGTAACTGAATTTTTTCTTCACAAGCTGAACGACAAATGGTTGCACAATAATTGCAAAGCTTATTAGGAATGTGGCAACGTGTCCAGATGCCTCCAGTATCCACACTCCTTCTCATCGTTTTACAAAGTTAACATCTTAACCCATTTTTCTCCTAACGCTTCCACATGAGAAGTGGCCGTAATTGGTATAATTTGGTGCAATTTTCTTTCTTTCCTGATCCATAAGCTTCTCTGCCAGCACGTAAAGTATCGCTTTTATTCTTTAGACGTGAGCTTTTCATAAATAGTTTTTTTTTTTCCCTCAATCTTCAAGGGAGCAAAGATAAAACTGTTTTATTTTCATCTTTCTACATTATTTTGACATTTCCGTTCCTGGTTTTTTGGACGTCCTGGCGTAACCTGTGGTCTCGCAAATGAGTTTGTCAGCAAATGGGGTGCAGAAAAGTTTGAGGTCCACGCCAATCTGTTTTCTCAAATCAAATTGCCCCTGGGGGGCAGGAGCTGCAGCGATTCTGTCCCCCGTTCCCTGACCTTGACACAGTCAGCACCGGCAGCCGCCGTGTGTCGGACGCCCTTGTCAGCAGCGGTCCGGTAAAAGAAAGGCCTCTCCGTCACCCAGCCGTGCGGATTTCATTGGCAGGAAAGCGGGCACAGCGCCATCTAAATTGCAAGCCGATCTGATTCTGGTACACAGGAAGGGATCGGCTTTTCTCCCCTCACTCTCCTTGGCATACATTTGCCCGTTTTTTTGCAGACGAGCGGACCAATAAGCAGTTCCAGGCATAGCGCCGGCCACCCCAACCCCCAGCCACCACCGGGGGCCCGTTGGAGACCCAGCCAGCCTCGCTTGACTCCCCATTAAAATTCGGTCCACGTAGCGACTGGCTCTCGCTGGCTGTCAGCCAGCGCCTGGTTCACTGTAGCTGTCACCCGGCTCGCTTCCGCCTGCTCGCCGCACGTGTTGATGGAGCCGCGCTATTAACAGCCGAGGGCTGCAACTGAAAGGCCCTGCGTCTCCCCCAGCTCTGACTACCTGGCTCTCAGCAAGCAACGGGTGGCAATAATAAGAGGCAAAACAGTGCGCGAAAATAAAGATGTCTGGCTTCATCCCCTTCCAGTTTCCTGGGAAAAGTGGGGCTTAATGGCGGCTTAGTGCCTGCCGGTTAGTCGGGTACAAACCAGAGCTGGAATATAAACGTCACTGCAATGACTGCAGACATTAATAAGGAATGTAAACCAGCATCTTTTCTGCTCGAAGCCTCCCTACCTTTCCTTTTACATTTCATCCAGCTTTACTGTCATCTTGGGCTTTTCCTGCAACAAAACGGCACAACAAAAAATTCTTAACATATATTAGCGATTAAGTCACTGGCAATTCAGTAGTAATCGGGCAAAGAGCCACCTTACTTAACCCTACAGTCATATTTTCTGCCCTCTGGTCCCCGAACACGGTCCCCTTGCAGTTAGTTTTACTGGATTTTCTAACAGAACTCCTCTGAATTAATTATTAGATATGAATAATTTCAGAATGAAATTTGATAGTCACACTGTGACTCTCAACTGGAGGGGAGCAGCCAACAGAGGCAGTAGGGATGGATTTTATATTCCATATAACTTGAAAAGAAATTTGCTATCGTAATAACCGTCTGTTGCGCTCGGTGTGAGTATGTACTTTGGAAAAAAATGTTCAAAATGCAATATTTGTGTAAAAAAAAATATATATATTCCACAAAACTATTTATTTGGAAAAGAGAGTCCGGAACCATCCCAGAGTGCGGAACAAACAGGGAATTTTGCTGGACCAACAGAGAGTGCTGCATTCCATCGCACTTGTACCACAGTTCTACAATATTTGGCTGGTAGTCAACTAGTCAAATATCTTAACTCCTTACAAGCACTAAAAAAATATGCAAATATAGGATTTGTGGTTTATAATGATGGTGGTTGTGACCTTGTAAGAAGGACACTTTGCAGTAGTTCAATGGCCTACAGAGAGGACTGGTTGGACGGCAGCTCCTATTTCACCACTGAAGACGTCACCACCTCCAGCAGTTGCAAATGGCCACGCTGTTCCACTTTGAAGAAATGCTGTTTAGTCACACTTTGTCCTGCAGTTCACTGACTGCCCGGTGTGCCAGGTACATTGCCTTCATCTCAGCCGCTGTTTACTCTTCTAGCCTGAACTAAACACAAAGGATCAAGTGTTTATACTTGTAGTCACATCTGAGTCTTTAGGGAGAGCACAGGGCTGCAGGGGAGCCTTCAGCGTGTTCGGAATAAAGGAAGTTAGATGGAAGTTGGCAGGATTCCCCGGCAGAACACAATGCGGAGCGCCATTGCTGCTTGGCGTAGATCTGCGGCTGACAAAAGACAGAAAAGAAGGAGGCCGACTGTCGAGCGGCACAGCGCCACCGTCTTCCCGCCGTTCAGGTCCGGGACTCGCTTATTCAAAACAACAAGCTGCTCGCGTAAGTCTGGCTGCCTGGAGATGATTCACCTGCCTTCAAATGGCCGGGCAGAGAAGGATTTACCTCCGAGTGCCTACGTCACCTTCCGTGTAACCATGGCAACAAGAAACGCAGCTGCAGCGGTACCCTGGCTCACACAGTGGCGATGAAGAGGTTGGGGGGGGGCTTTGCTGCAGACAGACATTTCGATTAATCCACCATAAATAAAACAAAATATTCTCATATGAACACAAAGACCAAAATTATTACATCGAAGGAGTGATACGTGGCCCCCCATTAAAGACAGAATTGATTTCTCTGCTTTGCATTCAAACGTGCCTTAATAACAGCTCCTAATTACCATACAATAAAAACAGAAGCAAAGCCGAGCCACGAAAACACAAAGAACACAGGCTGCGCATTTCAATGACACAAGATGAAATCGGGAGAAGATTCTTGATGCGGCTTTTCTTGTTTCACAGTTAACGGTCAACTTGGGACAAAAGACTGGCATTCTACTGCTTACTGGAGCAGTTTGGCTGCTTCTAGCTGCCGTTGGGGTCCGGGTCACCGGCTGGGTCGCGCGGTAAATCACAGCACTTGGAGCCGATGCTGCAAAGCGTAGAAACACACGCGACAGCTTCAAAATCCTGTGTTGTTTTTTTTCCCTTTTCTCCAGTTTCCCCAGTGAACAAGCCGAGCAGCGCAAGTGGGAAAGCGCATCTAAACCTGGCACATTCATCTCGCACATCACGTACGATATAGGTAATATCTGCTGCAAAATATCAGCCGGAAACAGCAGGATGCAAAAAAATACGGGATGCAGGCGCAAATGCAGAGGAAGAAAAAAATAATCTCAAGGCTTCCAAAGTGTAGGTGTAAAAGGGGAAAAAATAGAGTAAAATTTGCCCGTGACGCTGTGGTGAATATTTTGCAGGAAGCCTCTCTGCTTTGCTCCGAGCTGCATAACAAACCTGTTTACAAGCCTCTTAATTACCCGGTGCAAATTTCTCCATAGGGACCGATTCCATTTGTTCTGCCTGTTTATAGTTTTTTAGTTCAAATACATTTTATGACTATGAACCAAAAGCACCCTATACAGCCCGCTGCATTCGGCACAGAGTTTGTAGTTTACAAGAACCAGACGTGCCTAAAGGTATTTGTGGAAAACGGGTAATTTAGTGACTAATTTCTCTATGTATTGTTGCATAATGTGACCTACATGTGAGAGCAGTAACAACTGGAAGGATTAATGATGGGATCTGTTTGATAGCAGGAAAGAGGATGTTGTTTTGACTGCACAATGTGTGCGCGCGGGCCGGCTCGGTGCGTGAAAGGTGCCACGGGGCCATCGGCCGCATTCCTCCGCAGCGGTGTTCGGAGCGATGGCCGGCTGTGATGCCCTGCGACTGCGTAGGCAGAACCCGCGGGCAGCAGATGCTCTCTCAGCCGGCTGTGCCAGCACCACCCGCGATGCGCAGCGGCAGGGCAGGAAACGGCCATGTCGGGTGCAAGTCTGCTCGTGAGATGTCACTCTGAGGGAAAGATTATTCTGGCACAGGGATGGCAGTCAGACAGTGGCCCACAGGCCGTCCTCCCTGCTCGCTGTCTCTGTCCTGTTTGGTCCATGTGTCTTCTTGCCCGTTGTAGGGAGACGCCAAATGCCATAGCGCCTTTAATAATGTTTAGCAAAACAATAATCCTGCATGGTACTGCAGTCTGCACTAAGCTCCGTGTGTGTGTGTGTGTGTGTGTGTGTGTGTGTGTGTCTGTCTGTCTGTCTGTCTGTCTGTCTGTCTAACCACCTGGGACAGGCTCCAGATTCTCTGCCACCCCCTGATGCAGCCAGACCTGAGCACAACAGGGAGGGAGACAGTCAGCCGTGTCCACTGGGCACCTTGTGCTGACCCTCAGACCCCTGGAGGTGGGAGGGACACGCATCCCCCAGCAGGTCAGCCCAGTACCAGTGGAAGTGCTCGCTGAGTGACAGAAATGACATTACAGCTGAAGCCAGGGAATGGACTGCTAAGCCGTCCGCCTTGGCCCTGCTTCATGATGGCAGTGTGTCTTCGCTCACTGAAATTCTGAGGCGTCAACACTTGGGCAGCTTGCAAAAACTGCGCACCTCTAAATAATGCTGGCAAGTGTCTGCATGGGTTGGTGGCTGTGATGTCAGGGGCAGAAACACGCTCATTTCCACAGCCAGACAACTATTGGCGAGCCTGGGTTCTGGACACTTGTGGCAAATTTGACCCAGCCTGTTTTGTCGGGCTCTTCAGAAATTCCCATCTTTAGGCTGCCTTTCAAGACAATCCTGCCTGCAGGCACAACAGAGATCAGAAAAAGAGAGACAGAGGTAAAAGAAAAAAAAAGACATGAAAAGGGAAAAATTAGAACCAGGAAAGGGGCACAGCAATAAAGCAAAAGAAAATTGGAGCGATTATAAAAATAAAAATTTAAATATACCATTGTAATCCACAGACCAAAGACAATGAAAGGTTAAAAAAAAAATACAGGCAACGGAACTACTAGCAAATTCTTTAACAGCAAATAAAGTGAATTAAATAACTAAAGGTATTTGTGTTTAAACTTAAATGGCAGCGATATAATAAACAGAATTCAAATGAACAGGCAGGAGAACAAACCCATCTTGGGAAATCTGGAGAGCAGAATGAGGAGTTATTCCGCAGGGCAAAGATAGCAAAGACCACGATTACAGCTGTTCTTCAAAGCTTCACACTGCCAGATAACCAGCAACCACCCACACAGTCTCCCTCTCTCTCTCTCTCTCTCTCTCTCTCTCACACACACACACACACACACACACACACACACACACACACACACAAGGACAAAGTGGGCCCACTCCCCCGCTTGGTTTCCTCAGAGGTTAATTAATACCCCTGAAAAATTAATGATGTCAATTTGCATTAAGTGGAAAAGTCCCACACACACTCACTCACACACACAGACACACACACTCACTCACACAGACACATACACACACTCACTCACACACACAGACACACACACATACACTCACTCACTCACACAGACACATACACTCACTCACTCACACACACAGACACACACACTCACTCACACAGACACATACACTCACTCACTCACACACACAGACACACTCACTCACTCACTCACACACAGACACACACACATACACTCACTCACTCACTCACACACACATACACTCACTCACTCACTCACTCACTCACTCACACAGTGAAAACCTTACTGCTGACCTTTACGCTTTATGGATTAAAAATATATTTTGAATTTGTAGCACACATACAGCACACACCTCATGTCACCACACTAAGCTGGCAGCTACAGTCTGCAGCAGTCACGTACAGTGCAGTCAAACTTGCCCAGTCCAAAAAAAACACAAAAAATGGATGTTTGCAAAGATGAAGTTCGGCATATCTGGGCCCTACTGCTCAGTGTCTGTCACACAAATAGAGAATGAGTGTATGAGTTGTGCCTGTGTGGGTCCCACTGACCAGCATGGATTTTTAGCAAGTCCATCAGGATAACTATAGCGGAATAGTCCAAACATGTTATAGTCCTTCAGAGCCATAGCAAGGTTGAGAGTCCTTCATTCTACAGCAAGATCTCAGCTAAAAAACACATCTCGGCCTTGTGCAAAAACTACAGGGCGAAGAAGGAAAGACAAGATGACTCCATCTGATGACTTGAATGTAAAACATTTTCAGTTATCAGAAAAAATTATTTCCTGCAAGTGTAGTCAAACATTTGACCGATACAGTAAAAAAGCATTGACAGCACCACTTAAAGGCACAACAGCTCCAGCAACATGAAAAGTATTAAAACGTAGCACAACTATATTTGTTTTTCCCTAAGACAAAAATAAAAAATTCATTCAGATGAACTGATCATTTGGCCAGAAAAGTGATCCAACCCTACCAGTGACCCGCAGCACCCAAAGGTGCCGACCATGGATGGAACCAAGTGGCCATGGAGCTGCATCCTCGGTCCAAATCCTTCTTCCTCAGCTGCGAGGTGTCTGCTGACGGAGGTTTTAAACATGCAAAGCAGGAGAAAGAGAAGCACTGAAAGAAGGGATTGACCAGCCACGTAGTGCCGAGGTGATTTTAACCCTGCAGCTCGTGCGCTATGGTGACTGACAGAGGCCCGGCGAGGGTGATCGCCACAAAGATGGAAGGGCTGAACCCCAGTCAACCTGCAGTGATTTAGCAACTACATTAAGCTTCATTAACAGCTCAAATATTGACTCCGATGTGTCAATACGGAAACATCTCACAAGATGCTGGGTGCAGTTTGTCTTTGGAGGCTTCACACCTCTTAAGAACAAAAGATTAGTTTTTACTGCACACTTAAAAAATATCAAAAATGAACTGTGGGCAACCGAATAACAGACTATTTATACAAGACTGTGAAATGAGAAGAACAGAAGCTCCTCCCTGGAAACAAGGACCGAGGGACTTTTTGGTGCCGCTGAGTGATGTTCCATGATTTAACAGAGGCGTTTACCGCCCTGCTCGAATGTGTACATCACATCACGGTATTTCAGAGTTATTTGCATCAATAGCTCCCGAGCTGTAAATTACATATAATAAGTTGACACTTTGCAGCTGCTTATTTTTTAGTCTCATTTTCATCTTAGCTCTCCATCTGGATTCCTGTCTATTGTGAAGAATCGAGACATCAGGTGATTCTGTACGGTATGAATTAAGCTAGAAGATCCTCGTGTCACTGAATTAGTCAGGCGACGCAACGGGGTGTGTGAGCAGCGAGTGGGAAACTCGTGAAGCGGGAGCTAAGGCGAATGCATCGTGTCATTATGATCCCGCCTGGTCTTTAGCGCCACTGCTTGTGGCCTTCGCTCTGCTCCCCAGCCAGGGTCTCGACCTCAGCAACCCAATCACAGCTGGGCCTCTGGAAAGGAAACCATCGCCGCTCAAAGAACAGATGCTTACACGCCTTTGAATTTCTAGTACAAATTACATGTACGGGAGACAAATATGTATTTTCGGTCTGTTAACATGCATTTGCTTTTACTTAGAGCTTTAACTCATATTTAGGTGGGATCTTTATCCAAGGCAACTTTTAGCATAGATACACTGACTAAAATGACTATAACTATTTATTCGTCCATACAGGAGAGAAATCACACACACACACACACACACACACACACAAGGAGGTTACCACCATTTCAGCATAGAATAACTCAAATCATTTCACTTCATGAGAATCTTAAGTTTCTCCCAGTTCATCGTGGGTTAATCCCTTCAGTGTCATACCGGATTAAATTTATACTATAACCAGGTAATGGGATAAGTGGCTGAGGATTCGGAACACATTCAGAAGCGAACTGTCCTTATCCACCATGTAATCTGTTACACAAAATGCAGCGGCTTCTTGGCAAAGAATTTAAATTTTTTGATTTGAGGACAAGTTGAAACAGAAAAGATTTCAGGCTTTGTATGATCAGCATCAGCGTAGATGAGGTCCACGCCACAACGGCGAAGCAGGGCTGTGATAACCAGGCAAATTGCACATCTTTCCCCACAGCTCTGTTGCGTAGTGGTGGTGCGAGCCGGTCTATGTGACGCACTTTGCACTTTCTTATCGCACACTTGACTCCTGAAAGCAGGTCTTGCCTCACCTCCGGGGTTACACACACCACCTGGGGCAAATAAGTGGAGGAAAAACACTAATGGCGCTCTTTTTGTGTGCGATAAGTGAGCTGTCATGAGAACAACACGGCACTCCCAAAATGTACCGAGGCTCAGGGTTCTTAGTGTGATCATAAACAGCCCTTTAAGGTCAAACCAGAGGGCTTAATGTAAACTGGCCCACTCTGCCTCTTCTCTGCGATGAAGCACCGCAGCCCCAATAAAGAGAAATGGAGATTTTACAGTGGCGCCGCTCATTGTACGGTACAGCTGGCCTGGATGAAAGGTGCAGACAACCTGGGGCTGAGGCTGTGGTTCATGCCGATTCAGGGAGCGGTCGCGTTTGATCTCTGTGTTCAGCTGCACCGCAGTGCCTCCGGGAGCAGCTTCGGTCCTGAGATGATCATGAAAACATCAAGTCTGAGGCTGACAGGTAAACCCCAAAGTCCTCCAAGGCAGATCTGTTCACACGGCCCGTCTCAGCGTGCGGGCCAAACCACTTTCCCCGCAGCGTCATCCATTATCCACAGTCAGTTTCTGCCGGTTCCTCTGAGCATGACCGTTGCACGCTGCCGTGCGGTTTATGCTTGAGTTTATGGCTCAAGTCGTCTTAAACCGACAAACTGCTGCAGCATCGGCAGGAAGAGGTAAATGCTCAGTGCCGGAGCATCTGAAGTATGCATTTTACCGCAGATATTCTCCTGAGCCCTCCCCAGGGGAGCTGACATGAACCCTAAACACCAAGTGACCCAGAGCTGTAGCTGAGATTTCTGTTCCAGCAAGGAACCTGACCGTAGTTTTCTGCTCTCACGAACACGACAGGCGAGCCCCCCTCAATTCATCATCAACGTCTGTTCATCAAAACCAGAACATTTATCAATGATGCAGACAACAGACACCGAAAGAGCACAAATATTGACCTTTGGCGGTAAATTCACATCTTGCACGAGACTGATGGGGACATATACAGAATTAAGAAAGCGATGAAGGCCACGCTCCTTTAACTGCTGGTGGTGTCAAATAAATCATCACGTCTGAAGCCATTTTAACTTTTACGAACAAAGTAAGTGCTACTCATTTTAAATGTTATGAATCTGCACATACAATTTTTGAAGAAATATCTCAATGAAACACACCGGGCATTTGGAGTGTGTCCATGAATATCTGTCAGAAAGAAAAGAAAATTATGGGCAAGCTTGCCTATTTTTGGATGAAAAGAATTTCCTAATTAAAATAATCCTTTTTCGAACTTAAGAAGTGCGGAAAACCTGCAGCCGCGGCGCTGGAGGGAAACACGCCATTTGTATTCTGACTGCAAATTGTGTCAAATAAGGTGGCAATTTTTGCTTAATTCTAATGTGAAGTTAATGGTAAATATGTAAAGCAGACAGGCTGGAGTGTTTGTGGTGCACTTAATTTATAAATCATTCATGTTCTTTGTGGAGGCCGCGCGTTTAGACCGGAATGCAGACTGAAACCCTCGAGTACGGAGCTCATTCAGAACTCGACGGGGGGAAACAGTGCAGCATTTGAATGCAGGATGGGCACCGCTGTGTTGTTCTTTGCTCTCTTGAGAGAACAGACAAGTGGGAATTCCAGCCCCTTGTTAGGAGGTAACACACACACACACACAGATGAACGCATGCACGCACAAAGGAGGTGCATTGGCCAGATAAACGCTCCCCCTGCCGGCCAAATACACATTTTCTCCTGTGGAGAAGGAGCCGTTAATGTGGCGTCCGCACTGGTTACCCATAACCCCAGTAACCAAAGCCCAAGTGGATAAAAAATACACCCAACACTCATATTCTTGCCCAACAGGAATCTATCAAATGCTGCCAAGGAGACTTGCAGTGCAGAAGATGTGCACAAGTCCAGCTGCATACATCGCCTTCACTATCTGTCATTTATTCCTCGAGTTCAAAAAATGTTGAGAGCGACCGAAAGACTGGCGCACATTTTCATCAAAGCCCATTACAAAACCACCAACTCTGCATTATATCTTCTTCAGTGGACGTGACTAAAACTAAGCTTATAATTCCAACAACCGCTTGGTCAGTCAGTATTTTCAATTTTTGAATTGTTGTTCAGGTGTAAAATCCAACAGCATTCATCACAGTTGACTTTGAAACTTAAAAACAAAAGTTTTGCATTCTTCGACTTAGTGCTGCCACGTCGGAGTGTTTAATGGTTGGCGGCGGCTGCATAATTTAAGCTGGGATATTGTCACATTTATTAAAGTCAGAATTACTTTTTGTGTGCATTGAATGAGCTGCTGATTTTTTTGTCACTGTGATTTATTGTGCAGGGAGAGAGGGGGAGTTTTTCACCCTGATTTTCCTATCACTAAGTTACCGCAGTGCACAGCGGTGAAAAGAGCAGTAACTGCGCTGTGCCCTGTGGTTTTAACACACAGACCCGGCAAGTTTGGGTGGAGGTCACTGCAGGGGGCTGGAAAACTGGACTTGGTTACAGAGCCGTTTCAAGGGTGACAAACGGAGTGCCGAGCACAGATTTGGGGCTGTGCGGCGTTCATTAATCTTTGGCTGTCTCAACGGGTGGAAGCTGCTTGCACCCAAAGAGACGTCCTTTCAAATCTCAACATCATGGCTCTACATGTTCACCACAACTGCTAGACAGTCTTTCATTTCTCGCTACTCACCGTGGATGCTGGCGTCTCCATCCTCTCAAGCAGCACTCTGGCCTGACTGATGTTCACATGGTATTTCTGTGTGTCTTTCTGCTACACTTTTCAGGCATAATGACAGAATATCTGAAAATACCACCTGGAAGCACCGGAGGGGCCCTCATTCCCTCCAGGAAGAGATGCAGCCAGAGCTGGTTGTGTGTGCTGTGTTGGTTGTGCTTCTTCCAGGAACAGAGACATGATGTGCAGCTCAGGACAAATTTGCCCATCTTAAGTCTCGCATGGGGACCAACTCCACCTGATGACTGTTCTGCTCATGCCGATACCACGGAGGCTCCTGGTGTCCAACGCTAAGATGAAAACGGTAATAGTTTTACTGATGAAGCAGCATCTTGGTGTCACACACACGCACCACTCATTCTAACTGGCAGCCTAACAACTCAGTTCTGGTCACAAACCCCCCTCAGACATGCAGAGCTCAGACTGAACCCTGCTCTGGCAGCCACAGCTGCTATGCTACACTGAGGGAAAAGCCAAAATGCTCCTTGATGCACCGAAACACAAACGTATTAAACAGCTGACACAAATACATGGTACGGAAAGTGGTAGAAAGCACTAGAATTATGCTTTATTGTAATGAACAACTTGCCTTCTGGGGCAGGACAGCAGGTCCTGTAATGCTGGTGCCTAAAAGCTCCTGGCTGTGGGTGCAAATCCTGCTCAGTCTGTGTAGTTTGCACATCGCTGCTGTGCTCACATGAGCTTCTGCCCACAGTCCAAAGATATATTTCAGGTCAGCTGGTGCCTCTAAACTGCTCCTAGTGTTTAAATGAACAATGGATGGTTACTCATAATGGATGCATTGTTGGACAGACTTGACTGGCTGTAATAGGTCAAAAACAAGCAAGTGCTGCAGACCCCATCCTCTTTGGGACAGTTACACCCCCCCCTCCCCCTTTGCAGCACTTGTTCTGATAATCTGAAGAAAACCCAGAACTGAAGCAAAACACTGACAGATACCCTGACCCTAACTTAGTGCTATGTAATGCAACTATAAAAAAAAAAACACCACTTTAGAGTTTATACAGCATTTTATTTTTTTCCACAACGTATTCATTTCTGAAACACAGTTATCCGGTGACAAACTCAGGATTATGAAATGAATTATCAAAACCAATGGCATCCAGCACCACACGTTCTTCAGAAGTGGGAGATTTCCTGTCCCTCGGCAGCAGAGCACCGGGGGGGGAGTCGTGCTGCCCTGTCTGGTCTGGCCAATCATGGACCTCGGAGGAGAACCTGCTGCCATGCAGCCAAACGTCCTCGGGTCACCGTTTGAGGAACCAGCCAAAAAGCAAAGCACTTCCACTCAAACCTATTTTCACACACAGTAGGAACGAAGCAAACAAAACAATAAAAAGTGTCAAACTGCAAACTTAATAAAATTTTGGCACAAATATATATATCAAACATTTTTTTCTTTTTTTTTTTTTTTTTAAACAACGGTTCTAGTGTCCCCCAAACACAAGAGCAGAAGCTGCAGCCCCCAGAATGACGATGCCGATGAGGGAAACCCGACCTCCAGGCCAAACCGTACACAGCATCCAGGCACACATCAAACATGTAATTCAAATTACTAAATTAATTTCTGTAGCAGTGCATAAATCAAGTACGTTGCTATTAACATACACATAGCAGGACACACAATATAATATTTTATTATAATATATCCACTTAATTTTGGTGTACCATAGAAAGTGAGAGCTTTATTAAAAGCGTACAGTATTTGATTAAGGCCATCAGTCTGGATCTCAGCTACAGCAGCGCCAAGGCTGCCACACGATACTGCGCTACTTTACCGAGTGGCTCTACAGCTCCAGCATCGCCCACATTCACACAAAGTTCTTTCAAGGATCCAAAACAAATAAAAACAACCTTGTGTTCAGTTGGATTAAAACACCCGAATTTCCTTCTGCAAGATGTAAACCTTGGCTCAGAAACCGGCGGACACTTCCTTCATACACTGGTTTTATACATGTGCGTTACCTGCTCTGCCTCAACGCTCGACTCCACCAGTGCGCCGGAGCCGTGTAACTTTCACTAACAAAGACCAGAAAGGGACAGGTCTGTGTAGTAAATAAGAGGAGGAATCCAACCGTTCATATTGGCACAGCTTTGACGGAGAAGTAAATAAGTGCACCGGCAGCACCCACCTAAGTACCAGTGTTGACCACCCTGGTGCACTGTGTCTCATCACACCACACACGAAACCAAACCCATCTTCAGCCCTGAGCTTTCTTTTTACTGAACATGCACACTGCTGCTGTTCCTATGGCCTCTGCTAAAAACTGGTTGCATATTTGGGAGGAACAGAAACTACTTCCCAACCTTTGGGTAACTCAGAAACGACCAGCACAGACTTCTTGACCCACTCGCATTTCCCTGAGGACTCGATCATTGTGTTTTAGACCCCCGGAGGTCTTCCTGTCTGTCAGCACCCCATGCCATCCCCCTTTCCTTTCTTTCGAAAGGCCAGTGCACTTCCTACAGGAGTGGGAACTGAACAAACAAAACCTGGAGCCAAACAACAGAAACATTCTGGCAAAGAACATTTTTGGGATGGTTTCAGTTTAAAGCCCTGCCACATAAAATTAAATAAATAAAAATCACAACAACAAAAATAAAAACAAACAACAACCGTATTTGAAGATCCAGTGACGTACAGCCGGGAACGCAGGACCCCGTCTGAACCACACGCCCAGCTCCTGCGCTCCAGTTCACTGTAAACTACCGTGGGTGACAACTCCGGTTGGCAGCTTCCGCTCTGCCTCTGTGCTAAACTGCTATCAGACTCACCAGGCAGCGCCTTTCCCTGCTCTCCATTAATCTTCTGTCTCCTACAACAAAAGTCGTCCGTTTGTTGCAGCTTTTCACCAAACATCTTATTTTGGCTGCAAATACAACTTCCTTGCATTGACCATTAACAATCGGCACAAAGGTCATCGCTCATCCTTTCAAGTTGTGTTCATTGTTTCATTCTGACAGCACAAGAATTTTTTTAAACTCTCGTAAATCTGCGAAATTCCCAAACAGTCTGTAAAAAAGCACAATTAAATGCCGTCCAATTTATGATCATCAACTGTATTTTGTTTTTTAAACAGACTAACAATCATACCCGAATTTGACCCGTCACCATAGCTATCAATACCAACTGATATGGGAAATAACATCTGGATAATAGCGGTTATTGCCAACATTCATACTTCTTTCTGGTAAGTACGACTTCCAACTACACCTCATATTTTCATGTACACCGCAGTGACACAGGAAGAGATTTTAGTGGCCAGAAACTACTTTGGGAGCGGAGTTTGTTTTCAACCTATCGAGCTCAAAAAAGGACAGAAGTCAAACTCCAGCACACGTGTCCCTCTCCAGCAAACTTGGAAAACGTGCAAGGCGCAGTTGTAGCCAACAGGGACGAGCTGAACAGGCCTGCAGGCGAGCAACTTTCCCACAAAACTGGGCGAGAGAAAGCAGCTGAAGGGCAGAAGGCGGACTGCAGCGCGGGGCCATGCAAAGCCTATCGCATGAAAGCTTCTGGACAGGAACGGGATTCCAGACTCGACGTCCCCGCACCATCCTGCTCTATGTACAAGGGAGCGATCTGAAGGGGTGAGCGAGGAACGACGCGGGCGGGTGGTGGAAGGCAGCGAGCTCCTCCTGATGCCACGGCATGGGTAAAAACCGCAGGCGGTGGAGTTCACACAAGTCAGTCAACAGACAAAACGATGGATGGCATCAGGAAGCTTCTGACCAGACCTAGGTCCTGGTGAAAACACTGCATGCACTATTCTAAAGGATAATGCCAGGAGAGGGTCTTCCAGCTGAGGTGGCCGGCAGGGTGAGGCTTCCCCTCCTCCCCCGAGTGTCCTCAGCGTTGGGTGGGATGCCTGTTCTCATGACGATGGGGAGTCTGCACAGTGATCGCTGGGCTCTGTACAGTCACTGTGCCTGCAAAGAAGAGCGAAGAAAGACACATTCAGGTCAGGCTTCTCCAGGTGCTCATGCAGAGTCATTCATACATTTCTACTTCACAAAGTCATCAGAGAGTGCTATGATGCATTAAATGTAAAAATACTAAAATTTGAAACATGACCAAACTGCTGGTTTGGCATAAATACCACATAACAGTGCAGCTTCCTACAGACACTTACTTGGACTTTTTCCATTTAGCTTCATTCTATTTAACCTAAAAAAGCAAGAAGGGGGAGAAAAACACCAATAACTACAAAAGCAAAAATTCTCACAACATTACACATACATTATTCAAGTGGTATGAAAGTGAAATGGTATAATAAACTATTAACCCAAGCGATATGCAATTTTATACCAAAGCTAAAGCACACAGACTGATGGAACAAACACGGTCGTCACACTTTGCCACAGATGGAGCTGACACAGCTTTAACATCCATCTCTTGACGGCAGTCGTAATCCTCACCAATCTTAACTAAAATGGAGGAGGTAAAATGTGGTCTGACTGGAATCATTTGGTCATGACAGCCCAACAGAGAAATGTTCAAAGAAACAATAAATCCCCTTCAATAAAACATGCTCATTTGTTTTCTCGGTTGGAGATCCCGCATGTTCTGTGGATACTAACAGGAAATGAGGAAACGGGGAGGGAGCAGTTAAACTGAGCAAAACTGCAGCTTGGTAAGCGCACAAGTTGGGCGTCGTCTGAAGTACAAAGAGCTGTTCTTCCATAAACAGCTCCGCAGCTCGCTTAAATGAGGCCAGCAGACCACGTGTATGACGCCGGCGACACGGGTAGCCTTCATTATAAAACCAAGGGAACGAGGAAGCAAAGTGCCCCTTCCAACCTCCAGCAACTATTTCCACAAGCGGAAGCAAGCCTCGACTCAGAGGCACGGGGAGATGAGAATGCGGGAGAGGTCTTACCCCCTCCTTTAGACCAGGGTAGAGACCCCACCGCTATTTTGCTGAAGTGTGATTTTTGACCACTTGCACAATCACATTCATCCACAGATATTTAACTAAAGTACAACTAGTGGATTTTTTTTCATCTAATATTCTTCCTCTGTGGAACTGTGTTTTGGGTGTGTTTTTCTGTACTTACATTGGCTATGGGTATCTCTGACGTCCCTGCGTGTAGAAATGTTGCGGAGTTACAGAGGAAAAAATTCCAAAAAAAATGGACATTTAAGTCCTTCTCATAAAGTTGCTAAGGATTTCAGCTACAGCTTCCATACCAAACAAAAACAGTAGAGCTACAATAACAAAGTACCCGGCAAAAATGTGGATAGATGTTTTGATGACAAGGCTGTGCAATTCCACACTTTCTCAGGCCACTAAACAGCCAAGGAGCACAGTAACTCTGCACGTGGACATGAAATGAGTACAATGAAAACCAACAAGATTAAGAGCAAGCAGTTGGCTCTCACCCCTGTCCTTCCCATTCTGCATCTTCTCTTCCTCTTCCTCGCAGCCGTCTTCTACTTAATGGCCAGGCGGAGAAAGGTAAGGAGAGGACATTTCACAACTGAACTCAAGAGCAGCACTGGTTCATTCAGAAGATGAAGCAGAAACAACAGTCTACTCCAGAGAGAAAGAAAATGCTTGCCACTGTCTTCTGTAGAACACAGTGAAGATCCTAACAATACTTTGGACTCTGAGAGAAAAATAGACCAAACCAGGACAAAAACAAGCAATGAAACTAATTGCTATGCAACATATTCACAATCAGATCAGAAAACAAAAATGGCAGTTAAAAGCCATTGAGGCCTAATGCTTTATAAAGCCTGTTTGGTGATTTAATGTATTCCAGTTCTACTCCAAAGAAGAAGAATGGATCTTTGATGTTCTGCCAGCGATGGGCTCTCTTCCATTCTGTATAGCTCGTAGCAGCATTTCTTTCCCACTCAATCAAACATATGTCCTGGCATGTAGTGACTTATCACTTGGGTATTAAACACGGTAAGCTGTCTGCAGTCTCTTAATGTAACTGTTTAAAGCGCATATTTATTTAAAATGCTGTTTACAACTTAAAAAAAAAAAGAAAGGTGGGGGGGATGTTACCCTGAAATTCCCTAAAATTCTACAACTTTCAAGTGAATCGCAGATACCGAACTAGCTGTGCGGTATGCAAAGCTTTTACATTTTACATTTGCAATCTATAGTGTGTCCCCCCAGCCTACTAACCGTGTCAGGGAGACAAACTGGTCTGAGTATTTATTGCTGCATGCCAATTCAAATAGTGAGCCAAAGCGACACCGGATGCGTCTACGGACGGCGATCGCCGAGTTTATGTTTTTCAAGAGCGTAAAAGAACCGAGAAATGATTAAAACATTTTAGAGCATTACAGTTTTTCATTCAGCAGATGCGTTTCTTCAAAGTGAGGTCGGAGTAATTTGGAGTAAACTAAAGTGCATCTCGATGACAGATAGACACCAACAGGGCTGCAAATGCAGATGCACAATTCTGTAAGTACAGTCACTTTGTCCAGCAGCACCGTTTTTGCTGACTGACTTCACAGAGTAGCTGTGTACACAACTAATGAAGAACCCCTCATACTCAACCAAGAAGCTTTATGCAATTCAAGCAAATTTGATAATAAGGGGAAAAACAAATATTTCTCTCCGTGTATATAAAAGCAATGTGATTTCAGTCTCTACTCTCGCCACAAACACTTCCCACAGATCTTTGAGGCCCCATTAAGATTGCACAGCTGTCTGCACAAACCAGAGTTTCCTCACTTACCAGAGTGGAGTTCTTTCACCAGCGAAGACATGGTGTTTGTAATAGAATCGGCCGCCACTAAAAGATCGTTCCTAAGATTTCGACGAGCACCTGAAAGACAAATTCGCAAAACGTGTGGCACAATCTTTTCTGTTATGTATCAGGATCGACTGAAGACACTCATTCTATAAGAACAGGTGATGACGACCAGGAATATATGGTCAAAGATGCTCAGTTTGGTTTTACGCATCCACCATTCCGCAATTTATACAGTTGTTTCATCAAACAGATGGATAGAGAGGAGATCAATTTCCCTGAAACACAACAACTGGACAGTAACCAGCAGTACGAACACATAGACTCTTACCCTGAGCAAAGGCTTCCTGGACATCCCCTCCCACGCCTGCCAAAGAGTCCTGGGGCACGTGGGTGGGGGTGGAGCCAGCTGATGTGGAGCGGACGGGCATAGGCATGGGGCGGCTGGCTCCGTGACTGGGGGAAGCATGCGGCGAGTTGGCAGCCTGGGCCTGTGAGGCAGAGGGCATGGAGCACAGTGAGAACCCTGCATTCTACTTCAGCAGAAACACTCACTTCCACACACACGCAAAGTTTTTAAATATCAACAAAACACCAATCACAACTCCTGCTCCTCAGAAATATGCTACATGAACCCCAGATGATCCCACACAATGTGTTTTCTCTTAGGCTCTTCCCGCTCCTGTTGGCTGAAATATACATTGATATAATGAAGAGATGGGGGTGGGGGACCCACTAGCCTGTTCACAAAATGGAGACTAATCAGCCCCCCACTCCCCACCTGGCATTTTCGGTTCTGTTAGAATTGTAAATGGGCACTTTGTCCATATGATGTGTGCCCAGCGAGTGGCACGATGCCACGCAGCAGATGGTCTGCGGGCACAATCGCACTCCCTGTTAGCGGAGATTACATTAGCTGGAGCCTTAAGGAGCCCAGCAGCGCAGCACGGAGGTTTGTCGCCGCAGGCCGAAGGCGCACGTCACCTCATCTGCCCGACAGATCAGAGTGGCTACAGTGGTCAACTGCCCACGTCTCCAGTACGGTCAACACCGGCGGTAAATTCCACATTTAGATTCAGTTTCTTGTATGTTGTTGTTTACAACTTATACCGTGTTCAGTTTCACTTCACAGTTAATCTTTAACTCCAATTTTATGTTAAAAATTTTATTTCCTTATTAAACTTATTTTATTTTAATTGCCACTTTAGAAGTCTGCCGTGACATTTTGAAAAATTGTATTATCTTTCCCTTTGATCCGACCACAGGAAGTATATTTAAAACTTAATTAAAATGTATCACAAACATGATAATTTCTTGATTTTTTCCAGCGTGTTAAACCTCTACAAGAATTAAAATGAATTATGTGCGACTGCTTTTTTTTCTCCCCCGTGCGTGAAAAGCGACAAATGAAATAAATCTCACAGCCGTGCGCTTGCGGTTGGATACGAGCGCCTGAATGCAATGAATGGATGATGATGATGGCGACGATGATGCCGGCGATTGAAACATCACAATGCAGATGCTAATGAGCGTTCCAATGGGGAGCACGGTGACAGCAGGCTCGATGACAGCATGAGAAAGGATGGCAACAGGTTGTTCCTTACAGCTGGCGACAGCTACGCTCAATCACTGTGACACCGCAAACGGCGACTATTTCTCCGGCGAAGCCACGCGACGTTCACGCCAATCGGCCGCGCTGCAGGTGGAGGTAATAACCAGGCTACTTCGGCTCCACATAGTAATCATTGCTGATAAATTGAAACCAGGTTGCCCCCTTTTTTCCTTACTGGCACGGAGCAGCAATTCGCACAGATGCGAATCAAGTTTCTCCACGTTTTCACTCCGCTAATCCCACTCCTGCTGGGAGAGCTGGAACACTTTTTTCATGTAAAAATAAATAACTTCACCACTGTAGAGAGCAGGGGGGGGGGGGGGACCCTTTCATGGCTGCAAAGACAAAAAGACATCTGAAAGTAATGCCCAGTTTGTCCATTCAAGATTTACTATGCATTTACAGGCAAAATAAACTTCTGGGACGGGAACAGAATGCATAATCAGTGCTGTAAAAAGAGTTAAAAGTGTGTTTCTGCACGTTTGTCTCCGTGTTCGGTGTCCGAGCGGCTGCAAACAAGACCCGAAGCCGCAACCCAGCAGGAGGACCGCAGAGGCCTGCTGTGGTGCAGACCAAGGTTGGGAGCTCCTTTTTCTAAACCGTGAAGGCTGATCCTACTTTAACTAACATGTGGCGTCGCGGTCGGCTATGAGGCTTCCGCACTCATCTGTCTCGTGCACATCAACATCGCTGTCTGCTTCGCCACCGTCTACCTTTCCATGAGACTTTCAGATCACATTTTCCACCTGTAATACAGCAACAGTGACCTTGTGATTCAGACAAACAGCAACCTCAGTGCTCCGGTTTTGCATTTACTCTGAATGTTGAAACTGGTATATTTACCCTACTGGCAGGATTTGCTAAGGATGAGATAAATGGACAGAAAAATCGATGGCTGTAATCTGCTTCATTAGGAGCGAAAAAAGCAAACACACCCAGTCATGCTATACCATCATGATTTATAGTGTGATCTGGATTAGCCTGACGCTACCTGCACTTATGGATTTCAGGAAGAGCTTACACCAGAAATGTTTGCTTACAAAACAAAAGTCTAAAGACTCTTTCATATGGGGTATGGATTTGTTTCTCCATTTTAAATACAACTGAAATTGAAATTGACTCCATTATAAAAATAGTTTGAATAATTTTACATATATTTGGTTGAAAATAGATGACATATAGCAGTTCCTGGGGTCTAGGTATAAATTATTAGATGAATAATACTTTTTAAGAAATAAATGGCTCTTGTGATCTTGTTGAAAAGGGTTAACATCTGAGAAACCCAACTGTATTTTTCAAGCTAAAGATGAAAGCAAGAAGCAAATGCAGGACAGGTGTACAGCGTTAACCAAGTCCACTGCTGTGAACTGTACACTGCCGCTCCACAACAGAACAGCACAATACTGGGTCATAGCCGCTTAGATGAAATATTTGATTTCTGAAGTACTCTTTTCTGGGGAAGATTAATGAAACAGCAGATAGGAAACGGGTTTGCATGCAGCTATAATGGTGAGCCATTCTGAATCTGGAACCCATGTGGCCAAGGCACAGCCAGTGCAGAACATTCATGGTCTGCTGGAAACGCCAAGACCGCACTGGTGCCGCAAAAACGGAATCGCAGCATACCAGCTGGGTTCGCATCTTACGGGACACTTACGGCCTGTTTCTGTTCTTCGTCCTACGAGCCAGCAGTCAGAGGAGGCAAAGGGAGAAACAGGACAGGTGGATGAGAGAGGAAGGTAAAACAGCAGAGTGTGTAGATGAAGAAGAGCAGAAACAACAAGTCTAAACAATCTGTTAGGCAGAAGAGACAACGCCTGACCCACCGATGGCGATGGCTGTTTGAAGATTCTTATAGTAATGTATAGGAAGACCATTTAAATTATATAAATATTTAAGTCCTGTCTTCAATCTTTACAAAAAAAAAATCACACATGTATCTATTAGGTGCATTCATTACTAAGCATCAAATTATTTTATACAACTGTGGTCATGTTTCTCAGTGGTTGACCCTGTTAAAGGAGAGGTGCAGACTGCACTCACACCAGCTAATCAGCTGTTACCGCCCTCTAGTGCTACAAGCAGAGCACTGCACTGCTCAGCCCTCTTGTTCTGCAAGGTCACAGACATCTACAGCTCCAATTTAAGCTACAGTTATTAAATGTAAACTATAAGAATCACTACTGAACTAAACTTCTACTCTGTGTGGATTCCATATTATTATCATTATCATCAAACAGGCTGGGAGATCCATATATTACCATGAAAAGATCAAACAAATATATTCAAAAAATAAAACATCTTTCAACCTTGTGTGAACACCATCTATGCTGTCCCAATTAATGTAGCTTATGTATATCATTTCCAAATTACTTTCATCACTGTAAACTGGATAATATACACAGTTAGTTGTGAGAACATGAAACTGGAAATCTTAATGAAGAAAAGGGGCTTCTTTTTTAGAAAAATGAGAACAAAAGTAAACAGGATTATATAAAGATATACACAATTTATACATATGACACAGAAAAACATACAAGCATCGAGGATGCATGAGACCAACAACTGGCATAAAGTTGTCAGGGACAAATCCAGGGGATGTGAAACACGAGTTCATTACTTTGCGTTACTGCGCAACGACAAAGAGCTTTGTGCAACGAGGTCAAACTCGCTTAGAATGGCTGTGGATGCAGAGAACAGGAGTCAGTGTGGGCGACTGTGCCGGGGGATCGAGAGCAGCACCGCAAGCTGTGTTCCTCCTACCTTCAGCAGCTTCATGAGACCCTCCAGCTGCACCATGAGCTCCCTCCTGCTCTCCTGCAAAGCTGACATGCGCTGCTCCAGTTCATCCTTCCTCTGCCTGCAACACACACACACACACACACACACACACATATATATATATACGGTGCTGTCAGACATGACTCCTCACCCTGCCCCAGAAAAAAAAAAAAATATATATATATATATATATATATATATATATATATATATATATATATATGGCCCACCCTTGCTGGCACACTTCCATTAATAAATAATATTTGGGGTTTTTCAGTGTCAATAACAATATGACAGACACTGAACGCGCTTATGGGATGAATCAATAAACAGTTGGATTTGAATAGAAAAACATATTTGGAACAACACATTATTTGCTGTGATTGAAAATTTTTCATTTGTATGTTATTAGTTCTAATGTCAAGATAACGCAAACATAATAAAAATATTTTTATTGGAACCTGAAAACGCTGATGATGCTGAGAGGATTTCCTTTGCTAACAAAATTTAAGCGGAAACCTTTATAATTTAGCAACAGAAAACATAATTAAAAATAAAAGTGTTCTTTAGAATGTACTATTACACATTTTTCTGCATTCGCAGGACTTCCTATTAGTTGTGAAGAAAAAGAGAGAACATTTCTCTCTCAGGCATCAGGCAGCAATATCCGGAGTTGGGTTAATGTACCTCCATCCTGGAAAGGATGAAGCGGATAAGAAGAGATGCTGTGGATTTAGGTTACTTTAGCCTCCATGGTGCAGCTTCAGAAAACATTAGTCCACTTGGAAGCAATCTGGCCAACACGTGTGTCTGAATGCATGTCCCCGCCATTTTCCCCCCATCGCCCTTCAAAGTGTTTTTGTGGTCATAATGGAATTACCAAAATAATTACAAGCTGCACACTGGGGTTTGTTCATTTTTCACACTACTAGACACACAGGTACCTGGAAATCCTTGGCTGGTCTGTAAACATCTGGTGTCAGTGTACTTATCAACATTACGGAGGTACAAGTCCATAAGGCATAAGATATTAAGACAGTTATTGCCATTACTCTGTACCCTACAGTCTGGACAGGGCGGTGCATGTCTGGCTGTGGTCTCTTCCATCGCATGGGATCCCACTACAACATACGTGAAGCATGCCACCCCGGAGTCAGCACCCCGACGCTATCCTATCTGTGAGGGTGACATTTACACAGCAATGCGTGTCCTGTGCTTTGATGTTTGCCTTCCGCGTTGCCCACTGGGGAGTCTGACGTAAAGCCCAAGACGTGGCATGAAGGTCACGTCCATGACGGACTGGTCCGCAACTGGGGACTGCTGCAAATCCCCTAATTCGGATATTAATTTGGAAAGCGGAGCTACACTGTGTGTATGTGATATAAATCAACACTGCCCCTAGGCAGTGGTGCAGTAATAATTAATGTTTGTCAGACGTGTAAATGATGCATTTACCAATATAATTACTGTGCAAATACACAGAAGAGGGCATCAAGTCCAATAAACACCTTATTTATAATACGCTTGTATAAAAATACATACCTGCATCTATAAAATAATCTTCCATATAATAATCTATTAAAAATTCTTCTAAATCTATTATTATAAAATTAGTTAGCTGGAACAATCCCCACTGAGTAATGGCCACTGATGGCTGTAAATATGTTCTTCCAAGGTGGATAAGTTCAGAGCCATAAATCTGCTGCAGATTCCCAGATAATATGTGCACATGAATACAAAGGAGTGACTTCAAAAATGTTTCAGTTATATAAACATGACATTTTTACATTGATGGAGGGAAACGACTAAGAAATACTGCTGTGTGACTTCACCGCCATGTCTGGGTATGCTCATGAAATAGATATTTACCATCCGCTTGTAGCATAACATTTTTACATAAGGAATATTAGCAATATAAGGTAATATGGCACATTACCTCACAGCTAAAGATTAAAAGATGCTGGATTTCTTACTATAACAAATGCTTCTGTGTAAAGCTTCATTTATTTCTCTTTATATCTCAGGGAGGGCAAAAAGCACTTTAAAATGATAAATAACTAAACTCTTAATAAAGACTCTAAACTAAACTCTGAATAAACGCTTCCACAAGACGCAGAGACAAAGTATTACAGGTCAGGCCATAATTCTCGTGTTTTAAATAAGACTTTCAGTTTAACAATATGGTATTAAAATAATTACAGGAGTTGCCTTTTTTAAATACCAATATGAGCTGTTTTTATGATGCTGCCTAGATTTACATGAATTACATGTAGACATAAAAAAAGGGCAGAGAGGCCCACTCAGTAGCTATAGCTGTCATTTGGTCTTAAATTGACATTAACAAGAGTGACAAAAAGCGATCTTAACCATATCTACAATAGAGTCCTTCTTGACTCTTGACTTTCACATGCATGTATATATAAAATGGGAGATCAATCATTGGGCCACTGGACGGAAGGGTGGCTGCCCTAGTGCAATCTCTTCATGTACCTGAGGAGCCGCAGCTCAGCCAGGAGCGTGGGGTTCTGTTGGGCCTTCTCTGGGGTGGGCTGGGATGCTTGCTCATGCTCCAGGCGCAGCCGCTGGATCTCCTGCAGGATTTCTCTGTGGAAAAGTAGCGTGTGTGTGTGTGTTAAGTCTCTCTCTTTCTCTCTCTCTCACACACACACACACCCTCAGGCAAACGTAATTCCTGAAGCACATAAAGCTGGAGAAAACTAATATTTTACTGAATGTTCTTAGAGAAAAACTTGGGGAAACGCTTGGACTAGTGTTTAAAATTCAATTAACATGACAGCTTCACAGCTCAAACTCAGCGGGTGTTCAACAGGGTTACTGTACCTTAAAAACTTACATAAAATCTTTCAACTTTTCAAAGTGTTCATACAATGTATGTTTAGCCTGTATTTCGCACCTGTTCTTATTTTCCAGCTCTGCAATGAGTTGTCTCTGTTGCTTATTGGCATCGAAGTTGAAGCTCAGATCTGTCGGGGGGCGTTGCTGGAAGACAGAAGAAGCACACGAGGGACTCCTGTGGTGAGAGCCCATTTGCAGTGGACAGGGGTCCAGCTACACATACTGTAACAGCACATAGCCTCAGTCAGAGTCAGTACTGAGTAAAAGGAACAGAAAAGTGTACTTCCCCACATGCAATTTGTTCTGAACCACTGAGCTTGGATGACATAGCCCAGCAGCGTGTTCCTTTTCTCATGTCATTCCATGGAATATCATACGTCTAATACACAATGACACGGTTTCCTTTAGGTCTAGAGAACTGATCACTTGTGAGTATTTTCGCCCAACACAATAAGAAAGTTTGAACATAAAAATGTGATAAACCAGAAGCATTCACAACCTGCAAGAGAAAAAACATGAAATAATCTATTCAGTGGCAGGGTGGTGCTGTGGGTATCAGTTTTTTTTTGTCTGTTTATCATACTGTGCACCATAGCCTATTTCACTGCCTCTTGTAGAGTGCAGAATGGCAATTAAGTGAACCTTGGACCTTGAAATTTGCAATTTCTAAGCTGTCCATTTGGACATGGGTTCAGTCAGGCTCAGTCAATGTGAAATTTTTATGTTCTTTTAATGTAAACCATTTAAGAGACTGGCTTGTGGTACTCCAGTTATCACATGATCACCTAATAGAAGGCAGAGCATCCTTGCTAAAAATCCCATTTTAACTGTGCATCTGTCTACCTGCATGCATGTAAATTAAACTATCTAGAATGATGGTGCTTATAACTGTTCCTCCATGCTCCCAGCTTCCAGGTACGAGGTAGAGGAGATGGACCCCTTCTTGGATTTCCCCAGGACATGCTTCACTAGCACTGTGCTTCCCTGCTTCAGCGCCAGGTTAAGAAAGGAGGCCATGTACATAGTCACCGACTACCTCCGATAAGCACGACAAAGAGCCGTGTTTGCACGGGGCCGTCATGGGCAGCCTACCAAACAGATGACAGATGAATCAGAATGACCTAAACACTGCAAGGCTCTAAAGCAGCTCACTGAAGGAAAGTACCGCATTGGCCAGAATATAAGGCAACCCCCTCATTTTCAACACTCTTTTTCGGAAAAGGTTTTTGGAACATTAAATCTTATCTTTAGAAAAAAATGATTTCTTTTAATTTTTTTTCAAATCATTTATTCAGATTAGAGTCAAACATGTGCTATTAGTGTGGGCTGAAGTCAAGAGCTCTGCATAGGCTGAGAGAGCCCAGATGCGTCACACCAGATCAGCGTGTACGTTGTGCTTACTGTGCTGTTCCCAGCCTCGGCTGCTAGTCGAGCCGCGTAACGGGCAATGAGGCGGTGTTCCTCGTCCAGTCGGCTGGGGCTATCCAAGGCGCTGTGCAAACAGAGGGGAACACTGTAAGGAGAAACCGGCATCATTTCACCTACAACAATATCTACACTCCTGTAAACCAGTGCTCCTGCTTGCCTTTTATCGTTTCACTTGAAAGCCCTCAACCAAGGACTGAAAAACCTGACCTCACTCAAATGCTGTTGCAATGTGAACACTTTAACATCCCATTTCATTAATTTAGTTTGATTAGAACATCACACTTTCCCTCTCTTCCAGTCAGCATGCAAAGTTAGGAAGATGCTGCATGTTTAATAATGTGTGAGCAAAGCCAGCAACAGGGCACTTTGTAAAAACCCTTTGTAACATCCAGATGGACACCTGTCCCCCAGGGGCACAAGCAATGCGTCTGTAAAACACAACCAAAATGCCAAAGAGAAATTAAAGATCTCCCAAAGAAATAAATCCCTTTGGACAGTATTTAAACCATTAAAAAGATGCAACTCTTATGCAATATGAAACTAAGTACTGTCCATACAGATGCACAGACATAAAATGCTGGCATTATGCTGCTTTTCAGCTGGTTTCAGCATCTGTTCATATTTCAGCTTCACTTCATCTACCCTTTACTGATCAACAACATAAGCATTATGCTTAAAATCTGGCCAAAACGTATACATTTCACAGTGGAACCTATAGCACGAGGATGTGGACGGCCACCTCCACCTACACCTTTCACGAAGGATGGCAGAGAAGTCACTGTTCAATTACACATGGAGATAACCTGTGGATCAAGGTCCTTCACCACATAGCTGCTGCGACACTACAGCACAGACCTGAGAGGAGGAGAAAGTGCGAGCGTGTGTGTGTCCAGCACTGACCGTGCGCTGCTTTGCAGGCGAGTCACATATGCTGCAATGAGAGCATGCTCCTCAGTCACGCCATGTGCTGCAGCCACTCCCAGCTGTGACCTGCTGATGATGGGCAAGCCGACACAAGACACACACGGACACACATGCGCACGAACGCAGACAGGGGGCACGTGCGCAGACACACAAACACATCACAGCGCAGGACAGACGCACACAAACACGATGGATTAATGACCGGCTCCACCGACGACGGAACACGCAAATTAACAATAAAAAAGGAATTTACATTCAAGTCCATGCATGTAAGGGAGCAACAAAGGTAATGGGCAACTTTTACAACAAATATCACCATTAACAGAGGGATACTAAATATCTTAAATATTTTCTATGGACAATTCTGGAGCGATTATACTTCATTAACACCAATTTCTACACTTATTTTTGCTACTAGCTTGGTGCATGGCAAGCTCACAGAGGATGTAAAATATTCTGTATAATACAGGTAAAATAGAGAAGGCAGCGATGTGGTTATGGTTCAAACTGCCCCCTCCCTCTCTTATACGGACTGTCATGTTGTGGAGGGGGTTGGATCTATTTAATATCCCAAATTGAACATGTGCACTGATGAGGGATGAGCTCTGCTAAAGAGGTGGCCACAGAGTGTGGGTGATGAACATGCACTTCACCTCCCAGTACTTCACACATGGCATTTGTGTATTCATATTTTACTGGTACAGTATTGCATTTTGGTACAATACAGTACAGTGCATTTGTTTAGCTTTGCTGGAAAGTTAGGAGTCACCTTTTGGGCAAAACAGTCACGTTCAAAACACAACATGGATGTTCTGAGGACTTTGCGTGAAGATGATTCAGCAGTTTTATCGGTGTTGCAATAGCTGCAACAGCAATTAAACCAAAAAAGCAATAAGATAAACCTATATTATATTATTAATGTACTTCCAGTATATAATGGCATTTAACAAATATGCTATAATGTACTACTGTAATGGTATATAAAGGGGGAATTAATGATTAAATAACTGGATGCTGATTCATTGGTTTCTGTTATGCTGCTGATGCTATTTAAACTGAATGGCTAACACAACAAAAAAAAAAATCTACCTTTAGAACTTAATGAAAAACATACCATAAAATGGGGGAGGGAAAAGAAAAGAAAAAAAAATCACATTCAGTATAACTGTGAATTTCATTTCCATTTCAGGCTGATACACTTATCGAGCTGTATGAAATGGCAAATATCAAGGAAAATTTAAAAACTGGAGCAGAAAGATAAAATATAATAGATTCCAAATGGTCACTCTATTTTTCATCTCCAACAGCCCATAGCCCTAATTTTATTGCTTTACTGAACTCTTTGTTTTCACAATCTATCAGGAAAACAGTGATTGCCATGCAGCAATCGCAGTTTATAACCTGAAGGGTAAATAGAGCATTGACATCTCTCCATATTAAAACAGATGGTCTAACGTTTAGTACAATATTGTCTTGGCATTTGGACAACAATGACATAATGGACGCAGGCAATGCAGAGTGAGCCATTAACCTAGTGCACAAAATATTTGCATTAATGACAGGTATAAATTATAGCCACTACTCATTTTAAAACAGATCCAGAAAACTGAGCTATTATATTATAATATTATTCATATTATTATTTACCATTTTCTGGACTATGTCATATTTTTTTCTCTTCTCATGTACTATATGTGGCTCAGTGAATCCATTCAATGCATTGTGGCCCTACCAGTAAAATACCAGCTATGAGCGGCTGATAGTCCAGCGCAACTTGCCTGTAAATTTTTTTTGTCACCTGTGTGCATTTTTAAGGTACACAACTTATAGTCCAGAAAATATGCCATTTATTTAGCTAGAAACCTTGTCCGGGGTGATTTACAGGTCACAGCTGATATGGACATCAATCTAGGACAAGATACTGAGTTGCAACAAACACAAAATCAACCTTGCATAGAAATAATCAATAAAAAAATCAATATTTCCCCCACAGCGCTATTCCCAACAAAGTGACAGCACATAAAGCTAACACAAAGCGACAAGAGGCAAAGAGAATGAACAATGAAAGGCAGCTACTAATGAATCGGATTGCGCAGAAAACAGATTATGTTTATCAATTTCACTTGTTCTGATCCAGTCGGAGTGGACAAAATACCATCGCTAAACATGTTTGCCGACCCCACGTGGTTGTGAAGAATACAGCGATCTCCAAAGTCCATGTAAGGAAGATACATTGATTCAAGCATGTAAAGATGGATGGTGTGAAGATGGAAGAGGATTCAGATTCCAGCAAAAAACAAACAAACAAAAAAAAAACATCTTAAAGCAAAGGTCTTAGAAACTGAACAAAAACAAGAAAAAAGTCATACAAAGCTGTGGAGAACCGCTGCACCAGGCTTCCTGGGACAACTTAAGCGCTGCTTCGTGTGCAACAGAAGGAAGTTCCAAGACAGGCTAGCCTCCAGCACTGTGTTTGGGGTGCACATTTTTAAATTTGCCTCTTGTATTCAAAGCAACTTACAGTGTTAAGATATTTACAATCATTTGGCCATTTACACAGCTTGGATTTTTATTTCATGATGCGGTATGTACACTGATCTACTGCAAGAATGGGAATTCAAACCCCAATGTTTTGAGTGGGAAGTGTGGAACCTAGCTGCTACTCCACCTGCAGCCTGTTGTGTGACCACAGACAGCAGACAACTTGTTCCAATCTCAGTGTCTCACTGGAGGCAGAAATGCAAAAGTAAAACTTTCAAGAGGCAATGGTGTCACAGTGAATCAGGAAGAGGAGTGAAGTGGAGCACTTAGGAAGCGGGACCAGTGCAGTGACTCATACGATGGTTGCGATGGCAGTATCTCTTCTCCTGAACATTCTGACTCCCAGCTTTGCTATTTACCGCACAGCAGAAAAAGCATCCGAGGCTGCAGAACTGCCTCAGTTTCTTAGCAAAATGGGGATGATGCGGGGTTAAGCAGACTCTTCAGTACTCCCCAGAGAAGGCAGTCGAGTGCATGAAGCGCAAATACATTCAGCTACTAGGAGTCTGAAGCAACGCAAAACTCCTCCCCAGGCCAAATGAAAATGTCAACATCCAGCTTAGCAATGTTTCCTCCATCCATGTTAAACTTGTCTCTTCCACAGTGAGCAACTGCTGACGGATAATAAAGTGGATTCCAGGATGCAAACATGCAAGATCATTTCCATTCAAAAAAACCCAACACTACAAATTCACAGTCAAAAAAGAAAAGGAAAAAGAATTTATCAGAGCAAAAAGCAGATGAGAGAGAGGTACATCTTGATAATTAATGCCAGCCTGTTTGGGAACAACACCAAGTCTTCCACCCACCTCTTACTTCCATATCTAAAAGCATTTCTGCCTGGGGCCGAGTAAACACGTCAGCTCCCTTTAGTCCTGCTCAGGTCTCAGGGAGAACAACAAAGCTGCCTTACATTCAGCCTTGAGATTTAAGCAGCCCCTTTCATGGATGCTGGTTGTCGGCCCGGGTTTCATGCAGCCTTCTGTAGTACCAATGGCCAGGCCATTCAGGACGCTGCCACACCGCTCTTTTTCATACAGCACGATAATAAATAATCCTCTCAAAGACCAGGTCGACTGGGTTCATTGGTGGGTTAAACACTCCTAATACTACTGAAGTAGTACCAGCGGCTCTGCTGTACACATCAGCAAACTGCTCTAAGTCACCTTGAGCAAATTATTTGGCTAAATAATCAGAATAAACACATTTTGCTTTATAAATAAGGTGCTATAAATAAGGTTAGCTGACAAAAAACATAGACTCTTAGAGAAGGTGAGAAAATCCATCCCCTCTACCACTTCCCTGGCTCCTCCCACTAACTCTGATCACCTGCTTGAACTTTTGTGTGTGTGTTTTTTTTTTTTTTTGGAGGGGGGGGGGGCACATTCCCTCTATACTAGTTTCTAAACCAACCAATAAGCTTCATGCCATGTACCACATCAAAGGAACCTACAGTTTTATAATATCAATCTTAGGACATTTTTAATAACTTCCAAAAAAATAATTATGCTGTTATAAGTTAAATATAACTAATACAAGGGTGTGGTTTAAAAACCTCAAAACCTGTAAAGGCTATTAACTGCAGTACTATAACACCATAAGCCTTTCAACAGACCTCTTAGATTATTACTGCTCTAATGATACCATTGCAGTAAAATGTCAAAAAAGGCTTAAAATGGTCCCGAGCTGAACGACTTTACTTCTATTTCTATTACAATCTATTTTTAGAATACCCACTGTCTGTATTTCTTTTTCCTGTGTTATTCCACGAAGCTCTCTGTCACTGCTTGTTGTATGTTCTGTCACTATGTAGATGTATTTGTCACTAACAGTTGTACGTATGCTTGGGGGTCCCCGAGCCTACTCCCTCCAGCATCAATAAAATGTTTGTACAACTATCCATGTATCCATCAGTCAGATATTGCGAGCTTCAGTTCCGTGAGAGGAACCTTTCTTCTGGGCTAAATGATGCAGTTCATCTTCGACAAACAAACCACACATAATGTAATGACAAAGACCACAACACAGAACAACTTACATTTGAATCACTGAGATAACTGACACTACATGAATTTTCATTTGCATATTATGATACTGTACAACTTCTCCCTACACCATGACGCATCACAAAGTGTTCTTCAGATGCTGGTTAGTTCTTCAGGCTCACATTTACTCTCTCAAGTGGATGTGATGAATTACAGCTGAGAGCAGGATGTCTGACGTCACTGCCGCTGATCTCGCCTGCCTTCAGCAAAAGACACTGAACCATTGATGTGACCCATCTACTTGATGTTCTCATCTGAAACCCAGTACTGCTCTACGGGAAACCATGTTTCTCTGAGTGGGAAATGAAATGTACGGATTTCATGTGAGAATTTGTAATTGGTCTGCCTAACTCTGCAGGAAATGTATGACAGCCCTGATTCATTGTATTTTCACCATACTAGAATCATGCAGGGCGGTACACTGGTATTGCTGTTAACATAGGTCCTATGGGTCTAGACTCCACAATCTAGGGACATGCATTTCAGGTACATTAGTGAGTCGAAATTGCTAGTAGTGAGCGTGTGTGGTTACCCTGCAGTGGTCTGGAACCTTATTCACTATGTGCATTGCTTCATGGTTTATGCTCATGGATAAGCTGCTGACCACCGCAACCCTGCACTGGATAAGGGGTTACTGACAATGAAGCCAATCTTTTTGAGAACTTAACATACAACTGTGACACCAGCTGGAGGTGCAAAGTAACTTTGTTCACTGGTTTTCAAACCATTTGCAAAACATTCTGGCACCTCACATACGAAGAATGATAATACACCTCCCCACAAAGCCACCAGTGAACCCATTCAAACACAAAGCAGTGCTTACGTGAGTACAAGCTTTTGTACTCCATTCCACCTTAAAAGCAGTGGCAAAGGAATAATGTGGGCAGGTTAAAAAAAACATAATTATTATCAACTTGAGCTGGGGTTCGTGTACAGGACAGTCCTAATCCCCAACTTCTGGTCCACATAGTAAAAGCCCAAATGAGATAGCTGGTTAAAAGCGCTGGCCAAATCCACCCACGCATCCTTTCTGCAAAGATGCTCAGGGTAATTACATACTTCAGCATCCTCTTTCTGAATCAAATAATTTTCCACAGCAAACTGAGCTGCAGATAAGGTGTCATCTTCCAAGTCATGACAACAGCCAAATTATGTGGGGCACCACAGTACGGAAGAAAGTCTACAAAGTTCATACATATTGAACCAGGCTTCACGAGAGATCCGAAATGCCGGGCATCACTGCAAAGCACAGTGTGCTCGTGGGTTGGAAATGAACTCAGCATCTCACACTGCCTCTTCCGCTGTCGCCGCAGAGCCTAGCAGCTGAGCTGTTGCTGGCTTCAATGCCAGAAATTGGCCACGTGGCTCATTTTCTCATAGAATAAAACGGTAATTGTGCCGTAGAAGAGATTGGCCTGAATGAGAAAAGCTGTGAAAAACTAAATCAAAAAACAGCATTTAAAGATTCATACATTCGATTAGGTACTTCAAAACTGCTAAATAAATTCTTTCCAATCCTGTTAGGAGTGTAAGGTGCATGCAAAATGACTCTTGTTGGGCAATTAAGATCAACCAAATAGCTGTAAAGAATGCATATAAAGCAAAAAAGGAAATGCTTCTACAAAGTTTATTTTTAAACAACGGACCTAAAACCATAAATAGGAAATGGTCATTTTTCATCCCTGGTTTTGCTAAGTTTTTCATTTAAAATCACTCAAATTAAAAAACAAAAACAGCGGAATTCACTTTCCTCTGTACTGTATAAGAATTATACAACACACCTTACACTGTGACTGTTATTTGCACTCGCTCTCAGCCCTCCCAGTCATAATGTATGTATAGCTAAAAAAAAAAAAAAAAAAAACTAAGTCTGTCTTTTTGCTGGTGCGATAAGAGAAAAGGTCATTTTAGAGATGACTTTAAGCGATGCTTACAAGGTAACGTTCCTATTCTCTCATATTTGGCTGGATGTCGCTAGAACTGCTGCTCCCTTGAATTTGCAAAATCATTTGATCTGAATGCCTTAAGCGACAGCTTCTATTCTTAGCAAACACCTATTTTCTGAGTGTAAGATGTGATTTCATATATTCAGATAAAAAAATACCACTTGTCTACCTTATTACACAGGAGGAGTATGGGCTGAAGGTGTGTATGTGGTAGGTAAGCCCTGAGTATATTTAGTCCCAGGACTGAAAGCTCGTGAGGCCCAGCTCGGTTTAGGATGTCACTCAGATTTGGCAGCTGGCAAGTGAGAACTCAGAGGGGCTTGTTGTCAGAAGAGCTCTGCATGAAGTGCAGGGAACCGGGGCAATCGCATGCATTAACTCGTGGCAGCCCGAGTGCAGCGGTCACCAGCAAGGCCGAAATGCAGATGTCCCTGCAAGAGTCAGTAAAGCCAAAGACGATGCTGCTTACCTTTTTGTGGGTGTGGGAGCCCCAGAAGACATCACCATGGTGTCATTCATGTTGTTGGGAACGGGCCGGGGGGGACTGAAAAAGAAATTGCGCTTTAATATAGTAGGTCAGTGATGACATTTACACGGCCACTCTGATGCATGGACATGACAATGCTAATAAATCCTTAACAGTTGAAAAACCGCGAATTTCAACTGGATTGACAGAAGGAACCAATAAATTCCTTGGTTTTTCCATTGGAACTGGAACAAATAGGGTTAGTTAATACAAAAATTCTATACAAAACTGAGGCACATGCAAGAGACTACGAAGAGGATTCCAGCTTTAAATAAATGAGCAATGTAAAGGGGGGGGGGGACTAATGTGAATGTTCTGTGGTCTCATTAATTTGACAAACTGCAGAGATCATTTCCTTGAAGTAACAGAGCTCAAGGATGACCTGCCCTTGGTGCTAGAGGTTCCAACAGAGAGCAGCACCACCTTTTGGAAAACAAGCTGCTTCCTCTGTTATTCGGGTGGTGCAAGAGGGCCTGGCAGGCACTGGTGTTGCCGCGGAGACAGGCAGGCATGAAGTGTGTGTTTCTGTGTATCTGTGTCTGCTGTGGTTTGAAATGTGCTTTTTCTCTCTCTCACACACACACTCACATACACCTTAACCATCTCTCAGATCACACTGCACCTGCACCAACTGCATTCTTCAGCTCTCAAACTGGAAGGGAAATCAATAAGGAAAGAGGAAGGAATCATAAATAATTCAGCCCCCTTTGAGAAAGCACTCGATCTTGCAGAATTGTATGCGTTTGACCTTCACCATGTTTGTATAACAGAAAAACAAATAGCTCAGTGAACAATTCACCTACAACCAAAGCGATAAATGGTTTTATCTGCATGTCTTAGACAAATTGAGTGAATGTTAGCAAAATAAAAAACCCTTCCTGTTAATGATGCTCCAGTTATGTACGACTCCCACCACAGAGGATAACTTTACATCACAGCCAACAGCAACAAATAAAACATACAGCAACGAGAAACGTACTTTTCAGCTAAACGGCCAGTGACTTTCACCTACCTAAATTCAGACCTAAATTTCCAAAGAATACCCACCAGTGTGTATTAAATGCTATGAAAAATACGAGCTTATATACATTTTCCTCAGATGATTAACGCAAGTCAAACATTTTTAATTCTGTCAGTTCCATCTCTCCCATTTATTGACAACTGACAATAGACGTGTACGCAACGCAGTCTCCTAAAAGCACAACCACGCACTGGCAAACAAATTTCATTTAGCAAAGGCACTTCGTTTGTGATCAAAATCATGCGTGGGTGTAGCCCTTTTGTCCAGCGGCTAGCAGCTATAGCAAACTGCACAGGACAAGGAGCCACATACCCAGGCACCAGCTCACCTCCAGCCTCTTTGAGCAGCACCGCCACGTTTGAGAAACAAGGCTTCAACCATGAGAACTCGCGCATGGGATGACAGCTTAACTTGGAGACAAAGCAAAAATCGAGAGAGAAAGAGAGAGAGAGACTTACTCACCTCTTTTGGTATAGAAAACACTGGCTAGGAGCTCAAAACAGGCTGAACCATTAGAGCTGTGTGCCAAGTGTCTCCCGGACTCACACTCTACTGAATGAGCATCTTAATGCACTACACTGCTCCTGTCTCTAAGGGAACGAGGTGTCACATGGTGCAGCGCAGCCAATGGCAGGTCTCCCCTCAAGGATTTGGAGGCACGCTTGACAGGAGCGCTGCGAGCAGACCCATATGAGAGGCGAGTGTGTGTGTATCTGTGGGGTAGATGTGTGATGCCGGTCCTCCACAAATCGGCGCAAAAGCGAGCGGTGCTCATCTTCCCGGATCACAGATAACACGAAACATCGACTGGGGAAACAGTCTGGCTCAAACAACGGGCTTCCCAGAACAACCTCACATGATATTTACAACAGCTTCTTTATAAAATTTGTTGCCTCTGGACTACTACAATTATAGGCAATGATTAAAAAGGAGCTTTGTTTTTTAAATTAACATACACATGCACAATGAATACACTTTGCATGCCGATGCTTTTTAACCTAAAATGCAGCTAAATGATGGGATGCAGCAAACAAATAAATACTAACTCTGACATTTATCTTCTACTTTGAATATTTCACTTCAAACCCAGGACAACTTAAACACAAAGCCCAAGAGAACACAACTTAATTGTTTATTGGCTTATCGGAGCTCCTTTAAGGTTCCTAACTGCCTCAGCCATGAGAAGAACCAGCTTCTCACCTGCTTTTTTGTATGTACATTTATTCAGGACCAGAGCAGCATCCTGGTGCAGTGAGCAGCACTGTTGCTTCACGGCAGCTGGGCTGGTCAGGCATGTATGCAACTCCAGCTCAGTCTGTGTGGAATCTGCATGTTCTTCCCACTGCACGGGTTTCCTTTGGGTGCTCCCATTTCCTCCCACAGTCCAAAGACATTTGCTTCGTGTTTATAGGTCGCTTTAAACTGCACATAGCATGTGCATATGTAGCCACCCTGTGATGGACTGGTATCCACCTGGAGGTAGTATCATAGCTTAGCACCCACTGACTCCGGGAGAGGCTCTGGACCACTGCATTCCTGATCAGTATTAAGCAGTTAGTGATGACAGCTGGTTGGTTAGTTGGTTAGTTGGATGGATGGATGGATGGATGGATGGATGGATAGACTTATTCATTCAACAGGTTGACACTTTTCTTTAAAGTAACACATAATGCAAGGTTTGCGCACTAAGTTAAACAATTACTGTTCATAAAAAAAATGAACCCATATGTATAGCTGCATAATTTTTACTTCAGTAATAACTCTCTACTGCAGAGTTGAGGATAAATACATTCCTATGGGGTATTATAGGTGGGAGAGAAAAACATATCGGTGGTGTTTATCATGGCTTTCAGGACCCAGGGAAAGAACTTTTGCCCACTTATGCCAGCAACAAGCCCCACAGAGGCAATAACATGCCTTTCTCCCAGAGCCAGAAACAAACAGGTTAGCCACAGCCGAAAGCACAGAACACCTCCAAGCTGCATGGACCAATGTACTGCGACCCAGCATCGCCTGCGCAGATGTTCTGTCTGAGGGTATGTACAGTATGTGGATGAAGCCATCCTCTACAAGTGCAAGTGCAAACAGCCTTTCTTTGTGCCCTTTGGTTTGAAATGACAATGAATAAAAATAAAGTGAGCATCCAGCACAGAGGTTTGATGATGCACAACTAACAGGTGGAGGAACCTGAATTGAGCCAACCAATACTCATACCTGTATACGGGCAATGCAGAAAAAAGCTACAGCGCAAATATGCCACTTTGCATGAAAGAGCAGGTAGGCAAATGAACAATGAAGACATTAATAAACAATAGTAATAAAGCCCCTATCACCTAAAAACAGCAGGACTTTTATACTCTATATTTACACTGTGAAGTAAATTTCAATTTGCAAATGCAAGATTATCTGACTTGCCTGTAGACTTGAACCCATGTCTAAAACCACTGTGCTCTTAACTGTTGTGGCTGTCTGATGGGTTCATTTGCATGTCTTGCATGCCTTTAATGTTTAAAGGTGATCTTAATGAAGCAGAACCTTCCAGGGGGGCACTGTGAGAGGGACTGAGATTTAAGTGAGAATTCATCTTTTTAAACACAGCAGGCTTATCTAATTGGCTTCGAAGGGAAAAAAAATAAATTAAAAAATTAAATTAGCATTGGGTTAACCTCTGGTTCAACATGCATTCTCTGCTCATTTTAAAAATATCATTTTGCCCAATGGCCTTAATGAAGATGTTTCCCTAGAATGTTTCAAGAAACCATCCTTTCGTCTGTTCCTTCTGTTTTTAGTGAGTCGATCTCTTTCATTTGACTATATTAACATACTACAGCTTACCATTAGTGAAGCGTACGCATTGTTTACACTATGAAGTCTAACACCTTTTACTGTAACCTGGTTAATGCACCTGTCCTCTCAGTGGAGCATGATGTAAATATTGAATTATTGTCTTTTTCTGTACAATTCTGTTGCTGTAACCCCAATTCCAGGATTTACCACAGTTTTTGACCATACACTTGTCACATGGTAATGGTACAATGTTATTGCATACATAATGTAGATGAGCGATGAAGAAGGCATCTCATAGTGGAACGCATCTGCACAGCAAGAATTAAAACATGCCATTTGTCTCCTTAAGCCTGTGGATGCCCTCCCATCTCTTTTGTCATTCTCTGCTCACTAAATCTGCCCCCAGTTTAAATATATTTCACAGCACTATCTGCACTGAAGCTGTGTGTATTGAAAGCAATGTGCACAGCTGAAGTTTAAGAAGATGGAGGCAATGTGTGTGTGCTAGGTTAGCGTGTGGATGGGATGTGTGAGGGATGAGCTCAACAGCAGACAACACAAGGAGATACAACCAGAGGGTGATCAGCTTAGGAAACAGCAGTACAGTGACTTTTGTAAATATATATATGTGTGTACACACACACACACACAGAGCAGAAATATGTAAATTGCATTTATAAATACAGTATCTCATGTTGTGAAATATAGTGATGCTATAAATGAATATTATACAGAGAACATGTTTAATGCAATCATTTACAGATTATAAAGGGACTACATGAAAAACACAACCTGAGGAGAGAAGATATCATGTTTGGCAAAGTGGAAGGTCAACACAAAAGAGGAAGACCTGCAATGCGGTGGATGGACACGGGCACCACAGCCAAGGATGCCCCTTTGTCAAGTCTTAGCCGACTTGCTGAAGACCGGACGCTTTTTAGGACAGCTATCCATAGTGGCCATGAGTCGACACTGACTTGACAGCACTTAAGAACAACAACATAAAAAACATTTTTAAAAATCCATTGCGAGGATTGTTGAGTAAATAAATGAAATACTTAACATTTGAACACAGCTTCAGTCCATGAACTGCACATTTTAGCTGGATTTCCATCAAGTGAGGTACGTTTAAATTCAATCTTTCCTCAGCATCACTGAGAATTCATTAGTGTGGGTGCTGCGGAACATAAATCCCACAAATCCCTTTGAACCAAATTCTGTGAATAAAAAAAAAATTTGTCTCGAAAGCCTCATCCACATGCATAACAGGAATTATACAAAGCTAGCGCAGATAAATGAATTAAACAAACCTTTTATATTCAAATTTATTTAATAGAATTGCTATTGACTCAGATGATGACATAAAACTGCATTAAGAAATAGAGTTCAGTGACCAAGCTGAAGTCTAATACTCAGCAACATTCAAGTGTAAAAGCCTCAATTATTCATGAAAAGGTGTGCTGGTTTGTGTACGTTCATAAGTTCAAATAGCTTGATCTTTTAAAAACTTAATTGAGAGCAATTTCACATTTTTTAATTAAAAAAAAAAAAAAAAAAAAAAACAGCATCTTTATTTTTCTGTTGCCAAAGTGCATTGCTGTATTCATAATCGATGGTTTAGTGAACTGACTATTCCTCAGTTCCTAACTTCCATACTTCCTAACTAAGTGGCTTGCTGGACTTTGCAGTCTGTTCAAGGCCTGACTCGTCATTTTCTAAAACATCTTTTCTCAGTAATATAATAAAGACAATGTTGGCATTAATAAAATGAACTTAAAATGAATGTGCATGGGATCAACAGCAAAAAGGCTTCAAGTCTCAGGCTGAATCTGTACAAAATATGAGTTATGACATTTTGACTCTTCCAGCTACTGTTCACCTTGCTTCCAAAAGTATAAGTTAAGAGCCACTGTACCACTTTGTGTTCATGAATCCCCCACGCAGTGCTTTGGCCTTGGGACAGAAACCAAACCAGTGTGGACACTTTGTACAGAGAAGGCTGGTTCACACCAAGCCATTTTGAGAAATACAAAACAGCTCAGAGATGCCACATGGATGCAAGAGCTCTGGTAGGTGAATCTTCTCGAGGCACAAGTAGAGCAGTCATTTCACTGACAAATAAGTGATAACAGCCTGTCAAGTACTTGTAGTTAGAGTTGGTTTCCCAGCTCCAACTCTGTAGATGAACCAAATACACTTGAGCAGCCAAGATCAAATCTTTGCAGACCTGAATCTCACTGCTCACGGTGTCCCCAGTTTGGCAAAAGAAACCAAGATGGGTGAACCACTTCAGTTAAACCCTCATCTGCTTCTCCCCCTCCACCATCACTGACTAAGCAGTTTGAAGCATAAGCTGGATTTGTTTTTCCCCACCACAATCATTTTAAAACTTGATTTCTAGGAAATGAGCGTGAACGTGTCCTTTGAATTGAAACAGGTGAAACAACTGACTGCGGACTGGATGGTAGGCTATTATGGCTGAATAAGCTTTCAGGTACCACTCACAGCCATCAAGTGTGGACCTTTAAGCTACATTACATGAGACTGACATTGCAAGCTTGTGAACAATTCAACAATAATGTGCAAGGACATTTACATCACGTAGAAGTAACCTTGTTACCAACTTCACTATACATTGTGTCAATGTACCTCAACCTGGAAAAAAAGTGCAGTACCAAGAAACAAGGCAATTTTCCCCAATTGTACTAGGAGACAAAGTAGAAAAACTACATTTCCCACAGTGGCCCTCTGTCCATGGCCCTGATCTTAGCAGTACTTCCCCTTCAGCCAGGATGCCACCAACTCTGCATCGGGATGGTGTATGAGTATAGAGCAACAGTGAAGAACATAACCTTGCAGCAAAACAAACAAAACACACTGCAATGTTTGGGTTTACAGGTATAAAAGCTACTGAAACAAACCACAACAAGGAGGCTTTCTGTGTTTCTGACATAGCAGAAAGGGAGGACTTTACACCACCTTGCTTATGCAGTCATTTTACACCCTTGCTCTCAAGTTGTGCTCCCTGTTTACACATTAAACATTCAGCAGAAAAAGCCAGTACACTTGCACTCCATCTGCATCAGGGCTACTGCACAGACAACGTATTCAGATCGACTTATTTCACACATCGGGGTAATGAAGTGACCAGAGTTGTCGCCTTCCACCTCAAAGGCCAAGGTTTGCATCCGTCTCCTACTGTAGGAGTTGATCAATATTAATCAATAATTTGGTCTGAAGTGATAAAGTAGAATCTACCCAGCTGTGTACACTGGTATGCAGTATGAAGGATCTTAGTACTGCATGTCCATGACATTGTAACATATCACACTGTAAATAACTATATGAATTAATAATTTCAAATGTGAAAAAACATTTCTCTGATATATACAATGTAGCCATATGTTAAACCTTGCAGACTGAGTGCTTAGACATTTAAGCCAATATGCTATACTTTTCTTTTCCCAGGGTTCATCACTACATTACAGCTGCAGCCTTAGAAAGGCTGCACTGCAGGTGAACCTAAGACAGCTTTGCCCGTAATATTCTGTCATATATATTTTTATGAATCTTCTTTTTTCGAGAAGGGTTTATCCCTTACTTACATCTCTGGTGACTTTTCTCCAGACATTACTACATCCACAAAAAGTGAGCATCACAGTGTGAGAATTGCTCCTGCTGCAGGGAAAGGCAAACTGAAATACATTTCTTATTTAGCCTGAGTTCCAATCCATTATATTGAAAGAGGAAAAAGGGAGCTGGATGGGGAGATATGACCCCTCTGCTGAGTGGTTCCTTTAAACTCAATGACGATAAAAAAGCTGGAGCCCCCACAAAAGGCTAATAACTGCCCAAAGTCCAATGCAACATGAAAAGGATTCAGAACTTATGCTGGAACACAGCTCATTGTTTGAAAGCCATAACATTGATTCATTGCGTGTTAGCTCGATAATACAGGTCAGCTGGTGATGCTGTTGCAGCAGTGGTTTAAAACCCTTGGTGGCAAAGAACAAACCAGGGAGCATGCACAGCATTCAAAGCGTGAAATACGTCTGGAGAAGCGAGCACGGTGTTTTAGCATTTACACCTCAACCTGTTCTTCACAAAGACTGAGAAAAGGTGTTTGAATTCTGAAGGCCATCGTTTACATTGGCCAGGGGGCACAGGAAGAGCACCAGCTTAGGTTCTGAGTTATTTTTTATTTTTATTTGGCCAATTCATTTAGTTCAACATCGCTTACAATTTTCTTTTTGTACAGCAAGCTACTTAGGAATGATTTACCCATTTCTACAGCTGGGTATATTTTTAACAGGAACAATTCTGGTTAAGTACCTTGCTCAAGGCTATTGCAGGCCAAGCAGTTATTTGAATCCAAGACCTTTCGATAGCAAGGTGACTAAGCGACACACTTGTTGTTGCATAAAGATCATCTGGACTTCGAAAGAACGGGAAGGAAATTAGTCATAACGCATGGGAAAGGAAGGTTAGCAGGAATAGGGCGAATATACAAAAATGGAGTGTCAATGCGTAGCGATGGAGTGCTCAGGGTCGGGGCTTACAGCTACACTCGCCTAGGTTTTTCCTCAGTTTTCCGTGCATCTAAGGATCACTTCTTACAACGCCAATTCTACAGGTAAAATCTGTGAAGTGCTGGCCCTTTGCTGGTCAGAGATGGCAGTTCATAGCACAGACCATCTGGAGCAGCACTGCTGGTGCCACGGTCTGTATCAAAGGGGCTAAGGCAGAAGGGAGAGCACGGGTGGCTGCCACGTTGGCTTCATCAGCATGAGCTGCTCACCACGCCCCTCCAGCTTTGCTCCTCTGATCTTCCAGCCACATCCCTCTAATTGGAGCCCCAACAAACCACCTGGGTCCTGCATACCTTTCCCTCATTCTTTCAGCAGACTGCTTTTTATTCAGACTTGTATTAGTGCAGGAAATATTTCTAATAAATACTGTGACAAAGTTATGTATGTGGACATCTAAGGAATTCTATGTTAAGTGTGACAAAGTGACTGGTTGACTGCTTATGATTACAGGTTTTCCAAAAATGTTTACTTTTATTCAAAAAATTTCAAATAGGAAATCTATCTACCAAGATGGCAAATGGTTACATTTACATTTCTCTTGTATTTTTCTCTAAGTGACTTAGTGTTTAACTACACACAATTATATACCCATTTCTACAGCTGGGTCATTTTCACTAGCGCAACTGAAGACAATTTAGTACTTTGTTCAAGGGTAGCACTGCAGGAGATGAGATTTGAACCCGGGTGCTAGGAACGCAAGGTAACAGCGCTAACCGCTACAGTACTGCAAGCCCACATCAGCTTAGGGTTGCTGATTAAGAACGTGAAAGTCCAGGGTTCAAATCCTAGTTCAGCTTCAGTGCCTTTAATGTAGCTTCTCACCCTGAATGGACACAGTAAAAACAGTCATCTACAGGTATATCACTGGAAGCTGCCTAGCACACAAATGTCATATTGCAAGTTTCTCTGGGAAACAGGTATCAGCTATACAATAGTAAGAGATGCATGTTAAGTGATCTTTTTGTTCTGAAGATGAGAGATTTTATAAATTAAATGAAGCTGAAAAAAACCCCCCAAAAAACAACAATAATTCCAACCAGCTCGCACTGTATATACTGTACATGCAAATATAATATTTTTTTCTATATGCCTTTTAACATTCTACCCCCGTTTTCCATTACATTTCAAGGACCACATTATTCCGTACTTTCAATGTTTTCTATTTGGCTCTGTCATCTAATGCCGCCATTCTTTTGGTTCTCTTTACATAAGAATTCAGGATCAATCCATTGCGTTTAGCCAATTTGGCCACTAAGCCTTGGGACCTGCCCTTAATCGGAATGCTTATGGACTTTAGTTTCCCTTTTATCTCACGACAGCTAAGTGTTCCATGTCTGCCTTTCCTGAGTGTCGGCAAAAAACGAGCAGAGCCCCATGCTAAGTGGTTTTCCGGACTGATATTTAATGGAACTTTCTGGAAGGCATCTTGTTCTCTGGAAATGAACAACCTCCTTGCGACATGTTCTGCATTTAAATTCCAATCAGAAGTAGAGAGAAATGTACGACTGGCACCGGACCAGTCCATAGTAGCAATCGCATCTTCTGGTAAGCGCCTTTTTGTTTTATCAAGAGTTCACAAACAAATAAAAATGAAGGCATAATCCTTGGTCAGTACTGTCAGCAGGGAAGAAAAAGTCTCATCTCAGCCACATCTAACTGATTAGACAGCAATGAATGTCTTGTTCTGCAACAGTACAAACCTGAACATCCCGAATATTCCTTAACATTTATTTATGTACCAGTATGTGGCGTAGTAAACAGTAGCTGTAGTAGGCTAAGTTCTTTCTGTCCCTCAGAACTGAAGAGGCCCTTCCAGCATTAAAAAAGGGTCTGCAAACATCTTTCAGAGACACTCCTCTCCTCTGTTGTAATTACTTTGTAAGAGACTGAATTCAAAAGATGCAGTCTTGCTGTTATCTTGCCAGCTTTGCATCTCACTATATACCATACGGTGATTTCCCTCCATGTCATTTCCCCCAAAACACAAAAATCTAATCTCTCGACCTCATCATGCATCAAATGTGTCACCACCTATGCAATTCTATTCCATTGTGGCACCACTCCCAGCCAACAATGACCTCTGATGCCACGCTAGCAATCTGATGTAGGCTAATGTCTTCCAGCCACCCACTTCCACCCCCTGCTGCCCCATCCTTTGGTCACGATTGTTGAATGTATGTAGTGTTAAGTGTAGTTCAAAGTCTATCTTTTTTTTGCATTAAAATGTCAAACAAAAGCTATTTCTTAAAAAGCGCTGAACAGAGGAGAGCAATCTGTGTATAGCAATAACCGTCAAAAATACAGGGAAAAAATTCCACAACTGTTTAGTGAGCACTTCAGCCAGATGGTTAGCTGGCATTATGTGAATGAGATTCTTGATTTTATATAATACATATAACTGTATATACTGCTGTACCAGTTCTGGATTATCTGGCTTACACCATACTGACATAGAACTGTCACCAACCTCTCTTCTGACCAAAAATTTATGGCAGACGGATGTGGGCGACATAATGAGGCAAGACTGTACTTGTATAAAGTATGTTTGCAGCAATGTTTAGACAAAGTTTGATAATTATATCTCTGTAGTGAACAGCAATTCCGTTCACAAAGGGCTGCTTGAGAAAAGAAACGTCAATGAAATAAATGTGGTGCTTCAGTTTTGTGTTCCAAGAATGGGGTTCCATCTTACGTTGTACCCTTGAATAAAGTATTTTCACTGCATTAATGCAGTTACCCAAAAAAAAAAAAAAAAAAAAAAAAAAATCACCAAGATGTAATGGGTAAATAACTTTTAGTAGCATACAGTACAAACATCACATAATACTGTAAGTTGCCTTAACTACATTAGTTTAATAATAATGTCACATATCATGCACTTTAAACATTGCTCTTACACTTGATTCATTTCTTTAAAAGCATCCAAAGACAACAATAGGAAGAGTCTGACTTTGATGTATAAAGGGCAAACACATTCTATTTTTACTGATTTACTTGGTTTACCGATTGCCATTTAAAATGGTTTAAACTTAAAAATCAGATTTTTGTGCAATCCAGTTGACATCCTGGTTCAGACCTTTAATCATTATATTAAAACTGCATTACTATACAACGACATACAGTTCAGACAAAACTAAAGTTCATTTCATCAACCACCAGAAAAATGCATAATGCTAGTGGCCACAATTTGCTCAATACGAGGCACTTTTTCATCTGTGCACAGAGCCATTTCATGAGCACCCCGCTGCACTCATTTCCATATTGCACAATGTCTCCACCTGCACGAAACACATATGGACAGGAAACAGAAGGCCTTCCCAAATGGTGCAACTTGGAAAACATTTATTTATTTATATTTAGAAATGCAGAAATTAATAAAGGTTACAAGCAGATGCTCTTGTCACTGTGGCAGTCTACTACCACTGTCTCTGCAACACTGGCAGTATCTGGGCACAAAAATGGTGAACTGCAGTTTTAATTATATTTCACCAACTACAAATACAACTGTCTACCTCCAGAAAAAGGCTGATGCACTAAATAAGTGCAATAAAAACTGCCTTCTTGTTTCTGGAGAACAAAGGGGTTGAAATTAACTTTATGTCCTGTTGCCGTCATCAAGAGGTCCAACTGCAGCAACGGAGATTGACTCTCAGGTGCCATCTTGTTTCATCACAGAAGACTGCCCACATCCTCTCCACCTTCTATTTTCACTGCTGTAATCTCAAAGATGCTATTCCATCTTAATGGCCAATACCACAAGACTCAGGAACAGCCTTTTCCAAAAATGCTGTCAGACTGCCAAATTCTGGACAGCATAAGGTCTGATCACTACCACAACCAGTGACCACATTCCACAGTATCATCACCACTGACACTATTGAATGTTTGGACTATTATTTATCATCTTCTTTTCTATTTATTTCTTTAACAGCTATACAAGTATGCGTCGCTTAATGATGGGGATTACGTTCTGAGAAATGCCTTGTTAGGCAACTTCGTCATTACGCGAACATCATAGACTGTACATGCACCGCATCATGTTCATTTTGACTTGTATATGGTATAGCCTATTGCTCCTAGGCTACACACCACCATCGTATGTGCAGTCCGTTGTTGACCGGCGCGTTGCTACGCGGCGCATACTGTATCTATTATCCATCTACCTCAATTAGTCTCTATCGTCCTTTTTTGTTCCATCTGTTTAATCTTTTGTGAACCATGGTACAGGAGAAACAAAACAGATGTACAAAAGAACAATGTGAAATACCAAATGACAATTTTGTGAACTTTTGAACACCTCTACCTTGCCTGTAAATCACACTGAGTCCAGTTCACAAACCAAGCTCTGTTATGATGACATACTGAAATTACTTCAAGCTCCAAAAGATTTAACATTTTTCAACCGGTCACCTCAAATATACAACTAAAAATTGTCTTCTGAAATAGATCTCACTTCCAGCATGCAGCACTTCACTTCTGTTTATATTACTGTGCGCCATATTAAATCTTTGACGTTAGCTAATAATGCTGAAGTCGGAGGAAGCCACAAAACAGACCAGCAATGCTGCAACACCGATATGCATACAGATAAAATGCTATTAAGCTTATTAGTAGCATCAAAAAACTCATGTGAATGAAGAAGACAATCAGTCCTGCAACATCATAATAAAACCTCCCGAGCAGCATTATCTTTCCAAAATTCTGGAACTCCAAGGTCTGTTAACCAAGGTCCTTACTTCATACCACCTTAAAGAAGCCTATTTTCCTAATCGACAGACTGCCACTCAGGGGAATTGGAAGTCCTTCATCGGTTGACCCTGGGGGCTTCGGTCTGTATAAATCCCACCTATTTCCCATTCTCTGGATCATTTGTCCCACTGTACCCCATTTTCCAGGCTAAAGACCAGATAATGAGCTATTCAGTCATACCCCTCCTCATAAGCGGCAGCATCTTCACTACTTATGTCTAAATTAATATTAAGTTAGTAATGTAAGTTGCTGAACCTCCTGCCGCTTGCAGAGAAGCCTTCATTGTACTGCCAGTTCAATTACTCAAGGAAAATAAAACCTTGTCATCGCACTCAAATTTTGAAGCAGCACTGCATCTGCTCCACTGTGTGCCAATGCCTCTCGGCACTTGGACAGTTCATTTGGACATGGATTAAAGCGGAGATTTCATGTACACACCATGTTTGTGCGGGTTGCCTTTGTGTTCGTATCACAGCCTATGCATGGGGCTACTCTATGAAGGGCATGTTTTCTCTCGCCATTCCACTATGGGTTATTCTCCAAGTTGGTAGAACAGGACACACCAAGCACAAACAACAGCTTTTGCAACCAATTTTCTGAGCTAATATAGAAGTATGGCTTTTTTTTATTATTATCATACTCGACAAGAAATGAAAAGTGCATTTTTCACATTAGGTGATATGCAGTACATTAGCCTTGGCATTTTTTACTAATACTTCTCTGGCCTGACAGACCTTAGTATTGATATGTGGGCTGATTCAAGCTTGGCCTTGACAAAACAAGCCAATATGAAAGGCGATGTTTCATGCCCTTAAATGAGGTGTCAGTCGCTGTTACAAAGCAAGAATAAATAATGCAAATTGAGGATAGGAGTAAGGTCTTGGCTGCCTTTTACTCGAGTCTGAAACACACCGTGTTGCTGCATTCAAACATTAAAAATGCCTGAGAAAATGTATTGTATGTGGGCTACTGTAGACATGCCAAATATATTGCCACTTTCCTCCTAACGTTATTGCAGTGCAGAAGCATCCACTCACAATAAATAAATAAACAAAACCAGATACACGCATGGAGTTGCATCGGGAAAATTGGAGCGAACTGATAAGAGGAAAGAATGTGAAGCTAATCTCTTTCTGAGTCTCCCTTTCTTTCTGAGCTCACTTCGATGCTAACAAAAATAAATGTCAGAGGGGGGAAATAACAGTCTATAGAAACCCCATGCCTTCAGCCTGTGGTCCCTTCTGTCAGTGAGGAGTCAGAGGGTGATTTACCCAACTCTGCCTTCTTTAGATGACCTACAGCTTTATAAAGCCCAGTGTGCAGATTTAATAACCATAGAAAGACAAAGAAGAAAGTTATCCATTTCTACATATTAGATTTTAACCTGAGGTACCAGACCTGTCCATCCATAACACCTACTTATCCAAACAAGGCTGTGATGATCTGGCATCTATCACACTGAGCATATTCTCAGATACCCCCTGGACAGCCAGTCTGTAGAACCCCTTCACATCCACTGCTTATAATAAAAGGCCAGATTACATTTCCATTCAGAACTTGAGGCGATAAAGTAATGAAGAACCTTCTCCTTGAAGACTCCTTTGGGAGTAACGGATGAGGAGCGAGCTGACCTCCCAGGGCCCACTAGCTTTAATTGAAAGTCCTCAAGCACCGTACCACGGGAACGTAGAGGCGGCCAAACGCCTAATATAATTTCCTGAGAGATCTACTCCCCTGCAGCAAATATACCACAGTGGATATCGACTTCGACAAAAGAAGATTCAGGTAAATGCTCTGTCCATCAGCCAGGCTCTTAAGAACACTGTGCATTTACAGTGCTTTGCTGAGACCTGACTGAAGCAGTACCAGTGATTCCCTCTATAGGAAGACACCAGCTCCTAGTCTTTGTGCACAACTATACAGGTGACCCTTCAATAGCACGGGTTTGGAAAGCATAGGACCACTTTCACACAGGTTTTTTTTTCAATAAATATATTGGAAAATTATATTTGGAGATTTGCAAAAATTTGATATTGAGAAGGTACGGCTAGGTTAGGTATGACAGGAATGCTTAAAATATATATAGATACCGTACTGTATAGCTCAAATGACCAGACTTCGACTGTCTTATTTTGGACACATCCTGAGGAGACAACGGTCACTGGAAAAAGATATCATGCTTGGCAAAGTGGAAGGTCAATGTAAAAGAGGAAGATCTGCAATATGGTGGATGGGCACGGTCATAGCCATGCCCTTTTGTCAAGTCTTAGCCGACTTGTTGAAGACCGGATGCTTTTCAGGACAGCTATCCATGGAGTCACCATGAGTCGACACCGACTTGACTTAACAACAGCAACTGCACTGTATACATAAATTTGTTACAAAACATTAAAATTTATCAAAAACAGATCGTACATGGTGCCACTGGCAATTGAAAGAAATGTAAACAAATGTAAAAATATTACAGTAAATCATAAATGTGTAAAATGAACTGTACTATAGTACATACTATGCTACTGTAACAATGTCTATTTCATCGTTTACTAACATAAATGACTACAACTGTACAGTGTACACACATTTCTTGAGAAAATAAAAACTAAAGATTTTTTAAAACTTTACGCACCCATGTAAAATGCAGATGATGCACAGAAGGCTATGAGTCCGCAGAAAAAATGTCTTGTACAGTCTACAGTACATCATAAATGCATAATGCATATGCATTGGCATTTTTTTCTTCATTAACTAGCATAAATACAGTATGTATTACATACATATCTATTACATAAGTAAGTATTTATTAAAGTTAGTGCACCAAAAAAAAAAAAAAACCTGGTTTTGCATGGCTTGTAGGACGACGTTAATCATTTCCGTATGGGCAGTTCATCTCTCTGGTAAATTGTGTGTGCAGTAAAAAGTGATCTCTTGTGGTTATGTATTTTTCATCATGTTTAGTGCAATACCTTAAACCTTGAATAACACCATGGGACCCGAACGAATGAGGTCAAAAGTTATATGTGGATTTTCCACTGCGTGGGGAGTCTGCCCCCCTAACCCTCATAATGTTCAAGGGTCAACTACACTATTTTACTTGCTACAGCAGTTTTATGATTTTAAAATGCCTATGGATAATAAACTCAACTGTTTACACTAAATTTGATTTGTGTATCTTCACAAGAAAAAAAAGAAATGAAGCAACTCCCAAAAAATCTAAATTACTAGTAATTTATAATTCCAACTTTGTATTGCATAAAAATTAAATATTCATTAAACTAAGAATGCTAGATTCTTAAGACTTATTGTTCCATTCATGCGCTGATTCCCGCTTCACTATCTCCCAGTGAAACTCCAACATTAAAATTCAACTGAACCACTGTGATTCAGACCCACAGACATCAGTATCATCCCACAAAATATCATCCTCTATGCTATCAATGGCACTCATGATGCATTCTTTCTTAAATGAGTGTTCAGCTACTGTTTCCAGTATTTTCTCCCAAACGACTGATACCCACTCTGCCATTTTTGAGGCAAATACTCTCAGTCTTGCCACTGTGTGCCAAAGGATGGTTTTCTGATAATTATTTCTCCCTCAGTTTTTGAATGGTGCGTCGACAGAAATGCCGAGGTGGCAAAATTGGCTTGTCATGCTGCCATGAACAACCAAGTCACAAGGCTTTTCTGTGAGCTTATTATCCTGTAGCTGTTGAGAAAAATGTCGAAGAAACACAAAGACCCAAGACACTAAGTACACTGTGCAGAGCACCAGCACATCTATTCAAGATAACCTGTACCTGGTCTTCCAATCACTAAGCAGTCAGGTGTGTATTTAGCAGTATGCACAACTGCAACTTTTAGGGAAGACCTCATTCTTAGGTGATGGGTTTTAAAACTAAAAAAGCAACCACTTTCAGCCATTGGCAGTTATGCTTAGCATAACAGTGAGACACTGATTTTCATAACTTGTAGTCTTGATCTTGATGTCTTTAGCACCTTTAAGGCTGACAGTATAATAAAAATGCATAGCAAAAACACAGGATTGTTGACATTTCCTTTCCAGCTAAACTCAAGTTTCATTTTTTCCCGTTTGAATCACATGGTGTTGGAAACAAAGCAGCTTCTTCTCAAAGTCACCAGAATTTTTTGACAATCAGTTGTTTGAGCTCTTAAGGGCAGTCCTTCACAACACTTTTTCAACATCTCCCTGCTTTGAGTTTTCTTTTATCAAGTCCTCAAAATTTAGTAATTTTTTGCTTTCAACTGCATAGCTGTGTACATGAAAGGAAACTCTTCTGCACACGTCTAAAGTGAAGCATATTTTTGCTTACTTATGAGCATCTTCCTCTCTAAAAATGTTTGCTTCATGAAGATTTACATCCTGCAGCTCTATTTCTGTGTTCATGTGTACACAAAACAATACTATGAAGAACCGTGAAGAAAATGCTTTTAAAAATAAGCTAAAAAATGTTTCAATCTTCAAAAATTTCTGTTTGCAGTGTTTGTATAGTGGAGAGTCCATCTACTGTGGTAGTAAATGATTTTATTCAGTGTTGGCAGATACTTAGACCACGTTCTGACTTAAAAAAAAAAAACAAACAAAAAAAACAGATCATTCATGAATTGAGGCCTGGCTGCACCGACTTCTTCTAACAAATTTACAACAACTACTGTATTATACATGTGACACTTCTACTATTAACTTGCAGAAGCCTCCTCACGTCTGCAGTGTTGCCCCTTCCAAGACCAAGAGGGGAAGGAAAAGGTGACAAAGGCTGCTCGGTGGCCTTTCTACTCTGTGCATCACTGTGAGCACCAAGCAAGGATCAAATTTTGATTACAAAAAAAGCGTAAGAAGGTCAATGGCTTTTTCAAAAAACAAAGACAAAAACACAGCGCTTGTTCACATATCTGACAGCCACTGACCTTTCCCCGGGGTGCTGTCAGTTTCCACTGAAGAGGTTAATTAAAATCCGGTGCTGTGTCGACTGTTTCGCTTTACACTTCTTCTGACCGGTGGGACGAAAAAGCCACCCCTCAGGTAAGCAAGCAATTTTCAGACTCTTGCAGCATTTTTTTTTTTAAAACACATTCAACTTCACCCACTTTATACAGTTTAACTTTTTGCTGCAAGACAGCTGCTAATTCCTCTTGTAATTTGACCAAATTCTCTAAAGCAGAGACTGAGTGTTCAGTCCAAACAATGGGACTTACAAAATTATTCATTTCATCTGCAGGTTGGTGAGTTTTATTTCCACAGATTTAATGGGAGACTTCCCTTTATTTGGCATTGACAGCATACGGCTCATCCAGTAAGTCTTATGGTGATTTTTTTCCTCTACATATTACACTTTTACTGTTTTAATGATAAACAAGTAAATACATACAGCAAAATGTATGAGTTTTAAGTATCAGCTATCATTAAAAAAAAAAAAAAAGTGCTGCAATGGACTGTCCTCCTGTCCAATGTATCTCTCTCTCACACACACACACACACACACACAGTAAGAGACTTCCAGTGTCAATTGTGGGCTTAAGCTTAGGACCTGGTGCACCGGAAAGAATGGATTTTGTACTTTTGACATCAAAACTAAAGGTCTAGGTGTGTCACTGCACAAAGTGAGTCCAGACAGAAGGTAAAGAGTGAGAAATGAAAAGGGATTTTACCTCAAATGCAAAACAAAGGACTACAAAACAATGCAAATCAGGTACACGATGACAGTATTTTAATTCGACTAAGCAAAGATGATTCAGGCATGAGTAACACAGGAAGCAGTATTATTTCTTTAGACAAAAGGTGGTAAATGGAATTAGATAAAGGATGGTAATACATTAGAAATGTGTATATGAAAGTTCTAGAACACTTGGCCAAGTGTGAAATTGTTAGTACCATTTGTGTGGTATGCATATGTAAATGTAAAAACTTTTACCTGGAAGACTCTTGCTGTGAAAGATGGAGCTGAGTGGACTTCATTCCCTATATAGTAATCTTGACAGAACAAGCAGCACAGATCCACCCTAAGCTTTCCAGAACAGCAACTCTGGACAATATTTACTTTTTAAAGGGTAAATTTTAATGGAATAGAGGAAAAAACCTGCTACTGGGGCAGCAGATACAATAGTGAAATTGAAATTCCTGGCTTCGAATCTCAGCTCCCACAGCAGTACCCTTGAACACAGTACTGCTGTAGTAAAAAAAAAAAATACCAGGGTGTAGAAGTAATTGCATAGTATTAGGCAGCTGAGCATAGAAACCTAACAATATATGTTCCTTTGTAGAATTGCTAAATCAGCCAAATTAATAAAAAAAAAGAACTGGAAACAACATGCAAAGACTAACGTGGTGCATCTCAAAAAGTGTTAATCTGATGTTTGAGAATAAGTATATTTTTACCCATTTATAGAAAGAAAGAGATGCTATCATGCTACTAATTTACAGAATTTTGCCCCAAAGCTTCTTATTTGAGAAAAAATATAATTTGTGAGAAAGAATGCCCCTTTAATAATACCCTCCACAAGGATTCCACTGTTGGAAGTCATGTTTAACATCCAGTCTCAAAAAACTGACAAACTAGAGCTAATAATACTGTACAAATACTCATTGAAAAAGTAAATTCTAAGAAGCAAACTAAAGGTGGTCTTTGTGACATTTTCACTTATTCTCTCAAATGTAGGAAAAATTAAACAAGACAAACAAGAAAGAAGTTGATTAAGGCCACTGAATTTGCTAAAAATGCCCACATACCTTGATCTTCAACTAAGTGAAGGAAAGACAAAATCCCTGACCAAGCACAGTGACACATAGGTGCTGCAGAGGAACTACTCTAGAGGCTCAGAAACAGACATGGGTAACAGCCAACAGTCATGGTTCCCAAAATGCAAGTCAAGGTGTTTAAACCAACATGCTGACCAGAGATCGTCCACACACACACACACACACACACACACACACACACACACACACACACACACACACACACACACACACACACAACACTAAACCTCAGAAAAACATCGTACTGCAACAAAAGGTCCAGGCAAATCCAGGTGATCTGGCCCCCATTCAAGAATGCCATTTGATGGCTGCTTTTGTCTTTATCTGCTGTGGATTTGCACCAGTACTCTCCTGCAGATGTACTGAGTATGTCTTGTGTTTACTGAAGGAGCTACAGCAGTGAATGAAGGATATGAAGTCAGGCCCAGACTCATTCCCTCTGATCAGCAGAAACCTGGTCCAGAACGAATCATTTACAGTCAGGTGGGACAACACCCAGGTGGAAGAGTTCTCTACACACTGTGTCAGAAACGGTCCAGATGAAGTGAGCAATGAGGGTAGGATGTCAGTAGGCATCCATCTCCGCAGTTTTGTTATTAAAAAAAAAAAAAAAAAAAATCAGAGCCAATTCAATACTCTGAATACACACACATACACACACACACACACACACACACGGAGACTTAAGTGTCAAAAAATGCATTTGTTTGCAGAGTCATCTTTAAATGTAACTTAAGACAGTTGTTGGACTAACTGCTGTCAGAGAAAGCTGAAGAACAAGTGAAGAAACCGCAGTAACCATGAGAACACATCCCTGAAAGAACTGTAAACGGCACAGACAGTAATCTGCCAGGTAATAAGAGCTGCATCCTCTGAGTGCCAGACCTCACACTATGACTGCCACACAATAAAATCCACAAAGGGCAACTGCTCCACCTGTTCTGCAGGAAGCTGAAACAGCAGAAAACCAGGTCACGGCTCCCTGCAGCATGCCATCATCAGGATTAACAAGGGAATGGCAACCCGCACGTGCGCGGGTACTTACACAATGTGTGCCAGGTCCAGAGGTCTTTCCGGTTGCTCGGGAAACACTGGGTGGGCAGGCTCTCTACTGGGGACGCAGCCCAGGGACTTGCTGATGGCGTGGCTCAGCTTCTTGGCAGGTGATTTCTGTGTGAGAGATGAGAGAAGGAGCCGCATGACTGCGCACGTCTGCTATGCTGCCGCAGGCTTGCCACCATTCATACCTATAACTGACAGACAATTTGACACAAGTGGAACGACGGAGACAAAAAAGAATGAACTTACTGTGCAACAGTGACGACTATAACAGAAGAAGCAGATGAGAGAAAAGCCAATTAAAGGATGAACAGCTGTTTGGCTTAAGTAATGACAAGCTACTGTAAAGACAACAAAATACGTGCACGATATTAGTTCATAGCGCAACGTAGTGTTACCTATGCCTATGCAAAGGGTGGTAGAGTAATTCGAGTCACTGGCGCTCAAAGGATCACGGATCTGAATCCCACCTCCTGCTGCAGTACCCCTGACCAAGGTACTTTTCAAGAGTTAACACTGTAAAAATGTACCATGCTTTATAAACAGGTAAACACCTACATGTAACACTAAGCTACTGGCCAATGTGTACAACCATGTGCCATTTATATGTAAAGGAAACATCTGTGTGTTTGTCAGCAGGAACAGCGCCATATGAGATTCCACACCGCTATCAGCATCCTGTCCCTCAAACGCTGATACGGGTTGGAATTAAACAGGAGTCTGGCAGCATAGATGGACTGGCATCTTTCTATGGATATGTGAGTGACTGTCCTCATACTACAGAGTTTTGAGAACAACAATAAGGGACCATCAAGGCGCAAGTGAAGATGAGTCGTTCTTAAGGTCAACCACTTCAGAGTTCTCGCTCTCTTCCCATCTCTTTGGATGAGGACATGTCAGACTGATTAGACTACCTTCCTCCTAATGCAAACCTAATCAGGGTGATATTAAAGGAACTGCCTGTCTGGCTTTACTTTTAACGCCAGCATTAAAAAAGACCCGACTGAAGACAAAACCACGGGTTGCTAACCGGGTCTCATCCAAGAGCACTCATTTCAAATGCATTTGGATTTTCAGACTTCCCATTTAAAAACAGAGGAGAGGCTGCCCAGAATATTGAGACCGTAACAAGGAAAGCGTAATGGAGGCCGCAGTCGGGCAAAGGACGCCGATGCAGTTCCGCTCAACGCAAACTGGATGGCCTTGCAGAAGTGCATCTGAACCTTTTATGTTTATATAGCCAGAGGGGCTTTAGCCTAGGATGCCGCTTGGTGGGAATCTACCCTCAGGTAGCAGGGCAGAGGGCTTGTGTCTTTTTCAATGTTAACTGCTGCGCAGAAGGGTGATGGGCGGTCGGGATGAAAACAAATGGTTCTCCCACGAAGACGGAAGCCAAGATGTAGGAGTTGACGTTTTGCCCAGGTCACTGGATTAGCTTACAGTTTACTACACCACTGCAGTTCTGTTTTCCTGTAAACGTAAAGGAACCAAATGTGCTATATGGGCCATATTTGGATAACAATATAACAGAAAAACGGTACAAATCCCCTGCACTGCCACTGATGCTCAATGTGCACATGTAGCATCCATTGTGCTGTCAAATATTTTGAGTACATTTACAGAAAACCTTTAAGAAACTTGCTTATCGGGTTTGAGGAAGACCTGTCTTCCCAGCTCCTCTGCAACAATTGCAGGATACTTTTAGGTTGCTTTGCTTTCACTGCTCTGTTCAGTTTATCCCATAAAGGTGCTGTCCTGGCGTACTCAATCTTCCATCCGGTTCCATGCATCTGCCAGGATGAGAGTCACCGTGGAGGGTACGGCCACGGGCAGAACATTCTGAGCCGTCCAACTTCATGAGGTCCCTTCTGGGGTATCCCAACGCTGTGTAACAAATGCACACGGGAGCAGCCTTTTCCCCAGCTTCACTTGTGGTTACACTTGGCATTTTCACACATGCCCTCCTGCCCCACTCCTCCTCCTCCTGTGAATCGCGAACGATGGGAGTCATTTGAACTTTCACACTGTGAAAATCACTTGGAAATGCCACCGACTACAATGTGCTGCCCTCTGGTCAGGTGCCCCTCAAAATGACACGATTCTCAAATGGAGACTGTAAACAGGCTGATTACTTAAGTGAGGTCAAACTCGATTAACCTGTATAAAGCAGGACTGTATGTTTATCTCACTCACTGATATGCTTCTTTATGGGTCTTCAAAGTGAAGACAAGCTGCTCATAACCCTCTCCCCTCACTGCCACATTTGGTCCGGAGCAAACATTGCACTTGCCCTCTTCTACCTTTGTACTGAACTTGTAGGACATGTTCAAAGCCCACATGGCCATAAAGACAATGATGCAGGCAATGATCAACTAAGATACTTAACTCAGCCCTTTACATTTTTAAAAAATACTTTATACATAATTTTTGCTGCATAAACTCAAGTACCACGTTCAAGAGTGCTACAGCAGGAATGGGGTCTGTAACGGAGGTCCAGCCTGGGTCTTCCTACCAACGGCTTCAACCACTGCACCATATGCAGCCCCATGATGTACCATTGATTCAGTAACTGGATGCATACCCTTGAGGGGTGTAGAACAAAACCTTGAAGCATTGTTGGCAATGTTGGCAATACATTACATACGCGTACACAGGTAGTCCTCAAGGTACGACCAACGGCCTGGTCCTAAGTCAGAATGTACACGAGTGTGTAGTCCACCATGCAGAAACTTCTTTTTAAGCATTTGTTGATTCCTTTGACCCATTTTGTTTTATTTCTGGTCACAGTGTGGTGTATCATCCGTGCTATTATTAAATAATTCACTACTGTATTCTTTACCAAAGTTTCTTTTAAAAAAGTACCATTTTTTAAAAATACTTCAGTATTCTGTACGATGACATTTAGTAAGCGCAAGCAAGGTGATCTCTCATGACTGCTTAGTCTGTAAGCCTGCTGGTGAGCAGTCAGGAGGGTAACTGGTATAAAGGCAGAGGTGTTGCTATGGGGCAGTTGTTGGAAGTTTTCTGTGCGAGTTCACTTCTGTGAGATAAACAATAAAGGGAAGAGGTGTAGCAAATTAACACACCGCATCTTATCTTTGGATGACAGGACAAACACCAGCGAGAATGACCGACACTGCGAGCTGCACAATCTTTTATTAACTAATAAAGGGAGAAAGGAGAGGCAGTGGGGCTTTGAAGGAGCAGCTGTAAGAAAAGGGTTCTTGGTTCTGGGTAGGCTGAGCAGGTGTGCAGCACACAATCTTGTAAAGCATTCACCTTGAGTACTTGTTACACCATAATGTCTCACATGCATGCTGTGCAGGTACACATATGGTATATTTTAATGGATTTTCCATCTACAGTATAAGTTGTGAGAGCTAAGTGGTACTATAGTGCTGTATATGTTTTTGTATGATTGTCGACAGACGCTATTGTTTAGCTATGACTTCGTACAGATAATTCCTCAGTATTTGAGTTCTCTGCATCCAAATTCTTCTCTTTAATGGCTATTGGCAATTAATACCTAAATATGGGTAAGTGAATGGAAACATTGCTATAAGGTATTTTTATTGGGAGCTTGTCCAAAATTTTAAAAAATCTAAATGCAAATAAAAATCCAAATAAATAAAAAAAATCAAAAACTGTACAGTAGCACAGTGTACTGTAAAAAAAATATACTGTAATAATCTGTATTGTATACAGTCACAAATTTATCCAAAGCGAATGTTTAAAACGTGTGTACTCGTCCTCGTGAGTATTGCCACATTTGTGCAGTGCCACCACGTTTACTGTGATTTCACACAGCAAATGCAAGCCTCTCTTCTTCGTTCCATAAGTCCCTGGTAACAGCTGGTAATCTGGTTTAAAATGTTATCTACAATTTTTAAACTACATTTCATGTTTTAAATTTACCTATTTATCCAAATGCTTAAATGGTGGTGACACAAAAACACAAAATGGCCTGTATTACACATACTCACCATGTGTTAAAAACTAATGCAAATTAATGACAGTAATTGCTTCCTAACCAAATAATGGCTTTTTATGTTGAACTCAAAGGTTGCTATATAGGCATTTTCAAATGGGCCAGGACCGCATGATTTTTTTCCATTAAAAATAATGCGAAATAGACATTCACTATCTGCAATTTTGATATCCAACTCATTTTGTGGACAAATTAGATTGGAATACCAAGGGATTTCTGTACTGCATATTGTACATAAGATGTTTATGTGTACATATTTTAATGAGCTATAAGATGCTCATTTGTTTACCAGCATATCCTGAAAATCATTAAAAGTTTAATTTATGGACAATTTTCATCTGTTTTACTTTTAAAATTCCTGCTATTATATTTATTTGTGACTGACTGTCATAAATGTAAGTGATAATTTGAGTATGCCGTAAGTTGAGGAAAACTTGTGTTTTGTAGATTCTGCCTTTTGCGCAATAAGTTCATACAGAGAGGCATACACACATCCAACAGAGAGTAAAATTGTCATCCAACGGGCAACACAAATATTTGAACTTAAATCAGTTTGTATGCTACATTTATGGTTAAGCCTAACCCTACTGAAGCCAAGACTAGCAGTTTCTAACCTTAGAGTTGATTTTGAAGGTATACTGCCATCTAGTGGCTATCAATTCTTCAGCATACTGGTAGGGACACATCTGGGCATTAAAGCTCATTATCAACCAGCATATCTTCCCAAATTACAGCTATTTCTGTCAGCTAAGGACATTTCAGGGTGTCAAGAGGAGTAAACCTCGGTAGCCTCTGGTCCATATACACAGGGCCGAGGGGGTGGGGTAGGTGGTGTGTCATTATCAGCGCTACAATGAATGGTGGAAGATAAGGATATAGCAGAAAGGTAGGGTCTAGTTAAAAACCCTCTCATGTCTGATAACCAAAGAGAGGTTGCTAATATTAAACTAAATTACTTGCATAACCTCTGACACACTTGAATACATTACTATAAAATGTATTTAAAAAAAAAAAAGTATTTGTGCATTCATGACCATGTATTAAAGGCATTTATAAAAAATAAAAAAATTTTTTTTTTAAAAATCACCAAATAGATCACAAGTTAATAAATCCATAAATTAGGTATAAAATGAGAGGGTGATCAGTAAAAAAATATTATTTTTGTGCCGTTTGTGAAAATAACTGATTATTAGATGAGTAATGGTGTGGAAACATGGCCAGAGTTCCCCAGTTGTCCTCCCAGGATGCCCTGGTAGCTGTCCCAGAACTCACCCACGATGAGTGCTCCTTCATCTGGTGCTGGTTGCTGTGCGGGCCACTCGCATGGCCGCGCCAGAAGCAGTTCTGGCACAGCTGATAGTTGTGGCACTGCTGGCATCGGTAGCGGAAGCCCATCATGCTCTCGCACCGGCAGTAGGAGCACTCCACTGGATGGAAGACTGCGAGAAAAGTGGAAGGAAGCAGGCAGAGGCAAAGCAGTCATTAGAAAAGCGCTTTCCTTCAGCAGTACAGCAGAACAGCCGGACTAATGCAGTCAGACCACAACTGAGGTAAGAAGCGCAGCAAAAGAGCCTCAGACGGCAGCCAGATGCATTACCGTTCTCCACATTGGCGAGTCGGTGCATGAGAGGCAGCCAGACGAGGCACTGCGGAGGAGGGTCAGCCATCAGAGAATCCAGGAACACATTCAGTGTGATCTTCTTCTAGAGGCCAACAGAAGGAGCCACTATTATGCAAGCTGAGCAGACACTGTGCTCATAAACAATGGAAAATATTGAGTAAAAAAAAAAAAAAAAAGGGGGGGGGGGCAAATCATACACAAAAATTAAAGACTAAAGAAAAGGACTAAAGAAAAGGAAAAAACAGCAGGAATACATCTAGAAAAGAGACGTTTCAACAACAATTATGTATGTATTCATAACAAAACACAATTTCACAATAAGCTGCACGGAGCTGTGCTAAAAGATGACAACTGACACAAGCCTCAAAGAGGAAACAATTGCTAGAAATAAGTTTAGCACATTTTATAAAGACAATACACACATTTATTACCTGTCAGAACACCATCATCAGGGAGGAATAAAGGATTCAAAAGTGTTATGGTCTTGTGCTACAATATTCTCCATGTTAAAAACCATTACAGAAATAGGACAAAAGTCAGCTGCCCCAGGGAGCAGCTCTCCAGGCTGTGTGCACTGGTGCTTGTCGTACTGCGTGATTGCTCACCTGCTGGGGAAAGCATGTGCGCACAGAGTGCTCCGTGTAGCCAAAAGAAGGCCCTTCGAACACTGCAGTAGGCAGCTTCAGCACCTCCCGCAGAAATTGGTCAAACTTGGTGAAGGTCATGATGCCGTTGGAGTCAGAGATCTGGGAGAAGATATCTGAAAGTGCAACGGTGACACTCAGCTCTTTTATGCCAGGCAAGCTGGATGTCACTCCACTCGTGTGAAAGTGCTACTTGTTCTCACATGCAAGTTCCATGAAGTATGCTTGTAAAAGGTTTGCTTCTTCTGGTACTATGACCAGTCAGGGTGGATCTATGGTACGTGCACCCTGGCCACTTGAACCCCCTGACTAAGCTGCCCTGCTCAATAAGCAGAACTAAGCAATTGCACATTTCCTAGTCACATCTGAATTAAACAGGTACAGCCGAAGACCATTAAAACAAGACCAGGGGGTTATTTGTGCTTTGCAAAATCCACTGCCAAAACTGCAAGCAGCCCATCTTTTCAGTCTCCTACCAGACCCAGGTTCATGTCAGCAAACCCGTTAGTAATGAAAACAGGAAATGCAGAGCTAGAAGTTAAACATTTTCTAATGCCTTTGTTTTTGCTCTGGAATCAAAGCTCTTTATGCATCAGTAGCCCCCCCATGGATGACCTGCGCAATGACAGAATGACCTGATCTGACACCATCACGGCTTTCTGAAAACATCTAATGGCCATCTGCATGACAACACCTGACACTGATGACAAACTATTTCATTGACACGTCTACAAAAGCAGTAAGTGAAAACTTCTGTTACCACAGAAACTCTCCTGGCCAAGTCACACTGCAAAACAGATATATCAGAGCACAGCTAAAGGAGCGAGGCTACAGTTCACTGTTGTTCCAGAAATCACAGCAATTGCACACGTTTGCCCACGTTCTGAAGGGGAAGCTACCGTGAGGGCAGAAACTGAAGAGAAGAGGAGGAAAACAATGTGTGATAGCAGGCTACACACACTAGAGAGCACTATTGCTCCAGAATGTGATGGAGATCATCAGGCAGGTACTTACAGCGAAGCTTGTCCACTATCTTGCCGCCACACATGGTTGCTAGCATGGCTTTCACGGAGAACACCGTCAGCTTGCCGTGTCCCTCGCTGAAACACAATTCACATCGGGGTTCATCACACTGACTTTCTCAAACAAAATGATATCCACCCTTAAGTGTATTTTAAAAGGTATGTAACCCTATTAAGGTCCAGGTGCCATGGTGGGTATTGCTGGTGTTTAACAGCTTCTGGCCTGTGGGTTTGAACCAAGCTCAGTCTGTTTGGAGCTTGCATGTTTTTCACATGTTTGTGAGGGCTTCCTCCAGCTGCTACGGCTTTCTCCCACAGTCTGAGGACATGTGTTTCAGGTGGACTGCAGTGTAAGCGGATTAACTGTGTGTGTTTGAGTGAATGAGAATGTGTATGTGCACGCGTGCGTGCCCTGTGATGTATTGTTGTCCCATTCAGGTGTACCCTGACTGACCTAGAAAGCCATGCTTCCGGGACCGGATCCAAACTGTCGGGCCCCTTTGCTGAAGAAGTGGTTATTGATAATAGATGGATCATTCAGCACCTTAATAGTAGAGTCCTTTTAATAGCAAAGACATCTCAATGAGTCATTTAAAATCTCTAAAAGGCATCTAATGTGTTACCAGCAAACTACAGTAAGACTCACGGTGACAGGAACTAAGCGATGGAGAAAAACGGTACATCCTCTATGTACAAACCAACTGTATCCTTCTCACCTGCACATTCACAGCAGCTTATTTCACATTAACCTCTGCTTGCAAACTCGTGTTAGCGTTTCAGACTGGTGTCTGCCAACAAACTGTGCTTCTATCACTTCCTTCACGTTTCCTCCACTTAGGCTCATCGTACACACGATGATTTATAGCAAATGGAAAAAACAGTGAGGTAACACTCTGATGAAGGGTAGCAAACATCACTCAGAACACAGCGATGATAACTTGTCAGGCACCGGCGGGCTAAACACTAGCAAATATTACTGGGGGGAGGTAGACACCCCTTAGACCAAACCACTATTTGAATATGACACAGTACACACGGAAGACTAAAATTCTCCCGCATTCCCTCAAAGAGTTAAGGAAATGTCCAAATGGCCCAAATGGTAATTTTTGTCACCTGCACAAGCAAGAGTAAAAGACTATGTTAAGTATGCCTGGCACCCCAAACTGTAGCCCTGTACGCTCAATAGCTTGCGAGCCAGATTCCCAGTGTTCTGGGCGAATCAGGATGATAAAAGAACTGACAAGAGAGCGATGACAATGACAAAGAACGTGCGCTCCCTCAACAAAGCCAGCTGTAGCCCTTTTCAAGCGCACGTCCTAATTGGCTCATTTCATTTTTACGCGTCTGCCTGACATCCTTGACTGTCTTTTCAACCCGGAGCTCACTAATGAATTTCTTGTCTTTGTGTGCTGAGTCATCAGAGGGGCCGCCATTGTAGCACACAGATGATCTTTTATGAGCACCTGGAGACACGCCTACACCTGTCCTCTGCAGCAGACAGGTGATTCTTTATGGCACACCTGTTGACAGGTTCGCACTCAAACTCCCTGGGTGCAGGGAACATCCTGGGTTCAAATCCCCACTCCCTCTCCTAACTGAGAGCAAAGCTCTTACCCTAAAGCCCTCAGCTTTATACATGGGCGAACAATTTTAAGTACCTTAAGAGCATGAACCAAGCAGTGTTTGGAAGTTAGGATACTGTAAGAAGCTCTGACCTTATGACACAATGTATGCCTCTTCTAGAAACGTGGGTGATTAAAAAGTCCAACTGCAAAACTACACAATGTAAAACATTACAAATGGCAAGAGCAAATAATGTAACGGCTCCTGGGTTAAAACATTTCTCTGCCAGTGGCGATCATCTGTAAAAGGGCAGTGGCGACGCAGCTCGTGGACAGGAAGCCCCCCAGACTAAAAGCTGCTAGTTGCTGTAACAGGCGGGTACTACACAGTGTTGGGATTACGCAGCTTGGGGAGCCTGATGAAATTGCTGCTGACAGAGCATCTTCCCCTAAAGCACCTGCATTTATTAGTCCCTGCTTGTTTTCAGAACCTATAATGTGCTGACCACTGGCCAGCAGATGTGTTCTGCCTCCAAGCCCCGCATACCCACGGATTTAGGAGCTTCTCTAATGGTACGTGTTACGTTTCCTTAAGCTGGCATGACTGATCCTTCATTACGGTAACATAACATTATACGCACGCCTCACAAAATCACAGTTGGCTTACTGCTTACTAAGCGATTTCCTTTGAATGCGATTTACACTGTGTGATGCTGTTTATTGTGTTATTGTGGAAATGTTATGGCTTTATCACTGCGATGAGTCACAGCTTTGACTGTGCGAACCGCATTGTGCATTACAGTTCTCTGTAAATAAAGACTGGGAAGTCTGGAATGGAACTCAACCAGACGGTCGTGGTCAAAACCTGAAATTTTATACAATGTGCAATGTGGATCAAAACGTACATCCATGAACGATGAACCAAAGTGCCAGATCTGATAAAAATTGGAAAATGTTCAACCCCACGGCAGTGCAATTTTAAAAAATAGAAAATAAAGTCTCCTGTTGTCTAAATGTACCGAGTGATCCGCCAGCACACTCAAACATGGTATTTGACATGGAACATGAAATATTTTTAGTAATTTGTCTATCAGTTAGTTTTGTTATTGGCAGTTGTTACCAGGTTTTGTTCCGGCTAAACACGAAACTGTAAAACAGTGCACGAACGCCGATGAAGTCTGATTACAGGCACAACACTTTCCTGCAGAAAAATATTACTGACAGCCTGCTTTAATCTCAAAAAATAGTGGACCCAGAAGAAAGAGACACGTAGATAATAAGCATTCGGGTTGTCAGCATGCATTACACCGCTAAAAAGTCCTTTTTTGCTTGTCACCGCTCATTCACTTGGCAGCTGCACAGAAAATTCACACCAAGAATTCATTCATTGGCTTAATTTACATTACAAATAACTGTCAGTTTGTGTATGATCCCTACAATGTTAAATAGATTAAACTCAAATCCTGTGTGCAAACAGGAGCCATGTTCCTCTTCACAGTTCAAAAGGACACACTGGAAATTTAATACCGGACAAAGACAAACTTTGACACACATTTTCATACATTTTTTTGTTTAATAAATAGCTTTAAGTGGTCAATTCATTTTACGCAAGTATCGCAGCTCCGGAGGACCCAGGATTTAAAGCTTACTATTCCGCACTGCTTAATTTACATTCCTTACAACAAAAACCCAAAACACAGTCATCTACCTCCTCAGGTTTCCCCATAACCACCCAGGTCCACTCACCTGTCGTAGGCTGCAACCATGAAGTTGAGCAGTAAGCTAATGGACTGCTCCACGCTGATCTGGTGAGTGGTCGGCAAGCGCTTGTTCAGCTGGTAGTAGATGGACGAGATGATGGTTTCCAGCCTGGAGACGTTGATTTCCGTGTTGTGGTCCAGCGTGTTTAAGCCATTGTCTCGGAAGGCCTCTATCATGTTCCAGACGTCCACGAGGTGAACTACGAAGAAAACGCAATCAGAGCGCCATGCAGACAGGCCTACCCTCCCGTCCCCACCTGTAAAAATCCATCCCATCCCCACTTGTTTTACTATCAAAAACCCGTTCTGGAGCAGGAGAACAGAGACAGCACCAGAGTAACACAGACTGCAGGACCCCTGAGAGCATCCAGCTGGAATTAGCGCCACTTTCTATCGTTTCATTGCTGTTCTATTTCATTATATCTTTCTTTAATAGATAACATGGGGTGCACAATAATCTTTTGCTCGCATAATGTTTTCCAAATTCATTTGCTGTGCAAAAAAATTTGTTAACTAGCTGAGATCAGTTAAACAAGAAAGCGTTCCTATTAATACCACAGCTATGGAACTGTGCTGTGTGACATATAAAGCAGTGAAATAAGCACACTTTCAGGTTATAACAAACTTCCCCACATTTGCATATAGTTTATAATTATAAAATCAAATATAATAATAGATAAAGACTGTGCATTTATCCAAAAAGGTACCTGGGGAACCGAGACTTACGGTTGCATCTTTTCTGCACAAATCGTAGCTTGCAAGCCGTTCGATACGTGGACAGTCTGATGACATCGAAATTCTGCGCCCCTGAAAATAAGTAACCACATATTAACTAACCAAGGAAAGCTGACAAAGTCCAACCAGCATATTCTACATACAAAAGCCAAAAACATTCATAGGCAAAACCAAATCAGTTAATGATACAAATTCTGAACGCATCAGTGATGTAAACACGGTAAACGCTCCATTTCCCCCTCGCCATGTATACTCACTCATCTCCATGAAGAGCTGCCTCTTCTCCGCCATGGTCTTGCCTCTTTTGCCTCCTTCCTCAATCATCCTGAACAGATAAAAAGAAAGCTTTGTGACTCCTGTACCTGTGGGCAATTTACAGGTAGCACAGAGGAGGCTGTGTGTCACTTGAATTGCACCAAGGCGCAGTGGCGGTGTGCGCTCAGGCATCAGACGCCGTACCTTTGCACGACGCTGCACACGGCTGCACAGTGCAGCACTGAACAGGCCTTTCTTATGAGGGCGACTCTCTGACACTGTACATAGGAGCCAGACTCAGGATGACCGTGGGGGGGTGGGGGTTATGCCTAAGGGGTTGCTGGTCTCCAGCCCATCAGGAACACGGTTTTTGCTCAGAGTTGAGTGGATGAGACTAAAGAGTAAAAGATATTGTAGAGTTCCAGCTAATATGGCAACACAGACACAGTGCAGAGTTTGGATGATAAGGAACAATACAAATACACTCACATCTTCTATTATGGTACAGTCTAGGGAATGTCCATTACTTCAAGGCCAAGAAAGGTCTAGGGAAAAAAAACACAATTTCTATGAAAGCACTACTACCTGACATGCGAGACTCCTAATCAAATACACCGCGTCTCTGTTCACAATTGGAAAAATATAATTTATTTAGAACGCAGCAGAAGTCCTGAAACCGCAATGTGCTTAAGCTTCGAGCCGGGAGTGTGCTGTGCATGGGGGGGGGGGGGGAGTAAAAAAAAAAATTTAACAAAGTAAACAACAGCATGATCTTTTCTCCTCTGCTTCACCCCACGGTTCACAATTTAGACAAAGAAAGCACCAGAAAAGACGCCGGCAAGCAAATTGTTTCTTTTGTCAGTGGTTTAATTTTACATCCGATTCAATTTGTACTCATGGTGCCTTATAAAAAGGACACATATTACAGTGCACAAATTGAGTTCTCCCTTTTTTCTCCCTTTACTATTGTTATCGTATGTAAAGACTTCTAGTACAACCTTCATAATTCTACATGTCAGAGCTCAGGAAATGAATGAAACATCTGGACATTCCCATGAATTGTATGGATCCTGAATTTCAACGAAACTGAGAAATGCATGGATCACTGAGGTTTTTAAATCCGATCACATGGTAAAACGTGGCGGGAATTTAACACGTCCATGAGCACAAGTAATTTATTCAGGTGGAAAAAACTCCTGGGGTGAAGCAATGTTTCTTCATTACAAGGACATGTGAACAGCTCCTAATAGGAATCTCAGTCCACTGAGAGTCTGAAGACTGCCAGCAGGACTTTGTACCCATGTTTTTGCATATCCTGCCAATTTGTTTTGCCTACATGCAGATAAAGTGTTTTCCCTGAATGCAGCACAGTGGCACAGCAGTGCTGCTGGAGCCTCACAGAAGCTGGCCTGCAGGCTTGTACATGGGTTCAAATCTAGTTCAGCCTGTGGAGAGTTTGAATGTTCTCGCTGTGTTTGCACATGTTTCTTCTGGGTTCTCCGGTTCCCTCTCAACCAGGTTGAAGCTTTACGTGGTTCTGGTACATATAAACGTGGCAGAAGGTACTAGCAGCCTTGCAGTTTCTTCAAATAATTCACCATTCTTCAAAAAAAAAAAAAAAACTGTTGCAATTAAAGATCTTTTGTCATCCATACATGTACATATTTCTTCGGTTTGCGGAGGAACAAAACAAAAAAAGCACTGAATTCTTGCGTATTCTGCAAAGATGTTCTAAAATGGAAAATATTGACACCCTGTAGAAGTTATACAAAAATAACTGCAGTATAGCAATATTTGAAGACGACTAATCTCCTTTAATTACTACCCCAGGTGTCTTCAGTCTTACAGTCACTCATTCAGACAGTTTAAACGGAGAAACTGTGCCCTCTTGCTTGATCGCAGTTACTGTTTCTAAAGGCTGTGTCCATGCCATTTTCATTTGTTTTACTAAGCTAAGGTGAAGTTTGTTATAATAAATGTGAATTTAAAATAAAAATTAAAAAAAATTTTTTTAAATGTTGGATTGGATTTGTGTTGTGTTCACAGTATTCTGAGTTCAGTAAAGATTGTGCTGAGAAAGTACTGCCCGACCTTCTGAACCCTTTTTATTATTTGTGAGGAACCTACAAGGACAAAAGAGCCACACCCAGTTCGCTGGTGAGGCCGCAACCATTTCTTGTTCGCAGTCACCATCTCAGCGCCTTCGCATCCAGTTGGGCTCCGTGATTCTTGCTTGCCACCTAATGTCATCTTAATTTATCTTGTGCATCAACATTATTACAATGTTGTATATTATTAATGAAAGGAAATGTCTGTTTTCCCAATGCAAACTATTATCTCTATTTTAATGAGTTTTGGTGTAACTTGAGAAACATAGTGTTGACTTTAACACTTTATTTTTCCCACTGAAATTACTGGTAATTGCATCTCCACCTTGTAGGATTTCACCTTATGAGTCGATTTCCAGGAACCCATTATATCTGTAAGTAGAAGGACACACACCACACACACACACACACACACACACACACACACACACACTTACTTAAAAGTCAATAACTCCAGTAAATTCCTATCAAATGTTATTTGGATGCAGGGTAAGCATGTCAGCAATTCAGAAAGATTTGCATACAGTTCTATGAAAAAAATATTACTGACAGACCACATTTATACAAGGACAATTTTACACAAAAACATTCAGTTGGTCAGCGCCATCCTTGCATTCTGCACCACTGACCGCTTATGACCTTACTTCCTGCTATCAAAGTTTCAGACATGGGAGGAGACCCTGCTGTATAGCCGCCGCACTGTAATCACAGTTACCTTTCATGTGCATACCATAAGAATTCAATTTCCCATGAGACTTCAGTTTTGAAAACAAAAAAAAAGTCCATGCAAGCAAAACGATGTTTCATGTATACGGTTTACACATTCACAAGTACTAACCAGAAGTGTATACAAAAACCCATCTTGTTCAGACATTCATTTGAAATTCTTACTAAAAGAAGCCACCTGCAGCTGTTCAATCATTCAGTACATTTCCTACAGTGGTTTTCATCACACATTTCTGCTTTCTGATATAGCGTGTGTGTGTGTGTGTGTGTGTGTGTGTGTGTGTGTGTGTGTGTGTGTGTGTGTGTGTGTGTGTTTGCCCTGTCAAAGACTTGTGTCCAGTCCAGGGTGTACCCTCCTTCACACCCTGTACTTCAGAGATCCAGACCACTGCACCCTTGCATTTGACAAGTGTTTACTGTCAATAAATGGAGGGATATCGCTCGAGCCCACCATAACAGAACTCCTTCCATCCTTCTCATTTTTGCGTAACTGAGACTTCACATAAAATCTGACATTTTAAATTATCAAAGCAGTTTGATTTAAATATTTAAAAAGTGAACAACATTGACAAGGCAAGAAATGCAGATACTGCCCTCCTGATATTATATTGGTCTGAAGGAGTGTTAGCAGCTGGTCTGCGCCGAGCCCAGAGGCGTGGTGACTCCTGGCTTAAGGTCACAGTGGCATCAATGGTCTCAGTGTGCACCTTGGTCTCAGTGTGCACCTTAGGATCTCCAGGAGAGCTTCCACAGGCCCGGTCTGAGAGCCAGACACAAATCACAGTAATGTCCTCCTATTCAAACATCACCTTGAAACCTGGAGGTGCAGTATGGTTCCTTTTTCTTCCTATTACCTTCAGATGCTGTCATCAAATTAACTTCTGCTACTTTCACAGAGATGTTGGGAAGTTAAAACAGTCAATGTTCTTTGAAGACCATCTTATATAATATTTCAAATGTGCTTTTATTTTCACTCATAAGACATATGCAAAAAATAACTTTCTGAAGATAATTATGTTTTCTAGGACACTGCTTCATTATTATCACCTGTAGAGACCTGGGGAAATATGGCATTAAAACGGTTTCCAAATGTGAACGGCAACTTTTCTGAAGACAAGAGGCTTCATTCAAACACCACCGAACTGCACGATAAAAACTGACCCAATTCGTCAGGAAGTACAGAGTTTGGCACAGGTGGAATCATTATGAAGGATGGGTTTAAATGAACTGAGAACAAAGGGGGGGGGGGATTCAAATCACTTCTTCACCGACAAATTCACAGCTCCTCTACAGATCTCAGCTGCCTACAACATTTTCTATTAATTCCGTCACATCAAATTACAAACAACACAGTGAAATTTGCAGAACATCTACTGGACGCAGCAAGTGTTTACCTTTAGAGGAGACACTCAGTACTGGGAACCCCTCACGAGCAACCTGAACTGAATCACCCTAGCACTAGAAAGGAGTAGGACTCTGGAAGCTCACTGGGTGGTATTTGGGCACTACCCTTTACATGTGTCAAATACCAGTCTTTAAAGGGCACAGAAGGCTGGTGGCTGGCAGCAAAGGTCCAAGAGACAGCTGCCACCTTCCTACAGGGACCAACCTATATCAGATCTGTAAGAAGAACTGGACAATTTTGATTCGCACGTCACCCCCTGAACCCCCCCACCAAATTTGCACTCAGCATCAACTTGTGAAAGAAAACCACATGACAACTACACATCCTCTGTATCCTGAAAAGGCTACTGGCCACTTGGTACGTTCTTAAATTAGAAGCACTTACAGTAACTGTTGTGTAAGAAACAAGTCTCGCGCAATATGAAACTCTGGGTCAATTTATGAGCGCGATGATACCAATACCAGAACCAGTTTTAATGTGAGGTTGTTCCTGCTGCCAGAAGGCACCTAGTGTCACATGCCAGCTGCCATGGCTGGTGCAGAAGGAGCTCTGCTATTAACACAGCTCTCACAGCATGTCTTCTGAAGTCCAAACAAATACACAGATCAACTAAAAATAACTGTCATACTCTTTTTCCAGTACATGAAAGGTCACACTAATTTTTGGAGCTGATGAGTCAGAACAGAAGGCTCTGCTGGGTTCTGCCATGCAGTTTTATACACAGGGGCCACCGGCTGCTACACACTACACACTGAGCAAGTCCACTTCCATGTTCATTACGCATGTATAGACACATCCCATACACCTGCTGCCATCTTCCCTCAAGGTCTGCTGGGAGTCCTCGTCGCTAGGTAACTCCTCCCAAGTTTGGCAACCAAATGCCCCACTCAGGTATGATCTGCAAAAGAGACATCCCACAAGGCCGCAGTTTCTGCGTTTTGCAGTACAAATTTACTGCAAAAAAAAATAAAAATAAAACCTTTGAAAAGCTAACAAACAAAAATAAGATCATGACAGTATTTTTTTTTTTTTGCTGTACGTGAACAGTTCCTCAGTCATTCAATTTCAGTGCACAATAATGTACACATTGATGACATTACTATTTCAAGCCATTAAATATTTGGCTAAACATCCCCCAGCTGGTATGTTAATCCCAAAGAGTAATTAAAGCAACTTGAAAAGAAACCCAATCACACAGCCAAATATAAAAGAGGGGGGAAAACCCAGAACATCCAAAGGAGAAAAATATTACTTTTCACTCATTTTGCCAATGAGATCTCATCATGGCTCTACTTAATAAACACACCATAAATCATAACCTGCGACAACACGAGGGAGCTAGCAAGATAAAACTAGGGATGAAACAGTCGAATCGATGCATTCTCTGGCCAGGGCTACTTATTCGCAGATTACACAAAGGAAAAGCCTGGAAAGGTCTAACAGAGCTTCTGCGGTGAGCATCGAGCTTTCGGCACCCGCGCGTATCAAATGCACCGTCTTCTGCCGTGACTTTTGCAGTAGTACTTGCAACATAACAATCCATTTACAGCTTTCTTGAAATATGAAAGGTTACGAACAGCAGGTAAGTCTTTTGTCCACTGCGGGTAGTGATTACCTAGGCTATTCACTCATCTTGCTCTCTTTCATGCACATCTGACTGCTTTCTTATTTCAACAAATATGCACCCATATAGAGAGGCAGGTTGGAGATGTGCCAAGTGCTCCCAGGCTGAGCAAGCCTACTGCAAAAATACAATGACAGGGAAGGAGTTTACTAGATCCTTCCCTGCAAAATGCAGCAAGCCGACATTTGGAGACGTACTACAACCCCGCAGGGATGGAAAACAGTCCACACTAAGTGGCAAGATCTGGAATCTCCTTGTACAAGAGCTTACTGTACCTTTGCAACCAAATAGCATGTGGTACTAAACATCTCCTTGGTTGTGCTTCACCCACCCCATAAAACAAAAGCCTTATTTTGCATGATAAGCATTGTGTAATGTGTCTTCTTGAGATCTGAAGCTCCTTCAATGCTCTAGTCCTCCACATGGCATCCATGAGCATGCTGAGGGACCTGCTGCAAACCTACCGTTCGAGACGTGTAAAGTTTTTCTTAAAGCAGGAGGAGCTGCAGAGAAAAATCAATCTGTCACCTCCAGCGAGACATTATGGCTGACTTCTGCAAAGTAGTGTGCTCCAGCAAGTCTAATGAGCTCCAACCTAATTTATGTTTCACCTACAATGTTCCACTGCAATTTCTGTTTAAATCAAGACAAATTATACCATGCCTGTAAATTCATTACAAGGTGCCATCTGGAAAAAAAAATACCCTTTTCCTCCATGCTCTGATTGAGATGCAGTTTAAAAAAGAAGTTTTCAAGTGTTCTGGCTTCTATAGTGAAGCTACAATTTTAAACTTGAAATGGCTTACGGTCAGAAACAATACTACCTTAAACTGAACCATCACACCCTTTTCCCATTCATGCGTGAATTATACAGATGTTCACTTCTTCTGCATCGCTCAGCTGTTTAAGGACTCCATCCTTGGTTGGTCCTAAACATGGCTTGGTCCTGAACTGTACTACACTTAAATTTATGCATTTGGCCAGTGCTGTTCTCCTAAGCAGTGCAGAACATAGAATAAACATAACTGCATTCCATAACAGACACGGGGCTTAGACACAAACACATGATTGGTGAGGTTGCTACTACCATTTTCCTAGCACTCGTATTCAACTACCTATCTACAGAAGTAGCATAAGAGTAGCTAAATACGTGGATAAAAGTAACATTGAAAAAAATCTATTTATAATGGTTTTAGCACTTGGTAGGGAAATGGATGGATTCTGGCAACCTTCTTGAATGTCCCAAAAAAAAAAAAAAAAAAAATTTACAAGGGTCAGAAGTAGTTTACTGAACCATAAAGAAAAGACACTATGGTGGGCTTTCAATTTTGGATCCATCCTGAGTGGAACAAACAAGCTGCCAGACGTTGAGGAGCACAGCACTCCTGATGAGATGTAGACACTGATCAGGTTCTCCAGATACCGAGTTCAAAGTCCTTCAACTGTCTTACGGGGTGTAAAAACAGTCCTGAACATGATGAGAACAGCTGCAGGAAGTCAACAGAGAGAGATGAGGAAGGCAGGTGAGAAAAACACTGCCAGGTCAAACAAAACCCACGCACTAAACCAAGGGTGAAACATCTCTGTCCAAATAAACCAGTGGAGACCGATGACTAGTCTCAGCAGACAAACACGCAAACAGCTGTACGTTCAGGCTGAGGATGCTGAGAACAGGCATGGTCTTAGTTCGTGATACACAAAATCCCTCACTGTTGTTCTGTTGTACACATCCTTTTCAGTGTTAAACTGTCTTGAGGGCAGTGAGAGGAAAAAGTTGTGATGATGCCAATAATCTTCCACACAGGCATTGTAGAAGCTCTCCTCACTCCTGCCTTTCATCTCCACACTTCATTCTGGGTGTTTTTTTTCCCCCATCACTATGGCGTTCCACTTTAAATTGTGTTTACTAAATGCATCCGAATCCTGCAGCTGCCAACAAAAACAGTTAAAATTAGTCCTTTGTTACCATTTTCCTGTAATGGGGAAGACAGATTCCTGTGGTGGAACAGCACACTGCTCCAGTCATATTAAATCACTGAAAAATCAGGAGGACTTCATTATGATTATTGTTCTAAATAATTTCTGAATTAACTTTCAGTCAAAAAGGAGACAGAATTTAAAGTTTCTCGTAAAAAAAATAATGCGAACACCCTCTTTGACATGCAGATCCCTTCTTCATAAACAGATTTTCCAGAACAATTTATGTCCAGACATCATAGAAGGGGGCAGTTACATTAAATGTGTGTGTGTGTGTGGGGGGGTGATCTTCAGATGAAGAAGAAGAGAAAAATGTCAAAGAGGAATCACAAAATCAGAAAACAGTGTTTTGTGTATAAATGCAGCTAAATAATACGTCTCACGCATAAGTCTTTTATTCCCGTAGCCAAACATTAAAACAGGCTGGTAGTAAATGCTGGGTGCTGAGGTCTGAGGAAAGGTCAGGCAAGGTTTGAGTATGGATGTTTAAATTTAACAAAACTTTTGAAGGGAGGGAGCACTTCTCTGAACTACAGTTCATTAATAAGATTATTTAAAAAAAAAATAAAAATGCATTTTATTATATTTCTTTTGAGGGCACGCTTCTTTACATATAATTACACAAAGATAATAAAAATGAGATGAAAGGGTAATCTTGCTGAGTGAAAGGTCATAAACTTTACCGCAAATGAGAAAACGATGCTACCCCATGCAGCCTCTACACTTATGTGTGTGCGAGAGGATGAAAAAACTACTGTCCCTAAAGCAATACCTAAACAAAACTACTTAAAATAAATAATATTTCTCCTTACTGCTCAGCTATCTGTGAGCAGTGAGCATAAGGCACTTCTGAGATCCTGACACATCAGGCAACTGCTACATGGTATGAGCTATTCGGAGTCATAACTTTCAGTAAGGCTAACATTCTGCTGCGACGACAACAATCAAAAATTTTATCAGCCTATTTAACGCCGATCGTATTTCAGATATTTCGGATCTGTCCTTCCTAGTATGGGGAAGCCATCATTTTGTGGAATATCCCATTGCTTGTCAATTGTACTCTGCGGTAGCTCAAACTTACAGCAGGCTGCTTTGATTTCTTCATGTTCAGAGTTGAACTGGAAGCTCTTACTGCAATACCTCTGTTTTACCACCAGCAGAATGGCACCAATCTGGTCCTCCTCCGCATCAATAAGGGAGATGGCGACGTTCAGCTCCGTGCCAGTGTTTATCAGTGTGGCTAAATATAACAGAATTCCCATAAACTATGTTTGGAAACAGATGGGACAGAGGAGATTGTTTTCCCTGGGCTGACAATATTTTCTGTGCTAGGAAGACATTTTTTTTTACTTCTTGTTCCAATAAATCCCTGAAGTAATACTGTGGTTTGTTCCAGGGTCACTGCCATCTTACAGGAAGGTGCAAATGAAAGGAATCTGGGGCAGGTAAATAACGTTTATGAGTGAGTGTAAATGTTTATGGCTTTAAGATTGGTGTCCTTTTATATGTCGTATTAACAAGTTTGGCAGCTTATAGCTGTGGATGCAGTTATATACATCATCCTGCAGAGAATGCTGAGTCTATCAAAAAAAGATCCATTCTTTTGAAACTTTTTAAAGGTGACACCCCAAGAACGTTCAAAATTCCACTGGACACCCCAACATAGGAGAAATAAGGAATTTATACACTATATAGCCAAAAGTATGCGGACACCTCAGCATCACCCCTATATGTGTTGTTTGAACATCCCATTCCAAACCAATGGGCATTAAGATGGAGTTGTCCCCCCCCCCCCCTTTGCTGCTATAACAGCCCCCACTCTTCTGGGAAGGCTTTCCACCACATTTTAGAGCATGGCTGTGAGAATTTGTTCCCATTTGGCCACAAGAGCATCAGTGAGGTTGGGCAACAAGGTTTGGCTCACAGTTAGCATTCCAGTTCACCCCAAAGGAGTTCGGTGGGGTTGAGGGCAGGTCTCTGTGCAGCTACTCAAGTTCTCCCACACCAACCTGGGCAAACCCTGTGTTTATGGAGCCCGCTTTATGGACAGGGGGGCATAGTCATAATGGAGTAGGAAAGGAGCTTCCCCAAACTGTGGTCATGAAGCCGGATGCACACATTTGTCTACAATGTGTTTGCTTGCTAGGAGAAAGGAAGACAAAAGAGCCATGTTCACATTTACAAACAAATTTTTTTTTTTTTTTTAAATTGCTACAGTTAGCGACTCACATGTGACTGTTGATTTTTACAAATTTCTTTGATGTAAAGTCAAATGTGAGTCCTATTTCTTCATAAACTGTTCTCAACCTCTCATGTTTTAGTCTCCAGTGAGTTAACACGTAGGCTCACCATGCTTTACCAACACTGTGCCAACTCCACTACCAACACAGTCCCATTCAGGGTTGAATGAATTCCCCACTATCCTTCCATCCATCATAATTAATCACGAGCAGCATCACACGGTGTCAGACCCTATACTGGAACTGAGCACTAGGCTATGGAACTACCCCAGGAGGGGATACCATTCCAACCACAGGGTAGCCATAAACAGTATAGGCAATGTACAGAACCAGTGAACCTGAGGTGCAAGTCTTTGGACTGTGGGAAGAAACCGGAGTACCCAGAGAAAACCCACACAGACACAGAGAGCGCATGCAAACCCCACACAGACTGCCCCAGTTTCGAGCTTGCATCTGACTGGCCCCGACACTGAGGCAGCAGCGCTACGGGATGAGCTACCCCTTTTACTCAGCAAAGCTCAGATATCCGTTTTATCCCAGCAGCTGCTGTTAAACCTCTTGCATTTTATTTTCCACCCATGTCGATATCTCTTTATCACGGAAAATTTATCCACAGTGTTTTTACTGTGACTTTGAAACAACACTGATCCTTCAGTAAACAAAATGCTAACAGAAAACTGCACAGCAGCAAACAACTAATACTTCACAGTTTACAGCGAAACAACTGTGCTTAGTAGTAAAGCGGCACCACGGGTGTCTGAACCAACGAACTCAGTTAAATTCATATTTTAATAGCGCTGAGGCATTTGTGTACGTTCGCGTTGTACATGCTGTTGCTTTGGACCACTCGCAATTTATGTATGGTGGGGAAAAGGGTCAACACCCTGGTCATACTGGTTTTTCTAAAATACACATTTAAGTTCCTAAAAACATAAGAAAGGCTCCTTCTTGCACACTCTGATAGGAAATATCTATACCAACGCGTTAAACGTAAAACTGAAAGGCTAACCCCTGTCCGAACCGTTTGATTTTCACTGACCACGACTTACATGAACACAAAGCTGGGTGGCATCACCACCCGATTTCTCAGTTAAACACTGCTGTGGCAACCTCCTCCCTTGACTGCACTTACACTAAGGAAAAGTAGGAGGTGGAAAGAATCCTATTTCAAGCATCACATTCGGGATCCATTCACCTAAACTTCAGTCCTTGTGGTGTTACTGTGTTGAAATCCAACCGGGCACCTAAATAAATAAAGTTGTAAAAGAAACACTTGTAATGCACCTTCCTTTAAAAATGGCTAGCTGTGTTTGCTGCAAATAAGAGGAAAAAGGCTGATATAATCGTGAGATGTTTTATTCAAAGGAACAGTAGAATGGTTCCCAAACAGTTTCTGAAGTGTATTTCCAGGCCTGCGGTGAGGAGCCGCTGACAACTGTATCTAATTGCCTGGTAAAAGGCCCATTCTTTGTAGTACTGAGGAACGAAACAAACTCTCATTGTTGTTCTTTTTCATTCTTATGTTTATGCTCCTGTCTTATGGGAATTTTTCCGTTTTCATTTCAGTTCACTTCTTTCTTGGGTTTTTGACAGAAATCCATCTTGCATCCCTATTCATTTCCACACAGTTGGCCTGAAAACCACAGGGCCAAACGCTTTGTATCGACAAACCCTTCAAGATCTTGGTGTCAATAATAAAGGATTTTAAACCTTAAAAAATGACACCCTTCCAAACGCATCTTATGTTAAAATTGTGAAAATCAAAAACATTTCCAGAAATTGCCCCACAGCACACAGTAAGAGGCTGTATGAAGTGCAGATAAAGAGGCAGTGGTGTTATTAAAAATTAAAAACAGCAGAAGCAGCACAGATGGACAGCAACATTCTTTCAAGCATCAAGGTAAAATCATTATTCATAGCGGTGTGGCATTCAAGGGCTCTCTGTCAGCAGTGATGAGAGTTGCTGTGGATGTTTTCTAAACTTGTCCTTTAGCAACCACTGTCTCCTTCCATAAGTACAAGTCATTCATACTGAACAGCAGATGTGGCCTCTGAACAGTTTTTGGTTGCAAAAGATATTGTGCAGAATGTAAAACTTGACTTGACAGATACATTCATCCATTTGTTTTTAGCAGCCACTTGCAGGAGCCTCTCCCTGTCCCCTGTAGTTCATGGCTAGCAGCAGATTTAAGCCTGGATGGGGCATTACTGCACTGCAGGGCATTCAGGCACACAAAGCAAGAGAAAACAAAAGTGTATTTCACCCATAAGGAGAAACACCGATGCAGACACGCAGTTCTCAAAATACAGCTAATTCTTTTAAAATCACCATTTCTGCCAGTGCACATTATATATAGGTGGTTCATATTAAACACTCTTTTTATTGGCACTGTATGTTTAATACGAACCACCTACATAGAACTGATTTCACCATACAGTTTTACAGAAGTGAGTCCAAATAGATGTGAGCTGAGACCCTTACTGACCGCTGAGAGGGATTTGGCAGTTGTGATTAAACAAAGGAGTTTGCGGCATCAAAATGGAGCCAGAACTGAGAACCGTAGTTTTACTTTTTGATGCCTTTTGAAAAAATGATACAACTCTTAAGAGTTCGATTTATTAATTTATTATAGCTTTATCTGAAGTTTTCACTTTGTCTAAGCACCGCATCAACTGAGAAACCTTTTGAGTTATTGACTGTGATATAGTGACAAAAGTGGCTTTGCAATTTCAAACAGGTCAAGACTGGACATTCAGTTCTAGAGTCCAGAGCCACACAGAGAGCACAAGAGAGAGTGAGATGCTGCCCAGTTAACACCATATGCCATCAACTGCAATTTTTGGACCATTTTCACCAGCTCTCACTTCACATTTTAGGTGTGCCAGGTTTGGGAAACCAGGGCTGAGGCAGATACAGGGAGGGCATATGGAGAATTTTATTTTTAAAAATATTTAAAATAGTGCAAACAGAAGTAAACACAATACAGGGCATTTTGGCAGCAACTGCATCAACACCAGTCTTAGCTCCAGAGTGAGAGAACTTCTGTCCTTAAACATTACAGGCGCCAATGATCCTCTCAGTCAGATGCAAGAGAAAATGGCAAAAGGTGGCCATGACTGCACTCCAGCATGCCACCAATATTCAACGCTTTTCCCTAAAATATTTTTGTATCTCTAGTGCACACTTTTAATATTCAATATCTTCTTTCACAACATTGTTACAAAACAGCAATATTTGTGCAACTTCCAAACTGTTTAACTAAAATAATAAAGTCATAGAACAGGCATGTCCCCCAGTCATGGAGCATGTATGTATACACACACATATATACACCTACACCATATGACCAAAAGTATGCCCCTCCTAATGATTGAGCTGAGCTGTTTGAGCTGCACCCATGCATCATACAAACCCATTCTAGACAATTGCATGCTTCTAGCTCTGTGGCCACAGTGCTCCATAAACACATGATTTGCCCAGGTTGCTGTGGAAGAACTTGAGGGGCTGCACAGAGCCCTAACCTCAACCCCACTCAACACCTTTGGGATGAACTGGAATGCTGACTGCAAGCTAGGCCTTCTTGCCCAACCTCACTGATGCTTTTGTGGCCAAAATCTGGTGGAAAGCCTTCCCAGAGCAGTGGGGGCTGTTATATCAGCAAAGGGAGGAACAACCCCATATTAATGTCCATGGGTTTAGAATGAGATGTTCTGTTTAGTGATACTCAGGTGTCCACATGCTTTTGGCCATATAGTGCATGCGTGCATGTACAACAGAACTAGTAAACAACATGAAAACAGTTTTGTAAGTACTTCAAATGTACCCAATAAAAACATTCAAAAATGCAATTAACTAACCTTTGCAGCAGTATTCGAAAACAGAAAACGTCAATATAAATCCATGCTAAAGTTATATAAGTGCAGGAAATGCTTTAATTGTATACTAAAAGAAAGAAAGATGGTGTTCTGACTTCTTAGAACAGTCCATGCAGCATGGGACCCGTTACTGTAAAGCTCAGTAGAAAAGGTTTTTGGAATAAACTAAAGTTAAAATAAAGCAGACTGTGAGCTACAGAAAGACACCTTATCAGCCACAGAAATAGGATTTCCACCAGCACAGACGAACCCATGACTTACTGGAGCCAAGCCAAAGCTTCTTAACCGCAAAACCATCGAATTCCTTAACTGTCATGAATTACCCTGACAACAGCTAGAAAAACTACAGCCACATTGAGGTTCATGAGCTGTCTACACCTGTGAACTTACTGTTGAAATACTGTGAACAGTTTGCCAAATTTGACGCAAGATAACTTACATTCTGTAAAATCTGTATAAGGTTTCTAAAGACATACATGTTCCTTTCTGCTTGCTGACGAAAGGTGCGCTGCACACGGTCACCATGGTAATGTCACCATGTCCCTTACGTGCCGCTCTCTCCTGCCATTATGAGTGGTCATGTGGCAGTTAACATGAAGTAATTGGAATTGTGAAAACTAGAGCCAGCCTTTCACATATGCTTTATAAAAATGAGTTCAGGGATTCGCAGACCTGTTATCTGTGGAGGATTCAAGAAGCAGACATCAGAGCTTGCAATAATCCTAACAGCTCACTCTCCCACCAGAAACCTACATTACAGCTAGTAGCCCACACCGCTGTCATGGAGCACTACGGTACGACATGAAGCATCCTTTCATCAATGCTAGAGCATCATTCGGCCAAAGCTCACATCTTACTTGCTGTGGAAAACCATTTGTTCTGCTGTAAATATATCTCCTTGAAGGGCGTATTCAAAAACCACTTTTGCCAAAGGCTCTGCAGGCTTGTCTCAGCTTCAATAAGGTTCACACAGCCTATGTCTGCTTTAAAACCAAACAGCTCAATGTTAACACAAGCAGCTCTTTTGGAGCCATTTTGCAAAAATCTCAAAGGAATGATTACCTAGAAAACACTGCAAGGTGATCTTTCAGAAAATGCACATACATTCTTAAGAATACAATTCCTCCAAAGTGACCTTGGTCATGTTTGCTGTACAGCAAACGCACCAGTGATAATTTAATCTAACAGGATTTACTTTCCATCTTCGCCTTGTATTCAGACTTGCTTGCTTTCATTTTCCGTTCACATACATTACAGGTGCGCCTTAAATTTACCTGACTTTACAATTTTTCTACAAGATCCACTTAAAATTCTGATCAGCCCAAGAAAATAATTATGAGTCTCGCTCACTGCTGTTTGGCATTTCACTCAATGCTCACAGCAGCAATACATTTTCTAATTATCATGCGTCTCATTGTACAGCAAAACGATGGTCACTTTCTACTACACACACACACTCTACTATTGACATGGACAGGATATAAAAAATGTTTATGGCCCCAAGTCTGAAAATTACTGAATTTAATCCATGTGCAAACTTTAACAACCAGTTACACACAGCAGTATAACAGGAGACGTTTGAAGGCAAGGGAGAACATAGGCGCTGCTCACACGCATCACATTCAGCTATCTAGAATCATCCCAAACAACCCATTTGTATGTATTTTGGGGGGTATGGAAGAAAATGATGAATTATTGCAGACTTCCGAAATCTTCTAAAAATGCATTTCTAGTACAATATCCCCCCCCCCCGCCATCTGCAGTTACTGGTGTCTATTTAAAGTGTTATTCTATAGCATAATATGCTACGACAGTGTGTCAGGAACTGTGACAGTTAAACTGTGTCAGTACTGGAGGAGGTCAGACAAACAGCACTGTGGTGCAACCTTTCAAATCAACATGAGGCAGCAAACAGAGTTTCAAAGACGCCAAACAGTCAGAATCCAAAAACGCAAATGAATCGGTCACAAAAACTACAAAATTATTCAACGTGTCAAGGGGACCGCTCTCAAAAAATAGTGACAGCATGTGCAAAACAGGGACAAACTGTGCCAAAAAAAGAGAAACAGTGGTTGCAAGTTGAAGCTCACAGACAGGAACCGACAGACACTTCACAGGAACAATGGTTCAGTATCCCTTTACATACAACTCAGAATCTCTAAACATCCAACAAAGGACTGAAGCTGACCAAAAGGTAAAGGGTGGCCCTCCTTCTTATTAGCTCTTTGATATCAATATATCATTAGATGTTTCCAAACCCCCCCCCCCCATAAATACATTTCATCTCATTTAATCCTAGCTTCACAGATTAAGTTAAAATGTATGAAGTGCCTGTGTACATAAGCCGGCTTCATTATGTCAGCCATTCCGCAAACCTAACATCGAAACTCTGTAATGTTTGTCCTCTACTAAAGACTCATTTCAGTGACTGACACAACAAAGGAAATGGGACATACATCAACGCTACACATGTAATATTCTGAGAATAAAAATCTTTACCTTTCTGGCAGGTTTAGAATGAGCGAGGACACTTGTCAAAGGAGGATCCTGAGAAGAGAAAGAAAGCCACATTAAAGTACGCCGTTTTGTTTCTCACCCAACTCAACAGTACACCACAACAAAACAGCACCAAAGTCCTCTAGCAGTCCACAATAACACAGTAATAATCACCGTTTTACCCCATTCAGCCATCACCTGCAAGTGATACTGACAATGTACATACCTCAATTTTGCACATTAATCCATGACTGTTAGGTGGCAATATTTATTTTTTATGTGACACCACTACAGCCTTTCAGAGCTGTCATTAAGAGGATGTTTCTGCCCATAAAAAAAAAGGACTCGAAGTAGCTAAATATTTTTTAATTTCCTTGAAGATATGATTCAAACATTACCAAGACTACCCTATTAGTGGCAATATTCAATGACCTGACCATGTCATCCACTTGAGTAACACAGACACCCTCTGTAAGATCATGGCAGCAGACATGATGCGCTTCGAATTTAACTCCACAAAATGAATTAAGCAGGCATTTCCCCCATCTAAGTATTATTGTTGAAATTAGAGGGGGTGTTTGAAACAAGCCACTTGTTCAAGCCCCATTCTGCAGAGACCATGGCGGTCCTCCTGAAGGCCAGGTCTTGGAAGTTGTGCTTCGCTGCATGTCGGACAGGAAAAGCACTCCAGAAGCAGGAGCTTGTTGGGATAATAACAGGGTTTCTCTAGCAAACGTACAGCCTGGCACCATCTGACAACACCCTGTAATGCATACCAACTCAAAGAGGCTGTATATCACTTTCTATTAATTCCACTTGGAGGCTTTGAATACATGAAAGATATTTATTTACTGTAAGGAAAAAAAGTTTTGTATGCTGAACGGATATAAGAGCCAGGCCTTGGATCTTTCCTCTTCTTTGCCAACTACATCTCGCGTTTTTCACTTGATGTTACATCACATATAAACTCCAGAGAATAGAAATGCCCTTACAAAGAATATTCAAGCATGATAAAATTGCCGGCATGCAGTGAATCTGGTAGTAAGCCAGCAAGGAACAGGCAGATTAAATGAATATGTAAGTAGCCTAAACGGTAGCTCGTATTAACAAATTCGGGCTGTCGCGTGATCAGTGCACACCCTCGATTTATTCTACTTGTATCGAGAGACCGTCACTAACCACTCCGACAAGAGACGATTCCTGCCGCCACCGCCATCTCTACTTGGACACTAGTGATCATCATTTCCAGAGTAACGCAGATGTTAAAGCACTCAGTTTGGCCAAAAAAAACAGCCAGATTGACACCACTGGGGTTTTGTGCATCTCTCTCCAAAAATGTCTGACACAAACACCTGGTACAAACTGCAAAACTGGACAAAAATGTGTTTGTACTGAGAAAAGCATGTTGTGTAAAAAAGGTTATTTAAGTTGTTGTGTAGGACAGTTATCTGAGGGTTGAGTGCATATCATGTTTAGCCTCTTCAACTCACTGTGCATCCTCGGACTCTGCACGCTTGCTGTAAAACAAACCATCGTAGTGGCAAAATATCCGGTTTGGAGATGTGAAAGTTATTTAGATACAGTATTCCACTTTGCTACCTGGTCACAACTAGTCTTAACTCTCAGAAAATTTTAGACACCACATGACCAATCAGGTTAGAAACAACCAGAAGCCTCCCAGCGAGAAGGCCTCACACCAAGGGAAAAAACCCTAATAACCACTAAGCACCCTGAGTTAAGTAGATCAGCATGCCCTGTACATGGCACAATGGCATGCCAACAAGGATGTTTCAAGTATGTCAAATATTCAGGGTTAACTCTAAACGGTACCTGGATGAGGTACAAAAGCATACGGTTAATTATTTAACCACCTTTTCATGGCTTGACGTAAACATTTGTAGCTATATTCTGATAGCGACACAAAACCCATTCAAAGCCTTATCACCATATGGAATAAACCTGGGGGACACAAGAGGCCACAATTGTCCAAGCTAACAATGGGAAGGCGTTTTCTATTCTCCGTACCCCTAGCTTTAATTATCTTCAAGTTGGGACAGTGTGCATTTACCTGTATTCATTTAGCTAACAGTTTTCTCCAACGCTGCTTATAACATTATATTCATACACTAAGCTACCTGTGGTGATTTAACAATTTAGACAGCTGGGTAATTTTTTACATTTTTACATCAGTTCAGGGTAAATCCTTTACTCAAGGGAGCAGGGGTTTGAATCAATGCCCCTGCATGATGGCAGCTCTAGCCACTACCTGCTGCACACCACCGGTACTGGAGGAGGGCTGCATGGTCTGCTCACAGGCACACTGCCACTGCTATTCTGGGCTCCTATGACTTGCTCACCCGCCATTTTGTCTACAACCAAATGTCTGGAAGCAAAAGAGGATGTAATGCTCCAAGTATCCTACTGGCTCCAACGATGGGTCAATTCAGATAGTCTTTCCCGGCATCTCACAGAAACAAAAGTTCGGTTTTGTCCATTTTCAAAGCAGCCTTCACTTACTGGCAAATACAAAAACACAAGGTACCAGTCAAAAGTCTGAGTACATTTGCAGAAAATGCTTTTTTGGCATTTGGTTAAAAATTTAATCAGTCAATGTCTTCCAAACCGAACTGCAACGAACGCCAGAGATGTAGGACAATTGTGGGTTACTTTTCTTTGACTCTTCGGTCTAGCTCATCCCACACAATTATTACCCAGGTTGCCCATGTGTACTCATACTGTTCACAGGCACTGTGAATATTCACACTATTCTGAGGGCAAATTTGATTTTGTCAGTAAGAGTCTTACAGCTTCTTTCCTTATGACAGAGGTACGTTAAGTAAAAGCATGCATACATTTTCTATGCCAGCAGGCTTTCACTAATGGGACCATAATGCAATATTTAACTAGAGGGGAATGCCCAATGCTGCATTTTTAATAGTACGTATCCACACAATACTACATCAAAGCTTATGGATACAAAGATGCAGCGTTCTGGTTTTCATTAATATTAAAAAAAAAAAAAATGAGTAAAATGCATTATATTTTTCATTAACCTGGATTTTCCAAGAGGCACTGAATTAATCCTGCTCCGAAACAAGGATAAGTTTAATATTTTAACTAAAAATCAGCAACAGAGCTCACCAACAGAGTACACTGCATTTTAAAAATAATTGCTAATGTATATTTTTGATGCTAAATGCAAATGCCACACAAACTAAGAACTGTAACTTAAAATTGACCTTTTCATATTACAGAAGTGTTGTTAAAAAGGTCAGTCATTTTTTTTTGCTTATTAATGCTACTAAAAAGATGCACGTCTGGATTTTAAAACTGCTGTAGAGAACCGGGAATGATGTCACTGGAGCAGTGGGGATTACAAACTACCCCATGGGCGATTGTAATTAAAAACTGCATTAGTAAAGCAAAGCATCTTAAACGCAGGCATTAATGGAACACATTTAATATGGTTAAGGACTGTGGATCTCATACTAACATAAGGATTAGAGATGAATGGTGGGGCGGCAGAGGTCCATAATGCCACAACTGCTCTTGTTTCTGCTGGGGCAAAATGCGCCGGTTGCATACCTGCTGTGAGACCAAGAATGGCCCCAACATTCTCGTATTACAAAATCAAAAAGCATGCCAATAAGCAGGCTGACTTTATAATTATTACATAAAGTAGCACTGTTGCCTCACAGTGCCTGGGGTGTGGGTTCAGATGTGCGTGTGAATTCTACTTAGTTCATGTGGACTTTGCATGTTCCACCTATTGTGAGCTGGTGAGAGGCAGAAGTGCTCACATGAGCAGGACAAAGCTACACAAGTGCAGGTTTTTCCACACAAAACAAAGATTTTACTTACAAATCAAACCAAGAAAATGGGGGATGAAGCCCCTTCAAGGGATATCCAAGAAAAGGGGAATTGGCCAGAACTAACTACAACTACTAGTAGAGTCCCAGCTCACACACTCCCCAAAGAGCACTCTCCTCAGTCCTCAGACCAGCTGCTTGTAAGTCCATTGGCAGAAGCTAGCCATCATTATGATGTTAAGGTATTGACAGGCGGTGGGGAGGTGTCCATCATGGCAAAATTCCACACCCAGCCACGGCTGCCCTGCCCACCACCTCACAGCACATTTGAATGTTTCTCCACAAGCTGCTCAGTGTGAAAGAGACAGACAGATAGACAGCCCATTGCTTTGTTTTCATCCTAAAAGGAGAAGGGGGGGGATCTGCCCCCAGTCTGACCCCACAGAGCTGTCCAGGTTGATTTACATTTACCCAAACAGATGGTTTTCTCTTACATACAACTTTGTGAAAACTAAAGGCCCTTCCAGCAACAGGGGTACAGATACGAACACGTTTTTTTTGGGGTTTTTTTTTTTAAACAAAGTTCAATCCCTTAGCCCAATACCATTTAGCCCAATGGTTCTGCAAACACAAATTACAGAAGTAGCTACATACAGAACTTGTGAGGACTCCCTGGCCCACAAGCTGTTTCCTCGGACTAAGAAACTGAATTCCAAGCAAACTCTTGGTCCCGGTTAAGCTAATAAGTATGGGGCCTACTGCACCACAGTATTGTGCAAGTCTGAGAAAAGCAACCATGAGGGTACAGGTCTATGCTACTTCTACCCAACTTTTTGTTCAAAGTTCAACACTGAAAGCTACATCAGACAAAACCATAAGGTAAATTAAAAATATATATATATATTATTGCCCCTGGGATCACTTGAACAACCTGTAAGTGTCAGAATATCACAGGGCTGAACCAGTACAGGAAGCTGTACAAGTTGAACTCTAAAGAAAAAGCATGGGCTGAACTCTTTTTACCCCAAGCATGTACGTTTGCATGACAGACATGCCTTTATAAGTAGGGATAACATGAAATTTAAGGTCACAACTGTCATCATAACAGCTCTAAGCACTGGAATTAAACACACTTTGCGGTCCAAAAATTACAGCCCACGTTTACTTTGAACCTCTTAATGACGCATTCACCTTCTGTCAAAAGAGTCAATGCTCTGTAAACTCATGCCCACGTTCAGACCTGGAAACACTAGCAAATAAATTCTTCCTGATCTTGTAGGATCAACACGAGGAGCAAAGAGACCCTCCACCAATAGCAAGTAGCCAAGGGAAAAGGTTCATGTGCTATTCTCACTTTAGGGTGGGCGTGTAACAGGTAGTTCATTCCATCAACCTGTCACTGTAATGGCGCACATGGCAAAGTCCAAAGGCATGAGGTACTGATAAAACGTATCATTCTGCACCACCTCACAGTAACTAGTAGAACAAAGTAGCATATCATAATAGAGATAAAATGCAACACCATGTCAATAACTGACTTTGTGGCAAAAAGTTAAGGAGCACGTAGCCAACTTTTTTAATATTAGGTCCAAAAGACAAATAGATCAAATATAATTGATTATCCAAACATTTTAACAAGTACCTTTTGCAAAGAGTAGTTTATACCTCCAGAACAAGACTAAATACCTCTCTTTCTATAATGCATAAAACAGTCAATATGTTTATATTGCAGCAAAACTATTTTGGCCAATATGTATTAAAATGACATATTTTTCATGTACCTGGGTTTTTAATTACTTTCAACAAACAGCAATGGTATAAACACACAAAAAAGACTTCCATGTCTTTGTCACATCACCACCTCCCTGCACATTCCATTCAAAATTGCACAGCTTGTTGCTGTGTTTTCATAATGGATGTAGTTTACCGTGTGTTGGATATATCGAACCAACCTTCACGATTCAAAAACGTAGTAAAAAAAAAAAAAAAAAAAAAAAAAAAATCACATAAATTCCACTGACATCGCCAAGGGATTTAAAAATTGAATAGAAGAACGTGCAAAGTTTCAGGCTCCTATAACTCCAAACAAGAGACGGAAGGGAAGCCAGCCTCCTGCATCTGCAGGGGAAGCACTGCTGCCCCTCTCCATTCAAAAAAGTATGACAGAAGGGAGTGCAAAAACGGGTGGGGGGAGTGAATGATAAATCACTACAGGCTCCTCATAGCAGGATGTTTAAGTGCATTTCCCAGGCCACCAGACAGTCCACTTACGTGCGCCCAACATCTCAGTTTTTTTTTTAATTACAGTTGGTGCAGCATACAGTTATCAAACCGGCCGCTCCACTGGCTTGTCGCAGGACTTCATCTGCATTTTTCATGCTTGCCTTCACTTTGACAAAACAGTAATGATACCACTTCCAGCAAAGGAAATGAGGGAGCCTGGCGACGCTTTCCGAGCCACGTGGCTTATGGGGGTCAGGCCTCTCTCTGCAGGCCCATTAGTGCAGCTTCATAGGGGTTAATTAAAATCACATTTCAAAAGCAACCTTCTTCCTCAGATCTACAATTGTCACAGTGAACAATATGTTAAAAATAGAGGAATAAATAAGTGTGTGTGTGTGTGTGTGTGTATATATATAAAAACCCACTTTAAGAAATGACTAGGAAATAAACATTCAGTGCTGCAAGTCATCCAGTAACCATCCAGAGGAATTTGTTAAAAGAGTCTGGAAATTATTTGGCTTCTGTAATCATGGGCAAAGCGGAGAAGTGCTGAGAACCCCATTTTCCAATCAAATGTGTAGTGAAACTAGAAAGTGACCCATGGCTGTGGGATCTGCTCACAGACTACATGCAAAAGAGCTCATCTAAACCCCAAATTTCAGGTCCTACCCCTGCAGGGCTGCTGGACCCACAGATGCATTCGTGGCAAATGTTCAATACCACTCTAAATACTACCATTTGTAACAATACTATAATTTCATTATTTCCTCAAATAGTAAATATTTTCCATTTATAAAGCTGGAAAATTACACTGGAATAATTCTGACAAAGTACAACAACCAGGGTAGTTTTTGTAGCCCTCAAACTGACAATCTTCAGATTACAGGTCATTGAGGTTCACCACCACATTACCTTTTTACAGGGAGTTTTCTCACTGTCTACGGCTTGTACAACCACGGTAAACACAAGGTATATGCTGTCCTGAGCATTCAACTGAAAAATGACCCGTTTTAAAGATCCACTGTGCCTGCACCACAACAACACAAACTGCTTCCAAAAAGGCACCACTCAAGATGAAGACCTGTGGGGCAGAAGGTGGTGAGGTGGTTACAGTCATTGGCTTCCAGTCAAAGGACCCCGCTCACCTGATAGGTACCAACCAGTTCCAATAAAAAAAAAAATACCCTGCTGAACAAATTAGAAAACCACTTTAAGAAGGTTAGTATACAACCCAAAACTGTAAGTCACATTCGAAAAATGAAGAAATTATTTACATTTCTTATGGTTTATCAGCATGTGAGAGGAACACATGTGGGGGGGGGGGGGGGGGGGGGACTAAGCACAACTGTTTACAAGCCAGTTCACAGGTGTTGCCAAGATAGTGATAAGAATCACAGGGTGTGATGCTTTAGTCAGCGAGCCTCGCAGAGGTCTCCGTTTCCTCCAGGGCCGTGTGCAGTTGCACTGGCCTAGTTCCGCACCACCACCAACCCCCAACCCGAAAAGTGACGCTCACGATATCAAACCTTTGTTTGCCAACAGTGACCTTCGCACATCCATCATCGCATCCACATTACAAAGCTTCAAAGTTCATTTACTGGCCAATAACAAAATCGGCTAACATTTGCATGAACCGTGTTTGTGGGACAATCGACAAATCAAAACGATTTTGAACATTAATAAGATTAGGTTCCCTGTGATTTTTCCTGACCCAACTTCAAATGCTACTCATGATTTCATTTAAGCGGAGGAAAAAAGCCCTCTTTGAAAGGATTGCCAGAACAAGATGTACATTGGGAACCACAGTGTAAACAGATAGCAGGACACTTAAAATAGACGCGGCACAGGCCTTTGCGGTCAAGCTGCCATGACACACACAGCCACCAATGGTCACGGTGAATGCGCTTGAGTGCTGCATAAAGCTGCGCCGTGGACAAAGTTTGACGGAATTGCCACGTTCGGCACTTCTCTTGCTTCAACCCTCTGTCAGAGAAATATGGGTGCCAAGGCAGAAGACCTGTGGAGGTTCTCAAATCCACTGCTAGCTTGTGTGTCTCAAGGCAGGCACCCAGATGCACGAGTGCAACGTGACGAAGATCAGGAACTACACTCCCATGTTGGTATGCTGAATGCCTGACCGAAGATCAGATCTCTCTTAAAACATTTCCTATACAGAAACGTATTAACTAATTATTTGGAAATAGTAAGCACTAAAATCTGAAGCACTTAGCAAAGAAAAATAAGGGGCCTTCCACATATTGCTTCTATTTATTAACAACAAAATGGGCATAAGAACATAAACATACTATAAGGAGTGAAAACTAACATTTGTCTCACAGACCTTTGCTTTTCACCAGGCTTTCATACTCTCAAGGACTAAGTTATTATTTAGTCCTTGATCTGCTGTGATTAGGTTTTACACGGAACTCCACAACGGCTTCACAGCCATGTTACATCTGAAAGGCTTGCCAGAAAAAGGCAGCCAACTAATGGTCACGGCATGGTGGCTTCAAGTATCGTGCAGCCCAATGCATGGACAAGGTACAGACCAAAGAGAACCTGCAGTTCACATGTTCCTGTAAGTGACCCCCCTACACAAACACACCACTCCCCCAAGCAAATGGCCTGGTACCTCTGCACCGATGATCCAGAGCTAGAGCTGACTTTGCAGCCGTTCAGTGCGCGGCAGCAGCAAGCCACCCTGGGGCGGGATAAGCACAGGCTGTGTATTTATGTGCCCAGTCCCCTCTCCATCTGGGAGAAGGCTAGACTGCAGCACACTGGCAGATCTGTATTAGTTGATCCTTGAACTCTGGTGGTCAGAATGCTATCTCTTGTTATGCAAAAGAAAGGACAGAGAGGATTACAAAAAAAAAAAAAAAAAAAAAAAAAAACATATGCATCACTCCAGAAACAATGCAGTTTATTCGCTGCTCTTCTAAACAAGAAGGTACTCTTTCTAGCTTTTAGGTTTGTGGGAACAAAATATCAACACAATAGTCAGCACTAAGAGATACTTGAGAAAGGTGTGCTTAGTTACACCACACATTGATCCCTTTCTTCCAAGAGAACATGACAAAGAACATTCCACAAAGGAATCCCCAAGATGACAGAGGACACAATAACATCAGCCAAGTTAAATTAATTCTCAGAGAGCTCATCTGACCCCGCAGGGACCATGCGAGATCAAAACTACTTCGCTCAGGTAACTTAGAGTTGACTTGACTCGAGCAAATTTTACGCCACAGCCTGTATCCTCAAATGCTTATAAACGCCGAGTCCTTGACAGCTACCTGGCACAAGAGGGCTTTCTGGAATTGTGTGGCACGAAGCTAAAAAAACTTGAGGACGCGGGATCAAATGCCACTTAACGCAAGCCAAGATGAATCACTATGACCTGTGGCTCGCTAGGGCTTTCGTGTCCGGTGTCCAGCTAATTGCTCTGACACATCTGCCCAGTTGCCGTAAGGCCGTGTTGGCTGTAGCCATGCCAGAGGTGTGTGGGTGGCTTTGAGGTTTTTGACAGGTGGGCTCTACATTGGGCCCCCACTCGCCTCCTGCCTGACAGACTATGCAATTCCAGGCCAGGGTAGAGGAAAGCTCTTTTTGTTTTTGTTTTTAAAAAAAAAAAAAAAAAAAAAAACCCACCATAGTCGGGAAAGAGAGTCAGTGGGACGTGACATCAGCTACCACATTCAGTGGGTAACTTGCAACCGAAAGACAGCCATTTCAACCCTGACTGCCTGCTACTGCTATAGTTCAACTGAGCAAGGTTCTCCTGTACTGAATTACTCCAGTAAACCTACCACAAAAGTCCAGTTCATCTTGAATAAAGAGTCTGCTAAGCATCGACATGAGAATTATGGAATGTGGAATCTGGTTCTGGAACCCACTGATGGATTAAGAGGAAAATCACAAGATAGGACAAAAATACTTGCAGGCAACACAGTGCAAAATGTCTCTGTGTAGGAAAAACGTTAATTGAACTTTCTTCAGGCATACGGTACACAAACTGTAATAGCAAATTCAACCTCAGAAAGGCCATGATGTCGAGACGTGGATTTAAAAAAAATATATAAAAATTCTTTAGCAGGTCCTTGACCTTCATCAAGGTCTCTTGGGGTTCCAGATGTCCTGCAAAGGAGTAGCGTCAATGTCTATTTTTAAAGGACAAAAAACTTAAACAATTACATCAGATTTGGGGGGGGGGGGGTTACGACAAAAAACAAAAAAAAAACAAAACACTGAAACTGGCATGGTGAGCCTTAATCTGTGGTTTTCCACAATGATCAGCTTATCTGAAAACAAAAGGAAATTCCAGCAGTGGAAAATGCCACTATTTCCTAAAAGTAATACATGCTATTCTGCACTGTTGATCTGTGGCCATTAACACCTTCTCGCTGTGATCCAAAGTCCTTCACCTAGGAAGCTGATGGCACAAGGAGGGACCGCAGCCTGGCTGGGATTCCAGTCGACTACAGAGGACTCTCACGGTCTACCCAAGTCTCGCTGACCTGTTCACCTGAATGTCTTGGCTTTTATAGGATTACACAAGGACACCTGTCGGAACCAGAGGCAAACAAGTGAGTTCTACACACAGCGGTAGCTAAGACGAGGTCAAGCACACAACTTAGAAGGTGTCAAGCAACTGAGTGGCAGCATGCTGTTCTGTAGGACCAAAGATAATACAATGGCTAAAAATAAGCATGGATACAATAAGCAAATCATTCTTTAGGTTTACGTATAACAGACTCTTACGTGCCACGTAAATTGGACAAAAGCAACGCGGAGCAAATCTCGTACCTCATTTTCACAGAAACTACTTGGTCCACAGCTGCTTCGACGCTAATGAAATCTACTTTGTCAACTGTCACCAAAAATCAAAGAATTTAAAAGCGCGACTCTAAAATTTACATGAGGGCAACATGAACTGCGCCATCAATTCATTTACTGAAGGGGAAGAAACCAAGTACAGAGAAACCCATTTTGATTCATGATCCGAGTGATCTTCAAAGAAAAGAATGCATTTTTAGTTCCCGTTAATTATGGTTTTGTCGTCATTTTAGCTGGCAAACAGACTTGACGGTTACTTCAGAAAGTAGGTTCTCATGAGATTGTCCTCAAGCTGCACTTGAGTGCTTTGTTTTAATGAGGCCGCAAACTGAATTTTCTGGGTTCCGGTTCTCTTGGGAAAAATCCTCTGGGCTCCATTTATGATTATTTGCAGGTAAGCCTAACATTAAGTAAAGTTTTGGGTTATTCTACAATATTTTTGTGACCCTGAACCTCGGCAACACCTGGGTTTGGAAGAGCATATTGCAGCGCAGCCTCGCTACTGCTGACGCAGCTCTCCCCTGTTCTATTTTTATTTATTCTTGTATAGAAATGCATTGTGCTCCCACGGTAAATGACCCTTACACAATCTTCACTACTCATCCATTCAGCAGTATATTGCCTCTAAGGGTAAATACCAGGACCTAAGCATATTCACCCAGCAACGTTTCACGATTGTTACTTTCCCCATCTCAAAGCTAATTGTTAATCCCTTGACCATTAAAGTCAGTAAAACGGCACCTTATCTGCTGGACAACACAGCTTCGGCATTGAGAGCTCTCTCATGTTATTACACAAACAAAAATGGCCGGTGAATCACGTTACATGGGGTCGTAAATCTTTAAAAGGCTATTATTTAAGATTTATTATTTTATTTGTCATAGTCACTGAGTAGAAACACAGGCTGAGCTGGTATCAGATGCACCCACCCTCATGTTTCATACGCATTAACATTATATTGTCAGTACAGAGCCTCCATATTTTCAGATGATTACTGTGGATAAAAAGCAGGGCATGGTTAAAGCTCACAGACCGCTGAGAGGTCCATTACAGCCTCCTGGCCCTAAGGGGTCATTCGTTGAATCAATGGCCAAAGCGACAATAGCGAACGTTCCACGCGTCGAAAAACAAGGGCCAGCCGTCTTCTGCGAGCAGAATCACAACTTGCCAATAAATACAAGCCTCCAGTTCGGCCATAAGGAGGACCGGAATCAAGTGAGGTGACAAACGTCGACATCGGCAATAACACTAACTGCGCAAAATGTAAGCAGATACAAATTAGCAAAAAATAAATAAAAAACAAAACGAACGAACGGATGCAGGTTTCAGCATCCGCAGTCCTGCATCACTGGGTCAATAAACATAAAAGATATAGCAAAAAATGTATCAAAAAAACATACATGATCGAGGGCCCGATACAACGGGCATCCGCTTCAAACCGTGATCATCTTCTACGCATATGAACCTTCTTCAGAATTAAACACGCAATTCTAAAAGGCTTCCCCATTGCCACCGGAGCAGCGTTGCACAGTCTACGCTACGTTTAGAAGCGGCATCGCTAAAAGAAAAACTGTAAACGCTTCTATTTTTGCTTTTTCGGAAATTCAAGCTAAGATTAACTTTAGCCCTGAGCAATAAAATCAAAGCAGTTTGTCACACACAGCGATGCATAAGCACAGTTTGGAGTACAACACAGCCTTGGCGCCGGGCCCCAGACCTACCTCTATCGAATGTAAACTTATTGTTCTAACAGGCCTTTGTCTGCTCAATTCTGAACACATTACTGTACAATCATATCAAATAATTTTAATCAGCAGCTGATCGCTGACTTTTCACGTCAACCCTGGAGGAAAAACGGAGAAAGAGAATCATATTCATATTCCCGAGGAGACTCCCAAGTATTCCCTCAACGGTGCCAACAAAAAAAGAAAAACTCCAAAGCGATTCCTTTAGCTGAAACACGGGTAGCCCGGCAGGCCGCGTCGTGTTTGTAGCCGCCGTCTCGCAACATCAAGGTTCCCGGTTCAACTCCCGCCGCTGCTGTATCCCCTTTGATCAAGGTGCTTACCTGCAACAGACGCCACAAGAACAACGCGCCGTATAACTGAGCAAACCGCTGTAATGTTCGCCATCCGACACTGGCAGGTGACCCCTGACAAAGCCAAATACAGACCATGTATTTGTGACACAAAAAGCAAACAAATGCACAGGGGTATCCCGCACTAACAGCACAGCAAAGAAAAGTGAACATTGAGTCATGTTTGCAGTTGATGACGTATTCACAGTATGACATCATCACTACTACAATTCGCCGAAAATGAAACGGTTCTTAATGTTTATAATTCTGCCTTTCCGGGTAAATATTTCACCACGTTAGTAGTGACATACCAACTGTTTTTTTTCTCTTCTTTTTTTACCCCTTAACACTGTAAACGCAGACGTTAAAGAAATGTAAATGTCGGCATTTATTTGCTCGGTGAAACTCTTCCGTCAAAACTGCAGATGTGTGAAGTAGTAAAAGGATCGATGCACCAACATTTGAAACTGTCCTCGCTTTGCTCCCTGCAGGTTAGCAGCGTTTCGTCCAACTTAATGCCCCTCTCCAGACGCAATGTATTGGTTAAACAATATATTGTAGTTTTTCTTCCATGCGTACACTGAAATGTTAGCCAACACTTCGGACGAGACCCGCGTTCGCCTCCGCACACGGGCCAGTTCGTACTACGGGTCGATCCCCCGGGGACGCAGGAATAAAAACTTGAATAAATATGAACGAACGGGGTCGTTCTCCGTCAGGACCTCCCGGCCAAACAGGGCGCCACGCACTGAAACCGAGCCGAAGAGACGTCAACTCCTTCGCCGCGCACAACTGTGCCACACTTTAGTCGAATTGTGAATTTTCCACTAAAGCCGAGCGAGCCCGACTCGGGAGCAAGTGGGTGCCCGGCGGAGCGCGTTCGCCGGCGGACAACTCGCCATTTCGCAGCGCCGCCGGAACGCTCGCCACTTTTCCACCTCAAAACTCGTCACGCACGTCAATAAATGTCCGCTCCGCGGACAGGTTCCAGCCACCCGCATGAGACTTTTCCCCCCCTCCGGTGTTTCACTTTGCGGGGGGAAACGCGAGACGCAAAACGAGCGGCCATGTTGCAAAAGAAAACACTAACTCGCTATTTACCTTATTTTGCCGAGCGAAGGTCCGCCGTCCTCCGAAGAGCGTGAACCTGAGGCGCGGACGCCGCAGCGGAGCTCTCGACACGGGTCCACACGAGGCGGCTACAGCATCAGGCGGAGCGGAGAGCCGCGGTCTCCTCTCTTAATTCATCCCCACGCTCGTACCTCGGCGGAAGCCGTGACAGTTTGACCGAAGGCTTCGCTGCTCGACGTTATTCGAGCACCGCCAGCGAGGGGGGAAGGTAACGGAGCGCTTCCATGTCTGCCGCCGCCGCCGCGCTGCGGTTCCGGTCGCGTCCGCCGCTGCTTCAGTCAGTGTGGGACTGCGGCGCTGGACGTGGAGGTGTTGGCGGAGGAGCTGGCGGCTCGGACCCCGCCGGAGTGGCCCTCTCTCCGCGGGCTGCTGCTTCTGCGTGTGCTTCTGCTGCCGCTCCCCGCATCACACGTCGGCACCGGCGGCCGGGGCTCCACGGCTACACCTAGGTGCCACGGTACACATGAAAAAATCCCCCCGAAAACACGGCTCTTCCTGCCCGATTTAACCGCACTTCCAGCCCGCGCTGCAAAGGATGAGTGAAGGCGCCACTCTGTGCTCTACCGTAATCTCACGTTATAGGCGCACGCGAAAAACGGGGACTGTCGCTGGAAGTCGCGCAGTCCGTCGGATTATTTGGAAAACGCAGGCGTAGTGCACGCTTGTGCGGGAGCCCCAGCAGCCCTTTGCGGCATTTACAGCGGCGCTGTCACATCCTCGGCTGCGTTTGGCTCCTGTGCGTTTCCGAGCACTGCGTGGTACTGCGCTGCGCTGTCACCCACATGAATTATGCCGTGAGCGCAGCATCACCTTTAAAGATGCAACCCCGAGCTGCACGGTTTCCTGTTTGTCTTCTGAACAAAGAGCTTCTTCCTTGCATCTTACTGTTCAGTAGCGTGCGGTTGCATCATGTCTGTAGGCGACTGCTGCGCTGGGGGTGGGAAACTCGTATTCCTCTGCAACTTTCCTGCCTCTTCTGATGTTGGCGACCACATGTAAGGTGGTGCTGGACCAGGTTAATAATAATGATAAAAAAAGAAACCCTCATTAACCTGACACGTTTATCCAAGGCGAGGTTGGGCGGCGAGGCGAGTAGCGCCGCCGCCTCGCAGGGCCTCGGCCGTTCGGCCCGGGGTTTGGCCGCGGCTCGGTCCGTGTGGGGTTTGCGTGTTCGCCCTGTGTCCGCGCAGGCTTCGTCCGCAGTCCAAACCAATTTCTTTCGGGTAGCGTGCGACTGTGCGGCTACCCTGCGACGGACTGGATTCCGATCCAGCGGCCAGTAATTCCAGGGTAGGCACCAGATGGCTGCGAGCAGAAGAGATTAAGGATGATGAATAAATGGATGAATTTGTCCGAAGCAACTTGCAATGTTTGTTGAGCAGCTCTGCGGTGATTTATACAGCAGGGTAAGTACCTTCATTTAGGATACCACTGAGGAGGGATTCGACCCCAAGACCTTGCGATCACAAGGACACGCAACAGCTCCACCTGAACGCTCGGGTGGAGCTGTTGCGAATAATTTGGTCGGCCTCAGCTCTCTAAAGAAAGCTGATATTAGTTTTAGGCTAAATGCACAGCTTGGGTCAGGAACCTCCTTCAGAACCTCCTGTGAGGCAGGGTCAGGAACAAAGCACCACATGAGAAGGAATGACCAATTGCAGAGAAGTTTAAGGCAGTCAGTGCTTGTAGGATTGTTGTTTTGCAGCTCCAGGGCTGCGCGTCTGCATCCGACCCCAAATTTGTGAGTCAACAAATATGGTGCGCGCCCCCCCCCCCCCATGTCATCACAAGCTGCTCAGTTTAGCTGGTAAGAAGTACTGTAGCTGCTGCTAGCGTGTTCATATCCCGCAAGCTCATCTGTATCCCAGCTTACAAGTATTGCACTCAGGTTACGTGGAAGGACGTTAGGCCGAAGTCCTTTCCGTTTCCCGTTTTGTTATTTGGCGTTTGAGAAACAACGCACAAACGGCCAGGCAAAGCAGCCGCTAAATAAATTTACAGAGCGCACAGTGGACGAACTCAACGGGGTGTTGAAACGCGAACGGGTGGGTTTTTTCCGCAAAGTATAAATGGCACAACGATTCCAAACGTATTAGCGGATGCAGCTGAACACCAGTTTTCACACTTTTAATGTACAAGCATTTGAACAGGAATGTAGTCTTTATTGTGAGCCAGGTTATTTCGCATTGCTTATTTTCGCATATATTTTCCAGTTTGCACATAGACCAGACTCGTGTTTTCATTTCTGCATATTTATTTTGCAGAGCATCAAAGTTTAACTGTAAGATACTGACGTGTCTACTGTAAAGCGGCGGTGTATCCATTAATTAAAGCAATGTCACCCTATAGTTATTGTCTAGCGGGCCGCTAACACCCACATCTGTCAGAATGGATGGGCTGTTTTGCTACATAATTTATTGTATGCAGTTCTGTGTCTTTGGAGCCCCCCCCCCCCCCCGCCTCAATTGGGTGATATTTGCAGGCATATTAAACTTCATCAAACATATTGGCTCTGGAAAAACTAAATGGTTTTGAAGGCGTCCCCCCCCCCACAAAAAAAACAGAAGAAATTTTTTTTTTCACTGAATAACAGCCTAAAATATGTTGTTTGTGCAGCAGCAGCCCTGACCACTTTTTTTTTCTGCCTGTTGTTTTTCAGATGTTTGGCGAGAGGGGCATTTCTTAACAGCTCAACTTTTGCTTACATGCAAAGCTGCCAGCTTTTCTCTCTGCGCGGTCCCCTGTCTTTCAGCGTCCCTCCCCGGTCCTCTCTCCACCCTCCTCCCCTTACACCCCCCCCCCCAGCAGCACAGTGATGCAAAACAGCCACCATCCATGCAGAGGACAGCTGCTTTATTCCATGCGAAGCAACAACTGGATTCATAGGTTTATTAAACAGCCCCCAAGGAACCTTTAAGCAAATTCTTGGGTCTGTTGCCTTGCATAGCTGCACAGAAATGAACCTAATTGTATTCATGATGCACTGTGGCCACCACCCCATGTGGATCCCTGCACACCCCCCCACCCCATGGCCAATCTTCTTAGCAAGCTGCTGTGAAATACAACACAGTTATGGGAAGCAACTCTTCTGCATACAGTTTGAAATTAGAGGTCTTGTGGAAGAAAAGCCGCCCGCCGCCTTGTCTGCATACGCAGGCCTTGCAGCCACAATGCACCACAAAGCGCGCAGGAATATTCCATGCATTAAACACCAGGACCGGTGGTTCCGTGACCCAACGCCTCGCTCCTGTATATCTCTGACGTCAGCGCCCCACAGTGATACCGGCCTGAAAAACGTTTGCTGATAAAAGCCTGGAAAAACACTGCCCAGAAGCAGAAGTTAAATGAGGAAGTTGAATGTTTTCTATTTATTTAAGGTCTGCTTTTGTTTATAGAGGCACCAGTTCATAAAGCTGAAGCTTTAATACTTGCTTTAATGGGTATGTGATGGAGTGTACTTTGTCTGCATACTGGCACGGGAAAGGCAACCTTAAATTAAACTTTTCTGGAGACTCTTCCTATCAAGTGGCTCTTTTCACAAAACGTCCAAACACATTTAGTAGTAAATTAACAATAGCGCAAAAGCCAGCATCTGGCAAAAATAGCCATGGAACATCTCCCACGTGCAGACTTGGCTTCCAGTGTAGCATTCATAATGTAGAGCAACATGCCACGGAGGAGGACATCAGCAACTCTGCATTTTGTCTGCCCAGTCAAGGAAAATTTTGAAAGTCCAGGCTGAGAATCTCAGGTAAATCTCCTATAGGCTGTAACCGTTGAAGGCGCTTTGTGATCTTGAGTCTGCAGTGCTGAGCTCTTCATTCTGTTCTGTGACCCCGTAACTCGTGAAAACTTAATTTTTTCCCAGTTACATTCATGGTACTCAGGTGGCAATTTTGTAAGTGAATTTTTTCACATAATTATAAGTGTTACAGGTAAATAATACAAATCGAGCAGCTGCTTATTACCCACACCGGTGACTTAATCAGATTTTACGGAGATAAATGTTATTATTCCGTGCCTCGACTTGCGAGCGTTAACTTCGGCGGCCGGCACCTATCTGAATAAAATCATTTCCTTGAAGGCAGCCCTGCCAAACAGCTCTCTTTGACAGCAACTGATGTATTAGAGTCGTGAATGGAAACTATATCACATAAAAATGAATTACAATCAGCACATGGACTATACACTAGAGATATAGTATACGTTGCAAAAATGTTATGAAGATTTATGAGATACACATCTAATTGGATTTGATAGAATAAGGCTGCTGCTGTGCCCATTGCAATTACGCACCCTCGGTACGGTGGGCTTGGTACAACGTTCTTATCTGGCTGGGGACCCAACTACACGCTGCCTGCCAAGTCGCCGGTGGTTGTTAACCAAGGTAGCCAACCACAGAGCATCCTTACAGTGCCGGGTAGTTAAAAAAAAACTTAACAAATTCACACATTTTTTTACTCAGTAAGCATCGTACAAACATGTCGCTTAAATCTATTTGTGAAAAAGCTCAAGTTTTTTCTTAATTTTAGAAAATTATTGGTATGAGGCCCTCATGTTATGCTGAAAAATGGGCAAGCATAAGGATCAAAGTGTCTCTGACAAGGGCCAAATTGTGATGGCTAGACAACGGGGGTCAGAGCATCTCCAAAATGCCAGGTCTTGTGAGGTGTGGGGCGTTCCCAGTATGCAGTGGTTAGTACCGACAGTACCAAAAGTGGTCTAAGGAAGGACAACCAATGAACTGGTGACAGTGGCTGAGTGCATGTGCGCTGTTTACCTGGAGAAGAGACGGCGGCAGGATGCACTATGGGAAGAAGGCAAGCCGGTGGAGGCAGTATGATGCTCTGGGCAATGTTCTGCTGGGAAACCTTGGGTCCTGGCATTCATGTGGATGTTACTTTGACTTGTACCATCTACCTAAACATTGCTGCAGGCCACGTACACTCCTTCATGGCAACAGTATTCCCTGATGGCAGTGACCCTGCCACAATGCAAAAATTGTTCAGGAATAGTTTGAGGAAAATGACAAAGAGTTCAAGGTGTTGTCTTGGCATCCAAATTCCCCAAATCTTAATCCGATTGAGCATCTGTGGGATGTGCTGGAAAAACAAGTCCGATCCACGGAGGCCCCACCTCACAACTTAGAGGACTTAAAGGATCTGCTTCTAACGTCTTGGTGCCAGATATCACAGGACACCTTCAGAGGTCTGGTGGAGTCCATGCCTCGATGGGTCAGAGCTGTTTTGGCAGCACAGGGGGACCTACACAATATTAGGGAGCTGGTTTTAATGTTGTGGCTGATCGGTGCATGCCAACATTGTCTCACACCAAGCCCCAAGACTGTCCCACAGTTCCTGGGGTATTCAAACTTGGGTTGGAGCATGGCTAAGTCTGTATTTGCTCAAGTTTCTTCTGGGTGCTCTGGTTTCCTCCCACACTTCAAACCAACGAGTTTCAGGTCAGCTGGGGAATCTAAAAGAACCTTAGTGCGGTGATATGTTTGCTGCCTCAGTCTGCTCTACAGATGGGTGAAAGATTGCGGGAAGTTCAGCGCGGTACATCTAGCGCTCGATAAAGATGGCACTGTACTTCACCTTGGAGAAGAGCATGTTTTAAGCACGCAGATGCAAAAATACATTTCCTTAATGCGGGCGTACAAGTGGGGTCACTGATAAACAACTAACCACAAGAAAAAAAATTAACACCGAGCTGGATAATTGTTATCTGGAATCAATAGACCTTCTCGGGATGCGATGAGGGTTTATCGAGCTGTAAATTGGTGCCGCATGGCCGGCGTCCACATGAAGAACCGAGGCTGCAGACAGTGCCTTACTCATCCTGCTCCAATTCCGCTTGGGGACAGAGCGCTGGGTAGCCCAGAGCCAGGATTTCATTCACATCCAACCCACAGCCACCTCAAACTGCGGAGAAACTATGAATGAATGGGACTTTCGGAAATCTGCTGGTTTTCGGAGCAGAAGAAATGTTCTGAAGTCATCATAACACAATAAACAGTGGTCTGAATCGGTACAAAAGTCATGCATGCACTCGTGGTGAATATCGGTTTTTTTGGATTTTTGGTGGATTTCAAAAATTACATCGCTGAGGGGCATTCATTAGGACAAAGAGAGAAAATTATAGCTGAAAAGAAATACATCTGTATTCCTTCAGCAGCACAGAAAGACGGTTGCAGATCAGATTTGAACAGAATGTTGCGATGGAACGAGGAAGCACAACCGCACCCCGGTTGTCTCGTGTCATTCTGTTTCGCCTTTGCGAGATGGTGAACATCGGAAGAGCATCTAGATAATTTCTTCACCAGCTGGGGTGGGTTTTGGCGGCCAATGGCCCCAGCATGCAGCAAACTAAAATGGTGGCGTCCTTCCCTTATTGATGTCTAATAACCTCCTGTGGCATTTTGGCGGGCAGCCTGAGAAAGTGAGGCTACTCAGGCTGATGCAAGGTGCAAACCGTGAGTCATGGTTCTGCTCGCGAGTGCTGGTGAGGGTAATAAATCACGGGGTGCAAGCATTAAACCCTCCAGGGCACGTAAAGAAGCGCCGGCGAACGCGACCGGGGAAAATAAACATTCTCCATTTAAATTAGTGTGAGAACCGAAAATCATGAATAAAATAAGATGAACAGAAATGTGAGCCAGGAAAGCCTCTACAATATCAATTGAAACACATTTACGTTGCCGCTCGGGAGGAAATAGGAGGTTTATAAAGGAAAAAATAAACATTTCCTCAATGTATTCCGTACTTAAAATGTTGGCATTTTGCAAATCGGTAAACAGTGCTGTGTATGTACGCACTGTAAAGCAGTCCTGCACGTCGTACACACGTTTCTAAGACGCTGTGCAAAATTATGTATTGCATTCAAAAGGGCAATGTTCCTTTTTTTATTTATAAATAGTCTGGAGCATTCGTGCACCAACTGGACGTTACACAATCTCATGGTTTTCTAAGGGTTGTCATGCCAACCTTGTCTTACTCCAAACAGTGAGGTAGATTATTAACTTTGTCTTGAATCGCTTGTCATAAATCACACCGCTTGCAAGTCTGGCAAAGTTAAGCACCGGCTGTATTCAGCTTATAAAATGCCAAGAGGAAGTAAAATGAGTAAAAAAAACCCAAGCGGTAATCTGTGGTGGTCCAACATAGATGAACTGGGCACAGTTCACAACCACCAGGTGTTGGTATTGTTTTAAAGCACCGGGCAATAACGTAAAACTAGAAAAAAAATTATAAAAACAGTTTCTCAATGAACCGGTGTCTAATTTTCAAAAAAAAAAAGTCGCACAATCATCCAAAACAGCATCAATCTTAGTTTAGAAATGAGAGAACTATTTTTGCTACGATTCCTGAAGCTGATCGAACCAAACGTTTTAAAAATGTACTGTAGGTAAGTAAAACAGTGTTTGAGCTTTAAGAAAGCATCCTTGGGAAAATAGCAAACACATCCTCTGCTGATTTATTATTTATGCTGCCTCTGTGTTTTTTTCAGGGAAACAAGGTATCTCTCAGAAAAGATGAAAGCAGGCAAGGTTCAGCATCACCTAAGTAAAGAAAACGGTAGGTCAAGGGCGTTGTGAAACTCCAGCATAATCTGTACCGCAGAGCCAAACAAGACATTCCTCTTATGTAAAGAATATTCCACTTTCAAAGTTTTTTTTTTTTTCTCTACATTTCTACATTTTCTGCTCCTGAACGTCACACTGATGCTGAACCAAAGTTTGCCCAAAGGCCCAAGTGAAACCTCAGCAGGGAATTAGCGTTGCGGTTCTTCGTGGCCTCAGATGAAAGGTCACCTCAAAGCCTGCTGCCATGACCGCTTGGCCCATTTCTAAATGAAAAAAAAAAATACTGAATTCATCACAAATGTTTTAGGGCTTTCAGATACTGCATTTCCGAATGTGTCCAAAAAAAGGTTTCCAACTCTAATGGAATTGTCTAATAAACATGCTCAAAAATAAGAGAAACATTTTTTTTAACAAATTTGCATAAGCTGATTTAATAAGTTCTTTGCCTTTTGCCACGGTAAATGATATTGTACTTAAAAATCCTATCAACCTAGAAAGAGAATCCATCCATCCGTCACCATCACCTACTTGTTGCAGACTCGCAGTGGTTAAGGTCTCACAAGGACAGGCTGTGACACTCCGGTACAACCCTGGTCAACCACAGTCAACGAATCAACAATCTTTTCTGCTTTATCTTTACTTTATTTTTTTTTTTTAAAACTGCCTGAGAAACCATCGTATTTGGACTGCATACCTTAATTTGTGATCAATACTAGTTTTGCTTGACAGTAATACTTCTGATTTCCAGAAAGGTTTATAAAACAACCTCGGGAGTAGACGCTTTTAAAATTCCTTTGGACAGTCATGACAATGAAGCATAACTAGAAACCAACTTAAAGCATCATTGCTTAATTGAGCAAACTGGAACAGGAGGTATGGCTCAGTAACTGCTCTAATTCCATAAAAAAGAACGTTCTGGAAACCAAAGGCAGGAGTGGCAAACCCGTCCTTGAATAAGATTTACAGTGGAATCTCCGCAAACTCCTACAACGATGGTAACTTTTGCTCGACTCTTTGTCTCTTCCATATGGACAACTGAAGGAGGGAAGAAGCAGTTATGGACTGAGCGGGCCCACCTGTTGCTCCTCTCCATTCAGCTGAACATTAGTGGTGGTGGTGGTGACATGCAATTGGGGGCACAGAGAGAAATGACTTGGACTCTTTTGCTGACTAAACAAACAACCTCAAACCCTTTCAAGGCTAAAAGCATTAAATGGCACCGACAACAAGGACTGAAAAAACTGAAGAATAATCAGCGCAAGGGTAGAAAATGCTGTACATATGCTGATCCTCCTTCTCCTTGACCTGGCTTCATCCACCCAGTTGGTCACTTTTAATCACCAGGGTGCAGTCGGCCAGCTGAAGTGAGTTGAGTATCATTAACCCAGCATGATGTTCCCTCTCTGAAGATGTGTGTGAAAGGCAGTGGCTTCCCATGGGCTCAGGCTTCAAAGTCCTCCGGAGATTCTGTACCCAAAAGCACAGTAGTTCAGTGCAGATCCACATCCCAGTAGGACAGGTTTGAAGTACCTACTGCTCCAAGATGTGCTGTTGAATGCCACGTGTGTGATATGGAGCTCTGCTGCTGTTATCATCACCCCATCAGCTGCTGCTTGTATAATGGACTGTTTTCCTGGCACCGTCTTCTTATTCCATTAGCTGGAGAGGTTGATCATCTGCATCCCATCATGCAGCACATTTGCCCTTTTGGAAATGATGGTGTCCATCCTGATTTACAGCTGGTGTCATTGATGGTTCGAGACTGACTTCTGACCTTTCAAATGAGTAAATATTCTTTTGTTATATTGAACCACTTTATCCAGGTTAGAGTCGCAGCAGTGTGGAGCCCACACACACACACACACACACACACACACACACACACACACACACACACATACAAAGGACAATTTAGCATGAGGAATTAACCTGAAAGACACACCTTTGGACTGTGACAGGAACCTCATCCCAATGGTCTTGTAATAACAAGGTCCTTGGTTTCAATCCCTCTTCAGTGGTACCCTTAATTCTGGTACTTTCTCTGATTTTAGGAACACCCTGCTATATAAAGGTGTAAATCACTGTAAAACTCCTCATCTAGCACTGTAAGCTGCTTTGGACACGTTCATACATCCATCATCTTTCATGTGTTCTCCTGATGACAGGCATCCTGTACCCATCCTGGCAGCATTGGGCAAGGAGACTGTGCTTAGGATGGGAAGCCTGTACATCACAAGGTAGGTAGTTTCGACTGTGACTCGAAATTTTCCTGGGAGACAAGAACCCAGTACCTGGATGCTTGAGGATTGGAACTCGGTCTTATCAGTCAGCAGGAACTTGAAGCAGTGTTCAACCTCCAGATGCGTAAAATTTCTGCTTGTGCAGTTCCCATCTCTGCGTCCGGCGTAGTCGGGGCCATGACCTGGAACTTCTCTGCAGACTACAGAGGTGGCAGCCTCAGCAGGTTTGGCTTCTACACTTCCGAGGCAGGAGGTTCCATCAGGATTACGGCTCTCTTCAGTTCAGCAAGATACCAACCTGAAACACCTCAAACGTGTGCAAGAACACGGCAAAGGACAACACGGACTAATGACGTGAAAGAAAACCTTGCCAGTTATAAAAAAAAATCAGTTTCTAGCAACTGTACTTTCGATTGGTATTTAACATGTGGCCATCACAGTTCCACATGTTCATCACATGCATTGTTAGCGTGAGAAAAATCGGAACATTTGAACATCTCTTTTGATTCTTTTCCACTTCCTGCCGATAACAGCAGCTCCAACACGGTCCTAGCGGATCCTTTGGGCTTCTGCTCCCATCATGTACGGCTGAGGCACCTGCAGATTTACCAGCACACATCTGTGGTTCCTCCTGGGCCCTGATTTGCCTCCAAGGCCCTGGAGGACATCAAGGAGTGGAAGTCCTTCATACCCGTGGCTGTCCTCAGCCGCTGTAGCCTAAGGCTCTGCCGGCGGCATTTGCGCTGCTGGAACTCTTTAGTCCAGATGTCCTACACAGCAAAATTATGTTTTTGGACTGCAATGTTGAAGATCCACTATCTTCTGTCTTTGGACAGGCAGCACTGGTGTTCCTCTTCACATAACCTGGAAACAACCATCTTCAGTTAGCATTGTTACCTGGTAGTTCATTCCAAACTTGGGGATTCAGATGTACTTTGTTGAGTGTTGAAATTAGGTTTCTTGGTGCAACAGCTTCCCAGATAGAACCCCACACCAAAGCCACAGTTTTATTACAAATATTTGAATTCACATGGATGCTGCAGTTACAAAAGCCTCAAAACCAAATACTGAGGTGTTCATTTTGCTGGGAATTTTTACAAGTATCCAAAAAAAGTCTCAAAATTGTAGGGAAACAAAACAGACCATTCCCACATTAACAAAGAAAATGGAAAGGAGTTTGAATAAGGGTTGCTTGTCAAATGACTAAAATGAAATAATATTTATGTCTATGAAGTAAATTTTAAACTTTAACGTTGTAAACAAGCTCTTGCGGCCTAAGCTGGGGCTGGGATGCAACCCAGGAAATGTGGGAGAGGTGAGCCAGGAAGAAAGAAAGCTGCTTCTTCTTCTTTCGGCCGCTCCCGTTAGGGGTCGCCACAGCGGATCAAAAGCTTCCACTTCCTCCTGTCCTCTGCATCTCTCTCCGTCACACCCACCACCTGCATGTCCTCCTTCACCACATCCATAAATCTCCTCTTAGGCCTTCCTCTCTTCCTCTTGCCTGGCAGCTCCATCCCTAGCATCCTTCTCCCGATATATCCAGGATCTCTCCTCTGCACATGTCCAAACCAACGCAATCTCGCCTCTCCGACTTTGTCTCCAAACCGTCTAACCTGGGCTGACCCTCTAATATACTCATTTCTAATCCTGTCCATCCTCGTCACACCCAATGCAAACCTTAACATCTTTAACTCTGCCACCTCTAGCTCTGCCCTCCTGTCTTTTGGTCAGTGCCACCGTCTCCAACCCATAAAGCATAGCTGGTCTCACTACCATCTTGTAGACCTTCCCTTTCACTCTTGCTGGTACCCTTCTGTCGCAGATCACTCCTGACACTCTTCTCCACCCACTCCACCCTGCCTGCACTCTCTTCTTCACCTCTCTTCCACACTCCCCGTTACTCTGAACTGTTGATCCCAAGTATTTAAATTCATTCACCTTCGCCAACTCTATTCCCTGCATCCTCACCATTCCTCTGTCCTCCCTCTCATTTATGCACATGTATTCTGCCTTAGTCCTACAGACCTTCATTCCTCTTCTCTCTAGAGCATATCTCCACCTCTCCAGGGTCTCTTCGACCTGCTCCCTACTCTCACTACAGATCACAATGTCATCTGCAAACATCATAGTCCACGGTGACTCCTGTCTGATCTCATCTGTCAACCTGTCCATTACCATTGCAAACAAGAAAGGACTCAAAGCTGATCCTTGATGCAATCCTACCCCCACCCTGAAAGCATCCGTCACTCCTACTGCAGACCTTACCACTGTCACACTGTCCTTGTACATATCCTGTACCACTCTTACATACTTTTCTGGCACCCCCGACTTCCTCATACAATACCACAGCTCCTCTCTAGGTACCCTGTCATATGCTTTGTCTAAGTCCACAAAGATACAATGCAACTCCTTCTTACCTTCTCGGTACTTCGCCATCAACACCCTCAGAGCAAACATCGCATCTGTAGTACTCCTTCTCGGCATGAAGCCATACTGTTGCTCACTAATTGTCACCTCCCTTCTTAACCTAGCTTCCACTACTCTTTCCCATAACTTCATGCTATGGCTGATCAGTTTTATCCCTCTGTAGTTACTACAGCTCTGCACATCACCTTTATTCTTAAAAATAGGTACCAGTACACTTCTTCTCCACTCCTTAGGCATCGTCTCACTTTCCAAGATTCCATTAAACAATCTGGTTAAAAACTCCACTGCCATCTCTCCTAAACACTTCCATGCTTCCACAGGTATGTCAACTGGGCCAACAGCCTTTCCATTCTTCATCCTCTTCATAACTGTCCTAACTTCCTCCTTGCTAATCCATTGCACTCCCCTATTCGTAGTCCCTACATCATCCAGTCTTCTCTCTCTCTCGTTCTCTTCATTCATCAACCCCTCAAAGTACTCTTTCCATCTGCTCAACACACTCTCCTCGCTTGTGATTACATTTCCATTGCTATCCTTTATCACCCTAACCTGCTGCACATCTTTCCCAGCTCGGTCCCTCTGCCTAGCCAATCGGTACAGGTCCTTTTCTCCCTCCTTAGTGTCCAACCTCTCATACAATTCACCATAAGCCTTCTCTTTAGCCTTTGCCACCTCTCTCTTCGCCCTACGCCTCATCTCCTTGTACTCCTGTCTACATTCTTCATCTCTCTGTCTATCCCACTTCTTCTTCGCCAGCCTCTTCCTCTGTATACTCTCCTGTACTTCTTCATTCCACCACCAGGTTTCCTTGTCCTCCTTCCTCTGTCCCGATGCCACACCAAGCACCTTTCTAGCTGTCTCCCTTACCACTTCTGCTGTAGATGTCCAGCTCACTGGTAACTTTTCACTGCCACCCAGTGCCTGTCTTAATTCCTCCCTGAACTCCACCTTATAGTTTTCCTTTTCCAACTTCCACCATTTGATCCTTGGTTCTGCCCTCACTCTCCTTCTCTTTTTGGTCTCCAATGTCATCCTACAAACCACCATCCTATGCTGCCTAACTACGCTTTCCCCTGCCACCACTTTACAGTCTACAGTCTCCTTCAGTCTGGCCCTCCTGCATAAGATATACTCCACCTGTGTGCATCTTCCTCCACTCTTGTACGTCACCCTGTGTTCCTCCCTCTTCTTAAAATACGTGTTTACCACAACCATGTCCATCCTTTTTGCAAAATCCACTATCATCTGACCTTCTGCATTCCTCTCCTTGACACCATATCTACCCATCACCTCCTCATCTCCTCTGTTTCCTTCCCCAACATGTCCATTGAAATCCGCTCCAATCACCACTCTCTCTCCCTCAGGTACACTCCTCGCCACTTCATCCATATCACTCCAGAATTCTTCTTTCTCATCCATCTCACACCCAACTTGCGGGGCATATGCACTAACAACATTCAGCATCACACCATCAATTTCCAGTTTCATAACCATCACTCTGTCAGACACTCGCTTCACCTCCAAGACACTCTTTACATACTGTTCCTTCAGGATAATCCCTACCCCGTTTCTCCTCCCATCCACACCATGGTAAAACAGTTTAAACCCCCCTCCGATGCACCTAGCCTTACTCCCCTTCCATTTGGTCTCTTACACACACAATATATCAACCTTCCTTCTCTCCATCATATCTGCAAGCTCTCTCCCTTTACCAGTCATACTACCAACATTCAAAGTTCCTATCCTCACGTCCACTCTCTTAACCTTCCTCCTCTCCTCCTTCCTCCGGACATGCCTTCCTCCTCTCTTCCTCCTTCTTTGGCCAGCAGTAGCCCAATTTCCGCCAGCACCCTGTCGGCTAGCAGTGCTGGTGGCGGTCGTTGTTAACCCGGGCCTCGACCGATCCGGTTTGGAAATTTCTATTTTTGTCCGCATATTTAGTTTGGCAAAAATTTTTTACGCCGGATGCCCTTCCTGACGCAACCCTCTCCATTTCCGGGCTTGGGACCGGCACAAAGACATGCACTAGTTTGTGCATCCCCTTGCGGCTGGATTCCAGGAAGAAAGAAAGCAAACCTCCGAAACTTATACACTGGTTATACATTTTTATAACCAAGCTCATTCTCCAGGGGTGAGCAAAGTCAACAAAACAAAAAAACCTCCACCCTTTATGTTCAGTTGGTCTTACAAACAAAGAGTATCCTGTTCTATTGCAGCTCCCTAGCTGAAGTGAAACCCAGGGGGAAAAAAGGCTAGAAGAAAATGGCTTGAGCTCTTTCCAGCAGGTAGTTCATATTAACACGTTTGAAAGACTATTTAAAGACTCCCATTCACAACAGCACCTACATGGTGGAAAAAGAATACAACACTAAAGCAGGACTATTTATCAACTAGCACTAAACATCTCTCTCACAAACACCTTCATCACTATTGCCCAGGCAATGGAATTCAGCTTCCAATTACACTCCAGAGCTCCACCTGCTGATGGGACTGAAACACACACACACACACACACACACACACACACACACACACTCCTACGTGTGCACACAAATACCGACTGCCTAAAGAACAAGGCAGATTTCTATCCATCTGTTTGCCAGAAACAGTTGATCACCAGGGACTCATTCGCTTGCCCATATGCATGAGGTGCCACCCTACAATCTCAATGCATTCTTGAAAAATCAGCTTGTGGACTTAAACCTTGTTAGTTGAAGGCACAAATGGCTCTTGTTACTCATAAAGAAATCAATGCAGCCTCATATTTAGTTGCACCTTAAATAATTTCACTTATACATGAGAAAAACTCACGGGTCGAACAGTCGTAGCCCAAGGGATACCTGTACGGGTGATAGTCACCACTTTACCTGAGACACATTGCTGGACTGGGAGGGGAAAGCAGAGCACTTGGAGGTAAAGGCAATCTCTGCATACGCCGAACCGTTGCAGTTGGATCCGAATTCAGAACCAGTGGAGCAGCCCAGCAGCGTAGTGGCACCAGTTAAGTGGAAGCTGCCTCGTGGTCAGGATAGCCCACAGGTTCTCGGAGCCACCACTCGCCAGCTCAAAAACGCCACCACATTTGTTTTCAGAAATACGCACATATCGTGCAAATATTATGCTCTGTGCACCTTTATTCCATTTTCACCCGGAGCAGTGTGCAGATTCCCATTTGCAGACTGCACCGTTCACAGTGCATCTTTCGGCTAGCAAGAGTGCCTGAACAGCAGCAATGCAGGAATGCACCTCTCAAGGCCATTTCACGCGGAAAAAACCTGCGCAAGGAATGGTTTCAGCAACACAGCCGTACCTTTCAGATGACAGAAAAGCTTGGAAATGAATGATGGACAAGAGCAGCACAAAATGTTAATGAGAATAATATGAGTATAGCAGAGTAATAATTTAAATCCCCCTTTTCAGAGCAGGCAGGTGCAGCACTATTTTGAGAAAACAAACTGTGGACATTGGAAATTATGGAATACTGGAAAAATCATGGATATTCATTCATTCATTCACTGTCAATAACTGCTACTCCAGCACAGGGTTGTAGTGGTCAGGAGCTTTTATCTAAAACACTAGGACTAATCCAATGCTGGACTGTGGCTACAGCAAAAATAAACGTGATCCTACAGATTAGCTTAATACAAATAAAATTAAGTTAAAAAACTGATTCATCTAACATTCATTTGCTTTTCCTCTCCATCTTACTTGGAGAAGCAAGTAGTGGAGAAGCTCTCTCGCAGTCTTGCATGTTCCTGGTTTAACTCCCAGCACAGTAGCAGGGGCCTCGATTAAGACCCCTGGCCTGAGGAGAGAGCACCAAAATTTCAAGGTCATTATTTGCCACTTCCTCATCATCTTTGACAGCCATCAGTTAAGCAAAAGCTAACAGCTTAAGCTATGACCAAGATGTCTGGGAGTGAAATCCCAGATGGAGGAAAGCTCAGTTTTTCTCTGTTATTGGTTTAAAAGACCTGAGAAACAGGTCAGATTTAATTCCCTTTGGAAAATGTACTGAAAGCATTTAAACATGCATTTTTGCTGTTGACATCTGACAGAAAAATTAACAAAACAGCTGGGATTTTGTACCACAACACTTTGACCCGCTGTGGGTATTTTCACTTCGAGAGGGGTCTAACGTACCTCAGATTAGTGCCTCCAAATAAAGGCCTGTTGGAAGCATAATATGTTGACTTCATGAAGGGATCGGGAGACTCGTCTGCAATCTTCCTGTTGACTAGTGCCTTGTTCTGGAGAACTTTGGCTTCCGCTGGCTCACGGCACAGAGGGTGTGCAGAACCTCTCGCTCCTCCTCCTGAACGGAGAACTTTATTCCACAACTCAGATCTACCAAAGCGGCTCTCACGTGTCCATGCTACATTTAGAAACAAATCAATCCCAATTCCTATTTTTGCCTCTTTGTAGTTTAGAACAGCATACAGCTCATGTATTAAAACCTGACCTTCCACTTATACCCATTGTTCAGTTTAAGAAGTGTCTGCTTGTGTTAGATGCTAAACAGCTGAATGATGTATTAAAATAACTATCATATACTTATTGTCCCCATCCACATTCTGCAAGTGGCTAATTTAGAGATGTTTGTTAAAACATTAAAGTTTACTCAGATTATGGATTTATTGTACTTGTAAGCCCTATGGCAACTGGTATAATTTAGTTCTTGGTTTTTCATCAAATGAAAGGGACATAGCGTGATCGTTGCTTTATTTGCTGTTCAATTTCCCTGATTTCTTTCTTCTTTGTTCCACATCGGCCCTTGCCGTGTCGACTGTCTTTTTATCTTCGACAAGCTGTTTGCCACGCTTGTCATTTTCTTATGTACCTTTGGTTATGGAGGAGACACAAGTGTAAGAGAATTTATGCCGTTCGCCACACTTCTCCCCCACTTCTCACATTTTTGTGTGTGGAGCTGTAATTTTAAGTTGAACTGGGCCACGAAAAGGAGTTCCGCGAAGCAGAGGAATCTTTGTGCTCTCAGACGTGGTTGACATTATTGATTCGCAGGCACAACTTTTCTCTTTTAAAACATCAAACCTATGTGCCTGTTAATTTGCTGAAGCTTGAAAACATGAAGTACTTACAGTAAAATTCCCAGTGAATATACTGTACAGTGCTGGAGAAATGGGTCACTGAATATAAGAATCAGCTAATGAATTAATACTGTGCACTGTATACGGTAAAATAAATGTATTGGTATTCGAGGAGATCAAACCTAAACACCCAATGGAGGTTCAAAAGCCCTGACCTCAACCCCACTCGACACCTTTGGGATGAACTGGAATGCCAAGTGTGAGCCAGGCTTTCTTGCCCAACCTCACTGCTGCTCTTGTGGCTGAATAGACACAAATGCCCAAAATGTGGTGGAAAGCCATCCACATACTTTTGGCCATGTAGCGTACATCATGTAAAGAGGAAGGTTAATGAAGAAGAACATCACACTTGGGAGGAAAAAAAGTTGATGCAAAACAGGAAGACCCGCAATGTGACAGACTGATGTAATAACTGCTGCTGTGGACAAAGATCAGCCTTCTGGCTGAAGACGGAACACAATTCAGGGCGGATTATCCACAGAGTCTCCGTGAGCCAACAGCGACTTGATGGCACTTAACCACAGCAATGAATGAATAATTGCTGCATTTGTAATGCTGACATTTGGGATTTGCCTACCGTTATATCCCTACAGCTGTCTGTCGCTAAATCGATCCGTGTATGTTTGGCCATAAAGGGAATCAGAGCATTTCTTGACATCCACGTTTTTGGAACACAGATTTTCGGTCGTGGAGTGTGGCCACACTCCTCTGCCATGTGTCCACATGGGAGCCAAGGAAAAGGTCCACAGAAGATAAAAACAATGGTATCGGTACTAATAAGAAAGGCTTGTCTGCGCAGTCTGTGGACGAGGTGACAATGACATTATGACAGCAACCACAAGAACATGTCTTTTGGATTGATTCAATTTTCTCCTGCAGGGTTTTCTCGTGCTGACATACTGCTGTGATCCACTGTGGACTCGTGGTGAGCGTCTGGGTCACGTTTGGTCCTCACGCATATTAAATTGACAGATACGGTGCCACAGATAAGGTGACAGAGTTTGTGTGCTGTATTTATGAAGCGGCCATGAGATTCCAGTGCAATACTTAAGGAATATATCGATCTTCTCACAGTGCTGCAGGCCACTGAGACAAAGGAATATGAATCCGTGTTTGCCCCCCTGCCCCACCGTCCACTTACTGAGCCCATTTCTGTGAAGAGCGTTCAGAGGAGGATGGTGTGTCAGGAAAGGGCAGCTGAGGACGTTACGCCTGTGTGTCATTGTGCTGGTCTTATGGCTCAGGATCCAGCCTTACACACAGCAGGAATGCAATCAGATGTGGTTTTCTGGACACAGCGTGAGCCCAGCAAGGCTAAAGACCACTTGAAATGCGACACAAGGCAGAACAGACACTGTGGGACTACAGCTTCTGCAAATACTTCACCCAGGAGCCCTTGGTCTTCTGTACTGGAGTCTGAGCTCAGGGGTGGAAAGGGGAAGCCAACCCAGGTGCCACCCGGGTGTGACTCTGCCGCGCTTCCCGAAAGATGTTGGTAACTGGGGGACGGACACAGCTGCCCTCGAGCAGCCATCACCGCGAGCCACCGATGCGGTCTTTTCAGGTCAGGACCTGCTGAGGACAACAGTCAAGCACTTAGATGAAGCACAACATGGCCTTTCATTTATATTGACTGCAAATGACTTGAAAACATGCATCCATGTATACAGATGAGGGAAGAAAGACAAAAGTCTTTCAATTATTGAAACATCATACAGTTTATTATATCTTTGAAACTATTATGATAAAATACACTTCTTTTAATCATATTGCTGATTACTATATTACATTCTTGGTTTTTAAGAGGCTGTATTTCCAAAAGAAATTGGACAAAGATGGAGCCACACGTTTAGATATTCAGTGAGATATTCTAGAAGAGCTAGAAAGCATAACACACACCTACACACGTTTACCATTCGACCTTCAGGGGGTCACACACATATATTCTACAATTCAGAGACACTCCGAGCAGTTGATTTCAAACCAGAAAAAAAACAAACAAAACAAAACGAAACATAAACCAGCTGGATGCAGTTTACCAGCAAAAGATTGGGAGGGATTTTTAATCACATAGAAACAATATTTGTTAAACCTTCAACCCAGACATGTAAAAAGTTCATATGTATGTACATTAGTTATATTAATCTGCAGGGAGAGGAAGAGATACATAATTTATTCTGATGAATGGAGGCGTTCTAGGCTGATCTGTTATCCTTTTACTGGGAAAACCTACTATTTAAAAAGTGCTGCACACAATGATTCAAAACCAGAACACTTGGTTTATATATTTATATCAAAAGTGCCCAAATTCTGTTACTTTTTTAAATTAAACTATAAAGTAAAATACAACATGTGACTGAGTTTTGCTTTGTAAAACCCCCTCAGAACGGCCCTTATTTATCATCCTCAAACTGCGACCTCAGAGCAGCACACTGACTCTGCTCCATAGCATAAAAATCAAATGTACAAATTGTAGATCGAGAACAAATTTAAATTAAATTTCAACACACACGAAAGTCGTATGTACGTAAATCCCTGCTGAGCACAAATTTTACACGGTGTAATAAATGCTGCAACTGGCTTTAAAAATAAGTTTCTGCACTTATTGAAGGTCCATATTTTCGACCGCTTATGTGAGCACGTAAGAAAGACCCTGATGCGTCAAAGCCGGGCACACAAAATGCTTACAGTTTCGTCAATAAAAGAAACGGACCCAAACCGTATGTAAATACTGAATAACGTCCCCTATTTTTACAAACGTCAATTGATAAACATTTTGATTTCACGATTTGAAAAAACGTCAATCTTTTTTTTCAGTGCTCTTAATTTTCTGTCCCTTACAAATGCAAGGTCATTCCATCAAACTATTTTTATCTTAAACATCATAAAAAATCCATTTTGCTTATAAAAGACTTGCAGCTGACTTGTTACAAAAAAATCAGTGTGGTACCTTAACTGTGAAAGAAAGAAGCAATGTACGTAAAATAAAAAGGATTTAAAAAATGTACTTTTTAAAAATGTTTTTTCACTTTTTATTTCAAATATAACCACAGTAACTCAGCGCATGTGGTGCATCCACATTTTCTGTATGTTTTCTTTACATATTTAGAAAAAACAAGACGAAAAACAGACTTATGACAACTGTACATTTGAAACAGACGTCAACTGAATTGCAACTGTAAAAATCTATAAATGACACAAAACCTATTCAAATCTTCCATTTAATCAAAATGCTGGTTTTTAATGCTTTACTAAAAAAAAAAAAAAAAAAACAAAACAACAAAACCCATCGAGTGGAGTCTCTTTGGTCTCAATAAAAGTGAACTGTTGAGGAGAAGAAGGGAGGCAGGGAGAAAAGGGGCGCTACAGTTGCTCGGGCCCCTTTTCAGGCTGAAAACAAGCACAGAAACTCCCATCAAAAACAGCTTCAACCGCCACTCTTATTTCCAGAAACACAGCCGAGCTCCATTTGATCCTGCTTTCGCAGTCTCCATTTGTGTACATTTTAATGCTTATATTATCCTCTTCTAACATAACAAAATCTGGTGTTTCGGACGAGCAAGCTCTTTGCCTGACTCTGTATTTAAGGGCACAGCGGCTATTTTAACTGTGAATATTGCTTTTCCTAATAATATGCTTACAGAGTTATGGTACTTGCGTGCATTTTATCCATACTTTGTGTGTCTACAATCATGTAGCTCGGACGCTATACAAAATCATGAACAAATTCAATATGAAAAGTGCATGGATGCACCGTTTGTCTTAATTAAAGCAGGTTTGATTTATAATGGCCACGCATTTCTCACGACTGCCATCGCACGGCTCATTTTCTGCGATTGGTGCCATTTGATCTCGATGCTGAGTTTCGCTGTCGCCCAGCAATTCTGTTTGTAAATTCCGTCCTCTCCTGTGATTTCATCCTGTGCTAAGATATAAGCATCTGATTAGGCCTTGGAGTAAAATTCATTCTTTTTATCATTATTAGTGTAAATTCTTACCAGTTTCAGGACCTAATAACAGTTTAAAAAGTTAAGTGATTTTACAAAACCATTGTTCTATAAAGTACAGTTAGAACAACAAAGATAGAATTTTTAATCAATGTACTGTACTAAATACCCTGTTTTCTTCTAAAATCAAATCACCTATGTATAAATAGAGTTTATATAGTAAAATATATTACTTAAAATATATTACTTTGTTTTATTGCAAGGTTCAAATGTTAACACAAAATCTAAACATCTATTTTCAAATGGTGGCTTTGGTATAACAAAATTACCGATACAAATTTGCTAAATACACTTTAAAATTTAAGTAGACATTTAATGACAGTGCTAATATAATTGATTTATATATGCTGACCATAATTTTTATCTACCAAGGGTGTTAAATAAATCTTTTTTCTTTGCTCCTTATAGTAAAATTATTTCCTGTGCACCTTTACGGCATGATACAATGTAATTTTAAAACGTAATGTTTATATCAGTGTCCAGTATCTACCTTTAAAGGCTATAAAACTGAAGCTAAACAAAGTAAAGGGGGGTGGACAAAAAAGGTCATTTTGCCGTAAAATTAGTTCACATAAGGGGAAAAAAAAAAAAAAACCGCTGTACGACAGTTGAAAATAAAGATCTACAAACAGCTTTTATTTCAGGGCGCCACGAGCACTGACTTGTATGAATGTGGGGGCTTCGGCTTCCTGTCAGTGTCATCCTGCGCAGAATCCTGCTGCCTGCTCTTTCACCCGCAGCACATTTCTATGTCATAAGAGTTTCGCTTACGCACACAGTCCCAGGTTCCACACCGACACAGTGAACAGCAAAACTCGGGGTCAGTGTGCACGCTGCTCCACGCCTGTTAGCTCAGTATTATATTCAAATATGGCTAACATTACAGTGCAATCACAGTTACAAAGCAAATGGAGAAGATGAAGACCTTCTGCTGCTGATTTTTATCATAGGATATGAATAAGCATTGTACTTTAGCTGAGGGGAAAAAAAACAACAAAATCTCTTCAGCAGGATAAAATGACAACTATTAAAAAGAGACTGAGACAACTGATCAAACTGTAATATCTAAATTATAGCATTGAGAAGTCTATTTTTTACGTATCGATCAATGCGCTCACCTAACTTTTTGTGTGAAGGAAGTGCAAAATCAAGACAGCCACAAAAAGAGGCACAGTTGCGTGATGAATCTATTTACCTAGAAAATAAGAAAAGTGAAAATGACAAACACACACTTGGTATTTAACAGATTTGCAGAAGAGTCTAGAATATCTGATGGAACCTTGTGGACATCAGGCTAATAAGGTAGTAATGCAGGGTTCGGTACCTGTGCTATGAAATCTTTTTTATTGCACATTTGGATCCAGTATACAACTATAGCCACAATCTGGGGTCGTGGTGGGTGGTAGTAAAAAAAAAAAAAAAACGTACACAGCCAAAAAACTGTACGTTGTGGGATGAAACAGCTGCATTTCTACACTGGGGGGGAGCCTCTGCTTCGCTGTGTGAGACAAGTGGGTGGGAGTGACATCTCATCCACTGCTCCCGCATCCCACAGTGGCCTCCTGGTACAACAGCAATTGGAATTCGACCGGTCTCCGAGGTACCTGGCGTTGCAGCCGGTACACTGCCATCCCGGCAGGTTTTCTCGGCGCCCTATGAGTCCCTTTCGCTTTGCTGCTGCCGGGTGGATTGCTCGTAAGGAGTTGGCAACCCTGGCTACGAGATTCCACTTCAGAACCCATTACCTTAGAGATTGGCCTTGCCAATCCGCCGCTTCTGTTTGCCGCAACGGGACCCAGAGCTGCACTTGACTTGTTGCCAAGGCCAGCATAGCGGCACAGCTACCCGCCATTGCTGCACGCACAAACCACGGTTTATATTTACATTAAAACATGCACCGCGGAAACTTATGCAAACGGTCCACTACAAAGGAAGTGGTTGTCCATCGGAGAAGTAACCCCTTTTCCTAAAAAAATATTTGTCATTTTTCTTTTTCATCTTCCTTTTGATTTTAACAAAATATTGTGCAATAAACTCCTCTAAGTGCAAATTTTTTTTCACAATTCACAAACACAAGTGACCCAAGACCAGGGCAAGGGACTCAACTTGTCCATTTGAGGAGCACCTGTGGCCGCCGTTTCTTGCCCTGTACGTGACTCTTCTAAAGAGCTGTGAGCACTGTTAACAAACCTTCTATCGCACCACTAAGCAGGACACACAGAGTTTGGAGGGGCCGATGCAGTCGTCGTGACAGAACGCTCCGCAGCCCTTGCACATGATCATGGCCTTCAGGCGGCAGTAGCAGTTGGACGGCGGGTCATCTAGGCTGGAGCCCTCATCGAAGGCCTGCAGGGGCGCTGCCTCCCCGTGGCCGCTGTGACTGGCTGGTATAGTGGTGACTGTCACGGAGAATGACATCACGCTCCCACTGCTGCTGGACACCGGGCTATAGCTGGTTGGGCTGCCGGTGGTTGTGGAGTTGTGCTTCAGCGAATAAGTGTACGCGCCCTGATTCTCTTGCGTTTTCTGCATAGGTTGGGCAGAAGTCGGACTGTGGTTGGCGTCAGTGGTCGCATGGATCTGCAATCGATATGGCTCTGGCATAACTGATGCTGAGTTATTTTGTGAATTATTGCCAAGTGCAGGGTGACCCGTTAATGGCTGGACAACCTGCTCTGTCTCTTTGGCTCGAAAAGCAGCAACGCTGCTGATTGTTTGGGCTGCAACGTCCTCCCTGTCAGATACGTGTTCGTGCGAAGGAAACTCAGACTTTATCTTTTTTTGCTGCTGGGAGTAACATGTCCCCTCTGAGTTTCTACTGTGAGGATCATCTGAAGGTCCCTGCTGTTCAATCTTGACTCCATGAAGGTCTGCTGCAAGGGAATGCTGAGTCCCTCTTGCTGGCTCACTGTCTGGAATGCCCTCTCCTTCTGTATACTCCTTCTTCAGGTTTGCTAAAATGGGGGGCATTGTAGAAACAACCCGTTTGCAGCCCTCAGAACCTCTGCCGTAGGTGGAGATGTTTAAAAGGTAATGCCCCGACATGGCTGGCTTGGATGTCCTCTTTCGGGCTGAGAAACCCACAGCAAAGCCAGGAGCGCTGGGGCACTCGGCAGGGTAGTTCAATAGACATCCCTCTTTCAGCCCAGGCTGTAGCTCGGGTGCAAACTGCTGACTGTGAGCCCTCTGCATTAAAGTCTGCAGGATCTGCTCCTGGGTGGCCTTGGTGAGCATTTCCCCTTGATGCTGAGAGAGCTCCCGGGCACCGGTTCTAGCCGTGACCAGCTGGCTGGAAACTAATTGTTTCGTTTTATCAACAGCTCCCATACCAGCAGCTAATTGACTTTCGTTGCTTGCGGCAGAGGCAGACAATTTCCCTTTATCGCCAGAGGAGACCATCACTGACTGGGACTCTGTGAGCGGCTTTGGAAGAATCTGTTCAAGAGGGACCTCTATCCCTTGGAGGAGCTGAGCAACCAGGGGGTTGTTAGAAGTTATTGAGGAACTGGCCTTGACAGCAGTCACTCCAGCATGAGGGTGCTCCTGCATCTTTTGTCCGGATGTAGTTAGAGGAATAGGGACCGTGCTAGGCTGAGTGCCCCTGTTTGAATGCGGAGGTATGGTGTCTGTCACAGAGGCTCCAGGGGAAGTCTTCTGCTTTTCAAGGAATGTGGAGGTGTTTAATGGCTTTTGAACAGTGTGTGACCCCATGTTTCCCACAGCTGGACTTATGCTTAACTGCCCTTTGGGTAATTTTGGAGCTTCTTTTTCATTAGAAGCTAACAGTGTATTTGGTAGGCCTTGGTTCAGACTCAAGGGCAAGGTGGCAGGGGGTTGCGTAGTGCTTGACTTGAGCGAAGCCGCCTTACTGGCACTGGCTGCTGTTGGGACGCTGCGTTGTGACTGGGCTTGAGAGCTACCATTTAAAAAGGGACTCTTGGTAGGGGACCCCGAAAGACTGGATGAAAGCCCTCCCTTTGGTAAACTCCCAGAAGAATCTCCATTTCCTCCTCCTGGCCCTGGACCAGGCACCGTTCCTCCAGAGGAGGATGCAGCTGCTGCAGCCGCTGCTGCTGCCGCCGCGGCACTCTGAGCCTTCCTCAGCTGGGCTTTGGCCTTGATGTCGGCTAAGGTGCGAGCACCCGGGCGGCTAGGGCTTGGCATGGGGACTGGGAAGGGTGACCGGGGAGAGACCTGGCCTGCTGCTGCTGGTACTTGTACGATACGTGAGACAGGAATCTGTACATAAAGACAACACAACCACCATGACGTGAGATTTGCATTTGCAACTGATTCGGTGAACTTGAATATAAAATTTAAATCGACCAGGTCTTATGGAAAAATATAAACTTTGACTAGAATGTCTGTGTAAAACCTGTGTTGTATAAAGAGGGTGCACACAGTCCACACACAGCTGACTAAATAATACACTCTGCTTGGGAACCAGTATAACTTTGAAATCTTTCAGTGCTTTTGTGTATTGACATTAACGTATTTTAGCTGGAATCCACAAGCTCACTTCAGTCTTAAACAGAATTTATTTTAAGTTGCAAAATAATTTTAATTACTGGACTTAAGAAACTGTGAAAACATGGTTACACCATCTGTTCAGCCCTTACCTTGAGTGGTGGCACCCTAGGAGAGGGGTCATGGCCCTTGACTTCCGGTGATGTTCTTGGGGGCAGTTCTGAGACACGGGGCTTCTTCTCAGGAGTGACTAGTGTCTCCTCTTCAAAGGAGGTCTTCCTTTTGAGGGGTTCTTGGGTGACCTCTGTCTCCATGTGCTCTGTTTCCGGAATCTTCCCCGCGAGCTCGGTCCTAGTTTGATCTGCAGGCGGTGGTTCCTTGCACGGAGATGTGTTCCGCTCTTTCTGAGGGGAGACTTGCACCTGCTCTCTGCCTTTGTGCTCCGGTTCTGGTTCCCCTGCTGACACCTTACCTGTGGCCTCCTCCATTTCGACAGGGGCAGAAGTCGTTGTGGAGTTTGATGAAACCACATCAGGGGTTTCAGATTTGGGGCCGGCCGGCTCCAGCAACTGATCTACCTTCGCGGCTGGCTCCCCGGCTGCTTCCGTGTCCGTCGCTCCTGGTTTCGAACTCATAGTGATAGCGGGGCTTTGTTCAGATTCGATCTGTGCAGCATCATTTGCTGCAGCTGCTTCCTGACAGAGAGGCACACCAGAGTGGGACTGGTTTGTAACTTCACTGGGAACAGCCTCCAGAAGTGCTTTGGACTCTTCAACAGTCAGTCCAGAACTGAAATGCAAAATAAACACATCAGAACAACAGTATATTCTCGCAAACCTGGTATACAAAGTAGGATCTCTTAAAAAGATATATGGACTTCGGCAGCAGATGTGATCCTCGGTAAAAACTCAAATTCTACCGACACAAAGTACAACTTATTAGTCCTAAGGAAAAACTCCATGATGAATTATACGTTCAGTTCTCACAAAAATTCACCTCTGTCATACTAAAGTACTGTGCAAATTCAATGAAGTGCAGCAGTTTCATTACAATCTGGCTACAAATGCTGCGGTTCTGTGCAGACGGAGTAATGACAGAGCAATACTAATGAAGGGGGCTCAGTGAAAACGGTGCGTGTCGTCACTCATGACCAACACTCACAAACGGTGCACTGGACTTCTGGTTGTGCTAATGATGCCAACTGTGGGACTGCCCTCCCTGTCTAACATTCAGCCTCGGTATGCTGCGCTGTAACCGGCTTACCAGCTGGTACCAGGCAGCCCTGTATATTCATTACTCTCCGCTAAACAGCAGCAGCTCCATTTACAAGCCCTGTCTTATGCTGGTGTCTGGGTGACATGAATTATGAATGAGTAGTCGCGAGCAGAACTGTGGGTGTATGCGTGTATATGTGTCTCTGGTGTATCGGATGTGAATCCTCCACATGGCACACTCTATGATCAGAGAGCTGCCTTATGTACAAAACTAACACCATCTTAGATACTCTGCATAGCAGAAAACAAGTTGATGTGATTTTAAACAAAGTTGTGCATAAAATAGTAAACACAATTCATTTCAAGCATCCTACTTTGTTTATATTTATATACCTTGTTTTATTATTTTTTTTGTTAATGTATATGCATACCTGTCTAGCTTTGGAAACAGGTGTCTGGTTAGATCATTGCAATATTAATAATCAAACTAACAAAACCTAGCAACAAAAAGCTTCTCCAAAACCAGACAGCGTAATTTCAGAAGTGCAATATGTAAGTACAAAGATTAAATCCACCATCAATTTTTAACAATAAGGGAAAAAAAATGTCAGCACAAAAAAATGATGGCAGGCATCACTTCTAAGTGCCTTTTATAGCACGCTGTGTATTTGCCTTCCTGTCTACCTGGACCCCCCCACTACCAATCTCTAAACGGCACTTTCATTATGCTTAAATTCACAACCCTGGCTGGGGTTGCTCGGCAACTAAAACCCTAGGGAGAACGGTTAGCAAACCCGTTCTTACAAAATGGGACTAGCCTGCAACATATACCAGCGCAGAAGAAAGAAACCCTCGGCAGAAAAGCTCGTAGACGTGTGCATCTCTGAAAGGGCCATTAACATCGGAGCCGCACATCTAAACACGCTGCTCTGGTGACAGAGTCGCTCTCCGGAGACACGGGCTGCACCCAGCTCATCCAGGTGCCTGACGCAGAGGAAACACTACCAACTGCGCCCTCATGAAGTATTCAGATGACACTCAAGCACTAGGGATAGAGATCAGTACAGTGGAAAATGCGATCGCTGAAGGGAAATGGCCTGTCGTGTTCAATATGAATAATAGTGTGGGCTCTTGGAAAAGCCTAGCTGATGATAAGTGATTGACTGAAAATGAAAAACCATTATTTTCATGTCCAATTTTATAATGATTGTTAAGATTAGATGGACTGTTTGTGTCTATTACAATACGCTGCATCTGCACTATTAATCACAGTATTTAATATTAGGGGGGTTCCTGCACTGCAGAATATAAATACAAGTCACTGAGAAACCAATATCCTCATACAAGTGAACTAAAGATGAACATACAAAATCTCACTCGCCTTACAAGATAAGGGAAGAAATAACCTGTAATGAATAAAAATGTGTCTACATTGAACAGGCATTAGTCATGGGGCAAATCCCATTCCCTTTAGCACACAGCGTTATGCTGTTTAGATTTCTGAAAATCTAAGCACAGTAAACCCTCAACTTCTCTCAAGCAGAAAGAGTAATTCAGGAACATTTAAACTGCATATCACCGTTCATCCCTGAAACTACAAAAGGAGCTGCATTCCAGATGAATATATGATGGAATATGTGTGCTGTGAGATTAAGGCACTAGTCACCACAAGATGTTAAGTGAGGTTCTAAAGCCCAAGATGACACACCAAAGCCAAAAGAAGAGAATCCGCTAAAATGCTATGAGCTTAAACACCTCACCCTGCGTCGTGCTTACTTTTGGCCGTAATAGCTTTCGAAGAAGCGCTCCTTCCACGGCTCTGCTTTCTTCTCCTTGTCGATCTCCTGTCGGATTCGGAGCCGCATCTCTGGGGTGAATTCACCTGGAGTGCAGATGATGGGCATGGTCAGCCTTGTGTCATGGGGCAACTGGTTTATGAAGAAAATTGTATTGACAGTAAGAATGTACTAAAAGTTTTACTTTTTTCCTTGTCCTTACACAATTATGCATATGACTTCACTGTAGCTTGGGCACCTTGGTTAATGTCATTTCAGAGTACTGAAGCAGCACCTAGCACACTGCCAGTGGATGTACAGTTCAAAACGCCATTGCTCAACACAAGTTAACAAAGTCTCTACTAGTCTGACTAAAACCAGGACCACAGGAGGCGAAAGATGTTTGCATCAGCAGTTCCCCCCCACGTTAATAACCGCAGCATCAACATTTTCTTTCTGGCATTTTTCGTTAAAGAAGTTTTCAAATTTTCCACTTGACTATGCTCATACCCATATGCAGGACTAAGAGTGAAACACTGTATGCAAAGAAAAGGTATATTTTGTCATTCGTATGTCATTTTAACAATTGCTTGATCAGTTGAAGTTGCTGTGGTCCAAAGCCTATAACAGATACAGAAGATCCTGGACAGGAAGTCAAAAATTTCCATCCTCATCCTTCTACTAAACATTACATGTTTATTGTAAACTCTATATATAGTAATACATCAATATCTCAGTCATACCTCATCGCTGCTTTGCAATGGAGCTTTTATTTTGTCCATTTGAGTAATTTATCATAATACTTCAACTTATTTAAAAAACATTTATTAACAGTTTTTGGGGAATTTGACATTTGTTATCCATAAAATACTGTTTTCTGTGTTTATTTGCTATTGAAGGTATAAGCTCCACTTATGCAATATACTGTATTAATGAGCGCTTATAGCGCTGTTTCATTAAGCTCTTCATTTCTCAAGAACACATCTAGAGTGCTAATGAAGGCATTACTTTATTATGAAGCTGATAATAAATTATAAAGCAAAGATATGGTCCATATAAGCAACCCTGTCAGCCCAAAAACCCTCACCTGTACACTGCTGGAGTAAAAAGGCTCAATTGTTGGAAGTCTTACTTCCTTGAGGGATCATCCTAAAATCCTTCACATCTAATAGAGGAGGAGATGGGATCTATGCTTGCCAATCGAAAGGTTACATCTGTAGTACAAAGCGACCAATAAATATACAAAGCGATTTTCCCTGCAATCTCTTCCTGACTTCCGGACTTTCCTTTTGAGTCTATCAGTCGTATGAGAGCTTGAAGTGAATGACCTGTCTCAGTTCAAAACGGCTGCACTGTTTTATCTCGGACTGGTGCAAGCTGTAGATAAAGTGAACAAAATCTTATCTTTCTCCACACATCTGTTTAGTTTTTCAAAGTATTTTGCTGTAATGGCTTCAGTTGCACATCTTGGTAGCCCCTGGTTAACCTCCCTTGTGGATACGCAAGCCAGACTTGTGGCATGCATGAAGTTTGCCGAGCACCCTGCTGTGGTCCGCGCTCTCAATGACAATGGGTTCGAGACCTGAGGGTTACTCAAAGCAAAGGGGTTTAGCTTTGAAATGGTTTTTGCAGTCCTGTCCCGTGTCTTCCAGGTCTTCAAGTGTAAGCTGCTGGTAGAAGAAGCCACCTACCTTCTGACAGCCTCTCCTTCCAGGACTGTGCTGCCGACGTGAAAAACTCGTTGTTCAGAGCTGAGCTGCTCAACTTCAGCTGCCCATCTGTGCATGTCTGTGACATGGGCATAGAAAGGGATGAGTGCTGTCAAAAACAGTCAGTCCATCCCTCAACACAAGAAAATAAGTTAAATAATTGCTTAGACTCAGTCTTTTGATCAAAATTGTTTTCACTGTCTCAAGTGTAAATTCACCTTTGAGGAGATTCTTAAGGGCAAGGTGTTTCAAAAGACCACCAACATGTTCTGATCTGAAACTGGATCTCAACTTTCCTTTTTGACATTGGTTTAATGTAGGCTGTATCAAATAATGAATAATTAAACCAATAAATCAATTAATCATCACTTATACATATGCTTCTTGGAACTATTGATAGCGCTGATGTCAAAAGTCCAGTTGGTTTGTTGCAGTTTTAAAACCGCAACCATTCCTAAATACTTATTTTGTAGCAAACTGAATCATGTTCTCAAACTGATGATATAACAGACAGAATAAAGAGTTACATAAAAGAATCGAAGAAAGAACCATAACTACAATTCAGTTCCCTTGAGTAGCTTAGTTTCATATACTGTGTTCACTACAGTAGAAATAAATACATTTTGAAGATATATGTTGTACAAATTTATAATGGAGATGGTGAGAAATCCGATATTATAACCCCTCTCCGGCTCACTGAAGCTTAGCACAGATTTCTAGAACTTAGATTTCACATTCCTTAAATATTTGGAGGAGTGACAAACCTCAGTTACAAATGTGAGTCCATTCACAGGAAGGCATTTGTGTGCATCTGTCTGTAGATCAAGGGCCCAGAAAGATGTAGCAGATACGGACTGAAGTAACAGAAAGTCAGATGTGATTCAAAGACTTGAATCAATTCCAGATGCCTGAATGTAGGGGTGAAGAGCATGACTGCAAGAGCAAGGTGGAAAGTTTCTGCTTGATGGAGCTGATGATCACCAGAAACCCTTGGCCAAAATACATGGCCACTGTGAGTATCCCACCCAGATTAATGGATCGGGGCAGCTACTGTACACGCCACTGTGGTGTTTCTCCCACTGGTAACCATGAGGTCAAACGTAGTAAAAGAGAAACTATGGAGATGCCAGAAATCCACAAGGGACAACCAATCAATCCCCGAAGCATGCATAATCACTGCTGTAACACTTTGGCCAGACTTGTCCTGAGCTGGAAGTTGGTCACATACGTTGACTATACAACCACAAGAATGATGAATGGGGCAACAGAAAAGTTCTGCACTGCCTGGGTGGAAGAAGAGGTATCCCTTAGAGCCATTGAAAATAAAGGGACAAAGAAGACTCATGGCATCTCATGCAGCATCACATGGACAGAGCCATCCGATGTGACAATGACATCTGTCATTTGACATGACAATGGGGTTTCCAAATAACAACAAGAAATTACAGAGGCCAGAAACCTGATACAGCATCACGCCTTTCCTTAATCTCTTTGCCTTTAAGCCACTGACACCAACTGAGAGTCTGAACAAAGTCTGTACTGTGCGTAACCAAAGCATCGGTGTGCCAGATTTGAACAGCATACCCGCACAGTAGGAGAGTCAGATGGGATCAAATCTCCAATAATGATACTGATGAGAATACTGTCTGCACATTACCAGACAGTCATTTAATCTAACACATGACAAATCTGGCGTACTGATGACATAAAGCATCAATATTATGAAAAAGGACACGGAGCCTATGTGACAGGGTAAGATTTGCTCACTGCTGTACTTTAGTATTAGTTCGGTGGTTTTCTATGAATACAGCTAAGTGTAGTTTTAACTGGCTAAGCCAAACAAAGGATAACAGAGATGGATCTTGCAGCTATCTCACTGCATGTGGGAAGAACAAGGAGGCCAGAGTTAGCCAAGCACTGGAGAACATCAAGAGAACATCAGCTGCACAGTGATCGGGCCGTACACAGGAAAGAGGGATGGAGAGATGAGGACACTGACCTGCCGGTCCACTTCCGGAAGGAGCCGCAGAAGGCGCTGCTGACACTCCTGAGGGAGGAGCGACAGGGTGTGCTTATTCATCAGTGCCCGCAGGTTAGTGTTCACCAGGATGGAGTCCGGCGTCTCCACGTCGATCTCGGCGCACTTGGTCCGCTTCAGATGCCCTATAAAAGAATGACGGGTGTGGCTCAGAGCCCGATCGCCTGCAGGTGAAACGGACGCACAGATCGACTGAGTTGTGTTTGGAGTTTGTCCATTCTGCTCTTAACTGCAAAAGCTCAGCCTGGAATCGAGCAGATAGGATGCTGTACTGTAATGTAAATAGCCTAACCTCAACAAATGCACCTGCTTGGTAATAAAATGTTTAATACAAAAATGTACATTTATGTACGAGACAATACCACTGTGATTAAAATTCTTATGCTTATCTTTATCGGGGGAGAACAGCTGTAGATATCTCAATAATTATAACCCATGTAATCTGCATGGCAAAAACAAACACTTTACAAGTAACCTACGCGCTTTCCTCATTTTTAATGTCTTTGTCCACAACAAACCTAGGGTGGAAAATATCTGCATATTTAGACAGCAGAGAGAGCCTCTCCTCGAGCTCTCTTAAAGCAGACCTCTTTGGGAAATAGCAGCCTTATCGTCAAATTCGTCTTCCTGCACCCATCCCCAATTAATAGATGCTCAGAAGAAAAGCTTTTCATAGCCTGTGCTTGAGGCAAGCGCCAGGGAAGGAGAATTATCAACGATCTCTCAATTGCATTTAAAAATGTAGTGCCATTCCAAAATGACGCATTGCAGTGCAGGCTGAAAAAAGGGTATATTACAGAGGAAGCATCAATCATTCAGTAAGACAGGGAATTACTGCAATAATCCTGCAAAATGTGTAATACTAGAACTAACTGCAATTACCCCTCCCTACAAAGAGAGTTTTATTAAATAGACACAAGCAGCGAAAATATTTAACAATTTAAAATACTTAAGATATTTTGACATGCATGGAAAAATGTTACAAATTGTGGTATCATGCTGATCACAACAAACAGACTTTATATTCACATTTTATTCCAAAAAGAGCTGTTTCATTTAATTCCTAACTAGATATTTGCCTCTCGAAAGGGACAATGAATGTACAAGCTTTAATCCATTCATTCAGTGACATTTTGTTTTAAAAACTAATAAACCTTAAGTATACTGTGCGTTTTTAGTTCAGCTGCAGCCCAGTGACCTTGAGGATGGAGCAGGAGGTGAATGTGCAGTGGGTGTGTGGTGGTGACCAGCTCCAACTCTCAAGTGGGTGGACTGTAACACTACACATCATGTTTAGGGTTATTATGATCAATCCTCTGTGCGACGAGCAGCTGAAGTGATCAATAATCGGTCAATACTTGTACACTTTGCTCTGGATGATACTGGATCATTTTTGCAATCAGCCTTACTGCCACGATTCTCCCATGGATAATTTTTTTTTTAAAAAACATTTCTGGACCTTTCTTAATCTCCTAAGAGAAGCACATGATGCATCACAGGCCACCTCCTTGGTGTGAACCGCATGACATGCCCACCAACTGGATGTGAGTGGGTTCTTTGATAAGGTCCACGACAGGACTCAGGGGTTACAGCCACTGATACAAATGCAGTGCTGCAGAATAAATTATAAATACAAAAATTTATTTATTTACAAAAAATAAATACAATACAAACTCTTAGTGGTTCCTAAACACACTCCACTGTGTGAATGTGCACAGATTTCACCCAGTACAGTACAGTAATTCTAACCCATTCAGTGCTGCACCCCTGCAAAACACTTCCCACTCACATTTAATATTGCTCTTCTACAGTTTCTTTTGAACATACTGAATTATATTTACATTTATTTGTTTGGCAGATGCTGTTCTCCAAAGCTAGACAACTCCAAATATGTGTCTTGCGATTTTACTTTTCTAAGCGTTACTCGTCATTACAGTAATAACTGGATTGACTAACAAGTGTTCTTCTGAAATGGAGCCTAAGGAAACAGTGCTATTAGAAGTCATTAATACAGCAGATTGCATACTGCTTGAAAACTGCACATGGAGCTTGAAAACTGCACATGTGCAACATACTGTGATAAAAAATAAGGTAGTTATAGCTTCAATAACAAATAAACAAGGAAAACATTCTATTTAATGGATAACAGATATAAAATACAAAACTGTTTTGGTTAATTTTTCATAATATGCTAAATTATTATGATAAATTACTCAAAGAGTTGAAATAAAAGTGCTATTTCAAAACAACACTGCAGGAGGTTCTACTGATCAGGGTGTTTTGTTGTATTGCAATGACTGTATAAAGATATTAAATGCGCTGCTTGATGTTTTGTGTGTTTCTCGATATTTGTTGAGCGGAGCAATATTAAGCAGTGAAAGGTGGTCTCTCAAGAAGGGTAGAAAGAAGAAGAAGTACACCTTTCTATAGCGGCATGGCAGTAATGGATTTTACATTAGGCTGAACTCATATAAGTTTTTTTTTTGCATGTCTATTTGAGCACAAGCTGGTCGAAGTTGCAACCAACCTTTCAACACAAGGTCTGGTTTCGAACCAAAATGCAAATGTTTGTTTTAGTCTGTACAAAAGATGACGGTGACGTCATCTGCAAGCAGTTTCGGCTTCCTGTGTCACAAAGGAAATTTGACTCGCTACTGTCAAGTTAAATTTTCTCACTTCTGTCTGTATGACAAATAACTCGGAGTTCTCTCCCACTGCCAGATGACAGCCATATGCTGTTTGAGTACTTCAGCAAGGGCCATAAAAATATAAAAGCTTTAAAAAATGGGGCCATTACAATGACACATGGTTACAGCTTCTGTTAGTGATTGACATAATGTACAATGAATTGGTGACTAATATATCTACTGATATGTTGATAGTTGCAGATTTCCGGCTTCAGAACGGGGGAAATCAATAACAACATCTATCAACTGTGAATTTGAATCTGGCCACAGCTCAGTCTGTGTACATTTTGCATGTCCTCCACCTGACTGTGTTGGTTTTCACTTCTGTTCAGCTGTATGTATGAAGTCACTGTGTGTACAGCAGAGTCTGATTTAGATACATATTTATATATGATCATGGCAAACTTTATATTATGTTTATTTAATATTTTCCTCCAGATGCTCTGATTTCCTTCCACAGTCCAAAAACAGGTTTCGGGTGGACTGATGACACTAAATTGCCAATAGCGTGTTACTTCAGCGTGTGTGTGTGTGTGTGTGTGCTTGCCCTGCCCTGTATATATGGATATACTATACATAGATATATGAATGAAGGAATGGTATGACACGTTACATATTAAAACATATTTATGGTCAAGTTCAATGCATTGCGCTGAACTTAAAAATGGCTTTGAGTGAAGGTGATGTGTGTGACTCACGTGCCGTAAGCCGGTCCGACCTCTGGGACATCTTCTTGGTGCTTACAGAGGCACAGGGTTCCATTTTGCCCGAGGAAGAGGAGGAGGACGAGCTGGAGGAGTTCTGGGGGCTTGTGGACCGCCGTGCCGACTGTTTCACTTCCCATGCTGGTGGGGCCACAAACAAACCAGTGTCCAAACAGACCCTTCTGTAACTCAAACCGCTTCGAGGTGGGAATTAAACAAACAGCCAAGTCTAATGATGTTTATGCACTTAAACTAGTATAACTGAGTGGAGACTATATTAAATCACACTGTTTATAATGGCAATTTCACAGTCGTACAGTCAGGTAATATGCAGAGGAAAGCCTTGTGCGTCCAGGGTGTTACACTTCAGCATTGCAAAATTAGTTGGTTTTATTACACAATTATAGTCAGAATACAAATAATGTTTTAATTAACTCCTTTGGCAGCTGTATTGTCAGTGAATGTTTGGGGTGTGCAAAAACAGGGTCATATGAACAGCCTCAGTCTGCACACACTCGACCACAACTATAGGTGTAACAGGTCACCATTCTTAGGGACCTTGGCAGGTCATCATCAGCCCAGACCCTCAGGACACCCAATACAAATGGAACATTTACATGCAACATTTCTCAGTGGTGCAGGGTGCAGCTTTACTTCCACATCCATTGTCTCACAATGACAGACTCGGGGAGAGGATGCTGAAAACTTATTAGGTGCAGGAATCAGCCAGAAGACGACAAAGCGCATTAGTGCCCCCAGGGCTGGCCTCACGCTCCATTGCCCTTTCTTTTACATCAGAGGAACAGTGGAGGTTTGGTGCTCCATCACTGGAGCCCTGACAGACTCCCTCATACAGGGCTCTTCTCAAGCATAAGTTTCAGGTGTGGACCAAGATGAACGAGGCCTCCTGAGTGATAACAAATCGCTTTGAATACATCGTTTCCCTTGTCTGAAAGCAATAAGGCTGGTGAGTGGCGCCTGTACATGTAAGGTCAAAGCCCTGACCAGGACTGTCTGGTGCTCTCCTTTTTTCAATGCTGGTCTTAGAGAACAACAGCCCAACTGCCCAGTGAATCTACAAAGTTCATGTGAGCGCTGTCATATTTCAGTCGATCCGAGTACGGAAGTTCTCTAAGAACTGAGAATTCTGGGCACCCTTCCTATCAGCGTGAACCACAACTAAACACAGTGAACATGTGTGACTTGTGTAGGTCAAAAGCATGTCTGACACCAAAAGGTTACTGCTATTTACTAAAGGTTCTGGTGGCCAGCAGAGGGTAGAAAGGTTGAGCCGCTCCCCTCTCTCCTGCTTTCCAAGAAAGGTTTGCATGAGATCTAACTGTTTTTCAACCAGCCCTAAAGACATTAGACATATTGAGGAAACAATCCACAAGTGAATTAAGCCATCCGAGCTAAACAAACTCTCCATTCAGGATGTTTCTGCAATTGCTCAAAAAGAAAACAACAACCATTCAGCTCAATTTGAATTGCATTAGTCTGTCAATCAAACTTTAAACCGCATAACTAAAATGAGCACAGCTTAAGTATTTTCCAAGTCTTCGCACAAAATGAATTTAAACAACAGCATAAAGTGGCAATATTACATGCATTATAGCTCCATTACCAGCCTACAACAACTCCCCGGGTGCTGGCTTATACCAAAACGGCGATGGAGCTGCTGAGTGAACGAACAAGGAAAATGCCCAGAATACCAATTTTGAGGGGAGGCGGCGCATTTCCATGGGAGTTCATATTGGCATCCTGCTGGCACGTGCAAAACTAACATCGTACTTTTGACGCTGCATCCACAGAGCACCAAATCCTCCAATGTCAGTGCTGTCAACCGCCCCCGTGGCCCCACCCTTGCTCTGCTGCTACCCAGGGTTCCCCTCTTAGTTCTCCTTACCGGTTCTGGCGCTCATGGGCTCTGCCATGTCTTTGGCTGCGCTGAGGACGAGCCGCGGGTTCGACATGGACGACACGCCACCTTGCCGGCGCTGGTTCCTCTGCTGCTGCTGCTTCAGGGCCTACATGCATGCAAGCACCGGGGAAGGGAGAGAGCGAGAGGAAATATGTAAATGTGCCACAGCAGCGTTTGAAACCAGCCGAGGGGCTCTTTTCTCGCTCTTTTTTCCTCCCCCTTCAACGGCAGAGGCACCTGGTGGAATACGAGACGTTAACGTCTAATGCGTCGCAAAGGAATTCGGCCTATGACTTGCTGGCGGAGTCCCGTTTTGACATCTGCAGCGGCCAAATGTAAACTACGTAAGTGTTTTCTGCCGGGACTCTGTGAAGAACTGTGCTGGCTGTCAGAAGCCACATTTTCCCAGAGAAACATCACTAGCAGCTGATTTTTTATTAAATACCCATATCGCCCCACATTATTTTAACATTTAAGATACATTTGTAGTCAAATGTGTCCCATTTATTTCTGCCACAGTGAATACAGCATACATATTATGAACACTTGAACTGAGCAATTTCTATTAAACTCGATACATCTTAATCAGTATTTTCCATTAAAACAGCAAACACTTTCTCCTGATCAAATTTCCACAGCAGTACGATTCATACGGCGTAAATCACACTCTGATTCTCCACGAAAATCTTGTTACATGCAGAATAAAAAAAGGGGGGAAAAAAAAAACTCATGGGAAATGTGTGGATTTCATGGAAATAATGCTGATTTATGTAGTAATACATGTAAGCAGCGCACCACAATGAATCATTTTCTCTGCATATCTTTCTACTGCAACGCAATAGCTGTTACACCCAGTCAGTACTTAAGATGTGGTGCTTAGCCCAAAAATGTTTTCTAAAAAGGTTGCTCTTGGTCATCCGTTGAGACACAGGAGATGTGAAATGTGGTCAATTACGACAATGTTATTGCAGTTCATTACCGCATGTGGCAAAAGACTGCACTTGTTTGGGGGGGGGGGGGGTCTGGATTACAATACAGCGTCAAGAGAACGTATTGACCAGCAACATATTGACCCCTACTGGCCAGGAAACTGTCCTACTGTGGGCCAACAACCTTCCCTGCAGGTTGCTCTGCCTTCGCAAACATTTATGCATGGAGCTAACGGGTGCAGGAGTCGCCTGGCGAGCGGCCCGCGGGGCACCTGAGACGATTCGTCACGATCGTCGGCGGGTTCGGTCCGTTTTCGCCAACAGCGTCATCGGTCACAGAGTCGTAGTGGCCAGACATAAGAAACAAAAAAGGAAAAGCACAGCATATTTATATAGGAAGCAAAAATAATTATCTATCCCTTTAATTAAATGAATGAATTCTGGAGTCCTCTGTGAAGACGGTCGGTGAATCACATTGTGTAATGTGTGCGATTATTACCATATTAATTTAGCACACCAGAAGAGTCCTGCGCCTTATTAGATAAAGCGCTGGTGGAAGTTAATGGGACTCCGCGCCTCTGTGTTTAGGTTTGAGGACATGTACCTCCGGAGCGACACAACCTTATCGAAACACTTCTTATTAAATCAATAATGACACAAGCAGAGCAGCTGGCAGCTGCTGTGGGATTTGCACATTTTCACCCCGATCTGTTTGTGCCGGATAGGAAACTAAATTGTCATTGTCATCAAGTCAAGCCGTGGTAATAACGGTGGCACTTCTGCATTGTTTTTACGATTCATTTGGCGAACGATTTTGTCAAAAGTGCATTACAACGTTAAGTTGGCATTCTAAGCTACTTACAGTTAGCCATTTGTACAGTTTGGCTGTTTTGACTCTACCAATTCAGTGTAAGTGCAAGGGAACTGCAGCAGGAGGGTGGATCTGAACCCGGGGGCTTGCATTACAAGATGATGGTTCTATCACTATGCCACCTGGTGTTTTTACAGCCTCGGTTTTAGAAATGTGTGTTAGGTGTTTTAATTAACTTGCAGGAGGGCAATCGTATGAAATCGCTGGTACGTTTGAACAACCACCGTGGCATTTAAAGCATGCTGCATGCCCAAAACTGAAGGCAAGAACTGACCGTCACGGTGGCACAGCAAATGCGCGGAAGCTGCATTGCGGAAGAAGACTGTATGAGAGACCGAGAAATCTGCTGTGCTAAATGGAGAACAAACTGTTATGGTGGACTGCACTGTTTTACAGTTAAGGCTGCCGACTGCATTTGTACCGATCCCTGCAGGGTGAAAGTGGCTTGTAGAATCCCAGTGATTTCAGACACCCCGATATGGAGATCAAAATAGATGTTCTTGATTAAAAAAATACCAATATGCATCAGGATATCTGACATTTCATTTGCTACATGAGGACCTGGCATGTGCCTGAGGGAGAGGCCATAGTCACAGCCCCAAAAGAAGGCATATTGTACACTAGAGCGAAAATACAACGTTACTTCATGTAAATATAGGGCCTGTTTGTACAGCATCTTTGCATAGCTTCGAGTTTTTGCAGCACGTTCTGGAGCAGATGTTTTACCCTCGAGTAGCAAATGAAATGTCAGATTTCAAGATGCACGTCTGAATTTTTAATTGGGCACATCTGCTTTGATGGTATTTCATAGCGGGATGTCCAGAAAGGGTGGGAGTCCATATGTCGCATACGCAGTACAGAGCAAACACAAGCTCTCCTGACTGTTAAGCACTTGGCAGAAATGGTCTCCAGCTCGCGTTCCGGAGTGACTCCTACTCATCCACACCTGACCAGGTCCTGTCTTGTAGACTCCTGGGATTCCACCCATTTTCCGACATAATTAACCTTCTGACTGGTAGCTGAGTGGGTGAGGATTGCTGTATTTACTTGGATTTACATGACTAACATTAAATGACTAACGTTCTTTGTGCAGGACTTCTTAAGTATATATAATGTCATTCTGTGCTGTTATGTAAGGTAATATCAGTTTATTCTGCCAGCGTAGTTTTTAATCTTTTAATATGACATGGACGTTCAGTTACCCTGCCATAAATCGCTGCATGAGCTGCTGGCATGAATGAGTCCCACTGACTCACTGTTTGCTCAGTTTCTGACAAGAGTAAAGTGAGCAAACTGTTCTCTGTGGGAGACAAAATGACTAAAAAGGAGGTTGAACTGCAAAAAAAAAAGAAAGAAATAGAAGCATCCAGGCTGCGGGCAGCTGGCAAGCAGCTTAACACAGTTGCCGTGGGAGATGGGCTTTGACTGCGAGGCTCACGCCATGATCGCCTACAATGGGCATCGGTTCATGTGACGCTTACTTGGTGGAGCTGGACCTGGGAACTACGAACATCTTAAAGCAGTCAAGGAAGAGGGTTCTGAAAAATGACTTCTGTGGCCACTTTGCCCCCCATGTCACTTATTCTCATAGCTCAGTTACAAAAGTGAATTTACTTTACCTTAAAGTGACTTCAACCACTTTCTATACCTTAAAATGACCTGAAATTAGTTGGTAAGCAAAAAAAAAAAAGATATTAGAGGGTGTCTTAAAAATCTGCAATAATACTTTGCTTATACAGAGGATAACTTATAAGGGGATAAGCAGCTTCACAAACTGAACAAAAATGAAGGCCTAAAGTGTGGCCGAGGTAAGCGAATCATCCTTGATGCAAAGTTACTTGCATTTTTCATATCAGATTAAGCTAGCATAGCAGGGCGACAGAGATGCTAGCCATAATGAAAGTCACGGTTTGAAACTGGCGCTATGAATCTAATGCTTTGAACATTACAAACCAATAATACCAGAGTGGTTGCATGTTTAGACGTGGAGATAAATTTCAAGAGCAGATATCAGAGAAAAAGATCACATCCACACAATATAAGAACTACACAGAATGTCAGATGCAAAACAAAATAAACACGTGAACAGGACAGGTCAACAAAAAGAGGTGAGCCAATGGCACACAGACAGGCCTGAAATGCACCACGGTTAAAAAACAGAAAGCACCGTAGAGATTTGGGTCACTACGGTAAACATGGGAACACGTTCCTTATTGCCTTATGTTTCAGTCATGAGAGCATTAAGCACTTGCACTGCACTGTACATATCTACCTGAACACTCCAGACTCCACACTCCACAGGTAGGCTTTCAAAAAGGAAAAACGCTGTTGTTTACAAGAACAAAAACACACTCTTGCATGCGTGTGCGCACGCGCACACACATACGCGCACACACACGCACACGCACGCACCAGACATTGTGAATATGGAGCAAATCCGGTGGCATCTTGCTCAAGCGGATCTGGATGTATTTACGCTATCAAAGCAAAGTGCCATAAAAAGGTTTGGTGGAGTCAATCGCGCATGAAATCACAGACGGCCCACATGATTCCTATCAGCACTAAAATATCCACATTCTTAGCAGGGGAGTTGGGGAGGGGGTTGTGGGAATGGCGTCACAATCCACGCAGAACTGAAAACAGGCCAAATGGACAGCAGAAAATGAAGCTGGCGTAACAAGACACGGGACGCACAGAGGAGATGAGCCTCGACATGCCACCAGAGCAAAAACAAAAATAGCCACACATCTATGCCCAGTTTGCATGATGCAGCACGATGGAGTGTGTGTTACACAATCAGCTGAGAAGGGAAACGTGAGGGAGAGCGGCAAGGGTGGGGGCAGGCGGTCTCGCGGTCCCACTGCCCGCTTCCTTTGGATGGCATAGGGAGGGGCAGGTGCCATACCTGTTTGAGGGCCTTCTTGCTGTGTTTCTGTGAGGAGGATATGAGCTTGCCGCCGGGTACCGAAGGGGAGGTGCAGCGTGACTGTGGCGAGGGCGGCTGCGGCGACAGTTTGGAGGGCACTGCAAAACAGAGTGCAAGGCGCCATCAACCATCTCATCCCTCTGCGGGCTCTGCGTGGTCTTTCAGATGCCACTTTCAAAACAGATGTGAGAAAAAAGAAGCAAAGCTGCACGAAGACTTTTGTGCACCGCATAGGTATTCCCATCGCAAAGTCTGCTGGCTTTACACACCTCGATCTGTAAGGAACCATCTCATCATCATTTAGTCATATCTCATATCATTGCTTTATTAAGCACCCAGTGACAACATCATTTACAAAACAAAACGGCAAAGCTATTTTCTCACTTAATACTCTGGTTCTGCGAGTCCCTTTGATGTGTTCCGCCTGCCAAATTTTTCAGCATTGCAGGAATTGTAAATTATGCAAGCATTTTGAAGTGAGGCTGAATAATTATGTTGTACACAGGAAAGCGACTCACGGAACAGAGATTCTAGTTGAAGCACTTACTGTATATCAGCATACAATAATACTGCTGGTGACCAGAAACAGTTGAAAGGTTTTTAAATAACAATTTAATACTGCTCTGTAATGGACGGGTGCTCAGTCCAGTGATTCTAGGATAGATTTTGGACCACCGTGACCTTGACCACCGCAAGCGGTTCATGAATATGGAGGTATGGATCGATTTATTACTGGTGTGCTTACCCACTACATTAAAAACATTAAGTTAGAGGTGGGAAAAAAAGGCTCTGAATTTTAGTAGCAGTCAAACGTTTGAATACACCTGGGCAATACTTGGATGAGAAAAAAATGGACAGAGCAACACAAGGAAAGCAAACCACAAGTGGTCTTTGTTTCTGGGAATTGTTGTAGGAGAGCGGGGAAGACATGTTGGCTCCCGTTCCCCGATCAACCAAAAATTGGGTGGAAATAAAAAAAAAAAACATTAATTTCCAGCACAGGTACTCAAACTTCTGACTGGTACTATATACTCCAGCCACACTGGACAACACCGGGACACATCTTTCTGATCGTTACCGAAAAGCCTACTCTATGTCCAAGGGTTTACTGGGAGAGTGTCTACCAGCGGAGCCTCATGAAGCCCTACTTTTGCGTCAGATGCCGCTTGCAACTGCAGGGTATAGCACAGTCTCCAAGCGGCTTGCGTCTCACCAGCTGGCAAACACAGCTCCAGGCTTGAGTGGCAAATTGAAAAGATAGCACCCTTATTTCAGTGCTTATCTGGAGTGCAAATGGCCTTGTTCTTACACTCAAGTTAAACTGGGAATTTAAGCGGTGCTGCCCGAAGGGCTTCCCCCATTCATTCCAGAAGCGTTTGCCTCCAGATGCGCTTTTCTTCCCATCCTGGAGATCAAATCTCCAAAATGAAAACAGGGCAGCGCTAAAACTGCCAGGAGCCAAGGACGTCAAAAGAAAGTGATTTCATAAACCTGCACACACACATTAGCACAGGGATTTCGTCTCAGAGGTCATGTGCGTCTTTTTCTAGGGGCCTTAAAGCGAAGCTTGCAGGTATCGAGACAGGTTGCCTTGGGAGATGTCTGCACAGGTTGCTGACTTTGTATAAATACCCACAAATCAGATGCAACAATAACATAAGACCTTGTTTTGCAAAATTAAAAGGTTTACCATTTATTACATTTTCAGGCTAAATGAAGCGGTGTTACAACTGACCTACACTGTTTCTACATAAACATGGCTGAAGACAATAGTTAACTGCAGTGTATTGAAGACGTTTCTAGCAAGTACCTTGGCAAAGCATTTAGCTTATATATATTCACTGCTCACACAAAGGTGAAAACAGACAAACACATTACCAAAGGAAGTACTTACTAGTAAGGAAACAATCTGTGCTTGTGCTTATTTTGTTTTGAGACTGATAAGATCTGAGTGCTGCTGAGAAAAGGAAAGACACGGCACAGTGCCAACAGATGTGTGTCCATAATGCATTTAAATTTTAAATGCTGGGGCCAAGCTGGCAATCTGCTTAATTCTGCTGCTCATATTAATGATGCCTATCATTTTGGTGATCTACCACTAAAATTTGGGGATGCATAACTGCTTTCTCTGTGCAGTTTATTGCATCGTAAAGGGGGTGGATTTCAACATCGCTCCCTCTGAGTCCTAGAAGGACCTCAGAGCACTTTGTAGTGGAGGTGAAAACGCAGTGAATTTGAAAGGCAAAGTCATCCCTTTGGTTGCTCCCTCACTAAAACACACAGCCTGCAGCAGATGGCAATAGAAGGCTGCAGCGATCGAAGCCCTGATACCTATCAGCGCACAAGATATAATCCGAGGAATTTGTTCTAAGTCCAGCCTTGATAGTGTTTTGGAGCTGGGAAATGTCTGTGGCTCTGTCTTTTTCATGTGGACTCTTTACTTGAAAAGGTTGAGCCCCCAAGTTCGCTTTTCCCAGTTAGCTAATCACATCACCGTAGCAGCTGAATTGCCGTTACAGAATTCATCACAAACCCTAGCAACCCTGGTGTGAGGTGGCAAACAAACGTCTAAAATCCAGTTTGAACCAGATAATACTACAAAATAAACAAATATGTGAAAAGGGGCGAACACAGGATAAATATTTAGACAATGTGGTCTTGGGAATGGTATCTCTTATATTAGACTTTAATAGGTCTAATGATACACATATATTAAAGTGTGTCTAAAAATTAGGGTTTATTTTTGCTGTTTTACACAGACAACTTAAGTGACTGATGGGAAGAGGAAGTGGTAAAGTGAAAGCAATTGCATTAGTTCTACATTAAATTAAAAATCATTAAGTCATTTGTTACCGTTGCATATATCTGCCTAAAATCGGCAATCAGATGTCTTCCTATTTCTCATACTAAACATTCTTCACATAGAATGTGTAAAAGGACTCATAATTCTGCATACACTGAGCATATGACAACCAACACGTCATCCTAAACTCACTGTTTATACGTGAATGGATAAGAAAAATGCTTGGTCCTTATCACACATAATCAAGATCTTCAAATCCATTTATATTTGACCACTAGACTGCACAGTGAAGAGGTGTTCTCACTAGATGGAGAACAAGCGGTTGGGTCTCTTGTATTTGCTCTTGTGGCTTGCAGAGAAAAGACTGTCCTTAAAGAGGAATTTGGGTCAAATACATATATGGTTAATGTTCACAGGCATAGTGTATTTCCAAAAAGCCTTGTGTCACCATAATATTGTTGCTTAGAGAGGACAGCATTTCCTCTTGCAGCAGAAATGGCACAGTTCCTATCCTAAACAGATCTTATTGTTGAGAAAGAGAGTAAACACAATGGCCCTACAGCCAATACAGCAACTTTTGCTGAAATATATTTTTCCAGTCACAATGTAATAAGAAACCACATGAATACAAAAAAGATATTTTTTCAACCCCTAGCAATCACTAAACAATCTGAACACAGTAATTAAAGATCACACTGTTTGTGACTGTTAGCTTATATGTGGAGCTAAACAAGTAGTTTTCCCTACGACTAGAACGCACTCTTTCCTCAGTGAACCTAAAATTCACAGGACTGACATCAATATGTGTTTACAAATGAAATGCAATAGCTGCTACCTATTCCTTCATCTGAAATTTGACACAAGCATTTATAATTTTTTATAATTTTGGCACCTGCATTATAGACAAACCGCAGCAACACAGCACAGTGCTGTCTGCACATTTTAATATGCTATGTATTACATACAGTGAAAACAAGACAAACACTGTTTTACCACTGTCTATTTTATTTCTTTCTATCTTTACATTTTTTGTGACTCTTCCTCATTAAGAATTCATTTACTCAACATCTATTCTTGCAAGGTCACCAAAAACACAAACGGAGTGCATGGTTGTATCAATAATTTATGGCCCCTCGAAAATGTTCAATTCCCAGGAACCTGCTCACAACGTTAGGTTTACAATAATCTTATACGCAAAAAAAAGTGGCAAGACAAAGCATGCATAATAGCATATACATCCAACAATCTTGCACACGATTTTAAAAATGGCTCTTTTCAAAAAATGTTTTGCTCATTTTGCAGAACGTGTCCACGTACCCCATCAAAAGCCCCGGTTGTATCACTTTCACCTTCACGTTCCATTTGTACCAACTATCAACATTTTAAAATCACTATTCAGCTCATTACAATCTGCTGCACATTTAAATGCACAACACAGCCTGTCGAATTCTCAGAGTTGTCAAATCGAAAAGCCATGTAATTACGACTTACATTTAAGATGATCTGGTGCTCCTCTTTTACCGTACATTTTATTTATCCTCTGTTGACTGTCATCCGTTTGTTCCTTTTCAAACCCGAAAGCTTAAACGGGACCTATTCTATTTGTTTATTAGATATTTAATATTTTCGCCCTTCTGCTAGAACCGGTAACAGTGGGCCAAAGTAGGGTAAAGCAGTTAACTCACTTCATGGAGCTCTCAAGTGAGATTAACATTTTGTTTAACAGCTCTTTTACATTTGTGCATATAAGGAAGTGGTCACAGATGTTATCTGAAGTGTTTCTTCCTGTTTCTGGTGTGCGCTTTGAAAAAACCGAGAAACAGAAAACGTAGCTTTCTAAATGTCATGTAAAAAAAAAAAAAAAAAAAAACAAATTCCACGTGTGCAAGAATCTGTGCAACAGAAGCGGACAGAAGCACCAGTGCATGCGGTTGGCAAAGACCAAGCCTGACGGTGACACTGTGAGGTCTCCAGTGTGTTCAGCTCACTACACTTATGGCCCGACCAACACCAGTTGAGTCAGCGGCTTGGTGCAGCTGCACCACCGCCATGCTGACAATAAGCCTCTCGACGCCCTTCCGCATAGCGGCTACCAGGCAAACTCTCTGCTCCTCTTAACATTTAATTCACTTTGACCTTTTGGAGGAACACCTGTTAAGTTATTCATATTTGGCCTGGGGGCCAAAATCACTAGGAACAGCTTTCTATCACAGGCTCTCAGGCTGCTGAATTTCAACATCTCAGGTCTGATTACTACCATCACCACTGACTGTCTGCGCATCTATTATACAGTATATGGGCAGAAGTATGGAAACCTGAGCATCACCCCCATATGTGCTTGCTGAACATCCCATTCCAAACCCATGGGCATAAATATGGAATTGTTCACCACTTTGATGCTATAACAGTCTCCACTCTTCTGGAAGGGCTTTTCATCAGATTTCGGAGCACCGGTGTGGGAATTTGGGTTCATTTGGCCACAAGAGCATCAGTGAGGTCGGCTGGGAAGGCCTGGCTCGCTGCTGGCATTCCAGTTCATCCCAAAGGTGTTGAGTGGGGTTGAGGTCAGGGGTGCAGCCACTCAAGTTCTTCCACACCAACCTGGGCAAACCATGTGTATATGGAGCTTGCTTGTTATAATTGGGGGGGGGGGGCAGTCATGCTGGAGCAGAAAAGAAGTTTCCCCACACTGTGGCCACAAAGTTGGAAGTACACATTTGTCTAGAATGTTTGTATGCTGCATGGGTGTGGCTCCAACAGCTTACTCAATCATTTGTGTGGGGTCCTACATATTTTTGGCCATATAGTGCTGTGCGTATACACACATATACACATACATATACAGTAGATGTGCAGATAATGTTTTTTCTTTTTAAGAATTTATTCTCTAAATTTCCTTTCTCCCTATTCTGTGCACCGTGGACCCAAGGAACTTCATTTCGTGCTCCCTTGTATAGCTGTTGTATATGTTTAATCGAGAATAAGCAATTCTTGATTCTGTTTAGCTCTGTATTCATTTACACAGCAAATACCTAATGTAATTGGTTCCGCTCCTACACACGTTCTTCTGTGTTGTCCTATGTCGGCATGCAGTCTATGTTTAGTGAGTTGTCACCCCTGTCCAGGGAAAGCTACGTTTCGTGCCATCTTGCACACTTGTGTAAGCGCACAATGACAATAAAGTGAACCTTGAAAACGCATCCCAGAGCTCTCCTGAGGTCCCCAAAAGCTGCTTATGGTGGGTTCTGAGCTTTCCCACAATGCCCTCTGCTTGAGTGTCTAGCGCATGTGCTGCAGTGCTCAGGGTGCAGGTGTTTCGCACTGCTGCTAATCGTCCCGCTGCATATTTCCATACCTCTGTTTCCTTTGAACACTTCAGAGCGAGCACCTCTCAGTGAAAACCGACGTTTATATACTCTGCACGGAGCAGCAGCTCCAATGGGGGGCTGTTTGTAGAACGTTCGGTCTGGATCGTGCTCCAGTCAGACACCAGAGCAAACTGTTAAGAATGTTTTCAAATGCTTTGACAGAGTAATAACCACATTGCTTTAAACATCATGAAGAAAACCTTTTTTTTTCCCACAGGAGTGTTATTTTGCTCTGTTGCTCACGTATCCAAAAGATGAAACAGGCTGCCACGCTCTCCCACACTGTCACACTTTTTTTTTCTGTTAAACAAAGCTTTATGAAAGCTATTGAACAGCTGAGTAAATTTCATTTTATGTCTCAGGACCCCCCTGGTGTTCAAACTCGATCATGCATTCAGTTTTCAGAGCCAGAGCTGTTCTTACAAATCAATTTCAGTTTAAATCACAGCCCTGGATGGTTGACCACTGAAGTGGGTTCCGCTCCTTGGCAGTCCCGTGGACCCCTCTCCCACCCCCCACCCCCCTGCCCATCCCCAGAAGCGAACACCAGAGCATAAAAAAGAAAAGCGTTACCTCTCCTCCTCCACTTGCCCTTCCTGCTCTCCTTGGTGTTGGAGTTGCTGCCGTTCTCCGTGCTCTGGGAATCGGAGGCGTTGTCACTGCTCTCCTCTGATCCCTCCTCTGACAGCTCCTTTGCGCTGTCCGACACGTCCTTCTGTTTCAGAACAGAACAGCAGCAGCAGCCTCCAATTAAATAAAAGAGACTAACTAAACAACACAATGTGTTTTGTTGGCCTTCAATTGTATAATCAGAACAATTTGGCTTTTGTCAGCCTCCCACAAATCTCATTTTGAATGCTGCATCTTGACAACACAAATGTGACCTTAGGTCATAACTGTCCTCAGATTTCTGTTTCCAGTATCAATGTATTGCCTTTAACAATGTGCTTATAATTTATGGTCAAGCTAAGCCGAGCAGACCTTGTATAACAATGCATTCTAGAAGTGCTTTGTCCAAACCGCGGAATGTCTGTGTCTTCGAATGTGGACACAGCAAACCAAGGGCAAACGCCCCAGACCACCAGATTTTAATTACGCTTGGACCATAACTGCCCAATCCCACCGGATTCACCAAACACAGGAAGGAAATGAAACAGAACTTAGTTAGGATGATGCTTAGTCCCACTGTGCTATTCAGTGGGTGCCAAGACAAAGAGCCTGAAGCCCCTGTGGGCTTTAAATAATGGGCTGGTTATGGTCATGGGACAGCAGGGACGCAGGACAGATGTTACCAAGAACACAAATGCAGACGGCATTCTGTAAGTGTGAGCAGGATGGAGGCCCATCGTATTTAGATTTCTGTTAATAAAAAAGACGGGAATTGGTGATATAGGCTTTTATTCCCTCCAGAGATTTATTACACCTGTGACAAAGTCCGAGGTCAATGCAGTGTGGCAGTCGGTTAGGGCAGCTGCGACTGTCACGACCGCTCCCTGTAGGTAAGACTCAACATGAAGAAAGAAGCCCGTGTGATAGCTTTAGTTATGTTGCTTCCTGCAGCTTAATTTCACCCCAAAGGCTTAGGTGCCAAGTAATTAACCATTTGATATGACATTTCTATTATAAATTTACATTGGTAAAAAATCAGCGCTATATTCTTTCAGTAAAAAATCTATTACATTTAAAGTAATTATTGCAGAAGAGGGTGTGCTTACCATGAAACAGCAGGAAGCCAAGCTGTTAAGGGCACACGTTGCTCTTACTAAAGAGAGGCCCATAACGGATGGCTTATTACTTCACCTGAAGGTTATGGGTTCATTTTCTCTTGCTTTGGTGCTGCACCACTGAACACTGTACTTAAACTGACATTCTCTCATAAAAGTATCCCAACCTATACATGGTTAAAAATGTTAGGTCACTTGAGATAAACTCATTGGCCAACAAACAACATGAATAAAAACTCCAGTGATGTTTCCACTTCATTTCCCATTTTTCCTACCATCTTGCATCCTTTATATCCCCAGGTCTTCTTGTGTTCTAGTGTGTGGTGCCCTGAGCTTGAGGCTTTGAGTTTTCTCCTTCTCGGATAATCTTAGGGATTTCGCAGACGTCAAATGTATTCCCTGGGAAGACCTGCTTCTGGACCCCCAATTCAGTTGTCTTAAATCCCCTACCCCACATAAGTCAGTTCTTTGTACTCCACGCCGATGCTTGCTTTGTATTCGGGATTTCTTTTTAGGTCATGAGAAATTTCAGACGGCAAAAGCACATAAAACAGCAATCGGGGACCTTCTGAGCGGAGAGCTGCTGTTGGCTTCAGCTGCCAATCACTTTGACAGTTCTGTGATTCAGGAGTGGAGCCGCTTGCTTGCAGGACGCACGGGGTGAAAATAGCTGTCGCCTTGCCAAACGGCTGCATTTAGCCTGGACTGGCAAGATGAGTGAAACACAAACTCAGGAACCAAAATGTATCATCGGCCCCTTTGAAGGACACTTATTTGCGTTCAGCTGACAATAGATAAGTGGAAATTAAACACAATAGCAATCGCGTGCAATGATCCAAATAAACAACAAGGAGGACCCTATGAATAATTTCATTGTTTAGCTGATGCTTTTTCTGAAGCAAATAACACTTTTAACAGTGTATACTGTTAATTCAGGTATCAGGGTTAAAGACCTTACTGACTGTATTACAGAAGGCCATTTAAGGAGACTTAACTTTGATTTATAAGGATAAGTCCTTAACCACATTGCTGCATGCTACCCTTTTCGTGCAAATTGCAAGCATTCGAGAAAATATTCAGCAGTTATTGAAATTATAATGTAGATCCACGTTACTGTACGCCATTCCCTCTTGCTGCTCTCTTATTTTACAATTTCATCCCGACATGGTCCAGCGATTGGTTTTTAGAAGCCTAAATGGTTTTGTCTTGCAGAAAACGGGAAAGCAAATCCAATTTCCATTATGACAAAGTGAATATTAACGATTTGATATGAGAGCGCTAACAACTTGGCACTGCCAAAGTATGCAGAATCTGAATTTATCTGACTGTGACAGCAGTTTATTTCATTTGTCTCTGGCTACTTAATGGGATATCTGCGCGAATCACATTCACTTACCATATAAATAACATCATTCTGGTGTACCATTTGATAACATTATTTTTATTTAGGCGTCTAAATTTGCATTGTTCTGTTATAATCCGTATTTAGCCGTCTAAATTTGTATTGTTCTGTTATAATCCGTTCATCAAAGCCTATATCACCCCCTTTGTTTCTCTGACCTTGTGTATATAATGACAAATGCTCTAGTGGTCTTCAGATTGTATGCTAAATATTAAAACACAAAAGAGCTACTTTTATAAAAGAAAGATAAAAAAAACCTGAGGTGTCAATGTGCTCAAAAATTTGCACATACAGAAAATAAAAATGCAAATAGATAAATGAGCAAAATAATGGCTCCTCAGCTTCAAAAACACAGTTAGTCTATATTTTCATTTATTTGTAAATTAAAAGTCCCTTTAATGACCATTCATCAATAAAGAATTAATATTAAATATTTAAGAGCATTTTTTTTTACTGTTGACACTGGAACACCAGATATAATCACTGTGAAAGAAAATTTGATAGATAGATAGATAGATAGATAGATAGATAGATAGATAGATAGATAGATAGATAGATAGATAGATAGATAGAGATCTTTACTGAAGCAATATGCACCATGGAAAAGAAGAGACCACATTACAAGTTGAGGACGTAATACATCCGCACAACTCTGGTGTCAGGTGGATGAAGCGAGGACACAGATGGATTCCTGCTCTCCCACAATTCCACCCCCTGCAATGAAAGATGATTTGAGTTTCCTGCTTTGGTTTCTCTGTGTTGTGTGGGTGTACATGGTCTCTACCATTTCCTGACAATGGCTCCTTTCATGAAGCCAGAACATGAGGAAAGAAATCCAATAGACAGTCAGAGGACTCAACCAGAGTGGCACCTGTATGTTCAGCCCTGTTCACTTTGAGGTTTAGCAAATCTCTTCATGGGGCAGGAGGGTCAAGAGGATGGCCAACAAGTTTTACAGCTACTAAGTCATTATTTTATGATGGAGTAAACCAGCGGCATTCCATTGATTTTCACTGGAAAAACTCGATGTAGTGAGTTTAAGCTGAGATTTAAATTCAACATGTAGGAGATAAAGAGCAGTGAAAACAAATGCTATTTGACTTAGTGACCCAGCTCACAATTTGCCACAGTTGCTTACTTACACAGCCTATTTATTCCACTGGCAAACTCATAGCACCTGAATATATTCTTAAATATCACAAAACTGCCAGACTTCACCTCCTTTGGAGACGTTTGGTGAAGCAGCCAAGGCCTCTCGGACTCTAGGCCAATCACTGCAGTTTTTCTGTGACCAACACAGCTAAAATGCAGCACACAGAAGGCCAGTTTGTGATTTATCACACAGACTGAATGACCGGACTGCAAATGTCACAGTGCCTGGCGGTTACTACAAATCTAAACCCCTGAGAAAACACCACACCACGCATCTGCCAAAAAATGCATCATGGGTCTGCCAAATACTGCAACATAGTAATCCCTCGATACTCGAATCTAATTCGACCCAGAAAATGCACTGGACACCAAAAATTGTGGAGGCCAAGTGCTTACTTCCCGTTACTTTAGATGGAAAAAAATAAATAAGGAATGTATTCTTAACTCATCTGAAAATACCTGTATAACCATCAACCCAACCCAATCATGAGTTCCTGATAAACACTTAAAACACCAATAACCTAAATATAAGGCACTGAATATCATTTATTTGCAGGTTTATAATGCATGGTGCAGAATGTACAGTACTGGACATTTCGCAGGTTGGTGCCTCAACTGGTGTCATATTTACATACACACAACGCCTACATTATGATGTGGGAAATGAGACTGCGCATTTGCAGGGTATGGAGTGGGAGCTGCTGAATAAAAGGAAGACATGAGTAACCTGCATCTACAACTTTGTTTGGCCCAACAACCAACATTTAAATAAACAGGTCCATTTAAAGCATGAAATGTGCAGTAAATGCAGTGATGCAGGGCAAATGTGTTCACACAAAGCAAAACTAGAAGGAATAGCTGATAAGACACCAGTGTGAGCATGAGCATCTTGCTTTTGATAAATTTGTAACTGTATACAATACAGTTTACCACAATATATACATTTTTTGAAATTACAGTAGACTGTGTGGAATTTTATAACAATTTATTAATCTATCTCCTAATATCGGTATCCAAAAGTTTCTATTTCCTATTTTCAAGAGCTGTTATAGCAAAAATTTGGATTTGCACTTACAGAGGAATTGCTGTATACTCATGACTGATCTTTCTGCTGTTATTTTCTATACACACCAATTTTAGTTTGGCTTTCCTTCAAACATTTTCATCAGCCATGTTAGTCAATTCCCTTTTCATCTACCAGTGTATTTGCACTTCGTAATCTGTAATTTGTTCTACAGTCTGTATTAGATCCCCTGATACTCCATGAGGCTGTGAGCACAAGAGCACCTGTCAGCTGGAGAGATGATGAACAGAGAATCCAACCTGCAGGCTGCTCAGCCGTTCCACACAAAGGGGAAAGAGAGAAGAGGAACCACGCATACCAGAAAAGGAAATTTAAAACTAACAAATGTGCAAAATTTTATGACCACATGACCAGCTGACTCATGAAAGCCACACATTGCACCATTCAAACATGTTTCACACAATCCTAATGATCTCATCACCGAAAACTCTGGTATTGGGTCAGTGAACATCTGTTAAGACATATTAACTTAATGTATACATGCTGTACATATACAATTATTTCAGATATGAAGACAGATATGTAGAATATACTGTAAACACATTACAGACACCTAATAGTTGCAGCTAAGATTTTTTAAACTGCTTTTAGACACATTTCCCTTTGTACTTCAATGTGGGCCATGCTACAAACATACACTCTTCTCATTCTCTTTTGCAACCATTATAGTTGTATTAGCTAACACTGGCGAAAAAGCCCAAGCACTCACGCAGAGGTAAATAGTTTCCGTGCATTTTTGTCCGAGGTCAAGCAAAGCGTAACGTCCAGAGGAGGGGATGCGGTGAATCCATTAGCCAACGCACACAGAGCGGAATCCCGCACACCGCCTTCGCAGATCAGGAACAAAGCATCCAGGTCGATAAGCCTAACAAGGACACTTCCTGACTCACCCGTACAGCGAAGCAGAGAAAAACATGAAACCACATAACTGCATATCATTTTCCCTTCCAGGAACACCACTTCTCCATTAACATCTTACACAAGACAAAACTCTACTCAGTGCCAAATATCGTGTCAGTTCAGGCTGAAAAACACTGGATGAACACAACAAACGTTCAATGTCAGTAAACTGATTTTGTGTTGTTGGGAAGGACAACAAGCACGGCTGCCTCACAATGTCTAGACTAATTGAGTGTGGGTTTGAATCCAGCTCAGTCTGTGTAGAGTCTGTATGTTTCCCTGGTGTCTGAGTGAGCTTCTTCCAGGAGGTCCAGTTTCCTCCCACAGTTCAAAGACTAGTGTTTCAGGTAAAGTGGTCATTGTAAATTGCCCTTAGTGTGTGCCTGTGTGAGGCCAACCTGTGTTGGACTGATCTAGGCTGTATCCTTGTTAGCCTAATATCCAGTCTGGACACTATAACCTTCACCAGGACAAGCAGTTAATGAAAGTGAGTCAGTGTGAATGGGAAGGACAACAGGGTGAAATGTATCATAGTCCCTGAGACCTTCCTCCATAAATACAACTTGGAGAAATCAATAAATTGCCTGTATTGCCCATCAACAAGTCAAAATGCATGTCTGGTCAGTAACCAAACTGGCAGTACAGTCACCACAGGGTGGGAGGGGTAATGACAGATCATCCACAGCCCAAGAGAAGCATACTGAGAGACTCACCATACTTGCCCCAGCAAACTGCACTTTAAAAAAACAGGCCATTTTGTCACAGTCAGTCTGGTCAAAGGTTATAAGAGCAGAGATGGAAAAGCTATGTCATTCTGACTACACTATTCATTTATTCCTGGGCGGAAGCCTTAATCTGAGAAGCAAACAAAAGGCTGTAATGGCATCTGTTCATTACACAATTTTCAAATATCAGAGCAAAGCTTAAAGATTATGTTTCTGCACTGGTAATCCTGTATACCAGCAAACTATATACACAAATCACAAAGAAATTATATGATTTATGTCATTTTTATAAAAAGATATCAAATTCAGGCCACAAATACAGTGATTCGATACACTTGCTGAACTACGGTTTTGGCATTTTGACCCCAAAATGTAAAACACGATTAACTCATTTTTCCTGACCTTAGTTCTCCATTAATCTGCTTTATGAAGAAAAAAAAAACATTAAAAGGACCAAAGTGAATTTATTCATCTAATGCCACAGAAAATACATATGCTGGCTAGTTCTGGTATTTAAACTCATTACAATTTCACATCTAGAGAACCTGAATTGTTATATTTTGTACTCCTTGCAGTTGGCACCTGAACAAAATACTATTATTATAAACAAAGTTTATGAAAACAGTACTTAACAGTTAGCGCTGAGCTATTTGTAGTCTTCAGGCAGTGTAACATTTGAAGTCATTCCAACCCCCTTTCAGTCGTAACACAGCTCTCCTTATAAAAGATTAGTTCAGGCAGATTTCCATAGAACAGTTTTATTGCACGCTATTAGTACAAACAAATTAAAACTGACGTACATCAAATAAAAATTTAATAGCAACAGTCAACATTATTGCATGCTTTTTGGAAGACACCAAATGCGTTTTCTGAAACGTGCTCCTCTGAGCCTCCCAGGCTGCCCCATCTGGCTTAAGAAGCTAGACTATGGTGGTGGGGGGGGGGGGGTCACAGTCATGTCACTGTGAACTCTATTCCCACAGCGAAGTACCCATCAGTGACAGCGTTAACAGGTGAACATTAACTGCAGAAAGCGACTATTTGTCAAGCCTGACTGTACCTGCCATCTCATTATGAAGAACTCATCTGAGCTGCAGTTTTAGGACATTATTACTAAAACAGGCAGTATTTTGCTTTTTTATAAAGAAGCTGCCATATTTGTACAACTCCAAACCATCCTAAAGTCACAATTTTGGACTGTGATTTTGCTCTGAGGGACTGGAGTCTTGTGACGTAGTGCAGTCTACTGCAGAATGGATACTGGCCAGTGCAATTTATGGTGCAGATCATTTTCTGGCTTTGATCGGTGGGAATTTGGGAGGAGTGACATGGAAACCATGTGTTTAGTAGAGAGCTGAGGATTGTCAGCAGGCAGCCAGAAGACTGCTCAGAGGACCTCCAATTGGCTACTCTAGAGCAGACGATATAATGGAGAGCGCAGTAGATCAATAAACACGCCTCTGCATGTGCCTTCCAGAGCCAGTAAATTTAATGGAAATGTGGCGCTGGCTCTGTCGAGCCCCCCTCCCCCCAGATCGATAGCGGCTCTGTGGCAATATCGCAGGGGCCGTGTGGATCGATGGTGGAGCTGAGGGCCGCCTTCACAGGGTGACGGATGCTGAGCCAGGCAGGCCAGACCTCCACGTCCACTTTCCTTAGCGATTCCAGGGAACCAAAACGAACCTGTCGCCGCAGAGGGCGGGCCGCACTCTGTCTGAACCCACGTGCATCCCGGGGTCAGGACATTAGCGTGGGAGAGGAGTCCTCCACGTTCAACACATAATCATGCCCTGGGATTTGCTCATAAGTGTTCAGCCATGACTAGCATTCAGTAAAGACGGTGATAAAAGGTGTGTGGAGGAGAAAATGACTACATTGCTTCGTGACCACTGGACGGCTCAGCACAGCACCTGCAGTTCACAGATTACGCCTGAATGCACTAATCGCAACTCACTCATCATTGCTTCTATGATGGCAGCCAGCCTTCGACCACAGGACCAGAGTCACTCACAAAAGACCAACAATTTTTAACACAAATCAGCAGTTCCCATGAGGTTATGTGCAAAATAAATGCATTATAGTGTTATATATGCATACAGTGATGGAAAACGCACATTTTGCACTGCACAACTGACACATTACCGACAACTAAAATGCATGTATAACAGGCTGCGTTTGGAATCACAAAAGCCTGTGTAACAGTGCTGTGTTTAAGCTAAATAGCATGAAGAGAGATCATAGGTTTCTTTTATTTCTTACTAGCATTTTGACATGGTGTTGCCACGGTAGGCTGAGACACGCTCTCCATGTCTACTAGAGAATGCCCAGCCACACTCCTTTTAGATAAGTTTTCCACATAACATTTAGTCTACAAATAAAAACAACTGGTGCATACATTCACATTTAAACAAAATATGTTAGTAAATATTTTTATAAGCAAAGCTGAAAACAATAATTGCACCGTATATTTAGTGCAAAGGGCCAGCTGCTCAGTTCTGTCAAACAGCATTTGAGCGGCAGCCATTAAGGACTTCGCTCTGCACAGCTTCTTTCTTCTGGAGCAAGAATGGCTCCGCACATCTAGCCGCTTTGTTATTTAGAAGCACTAACCTTGAGTGTGTAGACTCCCATGCGGCCAGGTACTTTGTAGAAAATCCCCTCGGCCCCGCGGGAGTTGGTGTGCAGCATTGCATTCAGGCACGCCAGTGGTGAGGTCCCACTAGGAACAGGAGAGAGAGCCAATTATGCCCATCACAGCCGCCCATCTCAGCCGCCCATCTCAGGCTGCTGTGTTCCTGTTTCGGGGTGCTGGGGGGTGGTGCAGGTTTGGGGTGGGGGTGGGGGTGGACCAGCCTGCTTCTCTGTGCCTTCGTTGGGGGAAAGAACCACGTCAAGTCAAATCTGACATCCCACTATCCTTTCATGACATGAAATGGCATGTCTTATACAACGTGCTCGCGAGACTCAAAGCTTTTGTTCAAAATGCGTCCATGATGCAATATTGTGTTATGCATTACTATGACTCACTCTGTAGGCATATGGATATCACAGATTTTAAACAGTAATATTTCTTAGTTTTTTTAGATTAACTATTCCCATGGAGGAATGCTATTATTAAAACATAAGCTTAACAATGTCCATAAAATAAGCAATACAACCATCAAATTTTCTATATCAAAAACATTTGTACAGATTTTTTTCTGGTGCTATTATTACCCTCATGGGTGCACACAGAATGGCAATGAAGAGCTTATATTTAAATGAAGAAAAATAATAGTACAGTAATACCTTGAGTATAGTGATGTTCCACAACACCTCTTTTCCTTTAGCACTTTGACTAATTTATCATATTTTTACATTTTTTTAAAATTTCAAAACAAAATTTTGCAACTTTATATTTGTTAACAGTATGCTTTCTGTGTTCATTAAAGGTATAATCTGTTTTGTATCATCTTGCACATGTGCAGTTTTCAAGCTTTATGCAACTCACTCTATTAACCTCTTACGGTGCTGTTGCATTAATCGCTCCATTTCTAGAGCAATATCAGAGGTATTACTATATTGGTAGGCCCTGACAAATAGTGCACTTCTGAAATGAAAATTATGACACTGATTTTGGAGTCTGTGCCTCACAACTGCACATTTATGTTCAACGTAAATGTTTTCTTCAAATTAAAACATAAATTTCAATTTCTACACACACAAAAATGGAAATGAAACTAAGTAGAACTTTAATTTATGGCTCAGCTAATACTTTTCTCCAAAGCAACTGGGACTTAGGACGATTTACCTATTTTACAGCAAGGTCATTTTTACAGGAGCAATCTAGGGTAAATATGTTGCTCAAAGATCAGTCATACAGCAAGAGGTGGGATGCAAACCTGGGTCCTTCAGTTAATGGCAGCAGCTCTATACACCGCATTACCTGCATCCCCACTGACAGACACGAGTAGTTTCCACTGACCACTTTGGTCTACACTTTGGTCTATATATGTAACCACTCCGTTCCCCATCTCTATAACCTTTGGCAGTGTTTTTTTTTTTGCATGGCGTTCAACAGTCATGACGTAAAACATTAAAGCGCTGCTAAGAATACCAGTCCACACAAGAATAATAAAACAGCTACACACAAAATGATTACATACATTTTTAGAGCTACAAAAAAAAAACAGCAACCAAAAAACAAAGAAAAACAACAACTCTGGTATTTGGTATTATTAGGCATTATGAAATCCTAACATGGTCACAAACTGAAGAAGAAATTATGTCATGTCAAGGTAAAAGGATAAAGGGGAAAGAACGTATTTTCTTACCCCAAAATGATTAGCTTTCACTCACTTTCAGGCAAAGTGGTACAGACTACAGAAGCAAGAGCAGTGCGGGTCTCACTCATTCCCAGAGTCCTGTGTGGCTAAGCATGCCAGCTCATGTTAGAATAGCTCACAGCCTCCAGTCATTGTCGACATGAAGATGGTCTTCATTTGCAAGTAAAAGGTACAGTTACCAGACCATTTTCATACGTTAGGTCCTCGTGAGAGTAAGCGCTACCCATTCAGGACTAGGGACAGCAAACACCTGGCACTGTGTTTCAGTTCAGAGGGAACAGCTAGCAGACACCATGCAACAGGAGGAAACAACAACAGGAACATTGGTTAGTATATCTAAAGCATTTAAGAGAGATTTTTTCTTACCTTCTGGAGGACAGAGACAATGATACCAAAAAAGCAAAGAAACAAAGTAATTAGACTTGTATGGAGACAGTACACTACAGAAAAAACAGGAGAAAAAATGCCAAAATAAAAGGAACAAATTGAAAGAAATCAGGTCAGTTTCACCCAGTCAACAAAGCCACGGTATAACATGTCCCAAGAAGGGGGATAAAATATCTGTTTATCAAGAGACCAAAGCTAGACCCACCCTATATTAAGGAATGAGGCTTGCTAGAAACACGAGGAACCAGCTGATGGTATTTGTGGAGCAGATTTGCAGACCGCAAACATTTCAGTGATGTTTTTAATAAAGGAAAACAACTCAAAATAAGACCGTAATGACACTATGCAAATCCAGTGTTCAGCTCATGGAACCAGAATGGCTCTGCAGGAAAATAGATGAGTCGGATGAAAGACTGGAGAAGGTCAGCGTACTGTTGCCTGCTTTAGCTACTGTGCTGTACGTTAAGGACAACTACAATTTGTCTAACCTTGTTGATTCAGAAGTTATGCATGTACAGTACATCTGAATGCTTCAGCTAATAAAAGCTTTAGACATCCTTAACCCTGTTAGTTCTTTAACAAGCTTATTTCATTAAGTATCATTTTTGCACGAAGATGACATGTATGATATAATTCCTAACATTACACACAGTAATAATACTTCAGCCAGCCCTTTAAATGTGTTCTTGAGGAATCTAGCTTAACAAAACAGTGCTATAAGTGGACATTAATACAGTATATTGCTTAAAGAGCTAGAAAACGGGGCATACACAACATTATACAAAACAGATAATAGCGAATAAACACAGAAAACACAGTCTACATCAGGAGGCAGCATTAATCCAGGTATAACTATAATTATTTTAAATTTGCTTGCTAGATTTGTTTTTCAGTATGACTTTGTAATTATACCCATACTCCAGTATTCAAGCTCCCGGTTTCCAGGATCCTGATCTAACAATCAGTATTTATTAATACCCTGATCGCCATCCGAGTCAAAAAGTCCCAGCAAAACAAAGTCTACCTGAGTGAAGCAGGTGCACATTAGAGAGATACTTGAAATGGGTGCAAGTACGAATGTGACACCAGGCGGTACGACTGTGGTCCGCACCTCTTTTCAGTCTTTGTCTTGTATGGCCTGGGTTCAAACATAGGCTGCACTTTTGTGATTTTTTTTCACTTCTGTTCAGTTGACAAGTACCTCTGTGAGGGTTCAATACAGAAACAGCCAGTACAGTATTAATTTCCTCATTTTTAAACAAATTTGACTATTAAATGCTTGTTTCTATTATCAATGTTACAGAACAAAAAAATAATGTATGATACTAATCTAAAAAAAGTAACTCCCTTTAAGCACATGAATACACATTAACAGCCTCCTTAACTGTTTGGTAATTGGGTCATTGGTGTTTAAAGTGTTCTTTATCATGCTGAAATAGGTAGTTTATAGTGTTATATTTTGGGGGAATTTTGGAGAAACAAACTGGTTTCAGATAAGCACGGAATAAATCATAATTCATCTCATAAGAAATAATGGAAACAGCTTCCCGACATCCCAGTCCACCATATTCAAGCCATTTCTAGGAACCAAATACACCTGGATACCTGCTGATAGGTGCATTTAGCCATTTATAAAGCTTACAATACAAATAATTATACTGGAGCAATTCGGGGTAAGTTCCTTCCTCAAAGGTATACAGCAGGAGCAGGATAGTTACTTATTACATTAAGAGCAACCCTCTAATGGGGCAGAAGTAACGGTTTGCAAGAGGGAGTTGTTGCTTCAACAGCTTTCATAGTTAATCACTGGCGTAAATGAAATCCTAGTCACTGAAAACAAACTGCTGGATTTTTAACATCTGTTCTCGAATTAGTAGTTATAATTAACTGTAAGGCAGGAGGCTAGAACGTTCTGAAGAATCTGAGCTACTTCATCGAATGGGGGATTAGCAACCTCTAAGGTTCCTTAGTACTTGGGAAACTGACTAGGCAGGTATCCACAAAGAGGGCAAAGAGGGAAGACACTGTAGCTTCCGACTGGCTAAGACTAAAGTAAATGTAACACACATTCACTCCACAAGAGGTGCCTACAAACCTTTGAAAACATGTAACTATGTCTTTCTTTTTCATTAATATTCCATTACAACTAAATCCTGCTCAACATTCAAGGTAAAAAAACAATAAAAATGTTCAAATCAACACTTGAATCTTTCTGAAAAGCTGTGCAAAGGTGCCTGGTTATTTTATTTTTCAAAGGAAGAACCACTCACACAAACCCTTCACTTTCTGCTGCTAAGTGCACTGCTACAGAATGACAATGCTGTTTTACAGATATTTTGTCTGTCCAATAAGGTTCATCCTCTAGAGGTATTGTCCACATGTACTCAAACTTTTGCCCAGAAGAAATAACGTGACCAGGAAAATAACGGAATAAAAATCTGTCTCGATTTATGAGCTAATTGGAATGTGACTTTTCTTATCAGAAAAAAAAAATGCTGACAGAGCAGACTGCAAAAAGACTAATTATTACATTTTCTAATCTTTGCAATAACTATTTTAAATAAACTTTTCTTCCTTCACTTTCCAGCAGGTTATACCTGTTGGCAGAGAAACGCACCCTTTCTCCATTAAATGAGAAAATGCTCTGGATTGATTTCCGAACCAGGCAATTTCAGGGCAATATCAATGGTCTCTAATGACAACATGAGTAGATGGTGTCTAGAGCCAAGTTTAACAGGATGTCCTGCTAGGAGAGGCGCCAAGGACGGTCTGGTTTTATTGCTATAGATTTATTTCCCGATCACCCATGGACGCCTTTGATTGTCATTATAGTAGTCAAAGGGGAATCTGTCTCCCTGTGTTTACTACATGAGTCAGAGCAGACAGCTGGGGGGGGGGGGGGTCAATCCTTCAATAACACAAATATTAATAGGAAGAGAAATGCCATCCACCCTGTCTATGCGAGGCAACTCTTGCTGTGTGGGAGCTGCAGAAACGCCATACTGCGTGTCCAAAAGGAGGGCAGAAAGGGATGTTAGTATACGAGATGTCCTCTGCTTCAGACCTCCTTGGGGATGAATACCTGCAGGCCTTTCCTGACTGTCTGCAGTACGTGTCACTCATTTGACTGCTTAGGTGGGAGATCATTAAATTCAGTCCTGCACATGTCACAAGGAAGATACCTCGAGGCGGAAAGCAGAAACCCAGTCCTGCCATGCAGATAATCTGCTGTCCAAAGAATAAGTGCAGCTCACAGACCATGTGAAATTTTCCCATGATGGCGATGATGATGATGATGACAACATAATCAGAGGGAAAAAATGCAATGCTGTGATTGAAATGTAGTTTTCTTTCTAGTCTGACAGAAGAGGTTTGACTCTGTGTTTACGCTGTGAATGTGCTTCCCTTGTGTGGCACTGCTGGGGTATCATGTTGCATAGCGACTGTTGGTTGACTACATCCCAATGGGCTCGGCACAGGTGCTCCACAGGGAGCAGCCCTCCTTTGTTTGGGAAACCCCACTGGGAAATAACTGGGGAACAAGCTATTAGAGCTCTCATTATCACCTGGAGAGGCTAGGGGGTAACAGATGACACATTTGGCAACCAAACTCTGGCAAGAAAAACTCTGTACCTGGATATAAAACAACATCTGATAATACTGCATACTGAACTAGGATATAAAACAATTTACAGCACATTCAGTATAACAGGAAATGGAATAGAAATGTGTTAAATGTGTAGCACGTGATTTCCTGTATACTGAAAAAAATGCAACACAATTTTTAGAGGCTGAAATAATTTTTTCACTCTTTTTGAGCACTGCAGCAATTGACACATAACATTGGATTTGTGTCATTTTTTTTTTTAAACACAATTTAGAATTTTTGCCAGAAATAGTAAAACATTGAAAGAAATGTTTACCTTATTTCTTTCAACCCTTCTCTTTGGATAACCTGGAGGATCTCTTTATGGCTCATGGGGGTATTAGGGTACTTCTCCAGTACCTGTGAACAAGCAACACAAAAGGATGACATTATAACAGAATTTCAGGAATAAATCCTATTTAATGCGCACTCAGGGATAAAGACGCCTTTGGCACTTGTATCTCAATATGTTTCTGAGTTCCCTGCCATTCATAAATCCTAGCAATACAAATATGAGTCTTCAGAAAAGGTTGCATTCACACCATAAGCATATATCAAATCTTAACAATTTAGACGCCATTAAAATTATGACTTCAAAGTCACTATGCTTTACTAACACTTCATAAATTAACTGAAAACATAGCTACTTATTAAATGCTGTCAAGCAAAGACATTATAATATACATGACATCCACATAAACATACTGATAAAAACAAATTACCATGTCAAGTTGCATATTAAAATTTTATGTCTAAAACATTTCCGTTTTCTACAGTTTCATCCCCTAAGCAAAGTGTACACTTTGCAAATTATTTTTGCAATCACTGATTTTACAGCATCTGTTTATAGTCTATACACTGTGACCTTGCTGAGAGGTTTGTGCCCCTGATATATTTTTTAAACAGCTGACACAAATGAAAACCACTTGTAAAGCAATTTAACTTCCTAACATTTAATAAAGAAAGAAATGGTTGCAGTAAAAAAAAGAGTTACATGACAATCACTCTTCAAATTTTACACTGAACACAAAAGTCCTGATAGGTACCCAAACACTACTGCAGGTTCCTCTAGGTTTCCAGAGCTGCAGGGAAAATTTCTGAAAAATGTATGGCCTTGGAGGTTCTACTCTGGATTTTCTCATCCTCCACCCCATAGACCTCAGTTTACCAAGAGCGCCAACTAATGGCTACCCATGCCAACGGAAGATTCCTGTGTATCATACGTACCACAGAAGGATAACACTGAAGGATTTACTGCACCACTTTACACTACAGTATTGTTGAAAATGCTTTTCATGATCACCAACCAACAGTTGAAAGAACCTATCCTAGAAGCATATGACATACGAGAGGGTGGACACAAATGGCAAACTAGTCCATCAAAGGCAATCACACACTTACCCCTCACAAAGGGTATATTATATTGCCCAATTCGCATGAAATACATATCTTTGGGGGAAATCATAGCACATGGAGGAAACAAACCTGAACATGGTAAGAAAATGCCAAGTCCACACAGACTGAGCCAGATTCAAGTCTGAATGCACAGCCCAGGAAATGGGAGGCAGCAGCTCTACCTGCTGTACCACCATGCCCTCATATGCTCGGCAGTTCTTTTGAAAACAAAAACCTATAGTATAAAGCCAAACTAGTGACCTATTTTAAAAGGTAGTTCATTTCCAATGTAGCTACCAAATACGGTATTACCCTGTTATCTTACCAATCTTGCATCTTACTACATGCTGTGGCAGGTCAGATTTCCCCAAAAAAGTCACGAACCTCTTCAGATGCCCTCACCACACATGGAATGGGTCACTGCCTATGCAATTCTATTCCACTGCGGTGCCATTCTAAGTTAACAACTCCCTCTGATGCCATCTAACCATCAAATGTAGGCTAATGTCTACCTTCATGCTCAGCTCCACACACTGCTGCTCAAGTCTTGTACAATCGACTCTTCATAGGATTAAGTGCAGTTCTAAGTCCATCATGTTTGTTATCATTCTGCAGAAAAATATCAAGCAAACAAAAGTTCTGAACGGTGCTGAATTGGAGAGCAAGATCTGAGTGTTTCTGTGTACTCCAATAACCCCTCAAAAACACAGTGGGGGAAAAAAACCCACACAATTATCTAGCGAGCACTTCAACTAAATGACATTCTTTATATATAAATAAATTTTAACTGTATATACTACTGCACAAGTTGTAGACTACAGTATCTGGCTTGCACCATACCAACATCAAAAATTTATGCTGGATGTGGGTGACATAAGAGCTAAGACTATAATTAGATGAATAGCTGAATTTCAATTACACCAACAACTCGAGATGGTTCCCTTGCAAAAAAAAGGATACAAAACAATCCCTCTCTCGCTTTTAGCACTAGCAGTTTTAATGGAAGCTGTTGGGAGTCATGCAGAATATAAACACTTTCTAATATTTATGTGCATAATAGCTGGCTGATCGCTGCATGTGATGCAAACACATTATCGGGCAATGTGGAGTGGATGAATTAATCCATTTGCTTTGGGCCAAAGGCTTCCTAAAACCTCAGCTTACATGGACAGAGTGCAGAAAACACATCAAACGTCTCGCCTTGATCCTGGCTCCACCGCCATGCTCTTTGATGGAGACCTTTTGCCTTTGAGGACGAGTTAAGCGCAACGCTACCCTTCAACAGAAAATCGGTATCATCAGACGTACAGGTATTCTCCCTATGAATAAGCAAATGACCCAGCCTTGCAAACTTCCTCGCATTCATATTTAATGCCCGTTGCTTCGACATTTAAAGGAGCAGGTTAGAGAAAAGGCTTGTGTCCTTTCACAGTATTACCATTTTCGTTGGTCTCAAAAGGGATCCTGCGTATTAACAGCGTCTCACTGTCATGGTGGACATACCTGTGCCAACATTCCTGCCGCCCAGAACAACAAGCTTATTATTATTAGAGATTAAGCTTCTCCTACCATTTCTGGGAGCTGAGGACATGACACAAGGTTTGACTCCTCAATTTATATATGCAAGCCTTTGTTGTAAGGCACTATATGAAAACTACACTAGTTTAACCATTTGGGAGCTCCTGTACAACAGAATGCTTTTATGAGAAATGTGACTCAGCTCTAAGCATAAACCAGAGATGAATTCAAAGGTGATTTCCAAACAGGTCATGAAGAATTTCTGATATGATCAACTATATAAAAGGCCCTAAAATATTTGATTTTGAGTTCTGTCCACAAAGATGCACTTGTCCATTTATGTATTGTTCCAGTGGCTTCACAGAGTACTGCTCTTTGCACCTGTCTAGGGACAGTGTCTTTAGAAAACTCGATCGAGCGTGGTCAAGGGTCAAGTGGCAACCATCGAGAGGAGATACCACACTTGCTGGTGAGCTGCTGAGCAGCCTGGATCCACACAGCTCTACAAGGAGTCCAGTTGAGGACTAAATGAAGAGCCCACTCTCAACAGGTGAACCTTCAAGGGGCCGAGGTCCAACAGATGACTGTGCGCAACATGAATCCAGCAGATAATTCTGTGTGGAGTCCTTATCCAGTACATGATTCCATGAGGAGCAACTCTGTGACATCCTAAGAGCCTGAGTATGCCTCAGGCGCTGGCCACAGAATAGAACTGACATTTATTACAGAATAGAAAAGAAAAAACCAAAGTGCTGCCCACCCAGGCTGAATACAAAAGCAGACGTGGGGGTGCAGGGTTGAAGGGTGACACAAGCTGCAACTTCTAAACAGAACTGAGCAACATCAGCAATGAATCTATGTTATTCCATGTGTGTGTCCTTTTAATTGGAAGAAAAAAACATCATTCCAGGGAGTCAAAAAAAGGAAAAAAGTTCAGTTGCTCTAATTTGACACTAAATAGGTGACTGAAATATATTTAAAAGAGGGTTAAGAAAGGAAAACACATTTCATGTTGTACTGAATGTGCTGTAAATTGTTTTTTCTCCCTTTCAAAGTCTGGATTATATTTGTATGAAAAAAACTCCTTTCCCAGAAAAATTTAGTGGCACTCAGAAAACTGTTTCCATGGCTACTTTCAGGTAGCTGTGCAGCACTTGACAGACACAAAGGCCAATCGCTGACATGAGCATTTTGGAAAGGGTTTGTGACATGCATTATTAACCATATGCTCCTCTTGTGGAACTCTCATTTAGGTCACCTTTCACCCTTTCGGTTGCTGCGGAACCCCTGTACTCGAGGCTATGTTTTTGAAAGGCATTTGTACAAAAATACAACACGGATCACCCACAAGTCCGCGTGATGACGTTAGAAACCCTGAGTGAGCACTGAATGGCAACTAGGGCCTTATTTGTACAACCCGCACTCCTGCACCGGGGCCTAGAAAATAACCAAGTTCATAACTAGGGCTATAAGATTGTGTGCCGATTTAAACAAGGAATGCCTTCTACGCGCCAGCGTGCACTTCAGAAACGCAGTCTTCACTGGAGTGCTGCGTTCACGCAGACACCACAGCTTGGCTCATTTGCATTCTGCACTGTCAGGAGCAATTAAAACAAACAATGAAGAGTAAAAATTACATTTAGGCGGCATCTCAATGTTCCACAATTTCATGATTCACAGGGAGCTGCGACATTTTCATCTCTTAGCAACCAGAAGGAACACAATAGTGGAAAATGGTGAGTCCCTGAAACCTCTGGTTTTTAGAAATAATGGTACCCTTCCGGAGTAGCGATAAATCGAACAAAATGAAAATACATTTTTAAAAATGTGCCTGCCACCAATTAAATCCTTTGCATCGATAACATATTACATGACTGCTGTTTAATGGACTGGACATGATAACGTGGATAATTCAGGACACAATTTCAGATTTTAAGGAAATTTTATCTGTGTGATCTACTTAGTACTGCTCTCCTGACAAAATATTGAACAAGGTGGTGAGGTGATTTTAGTGTGAGCAGAGAATCAGTGCCTTTTGCCGGCGTGCATGTGCGTGTGTGGGTGTGGAGCTGGGGGGCTGTGCGTAGGGCGATGGGGAGAGAAGCCAGGTGTCTGCTTTGTTGGAGCAGATGTCTGGGTTTAATATCCTGTGCGCAGCATGAAGGAGGCCGAGGCCTCTGTGGAGGAGACCTGTCTCACACAGGACCACCACCTGGACACACACACAAACACACCCCTTTGCACTCAGTCACATGTCCCAATTTTGAGCAACAAAAATCATCTTCAGTAGAAAATACCACATTTAGCATTTAATGAATTAACTGTTGCCCTGTTACCTCCCATGATTCATCTGCTCACAGTACATATATCCATCACACTGCAGAAATACACCACAGTGTGTAATACTGACACCTCCACATATATGAAATGCCCCTTCCATGGATGAAGTGAGACAGATTTTGTGTGTTAAGTGATCATCAAACATGCACAAAGACAGGAACATCCAACAGGGTCACAGTCTCCACTTTCAGTATATCCATTCAGTGCAGGTTCACTTCTTTTCATTCCAACTTCTCTGTACATCATAACACCAACCGTACAACCTTACGACAGCCTTTTGTCCCCACGGAAATATTGCTTAACAAACTGAGCTAATTCGGTCACTTATTTCAAGTTTTGTCTTTTTGCATTCTTATCATTGCATATTTCAACTGATTTCTAAAGGTGGAATCTAAAATTTAAATGATATCACCCTAGATGCACCCCAAAACATTCAACTTGACCTTAACAGTGGTTGTGGTTTTATTATACACATCCTGACGTGTTACATTGTTTTTTAGACATAAAATGGTCAAATATCACCACCGGGAAATCTAAATTTTACTAGCTCATTCACATTAATTCATAAATAATCCTTATACTTATTTGTGTAAGGCAAAATTTATTTAGCCCTAATAACATTACTCATGTTTTCTTAGTTATTTAGGGCTTGCATTGATGCTTTCTGAGAATATTTTGAGAAATTATCATTTCTGGAGCACTAAAATATATAGAAACATCAAAGAGGAAAAGCAGAACCATTTGCCCTTTGACTGTGTCACTTGTGGACATTAAGGTGCACATTACTTGTTCAGTCATCCAACTAAAAAAACTTCAAAATGCTGAGCTGGCAGAATGAAGAGATAAACTTCTTTGAAATACTTCTGATCTCACAGCTGCTTTCACAGCCAAATTTTCTGTGAATGACATAAGCAAAGGCTACAACCGAGGTGCGTGTTCACAGCATATGTGCTGAGACCACGAGATCTGGCAGTTCAAAGAGCATTGCGATATCATAAGTAGTTGGTTGTCCGTTGTGTTGTTACCATGACGACCACAGGACGTTGATTTTCCACTGCGCCGTTACCATGATGACCACAGGAAGTTGATTTTCCACTGCGTTGTCGTCATGATCGTTATATTACTCAGTGTCTAGTTCACTTCATTATTTATTATCAACAACCTTCCAGGGAGTCAAGTATCAAATGGAGAAGAAGAGAGAGAAATCAGGCAGCTTTTGGCCAGAAACTGAACCTCTTGTTCATATTGAGCAAGAGATGATGAGACACATGCAGGAGATGAAACAGAGTCTGGAATTCATGGAGAAACTTCATGAAAAGATTTTCAAGGAGATCGAACCAGGTCTGATGACATTCAAGCCCATCTCATTTAAGGTGGACAATGAGGCAGAGGAGTTCACCCTGACCCTGGACACTAAAGACTTTACCTCTGAGAATCTGTCTGTCAAGCAGGTGGGCAGGAAGCTGCGGGTGAGCGGGAAGTCGGAAAAGGAGGAGGATGACAAGAAAGGTTCTTATTCCTATAAACGCCAGGAATTCCGGCAAGAGTTTGACCTACCAGATGGTGTGAACCCTGAAGAAGTGACCTGTTCACTTTATGATGGACAACTTCAAATACAAGCCCCCAAATCAGCAGTACCTCCACTGAAGGAAAGAGTGGTGCCTATTAAGCATGTACCTGAGGTAAAGGCCCTGGGAGGAAAAGGCTCCAATGTGGAAAGCAAGGCTGCCAAGAAAGAATGAGCAAGGTCTTCCAAAGAATAACGATGCATTAAAGACATATCTGGGTACATAATTAGGTATTTGAATAGCAATAGAATAACATAATTTTTGACCAGTACAATTTATATAATGTAATTAAGTCAAAAGTAAAAAGGAAAAATTGAAAGAATCAATTTTCATTGCGGTTACTGTCATGTAAAAAAAAAAAAACCTATCAAACCACTGCCTAACTACAAGGCCATTTCAATGTCTAATTTAACTCAATTTCATCACTGGATTTTAGAAAACTACAGATGTTTCTACTGAGCACGCAACAGTTAGCAGCTCTCCCACGGCCTTGAAGATAAGTTTCCTAATAATAAATGGCTCTTGGGAGACTGTTTACTTCACTGCGACCGAAGTCCCTAGAGGCTATAGTGCCACTCCTTCACAGGATGTTTCCCACACAGGTGTAGAAACGGTCATTTACTATTATTGTTCAGTCAGGTTGTTGAAAAAACTGCCACGGTCTCTGCACATATTATGGGCTCTTAAGAACTGTGCATGTACGCATATATACAATAAGTACAGGCATACAGTACATGAAGAAAGACTCCATATAGCAGGATTATAAACTGTTCAGTGACATCTCACTCATGCATTTGAACACAACAAACTTGTATGGTGAGGGAGGGAGAGCAGGGAGAGGGCCAAAGGTAAATAACAATTTATGGACAAGAAGAAGGTCAGAGCATAAAGCTGAAAGAAGATGTGAAAAAGGGTTGAGAGAGGAAGAGGAGGGAAACTAGAGAAGTTAAAGGTAGGAAATAGAGAGGAAGATGAAGGAGTTAAGGGAGAGGCAGAGGAGGTGGAGCTGTAGATGTCAGCTGAAGGGAGACAAAGATGCAGCGCATGGACACACACGCGCGTACACACACAGGACCAGGCTGTGGGTGCTTCACTTCTTCCAGACACTTTGTACTTCACATTTCTTTGAGGAGCCGTGTGCAGATCAGGCCTTCCCCCCAAGGCTATTATTTTACTATTCTTTGTAAAGAAATTAACTGAATGAAATGAAGTTGCCAGTTATGAACACATGGCCTTCCCCATGCTACTTAGAGAACAACAAATTGGTACAAGCTTGCTTTGTGTCCCCAGGTGTCAAATAATGTCCAGTTCTAATATCACTCATCGCTCCATGGACACGAAGCTTTGTACCCCAGGCGGCTTTCCTAACCAATAAGGCGACTCATTACTGCGGCATGTTTTTACCAGAAACAATCTCATTACTGGGGACACCCTAACAATAATGAGATTTCTGCTTTTGTTGTTGCTACATGCCATTGGGTAAATGTTGACTCTTGGAGACCACATTATAGAGTGGCTCCAAACTTTTGTCCTCCATTTACGGCCTTAATGCTTAATGGCGTGTGTCTATTACTGCTCTGATTAAGTCCATCCATCTGGTTGCTGGCCACCCTCAAAAAGAGAATCAGAATTTCATGTGATGTCTATACAGAACAACGTCTATCAAAATTTGCACTTCTAATGAAAGTTCTAACCTGAAAAAATGTAGACCAGTTTTGCTTTTCTGGCTGTCTGTGTTAAATGAAGACTTATTGATCAAGGACAAAGGCAACACAGTGTTACTGTAGGTAGTGTAGGTCTGAATCTTGCCCAGGGTTGAGTTTCTATGTTCTCCTCTTTTTCTGAAGGTTTCCTCGGGATGTTCCAGTTTCCTCCCACAGGGCAGATTTTATTTTTATTCCTGTTGCGGTACGGACGAGGATCAAACCCACAACTGTGATGGAATGGTTTCCCATCCAGGGTTTATTCTCCTTTGCTTCAAATCCTGTATTTATGCAATAGGCTATGGACAATAGGAGGGCCTTCAGATCAGGAGACAAGAGAGGAAATGAGGGGAGTACAGAAGGAGCTAAGGAGAGAAATAAGGAAGAGAAAAGACAGCTATAGGAGGAAGCTGGAGGAACAGCTCCAGCAGAGCAACACCAGAGGTGTGTGGAGAGGACTAAATAACATCACCGGACGGAGCACAATGTGCAGAGGGGGTCCAGAGTCTGGAGACCAGGATTGGGCTAATAGACTGAACCTGTTCCTTAACAGGTTTGACTCAGAAGCCCTTCCCTCCCCCACCCGCCAGAGATCATCACACCTCCTTCACACCTCTCTGCAACCCCCCACGGCACCAGAGACATTAGCTGCACCCCATCTACCCCTTTGTCCTCCAATGGCTCTACTTACTCCTCCCCCCATGCCGTTCATCTGGAGTCACCCAAATACACCCTACACTGCAGCCTCTCCATCACAACTGACCAGGTGCGGAGTCAACTAATGAAGATGGAAACCAGGAAGGCCACGGGTCCAGATGGAATCAGCTCCAGACTGTTGAGGGACTGTGCAGGTCAACTCTGTGAGGTTATCACACACATCTTTAACCTCAGCCTCAGTCTGGAGAGGGTCCCCATTCTGTGGAAGACGTCCTGCGTGGTGCCAGTCCCAAAGACAACGCACCCCAAGGAGCCGAACCACTTCAGACCCGTTGCCCTAACTTCCCACCTGATGAAGACGATGGAGAGGATCATACTTCACCACCTTCGCCCTCTGGTCAAGAAGGATCTAGACCCGCTGCAGTTTGCATACCAGCCAAACATCGGGGTGGATGACGCCGTCATCTACTTGCTGCATCGGGCCTTTTCTCACCTGGAGAGCGCCAGGAGCACTGTGAGAGTCATGTTTTTTGACTTCTCCAGTGCCTTCAACACAATCTAGCCCTCAGTGCTGAGGGGGAAGCTGGAGGGAGCGGGAGTGGACCATCAACTGTCCGCGTGGATTATTGACTACCTCACCAGTAGACCCCAGTACGTGAGGCTCCGGGACTGTGTGTCTGAGGTGGTAGTCAGAAGCATGGGGCCCCACAAGGAACAGTACTCGCCCCTTTCCTCTTCACCCTATACACTGCGGACTTCAGTTACAATACGGACACTTGCCATCTCCAGAAGTTCTCGGATGACACTGCCATTGTTGGTCGGGTGTCTGAAGGGAATGAACTGGAATACAGGGGGGGTCATCAATGACTTTGTCAGCTGGTGCGAACAGAACCATCTTCGCATCAATGCCAGCAAGACGAAGGAGCTGGTGATTGACTTCAGCAAGAAGTCACCCCCTATTACGGCAGTGACCATCCAGGGTTTGTTTATTGAGACTGTGGAGGAGTACAAGTACCTGGGTGTTCACCTCAACAATAAACTTGACTGGTCCACAAACACGGAGGCACTTTATAAAAAGGGTCTAAGTCGCCTTCACCTGCTAAGGCGACTGAGGTCCTTTGGGGTTAACAGGACTCTCTTAAGGACATTCTATGACACTGTGGTAGCGTCTGCTATCCTTTATGCTGTGGTCTGCTGGTGTGGTAGAATAGCAGAGAGGGATGGGGGAAACTCAACAGACTGGTCAAGAGGGCCAGCTCTGTCCTGGGCTGCTCCCTGAAGTCCATCGAGCAGGCTGGGGAGGAGAGAATGCTGTCCAAGCTGACATCAATCATGGACATCTCCCACCCCCTACATGAGTCTGTACGAGCACTCAGTAGCTCGTTCAGCAGCAGACTCTTACATCCACAGTGTAGGAAGGAGCGCTACCGCAGGTCATTTCTACCAGCAGCTGTCAGACTGCACAACGCAGTCTGAATTGGTTAAATTATTTATTTATAACTTATTGATGTATATAGGGTTATTTTATTGTACTTGTGTACATAGATTACTAATCTAATTGTTCTTGTCCTTCTTTAATACTAACTTACTTGTTCCTTCTCCTATATTCCCTTCCTGATAAGAGCCCTGTAACACCGAAATTTCCCATTCGTGGGATAATAAAGGTTCATTCTATTCTATTCTGCTTATAACAGTTTCATTTACTAGAGATACCCTAACTAAGCAAGAGAACTGGGTTTAACGTTAAGATGTGTTAAGCAAAAAGAAAGATTCCTTATTAACCGACCTTACTAAGGATAGAGGTTAAACTGCCACAGGATGACTAACAAACACATGGAGTGCGGGGAAGATGCAGGTTTAATACTTAAGAGTGTCATCAGTCAGAAGCCCCGGGCATTTTACAGAACTACAGAAACCACAAAAAACAGTTTGCTATTCATGACACTATGTTCAAACACATCCAATTAGCAAAGGTGTTAAAGCATCAGAGAACAGCATTGGGTGTGTAAAATGTACAGCAGAGAAAGGATCTTATTAAAGTCTTGTTATGTAATTACAGTAATGAATGATTTAGGAAGTGTCGCACAAGACTAGAGAGATGTTTAATCTGACATTGTGATACAGCTAAGAGTTCAGAGATCGCCTGTTGAGTTAAGAAAGGTGTAGAAACTGCCACTGCCTAGCTGACAAATGGGAAGTGAAATCTGTGTATTTGTGTCGGTTTCACATCAAACACAACTACACTGGAGAGACGGACAACAACGCACTCTGTTAGGCCAAGTCTTTGAGGAAAACAACTGAGGACCTGTACAAATAACAGAACCTACTGCAAACCTTCTCTGTAATTTAAAAGATTTTTTCTTTTGTGGAGCATTACATAACATTTTACTTGATGCTGTTTAATCTTTTTTTGTATACTGAAAAGAATCAAAATCCAAGTGTAATGATGAAATCCTATTTCTTCCATGTCCTCATATTCACAGCAACCAGAGCAGCCTTGCAGTTTTTTAAAAACATTTTGACACTTTATAATGCAGTTTCCTGCAGCTATACAAAACATAATATCTATAAAACTAAAAAATAGCAAATCTGTCAGATGTTTGGTTGCAGTAACTAAATAAATTCCTAGCACTTATTTTTTTGCCTTTCTGCCCCCTACTGATCCAAAGTGGAATTAAAATAACTACCTGCCATCTTATTCAAGGTATATCTAGCAAAGAGCATTTTATATTTGTTAAATTCCGAGACATATCTGTATTTTTAAGCTTGAGACAAGGAACCAAGCAGCTGTCACAGGTATAAAGCACAAACTGATAAAAGAGGTGTGTTCAAAACAAATCAAATTTCCAAAATGATACTTCTGCATTGCTTAAGAGAATTCATTAAGCCATTAGTGCTGAAGAAAACCAACAACATACTACTCGTGCCACTGATATACTAAAACTGATTATATCTATTCAATCCAACAATGTACACCTACGGAGAATGAATGGTAGGACAGGCCTCCAGGCTCTCTGGCCCATATTACACACTCCAGCATGTGTGCGGGGCCAGAGCTGCCACAGCGTGTGACCCAACGCCTGCTCTGTGTAAACACGATGACACAGCTGGCTGAGGCCTGTCTGCAGTTCCTGCCCAGCTGTGCGCCTGAATGCCTGCCCTGGCTCTGCGACAGGAGCGGCGTTGGCTTGAATGAAGCATGATTCATTTCCTGTGTGTATGACACCGCGGTGACGGGAAGCAGCCCAAGACGTGACTCCTCTAACAATTTGTTTCTCCCAGGTGCAGAAGCAGCACGTCAACATTTAGCAGGGGAACAGTGCATGTTGGGTGATGCGACAAACGGCATCTCCTGGGAGACCCACTTCCCACAAATGGGTGATCCGAAACATACTGCAGAGCCCAGTGGTGGTCGAAACACAAAAACAAACACTAACTGTGTTGCTGGTCTGTGAAAAAATGAGGAAACCCTCCAGTCCTGGCAGTTAGACAGCACATCTTGATAAGGGAAACATGTGCAATTACAACCAGTTTGCTCTGGTCTGGGGGTGAGCAGGTGGTTTAACTAAAGGCCCCATGTGCAACACCAGGGAGGGGGTGTCTTGTAAAGCAGCTCTGCTGGGGAGAAAAGCAACCACTGGAGTGTAAGATTTGTAATTTGCTGTACATTAGGATTGCATCTCCAAATACACAAGGAACGCCCAACAACACGCAAGGTGCAAACACAGAACAGTGTTCAATGCTGAGATGTCAGATGGGAGTCAGATACTAAGAGTTCTCATTAAAATTCCATATATATTCTGCCAGTTCTTACCTCTAAGGTATCAGAAATTCCTGGTGGTTTTTGTGAAAAACACCATAGCACAGCAGGTAATAGTAGGTCCTCATAGTCCCTGGGATGTGCTTTTGGATGCGAGTTTCAAGCTGACTGTTGGTGTGGTGTAAGGAGTCAAACCCACATCCTTGTGACTATCCTGTGATGCACTGGCAACTCATGCACGGTGTGCCCTGCCTCACCTAGGGCCCTGTGCTTCTGGGACTGGCTCCAGACCACTGCCACCCTGCACTGGATCAGCAGTTATCGACAGCTGATATCTACCAATAAAGACAAAAGAGGTGAGATAATACCCTTTATTTTTTTTTCAATTTCAAATAAAAATTGGGGAAACATCTGAAAGCAGGATTTATTTGCTTTGTGTGCATCATCGAAAAGAATTCTGTATTTTGTAATCATGGTTTAAGATTAACCGTTACTCCTCAAAACAATCTCTAAACAGATTACCGCATCATCTTCTGCCCACCTTCTCAAAAATGACTGGACTTCCTGGTGACCATCTGCTAGATAAAAACTTCAAATGCATTTCTGGACAGAAAGAGAGCAAAGCACATAAATAATTGGCAAATATCCTAAAAATAACAGTAGAGCAAGAAATATTGGGGGGAATATGGCAACACATCACACCCACTCTGCTACTGTCATTTTCAAAATAATGCCAAACATATGCAACTGTCTAAAATCTGCCATGTTCTACCAGACAGGTGTGCAAAATTTGGGATGAAGAAAACAAGTTTGCCTGTGGTGAACCTGACATATCCTTGCAGATAATATCACTGAGGACAATCTTCCCAACTGTATTTAGACAAACACATGGACATGATCTATCCCTGCTTCTGAATCATATCTATGAACGTCTGACACATCTGGTGCACAATTGGCTGAATATTTCACACTTCATCCATTTACACACGTGGAGGCAAAACAAAAAAAAGTGACATGTGAAGTGGGCACAGCCAATAACATTTACAATTCACAGATAGATTAAAAATGATGCGTGGGCCTTTTGTCTGCAACCCTTATAATAAAATAGACAGATTTTATTAAATACAAATCATATTAACAATTTTCCTTAAATGCAAACACAGTTTCAGCACTAATGATGCTGCCTGTTCTCAGAAGTCAGCCTCAAAGGCAACATTTAGCAACTTTACTTTTGATGCGCTTTGATAACCGTCTTTAAATGACAATTACAGCATGAAGCCATTTCAACACAATTTCACAGGATGGTTTGAATAATCTTCAGCATCTCAAAATAGTGATAAGAATTACTGTACCTGAAGTGCAACATTAGCCAAAAAAAAAAAACTGTAAACATATCAACTCTATACATGAATTCATCTCGCTAAAAGTCAATACATAAACTTCTCCAAGTGTCAGCTGCGTAGACAATGTAGAGGTTGGTCGAGGCAAATGTCCAAAAACACAGTTTGTGGAATTGCGAAACACTCCACGCGTAGGTCTCTCGGTATGGAGAAGCAACACTGACCAACTACACGCCACCTGACGTTCAACATACACAGTGCATCACAACATATCATGTTTTTTTATTAATAAGAAAATGACCAATATTGACGTTTACTGGGTTGGCATATTTCTCCAAGTTGATATATGGCATCAGGCAACCAAATTTTACTATGATTTACCCACGTACAGACTCAAGCACTTTTTACTCTGTTAAAGGCAGCTGGAATAGGAGTTGAGCCAGCAACCGTCACATTAAAAGACAACATCCCTGAAGACTGCTGTGTATTCGGTTGTCGTGCCCCTAGTTATAAACCAACTACTAATACTGTCTATTCCTCCCAGCATGGCAAAATTAGGTAATGTATTAAAACGGAAGGATTGCAATAACAAAACTTATTAAATATGTGCTGTGCTTATTACCTGTTACTGCCTTACAACCAGCAGTTACTGAACAAACAGGAGCAGCAAATGACACACTGAAGTGTGTGTAGCTTCAGTTTTTATGTGGATAAAAGCGCCTGGACAAAGAAGAAATGAAGAATCTGACATTAGGCAGTTAAAAACGACCAGCCAAACCTCTACGTTGGTTGTTTACAGGTCAGCAACTTTATAAGCTGTAGAGGTTTTTACTCACTGACCCCAAAACTCACCTTGCAACCTAGAGAAGGCGCTAACGGCAGGGACAAAGTGCGTTTAAGGAAATCTGAGGTAAATTTGAAAAGTGGCAAACTTCGCCGTACTCATAACTGACTTTCTTTCGTTTGCCAATACTAACCGCGTAACAGGTGCCGCGTTCGCGGCGGCGACCACCTGTAACACCTCTGTGCGCCAGCATGCATGGCGAACGTTTGCTTAACGCGTACTTCGACGCAAAACCGCGGACGGAGCTGGCGGCGGCGCCCTGTTGAAAACACGTCAGCGCTCGGTGTGCGAGCCGAGGCGCCTCGTCAGCGCTTTGCGTCGGTCAGACTGGGAAGGGAACGCAGCGCGCGTTTGCAGCTGTGCTGCCACAAAGGCGGGGGGGAAATTCTTTGCAGAACGCAAAACAAGCTGCGAACAGACAAAACTCTCCACGTCGGCGGCCATTGCGAAGCCCCGAGCGGCCCCTCGCCGGTGCCGGCTTCTTCGAAAGGAGGAAAACGACGGTCGGCGAGCGCGTCAACCGCGGACCCAAACGACGACGGAAACGCGCGCGCCCGCGCGCGCGCAGGCAAGCAAGCAAGCAAGCAAGGCCTTGCGCCGCGGCCGCGCGCTGGCGGCTCGCGCACCCGCGGGCTCGGGCTCGCCGCTCGGCCGTTGGCGACAGCGCGCGAAACGACAAGAGCGACGATGGCCGCCGCGTTACCGTTCTGGCAGCTTCCGCCCACGTCAGGCCCTTCTTCCTCTTCTGTCGCTCCCTCATGGCTGCGGTGCGGCCCCGTTCGCGCACAAACGTTGGTGCGGCTACAGTGGAGGAGCTCCTGCCGCTGCCATATTGGGTTTTTTTTTTTTTTTTTTTTTACTGTAAGCGGGTCATGTGACGGGAGGAGGAGACGTCATGTTACTGTACGGGTGACAGCCGCGCCGGGGAGCTCCTGCCATTACAGCCGCTCTCAATAAAAGAAAAAGTGCTGCCACACCTTGGCCAAAAGAATCGAACGCATCATATTAATGTCACAGCCTCTTAAACACGGTTAAATGCACATGGTTCGCGGCGACACTAAACGGACGCCACCAAAATGCGGGGACGTGTGTGGTCGGGGCCAGTGCCGCCGTGAAACATGGCATTCGACTGCATTTTAGGGGCTGCGACATCATCCGTCCGTTTATCTCAAGAAATATGCACAGATATCATAAAATAACGAAGTGGTGCGTTTGTGGTTCAGTATGAAAACAGCCGCATGTACAAACGCAAGAATCTGCTCACGTTTTGGTTGGGTTGCTCTTTGTTAAATATGGTTGCAAGGCAAGAGATTCATAACCTGTATTTAAAAATGTATTACTCATACTTCAGGATAAATTTCTATTTTGGTAAATCACACATATTTTAAGCTTTAATCTGCTGTAAAGTATGGGTGACGTTTATTTACTTGCGCAGAAGTGTATTGTTTGCAGTCCAGTTCAGACCGGAAGTCCGAAACGTGTCGCTTAAATTTGCTTAAAAATATCAATGAATAAAAACGTAACACCCACAAGCAAACTTAATATACTTCTAAACTCCTTTGCTTTGTTGTAATTTTCACTGTGAGTATGAGAAAATGTGCAATAGTTGACTGTTCGGATGTTTCCAATGGAGTTTTTAAAATGATACCTTAGCATATAATCTACTGCTGTATAAAGGTGCAGAATATAAATTAAATTTGTGACTGCGTTCTTGCATGACAAATGCTGCGCTGAAAAATTTGAGTGTAATGCAGTGTCGATCCTCCAGGTGGCCGTGTTGCTCCTACTGCTTCACAGCTTACTGTTGGTTTTTGGCAGCTGTACATGAGCTTAAAACCTGTACATTTAACCGTTTCCCTTGCAGAACCCTTGCAGTAACCATTGCTAATCCACAGTAAGGGGACCGACGGAGAAGACCGAGGGCACATGACAGGGGACGGCAAGGAACAGCCCCATACGTCAGCCCAGGTACATATTTGTCTAAGGCTGAAACAGTGCAAATGCTTTAGGAACAGACTGGACAGAGTGGTTTTGCTTTAAGCACATTTTGCAGCAAAGATGGCAAAATTCTGTACATTTTTTTTTTTTAAATGATGTTGATTTGGGGAACGTAACTGAAAACTCGGCTGGTACGTTTGTGGAAAGGAACTGGCTTTGCCTCTTACTCCCTTTAAAACTTGTGCACGTAAAATCAAACAGGCACACATGGCTTTTCAGTGTTTATTTATTGTTTTTCCGCGCCCTCTTGTTGCACGTAAGTGACTGTTGCTCATTACCATCATCAGTTTACAGAGAAGCAGAATCCATAGCATAAAATGGAAGAAGGGAAAGGAAATAAATAAATAAATAACGTATGCAAATGAAAGAAAAAAGAGAGAACAAACAGGCCACCCCACAAAAGGCATTCTCATCCCAAAAAAGCATCACCATGGAAACAGGACAAGCCGGAGTTCTACTTTGGGCCTTTTCTTTCCTGTGGATTGCAGCGTCATTCATTGTTCACTTTCCATCATTTTGAGTTCACTGCAGGGTGTGGACAAAAAGGTATGTATTTATATATATATATTTTTTAAAAATTAAAATGTAACGACTACCCACAGAAATATGAAAATCCTAGTATTTTACAAAAAAGAACAACATTTTATTGAAATCCAGTATTTACAATGCATTGTGTACAGATTGCTTGCCAGACAGTTCAAATGCTAGTTTACTGTTGTGGGTAGAAGGATCAATTGTCCCCTCTCACCACATGGTTACAACAAATATGCAACATTAACATTTGGAGCAATAATAATGATAATAAGTTGCCTGGACAACAATGGTGTTATGAGAGCAGATAGCGGGTCCAAGGACCCCTGAAGGCTTCCACATGAGTTAGGACACAGTAACACATAGGCAGGGCTTATGAAGTGACAGTATATACAGGCTGTTGCGATCGTTTAAAAACGTCACAATACGCCGAAACATGGCGTTTTTCCATACCTGCTACGCACAGCAAGGCAACTGAACCATGTAAATGCTTTCAAACAAATACGCTCACTAACTTAGAAATGTTCCATTTTCAGCTCATAGCAAAATTTGTTCCATCAAAGCAAAAGATCGTGACAACTTGAAAGCCCTGTCAGATGCTCCTCAGGGTCACTGTGAATTTATGACAGAAGGCTTTTAATACCGAACTATAAAACACATATGTGTTCAATGAAAATAGAACTTGTGAAGCTTCATTGGCCTCAGACCCTCTAGTGATGGTATGCAGTGTTATTTGGACCCCTCTTGTGCCCAGATAGAAAGCATAGCCATCCAGTACTTTTCTCTAAGGTGTGCTGCCATCAGACTACAGGTTTTAACTGTTTAGTCACAGAAAAGCAGGTGAAGATGACCAGAAATAATGAAACTAGGGGGATTTATTAGTGGCTGGGGGAGTCCAAAAGATATACAAAAACTGGTGTACCATATACCAAGATTAACTACATCATACAGAGTATTTAAAGTCTGGAAAGGAAATATTAATGCATGCTACATGGCCAAAAGTATGGATCGACCCCTTCTAAAGACTGAGCTGAGCCATTTCAGCTGCACCCATACAGCATGCAAATACATTCTAAACAATTGTGTGCTTCCAGCTCTTGTGGCCACAGTTTGGGGAAGAAGCTCCTTTCCTGCTCCAGCATGACTGTACCCCCTGTGCACAAAGCGAGCTCCATAAAAACATGGTTTACCCAGGTTGATCTGGAAGAACTTGAATGGCTGCACAGAGCCCTGGCCTCAACCCCACTGAACTCCTTTGGGATGAACTGGAATGCCAGCAGCGAGCCAGGCCTTCTCACCCAACCTCACTGATGCTCTTGTGGCCAAATGGGCACAAATCCCTACAGCTGCGCTGTAAAATCTGGTGGAAAGCCTCACAGAAGAGTGGTCACTGTTATAGCAGCAAGGGGGGGAACAACTCCATATCACTGTCCATGGGTTTGGAATGGGATGTTCAGCAAGCACATATGGGGTGATGCTCAGTTTTCCACATACTTTTCGCCATACAGTGTACATTTTTGGCACAATAAAGTATCTCTAAACAGCTGTCATTAATACTTAATTTCAGCTGTAATAAATAATTGTTTTATTGCGTGTTTACACAATTAGATGTTATGCAAGTCCACAAATTCATATCCGTGTCAGGTTTTTAAATTAACAATAAAGGTGCTCAGAGGATACTTGAAAGTCATCCCAGAGTCACTTTTAAAAGTAAGGGCAGTTTGAGGACAGCATCTTGGACCACACATAGCCATGTTATATAGGTACTTAGAAATGAGAAGACTACATAAGAACAATTCTGGAACAAAAGAATCATAACCATTGTTAAGTTCCACTGAGGAGAAAGAGTGGAAGCACACACTCATACCTTGGACATGGGTGCATTCTGGGGAAAAAACCCCACAAATGGCATCACAGCAAATCTATATCAGTACAGAGAGAATTTGGCATTTGATCTTACGGAATATCGGGAAGTTTGCGCATTGCTGTAGACCCCCCCAGCCTTCGGGGACAACTTCTGTCACTTGCACAACTATTACCGTTTCTCCGTTTCCAGGAAATTTGTGCATCAACAACCAAAAAAGTAAATGACACTGAGAAGGCTGTATGTTTACTGGTGCTCTATCGTTTTATACAATAAACCAAGTTATGTTACACTACATTACCTGCACTCTGCGCTCTGTCTCTCAGCTGCGGCGATAAAACCGAAAATATAACTATAACCAAAACTTAATGGCAACGCTGTGGACTTCTCCAACTTTATGTGAGCCATGTGCCCTGCAGGAGCAGTTGCGATAACATCACACAGCACGCGTGTCCGATAATAAATAATTTAAACACAACTGCTGAGTCTGATTCTTTTCTCATCGTCGCACTTTACTTGTCCTTTATTAATTAATGTAATCCTAACCTCATCTGTTCAGTCTGCAAGCGGGTCATATGTCCACAACTGCTGGTTTGGCCTCCTGGCTTCATTCCACCGAGAGCCATGGTTCACAAGTCACCCTCACAAGGAGTAAGTAAGCATCCTGTTAACAGTACAGTCCCACAGTCTTACTCAGAACATCTTTCACAGCACTGCCACACACTCAAAATGTTGCATACAACATCTATTCTGGCCCCTCGGTCACATTCGTTTAATCTGGGTCCTCAGTCAGGTTATTTATTTATTTATTATTTTAACTTTGAATATTTTACAGTGATACGGGGGTAGGGGACATCTGAACAGCCTGTCATTCATTCATGCTGGAAAAACAAATCTCTAAGTACAATCTTTTACATCTTTTATTTGATTGACTTATTGACTTCAAGGATGACACACAACACAGATACTGAAAAATCGGGATGAAATTCATAAAATAGTATTTACATTAGCAAGTGACTTTAGCATCTTCATTGGAGTCGGATTAAAGTGGGAGGCTGTGAAAAGCCCATTTCTCTATATGCCATTACACAACCTGCCATACATAACAAAAATGTTGAATTTGACCTACTTTTCACCATATGAAGGGGAAAACTGCCATGGGGGGATTCGATACATCAGAAACATCAAACTGCCTCAACACTACGATTTTCTGCTATACTGTGCGTGGCTGTTACATAAGCACCGGTGGTTCAAATGTAAAGCAGCAACAAGAACCGAAAATTTGACTGTTTACGTAGTCCTGCCTGTACAAGTACCACAGTGTTTACTTTTGGTGTAAAAATCATGTCTATTCACCTTCCATGCTATTTATTTTTTCAACCTTAGTTGTCGCTTGTGTAAATGTCTTAATGGCATGTATTAGTGTACCAATTTAAAATTGCAGATTGGCTCTTCTGACATTAAATTTTTTTTTTTTCTCCAAATTAATCGGTGCAAATATGAGGCAGTTTTTACATTTTTCCATACACAAACTTTGACATAATTTTGTGGCTGCAGATACTGTACAGAAAACCTCGTTCCACATTTTTGAGCTGCCTCCACCCATACTGGGGTTGTGTATAGTAGCTAAAATGGGGGTGAGGGGTCAAAGATTAGTGTGGTAGAGTCAACTGTGAGTGAAAGAAGAGAAGAATGTGTGGGGTCGATCTCTCAATGAAATTGTGTTCCGCTAAAATAACAAGGAAAACTGACACAACCCTCTTTCCCATGCCCCGTGTACCTTAGTTCGCCACTGCAGGATTATGGGAAAATATGTTTTCTGAAGCAAGAAAGCCTGGAAAGTCAAGCTCATTCCTCATGTGTTTTGGCTGTTTGGTCTTATGCTCATTTTAATGCAGCTTTCCCATAGAATATCTTTTTATCCTCAATATAACTGGATTCGATATGGGTTGATGTATTGCGTTTAATGCAAATGTTTGAATAATTCAAGGTCTAAAGCATTTAAGTCAAAAAGTATCTGCACGAAACATTAGGGCATTTTAAAACTCTTTATGTTGTCCTACGTTTAATTCTTAAGATGGGAAACCTAATGTACTTCATGGACTTTTTTAACGTGTGTGGCAGTAAAATTGGCTGACGTGGCTATTCAAGTCTTTTCAGGTTCATGGTGCTTTTCCACAGAGTTGGACGTTTAAGCATATAGAGGAACAAGCGCGGGTGCTTCACACGGCCCTTTGCTGAAGCCTTGCACTTTCATCTGCAAAAATGAGATTCAAGAAGCCCCCCCGAGACCACCTTAATGCGCTGCACAAAGGAGGAGGGATGTGGAAACTGGGGTGATGGGGAAGGGTCACTGCAAGCTACAGGGGGCCATGAGCACTCAGGGTTGCTCTTTTTTTCCCCACCAACATCCAGGCAGGACAACATGCTAGTCAGATGGGTACGATCCCTGCGTTAGAAGGCTTTGAAGACCATCTCAGGCCAAAATACAACTGATGGGATGGCAGCTCGGAGATGGAGTTCTTCTGTTGCTCAACAGGTCAAATGTGGAAAGGCTGGAGAGTCTAGATGTGGGGATGAATGCAAATCAAAGGTTTCAAACTCAGATCCCAGTAGGCTGTGGCCTAGCAGGTTCGTGCCGCTTTGAGGGCTCCTCTCCTCCTCAGGGGTGGGGTGTGCTGGCGGCCGCTCCCTGCTCCTGAGGGGGGCACTGGGGCCTTGAAGCAAGGGAGCAGGTGGACGGGGAGGATGAGATCACGCGTGGTGCTTGACACCTATTGGGAGAACAGGGGAGGGTGTGTCTAACACATCGATCGCGAGGGACGCGTAACAGCACAGGGGTGGAGGGGGTGACATGGATAAAGGAAACAACGCTGTTTTCACAGTGTGGTACCGTGTAACTGACACAAAGGACACAGACGGTACAGTTTCCTATCACCTCTACAGCTATAGCACAGATAAGACTATTTTTAAGAGGTTGCTCACATTATTTCTTCTACTAAACACGTTAAGGCCCACAAAAAAGATTGTAATGCAAAAATATGAAATGTACCTGAAGGGTCAAAAGGAATAGAACAGCTGATGCTCCACTAGAATAGTGGAGGTTCACTTATTTGGCTGCATTACTGTGCAGTCTCATTAATTCTCAAAATTGTACTTCTGCAGGAAAAAACTGGGCAATAAAATTGTCTACTTTGGGACAGTCTGTTAGCAGCGGGTGCTACAGGGGTCAGAACCTCTGCTTTGCACTCGACAGATTCCTCATTTGAATCCCAGCTCCTTGGTGTTTTCCCTAAATTCCTTCAGTAAAAATGGCCCAGCTTCACAAATGGGTAAGTCATTGCAAGCAGACAAAGGCAAAGCTAAATAAATATTTCTTAGCAACAAAAAAAATCCAATATAAAATTAAGATGTTTGTCTAGACAAATCGTAATTTTACGACACGGAGAGAAGAGCAAGTAAAACGTGGGCTTTTTCTTTGACTCTTCTAGCTAACTTACACACTGAAAATGGCTATGAAGTTTGGAAGAATTCAGGCCCAGACGTTAAGTTGTCACTCACCAAGACCGGGACTTTCTGACGCGTGCAGCAGCAGCCATCTCCCTGTAGGTGGCGTTGTCCAACAGCAGGCTCCTATTCAGCTGCAGGGCCAAGTCCTGCTCAGAATGTGCCTTGGGAAAATCCAGGTGAAACATGGTGGGTGGCGTCTTGTCCAGCTCCAGCAGCATGATGTTCTCGGCCTACGGGAAGCAGTTGAGGACACTGTTAAGCGCACGGGGTCCACTCAGTTCGGGGCAGGTTGGACAACAGCAACAAGCAGCACTGAGGAGATCCTGGAGGATTTCAGGAACACAGAGTGAGAAGACCTGGCTCTCAGAATGGTCAATAAAATGAAGGAACGTGGGTTAAAGACCACCCCAATGGAAGTCTCAGTCATGTGACCAAGCAGCTGACTGAGCTTTCAGGCCAAACCCCTTAGGTTGCTGCTTGAAATACCGGCCATGCAGTCTGACAGCAGAGCTAAGCTTGAGAAGATGGTGTGGGGCACAACTTGCTGCATTCTCCACCATAAAGACAAACTGAAAAACCCTCTGTTCTTTGACCAGTTTGCCTTCACCCTATATAGCATGTGAGCTGCTCATAACCATCTCACTCCTTATCAGGCACTAGGTTGGTCAAGATACACCCCGGACGAAATGCCAGCCCACTGCAATGCTTGCATCCTCTTCCCAAACATGACTGACTGTACTGTCAGTGCTTGTTTTATTGTACAAAAGGTACAATAGCTCCTTTATCTTTTTTTATTATTATTAGAAGTGCTAGTCCACTGTGTCATCGCATAGTATTGCAAAAAGCACAGTTAATTCCTATTTTTAAAGTAAGCTAATACTTTTATTCTAGACTGGTGGTACAGGCATCCCTCGGTTTATGCACGTAATTTGTTCCTGAACACTGCTTGTATACCGAACATTCGTAAACCTAATTTCTCATTATTTTTTATGGGAAAATTACTGTACTGCGCTGTACCATGAGATCATTTCTCTCTGTGATCGACTATGCAGGTCTGGAGCAGTTCCCGGTTCGAAGGTTGCGCTCCAACATAACATCGGGCTCGGGTGACTAATGCTCTATCAGACAGACTAGAAACCCTCTGGTGATAATCATGCAAGATGCAGTGAACGGAAGAGTCATTAGGAGAATAAAAAAATTCTAAGCTTTCCTATTTTCTTAACACAATAAAACTGTCCTTATGTTTCCTGTTGACTAGAAATTACATATTATGAGAATATTCAAACAAAGGACATCAAGAAAGATGAAATAAACATTTTATGTTGTTTTATTTAGCTAGCGTTTACAGTATTGTAACATTTTCTTAATGTTTGTGTCATATACATTTGGAGAAAATATTGTTTCATTATTGTTTCATTCATTGTTTAAATACAATGCATGGTACTAATGATAGATAGATAGATAGATAGATAGATAGATAGATAGATATGACCTCTTATTATTTCTTTTTTGAGTGTAAATTTTGACTCTGGCTGGGGTACATACCCATGTCAATTTGTAACTTCGAAATCCAAACGTGTGCATATCGAGGGAGGCTATCGATGTTGTTAGGGCATAGCTTTGAAGATTCGTATACTGAAGGATACCTGTATTCAGATCCAGGCCTCATGGTCCAGAGTTAGATCTGATTCAAATGCTAATATTCTGCACTGTATCTGGTTCAGTTTCACAAGTACCTCTATAAAATGCTTCCAGACTCAACGTTTGGCATAACTCTGTCCTGTTCTGTTTAATGTGATTTGAAGTGCACGATGGATTCGGTTAAAACTGTAGCCAAGGGGGAGCAGTTAAGAACTCAGCACACACACAGCACAGCCGGCAGGCCGTGCAGCCCCGACACCCCACAAAGGGATTCATTACTTACCCGGTACCGTGAGGGTGCTCCCATGGCTATGGCATTCCGAGCAAACTGGCTGATGGGTCTCTTGTATCCCACTGCAGAGGCTGGCCTCCTCTTCATCTGCACAAATTTACTGCGGTAACAGAGGAACAAAGGTCTTTGACTTACAACTGTGTCTTCTTACAGTTGAAGTACCAGACAGAGTAGCAGTTAGGGACATGGACCTGCAGGTTGTCGGCTTTACCACACTACTTGTAATTCCGTACCCTGAATTACCCCAGTATAATGCTCAGCTGTATAAATAACCATCCTTTATTGTTTAACTGACACTTTAACAACCAACTTCTGGCTAAAGACTTGATTCTTAAATATTACACATTCTGTAGCCCTGCCTGATGGAAAATTTTCTATTTTATCATGACTATTTATGTTTTATTGTATTATGATTTACTCTTTATTATTACCATTTAGTATATTGTTCTCTTTGTTATGTATTTTATTGTTTTGCCTAATTGTATACTGTGGGGAATACTAGGCAGCTCAGCAAGTAGCGCTGCTGCCTCACAGCACCTGGGCTGGTTGGGAATTTGAATCCAGCTCAGTTAGTGTGGTGTTTCCATGTTCCTGTGTATGTGTGTATTTCCTCTGGGTGCTCCTGTTTCCTCCCACAGTCCCATATATGTACTTCAGGTTAACTGGCCACTCTAAATGGGCCGTATTGTGTATGTAGCCACCCAGTGATGGACTGGCGTTCCATCCAGGGATTCCTTCAAAGCCTGGAGACCACTGATTCCAGGATAGGTTCTGGACCACCATGAAACTGACCAGGATAATGTGGTTGACGATACTGGAGAGTACACATACTTCCTCTTTGCTTTGTTGCACATCCTAAGATACTGTCTGCTGCTAGAATTGAGGGTGTTCTAGAAATAAATCACCTCTGTTGTAAATTCCACTGGGAATTCAATTCAGTTCAACTGGGATTCAATGCTGACTTTGCATGGCCTTTGTTTTAGGGTAGAAAAGTGAATTTGGGGTATATAAAAAGACAGAGAAGAGGTGTGCAGTCCATGAAGGACAACATGCAAGGAGATTCTGCAGACTGTAATAATACTTTTTTGGGGGGACTTTTGTATCTCCTCATTGACCCGTGGAAGTTGAAAAGTGCCAACATGCAAAGTAACGTCTGACTCCTAGGCAACCACTAGCATGGTTTTGAAGGCAAGGAGGAACAGAAGTGGTTTGCCAATGCCTTGTTCCACCATATTTTTGTCCTTAGAGGGGTGCAAACAGAGGAAAACATGTGAACTCCACATACCCCTGAGACGAACTTGAACTCCACCTCAGGCAAGCAGCCCAGGTGTTGTGAGACACCCCGCTGCACCATGCCATCCCCCCATTGCCCCATAAGAACTATGAATAGCCTCAAAATTGTCTTGGATTTATTCAAAAGATGCTATTTAATAGCTTGCACCCAAGTGTATGTATAATAATAAATTACAATGTTACTGTAATATATTTTTCCACTTTAACACAAGCATTCACTGTGGGGTAATGTAGTACTTTAAACCCCAGGTTATGCATAGAGGAAATACATTCCAACCAATCACAGGCCTTAGGGATGTACAGTAATAACAGGCAGGTCGAAAAGGTCACTGACTTACAATATCAGCTGTAACTTGACTGTCCTGCTGTGCTAAACAGCTTGAATGAAATATGACCTTTGAAACCTTTCGTTGACTGGGATATTGACGCTCTAGAAGCTCAAGATGTTAAGGTTGTTTCAAAGGTTATTTCAAAGTTTTCATTTACTGCTAACCCAGGGTGCGCACACCAGCGTTGCAGGCACCCGCCTCCACACACTTCAAATGCCACCATTTCAGCATCACGCAACATCTTTGCTCAGTGGAAACATAACAAAGTGGCCATGATCAGCTTGAGTGACTCCTCTGAATATTGGAGCAACAAACTGAAAAGGTGGGGCCCTGGTGTCACGTGACCGTGCCGACAAGTTGCCTTGGGGACGCGTGACACCGGCTCACCGGAGTATGGGGCCAAGTGGCATCTAACCAGGACAAAGGCCCTTTATTCAGCAAGCCGCAAGTTGCAGCCATCCTCAGAAACACAGAATAAGCATAAAACCAAATGAAGGCAGCAACAAAGATTTATTCTGTATAAAATTTATATTGCTGCCATTTTGTGCGACCCCATATAGTTTACTGCTAAAGGTCGACACGCAAATAACTTGCATAATTTAACCAACTGTACTTGACACAAGAACTTGCAATAATTTAATTTTCACCCTTACTCCAGCTGTGAATTTTTAATATATCATTAACAGGAGTAGAACCTTGGGTCTGCCAAAATGTTTTAAAATTTTCATTCCCAAAAGGCCAGACTGCGTTCATGCAAGTGACAAGCGGGGCAGGGCCACTCCGGGGAAACCGGTGACCTTCAGTTTGCGCAGCAGCATCCTTAATCGCGATGCCACCTGCTGCTCAGCATTTCTCGGTGGTGCTGCTGTGTTGTGCCAACGAAATAATTGCAAACCGGGAGATTTAATGAACAGAAATATGTCCACAATGTTGACACACATGTATTAAATATTGGTTAATTTAACCACCCAGATGGGTCTCCTGACATTCCAAATGTGGGCCAGGCTGGGGGTTTACTGCCAGGTTCTGCCTCCTGTGGGGGCCTGACCTTTATTTGGACCGAATGACATGCCTCCACACAAGTGTTGTGGAGCTCTGTGCAGACACCACATCACAGTTCAGTGGCCCTGCTGTGCCCAAGTATGTTTTATCATTTTCATGTTCATTGCCTACCAAGGATTAGAACTGCAAATGCACCGCTACCTTAACAGACACCTGGGAAAGTCACCTAGTTGCTTGACTTGGTGACTCTGAATATTTATATTTTATGCTGTATGAGCTGCAGTCATGTAACTGGGTTTCAGTGCAACAGCAAAATAAAGTGAACTGGTTAAAGAGTTTTAACTGCACTGCCATAGGATTCAAAATCATGCCTAACAAGATACAGAACCCAAAAAAACCCCCTCAATCTTATAAATATGTGACATAACTTCGACTGAGACCTCGAGAGGCACGGAACTATTGAAACAAAAGTATGCTGCTTTTAAACTGGCATTTTCCATTCTACCCACAACCCACTCCTCCCAGAGAACACAGTGATTTACTGCATGAGCTGGCCAGTTTATTACAGAATATTACAATTGCACAAATGCTACTCACTTCTCAGCAGGTACCAGGGGCTGGAATTTCCACTGGTCCTCCTCGCTGTCAAAAACAAGCCTGTTCATGATTTTGTTCTTCTCCTCAGGAGGTATAAAGTTCTCAATGATCAAGTACCTACAGGAGATAATAAGAAAGGATAGTCAACCCCTGAATTAACATGAAATAACATTAAGCTATGGCTCATGTGTTTTGGTTCAGGCTAAGTTCTCCAGATGAATGTGTCTTGAGATGGTAGTGCAACTGACCTGTCCTTGCCTGATTTGAAATGCATTTATGGTTAAAGCATGCATTTTATAAAACAGCATTGTTGATATCATTCATCTGGTGTAAAATATCTATTCAGTGAGGATGGACAGTATGTGTCAGCATTTTCACAGGTAAAGGAAGAGCATTATAAAGGACCAGGAGTGCCATATAAAAAACAAAGAGTAATCCATTAACTGTTAAAGTGAAAAAGAAAAACTTGGCGTGATGCAGTGGCTTTACTGTCTTGGCTGCAGGGAATGGTCACATGGGGTGAGTTCTCACTTGAACTTTAGCTCCCTGGTCAGCTCATTCTGGGTTTGTTCCAGCTCTTGCCTGGCCCTCACATGCTCGTCATTTGCGTCCTGGATCTCCGCCTTCACTGACTGCAGCTTTGCAAACAACTGCGCAGAGAAGGGAGAATAGGGAGAGCTGCATTGTCCTGCTTATGAAAGCACTGGCCTTGGGGGAAGAGCGCAGGGGAGGGGGTGCTGGTCAAGGGGGGGGGGGGTTTCCAAGCAGCCGTCTCCTAGCAACAGCTCAGTAACCTGCGCCAATACATCGTCTCCAATGCCCAGTGCTGCCCTTCCCCGCACAGCCGCTGTTTTGCTACCGCCTTGGAAACGACCATCTCCATCACCGGCTGATTCAATGTTTTTCAGACCACTCGAACATTAAACTCCTTTTCTCAAAACATCCAATGCGATCATTCAACTGATGCTAATTCCACAAAATATGACTACAGCTGAATGATGGATGGATTTCACAACCATCAAATTTTCAGCATTTCAAGTACCACAGAGCACCAACACAAGCCTGTAGCTATGTGTTCAATGATGGGGCATTTCTACACAATTTTACTAAAGGGCTTCACCAACGCATATGAACTCTTACTCTTAGCAGTGTAAAATAATAGCATAATAATGCATAAATATACTAGGTTTTTACACATATTTTGACAGCAGCATCGTATATCCTCGATTTAGCAGACTAACTGAGGAAAGGGAGTCTGGAATTGACGTCCCCTAAATTAAAAATGTCGATAAACACATTTCTATTTAAAACTGAGAGTCTGTGAAATAACAAATAGTATATTTTGAAGTGTATTTTAAACATAATAGCAAGATGGTTAAGGGGATGTGCAGAAGTACTGGCATATCAGCTGGAAAAGGATTTGCTCTGTTGCTTCACATCACCGTAAGGGTCATTTAACAACATCACTTCAACAGGACGTGTAAGACTTTGGCAGAGTTTAGAGAACGCTAATGTGAGTGGTGGACGTGTTCTTCCGAATTCAATTCAGGCATAAAATTTGTTCTCCAGATACCACCTTCTTAATCCTCTCTGTTCTAAAACACTGAAAAGAAGTCATATAGCAATAACGCGGTGTGAAGAAATGGACCCAAACAAATCGACTGCTCAACGAATTTGGGAACTGGGTAGAAAAAGGGACCTGATCAGACCAAGCACTGCATTTCACCTGATCTTTGGAGATGAGTTCAGCCTCATATGAGATCTGTTCCTCTATTCTTGTGGCCCTCATGTTGAACTTCTCATAGTGTATTATTCCTGTCAGTCAGTTTCCTCACAGCTCAAATCGGGGATAACACGCAAGCAGAATGTCAGGACTCCGGCTTGCATGTAGACTTTTTGGTTACCGCAAGGGCTTGTGCTCCTGTTTACTTCTGTGTGCTTCTTGCCCTGCCTTCCCCTCCTGATCACCATTATTACCCTCATTATTGCCTCCTGTGTTCCCCAATAGCCTGTCTTGGTACTTTGTTTTGTTAAGTATTTAAGTCCTGTGTTTGTGTCGCTTCTCTATCAGATTGTGACCGTGTTTTCTTGTGCCTGTTCCACGATGGTGGTCTCTGTTTGTTTCACTGGTTTTGCCTGCCAAGCTGGATTGTTTTCTGCCTGTTTCTCTGTATTTTTGACCCTGTGCCTCTTGATCTGTTTTCGGCACAAAGTTTTGGATTGTTTGCTGTCTCCCTGTAATACATCTCCTTCCCTTTATTAAGTCTGCGACTGGGTCCTGACCTGTAAACCCTGACACAGAAAAGTAAACCTCTCTGAATTCACAGCTGATACTTGTCGAGAAACCTGCTGGCATAGGTCAGGCATCCATTGTGGCTACAGCTGATAGCATTCAAAATATGGAGTGAAAGCACATGCTTGTAGTGCACACACATTGCAGGGAGTTTAGAACCACCAATTATACTGAAGCAAGCCCACAGGAACATGAGAATGCGCAAGCGCCATACAGACCGAACCTGGGTCAAACCAGGGTTGATTTAGGTAAATCTAATACCACTACTGATACGTTTAGCAGACACTTTTCTCCAAAGTGACTTACAGTAATTCACCCTTTCATACAGCCAGGTAAGTTTTACTGCAGCGATTCAGGGTAACTACCTTGTTCATGGGTTCTACAACAGAAACACACGGTTCAGACATTTGTTAGCAATGCAACACAAGGTCTCTATGCAGGGGATGAGCCGTGGTGCTGGGGACTTTACTTCTGAGATTCATATGAAACACATAGTGCCAACAAAAAGACTAGTGCTTTAAAGGGGATCCTACTACCTATCTAACCTTCATCCCAAGCCTCGTTTTACCTCATACTAACCTGAAAATACCATGGCAACCCCACAGTCAACCCACAGCAAGCCTATCTAGTCCCTATGCAATGGTTTGTATCTCCTTAATACCGATGTTAGCGAACTACAAATCCATGCATAGTGAAGTGATGGTGCACTGTGTCAAGTGGGCACCTTCCTTCACAGGTGTATCATCGTGTTTCACAAACATCTTCTGGCCAAATTATCAAAACGTCTCTATCCTGGGTTGTCCCCCATCTCACTCTCACACGCTATGCTTCCTGGGTAGACTTCAGAGCCTTGTGACCCTGCACTGGAAAGGCGGGACTTGATGATAAATTAATTATGATGAATGCATGAAAGGCATTCCGAAGACAACCAAAAAATAATATTTTTGCACTACAAGATACACTGGTACTGTCACTGATATGCATACAATTTTTTTTTTGCCAGTTTTAGGGACTTCAGGAGACAGTTTTCATCCAGGAATCTATTTCTTATACATAAGACACATATAAATGATTAAATAATTCAACTCAGCAATTCAACAGGAATTCAGCCAGCAAGGTGATTTTGTGGAATGAACCACCCAGTCATGAGTGAAAAGGCTGCAGTCTGTGTTGTTCCCCAAAAAATCAGAAAATCCTAAAGACTAAGTGGTGAGAAGCTGCAGTGTTGCTCACCTTCTTGAACTTCTTGGTCTTGAGCTCCACCTCCTGCTGCAGGGAGGAAAAGGTCTCCCTCAGTTCCAGCGTCTCCTCGTCCTGAATCAACATCTGCTGCTGCATCTCTCTCTCCCGGCGTGTCTGCAAAGAGAACGGCAAACATCTTTCAACCAAGAGGTACTTTGAGTCTAAAACCTAGCTTTCAAGCACATCATCAACTTGTGGGCCTTATTCAAGACCTTCTGCTCCCATGTTCAGCTTCCAGCAATGAAATTTACAATTTGTTACTTGTCCTTTCAGGAAAATTTATAGTACTATGCCCAACTTCTGAGTATTTCAGTTTAACGGCGCCTTATTGATACTGCGGGGATCGCATACACAGTGGTGTGAAAAAGTATTTGCCCCCTCTGTTTTTGACATTAACTCTGATCAAGTTTGGTCGCCACTTGTAGTCGTATATAAATGGAACGTATTTTTTTTATGTCATTTCCTTGGTGTAGATAATAATGAAATGTAGACTCATGTGATCGCATGTGTAATTGTAGTAAGAATATCATCAGGGTTAAATTTTAACCATTATAAGTGATTAAAAGAGCAGTCAGTGAGAACTTTCCTCCATTTAAGCAGACTAAATGAGTGATTTTAAGACTGAAGACACCTGTGGTACCAGTTAAAGAAGAGTCTGCTTTAAGTATCACTAGAATACAGTTATTTCTTATGACTCCTAATGGGTATCATTAATACTTTTCAAGCTGTTTTAGAATGTCTTTGTACAGAGCAAGAATTCAAGAATTCAGTTCTTTTCACAGCTTTTTTGTTTTGTTCTACTGCAAACCAAAGAAATGCATGCATGCATGAGAAAAGATATTTTAATTTTAACACTTTTCAAGAAGAAAAAGTGTATTATTTTTATAAAATTCAAGAGTACCAATACAATGACTTTTAGCCACATGTGTAGGACTGTACTAAATACAACCACTTTTACGGTAAAACAGTTTGGTGATTGTACAATGTCTCACTACTTTTTACCTTTCAAACTGGTATACCTTTCTGACCTGGGCAGCACCGGGTAACTCAGCTTTGGGAAACTTGGAGCAGTGGCTTTAACCACACAGTTCACTACTATGTGAAGTGCCAGATTTGACTGCAGGTACAGTTCTAGAGATGCAGTAAAATTGTGTGCTTCCTTTAAACAAAAGACAATATATGACCCAAATATGTGGGATTCAAAAAGTATTTTTACTTTTTATTGTGAGTAAAAATAACAGAAGCTATAGGTATCTCTGGAAAACACTAAATACATAACAGCCAACTGACACTGATTCTAGGAAACGGGAGCATGAACACCAATTTGCATTTTGCTTAATCATATCAAGTCAAAACATCCCTCTCAATTTCTACATCTTACCTTTTTTTTTTACATATATACTGTACATACCTTTATATACTGTATATAATTATAATTTTATATATCCTGACATGATATTGGGCATAAAGCATGAGACAACCAACTAGTTCTGCTCTTTTCAAGTGAATAATTATATTCAAAACTGCTTAACTGTTTTCCGGTTATGTACCTTGGGGAATGATTTGGAAAATGACAGCGGTTTCTTCTGCTATGGTAAATAAACCATCAGCTGCATGACTCACATGGGTGTGGGTGGATACTAATCAGCGTAAAACCGCATTCCGCTAAAGAGAGACACCACTGTAAGCACAGTGAGCTGCAGAAACTGAAGGCACCATTCCATAGTAGTGTTATTACGGCTCAGTAAGTCTGGGCCAAAATAACTCTTGCCAGAGCCTGGAGGCCAAATTACGCAACAACAATGTTTCGGGCCCTCATTACCTCACATCGTAATTCTTACTGTAATGAGTAAAAGTTAAATAAAAAGGTCTATGTTCGATATGGGTGCACATACTCCAGAAGTGCACAGCTGAAGAGTCACCTGGGAACAAGAATCTATGTTCTCTTTGTGTACAGGAGCTTAAAAACAGAAGCAGAAGTGCACATGGGGAAGGAGGAGGAGAGGGAGGCTCTATTTCTGTACGCTGTGATGACTGTTGTACTTCCCGCAGTGCTGAAGTACAGTTCACACCATCAGACACCCATCACTTTAAGCAGAAGGTCCTCACCTGCTCTGCAATCTCCTGTCTCTTAAGCTCCAGCATCTTCTGCTGCTCGTTGGTGTGGTCGATGATGTTCTTGCCTCCAACCAGCAGCTTGCTCTCCATGGCCTGCGTAGAGTGGAGGAGACAAAGGTGGGGATGATTCATTGCCGTCACCACAGCTTCAGATTCAGATTAATAGTCCCCTCCAGCTATAGCCACGATGAAGGCCTGACTTACGCCAGCAGCTGAATTAGTTTCCTTTCCCATATGAAATGAATGGAGCTCTACCATAGGACCATCTCATGTCTGCTGGACTGCCTTCAACAGATGCTCAATGCTGTTGTCACTTATTACAAGGTGCTAAATTGACCTTTCAAGGCAGCTCATCTTGACAGTAGAGCAGAAGCCTCAAAGGGCCTTGAGTCCATGAATGTGCTCTCTCCTTTCCCTGAGGGGTTTGTGCTAATTATTCACATTAATTTGTTTTTATTGAGCAAATATCCATTAAATATGAATCAAGACTGAGGGTTTTCCTCCTTCAGAAGAAAAGAGAAATGATGGACACTTCACTTCCCATTGCTCTTTATAGCTCGTTCCAATACAGATATTTTATCTTTTGAATTATTATTTAAGAAATTATTTTACCCTTATGAAACATCCTCATTCTCATGCTTCATTTTTTTCATACACATCTATACAATAATTTATATTTAGAATAGAATAGAACAGAATAAACCTTTATTATCCCACGAATGAGAAATTTAGGTGTTACAGAGCTCTTATCACAAAAGGAATATAGGAGAAGAACAAGTAAGTTAGTAAGAAGGACAAGGACAAATAAGTTAGTAATCTATATACACAAAATAACCCTATATACATAAATAAGTTATAAATAAATAAATTAACCAATTTGGACTGCGTTGTGCAGTCTGACAGCTGCTGGTAAGAATGACCTGCGGTAGCACTCCTTCCTACACTGTGGATGTAAGAGTCTGCTGCTGAACGAGCTACTCAGTGCTCGTACAGACTCATGTAGGGGGTGGGAGGTGTTGTCCATGATGGATGTCAGCTTGGACAACATCCTCTCCTGCTCAGCCTGCTCGATGGACTTCACAGATTTCTTTCTATATATTGGATTTGCTTATTTACAGATTGAAAGTTGTAATTTACGCATACATCTAGAAAGGTTTGGTAAAAGTTTAACGCTAGTGCCCATCGTGACTTTGACCTTGGAATAAATAAAACTGTACAGATACAGTCGACTGGATTCTAAACAAGGTCGCTATTTTATTGGCTGAAATTCAGGGTTCAGTTCATAGTTTGGTTTAATTCAGGACCTAAAGGCTTATTTATAGGCAATGATGGGAAAGATTCCTCATCCCGCCATGTGCAGTTTGTCCAAAATTCAGAGTCAGGTCAGCTGTCATTTGGGAGAAATCCTTGTGCATAAACCATTCTTATGCTTCTGTGCAAGACAACATTATTTTGCTCAGTTTGCCAGCTTAGATTTTTTTTTTTGACCGCGACAAATTATGAAAGTGCAGGTCGAAATGTGTTTGTTGCTCACAAAAATCGGGCGAAAGGTATTTCATAAAAATGAGAAAGAAACGGCTTGACGCCCGTGGCAAAAATCACAGTAAAAATCAATAAGAGAGCCGTAACTCCAATATTTCAACGCCATCGCTGCCACGCTCGTTTTGTGATTTCTGGTAGGAAGAGGTCCTCTCTGGCCTTGGGGTTTCCGGCAGGTGTCTGGGGATTAGGAGGGCAGCTGGAGTAAATGACGTAACCCGACTTTGAATGGAATTATCCACAGGGGTTTGTCGCAGTTCAGTGCTGAAGTTCACTCAGGCTGGGGGGGGTAATGCTATTACCAGCACCACAGCTAGTTAACCCCTTCTTATAGCTTATGCAAGCCTCACAGGAAAAGGAAACAGTCGTTCATTTGGAAAGCCCGCGCCCTCCCACCCATCTCTTCCTCTCCGGTGGAGGATGCTAATTCCCTTCCTCTCCCTGCAACAACTGGGATCTGCTGGCTGCGCTCCTATTTTTTTCTTTCCTCGGTGTTAGCAGCCCTGTACATCTTGGAATGCAAGATGCATGAATATAGATACAGAACGTAAGAAATTGACACTTTGCATTATGCTCCTTTTAAAAGAAATTGATGCATTTCTTAATTTTCATATTTTCTCTTCTATTATTTCAGACACATAACATGAATCTGGAAAGTCATTACGACCGTACCTGTATCATGATAAAGAAATCTGCCTGATAGTGTCCACTGCAGCTGAAACTGTATAGTAAAACAGTTACAAGACACAGGATGATTCAAAAAGAACTGAACACTTTCAAACATTTATTACTCAGTACGAACATTTGCACCAAATTGTAGTTACCCTTAAATATTTTCCAGATTTTGGTGCTTGAAACTTCAGACTACATGGTCATGGTCAGCTGCTGAGTAACAAATTTATGAAAGTGTTGAGTCCTTTTTAAATCATCCTGCATGATATAAATCCTAGAAATACTTATATACATATATGAACGTACATATAAAGGTATATATTCATACCTAGGTATACAGTAACTGTGTGGCAATTACCAGATACAAATATTTACAGCATTTTGTACCATTCTATAGCTACAATGCAAAATTAATCCTATACAATAATTTACAAATACAAGCATTTCCAGCATTCTGAGCCTAAATAATAAATTCCCCAACAGACTTGGGTTAAGTTGGCAAAAACCTCACAAATGACATGTGAAATGTCACTGCAGTCCACAGCTTGGGAGCAGGGAGGTGGGTTCAAATCCCACCAGAGGGGCCCTCAGGCTCATAACTGCACTGTAATCTGTTTTTGCTTCAGATGCTAATTTCCAACTCGATTACTTTGACAGCTGCTCTTTGGAAGCCACTGTACTGTATTTATAGCTATAAAATGTGGATTTAAAAAAAACAGTATTGCTAAGGTTTTGTATAGACCAGCCCCTGCTGACAGGCGACAGAAATGACCAAAATATAACAGCAAAACAGCCTCTTAGAAACACCCGTACCGATTAAACCTTTCATTTCACCTTATTGGACCCACAGCGCTCATGGTTTAAAAAAACCCCTTTAGTTTAAACCTGTGTGAATGATGCTACTTTAATCTAAAGTACTTAAAAAGAAATGGTAAATGGCATATGCTAACTGCAGGTAGCATTCAACATTAAACAGAAAAATGTCTAGCAAAAACATACATATATAAATTTTTAAAAAATTACAGATATTTACATGTACATTTTGTTTACATAAAACTTTTTTTTTTTAATCTAAAATAGGTTTAATAAAATCATAAATATAGCAAATGAGGTTCTGTAAAGGCAGGGAATTCAAAGGCCTGGGAGCATCGTGAACAGCGGCTTTCAGCACGGTGACAAAAGGCAAAATAAACAAGAGGAGCTGAATGTTCCTGTTCTGTGTCAAGAAGAAAGAGAAACTAAATTACCTAGGATGAAAATACACAGAAAAATTGCTGAGCTTTGCTGGCACATTTGGGGTTTCTACTAACTTAATAGTAATACGATCTTCTGACAGTGGACCTGTGCTGCTTGTTGTTGTGTTTTAAAACACAACGCAGCCGAATTAGTACATCATTTTACTTTTGATGTGGAAAAAATGTCAATAAAAGAAAAAATAAAAATACAAAAATAGAATAATCTATTATTTGTCTTAGTATTATCCATTAGTTGCTGCTCTATGTACACTGTGACCTATTTGTACAGAATAGCATTCTGATCAGAAACAGGAGGAGTCAAACTAGAAAAATTCAGGCTACAAGGCAGCCACCGCGCAACCTGCTGACCCCCACATCCGTACACACCCACAGGTTTGGATGTGACTGAGTTGTGTGCCGCATTTTAAAACATTCATTGTGCAGTGGGTCAGTGCATAGCTGCCAAGTGCTGGGTCCTCGACACGGTGGGCATCAGTCAGCAGAAGGCAGCTGAATCCACAGCAGGGTCTACATTCTTATACCCAGACACCACGTCACCCCAAACCGTCTTACTTCTTATTGCTTGAGCCAACAGACCTTTTTTTCCGTGATGGGTTGTATTTTATAGTCATGCAATACAATGTTGGTAAACCCAACATGTCTGCCCGCCCATTTCTACATAATTAATAAGCACAATGAAAAACTGAAAGTGATTCTCCTGAACAAACAAACAAACAAACAAACAACCATGTTTATATTGCAGAAGCCAGACATAACAACAGATTGGACCAGTAAAATAAATATGATCAGAATACACACTACCCCCCTTAAGCCTCTTGAAATATTTTCCAAGCAAATGTTACAGCTTCCAACATCTCATTCTTAGGTTTTTACAGTTTCAAGTAAATAAAGCCCTATCCTCCAACTTGGACATAAGTTATACTAGATATACGTTCTGATAATATGAAATAAATGTCTCTTCTTGCTGAAAAATTGCCATTACAGCTCTTTGTGAGCAAATATTTGTTTGGTTTATATATTACATTGGCAAGTTTTCATTTTTACATATTAATAAGTAATCTTGGTAGACTGATGCACAGCAGACAATTGAATTGTAGTAATATTAATGAATATTAGTTATGCACATTGTTTTATGTTAAATTAGACTGCACACAGAATGACAGCCATTGATCCAGCAAAGCCTACACTGTGTAAGATGAAAAGCAAAATTGAAGGCCTTTGTCTGTGAGGTACAGATAACTCATCCGTTAGCCTGGTAGGAGCAGAAAGGGTAATATTTCTGCTTGTTTTATCTTTCTACGTTTAAATTCCAGCATAAGAGGACTCCAGAGAAGTCAAAGAAATGCAAGGAATTTTTCCCACTCCAGCATTTCTGCAACCAAAGGATGATGGCAAATAAAAATAACAGAATGACCTCATGAATTCAGTGAGCCATAAATAGGTCACAGCATTGACCTGCATGGTGTCTGTGATCGATGCCGTCTCTATGGCTTTAATATCGATCCAGCAAAGGGTTCGCTCCCACAAATCAATCGCAAGGGCCTCGGTGGTAAAATATTCACGAGGATGCTGACAAAGGGAAAGCGGAACAGTAGAGGGGCTGCAACTCGATCACGATCGGGCCTCATGCTTCCTCCGGGGCACCAAATCCATGCTGCTCACCTAGGGGGGAAAGGGGGCAGAGCTGCAACTGCTTCCGAATAAACCTAATGTCTGTATTGGACGGATGAAGAGAACGACTGCGGAGCACAGATATTCATGTTCTCAATCTGTTTGTTTGTTTGTTTGTTTCTACCTTCAGGAATCAAAAACCATTTATAGCCGTAAACCCTTACAGAGCAGGTATACAAGTGAGGATAAAATGACGTTCCTCCGGCCCATGGTGCACAGAATAGCCAGTAAGAAAAATTTGGGAAATAAATAAAAAGGTAATACAGATATAGATAAATTATAAATTCAAAATTCTACATTTTAAGAGACAAATATAAATGTATAAACATACGAAATATAAATTTCAACATAGATGTACTAATTCTTCCTTAGCTTGACTCTAAGAAACAGTCTGGCTATGTAGCTAGATATGTTTTCATGCTCCACACTCCAGCGTGCTACAGAAGGCCCCATCCCACCTTGCGATTACCCCATTTTTATTACCTTGTTGCACCCCTAAGCACCACCCTGCGCTCTGCCCCTACAATCGAATTAAGAGCAAAGAATCAGGTTTGCTCCATATCCTGCGATTTGTTGCTGTCTCTGTCTAGGAGATGGAAAACCTCGTTGTCCGTCGCCAAACAAAGTTACACCGTCACTGATCTCTGCTGTTGGGGAGCCCTGCTGGAGGCAAATAAGATTTGAGCTCAAGTGACTCTTGAGCCTGGACATAATAAGTCGGTGTCCATTAAGCCATCCTTCTGCACTTTACAGCTAGTTGCTGGAAATCTCACTGGGACCATTACAGGCACGAACCATGGGAGTCAGTGAAGGGACAGTAAGATTGCAAGCAAAAAAAAAAGCTTTTACTGTATATAGTCAGACAAATTGTAACCATAGTGACCACTTGCATGGCTTCCCTGGTAACGGAGGGTCGGATGCAATTTACTATTGTCTTCTGCACGTCTTGAGGCTGCAAAGATGGGGAAAGCAGGCGAGCCCTGCTGATCCTGAGCTGAATTCCAACCTACATCCAACCGTGCAGCCTAGGAGATACAAGGCACTAGCTTCACCCACTGGGCCATAGATCTGTGTGCGTGCGGTCATATTTCATCAACCACTTGTGCACCATTGTGGTGGTTCAGAGTCTATCCAGCATACATAGGGTTCAGTCTGGATGGGACACAAATCTCTGAAAGTCCAGTCGCACATATTCACACATTAAGGACAACTTCAAGTGCCCAGTCCACCTGAAACACTGATTTTAAGAACAGGCTAAATCCACACACTGTGCATGAGCACCAGTACGACCCACCGCATCGCCGTGCCACACCAAGTCATATTTTCTGCATCATTATTTATTTTAACCACTGAAAAAATTCAAGGTATTTACGATGTGCAATAAAAAATGTGAACCGGATCTTTGTGGCTGACATTACTTTCTGTCCCCAAGATGTGTGGCAACCTCGGAACTAAATGACTTTGAAAGGCATTGTGTTGTTGCAATCCCAGTGGCATCGGTTTATTGAAATGGTGACCGATGGTCACGCGGGGCTCTGCCTACCCAGAGAGACAGTCCACAAATCTTAGTCTCTCCAGCCTCTGCCTTCCTCCCCCGACCATCACACCGAAACTACAGTGATACAAGCAGGCCGAGCGGAGACTACAGACCTATAAAGGGCGCTTTGTTTGCCACCCCCCCCCCCCATCGCAGTGTTTCACACCCAGACAATGCAGTTCCCTTCCTGACGTTAACATGACAAATTATTGTCACCGAAGTGTCTCTGTCTGGGGGGTGGGAGAACCTTGGCGGCAGATGGCCAGACTGGTCAGGAGGGAGGGAAGATCTCACTACTGCTATACTCACTCTGTCCACAGAGTAAACACCGCATACGTGCAAATCCTGCACATGAGCTCGGGCATCTTTCACAGCCGCAGGAGTGATGGGTGTGTACCCATACCACTGTTCTCCACATGCACCCTGTCTTATGCACACCATCAAGCTCATTTCTACTGCTCTCCCCCCCGTATTCCTGGGAATATGATCCTCGGAGGCTTTCAAAGTAGGCATTGGCTTTCCAAATTAAATTTCTCTCTAACCGTGAGGTACATTTCAGTTTATGAAAGCCTTGAAAGTACTGGGACTGGAAATAATAAACAGTCTGATATTCAGCAGACGAACGCCGAAACACGCTTTCACATGTTTATATCCAAATTAACATTAATGTTATGCTCCGTTTAGTCTCCGATGTTGCCCTTTCTGAAGCAGGAACTGTACTTTGCTCCTTTTCTTTGTTAAAGCTCTCACAGTACTGAGCATACAGTAACCACATGGTATCCTTAAGCTTCTGTGCACCGTTGGCACAGGAAGACAGAAAGGATGCGTTGCGCATGTAGGAACAGCACGAGGGATATACAGCTCGTATCAGATCAAGATTTACGTACACATCTGCCGAGGGGCCTTTTTGTCAGCAAGGCTCGGAGGAATTTATATTATATTTATATTAGAACCCGTCTGGTTCACCCGTCTCTGGTGCTTTTTGTTGTTGTAGGTTTAGTCTGTAGTTGTGGGTCTGGTTGCTGTGTGCTGTTGGTTTGGCTGCTGTGTCATATCCCCCCGCCAATCCCTGATGTATATCCATCCTGATGTATATCCATTTCCCCACATACCTATCCCTATTTACTAACTGTTTGTTCTGCTCTTTATTTATTAATACTAAATTAATAATATTTATTAATTAATAATATTAATTAATAATATTTATTATTATTTATTGTTCTCCTGTCCCGACTATACGTATTTATGTCCATATTTGCACTGAGGATGCCTGGAAACAAAACTTTTCATGGGGACAACACTGCTATGCTGTGTTGTTCACCCATGACAAATAAACCTTTGAATCTTGAATCTAGAGATCCACGGTAGGACCGAATGGTAAATTGTTTCAGAACGAGACCCAACCAGACCAAGCCAGGGCCTCCACGGGTCGGATCAACAAATCTTTAGCACAAACCAACAAGCAAGTGCTGAAATCTATGTGCAACTGGTTTTCAGCACTAATAGCAGCACGAACGGGTGGGGAGCGGCTTTTTGTGCAACAAGAAGAATGCCCTCGAATGAGAGAGATGCGATGAAATACTCACCCTTTGCCTTTTTATGAGGACAACTCAGTTAGCCTATAAAGCACAATTTGTTATCTTTGCTTAAACATAGTTTAGCTGCATTATCCTTAAAAAGCATTCATCTGTGCAATATATCCCATTCAACTAAAACAGTCTCAGTAAAATGCAGAAAAGGTGTTTGGCCAAAATATATATTCATGAAATGTATTTATAACATGAAATATGAATCCCACCATTCAAACTGCTGTACCAGAGGGTTAAAGGCAGTTTGTTGGCTGGGTTCCTCATGTACATCTTACGGGTGCCTTATTATGAGCAAGTATGCATCTTTTTATATCTTTCCTCTTTTTTCATATCACTGACAGGAATTTTTAATCCTCCCACTGCATTCACCTTAGTCATAATGGTATTCCATGCAGCATTTTTACATGTAAGCAGCTTGTTGGATTCTGTGCGATGTGTGACTCTACTTTCCTTTGTGCTGCCACGCTGCTTCCCGAAAAAGTGAAAAACATGGGCTTATATTGTGCCACTCAAGTTCAACTCAAAAAACTGCCGACCATGTTGATTTGTATGTACATTCCGAGCAGATAAACTGCAAAACTGGACACCCTTGTCAGCACTGTCTAGAATGCTCGAACTTCAAGCTGAGTTGTGCTTCCCACAGTAGGTAGGGGCTTGTGTCTCAAAGTCAAGGCTCAATTCCTCACAAAGAAGAATTCTAGAACTTGCATATTTCCCCCATAACTCGGTATGTTTAGCACGTAGCCGGACAAATCTCGGGGTCTAACCCAACATGTGGTTCACCTGTCCGCTCAAGAGCACCAGAGTACATTTGGTTCATTAGTACAGCAAACTGTCCAGGGAAAAACCAAGCACTTGACTGAGCAAATCTGAGGCAAAGAATCAAACATCCCATCAAGGTGCATTCAACTGGTTTGGTAGATAAACCATGAAACTGTCTTTGTCAATAATACACCATAGTTTCACCAACTCCACTTATAGATTCAGACAACTTTATTCTTCCATAAAACTGAATTCAGTCATCCATCCCTTATGAGTAACTGCTTATCCAGTGCAGGGTCACTATGGTCTTGAGGCTATCCTATTACACACACAGACACACACAGACAGACACACACACACACATACACACACACACACACACACACACAAAGAGCAATTTATAGTAACCAATTCATCCAAAATGTATGTTTTTGGATAGTGGGAGGAAACCAGAGCATCTGGGAGAAACCCACAGAAACAAAAGGAACGTGGAAACTCTACACAGACAGAGTGGGGTTTGAACCCATGTCTGCACCAACAAGTCAGGCAGTATTAATGCTGCTGCCACACAGCCTTAATCTGAATTCAGTTCCTCATTAAAACAGTTTGTAGCTATTCAGCCCCACTGAGTATGCAAAAAATGCACACGAGGAACAGCACAACGCAGCAATTTCCCAAATGAACAGCGTCAGAGGTTTTATCCATCTTTGTGTCACTGCAAAATCAATGCGTGAGTATAAAAGGAAAAGCAAAGCACAACAAGCTGACAGTCTCTTCAGCCAGCATGAGAGCCAACTGCCCTTTTACCACCTGCCGCCCCGACGGTTGCGTAACCAAAGGCTTCGGTGGGGTCCATCCAAACGAACGACCGGGCTCACGCGTTCTGAAATTTGGGATCGAAAGCAAATCTCCGTCGTCCATTATTCACGAGGGTGTTTTCGCTCTGACAGAGTCAATAGGATGCAAAAAAAGAAGCCCAGCCTCTTTGAAGCACTATGAGGCCCCACTGCTGACTCATCAATATTTCAGCAGCAAGTAGCGGTGCAGCGGCGACGAAGCCAGCAAACAGACCCAACCCAGCGGAAACAAAGACATTGTTCACAGTCCCAGCTGTTTGCATGGCTTCGACTTGCACAGACGTATTCAACAAATGTCTCCAAACAATAATGCGTGGACGCCATTGTGGATTAATAGCTCCGTTCGACAAGTCAAACAAATCAAATGTAGAAGAATAAGGAGGGATACCTTATGAACATAAATGAGCTGTAATAGGTGGAACACACAATAATCCACATAAATTTTCAGCGACATTCCATAAGCAAGAAGCTTGTTGATTCCTGAAGTCGGGCTTCTATAAAAAATGACCCAAGAGCACCGGGGCTCTAGGTTTCGCATGGCCTTTGCCTGCATTTCATGAACGCGAGACCTCTTCTGCGCTGCCAGTGCTACACAGGGTGCAGTAGTTAAAAATAACATTTGTGTACAAAGCTTTTAAAAACACTGCCGCGTCTAACAGTCCACCAGTTGCCAAAACATGTGGGTGCTAACAATGCAATTTAAACAGATTTTTCTCACATTTATTAACATTTTTTTGCAGCGATAAGCATCTAACTGCCCCTTCAGTACCAAGAACCTCAAACAACTTTCCGGAAAGGAACGCCTCGCGTGTGCATCATTATCCCCCGACAAAAATGCACGTGACGTTTCGGAAACCAAGGACTTCTGAAGGCTGCGGGTTCTGACCGGGCTCACACTTTGGTCACTTTGGTCACTTTCACACGAGGTTCCCTCTAACCTGGAAGCGGTGCTGCCGAGTTGTGCCGCCGCATCGCAGAGCCACACAGGAAAACACGGGCACGTTGTGCGAGACAAATAATTTCAGGACAGATGCCATTTGTTATTTCCAACATCACCAAGGAGATGAAAGTTACGGGATGAATAGGGCTGGACTTTGCATTCAGAGCGACGCGAGACAATCACTACACCCCAAAATAAAATGTGATGTTGAGCCAAACTCCATCTGGAAATGAACACCATTTGTAAAACAGATTAAAACCTCTTCATTGTCTGTACTATGTTTATCACGAGATGAATCTGAATAATAATGAGTGTATTATGATATATAATCTCATTTACAGCGCTGCTAGATCTTTGCTGCAAAATATGGCTGTGTGGCAAGTGAGGCCCACATTATTTTTCTTTCGTTTTCAAGCTGACTTCTGTCCGTTTGCTGGCATCCATGCCCTGATGTGGCTGTAGGCCAGAGGGCTGTGCAGTGAGGTGGGTGGAGAAGTTGCTGCAAGGGAGGTGAGAGCCCTGGTGTGGGGGTGACCGATTCTGCAGCTGTTCTATAGCCTCATTATTCCGCAGCCCGGCACAAAGCGTCTACTGTTGACATCTCAGTAGCGCCACAAAAGGGCCAACAAGGATGCGAAAATGCAATTATACAACAGAGCGGCGCACTATGCTCGAGCTTTCAGTCGTGTAAGAGCTGCACCCGATGACCCCCAATCGGCCAGCTTCCGAATCCTCCGTGGGTTGTTCCCAGGTATTTAAGCCAATAATGACGGTCATTCTTCCCCAGAGGTTTCAAACTATTCGAATTTTATCCATCTCCTCTGGTGTGACTCCGCGCCAAATTAACAATAGGCCATACAATCCTTGAAACCCTTGGGAAACGGTAACTTGCGTACATTAACGGCTCGTAAAAGCTTATTTTTCAATAAACCACACACATTAGCAGCCCAACTTATTTCAAAATTATATTTGCCACGGGAATTAGAAATGCAGAAATGTCAGACACAGTTATGAAAACCTGTAATTCTGCTCGCGAAATGCTGAGATTGTAGAGCCTGACAAAGAGAAGCGGCGATTAAAATAAGTTAAAATTATTACTGTTTGCGTTACGTGCATGCAAAATGTGTCAAAAATTGGTAGTTGATAGACAAAAATAGGACCAAAGCCTCAGAATGACCAGATAAACCAAGGCTGGACATCCTGTTTACCGAGCACGTGGATTCCTTTGGTTGTCCTTTGTCGATCGGAAGTCCCAGCAAAGCTGGACAAATGATTTCAGCTGTTTCAGATGGCAGCTGTCCCGCTGTCTGGAGACGTAACCAAAACTCTGTGTTTATAAAAGCAGTGCTATGTGATTCCGTGTTAATGTCCTATTAATTTCAAATATTCAGACCAGCCCACCCCTTATTGTGAGGTTTATGCTCCATTTTTTGCCAACAGTCATTTTTCCACTCTTAACATTTCTTAGACAATTTCGATTAAAATAACAAAACTCCAGTTACCATAGCTGTTTTCAAAAGTGTGTGACCCCAAGGATTAAAATAGGTCTGCATTTATGCAAAGGCTCATAATAGTTAACACCAAAAAAATGCCACGAATTGTAACCTTACATGAAACACAGGATTCCAACATGGCACTGAGTTTAGATGCTGCAGTGGTTTCACATCCCGCAATCACAGCGATTTAAGATTTTTCAAAGGCCCAGTCTTTTTGCACTGGTAAACTGTTTATTTTATCTGTACAGTTCTGATTTTTACATCGAATAATTCCGAATAGTGAAATAGGAGATTTGCAGTTGTGTCTCTGGGTTAAAGTATACAATCATCGTACATCTACAGACACCCATTTCTTCACATCCCAGGACTCAATAATTCCACCTCCCGCACCAACTGTCCGCATTTCCTTTCTTATTCTCTACTGGAAGGTCAGCTCTCTACTATAAGGCAGTACAATTTTACAAGAACTCCCATATTTACCACAAAAAAAGCTGAAGTAAATACGTTTTGTAATGCATCATTATAATCCTCCTGTAGATGGAAACCCTGTACAGACAGCAACACTAAGTTCATTTTCCTCTCATTTATTGTAATCTAAATGAATGAGTAAAACAAATGTAATTTCTTTATTACCGGGACCTAACTTATTCCACCTAAAAAAGATACTTTTAACAAAACTGTTATAAATTCATTAATTATACTAAATAATTTTATTAAAACAATTAGGAAAAATTTTGGAAAGCCGTGTTACAATGGAAATTTTGGCTGCTTTTTAATCTCATTGTAATGTAATAACATCGACAATGAATTTGTCCAAACCAGAAAAGAACACGAAAAGACCTTTAGGGGGAGTTCTGATGCGTTGTGGCACTGCAGCCACGGTGGTACGGGTGCGGTTATTGCGGTCGTGTCGGTGTCACAACATGGCTTCGGCGGAGAGCCATTGTTCGCCGTTCTTTGTGAGACACGAGGATGAAAATGCAACCGGCAGGAAAGGACAGGCCCTGACTCACGTCATCATTCACAGGAAACATTCGGAACAGAAAGGGAGGTCACATGAATGTGTATTTTTAAACCTGATGCTGGCCCGTGCCATTGTTAAAGTCTATTTATACATACATACATACATACATACGACTGTATGTAGCTACATATAAAAATCATAATAGCTCCACGTTACAGTAGCGCTACACATGCTACTCCAATTTTTGCTGACACAGACAGGAAGATGAATAAAGAGAGGAAGCGCCCGCTTTCAGCGAGTTTCCACCTAGATGCAGTAAATGTTCTTCTCCCTGTTATGCCATCTGACCCGCTAAATGTTCCAAGAATAGACGGTCGCTGCCAAGGAGGAGTCGTGCGCTATCAGGAATAAGGAGTTCAGCGGGAAGGGGAGCAGGATGCAAACTTTGCCACCGCCGCACCTTCCTCACAAATCAAACTGACCTCAAGCGAAATGGACCCCCGTAGAGCTGATCTGCGGGGTGCCATGATGAACACAGCAATATGGCTGCTCGAGGTGACTGAGCTCTGAGCTCTTGTTGGGGCTCAATAGTCTTCTGTAGGAAGATATTCCAAGTTGCGTGAGTATTGCTAAAACGACACAAGCAGAATTATCTGGCGTGTCACATGAAACACAACAGAAAACCAGAGCTTCCTCACATATCTGCCTCATAGACGGAACAAAGCTGCCGCACGGAGAATCAACAGCGTGGAACAGACTGGTGTGGATTGTCTTTGGGGATTATTCCTCTTTGAATGTCTAAACTGAACGACAGAACGCAGAGGGCCGGATTTCCAGCGAAGGGCAGAGGTCCCCACTGTCACAGCTGGGTTGCCAGAGAGAAAACCTGAGGCTAAGCTGACGGCAACCGTGTCAGAAGTGATGGCCATGCATTCCAGCTGAAGGCTTCGGAGGAGATGCAACCATCCGCCCGGGCCCAGCTCAATCTGGGAGGCAACCCAAACGTCTTCCCAACTCAATCCTGACATCAGACACTGCTTCACAAATGGGGACGTAATTCCAGAGAACCTGAAGAAATCCTAGATACAATCGATGCATCCGGGGTCACCTTTGGTTCAGCTGAGAAAGGATGCTGAATAATTAAGCAGGATGCAGCGCACGCATCACCTGAAAACAAAGGCGGATAACAAAATTTCTGGAATGCGTAGCCTTGTACCTTTACTATGCGACTTCCAAACCCGCAGACAAACATACAAATAAAAAACAGAACAGCCATTTTAGACATTTGGATTTGTTCAGGTGTTTAAAAGCAAGACATGCCTGCTGACTGCAGTGTCTGTTGTCTATCTAGACATACAGCATGCGTGAAGGTGTCCTGCACTCTCTCTACACCTTGTACCTCTTCTTCTCCATACGCTAACAGTATGGGCTACAAACAAATCATGACGGCCTGAAGTCATCGCGCGACGGCCACCCTTGGATACTTCTCTCTGAAGAACTTCCGAAATAAGTTCTCCATGAGGATTGCCTACGACGCACTTCACCCCGAAGGCAGTGCCTGCGAGCTGCGCCGAGCTCTCGCAGCAACACATCTCAGGCCAACCATTTCATGAAGTGACATCACCCTGTAGTGATTCTTACATAAAAGATCCTTACATGTCCTTAAAACACATTCATACTTCTTTCATGAGGATAATTGATAAAAATGTGATACAATCGAGAGGTTTTTTAAAAAAAAAAAAAGTACAAATCTGTACATAGGCAATAGACAATCTGTTTCCAAAAAAAGGATGTAAATCCATCTGTGTGGAGGTGATGCTACAGTGCAGGCTTTTTTGCTTCAGTGATGGAGGGGAAGCAGGCAACCAGGTCTCCAAAGGCCACATCTTCCCAACGTATATTTAAGGTTATATCATCATTCGTGCGGTCCGTATCCCTTCCTTTAAATTATTGCTGTACCTTCTATGCAAATGAGTGTCACGTATGAAATTTTTCTCAAAAATCAGACAGGCATCCTAGTTAAATTCCTCTTAATAGGAAACATTAATAACCCACAGTCTTTGGTCTGGTTCACATCATCTGGCCTGGATGCACCAGGCTGGCCAGGATCTTCATCTTTTGGCCCCATTATGACCTTGGCACAAGGTTACGTTGGTAAAAATGTTGTACAGATGTAATAAATCATTTGAAAAAACATCAGCGATGTACTGGAGTCAAAATGGGGGTCAGGCTTCATGCATCTGCATTTTCTTGGAATGCTGCTCCCGCTTGGCACAAATGCAAGATTTTTTTAAGCGATTCAAAACAACATTTGGGTTTTTCTCAATGAACAAAGTGAGTTTTTGGCTGGATAGAAGGACAACAATTAATTTAATGGCGAAGGGACCTCTTGTTGACCTCTTGGGTTTTGCACCTATTTTTGCAACTGTAGTTTTCAGACACACTAATGCCATTTGAAAATGCACCTTAATGCACAACACAAAGTACCGTGGTGGTTTTTATCCTAAATGAAATACAGGTACTGTATATATTCTCAAACTTCTTCCCATATATATGTATAGGGACACAGTACGCAAGGCCGAAAACGACGCCAGATTTCTTAGCATTAACAATAAATTGACATGCATTTTAACATTTATCTCCCAAACTGCTGCGCACATTTATGTGAAATGAAAAAAAATAAGGCTGCTTTCGCAGAGCAACGCTAACGTTGTGATGTCATTGTTTATCTGTGTACCAAAGGGGAGAAAAGATGGTGGGAAGATTCTCCATTATCTCCGTGACTTCAAAAGTTTGGAAATATTAGAAAAAGTGCAACCTCTGCACACTAGTCACAGGTTTGCAAAATACCACGCGGAATTATTCAGAAGGAGTCCAGAAAACAGAAGAATGCACGTTTTAAAAGCTTACAATTTCCAGCTGCCCGGAATCACCAGCGTCACTGAAACAATTGTTTACTCTAAGATCACTGAAAGTGAACTTCTATTGTGACAATTTCAGTTTTAAGCGAATATACAGTTATTTACAGAATATGTTTCTGAATTATGCATAATTAATATACAATTTGGAAAATATAATGCAGGTAATGCAGATGAAAACAGGTTCTTTAAATTAAAATAAGTGTTGCGTAAAAGCATCAAAACATTTTGATTCCCTCTTGCCCTTTCTTTCGTTTGTGTATTTATAGGAATATTTGTGTTATGTGCCAGCAATGAATTTCCAAAGATACATATTTTAAAACATTATGGGTAATTCCATACACGAGTGTATATATTATGATGTAGTATGCAGAAGTACATTTTAATATATTGGTTCAATCTGTCTCAGGCAGACAAAAATATATGATACTGGGAAAAGTCCAAGTCGTTCTGCTTACCTTAAATTTAGCAGTCAGCATCTCTGTGGCCTCCTGCTCCTTTCTCAAATCCACCATCATCTTCTCCTTCTCATCCAGTAGCCTCTGCTTCTCCTCAGCCACCAGGCTTCGGTCATCCAGGATTGCAGCTTTCTCCAGCTCCAGCTTCTCCTCCTGCTCCTTCATATAGTCTTCCACATCCTTCTCCATGCTGTCCTCCGTGTCCTCATCCCCCTCGCCATCCGTCACCTCTTCCCCGTCCACGCTCTTCCTCAGCCTCCGATTAGTCCTCCGTCTCTTCTTGGTCAGCATGCCACGCTTGTCCAGCTGAGCCTTCAGCCGAGCTATCTCCTCCTGGAACTCTCTCAGGAGGGCATCCTTGGGGTCCTCGTTCACCCGTGGCTTGTTCTTGATGTTCTTGGCTCTGTTGGCATACCTGAGTGTGGTCAGGGTCTCCTCGTAGTTGCTGGATGAGGGCCCGAGCGTGGCCACCATGATGGTCTTGGCATTTCCTCCCAAGGAGTCCTGCAACAGGCGCGTCAGCTTGGAGTCTCTGTAGGGGACGTGAGTGCTCTTTCCATCTACTAGGGCGGAGATGACGTTGCCCAAGGCAGAGAGAGACAAGTTGATCTTGGTAGCCTCTTTGAGGCGCTCCCCCTGCACCCCCGTCTTACTCTGTCGCTCGCTGCCGGCCAGGTCCACGAGGTTCAGCTTGCCCACGCGGATGTGGTTCTCCCCATCCAGGCCCATCTCGCTGCACTCGACAGTGATGACAAAAATGGCGTGGGACCTGGAGCTGTGCTCGTTCATGTTGGTGAACCCGATCGACCGCGTCTGGTTGCCCACGTTCATCACGTGCTCAATCTCCTTAACATTTTTGGTCACAAAGGAAGAGAGGTCTTTGATGTAAACTCCCGAATCTGGATTTTCCTTGAGCTCCAGTTTCTTTGTGTGGTCTTTGCATAGGAGGTCTCTGATTTCCTCTTGATAGATCTCCAGGTAGGAGGCTCTTACCAGGTACTGCTGGTTCTGGGATCTGGATATGTGCGTGAAGATGTGCTCGAAGGAATTTGGGATGATTCCTCTTTTCTCAGGGTCTTGCCACAGGCCTTGCATTGTGTATGTCTTGCCGGTGCCCGTCTGGCCATAGGCGAATATGGTCCCATTGAAGCCGAGCAGCACCGAGTCTATGAGGGGTCTCACGGTCTCATCGTACAGGTCGCTTTGTTTAGAACCGTCGTCGTACACCGCATCGAACGTGAACGTCTTGAGCGGCTCCCCCGGGGGTGTCTTTGGGTTCCGTAGCGCCACCTGCCCTAATTTCACATCCATCTCCACGATGCTGTCGCTGCCCGCCGCCTCTTCTTTGCGGTGTAGCGGGCGGCACCGCACCACCACTTTGACCGCTTCGCAGTTCTTCATCTTGGACATCTTGGCTCTGGACGACGGAGCGCGATCCTCGCTTCAGATGCTGACGAATCCGGGCTGTCGGGATGACCGGAGTCACATGAGACCACAGGGCGAGGCGATGCTGTCAGCCCCCAGGTGCACACGCATCATCTCTGCCCAGCCTGTGCATGCAGAACAATGGGGTGACTATATGAGGCGTCCACGTGAAATTAAATCACGCACAAATTTCCCTCGCCGAAAAGCAGCAGTTTATTCGCAGTCCCTCACGGACGACGCCTGTGTTCTGCGTTCCGATCGCTGCCGCTCCGGGTGGGGCGGCTGTCCCTGATGGATGTTGCGGGAATTCGCCGCCGCCGCCGAGACACTGAGCGCTGTCAAACCCACCCGCTCTGCGACCACGCCCACTGTCACATTACGTCACCTGACATCCAGCCCAATATCACTGCGGACGCCTCAAAGCATTCTGGGATTCGTAGTCTCCTTAATCGTTCCTCCTCCCCACTCGCCACCTTCCCAGGCCAACTTGTCTCGTTTTTATTTCTGCACTTTATATATAACCGCAAACTGTGAATCTGTTAAAAAACATCCTTTGCACGCTTGCGTTCCTTTGTACATGCAGTTGCGGTAAACAGTTGTATTCACCTTTCCCCAGCGTCGCATACTACGGTATTGCAGAATGTCTATTGATCATTTCAAACAAGGGTTTGGTTATTTGATTATTTTACGCGATTTCAGTTTTGAGCACATTTTTGTGCATCCGTTAAAAAAAAAAAAAACTTGAAGGTGTTGCTGGTGGACACCTGCTCGGAGAAGAAGAGGTTTGATCGCAGCTCCACCTGGTGTTGAGCAGAGGGAAACAGGTGACGATGGAGGCCAAAATCTCGGAATAAACCTTCCGATATTTCCCTAAATTAAAAACCATTCCCTGTCTTTATTGCTCACAGAGACCTGTGGATGTGTGGAAAAAGACCTGACAAAACCTGTATGGCATCAGTGAACATAGAGACCCACCAGAGTCCCACTGGATTTCATTAACAGCAATAATAATAATAATAATAATAATAATAATAATAATCTTTAAAAACAGCCACATGTTGAACTTTAATTTAATTATTAGGTCCTGTTCTTTGCACTTTCAAGGCCTTTTTCACAGAACCGTGTGTGCAGGATTTCAGCTGGATTTTTTGTCCCGTTTTTAAAATTCCTGATTTATGAGTGGACAGTGCAGTGGGTTCTATTGCAGCCATCCATTATCCTTAACCACTTGTCCTGGTCAAGGAAACAGCGGTGCAGAGCCTCTCCTGTAATCTGTGTGCACTATCCCAGAAAACACTGTAGCTTAGATAAAACACCACTCCATCGCAGGGTAGCCACAGGGTAGCCACACACTCTGGGCAATTTACAGTGATAAATTAACATGAAACACATCTTTGGACTGTGGGAGAAAACCAGAGCACCTGGAGGAAATCCACAGGAACATGGGGAGAACATGCAAAGTCACACTGAGCTAGATTCAAACCCACATCCAAATAGTCCAGGCGCTGTTAGGCACCACTGTGCCACCTAGTTTCTATAAATAACTTAAATATTTTAAGCCACATTTTAACCAGACCTTCACACTTCACTGACTTTTTGTTGTCAGAAAAGTTCTTCTTGTTCCCTCTTTATGGTCACTGATAGCCAGATTTAAATTCCAAGGATAATGAATGAAATTATTCTCTGAATATGTGCAATTTATTGCATGTTTAGTTTACTAATGCCAAACTGGACTTGTTCCCTGAGATCAAGGTCTGTTCTAGAATAGATGTACAGTTTGTCTATTTTCTCTGTGGTCCAGTTCAAGTTCCTGGTCTAGACTCATGTAGCAGGTCCAGGTTCTGCTGTAGACCCTCATTTTGTTTTAGGTACAGAAAATTGACCTATATGGATTCCATATTACATTTTTCTGGACTTTATTTTCCACCAGAATAGTGTAAAACTGATTTGAGCAAGATGGTACTCCCGCAGTAACCTCACACTGTGTATCCTTACGTGATATTTATAATGAAATCATTTTCATTACATTATTATAAAAGTGAACTGAAATTTGTTGACATTTCAGGTGAAATTTATTTGTGAAATAAAAAACTTTATTTGATCTGCTCATTGGTTATTTTCCATGTTCTTTCTATCATCACCAGCAGAGGGAAGAAAGTCCTCCTTAAGCCAATTGTTCCCTAAAAATGGCAGCAATTTCAAACAATTACAAAAAAAGAGATTTAATTTCCTCCATGTACAACTCCACTGTAGTAAGCCTGAAAGCAATGTAACTATTTTATATCTTCTGTAGCGAAAACAATTTTTTAAAAACTGACTGAAATGTGAAAGCATACATACAAAAACAGTGGGAATATCTGCAATCTTTAGACCTTCTGCTCTTTTTAAATGAATGTGTATATACGCAGTTCTTCATCTTGGACATCTTGGCTCTTGATAGATCTCCAGGTAGGAGGCTCTTACCAGGTACTGCTATTTGCAGCTTCCCTGTGTACTGCATCATTCAATACGCTGCTGTGACCCAGTGCTGTTCATTAAACTAACAAAAAATAAACACTGCTAACAGTAATGCCATAGCATGTTGTCACCACATCCGTTTATATCAGCACACTGAATAAAAATGAACCTTATTATTTTATTCAACATCTGCATCTTTATATTTACGTATTCCTCTAACATAGTTAGTGTTCAGGGTTTCGCCTGGCGTGACCCTAAATCAGGACGAGTGGTTAAGGATAGTGAATGAATGGATGGATGGATGGAAGTTCATTTTTGGCCTAAAAACTATTTGGGACACTGCATAAGCAGGTATGCATGAAAGCCTTGAAAGCAATGATTCAAATTTCTTTTAAGGGCTGCAAAATTACAGATCACAACACATTATTTTCATTATTTTTCCTTGAGATTTCATCTGCAAAATTGATTAAAAAGAAGTCATTTTCATACCTACCTTATGTATGTGACCCTAAGTGTAAAACTTTTTATGCTACAGCCCAGCATGTTCAGGTGAAGAACTCTGTAGATGTTCAGGGCCGTATGACAAACTGAACTTTATTCCAATCCTCCCTCAAAGCTGTCTGCAAAGAACAAAACCAGAAGTTTGGTATTTGTCCCATAACTAACAAACTAGCTTCTTTACTTAATGACATCACGTTACAAATGTTTTAAATCAACTTTTGCTTCATCCCCTGCATATGAATCGCAGACGTCGTGCTGTTTCTGAGACCTCCTTGCCTACCAAGTCAACTTGCCCAAATCTCAGACTAACTGAGCAGAGCTGAAAATGATCACTTTTTCACAAGGCTGGTTTTATGAGAATGTACAGTTTTCATCAGAAGTCAAAGCACAGAAAATAAACACACTTGTGTACATATTTACAACATGGTCAGAAAATGGCTGATGTTAATAGAATAGTTTGCATTCACATTGTGTCTGCATGCTAATTTTGTGACCTTGCTTCCATGATGCCTCACCCTTCTTATTTTCCTTATTTTAAATATTAATTAACAACTTTTTGTTTTTATATTGCATCTTTTGTGATGGATCTTGTCACATAATCAGTGACGTAACCTGGGGTCCCTGGGTGGTTCCGGTCATTCAGTATGAGACACCTGAACAGGAGGTATTAGGCCTATATCCAGGAAGAGCTACCTAGAACCCACAGCTCACTTCTCCTGATGCTGAATATTAGATATAGGCCAATACCTGCTCCCTTGATAAATTATAAAACAAATAATTTTTCAAGGGAGCAGGTATATCACTTCCCCAGACCCAGTGACTCTGCAGACAACTATCTGTGTGGGTAAACAGTTTTCTTAATATTTTCCCTTTTAAGTGAGACACAAGTTACTGAATATCACTATCATATGAGCCAGAAATACAGTATGACATTCTGTACCTGTTTATAATGTTGAATACTGTATAAATGATAATATCAATACCACAAATGTGGTTGTTCTTTGCTGTGTTAAAGCTCTTGTGCCTGGCTTCTTTTTAGGGTGCAGATGTGGTGGTGGTCCAATCTTACAAGTACTTGGAACTCCATATGAACAACAACCTGGACTGGATCTCACAGCGCAGATATGCTGTGTAAGAAAACACAGAGCAGGTTCTACTTTCTTAGACTGCAGAGATCCTTTAGAGAGTTTGACAAATAAACTCTTTTGACTCTTTAATACGGGCAGCAACACCCTTTGCCAGTTCTTGCAGACCACAGTCACCCGTGTGATTTTTTTTACCCCATTGTGTGTGGGGGGGAAACATCACTTCTGGCAAAAGACTCAATAAAAATGTCGCTCTGTCATGGGTTGGAGTTCTGATTTTGGTGGAAGCTGTAACAGAGACCAGAATGAGGAGGAAGCTACACATGTCAAAGACATTGGGTGTCATCCCCTATATGAAGTGACCAACTTAAGGGCAGTAAGAAGCATTTCTGGGGCTCCTTCTTACCAGTCCTCATCCACCTCAATGCTTTTATTATTGCTATTACAGTATGTCTTACTTATTTTTATTCCTTTGCTTTTGTTATTTATTTCTTATTATGTGTCCTATGTGTCCTGTAAGGTGAATTTCCCTGCAGAGATACATAACAACCTAACCTATCCTATCCTAAAATGTGTAACATGTGAAACTAGAATACATTTTAAAATCAGTGATAATCTTGCACTCCTGTGTTATTCCTTTATCATTTTAAAGCATTTACATACAAAAGTGTAAGGTTATATTAGAAATCAACTATATCCTGATTTCCCCTTTCAGTTAAAACATTTTGAAGCATACATGAAAAATACTACAATATGCAACTTATATAAGTATTATAGCATAAACTTAAAATATAAACTAATATACACTGCACAGCTAAAAAAAGTCACACACCCTAATACTTCATTGGACTGCCTTTAGCTTTGGTTACGGCACGCATTCGCCGTGGCATCATTTCGATAAGCTTATGCAATGTCACAACATTTATTCCGTCCAGAGTCACATTAATTTTTCACCAAGATCTTGTATTGATGGGAGAGTCAGACCTCTGCGTAAAGTCATCTCCAGCACATCCCCAAGATTCTCAATGGGGTTAAGGTCTGGAATCTTTGGTGGCCAATCCATGTGTGAAAAAGACATCTCTCTCATGCTCCCTGAAGCACTCTTTCACAATTTGAGCCCCATGAATCCTGGGATTGTCATCTTGTAAGAAAAAACCCATTGATGGAAAAACCCAGTCATTCAGTATATTCAGGTGGTCAGCCGAGCTCATTTTTTGGGCACATAATGTTGCTGAACCTAGACCTGACCAACTGAAGCAACCCCACATCATAAGACAACGTTAAATCCAGGTGGTGACTTATTTTTTTGGCCGGGCACCGTATATTAGACTTAATTATGAATTAATTGTACTACAATAAGTAAATTCCAGTTTGGAGCTGCATTTTGCCCTGACTCAATGACTTAAAAATATCTGCACAATTCAACTTCATTTCTCCGCGCTCCATTTTCTTTAACTAAAACAATTTAAGTATATTAAATTACACAATTTTTTTTTAGGATTATGCAACAGAAATGTAAATTAAATAATCTTTTCAAATTATACTGCAACAACAACAACGATACTATAGTGTTTATGAGGCGTTTGGCACAGAACCTGAATGACCTGAACGACCTCTACTGGAAGTGAAGTGATTTCGGACGGAGATAAACCGTCGGCTGCTGGGGGGCCGCGGGACACGGATGGAAATGAATGCAAATACTGTTATTCACAAAAACTCCGTTTTAAACTACACGTTGACTTTAAACCACACACGATAATTGTCATTATTATATAAAAACTTATTTATATTTTTTCTTATGTTTCATATACAACCTGTTTTCTTTTTAAAAATATATGCATATATTCCAGAAAACCCTATTACACTATACTAAATTCTGAAAAATAGATAAATCAGGATTGTTGGCGACAATAGTGGATGAATTATTGAGTTTACTTTTACTTACTGAGGGATTGCAGTGTGGTGCCGACCGTAGAACGACTCTTTCAGCTAGATTTCATCTAACAGAAACCTCAGGAATATTAAAAAATGACATTCCTACATTAGGGACACGCCACCACATGCAGCGAATGACATCATTCGTTTTACTAACAGCTGGATGTGTCACGACGTGAAAAAACAAATCTTTGAACAACACTCCACGTTGAATAGGACGACGCTGGGCGAAATGGCGACCATTTTGGCTCAAACGTTCTCGTTTATAAGCGTCGATTCCCTATCCGTCGGAGCCAATATGAACGAAAATGTCGTCCAGTAACATTTGCCCTTTCTACGTTTGAGCATCAGGCACACCTTGCTCGACTTGTGACCGTGTAGTAGCTACCCAATCACAAGCAGGTTTATTTTTGATAAGCAGTAACGTTAACCAGTAGAATTTAGATAGGCGAGGCAGGGGCGGAGACAAGGGCGGAGACAAGGGCGTGTCGGCAAACTAGGGTATCGCCTTAGGGGCTCCATTCGAAGGCGACGGCGGTTGTCTGTTTCAACATTAAATTTAAGCGATTGACATTGTAATAACGGTGTTAAAAATAAATAGATATATTCCGAAACAACTAAATCGTTTGCGATTTCAGGTAGAGACGTATTTGGCATGAAGGACAATGCCAAGTATTTGAATTAGCTTGCTGGCTAGCTAGTTTGAAGAAAGAGTAAGTCGGGTTGAGAGGGGGAGCCATTTTGTCCCGACTGTGTGGGAGAAAGAAAGAGTGGAAAAGGGAAATAACACTGGGTGGGAATTACAGCTAGCGAGCAGGGCCGCGTCAGAAACAAGCAAAGAGAAAATAGTTACAGTTTGTGACGGAATAGTAGTTAAGCAGTATCCATTACAGGGAGCCGTGTGGCATTTCGCGAGTTGTCAGCTGTTAAATTCCCGCTGTTAAATTCATGAGCCAACTGTTCGGTTGAGTGTTTGGGGCCTTTCGCAATAAAGCTCTCCTGCTTGTTGAAATCGATTTCCGACGAACCGTCGAGCGTCCGCAGTCCAATGGCGAAGAAGACGTACGATCTGTTATTCAAGCTGCTCCTCATCGGAGACTCGGGTGTGGGGAAGACGTGTGTGCTGTTCCGCTTCTCCGACGACGCCTTCAACACCACCTTCATTTCCACCATAGGTGAGTGTCCCGTCGCCTTGCTTCTGCACTCGTGTCGCCGGACATCATGTCGGATCTGAGCGCTCGGCTGGCTGACCGGCCCACCGACTCCTCACTTCTGTTGTCGCCGCGTTTTAGCAACGTGTTGACCTGCCAAGCCAACGAGCGAACAGCACGGCTTCATTGTGTAGCCATAAAGCTCGTTCGAGTTCCATCTTGCAGACTATCGTCAGCACGTAAATCCAGGAACCCGGGGAGAAGGCCCCATTTAAAAGTAAGCAGGATTGACAGCACTCGTTTTATTTTGGTTGATTTTGAGGGCTGCTTTCGCGAACCGTTTTAAGCCGCAGACATTCATTCTGATGAGGTTAAGTGTGAATTTTACGGGTCTTTCATTTTGTGGTTCGACACTGGCGCCTGTGTGTTGCGCGGCTCGGGGACTCGCGTTCCCGTGCGCTGCCGGAGTGCGCATGCGCCGTGCGCTCACACAAGGAAAGTACAGTGTTTTCAAATCTGTCTGGGTTTTCTGTGCTGCTCTGCGTCCATTTGTTAGAAAAGTAAATTCCAGCTCGGTCATCTGTTGGAAACGTTGGAGTTGTCCACGGGTGACTGTGGCATTGTTTGCAGCAACTCTTTTTTTAAACTGGTACTTGAACTTCCTGCTACAGGGGTTGTTGCTTCTGACCTTTCCCAGATCAACTGGTTTCCCTGATAAAACTGGTCAAATGTCACCCAGTAAGCTGAATGATGCATAGTATTTTACAATTGTTAATGTTTACCTTGTGGGTGGCTTGCAGTGCTAGTGTAAATTTCATTCATATCGGTCATGCAGTTTTAAGGTGGAGAGATGCTTTATTTTCACAAAATTGTAGTGTTTTTTTTTGTTGTTGTGAGCTAGTTCTAGACTCAAGTAAATTTGATTGAAGCTTTTAAGAAAGGTTGTAAAATAGAAAATTGTAGTTTCTAAGTTTTTTTAATTTATTTTAATTTTTTTTAAAATAAGGATTTACTTTTGAGTTGCATTTAGCAAAATCTTGTAATATTTTAGCTACTAGAATGGATGCAGGTTTTAAGGGGAGTTGAAGGAAAATGTGGTTGTTTTTCAGAATAACTGGCTGACAGTCCCATATAATGATGCTGTTAAATTGTACATGTGAGCTTATGTTGGCCATATTTTAAATAAAAGCTTAGCTGTGGCTGCATTTAGATGCCATCAGACATTTGTAAGTGCAGTAATGTGCTGTTCTTTTGCAGAAGGTTCATTTGTACAGATATCCATATGAACAGCATTATGTAGCATGGAGGACATATTAAACCATTCAGTTTGACAAAGAATGAGAACGGAATGTAAAACATCTACATATTGATGACATTGTAGTATATGGCTTAGACTTGTACATGTTGTGATGTGTTTTTACCTGTTGGAACAGTGCGTGAACAAAATATTTGCTTTCTGAGATGTGCTATATTTATGTAAATAGTGAGTTTCAAGCAGTAATTTTTTTTTAATTGAAGTTCAGTAGTGGTGATGGTGGTTGTAGCAATAATAGCATTAATGCTAAATCTTCAAACTTGGGCAAGGTTGTTGCCTTTCGAAAGGGAGTGTTTTAGTGCATGTGCAGGTACTTTCTGGAAATTCTAATGAAAGCGGTCTAACTTCTTTTCTTTGACATGTATGGTTATATTACTGAACCCGTGCCAATCTTTGTCAGCTTTAGCTGATGACACAGCATTTGAGTGTCTTGCAACATATGTAGAGGTCTAATGTGCTAGCTCAGGGTCTTAAAATATATATCCGGAATCTCCCCTTTCAAGTGTCCAGGCCCTGTAGATTTCTGCAAAAAAGGTTTCACTTTTGCTGTTATACATTTAAAATAAGCACTTATGTACTGTATTCTATGGTTGTTTGCGTGGTTTTGTTTTGTAGAGTGAGAAGTACCAATTCTGCTGTCAAAAAATTCGACCAGAACAGCCTCACATGTGCATTGTAATTGTTTTGCAGACAGAAATCATATCTTGTGTGCTGATTCAATTTCAGAGCTATAACAATATACAAATATGGAGTAATAGCGAGATAATGACATTTACAGTTGCAATTGTGGCATAGAAATTAGCTTAGAAATTAGGGTAAATTCGCATCTATTTTTATTTAGCTAAGCTTTTTCTCAAATCACTTGCAGTATTAACCTACTTCATTTATACTCTTTTATACAGCTAGGTATTCTTACTGGAGTGATTTAGAATAAGCACCTTACAGCATGCAATGGGATTCAAACCTATGTCCTTCAAGCGGAATGTGACAGGTGACGCCATTGTGTACTCACCACCATGGTACTGTTATAAAATTGATTTATCAGACAGATATAGTCTGTTAAATATTTGTTATGAGAAATCGAAACAAACTTTTTAGTATAAAAATTGCATGATTGCAGGAAACTGTAGTGGTATGAAAAATTGTAGAAATGCGATTCTGAGTCCGATGGCATAGACTGAAGATGACAGAGCAGCTTCCTGTCACTTGGCCCTGGCTTGGTGCCCGCTGGCATTTCTTTGTGTGTGTGTGTGTGTGTGTGTGCGCGCGCGCGCTTACCTGAACAAGACACAGAATATTCACAGCCCCCAAATAACATGTTGCACTTAAATTTTTACATCTACCCTGCAAAACAAATTTTTTTTAATGCTAATAATTGTTTTTGGCTCATAATATTTAATACACAATTAGTACACAAGCGTCAACATTGCATTCTACCATGTGGATGCATTGATTCAAAAGTACTTGCATTAACATTTTCTGGTGAAGAGCACAGTCCAGATTATCTTTTTAATTTGTTGTGATTTATATTTTTTCATTGTTGTCGTCATCGCCATAGTAAGTCTTTTCCAGAATGAGTATATTGAGATTTGTTTCTAGGACTTGCCTGTCTGAATTGGCAACAGCTACCAGATGGCAGTTTGATACTCAGGTTAAGTTTTGACAGCATTTCATCTGATGGTGCATCTGAACTGGTAGTTGTTTACATTGTTGTGTGTTTATTAGACTGTTCACACCACTGTTGTCACCACCTGCAGCTGCTTACTGGGTGTTGTTGTGTGGAGTGTGACTGCAGCTAGTGGGCTGGTTTCTGCTGGAAAACTTAAGTCATTTAGAAAACCTTTAAATACAGAAGTACAGTCCTGATGAGGTTTTGGGAGAGAAGCAATTCTGCAAAATGTTAACCTTTTCATGTTGTACCTTTTTCATGTAGGACATTGCTTTATTTGCAGATTTACTGTGCTAGTTCAGTGGCTTGTAGTCTACCTTTACAAAATTGTCAAACATATTCATGTGCATTGCCTCTTGAACTACAAGTATTTTGAAACATTTTCCAGATCTTTTGTGACTGTTGCAAGCTTTAAGTTCCTTTTAGTATGCTAACCTTTGAAATGTTTAGGGTTCACAGGCGACAGCAACAGAAGTTTAGTCTTGCCTCGTATGTGATTCTGTTCATTGGAGTTATTTCACCAAAATCGCATATTTCCATGTATGTATGTACTTTCACTGACCTATTTGACAGTGTATAACTAGTGTGGTTTCACCTAGTACCATTTTGGGAGCCATTGGTACACGCTGGCTATTGTGAAATGGAAACTTGTCTTACCTGTTCCAGAGCTGTCTTCAAAAACCTATTCTTTATAGGATAGATGTTTGTAAGTTTGCCTTCTTTGTGTTGTTAATTGTGTGTTTTATTTGCAACCCCTTAGGCATTCTCCTTAAGGGCAAGAATTCTTTATGACTTAAAGATTTCCAGACCTTTAGAAGGACCTATTATTTTTTGGGATGACTGAGGTGACAGCTGTTTTGAATGTTTTCTGCAGTTTTTTACTAAACTGATTTTGTGCAGCATATGAACCAATGCAGATTAGCACTGTTCTTGTTTGACAGTCCAGACGGAAGTAAAACTTCTTCTGTCTAAAACTTCTTGTGTTTTGTGTCAAAGAGCTGTTTGAATCAGATAAGCAACCAAAGGATGAGACACAGATGCAGCTTGATTTAGTTCAAGAAACTGAGAACAAAAGGTACATTTTTGTTGGGGACATTTTTATATTGAGCATTTTCACCAACAACCACTGGTCATTATTAGTTTGTATTCTCTGTCACAAAGTGAGGAATGCAGTAACATGGGTAGACTACTGAGTAGGTATATAATTATACCTTTGTCCTACACGTTGACTCCCTTTTCTGTTGCACATCAAACACTTTTTATAATATGCTGTAGTATTTATTAGTGTTGCCAACACTGTGAAAGGTATATCTGTACATGGGTATTGATCAGCCGGTTCCTGTCCCGGGTTAGGTGGTATGAGATGCGATTCCATGGTGTCAGAAATGCAACCACCCTCATCCTGAAGATGATACTCCTTATTCTATGAGAGAACATTGGTATGAAATGGAAATAACGTAGCTGTATTGGGGAAAATGTATGGAGCTGAGATCTTTAGCAAATAATTTGAATGGCCTAGTCAAGGAGTATCTTTTATTCTTACTGGAAAATAATAAATGTTCTTAGTAGTATTATCTCTCCAACTTTTATGAAACTGCTCAGATCTTCTTTTTGTTCTCTAGTTCTGTTTTCCGGTTCTAGCTTTTTGCCCTTTATAACTGATAACCTATGTTATTAAATGTGGGCATGTTTTCAGCAATGGCCTGAAGGTTTTCCTGAGAGGGGATACTTGTGTTTGTTAGTAATTTTGGTGGAAGTTCAGTTGAAATCATCTATGTCCAGTTTGCAGACTCTCTGTGTGGGGTGTGGCATAAAATTAAACATAAAATATTTCAGTGGAAGAGAGTGACTCAGACCCTGGCAAACTAATGTGTCCATTGTCTCTGATGCGCCCCACCTAAATCACAGCTGCTTGCATTTAGCCATTCAACATTTCACGTTTGGCAGTAGTTTTATAGTTTTAAAGCAGCGGACATTTATTGTTGTCCTTGGAGAAACATTTACTGACTGCATCCCTAGTAAGTACAGCATTACGTTTGGTAATGTTCAGAACTGTTTAAAGCTTTTCCTCCTCACCATAGTGCTTTTGAAATGGAAAAACCCTTGGGGAAAAAATAAACCGAACGCTTAGTACCTGTGAATTTAAAAAAATAATAAATAAAAATAATGTTTATGAACCTCGTGTGCTCCCCATTTCAAGGTCTTAACACATTCAGTTTGACATAAATGGAATAAGGCAATTCCTTAGATGTTGGACTGCTTTCTGTGTATTCGGTATTGTTAAATTTGCATGAAACTTAGTAGTATCCCTGTTTCCTCTGCAAAGGTCACTGAAGTTAAGGTACTACTACTTTTGTTGCATATTCTTCAGCATCGCATGAGATGTCTGTACCAACATGACATACAACAATTCCTCTCCTCTTTGCTAGTTTTTTTTTTTTTTTTTTTTTTTTTTTGTGGACCAAGTGAATCTGGGGAAAGCTTGATCAAATACTGTAGCTGGTTGTCAGGGTTATTTACAGTCATGTTCCAATAGTCGTTCATTTATCAAACTGGCACCATTCAGACTTAACAATTGTTCCCCTGTTTTAATGCTAAGCGGCTTCAAGACAACGGTGTTAAAGGACATAGTCAGCCACAGTGGCCAGAGAACAGGCATTTCTTACGTTCTTCCTTTTGAATTTCCAAAACCAGAGTTTTTATCTGTTATGGAGATAAGTTAAAACGTGTTAAGTAATAACAAGAGTTCTAGGATTATCAGTCAAATTTGAAATGAAACAGAAATTGTCTGCAGTTGTACATTGCCTGTTAAAGTGCAGTATCGGTGACAGAATTGTTTATTTTTATAACTGGATATTAGTAGGTTTAGAGGTTGTAGTATTACACACAGTATACTAATTGTTTGCCCAGCTTAACTGTAAAAGCTTAAAAGAATATTTTGGCACTGTTTTACTGATTTTCTAAAATGTTACTTTCAGTTGTCTTTTGTTCTCTCCTTGTCATGCTTGTTTGTTAGCATAATGACTTTGATGTTTGTGTGTAAATCATTTCTGGTTCTTAGTCTCCATTGCTGTTAAATTGTTAATAAATTGGTATAATAATACGAAGCTGTGATTCTTTTTCTCCCATGCATTTTATGCAATTCCTTAACTCTGTAGTAATGCACATCTGCGTACAGCTGGCAGATGTACAAGAGGCATATGCGGCTGTTTTTGAATTCCTTGTAGTTGTATCAGTCCACTGGAGAAATTCAACATGCCAGTGTCCGTTGTGGTTAGGAAAGCAAGAGTGCCACTAGCTATTAAATGAAAGCAGATGTTGATGCACCATTTTCTTATTTGTAATTCGGTCTCTTTTGGTAAGTTTACTGCACGCTTTCAGCACAGTTGTAGAAAGCTCCACTGAGGAAATAATATATATGTAGGATATTTTACATTTTTAAACGGTTGGTTGGTTTAAATGTTGATTGATACAGCTTTGTACAATGTTTCAACTAATTTGAGAAATAAATAGTGCTATAGGACAGAATGCTAATGGTAAATTAGGTGGCGATATTGGCTGTTGGTGGAGGTCAACTGAGTTTGAGAAACTACCTGAATACAGGTACAGAAAGGGAAGCCTGCGGATTTGAGGGAGAGCAGATTGATGTAGCTACTGTTTAGCTAGTTAATTGTAAGGCTTATTTGATTTTTAAGAAAAGGGAAAGATTGCATTTGTCATGAAAATAGATCACTCTACAAAATTACTTTTCATTTAAGTGGTTATGCAGTGATCACTTGCCAAAGCCTCACTGTTGATATATCATGTGTGTTTAGACCACTGATTTTTCACCCTCTTTATTTTATAGGAATTGATTTCAAGATCAAAACTGTTGAATTACAAGGAAAGAAGATAAAACTGCAGATATGGTAAGTGTGTATTTGTTTTGCAAAAAATTATTTTAGATGACTAAAATAAAAGCAACATGTAAAATGTTTACAAAATTACTGTTGTAAAGCAAGTTAACTAATATGAAATTTATTTGATAGTTGAGTAATTTCTTGTAATGACTTCACCTTCTGGAGTAAAGGTTTGCTTAAAACACAATTGTGGAATCAATTTATTAATTTTCTATAAAATGCACTCATGTTTGCTGATGTCAGTGAACGATCTGTATTATCAAGGACAGTTACTCCTATAAATGTAGCTCATGTTTTGTTTAAATGGGGGTGACTTGTGCATATCTTTAAAATACTATTGTGTACAGGGACACTGCTGGCCAGGAGCGATTTCATACAATCACCACCTCCTACTACAGAGGAGCTATGGGCATCATGCTGGTGTATGACATCACCAACGCCAAGAGCTTTGAGAACATCAGCAAGTGGCTGCGAAACATAGATGAGGTGAAAAGTTTGTTTGGATTATATGTGAAGGGTTCCCCCTTCTGTCTGCCACATGACTCAAATGGGGTTTGGCCTGTTGCCAAGTATTTGGATATCTGTGCTGCTGGGTCGGTATTCTAAACATCACATTCCTTTTCATTTGAATGTTACTGGACCACTAGAAAGTACTTTTTAAATAATCATATTGACAACTTTCTGTGTTTAAAGTAACTGAAATGGCACTTTTTTTTCTCAGCATGCAAATGAAGATGTTGAGAGAATGCTGCTAGGCAACAAGTGTGACATGGAAGACAAGCGGGTGGTACCAAAGGCAAAGGGAGAACAGGTCAGATGATGCACTGCACCATGTGCAATTAGCAAAAGAACGGATGTTGTACAGCCTCTGGGGCTGAGCTCCATTCGCTTATTTTGAGAACCAAATTCACAAGTTTAAAATAACCTTGGTGAAATCTCAAATCATGATTTGCAATACATTTCATTCTTACGTCTGCCCTTGCTTAGTGTATTTCGTCACATTTAACCCCTTCTCTTTCAGTTAGCTTGAGGTTTTGCACATGACTTGAATGGAACACAAACCCAGTTTCACTGGGCCAAGCTGTGAGACACAAGTCTGTTGAAAAATTATTTTCGTCAAAAGATGCAATGCATGTGAACACAGTGTTGAACAGACTTGCTTTCTCATTATCCCGAACTTCATCTCTGTACAAGTGTTCCAACAGGGTGTAATCACAAAATAATTTACAAATTAATTTGGTGTGAATTTGCCCCCCCCCCCCAATGGTTAAAATGTCTTGATGTTCCCATTAAGAACATTTTTGTTAATCAATTTCTTAGACCGTGCTTACATGGTACACAAATGCATCCCTCGTGCCTTCTTGCGATTTCATCTGATCCCAATTGGTCTGTCTGGCAGCAGTGCCTCTCGGTCAGCATCTACAGTGTTTAGTTCCTGATGGCTATGGAACTCTGTTCATCACTGCGCTGGTTCTCTCTCTGTCAGATCGCAAGAGAACATGGAATTAGGTTTTTTGAGACAAGTGCAAAAGCAAATATCAACATTGAGAAGGCGTTCCTCACGTTAGCAGAAGATATACTTAGGAAGGTGAGTTTCTGTGTCTGAATTTGGATTTGCATGTCTGTTGACAAAGGTAACGTTCATACATTTACCCAATACCCTTTAAATAATTTAAAGTTAAAATACTGAATTATGTTATTTTTTCTGAAAACATGAATAATACCCAAAGCAATTTAATGAGTAGCTTCATGCTGTTTTCTGGGTGTGTAACTTTGCGGCAATTTTTTTTGGGTTACTGCACTGATATATTAATTGTTGGACCTTTGTGGATTTCTTTTCGCATATTGTTTGCAGAATTTCCATTTTAGTGTCAGCATTTTGAAATGTGCAGCACAGTGCAAACTGACAGTCCGTTGTTGTTGTTGTTTCCCCGTGTGCTTTGCCTTGCAGACTCCTGTAAAAGAGCCCAACAGTGAAAACGTAGATATCGCCAGCGGAAGTGGAGTCACAGGGTGGAAGAGCAAGTGCTGCAGCTGAATAATCTTTCTCTTACGCTCCTTTCCTCCCCTTTCTTTCTCATTCTTCTGCTTTCTCTCCCCTTCCCCTCTTTTCCCCTCCTGATTTCCACCTGTTTCTGGAAATAAACCACTTCACATGTCTAAATCTAACACACTGTCCTCTGTCCTTCTCTCATACCTTTAAACAACCTTTTGTTTTTCCATTCACACCTGCTTGCTGACAATATAATTTTTATTTCAAAAATGTATAGATAAAGAAATCATGTTGTTTCTTGTCATTTATTTTAAAGGATACAAAAGAAGAAAACTCACCACTACATTTTTTTTTGTTGTTGTTGGATTGTGTTTTAGTCAAAACTCAACTCCAGGTTGTCTGGTTTTGAATCTGCAACAAATGGTCAGGATAAACAAAAGAAGAAAACCATGTAGAATTAACAATTTTGTATAATAGTGGGATTTGTATACAAGCGCATAAGTGACAAGATGAGCATCTGTGTAGATCTTGCTTGAACTTTTGTAGGTGGGATTTATTTTGTCCTGTGCCTTAAGTGGAACAGAAGGAGTGGCACCTCTGGTGAGAATGCCGCTTTATGTGGTACATTGACAATAATACAAATATTAAACTGCTCTTGCTTCTCCACAGCCATGTCAATACATGAATTAAACTGAAAGGAAGTGCAGAAAAGTTTGAATTTCTTTTTAGATCATTTTTATCAGTATGATTTATTTTACACTTGCGATTTCTTGTCTTGCATGCTAATTTCTTTTGGTTGGAAAACTTTTTGTAAGTTACTCTTCAAAAGAAATGGCACCACCTTTCCAATGTGAGGTGTAGATTGGATAAGTTATCTTTTGGAAATTCAAACAGTTTTGCAGATCCATTAAAAACTAGCTTAAGTTAAATATTTGTGGTTTATCTTTTTTATTTCTTAATTATCAGTGTTCTTGTGCATGGGGATGTTTTATTTCAACTTGGTTGGTGTTGCTGTGGATACTCGGTAGTATTTGAACAAACCAGTTCATCAAATGTTAGATCCTAGTGGAACCCAAGAATTATGCCCAACAATAATTCACAGTACTGGTTTTGACAAAATGTTTTATTTGAACACTTTTAGTTTTTCCTTTTGTTTCTTGCAAGTGAAATGGGTATCAAATGCAGTGATAAAACTATGCAGATTTAATATGTATTTATAGTATCAGTACTTTCAGCTGTATCTGGGGTTTCACATTGGGTCTCTGAATTTGCTTAACCTTTTTTTTTTTTTTTTTTTTTTTTAAAGGGCTTTAACATCATTTTTGAAAGTAGAATAGGAAGCAGGGTGCAAGCAGTCACTAGCGTTTGTAGTTGACGCCTGTTAGCGCTAACTCTAATGAAACAGTTGCTGTCCTTAAGGTGACCCGAGAGCTGTTCCTCTCAGCAGGGCATTAGTGACTTAACCAAAGGTGGGGCCGAGGATCGCTGGGTCTTTCTGTTCACGTTTGACCTCCATTGCGAAGCATGCAGCTCACGTTGTGTAAATGTGCTCTGCTTTGCTTTTTCTGTTATACCTGCACTTTCTGCCATTAGTAACTGTAAGGGAAAACGGTGTAAATTGACATTTATGGCTCCGTAATGCAAACACAGTTGCTGTTCACCGCGGCAAAGTGTGCGCTCTGCTGTGGACGAAGCAGCGTGAAGATTAACAAGTCGCTCGCTTAACACTGTGGGCTCCGCTTTGCTAATGAGGAGTCTGCTGGTTTAGTTTTAATGCTGATATGACTAAAAGCGTCAAATAAACAGTATTTGTAGATGATGTAGTTGTTGTTTGGTGTTGGGTGTCAGTGTAAATGAACTTGACGTGTTCTTGGCTTGGATTCGTTGCTCGTGATTTCCGTTTCACGGTTTGGTTGTGATGCTGTTTTTACCTCAACAAAAGCCTTAAAAGAATTGGTATACACATCCTCCAGTTTACCCAAAATATAGAATTTTTTTGTTCTTTATTTTCTTTTTAAACCCAGGCCACAATGGAAAAGCAAAATGTATGGAGCCACTGAAGTTGTTTGTATTAAATTATAGATCCAAGTGTTCAAGGTGCACAGAAGTCTTTACGAAAGGTGTGGTGTGCCTACGGTATTGTCTAACTGGAAAGGGATGGTATTTACTCAATATTTGTAAGCACAATGAAACAATACTGGGAGAAATCAAGAGAAATCAGACAAAATAATTTAGGTGGAAGACTTTATGCAGAATCCAGCTTGAGGTTCTGAGGAGATGGTGCCGAAGGTGGCAGAGGTAGCGCTGGGACGCTTTAAGTCCTCCATGTTCTCAGCTGCATCTTGTAGCTCTTAAAAGAAAAATAACCACCCGGTCTTGATCCTGTATCCCTTTTGCTTGATCTCTCCCTCTACAACCCAATCTTAGCCTTACGCAATATTTGCTATACTTTTACAGAATGGATTTGACAATGGCATGTGGTGGTGTTAACATTTTTGACATCAATAAAATCTCACTTTGTACAGTAATACTGCACGTGTGGAGGGGTGACGTGATTTTCACGCAGTTAATGGAGTAAAATCAATCTTGTGTGAAACCACCTATGCAGCTCCGATACAGATGCTGAAATGGTTAAGAAATGACATCGGCCGTGCCAACGCTTTGTATTTCTGCAGCAGATCATGGAGAAAATGGCTGTTTTATGCACAAAGTAAAATAAGATGATGGTGTTTTGCTTCTCGCTTGAAAAATCCCACTAGGACTAGCCGACCAGGTTTCTTTTCTGTGTACAATGTCCAGCAGAGGATGCTAACTCTCCACGGTCATAAATTTTGTCTTGATTTCCTCCCCTTTGGCGCCCTTGCAAGCTGAGAGTTTCATGAACCCTTTTGTATTGTGTGTTTATTTAATCCAAGGTTTAATTTTTAAAACTATTACACTATGGAAAATTTTGACTCTTTCTCTTACGCTGTGGAAAATTCCGGATCTTTCTCAACACGGTCTCTCTTTACACTGAAGGTGGTTGATCAACAGGTATCTTCTGTTGCTCTGAACACTGCTTATTAATGCCAGTCCTCTAACTTTGGCCTTTGGATCCTCAAACTGTATAAATGTGATGATTATGCTCACAGAGCGATATATTTTGGGAGAGTTGTGGAAGTGCTCACTTCCTTACAGTTCTGATTTGAATAAAAGCTTCACATGAGCGGCAAGAGACAATGCCTTCAAAGAGGGCAGCCGCCTGGCCAGTTGGAGGAGCTCATTCACAAACATGAACTCTCATTGATCCATATCTACAGCTTTCAAAATGTTATCAAGTGGACCCGACTGGCTATTGGCACCGTTCCCCTCAACCAATTGGCTCTGAAGAAATGCGGGGCCTAGTCATTAAACAAGTAGTTAAAAAGTAGTTTCAGAATTGCGCTCTGTGAAAGTTTGGGTTTACATGGGGTGGAAAGGGTGTTGAGTTAAAACCTAGTGGTCCAGATTCATGCTGAAAAGAACCTGTTTGAGCGGATGTGTTAATACGGTGGACAATAGAGTGAAACTAGAGAAAAATGGCATGTTTGAGTCACAAATTATAGCATTTTTTTATGAGTAGAATAAGGAAAGTGCTTTGTATGTGTTGACTAAGTAAGTGTACCCTTTCCACTTGCAAATGCTGTGTTTGTGTGAGTGAGTGGGAACAGAACAACCTGCCATGGAGACTGGACTGGAATTCCCTCCTCCTTCATCATGTGAATGAAACAGCTGTGATTTAAGCTTAACGTCTACCGAACTGGACTCCCAGAATGACCTGTCATTGTAGGTCCAACGGGAAGCGGTGCCCCCCCCCCCCATGTACATATTCAAGGGGAGCGGTGATTTTATGGTGGATGCGGCAGCTGCTGGTCAAAATGTGGTGCCTTTTCAGGCCTGGATTTTATATTCCAGACTGCTGTATGCTAAGTCAGTTTGTTTCAACAACCAAAAAATAACTCCAAAATAATTATGCCTACTGGGACTTAGTTGTGACCTTTGAAGAGCAAGACACCTACTGGATGCAAGACCAATTTGTCACATTTCAGGGACCAAAATTTATTATGAAGTTTCCAGTTACTCTGTTACATAAGTTACGCACTTGCTTGAACCTGGGGGCAGGACATGGCCCCTGCCTTGTGCAAGAAAGGCACCAAAGAGTTAATTTGTAGTTGCCGTGGGTTTTGAGTTAAGTTGGATTGCAGGAAAAAAAAGACTTTTTAAGTTATGGATCTACAGTGAAGGTGTGCACATGTGGCCTTCAGCAGGGACCTGGACCTCACACCTACTCACCCACCCACATGTAGATTCCATGTGTTTGATGCTCGTGGACAGGGACCGGAGCTCAGCTCAGTCTGGGAGGCACACGCGTGTTGTGTGTGTGTGTGTGTGTGTGTGTGTGTGTGTGTGTGTGTGTGTGTGAGACAGGGGAGCGGAAGGTTCGGGCGGGCAGCCGCCGGTTCACAGCTCCTGGGAGGAGGTGGTGCTACAGACATCTCCCCTCCCAGAGGGACGAGGGCTCCCCTCACCGGGCAGACGGCCCACATTCACTCCTCCAGCTCGGCGAAGATGGCGAGAGCCGCAGCTGCCCCGCCGAGGAGCTTCGCCACCCGCGGCACAGTGCGGCCGGACCCTCCCTCGCGGCCTCTATGATGGTGCCAACATGGAGAAGCTGTCGGCGAGCGTTTCGGACATCGCGTGGAGCTCCGTGTCGCTGCCGCTGGACGCGGTGGTCAGCAAATTCAGGCTGCCCACCCTGGTGCGGCTGAGCCAAGGTGAGAGCGCGCCTCGCCGCCCCCCGCATTTCCCGCACGCTGACAGCCGAACGCTTCCCGTGCGTTTTCGTCGTCCTCCGTCTTCCAGTCCTCTGCTCACACACGCGAGGCTCGTTTGCGTGAATAAAAAGTTTGCGCGCACAAATTCACATAAATGCGTGTTGATCCTGAGCGAGGAGGGCACAGAAATGTGAAGGAATTTCGCGTTCCCGTTTCTCCTTGCGAAAGCTCAAGACACTTTGTTTCAGCGACTTGACTCGTTCGCGCTGCGTGTATCACTACGGAATACAAAGTTTTATTTATTTATTTATTTATTGTGTGTGTGTCGCAATCTTAGTTTTGGCTTCTTTGCTGTGGCAAAACAGTTATTGGGGACTTGGCAAATAAAGGTGACAAAGTGTCTGTTGTGCTGCTCAAGTGACCCGCGGCCATTCATATGGAAATCTTGTCATCGGCAGCTCAGTGTCTTGAATACTAAGGAGCGAAGGCGGAGGAAACGTCCAAGTTTCCAGCACTCACTCCTCCCGCCGAATCGGCGTTTTTAGGCTGAAAGTGCGGATTCGCGTGCAAATTGTCATTATTTATTATTATTGTTAATATTTGCTTTGTATGCGAATAACGCGCTGCGGGGAAGAAACGCAAAGCCGCGCACGGAGCAGCGTCGCCGACCCCCTGAGGAGACGCGGTGCGCAACATGCGTAAGCCAGGCTCTGTACGCAGTTTGCGTATCCAATCAAAGGCCGGCGCCAAATTACAGCGAACCTTGTTTACGTGGTTTGCGTATCCAATGGAAAGCTGGTATCAATTAACAACGACGCCATGTACGTAGTTTACGTATCCAATCAAAGGCTGGCGTCAATTAAGAACCCCCCCCCCTTCGAAATTCTTTCCAAATTCAAAGTTTGGAGCTAATAAACATCCTGTGCTTTGGTTGATTTTTCTCTGCAGGAGAGGATTCTTTTTAAATGTATTTTTGTTTTTATGTTTTTTTTTTTTTTTTTTTTTTAAACAGCAAGACTGGGCCATGAAATCATGAGGACAAAAAGGCAGTGACAACCCAGAAAAATAAGTAGCATTAATTGCAAGGTATCTGAAGATGATGAATGTAGAACACAACAGTAAATTTCTAGTGCAATAGCAGACAGATTCATGAAGATACAATATAATATTTAAACACATATAAGTCCTAGCTACAACGTTAACTACATCTCAAATGATAAATTAACTGGAAACCGAGTTTTGCATCCTAATGGGGGTGGTGGTCTTAATCTGGCATTCCCAAAGTACATGCTTACTTTGAGTTTCAGCATAACTAAATCAATGCTTAATGTATTAGTGTGTTGTTACTATTCATAACATAAATTTGTTTGAACTTTCAGTGAAATGTTAAGGTAAAATCAAATTTTTTTTTTCTTGATACTTTCGTGATTTATATTTTTTTCTATGAGTCTATAGGTTTTGTCAGAATTTTAATTTTAGGTGTCGGTGGCCAAGAAAAGGATGAGAACCTGTGTTCTGTAGGTCTCTATGTATAAGCTTCACTGCATTTTCAGTGTAATAACTTTTTTCTGACGTTTCTCCAAAACGTCTTCAGTTATTTACCCAGTCAGCAGGGAGCTTAACAGAAATGGGATACGAACGAGAACCCATCAAGTTCCAATTTGTTTTCAATGCCATATGCTGCCTTGCACATTGGTACTAATATTAGTGAATTAAATACAGACATTCTACTGTGATCAAAACCCTCAGACTACAGCTTTCAAAGCTTACTTCCAATGTGCATGGAAATGACTCATTTGAAGAAAAGTGAGATATTCATGATTTTTCAGATGTGTTGCCATGGGTATATATTAAAAATTAAGCTCACCCAGAGATCATTTAACATCACAGCACATCTGTTTGAAAATAATAATCCCTATTATTGTTTTAGGATCCTTTGCACTAACTTACTTAATAGTTTTCCAGCTCCTTCTTTTGCTGTACTGCTTAAATTTTATAAAATCCTTTGGTTGCACACAGTCACACGCTTAATTACTAATATAATAGTTTCAAACGTGTAATCCTTACTTTTGTTGGTAAATATTTGAGCAATTATTATAAACTCAAGTAACCCATTAGGATCATTTATTGCCTTTTGAAAAGACTGCGGTGTGCATTTTACCTTAAGAACTGAGTCTTTGTCTAAAGTATTTGCAGCTTTTTAACAGTAATGATTTCAGGAGGAATTTTTTGCATTTTTGTTAAACTTTCTATCTTGCTGCAAGGATACAACCCAACTGAGATGTGTGTGTGTGTGTGTGTGTGTGTGTGTGTGTGTGTGTGTGTGTGTGTGTGTGTGTGTGTTTGGGGGCCAGCAGTATTAGTGGTTAATCCTAAATATGTTAATGATTAGATACGTTTCTTAATATTGACAAGCTGCTCAAAGGCTTCCTCCATAAGTTTGGCATTGATTTTATTCCACAGTTAACCAAGCTTGCTAACATTCTGCCTGATTTTTCACAGTGTGATTTGAACATTTTGAACGTTTTCTTCCTAAAAATTAAATTTTGGTCGTCATTGTTGTTTTTAGCAACATTTGAAAAAGCTTTGTAAATCATACGGCTTTTGCATATAAAATGATTTTTGTCAGCAGTGAGCATGAGGGAACGCGTTATCTTGCACTGTTTGCATTTTTTTGTCACAGGTCTGCCTTTGGGGTCTGTACGGGTTCGTGAGAAAGATCCCGTTTCTCTTGCCGTTCACTGGTAAACTGCCACAGAACCAGTCCACTTGGTCAGCACAGTCAATAAGCCACTAAAGTGGATCTGTGCACTTGATACTTCACTGGATCTTTTTGATATTTAAACTTTTCTAAGCTTGTATATGATTCTGGATACCTGAGCCAAACTTTTGGAACGTTATAAATGGCTGATGTGATGCTCCATTCTAGCATAGTGAACCATATGTTGGGCACCTGAGAAGTGGTGCATGTGGCTTATTGAAAGGAGAAATATTGACTGCTGTTCTTCATTGCATCACAAGGAAATTGAAGGGTTCCTTCATTAATAAAAGAGAGTCAGAGAATTAGCAGGAGGCATTGGATTTTGTTCTTCTTACTAACTTACTTGTTCTTCTCCTATATTCCCTTTGTTATAAGAGCTCTGTAACACCTAAATTTCTCATTCATGGGATAATAAAGGTTTATTCTATTCTATTCTGATTTCTTCTTCATAAGGTTATTTACTCTCAACAAAAATCAATTTTGTAAAGGGTTTGGTAATAGGCAGGGGTATGTGATCAACCAGTGGTGTTGCCTACTTTGTCCTCTTTCACCGCTGCCGCGACCCCAGGTGGGGGGTTGTCACGTTCTATAGCGCTGGCTTGGCATTCAGATTAAATGACATTTGGCATGAGAAAGGCATCTATGTTCAATTTTGGATGAGATGCCATTTTTAAATATGTATAATCCCCCTCTCCGGTCTATGAGTAAAGCTAATAGGCATATGTATTGGTCATCTTTTTATACAGTGCAAAGGGTTGGGGAGGAGAAGAGGGCAGGATGCAAGTAAGTGGGACCACACGGCTTGAGACGTGGCCATCACTTGTTAATCATCTCCCTTTGTGATTACAGGGTGTGAAAGGCTCAATTGCAGGCTGCCAGGCTGAGAGGATGATGGGACACGTTGAGAGCTCGGGAGAGGGGGTGGGGGGTGTCTACCAAGTGCCTTAGCGTGACAGTGCAAACAGGGATAAATTATAGGGGCCGGTTGGGATCAACTCATCTTCTCCCTCTGAAGTACAGTAATAGAAGAGCAGATGAGAGGTTCCCAGTAGCACCCTTACTGTAGACAATGGCTACTACCTTGTGACCGAAATAACCATAACACACGTGGCTCTGCCGTGGAAATGAGGTGAGCGTAAGAGCTTCTTCCACTCAGCGCTTTGGACCGTTCACTTTTATTGTGTGCATATTATAAGGCAAGATGCCGAGTTTGACCATCCTGTCTGGTGATGTTTAACAAATAACACCCCTCCACATGCTGCGTTCCGGTTCCACCGCATCCCTGTTAGTGTAAATCGTGATCAGGAGGAGGGATGGTGGTTATAGCCACTGCCTTGCATTTGATCATCCTGGGCTTGACTCCCACCTCCTGCTGCTGTAATCCTGAGCTGGGTTTTTACCCTAAATTGTTCCTGTAAAAGTGACCAAGCCGTGTCAAAGGGTAAATTATTGCAAGAAGCTTAACATTGTAAATCACTTTGGAGACAGGTATCAGCTAAATAAATAAATGTGAAAAATAATATGAATATTTTTGTTGGAAGTGAGATTGTGGAGGAAATGTGACATACATCTATGTGACTGGGCTTTGAAAAGTTGGATACGTTTGTTATTGGAAGGAAACCTCATATGTTTTCTACAAATGGCTTGAGCAATGTGAGTTGTTCTCCAAAAAATACATTGAAAACTAAGGCGTTCAGGCCGTACGATTTTCTTTGGCTGTCTTTGAAGAATGAAACTACAAGGACTGAGATATACTATATTTTTCCTCCATATTGGTGTGAAAAAGCACAATGCAGTTGCCAGGATGGAAGTACGCCGCAAGGTGTTGGACTGTGGTGGCGCAGCGAGGACGCAGCGGGGTTTGGTGCAGTAGCGCATGCTGAGGTGTGATGTGTCTCTGCAGAGCAGGAAGCCCAGGACTCCCCTACAAGACCAGTGAGGCAGCTTCTCTCAAGGTGTCTGGTTTCAACTGCAGGACCAGATCAATAGAGTCTTTGTTTTGATGCCCGCCCCCCCGCCGCTTCTTCTTTTTTTTTTTTTTTTTTTTCCGTTCCGCACTCCGTGGGACCCTCCACCTGACTCCGTCAATAGGCCGCGTCCATACACTTCTCCTGTGCTCTCCTCTTTGGGTGATAAATGCAGCCCTGCAGATGCACATTAAAATGGAAGGCATTCATGGGCTTCAGTGAGGTTCCTAGTGGCAGTACAGCTCGCGGTCCATGAGCTCGTGCGCGGCCTCTTGGCGCGCTTGTTTGTTTGTTTGCTCGCTCGTGTTTCATATTTGTGCATGGAAAAAATGCAGCGTTCATATTCCATTACCCCCCCCCCCCCCCCATGTTTCCCTTTGCGACTCACCGAGTATCTGCCGGTCCCAAGTTTCCGCTTGTTGGTCGTCATCTTATTTCAGCAAGATTATGCCATCATGCGATGAACGCCCAAAGTGCAGGCAAAGAATGTGCTAGTTTCTAAGTAACCGCTGCTCCTGACATAAGAAGGGGATGTAACGCTGCAGCAGCTGCCAACCCTGTGGGCCCAGGCCTCATATTCTGGGCCAGATTTCCTTGGCCACCCTCCCGCAGTTCAGCCTGCAGATAATGTTGAATGAATAGGGCTGCACTTGAAAGCTGTTTCTTATCCGGCAAAGAGTGTAATTCACTTTAGGTGGCTGCTTGTCTCCAGTGCAGTTTTGTGACCATTAAACTTGTACCAAAGCACTTTAAAGTCTTGCTTCTCCTGCGTGTGAGGCTGATGCGTCCGGCAGCTCCTCGTGTTCTGGGCGAGCATCTTGTGGTCAGCAAGGGGCTAAAGCAGATGGTTGCTCGGACTGCGCGAGCGTGCGTCTGCCGTTCGCGAGGTCTGTTTGTCAGCTTTATCCTCCGCCAAGCGCGGACGCCTTCGTAATTCGGCTGCTTTGCAGACGTGCTTCCTCAAAGCAGAGCGCGAAGCTCATGACTCCAGCTGTTTATGCAAGGCCAACGTTAAGTCCCTCAATCCCTGTGTTTCGTATTAACGCTGAAATGTTCTGGGGGCCCACTTACTCGCCAGTGTAAAAGTCACCTGGCTGGCATAAATTCAATAATTATTGTACTTTTCCCCCTAGTTTTTTGTTTAGCGTGAGGGCCAACGTTGCGTCCCCAGTAATGCAATGCTTGAAGCCCTGACTGTTGTTGTGTGAAAAGGCTTCAGAATATTTGGCATATCTAAGCAAAAAAGACTGTAGATAATCATTATGTTGGTATTTTAAAACATTAGATGCAACTTGTGATGTTAACGTGTCAGCTGGATGCATCTTTAAAGGGCATAAGTCATTTTGTCAGTAAAAACGCTTTTAGTTGAAAAGATGCGTAAAATACTGCAATGACCACTTATTTCATTGTGCTGTTGTCACAGCAAAGTCCTTGTGCAGTTCAGAATATTATCTGCTGTTTTGTAAGAGATAATAATGACAATCTGTGAAATGTTTTGGGCAGTTTATTCATTTCCTGTTTTTGAGTGGAGAATTCATTCATTTCAGTTTTTTTCTTTTATTTCTCCAGATAAGGTGACATACACAGTGCTGAATGGCTTCAGTAAAGAAAAAGTGAACAGTGTTCTCCAAACTTTCTCCTATGGGGTCCTGTTCAAACGTGTTTATCAAAACCTCCTTCCCGGGGAGGTCTTTGCATTACCATAACTGATGTGATTCGCAATGTGTACATTGATGAAACCCCAATGGGTACAATGTTGGTTGAGCTTCCGGATCTTGCTTTGAATCTGCTGTGATGATGGACATGTGGAAAACTTGACAATCCAAAGGTTAAATATGCAAAAACTTTAATAAATTTCATTTCTTGAAGACGTTTTTAATAAATTAACCTTCATAGTGACTTTGCAATGACCCTGTTATATGGCAAAAATGCCGGCATTTTTAAATCAGATCAGTAATTTGTTTTGTGAGAATTTCTGTGTAGCTGTTGATGTTATACTCAAATCCAGAGATGCGGTGTAATGTGGTTACTAACAAAAGTCTGGTCGGATCAAGGCTTTGTTTGTGTATACGGACTTGATATTTCAAATTGCTTTGAAAAGAAGTGTCAGCTACATGAATGAATGAACAAGTAATATACGCACGTCAGAGGCACATTGAATTTGTGCAAAGCTGCACTGTGCTTGCTATTTAGTCTTTGCAATGTTCAGTTTTAGCTCAGGTTTATAATTCAATAGTACCGCCGTGACATCAGAACCTAAATTAATTCTTAGATACGATGTTGCAGCTTGCCAGTGCTGAACCTAACTTTAGATTTACAAGTGCAGAATGTAGAGTTCAGCCTGCGGCTTTTTGGAAATGTATGATGTGGTACAAGAGCTTGTACGAAGAAGTAGCCTCCACAAGCTGCTTTTGAAAGCCAAGCGCGGTTCTCTCACGTAGGTCTTAACCCTGGAATGAACTGTGGCAAAGACAAACTTATCCGTACTACCCAGTTTATTCAGCTTTCACATGCTAGCTATTTACCCCTAAACCGGGAGATCTTGGTTTCAAGTGTTAATACAGAAAATGGGCGCTCCTGACAGGAGGGCGTGGGTGCAAGGTTAGAGATTGACGAAGCTTTGGGAATGCTGACTGGGACCACCTCTACACTGACTGTTGAATGATTTCTTAAACCAGTTGCTTTGTACGGGTGGGAAAAGTTTTTGTTCTTGACCGTGGCTGCTGTTGTCTTAGTAAACGTAGTAGAAAAGTCTTTGGGGTTTCTATTTCTGTAAGGTGTGGAGAACAGGGCTGTCCCTCAACGTACCTCTGATACGGGTGTTGAGCAGCAGTGGATGGATGTTTGTTATGTGTATAGATAGTGGGGTGACTGCCAGCTCCTCTGGCGAAGTAGCAGCCGCATGTGAAAACCTGTCTTTCTCCTCAGGGGATCACGTGGAGGGGCTGAGCGACCAGGACGTGCTGCTCCTCCATTCGTGCCGGCAGTGGACCACCGTGACCGCACACAGCCTGGAAGAGGGCCACTATGTCATCGGGCCCAAAATCGACATACCGCTGCAGTACCCAGGTGAGTGACCAACCAACAGTTTCAGTTTGGCATGGATCCACTTTTTGGGATAATGGGAAAGTATCTTTGACATTTAAATGTGTAGTATAGTCATGACCTCTGACCTAAAGAGACACATGCATTAGAGTGCCAATAAGAAATGAAGTAAATCACAGTTTTCACTTTCTTTGACATTTATTCAGTTTCAGATACAGTCTTTCACAAAGAGACTGTTTACAAAGGTGTGACTAAAGCCCTACAAACCCTCTGTTTAACTGCTGATTATATTGTAGGTTCGGTCTAACGTTCGCATCACCTATGAAGATTTTGTGTTTCGATTGTTGTGATACCGTCCTCCACAGCTGGCTTGCGGTTGGCTTGTCAGTATGCAGCCTCTTCTCTGTATATGGAGCAGCTTGAGCTTGACATAGTCTGCTAGTTCAGTCGGCCAGTTCAGAAGTGAGTTGTCAGCTGAGGAAAGGAAAACAACAAATCCAGGTAAAGAAACTTGCAAAAAATAAGCCTCCTTCCTGGTATAAAATACAATTCACCCAGCACCTCAAAATATTCAATAAAAATATGGACTTAAACAACATTTTTTTTTTTCTTTTTCAAACTGAAAGTTTGAAAGTCTACGTCTCTGTACGGTGTTTTTTTCTTGGGTAAATGGCACGAGTAGCAAGAATTCTACTATTATGAAACCGAAGTAACCTTTGTTGACCTGGGGACCGTCATTGTCTTAGGAGTGTGATGTAACAGATGCTAGGGTGGTTAAATGGTGTTGACGACAAGGGTCAGCCCCAAACACCAGGAGGAGGTGAGGTCAGCACCGAAGTGGACAGGAAGGAAGCGGCACGTGCTGGAGTTGGCGCCAGATCGGCCTGCGGGCCACAACCAAGGGCCGTTATTGACAGATGGGGGCAGGCCGATTCTAGCGTTATTCTGGGGATCTGAGATCACTCCAACTGCAAGGGATGACGGGTTAATGGACGTCCTTAAGTGCTGCCCATCCTGACTGCCGTGCAGCCTAATAAATAAATAATGTGTAATGGAGATCCAGTGTACTTAATCACAGGTCTCCGAGGGGAGACGCTGAATGGATAGACAGGAAGGGGTGCTCATTAAAGGCTGTGCCGGCCAGGGTGGGTGGGTGGGGGGGTTGTTAACAACACATCAACTTTTTGTATCAGACAGCTTATTCATACTGGCATTCAATAAGACCGGATTTGTCAATGGCTCCCCATTTAGAGCTGGCGATGTGGCTGTAACAGTAGGGATGTTTGTCATCCGAGAACTCCGTGACCGTGGATGCTGCTGCTGCTGCTGGAGGGGAACTAAGGGAAGGATGGTAAGAAGTGGAGGAAGAGGCAGCAAGAAGTGTGCCAAGATTTAAACTCAGTTGAAGTGAGGCTGTCTGTCATTTCTCTTCCTTTCAAATTAGCAGGTGGTCAGGTAAAATGTTGAGGTATGATAGAGTTCCTTGCATTGAATATCATTTATGATAATCTTCATTATAGTTGTATGATGACAATAAAGGTTAATTGTAATTTTAAATCGGATTATATTGCTCCATCGTGCCACTTTAAAAAAAAAAAAAAAAAAAAAAAAGCGTTGCGTTAAATCAATATCTGCCATCTTTATAGGATTAGAGGTCATAGTCGCACCATCTCTCTAGACCCTGGAATGACTAAAGTGCAGTTTGCTCATCTGTGACAGCCAGAATCCTCTTTGCTCGGACAGACTAAGCTTAGCTGGAAATTCTGACGTGCTCTTGTTTGGTCCGCGGTGACGGAGAATCATTGACTGAAGAGGGTTTAGGATTATGTAACCAGTGACTCGTCCAGCCATCTTCTATCTTTTTTATGTAGTTTAAGGGATTTTCTTTCTTGTCTGCTAAGGAGGCAAAGCTCCTTTTCTCCATGAAGGAGTCGCAGAGGACAGCTGCAGAAAGGCCCGGCCGTTCTCCCGTGTCCTTTTCTCAGCTCGGAGAAGCTCAGGTGTCCTGTTTTTGAGATTATCTTGAGGAGCATCGCTAGGTTGAACGATTCCGTCCGCTGTGCCAAAGCAGCCAGTCCCCGAACTACACCGTGTCTGGCCACGTGTATGAGGTGTCATTCTGTGACCTGGCAGGATGTGGCCGGGTTCTATTCAGAACAATCCTGGCTGGGCATGGAGTTTGCCTGCAGCAATTCCCAGAGATGTAAGACACCTGTGAGCCGATTTGCCTTCACTGCTCCATCCAGTTTGTGTCATTCTTGCATTTCCTGGACCAGAATTGTAGTTTTCAGAAGAAATCAAAGCAACGTTGCTTATTCTCTTAATGGCCTTCACCACCACCCACTCCTAAAGACAGGAAGCGCTGAGAACCTCGTGTTCAGCATCGGCCAAAAAAGACCACAGAGAGCCGCTGCATACCAGAATCCATCCAGGGAATACATGCTGAGCTCAGTGATACACTGTCGCCATGGTGTCCATATGGAAAGATAATATCGTAGATGTTTAAAACATAGGGGGGGAAAAAAAACATGGAAAGTACTTTCACACATTGGCATTTGTGCCTTTGGATGGAGAAAAAGAAAAACATCACTACAGTTCAACTGAAATGATAATGTTTTGCAAATGTATGACATCCGATACAAAAAATGTATAAAGAAACCTGGATTTTTTTTGTTCCAAAAAGTGATATTCAGTGATTCTGTATAATGGACATTGCGCTCCTTTTATTTTTGAAAAGGTTTGTAAAAGCCACTTTTGGATTAAAACCAGGTGTGGGGGGGGGGTTATGCAGAGCCGATTTTGTTGACTCCGTGTGATGTGTAATTACCTTTCCCCCCATTTCATGAGGGAGTGTTTGAGGACCCAGTCCTTCCCCAAATATTTTCCCAGAGTAATGCAATAATAGCTCCTTTCTGAGAGCACGGCGGCTGTGAAGGAGAGCACTTCCTCTCCGGGGAAGAGATGTGTTACCCAATATACCGTGATACCGCAGGTGGTGAGATCACTGCTTATGACCGAAGCACTTATTTCAGGCTAAATGATGTTGAACGCGAAGGATTTCAGCGGCGTTGAATCCGAGCACATGAGGTAATGGTATCTCCTGGCTACCTGGAGGGTTGCCTCTTTGGTTTGTGCTTTTAAGTTTTAAAACATGATAATGAAGAGAACCCAAAGACCTTCTTCCAATGTTGGTTTTGTGTGTCAGGATTCTTCCCATTTCATAACCCATACATCTACACAGTTTTGGCAGCTTTTAAATATTCCTGGAAACAGATGGAGGTTTGGGGGTGCAGCAGGTGGTAGTTGCACATCACAGCTATTTGGACGTGGGTCCAGCTCCGTCTGTGTGGAGTCACACGTTCTCTGTGTGTTTACCTGGGGTTCCCACAGGTGCTCCGCTTTCCTGCCAGAGTCCAAAGGGACCATTTGTTGACATTAAATTGGACACTGCGTGCGTGCGTGTGTTTGTGTGTGTGTAAGAGAGAGATTGGGAATTAGTGTGTTTTCGCTGTAGTGGGCTGGTTTCCTGTCAAAAGTGTACCAGCGGTACTTAACACCCCATGTTTTTGGGATGAACTCTGAGCTTTGGACCCCCCGGACAGGCAATCGCTGGAAAAGTTTAGATGGATTAAATCATTAAAATGGGTTACTGGAAGAATACACAACATACAGTAAAAAAACTATTTCAGATATGAAGTTAAGTGGTGAGGCCGCTCTCACTGGGCAAGCAGACTGTTGCGGTTCTGCTTTTATCGTAGTTTTTTTTATTGGTATAAGGAGTAATTTCACTTCCTGCTGGAGATAGACTTGTTACTCACCTGGACAAAGTACAGTTGACCCAACTCAAAAACTTATCAAAAGCACGATGGAACTGCAAATAGCAACTGATGCGTACGGTGATATGTTAAAAAGGAAATAATGTGACGTTTAATATTGTTGTGCAAGCCCAGCACTTCATGCATTTGATGCCCTCACTGCAACAACAACCTTGGCTGCAGTCTTGAGTGTGGGATGCGGAGAGGGGAGGTGTTGGGAGGAAGCGGATGAAGTCAGCGATAAAGCATTTACTGTGAGAAAATGATGATAAATGACAGGTTTTATTAGCTCTGTGCGAGCTCCAGGGGAGAGGAGTGCAACCCTATCTGCGCGCCAGGTTATCAGGGTGAGACTTGGGCTGTGCGTCCCGCCGGGGCTGCTCTCCATCTGGCTCGAGAGCTGCTGTGCTCTAATCTGAGGAAGCCTCCCTCTGGATCCCCCATCTGTTCTTCCCAGCTGGTGTCCTCCGATTGGCTGAAGCTGAACTGTCTGTCACAGACCCAGAATTTACCAGAGACGATATCACTCAATCTTTACCAGCTCAAAAGTGAACGATCATGTTTGTAAAAGTAGGCGATGCTGGAGAAAGGGATTTCAGCAATTTTTGTGGAAGCTGACGTGTGTAGTGGTGATGTGCTGTCCAGATGATGTGGACCCTTGGAGCCAGTGCCACCACAGTCTTGTGTCCTCTGCTTGACTCTGGATGCCGGACAGAAAAGAGTCCATTATCACAGTGGTTGAGTCCATCCGTCAGGTTGCTGGTCATCCCGTTTTGTCTTTTTCACTTTTTCCAAACATTAATTATTACATTACACCTACAGCGTACCACGGTATCCGAGTGTAATCGGTTCCCTGAAATTGTCAGGATCTCGATCGGCACTCGATCGGCAACAAGGCGTAGGACCCATGTGCGGAAGGGAGACACGACATAGGCGGTGCGAAAGCTCAGTGGTTTAATCTGGATACAACTCCATGGTACAACAACTTCATGGTACACGCCAGGCTAACATCACAGACAGTAGTTGTCAGGTCCCGCAACCGTACTGGTCGGCTCGGCCGCTTTTATGTCCGTGGTGGCAGCGTTGCGTAGCGTCCTGTCAGCGTCCCAACGCGCCTGACAGAATCCCCCCTCCTACGGGCGGCTCCCGAAGCCTGTACACCTGCATCACCTCTTGCACGTTGGGAAACTGCTTCCGTTATTTCTACTGTGATTCGTTCTGGGTTTGTGTGAGAAGCCCAAATTAATTTCCCCAAAATGTGCCAAACACTGTAAAATACCAATTTCAGCTTCATGAAGAGCACCTTAAACACCAGCTACCTAATTATCAAACAATTTATGAGGTCATTATATGGAGTTACTTTTTTTATTATCACATGTGTTTCTTTTCTTAGTAATAGCAACAAGCATTTAATATACAAATGTATATTAAAGAAATTAAGAAATAAAAACAGTACAAAATCGAAAAAATACAATAAAATGTAGATGCAGTAATGGCTGTTAATGGGGGGGGGGGGGGGGCGACAGACTGTCAGAACAGAAGTGAACAAAATGAAGAAGTGTAAACTGTGTTTGAACCCGGGCTACAGGAGGCAAAGACTGAGAACATGGATGCAGGAAATTTTACAAATTTCGCTGATCGTTCATCAGCTTTGCTCAGATAGAACGCGTTGTGGTGGGAATCTTGAGTCGGATACCCATATGGATATTAATATATACAACTCATATCGGGAGCTTGAATACGGGGGTACAATTGTGTTTTCTGTGATAATTCTCACTGACACACCTGAAGTTTGACTTCCAGTGAGAGTTGTGACTTCCAAGAAGATCCATCTGTTTAGGTGTTCGTCTGGTCCGTCTTTGTTCTGCATTTTATTCAACGTGTGGTTTAGTGTTTGCCATAATGAGTTCATTTTGAGTTGCGTTCCAAGCAAGATTCGCTGTACAAAATAGCACCATAAGGGTGAGGGTTTATTAAATCTAGGTGTTTGCACAGTGCTCTGTTGTTTGTTAAAGCCACCAGGGCAGGGATTGTATAACGGGGTAGCGTAATGGTTAGAGCTGTCGCCTTTAGTTTCAGGTTTTGGGTTTGAAACCAAACTCCTGCTGTGGTAGCCCTGATCACGAAATTTATACCGAATTACTCCAGCTGTGTAAACAGGTACGCACAGGACTTGTAAGCACCGTAATGTAAAAACCTTTTTTTTGTTTGAGAAAAGAGGCAACTTAATGACCGAATGAGGGTACGCAGCATAAAATATAATTGATAACTAATAATTTTTCAAACCCTGGTCATGCACAGAACACCAATTGGTGTGGCTTGTTTATACAGCGGGTGCGCAGCTATGCCCGGGCGCTATGTAATGCCAAAAATGTCCGTTGTTAATTAACGGGCACCAAAGGCAGCTCAAAGTCACACCGGTTGTTTTGTTTATGGTGATATTTTCCTCCTTTTCATTTACAATCTCTCTCCCTTCATTTTAATAAACCGTAGTCAGAGGGCCAAACAGAGTTGGATTTAGGCTGGGATTATCTTAGCAGCGAACGAGCGTTAATAAAACGGAGCTGCGACATGCAGCACATTTTCATACCGCGTACAGTACGAGTCAAAAGTTTGAGCACAACCGAGCGATGCTTATATGGGACAAACTGGACATGAGAGTGGAAGGAAAGCTGCCCACAAGTGTCCTGCATCTGCGGGAGTTGCTGCAGAAGAGCTATGACGGCACACTGACGGATTTCCTGTTCAAAGGTGTTTGTTTGACGACTTTTGGGTGGGGAAGCTGGTTTTCTGGAAATGCGCTCAAACTTTTGAATGGTGCTGAATATATAGAAGCGTATCCTAAAATCCCAGTTGACCTGTAGTTTGAAGCTTAGGAGTAAAAGGATGGGGAGCAGAGCTCTGAAAATGCCGATCCCCCTTGACCAAAGGCCACCGTGAGGTGGACAGGACTTTCTACCCCTTTGTCCACCCCATTGATTTGTCTGATTCCAGTGCTTGCTGTTCAGCGTCCAACAAAAGCTTTTTCCCAACCGCTCTGTGGAGCGTGAAACTCTAGCAATGCATGGAATTCTTCCGCGTACTCTTGTGCTCGCCGTACAGCTCCTCCAACGTCAACCTGGAGCCATAAAGCGGCTTAAGGGACATTGAGGCTTGAACACAGAAAATTTCGGACTACAGATTTGCAATTTAATAGGGTTCCTAAAAAAAAAAAAGCTAAGTTCAACCAGCTGTTAAAGCTGTAAAGGAAATGGATTTTGTTGGAAAATTGACAGGTGACAGGAAGCTGTGAAAGTGAAACGGAAGATGTGAAAGTTAAAAGTTATAAAAATTACTTAAGTGAAATTATGTTTTTTTCAAAAGCCACAAGAAACTGAGTTTTGGATTTTGCTTGTGAGTCTGGGGTTTAAAATCTGCAGTCTGTGGGCAAAGGCTCATCAAAGTTATTGAGTGTCCTTGGTCGCCCACCACGTGGTTTGAGGTTTGAAGTCCTGTTGACCATCACAAAGTTGTGGTCTCTTAGTTGAGTTTGTTCTGAATCGCTTCTCTAGCCAGAATAATTGATCCTGTGTGCAGAAAAATGGATGTTTCTCGAGAGCAATGCCCGTTTTAACCCCTAGGATGATTTGGTGTTGTTGCAAATGGGCCTTTGTTCCGTGAAGTCTGCATTCAACCTTTTCATGCCCCGTGTCCAGCTCCTGCTGACCTGCCAGATCTCCTGAAGAAGGCTACTCTACTCAATACGACTGCAGCGGCCTGCTTAGTTCATGGACCATTTGTACTGCAACCAAAGTGTTGAGCCATTGATTTCTTTTTTCTGCCTTTTTTTTTGCATGTTTTGGAGACTGAAGGGGGATAATTTCCACCGCTGGATGAGTTGCAGTGCAGGGTGTTAAAGGGTGATGAGGGAGGGAGGGAGAAAGAGAGCAAGCAGTATAAGAAAGGCATAATAATGAAAGGGAGTCTAGCTTTTCAGCCCAGCACCTGGTTTCTATGGCAAAACAATATCCACACTCTTATGGTTGGTGAGAAATTAAATAGAATATTGCAGTCTGATGCTTCAAACAGATTTTTTTTTTTTTTTTTTTTGCAGTAATATCGCAGTATAGCGTAGTAAAACTGATCCTCCTTCAATGCTATGGACTGTTTTTTCACCGCTGTGGTGTTGGCTGTTATCCTGCTTTGTGTATCTGTGTCAATCACATTCATTTAAAATATCAGACAAAATTTGCACAAACTGCGGTTCCAAATATTACATTTAATATTACATTTTGTGTAGGGCTTTTCTAAATGAGGTTTCTGTTGAAACAGATGGAAAACCTGTTGCCAGGCAACCGGAATTTGAGGGACTCCTTAGTCACGTGAGCTGCACCCGCCGTAGGTTAACATCAGCGCCGCTTTGCAACAAGCAGGGAGGATGTTCATTAAAGACGACTCGCTCGTACCTCCCTTTCCTTTGTCCTCTGGCTGGTGGAGAGCAGAATGTCCCCTCACCTCACCGCCCACAGAGTCAGCTGGATTATCACAATGGCCCCAGCTTTCAACCTTCCTATTTTTTGTATCCTTAAACCAAATACGAAGCAGACACAGCAGTCCTTAACCTCCCCGACCAAAAATGATACCACACCTGTACCCTGGTACTCGAGCTCCTGGTTTCCAAGTTCCCGAAATGATAAGTGGTGACCATTAATGCCCGGATTTGTATCCAAGTTGGGATTTCCGCCACAACGAGTTGTATCTGAGCAAAGCTGAACCACATTAGAAAAACACTGAAAATTTACGTGAGTACGCGTGCGACACCAGGTGTCGTTACAGCGCACAGCATCAGTTTTGTCAGCCTTTGCCTCGTGTGGCCCGGGTTCAAAACAGCTTATGCATCATCATTTTGTTCTCTTATGTTCAGTCTGTTATTCCCCTGTTAACAGGCTGTATTTGATTATAAACATTTTATTGTTTTTTCTGTTTCATATTGTTTTCATTTCTTATTTTTTTCCTTTTTACATACATTTGTGTCTGAAATGCTTGTTGCGGTAACTACTAATAAGGAAAGAAACAGTAGAAAGAATACTAAATAAGAAAAAAATTACTTAATAAAAAATACAAATGAATGTCAATTACTAAATACTCAGACCTGTGTGGGGGTTCTATGATTTATGCTTACAGTCCAAAGATGTGTTTTTCAGACTCTTAACTGGCCTTGCTGTGTGTATGCATGAATGAATGAGTGTGTGCGACTATCCTTTGATGGACTGCTGTGTATGCTGCCTCGCACCCTGTATTTTCGGCATGGGCTCTGGGGCACTGTGGCCCTGAAGTGGACAAGCAGTTACTGAAAATGGGTGGATGGTTTCAGCCGTGGTTCCGTTTTGTATGTTTATACACACACTGCCATGCCTTTATTTTTATGGTGGGTTTAGAACTGAAAATGTGACCAGACTGTTGATGAGTTTTGAGAAAGAAAAACATTTCAATCTGTCAGCACTGAAAAATGTCCTTTTTGTATTTTAATCACTAAAGTGTCTGTCTGTCCTGGAAAAAAAATGTATTACGTTTGACAAATTTCCAGAACTCAGTTTTGGGAACGAAGCCCGGACTTGAAAGGAGGATTGTCAGTTGAGGGGCAGATGATAATATTTCTGGACACCTGTTAATGCCTTTCATTGCTGCTCTTTTTGTTGTCCAGGGAAGTTCAAGCTATTGGACCAAGACCGTGATGTGCGGGAACCGGTGCAGTACTTTGCCAGCGTGGAAGAGATTGCCGGCATCTTCCCCGACAGAGTGTTCGTGATGGAGGCCATTACGTTCAGTGTGAAGGTTGGTAATGGTAGAATCCTGTGGTGAGTCCACCTGCTCTGGAAGGATCACCAGCAGGACGGACATTCACAACAGAACTAAACTTCTAGGTCATTCTCCTTTTTAGCCGTATAAATTGCAGGTTCAGTTGCAAATCTTGCACGTAGAAACTGATTTCAAGTACAGTAACTTACATTAGATACACGTCTCCCTTTTATGCCTGTCTAAGTGGGTGTGGTCAAACTTCTCATGTTTCTCTCTGTCCCACAAAATTTTGAATGCCTTTCCAATGACATTTATGCCAGTAGTCACAGATATGTTGTCCATCGCTTCAGGAATTTTATATACTTTACACTAGTAAGTGGTTTTTTTTTTTCCTTATTCTTCTTCTTTCCCTTGCAATGCCGGAAAATATTTCCTTGTATTCAAATTTGGAGAAAAGTGTTTGTTTAAATAAAAAAAAAAAAAAAAAAAGAGTTTGACAATGAACCAAATGATAAGAAGTTTGGGTGGGGGGTGTATTGTTTCAATTACATAGCAAAAAACAAATTATACCTTTTTAATATTGCACTATAGTATTAATTTGAATGTTGCACGTTTTTGTTACGCTACATTAATGGCTTTTTCGCTTAAGAGGTATTTGGGACAATAGGTTGTGCACTTTCTAAAATGAGATAGACAAAGGTTTGAATCCCTTACTCCTGAACTCTGGTGTTTATTAAAAAAAAAAGCCACATATATGTGAGAATGGTGGTAAGTAGCTCAATATATAAACAAGTTGGACAAAAGCATATGGCAAAGCAATAAATTTATATGTTTAATGCCAGACTATTGCAGATATTCCAAGTCTGAGAGGGGAAGTCCCATTTACTTCAGTTGTCCATTTGGGTGTGGATGCCAAAACGTATGCTAATAAGGTCATCGATGTAATGGATTCGTAAGAAAAACCTACATATCAAAATATGTGTTTCTAATGGTTCCCCCAACCACTCGTGCATTCATTCGTTCATTGACAATTGTGCCATTGTTAGTCTTGTACATCATGATGTTACTTGCCTGGAGTATTAATGTGATTTGGTGGCGGGGCTGCAGTGTGATGGGCTCTCTTGCAGTTATAATAATTGATACAGGCACTCTCCTGATGGAGACCGTCTGTACATCAACAATGCAGACGCCATGTTGTTCGTTTGCTCAGGATGCTGAAAGGTCCACCCGGCTCGGGACGCAACAATGCACGCTATTGTGTTCGCCCGATTGCCACTGTTGTTATGCATTCTGGAGGAATTTGGTGGTGCAACTGTGCTGCACGGTATTTCAGAGATGCAGACTCCTGGGATGACCGCACAGGTTTGCCGTCACACATCGGGGCCTGTCTGCTTCTTCTAACATCCTTCAGACGTTCAACCACTCTCTCTGGTACACGATGTATGGTGCAGTCTTCAGTATGCGTGGTATTTCTTGTTATACTGTACATCCTTTGCTTATCAACTGTGTGTCTGGTGCAGGGTCACGGTGGTCCAGAGTCTATCCTGGAACCATGAGGCATGGTGAATCCTGGATGGGACAGCAGCCCATCACAGGGATTCTTGTTTTGTTAGCTAATTTGGCCTATGCGTGTCTCAAAGGTGACCTGCAATGTTCAGCTACTGCCTGCAGTGTTTGCTTGTTTATATGACTGGGTAATGTTTAAAGGAGCAATTCAGGGTAAGCGGTTTACTCCAGGGTACTACAGCAGGGATGGTTAAGGATGCGGTAGGTGGTACATGGGAACAGACTGGCGATTGATGGTTGACTTAAGGGGGTATCTCAGATTTTCAGTCATTATCACAGAGGCCAGGTGTTGAGGCCTCTAAGCAAAGTCATCTTGTTGGAGCTGGCAGTGCTTTGGAAAGAAGATGGGGAGTTATGAAGGATCGGTGGAGAAGTGCCCTTCAGAGACTGGAGGATGAGGTGTTGGTCAGAGGGGCTTCACAGGGAAGGCCTTGTATAGAGCCTGTAGTATGTTGGGCATCAGCAGCAGTCAGAGGAGGAAGGTTATGGAAGCTGTTTCTAAGGCTGAGGAGCACATCTAGATGGTTGCAGTTCAAGAGAGGTGAGTTTATGAGTGCAAGGCAGCGGCGCCTGGATGCTGACCGAAGTCTTATGAACCCTACGGCCCCAGGCTACATCACTGACATTGTCTCCAGGTGCGGTGCAAGTAAGGTACAGGACATGGTACAGATGGGCACTGCCAGCCTGCTGTCATGTTGTTAGCAGTGGTTTGTTTGCAGAGATGTTGCTATACCTTCTACCTGTTTTCAGTGCTGAAGTGCTACATGAAAGAAATCCCCAAGTCTTCAAAGATTCCCCACTGGGTCCTTCTCCTTCTGTATTTTAGACTCGAGCAGAACAGAAGTTTTTGCCAGGAAGATTCTCCAGACAACTTGGTCCCTTCCTTTTATTTGTTATACAAATATTTACCTGGTTCCTGGGTCCACTGTACCTGCTCAGAGAGAGGCAGCATTGCTGTGGTGATATTGCACCTACATGGTTACAGTGGGAATTTATGTTCGTATTTCTGACTGCTGTATAAAAACTGCATTTCCTGTGAAAAGTAGACTCTGTGATACTCAGTACTTCTTTTCTCTTAGAAGCACTGTATGTAAACTTAGACTTGTGCGTCCTTTGACTCGTGCAACATAAGCTGATTGGCTTACTAATGGAAACATAGATATACACAGTCTAGAATTTGAATCCACTTGCTGGAATCTATTTTGTTTTTTTGGTTGCACAAGGGTTTTGGGTGACAATTCTGAGCAGTAAATGAGCTCTCCGGCTCTTCTGCAGCATTTCCTAGTGATGTAGGACACGGTGCGTGTCGCTCTTTCTTCTGATGCCATTGATGCGGTCGCACAGGTTGCCCGGGTGTGCTCAAACTTTTGACTGGTACTGAACGTGTCCTTTTTATAGTTTCAGAGCGCCTTCCTTTATTTTTTAGAGTAGCGTTGAAAGTTGTCCCCACCATGTCCTCTTGACTCTTGCAGGTCGTGTCCGGAGAGTTCAGTGAGGACAGCGAGGCCTACAACTTCACGCTGCAAGCGGGCGATGAGCTCACGCTCATGGGCCAGGCCGAGATCCTGTGCGCCAAGACGGTGCGAGAGAAGTCCCGGTTCAACACGATCCTGCGCAAGCTGGGCAAGAGCAGCACGTTCAGCCGTCAGGTGAAGGGCAAGATGCCCTGTCTGATCTGCATGAACCACCGCACCAACGAAAGCATCAGCCTGCCCTTCCAGTGCAAGGGCAAGTTCAGCACGCGGAGCCCCCTGGAGCTGCAGATGCAAGAGGGGGAGCACACCATCCGCAGCATCATTGAGAAGGTCCGCCTGCCCGTCAACGTCACCGTGCCCAGCCGCCCGCCCCGGAACCCGTACGATCTGCACATCATCCGGGAGGGCCACCGCTACAAGCTGGTGAGCATCATCTCCAAAACTGTAGTCCTCTGCTGCATCCTGCGCAAGGAGGAGGTAACGCCGTTTCACTTCCTCTTGCTCACGGACATGCCACGTTTCGTCCTGCCCGATGGTCTGCTCCGGGGAGACCCTGCCTTCGAGAAGCTGGCTTTGGAATGCGCCCTCATCTGCCAGGAGACCTTCAACCCGGACGACTACTCGAAGGCTGTGCGGGAGGCGAAGACGGACTTTGCGGAGGAGTGCGCCAGCCCCCGGCGCATCCGGGTGTGTCTGCAGAGCTTTACCTCCACCTCCCCGGCTTTTGGCCGCGACGAGCTCGCCCAGTCCCTCCAGCGCTTGTCCCTGTGCGTCTACAGCGGCGCCCTGCTCAACGCTAACGGGGACGGCCACTCTCAGGGCTGCAGGGACTCCTTGGGGGAGCAGCAGATCATGCCGCATGAGCTGCTGACCCCCAGCGAAGGTGGAGAGGCCGAACGGGAGTACATGATGCCCGACTGGGCGGAGAACGAGTTCCGGACTTTGAGCGATCCAGAGATCCCCTACGAGGAGCTTTGGATCAACCAGAACCCCAGTACCTACAGCGAGGCCTGCGGGAACCCTGCTGTGTCCGAAGGTGGAGTGAAAGCAGAGCAGAACTTGATTTCGTTCAATTCCTCATCTTCGTCCCTGGAGGGCTCCGTGGGACCCGGGCACGTCGGCTTGCTGCAGATCGACACCAGCCCGGTCCCGACTCCGCCGCCCATACCCCCCAAATCGGAAGCTGTGAGTCCAATTCTCTGTAGTTGTTATCCAAGGACTGCTGATTCCTGCAGAATTTAAAATTTTCCTCCACACGTAAGTCGCTCTCCTAAAGAGCAGTCTGACCGCAACCTTTTCCGCTAATTAATGACCGGAGGAAAAACGTCCTCAAATCTCGGGCTCCTTCGCGCAACACTATCAGAAGAGCAGTCAGATGTTTTTTATTACACTTCACCTCAGTCATAAAATCCTAATAGGCAAATTTCAAGACTCAGCTGAATAATTCATATGGTTGCTGCTTTTAAATCGTAGCCTTTGACCACCAATTTACTGGAAGTCAGCGCTGAGACACCGAAGGACATTAATAGTCTGTTGTGAATGCCAGTACATTATGGACCGGTGCACAGCGTCTGCGCAACATGGAGAGCTCGTGGGCTCACATCAGCACAAAGAATAAATGCAGTGCACATTCCTACCACAAAAATATCTGTAATGAAGATGGCAAATGGAAGCCAGTTCATAATTTAGCCCATGTAGAACATTCATATTATGTTACCGTTACATTTCTGTGTTTATAGTACAGAATGTTCTGGATGTACGTGTGTACTTATTTTTCCTAATAGAATTTGTGGATGCGCGTGAAGTCAAAGGAAATCGGAATGGTAGACAACCCTCTGCTCAAAGTGTGGAATAGATGCTCTGCAAATCCGAGCATCTCATCGTAGTGAGAATTATACCCTGTGGCCACTTACTCACAGAGGGCTGCCATTTGCAAAGTAATTTGTCTGATGTGTTTCAGAAGACACTGCCAAGGGGGGGCTGACCGGGTGTCTGCCTAATCTGTTATTAATCTCCCCGCCATTCCACACACTCATATCCACTCCTGCTTCTTCCCCTCCACTTGCCTAGGCTTTCCTCCCAGCAGATGTTATATGGGTATGTTTAGTCATATTTAAGTGCACGTGGTCTTCTGGTGGACCCAGCATTCAGTTCTCATCTTTTGTTACCCTGGTACACCTTGTAGAGGTCTTCAGTTGGATTTACGGGTAGTTAATAGAGTTTTCTGTAAAGGAGGTGTTAGCACCAGGTAGCTCCTACGCTTTGCACCGGGGTGTTTGATAGAGGGCTGTTAGGCACTGGAGATCAAATTTAGCTGCAGTTCTGGGTCTTCTTGTGTCAGAAAAGATCCTGAAATAAATTACAGGCATTACAGGGCGTTCCCCTTCCCAGCTCTTCTCCTTCATGGCCAATAGGTCCTTTGTGATGAAGTTCTTCATGTCCAGATAGCTACGTCCTTCCGTTCTTTCCTATTTTCTAGTTTTTCTATGAGTGAGAGAAACACGCAGTTGTGGTTTCTTTAATGGTCCCCACCGGTATGAATGACTGAAATTAATTGTAAGTATTTAGGTAGAAAAAAAATTCAAGAACAGTGTAAATTAACACCACAGTAAGTTTTAAAAATAAACACAAAACTATTAAAATATTTAGGCCATAGAAGCAGCTTTAATAACATGTAGACGCTAAGAATAAAGCCTGAATTTCAGTCAAATGATCGTCTAGTGTGAAAAATTTATGATTGTTGCCCAGCACCGGGTCTCTATGCTCCGTAGAGTGAAAGACACAGGCAGTGATCCTGCAGACTTTATTTCTTTACATTATCAACATCTATGAATCCATTAATCGGAACTGATTCTCTGTCCAGAGGGAACCGTGTCTCTCAACCTGTACTTTCTGGATAGACTCTGGACGTCTGTGACCCTGAGTTAAATAAACGTTTACGTGTAAGGAGTGAATGGGAGTAAAATTTTAACATGTTGATGGCATCGATCGTCCTGGATGAAAATGCTTTTTATTTTGCTACTTTGCCACTAAATTTTTTGGTGAAATTTTTCATTTCGGAATCAATCATTTCTTTGTGTTCGAAGTGTCATCACATTTCGTAAACCTGTGCGTTTTATGAGCATTGAACAAGGTACGGGCTTTATTAATATTCCGAAAGACGCGAAAGTCGGCTTCTCAAATTGCGAGGGGACGGACCGGACTGCTGCAGCGGGTTTGAATGTTCGATATTATCAACTTAATAATAAAAAAAGTTTGTGTATTTAAATGTAATGCTTTTTAGCCCGGCACACTGACCAGTGTGTAGAGGCGGGAAACACATTCCTATTGAATACAGAAGAAGTTTCCTAAATGACCAAACACATTTTGCACTGGAGTTATTCAGAATAGTTGTCTCTTTGTCTGCAAATGTGTAAAAGGCAGAATCTCAATAGAATTATCCTCAATTCAATTCTTTTTTTCATTGCATAAACTTACAGCAACAATCTTGAGTCTTATTACATAAAGAAAGAGGATAAACACTCATTTTGTAATGTTTTCTAGTGAACTGTGATATTTTCGTCCCTGGCCTGGTTTCTGCGAATAGTAAACACAGATCTCACTGGATATGAAAAAATAATAAAAGTCTGATAACTATATTTTGCAAGATTTTACAAAAAGGGGGAAAATGACAAAAGATCACTGTATTGCTTATAACTGTCTTTAATTTTCAGCTTTTATGTACTTGCTGCGGTACCTTTATGGTTGGCCTGGTTTATCTATCTTTGAGTCAAACAGAATTCAGATGTAAATGAAGATGAATACATTTCTCCAAATAATCTTTAATGGAAATGTAACTTTTGTTAAATGTACTCCAGTGTCTCATTTTCTGAATGATTCTCTGAACTGTCACTTCACAGGACGCCTTTCTGAATGTAAAGCACTTTAATAATGCCTTTACCAGTGCTGGATAAGCAATCCTTCATTTCTGCTAACCTAGAAAGTTCAGCTTGATAAACACGATCGCCTCCAGATTTACGCGGCCCAAGCAGATGTTGAACCGCAGTCTAACAGCCCTCATCAAGCTGCTGCCATTATACTCGGCTCTCTGTTATGTCTCCCGCCATTGGCTTCACCCCCTCGGCTGTCATACATCTCCTTGTTATTGGCTCTCCAGACCGCCGCTAATCTAGTTTCTGTATGCAGTGGTTCACTCTTGAATTTCAACTAAAGTTGCCCATTGTGATATTATACTGTAGTACAAATGGCCTTCCTTTCAGGAAGCTCGGTCAGAGATCTATTGTAACACACTGGGGAGAGCATATTGGAACAGTCTGACAGACACTGCACTTTCACCGGGCTAATTTAAAACCTGCCCGCTTGCGATTCTCAAATATCCGCGCCCATAAAAGTATCCAGGTGACGGCGCTGGTATGCGTGGTTCTTTGTGGCAAAACAAGACAAAAGTCATTGTCTCTGTGCACACAGCTGTGATTTATGACATCACGGCACCTCGCAGCGAGTGTTTGCCATGCAAAGGTTACATTGCGGCGTGTTGCTGTCCGGCTGAATGGATCTTTTTTTCGGTACAGGTGAAAGAGGAGTGTCGTTTCCTCAATGCTCCTCCCATACCCCCGAGGGGCACCAAAGGAGGCCCGACCCCGAGCCCACCGGTACCTCCCCGCTTCCCCAAGACACAGGTCCAAGCATCCCACTGCCACTCGCCCAGCCCGAGCCTCTCCTACTACTCCTCTGGCCTTCAGGACATGTGAGTTTCCCTGAGTCCAGCCCAGCTTCTACAACAACCTCATTGTGTACATAAGTACCCCCCCCCCCCCGAAGTATAAAACTCACGCAGCCAAATCTTAAAAACAATTTAATTCTGATAATTCAATCGGGCCAGTAATTAACGATGATGAGATGGATGAGTTTCTTCTGAGTTCTTGCTTGAAAATCCCATCATATTTCTGTTTTTTTCCCCCTCAAATATGTCAGCACAGTTGCCATGGAGACCTGCCTCTCCACACACCATGCAAATTACTGTAGCATGTACTTCCTGTCTGCCTCATCGCACCCAGATCCGGAATTTCCGCACAGATTGCGGCTTTGCGGTCTGTTGTCACGAATGTCTGCTTCACACGATGCCTCAAATGCGGAAAGTGAAAAGATGTGCTGTTAGGCGACGCGACGGCAACACGGCCCTGCTGTCGGAGGGCAGTCAAAATTAAATCGGTCGCCGACTTTCCGATGCAGTCGAGCCATTGTTTTAAGTATGGAAATTTACACAAAAATCGTGAGCGCTGCGTCAAATGACAGTGGCACAGAAAACGGACGCAGTCAAAGTTTGAATAGGATAGGCGTCGGATGCACGGGGTCCAGAGGTGTTCCCGGTACTGGCGGGCCAGCATAGTGTGCCTGCTTCCTCCCCCATTTAAACTAAATTGAATCTCCAAATTGAGACGATGTCGCAGGCCGACATCTTGTGACATGTTGCATGGAAAATGTACCGGTGACCCTAGCAAATTCTATTTGGACCTTTTGATGTATTTCTAGGGATTTGTACACAAGGGTCCATTCAGCGGTGTCTCATGGCCTAATGGTTCTTGTTACAAACTAAAATGTTTTAACTGTTTAACAATCTTGGCATCGGGGCTGTGAATGAATTGCTTCCCTTGCGCACGGAAAAGAGAGGTTTTTTTTTCTCTCGCCGACCTCTCCCTCCGACGCTGACATCTTAATCGCAGGATGGCCGTTGTTCATTTCAGTTCCCCCTTTTCCTTCCATGGTCACATCAGCTTCTTGTTTCCATTAAACCGGCGTGATTTTGCATGTGGTCCTGCCCCCTCCCGGCTACATCGGTTGTGTCTTCACTTCTGTGTTTGGAAGTGCTGTTAAGTGGATGAAAACAAAGCCGATCTCAGGGGGGATGAATTAAAGCAAACGAACAAGCAAACCCGCACTGTGAACAAGGCGCTGGAGATTGCAGACTAACCTGACTTTCCATCCAGCCTAAGGATTGCGTGTGGAGAACATCTTGGAATTACAGCCTAAAGGTTTGCAAGTTAAATCCCAAAAGGGGTCCTACTGGGGGCAGTGAGTGACATAGTGCTTTGCGCTTCCACCTCTGTCACATGTTCAATTCCCACCTTCTAGTACCTTTCAACAAGGTATTTACCCTGTCTTGTTCCTGTAAAAATTACCCAGCTGTGTGAATGGGTAAATCATTGTATGTCCTTCAAAATATGAAGTCACTTTGGAGAAAAGTGTCACCTAAACAAATAAATGTACTCTGTATGAAGCTGCTTTGTAAGACTGCTTTGTGGAGTAAAAAGTGTCCTCTGGTGTCCCTTTAGCTCTGGAACCCGCAGCGGTAGCTGCTCCCCGTCTCCTGACTCGTACTCCCTTTACTGCTACCCCTGCACGTGGGGCGACTGCAAGGCCACCGACTCCTCAACCCGGCCCCTCGCAGGCAGCAACGGCACCCCCACTGTGCAGCCGGCACAGGCTTCCTGGTCCGATCCATGGTCCTACGCGGACAACTTGCCCAGCGTGGCCAGTGGCCGCTCGACACCCCTGCTGAGCACGGACTCCGGCCACAAGAGCTACTACAGTTGTCCCAGGCTGAAACCACCACTCTCTCAGAAGCGCTTTGCTCCCTTCGGAGCTCTGAACCCCTTTGCCAACCCAGGTTACTCGAGGAGTCCTTCCTCCTCCCCAGCCGAGTGGCTGGAGACGGGGGACCGCCAGGGATCCCCCTCGGAGGCGTTTGAGGCCTTTGAGTCGTGTGGCGGCCGCAGCTTGTCGCCTGACGCTCCTACCCTGAAACCTGGAGAGGGATGGAGTGGACGGGAACAAGTGGGATGTTCTCATGAACAGGCTGCGAGGAGCACCGAAGGGGTGCTGAACGTCGGACCGACCCCGCCCCCCAGACCGGCAAAGAGCTTTGAAGGGGAAAACATCATAATCAGAGGCATGGCCCCCCTCTCGCCTGCTGTGGTCAGGGGGGCCGAGGGAGGCGTTACCAGGGTTTATGTCACGCAAGGTGTCATAGAAGTACCGCCTTCGTCGACCAGGAGCAGCTCTGAGAGCTCGGCGTCGGTCTCCCCCGGTGACGCTCCGGGGCTGGTGCGGTCCAACGGGGAGGGGGTGGTGTGGCACCCACCCTCGGACATTTCCACACTCTCTGTGGAGGAAGTCTCCAAGTGCCTGCGCTTCATCGGCCTCTCGGAAGATGTGGTCGCCTTCTTTGTGCGGGAGCGCATCGACGGGAGCATCTTTGTGCAGCTCACCGAGGAGATCCTGTCCGATGACTTCAAGTTGACCAAGTTGCAGGTCAAAAAAATCATGCAGTTCATCAAAGGCTGGAGGCCCAAAATCTAGATTGCACGGAAGTGGAAGGCGAAGGTTCGAGGAGAGGAGATAGACATTGGCGTGGACTGCACTAATCTTGACATAGATGCGTTGCCCTTACCAATGGCACAAACGTCTTCGGCCTTTCAGCATTGTTTCCTTTTCAACTCTTTGTCTAGAAATGTCTATTGTGCTGAACTTGCTGTGGGTCAGCCGTGGTCCTCCGGGCACCGCAGCCCCGTTGTAAGCGTGAGTGAAATCCGTGAAATATGGTTGGCGTGCTCTCGTTCGGGACGTCCATTCATCCTGTGCAAGAATCACCCGCCTTCCTGTCACTTCTGAACGAATGTGAGGGGGGCAGCATGACTGACCTCCTACTTTCCTAACCATGTGCCTGAGCTTTATGAATCATTTTATGTGCCTTGTGGTTTAAAAGCATTTTCTTTGCAGAGAATATTTGTGCAGAACTCATTTGGAGTCTCCCCCCCAATTTGTGAACACTGGATCAAATGAGGCAGTTGGTAAGACCACAAAGCGTAGTGCTGTTGGGACAAAGGATTTCTTTGTTTGAAATAAGAGGTCAATGCGAATTCATGCTGAGATGTATTGGCGTACGATGAACAACCTTGGACACTGATGGCGATAGAAAGACCGGATCGGTTACTGAGGTTACACTTCAAAGTGTCTGCAAACGCACAGCCATGGCATGTTAACGTGGGACTGCAAGGTCAATTTGAAAGGATCAAGAAGCGTATTTCGCCTCTCACGTATTCTCTTTACTGTGACTTTTATAAATTCGCACATGGATGTGGCTCATGTACTTCAGGGTTTGAAAAAATATTAATTCACCCAGGTGCAGTGAATACAAACTGTTGCAGGACTCCTTCATAGCACAAAGGTATGTTTACATTTTATTTAAAAAAAAAAAAAAAAAAAGTTAAGTTTTGTCATCTTACCAGGTCTTCCATCGGCGGTCTGCGGCTTGTTGTTCGGTAGGAGGTTTCCCGTGCGCCACCCGGTCAGCTGTTCCTTCTTGCTCCGCCGACGCGCTCCGGCGTCCCATCGGCGTGATCACAGGACGCGTTAAGCCTCAAAAAGCCGCACCGTGGGTGTTCTCGCGCAAGCTGTGTGGTAGAAAAGCTGCACATGGAGCCTTGTTCTCCCCACCCACGTACGCTGTCCGGAATCACAAGTCCTCAAACCGCAGTTCACGCCAGAATTCGTTCCCAAATGGCTCCTGCTGAAAATTAGACACCCGCGTGGGAAATGCGACTCCCTCCCCAATCGCTGCATCTGACCTCTTGTCTATAAAATGAAATTCAAACTTGTTAGAGTAGAACTTTTAAAGGGAAACAAGTGGCTTTTGTACAATGTTCAGAACATGCCTGTAATTAAGTACATTGTATTAAAAGGCTGTAATTTGAGTTTACTAATCACTGCTGTCTGTATAGTGTGCTATTTGTCAGATGGCTGTAAATTACAGTTTAATGACTGGGGTTTAACATCTTTGTGTGCCCAAAAGTTTGTATGTATATTTATGGACCAACTCTTATTTGCCCTTCTGTAGAACATTATATTGTTATTAAATATTTAACAATGGTAGCATTATTTCAATTGTACTGAAATTATTTCCTGTATGATTTAATCCTTATGGATTAGAAAAAATAAATAGTGCACAAATGCGTACTGTAAAACGATCTTTTATTTTCTTGTTTGATAAACACGGAACACTTCTGCAGGACAGTATAGGTTACCCTCCCCCCCACAGCATTATTCTACTGTGCATTTCTATATTTTGTCCATTTTGACAATCAGGTCTTTAAGTTACGACTCAGACTACTGGCACATAAGTTCACTCCGAACCTTTAGCGATAGCCGTGAAGCAGAATGATTTCTAATGAAAAAATGCACAAGTGTTACTTTGTGAAATCTTTTGTTGATTCTAAGGCAACCTGATGAATTTTAAGCATTTGCTTTTAGAAGTCTTTAGTACATTCAGGTGTTGGTTTACACGTAGCTGAGCAGGCAGGTTCGTACTCGGAGCTCCGGTGGGTTCCCAGAGGTCTACATACAAGGCAAACTTCACGTGTGGTGCAGTGGCACAAGTGCATGTCAACAGGAGTTACTTGTGGAACTTCTTGCTGCCGTCCTTGGCATGGTCGAGCAGCAGCTGGCACGGCGTGAACTGATTGCCGTATACTTCCTCAAACTTCTTCATCTTCTGCACCAGTTTGTCTGCTCCGAATGTGTCTACAAACCGGAAGGGCCCTGGTGGAGAGAGTGACGTCAATGGTCCTCAAACTACCCCGGAGCATCTGTAGAACTTGCTCTGAGCTTCTACAGGAGTCATGACAACATTTCTAGATGTGCGATGGAGGTTTCTTACCTCCGAGACAAGGAGGGAATCCCAGTCCAAACACGGCGCCGATATCGCCGTCCACAGGACTGTTCAGAATACCTTCCTGAAGGCACAGCACTGCCTCATTCACAAACCTCGATATGAGCCGGTACTGTATGTCAGAGTCTGAGGACCTGGGGAATCGCCACATAACACGGTGCTTTAATAAACTGAGGAAGAGGGTCCTAGGGTCAAGCAACCAACACAAAACATCTAGCTTACACTGCAGGAAGTGCTGACAGCTTGAACTTTCCCAGAATCTCCTCAGCACCAGAATTGATATTTCTGTTTTTTGATCCCTTTTCATAGACATAAAATCCTTTGCCTGATTTTCGGCCTGCGTGAGAAAAAGAAAACATGGAAGCAGTCTAGAAGAATCAATGTTCACATCTCCCCACAAATGAGGTAGAAGAGGCTTCCTACGGCGTGAGATGTTAGTGCTGAGATTCAAAACGCACAGCAGGGAGACTCGAGTATACTGCTTTCAGTCTCTGCTCTAGTACCTCTTGGAATAGTAGTCAGCATGAATTTATCAAATGAAATGCATAGCTGTGCATATATGGCTTAAATTCTATGCACGGTAAGAAAGAGTAAAATGTCAAACAGTCTTTTTTATCATATCAATAAGAACACTTTGCTACATTTCTTACCCTTGAATCCTTTCTCCACCATGGCCTTCATGACCTCAATATTGCCACCCCCGAACCGTGAGCCAAAGGCTTTACCCAGGTCCTCGGCCACATGGGCCGCCACGTCGATGCCCACCTCGTCTGCCAAGGTTGCCACTCCGACTGGTAAACCAAAGCTGGTGGTGAGCGAGTCCAGTTTTTTGGGTCCCACACCTTCCTGTGACAGGGTCCAGCAAATAAGTGGTGTCACTTGTGGTTTGAAGACCCCAGTGCTGTGGGTCCTTCCTTTGGACACCAAACAGCAAGGCCACACTCACCTGCAGAACTCGGATTGCCTCTGCCAACATAGGACCCAGACACCTGGTGGTGTAGAACCCAGGACCATCCTTTTTGGGAAGAGGGGAAGGTGCATCAGCAAAGAGGAGGGGGGAAACAAAAAACGTCACTCAGAGCCTCAGAGACAGAAGGACAAGATTTAGTGTCTAGTAATGCAGACTTGCTTAAAACCTCCTTAACAATAAATAAAAACCGACTTTCGGCTGCTCCCGTCAGGGGTCGCCACAGCGGATCGGCTTTTCCACATATTTGGTTTGGCAGATTTTTTTTTTTTTTAGGCCGGATGCCCTTCCTGACGCAACCCTCCATTTTGCCCGGGCTTGGGACCGGCACAGAGGTGCACCCCCTTGTGGCTGGATTCACATCAACGCCCAACGTGGGGCTCGAACCCATGCCCCTGAGATTACGAGTCACGTGCTCTACCAACTGAGCCAGCCGGGCAGGGACCTTAACAATAAATAAAACCACATAAGATTTGACCTGCCTAACAAAAACTGCTGACTTTTCAGAACTAAACATCTTTGCAGAATATCAGAGTATCAAATAACTAAAAAGGAGTAGTATCATCTGTTGCTGATATCAGTACAAATCTTAAACCGTGTGCAAGGATCCTTCTTCAAGGAACCCTTGCAAGTTGTTTTAGTGAATGAAAAGGAAGGAAATCTACACCAAAAGATCTGAAATATAAGGCTGCTTTCAAAGGCTCACAATTTCCTTCTAAATCTGTGCAGCAGTACATACGGGACAATTCTTGTCTTGGGAGATGGGCCTTTATATAATCAGTCTTAGCAATGACTCCCATGAGATGACCACTTTCAAATGCATTCATAACTTTTGACACCTCCTCTCCTCCTGCTGTCTGTTAGGGAGTCTCTTTTATAACTGATGCATATTGGTAACTGCCATCAGCTTAAAATGACTAACCTATGAAATTGCATCTTTGATTGATATGTATGGCCAAAAGTATGTGGATGCCCCTTCTAATGCTTGAACCAAGCTGTTTCAGCTGCACCCACACAGTATACAAACACATTCTAGATAATTGCTTGCTTCCAGCTTTGTGGCCACAGTTTGGGGAAGCTCCTTTCGTGGGATGAACTTGAATACCGACCAAGACCTGGGCCTTTTTGCCTACCATCGGTGTCCAATCTCACTGATGCTCTTGTGGCTGAACGGGAACAAATTCCCACAGCCTTTCTCCAAAATGTGGTGGAAAGCCTTCCCAAAAGACTGGGGGCTGTTATAGCAGCAAAAGGGCAGAACAACTCAATCTTAATGCCCATGGGTTTGGGATGAGATATTCAGCAAGCACATATGGGTGTGATGTTCAGTTGTCCACATACTTTTGGCCATACAGTGTATTTACTTCATATCTGTTATTTATACTACATATATCCATGTGTCCTTTATTTTTTTGCTCACATTCTTATTTCTGCTTAAAACTTATAGGATTTAGCACAAGGGAATATGTAAAAGTACTCTTTTTGAGGAAAAACCTTCCTGCAATTGTACACTTTTCGGTCCCTGGAAACCTAACAGAAGAAAGAGCTGCAAGCCCTTGGGGGTTGAGAGTAGAGAAAGTGTGCATAGACACATACGGCATTGCACAGGTGTGTACCTTGACCACAATTATGATCTTGCCCTGCTTCAGGCCAACGGCCACAGCAGAGGCAGTTGTGTCTTGAGATGTCTTATCTGTGGTAATGATCTCCAGTAGCTGCATTTTGTCCACCGGGGAGAAGTAGTGCATCCCAATGACCTATGGGGATGGAAATCGAGAAAAACATACAGAAGATCATACAGGATCTTAAGGAGCAGCAACAAAAATACCAACTTCTTCTGGCACACAGACTACTCACTTTCTCTGGTCTCTTGCTGGCAGCAGCAATGTCTTTGATGGGAAGGGCAGAGGTGTTGGTGGCAAAAACACAATGAGGGGGAATGACCTTTAAAACAATATGTTAAATATTTACAACATGGATCCATGGTCACTTCATTAGCTGTGGCCCTTTGGCAACAGCATGAAAGTGCTGGAAGTCTGGACAATACTAGGATTAACTGTTAGTTTACCGAGTGAGTTAATTTTCTGGAATTGGCAATATACAAACACTGATCATAAACACGAAAAGCTGTATGGTCTACTCACTGCTTCCACTTCTTTTACAACTTTGTGCTTTATGCTGAGGTCCTCAAAAACAGCTTCAATCACCATGTCCACCTTCTCAAAGCCACTGTAGTCCAGCTGTCCACTCAGGTAGGACATAGTCGTGTCCCTCTCAAACGAAGTGATGCTCTTCTTCTTAGTTTTGTCATTAAGTCTGGAAGTCCAACATCAGAAAATGGTTGCTACTGCCTTTCATAGCATGTATGAGTAAATCTGTTTTGAATGAAAAATGAGTGGACCAATACATTAAAAGCACAAAATATGCTGTGAGAACAAGTTGGAAGCGGGCGCCCTCTGGTGTTAAGTGTCCATTACTACAAACCCAGCCACTCACCCCTTGTAAACCTGCTCCTGTCCTCTGCTCAGACCGTCAATCGTGGTGTCCTTCAGGATGGTGCGGATACCTTTGTCTACAGTCACCTGGGCGATGCCTGCTCCCATGAGACCTGCTCCCAGGATGGCCACATTCCTTACAAATCACAAATCATTTTAATGCATTTATAGTTGTGTAATTAAACACCAGTAGACCATTTACGACTGCAGGTATATTATTCTGTTGGATACGGAACTTAATATGCTTGAGCTGCCAAACCATAAAGAATGCTCAAATGTTCACAAACCAATGGCAGCACATCTTCTACAATCAGATCCTGAATAACATTCAAACTCATTACTCTTGTGTCTACTTACTTAACCTCCCTTTCCGGGGTACCAAAGCGGTTCTTCTTGCATATTACTTGGCCTTGGTAGAGCCCAATGAGGGCTCTGGACTCAGGTGTCATGGCTAGTTTACCAAAATTCTATGAAAGACAAAAGGGTAAACAAGTAGGAAAAAAAAAAATTATCTCACTGTTAACAGAATACAATGACTTTCCCAATCTCACAACTCAAAAAAAAAAAAAAGCTTCAAAAAGAACATTCATCCATCCCAAGCAGAACATTTTTGTTTTATTCTGTCCTTCTTACCTTTGACTCTTCCAGGTAACCTGCATCTGAGCCTTTCTCCATGCCTGCTTGTACACACTGTTGAACAAGAAGAAAGTGTTTGCGGAAAAATATTTTGAATCATAGGTACTGCTGAAAACAGAAGGTTGAAGATGAGGTGAGAGGGCCACACTACTTCCATTACCTCGATGATCTTCAGCGGGGCGGGATATAGCCCTTTCGTCTGTTTCATGACCTTCTTGGTGACAGTCTTGTAAATCTGCTGCTGTACAAAGGGGATTCCCATAATGTAGTCCTGTAGCTCTGCAGGGAAATCAGCAATAAGGCAACAAGCACAAAGCTGGATACCACAATATAGTGACAGAGGGATGTGACACTACAAAGAGGAAAAACATTGCAATTTTAACTTACTAGTGAGAGTGGAGCATGTATGAAATTCACAGATGACCAGGGAGTGTGAGACAAATATACTACTTCAATACGGAAGTGGAGGTCCATTTGCATGCTTTACAGAAATTGCTGTTTCATGAAATATTTATAACACGCTTAACAAATCCACAGTATAACAGAACGATGCACCACGGACACAGCATTACAATTCATTTTTGAACAAATAGTGTACGCCATACTCACAATGCATTGTTTGTATTCTTAATAAACCTCTTTGGGGAAAAAAGGAAACGATTATGATCTATAAGTGTTGTTAAATGCAATAAACAAATTTATTAAAGTTAGAAAAAAAAAGCCCTCACCTTGTTAGAAAGTTAGAGCCTTAAATGTGCTGTAATTTACATTTTTTGCTTAATTCTCTTGCATTTCAGGTTAATTAAAGTCATCATCTCCTGTTTGAGACTCACTCACTTTGTATCATTCCCTTTGGCTTTGTGAGTGGGATGCTCTTGTTGGCGATTCCTTTAGCAAAGCCTACAGCCACCTCTTCCAGGTACTCAACTGTCCTTTCCTCAGGTTCCTTTAGTCCAGGACCTCAAAACACAATACATACAAATGAGTTAAATTATACATAATACTAAATTATAACATTATGTATTTCAGGAAAATTGTTTGGGAAAATATATTTTAAAAACTATGACAAAGTCCAGTGGTTACATCAACCCAATTTGAAGAGTACCCAGTGGGTCCACTAGCTGGTGTACCAGCCCCATTTTCTTGGCTCTATCTGGGCGGATGTTTCTTCCCGTGAGTATCATGTCAAACGCATTAGGAAGGCCAACCTAGGAGCCCAGTGAGAAACATGGCCACTGTTAATAAAAAAGGCAGAGGTTACAGAAGAAACCGAGTAATATAATATTCATGAGACATAGGAAGTAGAGCTGCTGGGCTGCTGTGATGCACTAGAGACAGACAGACTGGGAGGGTGAGTGCAGTGACTGGTTCCTACTCAATCCTGACCATTTTGGGGAGTCTTTGTGTTCCCCCAGCTCCAGGCAGCAGGCCCAGCATGACCTCTGGGGTCCCCAAAACTGTCTTCTTGTTCTTGGTTGCCACTCTGTACTGGCAGGCAAGGGCAAACTGAGGAACAAGAACATATGTGAAAAGTTAGACACTCGCCAAACACATGTACACACAGCTGCAAAGTAATGCAACAGAGAACTCAGTGAGAGTCACATGGCAAAAGGACACTTCCAACAAACAAAGAGCACAAAGACATTCCACAGAGAGCCATGACAGGTGTGTAGACTGACTCATAACGAATTCCGTACCTCCAGGCCTCCTCCCAAGCAAGAGCCGTTAATGGCTGCCACGATGGGAATGGGGGAGTTGGCAATCTTCTCAAACATTTTTTGACCCTCCTGGGAGAGGCCACTCACTTCTTCTGCGCTTTTACATGCCTGGATCATACTGAATAATAAACAAAGACATTGCAGTTTCCATTGAAAAACAGCACAAAAAATGCGTCACATCAATCACAGCAAAACCAAACAGGATAGTAGCAACCACATTAAGCTGTTTAGTTTGTAGGCTGTGCCAAAGAAGCCAATAAATTTCAACCTCAAATTCTGAATAAATTATTTTTGATGATATTATATTGCATTACAATGAACATTCAGTGCTTTTAGTCGTGAGTTTAACACAGTTTGACCGGTATGCTAAAGGATGCTGACTTGATGTCGGCCCCAGCAATGAAGCAGCCAGGTTTAGAGGAGATAAGCACGGCGCTCTTGACTGCGCTGTTGGCCCAGACCTCGTTCATCACCTCAGTCATGTCCCTTTGCATCTGTACTGACAAGGTGTTCACCTGCAATTACAAAGTTCCAAGCTACTTGTGCTTTACAGACACAGGCCATATCCAAATAGAAAACATTGAATATTATCTGGGAAACACTGCAACAAATACCTACAAAAACAGATGAAAATTTACTGTACAGTACATGTGCAATGCAAACCTTTGAGTTTGGGTCGTTGATCCGAATAACTGCCACATCATCCTTGACCTCATAGTTGACATGGGACCAAGCTATGGCGCAAGAAAGACAGACATACATACATTTATTTATAAATTATCTTATTTCCATTGATCCACAGTAGAAAGGAGGACTCAGTAGTTACCTGACATGACAGAAGAAACTGTGAACTTCCGGGACGTGTGACCTTTGGACAAAGATAGAAATATTGTCTGTTACAAACTACAAGGTACACATTTTGTCATGCACTCATTCTTTTGGATTGGCTTCTGACTTCACTGTTGTATCAAATGTATGCCCACCATGCAGCAGTAGAGGAAACACTGCCAGACCACTGCAAAATACAGAGCCATATTACGCAGAAATGTGCCCTTGTCATACCGCCCGCTGATCTTATGATATAAAAACATGTGAACTCTGAACTTTGCTCCGAATTCTTAACATGTTAAACAAAGATAGATCAGCATGACCTTTGTCCTCTTTACAAAGTTACTGCACGGTTGGATGATCAGTAGGTGGAAACTTCCAAAAACACTTTAAGAAGCAGTTTGGGTAAGCAAGCCTGTAAGAAGCCAAAGCTTATTTCAGCTTCAGTGTCTCTCTTTGACGGAGTAAATAAAACATTATTTGGCTGCTCAGCTGACACTTTTATATCTGTGAGATATAATTTTTCCTGTTCATACAGATGGATTCAGTTACAGGTACAACTGAAGTTGTTTGCTCAGCAGCACTAGAGATGCTAGTTTAAGTCCTTATCCAGTAGACTACTGGTTGAGTTTGCCATTATGTGTCCAACTCAAAGCAGCTTTTTTAATCTGCCCTACTGGGAACCTCTGCACTTAGCTGCAGTACATGTGACGTGGGAATTACTATTTATATATCTAATGCCATTTTACCCAGGTTGACTCCCAAGGTTTGTACAGCTACTAACAATTATTTGATCCATTCATCCAGCCTAGACATGCTGGAGCAACTCAAGGTAAGACTCAGCTCAAGGATAAAATAGCAGGAGATGGGAATCGAACCTAAGACCTTTCTATTACAAGGTGTCAGTGCTGTCCTCCACACAACCAGCTATCCCAGTTAAGTAACTAAATATTCTTTAGTTACATCTGTAGACGTTGTTCCAATAAGGCCAATTTTGCCTAAAATGGTCCAGAATTTCAGATGCGGTAACAGCAAAAAGTAGCAAAATACCTAATATGGCCCTTTTTGTCTCCAAATCAAGTAGCTGGCTAGGGCTCAAAGTCCATAGTTAAAATGTAAAAAAGTATATAATCTTTGAATGGAAGAAATATCTTGGATCTATACAACCATGCGGCACATCTCAGCAAGAATAAAACTGGTATTTCCTTATAATTTTCAAACCTAAATGAGAACCTCTGTCAAACTTATGTTATTGCTCCCAACACAAAGTTTACTTGTTATATATCAAAAATATATGTATATCACACTGGTGGTGAGGATCATTCAGTTTTACATGACACCTGCTTAACTGCCATTCTAACTTTAATTCATTTAATCAATTTCATTCATCTTTCATGTAATGGAGTCTCCATTGTTTCGCCCACCCGATGTATAAGGAGTTTCACCTAAATGCACCAATTGCTGTTGGTTTGTATATTTGACAGCTTAAGAAAAACACAAGACTAACAAAATACATTTTACTAGTTGACACCTTTTCAAGAAAAGATCAATGCACAAAAATTAAAATAAACACAACCCCTGAAAGATAAGCAGAAACCCACAGTGCAGATTTTTTTTTTTTGGTGAAAATACAGAAATTTATACCCAAGACACATAGCAAAACATGTCTGCTGCATTAGCTGTTATGACATATTAATAAAAAAATAAATCATAAACCTACATACATGGGTACATTACTCATATAAAAAAGTTGCCTTATTTGAAAGTGTCTCTGAGTACGATAATGTAAATTATTACGTTTTCTGCATGCGAAATTATGTTTGTAGCAGGGCGCCCATTCCAGCTAGGCTCCTGCTTGTCAGCCCACTGAACTGGGTGAAAGGTCACGACTTGCCAAGTCGCCCTGGTACCCTTATTCTGCAAAAATACGAGCGAGTTTTCAATTCAACAATTCGGTTTGCACTGTGTACAATATTCAGAAACTCTGGCTTTCAAAGTTACCTGCAAACAGACAGTATCTGCTTGTTGAGAATCTAGAGAGAACACCCGCTGCCCGCACACCAGCCATTTCCACTCCAGCTCACGTACTTGACAGAGAAGCGCCGTGACAATCGAGACGAGGACCCCGCCAGTTTATGCGCCTTACCTAAAATAATCCTTAAAGAAATAGGTTAAACGATTAAAATTAGATCATTTTACAACATTGAAATAGTTTTTAAACACGGTTTTTTCATAACAAAAGCCATTTAAAATGTTTGGGGTAAAAGTCTTGCATTTTTAACATATTAAAATGAAAACTACAAACAGGCACATCATTGGCCACCAATTTTTGAGGGTCCTTTAAGCCTGATGAATTGATGCCTATGTTGTGTGGACGTCAGTTGCGGACTTGGGCTGGAAGTTGCAGAAAGGAGAGTCGTCGCTTGGAAACAGCAAAAGAGTTCGTAAGGTTGTTTCTGAGGTGCTTTTTCTTGCACGCGTGAACACACGTTTGTGGAAGTGAAGCGGAAGCGAAACGAGCGTCTGTAGCTGTACGGCGGCACCGTTATCACTGAACTTCATACAGAGCAAATCCGCGCCCTCGCTTAACATTTCACTTGCTGGCGAGTTGACGTGAAGTGTGGACAGTTTTTGCGTGTAACTGGGCTAGTTTTGCATTTAAACCCCGTGTATTTTGTGCTTTTATGCGTACCTTTCCTTGTAATTCTTGGCCCAGTTTCGGTGCGAGAGAAGTAGGTAAAAGGTCAAGTAGTTGTGGGCGGGTCTTGACCGTGCTGTCAGCAGACGGCGAGCAAACATGGATGAGCTATAGCCTCACAACCTTGCCTTTTCTTTACAGTTTGTACAGTGTGACGCACTTCCAAGGGCCAAAAAATAAACAAATAATTAAATAATGGTAATAATTCTAAAATCCTATTTGTAAAACTTAAATAGAAGTTGTCCAGTTGAAAAATTGTAATGATTTCCAGTTCTGCTAAGTGAATGAGTATCTTATAGCTAATCAATACATTGTACATGAACATTTTTTGCTATACAATGTAGTACTTGTATGACATTGTAGTGCAACAATAGTGTCTGCCAACAGCCTTATAAAAACATATAAAGCACTATGATACAATTGAGCCCTTATAACTTATGTTGTAGATGGAAAATACATTAAAATGTTGCATGTATACCTGCTCAGCATGCATGTGTGACTTCATAACGTAACAAATGTGTAAGGTGAACGTCGCACGAGACCGTGTGGTGCGCACCTGCCTTACCCACGCACAGCTAACCACCATCTTCTTGCATCTCGCACAGTTAGTTGTGCTCACAAACAGTAAATATTGAACCCTTACCATTTCTGCACATAGTACTGGTTGTTGTTTTATGATGCCGTTACACTGGACTAGTAGTGTACTTAAAAATAAATAAATAACTTAAATTTTTGGTAATACAGGTGCTGGTCATAAAATTAGAATATCATGACAAAGTTGATTTATTTCAGTAATTCCATTCAAAAAGTGAAACTTGTATATTAGATTCATTCATTACACACAGATTGATCTATTTCAAATGTTTATTTCTTTTAATTTTGATTATTATAACTGACAACTAATGAAAGTCCCGAATTCAGTATCTCGGAAAATTTGAATATCAATTAAGACCAATGCAAAAAAAGGATTTTTAGAAATGTTGGCCAACTGAAAGGTATGAACATGAAAAGTATGAGCATGTACAGCACTCGATATTTAGTTGGGGCTCCTTTGGCCTGGATTACTGCAGCAATGTGGCGTGGCATGGAGTCAATCAGTCTGTGGCACTGCTCAGGTGTTATGGGAGCCCATGTTGCTCTGATAGTGGCCTTCAACTCTTCTGAATTGTTGGGTCTGGCGTATTGCATCTTCCTCTTCACAATACCCCATAGATTTTCTATGGGGTTAAGGTCAGGCGAGTTTGCTGGCCAATCAAGAACAGGGATACCATGGTCCTTAAACCAGGTACTGGTAGCTTTGGCACTGTGTGCAGGTGCCAGGTCCTGTTGGAAAATGAAATCTGCATCTCCATAAAGTTCGTCGGCAGCAGGAAGCATGAAGTGCTCTAAAACTTCCTGGTAGACGGCTGCGTTGACCTTGGACCTCAGAAAACACAATGGACCAACACCAGCAGATGACATGGCACCCCAAACCATCACTGACTGTGGAAACTTTACACTGGACCTCAAGCAACGTGGATTCTGTGCCTCTCCTCCCTTCCTCCAGACTCTGGGACCTTGATTTCCAAAGGAAATGCAAAATTTACTTTCATCAGAGAACATAACTTTTGACTACTCAGCAGCAGTCCAGTCCTTTTTGTCTTTAGCCCAGGCGAGACGCTTCTGACGCTGTCTCTTGTTCAAGAGTGGCTTGACACAAAGAATGCGACAGCTGAAACCCATGTCTCGCATACGTCTGTGCGTGGTGGTTCTTGAAGCACTGACTCCAGCTGCAGTCCACTCTTTGTGAATCTCCCCCACAGTTTTGAATGGGTTTTGTTTCACAATTCTCTCCAGGGTGCGGTTATCCCTATTGCTTGTACACTTTTTTCTACCACATCTTGTCCTTCCCTTCGCCTCTCTATTAATGTGCTTGGACACAGAGCTCTGTGAACAGCCAGTCTCTTTAGCAATGACCTTTTGTGTCTTGCCCTCCTTGTGCAAGGTGTCAATGGTCGTCTTTTGGACAACTGTCAAGTCAGCAGTCTTCCCCATGATTGTGTAGCCTACAGAACTAGACTGAGAGACCATTTAAAGGCTTTTGCAGGTGTTTTGAGTTAAATAGCTGATTAGAGTGTGGCACCGGGAGTCTTCAGTATTGAACCTTTTCACAATATTCAAATTTTCCGAGATACTGAATTTGGGACTTTCATTAGTTGTCAGTTATAATCTTCAAAATTTAAAGAAATAAACATTTAAAATAGATCAGTCTGTGTGTAATGAATGAATCTAATATACAAGTTTCACTTTTTGAATGGAATTACTGAAATAAATCAACTTTGTCATGATATTCTAATTTTATGACCAGCACCTGTACAGTGCTGAATAATTTAGTAATGTATGGACAATATACCATACTGTGTCCAGAAATAAAGCAATATAGGTAAGAAACATCAACAAATCTTTGAAAAGAAGGTACTGTATGGGGGAATACACACTTATAAAATAATCACTCTGTCATGAGTACGATCTGACTTGAGACCTGGTTGTCGGTGCCTAAATCCGTCGAGGACATTCTGGAAAAATGCATATATATAACTGTATATAATGTATATTTTTTTGCTAACTAAGTTTCATTCCTCCTTGTTTTACAAAGAAATGAAAATGTGGTTGGGATTTGGGTTTGGTATTTGTTCATCGGCAATTGACTTTTTAATTTTAATAATGTTTTTCAGGTCAAAATGGCATCAATGTTAATGCAAAGCTTTCGGACTGTCCCAGCAATCTCTTCCCGCACTTGCCAGTTCGGTAAGGGTCACATTGAGTCTATGTAATGCATAGAAGTTGTCTTCAGGGGGTATCAGGCAGTGATGTGATTTTTGGGTTGTGTAACAGATCCTGAATGAAGTTGTATTTGTTATTGTTCTTGTTCTTACTGCAACTTTCCTAGCCATGTACATTCTGTTCCATTTGATTTTATATCTGTTGGCCAAAGGCTAAATTTGATCTTAAAAGTGCTATAGATTTGTTGCAATGATCTAGCACTTTTTATTTTCCTCTTTTTTGTTAACACCTTTAGCTATTGAAATGATTTTTGAGAGAAGCTCTTATATTAATCCTTTCTCTTGTATTTTTTTTTTTTTTAGTAGCAGCCAGGTCTCTCACCACATCTACTTACCTCCAAGCTCAAGGTAGGGTGATATTATAATAAATATAAAATATTTAACATTTTTTAAGTTAGAAGATTTTGTGATATTCAACTTTTTTAATGTAGTTTGCATATGTAATTTAGTGCACAGTTGAGCGATTTCTTGTCAGTTTTTTGAAATGATAGAAATATATGTTTAAAAATAGATTTCACTTGGTATCATACAGATGTAGTTGAGGTGAGAAAACCGTTTTTATGTTCATTTTGCTACAGTACAAACTAAAAGCAAAAAAACCTTGGCCAAACCTGGTGTCAAGAACATTGTATTAGTGGAAGGTGTCCGCACTCCTTTCCTACTGTCTGGTACAACGTAAGTGAATGGAACACTTAATCTGAATAAGTTTTTTTTTTTTGTTTTTTTTTTTTTTTTTTAAATTTAAATAACGGTTTTCTTTTTGGAAGCTATAGTCATTTGCTTATTAATTTTACTGTGTCCTGTAATGGATTACACAGCAGCTGGAACAACAACAATAATAATAATAATAATAATGACAAAACAGTTAAGGTTCTCAGAAATGCTGAAAAGAGTTTTAATTATTGCTGTATAATGTGTTCATTAGATACAGCGACTTAATGCCTCATGACTTGGCAAGAAATGCATTATTGTAAGTATTTCTTTCACCGTTAATTTTTACAGATGACCTTGTGCATGGAAATGTGTACAGTTATTTTAAACTAGATTAATTTACTGTTTAATATATGTAGACTGTAGTGTAGTTCTTGTTTCAAATGTGAATTATGTTTATTATTATTATTATTATTATTATTATTATTATTACTTTTACTACAGGGGTCTCCTGAATAGGACTTCTCTTCCCAAAGATGCTGTTGATTACATTGTGTATGGTACAGTCATTCAGGAAGTGAAAACCAGTAATGTTGCCAGAGAGGTAACTTTCTACTTGTTCATCACATTAAATATTGTCAGTTTTAAGCAATAGTTGCAAAGAAAAATTTAAAACCCTCACACAGTTTACTTCCCCATGAAACAGGATGGTGTCTTGTACATTGCATGAGCTTATCGAAACGTTGCTACAGTGAATGTGTGCTGTATGATTATTAATAATGTGGACTTAACATTTAAATGCTTAAATCTTTGGTGTACATATTCTGTTATGTTTATAAATTTTTTTTTTTTTTTTTTTTTAAGCATGCGTGGCTGTCACATAGGTTCTGGTTGTTCAGGTAGTTTGTTTTACTCTGACCTTTTTTACGATATCAAATGTTTCAATGTTTTGTGAAGGCAGCCCTTGGTGCTGGTTTTTCCGATAAAATTCCAGCCCACACAGTCACCATGGCCTGCATATCCTCCAACCAAGCTATCACCACAGGTGTGTGGTTTTTCTGTCCCATTCCCTCCATTTTCTAAGTCTGTATTTTTGCATCTGTGTTTTGAATGCACCTGCTCTTGCTGCAGCACAGTGCAGTGTGCATAACTGAAATACCTCTGTGCTCCGTGTCCTGTGTGCAGCTGTGGGCTTGATTGCTGCCGGGCAGTGTGACGCAGTTGTGGCCGGGGGAGTGGAGTTCATGTCTGATGTACCAATCCGCCACAGTCGAAAAATGAGGAAAACCATGCTGACGCTGAACAAGGCCAAGAGCCTGGGCCAGAAGCTGGCACTGCTGAGCAAGCTCCGGCTCAGCCACCTGACCCCGGAGGTAGGCCAGCTCCACCTCTGGTGCTGCTCTTTGTTGGGTTTTTTTTAAAAATTTTTTTATTTTTAACAAGCAAGTTAAAGAAGTAAACTCTACACCTGATATGAGATCTCTTAAGAAGAACATACATGGCTGCATATATAGCCAAAATTAAAATAACAGAAGTTTGTTCATTTCAAAAATTATCACACAAAATGAAAGAAAGAGAATGTTTTGTGTCTTGCAATACTGATTGCATTTTATTTCTTAATAGAAGCTGTTATGTTACGTACTATGATATTTTTTTCTGCATTATTCTATGCTGGTGTTATTGTTATTATTGTGTTAAGTTCCTTAGTTGTTTCATTTAAGTGCTGTAGGACCCTGTTGCTTTTGCACTTAAATAAACGTTGACTCTCGGGTTACAGTGTTGAAGCAAGTGTTGAACAGTAGAGAGCAGTATCAGATCAGGTAACCATAGCTTCCTCACAATAAAATTGCCTCTCTTCCTGTGTGGCAGCTGCCTGCCGTGGCCGAGTTCTCCACAAATGAGACCATGGGCCACTCTGCTGACCGGTTGGCGGCTGCATTCGGTGTGAGCCGCAGGGAACAGGATGAGTTTGCGCTCCGCTCCCACATGCTGGCCAAGAAAGCCCAGGATGCTGGCTTCCTCACTGATGTCATGAGTTTCAGCGTGCCAGGTGGGTTATTTCAGCAGGGGGACGAAGATGTGATGTAAACCACAGTTTTGAAAACCTGGCCAGAAAATCATTGCAGTGCTTTATGTTAATATAGAGATCAAAGTAAACAAGCGTAATTAGTTTTTTTGATCGTAAAAGAAATGTAATGTAAAATTGATTGTTAAAACAGTAGCATTCCTTCTTTTCTAAACAGCACTGCAACTAGCAGTTTTTTTTAACTCATATTTTTGCCTTTTGTACCTGTTAGACTATTTGGTTCAGTCCCTCTAATGCCATTGAATTAAAGTATTTGGAAGTGCTGTCCTTACAGCAGTTATAAAAACTCACACTCTCCATTTAAACAGGAAAGGGGACGGTTTCTAAGGACAATGGGATCAGGCCGAGCTCCATGGAACAGTTGGAGAAGCTGAAGCCAGCTTTTATTAAGCCCCATGGCACAATCACTGCAGCCAACTCCTCCTTCCTGGTAAGTGGATGAAGGAATCTGTTCCTATCTGTCTTCATCCCTGTGACTTCATCATGGTTACAAGATAGGACACTATCTAAATGGTTAATAATAATAATAATAATAATAATGATAATTAGTAGCAGTACTAAAATACAATATCATAGAATCATGGCTGATAAGTGGTGTTAATGAGCAGTGGTGCTTCTCTCTTCTTCTATACATGGATAGACAGATGGGGCCTCTGCAGTTCTTATCATGTCTGAAGAGAAGGCCCTGGCCATGGGCTACAAGCCCAAAGCTTATCTGAGGTATGTGAGCAGGTGCTGGGAACTTGTGTTGATTTGCTGTATTCATCCCGTCTCCTCATTTACAGCCATTCATCTGCAGTCCTCTCCTTTATTCATGTTCAGAACACATACATGCAGAAATATAAAACTGTATAACTGTTTTAATGGATAAATAATTCTGTGCACCAGCTGAAGTGTAAAGTGTAAGCTGCTGAACCGAAAGTTGCAACTCCAGCCCTTGATAAACTGAGCTCATAGTATCCTACTGTTTTCGACTATGACGTTCCATTAAATGGTGTCAACCACATTAGTACAACCTTTCTTGAGAAGTTAAATTTATCCTTGAGCCACTGTATCTGTGTAACTGTAACTTTAGCCTACATTGATATTAATGTTGTATGAAACTTGGAGTCAATAGTGCTCTCTACTAAAATTTAAATAATGTAGTAAGAAGTAGTTTTGATAAAGTGAGTGGGTTTATTATGAGCATGCAACATAACCAAGATTTCTATAAAATAAAAATAATGCCCTCCTGATTGAACTGTTATCTGTGTTCAAATGTATAATCTGTTGTGTTCACAGAGATTTTGTGTATGTATCCCAAGACCCAAAAGATCAGCTTCTGTTGGGGTGAGTAACCATGGTGAACTGGAGCATGATGTGCTGTTTGACACCCAGAAATCAGTCAATTCCTATAACCTGAAGACAGACATGATCAGATGATCTTTACTGCTCTGTGCGCTGCAATAGAGTGGGTGTTTGCAGAGAAGTAAAGCATGTTTCTGACATGATGAAATATTGTTGAAGCTTTTTTTGTTACCTGTGTACATTTCAGTGTCATTTTACATGAACTCTAGTGCTTTTTTGCACTGCTGATTAAAGCTGTTGCTCTTTGCATTTTTCTAACTCCTGAAACTTCAACTTCCAGACCCACTTATGCAACTCCTAAAGTTCTTGGAAAGAGTGGTCTGACAATGTCTGATATTGATGTTTTTGAGTTTCACGAAGCTTTTGCAGTAAGTATTCATTTTTTCTTTCTTTGGTTTAAAAACTAGACATTTTATTACAAATGAAATACAGCTAACAAAGCTATAGTAGATTATTTAATCTTACAGTATTTTTTAAATTGTTTTTGGAAATGTGTACTTTCAACAATTGGTGTACCGTCAAAATAACTTGGTTCTTCTAATTTTAGGGACAGATTTTGGCCAACATGAAAGCCATGGATTCTGATTGGTTTGCACAAACGTATATGGGACGGAAATCCAAGGTAATTTTAGCTGAAATATGAGAAATTGTCATGAATTTGGAGAGAGATCGTTACACTTCATCTTTGTGCGTCTTGTTTATAAGCATGTCATCACCAAAATACCCGCTCAGAAGGTGAACTTAGTCACTTAGTTTTATGAAAAACTGTATGATCTCGCGCTGCGTTTTTCTCTGCTAACATTGCTTTCCACCCATGGCCCAGGTGGGAACTCCACCCATGGAGAAGTTCAATTTATGGGGTGGTTCCCTGTCCCTGGGACACCCATTTGGTGCCACCGGTGCCCGGCTTGTGACCACCGTGGCTCACAGACTGCAGAAGGAGGGGGGCCAGTACGGGCTGGTAGCTGCCTGTGCTGCTGGAGGACAGGTAAGATGTCTTGTTGGTGATTCCCCCCCCCCCTGCATACTAAGCCCTATACAAACCGAATATTTCAGCTTCCCACTCAGGTGCTGCTGGCACCTGGCACACTTTGATGGACTAAAGCCCATCAGGATTTATTTACCACGTCAAAATGGATATTCTGATGAGTGTGAAAGCCAGATGTGTGCTTGACAGCACACCACAGGACAGGGTTTGCTTGTCTTGGCTCAGCTGGAAGCTATTTGCTCTGGAGCGCTGGCTTTTAAAGTCTGCTCTTGTAGACGACATTGAGTAAGAGAATAAAAATCAGAGGAAATAATATCGGGCTTGTCCTTGAAGTTACGTCACTTTATTGAAAAAAATATATACATTTTTCTCCCGGCATTTTGCTTTGAAGTATTTTTGCAGATTTTTACCGAAATAATGGTATAATGCCGTATTGAAAATGTTTTTTAATGCCTTTTTTGTTATTATGTGACTCTGTGTTCATCTTATGCTCAATGATTGCATATTAAATATAAGAGGGGGTGCTATGGATCCATTGTGTTTTTTTATGATTCGGGGGCACATGTGCTCTTTAGCTTATGATCAGTGATCACAGCTGAGACCAGAGGACTGTTCAGCCCTCAGATTTTGTTTCTTGCTTTTATCACAGTTTAAAAGTATAATGTAAAAAATACAGATGATTGATTTTCTGGGTGATTTTCTTTAAAAATTGTGAGCATAGCTACAGTAAATTTTAGAAAAGTATGTTTTTGTAGTATTTAATGCTTAGTTCTTAATTTTTAGCACCAGTAAAATAAGAAGAATGGTCTCAATAACCTAATATCAAAATGTGTTTGTTGGCCAATTTAAAACATAGGAGGTTACAGCATTTATTTTGTCACTGCTTTCATCATTGCTTTTATGTCCGCGGTAAATGTACACCTTTTCTCACTGGAGCGATGAGAAGCACCACACAAGCTCTTAACACTGTGAAACCAAGTTAAAGCAGTCTCGTTGTTCGAATTCTGCTGGGAAGCCTTTTACCGCCATGTGTCAACTAATTATTATTATTATTACTATTTTCATTTTCAGGGTCATGCCATGGTTATTGAAGCATATCCCCAGTGACACCAGACATCTTTGACCAGAAACCTGCTGTTTTACATGTGAGGAATGATCTGTGTAAATAGTAACACCGCATTGCCTTGACACCACGGATTGCTGCAGGAAGTGCTGTGCTTCGGTGTCACATTCATAGCATTTTGAGCTTGTCGTGGAGGTTTGGTAGTTCGTAACATACACAAGTTTTTCTGGATGAAAGTTGCCAGCATGTCGGAGCCCAAAGTGTCAGTATGCTTGTAAAAATTCATCTTCTGCTAAGCTCTAATAAATAACTTTGAGTTAGGCAAAAAAAAAAAAAAAAAAAGGTTTGTCAAATTAAAAGGTGACACGTACTCATCAACACCAAATGATATCAATAAAAGTTGATTGAAATGTGTTTAGTTAAGGTATCTTCTTTTAATACAGCTTTGTGAATGGCTCATACATTTTAGATACGCTTCCTTTAATTTGGTAATTATTTAAAGGCTCAGTCATATTAAACCACCCATCTTGCATTCTTGTACATCAGGCTACAAGGTCTGAGAATCAAACATTTTAGAGAACTTACAGCGATCTGCTGCACCCGTAATGTTCCAGGACAAGATGTGTATACATAATACATTTCTCAGCAGAGGAATAAATGCCCTGATAATATGTGGATTATATGCTGCCCAGCCAAAAAAAAAAAAAAAAAGTCACAAGCTCTAATATTTTGTTGGACCGGCTTTAGCTTTGGTTACGGCACACATTCACCGTGGCATCGTTTCGATAAGCTCATACAATGTCACAACATTTATTTCCGTCCAGAGTTGCATTCATTTTTCAAGGTCTTGTATTGATGATGGGACCGCTGCATAAAGTCTTCTCCAACACATCCAAAAGATTCTCAATGGGGTTAAGGTCTGGACTCTGTGGTGGCCGATCCATGTGTGAGAATGATGTCTCTCTCATGCTCCCTGAAGCACTCTTTCACAATTTGAGCCCGATAAATCCTGGCTCTGTCATCTTGGAGTATGAAGAAAAAATCCATTGATGGGAAAACCTGGTCATTCAGCATATTCAGGTAGTCAGCTCACCTCAATTTTTAGGCACATAACGCTACTGAACCTAGACCTGACCAACTGAAGCATCCCCACATCATAACCCCAAGTTACAGTAAATCCAGCTGGTGACTTTGTTTTGGCTGGGCAGTGTATTTTCACTGTTCATACCTATCAGAGTTGAAACAAACTTTAAATGTGCAGGTAGTATTATTTTTAGTGTAACATTTGGAACATATATCCATTTTATGACTGGGCCAGTGCTTTTATCCCTGGTGCCTAGTTATTCTCCTGGAGTCAGTATACTAGTTGTATAAATTTAAAGTAGCTTGTTTAAGAGGACTAGAGCAGGGCCCCTACTGGGAGTTGTTATAAGTCCATGTCCTTAGCTGCCATGCTAGCTACCGCCCCCGCTTAGCAGAAAGTTACTGATCACTTGACTGCTTTTGTCGAGTTAAGAAAAGATGTACTTACAGGTCAGAGTGATGCAGAGTCTGCAGTTGCCTACCCTTATCTGGGTTATCTGCACACGCCAGTGCCTTTAAGTCCCATAAGTCAGTATGTGTAAGTCAATGAACTTATGAAATATGTATTGCATTCATGAAGCCTTTTTACAACCTCAGTCACGCCAAACGGGCTGTCATCCAATTGATATCTGCTTCTTAAGTGGGAGGTGACTAAATGTGCACTAATGGGATCTCTCTGGCAGAGTAGGAATCATTTCCAATGGAGATTTTAGCTGAAAGGATTGAAGAGCTTTTTTAATGGTCGGTGTCAGCTGTGTGCTCCCAACCAGGAAGTGAGGAGAACTGAAAGTGAGCAGGCAAGGGAGGTGAGCCAGGCAAGGAGCTGCATATCCCTTCAGTCCAAGATTAGGAAAGACAGCGTTCACTTCTAAAGCTGGAGAAAGTAGGACTTCCAAAGAAAACAAACGTATATAAAAATATTTCTGTTTGTGTTGAGAGTCACCGATGTGTGTTAAAAAAAGTATGATTATTTAAAAAAAAATCAAGGCATATGAGACCAAAGATTTTAACAGCTACATTAATACATGCTCGATAAAAGACTGTTGTCTGAAATAATCTGTTTTTTGTCATTCTTTGAAAGAAGTGCATTTTTACTTTCATGTGTTGGTATAGTTTTTTTTTGCAGCTTGTGAGCATTTGAGAACGATGCTATAGATGCTGTATTTCTCAGCCCCTGCATTGTGACCCCTCCCCTGTATTTTAAGAAGCCTTTGCACAGCAAACAATGTCTTCACCGCAGTACACAAAGTCAGGCTGTCAAATGTTGCCGTAGCTTAGTTCTGATTTTTCACTGTTTCTGAGGAATTTTTGGTCTGAAAAAAGTGGTTTTATGGCTCTTTTTCCTGTAGGGTTAAGGTTTGCAGTTTTTATTTAAAAGCTGCATTCAAAGTGTTAGTATGTACAAATTTAAGGTGAACGTGGTGGTGTAGGTTGATGTGTCGGGTCAGCGTAATGTGATTTGTTGCTTTATTAATCTTTAGCACCACAAACGACTCCTGTATCCGTCTACAAAGCATTACGTAATTGCGACAATGCGGGAAAAGTCAAATGACGTTTTGAACTGCGCTAAAAAATATGCAAAGCCGAGAAATGAAAGACGCTTTCTAGTTCCTGCATAATGTTGTATAGATCAGTAGAAACCTCACAGATTCAAAGTGTCTTTTCCCTCAATGTGGCTGGATCTTTGCGTTTTTCTGGTGTGAATTTTATGATTTCATCTTAAATTTAGCTAGTAGTCATTCTGATTTGGAATCTCGTGTTTGACCAAGTCGGGCGCAATTCCAGCGTGAAAATTCACTGTTGAAGTGTAATGTTTATGGCATTTTTACCCAGTGGAAAAACAGCAGATACCAGGCTCACTTATTCATGTTTTTTTTTTTTTTATTCTTCCGGTGTGTAGATGCCAACTTTTGAATGCCATTGAAGCAAAGTACAAACGGCACCGATGGACTCAAACGTTCTCTGCATTTACATTTGCTTGTTCCCCCAAGTGCTTTCATATGAGGCTTAAAGCATAGTGCGCATCTCTGTCTTATTCATCTCTCACAGTTCCCAGGTTTTCTTATTCACATACTGCTCAAGTGAGATCAATTTTGCCTTTTTTCCCCCGCCAAAACTATTGCTACTGAAAAGAGAATTTTGAAATTCTATTTGTTTGAGAAAATAACACAAAACTGCAATCTATTAACACCTTAAGGGGGATTTCATTACTTAAACTGTGGCGTACTTTTTTGAAGCATGTGCATATATTAAAATACATTATTTGCATACTGCAAGAAGTACACAATAATTCAGAATACTCCTAAAGATGTTCTTTTCAGCCCACAGTACTTCTGGTGCACTTAGAGTAGATGTATAAGCTTAAGATACGGTTAAGACAGGTAGCATAAAAAGCACCACTGTACAGTAAGATAAAATGCTGTTTCCCAAGCTGCGTTTCAAATGCAAATTCCAGAAAGGAGAAACATTTCTGCCCAGAGTTTCATAGGAAATCTTATAAACACTTTTGTAGAACAAGCTGCAGCAAAGGTTAATATTCTGTCCGTGTTTTGTCCTGTCTATGTATGCATGAATTGTAGATCCTACGGCGCAAACATAGCATCAAACAGATACAAAATGTGGAGTTATGTGAATTAAACCGAGGTGGCCAGGGTTTCAAAGTTGAGGTGGAGGGAAGGGAGATGGACTGGATTTTTTATATTAAGGGGTACGGATAAAAAGGAAATGTCACTTTCAGGCCGCTGTTAGCTGGGTGAGGGTGAGGTTACCTCTTTTCAAAGCGCACCTGTAGGATATTTTGAAACTGAAATCGGTGAGCAGTGCAACCGCGGCGTCAGACGTGCGGAGCGAACGGTTTTTCTTGCGTCCCGAAGACAATACGTTGTGGCAACGCGACAGCAAACAAATTGGGAAGTCTCCAACTGAAAGCTACCTGCATGTTTACACCTGGAAACCGATAAGGATGGATGTTTTGATGGTGGGGGCGAGGGGGGGAAATGAAACCAAAAGGTAAACAGTGACAGTGTGTAGAAAATGATTTTGTTTTACTCAGCCCAGAGATGCTCGCACCCCCATTGAGAAAGGAGGAAATGAAGCAGCTCTCCTGCGAAGGGGGGCCGCCTTTGATCAGACCTGCGGCTTTCATAGCGCTTGACTGGCGAATGCGGCGACTGCTGTCATCTCGTATCTGCTTCATTCCCATCTCAATCACAGCGAGCCGAGGACGAGGGGCGCTTTAATCTGGTCCTCCTACACGGCTCTCGCAGACTGCAGGTCCGATCGTACACCTGTTCAAACGTGCGGCATGAAAGCGGCGAGCTCCCCTTCTCTCATCTCTCCACCCGGAATTGCCAATTTGATAACCGAAGGTGAGGACTGGTGTAGGGGCTGCCGGTGACATCTCCGCTTAACAGTTTTGATTCTCCTCTTTACTTATTTATTTCCTTATTTTTTTTCTGCCGCTAACCTAATAGCACCGTTTGGGTGACAGTTAAACAGTATGTGTTGTAACAGCCTGAGCATTTAGAGTCTGACATTTGTTTACTTTCTTCTTCAAAGGAGCTATTCATTCATAAAACTAAGGGAGGATGGAGATAATATTCTTCCGAGCGCTAAAAAAAAAAAAAAACTTGCTGGCATGTCTTGTCACGAACCGTAAGTGCTATAGTATGACTGAGATGTCAGTTTTTGTGTTTTTATTTTTTATTTTGTTGGCCCCCATACGATGTATGAAGCGCGGAACAATGCACGTCGTGACAGTTTTTGCCGAGTATCAACTACAGCTGGACTTGAGCAGCTTTGACGCTGGAATTCTGTTGCTGTTCCGCAGACGATCAGTCATTTCTGTTGTGAAAACGCCGCCGTCTCCCGGATGTCAGGCAAGCTTTTGCGTGCTGGACATGCAAAGCGTTGAGCCTCGCGCAGGTATCCTCCTACATTTTCCAAAAGTTGCTACTCTTTGATATGGCCAACAGTACCTAACCATCTGCTAAGCAAATGAATAATGTAGGTCTCTCTGAAAAAGACTCAGATAAATTAATAAAATTAACACAGGTTGCTAAATGGGAGTGGGTTGTTGTGCATGAAAAGGCCAACTTTTTGGCCAGAGGTGGTCGACTGTTGTTAGTGCTAAGCTAAAGAGCCTGTGGAACGTATGGCAGTGCTGCAGAGACGTTAGAAGATGTTAAAATATATATTTTTGTGGTTCTGCTTGGGTACGGCTAGCAAGTTGCAGCAAGGGAAGCGGGCTGGGTGGAGGAATCCACATCCCAGCACCTCCTGTAGGCCTGACTGCTGTCTGCAGAAAGCCATCAAATGGCTTGTTTGTCAAAATGCGGCCATTCGGTGCACAGGATGGAGTTGTTACAGATAGGACAGTGAATATTAAGTGTTAGAACTTTGATGAAGCGCAAAAAAAGTACAAAATCAGTTCTGCCCACACAGCGGTGTTGGTGCCGCAGTCTTCAGCTGTGAGTTGAAGTCCAGCTTTGTCAAGTTTGGCTGTTCCAGATTGTTCCCTGTCTGGGCTTCTGGAATTGACTCCACACTGCTGTGACCCTGAACTGAAAAAGTTGGACACTGGTCACCGGAATATTGGAATTCTTGACACTGCTCTGTTTTTCCACTTCTATTTGGCTCCTTGGTTAAAATGCTTATATATTTTATTCTTTTCCGCAGGATTACATCAAGTTGGGATGGGTTTTTTGATGGCACGTAAGCAACCTTTCCTACTGGAGAGGCTGGTAAATGCAAAATTTTCACCTAGGTCTAAAAAATGCATACATATTTTATATACTTTTCAGGCCGCAAGTCTGAAGTCACTTTTTCGAGTAAAATGCAGCGAGTTGAAAACAGTGGGAGCATCTCTAAGGTCACAGTCACGTTATTATTTCCACAATTTGGGTGTACATCAGGATGGGCTTTAGGTGAAGAGATTTGCTATATCTCACGCTTACGTCTGGCAGCTTCTGCAATGCACCGGCATCCAATCTGGTGGCTTCATTCCCCTGTGATTCCGGGATAGGCTCCACACCCCCATGACCCTGCTCAGGATGAAGTGGTTAAAGATAATGGATGGATGGATCTGACAGCTACCTGCTATACATATTGTACAGCATCATATTATCCATATACACTGTATGGCCAAACGTATGTGGACACCTGAGCAGCATCACACCCATATGTGCCTGCTGAACATCCCATTCCAAACCCATGGGCATTGATATGGAGTTGTCTCTTCCTTTTTTGCTGTAAGAGCCCCCACTCCTCTGGGGGGAGCTTTCCACCAGATTTTGGGAATTTGCGCCCATTCAGCCACAAGAGCATCGGTGAGGTTGACCAAGAAGGCCTGGCTCGTGGTCAGCTTTTCAGTTCATCCCAAAGGTGTTGAGAGGGGTTGAGGTCAGGGCTCTGCGCAGCCGTTCAAGTTCTTCCACTGCAACCTGGGCAAACCCTGTGTTTATGGAGCTTGCTTTGTGCATGGGGGGGCAAGAAAGAAGTTTCCCTGCACTGTGACCACAAAGTTGGAGGCACACAGTTGTCTAGAATGTGTTTGTAAGCTGTATGGGTGTGGCTGAGATATCTTATGATCAGGAATAATAAATTGGATAGAAATAATAATTATACAATTAGCAATGTCCATATGTATTTGGACATGTTGTGTGCTATCGATAATATCACAGCAAAGCAGGGAGCACTTGAAAGATTACTGGTTATATTAATTTATTTTTATGAAAGTAGTAGTTAAGGTAGAGCTCACTAGCTGGTCACGTTCGCAGAGAGGGTAGCGGTAAGTCAATTTTGAGCTTCCCAGGCCCTTCAGCAGCCATCCTCACAGAGCCGTCTGACTGTAAACACAAACAGGCAACAAACAACAATCGGCAATTGGAAATAGAAATGTTCAATGAAAATTTAAATATTTGTGGGAATAAGACCCTGGATGAGTGGATAAATGAAGAGCCAGAGGCGCAATCGTGCGACACGCGCTGTACACTTGTGATGCAATGTAGCGCTGTCAGCCCTGAAAGCTAAAATGAAGGCAGTGCAGCTGACAAACCAACTGGGCCTTGAACTGCTTTAACAGCTAAAAGAAAAGTTCAGCATAAGTTTTTTTTTTTTAATGACAAAAAAATAATAATCTGTAGGTTAACATTTAGCGACGACTTGTGTAGGCTGCCGAAGACAAGGAAGTTGTGGTGAAAGGAACTTTATCCTGTTGCGCAACATGTTATATAATTTTTCATTTTTTAAGAACTGTGACACTTTAAGAATCCATCGCTGATGCCACATTTTTTTTTGCTTTTGCTTTCATAAAATCTTGTCATCTGGACATGTTTAATACGCGGCGATAGATTTCGTCGCGCGGCCTTTTCGCGCCGTTGAACCAATTCGCGTAGCAGATTGCCGAGATGCCATCGCTGCTTTAAAACGGCGGGTTGCTTGTTTTTTTTTTTTCGTGAATATTTCGCGAAAACTTTGCTCACAGAAATGATATTAGCTACGATTTTGTCCTTTGACGCGCGCTCCTTGCAATTTTCCTCGCATCGCAAGTACAAGACAGCTAAGCAGTCACTTGGCGTGAAAGTGGAATTAAAATGAACGCTGTTAGGAATCAGTGGCAATTTGTTAGGTATTCAAACTTTAATTTAAACTCTCTGCTGATGCTCATATTCTTGTGAAGCACTTGAGAGCTAGAAAGGGAATAAATGAAGCGCTCCTGTTTGGTATTTTTCCCTCTAATTTGTAAAGCGTATTGATCAGCGCTGGAATGAAGAACAGCCTTGAATAAATAATACGCTGTACACAGTTGTGTCAGTTTATCCTGCTTTAAACAGAGAGTGGGCACAGCTCTCATTAAAGAAAAATCACTGCGGCTTCTGCAACAGGGAAGCCGGCGAAATTGAATAACCGTTAATTTTTCAGCAAGGAAAATGGGAAAAATATTATATATATGAATTGAGACCAGTGTGTCAAATACTGTCAAGAAGACGGGTTTCTGTCACTGTTAGGATTTCAGACATTAACAGCTTCTGTCAGTCTGCTGACAAAATCATGGCAGATATTTCCCAGGATAGCGAGATGACTGCTGGCGTTTGTCAACAAGCCCTGTCACAGCGGAGCCAAACAGACCGTGTCTCTGCCGATGACAGGTTTGGCACCGTGCTCCCCAGAGCTCTCGCCAAGGTGTTCAGAGGGAGTGTGGGAAAAAAACCTATGTTTCTGCTGCGCCTTTCATATGAAATTGCAGGAGGAAAATGAGCTGTCACTCCAATTCCCATGATGCTTTGCTGTTTAGCATAACTCCACTGTGTGGGCCAGCATCGGTTGGTCCTGACTCAGACACATAATTAAGTAAAGCTGCATTTTCTCCTCTTTTTTTGCCTTTTTTTTTCTCCCTTTTCTAGACGGCTCCTTTTCTCGTCATTTGCATTTTTAGCCAGAGGCAACCAGTTAAGAAAAAAACCTGATGGAAAGAGGGTAAGAAGCCAATTAGTTAGATGGATGGATTCCTGACTGACAGCCCTCTGGTACTGGAATCCCAGAATTCATTTAATTCCTTTTTTTCTAGTCTTACGAATGTTTGGACAAACATCATCACATTGTCTGCTGGGGAAGTGCTTAGGTCTGCCTCGGCATTAGGTGTCTGGAAACCCTGCTTCTGCCTTTTGTTCTTCAATTTTCCGTGGCGCTCCTCCTTCACATCGATGCCGCTGCATTGTTTCCCCCAATCAGTCTGAAGTGTGTTTATTATTCTGGCTGCTGCGATTTTCGGAAAAGTGCCTCCCTGTAGGTCGGGGCCCGGGCGCTTTGCTTGCGTCTATCCCAGGTGACCCTTGCCAGGTGCCGCTGGGGAGTGAGGGCTGGATGAAGCTCGGTCACCATGTTTGCCAGGTAGCATAACAATGGCACCCAAGTGGCTAAACACATCCTGCAGATTTGCGCATGTTTAGAAGGTGCAGAACTGCTTCCTTAGAGGCATCACCCGTAATCCTGGTTCCAGCCCTACAAAATGCGGCCTATATATAGACATGCCGGCACGGGATGGAAACGCACAGTGTGTTTCGGATGACTGTGAGCCCCCGTCGGAACCGAGTCGCTTGTCAGCTCCTTTTGGCATCTCATTCCCCACGTGGACCGAAAAGGTTTGCATTCTGCGTTTGGCAGACATGTGGAGTAAAGCTTATAAGCTTACTGGTCTTTACTGGAAGAATATTCCTTACACCTTGTTTGAGAGTAGCTCAGGTGATGAAGTTTTTCTTTTCTTTTCTTTTCTTAAAATGAAGCCGTGGCATATTATGTCGGCACAAGACAGCTTTAATGATGAAATTCAGCAAAATAATAGCCAGCCAACGATCAAAAACGTTGCCGAAAATAATCCCTCACCTGGCGCGGCACTCACTTAACTGGAAAAATTCTGCCACGAACTTTGGCAAACTTTCAGGAAGTTGGCGATGTAAAGTTCACGGTTCATGTCAACGCTGTTCCGCATTCCTTTTTTGTCTGCCGTCCACTTTGATTTACAGTATTATTTGAAAAGCGGAGCCTCTATAGGAACACACTGGTAAATCTACATAAGTCAGGTTTGGTACAAAGAAATCTCAAACTGAGTTCAAGTATCGGGGGAAAAAATGTGTCATATTTGAAAATTGTAGTGGTACTGTATTATTCATCTACCCATTATTAGTAATTGCTCTTCTTCTTCTTCTTATTATTATTATTATTAGTAGTAGTAGCTCTAGTATTATTACTATTATTACTATTACTTAAAATATTTGACCAATTCGTTCCATTGGATATTTTAGCCAGATTGAGTCATGGTAAATAATTTGCTGAAGGGTATTTCATGCAGTAGTGAGGAGTGGGGACTGAAGGGTGCATTTAGAAGCAATTTCTTGTCTTCTGTATGTTTTATCAAGAGAAACTGTTTACTGACTCCAGGCCCATAGAAAGTTGTGTGATTTTATGCTACGCAAGTGCCGACAGACCTCACGCTTTAACAAATCCTCCCTTTAGATACTGTAAGTGCACCTCAAGTTGTGTGTTGCAGTTATGCAGGGACTCTGCTTATCTTTATGTTGTTTTTTGGCCGTTCGCCTTCATTGCCTGCTGTTCCTTCCTGGCTGTGAAGACAGAATTCCTGCACATTTTTCATAACTGCAGTAAGATAGGAAAAAAACTTGATTTTTCAGTCTTTCTGCTGGATAGAAAAATTAATATGCAAAAACTGAAATATTGGTGTAACATTCAGACCTTTAAACCTTCTGACTATTTTGGAATTAATGGAATTAACTTGAGTAAGTTGTTTATGAATTGAAATATATCTTGTGAATTTCATTCATTATTTTCTAGGCTGTGTATTGTATGCATTATTATTGTTGCTTTTTTAATGTGAACAGAGCACAATTTTAGAAACAAAAAGCATGTGAAATTCAGGATAAAATACATGTATACTTTTGTTCCTTGCCAAACACCTGTCACAGGAGAAGGCCCAGCACTCGTCTCTGCATTTCTGCTCTTTGGCCTGAACTTAAATAGTCTCTCAGGACCTCATAAGTCCTTACAAAAAATATTTCTGTTCCTACTACAAACCAGTTGGGTGGTATCACCATATGCTGACCCTGGGTCGGCTTCATCCCGCATTCTCTTCCTCTAGGGTTGCCCCCCATTGCTTTCCTTACAGCTGTCTAGGTTTCGGAGCCCCTGGTTACCTTTCCTAAACTATGAAACAAATAGGCATCACATTATACGCACATCCTGACTCTCATATAAACTAGCATTGTACCGTAATAAAAATTACAGTTGTATGCTGCATATGGCCAAAAAATAAGGTCAAATCCATATAAAATAAATGAATGTGGAACAGTTCCAAAGCATATTTTCCATCTTGCATCTGTTAGAAGCCGTGCACAAATATGACATTAACTGTTGTGGGTGACGAAAACTAGTAAAGTATTCACATGCACGTTGTTGGTTAGACTTCTTTCAGCAAAGTTTTATTTCTAATTAAAAAAAAACAAAAAAAACCAAAAACTTAAAAAACACTTTAATACCCAAACAATTCCTTTAATGCAGATATATTTGTATATGGTATAATTATACATTGTGCAAACACAGTATTTGCATATTTTTAAAATACATGTATATTTAGCGGACTTTTGTCCCTAAAGCAATTTCACCTTCTTGTTCAGCTGGGTATTTTACTGCAGTAATTAACTGTATGCATTTTGCTCAAGGACGCTACAGCAGCGGTGGGAATGGAACTGTAAGTGGGATTCAAACCAGCAACCTTCGAGTCACATTTTCTTAACCAGTACATTTCTTACTTGTTCCACACGTTGAGTAAAATGACGATTAATACATTAGTTATCGATTTTAAAAATTTTGTTAAACTAATTCTTCCAGAACTAAAAAAAAAAAAAACATTATTAATTACGATAATAATAAAGAAGAATCTCATAATAGTAAAAGAAAATTCAGGTTTACCAAGAATATACTGGGTAGTCTTATTGTTGCGACAGTTAAGAGTTTTTTAATATTTTTAAGATGCAGTTTGCTTAGTGACAAGAAAGCAGCATTTTCTTGACACTGGGTAAATTTTATTTTTTAAATATCCAAAGATTCTTGTGCAATTTTATTCTGCAAGTGAGAAATATTGCACGCTTGTGAGTCCCACTAACATTTTGTACATAAGATCTACAAAAAACAAACAAACCAGAGAATAAGAATTAAGTATAAAATATTGCGCTATACTAACTAATAATTAATACCACCAGCATTCGTCACAGTTTAAATAATAAAATGACAATTGTGATTTTTGGTTTGTCTTTCATGGCGCAGAAGAAAGAGTGAAGAGCAAACGCTGCGCTGCGCTCCTCTCCACCAGGTGCCGCTGTTGCCCTACCAATAAGCTTCCTTCCGCGTGGGCCAGGAGGCCGCTGTGCTCCAGCAAGACAACACCAGACCCGAACCCCAAGCTGGATGGTCTGGTTCGACAAAATGGGGCTAATTGGGTTCCCTCCCTTAAAGAGGCGGCGAAAGGGAGAGGAGCCGCATCTCAAACTGCTGATAAATACTTTCTCTCATCCGCTGTGCCGCCTCAGCAGAACCCAAGGCGCTCGTGGGTTCGGATCGTCGAGAATAGGTTCGGTTCCCTGGCAGCCGCGGGTTCAGTCCGTGGCTCCGCTACCACGTCCCACCACTAGGTGGTAGTAAGCACTGTCGGCGGCTGCGAGGATTAGCGCACTTTCCCGCCCGCCGCGGTTCCTCACGGCGTACATTTGGGCCCCTTATTATTGGCGCTTGCTAAACTTCTGAGTTCCTTCACTCTTTTTTTTTCTTAAACTTCCACCTTCCACCGTCCTCTCCTCATCTGAACTGTTGGCAAAGTGGCAGCGGGAGTAAAGATGTCAGTAAAATTAGTTTACGGATGTGGGTATAAGGAACTGCGGTCCTCCGTTAGATTTCTTCTCAGTGAAGAAAAGAATTGAAACGTGCGTCATCAAAACAGATGCACCTGTCATACAAACAAAATGCAGGAGGACAGTCCTTACAATTTGGCCTGGACTAACAAGACGTGGCTCTGCGACGGACTGGCGTCTCGTATGGGGTGTAGGTTCACAGCCTGGTGCTCAGGATAGGGTCTAGACGACTGCAACACTGACCAGAACTGAGCAGGTAACAAAGATGGATGGATGGATAGATGGATGGATAATAAGCAGCTGGGGCCCATGAGATAGCGAAATACTGTGACGATTCGGTTAACTGCGACAGAGACCTCTGAGTTCTTGCTGCTCATCCGTTTCACAGAAGCCGGTCAGGCGTTGGCTCTTCGTCGCATTCGCAGGATGTGGCAATATGGTCAAACACACGGCCTAGGGCTCCTTTTTAGCCTTTCAACCTCCTTTCGCTTGGTGTACAGCCGCTTCCTTTGCCCAGCACGCTGGAATGCGCTCTGCGGCTGCTCCTGTACCCGGATGTGTGTCGGCGCCGGTCAGTCAGACGGCTGCAGCAGGTGTTTGTTTAGCACGGACCCTGCAGCAAGAGGAGGGCGACTGCTTTCCTTCTCCACCTCCAGCACCGTAGGCCCTGCAGCGATTGATGGGATGGGATAGGCTGCGGCCGGCGTGGTGCTTTAAAATGTAGACGTGAAGAGCGCAACTGGTCCAAGGCTGCGTTGCAAATGGCTCTCTCTCTCTCACATAAACACACACACACACACACACACACACACACACAGAATTAACTTCATACCACCAACAATTCCTGAAGAAGTCACCGAGTAGAGGGGTTGTGCAGATTACAGGATTACTCAAAATGTTAAATAAACCTCCATTTAGACAGAAGAAATTCAAGTTAAAGACTGATTATTGTGTGTCTGTGCACTATTTTTACACACACACACACACACACACACACACACACACACACACACACATATATATATATATATATATATATATATATATATATATATATATATATATATATATATAGAGTATACACACACCCAGGCATTTTTTTATAGCACATTTCTGTGGAAATTGTACTTCTAATACATTGAAAAGGCTCTTCTTTTGCCTTCAGCTGTATCAGCAGAACAGGAAAACGGGTTCTTAAAATTCAGGGAATTGTCAAAAGGTGTGAACTTACAGTATCGGTGATGTGAGTGTGTGTTCAACAGCCAAAAATGAGGGGAGGGGGGAATAACTTGCAAGCACGGTGATATTCAAAAAAGCAAAACCATCCAAATCAGACTCTGGCCATTTTGGTCCTCTGGGACATATAAATAGTCAAAAAATAAGGGGGAAAAAAATGGGCCGAGTATCTAAAGCTGGAGAATAATATATGATGACATACATTGTAATTTAGCCTCATTTTATTTTCTGCGAATGATTCAGGTAGAACAAATGTATTGGGGTATTGGATGAGTTTAATAACAAAGAGCATCACTTTCCAGGGACATCCCTGCACCTATGGAGACAGATATGTATGCAATACATGATGACACTCATGACAATTTACCTTTTTCAAATAACTCGAGTGGAAGAGTGAATTGATTTGAGCAACTTCCTCCTCGAGCTCGGTCTCGGGTTATTTCGCTGTGCAAACAGCGAGGTGTTAAATGAGTGTGTGACTCCGTGTCAGATGTTTGATCCAAACGGCCAACTTGTGCTCAGATGTTAGGGGCAAAATGTTTTAAGGTAGAGCCAAAAACCAGCCAGCCTGCACATGAGGTGTTGAGGTCAGATGAAACGAACGAGACGTTGTTTTCCAGGCCTGGAAGCGAGGAATTAGGATTTCCGCAGTGTCATGCGTGTCTGCAACGTGATCTTCCGAGGGTGGTGTGGGCTGCAGGTTTCCCCCTTCCCCACGCGTGACCAAGCAACTCGCCGCGTGTCTTTCTGTGCTCCGGCTTCTGCTGTGGTGGAGTTGCGAACGCACACAGATGGTAACACATTGGAGCTGCTCTGGTGTTTGGATGAAGCTCCTCCTCCCACCTGCCTCATCTTTGGACGAGCGTCTCAGACTGCAAGGAAAGGTACAGTACGACAGAGCGCTTCCCGGAATTAACTGCGAGATTTAAAAGACGAATTGCTACGCTTTCGCACCCCAATTCTCAGGATAAACCGCGGGATCTGAAATACGAGTGCGAATGGTCAAAAGACCTCAGTTTAAAAGCAGAAATGGAAAACAAAGTCTGAAAAGTTTAGTTGGCAGCCGAAGTCGCTATCCGGAAAAAATATGTTTATTTTAACTTTTGGATCATCTGAGTGTAAGTATTGTGCAAAAGGCACCTTGAACACATGACAAGTTACTTAACTTACACCCTTAGGATTGAAATGGCTCCTCAAGGGTTTCTCTTGCTCCTTACTGAGGAGACCCATGGGAGCTCAAAGGAGTCAGACATACCTGTACCCAGACTCCCTTTTTACCTTTCTGTCTGGTGCTCTCGCTTGGAATTTCATGAAAAACTTGCCGCGATTAACCCGAAGCTTACAAGTAAAGAATAATCAATGTTGTGGGTCTTTAACGCCGACATTGTGAAGAATTACTGGAAATCACAGCGAGACCCGGCGCTATAAGCCATACATATAGTTTGCTTTGATGCAGGAGCACGGAGTGGTTAAAATTACGGTTGATGCGGCGCCTGATCGCACGCGGTTATCTTCTACGTTTCACCGCGTTCTTAAAGGAGAGAAAAAAGCAGCCAAAGTCCTGTCACAATAAACATTAAAAACACTGAGAAAGACAAACATTAAAAACACTGAGAAAGACAAGTGGGGATAGCTTGCAGTTAAAGAAATTAGAAGTGATCAAAAGTTTCTGTGAAGAACATATCAAAGGCAACATGATTTAAAAACCCCGAACATTGGAGAAGGCAACGCGATATCAATATATAAAAAAAGCCCGATGCCTTGCAAACACTCATACTGTATGAGGGGAATTAAGGAAACTGATTTCAGCGAACGTCTCTTTCAGTTAATAAAGTTCTATTTCTTGTGGTGTAAAAAAATGCCTGGTTAGATAATCAAAGTCAGGCTCACTTTATAATTTCACTGTTTGTCGGCGGCCCTAAACATACATTTCACACATTTTGCCATATTAATGTATTTCATCAGCTCTTAGTGGCAATGATGCTACACCGGTATTTGGGCGGTATTGGAGCTCCTGGTTTCTGACTTCTTGGTGAAGAAGTCAAACCGCATCGGAGGAATGTTGGAAATTTGCAAGTGTACAAGCGTGACACCAGGTGGCATCGCCACGCCCAGCATTTGCATCCTCAGTCTTTGCCTCATGTGGCTCGGGTTCAAACACAGGTTGCGCGTTTGCGATTTAATTCTTTTCTGTTCAGTCTGAAAGTCCTTCAGTCACAATTTTGTTACAGTAGCAGCCATTACCGTAGCTACATTTCATAGTTTTGTATAACTTATATTGATTTAATTTCTTGACTTTTAACATAAATTCCTCTACTAAATATTCCTTACTGTTGCTATTAGTGATGAACAAACGTGATGTATGATTCTACATAACAAAAAATGCAGTTTAATTTCTTTATTGATGGTTTGGAAATTGGTGTTTAAAGTGCTCTTCGGCAGCTGAAATTGGTATTTTTTAGACTGTTTGGGAAATTTTGAAGAAATTAAGTGGGACTTCTGAAATGAAGCCGAAACAAATAATAATTTTTCTCGAAATAATAAACAGCTTCCCAATATTCAAGTTTGCAGAATCAAATAATTTTTAGAAGCGGTTACACTCGGATACCGGGGTACAAGTACAGGTGTCTAGTACAGCTGCGATCTTATTTGTACCTGGACGGCTTTCTTGTCCGATAGTAACTTTGCTTCTGCGGCTCACTTTACTTCGACCGCTTAATTTTTGTGCCAAAGCGAACAGGCGCAAGCATACCCGGGCAGAGACGTACCTGAACCGTCTCAGCCCGCCTGTGGCCCCGCGCTGAGCAACGGAGCAGCTGCACCCCCCTCTCTCAGTCTCCCCCAAGACCTCCTCTCCGTACATGTGGGAATAGCAGCTTTGCCCCAGGACTGCATGTGAGAAAAAGCGCTCGTGTTCAACGTAGCCCATTTGAATAAAACACCAGAAACGCCAATTTGCTGTGCCCTGCACACACTTAACCACCAGTGAACCTATATGTTTCCCTATCATCTAGATCAGTGGAAATGGCATTTGTGCACTATTTTATAAGGCAGCCGACAACTGAATTAGCTCAAACTTCTTAGTATTCCACTGCTTTATGACAATAGCCTAAGGGTTCAGATAAAGATAACCATGCCGTTTTCACACTGTTGTGCTATATTTTCCTGTATAGTTAATGTAGAAATTGAAGTGACATCCTGTCAAAACAATAGCTTACAAAAAAAAAATGAAGTACTACGTTCCACTAGACGGTGTGGGGGTAACTTTACTGTGTATGTATTTCTTTAGACCCCCCTCCCCAACCCCATCGTTTCATCTCGGGCTTTTAGGAAGTGATGTTGAAGAAGTCCTTCAAACATGCATCGGCCTCCTGCCGGGCAGGCATGGCAGTGGACCGAGTGTCGAAGTTAGGCAATGATGTTTTGCGGCGGGTGAAGGCTTCTGGGTCAGGATGCGAAGGCCTGCTGGAAGCCAGGCCCTGCCACGGTTAGAGGATGCCCGGCTCAATGAGCCTGGGAATCCACAGTAGTCCGCAGTGGTAGAGGCGGGCGGGAAAGAACTGTTTTGGGATGATTTTCGGAAGCAGAAGGCCGCCTTCACTGCTATTCTTCACATTTCAATGAATGAACATCATCGCCAGCAACGCATGCACTCCATTTACCCTTGTTGGAACTGTTTACTTACGCAAATGCAATTTTCTACTACTGTAAACATTTCTTATTCTTCTCCCCCCCTCTGTTCTTCTTTCATGACTACTTTGCGAGTGGGGAGCGCAAGCCTGCGTACGCTATCCCAGAACTGGCTCTACCCTTTACAGGAGCGAAACCCTTCAGAATCAACAAGTCAGCCCGGCGTGTGCGGCGTTACAAAAGCGCGCGCCTCAATGTATTTGAACAGCGTTGCTTACATTGGTTTCCTCCATGTGGAAAACCGAGTCTGACGTGCAACGCGCATTGTATAACAAGTTTAGCCCCATTTTCCTATGTTCATTTGAAGGCTGGGTAAACACGGCAATAAAACAAGAATGAACACCCGTGCTCCTTGGACCGGAACCTCGTAACAAGGGCTGCCTCCCAAGCGGGGGTGCAGGAGGGGCACGTCGAGCACCCGCTGATTTAGATGGTTCGCTTGTAGAAGATTAATCAGCGTCTTGGCGGCGGAGGAGCGACGCGCATCCGGAGCCGGCGCGCGGCGTGCGATCCACTGATGTTCTGACAAAGCTCTGGGACATGTCGAGCGCTCCCCCTCCACGCTGGTTTGAAGACTGAGGTAAATTACATGCATAATACAGAGAGCTGCCTTTTAGAGGTTCATCCTCGCTGCGCGACGCTGGTAATTGAAAACAAAGACGGCTGTGCTCGAATCAACACTGTGCTGTGAGTTATTAATATATCGTAGGAGGAGGAGGAAGAGGAGGAGGAGGAGGAGGCCCGGGAAACTTTGATGGAACACTGTGGATGGAGAACAGCTGCGGAAACAGATGAGCGCATCCAAAATGCTCGCCGCCCGTGATGGATGCTTAACCGATGCTTGGCCTCAGCAGATGCCCAGCGATGCCGACGGAACCCAAGCACAGGTTCTAAACGCAGGCTCAGAAGTTCGGGCGATGGCTGCCTTTCCAGAACGGCCAGTTGCGGCTTCCTGGCCCAACGACGGAAAGTCGGAGGCGCGCCGTCGCAGCCGAGCACACCCGGCAACGGTCACCGTAACAATAGCGTAGCATAAACTAATTCGCACGTTATTATATGAAGCCCGTAAAGATTTTTAAAAAATCCATGCATTCATGACACGCAAACGTCGTCGGCACAATTATTCGATGCGGGAATCGCTCAGGTCAGAGAGAACGAGGCACCAAGGGCTTTGGCCTTCAGATAATTCACATTCACGGTGCCAAAAGTCCGCTCGTATTTCCCAGTCCTGGCTAGGAGTTTCTAATTTGGACCCTGAACTGTAGGTTAATAGAAGCTGGTAAGACATATCATTACACTGCTGTTGAAGGTTAATGGTCTGTCCTCGGCTTCTTACTCGCTCTCATGAGTGATAATGAGCCCCCCAGGGCCTGACTCACTTCCATAGGTTCCCAAAAAATGGGTACGCTCTCTTTTCCCCTATTGCGACATTCTCCGCTATCTCCACCTTTCTTGCTTTTCTTTGTTTTTCCTTCCCTTGGTATATTTGTTTTGTACTTCTCACACAGAGTTAAAAAGACTTTCAATGTTTCCTTGATTCTTACAGTAAATGTATTTGGATATTAAGTGGTGTGAAGTATACTTATCGGCGTTGCAAAAAATGGCTTTTGATGTGTTGAGGACACAAATATGCAGCTGGTGGACATCAGGGCTACGTTTAAGAAATGTGCCTCATACACTGCTGTGCTATTTAAATTTTTTACAGCTTTTTATGCATTCTAGACAATACAGTATTGATTACTATAGTAATATTTCAGGGTGGATGGTGTATTTTACCTACAGCCACAAGAAAAAGAAAGTGCGCCCTCTTTCAACTCAGTGTTTTTACATACTGGGATCCGAAGGACCATTTGTCTGTTTCTTTCCAACTTCAGGCCTCACATAACAGAAAACAGGACACATTTCACTCTGTTGTTAGTTATTCAACAAAACGTAAGGCAAAATGCAGGAGCTATGTAGGAAATATTAAGCGCACCCTTGCTGTTTCAACAGGAACCAAGAAAGTCATTTGCAATTAGGAGCCGCTTACCAGATGTACTTGGATCTTCAGGAAGTGTGACCACCTCTATGAAAGCAGAACTTTTGGCAGTTTGATGCACAACATCTACTTCAGTCACTGTCTTGAGCTTTCGCCTTGTGTACTTTTGTATATATTGTTATTTTTTGCACTGTGGTGGCATTTTCTGCACTTTATGTTGACCTTTTTTAAGCATCTTAATGTAGCCCCATGGGCGGCAGAGAAGTGGTATTTCAGCCCCCCTGTATACCGGTATATGGATGGGCTGGCAATGAAGATCTCTTGAGTCTTGAGTTTCAGGAGCTGGTGATGTTTTAATGCCATACTGAGGAGAAAGAACAAAATCGATGAATTCAGAAAAGCAACTGTTGCTGCTCTTCACTGTGGGAAATGTAATAAAGCCAATGCAAAACAATTTGAAGCCCGTCATTGTGCCGCAAGAAGGTTTCTCCTAGAATATTTGTCTCAAGTAGAGAACATTTAAGATCATCTGTCAGCTTTCCCAGGAGTTTGTATCAAGGCAAATACACCCTAGTGTCAGATCAAATCACACTCAAAGCAATTGCAAGGAACCCAAGAGCTACATCTAGAGATCTATAGGATCTACAGGCCTTGGTCAACATGATATAGCAGCATGGCATAGGTTTGCAAGGTTGCATTTGAACAAACCACGAGATTTCCAGAATGGTGTCCTTTGGTCAGACAAGATCAACGTGGAGGTGCTTGGTCATAACGCACTATGTCATGTTTGGCAAAAAACCAAAATGCAGTGTGGCACCACAGATACCTCATACCAGCCATCAAGCACAGAGGTGTAAGGATGATGATTTGGGGTTATTTTGCAGACCTGAGCAGCACCTTGCAGTCATTGAGCCACCACTTTATTCCAAAATATTCTAGAGGCAAATGTGACGTCACCTGTCTGAGCGCTAGAGGTTAGAGCAAACTGGGTCCCCGCAATGATTCCCAACACAATGGAAATTCTACTGAATGGTTAAAAATGGGACACTAAACATGTTTGGATCGGCCAAGTTAAAGTCCAGCCCTTAACCCCATTGGGATGCTGCGGTGTGACCTTAAGAATGCCGCAGAGCCAGAATTCCTTCAAAATGATGTGAGAGACTTATTTTTTGCTAAATAAACAATGACACAGTGGGATCTGCTATGTGTTGTTTGGTTTACCTTATTTAGTACCAGGACCAGATGAATTTTTGCATCCAGATATATGAAACCACGATTTAAAACCAGACTTGGAGAAGGGTGTAAAGCACCGCTTCGAATTCAGCGTAATGTTCAAGTTCTGCCGTTAAACTTAGTCGAAAGAGTCAAGAAAAGTCCATAATGACAACGAAACATCTGAGGTGGCATCATACAAGATGCCGGGAGGCTTGTGATTCATTGTTTACTCCCAGCACATGTACAGGCCGAGGAAGTGCGCAAGAATACTTCCACCACTACAGCGATGCAAAGCAGCAGTTAGTTGGCTGATGAAAGGCCACCAGAAATACTTTTCTGATCTCGAGAGCAGATCTGAGAAGCCAGGGCAACTCAGAGTGAACACAAAACAACTGAAAGGCTCTCAAAATTTCCTGTTGTCCACAGAGACCATCTGTGAATTATTTAATTCCTGAGCTGTGGATTTGGACCTCAAATATGGTTCTGATCTATGCAGCATTTGCATGTTCTCCCTTGTCCCTGTGGGGTTTCTCCCAGCGCTCCAGTTTGTTCCTGCAGTCAAGATGAGTTTCAGGTGAGTTGGTGAATCTAAATTCAACTTAGTGTGCCAGAGTGTGACTTGGTTGATGGACTGATTTCCCATCCAGTTAGTACCCAGCCTACATTTCGTGGGTTAGGTTGTGGAGCACAGCAACCCTGAGCCAGGTGGGCAGTTGCTGAAAATGTGTGAATTGATGAATGGACTTTTGTCTGTTTTTCAGTAACTTTTTTAGGTATTGAAATGTCCATTTTCATTTAAAGATGACAGAAAAACACAACCTTAGTATGTAGAAGCGATGATAAAGTCGTGTCAGAAAAAGGGTTGAAACCAGCTCCAGACTTTTAGTAATTGAGTTTTTACTACTAATGTTGGGCAAAATTGAAGAATCACAGCACGCAGTTTTGCATTTGCTTTCAGTGTAGAGCATTTTGGAAGGAATAAAGGTAAATTTTCTGTAGATGGACAGATTTTACAGGTATGGGAAGTAGGAGAGGTGGCACTAAGCCAGAGTCGACTCCCGGAAGAGCACAGAAGTGGTTTAGCGTCATCACCTTTTGTGCGTATCTGTAGGGCGCAGAAGGAAAGCCGCATGAACACAGGAAGGCCATGAAAACATTTCCCACACAGAACTGGATTCACACCCAGGGCCAAAACGTCACCCTAGAAGCTGAGACACTAGTGCTACCTGCAGGCCACTGTGCACATTCATAAGATGTGATAAAAACTAGCAAAAGCTGTATTGTAGTAAGCACACCAAAGAATTTCCAGATGAAGATCCAGATAAACCACATCCAGAGCCATCAAGGAGTTCTCTCAATGTGTATATTAGGTGTTAAAGGGTCAAATAAATCTTAACCCACTGAGCTGCTACAAAGCTGACCTTGATCTCATTTACCGCCTATGCAGTTTCTTCTACAGCGACTACCAGGTTTGAAAATATAGCGCATTTCTCCTCAATATATCCTATTGAAGCTGCTAGATGGTGTTACATTTTTTGATAAACCCCTAAGTATGTGTGATATGTGTTATTTAAAAAGGTACTTTGTCAGGGCGTGCTGTGTGTTAGAAATAACCAAAGCGTTCTCTCACAGCCTAGCCAGTCTTCCAGGGCGTAGTGATGGTTTCCATCAAGAGGAGGATAGTCAGCTGAGGGCCTAATTGCCTTCCTTTTTCATTTGTGCAGTAAGCAGAATAGGATGTTTACACTTTACAAGCCCCTCATTTATATTCCCAAAATGTCCCGCTGCCTCCCTCTGATGTGGCTGGGGTCACACGGAAGCCTGTGGCCCCCTCTAATGGAGGTGTCCTGGCAACTCTGTCACCACGGAGACCCCGTGGTCCCCAAGCACGAGGCCACTCGCTCGCCCCACCTTCACAAGGGCCATATGACAGTTCCCCCAGACTCAATAAACACCCACACACACTCACAGACACACACATACATATATTATATATATGCTTCTTCTTCTTCTGCTTCTTTTTTTTTTAAAGCACTTACGTGTTTGAAGCAGGCTCCCTCAGAGTGCTCTGCGCTGCCACGCACGGCTCGCCGCCTACCTGCCCAACTGTGGGGAAACAAGCTTCTGAAGGCTTTAATGGGATTTCGCCCCAGGCTGTTTTATTAAGATGTCGGCTTTTTCTGCTGCCTATGCAGCTGACACTATTCGCTGTCAACCCCCCCAACCCCCCCGTGCCCCTCACCAACCTGACCCAGCCCCAGTCCTCCTTCCCCACATCCTCACCCCCTGGACCCTCCCTACACACGCACACACACACACACACACACAACAATGTATTTGCTTCAATTAGAGTTCATGGATCAGTGCGGGCAAATAAGGGAAGAAGCTGTGGGCCAGATGAGCCTTGGCTGCTGAAGGCTGGAGAGGAGCTCCGTGCAGACGCTGGGCTGGCAGAGATCAATAGTGGGCTTTAAGCCTCTTTTCAGCCCCTTCAAGATGTGCCATCAGATGATGCTTGGGAGGGATGCGTTTGTGGTTTAATGGAGATAATTAAAAACGAACCGCAGCTCTTCACCTCCAACTCATGCCCATATGCGATGTAAGCGCCACGACGCATCTTTATTATTTCTCGCCACCGTTTTGACAGCAACGTTCTAGAAATTTAAGACCACCAACAATATCACAGCTCCTCTTGGAAACTTGGAAATATCACAGAGATTAATTCATCGCACTGTACAAATTTACCCAATTTTTCTTTTTTTTTTTTTAAATAATGGAAGAGGCCAATGAATTATTGCATTTTGGAAAATTAATTTTTAAGTCTTTTGCAACTATTAGATTTTGTGCATGGACGCATTTTGCCAGTGGGTTTTACTTTCGAGCATATGCAGTTTTCGGGTACCATCGAAATTTTGCAGAACACACAAATTCGGTTTCTAATTTTGTTTGTAATTTTGAATGTTATTCCTGTTACAAGATCACAATGGCTGCATAATAGTAGAATTCTAACTTGGATTGACATATAATATAAACATCTGAAATGGCCGAAGAGAAATTATTCATACGTACTGAAATAACAAACCGACATTTTTATCTGAATATTGGTGAGGAAGGCTGTAAACTGAAATATCTTGCTGTACTTACTGGCCGTGTTTTGTTATGTTATGATGTTGGAGTGTTGGAGTGTCACGGAGGGTGTAAAGGTGTCCAACAAGCCTACTCTGGGCTTTGAATGTGCATCAACCACACACACACACACACACACACACACACACACACACACAAATTATGTACCACTGTTATTGTTAAATATTTGTATGCACCTTTGTGATGTGTTTATGCCGGATGACAATTTTTTTTGCAGATTTACACAGAAATGTTTAGCGAAACCGTTCAGACCGAGTGTCCCGTTGACTTCAGCGACGCCTTTATGCGAGGAACAGCGCTTACTAAACGTGCCAACAATTTTTCCTCAAAGATTCTGCGTGAAAGCAGAAAAGAGTAAATATTTGAAATTATACATATACCGATACAGGAGGGGCAGAAATAAAATATGAAAAGGTCTGAATTTTATACAGGTGCGTTTTATAAATACTTTCAATACACAGACTTAGTCACCTAGCGCAGATAAATGATAAAGATTTTGTATGTCTTGTCTTTTTGTAATCAGAACTAACCCATTAATGTTAAAAAATGCTCCAAATTCCGAGGGCATATCAGATGTTCCAAAGTACACAAATACACTGGCTAAGTCTAAGCATTACATCTTCTTACTGCTGGGTTTAAAATGAAGGTCCTTGAATCAATAAAACGGTGATATGGAATTTTAATGTTACTGTATATTTTCCATTTTGCATAATATTTTCTTTTTTTTAATACATGGGTAATTGCATCCATCCATCCATCCATCCATCCATCCATGTTCATTAGCTGCTAATATCCATTAATCAGCACCCACAAGGAAAGGTGGGGTTCACCCTGGCAGGATGCCAGCCCACACGCACACGCTAATGCGTTAATCGTTTTCGATGATGGCTGTCTTCTACGGCGTCATTCCAAGGAGGGCGAGGCCTTGTTGATGTTCCAGTTTTAGTGGTGGCGGAGGTGTTATGATGTTGGAGTGTTGGAGTGTCACGGAGGGTGTAAAGGTGTCCAACAAGCCCAGTCTGGGCTTTGAATGGGCATCAACCACACACACACACACACACACACACACACACACACACACACTATGTCAATTTCATAGTGGCCAATTAACCTGAAATTCATGTCTTTGGACTGTAGGAGGAAGCTAGAGCACCTGGAAGAAACCCATACAGACACAGGGAAAACATGCAAAGTGTACACATGCTGAGCTGGAATTGAAGTCCAACTCCAAAGCTTCTGGACGTTGTGAGGGAATATTTTTTGCTGCTGACTACTAAAGGTAAAGGGTGTGAATTAAGTTTTCTTTGTTTTCCTCTTGGACTTGTGCTTCCTTCAGACTCAAAGGCTTGAGTGCTTTCCCCTTCCTCCTCCTAGGCCCATTTGATTGGTGCGCCCTGGGGAGCAGAGATATCATGTTTAGCCTAAAACCAACATGCATCTTGCATTCTCAGTCAAGCTGAGTTCTGGTGAACCACCTTTCACTTCCCCTGAACTGCATCTGTCCTGCATCAGCAGAAAAGTCGAGCAGCCCGGGTTGAAAGTGCTGCTCACCAGAGTGAACACAACACTGCTCTTTTCAGCACAGCCTTCATCATGCCTCCTAAAAACAATGATGAATTCTGACTTTGCTACGCTTTAATTCATTTTTTAAATATACATGACTATTTACAAGGATGCATTCTGATGAGCCGATGTACTGTGAATGCTCATAAATCGCTCACGATTTTCAGGGCTGTCTGAGCTAACACGGTCTCTGTTTTATTGATGCTACAATATTAGCTACTAGGCTGTGTTGTCATTCTTTCCCGGAAAGTGCTGGTCAGGGCAGCCATAGACACCTGCGGGGACTTCTGATGTTTCTGCCACTACTTTTCAGACTGTTTGATTATTTTTGGATGCTTTGCCCTTGGATGACCACCCTCGGAGATGCTGTTATCAACTTAGAGTTTTATCCAAAGAGGGGGAGTATGAATTAAATTCCTGCACCCGTTTGCCGATAAATTTGTTTCATAGCAGCTCATTTCCCTCAGTCGCTTCTCATACATAAGAAGTCAGGCGGTTGTCAAAGTTTCAGCAACTGTTCCACACCTTTCAGCAGTTTTTCATACCTTGAATAAAAACTTTGCCGTGTTTCGAATTGTCTGCAAAAAGAAGAAAATAAATGAAATTAAGTGTACCTCGAATTAATAATAACATCGCAACGATTCACGGTTTCAAATGGTAGCGTTATAACGTGTTGTTCTTTCAATTGCATGACTTTGGGACAAAAAAAGGATATAAACGATAATAATACCTTGGAAAAAAACATTATAAGAGTGTCGAATGGCTTCCTTTTGTTTAATTTCCATTTGGCTAAGAAGAACAGGTATGGCTTTCAGAATTAAATTACCTGCAGAAATTATTTAAGGGAAATCCCACAAACTAGATCTTTGAAAAGTGAAAATTGTGAGGATTTAAAGTACTTAAATGTTTTTTTTGTTCCCTGAGGTACATATACAGTAACAACATGATGTTTTACTGTAAGAACAATTTCAGCTTAAACCTGTGGTTGGTCACGGGTCCTCATCGGCATCTGTGCAAACTTTCACATTAGGATTTCACCCACTGTTTATCTGCACCTTGCTTTGCCTTGTCTGCCTCTTTCTTAGAACACAACCCCAGTGTTCAGTATTAGAGCCCTTAAGAACATCCCTGTCTCGGGATCTGCGTCACAGCGCATTCGCACTTGATTTCGTCGTTTAGACCGAATATCAGACATTTTCATATCGAGACAGGAGCGAGCGCCTCTACTTGCATCATTATGCCACCAAGGTCTCCCGTTCTCCCGTCTCTATCAGATACTTCTGGATGTGCCGTGTTTCTTGGACACTAATGAGGCTTTCCTCACAAGGTTGCGATATTAGCTCAATTAAAACCCGAGAAGCCGGCCTGCTGAAGGCCTGCGTCTGCCGCTCATCCCCTTGGGATAGGGGAAGTTTGACAGTTTCCAAGAGGAGTCGGAGCCACTGCCTTTCGCTCGGCGACGGCCGAACCTGTGCGCTCATCTGCGCCTCCCGTAGACCCCGGTCCACTGTTCCCATAATTAAAAGGCCATTAGCAGGAATTAGTGAGTAATTCATCCAGAAACGGTTAATCCGCTTCTCCGGCAGCTGTAATTGGAGTAATCTAGTTGTCTGAAGCTCGCCTTTTTTGTCCTGGCTCATGAACTCCGCCATCCATTTGATCATCGCCGGACAAATTTGTCTTTAATTAACCGGAAACGTTTTGCCAAAAAAAAAAAAAAAAAAAAATGAATTACTGAATAAATAATAAATTAAAGCGCATAAACAGCAAAATGTGAAATATTTACAGTTTGGTTTTTTTAAAATAATGCTAAAAAAGCATTTATGACGTATAACACACAGATAGCACAGCGGAAGCTGAAACGGTGCGCCGAGGTTGTTCGAGTGCTGGTAAAAATCTGGGCGAGAATTACCAAAGACAAATGGCGTGTGAAGTACGAGCAATTCTCATCAGTTCGTTCTGCACTGCCTGTGCACGTACCTATATTTTGATCAGTTAAGCTGCCACATGAGAGCCCGTCCTAGTAATTCAGCAAAGCAACCGCTATTTTCTCAGCACGGCGGTCCGCTGAGGCCCGGCTGATGGCGATCCGCCTGTCAGCATACGGCAGCCGCTTCTGAGCGCGGTGTATTTCTATACTGTGGGAGACGTTGCACCTATTGCTCGGAGGCCGGGATGGAGAGCCGCTAACCAGCAGCATGTCACCCGGACCCCGCCTGCCTAAGCTGTCAAGCTTCCCTCTCATTAAGCGCCCTGCCAGTTTCCCCGAGCCGTTCGCGGGAGGCCTTGCAGAGCACTGTGGCGGTGCTGACCGCCTGGGGCGAGCCCCCACGGCCCATCTCCCTCCACCTCCCACCTCCCCCCTCCTCCCAAAGACAGGCGAGCTATTGCCCCCCCCCCCCCCACCCGCCGTCTGGGACCGCGTGGGGGAACCGAACATTTAACAAACGCTCAACTTGTCTCAGTGCGTCAAGCAAGACCAGCTCCCCAAACCGTTAACCACCGATGGCGTTATTATCATGCAAGCGAAGTCCGAGGGTCTGCGGTGGAGTTTACGGCTCGGCTGGAGTTTTCATTTATTTATCTTCCTCTACAAGGAAAAGACAGATGCATTCTGGCATTTGAATGGGACACGTTGTTTTGTATCTCCCATTCAACTTTGGTAAACTTGTTCCTTGAGAACTGCGTACGCATCCCAGGTTACCGGAGAAGCTTTAACAACGCAGCAATAGCTCTCGTTTCATTCAAACCGTGCTTTTTGCCTTGCTCTAAAAAGGTTAGCTAAATCCCAGAGTTTACTGCTTGAGAACCTACCGCAAATTCTTGTCAATTACAACCGGAAGCTAAACCATAAGATGTGCTTAACCCTCTTACTCGCATGTGTGCATTTAACACCCAGAACTCACCCGTGGAAGTTTGCACTTTTCCTCCTCTTATGTGATTTTTTTTTCCTTTTTTTATTTGAAACCATTAAATCTCGTTTAATCTTACTTGTCTGTGCGGTTAAAGTGGTGCTACAGCAGCAAAGCAAGCGTTATCACACGATTATTGATTGTGCTTAATACCTAATGTCAGCCTAAGGCTCCAGTCACATGGTGAGTTCCCAGCCTGGATGCTGTGGTGGAAAGGCTGCTTTGGAAATGTACACAAACAATATGCAAATGACAACAAATTCGGAGATTCCCGTACACCACAGAATAAATATTTTCATCAGCGTGCTGCTTTAAAACAAAACATAATGTGGTTAAATCACTTTTAAATCATTTGAAACAAAGGCCATTTGGAATATTAGTAACAGTTCTATTGTCATCTTAATGGAATTACATTTGCTGCTATAGCGACCACAGCTTCCTGTCTCTCGAAACTGTGTAGATGAAACAAAACTGTGAAAATAATATGATTTAATGAAGAAAATGCGTTTTTTAAATTCTTTTAAAATGTAACAATAAAAGATATAGTATAGTAGCTGCTATAATTATATTGAGGATACTCTATGACACACAGGGGCCTTTGTAAGAATAGCCTAAAAGGATGAGAATGCTGACAGGTGTACAATAAACATTTGGGAAACTAGTAATACAGTAATCGCTCATTATCTTAATGTAATTTGTCCCTGAAAATGCATCGGATACCAAAATTCCAGATCCCGGGTGCCCATTTCCCATTATTTTAAATAGGGAAAAAATTGCACTCCCAGCCCATCTGTAAACATCTACGGTATAAAACTTTCAGCTCATGATTTCTGCATGATAAAACACACTAAACTGCAGTTACGTAATTAGAAAACACTTAATGTTGTAATTAATTTGCATATTTATGATGCATCGTACAGTATGTACAGTAGAGGACATTTGCAGCAGGAGTTCAGTTTTATGAGATGTTCAGCAACGAGCAACCCACCACCGCTTTGTTTAGTACAACAACTGCCACGTTTAAATAAATAGGTGCATTTAAAAGATAAAATACAGTGATGCAAAAGTGTGCAGATACAAAACTAGTGGAAACAGCTGATAAGACACCAGCACGGGTGCACGTGTGTTTGGCTTTGGATAAATTTGTAACAGTGTACCATACAGTTTATTTCAATAGATGCAGTATACACTGTACACTGTCATATTTATTTTTGATTATTAACATTTATTTGGACCTTTATTCACACGTCATTTTCAAAAATATGGATAAGCTGTAGATAAAAAAAAATTCATCACAGTGAAAGTTTCTACTTGGATACCTATGTACAGGTATTAATTTTCAAGAGCTGTCATAGCAAAAATCTGGATATAGAGTTTGGATACCAGAGGATTGCTGTATATGAAATAAACTGCAATTATAATAACAACATCGCATAGAATTCTGTGGGTTGAAAAAAAAAAGATTTTTAACAATAATCATACATTAAATGATATTTAAACTGCCAGAACTGCTTGATGTACAGTGGTAAGAGTTTTGCTCCTCATCATCGTTCATTGTTGTACTAGAAACAAGCTGGGTGCTTTATGGTAAAACACAGAGACAAAATGGACAAAAGTCCTTTTTGGAGCAAAAAGAAAAAAGAGCTGGATCCATTAGGGTGTGGCGTTTTCTCTGTTTCAGAGTTTGCCAAAAGGATTGAGCAGAGATGTGTGTCAAGCCTGCATATCCAGTGGCACAAGTTACCACAGTTGGTGTGAGCGCTGCACTTCAGTTGGCCGTCCGACTTCAAATGAGCATGAAAGACGGCTGTGCGTACTGTTCAACCCAGCGGGTCTCTTGTCACAGAATTAATAAATAAATAAAAACAATAATAAAAAAGTCTCACCTTGAGAGTCTTAATGCAATTATACATTCTTTCATTTACAGCCACAACACACCTACTGTACTTGTGAAATAATTTTACCTGCTGATTAAAGATTTCCTGGTGAGTGTTTTCATTTTGATTTGCTTTGTAAATTTGTTTTGATTGGTATTAGAGAGCTATTTGAAGAATGATGTCCTTCAAACTCTTTGAAAAGGTACAAAAAGAACACTAATAAATCCTTGCAAAACTTCTGTTCAAAGAATCTCCCCAGGTCCTTACAAAAAGCCCAGATACCCCTCCCCCCCACTTACACTCATCTTTTCCGGTCCTCTTATTCCTCTGTCTCATTCTCTGTCACCACCCCCCCCCCCAACTCGCACACCGCACTCACTCACTAATTTCTGATAGACTTTTATAACAATTTTTTGTGAAAAAATAATTGCATTTATTAAACTTTCTGACCAAAAGGAAAAGTAGACATTTAAAAAGCCTTGGAATGAAGAAGTAGCGTAAAAAGGAAGACGGAGGTCGATTTATCTCATATTGACAGCCACGGCTTCAAACGTTGACCTTGAATTATAATCATCCTAATGAGGGAAATATTTTTCACTTTAAAAAGTGAAACTATAATCAAATCAGTTCCTGAAAGATCTGCTAATGAGCTTTTCCTTTGATGAAACATGGGCAGCTATCTTCTATCTTCTATCTTTTCCACGGGAGGCAAGCATCAGTAAGGGCCCGACTCCTGCCAACTCATTAGCTGACCTGAGGAATGCCTGATTAGAATGCTTTTGATGAAAATTTCAAGGATTTTCTTTTTTTTTTTTTTTTTTACATTCAGATTTTTATGAAGCTTGATAAATATTGCACCACTTTTTTTTGGAGGAAAGTGGAAGGTAATTTATTAAGAAGACTTCAAAGCCTTCTTCAATGAAGTTATGTATGGCATTGATTTGCTGTTATTATCCATACTGAAATGTACAAATATATTTAAAGTGAGCGGTGGAAGGTACCTCTTTTTTCCCCTCTTCAAATATGGAAACACATTATTATGGGATTCGTGGATTGTTCACCTGCCAGCTGATAAACCGCCGCTCTTCTTTCAGGGAATTTGTAAAAGAGCAAATCGTATTCAGGGTTTTGCCCTGCCCTTTCTAGGCGATGCTAAGAAAGCTGCTCCTGCCACATTTATTGCTACTAGACACTCTTGGGGGAATTCCTCGGTGGACACCACGCATTCAGTGTGGATGGACGAGAGGACTGGTCCTCGCGGGTTCACATTTTCTGACCTCTACAACCACACATTTCAATTTTCCGTAGCTAACCGTGACCAGCTGCTAATTTGGGTATTGCTGTTAAATCCACGGCTTTATGCCCTAGTACTTCAATCTGGTAATGATCAATAATCCGCTGTGGATTTCGGTGTTTATACAAGTTTTGTAGGAATGCAATTTGTGCAGATTCGCTTATATTTCCGATTGTAGTTTGTACCAAAGCGATAGATGAAAAAGATACTGTTAAGGTTTGTACTGTATTGGTCAGAATATAAGATGATCCAGATGACAAACCCCTCTTTTTCAACATGCATTTTTGGAAAAAGGTTTTTTGGAACACTGTCTAATCTTTAGAAAGAAAAATCATATTTATTCATATTGACTATATTTGCAGTTTTAAGTCTTTTTGGGCTTGTCATCTTTGAACATGACATTCTGTAACTTTATATTTCTTGGCTGCTTCACACCTCTGTGACACCTCTGCCTCACTCATCACTGTTACCTTAAAATTGGCATCATAACTCCTCCTCAGTCCTTGGTTAATTTGGCCTAACTTTGAACTGCTTTTTTCAGACCATCTTGAAGTTTCTCCATCTTTCACACTCACCAGCTTCAGTCGATCATTTCTGTGGATAATTGGCGCCAGTGAATAAATAACACGACCGACTGCTGGTCAGGTCCTCGAATGTAAGATGACCCAACCTTTTTTAAGAGCCAATTCCCAGAAAAAAATATCGTCTTATATTCCGGCCAATATGGCATTTAAGCAATTGGAGCCCAGGTTTATAAATCCTGCCTTCACGGGTGCTTTGCTTCAGTTCACCAGGCCAAACTGGGCTCAGTATTTATTTTCAGAACAGTCGTCCCTAGGAAGTGTCGCTGGACGACACATCTGTACGGATCTTCTCGTACGACAGGTTAGCCTATATTCCATAAGCACGGTGGACCTGGCGGTGCTCCAAGCGCTCCAAACGATATCCAGGACCTCTTTGCTCCTTGTGCACTCAGCCCGGGATGGAAGTAGTGGCACTCCTTAAAATGAAGCGAGCGGCCGGATCTACATAATAGACAGCGGGAAATCTCTGTTGTGCCGCAGTTAGAAATGAGATGTATGTTAAAAGGCTTCATTCAATCGCAGGGATGAATCGTAATATGAGTATTAATCATGGCTACTCGTGGAACAAGGGGGCTGTTTAAATGTGAATTGAGCGGAAAAAATATGAAAAAACCCTCCAAACTAATTGTTCAGCTCCAATTAATAGGCTGTAACCTTTGGAGAAAGTAGAAGGTAGAAAGTGAAATTATTCATATTGTGTTTGCATATATAAATATGCAGATAATAATTAAACCCCTTGAGGAAGCACATAATGACATTACAATGTCTATATTTGAATGTATTTTTTCATTCTTTGCACAGCGAGTAGTGGATGTGATTAATATGTGGGCCCCCTGTGTCGGCCCCTCTCACCTCTTGAGCTGGAGATTGCCACGAGCACGCACGCCGATGACAGAAATCATTTCTGTCGGACTCGGAAGTGGATATTCTCAGCTTCCCTCCTAGCTGTAGGGCCCCCAGGTTGCCTGCCGTCCGCCGAAAAATCTGACCCTCACATGTCCATTTAAGCCTCGCAGTTCCCTTCAAGTCACCGGTGGAATTTTAAACACGGCGCTTTGCCCCTGGAATGTGCAGCGCAAATAATAACCTTGTTTATTCGAGCCCCATCTCATACAATCCAAAATGTGAACGTTATTAGCGATTAATAAATGTTTTATTAGTAAATGTTGTTTTATTATGTTGTTTCTTCCCCACAGGCAAAGAACTAATTTTAATTCAGCAGCAACAACCTATTATTTTAACAGCATTGTGACCCCCCTCCCCGCTTGAGTGATATTTAAAAAAAAATAGTTTTCATTAAAAAATAGATGCTGTGAAAAACCGTGTTTTACACCGTCACTGGAAAACCCAACTAAGGATTCGGTTTTTGGGAAGCATTTCCTTTCAGGTCCACACCGCAGTTATATTAGAACATGGAAATTCAGAAAGTAATTAATTAAATATTCTGTATATTAAATTAAATATTAATTATTGATATTTAAATTAATTATTAAATTAATTTAACATTGTGCACAAAGTACAGCATTTAAAAATAGCCCTTATGTAAATGAATGGTTTGAACCTGTATGTAGATTCCTAGTTATTAATCTGGCATTGAGTTTATGTTTGTGTGCTTGTAATGGAGTTAGCAGTCCTTTGGTTATGACTGGGAAAACTTCTAGAACAAACAACCGCAATAAAAACGATGAGCATCACCCAGAATGCATCCTATTCATTTCAGAAACAGAAAACAGGATATTTATCGTACTTTATTTGCGGGAAAAAATATTTCAGGTTATTTGCTCAAGTCTGGTTAAGGCTAGACGATCTGCTAGTGGCTGCTCTTCAGCGAAGCTGCTAGACATTTTCATGTTTAGTCACTCAAACTGCAATGTGCTGCCTTAGTCAGGGTGGCTGCTCTCTAAAGACGCAATACTTGCTCTCACAAAAATGGTGTAGCTTAAACCTTAAATTAAAATCTTCGCTGCCATAAAAATTATACAGCAAAACTGCATTATAATTACTTTTAAGTGGAAATACCGTGAATAAATAAGCAGCTGTTAGCGGTAATAGATTTCACTAGCAGATATGCATATATAAATGTGAAATAACTCCATAAATTGTTATTAAATACATTTTTCTTTCCCGGTCTGAGGATTAGAACCTATAATAACAAGTAGGCAGAAAAACAACCTTCCCTTTAACGTGGCTGAGAGCTGAACACCGAGCCTCGATCTCGATATTGCCAGTGTTCTGTATGCTGCGGCTGCGTTTGCGCCATTGGATTTGGGGTCTCAGATCAGTGCCTTGCTGCATCAGCTAACCGATTCGAAGGCCAAAGAAATACGTTTGGCTGCCATCCCCATTTATTTTTATGACAGGGGCAGATTAGAAAAAGTCTCCATTGCTGTCGCTGTTAAATTGGAAAATGAAAAGGTGGAGCATTATCAGTGGGACATGGCGTCATAAAGGTGCCTGAGATTGCACCCACACTCCACTTTATAGCTTTAATCTCCCACTACATCCCATCTCTCTGGCAGTTTGGCAGTCATCAGAAAAGGAGAAAATAAACAGTCCACAACAGCGTCTCAGTTGAGGAATCACACTTGGCAGTTAACGCGCGACTGTTTCGGAGCTGCGATGTGATAATGAAATTGACCTCGAAGCCCGGGCGAGCGATTTCATACGGAGGACAGAGGCTCTTTCACTGAGACGTTATTCAGCGGGGCACAGGGTTCAAGTCAACAATATGCAGCGATATGCGTGAAACTGTTTATCTGTTTAACATTATCGATGACTTTGTACTTCCTTCTTAACAGATTAGAACATTCGGTTAAAAAAATGCAATGTTTTGTAGCTATCAGTCCTGCTCGGCCAGTAAATATTTTTAAGCAAAATTTTACTCACTTCCCATTCACCCATTAAATTCTTAATTTTTTTTCATTTGTCATATGTCAAATTAATGAAGTGTCCTGCTTTAGTGTGTAACATTGTTGTAACAAGTATTTCTTATTGTTAAGGTGTCACCATACTTTGCCGAGGACTTCGACTGCTGACCAAGTTGTAACCGTGAGATCATAATTAAATCAACAATAGCAAACAAGAAAATGTAGCTTATAAATTGAATAAAGCCAATGATATTGTGGTTTTATACCAGACTCCAACAGGGTCTTTGTAAAAAATTGAAATGGTGTAAAATTAGGGTACAGGTCCCTGTGCAATGCAATAACTGCAAGCCAAGCAGTGGGATGTTTGCCTTTGTCAGGAAACAAGTGTTGCAGAACATGGGAGACGTTCGGTTGTGCCGAAGGGCAGCCACACAGCACCGGACCTCCAGGGCCTCTTGTCTCCAGGCTGAAGGGTTTCCCAGGGACTGGACCCACTGCTCAGCCTGCTGCCTTCCTGCGGGAGCTGTGGGGAGAGCAGAACTCTGGGTTAGGGGGAGGGGGTTCTGCAAACAGTAGGTTATCCACAAGTGGTTGGGCCTGCTTACTACACGCTTGGGGGTTGTGTGTCACTGCGGAGCTTCATTCCCTCTGAAGGTTTCCGGAGGGTGAAATCTGGACGCAGGTGCACCTTAAATAAAGCAAAGGATATTGAACCAGTGGCCTTTTCCAAAAAATATTACGTTTCTCGAGATAGACTGGAATAAAAAAGTCAAACTGTGGACTTAGTTCCGTATTGGATCTTGAAATGAATACCAACAGGTCTTTCCTTTCCATTTTCAAATTAGCTTTGAACTTGCGATTGTGCTGTGGCTAGTTAAACATTTACTGAAGAAAATAATATAGTTTGAGGTTCTGCAGCTTTTGTCTTGTTGTTGGTGGTCCTAAAGAAGTTGCTTTGCTAAAATGGCTTTACTGTACAGTCCCTTTCCTGCATGGTGCAGTAAATGCTGTTTGTGGAGAAACCTCTGTAATGCATAGCATAGAGGTGACAAATGAATGTTCTTATCAGAGGCATTGATCCAGTATGGATCCAGCCGGTGTATTTTGATGGCTTTACTCACGCACGCGCCAAAGGGGAAGTGGGGCACAGGCGCAGCAAGGGTCTAATGAAAGCCAGGGTGTAAGAAAGTAAAGACGAACCCTTCCTCAAACCTTGAATGCAACACCCACATTTTCTGTGCTCTAATTCCAAACACCCTCTCAGCTATTAACTCTCCGGAGAATTGTCACAAATTTTAGATGTAACAGAAAGGATGCACCCTATTCTGATGGGACCCCCCCTTTTGATCTCACAGTTTTTGTACAATTGTGCATCCAGCCCTTGGAAGCCAAATGGCATACAAGGCTGCAAGTAATTTTGGGCCCAAATTAGTATGCTTTCCGTAATTTGCATTTTTTATTTCTTTAGGTGAGGAATTAGATTTGAATATTAATCCAAATGCATTTTTAAAGGCAGAACTTCCATAAATTTGCTTTTATCTCCGAAAACGGATGGATTAGCCCCAAAGCATGCGTTAATATTAAGTAAAGGAGCACAGTGTTTTTCACAGTGTCAGGGGCAAACTCCTTGAATATATTGTCCTCTAGAGGGTGAATCCTATGGGTTATTAGGCTCTGATTTTACATGGGAAAAGCGTTAAAAATAACCAGATGCCAATGGGAAGAATAGGATTTTCTTCAGCAAGCGTTTGGCTCTTCTTTATGGCGTTCGATTTGCATATCGTGTGGCCGTGAAGATGCTTAACAAATTATTCATGTTTATTGCCTAAAGACTACATTTAAATGACGAAACAATGCAATTTACTTGTACAATACTTATGTGTGTATGCAGCCTAAACTTGGCACGGGTATCCGGCGGAAGAACGCGTTTTTCCGTGAAAACCGGCAAGTGGCCTGGCTTATCGCCGTTTTTCTATGCTTTCTCAACAACGGCATGGTACTGCGTGTGACATAATGGGCAGAGTTGTAGGACAACCGGAACGTAGCATTGACATGGGTCTAATGGAGTGATCTGACGCGAAGGATATTATTTATCTGTATTTTGTGGGGTGGAGTCGGGTGACGGGCAGAAGGAGGCGGTGACATCTCTGAAACGGGTCCTAATAAATGCGCATGTATTCACACATCACAATAAGAGCTGATAAACGGGCTCCGGCTGTCACCTCTGAACCCTCAAGAACCTCAGGCTGTTGTGAAGGTGCTGGCGGCAGGGTTTCAAGGCTCCCACCACCCGTGTGAAGGTATTAATGGACATACATCCTACATGGAGAATACAGCTTAAAACCATATCCTACTCCGTTAAAATTCAGATGCCACCTACACCCATTAGTTGGAAATATCAGCAAAGAGTAATAATAAAAAATGACACAAGTCCTCTTGAGCGGTGTGCATTTTTTTTCCCCCACATCTGGTAAAGCAAAATCGGTAGATTTCATTTGCTGGCTAGAGCTCCTTTCTGACGCTCCTTTTTGGCAAAAGGGGTCCAAGTATTATTCACTGCGTGCTTCTCTGAGCAAACTTTGGGCATTTATCATGCAGAACTCGAACACCGAGAGTCAAGGATTGTATGCGAGCGGCAGACTGCACCCTGAGCTTGAAACATGTAATAAGGACAAGACAAAATTGTATAATTTAGGATTGCTTTAGACTCAGTTAAAAACTGAGATGCACATGAATAATTATTGTGTTGTTTTATTATCTTGAATGCAGGTTCTAAATTTATGGAAGCACTCTAAGGCATTCCACTTGAATAAAATTAAGTGTGTCAAAATGTGAATCTAGTACATTAGTATACTAAACAGCAGAGTAATGTTTTTTCAACTTTCAAGTTTTGAACATATTTATTTTTATTTTTGTTTTTTTCGTGAGCAGCCGTGGCAAAAATAGTCTGACAAAAGGAGCGTGATGCGGATGAACTCATGCACCCTATGAAACTGACTGCTAAGTGTTTGGCCTCCTCCCCGTGCCTGCAGAAAAACCTGTAAAGCCTCCCCACTACCACCAGTGGGTCTCGAATCAAAGGAAGATGGAAGGGAAGCGGGGCGAGCCGAGGTGTGCAGCCCGTCTCCCCCGGAATACATTGCATCCCTGTTCCTTGCGCTCCGCAAAATGAGAGCTGCCCATCAATTATGAATGGAGAGCTGCATTCCTGGCCCTCCACTGCGTACGGCTTGGGCAGGGCGGCGGGATGCTGTCGGTGGAAGTGTCAGGTCCTGAAGCACTCACCACACCAGACGTGCTTCCCCCCACGATGCCCAGCACACGCCTCATCGGTAACGGTCTCACATTTGCTTTGTCCTTGAGGTGCTTGTCCCAGGTGGGGAGAATTAACTATTCATGGATGTCTTTAGGGTAAAACACTTAAGGGTTAACCAACTTCCTCCACTGAAATTAAAATAGCTAAACTACAGGCTTTCCCCATCTCCTTTAACCCCTTAATTTCTTTAGACCATCATGCTTCACATCAAAAGAAATTTCTACATTTTCACATTTAGATGGAAACATCTATGGTCTTGGGCGTCCTCATGATGTTTCTGGACTATCTAGTCGTCCCCCATATTCTTGTGTTATGGGATGTAAATCTGGTGCACAAGCTCTCCATCTTGACCTACTTACGGTTCTCAAAATGCAACGCCATCGCTCTTTTGCCTTCAAAACGTTCAATTAAAAGTGACGTAAATCGCAAATATTTTTACATTTGCCAAAAACGGTGACAGTTCTTGCTGACATCATTGTGAAACACGTGGGTCCCGCTTTGATCTCCACCGCAGGCACAAAGGTTCACGTCTCCCGTTCGCACCAGGCTGTCCCTTGGCACCCGGCTCAGGGCCTCTGCGGAAACCTCCGGCGCACCACCGAAAGAGGGAGAGAGGGAAATCCTCAGGTGGTCCATGAAAGGTGGCGGCTCTGTCTTCGCTTGTTAGGGGGCTGCTTCTTGGATCTCGACGCGGCCTGTCAACGCACAACTAGCTGACAAACAAACAGTCGGTGTTGCGGTTCGGTCATTTGCATGAAGACGCGTATTAAGGGGGCTGAACATCAGTTGCATGAAAGCTCATCTATGTGTCACCTCAAATAATTTCAAGCGCCCCCCCCCCCCAGCTAAGCACTGCCACCTGAACACAGAGATTTACAGAATCGTTGGTACCACCAAGTGATGACTGTAGGGGCGTGGAGAAGTTCTAAAGGGGAAAGGTGTGTATACATCAGCATCTGCAAAAACAGGTAAGCATCCTGAAGACAGCACGTCGGCACCCCCCCTATGCCCAGTCGGCCCTGCCCACTCCCTCTCAGCTCCCTTCCACTCCACTTCACAGGGCAGCATTAGACGGCCAATAAAGAGGGCAGGAGAGGGAGGAGATGTGCTGCTGTGTTCGCTGCTTCCCGGACACAATGTGCTGTGGCAGCTCTGAGCCCCTGACGCAGACGCGTATTGACACCGGCACTTTTTTGCCGGGGAGTCGCCGGGGCGAAAGCACCCCGGGCCTTTCTGCCTTCTTGAATAAAAGGCAGACGTCCCCTTCCCCATCTTGCGTAGTTCAGGGAATCTGTCAGTATGAGTTGTATGCTAAATGGCCGATTCCGTCTGCCTTGTTTGTGTCCAATAGCTGGCAGAGCCCAGAAAGCATGTGTTTAGTGTTTGCGGTGCTGGGGAGGGGCTTGCCTGGGAAGGGCCTGAGGCTACCCTCCCCGATGGCTGCTTGAGGGGAGTCAATAATCATTAGTTTTTCAAGTGATATGGGCACTACACAAACTATATTTATTTATCAAGAACTCTTTACGATTCAGGAGCCGCAGGGGCAGGGGGTTCAAACACTCCCTGGCTCCTGCTGTTGTCTTTTTTGCAGCCTTTCATATTTAAAATATCCTTATTTCACCACTGTAACCAGGTGTCAATAAGGACGGTTGACGTCGACGTCAGGTGTGACGCCCGGTCCGACAGCATCTCGGCAACCTTGCGCTCGCGGCCTACATCGTGCCGGACCTTGGCGCTATCGTTTGATCGCTGTCGTCAGCTGGGCCCTTTCGCATGCACATTGGTCAGTGATTTATAGCCGGAAGTTGGAGGCTTGAAATGTATGTGGTTGAGCCTTGCGAGGTCGAGGGGAGATGGTGTCAATGGTGCGTCATCTCGAAAGTTTGCTCCTCCCAACAGGAAAAAGCTGATACTACCAAACTCATGATGTTTGTCACAGACAGATCCAGGACTACAGTGAAAAGCTAAGCCCGGCTATGCCACAAAGGACCCCGCCGCAACTTATTCGCAATGTTCAATTTCCTCTTAAAGCCCACACTCCACCGGGGCCAGATTGTCTTTGCGAAGGCACACAGCAAATGGGCAGCCCGGGGGATTTCTCCTTCCACGTCTAGAAGTAAGAAGTGTGCTCTATTCCCCAGATCTTCAAAAATCCTTTAGCGTGATTAGCTGCGAACAAAGGGGAAAATGAATTCATGGAGAATCACCATCTCCACAACAGAGGCTTTTAGGACCACTACTGTCAATCTCTAAATCTCCTCTACCTCATCCTCTGTCTGAATAAGTGCCCACTCCTGCTGGAGTTCTGTCTAGTGTGCTTAGATTAGGCCAACATCGCCCAGAAGAACTTCTGCATTTTAACTGTAAAAAAAAATTATGTATTAATCTTAGACAATGCGTACTTCAGCAGCGCTGCGGTAACGAAACCTTGCTGAATACGAGCTATAATATTAGAAAAAAAGAAAACGCTGAAAAACGGAGAAGGCGAAAATCCCAACATACAGAAAAAGGGGCAAAAATTGACAAAACCTGAAACAAAGGCTGAAGTCCAAGTTGTAATTTAACCAGAGGCTGTTAAACCGTGGTAGAAATGCACTGATAAAATTACAGCAATTTAGAAAAACGGCTTGAAGATGTGCACCTGACCTCTAAAAGATGAGAATTAAAGAATTTGACACGGGGGGGTCAATGGCTTATATGTATGACAAGGGGCCATCGAAGTCCCACTGTTATGTGCTTTAAACAATGCGTTAACCGTTAGCAGCAAAGAGCGGTTTATGCTGCGGTTGTTCGGCGGCTTACTCAAACAAGCATTAAAATACATGAGTAAGAAAAGAGGGGACCCGGCAGCCGGGAAAACGGAGCGCCGCGGAACTTGCTGCCTCGGTGCTGTTGCGATGTTCCTCGCGGTGCGCGGAAAAGTGACATTTACGCACCCGCCATTTAAAGGGTTTCGAGTAATTGGTGGACGGGGAGATTTGTTTTGCTAAAGGCTATTTAAACAGTCAATTCACCGTATGGCCGCACGATAGGCAGTAATGCGATCAACAAACACAGACTTGGAATGGCTCTTGGCAGGGCCTCATTAGAGATGAGAAGGTAATTGGCCTGACACTGTGCCTTGAGGAACCCCGAGTGCAGCCTCCGAGGTGGAGATGACCACTGTTTGCCTCGAGATGGAGAACGCGCGGTGAGCACCGTACATTCCATATCGCTTTAACCCCAGCAAGCCGCTGTCTAAAACCAAAAGCGTGCACAAAACCAACAGTTACGGGCAGGCGACTCGCGCAACCATTTAGTTAAGCAAACCCGAATCTACAGCGGCCGATAAAAATTAGAGTGTGAAAATTATTCTTTGTGAATTTAGACCCGACCTGAAGTCAAAAGTAATTTGTCCCAGCATGAGGGCGTCGAGTCCACCGGAGCTTTTACTGCAGGATATTGTCCTCGGAATATGGTTAATTGGTCGTGCGGACGTGCGCAGACGCACAATCGCGGCTGGAAATCGCGTTTTCCATATTATATTTCGTGGCCTCTTCAGGTTAGGTTTGTTTAAATTTAATGAACTTGAACCCTGTACTTGCCTCGGGTTATTTCGGATGACTATTGTGCAATGAGAAAGCTGCTCGTACGGTATGTTAATGCTCTTAATTAATATCAGTCTGACTGCACACCATAGCCGGGCTCTTCAAACCTTCTCCGCAGTGTTTGCCACATATACATATATCCTAGGGCAACGTCCGAGAGTAAAATCGCTTCTGTTATTTTGCTTAGAATAAAAAGACGGAATGAAAATGCTATCGCGCGTCAGGCATAACTTTCGGAACAGTTCTGGAAGAAGACCTGAAATTAATCATTCCGATAGCAAATGACCCACACTGTGGAACTGTATCATGCCCTACGGTACAGTATTAGCTATGCATGCGATATTATGGCAATCCATTTCCATGAGGTCATTTAAGGTTTTGAATGGCGCTATTCAAAAGATGATCAAATATACCAAACAAAAGTTTATAGCCTCAGAGTACGAAAAAAAAGTGTATAACCACGGCTGCATTAACATGGTTGGTTTTAAACCCCGGGAAAGCTGGCCAGAGGGCTGGAAGTATTTTATTATGGAAATGTGTATCATGGTGGAACAAGGAAGAGAACCATCATTTATGCAGCTACACCCAGATTTAAAACCAACACGTTTACAAGTTTTAAACAGCCTACTTATTTGATTTTCTTAACAGCTGAATGCAGTGTGTGTATATATATATATATTATATATACATACATATATATACATATATATATATATATATATATATATATATTCCCTACCGATGCTCTGCAGTGTCAGGTCAAGTCAAGGTTTATTTGTCATGGGTGAGCAACACAGCATAGCAGTGTTGTCACCGTGAAAAGTTTTGTGTCCGGGCATCCTCAGTAATATAAATATGGACATAGATATGTAAAAGTATAAATAAATAAGATACAGGATAGTTACATGAGTACTATAATCGGGAAAAGGAAAACAAATAAATAATAATAAATAAAGAGAGTAAATAAATAGGAATAGGTATGAGGGAAAAAAAGATATACGTCGGGGAGTGGCGGGGGGGAGAGAAGACACAGCAGCCAAACCAATAGCACGCAGCAACAAAACCTACAACAACACCAACAACACACCACCGGTTGTCTTACACACAGACATGCAGACAGACGGACGGACCCCGATCGACTGTTCCCACTGCCCAGGGAAGGGTCAGTAGTTTAGCAGTCTTACGGCGTGGGGGAAAAAACTGTCCCGGAACCTTTTCGTCCTTGTCCGAACGCTTCTAAAGCGTCTTCCGGATGGGAGCAAGGAGAATAGTTTGTGACTGGGGTGACTGCTGTCCCTCTGGATGTTATGTGCCTTCTTCTTGCAGCGCTGGGTGTGATGTGTCGTTGTGATGCTGACTGAAAAACAATGCTGGGATTTTCAGTAGTGACAAATTCATTTTTATTGCTTTGTGGAAACTTCCGCGCTACAAAGCTGACATGCGCGTGTTTCGTGTCTCCTTCGGCTAATAAAGCGGCCTACGTGAACACAGCAGCAGTTGCGAAAGTAATAAACCGGCCTTTGAATGATTGTTCTTCTCCGGAATGGTGGTTGGCAGATTTATTTAACTTGTGGAACCGCTCGGTATCTAAAAAAATGCCTTTCTTCCACGGCGCAGGGAATAGCGAGGAATAAAATTCGAATGAGCGAATGATAAATTTGCCGATCGACTTTCTGTCACGGTCGCCGGCATTTCCTTTTCGCTCGCGGTCTATTCTAGAACTCTGTCACAGCACAGTGTACCGTATGAAGAGTGCCATCTGTTTGTTTTCTCCTCCCAGGATGGCTCTCCTTTTTGGTGAGGAGATCGCAGGGGGTGACAGGGCTGGTGCTTGCCGGTCCCAGTGGCTTGTCCCCAGGGCCCGTGGTGCATTAGTGCTCATGTACTATTCCCTCTGACACAGCGAGGCGAGGAGTGAGAGCGGCGCTGGGCTGCACCTCTTCAGCATACAGGCCCATCTGCTCTGCAGCCTCACACAGCAAACGCTTAAAAACCCCCATTTCAAAGAAAAAATGCAGTTTAAACATATCATGCGGTGTGTGTCAGGAAACTTGGGCATCTGGTGTTTTGTTCTCAGCGCTTTATTTTTAATACATTTTACCTGTGCGTGCGAAGGACTCGTGCAGCTAGCGCCTCTGATGGCAAGACCAATGCGTTTCAAATGAAAGAATTATATAAATTGATTTAAAAGTACATTTTTAAACCTGGGCAGGTTCCTTGTTTTGAGAAAAATCCATATTACTGGGCATATTTCCACGTGTATAGCGCTGCATAATATATTTCCATAGGAATTAATGCTTTGTGGACCGCGTGAAAAAGGGGTCATGAACCCACGGCATCACTTGAACCGAATCGGTGGGTTTCTTGCAATCCGAGGAAGAACAGCCCTCCTCGGGCAGGAAGATGGCTGCCGCAGCCAGATTCCTTTCATGTCTTCTCCCGCAGCTCCTGTTCTGCCGTGACGCGCAAGTTTTATTTACCAGCCGCCATTGTCGTAGCCGTCGGAGGAGCGGCAACTTCCGCGCCAACTCGGTATCTTCCTTTCCGGCCCGATCACCACTTGCCACAAGTATTTAGTCGGGAGAGAACAGCTACTGGGCAGGACTGGGAGGATGAAATATAAATTAATAGATTTTGCCGCCTCGCACCACAACACTGTCACTGTGCATTATCGGGCGAACCGTGTGGCTGCCATGTTTGCAGAAGTCAGTTAGATTCTCCCCCTATCAAAAGCCCGAGTGAAGTGCGGTAATGTTGCTAAGTGTTGAACAAAAATCCCTCTTTTGGTGCGTCCCGCGACCGCTCCAGGCATAATTCTTGAAAACCCCTGACTAGGAGGGAGGCACAGACCCTGAGACAGATCCGGTGTGACAGGCCAGGAGGAAGTGCCTCGCTGGTAAACCGTCCTGTGAACGCCAGTCGCCTGTGGCTGTGACATTACCGCATTTTGCTCGGCTTCAGAAGGGGCAAATTTAACTGACGACTGGTATGATTTGAAGCCACAGTCGAAGTCGGATAATATAGCATGACAATACTGTCAGGCACAAAAAAAAGGCAGGGTTGAGGAGTCGGGGGTGGTGGCTGCGCACCCGCTGACTTCATTGCATGATGATGGTGGAAGCGGCGGCGGCGGCGGCAGGACCACCCTGGGCCGAGCACGTGAGTGCCGGTCCGCCGGCGAGCGGAAACAGGGACCGCACACACCCGCACCCGGGGCAGGAAGAGGCAGCGGCCGCTCGTGCGGCAGCTCACCCCGCACCGAGCCCTCGGGGACGCGCAGGTGCGGAGTCACGGTCGGCCGCGCTCCGCTCATCTTCCTTCCTCCTCCTTTCATCCCTGGGAAGACGTACAGAGGACTTCAAAACGTGCATTACAAATACATCTCTGACAGTTGACCGTCACGCTCGGCTACTGACAAATTACAAACCGAGCATTTGTGCTTTACTACTCTATGCACACTCCCGCCTGTAAAAAACTTGCATTTTCAACATCATTCGTAGGCGGTATATCGATGAAATAATTATTTTATATTACATTTGCTTGGCTATACATTTAACCTAGCCAGCCACTAATGCAAACATGCAGGTTAATATAATCTGCACAGCACCAAACTTTTATTTTGTCATTTAAAAAAAAGAAAAAATTATTGCTTTGCATTATTGTATTTTTGTTGCGCGTAAGCATGCGATATACTGTATGCATGCAGACACGTGAAGAATCCTTATGAAATCTTGAAGGCATTTTACAGCTGATCAGACTCGAGCAGTTTAAGCTCGCCGTGTCGGTTGTAATTGCAGGTCAGCGGTTCACGATATCAGCGCTTTGGCAGCCGTCCGATCCTTTGACTGGAAGCCACAGAGTCAGGGAAGGTCTTCTCGCCGACGGGGGAAAATGATTGTGTGGTGAAAAGGCTTTGTTTCATGAGCAACTGTAATTCGTGAGGAAGTTAAGCGCCATGATGTCTTGTGTTTTTCCTTCTACAATTTCTCCACACCTCACGCAACCGAATCCTTCAGACAAAAAAGGAAAAGGGGGAAAAAAGAAACGGCACGGCCTAGAAAACTTAAAAATCCATCTGCGCCCAGGTTTAACGGTTCAGGGTTTTGTTTTACCGTCGCGCCATCTTTTTGATGTTATAGCATCGCATCCGCACCCATTCATTTCTGCACTCGCGCTCACGGCAAATAGTTGGTGGTTTTATCGTGCGATTTATAATATTTCCGTAACGCTGGGTGTCACGGGTACGCGGCTCGGCCACGTTTCCTACAAAGATTTTGCAAACGCCGTGTCGCGTAACAGGGAAATGACGGAGGCTTCCGCGTGGCCCCGGCTGCCAGCGCCGCTTCAGACGGGGCTCGGAGCTCAAGCGGAGACGGGACTGAAAGTTCCAGTTTAAGCACTAGTTTGAGCCCCTTGTGGAACACAGGCGGCTGTGAGAGAGCTGGTAAAGGGACTAATCCATCAGCGTGACGGAAGGAAGCGAGAAGCTCATCCCACCGTCTCTCCTTCGGCTGCCTGACATCTTTCTAATACTGTACTTGTGCAGCCGAATCTCCTTCAGCAGATTTAGTCTCATCTCTGGGGGGGCGTGGAGGACACGTGTAAGATCCTGTGATTTGTGGAGCGGAGCTGTCCAAGCGCATTGATGCTAAGGGGTTTTGCGGCACTGCTTAAGCTGTCAATGTTATCAAATGATACCTAACAGACTAAACACATTTCTTAAGGGATGTGGTTTGCACACACATGCGCCGGCGTGCGTGCACAAACTCGACTAGCGGTTTGCTGTGATGGTGCGAACTGCATGATGCGCACATCCGCCTTGCTCTGCAAGCAATTAAACGGCGAGAAAGGCACGCTGTTGTCCTTTAGTACCGCCTCAAACGTTTCCTTCAGCTCCGTTCGAGGCAATCGGAAAAAGCCTGTCACAGCATCACCGGGAGTGAATTTACAAACATTTGCGAGCTGAAACAAAAGGTAATGTGCTGATTCGGGAAGAAGAATGAGGAGAAAAGGCGGGTCAATTTGCACTTCTAAGCAAGAGGCCCAAACTTGTTGTTGGGTTAGGGTGGGGATAAACTTTGCCGAAGCCTTTGTAAGTATGCACTTACGTTGGGAGACACACGATGTGTACAGTGTGATCTGTGTTGCTGTTAAATGTGCATTAAGATGGAAATAATGTTGGGAACTGATGCAAAGTGTGCGCTAAGATATCAGCAAGGTGCAATGGTCAGTGACACTGTCCTCTGTCGATGACATGTCTGTCTTGTCGCTTTTCCCCAGAAACTGTAACGCAGCAGACTGTTCATGACTGGATGCAGTACTTGTTTATCACACATCTTATTTCTGCAAACATGTACCACACTGCACTGGAGCATAAAAATGGGGGGTGGCTGTGCTTACAGCAACATTAGGCCTTTGCTTTGGAAATTTAATCTGTATGGCCAAAAATATGTGGACTCCTGAGCATCACCCCCATATGTGCTTGCTGAACACCCCATTCCAAACCCATGGGCATTAATATGGAGTTGTTCGTCCCCCCTTTGCTGCTATAACAGCCCCCATTCTTCTGGGGAATCATTCCAACAGATTTTGGGAATTTGTGCCCATTTGGCCACGAGAGCATCAGTGAGGTCGATCGAGAAGGCCTGGTTTCCAGTTGGTGTTCCGGTTCATCCCAGAGGTGTTCAGCGGTGTTGACGTCAGGGCTCTCTGCAGCCACTCAAGTTCTTGCATACCAACCTGGGCAAAACCTGTGTTTATGGAGCTCACTTTGTGCATAGAGGGTGCAGGAAAGGAGCTTCTTCCCCAAACTTGTCTAGAATGTATTTGTGTGGGTGCAGCTGAAACAGCTCAGCTAAGTCATTAGAAGGGGGGTCCATATACTTTTGGCACATATAGTGTAGCTGTGACTGGAGTCATCCATCCATCCATCCATCCATCCATCCATCCATCCATCTTGTCACAGGGTAACACATTTATGCTATTATTTTTTATTAGCTTCAGCCTAACATTGAAATTAAAACTGATTTTTATTTTTTGCAAATAACAATTCATCATCTAAATAACCTCCAAGCCACTGCCATTGACATATCTGTCACATAAAAATGTCCAGTGCTTGTCAGCTGTGGGCTACTTCCAGCTTTATGACGTACACACTGTATGAATAAATATAATTTTTTAATGATAATAAAAACAATTTCCCTCGACACTGGAGCACCCAAAAGAAACCCACACAGAAACGGGGTGAACATGCAGACTCTACACACTGAGCTGAATTTAAACCCACAGCCAAACAATCCAGCTGCTACGAGGAAGCAGCGCTACCCTCTGTACCACCATGCTGCGCTAATTTATAGAGGAAGGGAAATCTAGAAGCAAACTCTCTCCACAAAATCTCGATCATTGTCAAAAATTTATCTGAAAAACATGCAGAAAATTCCTCATTTTGCTACTGATCACAGAAGTGAGAAAAGCAAAGAGAAGAACTGTAAAGATATGTGGGATGAAAGCAATTCACCTCTGTTTTGTTCCTCTTCCCTTTGAGTGTGTTTTGCTGCCAACTAATGGTAGCAAATGGAAATGGAGGTAATTTTTGCTTCACAACAGGCAGCAGTCTGAACAGCAAGATGAAAACAGAACAGCAAAAAAATGCATTGAAAGTGAATAAACTGGACACATCTGTATCTTCAAAAATTTGTAGTTCACATGTTTTGATCATGAAATACCAGTGCATTTCAAATTCTAAACAAATTGTTTGTCATATGATATAAGCACTAGTAAAAATAAAGGCCACAATTTATTGTTGGCATACGTGCACAATACATGGCCAAAAGTACGTGAATGCCCCTTCTAATGGCTGAGCTGTTTGAACTGCACCCAAAGAGCATGCACAAACATTCTAGACAACTGTGTGCTTCCAGCTTTGTGGCCATCCTTTGGGGAAGCTCCTCTCCTGCTCCAGTGTGACTGCAACCCCCCATGCACAAAGTGAGCTCCATAAACACACAGTTTGCCCAGGCTGGTGTGGAAGAACTTGAGTGGCTGCACAGAGCCCTGACCTCAACCCCACTCAACACGTTTGGGATGAACTGGAGCGCCAATTGTGAGCCAGGCCTTCTCTCCCGACCTCATCGATGCTTGTGTGGCCGAATGGGCACAAATTCCCAAAATCTGTTGGAAAGTCTTCTCAGAAAAGTGGGGGCTGCCATAGCAGCAAAGGGGGAACAACTCCCTATTAATGCACATGGGTTTGGAATGGGATGCTGAAAACGCACCTATAGGTGTGATGATGAGGAGTCCACTTACTTTTGGCCATATAGTGCATTAAAAAAGGGATTTCCTATTGCAAGGCAGCCCATTTTTTCCATTCCATAGGTTTTCTGACCCAGTGCTCAACCAACTAATGGAAGTTTGGGTCCATTCATAAAGGGACAATTAATAAAGCAAATAAAACGTGTCACTTACAGTAAATAATACAGCACTGTTACACAGACTTGTGTATTATGTAGTTATTCTTGGTTTGAAACAATAACTCGCTTTATTTATTTCGGTACAGGGCTGAAATTGGATCTGTCAGTTATAAAGTGACGTGCATATGAACAAGAAAAGATGACTGTGAGCAAATAAAAAGGGAACAGGCAAAAAAAGGCATGAAAAAAGTTTCTCATTTGCCCGTGACACCGCTTATCATACGAGAAGAATATTTTCCTCTCATAAAAGACTGTAATTTCATATAGGCACAAATAGCTGCATTATTGCTGTAGCCTGGGGTGCAGCACGAACCCCTTAACTGTTCAATGACTTTTGCTCCAGGCAAGGTCCAGAACCACCTGCTTGCACAAAGAACTTCGAGCTCAGATGGTGAATTGCACAAAGTTACATTGATCCCTTTCTTACTGCACGTAATGAAAAAAGGTTAGGGTTGTAACAACAGCTTATCAAACAGAAAAGGAAGGCCATTTCGGGGCTAGTCACTTGAGGTGGGCTTTCCCTTCCCTGACCACTGACCCAAGTCTGTAAACTCAACCCATGTAGATGCTTTCCTCAGATTGCCTCTTTATAGATGTGAGCCATCCATATCCATGCTGCTGGCTGCAGACAGCTTCACAGGAAACATCATTTGTTCTCACTGTGGGTCAAAAATGCCGTATTTTAGCAGACATCCTTGTACAGCAGCAATTTAGGTCCAGAATCTTCAGTCACAATTAGAACAGCGATGGGGCTGAACATTTTCTGGGAAAGCACTTTAGCCAACATTGGGATTTACACTGAACTGTCTTGGAGACAAGTGTTTGTAGTATCTTGCCCTGGTTTGTTGCACACGTAGCAACAGCTGGAACGTGGGCTATATACACTGCCCGGCCAAAAAAAAAGTCAGCACCTGGATTTAACTTAGTGTTATGATGTGGGGTTGCTTCAGTTGGTCAGGTCTAGGTTAAGCAATGTTATGTGCCCAAAAAATGAGGTGAGCTGACTACCTGAATATACTGAATTACCAGGTTTTTCCATCAATGCATTTTTTCTTTATACTCCAAGATGACAATGCCAGGATTCATGGGGCTCAAACTGTGAAAGAGTGCTTCAGGGAGAATGACACATCATTTTCACACATGGATCGGCCACCACAGAGTCCAGACCTTAACCCCATTGAGAATCTTTGGGATGTGCTGGAGAAGACTTTACGCGGCGGTCCGACTCTCCAGTCATCGATACAAGATCTTGGCGAAAAACGAATGCAATTCTGGACGGAAATAAATGTTGTGACATTGCATAAGCTTATCGAAATGATGCCACGGCGAATGCGTGCCGCAATCGAAGCTAAAGGCGCTCCAACCAAATATTAGAATGTGTGGCTTTTTTTTTTGGCCCCGCAGTATATTTACTTTTAAGACGTTGCCGTGTTAACTGGGGAAATGCTTTAGCAGCAGACGGGATAGCAGCGAATTTATGAGAATATATGTGTGGGCCAATCAGTGTGGATGCTAGCTGACAGCTTATTGTCGACATTTCTTTTATTTTTATTTTACTTCTTGACAGCGCAATAAATCTCCGTGCCCTTTTCGCTGTTGCATTCATCGCTCAATTACTATATTTTTTCGCAGACGGTAACTCCGAGCTACCCGTTGCTGTCACTGCTTGTTTCAGATGTTATTGGCTGATGTCAGGACACATTTGATCTGTTTACCTGTTGTCTTCTTCCTGGGCAAGTGAGCAACGGACGTTTCTTCGACACGTCTCCTTTTTTTTTTTCCATCTGCATCATCACGCCGCATCTCCGCAGCTGTATTATGGGCTGTAATATGAACACGTGTACGCGTTAAAACCGAAATGCCTTAAAAATCACCGGTGGCGCCCTTTAAATACTCATTCGACACTCTCGTCCTCAATTACTTGGGATTCAGTTGCATTCTTGGTTTGACTTCCTGTAACTTTGAATACTTTACCTAGACTGTCATTTGCAACTCCCACATGGTGAAGACAGGTGGAAACAAATGACAAGAGCAATTTGGGCTGAGCCCACTGGTCTTCCGTCATCCCTGTCACAGCCCAGGCCCCTGACAGATCTCCCGCTCCTCGGATTACACTTGGGACCCCTCCTGCATGTGCTACCAGGTTCCCTCTGCTATTATGTCAGGCCTCCAATTTGAACATATCTTGACAGAATCTTTGAAACTTCCATTTCCCCCTTGTTATAGAAAGTTTAGATGTCCAGAATATTAAGTCTGTATGTTAAATAACCTTTCCAGCTGCACCCTTATTAATTTTCACTACAGTTCACCCAATGCGTGTGTCTAATGGTGTTTCTCTCTCTCTCCCTCTCTCTCCCTCTCTCTCTCGCCCCATTTAAAAGCCTTCTCTCAAATCCCACTCCAGCAGTCACTCATTAAAAAGCATGGTGCTAACAGGGAATTTCTACTATCATTAGGTTCGCAAAAAAAGCCATCCACTTCCTAATAAATTAAATTAAGCCCGTGATGGAGTGGGAGGGAGAGGAAGGGCAAGAGAGATGTAGGGGGAGAGAACCGCAGTCCGACGGGCTGGTTCTCCGTGGCTGCATTGACATTCCGGGCTGGCGGTTGATAGATCACTGCCTCTAGTGTTGCTCCCGCTGTTGGGTTAGCAGCATAATTGACAAACCGTAGGGACCAAATCTCTGGATTAGGTTGACCAGGCTGTCAAAACAGCCATGACAAACTCTCAAATCAACCTCTGCAGCATATCATATGGGTGAAGGAAATACCTACCCATGTGGGCAAGAAATGTGGAAAAGCTCTTTGTTTTACATAAACCTGCGCTTATGTGAAGCAGTTCGCGAGCGCATCTTCACTGTTATAATCAATGTCTTTTTTAATATCAGAAATTAAAAAGAAAACAGTTTCTAGATCTTTTTTTTTTACAGTGTCATTGTGCGCTCACATTTGTCTAGACGATTGTCCAACGGTTAAAGAAAATTATTATTAAATCATTCACAGTAGCAATATTTCCTTTGTAGCCCATTGGGAGCTGAAAGAAGAAACCCTGCAGACAGCACCCTGTCGCCTCTCCACTTCTCCTCACTCCCTCAAAACTAAACACCTCCGAGGAAGTTTGTTTCTCCTGTTTTCTCAGCCTTCGCAACCAGTCAGCAGCCCGAAAAGCTTGTTGCTCCTTAGCACACACGGTCACGACCCACACGGCGCTTGCAGCCCTTTCTGCTGGGTCGCAGCCCGGCTGGGCTGCACCGACAAGCACGCTGCTTCCCAAAGCCCCCCAGCCTCGAGCCTAGATGTCTCAAAATGAAAGAAAATTTACCGGTGGATTTTTTTTTTTTCCGTCTGCATCCAAAGCAATATCATTACAGTTATAATGTTCGCGATGTTCTTGTTAATGATATATGTGTTTATTGTGCTAAACGTCGACGCGTCATTGTTCGTACCGGGTAACCTTTTACGGGCATTAGGGAAGGCACCAGGATCTCCACAGGAACTTCAGATCATGTGTGAAACTGCTCATTTGCATTCCCTCTGTTTAGGTGGTCCTCCTCAAACCACTTGCCGGCAATGTAACACAGCGCATTGCCATGAGGCTAAATCGGATGTTGGTGAGCATTCATCCGCCATTGCGTTTTGATACTAATTAGTTTGGATATTAGCAGGACAGGCCCCAGCAGCTTTTAAATGTCACCGAGTTTCCCGGAAGACCGCGTGGATTTTCCTTACTTTTGCAAAAAACGCCTGGGGGAAACCAAGAAAAAGCCGAGAAACATCAAGAGATGTGGCGCGCCGATGTCTGCGGACCGGGCACTTCGTCGGCGTCTCGCTGGCTGACATTAACGGCTTTTGGCAGGGGGGGACCATCTCATATGCACGAACTGGGTGGCATTTAACACTTTGTCAATTATTTGAAAAATCACACACTCGTGTGCACTTATAGCCTGATTCTGCACAATAGAATGTGAAAGCGTAGCGTTTCAAACGTTTCCACGTAGGCACAGCTGAGCGTAAGCAGTGGCGGGTTGCTCGTGCCTTCACTTGAATATTTACGCAAATCTCACTTTAATTCGTAGACCGAGTCATGCAAAAACACGTCCGTGAGGCTCGAAATTCTTTGTATGGCTCCTCGGCATAATACATCTGGAAGGGAATGCAATATTAGGCCAATATTTTGACTATTAGATTCTCTTTAAACACTTGCAGTATAATTTTTATACTGAGGTAGACTTGGCTTTGGCAGACTTTGGCTTATTGTACGTGACTGTATTTTTTTGTGTTAAAAAAAAAAAGAAAAAAAAAAAAAAAAACTGACGCAGGCCCAAATACCAAACATAGACGTATATTTGTACGTTGTGTATATTATGATGCACAAGCCTTATAAGTCTATTCAATTTTATGTCTGTAGGTTGTCATTTTTGTGAGTACCATAACATCCAATATGCTAACTATAGCTATAGCTATAGATAGTTAGTATATTTGATATTATATAAAAACAAAAAGAAACAAAAAACAGATATAGGCCCAAATACTTAACATAGACTCACTAAATACTTTACATAGACATATACGTAGTTGTACGCTGTATATATGCTAGCTATTTGGGCTCACATCTGGTTTTTTGGGCCAAATCTTTTTATATGATATCAAATATACTAACTATCTATATCTATATATAGTTAGCATATCTAATATGGAAATGGTACTCAGTTACAGAAATTACAACCTATAGATGCAAAATTGAAGAGATTTATAAGGCTTGTGCATCATAATAAATACGAGAGTATTTCTGATGTTGCAATATATTAGAAAATGAGGATCGCACAAAGTGAACAAGTGAGTAATTGTGCAGAAGTCAGTTTAGAACAACGAAAAAGGCTTTCCCGTGTATCACTGCACTGCCTTTTCATCTGCAAGGCAAAGTTTCGGTGCTTGGCCACTCCTGCATGCTGTAAGACGCACACCAAGTGAAGCAACAGGGGTTCAACCTTGGGGTCACGTCTCTGCAAAGTGGGAGCCCTCTTCAGACAGAGATGTGGCAGCAAGGGATTGTGGGTCTCAAAGTCGGCAAGAAAGAGTTCACAACCAAAAGGGAATACATTGGCAAGAAGGGACCTCGGCGTAACACGAGCAGAGCACCAGAATTTTAATTTCAGAAATTTCTGGTCAGCCTCTGGTTTTTAAGGTTCACTGCGCAAGCATCTTCAGGTGCTGAACCTCCTCATGACAAGGGCACCGGAGCGTGGAAGTAATTCAGACCGGGATTTCATAAAAGTCGGTTAATAAATCACATTTTGGTTCTTTGGTTCTCTCATTTGAAACTCTGATACCTGAAAGCTGTCACTGTTGGTTTCCGGCTGAAATTGAACGCGTCGAAATAAAAAGTTTAAATAAAAAGCATTCAAATAAAAATTTGAATTCAGGGTCTCTGTAAAAATCGCTAACAGAATGTGATGTTTTATGCGCTACCAATTTACGGTTCTCCGTCACCACAGCCAATATAGCCAACGTAACGCACACCCGCACTCCATTTCCTCAACGCTCTTCCTCTTCCCCAGCACTGGCATGTTTACTGCAGGCTTAGCACAAGTTTAATTTAAATGTTCATATTTACACAAGTGTTTTATTTTTTTTTTCTTCTGGTGTTCTTTCTGAAACTTACATGAATGTTGCGAAATTCATACAGAGCATTAATAATTCCCATATAGTCTTTCTGTTGCATGAAGTTTTTAGTCTCCCTTTAGAGAAAGTTTCAAGAAGTTTCTATAAATTAATAAAAATCTGAGGCTCTATGAAGCCAATCTAGCTTTGAACAGATCTTTATTGATCTTGCAGGTGAAGCAAGTCTGAATTTTACGAGCTGAACCCAGATCAGCAACTTCAAACAGAATTGGATGTACCTATAGAGAGTTAGAATGGCAGGCAGACTTTTGCTAAGCCAGAGGAGCAGAGGTGAGGATAAAAACAATAGCTAAATTAACATTTCAGATGTACGCTAAAACTCCTCATATAACTTAGTTAAAACTCCCCTTTATATGATCTTTTTATTGAAATACGCACTGCTGTCGCTGCCATGCGGCGCTATTACGATTCTCCTTCCTCCTTCCCCTAGGTTTCCTCCACAGACATCGCCGTCTCCTTCAGCTGGGGTGTCAGGCAGCGAATACATTTGTGATTGATTATCACGGAGGCTGGAAACGGCGTCGCTTTGCGTGGTTGATACAAATTAAAAGGGTAATGACTTAAAGTTTACTATCCGTGTCCTGGGTTTTGAGGAACAAATCCCAGTGCTAATCCTGGTATTTGAGCGCTTGGAGGAACCTCGGAGGTACAGCTCTGGAGGCTGGGGAAGTGCAGGGGGCTCTCCGTGCTTTGCCTCCTGGTTAGTTCCAGCTGAAGGTGAGCCTGCTGCTCTCACCAGGCTTCACGGTCGCCCTGTAGGTGGTATCCCGGACCTCCATGGTATCAGATAGGGACCAAATGACCAGTACAGGAGCCCTCAACCACTCTGTACCGCATCATTGCTGCTGCCTTCAGTAGGTCAGATATGCAAAACAGGGGATCGCATTTAGCATTCTGGCCCAAACCGTTGTGCGTCCATTGCTTCATTTGGGCACAGAATTTTCTCTTCTTTTGAACCAAAAACCTATTTTGAAAGATCCAAGGCAGGTTCATCAACACCAGAAGTTTAACCTTGCACTTCATAAACAGCTTTTGGACCACAGGTGGTACACAGGTATTGGACATAAGTAATGCAAAAGAAGTCCTTGTTCACCCAGTTATCACGATAGGCTTTCTGTATAACAGATAAGTAGATGTGAGAGTCAAATGTTATGTGAATTCACACATACACACCCACACCCTCTCACACACACACACACTTTAGCAGTCAGTGTTCTTTTTATTAGGTTGGTAAAGAGTTCAAGTAATATTTACATGATATAGTAACTATTGCAACAATATTGAAACTACCGTCACTTTAATTCTGTTTTTAGTTATGATTTTAATTATATTAGCCAAAAATAAAATAATAATGACTTCCAAACATCTGCAATTTGCACGACAGTTTGCTTTGACCCGGCGCCTTGTAAAACGTCTACTTCTGCGCTGTGCCGCCAAAGAAGCCACATTTAAACCTCCAGTGCAGAGATTTTTGAACCTCATTTTCACCGAATCATTTATTTTGGCAAAGGGTTCCTTAGATTAGAAAAAGACGTGCTCATAATAAACCACACCTGGTACAAACAGTCCCTTTTGTTTTGTTGTGCAATTTCAAGTCAACCTACAGGAAGACAAGATTGCTTGTTCTGTAACCTGAAAACCTGATAATTCAACACTGACAATGGAAATGGATTTATTTATTTTTTTTTACCAAATGTCATTCATTTGGAGTCTCTGAATCTTTAGGGAAGCACTTGTCATATTTAACACGGACAAAATCAGATAACCTTGGGGCTGTTGTGAACAATTTCTTAAACTGTCGGTCCTTAAATAAAAGATAAAATGCATAACGTAAATGAAAAAGACTTCACAATCAAAAGGTAACTAAATATTTTTCCTGCCTGCAATAACACAGTCTTTTGTTTGTACAGCACCTTTCATATAGTGGTCCGTAGCTCAAAGTGTCGCAGTCTTGAATCTTGACCATTTCCTAATGCACCGTCTCTGTGGGTCAGTCGCCGTATTTTAATTTGTCATTTTTTACTATTTTTTGCTCCCCCTTACCATCTACTTACTTTTGGGCAACCCCAGGGAAGACTGGCTGTGCCTTTATTTGGCCACCCTGTCCCCTGCTTTGCTGTCCAGAGCGTAAAGGAATCCCAGATTTGCTGCAGTGACAAAATTATTCTGCTGGGCTACTCTTTGGATTTCGTGCAAGAAAACCAACAGTGGAACGGTGATGAATGCTCGGGCCCACATCTGTGAATCCTTCAAAACAATTGCACGTCTTTGGGTCTCGAGAACAGTTAATATTGCACCATTTATTAATTCGTGTCCGGGATTAAAGTCCGCAAAGGTGACTTCCATCGATGCAAACTGATAAATTTAAGCACGCTGTACTGTAAATCGATTCTCACCAATGCTGGTTTTCCAATATTTGGCGCCATACTCAGTTGCGATCATAATTTTCCTCATTCCTTCCGCATTGTTTAAGCTCTATTTGTTTCGTTCACGTTGTGAAAAACGCAGCGCATCAAACGGCTGATTTTGAAATTCCCACGAAAGAGGAAGCTCTGTGAGAAATTCGAACCCTACCGGCGTTGCCGGTGCACGATGCGCGCAGCCGATATCGAAGGAGTATTTCATCCCTTCGCCCCGCATCACCCTTTCTCAGCTAAACGAAGGCGATTCCAGGCCCTCGGATGTATGTGAACCTCCGCGCGCGCGTGGCAGACCCCGCGAGCGCTTCTCTCAGCTCAACTTTGCTGTCGGGAAAACGGGAGCCGACTCCGGGAACGGAACATCCCTTCTTGTTGCCGGCTGCCACCGTCGCGCATTTGAAATCTATACAAATTATTATTTTCCTGATCATTTTCGGCACAGACTCTCGAAGCATCAGTCATTTTGCCGTCTGAATCAGTGCACTCTTTTTGTTGCTATCTTTACCCTGGCAGTAAGCATTAGACATGCCTCATAAAGCGAACTACTGGATCTGACTTGTGCTGACAGTGATCAAAGGCAGCTAACACTTGTTCCTAAAGTACACACCTGTCAAAAGTGACAAAATCTCCTGGTTATTGCCGGCGTGCGGCACACTGTGACTGGGTGAATGCTAAACTGCTACATAGTAATGTTTATCCTCTTCCAGTCTGTAAACTTTCAAACCCACCTGCTCTACAAAGCGAGCCGGGTCCTATTTTTATCTTCACTCTCCTCTGCACTTGTCATTTTTCGTGTCAAAAGAAAGCAATTTAAAAATTCAGAGACGCTATTAATTCCGCTACCCTACCAGGGCTCACCTTTGAAGCAGGAGAGCAAGGAGTATGGAAACGGAGCCAGAGCAAAACCTGCAAAGCTGCCTTTGGCTGCCAGTCAGCATCGTAATGAGGGGCGCAGCGGCGGGCGGCGCAGAGAGGCGCGTGGGCCCAGGCGGAGCACCGCAGTGCTGCAGGACACAGTCTCTTCCCCGCCAGCGGGGCCTGTGGTCCGAAAATGTGCGTGTTTAATCCGGGGCTCCTGCGCGCTTTGGATGCCCGTCCGGCGGGTAAGAGCGTGGACGAAAGCGCCTCTGAGATGCTCTCCGCCTACCCGTCACCTCGGGCTTGCCCGCCCGGCGAACAGTGCCAAACGTGCCAAGTGCCTACGCCCATCTTTCGACTGAAGCAAATGAATTAGCGTGTGTGTGTGTGTGTGTGTGTGTGTGTGTGTGTGTGTGTGTGTGTGTGTGTATGCGGGGGGGGGAGCCTGTTAGTGCTGTGCTTTTATTTTATTTTATTTTTTTTTCCATATCAGCAACACTACCTGCGGGAACGGAAGGCAAGTGATTGAAGGTGAAAGAGATTTCACTGTGAAATGTAGCCAGGAGCTTCGGCACTCGAGGAAAATGGCCCACTTCCTTTGCAGGGATATTGGGGAAGAGAGATTCACATGCGCCTGGTTTGATTGGACAAGACATCTATCAGTCCTTACCTCCGAATGGGTGTTACCCTTCAGAAGTTACCTGGCTGTGCTGGGATAACATACAGTGAGGTTGGCGTGATCAGCTGCCGTACAGCAGCCCGTAGCGCTGCCGGTCCAGACCAAACAAACAGAAGATGTATCCTGTCAGGCTCATCATTTGCCATTCCTTTTCATGCCTCTGAAGGCGCCTGTACCTGTCAGGTATCAAAGACTTGGGCTTTTGGTGGCTGACTTCTCTCACTCTTTATAAGTAGCCTTGATCTTGAACTTCTGAGGGAGGATGGTTGCCCTAACTCCATTTGGGAGGCCAGTCTCTACACTTGCGTCCACTGCCTTTTGTGAAGTGAGGAGAAGATGCTGAAGGAGAAAGTTTAAGTCTTGCTGAGTGGGGAAGCAACTGTGTCCTTGTGAAACTGCATGTGGTGTTTGTATTCCTTCTGCCAAACTATCCAGACAATGAACATGTTACAGATTCCTCAACACATCTGAGTATTTTTTCCGGTTTCCTCATTTTCAGCCGTTACCACGTTTTTATTATTACCCCTTCGTAAAATCATCGCTTGCGTCCATGTAAGCCACCGTCTTTGAACCCAGGCTAAACTAAAAGCCTCGCCCAGGTAGTTGGTGGTGGCTATGGTTGCGGTGGGACAAGGACAACAGGCTGAGACCCCGCCATGGATTCCATGCACTTAACCTGTGAGGAAGCCTTGGGAAGTCCACTGTAGCCCCGGTGCCAGTGCAGCTGAGGAAAGCTGGGACCGCAGATCTCTTGGTCACGGGTCGGCTGCGTCCAGAAGGCAGAGAGAGAGGAAACGTGTGAGCGCTGGAGAGCGGAGGGGGAAAGCAGGGTCCGGTAAGGTGGGCTAAATCAGCCCAAAGCACAAGGCCAGGAGAACAAAAACATCCCGGACCGCCTGAGCAGCGCAGCTGGCTATGCCCCCACCCCCACCCCCTGTCCCCCACTCCAACCCACCCCACTGCGGGGCTGTCAGGAGGAGGGTAATGTCTGAGGCCCAGATGAGGCTTACAGCTGTCAGTCAGTGCATCCCACCTCACAGCGTCAGGTGTCATTAAAGCTCTGATGCAACGGGGCCCGAGACACGGGAGCTGCTATTAAACCAGTTGGTCCACACAGAACATAAGGTCACGTACAAATCAAGGATGTCACTCCCCTTCCCTATCATTAGTCTTCCTTCGCAATTCAGAATAAAATATCCCCAAATAAGCAAACTGCTGTGGGTGACCGCTACACATTTCCTTACAGCGTAATACACGTTGTTATTGTGACCCGGTGTACAGTTTATGGAAGAGGTTACAGAGGAGTGAATCCAGTTTGATGATAAATATATATACTGTGCATACCCACATATGTCCACACACACACTATATATATATATATATATATATATGTGTATATATATACACACACACACACACACACACACACACATTACTTTTGAGAAAAACCTGTAAAGAATCTTAGAGAGGAAAATTAATAGACAAAAAACGTAAATGAGATATTATTAGACATTATTATCGAATCAAACGTATAAATATCTAATTAATGTACCTAAATTATAAGTGAGTACAATAAATTAATAAGGAACTAAATCAACAATGAGCTATAAGCATTCATGTCGAACAGTATATCTGTGTAAAAGACAATAAAATATATCTGGAAAATGCCTGTTGTGGTTAACTGACTTCATTAATGATACAGGATTGAAAGCGCAGATATTATTTTGCCGATGTTTATTAAAGCCTGGGACGTACTGGAAGCATATGTGAACAATTACATGCTTCGGTCTGGCTTTTCCGTGAAGCCAGACACCCATGTAGCAAAATCCCACATATATGCATTAGTATATTATATTTATATACGTGTATATACCGTATAGCTATTTTGTTTACGCAATCATTGCATCAGCTTCAATGACTGATGTGATTCAAAGACATGGCAGGATCTAGTGGGTTTGAATGACAGAAATACATAATGGAAATGACTGCGAAACAAAAGTATTTTCTTTTCGTTCGGCAAAACCGTGACGTTTCTTTTTTTTACATTTCATTTGTTGCTTAAAGCCTCCAGCATAAATTAAGTATACGGTGGCACTAACGCATGGGGCATAGGATAAAATTTTTATCGCACATATTTTTCATCTTGCTTGCAGCATCGGGGATGTTATCCTGTTTGGACAAGCACGTGGTATAACGTGAAATAAAGACTTTCTTCTGTAGTCCGTATTAGCTTTATTAACACTTTGTTAACATTTGCGGTGTTGGATCCTGCAGGAGAGCCGTGAGCAGAATTAAACGGTCATTCTGCATCAATTGCCACTAACAACGGAATAAATGAATGTATAAACATATCATATATTACATTTTCAAAGCCCTTATTTTAAAGCTGGTATATACCGATCCTACAAATTAACAAAAAAAAAAAATATTAACCTGACTAACTTCAACAGTGCTATGCTTATGTTTCCATTTCAGACAGTGAATGTTTATACGTTTCATCTGAATGCAGCCACACGACCGTTTAATAGCTACACAATGGAGGCAGTGTGAGAAATGAGCAGAAAGGAACCCAGCCAGGTCCTGACAAACCCAAATAATGAAGCCGCCCCCGCCTCCATCGAACTCCTCCATCCAGGTCCAGCAGCCGGGCCGCAAGGTTCCTGCTGCTCTCGCTAAACTTGGCTGTCAGGTAAACATTCACACAGGCCCTCGCAGAGCTCACTTTTCCGAGGTAAACTGCAGATGTACGGATGGGGAAGGAAGCGCGGCGGAGAGACAGAACGCGACGTAGCGGAATACTTAATCGATTCTGTAATTGTCAGCTGAAGCTCTACATCATCTGGACGTCTTCCATGTTACGGCGCATTTACGTTACACATTTCGGTTCCTCATTACGTGGATGCGCAGTGATGTCAGTGCAGTACCAGCTGTGGAAAACAGGCCACAAAAACAGCAAAAAACAACAATTATAATAGTAAATCGGGACCCCCAGCCAGAGAAACCTGACCTCCGGGTTTTGAAGATGCTGAAGCAAAGTGCTCCGGTTGGATTAGCGTTTTAATGACAGCGGCGGACAATGGCCGAGCCCGAATGCTTTCGATACGGTTTCGGCAGCGTGTCCGAGGGGCCCCCCCCCAAGAGCCGCCGTGGGGAGGCCTCTTCTGAAGGGTCAAGCCGGGGTGCAGTTGATGCCCGAGGCGGGGTGCTGAGGGTTGGACCCCCCCCAGACGGCACGCGCCATTGAAAGGGCCACAGCGGCGTGCCAGAGCGAAGCAGATCCCAGGAAGGACTCAATTAAGGAGCAGGAGATAATTTAGCACAAGGGGAGCATGAGATGCCACCTGATTCCAGCTGGGGACTCGAAGCTGCGCTCAAGACGTCCACTTAGCGTGACCGTTGGACCGGTCAATCACTTAACCTAAGAGGAGTCCTTCATGTGGTCTTCAAAAATGCAGCGGGGGAATAGCGAAAAACAAACTAGCTCTTTAGAATGTTTTTCCCTTCGACTATCGATAACAACTAATTTCTTTTAATGAAATTAAATCAGTACATCACAACCCAAACATAGCACATGCCCGTGACAACGAATGTACAAAATCTGCACAAAAAGTTTTAGATTGTATATAAATGTATACACATTATATTACATTATATTAAATTAAATAAAACAAACGTATTTTATAAAACATTAATTGTACGCTGTATAAAACTCATCAGAAAATGAATATTTGGCCTTTACACTGAAGAGCAAAACGCATGAATTGTTTCCCAGAAATATATACGATTAGTTTTTAGGTCTTTTTGAGAGTCCATAAAAAGTCACATAGTCTTTAACCTTTTATCTTGGTATTATTGTTATTATCTAATAAAAATGCATGTTATAATACAAATACAATTCTTATTTTTTTTCGCATTCAGAGGATATTGCTTAATGGTACAAAAAATGGAAAGCGGTGATTTCTGAATTGCGAGTGATATTAATGATGTAATTCAGATCACGCTGACAATTTTCTTTTCTAATTTTCTTTTACTTGCTGTTTCGGTCCGGTCCCCCCCGCTTCAGGCCCGGCTTCGCGAGCTTCCCTGTGGGCGGCTGCGGGTTCTGCGAGGGCTGAAGGGGTTTCTTAAGTAATTACATATATGTTGTTGCTGTTGTGAGTGTAAAAATCAAAAGTTGCCCTGAAAAAGGCCATTTTTATTCACAGTAGCTCATCAAATGAGACTTGGGGTGCAGATGGTTGAAATGTGAGCCATCCTGCATTGCCTACACCTGGTGTACATAACACCCTGGAGTCAATGAAATCCACAAACGATCATTTTCATCCGTCGACAATGGGAAACGCAGCTCAGATTAGAACCACGCGCGCAACGCAAAAACGCACGCTGTCCTTTAAACGGCTCCTTCGGAAAAAAAACCAAAAAAAAAAAACGCCCGGTATTTGCGGCAATTTGATCGGCTCACGACGCTCCTTTCAAATAAACATTTTTGTTCCCTTATTTTGCGGAGCTCTGCAACACGGAGACATCAGCATGCATTGTGGGCGTCGGCGTGAAGCTCTCGCCGCGGCAGAGGGGCTGCTCAAACCCCCCCCGCCGATCCAGCGCCCGGCCGCGGCCCGCCTTCATTATGCAGCCATGTTGTTTGAAACCTTGCATAATTTACATTAGCATGCCTAAGATCTCAGGTGACTGTGCCTTTGAGGCCAGTGTGGCGTCCCCAGCGGAGCCACATTTGAAATTCCTCCCAGTATCTGGCCCTTTCTCTGAGCGCTAATTGTGGCTCGGCCCGCTCGGGCCCGGGCTCGAATGTGCACCTGTTTCCCGCTCGGAACAGCTGCTAATTAGGTCTAAAATGGTGCCGTGTCTGGACGGCGCGGATGGCGGACGCTTCCCGGCAAACTATTGATCTGACTGCCACGCCATGCATAAAGTGAGCAATATCTCGCCAGCATTTGTGTACAGACTGTTTGATTAATGGCGGCGGCGGGGGGGGGTGTAAAAAAACAAAAAAAAAACTGAACGCAACAATAATTTTGAACAGAAAGGGATCTTGTGTTTTTGTGGGCTGAACCTTCGGCGATTGTGGCCTAATGCTCGTGGTGAAAATTTTCAAGCCGAAAGGGGAAAGCTTGGGTAAATAATGAAAGACGGTGAGAAAAGATACAGATATTTCGGATTTTTTTTTTTTTTTTTAAGCTGGCCGGTTTGGAAAAATGAGATTAAATATGCAGTCCGTCCTTGAATGGCAGGAGGTGCGGAGCCGGAGGAAAATCCACTGCAAACACTGTTAAACAAACTGTAACTGGATGTTAAAATATTGAAAATAGTATGCAAGCACACATATAGTTGGTATAATATTTTTTAATAGCACTTATAGCAATATAATAAAAGCAAACATAATGGTTCTAACAATAGGCACACATTTCTTAAAATAATTTATCGCATTGCACGTTTAGAAATTATTACATGCAGTGATGATCACTATTATATTAAAAGGAAGAAACTGTACAGAGCAAAACAATGTCTGAAGGCGTAGGAAAGACTGAAATGTGTGGTCTGAGGGCAACTAGTTTTATTTTTAATTAAAACTGTTCGATTGAATTTTTAGTCTTTCGGTATAATAAAAAGCCACCATATTACAATTATAAATTATTTGCACAGCTTGCCTGCTCCTGCTCCGCATTATTAAGCAAATCAATAAGTGACAGCTTTGCGCCATACTGTCCCATCCTACGGGTGACTAACTGCTCAGCCTCACGGCGCCGAGGGGAAGATGCACGCGGTCAGAGTTCAATCCGCCGTCTTTTCTTTTTTCTGCCTTCGCACTCAGGACCGGCTTCATTCAAAAGGCTGCACAAAGACCTTTGGTGCAACATATTAATATTGGCATTTTACTTTCCACCCCCCCCCCCTCCCCCATATTTCCAAATTTTTCAGTTATGGGGGAACATAACGGCGACGCTGTCCTAATTCCGCATCCCTTCGCCTGGGCAGGAGGAGGAGGAGGAGGAGGAGGAGGAGGGAGGGAGAAGCGTGACGAACCCTCTGCGGACATTCGATTTCACAATACAGTGAAAGTGCATCCACTTTGCTGTGAGACTTTTAAATGAAAGACTATTTAGGAAAAAGCAGTACAAGGCACGGTGTGTTTTAAAACTCATTTGGCAAACTGATTCTGTCAGTAGAACTTACTTTCATTGGGCTCGCCACAGAAGCTTTCCTCCACAACTTCACCATTGCTTGTTCTGCTAATACATGGGGGAGACTGCCAAGCCCTATCCATTCTCTAAATAGCTTTACAGATTAAATTTTTAACTCTGCTCTCTTCTTCCAGACTTGTGTTACTGACAAAGAGCTGCATTGACGTGTCAGCTTCCATCTTTTCCACCGGAGAGAAGATGTCTCCGCGCCCCGGCTTCTCAAAGAGGCTGCAAGCCTTTTCCCCACCCCCTCGTCTCGTGGAAACACCGGAACGGGCTCCTACTATCAACGCGTTTTTTGTAGCTCATTCATTTAGTTCTGTTCTCCTCAACGCAAGCGTTTGAATGCCTGAAACACACATATCTCCCAGCAATCATCTCTACTGGCTGCCATCAGAATTGCACATGCTTTCTGAAATGGAGGCTTTTGGGGATTCAGTAATACTTATTCCCATTTTGCATTTGATCTGTCTGGCGTGTTTTGTTTATGTCAAAATACATATTTTAACATTTTTGAGCAGATTCAGTCATTAAAATCTATATTTAGTGTAAGAAGTGTGTTGTCGGTGTTTTTCGAAATGTGGACATCGACCTACTTTAGAAGTCCCTTTGGTTCTTTTGCATGTATAACATTTAAACCGGCTGAGCAAATTGTTTTGGAAGCGCTTCTGAGCATCTGCTGTTATTTTCATTAATGATCTTCGGCGGAAGGAAAAAAACACTTCCAGTGTCACCGCTTGTAAGCGGCGATGTTTTCGCGACCGTCGTTGCTCATTTTAGATGACGGACTAAGTTTCGACCTGGTTCGAGGAGCTCATCTGCTGCAGACAGACCCTTGCGGTCATCGTGAGGTCAGGGATGCCATCTGCAGACGTGGCCATTAATATTCAACCTTTACTTGCACCAGCTCAGCGTGGAGTGGGTGTAAATCCATTGGATGCGAAGCAGGAGGGGTGTGTGGGCTGCACAGTGAAGCCCCTCCGGTCGTTGGCTGGTGGCTTGAGGACCTGCCTCCTGCCCTTAGCGTTCCTGGGAGGAGCGTCGGTGGGTAGAAATCTCAATGCTCAGCCACTGTTAAACACCCGGCCGGTGAACGAGTAGCTCAGGTTGACTGTCCGTGTGGTGAGAGAGGAACGTCCATTGTCCTCAGATGCTCCCCAGACAGCATCATTTTGACACACGGATTTATAGTGTGTTTTTCCTCCCATACTTCCTGTAAACATGTCCTCACCCGCCAGTCACGAATTCCCATGACCTCTGTTCACAGCCACCGCCGTCACCAAGGTTGAAAATATGCTGAAGGTTTGCAATAAGTCACCGTGCGAGACACCATCACTTATCTTTTTGTTTTCCGAGTTTTTTTAAAAAATTTTTTATCCTCCAACATTTCACGCCTTAGGTGAAAAATATTCATACGATATTTTCCACCCCAGGAGAACATTATAGATTTGAAGATGAAAAAGTATGTTTAATAAATTAATTTATTCATCATTTTCGATCATATTGATGAAAACACACAGGACATTTTTGCCCACAGTATAACCACAAAGGGACCGATTCCATCAATATTAACACAAGTACAACAAAACAAATACGCCGCAAACAGAATTTTTTTTTTTTTTTAAATTAGGAACACAAAGGCTTTTCCAAGTTCTAAATTGCAAATTCAGCATGTGAGTGTAGTCATGCCAGTTTATTATTTCATGAAAAGTTGAGATCTTATAAAAGTCAGCATGGCAGTTTTCACAGTAGTAGGGCCAAAGTTGCTATGTTATAAGTACAATTACATTTAATTTAAAGAATTACGTAGGTTTGTGTGGATTGTGTTGTCGATCAGTGCGAGAAATGAAGCGGGTGGTCTCAGGTTTACTACTAGTGCCGACTCTGAAAGTCCTTAGCAACTTTGCCGGCCCAAAACACCTCATTTCATTTTGTCTCATAACGTAAGAATACGCCGTAAACGAACAGCTACGGCATTCATCGCTCCCATGACGTTACGACAAACTTCACTCCCGTCAGATGCTGCAACCTGAACTTCATGTCGTACAGAAGTGCATGTCCCCCTTTTTCCTGCCATGACACAGCAAACGTAACCGCTGATGCTTTATTACGGAATATGCTGATCTTTTCTTTAAAACTTTCTTTAAACAGGTAAATTTTAAAACGTTTGGTCAATATTCCGGGTTACATAATGCTTACAGCTCATGTCGCCCGCTTGAAGGTTCGAATACCACTCCTGCTGTAATACCCTTGATCAAAGTACGTAAGCTGACTTGGCCGGTAAAAAATCGCCCATCTGCAGGCATGGTTAAATGACCGAAAGTAGCTTAACAATGTAAGCGACGCTGAGGAAAAAAAGTGTCAGCTAAATAAATTTTTAAAATTTTGCTCGCTTATTCATGTTTAATTGTGCTCTAAATTTGCTATATATCATGATGCAATGCATAATTCTCAAAGTACAGTACTTACAGAATAATATGCCATTTAAGGATGCGAGTGCAAGATTTTCAAAGGCATCGCAGGTAAAATGACGTAAGGCGCCACATTTCTAATGTTTTGTAACACTTCCGATGTATAATAAACTAAAGCAGTTGTGTTAATGGGTTTAAAATAAGTGCCAAAGCATTTAGCTTGAAACCATTTTCTGGTCTCTTGGGATGTTGTAGAAATGGGGCCCCTCCTAATAACCGTAAAATACTGGACTAAAAATGGCCGTGGTTGTTGAAATAAATTTAGCGCGGGCACTTCGTGCTCCACAACGTGGAACTGACAAATCGCTCCATTTGCCCTGTTCTCAGTGTTGGCGCCCGGCTTTACTGTCCTGGCCTGGCCGTTTTACTGCTTGGGAAATATTAGTTGCGCTTCATTTGTCCGCTCAGTATGGGTTCAATTTTCCACGTCCGTGCCTTGACACAGACCCAAGGACCAGAAAACGGTCGCCTTCCATAAGCCGTACGTCTCCTTTTTATAGCGCTTGAATATATGGCGACGTCTTTGAAGGCAGCCCTCTGCTGCGATGTCGCTGCCTGAATGTTCTCACCCTACCTGAATGAAAGCAAAGAGAAAGCTAAACCTTTGCGCCATTATTGGTGCAATGGTCCAATATGTTCTTTGCATTCCTGGCTGCTGGTTGTCACTCGCCAGCTGTCTGTGTCTTTCAAAGGCGCTTGTTGTGTCCAGCTCCGGTGTGTTGAAAAGTGGTTCTGAATTTATAACTTTGAGCATACAGCGGAGGCTGAGTTATTGCAGGTTAGAAGAAACGGGTAACTGCGAGGAACTGACTAGAACCCGAACAGCGAAATCGCTCCCTCTTTTTTTTTGGGTTTTTTTTTTGCGGGCCAAGAGCAAACTGCCGCTGTCTTCAGCATCCATCACGGCCATCCTTTATATGCATCAACTTCAAGTTCAGGCAATTTAAATGTGAAAAGAACTGCCACTGTGCCAGTCAAGCATCAGGCTACATTAATAACCCTTTGGCGAAAGCCCACTGTTTGTGTGTTTCCTGGATATATTAAGAAATGCAGACTTCCTCCATCTGAAATCATCCATTTGCATTTAAAAGCTGCATTATCATTTACTGTTTCAGGGCGAAAGAATGGAAGAATTACCCAGGAGAGAGGGGTGAGGAGTGATTCCTCTGAACCTGGAAACGTTCCTCCATGACTTTTAATAACATCAATTTGTGGGAAAAAAAATAATAAAATCTGTTTCTTTTTTTTTTTTGTGCGGAGAAGAAGGTTAAGGGGCACGAAGAGATCGCATATCATCAGCTAATCCGTCCAAGGCGGAAAAAAAAAAAATCACGCGATAAACTTTTGCTTTCAACCTGCGCATCTTTATGAAAGTTTAACGTCGGTGCATCGAGAATGCAGTGGGACTGGAAATGGATTTGTTTTAAAAAAATTTTTTAAAAAAAGGACGTTTAATTGGCAGCTGTGGAAGAAGTTTGGAAGTGTTTGTTTTTTAAAACTTGCCGCCGCAGCTAACAACTTCGGTTATGCCGCACGAAGGCCTGTCGTTCGCTCGGATGGCCCGTGTTTATTGTCTAATTCATTACCATACGGCTGTTTAAGAGGATGTCTTATTGTGTGCGTCGAGAGCACGGGGGGTCGCACATACTGATTCTTCTTAGCACAAAACACATGACTGTGAGGCATAAAAACTTAATATGGAGAGCGCTAATGCTCCTACAGTACAGATGGAAGGAATCGGGGGGGGGGGGACCTTTGTCAGTGGCTGGAGGCAAAGGAAATAAAATTAGTACGTGATGCTATCGCTAACAGAGGTATCGAGAAGTGTCTATATCCTCCACCCGCTCCCCCCGCCCCGTGGATTCCGACGCGCGGTTCCTCACCTGTCATTTTTAGCCCTAACGCCGCCCGGTCATTTGCGGTCGAATGCTAAGAAAAAGGCCGACAAGCCGAGGCCCACGTCGCTCACTCCCGGTGACGCTGTCACTCCAAGTCCACCCCCCACCCAGCCTTGCGGCACGCTCACACACACACAAAAAAAACTTTCCCTTCTGCAAAGTTGTCACATCCGATCTGCGGCTGCTTTCGGCGGGGAAGGAGAATCCGAGGGGGTCACCAGATCAGCCTGCGCCTCAGGGCTCCTCGCCTGCAGTACAAAAGACTCGACTCAACTCGTGTTAGTCGCCGCGCTGGCCTATCAGTGGTGACGGACCGCCAATTCGGTCCATGGGCTGCCCGTGATAGCTGCCTTGAAATGCTAAGTGCTTAATTAGAGACCTTTCATATCGCTTATGGAGGCTCCGTCTCCCATAGCCCTGGGCACTGTACTTTACCCACAGCTCCCTGGAGTCTCTGGCAACTTTATTGTGGTGACAAGTCAAAAAGAAACAAGTGGTTTTTAATCTTCTGCTAGCCTCCACACCTCCACGTGTATATTTACATGAACGCGCTGACGATAACCGGCGGTCGGAGGTGGCCGGGAGGAAACGGCTGATAAAGCGGTACGGGGGGCTCGGGAACCCTGAGCTGCGACGGGGGGTCTGCGTCGCGAATGTTTTCCAAGGTGGCGGTAACGCGTGCGGAGGGAAGGGGCTCGGCCGCGGGACCGCCGCTCGTGTTTGACGTTTGGAAGGTGGGGCGGTGGTGCATCTCCTTTGGGGGTTTTGGGTTTCGGTCATTCGGGGAGGCCTTCGAATGGCAGCCTCGGTGTCGCGTTCCAGGGTTGCGGTCGAAGCGTCGCTTGTTGGTTCTCCGCTAGCTGCAGCGGCGCACATGCAAACTTTTTCGCTGCCGTTGTTTGTTAGAACGCAGCCTTTAACTTCGATGGGGAATTTGCGGATGAATGCCGATGACGCGCCTCAGCTTCCCCTTTGTCGCCTGCATTTTAGCCGTGCGTTGTTTTATGTTTCATGATGTGTTTGTAAGTACACTGATACTACTGAAGAGCGAAAAATAAAAATTATGTTCTGGGTTATTAGAGATTGATCTACAAATATGCTCATAAATGAGTAAGCCGCATTTTTTCCCTGTGAAGCCACCATGCAAATCCGGCGGTTATCGTTTTCGACAGGAAACCAAAATATTTATAAGGAGCGCTTTATGTCGGCGCTCCGTGCCAGAGAAGGCACTTGCGCGGAGGCCCGGTCCTTGGCTTTGGAATTAGCAGGCAGTAAAGTCGTGCACCGGTGCAGATTCTCGGGGCTGCGTTTTGCGCAGCCGACCGCTTCATGTCGCTCGGAAGCTGCGCCCGCACAACGTTTGCGGTTCCCGTTGAAGGCACGAGGCATTTCCTCTGTGCTGGAAAAACGCTCGCTCAAATACATTCTCATTGTGCTGCTGCGTGTTTCGGCGGTCCACGTGAGACGAAAGGAAAAACACGGAGTGCAAAAAATCATTTTTGAACCGATGGGCTTGTCCGTATGCAGCCGATTTCAAACTGGCCGAATCGTAGTTTGTCGCTTATTTCCTCTGTTGGGGTTAATGATGCGCCGAACACAAAGATGTGCAAGTATTGTTTATCTTTTATTAATTCTGGTATCTGGGAAATGGATGCACTTAAATGTGGCCCGGTCCCCGGGGCCCGGCCCTGGGATTGTTCCGGCAGCTCCGCGTGAGCTTAAAGTGGTAGGTGCGGTAATGCCGTTCGCTGAGTGCTCGCAGGGCTGAATGACATCCCCGGCTCCCCGGCTCCCATTACGGGGCCGAGGCCGGAGCCGGAGCCTCCGCGTGCTGGAGAGTGACAGCTTCGCCTGGGACTAATGCAGCTCGACGTAATTGAATGTGGCCTCGAGCGAAGCAGCTGCCTCCAGCCACTCCTGATTGTAGCTGTCACCAAGTGGAAGTTGCAGCGATGAAGCGCATTCCAGCGGGGGCGAGAACGGCACCCGCCGCAGTAACGGCCACCGACGCTGACACTCGGGTGGGGGTGGCGGGCAGCGAAGCGGCCAGCGGAGGGAAGGGAGGGCGAAGCGTGTAATGTGCGCGTGCGCGGGCGTGCGTGTGGATGGGCTTCGCGATGCAATGTGCTGCACTCCTCCATTCTATCTAGTCCGTGTTTCCCGGGCCCTGTCGTGCAGCACACGCACCTTCAGATGGCCGGAGATGGCGCGTCTTTCTTCGGCAAGGCCAGACACGTTGGGGAGGGAGGGGGAATCCCGAAAGACCGGCAAACCGGAGGCCAGTCGAGGGCGTCGACCCACCCGAGCGGGCTCCTCGCTCGACTTACCGCAAAGTCCCTGAGCCCGCTCCTGCCAAATGCGATATTTACATCCCTCTGGTTCAGCAACAGGTTCTCGCACGGGAGGCCTCCGCGGGACTTTTGCCGATAGATAATATTTACATGCAGACCCGCTAATGTAAGCAGGAAAGGAAACACAGTTTTGTGGCCATACGTACCTCTGAATAAGACTGTGGTGTGAATTTGGTGCGACAGCACACGATGAGTTCAAATGCAGCCATAATGCTCGCACGTACAGGTGACGCATATACGTCTGAAGGGCAGCCAGGAGATTTGGTGATGAAGTACAGTATATGTTTAAAAAAATCGCCTTTGATATGGTAGTCCTGGTGTGCGACAACACAGCACGTAAATACGTCACGGAAGGAAGTAATTTTTGTGCAAAGCTGTCAGCCAGCTGCTTTACCGAATGGCAATACAGGCAGCCTCATAGTGGCTGGATGCTCTTTAAAGATGCTGTGGGGAGACAGAGATGAGTCCACGGCACAGCCGAAAACTATTCAACTAATCACAACACATAGGCAACTTTGTCCTTAAGTCTTAGGAACGCAGTTCGGGTGCGAATCTCGAAATAAACACTGTTAAACCTCGACGACCGTGTCAGGCCTCCTCCTCTGGGGAGCCGTTTAAGACAGGCGCACCGTAAGCAGAAGTGGAAGTTTGTGTGCACAAAAACACACGGAAGTTAACTTCTTGCTTAAGTGGCGTCCGTCTTTGGCTCGGCGTGCTCATTACAGCAAAAACGCTCCAGTCTTGAACATCCGCCCATCAAAGAGCAAAGTGAACCTGAATAAACCCGGCGACCAGGATGCGGGCAAAGCACACGTCACCTCGGCTCCCCGTTTGCGATAAGCGCCCCGAGAACTTTAAAAGTGTGTCTTCTGGCGTGGACTTAGTGAGCAACAGCACACGCTGCAGTGGAATGGTGATGTTCCACCTTTTTTTTTGCGGGAATAAAAGGGAATAAAATACGTGAGTTTCTGGGTAATCCGTTCAATGCGTCTTGACCTGGAGAGACACGTTCACACTAAACCTGCCATTAAACAACAACCGTTTGAATTTGCTGCTGAAGCTTAACTCTTTTTCACGTAATTGTCTGAAACCGATAAACAACAAAAACAGTTTTGTTCGCAGATTTATTCGCCCATATGTTCGCTTTTTTTGTGGTTTGTTTCAGAAAAGCTCACACCTCCACCCATTTCGACAGCCTTCTCCTGTTTTTGAGGACATAATTATAACAGAAATAACCAGCAGTCCTAAGAAAGAATTTTACGAGGTGCAGAAAGATAGATTTAGGGAATTTTTGGGTGCGAATCTGTCGATGTCACTTAAAATGAAAAGGCCAATGCAGGGGAGCAAAAGCCATCGTACTGCATTACCTGCGCTCCCTCTAGTGGACAGTTGAGCTCACAGCCCGCAGCGTGCAATCGCAAAGAAGCATTTAAATCTCAGTTTTGAAATATGTTTGCTCCCTCAAGTCGCTGTTTGTTTAGTTAGTTAGTGCAAGTCAGGCACATATATTTCTGCCAGCAATTATCCAGGATGTGGAGTTTGGTCTTTTGGGGTCCAAATGTTATATAAGTGAGCGGGCTGGGGAGGGAGAGGGGGGGAAAAAAAAAAAAAAAACAATGTGTGTACATGAAATGTAATTCAGTGGAGGGAAGAAAGGACCGAGGAAGGATTTAATCTCAGGATGATGGCTGAGAGAGCCTTCCCCTCTGAAGAGTTTCAGCAATTTAGATGCTTTTTCTGCAGGGATCCCTGTCAAGTTCCCTTTCTGCATTTAATGCACCTCCCCTGTGATGCCCTCAGGGCGCTTTCACTTGACAATTAATGGAAGGCATCTCCAGGGAATGGGATGTTTCTTGCTTTTTTTGACAATAAATTCCCCCCTTCTCCCTGAAATGTAAAATATGCTATTTTGACACCAGGTTTATTGTCGCAGGCCCGGGTTCGCGAGGCGGTGTTCTGAAAACGTGTGTCTTCCTCTTTGTATGCGTTTAAGCTCTGCCGAGTTCAGACCAGCGAACCCAAGCGGTACCATTAGGGTGTCGACAGTGCATAGCCTGGCCTGTCGTGTGTGTGGGGGGAGGGGGTGACAACAGGCAGCCAGGTGACAGTTCCAAAAAAAAAAAAAAATGTTTAAAGAAAAAAGGGCACCGAAGGAGATGAGCCGGTCGATTCCAATGAACCTCCGAGAGGCCTGCCGAAAACGTGCGGGGGAAATTAGGCGTTTTAAAAGTACGGCGAAGACAAACGCCGCGGTCGCTGTGATGTGGTTGCCGCAGACGCGGTGATTTATTAGTACAACCGGAGTAAGTTTCCTCAAAGGCGCCAACAAAAGAGACCCCACCCTATGACACACACAAAGGAACAAAGGTGCGAAGCACCCACACAGAGAAAGATGACTGTGCCCCCCTACCATCATCAGCCTACTTCTTTGTATTATTATATCATCCTTTTTGATTTGCCGCACTTTGAAAAGGTGCCTCGGTCCCCATTCTGGATTCCCAGCACCTTTCATTCCCTTCCCCAGTAGATGAGAGAAATCAACTCCTCAACTCCTCAATATACAATGAGGATCAAACAGGTCTTTTGATATGATTAACGCACGCGCAACTTCCACGCGTCAGACGGCCCCGATGAATCGAGCACAACAGCAAGCGCCTTGCGCTGTTCGGCCCGGTTTGTGCTCCGCGCCGGCGGAGGGTCGTCTCGCAGCCTCAGAAGCTGCAAGGTGCTTTTCGCTTTATGTGCATCTGTGTTTTTTAGTCAATGAACACAGGGAGTGAAAACGATCGGCGGCGGAGCTGACTTTCTGTGGAGGTCTCGCGGAAAGGCCGACAGTAGCACGCAGGAGCTCAAAGGAAATGGGCATTTGTCTCATATAAACTTGGTTTAATTACTCCTTGTTCTTCTTCCTGCTGCTGTTATGGTTCTTACTGCCACCGCTACTGGTACCGATACTACTGCTGACAGCTATTATTATTATTATTATTATTATTATTATTATTATTATTATTATTATTGTTGTTGTTGTTGCTGTTGCTGTTGCTGTTGCTGTTGTTTGAGTGATGGAAGTTGAGCGCACAGCATCCTGGGTAGCGGGCTCCTTTTGCACGGGGGTGTGAGCTGGGTGAAGTGCTTGTGGAACCAGTTCACCTGGGCCCACTCTCCCTCATTAGTGCGGCCATGCATATTAATATCTGGGCTGAGAAGAGACACAGTCCACAGGCACAGCAGGCTCCTGAATTTGGCTGCAGGGCTTTATGGAAAATTACTTGCATTACTAATTGTGATCGCTGCTGTTTTGCCGGGCCCCTGGAGTCCATCGCCATATCGGACCCCTTTACCGTTACGTTGCTTGACGCGTCACTTGATCATGAAGGAGATATTTGGGGGGAGAAATGAAAAACAAGCACGGTCTGGGATGAGCCTTGGCCACACGCCATAACCTGTTGTTCCTGAAGCCGAAGCCCGAGCTGAACGCCATGTTGCCGAGTGCCAGGATGGCAAAGATAAAGCTCTGGCAGTCCTGGTCGGGACCATTTGATGGTCGGTGTATTAGCGAATGAAGTACCTTATACTGAAGGAATTAGCAGGTGGCAGCAGAGATAATGAAGCTCTTCACCGCTCCAAACAGCAGTACAACATAGCGCTCTCACCTGTGCCGCTTCACGGTGTGAATAGGGATCTTTTCCCCCTTAATAGCACATTAATACAAAGATAACAACATATTCCATTGCTTCATTTAACTTATACACAACCAAACGTGTTTAAAAATTCCTCTGCCTCCAAATGCCTTTCGAGTTTTAGGACCAGCGTTATCGTAGGTCGTATCTTGACTCCAAAACGTGGACACCACAACCTACCTCGTCTGTATTCCTTTCTTTATTGCTGTCTTTCTTTCTATATTAATATTAAATCAATATATATATATTTAATTACTAGATTCATATAAAACTCCCCTCTGTGAGAAACAACCATTAATGGCCTCAAATGTGGAGAAACCTTTTTTTTTTTCCCCGTTTGGTCCTCTGCAGTCTTCAGTATCCGTATCCCACTTGAAAGGCACAGCGCATTTCCCATAGAAGGGCACTTCCACGGCCAGGATTTCTTTGTTTCGCACCCCACAGGCTCACGGCTTCCGCCAGGGCTTAACTCAAGGCCGCAGGAGCGCGGCTCGGAGGGGAAGCGGGAGGAGAAACGCGGGCCTCCAAGAAGCGGTCGCGGATGATCGTTGTCCGCATTGTTTTTTTCATAATGCTCAAGGAAGCGGTAATTTGGATTATTAAAGCAATTACACTCAGCAGCAATAAGCCCAAACACAGCACCCCCCCCCCAACCCAGCACACCCACCACCACCCCCACCCCCAACTGCTGCCCAGCCTCAGCCCATCCCTGCGCAGAATGTTTGTGATGGCTTGAATATTAATACATTTCTAATGAAACCCTTCTCGGCGGTACAGATTCCCACACCACCAGACATTTGCCCATCTGTCTCAGCTTCGTCAGCACCACATGCTAAGATGCTGCGCTACATTAACAATAAGGCAGCGGCTACTGCGGTCGCCTTGTTATTTAAAATCTATACCCCTAATCACAAAGGGAGGGAGCACACAGGCTGAGGGTCAGATTATTTTGAAGACCCGCAGCCTGGAAGTTTCAAAGCAGCCACATCTCGCCATATTTGACTCTGAAGGACACGCTTTGCTTTTGTTATTCCTTTCTGTAGCTTCATATTTATATTATTCACACTACTGTATCCCTGAAGTGTGGATAAAATCAATACGATCAAGGTCAATTGTGGGTTGTAACTTGAAAATAGTTGCTCTTCAGTTCCCATGCCAGATTCCGGGCCTCACCAAGGTTTTGTTTTTGATGCTGTATTGGGTTCAGGCTCGCTCATAATGCAGGGGAGCCCTTGGTTGTGGATGTCTTGTGCGCGAGTGCGCCCGCGCGCGTGTTTGTGTGCGAATTTCCGATGCCGCCCACAGTTCCACTGAATTATTTTGTGTGTCGAAAAATCATCCGGCTGCCATTGACGGATGCTGAGAATGCGTGGAGACTGTGACTGGGTGAGGCCGGAGCGCTGCTGGCGTAGCCTCACAGTTAGATGTGAAACCATCGACAGATGTGTGTTAGAAACAAAGCGCCTGACATACACGGTGCCGCTTTTTAAAGCAGTGCTCAAGAAGGAGAGAAAGGTTTTTGTATGGTGACAGACTGAAGGCTGATTGAGACCTGTTAACTGAATGGCCTACGTGAACCCCATCCCATTACGCAGTCCCGCGTGAAGAGTGGATCTCGGGCGGCCTCGGCCCATTTCGAACGGACTAATCACCTCCGTCGTGACGCCCACCACCGCAGCCGGACTACTTGGCCGAAGGATGGGAAAAAAGGGAATAAAGGACTCGCCAAGACTTTTCGGCAGTAAACAACTATCTGCACCGTTTTTTTTTTTTTTTTTGAAAATGCGAGTTGACAGACACGAGCTGAGGATAAAAGATGCTGATAGGCGATGAAAGAAAGACATGCTGGATTCAGCGTATCGATTGATTCCACCACCAGCACCACATAAACACTGCTGGTCCGCACATCATATCAATTTGCAGATCTGTGTGCGGGATTTAAGCAGAATATTCCAGTTCTGATCACGCCTTAAACAGCTGACATGTGAGCGGTACCAAATTTCTTACCAACAAAGGAAAGTCGGCGGTTGACTAAGGCCAGCAGCCCAGTGTCTTCTCACATTATTGTCAATTAAACCATTAATGCGGATTAAAATGTTGGTTTTCACCCGCATTTTCACATAAATTATCTGGGGTTTTGAATGGGCTAAATCCTAACTTATTCTGAAGCGTTTGATTCTGCAATTTATGAGCAGATGCAACCACAGAAACCACACGTTCTCTTTTCCAGTCGTGTTTTATTTTTAGTGCCACAAACATTTACATGTATCGATGAGGATATGTTAATATTAGGCCAGCTTTATTCTTTCAAAAAAAAGAAACAAAACAAAAAAAAGGGGTTCCTTCTGATGCCCAAGCTGTTTGCAGAGAGCGATGTTGATGTGGGTTCCCCTCAGCCGCAAGACTGTTGCGTTGCTATGGAAACCACCCCATGTTGCACGGATCTACCTACAATACATTTTCGAGCTCTCTTGTCACCTCGGCAGTTGCATCTTGTGAAAACGTTCCCACTTTTTATGCAGCCTTGATGTGAAGCAGGAGAGCTCGCCCCGGGCCGGTCCTCGTGCGTGAGACGCGACGATGGGAGGCCGTGCTCCCATCTCCAGCTGCAGAGGGAGCCGTCTGCAACTCGCAGATCAGAAGGAGGAGAGGGGAAGGGTCCGACTTTGCGGCAGCCATCGCCGAGCGTGCGCTAAGGGGAATAACCGGGAGAGAAACCCTCAGCAGACTCTGGATCTGCATGGCCCTGACAGGAAGCAACGTTACTGCACAGAGAGCCGTGTACAACACACCTCCACAAACAGGCCCCGTGCATCACTTCAAGTAGAAAATGATATTTACAAATCAGTGCAACACAAGGAAAACGTGCAGAAGATGGTTCTAAGGACTGTCATGGACATTCAAACAATAACAAATGAAACGAAGCCAGTTTCTCAGTCATAATATGCTAACTGTTTTTCATGGCAGCCTATTACAGTACATAATTCTTATTTTTTTCAAATACGTAACATAACAAACACCGACAAAACCGTATATTTTCTTGAGTACAGTAATTTTTTTATTACACTATTTTGAGACTCTTTTTATGATGCACCGGCATCATTTTTCCTTTGTTTTGGAAACGGGCGAACCGATATCAATTTTGCAAGGAACTAAAATAAGGAAACACTTGCTCTAATATCTGAGTCAAAACCGTAAAATGGCAGTTTGGTTAAATCAAGGCCTTAATGAATAACACATGAGAGGAAGGAGACTCGAGGCTGAACAGTCATCTCTCTCCAGTTGTGCGTTGTTAAAATAAAGATTTGAGACGCACCATTCATGAGATGAAATGCCTCCCACTTGGAAATGTGGAGCAGCGAACGCATACAGCAATTTTTTTTGTTAATATTTGATAAATGACCTGATTGAGGCTGAGGCTGAAGCTGCTCGATAAACACCAGAGGAGGGATGATAAAAAAAAAAAAAAAAAAAAAAAAAAAAAAATTACAAAATTTGGAGAAACTCGGAAATCAAAGCGGTAGCGCGCGTCACGATGCAGGTTGCGGGCTACCGTACATTTCGGGCCTTAATTTTGTCCTTGTGCAAATCCGATCATTCTGTTTTTCTGCTGCACATCGCGCAGAACAATAAAGAGTTGCGCTTTTGGCTATGCTCTTGCAAAATAATAGCTGGTAAAAAAAATTATACAGTTCATCTATCAAATCTGAACTCTGAAAGGCTGTATTGTAATGATGCGCCTGGGTTTTGCCCTTTTCCTTTCATCTCCTTCCCCAGAGGCACGGATTTTTCTGCAAGCAAAATGCACTGGTGAGGCTTTCGGGGGTCATGTGATGCAATGTGTTAATGCCAAGGCGCCGTGTGGGCAAGCGCTCCATTCAGCCCGAACGCGCTCTAAACGTGGTGGAATTTGGATGATTGAAAAATACATCCAGAAGGGCGTCCTCTCGACAGTCTGACAGCTCTGCAGCGCTGTGCTGGCAGGGTGGAGGGAACACCTGCCCATCCTCCGCATCGGCTCGCAAACCGCGACGGCGGCGAATCCTTTCGCGGCCTCTTCCGCGCACTTCGGGCTCCGGCAGTTGGCCGCGTCTGAATTCTCCGCGAGAAAAGGCGGGCGGTGGCTGGTAGCGAAGGTGAATCCTGCCCCAGACTTGGCGCACAACGTGCATTTATTTTGAGGTGTAAATGTAGCACAGTGGCTGCTGTCTCTGGGTAGGGGTTGGCTGCCAAACATAAAAGAAGCAGCAGCCGTTGCTGCTGTACTGTACAGATTTCCGGTGACAAAATAGCTGCTAAGTGATATTTTAATGAGGCGCATTGTGTTCCTAAAACACTTAAAGCAAACAGTAGAATCAGTTAAATAATAGCGCCGTTCTGCTAAAAAACACCTAATGCTGTTTTTACATCAGTGAACCTGCCAAGTCCGTGTGTACAGGGCCTGCGTATCTAGAAGATGTAAAAGGAGGCAACAGCAAATCAGAAATAAACCTGCACTTCCCGCACAGCTTTATTAAATAATTTCCTGGGAAACAACTTTCCAGCCCAAGTAAATCTCAGCACGGTCACCGTACGGCACATTGTGTTTCACTTCCTCGCACCGATTTACAGGAATTGACAGGAACGCTGCTTGCTCGGCTCCGCTTGTTTTATTTATTCCTTTTCGGCGGGGGTTCGGAAATCCGTGCGTGAGATTTATTTATCGTTAGGTGTTAAATCCGCTTAGAACAAAGCAGGTACTCGGTGGCTACGATGACACAGTTTCCAGGGAAATGACGGGTACAAAACAGGCAGGAACGAGAAAGTCCTGATCATGCGGTTGTCCAAACAGGGAAAAGAAAGAATAAAAAGACACGTCCTGCCTTTAAAGACTGAAGCAGAGTGCAGCAGGCACCATCTTTGCTTTCAAGGTGTCTTGAAGTCCTGACGCCATTGCTGTGACGAGATGGAAATCTTGGTGCTTGATGATCAGATCCATCATGTAATGACACCTTCAGGGCAGCTCAGGGCTCCGGCGTCTGCAAGGCGCATTCGCCATTTGTTCCTTGATTTCACTGCTCATCTTAAAATGCCGGGTGCCGAAAGTGCAAAACCCCCAACAAAATACACGATGGGGGCAGACGCGCACCACAGTAAACCGTGTAAAACTCCAGGTGAAGGGAAGCAGCCCGTGGTCAGTGTGTGACCATTAGCTCACACTTTGATCCAGAAAACCTTCCACTACTTGACCCATTTATACAGCTGGGTTTTTACTGTAGTATTTCAGGGTAAGTACTTTGCTCACGGGCGCTACAGCAGCAGCGCGGGGCTGCGGGTCGAGCTGGGAATCTTCAGAACGTCCTTAACTGTCGCACTACCTGCTACCATCAGCTGCTTCTGTATTTTCCTCCGGAAGAACACAAGCAAAATGTCTTCCTGATTCCGTTACAAAGAAGAGACCTTTGGGTTCATGACTCCCAGTTTAAGGTATTAGCAGTTCAGAGGACTCAGCCCATAAATTATGTACATCGGTATAACAACTTTTCTCCAAATGAAAGAGGATCTTGGGCATCTTTGCAAATGTTCACTGCATGACTTAGCACAAGACTGCTTGAAATAATTCAGAATTAAACTGTCATTGGTTCTGACCCAGAACATCGTGAGATGTTAAAAGTAAAATGGATTTGATTAACGGATGAGGATGTGTAAACACTGCAGCAAAAAGCCACTGCTTTATTTTCGACAAATACTCTGTGCATCATAGTTTTACTGTAAAACAAAGCTGTACAATAAAAGGTCACTGTTATTACCGTCCAGAAATTGTGCAGTGTCTGCTGACTGCGATGGGCTTGAGTTAACCGTACAGCAAGAAACTGCTCTGCTCTTTTTCAAATATTTCTTGGTGGCCCAAAATTATGATGCTCTAATGAATTTCTGCGTTGAAGAAGACTGAAGACTTTCTGGGTCAATATCTGTGTCGCCATTAAATGCAGGTAAAATGTTTCAAAGCGAATGTTCTTTTGTCTTGTCCAAAAACTGGAAGGGCTGCTCAACACCACTCTACATTTAAAAAGAGCCACCTCTGCACTCTACACTGAGAAAGCAGCACTTCTGCGCTCTACACTGAAACAGCAGCAGCCCTGCACTCTACACTGACAACAGCACCAGCTCAGTGCTCTGCACTGAAACAGCACTGGTTCTGCGTTCTACACTGAAACAGTAGCACCTCTTCACTCTGCACTGAAAAGGCACCGCCTCACTGCTCTACACTGAAACAGCACCACCTCAGCGCTCTGCACTGAAACCGCAGCGCTTCTGCGCTCTACACTGAAATGGCACCACCTCAGCACTCTGCACTGAAACAGCAGCACCTCAGTGCTCTGCACTGAAACAGTTGTGCCTCTGTACTCTATACTGAAAGGGCACCGCCTCAGTACCCTACACTGAAACAGCAGCACAATCCTCACTGCTCTACAGTGAAACAGCATCGCCTTAGTGCTCTACGCTGAAACAGCAGCGCTTCTGTGCGCTACACTGATACGGCACCACCTCAGCGCTGTACACTGAAACGGCACCTTCTCAGCCCCTTTACACTAAAACAGCACAACTTTAGCGCTAAACATTTAAACAGAGTCACCTCAGTGCTCTACATTGAAACAGCACCACCTTGGCGCCAATACTGAAACAGCACCACCTCGGCCCTCTGGATTGAAACAGTACCACAGCGGTGCTTCGTGTTAGTTATGTAGAAAAGTTCTACATAGTGCAGTTTCAACAGGGAGAATGAAGCTAAACACAGTAGATTTCACACAAAACTCCACATGCAGCTGTAACCTCAGATATCCTCTGGAGGTATGAACTTGTTCTCAGAACCACATTCAGCAAGAGAGGAAAATAAAGCTTGTGTGGAACAAAGAACCGATCCCAGAGCAGCTTCTCACTGAAGGGGAATCCTATGTACAGTCGGGAAAAGCTAATACAGACAATGGGGAAAAACAGACACGGAGGAAGGGGGCCAACAGGACACAGCGGTGGCCTCTGTTGGGTCCTGCAGTTCTCACTTGCAAAAGAGTTTCTGAACTTTCAGAAGAAATGTGATTTGTGGCAGCAGGTAGCACTGCGGTTAAGGACAAAGCTTTCAAAGCCCCCAAAAAATAATGGAATAATTACCCAAGCAGAATCAGTCAAATCGCTTCTTTTAACAACTCAAAAGAATGAAACGATTTATTTTTCAATTTCACTGAAAATTTTAAGCGGTGATGCATGTTTGAGTTGTTCAGTATGAAGTTTTAAGAAAGTTATATTTGTATACATTTGCACCGGACCTTAACTTCATGATGAGCAATAATTTAACCACAAGACGATACATCTGTGCTTAATAGTGAGTCCTATTTATTTTAAAATTTTATTATATCGAAGAGACTGAAGCTAACCTAGGCTGCATTAAGACCGAAAGCAGCAATCTGGCAAGGACTGGACATGGGGCCATGATTTATCGGTGACGCAGAATTGAGCAGCATTTACTCTGGCCTTCCTCGGTGGTCTGGCATCAGCGATGCTGCATAGAGGCCAGCCGAGTCATTTCACTTTCACACCAGCTAGTGCTCAGGTGGACAATAATGGTGAAACAGCAGTGCAATGAAAAGTGTTGAAAACACTTGAGGTTGCAAGCATAACTTCTCTATTTCTTACTGTCCTAGTGTAGCTAAATTTCATTAATATTCAGTGAAACACCAGTCACGTTTGGTCAGAAAATAAAGATTAAATGAAGAAATTAAAAAGAATAGGTAAGTGTAGAATTCTGCACCATCCATTCATGCGTTGTTATTAACCGCTAGTCCGTGTCAGAGCTATGAAACATACGCAGTTACATATTCACACTGAAGGCGATTTTAGAGTCACCAAGAAACCTGACGGCGGGAGGAAATGGAGCACTCAGATGAAACCTTCTCAGACACAGGGAAAAGGTGTGAACAACTCCACAAACATTGTTTCTCAGTAACATTGAATTCACCCAACTGAGGCGCTTTCAAAACCCTGACTGAAACTGCAGCCGACCAACTCCTCCCGCTGCTCCAACATGGCGCTCTAGGCCCATGTGGCAGTAATATTCTTCTCTGCAGCAGATCAGAAGCAATAAGAACTATTACTTTTGACTGAGGTCTTCTTGCAATATATAGCAAAAACATACATATGCACTACTTAAAATCCATTACATGATTGTTCAAACCATTCACTGATGTGCAACTTGCTGAAAATAAAGCATTTTTCATCATGCAGAGGGTGGGGTTACTGTACCACATAAATCTTTTCCACGGACAGGTCCACGCATTTTGCAACGGAACTTCCCTTTTTTCCCATATTCCATTACCGAATTAACATACTTATGCAAATTTTCCAACAGGACATTTTGAATTCAGACTATTTTTAAAGCAGCTTATTTACAGTGTTCCTCAGCTACAGTCATATTATATTATTAAACAGCTGAAAGCATATATATAACAGCTGAAAGCATATATATATATATATATATATATATATAAAAAATGTTCCTTTTTATTTGTTTTATTTTTACCACGTACTAAAGGAATACCCTAGCCCCATAGTATTACCCCCCATTTTATGAACAAAACTCTTTTATTAAAGAGATTATAAAAGAATTACCTGATCAAAGCTGTCAGATGTATAAGAGAACATGCAAGTATAACCTTTCGCCTAATACATTTAATATTGGAATCCATTTTCTACTGACAGAATGCTGAAGGTAATCCCACGCCTCAGGTGGCTGCCTAAGGCTCCAGAAAGAGGTCCACCTCAGGATGCACTCTGCTGGCTGGGAGCTGCACTGCAGCGAAGGCCAAAGAGCTGTCACGCCCTGGCTGTGGATCACAGACAAACAGCAGGCTTGTAAATACTGTTATTTGCTGTGTATGAGTTTTGAATATGCATCTGATTTTTTTTCCCCCCCATCAAACAATTTTTATCCGCTGTATGGAATTTGGCATTTGGACTGCTGAATCACCACAAGTGCAATACTGGACATCTGCTTTGTGGGCTTGGGCAGGTGGGACGTACAGGAACTGAGGCTCTACTAAATGAGCAAAAGTTTGAAATTTCTGCTCTTTCTAAAGGACGTAAGAAATGGTAATATAGAAAAATACACAACAGTAAGTGTAACTGCTGAATACTGCAAGGTGATACCGATACCAATCAGCCGTCAATGGCCTAAATGAAAAGAAAAAAGATATTTGATCGTAATATATATCAGTTACTGTATATGCTCAGTGTTCCAGCCATGACAAATAAATACAGTTCAGATTAATAATATAATACATACTGAATGCATTACCAAGTGCACCACTACAACACGCTGTAATAGACATCGAGGCGACAATAATCTCAAATATACTGGAATAACTTAAAAGATCCCTTTAAAGATGCCTTTGTAATGCATGTTTCTAAAGCCTGTTAGTGTCATACAACTCCTCATCCTTAGTTTCCACTACCACACGTTGCCTATATTTGTCTATTAATAGCCTCTGTACTTTTCATTCCACCTTTCCTGCTTCTAACTCTAACCGGCTTCTCTCTCTCCACAAATGTTCAATAAACGGCCTTGTAATGTTAAAACTTCATCATTCTCATCTTCTCAATTCAAAGCTCTATTACTGCTCACCTTCTGTTTTTTGGAACACTTACTACGTTTTTACCCCAGTTTAGTGCAGATGCGTTTGCTTCCTCTGATCTCTGCTGCCTGGGTTTTGTGGCTGGTAATTTCTGTGTCTATTTCCAACTTAACTTTTAATTACTTTACAGCCACTTTTTTGTCAAATTAATACTTTGTTTAAAAGGTGTTCTCTATTTATGAAATGTTATTTAATTTTAATTAAGGGACACAACCACATTCTATTCCATGTCGGTGCTAAAAATGCATTGTACCAGTTGCCAGAGTTGAGGAAATTCTGTGCGGCCTTTGTGCCCCTTTGGCTTCTGCTCCCTCTATGCCGAAATAAATCCTCCCTTCATTCTTCACCTCTCCTGTTTTAGCCCACTGTCATCGTGGTTTTTCACCACATTGTACCACCCCAGCTTCTCTAGGCGTGGTACGGTGGTACGTTTCATCGCCACGAGGGCCATGAAAATATGTTTGCCCTCACAATCTGAAGCATTTATTTCAAACTTGTCTGCTTGGTTTTGTGCAACTACAGATTTCTAATTTAAAGTATGACCGTTGACATTATTTGCCACATTTCTGCTATACCCATTAACAAATTTCCCACATATATTAAACCAGCAATGCTTCTTGTACCAAAACTAAGGGCTAAAGAAGTAAAATTCTGGTAAAGTAACAATTTTAAATGTTACTAGTAAATAACTTTTACCTTGAGATACATCAAAGGCTTTGTTACTTTTTTGTAATAAAAATAAAGCATGCTGAGCAAAAGCAATGCACTGAAAGTTCAGATTTTTATGTTAAAAGCAACAATACAGCAAACTTGTGTCCCTGTCTACACACTGCATCAAATTAAAGGACAAAATGTTAGGTTGTCCACTCAACCTGGAATGTGGACATGGGTTTGGGAGAAACATGTTCAGCCTCCCTTACTGACCTGCGATCCTCACCAAGAAGAAGTTTCATTATGTTAATCCACAGAAATTTATTTACAAATTACTGTGTGCGTAACAAAAGGTGGGAATCAGAGTAGCTTTGCTGACAGTTAAACGGTGTTTATCTTAGTTCAACTTTTAGGCTCCCTTGCCGAGTTTGTTCAGGGGTTAAAATCTGAATGTCGTCCATGAGTTCAGAAGCCGAGCTCAACCTAGATTCCTTCAATCGCAGCAAACACGCCTGAAGATGCCAACAGGTGCCCTTATCGTATGTCAGCAGTCCTCTCTTATCTTCCTCGCACAAGAACAAATGAAGTTAGCAGTGATGAAATACACAACTGTGCAGCTTTTATTTTAAAAAACAGAGCTTCCCACACAGCATTTCTGCAACCTGGAATTTCTGGAAGCGGACAGCAGTGTCCTCACACAGTCTTCACAAATTCTCCAATGTGGTAAAATCCTTTCTCCTCAAAACTTCATTTGTTTTACTTCAGCAGCAGAATATTCATCCTAACACCACAAACCCCCCGCACTCACAACAACAACAAAATCACATTCACAACTCCTGAAAGCATCCATTACACAAACCTTGCATGCATTGTACTCATATACATATGAAGATGAGTTTAATATCTGAACTTGAGAATGATGGCAGAAGCTTGATGCACATTGTTGGCATCAACGGCCTTAAAGGAAGGCAAACCATTTCAATTCGGGGGGCAAACGGAGCAGATTATTTAGCACGTTGTTACCTGCTGTTGCCCAGTTACGCAGATACGCGTCACTTAGGGTTAATGCTAGCTGGGCAATGAACTCCTGCCGTCTTCACGGATGTCCTGCAGCAACATGTATGCAGATAATAAGAAAACAAAACAAACAGGGGTTTCCGTTGGACTGTCTGTAGGACTAAAACGGAGCAGATTGGCTTTTTTAATTAAAACTCCGTTTAGCCCCTTTTGTTTTTTGGCGCGCAGCTGGCACGTGTCTCGCCGCGAATGAGCGACTCGGCCGAGCCCATCCCCACCCCCCCATTCAGTCGCGCCACAACAAAACAGAGCCCAGCGTCGCAAAGCTCACCCACCAACAACATTTTTGTACTGCAACAAAAAAAGGGAGCGCTTTTAGGGGCAAAAATGCGTCCGGTCCGGGCTGCCGCGTCGTGCGCGACGCAAGCGAACGGCAGGGTTTTATTCTAGAGGGGAATAAAATCAGCGCGGCGCGAATACACATTTGCGCGCAAGTTTGAGCGGGGGAAGTTCTTCCGCGGCTCGGCCAAGGAGGGATTAAGAGGACTTCCACTCGAAAACTTCCTTATTCCTTAAAGCACCTGTTTCCACCCGTTTGCGCACATAAACAAAACGCGTCGGCGCCAAGTGGAGAGCAGTGATTAAAAAAAATAATAATAATTTAGCAAGAGCCGGAGGTCGACAAAAAAATAATAAAATAAAATAAAAAATGCCCTCGCTCAGATGCGACAGCAAAAATGAGTTTTGGTTCTGGCTATTGTTAATCTGCTCGCACCGCTTTTGGACCAAGGTCTGGCTGGCTGCTGAGCGCAACCAGCACAGTTTAATTATTAACTAACCGAAGATCCCACCAGGCTTTGTAGCATAACCAACGTTAGAGAAAAAAATGGCCGTTGAACTGAACACTTAATCTAAATCAAGTAATGAATAAACGGTGTTTTCAGCGACATTTGTTGCAACAAGCTACTCAATTTATCTGCGTATCACTGGCCACCTGTTACCAATATTTCTACACCTCAGGTCTCCTATAAATTAATTTCCTGCTAATCTTTCAATAAACCAAACTCCGACTGACGCTTTGCCCCCCCCCCCAATCCTCAGCCTCCCTTCAAACCGACAAAAAATATTCCTCACAATTAGCATATATAAAAATGGAAGTTGTGTTCATTATGGGTTTTAAGTAGGTCACACAAATTCGAGTTGGGCTGCCAGGGTCTCTTGACGCCACCTGACAGTGCGCCTGCGGTGTGGGCCGCCATTTTGTGTTTAAGGTAACGGCCGCTCCTCGCCATATGAGCGGTTACGCAGCCAAAGCCCAGTGGATGCGTCGCTCCAACTCGAGTCAACGGGACCACAAACTCTGTCTTCCAAGTCTTCAAAGCCTCATGAGCACAGTTACACTTAGCAATGCTGTAAAATAACCATGCATTGGTTATGTCATTTAAATTATTGAATCATGATAGAACTTTTAAAATTTGTACATAAGGGAAAAATGGACGGTACAAGAAGCACTGCACATTCCTATTCCTATTTAAAGAATTTCATATACTGTATACGTTTTTTATTACAAAATCCTGTATTTAAGTATATAATCAAAGTGGTTATGTACTAATTCACAATATTTAATTTTTCTTCCACTTAGATGATGTTGCTTGCTGGACTGTTAAAGTTTGTATATCATCTCCCTACTGTTGAACTTTATATAAAAAATAATGCGCGGTGCTTCTGGTAGGTGCTGGGACTATATTTTAGCATCACGTGGTCCTTTACAACAAGTATGACCGAAACGTTTTTTTTTTTATTTGTTTTGCCACTTTTTCCTTATTTTTTTTTTTTTTACATGCGGAAGACTTTAAACCGTCCAAGTGTGCTGGAGTGCGGACCGGACGGTTCAAAACGAAGCTCAACCGGGACAATAACGCGCTTCGCTCCAAAACCACTGCGAAAGTTTCACCGGATTACTACTCGCAGAATAAAATAAAATTTGTATATTTTTAGATATCATGTTTGCCCCTATTTTCACACATAGAAACCCTGTTACAGGCTTCCCACCTATGCAGGTATTATGCATCATGTAATGGCTGACCTCAAAGTATTGACTTGTAAACGCACAACATATTCACCTGCAATTTTAAACATATCAACGTATTTAAAAAATATTGTTAGCTTTTATTATCAATAATAATAATAATAATAATAATAATAATAATAATAATGTAGCACAAACGTTGACATTAAAACCCTTAGAAAAACAAATTACAATTTGAAAATGTAGATATGTAGTATAAATGGCCTCTTAAGTTTTAATAAATGTATTTTGTGAAATAGACCAAAATATGCAGGGCATAAGTAGGCTACATAAAATATTATAAGGTGGAACTTCGAAAGAGCCCCCGAGTTGTGGCCCGTCCAAATGAAGACAAGCCGAACAGATGGAGGCAGTTGTGAGCAGTGCTGTGCATATGGACGTGCGGGCTCTGCTGTGCTAAGCCGCTATTGAGGATGTCTGTCCTGCAACTGGTAGCTCGAACCACAACAGGGACTAATCCCTCACAACTGGGCATCACACACACACACATACACATCCTGTAAGCTTCATGAAGCCCGAGGCCAAACAATTGGATTATTTCGGTTAAAGGAAACAAAATAGCATTGAAAAGTCAAGTGTCCCTTGAATAAATACTTCCAGAAACTACACGTTCAATATTTTTTCACTAAAAAATATGTATATTTGCAAAATAGCTTAATTTTATGCTGCCACATCTTGCTGGATCTCTAGGAAACACCAAAACCTGTCTGCTGCCTAATATTTTCAGCTCGCACAGAATTACATTATAAATACTTGCTTTTTTTTTTTTTTTACAAGCAATCGTGTTAACTGTATTAGCTGAGCAAAACTAAAAATCTAAACTATAACTGAATGGGCTGTGCGGGAAACGAAATCCAAATCATGTGTTTTGCCTTTTTAATAAAAAAGGAGCGAAATACAGTGTTTGGGGCACGTCCGATCGAGGGAGGTTCTGTGTGAACGCATGCAGTTTGACTTGTTGACCACAGATTTGCCCACTTTGCCCAAAAAAAAAAACACCGGGAATTTAAAAGTGGAACGCCTCAGCTTAGGGGTGGAAATAAAAAAAAACACCCGTGAGCGAAAGCACGTCGGAAAGTGGGAGTCAACGGACGGTGCCGACGGCTCTCATTCCTCCCCTTTTTTGTCCGTGAAATAAACTGTTTTTGCTGCCACTTCGTGCGGATTTTAAGGGAACCCGAAGCGTTGAAACCGCCTGCTTGCATCCCGACACATTCTTGTGAACAGGAGATGCGGAGCGTTTTTATTTTTATTTACGCATCTATTCCCCCCCCTTGCCGTCCGACAGTGTTGCTGCGTGTGCGTGGAGGGGTGGGGAAAATATTTTAAACAGCATAGTAGACCAGCCCACTATAAATAGTGCAACAAAACATTTCTTAAAAACTGTCCCTCGCATGCAACGCAACGAGTGTTTCACCAAGAACAGACAAACAAATGCGCTTCCTGTACAAAAAAAGACACACACCAGAATTTGAGAAGTCGGGGTTGCAGAATGATAGCAGCAGCAATGCTGTTTAAAATCTGGTGCATTCCGTTGGGAAAAAAAGACAAAAGAAAACATGCACTTTTTACGCGCGTTTTCGTGCAGTTTTGCGCAACGCAAACGCCAGCAGGTGAGAACGTCGCACCGTTTAGTAGCGCCTGTCCTCCCCTTGCGGTGCCCTCTTGGCTGGACGAAGTCTGCGAAGCAGTAATCTTTTGTCTTAAGACGCCCGAAAGGTTCCTCCCAGTTCCTTAGCACCGGGCTAATAAAAGGTAAGTGGGGAGTGCGGCGATGACCCCCGTGCACAATGCACTCCACTTGCAGTCGTGTGCCATTGTGGACGCGCACAAAGGCGAGAGGGCCGCCCGACACGTCCTGTCAGACAGCTTTACCAGAGGCTGATAAACCCTCCCAAGATTTAGTTCCTATTTACTGGCTATTTCACACGAAACTTCCATGTCCAGTCGCCTGCTGTCCTTCACAAAACCCGCCCGACAGCTTAAACACACACGTCAACCCCGAATAAACTTCACAAACAGACCCATTTACCAAATGTACGAGACTTAAGCATTTTTTTCCCATTTAAACTATTTTAAGGCATCGCATACTGTTTAAAAAATAGCATAAAATGGTAAAATATAATTCCCTCGTTTATATACTCTGTGCAAAAAATTAATATTACCTCTCGTATCCTGCGTTTTCATTACTGCATAATAAATCAATAAGTGTTTATAAAGGTGTATAAATATCGACACAGGCGATAGTACGTTTAAGTAATACAATATACAGGCTCTACTCTCCCGTTTGCTATCGAGAAATTGCAAACGCACGATGTTTTATTATAGCAGGAAAAACAGGGTTCTACCGTATAAAAATATCGGATGTTGCAGCAGCGTAAGAACAAAAATGATGAATTTTCGTAATAATCATTTTAATCGGAGTATTTACAAGAAAACGTACAACTTACATTTCTGCTGAAAATCCAAAAGCAACAAAAAAAAAAAAAAAAAAAATAGGAAAATTTCGTAATGTCATTGGTTTGCCGAGAAGATATAGTCGAAGAAGCCCAGAAACGTCCTGGCAAAGAAAACAGAAAACGGCCAAAAAAGAAATGTCCACAAAAAAAAAAGAAAAAAAAAATCATAAAAAAATGTTGAAAGAGCACTTGGTTCCTTATTAGGCGAAGATACAATATTTATTCCTTGTCTCCTGGGATGAAGCTCTTCCATCTATTGTCCTCCCATTCCTCTATGCTGATGCTTAATTTTCAAAACTTCTATATTACCAAGGGACCTACGACATCAGCCAAAGAAATACCCAGCAAGTACAAAATCTGAACCAGGGAGCCGCTTTTGTGCAGAGGGGAAATTCATTTCATCCAGGTTTTCACGGCTCCGAGAGAGGAACTCTTTATTTCTTGACTTAACTGTTATTTTTTTGGATTTTAAAATCATTTATTTGATAGCGCAACAAAACCGAGGTTCTTGGATCGACAAAATGTCAGCAGCCTTTCCAGGACTGGTCCACGACGCGGAGGTATTTTAACTCAATTTTATTCTTAATTCGCAAAAAAAAACGTTTATTTTAATTAAAACCTGCTAATAATAAAGTGTGGAAGGACGAGGGAATACGTTATGACATCTGTCGCCTGGAATCGTTGCAGTCCTTACTTTTACAACAGTTGCCATAACGAAATATCATAATACAGAATTAATATCTGTGTGAATGTGGAATTATATCGTGGGTTATGTGTTACAAACGTACTGCTGCGTAAGGGTACTTTACCATAGTACATTATCGTTGTGCTGGGGCAAAAAAAATCTGGTTTATTCACGGAGCGGTGCGCCAAAGCGAACATCAATCCGCACAGCGATTATTATTATTATTATTATTATTATTATTATTATTATTATTATTATTACGTTAAAGAGTGCATACAAGTGGGTGGACGTTTACCTGGAGATGTGCGAAGGACAATGTTGGGACACTGCAGTTTAAATATCTGAAAACCCAAGGACGAAAAACGTGCGTTTTATAAAGGAGAGCGGAAAAGCGCCTCGCGTCAAGTGATAGACACAAAAATACTTGGGGGCTCACGCGTGAGGATGCTTTTTCTCCACTACCTTCCAGGCTTGTGGGGGGATTTGACATAGCCGTCAGGTACTTTTAAATCACACTTTGAATTGTGTTCGGAAGGGCTGGATTTCGGAGCAGTTCATTTTTAAGCGTGAGAATTGTGTGTGCGTGCGTGTGCGCGCAGAGCAAACACGCTGCGCACGGAATAGCTGCGAGGTATTGTAAATGACATACCTCATATTTTCCTTCTTTTTCCCCCTTTTCAGATACGTCACGACGGATCAAACAGCTACCGCTTGATGCAACTCGGATGCCTGGAATCGGTGGCCAACTCGTCTGTCGCCTATTCCTCCTCGTCGCCCCTCACGTACCCCGCCGCGGGGACAGAGTTTGCGTCTCCGTACTTCTCCACGAACCATCAGTACACCCCGCTGCACCACCAGTCCTTCCACTATGAGTTCCAGCACAGTCACCCGGCGGTCACCCCCGACGCCTACTCCCTCAACTCCCTGCACCACTCGCAGCAGTACTACCAGCAGATCCACCACGGAGAGCCGGCAGATTTCATAAACCTCCACAACGCCCGGGCACTCAAGTCCTCCTGCCTCGACGAGCAGAGGAGGGAGCTGGGCTGCCTCGACGCATACCGCCGGCATGATCTTTCCCTCATGAGCCACGGCTCTCAGTATGGCATGCACCCAGACCAGAGACTGCTGCCCGGATCGGGTTTAGGGCTGCCACCCCCCGGAGCGGAAGACTTACAGGTAAAAAAAAAAACAAGCTGTAGCCACTTCTTCACGCACAGTTCAAGCACAACTGAAAGAAAGAAAGAAAGAGAGAAAATACACACACAGAGTCGCAAGATCAAGGTCACCTTCAGGTGATACTTTAATGACCTTTACACACCGAAGTCCAGGGCGATTTATAGCGGTAGATGCGCAACTTCGCAGCGATTTTTTTGCCCCATTTACACCGCAAGGTAGAGTACCAGTTGCGGGGAAACTCCTGCGTCGGTGCTACTGCAGCAGGAAGCCGGATTCAAACCCGGGAGCTTCAGACTGCAAAGCACCGCAACGTCCCCTAACGAACGGCTGCGTTGGACTGGCAGGATGGGCGCAGCGACTTAAAAAAAAAGCCCCCCCCGGGGGGGCATTTTGAGGTGCGGGGCTGCAACATAAATGCGGGGTTTATTTTTCACCCATAAGCGGTGTAAAATTGTGGTGTATATTTTTAAGTCGGGACGGAGCTATGATAGAAAGGTTCACATTCTTCACTTTATCTATAATTGTTTTTTGACGAATAGCAAAGGTTGTCTAAAGGAAATTTTGGAGAATAAAAAACAGACTTTATGGTTGAAGACGCGGATTCTTATTTGGAATTATTTGTGTTTTTGTGCAGCGCATGAGGAGTTGAAATAGATTCGGCACCTTGTGCGCGTCTGCTGCTTTGTGGACCCGCACACGTTCCCTTCTTTCTTCCGTGGAAAAAGAGCCCCATTTTCCCCCCGTTTTCCCCCCCTAAAAGACGGGATTAGCGGATTGTGAAAGTGCGGACAAAAGGCAAATCCGTCGCGAAAGAGCACCGTAGTTTATCCAATTTGGGACTTAATGTCACTCAACTGGTTATTTATGCAATAACATCTGATCAGGTTCGGCGATTTAAGTTAAGGGGGAAAAAAATCTGAAAAAAGTGTCGATGGGATTGGTGCTTTGTAATTTTTCCCCCCCGTTGGAAATATTTCCCAACTACTTAAAAACGCTGGTTTAACATTACAATATGAAAATAACAAAATCAGTGCAATGTGTGACGTGAATGAATATGGGTTTATAGAGAAACGCGGATTTATACGGGCAGGAGTGCGTTAATAATACCGGGACGCGGGCCTACCACATATGTTTGTGCTGGACATGCACAAGAGAATGGAAACAAATACATTTTCATCCGTTGGAGGAAAAAAAGGGGGATGAAAAGTGAGTAGAAGCGCGTCGTGGAAAAAAAAGATGAACAGATGCAGGCGGTCGTGGCCAAGGCTGCATCCGTGAGCCCCCTAAAAAAGATTTGCTATGCTTAACAAAAGAAACTGCCATACCTTTTGCTCGTCAGCAGTCTAATTTATGCCTGATCTCTGAGTTTTGTATATTGATTTTTATAATCACTTTAGCTGCACAAGAGAAATGGACAAACGAGCCAAGAGTTTGTTAAAAAAAAAAGGTTTACAAGAAATCTGTGCTGCGGGTTTATAATATGAGAATCGGGCTATTTTTTGTCTTCTGTATTATTCCTTGTGAAATACTTTTGGGGTAAAATGATATTTTCTGCAATTATTTGATAAAAAAGATTCACGTCCACAGTCCTCATATGACGAAGGGTGGAATTAATGATAACATCGCGAATTTGAGAAGCTGCAGAGATAAATGGGGAATAAATGGTTAAACTATTGTTTGCTGCTTATCTCGCATCCTAAGTCATTTTGGACAAAGGCGCCAGCTTAAATAAGTTAAGAATAAGAAAACAAATGAAAAAATGGTCACTCGACAACTGTTGCAATGGTGGGATGGATAAAAAGTATTTTTTTAAAAAAGTAAAACAGGACATTTTTAAAAAATTCTTTAGCCTGATGCTGCGTGTCGTGTGAATTTACCAAATTTACTGTGTTTTGCTGCTAGGGCTCAGTGGAAGCCCAGTGTGGACTGGTACTGAACGGCCAAGGTGGAGTTATTCGGAGAGGTAAGACCCCCCCCAATCTTATTTTTATTTTAATTTTAATAATACATACGACGTTGCGTAAACAGTCTCGCAATATTTTAAAAAATGCACAATATTTAAAGTTTATGAAAAAAAAACTGCTCGGCATGTTCAACATTAAATAAAAATGCAAACTAAAAGTCTTTCCGTGGTTTTGCTTATTTAAAATGGAATAAATGCGTTATTACGCGTAAACCGACGCGGCCCTTAGCATTTCAACACGCGCGCATTTTCCAAGCCGCCCATTCGTATTCTAACATTTAGGGAATTACGCAGGCAAGGTGGTAAAGGATGTAGTAAAGAATAAATATGACACAAAAGCAGACTTTCACGAGTTTTTCAGCAAAACAAATAAAACAGCTCGGCACCCCTTATTATTAGCACATCTCGCGCCTGGAGGAGTGATCGGCAGCCCACGCCTAACGGTGACGCAATGTTTCTCTTTACTACAGTACTGTCCCTTAATAATACCACGGTATTTAAACACGGTTGGGTGAAATACCAGTTACCAGTTACTGCTACCAAAGCTACTGAAGTCACCAGGAGACCAGGACTGTCTACATTATTATTATTATTATTATTATTATTATTATTATTATTATTATTATTATTATTATTATTATTATTATTATTGTTATTGTTATTATTATTATATTGATGTTGTGGTCGTTAATTGATCGCCATTAAATGCTAAATTTAAATTATTGTTGCTGTTATATTAATTCCAGCCGTTGTTAGTGTTCATTTTGTGGATTTTAGCGATGGGAATAAAGCAGAATGTGGGCATGGATGGGGAAAAATCGATTGAATCGCACAAACCGAAAACGGAGTGTTAATGATGAAATTAAGGATGCACTGACCAGGGTTCAAATAAAATTATTCCGGCAAAAAGTTGTGAGGGAAAATGAGTGGGAATTAACAAAGAAAGCCTGGAGGCAGCGCAGGAAGTGGTCGGCTTTCAGCCTCAGCCTAGGTGCTTCTGCCCTGTCTGGGTTGCTGGCTTTTAGGAAGAGCTCGTGAAACACAACACGTCCATGTTTGGAAGATTTTAAAAAATGTTTTCATTTAGCTTCAAACGAGCTGATGCATTAGCAATATACACACTTGTTTGGTTTTTTTTTTTGCATAAAACAGGATGCGTCTTGGGTTCTCAATTTTTAATAAACTGTCTAGGTGTTGGGTTTTTTTTTTTCCAATTGACGCTGGGATCCCATCGCTATCACTTTCAGTTAGTGGTGTGCAGGATTTAGCCCGAAGCTTCACTGTTCTTACCATCAGAACCAATAATCTTTGCTTTACCTACTGCTCCTGTATCGATAGCTTCTCTAGCCTCGGGCACCTGCTTTGATATGTTAATGTTTCTCAGTCCCAAATTCAGTAGAGATCATATTAATGTTGTTCATACAGACTGGAGCTTCGCCTTCCTTGAATATTCAGATAACCTTTTTCAAAAGAAAATCACTCAAGAAACGAGGGATCCTACTTAGAAAAGTCGTATGTGTTTTTAATAATTAGATAACCCCCCCTGTTTCTTAAGTCCCCCCCCCCCTTTTTGGAATTTGATCAAGCTTAGGCTTTTGCCTTTTGTGAATTGGGTCTGAGTACAAATCTGAACAACAGTGGGTTTATTTTTATGTTCGCAACAGGCCTCGTGCAAGCTGCGTTGTGCCATTAGTTTGGTTCAGATAGAGAAAACAAAATGACATTTGGCCCATGCCTTTTTTCCCCCCTATAAAGTTTCGTGGCAAACTGGTAAAAAAAGCACTTGATTCGCTTTGTGATCATTCAGCCGCGCCGCCCCAGGCAAATTTCAGCAGCTTAAATACAACTATAGCCTCTGGGCCCTGAAAAGAGGACCAGACTACCGGCAATAGCTCTTTTTCCATTGCCCTTGGCAACATAAAATACAAACTACTTTGAATCAAAACATTTTTGGGGGGAATTAATATGATCTGAACTTCCATGCTTTTAAGAGATCTTGGTTTTGTCAAATCGCTTAGAGGTGACTGACATTCCAAGGCTGAGGTATTAATGTGAAGCCAGGAACATTGTTAAATGCTGTTTGACGTTAAGTGCCTTCTCTCTCTTTCGGTTTTTTGCCTGATGCTTAGTAGTCAAATTGGGCACCTGGAACAGTTGTCTTTCTTCTCTGATGCTCTATTTTTGTGGGAAGTCTCACCTCATCAGGTGCGAAACTGGGGAAGCTACACTGCTAGATCACAGGTGCTTATTGCTGTCTCAAGTTGTTGGCTGTGGCCATATTTTTGGATGGCCTTTAAAGCAAAGCTCTCAGCTGGAGCTTAGCTCATAGGTGCAAGTTTTGGGATCAGGGCTACAGATGACGCGCGTGGGGTTTTGTTTTCGTTTCTGCAAGGTTGCGACGATGAGATTTTACAGCTTCGGCTATGATCCTGATGTTGTGTACAGCACTGCGCTGCACCACATTGTGGTTTTTCCTACATTTTATTGCGGGTCCTCCTCTGTCCGGGGGAGTTTTTAACTTTGCCCTCTGCGCCTGTTTCAGGTGGGACTTGTGTGGTAAATCCAACAGATTTGTTCTGTTCCGTACCTGGACGGCTGTCACTGCTGAGCTCCACGTCCAAGTACAAAGTGACCATTGCTGAGGTCAAAAGACGGCTCTCCCCACCCGAATGCCTCAACGCCTCCCTCCTGGGGGGGATCTTGCGAAGGTAACGTGGGTATGGGGGACGAAGTCTGGGCCTCCTGGAATTTTTAAGCAGAAAATGCAAAGATCATCACAACAAACAGAAGCACCGCAGATAGTTTGCTAAACACTTTCATACACAGGATCGCAAACATTTTAATTCACTCCGGAATACAAAGCAATAATATTATTTTCTAACTTTTTGAAGATCGGTTCAACAATTTAAACAAATTGCCATGGAAGCCTTTTCTTTCCAGGTAGAAACATTGTTAAATCGCAGCTCTTGAAGTGCTGAATGGATCAAATTTCTTTTTCGGTATTGGTGTATTTTCATAGAAATATGCCAGTTGTATTTAAAGCAATTTTTAAAACATTTGTGTTGGAAAAGGAATGCCAAAACACTTATGAGTGAATGTGGGGTCACTGAAGTGGGGTCACTATAAATGGTCTGTTTATGAGGACAAGTGGGAAGCATAGAACTAACTTACATGCAGGAAAATACAAGCAGGGAGTCTGGTGGCTGGAGAAAGTTCAGGGAGCCTAGTCCAACAGACTAAAGAAAGATTTCTGAAGCTGGGAACAGAATCTAGAAAAGGAATAAAGCTGGCAAGAAAAAAGACTCAAGTTACAGACTATCCATGTTCATACATCTCAAGTAAATATGCACACATGCAGATGCTATGGAACAAACACCTTAATATTAAGTAACTTCTAAAATCTATGCAAGATTTATCTTTGCTACACCTACTTGTGTGGTAAATTCATTTATCAGCATTTTAATTCAGTTTGCAAATTTTTGTCCCTTAGAGCAAAATCCAAAAATGGAGGTCGCTGCCTAAGGGAGAAACTAGACCGACTGGGCTTAAATTTACCAGCAGGGAGAAGAAAAGCCGCAAATGTTACCCTACTGACGTCTCTGGTAGAAGGTACAATTCTGATATCTATACTGTTGTTTTTCCATTTTGCCTCGTGTATCCAAGAGCACTTATAACAGCATTATTACACGGGTTAAGATAAACTGGAATTTTTTCAAGCCTCAATAAATCCTTGGTGCTGAAATTGCTCACTTTTTTGTTTTTCTTGTCAGTATGTTCACATTGCAAGAATGAAGAGAATGGTTTGCAGCACCGAAAATAGTGAAATGTACATTTCTACATTCATTTGTCCCTTTCAGGTGAAGCTCTCCACTTGGCGCGCGACTTTGGCTACACCTGCGAAACGGAATTTCCCACGAAAGCCGTGGGAGAGCACCTGGCCAGGCAACACACGGAGCTGAAGGAGCAGACAGCTCGGAAGAAAATGGTTTTAGCAACAAAGTAAGTGAACACCTTTCCATGGACAAATGACCATTGTGTAGCTTAAGAGTTTTCACTGTTTCTCTGGATTTTTTACCACTTAAAAAAACGTTTATTTTAGAAAAAAATTAACAGTCTTCCTTTGTGTTTTTACTGCATTCCTATCAGGCAAATTTGCAAAGAATTTCAAGATTTACTAAGCCAGGATAGATCACCTCTTGGATCTTCGAGACCGACGCCGATACTTGACCTAGATATACAGAGACATCTAACCCACTTCAGGTATGACGTGGTCATTGCTCTTATGTGTACCTGTCTTTTCCCTGTTAGCATCAGCGACAACTTTTGGAGGAACCTTAGCTTATTTTTTGCTTAGTAACCAGCAGGGCGAGAAACCCGTAGACTGAGAAGTCAAATGAGTTGGATGAAAAGTCTGTCTGCTGAACGTCTTGGGCACCTACTTTGGCCCACTGACCGAGTTTTTCTTTTACTATTTTTCAGTTTTTTTAATTAACTGACAAAATTCCTGCTGTCATCCACACAAGCGTGAAGTTTCCTAGCCGTCTCGATGGTGCGTTTTTATACCCCACCGAGAACCTAAATTCTGCAATATAAACTTACGCTGGCAACATAGTGTCCTCTATGCTGTACTTTTCCATGCAGAGAAATTATTTTTTTTTTCCAACACTACATTTAAACAAACAATTTTGTGGTGTAATTTTGGAACCCGCTTTGCGGCGTTAACAGTAGAATGCACACCTGTTCTGGGGCAAGCGTGGACATTATAGGCCGTGGGGAACGTCATTGTTGATCTTAATTCACATGAGCGACCTTAAAAATTGTCATGCGAATGTTTAAAAATATGTTGCTGGTGAAATGCTGGCTGGTCAGATTCTTTGCACATCAATTTAATCTGTGCTTTCAGGACTGCACTTTAAAATAGAGTTCAGGTGTTGTAAATGTTTAAATATTTTCCAGACAGCGGTAGTTATTAGGGTGCAGATTATTACTCTCAGGGTTGTGATTTTATAGATTTGTGCGTTTCATGTAGGTTTTGTACTGACTGAACGTTTTCTTCTTTCAGTTTAATAACCCATGGATTTGGCACGCCGGCCATTTGCGCAGCGCTCAGTACATTTCAAACTGTTTTAAGCGAAATGCTGAACTACCTAGAGAAACACTCGACAAGCAAAAACGTCGGAACGCCGGACTCCAGTCAGATAAATGCCACCTCGGAAAAAAACGCCCTGCGCAAGACGTCGGAGTCGCAACCGAAGGACGGGAAACTTGAAAAGACAGAATAACAGTATTTGGAACAGATTTTTATTTTTATTTTTCGCTTTTTTTTGCTGCTGATAATGTATAGCTACAGGGACATGGACCAAATTCTGTCGTGGAGCGTCAGCTTTTGGGTGGGGGTGAAGAAGACTAACTCATGGGGCCCTCCTCCGCTCTTGAGCAGCTCACCCAGCGGGCTTTGGGCTTAACGTGTGGCACAGTTGAAGCAGACGAGGGAATGGCAACGTTGATTTAAACCCAGCAACATCAGGTAATGCAAAACAAGGGAGAGGTAAAAACTGTAAGAATCGGCTGAACAATTTTAATATCAAATAAGTGTCCCAAGTGCGGGCTACCTTAAACTCTGTGGTTCCGGCCTTCCTGTTTCCACTACTGCCTTTGATGCTAAATTCCCCAAGTGATAAACATACAGTTAAGCAGTATTTTGTTAAACTGCAAAGCAAGATGACATGGTTGTGGCAGCTTGCAGGCAACAAGTGAATCAAAGCTCTGTTTATACCACGTCCAAGCCATTTGTTGTGCATACCAGCATTAAGTGGAAAAAGGAAACATTTGGGATTCAGTGACAGTTGACGATGCATTTTTAAAATTTTATTCTCTAACACACTGGAACGCAGCATCTGAGAACCGATGAAAGGTGTGAATCAAAGCGAAAAGAGTCTCCTGCAGAGAATACCCATCAGCCACTGTGTTCTCCAGAGGCAGGAGGAGGACCCCATCGTGAGACCTTTGCCACGAGCTCCACAAACCCTGGAACCGGCATGGGGGTATTTGATAGACACAGAGCGGCCCAGGTGTGGGAATTCGGCTGCTGCCCAAGCGCCGGCGTGACGTGGTCAGCGCACGCGAGCCAGATTCCCTTTCTCCCGTTTCTTACCCAAACTTGGAATTTGTAAGTCAAACCGCACAGCTATTTGTTTGAGTTTGAGCCAAAATTGATAATTTCAGCAAATGAACTTGACCAGGCATGTGTTTTAGCCTCAGGTGTAATTAAAGCTAACAGTTTTATTACCATCTCATTCTGCCTTTTTGATTGTTCATTTCCAGAGAACGCAGTCTGCATTAATGCCCTCTTAGCAAATTAGCGGATAACGGAAAAAAACGCTGCTTACGTGACGGCGGTAAAGGATGCAACGCCGAAGCATTAATCGCGGCGAAATGCGAGCATCAGCATTAGCATTTCCACGGGTGACGCTCAGAAAATTCCACTTTCCGGGCTTCTCTACGTCTATTAAAATACCCCGGTGACGAATATAAACGTGTAACATTGTTAAAAAAAGAAAAAAAAAAGCCACTTTTTTTGCCATTGCCTACTCTATGTCGTGCATGTTCAACTTCTTTGTACACTAACAATTAAGGACTTTTTAGCTCAGTTTCCAGAACGCAAAACCGATTAAGATCCTTCAGTAAGATCTGTAAAGTTATATCTAAAAGGCAACCTTATCTGCTCATTTCGGTGCCGGTACATTCGGAGAGATCCGCACAGGCAGAGGAAACGGTGTTTAATAAAGCAAATTGCTCTGAGTGTAACGTTTATTTATTTGTTCATTTGTTTACTGGTTTGCTTTACAAGGAGCTATGGAGATTTTGAATGAAGGGTTGCGGTGAGTTGTTGTGTGAAGACAGCTATTCGGTGCCTTACTTGGCTTCATGCTAGACCAATTGGCCTTCATGTGTGTTTTGCTATATGGAGCACCCGCACCACATTTCCACATCACATTTTCATCGAAAAGCCCTCTGAAGCTGACCGAAGATCAGGTACTGGTGTGAAACGATTCTGAATCTTTAAACACAGCGAGCTGTACATGTGTATGACGGAACAAACGTTTTGCTATTTATAATGTTCCATTTGAATAGTACTATAGTATGTGTATAAATATTGTATAACTTTTATTTAATATAGATAGTATCCAGCTGCAAAAAAGTAATTTTGCTTAAAAAAAAAAAAAAAAAATCCAACACAACTATGGATTATGTACAAGTGTGTATTATCCAAGTACAATAAAGACAAACTTGTTAAACAGAGTCCCATGACAAATATATTTACATTATTGCTAAAATTCAGTCAAAAACAGACACGCCGATTCACAGATGTTGCAGAAGAAATGGTGAGCTGCACTTCAACAACTTGGCAAAGTTGGTTATATTTCAGAAATATTGTGTAAATCAGCTTTTCCATTCAGAGGAACATTAGAAATGCAATTTTTAAAATATACTTAGCGTGAGTGTGGCATAGTGGAGAAGCTTATTATTAATTTCTAAAATTGCTCATCTTACAGTGTGTTTGTACGGCCCGCTTATTAGTCATGTTCTGTTTCTTAAGAGTAGTACAAGCGAAAATGTAGCCACACACACACACAAACAAACACACCTTCTGTCAACAGCATGCAAACTTCCGTCTAAACATGCAAAAAACAAACTTTTTTTGAGATATTATGAATTTCCTGACATTCAAATGTATTTTTGTAATCTAACTTGATTTTGCACAGCTTACTGCTCACTAGTTTTAAAAAATGTTTGCAGAATGGTTAACAAAGCAATGCCCCCCCCACACACCGACCACCCTATTCCAGTAAATTAAATTCCTTTAAATTTTACTTGTGCTATATTATTTGCCTTTTCCCTTTGTACAAGGTTTGTCCACACTGCAGTGTGAAAGCATTTCAGTTGGATTAGTCATAAATACTGCACTTTCAGACAAGATATTAAACAGAGCTATTAAATTACCAGTTATTCTGATCTGCTGATCTTTACAGGATTGTGTAAAAAATTGTACAAAATACGCTTTTCAATAAATAGATGTTTCATACTTACTGCTCAACACAGAATTTATGAACTATTCTATAATATTTTTTATTAACAGTAGTCTATTATCAGATATACTGGGTTTATTAATGTGTTGGCCTTGCAATAAATATATCTTCAAAAATTACAGTCAGCAAAATTATATTATCTTTCTCTAAAGTTATAAAAAACTTCAGCAGCATTCTAAACACATCTCTATTTTTTAAATGAATTTTAAAAATTTATTTAAATGCAGTCACATATCAAGCATAGCAATATTTTCATATCTAAGCAGTTTTTCTGCAGTTTTAAAGTTTTGGTGACTCCTGCCCTCGAAATGTTTAGTCAACTTTCTGTTTTCCTTGGTGCGATTCTTCAGTCACGTTTTAGTAAAAGATGCTGCAGATGCACAAAATGACAAAGCAGACCCGCATCCGTGGTGCCCGACCAGAACGAACGTGAAATCTAAAGATTAAATGAATTCTTGTTTTTGTAGCAATTTGTGTGATGCTGAGGAGCAGCATGGACAAGTTGGTCCTTCATCGGGCCGTACAGGCTGCGCCTAAACACAGCAAAGGAAAAATAAAACAAGGAGCACAAAACTTCAGCGCGCAGAAGCCTGTAAATTCGGAAGTGGGACGAGAAACACAAAAGTGCATACCTGTTCAGGTGGTATCCCAGCACTACAACGCGTTTCAAGTTTTAAAGGAATTTAAAAAAACTTTTTTACTTCATTAACCGCCTGACATACAGATAAAGATAAATAAAGTTTATAAACAGAATAAATCAGGGCATTTGTTTTGTTTTCTTGTTACACGGCAGGGATCGATGACATAAACTTTTGCCTGTTAATGAGATGAAGAGACAAACAATAGACAGGAAACATCAATGCAGGCCAACAGCTGTACAGCAGACTCCTGCCTGCAACAGAGCTACATTTCCAAGTATTATTGATTATGACTCATAAAATAGTACAAAGTATGATGAAGAAGAGGTATAAATATTGGGCAAAACATGCCCCGTATTTCCACAAACTGCTTTTGCAGCGCAGGGTCGAACTGGGTAATTCCAAGTATTGCAGAACACAGCACAGGCGTTCGTCCTACATGGGAGTCACACATTTCAATTTCAAATATTTTTCAGGCAACTCGAGTCTTTCTGATGTCCGAGCCTGGATCATGAATTAATACTGTTAATCAATAATTATTCCACTTATAACCTTCTTGTGCATTTAAAACAATGGATGCCACAGGACTACAGCACTAGCCCAGCAAAACTGACACCATAGAGCACAAACGAGAAATAATGTGCTACCTACATTAAAAGAAAGGTTTCCTGCCTAAATCTTCATTTCTGCAGCATTTTGTGGCCTTGCTGTAGCACACAGGTGACTTTTTACAGCACGTAACTGCCATCCTCGTAAGCAGGTCATTGGAAAAGAACAGGAATGAAACTTGGTTTAAATTTGGTGCTGCAGAAGGGAATGAAAGTGCTTCGCAGCTTCTGGGCTACTTCTCCAGGTGGAAGCTCTAGCCTGTGTGGAGTCTGCAGGACCTCCCCGTGTTCACAACCCCAAAACAAGCGAGGATATGGTCAGCGATAAACTTCTTCTGTACCCATCCTTAGTATGAAGACCGTGCGAGAATCAAGTTCGGCAGCACTTGCATTCAACTTCATTTTAAGATGCCAAGTTATGTGTTTTATCGCACAAAGAAATAAAATCGAATTCAGCAAATTTCTAAAGTAGAGCAAGAAAGAAATGTCCATCCCCAGCGGTATTTTGCTGAAGCCTGACAGCTGTCTTCAACTGGTTGGCAGGGATTAGACTGCAGCATTTGTTAAATAAAATGACCGCAGTATTAACACCGAAGTGGGCATAAGTGCTGTGTAACGTGAATTTGGCAAGTGTGCAGCGGCCAAACACCTGTGAGCAACACCTGAACTACTGGGCTTTCAAGCTGTTGTGTGACTTCAGGTCTACTTTTTATACATGACTTCTTGCTCCTCTTAAATGAATAACTTTCTTTGTGCACATCCGAATGTTTTCAGCTTCACACCAGGTTCCAGTGTGGGCCTGAGAGCTTCTCTACAGGACAGAATACAGGATTTTGAACATTTATAGCAGCTTTAGAAGCTACAGTAGGGGCACTGCTGCCATATGTGTGGCCTAGTCTTCCTATGAGGGACTTCTGTTTATGCAGTAAGTTACCACGACTGTACCGTACTGCAGCTACCATACATTTGATACATTTAAAACATGTAGGCATAACATCAAAAGAACAGTAGGACTACGGCTGCCTTTCATGCGACTTTCCATCCCTACACCTTTTACCAATGGCCTCAGAACTACCTGTAAGCAGGAAGACATCAGTGTTTGCTGTTCAAAATCCAAATAAATCAGCTAAGACTGAAACTGCAGGTCACTTTATAAGGCATACTCAACAAGTAGAAGGTTGGATTTATTTTACGCCCCAGCATAGCAGAAATTCAGCAGCAAGGTTCTTGCTTCCTGATAAAATTATAGCTTCACACAGTTTCTGCTGATTTTATGGTGCCACATTCATTCTGCTAACATCATAACTTCACGCTCGATATGGTTGACCAGTTTGAGAGGTGGGGACCATGCAGGCCGCTGGGGTACAGTAAATGCACAGTCGTGTTTGTGGAACCATCCCAAGGTCTCGTGTGTTGTGTGATGCGGCACTTTGGCTCGGTAGAAGTGACAGGATGACAAAGACCAGGTTGGCCACAAAGGGATGGCTGCACCTGGCCAGTACTGGTGAATGCTGGTGTTCTCGGCATTGAAACGAAACTCTGATGTCACTAAAAAAATCTACAAAAACAACTGTTTGCCAAGAATTCCCCACCCTATTACACCACCACCACCTCCACCAGAGCTGGTACCTAATGAAGTAGCTGAAGAGGGTAAAAAGCAAGCTGGTCAACTTTTTTCAATTTTGGTTACCTCTATTTAAATATATAAACAAGAAATAACTTCAATTACTGAAGGCAGCTGACTGTCTTCTGTACTTTATTGCCTAATATAATAATGTGCTCAAATGCTTCTTCAAAACGAGACACAGCTCTGCGATCGTCACACTGACTGCTCAGACCTTATGCAGTTTAGGAGGAACACATTTATAAGCAAAATGATTTGTTTGAAACAGCCTGGCTCCTGCAATGATGGATATCTAGCGACAAACTTTGGACTTTCTCAGTGGTAGCATCATCAAAACCTTTTATTCCAACAAATAAAAGCCAAAAGAAATCTAAAACCAACAGTCAGAGACACCTGACAGAGGTCTCTAGTTCACATTTTTAGAATTACCCACATTTGTAGGAGCAAAACAGATTTGTTTCTGGCATTATCACAAATATAAACACAATTTGGGGTCATAAATGTAATGCCCTATGACAGTTCTATATTTCAACATTGTTACCTCCATGTCGTTTTTTTTTTCCAAACACACCCAGATCCATCTAAACTGATGATGAATAATGTGACTACATTTATGCCCGGAAATTACAAGCGGTGTATAAGAGGCTTTTATAAGATCTTTCCTGCACATACTTCCCTTCAGCAGAGTGGTTCAGTCATCCATCTCAGCAATGACCTGCGGGGATGTGTAAAAATCCCTGATCATGACAAATCTCGTCATGGTGCTTCGGTATTTCCCTTGCCTGCTAACCGATAGGTATTTTACCGACATTTAGATGTAATTCACATCTGTTTCCATATTTTGGATTCATTTGAGGCCATTCAGACACTCTCAAGTTATCTTATTATTATTTCTTTTCACAAATGGTGCACAGGCGCCACCTGGTGACAGAAATATGCACAGCCTATGTTTTCCAAGAGGTGCTTGGAGGACAAAAAAACCCTCAGAGACTTCTTACTTCAACTAAATTATTATTCCCCATATTTTACTGCATAATTGCAGCACAGAATACAAAAATCTGTACAATGAAAGATATCGCGCTATCATGACATCACCACCCTGTATAAGGCAAACTATTTTTTTCTGTAGAAAAAAGGGATCAAATTTAATGAGGAAAAGCACTTCTGAAGCACAAGAGTGACCCCATTTTGACTGGAGCGAACTAAGAAGAAGGGACAAACTTGCAGTCTCTTTAACCAGATAAACCCTCCAGCCATCAAGACTTTCCCTCTTTCACGCACACACACACACACACACACACACACACACACACACACACACACACACACACACACACACACACACACACACTAGAAGATACCAGCTGAACTTCAGCCATGTATTAAACCCTGGATTAAAACTGACACTTGCTGAGATGGATTACAAGGTCTTTCCTGTCACAGAAAAATGAAATTTTGAGAAGCCCATGACAGCCACTTTCAAACATTATTGTCTAGATCACTTTTTGCAATGTTTTGTCTGTAGCTCCAGGCCAAAAACTTCAAAGCAAACTCTTGGGGGAATAGAATTGTAAGTTTATGGTACCACTTGTTTCTTTCGGTTTTTAAAATGTTTTTTTTTTTTTTTACTTTTTTGTAGTAAAAAATGTTGCACAAGTGAGGCGCAGAACCTGGATCACTGCTGGTTCCCACTTCTGCCACCATGACCGGAGGGTGCGCGCGCGCACACATACTGTACCTCATGATAAAACCTGCCTTGTGAAAAAGACTTTGGCCTAATATTTTCCCACACTGACAGGGACATCTGTTACTGCTCGGAGCCTTGGACCCAGCGAGACTGTGCCGATGCCAGTTTCCATCTATGTGGCCTTGGCTACAGAACATTGGCAGCAGCAAAGCTCATTTATAGGGCCGTCCGCACTCACTTCAGGAGTGAAAGTAGGCCAATCCCTGGACGGGTCCCAAAACCGCCTGCAAGTCTGTTTTGTGTCAGTATTACACTGTGGCAGAAGTATTTTCTTCAAGTCTATCCATACTGGTAACAGAGATAAGAACTTACTTTCACAAAGCACAAAGGAATCACAGCCCTGTGCTGAACTTGTTGTCCTAAAAAACACTGCATGGCAGCTGATTTTTTTTGTGGTCCTCAAAGAGCATCGCTTACCTAAAAATCACTGTTAAAATCTTGATGCTTTACATAAGATATCTTGATGCTTTACGTAAATTTCTGACAAAAAAATCGGATCCTGTCCTGGAAGTACAGGACCCTACAATGAACTAACATTAGCAAAAATAGAAATCAACTGAAGCTTCAGCTTGATCACTACCTGTACTCACTCAAAATGTAAAAAAAAATAAAATAATAATAATAATAATAATTAAAACTAAAATAAAACTTGAACCATGACCAACTTCCTTAAAATCAGTCAGTCTCACCGATTACCTTGCTCTGCTGTCCTCGCCACTGCCATTTGCACGATGGGTCTCTAACACTAAAATGAAAACAGGCCGGTGTTTCCCAGGACTGAAAGCAATTAGACTGCAGGGAATGTGAAAGGTTTCTGCTGAGAGATCCTATTCAGTCGTATCCTTTGACATGAAATATCATCAGAACCTTTTGACAAATAATAGGGTGTCTCATCCAAACTGGGGAAGATGGGGGGAGAAGCATTTGCTGCATTTTCAAAGCACTCTCGTACTTCTCGCTTTCCTTATTTACTTCAATGCAGCAGTCTTCTGAAAGCGGGGAAGAAAAGCCAGACTGCACGAAGTGCGAAGGGGAAATGTCCCAGTTCCACGAACACAGCGCACCCTAAGGGAATTCATCGCCTGCCTCGCTGTGTTTTCCACGGCCTGTTGTACTGCATTACTGACAAGCTCATGCCAAGCTAACCTGCAACACACTGATGCTGCGGGACAGTAGCTCCCTGCATGCCACCCCGAACTCTATGTGTTGCTCAGAAAAAAAAAAAAAAACATAAATCTTAACTGTCTTGTCTTAACATATCGTAACAAATCGTAACATTTTGGCATACATTTTCAGCAACTTATTTAATTTTCAAAAAATGGGCCTACCTTACGCTAACTGTACTTTAAAAAGACTTAGGTTTCAGAGACAAAGCAAAAATCACCTTCAATTTCAAACAGTGCTCTACAATAAAGTATAAAAAATATGTATATGAGGGAAACGTTGAAGAGGAGGAAATAACAGAAATGCGAAGAAGGTGTCAACAACAAAGCAAAGGTAGGGTCGTGACATTGAATGCCTATCCTGGAGGTATAGGGATGGGGAATTAGCAACGTCTATCCGTTAACATTAACTGCTGTATCCTGAGCTATGAAAGCGCACCCTGGATGGGACCCAAATACATGGCAGGATGGCTGGGCACACAGGCTGCGGGCAAGTTAGAGCGACCAATTGTCTTGAAACACGTGCTTGGACTGTGGAAGAAGACCCACACAAACACAGGGAGAACATGCAGACTCACACAAACTGAGCTGGACACAAACCCGCAGGCGCTGCACCACCGCACCTCAGCTAACTTCCATGTAATTCTTTTCAGGCTTCCATTATTTATTCATATTTTTTGTTCGTATTCCTGCAATGCCCAACACCTTATGGTTCATTTGCTGAAGCAGCAAAAACGCATGTGCGTATTCAGGCCATGTATGTGCAGTTTGTTACTCACTTGTCTACAGGGTTTACGCCGCACAAAAGGCAGAGGCGTGCGGCGCTTTATAGTTATAAGCCACTAGGTGGCGATAAAGACTGAAAAAAGTGATTTTTAAGGCCGCCCGGTCCAGTTTGTGACGATGACCGAGGCACACATTTTCCAGTCAGATCACAATGGCAAAAAAAAGAGTCGCATTAGAATGTCACACACTGACGTCTGAGGTGGTTTATGTTTTATTGTATTTGTATGTGCCCATAGGTTCAGCACAAATTATGAGAACAAAAGGTGTGAGTGCACTTCGGCAGGGGACGTATCGCCCAGTGAGCTCAAACTTTACCCTTTAAACACTGCACGAATAAATAAAAAATTGTACAGCCCAAACACTACAACCTATAGCGGAATCCCAGGTTTTAACACTGTTATTTTATTTCTCTTCCTTTATGTCCGAAGACAGAAAAGTAAGATGGGCCCGTTTGTTTGTGGTGCGTACGACAAGGCAGCAGAGAAAACAAATAAACGCGCAGGTACCGAATTAAAGCGCAGAAACTGGCAAGAGGAACTTTATATTAAATTGCCAGTATTTTTCGCCGAACGGGCTGAAAAAAGAAAAGTTGTATTACTGACAATGATGGGACACAAGATAAATGTCTTTTCTACTTTAATCTGATTTTTTAACGCAGCAGGTCTAAAAATTGAATTTTTTTTATTACTGCAAAGGCTCTCTAATAAATATTTTGATCCTTCAGTCCAAAATCATCCTCCATAATGACGTAACGGATAAAACAATTGCAACTGTTATTTTTGTACACGTAACGTACGCGGAGCTGCTGTGTACGAATGTTCATAACTGTTACTGTAAAGCGGGCACACATTTTTACCTGCGATTTACCACGGGCGTAACGAGGCAATTGCGGGGACGACATTTTCCCCCATTTTCAAAAAACCCCAAGTTTGTGTTCTCAGGTCGTCTGTATTCTTCCGCTGAGTTCTATTGCTAATATTCTTGGATCCCACTCATAACAAATGATCTCCTTGCATCTGTCCAATAATCAATTTTTTAACATAAATTCAAACTAAGTTTTCAGCAAAGGTAACGCAAGCGATCACCTTTCATGCTGACTGGTGATCATTCTGATCATCAATATAAATTAAAGTCTTAAGTAAAGCTCCTCGGATGCTTACTTTTATTCTGCACGGTATTCATAACGATTATTGTGCTGTCAGTTTCAGGCGTTATGTCAATTTTTAGGGTATTCAAATTTTGTTTGGATATTAATTCTACATCTTACAATTATACATGGACCATTTGACTAAGGAAGGGGTGTTTTTCCCTGTGTGTGTGTGTGTGTGTGTGTGTGTGTGTGTGTGTGTGTGTGTGTGAGAGAGAGAGAGAGAGAGAGCGAGAGAGAGAGAAAGGGAGGGAGAGAGAGGGAGAGAGAGAGAGAAGGAGAGAAAGTGAGCGGGAGGCAGAAAGGGAGAGAGAGAGTTCAGACTACTACTCCTCACATGAATGCACTCACTTAACAGAGATCAGTCCGCAAACATGCTCTGGAAACTAGTAGAAAATGTCAAGTATGAAGATATTTACGAGGTAATGTTCAACATGACTACTTAAAATAATGGCGGAAATTTATTTTTCATGTTTCTGTGCTTTTATTTTTGTAGCCCGTATTTTTGTCTGGAAATGTACTTTGAAGCAGTGGGTAACTAAAGGAAGGTATTTGTAAACTTCTTAAGTCTTTCAGAAAGTAAGTAATGTGCTCTTGTTTTGATTTAAGCTTATAGGAATCGCAGATTAGTAGAAAATTCGAGTATTTTCAACCAGCAACATAATTTGCATGCTAAAACGCTCCTATAAGAGATTATTAAAATTAAAATGAAATATTATCTTTGTGTAATAAAGTTACTTTACTTTAAATGTTTTGCCGCAGAAGTCTGCCTGCTGCTTAACATTGATGGATATTTTGGCAGACTAAAAATATCTTTACAAAAAATTCATCTGCGATAAACTGTTAAGTTTAATTTTATGTGCTGTAACCACATGCATCGGGCTGTCACCGCAGCACAGGATTTAAAAAATAAATTCTCAGTTCTTAAAAAATGGCAGTCAAACAGCAAGATAAGTAAAATAATCAGAAATGTATAGACAACCAATAGCGTAGATGTGATTATTTCATAGGGAAAAGCGACGTGGCATTTGGATAAAATACGACGAATAACTGCACGGTTCGTTTATTTCCCACTGCAACGTTTGTCGGTGTCTGTTTGTGTGTTCAGTCGTTAAACTTCTTTTTATAGCCCAGTGTTATTTTGTGCACTTTAAATCGGGCCTGTTTGTTCGCTGCTTTGCTGCAGAAGATGTTTGACCCTGTGGGTGACATTGTAAACCACTGCGCTGTTTTGAGCCAGGATGACGGTGTGCGTGCAGACCGTTGTGCGCAATGAAAATAGCAGTGGCGGCGGGAAGGTAAATGGCGCACGCGTGAGGGATCTACGCGGGATTACGCGGAGTCTTGGGCGAACGGAACAGGGCGCGCACACACTTAAGAATCCGTGGGAGTCCGAGCAACTCGCGAATGGCGGTCCGAGTGGGGTTTTGCGGACCTTGCGGACGCTCCTGGCGGGGAGCCGCACTCTGTACCCGCGTAAACCCACAGTCGCCCTCGGTGGAGTTCGGATAGCGACCGGTCGCAAAGTGGGGAAAGCGAGCGCAAATACAAACTGGTACCGGAGTTCTCGAACCCTAACCTATACGCAATACAGTCAAATTTAATATTATATTCCACACCAGAGGAGTGCTCAATTATCCCGCTTTGGATCGTGTTTGTGAGTACTGTACTTTGGCTTTTTTTGCATTCATAATCCCTGCCTTACGTACAGATTACCGAAAAGGAGTGAAACTAACGAAATGTGCGCAAACATACCAGTTTTTCACACTGCCCGTGACGTTTCGGGCCAACTCCAGTTACCCAACTTTTTTGTCTATAACATACACGATTCCGGCGCATTTCATAGCTTGCACGCTGTCTATTGTTGCTTGCATCCGCGGCCTGTTTTGGGTTTTTTTTTAAGTTCCCGCACTGTCGCAAAAGTGCTGCTCCGACGAGTTCCCCTCGCTCTTATTTCGATTCGCCCCGCACAAATGTGCGCGCACGCTTGCTAAAGATGCACCGCGCTTTAGCAAGGGCTCGCCTCGACTCTACCAGCCAGTACGGCGGCAAAATGGCGCGCGACTTTTTAAAGGAAATAAAATATATATGTGTTGCGGTGCGACGTGCGGGGTCTCGTCTCGTGTTGACTCCCACACGCCCAACTTTTTCTTGCTCAAAGTCTTCCTCTACCGGCCCCTCGTTCGATTACATCTGCTAATTCTCAGCTGAATGAACGTCATTTACAATAGCAGGGGGAGCGAGAGAGAGCCGACCGCCGCTTCACGCTCCATTTGTCCCCCATTCTCCTCTTTAAGTATTCCTGTAATATTAATAGTCATGAATAACAATTATTGCGAGGCGGTGTAGAGAAGCGCAGGCAAGGAGCACGCCGACAGTTCCACGCTGGCTGTGGAGCGAAGAGGACCGCGCCAGGAGCTCAACACAAACCCTAAGTCACAGACGAGCAGAATAATAAGGCTTTTTACACCGCGATCTGGGGACGTAGTTCATGGAAAGTAGTGGACACCCTCACAAGTGCTCTCCTTCTTCAAGATTTCCCTGATTTCGTCCTTATTTTTATTCTTTTGTTGCTGTGAACAGACCGTCTCCCAGATGTTAGTCCATACTTACTCAGCCACGGTGAGTCGGTTCGTTGATGCTCTCTTTCAACATTTATGCACGTTTAAAATTCGATTAGACACCCGAGGTTTTGCAGCGACTTCTACGATCAAACGTTAAACTCAACTGTTGCTTTTATTCTTCTAAATTCCTGCCTGGCTTTCTTCTGTTGTCGGTAGTCAATCAGAGGTCCGACGATCAGAAATATTATTTTGATCGATATCGACTGCGCTGCTTAAACATTATTTAAATATTTTTTTTTTTTCTTGCGACAATGCATGGAATATTTCGTTCTAGAAGAACAGCAGTATTTAGGCATCGTTTCATAACGCACATAACTATTTTATGCTTTTGGTTTGTCTTGGGAAAAAAGTGAACCAATAAACATAAATACACTGCATTAAAAACGTTATTGGGAGGTATTTTTAAAAATGGAAAAAAAAAAAAAAAAACAATCGTCACAAACGTAAGAGGTGAAAGAGCTTATCGATGCATGTTTGTGTCATTTTATTTAGACTTTTGCTTTATCTTTTTACTGCACAATGTGCGATGGAGTTACCCGTGTCTGTTGCGCTGCACTTTTCAATCCGTTTGTACGCATGGACGTGCAGGGACTAAATGTGCTCAACTTTTTTCTGTTTTGAAGGACCGCCACGATGGAGTTCCGAGCCACAGCTCCAGGCTGTCCCAGCTGGGCTCCGTGTCGCAGGGACCCTACTCGAGCGCCCCGCCGCTTTCTCACACCCCGTCCTCGGACTTCCAGCCGCCCTACTTTCCTCCGCCCTACCAGCCGCTTCCCTACCACCAGAGCCAGGATCCGTATTCCCACGTTAACGACCCCTACTCCCTGAACCCCCTGCACCAACCTCAGCAGCATCCCTGGGGGCAGAGACAGCGACAGGAGGCTGGCAGTGAGACGGGCTCTTTGCTGCCCCAGCCGCGGGCGTCTTTGCCCCAGCTCTCTGGACTCGACCCCAGGCGGGACTATGCCTCCGTGAGACGGCCAGATGTGCTGCTTCATTCGGCCCACCACGGGCTGGAGTCTGGAATGGGAGACAGTCTGTCACTGCACGGCCTTGCCCACGGAATGGAGGATGTGCAGGTGAATATCAGCATCAACATTTCCTCCACATCAAATAGCACCAATATTCAACAGGGAATAACATATATTTCTAACGTAATTATAACTTCCTACCTTCAGCCTAAAACGTGCATCTACTGCTGTACAAGCAGCCTGCTTAGTGTTTTCACACAATAATTTTTTTATTTTCCGATAATGTCTGACACTTTATTTTGAAACATGGCAGTTTTTTAATTTTATTCCTGCATTATCACTATCAATTTAATAAATCACGGCAGCTTTTATTATACAGCTTTGCCTTTTTCTAAGATTAAAACCCTACAGTATTTTAAAACTAAATCAGTATTTTAATCTTATAGCCGATAACAGCCCTGCTTACACAACATTATATTTAAAATTATTACATTTTTGAGGATTAAGGAAGGTGGAAGGCTGAGGGCTTTCATGTTGTTCTGTTATTCTGAACCGCCCATTTTTTTTGTACAATATGCAAAATTCCCATTGTTTACCCAATTGCTCAGCGCTTTGTGCAAAACTGATCAGAAAGTGAAACAACACCGTAAGTTTCAGTTAAATAAGTTATAAGCAAGCGGAATTTGTGGTAAACTAAAAAGAAATATTTTTTCAAGGTTCACTGTGCGCAGTGAGACATTTCATTAATTCCAGTAAGTGCCGTTCACTAGGCTGCAATTGTTACTATTATTATCATTATTATAACAATAATTATTAATAATTACAAATACGTATTACACTACGGTAATTATTACAAGTACTACATGTCATTAAAGGCTACATTTAAAATGAATGTTTTGCTCGTTCTTGAACCCAAAATTAGTATTAATTATTTTTTTCCCGACGATTTAACCAAAGTGCAAACTGGAATGCAAACAGCAGGAGGAGGCGGCCAGATTAAAAATATGACAGGGAGCCTCATGAAAACACATTAAAGGAACATCATTAAGCATTAAAAATGCTGCGTTTCACTTCTGTTAAAATAATTCCCTAATGTTACTTTTAAAACTGTTTTGATATGATAAACAAATCTGAATTTTTGGTATCAAGTCGCCGACTTTATATACAGATTCAAAACTGTAAGCATATATTATTTAGCTGTCTTTTAGTTTTGTTTAAATTGCTAGCTATTTATATTATTGCAGGAACAAGTGAAAACTTAAATTTTAAAACTAGTTAAGATTATTATTGTTAAAGCATTATGGCCTATAGTAAAATGTGCTGGTTACTATTAAAATACCGGTCATTACTAACAAATACTTTCGGAAATCGCAAGCGTTATTACCAGCAATCTCTCCACATCTTCAAGAGTTAAATATGTTTCCATTTAACAAAAAAATCCCCTTAGTATAAACATGGAAGTGTCGCATGACATTAATGCTTCTTATTCGCCACTTTAACGGTGTTGCTCCCACAAACGTTTAGCTTTTACGAAAAACCTATTTTGTAAGTTTGTTGACGTGTATTAAAATAAATTGCAAATATCTGAGTTATTTGCCACGTATAACCTTCTTGGGGATTTATCATACGTGAGTTTTTTTCTGTAACGAAAACAGGATTCCACATTACACATTTCCTAACGATTTACAACTTTCAATTGGCATTAATGTGTGAGATAAAAAGGGTAAATTATTATCGGATCAAGGTACAAAGTTATTTTTAAATTGAGGCTAATATGAGGGACTTGTGCCATTTGCAGGCCGTTGAAGACGCAAACAGTGGGATGAATGTTCTGGACCAGTCGGTGATTAAAAAAGGTGAGGCGGTTTTACATCTTTTTTACCAGGGCTAAGGTACCCGGTTAGCAGTCGATACTACGTTGCTTATTAGAGCAAATACATCAAAAACATGTTAAAAATACTGCAGTAGGCGCAACCGAAAACACAAACTTAGACCGTGACTGTATTTTTCCACCATGTGCAGTGTTTTTTTTCCATCAAGCAGGCCAAAATGAAGTATTTTTGAACGTTGCATTCAGTTGGTACGCTACTGGTCTCCACTTAGTCCAGAGTGTATTTTGCCTCTAAGCCGGAACAGAAAAGAACAATTTATATTCCCTCCGTCATGATGTACAATTCGTTGAATACTTGGGGGTTCTAGTTGCTGGATTTACGATGATGCAAAACGTCTGTATCACCTCGACCAGACGGTTGCTGGCTGCATTTGCTAGACAAAACACTAGAATTTGATAAACAAGGGCTTTGGTTTAAGAGAGAATGATGAATTTTGGTATCATGCGTTGCATTCTGCTGCCTGTCAGAATTGAGGATTATTATAGGAAGGCTGGAAATCGCAGAGCTGTATTTTGTAAGAACTGATTCACATATCTGAGACAACTGCGTGTGAATGGAAATAAGCTGCTCCCAGAAGAGAGGACTAACGAGTGGAGTTAAAGTAGACAGCCTGATAAATGACTTTTTTCATGTGCTCTCCTGAGCTCGTTTAAGGCTAATTTTCGGTATTATCCCCCGTTGAGCTATTAATACAATAGGCTGGGAAGGTGGCCTCTGTCCTGTCGTTTGCCCTGTAATGGCTCATGTTAAAGACATTTCCCTTTCATTTAAATTGCCTTCACGATAACGGGCCTTTCAAAAAATGGACGAGGCTGTGAACAGGACCAGCGATCAATAATATTAAGATGATTATGAAGCTGGTATTCCACTTTGCCCCTTTTTTTCACTTGACATTTGATTTCTGCTTTTGTGTGAGTGTGTACCTGTGCCTGACACTTGGTCCTTATTTGGAGTTCAAAGGCCCAGGGCAAAATTATTATTATTATTATTATTATTATTATTATTATTATTATTACTACTACTACTACTACTACTACTACTTAGGAAACGCCTTTTCCCAAGTTGACTTCAGTATTAGACGAAAAACCTTAGAACAATCTACTTTATAGCAAGGGTATTCTTGCTGGAGTAATCCAGGGTAAGTAACTTAAATATGAATAAGTTGGGCTGTTTCTACCCCCTCTTTTGTGCCCTGCACATTATAAATGCAGCCTATTTATTTACATTTAATAACATTAATGGAAAATGTATTGATCGCAAAGCAAATATTACAGCGGCTTTAGTCGCAATGAAAGACGTATTTTAAGCGATATCTATGAAGATCTAAAAATATCGGGATATTTTAAAGCTAGTATTTCCATACTACTAAGCGTCAGTTTCTAGTTTAAATTACAAGTTTCAGCTGTGAATTAATGAATAATATTCGCAATAAGGCAAAAAATGCGATTTCATTGAATAGACTGTAGTTTATTTTTTTTGTATTAGTTTACCAAGTTAAATCGCAAATGCAATTTGTTAAAAAATAGCCCTATATTCCCTCCTTAAAATCTCATGACTACAGCAGCCTTTTTCACATATTTTAATGCTAGTAACCATATATTCAGGACCAAACGCACAACAGTATTTTTAGCAAATCATGATATACTGAAGGACGAACAATACTGCAGTATGAAGGGCTGCAAGATGTGCGGTTTTATGAAGCTGAGGTTAAAGTGTGACAAGGAAGGGGAGCTGCGGCAGACGCTGGATGAGCGCAGTGTGAAATCTGCGTTATTGATTAAAATGGCGGAGCAACACAGCGCGGCGCTGAGTTAATTGATTCTGACGGATTCGCCATAAACGGATCTTAACGCTGACATGTCCTCTGATGTTCCTCTAATGGCGATCTGCTGTTCCTCTGATGTTCCTCAGATGTCCCTCTAATGTCCCTCTCATGCTCCCGCGTCCCTTTCAGTCCCGGTCCCGCACAAGAGCGTGACGTCCCTCATGATGAGCAAAGACGGCTTAATCGGCGGGATCACGGTGAACGCGAACGAGGTGTTCTGCTCCGTACCTGGGCGCCTGTCCCTCCTGAGCTCCACGTCCAAATACAAAGTGACAGTAGGGGAGGTTCAGAGGCGTCTGTCCCCGCCGGAATGCCTCAACGCCTCCCTGCTGGGGGGCGTCCTCAGGAGGTAAGACCGCGTCTCCGACCCCCCACCCCCACCACACCTCAGCAGCCGTGTCCTCCGGCCGTTGGGCCTACAAACCACACCAAAGTACTTCGCAGCCCCTCCGAAGTACTTTAATGCTTAACGTGTGTGTTTCCTCTCACTAATCCAATCAAAAGTTGGCCAAAAAGTTTTCTTTGCCGATTAAAAAAAATAAAAAAAATAAATAATAAAGGGGAAAAAGTAAAAAAAAAAAAAAAAAGGGTTGCATCCATGGATGCATCGCAGTTGCGTTACAAAAGCGAAGTGGTACTTTTCTATTAAAATGCGTCTGCCGCACATTGCTCTGCAGTATTCTTATGTGTTTTATGTGCATTCTAGAGCAAAATCCAAAAACGGCGGCAGATCCCTGAGAGAAAAGCTCGAAAAAATCGGTCTGAATTTGCCTGCCGGAAGACGCAAAGCCGCCAATGTCACCTTACTGACGTCACTCGTGGAAGGTAAACAGATCGCTAGCTTCCCGTTTACGAATTCATTTTCGACATTGCGTTTCCTTTCGGTGGTCTAAAAATTTCGTTTAAATTAGCTACAAATTTATTTTAAATATATATATATTTTTAAATCTGTGGATGAATGGAGAACACAGGAATGTTATTTAGCAAAAGACATTCGAGAAGAAAAGTTGCGAATAAGGTGGCTGCAGTGAGAGTTTACATTTGTCAAAACAAGCGGCAGGCAGTTTATTTAAAATGGTGTAGCGCACACACACAGAGGAAACATGAGACCACCTGCACACACCTACACGTTTGTTTTAAGTGTTTTGCTGGGACTTGATGCAGAGTATCTCCTTCATGTCCTGTTTTAACGGGGCACTTGATTATGACTTTAACTTTACTTTTTATAATTTTTATTATTTTCAAAGATGGCTACCTTTAGTCATTTCCCTTTTTGGGACTGCCTCTTAGGGTTTATTTGTTCAGGTTTCACTCTCCAGCCTGGAGAATTTTTCTCAAAAATGTCACATGCCGACACATAGAAACACACAACTTTATAAGCAGAGCATTTGTATTGCTCTACTGCTGTTATTATAATGTTTTACATATATTTCTTATAGATTTTTAGATGTTAAAAACAACACTCAATCTGACTCTCTCACTCGCCATCAGAAGCCCCAAATCTGGGTAGTGGTGGTCTGGAGCCCAGCCCAGAAGCACAGGTCACAAGGCTATTCAGGGTATGAGAGGACAGTTCATTGCAGGGGAAACAATACATTTTTAGTACTGTGGTTCACTTAATAGAACATCATTATTTATTTTCAAGCCTTCACATTTCTTTCTGAGCTTTAAAATGCTTTTGTATTCTGCAAACAGAAACTTCTTGACCGTGGAATTCAAAAACTATTTGCTTAATTACCTTCACATTAATTATTGCAATATCGTGGCTTCATATGTTTACTGATGCACATGTTCTTTTTGTTTTAAGTACAGTACAAAATAATTGAAAAATGATATGATGCATGTTATAAAAGTCAGAGTAATTGTTTTCCTAGTCTTGGTTTTATATAATGTAACCAGGCCTTTTACCATTTTCAGGTGAAGCAGTGCATTTGGCCAGGGACTTTGGCTACATCTGTGAAACCGAATTTCCGACCAAGGCTGTCTCTGAGTACCTGAACAGACAGCACACAGACCCCAATGAACTTCATTCGCGGAAAAACATGCTGCTGGCGACAAAGTACGTGTGTATGGCCTACAAGTAGATTGCATGCTCTGTAATACAGAAATTTAATGTGAATTTAAAAAAATATATATTTGTGTACAAGCAGATCAATGGAAAATAAGTAAACCACCTATTTTATGCATTGCCATTCTTAGCATTTTGATTAACATTTTCTTCCAAGGCATTCTGATCAAATTTTTTTAAAACAAATATCCCACAGCCCCACAAATTTTTTCATGTCACAGACTTCTCCACAGTTTGCAGATAGATTGAATATAACCTGTAATTAGGAGTTCGGCTTCAGACAAAACTTCATGGTGTAATGTTGATGGTAGAAGGACTAAAAATACCTGCTCTCTGTACTCAGCCTAGCCTTGAGTCAGCCTCCCACCATATTTCAGTTTATCCTGCCTGAGCTGTCAAAATCCTGTCAGTCATAAGCCCAACCCATTGCCTCAGGAAAAATTTTTACATTGGTATTTAATCTACCAAAATGTTGCTTTTTTTATATGTACAGTAAGTATAGCATTGTTTTTTGAAGCTAAAAACATCACCATCATCAACAACAGCAACAACAACAGTAGTAATAACAATAACAATAATAATAATTTAAAAAAATAATAATAATAAGAGGAAGAAGAAGAAGAAAAAGAGGAATAGGCAGAAGAAGAAGAAGACAAAATTTAACTTTCCTATGGGCTAGTGTACTGATAGGAGCACAGAAACTCCATAGCAAAAATGTTTTCGATGATAAACACATTTAAATGCTGAACAATTAAAAAATTTGTATTGCTATTCAAGTGTAATTAATGAATTGTATTAAAGTAATATAAGGAATGAATAAGCTCTGATATAAAGTAATTGTAGCAAGGGAAGCAAAAGTATTTCATTGCATTTGTCCATGCTCTTCTAGGGAAAGACGAATCTGATAGGTCTTTCCCTTTGAGTTAAAATGCATGAATGTGTCGGTTATTTAATTGTTTGCAGACAGTCTGTGAGGCATTTGAAGGTTAAAGGTTTAAAGGTTATTCAGTTCACTGCACAGTTCACTGCAGTGTCTTAAGGTTTTAAACACATTTGGTTGACCTTTCTAATTTTCCCAGAGACCTCTTTTTATCCCTTGTAACAAAGTGTAAGAAAGACAACCATCAACATGGATGACCCATCCATTAAAAAGCTACAAACTAGCTAGTGTAACTTAATATGTTAGCTTACAAATCCATTATTCAACTATGTTTATTAAATAGAGATAGTTTGATAGCTATGTCTATGTTCTGATGTGCACCCGTTCTTCACTCCTCGTCTCTTTAATATGCAATCCTTAAAAGCGCCACTACCAAGTTTTGCACTATGAAACAAAAATGTTCTCGATAGCTTTGAGAAATACCAAATATTTTGTGCAGCAATTTAACTAAGCATAACATTTGTTTTTATTGTAATTGTTGGTTTACTTCTCAATACTAGGAAAAATATTGCACAGAGTTGTCCATGCATGCAATGTATATTTTAAAAAGTTTTCGGTGAAGCCTTAAAGCCCTAACTTGAGTCACTGTTGCTCTCACCAGCATCACTCTGCAGAAGTGCAGAAGCTTTTCATGATGTTTGTTGCTACTCTTCTGTTGGAGGCACTTATCACATGTTCTGTGTTCCCTGCCCCCCCCCAAGGCAACTGTGCAAGGAGTTCACTGACCTTCTGGCCCAGGACAGAACGCCGCTGGGCAACAGCAGACCCACACCCATCCTAGAGCCAGGCATCCAGAGCTGTCTGTCCCACTTCAGCTTCATCACACACGGCTTTGGCTCGCCGGCCATCTGCGCCGCCCTCACTGCCCTGCAGAACTACCTGACCGAGGCCCTCAAAGGACTAGACAAGATGTTCTTGAACAACAACAGTACAAGCCGGCACACATCGGGAGAAGGACCTGGCTCCAAAAGTGGAGATAAAGAGGAAAAACACAGGAAATGAAACAAAAAATATAAACAATGACAAATTAAAAAAAAAACAAAAAAAAAACAACAAAAGTCTAAAATTTAAATCCTTTATATTCTAGCTTTAAAACATTGCATTTACTTTGGAAAAAAAGAACACGATCAAAGAAGAATCAGAATTTAAATACGAAGATGGAAAAGAAGAGAAAAATAGAAATGCATACTGGTCACGGTTTTTTGTATCAAGTTAAGTACATTTAGGTTATGATTTAAACACTCTGTAAAGGGGTTTTACTCCTTGGATCCAGTCTGCTCTTCATACAGGTTTATCTAAAAGGCCTTTGAAGACAGAGATTTTAAATTGCAGACTGGCAAAGTCTCCTGTTGAACAGTGCATGGATTTGTCACCTGCTCAAGATTCCAGTAGGACACAGTTTGCTATGGCCCAACTTATGACTTTACGTTTAAAAAAAAAAAGGTGAACCTTCTGGTGAGGACCATGTCATTGTATGTCTGTTTGTGTCACAGTTTACCTTGATGCAGAGTAAGACACAACCAGTCAGCTTTGTGTGTTTGTGGAGAAAGTCACGAATGTGCACTGTTTAGCATACTGGCCTTGTTTCACATCTCACAGTACTTTTGTTCTATTAATCTGTCAAAAAATAATTATTAATTAGTCAGCATATTTTCCAGGGCTGCAGTCGGATAAAATGAATTGTGAACGTACATTGGCTGCGCAGACGCTCCCCGCTGTACGACGCCCAGCATGAACGGGAAAAGTGCGATTTATAACGGAACGCCGCGAAACTGGGCGTCGTAAAGCGGGGACCTTCGCATTTCTAGCCCCTGCCACAATTAAACTTTACCTGCAGCCATTTTAGCAGACATCCCAGTGACAGGTGAAGCTGTATCTTGGCACAATTGTCCATACAGTCGCCTTCAAGAGGTATGTCGACCTTATAAAGAAAAGGTGCATCTTTTCCGAACCCAGAAGCAGGAGAGCATCTTCGGTGCGGTTACGATTTGACGTGGCGCCCACTTTTGGTAGTTCTATCACGTATGCTTAAAAATAGCATGTGATTTTGCAATACTCTATTGCATATTGCCGAACTAAAAAGGTAGAAAAATGCAATTTCAGGAAAAAAAAATTGGATCGGAACGAACTCCAATAAATGCAGCGTAAATGGGAAAAAAAAGGTTTTATGAGACGTTTGGATAAAATCGAAACAGACCAGTTGTCCCCAGTTTACGATTCGAAAAACTTTTTTAACATTTCGGATGGATTCAACTGCCCTGCACAGATCGCTGTGTTTTGTTATTGACACCATTCGCGATTTCTTCATCCCGTGCGTAAAGATATTAAAAAGCGACCGAAGCCTCTGGTTAGCGAAGAGCAGCGGCGAGCGGAGTGCGACGGACCCAGGCAAAGGGCTCCTCAATGCCAGTCCTCATCGTGAAGTCCGAAAACAAAGGCTGACGCGTTTTCCAATGAAATATTTGTCTTTTACCACGCGCGTTTCTTTTATATTTATTTCTGGGAAAAAAAAAGTAATAATTGCCGGGTGGAGGCGTTGAGCCACAGAATGCTAAATGGCTTAGTGGCAGGCGATCATTTTATCATGCAAAAGTACACGACTAAAGGCCAATAATCAGTTTTACTTTAGCAGATTTAGTGCAATAGCTTTATGTATTAACGTTATTTTTTTGGTCGAAGTATTAATGCGCAATCTCCAAGGTCTTACTTAAAGCGTGGGTTCATCATAAATTCACACCAATAAGACAGTTAACCCGCGTGAAATAGAGGGCAGATGGCAGCTTTTTTAAATCTGTGATTAGTCTTTCGCTATTATTTGAGCGTTTAAAGTTCGGGTTGGCCTCTGAAATTCGATTTAATCGTACGGACGACTGCGTGGTGAGCTCGTTTCCCAAGTTTCAACGCTGCTGCAAGCGTCCACACACCGCTGTTAGAGATCCGATTTGTTCGAATGAGATAATCTTGCGTCGACAACCTGGAAAGCAGACGCGTCTGTTTTACCTTTGAAACGAGTGCGCGTAAAAAGGAGAGGAAAAAGGCGTGCGCGCATCGAAAGGACACCTGGTGAAATTGCCTTGACCTTTTTAACAATGTGTATGCCGAAGGAAAATTGGGGAGAAAAGTGTACGGGTTTACGAGCGCGTAGGGCTGTAACACAAACCCTTCACATTTATGCCAGAATATATTGCTAAATGTCATCATTTTATTGACCTTCAGTGGAATGGAGTATCTGTCGAAAAGGACCTCCTTTTGGTTCACGTTTATGGGAGGAGTCGACTGATGTTTATGTTTGTATATATTAATTTATGCTTAATTTAATGGGAGTTTGTAAATATGGTGAGCAAGCAGTTTGGGTTATTTATCTGTGACTATACCTCTGTGAGTGGGTCAAAATCGCTTGACTTTAGGTAGCATCCTGTATTTTTTCTGTTCTTTAGACGAGTTGTTATGGTGATGGGTAGAATTTGGTTCTTGTCCAGTGACTTCATTTATATTAAAATAATTATAATAAACTTCGTGTTTTACCGTAGCCTACATGTTTCTGTTTAAAATGCTGCCACCGTGTAACGTTGGGCAGGAACCTCGCAAACGCACCTGGTCGGTAACACCAAAGGGCCACATTTAAATAGAAAACACAATAATACGTTGGCACTGATCGTCAGGAATGCACCTTCACGTAAGTGCACGTCAGCACCCGAAAGCTTGAGCGCAGTATTTAATATCGCAAATCAAATATTTTTACATCAAACGTTTAGTTCAACTGAGCCGAGGATTTTGCTGCAAGTTTACATGTTACCGCAGTGACATCTTTAAAACTTCAAAAGTACTTTTAAACCTTAAAGAATTTAAAGTTTTTTTATCATTAACTGCTTACATTAGTAAGGGATTAAAGTCACATAATTATCGAATTTAAAATTCTAACCCACACAAACAAATAAAACATCTAACGAAAAAGTTCAAGGGATATAATAAGAGACAAAATGACTCAAGCGGTGTAAGCTTTATTACTGCATTTATTATATTAATATTTCATTTATTTGCCTCTAGGTTTTAGATAGTGAAGTAGCAGGAATAAGCTTACATAATTTCAGCTACAGTGTGTTAACGGCTTTCCACCTTTCCGCGTTATTTTCATCTGAGGAAATTATTGAGCTAAACGAGGGCCTGAAATGATTATTTTTCCACCCAGCGTCCGTTTAGTCTGTTATTGCTATTAACGATGACGATTCTAATGTTCACACCACAGAATTTTTATCTTGCACTGTAATATAAAACAGTGAAGCTGGATGTATAATGCGTCATATAAACGTCGATCCGAATTTTTGTTACATTGACAGTTGGTATGAAGCTGAAAAAAAAATCAACGCCACCCTCGTTAAGGTGCAGCGTAGTTTCGCCTTTGGCCCTCATGTGCAGTCGCCTCGTATGCGGAGGTAAGGCATTAAAAAAAGCAAGGAAATAAACATGGAAATAAATAAATAAACTGGAGCCATTAATCAGAGTAAAGCAGGCTTATGATTAATATCATGCAATCCTGAGGTGTAACCAAATTATATTCTTGCTTACATTAGGCCCACGTGTCAAGAAGTGCCAAGTAAGGTTGACGGGACCGGGATACTTGGGGCTTGGTTCACAAGGCCCATCCCCCACCCCCAACACACACACACACACACACACACACACACACACACACACTTACTGGTGTATGTGTATGTATATATGCAATTGGAAATGCGCGCAGCCTGCGGGTTCCGCCGCGCGTCCCGCCATGCGTGAAGTATTGTCAGCCCAGGTGCTGAGCTCAGCAGCCGCGTCTCCGCGGGGGACCCGATGTGAGCGACACGGCTTCCACCTGCAGACGCACGCGAGGCCACGCAAACCTCCCAACCAACCGCTTCCCAATTGCCGGCACCCGACGGAATCAACGCGCAGTGCGTGATTTTTCGCCCCGTAACATCGTTTTTTTCGGTGCGTGTGTCTACACGGATACGCCGTTATGAACTTAATTAGAATGCGGACAAAAAATAATTCGGTTTCTACAAATGGAATCAGCCCCCTCCACAAAAAAAATAAAAATAAAAGCTGCGTGCACCAAAGGATCTAGAATTAGACGTGAGAACAGGTTCGAGCTCAAACAGTTGCGTTTGTTTTTCTTCTCCTTTGGAGGCGTAGTTAATGGTACAAAAAATGGATGCTGGTGTTTAAATGTAGATCTGTGCGTGATCTTTGATTTAATATAAACCCTTCTCGAGCAGCTAACTAAATGGTTATGGAACAAAATGCAAAAGTTCACCTGCTTTATTTATTTATTTATTTATTTATTTATTTGTTTGACTGGCGTATTGTTACGAGGCGTCTCCCAGAGACAAAGTATTATCTCCAAAAAGCATGCTATGCTGATTCCAGTTGGTTTAGCCTTCCTGTATGAAATTGAGGTCTTAGTGGGGATCTTTTTAGGAGTAAAGAATGAGCTTTGTCTCTCTTGTTAAAGACTTGTCCTTCATGGCTCCTAGTTTAAGAACAAACTCCCTTAGCATTCTGTCAAGCAATGGGCTGTAAAAATGGTTATCCAGCCCAGCAGACAGCCAAGTGCCGTTTGAGAGTAATTCCAGCTCGGGGCACTTGGCCGGAGGCGAGGCAAGCGTGCTCCCTAACTGATCAACCTGGATATTTCATTATTCATTAATTTACTGTTTAACAAATCCCTCTCATTATCAGAGGTAACGCTTGGCAGAGCCCAGCAAACAGTAGCAGTTGGTGTCAGGCGTGGAGAATTGGCCTATTTGATCCTGGGCTGTTTTTATTCAACATCACAAACTGAGAAAGAGGTCCATGAATAATAAAGAGGCAAGCCATGTTTGAACTGAAAACCATGACACCACCTTAACAAAAAAACATTCAGATTATTGAGGGGATGGCAATTTGCGGCTGATCTGGCCGCAGCTTAAACACTTTGGTGTTAAGGATGGATTGTTTGTTAAACAGAAACAAACAAACAAACAAAAAGTGACAATATTAATATTGGCACCATATTTTCGGTACCAGGAAAAAAAATGTTAGGAACGGTTCTGTGATAAATCCAATATAGACGAATTAATAAAACAATAAATTATTTCTAAATTAATATGGTGAAAATGTTTAGATTGTTAGTAATTAATTTACTCATTTACCTCACACACATCTTCATAGTGACTTACAGTGTGAATTTTTGGCACCAAGCTTCTTACAAAGAATTACCTATTTATACAGTGGGACAATCATTTATTTATTTATTTATTTATTTATTTATTTATTTATGCGTGCTACAGCAATTCAGGGGAAGAAACTTGCTCAAGGGTTTTGCAGCAGGATGAAGAATCAAACCCAGGTCCTTCAAATCCAAGGCAGTAACCTTTACTGCCAATAAAAACCGAAATATTGGCATTACGCAATACTGTATGTCAACTTGTACACTCATGCACACAAACACAGTAACTATATGATTGTTATGCCACACCAAGATTATTTTAACCCCAAAGCTTCTGATGTGAGCAGAAAGACCCTATAAAACATTTGGATATGGACACACACTCTCCAGCTTTAAAAAAACTACAGTTTAATCAGAAACCATATTGCTTGCTCACAACCTTTCTGACAAAAACAGAAAAATAGATATAGCGAGCTGTCAGCAACACTGTACAATTTATTTCCTGTTTCTGTGACACTTTGTGGTTAATCATATCATTCTATGAACATCTCAGGTTCTATAAGACCTGTTTGGAGTTGGAAATTAATACGAATCTTGCAGCTCAAAAATTTTTACTTTATGCCTGGTGTCACATCTATCAGATTCCAAAAAAAAAAAAAACTCCTTAACCAGTTGACAGGAAAGCAAATGAGAATAGCTTTTAAATGTCCAGCTTTTTAAAATTCCTGTCATTTGTGCTCAAAAATAAATGCAGAATATAACAAAAGCTTTATTCAGGCAAGGAGCACTTCACCCCAAGCTGAAGTTTAAATGCATTTTTGGGACATATACATTTTCTGGGCTTTCCTGATCTGAATCAATGAAGTCCTTTTAGACATAAAAGAAGTACCACACACGTAAACTCAGAAGCAACTTTGCTAGAAAATTAGATCCTAAACATTTAAAATGATATAATAAGATGCCCATAGAAGATATGCCTCATCTTGATCGTAGATATCAACAGTATTTATTCTTCAGTGTGAATGTATTTTTTTATTTAATTACAGTCAGTGTGCTCACAACCCAAGTTTTACATCTGAATTTTGATCAGTTAAAATGGGTGAACGGCAGCCAGTGTTGAAGAAACTTTAATCTGAGGCTGAGGCCATGTACAACATAAAAAAACCGCCCCTGCTCTGCCTTGAATAAAAACAAAAGGCTGTTGTTGTGATGTTACTTGATGAAGCCAAGTTCTGCATCACAGGGCCAGTGACATAATGTGGCTTTGTACTGCATTTTAGTGGGAAATTGAAAATGTCAATCTGAATTGCTCAAATTTATCCTCTTTTTTCCCCTCTCAACTGGTCCTTAGGCAATGCATCCAGCTTGTCTTAAAGAAAGTTTAAAAAAGGAGCAAGCCACTTATGCACATTATTTATGCAAAATTGCTTTGTGCTGAAGGAGACCATCCTACACAAAATGTTAGAAACAAACATGCAATGTAATATAAGAAAAAATATTTACCACAATCATACCGTACCATAGCTAGCATTATGTAACGTAGTACCATCACCCATACAGAAGTAAAGGTACCCTGACAATCATTTTGTCACTGGTACAGCAATTAATGTATTTTTTTATTTCTATAAAATGATAAAAAAATGTCATAAAGGTCAACTGAAGATTGATAACCTTAAAACGAATTAAACTTGAAAGTGATTATCTATTTTTACCAGCAATGTAACAGATACAAGGTAATGGAAAAACAAATAAAAGTCATCAGTTATTCTAATTTTTACCTGTGCCGAAAAGCATTGAGATAAATGTCTTATTTGTTATTTCTTTTGCTGCTCATCATCAGCAAATGACCGCACATAAGACATTATACAGCTGAATTTTCACGTAGGAAAAGCTTGATATGGTGTAGAAATAACTTTTCTGTTTTCACTTGGCCTGACATTGTCATCACATATTACAAATTAAGGTAATGTGAAACTTATTTGCAGAATTCTGTCAAGAATATTGCATTTGACCTCTGATCATACATTTATTGCTAACAACCATGTTTAATTTAATACATTTATTTATTTTTCAAAAGTAAGAGTTTTTGCCTATGGCTTAATTGTATAAATAACCTCAAAAGGAAGGTATTGCAAAACAAAGACAAACCAGTGGAAAAATTGAATATACACACATAATTTGGAACACGGGTTTAAAAAAAAAAAGAATTTTAAAACAGTCTTTCATGACTCAAAGTGGACTCATCTTCCTTGCCAAAAGAGATCCATGACTACAAGCAAAATTTAGTAAAAAACAAGAGTGACAACACAATCTGTACACAAAAAATACAAAGTGAGAGAACCCCAACTGACGGTACATTCAGAATTATAACCCTCGCACAGGGAGAATGGTCTCCAAGCCTTTAGGGTCATTCATGGTCAATGAACCGTTTTTTTTCACCATTTGTCACTTGAAAATGCCAATACCTAATCTTTGTGAAGTATATTACACCTTGGACCTTAGTGCTTATATCTCGAAGACACTTCTCCCAGAATGCAAAAGCATAATAATGACTTAGTTTGGTAACAAAGGAAGCTTTGGGAAATCCTATTACTATGCCTATGATTATGAACAGCACCAAAACGTCACCGACAAGAACATCAACAAAAGGAACAAAAATAAGCAACAACTGGCGCACGTGCAAAATTTGGACAAACGCGAAAGGCGAAGCGAAAAGGTCGAAATATGTGTTTCAGAGGAGAGCGCGGCAAAGTGGTTTTGGAGTACGCTGACCCCGGTGAATAAAACCGGACAATGAGGACTTGAACGGCGAAGTGTTTGTGGATCTGCGGGCCTCGCAGGCGCAGTTAATAAACGGTGACGCTCCAGCCGCACCGTTTAGCCCTTCCCCGTGTGCTGCGGTTGAAGAGGCAGGGTTATCCAGCGCTCCTAGGGGTGACCCCCCTCCCCCGCTGGGTTCGTTTAGGATAGAACCCAGGCTGTCCCGTATTCAAATGGAGCCTCGCAGTAGGGGTGATTGGACTATAACAGCCCCAGGCACAACATATGCTTCTTCCCATCACTTTAATAGGAATTAGTTCTGCAGACAGCGCTGGTCAAATGTACATTATTCTCCTTCCCTTACATGGGACCGATAGAGAAATTATAAATTATGCACTTTTCATGCAAGTTTTTGTTTTCCACAAAAAAAAATGTTCTAATTAAAACTGCATCCTTAATTTTTTTTTTTTTGCCTGTGAGCGTGTGCTGGGGTCACATGATGTTAAAGCGCGATTAAACGTCGGAAATACTGCGTATACAGAATGCACTGTAATCTGTGCATTTAGTTTGGTTTAGTTTTAGCCCATTTGGGTTAAAGACTCCGTGTTTAACACCCGGTCGCTTTAAGGCTCAGCCGTGTCAAAAAACAGTTTCTGCTTTGCCTTCAGCTCACATTTATTCTGTTTTAACATTTGCTCATGGAGTTGGTAGTATTTTGCCTTAAACTGCTCTGTTTTGTAGGATATAACAAAATCCTGGACTTCCTGATCTTCAGCAAGCAGACATTTTGTGACAAAAAGAGCTCGGATGTTAAAGTAGGCATTTGTTAAACGGCAACATAACCCTAAGAATTAAGGCAAGTGTTTGAAGGGGAGTCCAGCAGCGAGGAGCTGCGTGGAAAAGCAAGAAGCCAAACTTCCTGGGCCCGGTGCCACCGGAGATAATTAAAGCGCGAGACTCCAGTGTGGAACAAGGGCTTTGCTTTTAGAACTGTGGAGCGGTAAACCAGGGTGAAGGGGTGGTGACCAATGTGCTCGGATTTGTCTTGAGGTGGTTCAACCGTGCAAGTCACATAAGGGTGTGGCCTGTGCCAAGACACATGCTAATAACGCGCCATGGGGGGGTCCCCTTATGCAAACATCTCTGACTTCACGACCGTGGCCGTTTATCACCGCTTGTAACTCACGCAAAACAGCAGACTTTAGCGTTAATCCGCAGGGCAACACGTTCTTTACATGCGTCCGGTAACCAGACATGCGTGTGGCTGCATTTGTGTACATTTTTCGCAGCTGTTCTAAAATTCTGCTTTCATTATATTCATTTTTTTTTTCAACTTTATAAGCGATACAGACATGCATCTACAGCATGGAGCGCATACTGAAAGATACAGATTTTATAGATCAGATTTTTTTCTTTTCTTTTGTTTGTTTTTGGTATCATTTATTTACTTGTTTACTTTTTTAGCTACAGCAGCTCCTCTGTTGAAGTAACTACATTATTCACATGGCAACAGACAACCTTAAAGGTTCCACTTACCCATCTTACGATGTAACACTTTATTTATTCATATGGGTGGATATTTACTGAGGCACTTTGTTGAAAGGTACAAAAGCAAATCCCAGCACTCCTGGGCTTTGAGCCTGCAACCTCTGGTCACAAATCCAGCTTTTGATCCAAGACTAGAGAAAAGGCTCTGCCTCCACTTTCCATGGCTGTATTCTGCAAAACATCTCTTAAGTTCAGGAGTGAGCTTGAGCAGAAAAACATGTTCTTTTTTTTCCCACCAAGCAATGCAGACTATTTCAATGAATCCCAGGTTGTGCGTGGAGTTAGGGATTCTTCTGCCACATCAGACAAGTCTGAACTAGATCTGAGGGCACTTAAAATGCAGAAAACAAATACATGCAAAGAAGAAGAAGATGAGTCCTAACCAGAAACAGCTTTAACAAACTGCAGGATAATACACTTTCTATGCCTGCTGTTCTGAAGCTTTTCCTTCGCTGATTACTTTGTCTGAATGTTTCTACATTTTTTTCCCCCAGCGACAAGAGCTGCCGTAATTGAGTTTAGGGGGTTTTCAAAACTTTGCTTTAGTTATGACATCACCAAGTTACCTTTTCATCCTCTTGTCCCATTCAATACTTCTGATTATTTCACATGGAACAGCTCAAACTTATATATTTGGAGAAGAGGATAAACGGGTGTTAAACGATTATATAAGCCGAGATAGAAAGAAAAAAGTATTTACATATATAATATCCTCAGTGTATTTTTGTTGTTACTGAGGCAATGCAGATGAAAGATCCAGTGCTGTAAGTATCAATTCTCCACAGCTGAGAAATTTGAGAAAAAGTATATATAAATACAGAAGGAAGAACTTCTGACTTAGAGTGATGTAATTTGGCTTTTATGGTATAAAAGTTATCATCTAACGCTGTGATCACAGCTATAACAGTATCTGCTTAGAGGGATGTTATTATTTCTGACTGTATTAGAGGCTGACACGCACATTATTGAGAAGTGTCAGTGAATTCTATCAATTCTGTTAAATGGTTTAAAATTTTTTGTGACAATGTTATGTCTTCGGTTCCCTGTCCGGACGTATTTTAAACGAATAAGCTGTATATTTTTAATATTGTATTTAATGCTCAGCAGCGGATGTGCTTATCAGATTAAGGGATCAAATATTCCTGAAGAATGGCTGACAGCAGGTTAATATGGAAGAAGTATTAGAGAATATTCTGAAATATGGAAAATTCAGAATCAATAATGTTTGGAACACGTTGCCGAGGCTATGTGTGCGAGTCCCGGTTCGAATTAAATTGAGATCTCATTCTAGCTAAGGGTTTGCCATTCACTGTCCCAAACTAAATGACACAGCCATTGTGCTGTTAATAAGTTTGGCTGCTGTGACCCTGTTCAGTGCACTGCTGGTACATTTCTCAACGGTTTGTGTGGTTTTTTTCAGCTTATAGCGATTTATTAGCATTCCGGGTACTCTTTTGCAACGGGTAGTTAATTTTCTAGAGAGAATCGACTCAAAGCCATCATTTTTCACAGCAGAAAGATGCCAAGTAAATTCAGCGGCGAGATTTATCAAAATTTCACTGCTACGCAGCACCTGAGAACAGCAAATCTTAATATGAAATTCTTGTTGGACTGTCAGTAAAGTGTTTCATAAAAAAACGTGACATTTTCTTTGGCCAGAGACACTGTTCTCCCAGACTTTATGGAAATACTCATGTGGTCTTTAGCCATTTATTGCTTTACTAAGCACTTGTTGAGCTATTTGACTGAAGTCTCATTCTGAATCGCTCACGTCGCCATATTAAAATAATATGTTTACTCTGTTTGCAACTACAATTAAGTCTTTTAAAACAAAATTTTAACTGCATATCATACAATTGCTGGAGGTACAGCTGTGTCTTTCAAATGAGATCAGATCTGTGATTTCAGGACACGTAGATTTCCCACCTGATTTCACAAGAAATATATAAATATTTATTGTTTAATATTTATCTTTATAATAATTTGTAGATCATATTTTCAGTGGTTTGAAATATATGTAGATCATTTGCAGAATTAACTGTAAAACATAAATAAAATAATAAAGCAATTAGTCTTGTGCAGTCATTGATCAAAGCCAGGAGCCTGGGTGTGTACATGCAATACCTAAAGATGGTGTATTTAAATGTATTTACATTATTCACATTTAATGCTACAAAGTGGATGGCCTACAGTATTGTCCTGAGCGCAGGCTGTGCTGCACAAAGTTTGAGGTCAACTTTGCATTCATGATTCACGATTTATTGCCAATTCATTACAAGTGTCCAACATGTATTTTATATATTTATTTTTTGCTGCAGGACCTCAAGATATGCTGTATGAGAGAATTTATGACTCTGAAAGCTAATCCTGAGCACCATACTTTGAAGGCTAATCCTGAGCACTAGGAAGTTACCTGCAAGTAAACCAACTCAGTCCAATTCAACCTCTTCCAGTCCAGTTGTAGTGCAGGTACATCACTTCTGTCCTGGTAGTGGTAAAGGCACGTATGTACCGATTCAATGTTGGTGAAGGTGCTTGTCCGCTAGAGCTCGGGTGCTTGTTCTCAGGCAAAGAACAGAACAAAGGGTTCAGATTTCCCACAGAGAAATACTGGACAGAATATATTTACAAGGTAGTTCAAATTTAAAGTTTATTTACTGCTATACAAACGATTAATTGCTAACTGAAAGCTACACAAAACAGGCAAAACTGCCCAAAACCAGAGCTTTTCAGCTATTATGATCAAGGTCAAGTCTGGATTTAGAAGATGTACTGACAAATTTTTGGCGTGGAACTGAGCTCAGAGCAAGAGAACGTTCCGTTTTTACTCAGAGAGGTAACAAATATAGTTAAAATGCTATTTTAATTTGTGATATTGTTTCAACAATGCCTAGCTAAGGAAAAGCGAGCACAGATTTCAAACATGATGCAACTCCTAAGAGCCATATACAGTTATCTATTATGTCTCTGTAACACTGTGGCAACAAAGCAGGATTTTCTTGAAACCCCCACCGATACTATCTGCAATATATTTTTCTCATTATAATTTTGACACGGTACCTAGCCTCCAATAAATCCTCTGCTGTCTTTTTTGCACAGCAGCTCTGCCCTTCAAGATTTCTGAGTAAAATATTTCATATTTGAATGATGTGATAACAAAGAAAGATAAATGCATTGTAATTTATTATTCATCCCACGGTCGCACGGTTATGATTAGGTCCAAAAGAGATAGTCCAGCAGCCCATTTATAGGCACAAACAAGGCCGTTTTCTGAGGGAATTACTTGGTGCTACGCGTTGCATCTTAACCATTTGCTAGCAGCCGTCATTGGAAGCAGGCCAGTTCTTGGGTCTTTGCGTTCACGCAAGATCCTCAAATACAGAAAACCCAGCCAGAATTTTCAATATTTAATCTAAGTACAAAAATTTAATCACAATTAAATTAAGATCATACTTGGAGTTTGTTGCGTTTATAAATAAATTATAAATCATGGCCAAACCGCAAAAAAAGGGTACCGTTGCAAAGTATCGCAATCTTTGTTAGGGGAAAGAGGATGCGGCGATGGAAGTTGTGCCGGCTGTGTTATTGAGTCAGCAGCAGGCTTTTAAAATGGGAATGGAGGCAGAAAAGGGCCCTGTCCTGTATGGATTGATAAACAGATGCTAAGCTGTTGTGACACAGCTGCGGCTGCTGAGCCTGGAAAAGCAGGCCAAGGTCATTAGTAGAAAGCACAGTACCGGCCTATAGCTCAGGGCAACACACATACATGTGGACATGGCGGTTCCTCTGCTACATCGACTTCTGCGTATTGTACTGAAGAATGAGTGGAGAAGCGTAGCTTGTACTTCGGTCAGACAATAAGTGTGTGTGTGTGTGTGTGTGTGTGTGTGTGTGTGTGTGTGTATGTGAGATGGCAGTGCTTCCTGGTGCTGTAGGAGCCACACCATAATAGTGATGTTAGAAGCTGGAAAGCAGGAAGCCCTCATAGCACCATTAAAGAAGAAAAGATCAGAACAAAAGCTGGCAGACACACATTTCAAAATCAACTCGGGACAAAAGCTGTGAGAGAAAAAATACATTCTCAGCAATTTTCCCCAAACACAACATAATTTTTGGTAGTACGGTATGCATGTCATTTAACATTTTATACTTGAAATATAACTTTTAAAGTTGTTTGCAGTTGTCGCTGTTGATGCACTTTTTGTTGTGTTTCTTGTGTGAAGCGACTAATCATAAACTATGAGAATCTAGACATAATTTGTGTATTTCTGAAGTAGTGAGCCACATTATTCTTTTCCCCTATTCTGAAATGGCACATAAACCAAATTTTGCTGTGAATTTTTAACTACCTGTTCATTTATTTTGCTCAAATTTTGAAACCAATGTGTGCAATGTTTAATAAAAAAAAGAACTTTACTGCCCTCCCATACCTGAAAAAAATTCATAGCAATTTTTGATCACCCCTCATACAGACAACCATGCTATAATAGTCTTTACTCTTTAAATTTATTAATTTATCAGATCCCTGTTTAACTGAGACCTTATAGCTCTAGAAAACACTATACTACACTACGTAAACATTCATTATGGGTATTTTTAGTCATCAGCTGACCTGAAACAAATGTCTTTGGACCAGAGAAACCCATCTGAACATGGAGTAACATGGCAGCACCACACAGATTAAGCAGGGGTCAAACCCATGCCCCAGGGACTGTAAGCCACCACGGTTCTCCTCAGCAGCACCATTTTGCCCATGATGTTTACCTTACTGGTTCACAAGTGTTTCAGGTTTAATTCCACTCTGGTAAACAATTTGGAAAGAAGATGATAAACAAAAATAAAATAAATAAAGGAATTCATTTGACCGCTTGCTGTATATTTGTAGAGACTGATAGGTACTTTCTGACAAGTGTGCATGGCCAAGGAAAAGTCAAAGTTAACAGAAGAAAACACAACAGTCTCGGGGTGACCTGGCGGAAGTTTGGAAGAGCTGCAGAGCTTCTTCAGTCATGTGCTTCCATCAGGAGTGCGCATGTCTCTCGCACCCCTCACCCAGCACACAGCGCAGACCAGGGCCCATTTGTGCAAAGCTTCTGAAAGACAAATCCATAGCAACTGAAAGGAGATGCTGCCCAAATAAAGACACATCAAATGCCAGGGCAGATTTTAACATTTCAGCACAGGTTTTAAAATTTGTGCATCCAGTGTTCTGCTCACAAAATGGAAAAGGAGCTCAAGGCTCATGGTATTATGGCACTGAATGTAAAATTTTAACTGGCGAAAGGCAACAAAAACTGAAAACCAGCATTCTTTTAATCTGCTTTATGATTTCTGTACAAATCTCTCTCTATATATACACTCACATACACAGCACAAATGAAATTACAACACGTTTAAATTAAATATGCCAAAATTCTTACGCAAATATATCTGGTAGGACTTCTAAGTAATTGCATATGTTGACAGGCCAAGATTTCACTATAAAGAAAGCGATGTATAAAGTCGAAGACTCAATCTGTTCCTCATCTGGATTCATTTTGTGTGTTTAGAGTGTACATTTCTTGCATATTTCCATTACTTGTGACTGGATTAGGTTTGAGATTTGAAGTAAAGGACTTGGATTAAGTTTTCATAAGTAATTTATTAATGCTATATCAATTTACCGTCCTCGGAAAGAATACTGTATCACAAGTCAGATCAAATATGCCTTTGATGCTAATAAGCTATTAGCCCAGCAATCGAGTGTCCATTTTTTCTTTTTTAATGTGGTGAAATGTTAGCTCAAAACAAGCCGGATAAGAACCGAAAACATTGGAAGAAATATGTGCTTTGACTTAAACTAAGGGCAGAAGGTGATGTGCAGCTTAAGGAGCTCAACTGAAAGGCTGTAAATTTAGATCCCAGGAGCAAAATTGCCGCTGTTTCCTGAATATTGTGAGAATACTGCTACACCAAAGATGCAAAAATGACCTTTAATAGAAAAAGCTTTCAAGTATAAATAAAAAAAAATCACTAAGTCCAGCTTTTACCTCCAGAGGTGACACATGACAGCTGTAATAACATTTTGTTGAGTAATATTCAGAAATGTTGGAAAGAGACAATGAGTCACATTGACAGCTTACATTGAAATAAGTTGTCTTCCTGATTATGGGTGGAAATCAGGAGATGAAAAGCTTTGGAGGGAAGAAAATATGCCAATACAGACAAATATGAGTTATACGGTAAGTACATGGGCATGAGTTGTGGTCGTACCTCTGTCTCATTTTCCAGGGCGGATATTTCCGGTGTATTTAAGAGGTTGGGGTTTAAAAAAACATTTTGCTGTGAAGTCAGTCACCTGGACAGACGACTGGGCAAAGAAGACATCTCTCTACACTGCAACCTGCAGCCAGACTGTAGTACAGTAACACTGATCATCATTCCATCAGCAGACGGTTAGATTTTTACATACATTTTTTTTCCAGTAAAATACATTGTGATGGACTACCCAGGATGGACCACTCCTTTCCTTTTGCCCAGTGACTCTGGGAGAGGCTTCAGAGTGAGTGTGTGAGTGAGAGAGAGCGAGAGAGAGAAAAAGAGAGAGAGAAAGAGAGAGAGAAGTGTGATTTCCATTAAAAGTAGCTGTTCTTGCCAATATTGTGATATAAAATATTTATTATTATTATCATCATATTATTGTAATATAGATATTTCTAAATATTTGTTGTTCTTTGGTCTTGACTAATACTAAAAACAAGTTAGAAAAAGGTGAATGTTCTTTCATTATAAAAGTACAGTTCTATTTGGTAAACTGCATTCCTTTGAACTGACTGTAGATCCACATACGTTTTGCTTATTCTTTTAGCTGATGCTTTTCTCCAAAGTAACTTACAAAGTTCAGTTTGCACATTAAGCGGCTGGATCACTTCAGCTTAAGTAGTGCGCAATGAAGAGCACTACAGCAGGAGAGGGATCTCAGTGGGGTCTTTTGAATGCAAGGCAAAGGCTCTAACCACTCTGCATCCTGCTGCTCCCAGCAGGGGTGACAATATCAATACTGGCGTGTATACGTAACAAAAAACCTACAAACTGACTTATTAAAAAAAAAAAAAAAAAAAAATCTAAAAAACTAACAACTTTTAGCTGGCACACTTATTTAAGCAGTTATTTCTGACCACAATGGCTTTATAATATTACACCGGACTCACTCAGTTACATATTATTTAAATGATTTAAAAACAGTTTTTGCTAGATTCTGGATCATGTTATGTTATGATAGCGAATCAGGTTATGTCACCTGCCAAATATGCTCGGATCCTTTACTGATTCATTTATTATTAGTTATTATTATAAAAAAATCAGACTCCTCTGTTCCCATAATATTTTTTGATGACCTTTTTTGAAGAACTTAACTTCCTTGTGCGCAAAAGAGGTCGGAAGCCCACATTTGCTCTCACATATAAAGAAGTCACAAACACTCCCAAAAAAAAAAACAACAACACCAACAATTCATTTGAAAACAAAGTGAATAAATATTTGCCAAAACTTTTCAGAGAGACCTGTCATCTGGAATTGTGTAATGAAGTAATACGCGCAGCGAGAGAGGGCGGAAAGGAAATTGCCTAAAACAGTGGTATCCTGGAAGGATACTGGTAATTAGTAACTATTTCCTGCTGTCTGACCACTTCCAAATACTTTACTACCAGGAGGTCCCATTCCCAGGCTGTTCTGCTTAACTGCTGCCTCCTGGAATAAAAGTTGGAGGAAGAAAAAACTTTACCGTGGTACACACAAACAGCTGTTCTGCACTGTATAGGGCACTGAGGTTTTAGGTGTACGTTTCAAAATGTCAGATACTAAGCAGTGTTTATCCTCTCATTTTTGTAAACCCCCGAGAGCCAATAACAGTGCCGCTTTTGGGGCAAGTGTGGTTTAAAAGCAGTTGACTAACATGCCAGATTAACTGGCAATTGTTAAATATTAGACAGCTTTGCTCACACAATGGCTGCCCGCTTTTTATGGTCACTGCCTGGTGTAAAAGTAGAGTGAAACCACATCTGTTTAAATAGCTTTTGTAATCCTGTGCGGCACAAACTATACTGCGCTTTCGCATTTCTTTGCATGTCTAGGGATGCTGAATTAAAATATGTGACGGCGATGCAGAAAAACGTACGCGGTAGCTGCAGTCCGAGAGATTAAGGTGGCAAAAAATTTCCAGCGGAAGTAAGGAAACAGGTGTTTGATGTGAGCAAATGTCGAGAGATGCGTTGCCGTACTTGGTACAATAATACAAATGTGTGACTTCAGGGCAGTGCTGTGTGACCTTGGAGGACCTTCCATACCAGAAGGCCACACAGCATCAAAGGAGGACTAACAAGATGGAGGAGAGCCCTGTTTAACACACTTGTGACAATCTAATGAGCTGTCTCATTAAAATGAGAATTGGAGCACCCACCCTCCCCAGCCCCACACAAGCAACACTCAAGGTTAAAAAAAGGCATCCTAATCTATGTAAAAAAATTCCGGAAATGTGCTGTTGATCCATTACTGGCCCGGTTCTCTATAAGCTGGCGATGTCAGGCAGATGGGAATGCGAAGTGAAAGACGGTGGCGAGAGAGCGCGCGCCGAGGCGATTCCTTGTGACTGTTTTGCAGTGGGCTGTGACGGCGATCGCATGTGAAGTTCCCATCTGCACTGGTGTCTCCTCACCAGCCGCCCTGCCACGTCGGCGAAAGCTGCCCCGGCGCCAACCTGAATATGAACAGAGCTCCAGATGCCTTCCTTTCGCCCAAATCCCTTCTGACAGTGTTCACATTCAGTTAGAGGCCACAGTGCTTGTAGTTGTCACTTAAAATAAACAAAACAAACTCATCTCTCCCAGAGAAACAGAAATGCCACAGGATGGGGTGGGGGGGATCCTTTGTCCCCCAAAAACCAGGAGATATTGTCAGCAGAGCAGCAGCCCAGAGGAAACAGGGTTTCCGTGCCATTGGGTGACTGTGAGAACTGTAAGCAAAAAACGCACACAAAAGACCCATCAATAAAATAAAAATATTAAATTAATCAATTTGTACTATTTCAAGGAGAAATCACTGTGGCTGATCACAAAATTGTAACCGCTGTGAAGACAAAACAAGAACAAGAACAAGAACAATAATAATAATAATAATAATAATAATAATAATAATAATAATAATAATAATGTGCACACATACATTCTGGGTTTTTATATCACCTTCTTTATGATATTATATTAGGTTTGAACTTCATGCCTTTTAAAACTAATTGCAATTTTGGTGAATAATGGTGTCTTAACAGGTATGTAAAAGAGCTGATGCAAGACTTAACAGTGCACCTTGAGAAGAGAAGAGAATTCGGCAGGAAATCCTTCCCTGCCAGTGATGCTTTCAGTATCCACTCTGCGCGCTTCCTGCCAATTTCCTCTGGAATGGAGTTGGAATATCACTTAAACCCTCATTGCTTTTTTCCCCTCTTTTCGCTTTTCAGCGCAGAGTAGTTTTTTTTTTTTTTGCCCCCACAGGAAATGACTTGTCCATCCAATTCCCCCTTCTTTCAATAAATAACAATTTATGGGAAACAACTGAGGCAAGCAGCAATAACAAGCTATTTGTTTGACACTGTTTTCCCAGGAGACAGGACATTAGAAGGCAAATTCAGAGTACAAATCGGAACACGCGATTCAATATCTCCGGAAGATGGCTGAGCTAAATAGATACGAAACAATTAATTAACTTTAGTATTCAATATTCCACCCGAAAGAGTGCTGATATCATATTGCGATGATCGCATATGCTGCAAAATCTACTCCAGCCCTCACACGGATGCATGCATGCTGTGCGATCTGTGCGTACTGTGTGTGGCAAATGGCGCGGTGTTTACTGCAAAGTCAAATTATCGTTCAAATTAAAATAAAGTCAGATTCTTACACATTAATCTTTGCGACTGAATGCAGATTCCATTTGGCTTTCAAAACTATCAGTCAGTATTAAAGCAAAGCCACCAAATACGTGAGGCGCACCAACGGTTTGTTCATAAGGTCAATGGATGAAGTTCTTGTTTAGTCACCCCAAATGCACCAGATGTCCTTTTCCCCCCTTTTGAACCCACTCGCTTTGTGAAAAACAGGCACAGAGGGGTTAAACCGTCTGTTAAAAATGAGCACTGCCAACCAAATAAGAGAGCTGCCGGGCCCAGAGTGTTTGTCTGAGTTCAGTGTGTTCAAGAGCATCCTCTATCGGCGGAAGCAGAGGGAACCCCCCAGGGCCGAGCGCCGCGGCCGGATGGCTGCACTCAAACAGCTCGGTCCGGCGACGGCTCAGCCCGAGAGCACGGTAGTGCGGAACAGTGAGGTTCTCTTCCCATCCGAACACACAGTCAGCTGACTACCAGACGCACCAGAACTCCCACTGCAACCGCATTACACAAGGTTGGCCTTTTATTTTGCGGCAAAACTGGAGCTGTGGATTTTGTTTTAAAGACACATTAAACACATTCAAATACCAGAAATACCGTATATACTCAGTTATGGTTGTGAAGAGTTTTCCTTGCACGTGTGTGGGTCATGGCCAGAGGCACATTATGGAAGTTATCCAAAACAGGTCACCTTTGGGGTAAAGAAATAATATTTACATAATAATATATTGTGCACTGACACGTATAGTTATATATACTTTATGCATTTATGAATAACATGCATAACAGCGTAAAGACTTTATTTCACACACACTCTGCACAGCAAATACAATTTTGAAGCTTCTCTTGTTGCTGGATGCCTTGACGGTGTCAAAACAAACAACAGCTAACAAGCCGAAGTGTAGCTAATTTTATTTGTACTCTATATCGCATTTTTAAAATTGCACGGTATGTGTTCCACATTGTCGAATATAAGCAAAACGTGCCTCTTTGTGTACTTCACATGTTTTTCTGTGCCCATGTGGGTTTCTTCCAGGTGTTCCCAGTCCAAAGGCATGAACTGGTGTCGTGTTCAAGGAGTCCCCTGTCTGGCCTTGCGCCTGACACTTTCTAGAAAGCCTTGCACTGATGGATAGTGTGTGAACTGCATAAAAATGGTTATGGACAAATATGAGCACCGCTAGATTCATACAAATGTACGAGGAGCAGGATTTTGCATCATGATGAGAAAACTGAGCAGGCCGAGCCTTTTTGTGCAGAAGGGGCGGCGCAGCACTTGGTTTCCCTGGTGTGGTTGCGCAAAAAAGAGAGATGATTTATTTTATTTTTCAAACGCATACAAATAAGTCAATCATTTGGATATCAATAAGTCACGGACTTGAAAGACGGACATTGAAAGACCTTTGATCTCAGCGGCTAAAACAGCCAGATGTGTGCCGGCGGATAGTTTTAATCTCCTGCATTCCAGAGGCCAAAGGTGTGTGATGCCTGGCCAAGGCTCGTGGCCCTAAAGCTGACTCCTACACCGTGTAATAGCGCTGGGTCTAAAGCTCCTTCCGAAATGTCAGCACGGTTTACGTTCAACGCTTACGTGTAGGTGACCGGCGACACCCCACAGGACTGCATCAACAACATTCAAGTTTGAGGAGGGATGAAATATTCATTGAAGCAATACTCCTCAAAAAGGCCATGGCCTATTTAAAACATTTTAGTATATTTAAAAAAAAGAATAAGCAGGGAAAAGCATGCCAGTGGCAAAAGCATTGCAAAATTGCATTATGCATTATACAATATGCATTAATTTTACATTATATGGCTTGGAATAACCTGAGAATGCTTCTAATATAGGGAGCAATATTGCTGAATTCTAAAAAAAATATAATAAATTGGGGAATGAAAATAAAACAAATGATTGAAGGGCCTAATGCTATTTTTCAGTCAAGTGGAATATCTACATGTGTCCGAAAAGCTGTTTTTAAATGCAGCTCGCGCCATGTCCTTATGACACTAAAGTTCATCAGTTTTCAAAGTGCATGCGTGCATACGTATACGCATGCGCACGCACACACACACTTAACATGGCAAGACATGCAAGACTTTGTACTGGATTCTTGTTGTTTTGAGCAAACTTCCCACTTTTTCGCACAATTTTTTGACTTATCCAAGCATGCAGATGATAGGGTTTAAGGGATGGTCTAGACAAGGACAAAAAAAGACACAAACACACACACACACACACACACACACACACACACACACACACACGCACACACACACAGAAAAACTTTGAACTAACCAACTTGCATCTACAAGTACAAAGGAATGTAAAAACTGGCCTCGGGGGGCAATAGATGCAACTGTCACTTACGGACAGGGGGAAAGGGGGTTACGTCATCAAATGGCAGGCTCAGAATGAATGACATGTCACTGACCTGAATGTGCACATTGTTTCGGCTTTACCCTTCAGAACCGCAGCACGGACTGCTTAGGGTGCATTAAGGATGCCTTCGTGAGGACAGAAACAAACAGGTGCACAGCAGAGAGCTCTCCGCTCCACTCGTGTCATGGAGGTTGCGGCCCAAACGCATTCCTAGCCTGAGGCTTTTCGGCGGGTGCGCACGCAGCACGCGTTCCTCGCTCAGGTGTGTTTTGGACAGACGGCTGGATTTTTGTTAGTCAGGAACGACGGCGTGGTTCTGCGGACCATGGCCCAGAGGTACAGGATGTATTGATAGAAGTTTTAACATTTGAAGATGAAAAAAAGCCACCGCCTTTTTTTTCCTTGTTGACTTTATTGATTCTGTAAAGTTTCTAGAATGATCCTCCGCTACTTGCTGCTGTTCCAGCAACTACCATCCGTGCGAAAACAACAGCATGCAGTCTTCCAGCAAACCTCAAGTTGTACTGATAAAAGTGCAAAATACAAGGTAATTAATGGTATTTTAGAAAATACTTAAATGTCATTCTCTTTCGTAGGCACGGATGAGCAGGCTATCAAAAGTAAAGCAAAGGTCCTTCAACTATTTTTGCTTGTGACTCTAAATATAGGAAATGCCTTACACCTTGGTGCTTGTGTGTGGAAATGTAAGGCAGTAATTTGCAGGTAAACATAAAACCATTAAGGATGTATTGGCAAAGTTAGGACTTAATTTATTTTCTTAGACAACCTGTCTTAGTTCACATCCTTTGCCTCCAGATTCGCAGTAGGTGAACACAAACTCAATTTTTATCAATAGCTGTGTCATCTTTTTCTTTAGTTATTCAAAAAATTTCCTCTCCCTATTCCGCGCACCCAAGGATCATGCTTTCGTGCTCCCTTGTGCACCTGCTGTACAAGGGTTGTCTAAATAAACTGTTTTTGATTCTTCATTGTAGAAAGGCACCGCACTTATGTCAAGACTCTGCTCTTCTGTCTCTCTTTGCAGATGTTCTTCCAGTTCCGCAGATGTGCACCGCATTATTCTCCTGCAGTATTTTGGTACCGTGAGCCCTGCCAGGTCCCGAGAGTACCGCGCTCTTACCAAAAGGCCATCCCTTAAGACGACAGAGTGGGCATGAGAAAAAAAAGCCTAATGAACTCCTGCCCATCGGACCAGAAAGCATTCAATTTGATCAGTGATGCTAACAAAGTAAGTCCAAAAGTTGAAAGAGAAGGTAAAGTAAAAACCCAAACCACAAGGCTTACACTTAGCTGGGCTTTAAAACAGAAAATGTTGAAGGAATCGCATCACAACCACATCAGATTACACAAAAAGGTCTTTCAGTAGCGGCTTCACACAGGGAAACCCGCCTATGGGCAAACAAATTGCCTGGTGCTTCCATTTACAGATCTAAAACCTAGTTTGTTCCATATAGAATTTCTTATATTAAAGAAGTATTAAAATAACGGGTTACCATCCCTCCTACTAAAATAATTTTGCATTATGAACACTAGTATGACAAATGAACTACTACTTCGACTTTAAAGAGATGAGCTTTACGCGCGCAAAGAAAATGTTTAAAATGATAACACTTTTCGCAGGTGGTGCTCTAATATACTCTAAAAGGGGAGTAAAACTGTGATTAATCCGTTAGGCAATAAAATGTGGAAGGTATTACGCGTTTGGCTAGTTTTGGGCATTTATTTCAAAATGACACTGCGGTGGTTTCCGGACGTCATAACACAACCAGATCCGCTGAAGCCGATCGCTGGCTAGCACGCGCACAGTTTTGACAAGTAGCTTTACGGATAAATAAACGAAACGGCAGCGCAAACAGTTACGATAGACGAAATTAAGGACACCGGATATGCGGCTTCCTTCTTCTTCTTCTTTTTTTTTTTTTTTTCCCCTCCCATGCCTGTCAAAACGCGCACGGATTTTCGTCTGCCAACGTTTCACATTTGACGTGGAACTGGCACGCGCCGCGCTAAATGCGCGCCGCTCTCGGAAACGGCGTTCGCGAAAGCTATAGCGAGGAGGCTCCCGGCTAATTGCATTAACATGGCTAAAATTAATTACCGGGGCCCGAAAATGGCGCATTTCCATATCCGCCACCGTTCAGGTGAACTGCGCGGAGGTGCCGTCGCGGTTTGGCGGGCACGCGCCGTCTGGAAAGGTTAGCGCGGAGGAAGGAGACCCTAAATAAAATGTGTATATATATATATCTTGTCTTCCTAAGATGTGTATAAGAGACAGTATATATATATATATATATATAAATAAATAAAATAAAATAAAATAAATAAATAAAATAAAAAGAGAGAGCGAGATATTCCGCACGAAAACAAGAACAACAAGAAAAAAAGCCCTTTCAGCTCCAAGTCGCCAGACTTCGTGTTAAGCTTGACTGACTAAATTATTGCTTATAATTTGCGTTAGGATTAATTAACTAATTAGAGAGGAATGTCTGAAGGCGAAGTCATGGCTCTGCTTGTCAAGCCCGAGACTTTAATTATTCTGATATTTTTAATTATAATCAGCAACTGAATGAGCTGCGTGCTGTCAGCGGCGGCAGCTGCGGCGGGCGCAGACGCAGACGCGGACCGGGGTGCCGCCGCTCCTCCCACAATCCTCTGCAGGGATGCTTCGCACGCGCGGGCCGGAAAGGCGAAAGGTTCAAGGTTCCGGGTTTATTTGTCATGGGTGAGCAACGCAGCATAGCGGTGCTGTCCCCATGAAAAGTTTTTGTTTCCAGGTATCCTCAGTAATATAAATATGTAAATAAATATGTCTTCTTCTTCGTCTTTCGGCCGCTTCCGTTAGGGGTCGCCACAGCGGATCAGTTGTTTCCACTTCTTCCTGTCCTCCGCATCTTTCTCCGTCACACCCACCACCTGCATGTCCTCCTTCACCACATCCATAAATCTCCTCTTAGGCCTTCCTCTCTTCCTCTTGCCTGGCAGCTCCATCCCTAGCATCCTTCTCCCGATATATCCCGAATCTCTCCTCTGCACATGTCCAAACCAACGCAATCTCGCCTCTCCGACTTTGTCTCCAAACCGTCTAACCTGGGCTGACCCTCTAATATACTCATTTCTAATCCTGTCCATCCTCGTCACACCCAATGCAAACCTTAACATTTTTAACTCTGCCACCTCCAGCTCTGCCTCCTGTCTTTTGCTCAGTGTCACCGTCTCCAACCCGTATAGCATAGCTGGTCTCACTACCATATGTGAAAAAATATGTAAATATGTAAACAAGGTATAGGAATGTTAAATAATAAATACTGAAATTAAGAGAAAGGAAAATAAATAAATAAATAAGGAGAATAAATAAGTAAGAATAAGATATGAAAATATACATAGAGGGAAAAAAAAAAAAAAACAGAAGAAAACCAACAGAAACGGAAGCCAAATAACAGCAGCCAAACCAACAACACACAGGTTTGGGTGGCGGTTGAGGGTGTTTGCAGAAGTTGGGGGCAGAGGTGGGCTTTGAGGCCGCAACCCCAAGGAGCGGGTTAACACCTGGGGAAGCTGGAAGCTGGGAAATGTCCCGTGTTAGGGTTCACCGGTGAGGCCTGCGGAGGAGGCGGGGCTCGAACCAAAGGCGGTGACGCTGTCGCCATATAAGGACAAGATCGCAGAATGAACGAACGTAAAATGACAAGGTTTTATGAGCCAAGCCTGTCATCGGGAGTTAACAGCTAAAACATGAACGCAGGTGAGGCTCTGTTGCTTAAATCGACCGATACGAAAGTTGCCCTGTTATCGCAGAAGCGGAGGCGCAGAAAAAAAAATAAATTTACATAATTTTTCACTTTATATTTTCGGGTCATGTCTGGCAACACAGACGCGCGTACCCTTCTGTTTTTTTTTTTTTTTCTATCTGAAAATTGCGAGGAAAGTGTTGGCTGAAATTTGCATTTTGAGTGTTGCGAGCGTAAACGGAGGTTTCGTGATTGTTTGTTTGTGGACCCAAAGCTGCCTCTCCGAGCTCAGTGTCAAAGGAGCGCATGACTCTGAAGGGCTCCGGTTTTGTTGTGGGCAGTCAGAGGAGCAGGAGGAATCTGCCAGCATTGATGAGACCCCCGGAAAAGCAACAAGAGGGGTGTCTAACTATTTCCATCACAAGGGGCCAACTTAGTAAATAGGCAAAACTAATGAGTACATTTCGAGATCTTAGGAGAGTGAGGACTGCCCAGGGCCAAACAGGCCCAGCCGCACCTGATGGAAGCTGGAAGACATCAAAGCTGGAAGGATTAGTGCTCTCGCAGTGTTAAGAAATGGCCGGGGGGAGATTCACCAACTTATTATCCACATCCCCGTTAATCCTGTTATCTGCAAAATATAGCTGTGTTTAGGAGCTGCCACCACCTCAAACATGCGGCAGTCTAATTCCACATTTACATGGCCCAGGCAAAGCCAATTTAGATCCTCGTAATCTATGAGCAGTTGAATATTTTTTTTTTAATAAAAAACTTGTTTGATTTATATGACTCCTGAAAACTTTCAACAGCCATCCTTCTCCTGTCCTCTTATTCGATTTGATCTATCAAACCGAATCAAGCGTAAATTACGCAATGGACAGGATATTGCGGCGCAATTATTGGGAAATTTCGATCAAACTTTTCTCTTCTTCTGCTCTCCACGAGAGACCGCGCGACTTGTTTTTCTTTTTTTTTTTTTTTTTTTTAAACCAAACTCGAATCGTCCCTTTCAATAAGCAAATACGATCTCCTAATTGCCATAATCGCGGTTGCTTTTTTTTTCGGTTTCCTCCAGTATTTGGTTTCATTTGAATGCAAAAGCTGCTACACTAGAGGCTCTGAAAACTGTTACCATTGACAGTTGGCTGTGGCCTCGTGGGTATAGCCCTCTTCTTTATTCTAACACTTGACAGTTTACAGGGCCTGACCATGCATACGAGGGCTCCAGGCGCAATATCCCAGAATTCAGCAGCTTCTCTTTTGTTCCCACATGGGCACTGGGCTCAGAGACAGAATCTGATCTGATCCACCTCATCAGCTTCAGGACAAAGAGGAAGGTAGTGATTCAATCAGATTGTCATCCCATTTCTTAACACTTTCCACTGCATTGCTTCAGCAGCTGACGTATTTCTTCGTCAACCTCGACAATTAAATTTTCGGCGCTAAATTACTCCAAGACCCAGAGAGGTTCCTGAACTTACACGCGCATTAATTTGAATGAATTCTTTGCGCTAAATAAGTTAATTTGTGAAAAAATATTTTTTTATTTTTTCCTTCGCCGCTGCCTTTTTTTTTTTTTTTTTTAAAAATAACAAGCAACCACGTATCACACAAGGAAATGAGAGGCAACTCAAACGCAAACGCAACTTCGGCTGTGGTTTTTGCGAAGCAGAGCCGCGCCGGAAGCATTTGTTGAAGAAGCCCCACTTAGCCGTACGTGAGGAAGACTCTACGCTGTCCCGCGAGGTGGATAGTGGCCGTTCCCTGAGTGCTAGGGGGGCTAGAACTGCAAAAGAGCGCGCTTCAGCTGGATGGAATTTCTTTGTTCTGGCCTTTGATCCCCTCTTCGAACCACGGCTTCAGCTAATCTCCAATCTGGCCCAGATGCTCTGTGTTTGGTTTGTGTTTCCACAGCATGAAGTAAACCGACCATCTCTTTATCTGTGGACGCTGCTCTCATCAGAACTAAAAAAAAAGATGCCAAATGATGTTGTTCCTGCATCTGCGTGAGAACTGCCGCTCAGGTACTTCGCTATATTCTGCGGGTTGCGGGTGACACTTCAAACTGCTGCTCTGAATGGCAGCGGGTCAAGAGCTGGGAGAGCTGCAAGTCTCCAGAAACACAGAGCATTGTTGAAGGAGGAATATTTATTATGGGAAATCTCCTTGGGCCATGATCCTCCATAACACCCCTCCTCCACCCTCCCCATCCCAGCCCACAGTGACACCAGCCCTTTGGAGAGAGGCGTGGCTCACAAAAGGGTATGTATATATGTATGTATGCGTGCGTGTGGCTATTTGTGTGTGTTAGTGTGTTGGGCGGGGGGGGCAGCGTATCGGCAGTGACTCCAGGCTTACTAGTCAGGCAGTACGCATCCCAGTGAGTCTGGTCACCGGTAAAACTACAGCCCCCTCCCCACATCCCCGAGAACAAATAGAAGACAAAAATTGCTCACAGAGCGTGGCAGGTTGCCATTGCATGGGATCAAATGTCAGAAAGCTTTGTCAAATCTCCTGTCACTGGTGAATAATAGTACAGCCTTGAACCATATTCATGTCCCCACGCAGAAGAGCATCGAAACAATAGGAAGAGACGTGTCCTCTGAAATGAACACTTTCTCTGATGTGCCTTGCCAGCGCGGAGCATTTAAAGCCGCGCAGGGTGCGGCCGAGCAGGGCACGTCTGCCCTCGTGACTTTTCGAACGCAGTAAGACGAACGTAAAGAGCTGAGAAAAAGTTTCGATGGCAAAGTTTGCTTTTGTTCTTATTAAAGGCAAATTGACTCCTGTCTTTCATTATCAGGGAATCAGAGAAATCATTCTGAGCTGGTAGGGGACATGGCTATGGTTGTTATATGATTTGGGGATGCTAAGGCTTTGTTGATGCCCATATGCAGTTTTTACTCATCATTTAATCAAATGACCCTTTGGCTAACTATTTTGTCATGGACTGCGTCTGGGAAAATGTCCAGGTTCCCACTGCAATGCATGCAGAGCTGCGCTGTAAACAACTTCTGCTTTTTTTGTCTTCCGCGTACGATGCGGCCACATCGCGCAGCTATGCCGAGGCAGACAAGTGGCAGCGAAGGTTACTCTTAAGCTACGGTGCAAACCGTACACCTGCGTCTGGAATCCGAGACCATTTTCACCACTTCCACTTGGTAAGATGATGACAAGTTTTCCGTCGCTCCTTTCTGCCTTTTTACCGCCATCCGCTTCACTTTTCCTGCCCATTACTGCTACACTAAACCAGTGAAACAAGACCATCCATGTCAGCTACTGCAGCGTCGCTCCACCTTCATTACCATCCAGTGAATCAAACTACGACTGACACGTAGCCACTATGTTGTATTAATCCACTAAAAATAAACAGTTTGTACAGCTGGAGAGATTTACGCCGACTCCCGTGGCACAGCATCAAAAGGAACAAGAGACAAAAAACAGCGCATGGAGGCCCGACGCATGTTTAAATTTCACACGGCCGCTCACGGACGTGTGAGACGAACGCAAGGTCTCCTGGTTGTGTCGATACCTTCATAAGTCTCAAAGTAAATGGGAAAAAAAAAAAAAAACGATGATCTGAAAGTGGCCCACGCTGGCTGTTTGCTGTGTGACTGCCTGGAGAGATTACAGGTGGTGTTGTTTATGTCTGACCATTACATAACGCGATTATTTTGGGTCAGGTCATTTCTCTTAAGCTGCTTCCTCCTCATTAAATCGATCCTTTCTGCAGCGGCGCCTTAGGGCGCATTTCGTCAATTATAACTCCGGGTCTGGCTCTGTTTTTCCTTTTCCCTGCGAATTCCTTCCTCAATCTGCTCCATATGTGCGCCTTCTCCCTCTCGCATCGCAGCTTAATTCAGACTCTCCTCATGCAGCATCTTTCTCCAAACTCAAAAAAAAAAAAAAAAAAAAGATAAACAAAATAAATGCATTCAAAAAAAAAAGCAACGTTTGCTAGGACTTTTTAGGATGATGTTATAATTTACTTGCATAAAGAAATGCTGCTTCTTTAGGGGATGTCAGAGGGAGGGGGAAAAAAAATCTTCATTGTGTTAAAAAGAATCGCCGAGTTCTGTCGTCACAGCAACGGAGCTCTGTGATGTGCAGATGATATTGTACGAAATTTTAAAGGGGATGACCAATGAGTTTTGTCTTTGCCTTGGCTCTGTTTGTGGGGAATTTTCTGGTTTACTCACAAAAACGAATCCTTCACTCACATGACAACCCTAATAGTATCAGGGTCTGGAATACAGGTCTCTGATTTGATAGCAGTTTATGGCTGCACAGAGGCAGAGGGACCTGGAAAAGTCAACTGGACTGCAAGCTTCTTGGAGCTGTCATGTGGCATAACTGCAGCTTTGCATGTTGTCAGAACCTTTAGACGCACAAGTAACCTACGAGGGGAGAGGAAAAAGCAAACTCTTAAATACATCAAAAATTTGCACTGCGCTGGTCTGACAAAATGCGCGATGGCACGAGACAGACAGTCGATTTAGTTGCCAGCGCTTTAATGATAAAACAGTTTAACATTTCAGAAAGGGAATCGGTGCAACGATTCGTGCCACGTAGCCGCGTTACTTCGTTCTCTTCTTTTCAAAACAGTTTGCTGCTGGAAAGTGAGACGTTCCTGTTCACGAATCTGGGGGCACCCCGTTTTGAGGAACCTGCCTCTCCTTAAAAGCAACAGCTTTTTCAACAAGTCCTTCGACTGTTTACCTCCCCGCCGCTGCGCTACGGATAGATAATTTCAAACGGCGTATTTGCAAAACAACAAAATAAATGAGCGCAAAGCAAACAAATCTATTTTTCCAAACTGCGAAACCTGCTCAACCTTTCCCGTGCACTTCACTTTTGTAATTTATATTTTCATTTCTCTTTCCCACACCAGCCTGCATCGTGCCCAATTTCCACTGGTGCCGCCAAATGAAATGAAAAACCCTTTCAACCAAAATGACTTGAACTGAGTCGAGAGCGGACTTGTAAAATAACATCATCCTAAAAATAGGACATGCCTTGTAAAAGGCATTCCGGATTCAATTCAAATTCAATACGAGGCCTAACTGACAGTTATCGGATTGTCACACTTGACAAGGTGGTATTGTAACAAGCAGGAGAAGTTACAATGTGCTGCAGAACCTCTGGCCTCGCGATTGTCTCCATCTCCTTGAACTCCCAGACACTGTGAATCAATTGTTACCCAGGTCCAGCAACGCTTAGCTGCAGAGATCAAACGAGATTGAATTTCCTTAGTGCTACCTGGCCTATAGGGTACGTGCAACACAGGCATGTTCTTCACATTTTGAGAAAGTTATGGATGATTTTGTGGCAAAGAAAAAAAATAAGAGGAGCGATCATCTGGGTTTAGGTGAAGTTACACCTGTGTGTAGCATCATGCTGGTCCACCAAGAGTCTGAGGCTTCCTTAGACTCTTACTCGGAAGGACCTGCCTTTATTTAAGTTTCTCACTGCTCTACAGCAGTTCAGCACCATGCATATGGAAGTGCATGACACTCCAATCTTTAGAAAAGGATTCCCTGCGTACGGACCACCTTCTGGTGAATGTGTCCTATGCGTAGGGGTTGGCTCAAACAATTACGCACCAAAACATACATTCGGATCCAACAACTTCCATTGGTGCAGGTGGCAGTTCATTTTCTCTAATAAAATAAAATAAACTATATTATAACCAGATAAGCGCTTAAATTAAAACAAACTCCTCTGGAATTGGCACCACAGAATCCTTTAAGCATTTAGATGCGCACCCTGCCTTGTATTAATGGTTGGTAAGAGGCACAAGGGTAAGAATACCCTGAAAAAGTGTCTAGAAATATGTTGATTCTAATGAACAACAAATGCTGACAAGTTTTTCATTAACTTTCCTCATTTGAATGAACATATTTTGCTTCGTGAAATCAATAAGCACAGAAAACGCAGTAATTCAAATTTTTTTCAGCGCTAATGAATTTTTGAATTTGTCTCCCCATCATTTGAGGATGCTGACTTACCAGTAGTCATAGATAATAAGGCCGTTGCTTAGTTTATTACTTAGCGGTGCTTAAGGATTTAAAAAAAAACAAACAAAAAAAAAAACAAATGTAATCACTGCCAAATCCCATTATTACCGAAGGAAAAGTCGAAACAAAGACATGGTGGCAAACAGCAAATGACAGTGCTGTGAAATTTTAGTTTTTCCAATCTGCTGATTTTTATATATTTTGAAATATGCCAAAATGTGTTACTGGTGGAGTGCGTGAACCATGGGCTTGCTGCTCAGCGAAGCTTGAAACATGCGCCGAGGCTCCTGCGCGACTGTGGCTCCTTGGTGGCAGAGGCCAAAAACGCTGCTGAGGTGGCGGACTTTCTCTTCGGAGGAAGCAACGTATTCGGTGTCGTCGCTTGGAAACGATGGTTGTTATTTCAAAACTGCGCGAAAAAAATTTCTGCACAGCTTTTGTAGGCATACGTAAATGGGGAAACTAGAAATTAGAATTTTGGTTTTAAAAGGGGTGTCTGGGGTACAGTATGTGATAGGAAAAATCAGTGTTACTTCACTCTGAATAATGCATCTGCCTAACAAATGGATGCATTTGTGTTTTATTTCACTCATATTTTTATTTCTGTTCCAGTTTGAGGTTAAATACGTCGCTGTCCTGTGAATTGTTGAGAATGACAAACAGATTTAGCAACGAACATGTAAAAACCAAAGTGATGGCTCTGACCCGAGAAAGATAAAGGCAAAAAAGTCTCACGAGTTAATAAGGCAGACACTTAGCTAACGTTAAAAATACTGCAATCTGAAAGTATGTTTGTGTGAGGGATTGGTTTGGCCTTCATGATATGCTGGGCCCTGACAAATGCATTATAAAGATCTCCCAAGCAACTATATGCAGGATTATAGCAAAGTTGATAGACTGTTTAGCTATGTGGATCAAAGCAAATCCTGGACCAGGCAGAAATCAGTCCTACAAGCAGCAGGAATTAATACCCGACCTTAAATAAACATTTTAAATGGATTTACCCACTTTGCTCTCCATATTGTGGAAATTTGATGAAAAATTATCGCTAATATTTTTTGGGTTGGATACTAATCAGCTTCAGTAAGAAATGAAAATGTCTTGTTATGCTTAAGCTAATAGATAATCGATAGTTTATTTCAGCTGGCAGAGAAATAAAAATTCTTTGCGTGACTTCACTGTAAGAAGCTGTTGAGTCTTCAGTGGTGACCCAGAGGCTGATGTAGTGACTCAAAGGTTACTATGTTACCTATAACACAGCACTGTATGCTCATAACACAGCACTCTACGCTCATAGCACAGCAGTGGACACTCATAACACAGCACTGCACACTCATAGCACAGCAGTGTACACTCATAGCACAACGCTGTACACTCATAACACAGCACTGTACACCCATAACACAGCACTGCACACTCATAGCACAGCATTGTACACCTGAAACACAGCACTGCACACTCATAGCACAGCATTGTACACCTGAAACACAGCACTGTACACTCATAACACAACAGTGGACACTCATAGCACAATACTGTACACTCATGGCACAGCACTGTACACCTGAAACACAGCACTGCACACTCATAGCAAGCAGTGTACACTCATAACACAGCACTGTACACCCGTAACACAGCACTGCACACTCATAGCAAGCATTGTACACTCATAACACAGCACTGTACACTCATAACACAGCACTGCACACTCATAGCACAGCACTGTACACTCATAACACAGCACTGTACACCTGTAACACAGCACTGCACACTCATAGCACAGCAGTGTACACTCATAACACAGCACTGTACACTCATAACACAGCATTGTACACTCATAGCACAGCACTGTACACTCATAACACAGTACAAGACACAAATACACCCCAAAACTTGGCCACCGGTATAATGCTTTCCCCACAGTGCCTCCCCTTTGCAACAGCTGGAATTTCTGGCCTCCTTAATTTTCCGTATGACAATGAGAGTCACAGCAAACAACGTCGTAGCGTCCATGATATAACTCACCCTTAGCCTTCATGTCCTGCCAGGTCCCACTCAACAAAAGGAAGACACCTCTGCTGTCAGCCAGCGCTCACATTCCTCCGTGGCCTCGGCACACCGTACCTCCGACGCTGGTCCAGCCCCAGTGTTTCACTGTCAGGATCCTGTCAGGGTGAGTTTCTTATCTCATATTGCTGATACCCAGCAACAGCTCTACACACACCGCCACGCATGGCCCTCGGAGATGTAGTACACACATTGACTCACTCCTGCAGCAATAACTCTAAGCAGTGCATTTGTTTCCATTTACCTTTCGTATAGCCCACTTCATGAATCAGCCAGAGGTACCATCTTAATGTATGATTTTCACTTGTCCTGCCATTTTAAATCTCTGCCCTTTTCTGTCGATCCTTCCACATGCTTATGTTGCCAACAGGTAGAGGAATAGAAAAGAAAATAAATCACATATTACGCAGAACATAAATATGTGTAACTTAAAGCAGCAGGGTCTGTAGCGGTAAAGTACTGGGACTTTTTAATGAAAGGTCAGTTTGAGGCCCAGGAAGATGACCTTCTGCCGTAGCCCTGAGCTATAGGAGGTGCTCAACAAGAATTGCTTCAGCAAACACCCAGCTGTGCAAATTGATAAAAATAGTGAGATAAGCAAGTCAATCTGGATAAAAGTGTCAGCTACATGGCCGCACCGTAAAACTGATTCTTTGATTGCCTAGCATCAGAACAGCTGCGCGGAAGCTCATTTGTTTTTATTACCGCGAGCTATAAAAACGCACACCTGAAAAATGCCAGGTAAACCACTGACCAGAGCCGCAGTGCTAAAATACATCAGGATAGCAAGATGGCAGCTTGAATGCAAACTCAGGATGCGGATTCGTATCTCCATCCGAAGTTGCTCAGGCAGCTCGCGTGCAAGAATAAATGTCGGCCGAAGAAGGAGATTCGCATCTCCTTCAAGGAGATCTCGATGGCGTGGTACGAACATACATATTTATGAAGAATTTTGAAAAAATAAACATTATTTCTCATTGGAAATTGGTTTTTCAGGAGCCTTATTAACAGCGCAGGTGGTTACCACCGTGCTGCACAATAAAATAATTGTAAGAAAAGGGAAAAAAAATTACTTCATGTTTTTGGTGGCAAGCTGGAAGGAAATGCGAGTGTGCGATGTGCCATGAATACATTAGCCAGAGGTGTCCACAATCTGTAGCATTAGCAGATATCTAATCCCTGAATGATTTTCATTCATGCTAATAAAAGCAGCGGCTTTACAGAACTGCATTTTGCTGCACTTGTGCAGGTGCCTCGGGGGGCGGGGGGCTTAGAGGCCAGCGTGCAGGTACCACACTTCTCCATGTAAATCACTGCTATTTCACTTTCTCTCAGGTACCTTGACGAACAACGCACGCCCACCAGTAGCAAAACTCTCATACAGCTTCTAACTTTAAGCTCAGGTGCATGCCTTCCCAAAAACACAGAAGCTAGTCAGAAAGTGCTGGAAGACATTCGAATCGGCGATGCAAATATTAAAACTAGCCAACTATTTCCCTTCATTTTTTTTTTTTTTTAAACTTGCGCGCTTCCCTCACATTAGCACCATGCGGAGTATAACATTTCGCAGGGGAGGGGGTGATCTTTTATTATAAAGCCAATGCGTCACCGCGAACGCATAAATGGAGAAAGCGCTTAATCGAAACGCACGTTTTACTTCAAAGAGAAGCATGGCATTTACCAATGAAAGAACTGCGACTCTTTTCTCCGACTATTAATCCGAACGCGGGCGTGTGCAAACGGTCCGACGCCCGAACGTGACGGTGCATCGCAGAATAAATATGTTAGGGGAAGTAGAAAACGCTTATTAAGGGCCAATAAACTGGTAATTGGCCAATCGCCACGTAACTAATTTCAAGTTACATTCCTTCATATCAGCTTCTTAAAAGGGAGGAGGAAGCGGACTGAACTTTGCTGCAAAATAAGTCAAGGGAAAAATGAAGTACTAATTAAGAAAGCCAGGATTTTATGCAAATGGCTCCTTGCCGAAGATATTCTAATGAATGAGCCCGGAGTCAATCCGCATGCGTTCGCAAGCTGACAGCTGGCTCCGAGGAAGGTCAGACAGAATCAGGCGCGCGGAGCATAATCCTTCAGATTGGCAGCTCTGCCCCCTGGTCACTGCTTGATTATCTCCCAAATTGCTGTATTTCACAGAGATAATGATTTTTTATGGTCATGGACTTGAAGACAACTGCTGTATCCCCAGGGTTAGCATGCAAGGAGACACTGGTGAGCTCTCCTCTGGTTAGAAGGGGGGGAAAAAAAAAAGTTCCTTTAGTACTGAAAAAGGGAATGATGGGGGGGGGAAGAGGCCCCCCTGAAAAAAAAAAAACAAAAAAAACAAAAACAAATGTATGCGTATTTAAATGGATATATATTGTGGGTTTATATGCCCCCCCCCACCCAAAAAAAAACAAATGTATGTATATTTGAATGGATATATATTGTGGGTTTATATGCTCCCCCAACCCAAAAAAAACAAATGCATGTATATTTAAATGGATATATATTGTCGGTTTATATGCCCCCCCACCCACCCAAAAAAAAAACAAAAAAAAAATAAATAAATGTATGTATATTTAAATGGATATATATTGTGGGTTTATATGCCCCCCACCCACCCAAAAAAAAAACAAAAAAAAATAAATAAATGTATGTATATTTAAATGGATATATATTGTGGGTTTATATGCCCCCCCACCCAAAAAAAACAAACAAAAAAAAACGAATGTATGTATATTTAAATGCATATATATTATGGGTTTATATGTGCGCGTGGGTACACGGTGGTAAATGCATCTGCACATGCGCTGTATGGAATTCTCCGAAGCAAAAAATGTTTCACCTCATTGTATGTTAATTGCCATAATTTACATAGCATTTAGTCAAAACAGGATGAAAGTGCAGCTTTTTGGAGAAGAACAGATGATTTTTTTCTTTTTTCTTTTCTTTTTCTTTTTTTTTGTAGTTTGGTTATTGATAACTTAATGAAAGGATGTCACCAGATGCCACACGTTTCAGGCGGGAGGCAGCAAACTTTTTTTTTATTTTCAGTTGCACGTTTTGTCCCGTAAATGCACGAGGACATACAATCCGGCTTTTAGACAAAAAAAAAAAAAAAAAAACACGGCCAGAAATACGTTTGCGTTGCGTTCGCCAGCATTCGGTATTTAATTATGCGACCAAAATGCCAAACAGCCTAAAAAATAAAGGGTGCACGCCCTGCTGGTCTAAGCAGGGGCAAATATTTATCCCTCTATTGATAGAAATAATGGGAGATCAGTGCTGAACTGCAAGGCCCATTTCTTATTTATTTTGCTTATGATCCTTCATTTAAGCTCTTGGAATGACTTTCTGGCTCTGTTCGCTTCAGCTTGTTGCTGCCGAAGACTTCGCATCACAGCTGCTTTCCTCAAACCCTCGACGAACCCTCACCGTTAAAGTTAAGCTGTTGTTCCCCCCCTCCCGTCTCCCTACCTGAGTTGCAATAATGCGATACGAAGCGCAGCCACTGGTGGTATTGAATATACATGCTATGCCATGGAAAGTGTACCCAAAACTTTTTTTCCCCTGACAACTATAATAGGAAATGTGTATGAATAATTTATGGGACATTGTTGTAATGTTCACCCTGATACCTTCAGGCCATCACCAAAGGTCAGGCATGGTGGAGGATTGTACAGTACATGCTAATGAGAAAGCCTGGCATCTAGGGTTTGTCTATTTAGTATGCTGAAAAAAAACTCACTGACCAACTGCATGCTTTGAAAGCGCTGTTTACCCAGCCTTTCTCAAGCAACATTACTGTTTTCGCAGCATACAGCGAATGGATGTATTTGCCACCAACTAAACATGACAGAGAAGGCTTTGATGTTCTCCATCGCTCTTGTCCCAAGAGCTGAGGGTGGGCTATCCTTAACCACCTCGCAGTGCCATGCAAAATTTATTTGTTTTGGAAGTATCTGCTGGGTAAACTCCCTAATCCAGGGGCCCGTATAGCACACATTTATAAACTTCAGTCCTCAACTCTGAATGTTTGGCACAGAACTGCAGGTTAAGGACTGTGCTCAGAGTTATGACAGCCGTGCCCTCCCTGGACGGTAACTACAAATAAAGTAGTTTAATAAATGTTTTGTTTTTCTAGAACAATTCTAGTCAAGTATCCACATTAATACCAAAGCTGCCAATGAAAAAACGTGAAATAAACAATCAGAATAATCAATACTCTGATAAATGGTATATAAATCAGATGATTCATATTGACTACGTTTTGCTTTTTTGTAACAAAGTTTTGTCATGAGCATTAACTAAATAAGCTGTTTTGGCCTGAATTGGTGGATGGGCAGAGATATAATTTGATCAGATTTTGCAAGAACGTGCAAAGAAGTGGCGAGCATGTCGGGTGAGGGAGACGAACGTTCTTCCCGTTCGGTTTCCCCGAATAATTTTCAGTTGTGCCGCTGGAAGAGTGCGGTTTAAACCTGCGCTGTTATTAAGGGCATGCACTGGAAACCTGAGCTGTATCAGTTCAAGTTCCAGCAAAAGCCCTGCTGGGGTTCCCCTGGGAAAGATACTTACCTTGAAACGCTCTAGAAAAACAATACACTGAGCTGTACATTTAGATAAAAATATATTTGCTAGCATGTACAATAACTAGTTGTACCAATGCAGGACTACTTGCTGGCGAATATAAAACTTTCTTTATAAAAATGAGTCTCTACAGGAAAAATGAAGCATTAACTACTATTGTTTCCACTTTTTATTAACTATATAGGAGCTATGTATCTCAAATATATAACTAGAAAATGGGAAAAACTTCATTTCCCAAGTTAAACAATAGCCCAGGCTGTATAATAAGTGAAATGTCTCAAGATGACACTAAATGTGATTAAATAATGCTCGGAGACTGTGATGGAGCCAGGAGAGTTGGATGCAGGAAAAAAGAAGAATAAATGGCAATGATCTTTACTAACTGATCTACGTGTATTCCTAAGTATAGATGTACCATATGGCTCAAGCGATCTAGAAATAATACAAAAATACACAGACGTAACTTGGAGGGGTGACGCTCTGCACCACACAATCCTTTTGTACAACTGTATTCATTAAGCAAATGTCTCAGAACATCTGTTTTTTCCCCTCAATTTTATTTAATGAATTTGAAGAATTGTATCTGTGTTATCATCAATTTTGCTGCCACAGTGTTTCCTCCAGAACAAGAGATCCAAAACATAGACGTGCAGGTAGACATAGACACCGGGGAAGGTTTATGGTTCTATCATTCCCTCAGACTACCATCTTGGATTTCAATCCCTTAGGGGAAAATGCTTTCTATTTCCCTTGTGAAGTAAAGAAATCCTATAGATGCTTCAGCATTTAACATGCGATGCTTTTGTAAATGGAGTAAATGAGCTTGAGAATCTAGCTCATATATGATATTCCCTTGACATACCAATGCTTATTTCAGCATAGAAGGGAGCTTTTTAAAAATCACGCAGTCATTACGTCTCACACAGTGGACAATGGTGGCGAACCCAGGTACTCAGAGTGCAACATCTGCAGGACTTTGTTATAAGAACTGGACTTCTAATGGCTCTGTTCCCCTTCTAAGCGTCCCGCTGCTGGAAGTAGCACAGGGTTTCCCCTACGTATGAGTGTAACGCATTCCCGAAAAATGGCTCGTAAGGTGAAATCCCATAAGTCGGAGATGCAATGGAAAAATCATAATTGGAATACATGCAAAAAAACACTAAATGTCCTTGAGCCCACAAAATCACTACTATGTTTGCTCAAGTAACACCAAAACCTGTCAAAATTGAAATAAATGTTAATATTTATATTACGAGAGAGGTTTCCTTTCATTAATAATCTATAATACTGTAATAATAATAATGTAGATATTTTAGATGAAATGAGCTGAGATAGCACAGGAGAATCACAGCACATTTGGTAGCACAATTTCAACACCGTCTTTACTGAATTGTGAACGATGCAGACACTCTCAGTGTCACTTACACACACACACACACACACACACACACACACACACACACACACTCACTTACTCACTCATATACATATATGCTGTACAAACTTACACCTACACTACAATGACGGCCAGTGCAAACTTTGAAAAGCACCCCACGCTTGGTGCTCATAAATGAAAAATCTGCCTTAAATTTGGTCGTAACTCAGTAAAAAGTAACTTCATTCGCATACATGAATACTTGTAAACTAAAGACTCGTGTACCTGGGGATACCTGCATGGCAACCTGCATGGCAACCGTTTGGACTTTGACTTTAATGGAAGAAATTACACAATAATCTATGTATCCATTTTCCTTAACTGCTGTACCCTGGTCAGGGTTGTGGTGGTCTGGAGTCCATCGCAGAATCACTGGGCTATAAAGCTACACCCTGGATAGGACATGCGCACAGTCACCCATGTATGCACACTTCAGAATGACCAATTAACCTGAACCATATTTGTGTGGCTCATGGGAGGAAACACAGTGCCAGGGAAAAGATGCAACCTCCACACAGACTGAATCGGGTTCAAACCCACAACCAAACAATCCAGGCGCTATGAGGCAGCTGCGTTCCTTGCTGCTCCACGCAGCCTGTAAAATACATAAAAGTTGGTAATAAAACCATTTTGGATTTTTTTTTAACCTAACCAAACCCTAATAAAGGGGCATTGTTCAATAGGTGCACCCCCCACAAGGGCAATTTTCTCATCTTCACATCTTCCTGTGTGAATTACCTTCCTTCCTCCCAGTTAGCAAAACACGACCACAGTCAAACCCATGCGCAGCTTTATTTCACATATACCTTTATGGTAAGGATTATTATTGATTATCTCCATTGTGTTTTTGATCCTGCAATGCATTTTCAGCGGGAATTAGGTTCTTTAATAAATGAACTGCACCTTTACCAGCTGCCAAAATAAAGACATTGACTTTTTCAAGATATTGAACCCTGAGACATACACTTATTAAAACCTTTGAGGTATAAGCCACTTAACAATGCGTCCTAAATTAAGCAGGAAATCAGTAAAATAATCTTTTCACTTCTTTTACAATACTTTGATCTACAATACAGACATAGAGTGGAAAATTGAACCACACTATAATTGCTTTGCCTGCAACAGATAAACCAGTGTAACGAATTTGGAGCTGGAGTGATAGAATCACAGCCTGGCCGCTGGCGATTTCCCTTTTCATTCCTTAGATGACATGAATCTCCCATCATGCTCGAGGCCAAGAGGAAAGGCTTTCAAAAACAGCGATGTTGGGTTGTACCATTTCGTAAAATATGGAATTTGTTTTTTTTTTTTCCCCCCTTCTCCCCTTCTTGTTGCTCTTCTTCTTCTTCTTCTTCTTGTTCTTCTTCTCCTTCTCCCCCATTGGGATAATTACAGGAAGGAAAATTGAGATTTATGGGATTAAATGCGACGCAAAAGCCACAAAGCGGTGAGACAGTTTAACCGAGACATGAAAAGCCGCATACTGTAAATAAGAGGCCGTGAGCTGCTTTAATGAAGTGTAACCGTGGACGTGATGTGGCTTGACTGCTGAGGCTGCAGGATGAACCAAGGTAACCCCGGGTACGACGGTGCAGGGACGGCTTTATTTAGACATCACGCGGAGGTCCCCCGAAAAGCCGAGAAAATGATCAAAGATGGAAAAAAAAAAAATAAAAATCACCGTCGGAAGGCAAAACACAACCCTGATCCAAATGAAGAACGCTATTCTCAGGCGACTCGGTCCCTTTGTGCCTTTTATTGCCTTTTTTAGCGGCTAATTAAAACTAAAACAAGCTTTAGACAGTTTCAATTTTTTTAAATCCGATCATGCACAGTCAAACACGTGCGCAAATTTGTATGTGGCGGCGGGCTGGGGGGGTGGCGGCGGTGGTGGTGGTGGTCTTAAGAAAATTTTTTAATTTAAAAATGAAGCAATGCTATTAATTAAATTTGGTGCAGGAGCACAGAGCTCAAAACTGAGCCGAAATGATTCAAATTGACACATTTTCTTTTATGCCGGGGAAGAGCTCCCTGTCACCAGCCAAACAGAATGCGCGGAAGAATGCGAGGCCTTTCCAGGCGTATAATAACCTTAAGTCATGTGGAGATAACAACGGTGCCGTATTAATGTCAGATATTGCTTTTCCAGGATCTGGAAGTGCGCTTTGAATTATTATCTTTGAAACAATGCAGTGTAGTCCGCCGAGTTTATCAATCTCTTACACTGCGAGTATCAAAACAACTGCCCACAGTTGTAATTAGCACTGCGGCCCTTCTGTGAACCCTGGTCTCCCTACAGACAAAATGAAGTCTAAATGTGTGGGATTTCCACAAGCGTATTTGCTCTTTCAATTAAACGTCTTTCATTCCGCCCATCTCGGGCTGGGAATGCAACCCGGAAAGGTACGCGGCTACCGGGACGGAGCAGGAAAGTGCCGCCGTTCCAACTCTTTTGCCCCCTGCGTCGCCATTCTGGTTTGCGACGCTTTGGCGGCGGATCAGTTAGAACGAAGTTCTTTGAAAAGCTGTGCTTGTTTGGGCCACTATGAAAACAACCGCACGGCACAATTCAAACCGATTCACACATGTATAGAAGTGTTTAACTTGTCGGTCACTCTAGCTTTTCTCAGCGATAATGATCAGCGTTATTAATACTAATGATAGTAATACTAATAGCAGCAGTAGTTGGATATTAAGGTGTTTTCAGTCAACTGGCATAATGATAAATTAGAAAAAAAACCTTTGTTTTATGTTTTTTTTTAACTCAACAATGGTGTCAGAAGCTGAATCTGCGAAAACGTTCAGTATCTTCCATGCAGTACCGACTTTTGACAAATTACAGGTGCAAGTAGGAGAAAAAGGTGGGTTCTTTATATTCTACACATAGCAATCAGTAAGTCAGCAACCGCAGCGTTCGGCACTGACATGACAGAGGTTGACAGGCAGAGATATAACCCCTGCGGAACCGCTTGGTGGTAGGTTGCTGTGCGCAGGCTGGAGGCAGTGGTGATGCGGTGGTGCTGAGGAAAACAAGGTGAGGATAACAAGCGTTATGCTGGTGGAGGAATTAAAAGGACCAGGATGTTGTAAGGCATGTGGAGAATTTAGAAGATGGATAAGCTAGGCAAGGGGGCAGCAGCATGGCGGTGCAGCCGCCTTATAGGGTTTTGATCCAGTCTGGCTCAGTCTGGAGTGGAGTTTGCATTTTGTCCCTGTGTCTGCGTGGATTTCCTCCTACAGTCCAGTGATATGTGTTTCAGGTTAATTGGTCACTGTAAACTGCCCACTGTGTGTGTATGTTTGTGCGTGTGTGTGTGGCCCTCCTGCGATAGCTTAGTGTCCCATCCACGGTGTATTTGTAGCCCAGCATCCAGTAAGTACGGTATAGGCTCCAGATGACCATCACCCTGACCGGGATAAAGTGGTTCGTGAGACTAACGGATCACTTAGAAAAGATCGGAATGAAAGTACAAGAAAGGATGTCATTCAGTGTTATGGTCTGATCGTGGCTTGATGGAAGGGCTGAGGAACCCTAGAGCCTAAAGCCCTTCCCTGAGTATAAGGCAGTTTGTGAAGGTCACGAGTACCTGCCTCCAACATATTGCTGGGAATTTAATGCACTGCATAAATCCAGGGTGGCACACCGGCAAAACTGGTAGGGCAAGGACCTCAGCACCTGGGATGTGTGATCAGCTGTGCGTTTGATGCCCATTCAGCAGAGCGTGTGTGTGGGTTTCCTCCAAGTCCCCCAGATTTTCTCTCATAGGCCAACGACATGTGTTTCGTTTATTTACAGAATCCAGAGTGTCCTTTTCAAATATGTGCGTGTGCAAGGCTACCCTGCAATACATTGGACTCCGTCCCGGGTGTGCCCTTGCCAAACCTGACACCCTACACCCTGGAATAGGTTCGGGTCCACCACACACACCTGTCCGAGAATAAACATTTATCTACAGCGAGGGCATTCAAATCATTCACAAAGAAATCGCAATGAGAACATGACAGCTAGCATGAAGCTGTACCCAATCCAGCAAAGAGTCATCTTCCTGGGGACATGCAACCGTAGACAAAAAGGCCATGTTTTCCCACAACTTCCCTCACTCGCGCACAAGGCGCCTATATAAGTAATAATTTTTCTATTAAAGAATCAAAACAGTGCTGTTAATATCTGGGATTACAGTCACCTGGTTGAGCATTCACACACACGTACACGCAGAACAACGCACACAGAACAGCACCGCACCAGAGCCCTCAATTTTATTTCCATTTTAAACAAACGGCTGCTCAGTGGAAGCCCACAGCCGCTGCAGCTCTTGCCTCTGGCTTGGACTTTCTGTCAGTGTCATCAGCAAAGAGCGCAGCGCAGCGGCCGGGGAATCGGCACACGAGACCACAAAAGAGATGTTCTCCACGGCTGAGAGCCAGGAGGTTTGAGACAGTCAAAAGACGATGGCGGATTCTTTCCTTTCAGACGAAAATAAAATGCCCCAGAAAAAAAAAGAGAAAAAAAAAATCCCTGGAATGTGCGCTTGTTTGGAGAAGAATCTCAGTTTAGCTGTCGCCCCTTACTGCTAATTTCTGTTGTGCTCTTCGGTTCGATATCAGCTGCAATCTCTCTGCCTGCTGCACTCCGTTCCTCGTGGCATCGCGAACCGCCCGGAAGCTTGGCGTAAATTTCCTTTTATTGAAATATTATTTTTTAAGCTGTGCAATAATTACAGACGCGACGTTTTATAAGTCTAATCTGCAACCGGGCGAAACGCGCCAGAGATTCGGTCCTTGGAATATGAGTGTCGCGAGGCCGGGTTGCGATCGCCGTATTATACTCGTCTGTATATAAAAAAAAAAAAAAAACATAAATCAGAAATTTTGGACACAGAATTTAAAATAAATGTTTGCGGCAGCTGGCAAAATAACTGAAGAAGGTTGTCACGCTAAGGCCTACCGAGGTCTTCGCACACAGGTTTCGGCAAAGTACTCTGACCCGGTGCGCAGGGGCATGCGCGCATTTTGTCCATCAGTTCATTTCCGTACCATAGAACAACTTGTTTGTTCCCCTGTGCTGGGAACCTTCCACATTAATTAGTATGGTGGTGCGGGCTCCTCAAAGTGACGTAGGTGCCCCAGTAACCCTCTCCCCTGTTAATCTGGGCTCTTCCCCCCCAAGGGTGGCCTGACCTGCCGCTCAAATTAACTCTGCAAATGGCCTGTGGGTCTCCTCGCCTCCACCCCGTCCAACCCCTGCGACTCCGGACTGTGGCCCTCTGCATTCCAGGAGGCCAGCCTGGCGGCTTTCCAACGGCGAGCCCTCCCCCATTTCGCGTTCACCTCCCCCAGAGAGGGGTCCACGGCGCGATGATAAATAATCCCCCGCGAGCGAGCTGTACCCAGGATGCAGCTTCTCCCTCCGTCCAGCACCGTTTGTCTGAAGGCACGTAAAACCTCAAGCGGGTGTCTAATTGACCTGCGGACGGGGATCGCAAACCCAGCAGAGAGCGAACGGTTGGGGATGTACGGCATCTCGACACGACCTTTCCCTCTTCACCGCGATGATGTTTCTAAATTGGACGCGCAGGCATAAATATGTTTCTTTCGGCCCTTTTTTTTCCACACAAAACCTGTAAAAAAATCCTGATGCATATTCCAACTTTGGAGAGCTGCCACAAAAAAAAAAAAAAAAACCACACACGCACATACGCACACACACATTAAAACCATTAGGTTTAATTTACCTCACTAAACATAGGCAAATTTAATTTAGGACCAATCCTTTTAATAAATGTAGAAAATCATTACTACTCATTTCCCTGGTGAGAAACACCCATGCTTGCTCAACTCAGACAGCGGTGCCCAGTTCAGAAGACCCACTGCAGACTAAATATTTATTGATCAGATTCATTTAATGTTATTCAAAGTTCTGTTGCCTCCGGTCAGGTTCTCTCCTTTGGCTTCCCCCCTACTGGGAAATGAGAGGAGCACCCTGATGAAAACCTCTATCAGCCGCCCGCGCCTGACCTCCCTACCTCCTTGCTGCTTTGTCTCCTTGACAGAAGCTCAGGTTTTTCACTTTCACTGTATCACCATGACAGATGGCAGTGGGCAGCGGTGGCTCTCCTCGTGATAACGTGATCCTGAAGTATTTCCAGTCCCCGGGTCTCTCGCTGAAAGACTGCAAAGACAAAAAAAGAAAAGAAAAAGCATGACCGTCTCCCTGACATACGGGCCTCAGGGCCGCGAGCCCCAGGGTGAGCCGTCCCGTCCACACGAGCTCCCGTCCTGTGTCGCGTATCGCGGGGCTGGATCCCCGGCAGCGCTGTGGCAGCGTCGGGCACCCTGCCTCCGTTTGTTTACACCTCGCTTGGCAGTGGATGGCGCCGTCCTGGTTCCTCTGTTGTTTTGCTTTGTTTTCATTCGATTACTGTGGTGGGATTACAGGGGGAAGGGTTGCCAAAACCAGAGCTAAGCACAGCTTCAGGATGGAAATTATAATCAAATCTTTAAAGGGAAAAAGACAAAAATAAATAAAAGCATTACATAACTGGCAACATTAATTCTATTTCGGAAGATCCAAATGGATTTAGACGAGTACAAGCGTACGTAAAGACAGCTGGTGAACGTTACTGCCCTTGCCAAGAATATTAGACTAATGTTGCTCAGCAAGCCTACTGCATTTCTTTGAAATCACGTGCATAATAGATAATTGCAATTTCAATATTGTTAAAGAGGTTATTAGAAAATAACAAATGTCTACGTCTGCGTCTATGTCAGAGCACATAATAAACATGTTTATGTAGCTCGCAGCGAGTGAAATTGTGGAAATTTCATACTGAGTTTCCTTAAAACAGTTGCCTAACATTTCTGAAGGGAAGGCTGTGCTTTTAGTACATCGGCTAACTCCAGCTTGTCGTGTACGGGTACCGGAGCTACGCGCTTCAGATCCTCAGCACACCTGCATCTTATTGGAACTGGTTAAGAAGTATTTATGCACAGGTTGTGGTCAAAGAGGGTCTAGTTTGCTTCCTAACCCCACATAAACCGCCCAGGACCCCTTTTCCTCCAAATTTTGCAGCAAATATTTGCAGCTGTACTCTTACCCCTTAAGACAGCAATATGCTTTGTAATATTATTTGTATAACTATAGCTATATGGACACAGGGTAAGTGAAAAATATGCTATAGTATTAAGGCAAACTAAAAATCCTACAATATTCTCTGTAGCCAATCACCTTGCAGCATCTCGAGTGAATTATATAATAAATAAACAGTTAGGAACAATTTGTCATCTCTCAGCCATGCGTGTTAAAAATCGCACAAAGCTAAGTATCATTTCCTGTGCAAACAGATATATTGCATTTTCACCTATCTGTCCATTTGTGTTAGCTGCTTATTCTGAGCAGGGTCGTGGCGGTCCAGAACCTATCCTGGAAGCTATGAAACGGCCCGTGCATGGGACGCTGCTTCATCACAGCGTGAATATATTGTATTTATTTAAATAAAATGATGCACCGTGATCCACAGTGTTACCTGCTAATACTTGGGACAAAGAAGATTTTATAAAATTGAGAAAAAGATTTTGGTATTATTTCCCAGTCAAAAAAAATTATATCAAACCCTCGTTCTTTCAAATTTTTGCAAGATGTCATGAAACTGCAAAGAACGAGTTAAAATAACAGAAACATTTCGTTTTAAATATTGTCATTTAATCTGTCCATCCATCCATCCATCCATCCATTCTCAGTAACCGCTTGGTCTACTGAGGGCTGTGGCAGCCCGGAGCCTATCCTAGGCAAGGTAAAAGTTAACCCTGGATGGATGCCAAGCCATTGAAGGTTTAATCAAAATATAATCCTTAATAGATTAACTTTTCTACATAAAATCTCTGGTCTCCTGTCTGTTATGCACCCTGACTGGTTCACCATCTTTTGCACACGCAACGAAATGGGACTCTGACTTGGACATGCGGTTAAGGACAGCGATCGAGTGAGTGAATAAGTAAGTTTTGTCCGGCCACTGGCATCTTATGTCCAATTCTAGGGGGAGTTGACCTTTGGTTTTTTTTTTTTTTAATTTTTTTTTAAAGAACCCATTTTGCCATCTGCCCGTCACAAACTCCTTAAGCTGTCCCAAGAGGCCACAGAACGCAGGAGAACCCAACAAGCGAACTTACAGACGGCGAAAAACACCCACACCTACATTACGCAAACAACATGTCTTTGGGGGCCGACATTCTTTTCCTTCAAGTGAAACGAAGCAGTTATTTATGCCTCTGAGTTACAGAACTATAATTTAAAAAGTAATTGCAGAAATGGGGGACCATCATTACAAATTACGTTCTGATCAGCTAAAGCAAAACGCCAGCATCAAGGGCGACAATAATAATTCTAATAATAAAAGTAATAAAGCCAACAAACAACAACAACAATAATAAAACCTTTGGAAAACATTTCATAAACCATCAGCGGGCAATTAGTGTAATCTGCAGCCAGTCAGGCTGGTGGGATCATTGTTTGGTATTTGCTTGTGCCCAAGCTGTGTGCCCTGAAGGTGCGACCTTCTAATCATTATCTGTCTCTCTTATTACCCAGCCAAACTGGGCCCAGTTTTAAATAAAATATGCAAAGGTTTCTTAAATTATCACCCGGGGCAACTCGGATTGCCTTTCGTGCTGTACATGTTGTTAATCTGTGAAATGCAAATTCCCTTCATCTTATACTCGGGCTTTATTAACTTTTTTGAATTTAAAATTCCACGAACAATGAGTTCTGTCAGCTTCTGAAATTATATTTTCTCTCTTCTTTTTATGTGCGCACGGAAGCGAGTTTAAAGCATGAAATTACCAGGGGAAATAAGAAGGGTTTCATCTCTCTTTCAGAATTTAATTGGCTGCTTTGCAATTATTAGTTTTTGCTGCTAAAGTATTTTTTTATTTCTGTAACTGTTTCCTTAAAGCAACCGCTTTCCTCATCCAGTTGTTGTTCTTGATGCTGTTGCTGTTATTGTGGTCGATGGTGTCGCCGGCAGCTCTGGCGCGCTTTCTGGAGGTGGGAGACAAGCTCGTGGTCATCAGAGTCGTCTGTTCGCCATTCGGCCGTCATTCGGAGACACTAAAGCGACATGAACGGCAACCGTCGGCCACTGTTTCTGTACTTTTTTTTAAAAATTTTTATTCCGCTGCAACACCGCAAACACATTTTGCCAATGACAACAGACTCTATCAGCTGTGGTCTTAAATGAAGTTACTTTCCCATTTGTCTGTGCAATACTTAACTACTTTTGCAAGTTTGATATTTCTTAAAATATTTGCTTATAAAAGAAGATTATACAGAATTTCGCCATTATTCAGTTTCAGCTATGTAGCAAATGCTATAATTCAAATTGAATGGTATAAAAGGCGTAAGAAAATGGCCCTTGGATGTAAGACTGAAAGTCTCTCTGAAGTGTGTTTAACTAATCATAGAATTTAAAGCCATATATCAGGTGAAATGCGTACCACCTAGTAAGTATTCCTAAATATTGCATACCCATGACATCCGTCAGTGTTTACCCGCACGAGCTTGCCGGTGCTATCGCACAAATCCCTCTAAACTCTGTGACTGTTCATTAAAGCACATTTTTTGGCTATTGTGCAAATTTTTTGGTTATTTTGTCATTTTTGATACAATTCTATCATTCCGAGGGCTAACACCGATGCTAAAACCAAAGAGACGATGCCTGTTCAGCTGCAGCTTCCCTTTTCGGTGGTGTACGAAATTCACACCAACAGGTCATTTTCATACACTTTAACGTCAGGTAAGCTGGGCAAATGCATACACTGTACATTAACACCTCCTGCAAATGTGCAAAATATTGTATATGATGTAATTTGTTTCATCAATATAAATGCGCTTCAAGATACCGCACTTGACTAAATTGTATTGTAAGTATTTCATAAATATTCTACATAAAAAAAAATGTCCAGTAGGTTCCACAATTTGTTAGAAACACAGAGCATGCTTATCTGATGCACAGTTCAACATATAAAATCTTTAATTTATTTGCTTGTACCCACAGTGATCACTGCTGCGATACCATGTTGTTCTCCTAATGCAGAATGCAGACCTAAGTTTTTATAGTAAACAAATTTTTGAATCAATAAATCAAAAATAGGTGGAATTCACTGTGCCATTCATTACCACACACCGATGCTACCACGGTTTTTATAAAAGCAGCTGAAAGCACACCAGTAGCTCGACATTGTGGGATGCCGGTTTATGAGAATGTGCTTTTATAAGCAAGTGAAATTTGTACCCTAAATTTGATTTACTCGCTACTTACCCTACAGTTACTAGGAATGCCTTACGGACAAAAAAATTGTAACTCAATTTGTGTTCCTTCATGACACAAAGGAATGCATAAAAACTGACTGACATCAGAACCCATAAAAGAAGCCTTGTTCTCTTACCTCGCTTCTCAGTTAAACATGGTTTATCTAATTTGTTTTCTGTATGCATTTGACTTTTTGATAAACGTTAAATATTACACCTGGCCCCTTTTAACACTCCAGGTGAACATTTTTTTTTTGTTACAGCGCAACACGTGCGGGTTCTGGATGTTATGGGGCGCTTAAACGGAGACAACTGACTTACGAGGCTGTAAAGTTGAATACGTAAGTCCGTGTTTGCAGAAAAGTACATATAGTTTTGAGACTTTATGTTGCGCATACATCGAAAAGAAAACAGTTTTCTGACCCAAGAGAGCTTGAATATGTTGCAATATTGCTGGAAATATTTGTACTTCCGTTGTGGCGAATGGAAAAGTTTGCTCGTGATATTTGACTGACGCTCAGCTGCATGACAAAAACTTGTCCGTTACCCTTAAATCTGCCTCCGACTTGTACCTAAGGTCCAACGGTCAGCTGTGAACATGATCAGGGTGAGAGTACATAACTGACTCTTGTGTAAACTGTACTTGAGCACGCAGCGGTACACCTGTCCACCACGGACCAAGAGAACCCATTACTCTCTATCAGTACCATGGTCACTGCGTTCAAAAAGGCCCGTCACCACTTTAAGGTGGGAAGACACCTCGTGGGATTATAGAACGGTTTTTCATGGCAAGCCCAGGTATGTCCTGGAGCTCAAGTTAATAGCTAATAGCATGCAAATCGACATGATCTAATTTTGCCCAGAATTCTCAAAGAGAATTCTCAGGGTTACAAGGAATTACTCATTCCAATAACTGCTATTCCAGAAAAATCTATCTGATTGCCATGGAATGCCAAATGAAATCTTGCAAGTGAATAATGTACTTTCTGAGTTTGCGTTTGAATCGATGAGGAAGAATAAAGGTCTCCGGGTAGCCCTGCGGTCCGGCCTCTTGCTTAAAACGGCATCGCTGCCCGGCACTAAAGTTGATAAATTAGGGGGTTCGACAAAATTATTGCAAAAATAATTATTTCATAAAAATGAACTAGGAATACAGGATTAAAGTGCATCACTGAAGAGAGTATAACAAGCGAGTATAACCTACGTTGCAGGAAGCAGTAACGCTTCTTCTTGGAGTAAACGGATAGTTTGTGTGAAGCCGCTGCATTGGACTCTTTGCAGAGGCACTGATTCAGAGCTTCTGAATTTCTAGCTGCGCGTATTTATACCAGCATGGCAGACATTCATGGACAACGACTTTAACAGGAGACTTGGACGGCGTAGAAAAAAAATTTCGATTCGAAAGCGTGGAAGAAAACGGAGGCAACGAAACTCGGGGATACTTCGCTCCTGTAAGAAATTCCAAAGCCAGTGAGCGCCGAGGTGGGGAGGGGAGGCTGCCGCGTGATGATGTAATTGCGAGAGACGTGCTCTTAGCACTCTTGTCCCGGTGCCAAGGAGAAGAAGCTGCCGGAAAACCGAGTAAACAGTGCCAGAATGATTAGCCAAGACTCTGGGGGTCACAAGGTCAATCATCCATGTCGGAACCCGACAGCCTCCCGACATACAGCCCTACATTCGGAAGAAGATGCTTTAATGATGCGCCTTACCACGGTGCCCTTCTCACGGTCACAATGTTCTCCTCCGTCGTAGAGGCTCTATAATTCGAAATGTTTGCTAGCACACAGCAACCAAGAACGGTCGAGTCGGACGGAGTCGAAAAGTTGTGCAAAATGGGTGAACGTATGCATGTTAAGAGATCCTATACAGAGACGCTGTTTAATGCGGTACACGTTCATTTGGTTCTGAAATTTGCCTTTTTTTTTAACTTTCCAAATCTGGATTTTCGCTGTTCACGGCGCAGTTTCGAAATGCGAAAGAAAAATTGTGCAGTGGCTGCGTTCACGCCTGGGTGAAGAAGTGAGCTCTTGCATCCCATACGCTTATACTGCCCAGCAGCGGGATGATGTTGCAGCCACCGGCTTCCACCCGGAGGGCCCAGGTCTCCATCTTACTTAGGTCTAGCAGCCTTCAGCATCAAACTCATCCCGAAAGGAGTCAAAACCGCAGAAATGGCCAACAATTCTAGGTGGCTTAGAATAACGAAACGTTGTGAGTTCCTATTGTGAGTTCCTATTGAGTTTCTATGGAAAACAATAGGACAGCAGCTGCAATTCTGCCAAGCTTTAATCTGCTTTACGCACACGCTTTGCAAGTGACGCCCGTGCTCGGACAAACGGCTCTCGCACGCATTTTGCTCACGTTTCGTGCGCCGAAGCTTTCGTTTGTCAATCCGTCTCTTTCCCCACTACGCGGCGGCGCCGAGCTCCAGACAGAAGTCATTTCCCGAGTTGGAGAGGAGTAAAGATTGCTGCCCTTCCTCCATCATTACAGTGTGTTTTCTACAGTGACTAATTCAGAAGGTTAATTAATTGTCTCAAGGCAATTTAAATCATTTTTTGGGAATAATAATTTGGAACTAATAATAATTGTAATAGAAAACAGCAGCGTAGAACCTGGAAATGCATGCGTCTACTGGCTGGTCATTTGACGTATTAAAACATTTGGTATATTACAAATTTCAGGTGTTTAATTTTAGTGCAGGAGCTAAAATTCTGTTATTTCATTCCTTTCAGGCTGGAGAAAATATTTTAATGCATGCGCGGTTATAAATAGTTGTAAATGTGAGGTAGAACCTTTATTTTTACTTCATTGCTCACACTGCGGCTGTAGAAATTGGGCTGCTCTTTTCACGGGTTGAAAGCAGCGCTCAGTAGGCCTCTGAGAAAATTAAAGATGCATTTTTTAAAACGGCAGTGAAACAAAACTCAACGGAGCTCATTACGTGAAAATTAATGTTCTGTTCCGGCTTCATAGGACTATACAGCAGTATAGACTATTTTTGCACTTTCAAGCTCAGGAAATTCCATAACTGCTGTGTTTTTAATTTTTATTGTCAATATTTCTGTGCGCTTCTGTGCAAAATACAGTGCATTTTTTTTTTTTTTTTCATAAAACAAACATACCCTTAGGAGCGTTCTTCTGAAAAGAGTGATGGCCCCGGTATAAACAGAGCACTTTTGTTAGCGTAACACAGAAATTGCAAAAGACACAAATATGTGCACTTCTGGAGCAACCGTTTAAAAATTAACCGTCAGTAATATTGAACACAGTCTTTAACCACATAACTGCCATTTCATTCTGAAGCATAACTAAACACCATATTTTATTCATGCGCTCAGATCAATTACCATCTGCCGAGATAGCATGTTGCGTCTTGTCATTTCGGTATATCAGCGAATTAAATCATTAAGAAAAAAAACAACAACGCAAAAAACGAAACAACAACAAAAAAAACAAAGACAACAGAGAAAAAAATATGGAACAGATTCATGTGTCAGCTGAGCGGGACAGAATGGTGGCGAACGCCCTTTCGGAGTGACGGGCTTCCCTTTCGAGAGGTCACATTTGTTCTGGGTCACGGCCGCCAGCGGGGGAACGGGAGAACGGAGGAACTCACGTCAGAGGATTTTGGTTCGGTTTTAGGATCTTCACAATAAATAAATAAATAAAAAGATAGATAGATAGATAGATTCGGAGCAAGGCCCAGGTCAGTGTGACTCGCTTCTTCATGACTGACTACCCCTTTCCAAGCAAGCTGTCAGGCTGGCGCTTTAATGCGGGCGCCTCTGACTCACGCCAACTCCCAGTCTAATGAGCTTTGAAAGGCTGGCCTTCTTTGGGCACAGGTAAGGGCTGGGCATCCAGAGTCAGTGGCTGTTTAATTGGATTAGAGCTGTTTTTATACAATACTAACCGGCACTCTTGTGAAAGCTTAGCCAACACGATAACATGCAACAAAAGGATCTGGTATTCGCCAGGGTTTCACACCCTATCCTGGGGGGATACACCTGGCAGGGCTGTCATTAGTAACAGAATAGCAGGCAAACTGACAGAAATGATGAATTTGTCTTCTTCGCTGCCACAGACAGCAGGGCCTTCATCATCCCACTGGAAGGTGAGACGGCAACCCACAGGCTTAATAAGAGAGCAGCATCTCCAAAATGGAGGCAGGTGACTGGCATTGCTGTGCTGGCAAAAAAATGGAGCTTGATCTGTAATTAAAAGATGGAAAGAAAAGTCAGATTTCTTGCACTGGCATACAAGAGTCATGACCTGTTGAGTTTAAGGTATGCTAAATGGCCACCTGCGTGTGCATGTGTGTGTGTCTGTCTTTTCTAACCGAAGCTCTAATTTTCCATTGACTGCCACTAACTAAAACGTACAAATACTCTACATGCTTGTATTTCAATATATGTCATTCAGATGTTTGCAGTACAAACAAGATGCAAAAATATTTTTACTCAGTGATAAAAAAACCATAAACATCAGAGGTGAACCTTTGAACCACACCGACACCCTGCTTAGGATTTAGTATTTTGTTCTTCAGAGATGAAGAGCTAAATGAAACAGTGCTATAAGAGGCCACTTAAGCAGTATTTAGTGTAAGTGGAGCTTGGAAAGTGCGCACGTGCACAAAAATGCAGAATAAATTTCTTTTACCTTTAATAGTGGTGAATAAGCAATTTGTGATATTGGGACTGTGACCAAAATTGTGAGAAAACAATTCATTTTAACTTGAAGCCGCTGTACATCTGGATATCCCTGCAGGGATTAATAAAGTTATGTACTATCCCAACCTATATTAATAAAAAAAATGAAAAAAATAGTTTTGAAATATTTTTAACATTTAAAAAACAGTAAATCTATTTGTTAAATCATACAAATTTAAATAAACTAAAATAAATAGCTCAAATAAAAGAGCGCTACCTGAAAACAGCGCTGTAGGACATAGGGCTCAGGGAGGAATTTCGGTGGACGGGGGAGTGTGATTCAGAAGTTGGGGTGGCGGAGCTCTTCTCTCCTTTGGTGTTTCTGTGCTGACGAATGAGGGCAGAGTTTGCCGAGGAATCACTGGATCTGTTAACCACGCCGCAAAGCTGCTTTACCCCCCCGTGCCGCTCACCGATAAGCACTGCTTTCAGCCACCCACAAACACACAGTTAGTAAGTGAGGGAACGGCTACGCGGTGTGCCTGTGTTTCGTTGTGATACCGGGGAAGTGGAACAACTCCGTGGCACAAAAATCTTACACTAGTAGACATCTGGCAGAAAAAGCCACCTGCGCTCACTTTATCAGTCGATTTGGTTTACACCCCAGTAGTGCCCAGAGGTTCTGTCCACCCGGTTACTTCACTACTGGTCCTAAAGGCCTTGTGACACTAATAAGCAGATGAATATTTTTACTGGTTCCCGGTTTATTTCCCTCTCGTCTTATTCCCTGCAGAACTTCATCCTGAACGCCAGCCCAACATGCCAGTCGATCGCCTTTCGTTTCCTTCGCAGGCCTTTCGCTTCTCCCCCATTTACATGAAAATGTAAACTTCCTCACGGTAAAAAAAAAACGGCCACCGAGGACTTTCCCTGCTCACTGTAACGGCCAGGTAGGCTTTTCTGCGTGCAAAGGTCTGCGATTTTCCCTTGAAGCACACAGCGACTGAACCCCGGAAGCAAAGTCCAACTCCAAACCAAAAAAATACCAGCAGACGTTGCATGAAAAATGTGATGACATCACAATGACACCGTGCTGTGGCGAATTCTATAAATCAATGCACTACAAATATAAATGTTTAAATTTCTCCTGCCTCCAAACCTTCTAAGTCCTATTAATTTGAGTCCTGCAATAAAGCCTTTATATTTCGCACACAATTACCCAGACTGCTGGACAGACTATTGCAACTTTTTTACTGCTACAGGTAGTTTTTACAGTAAGTAATAATAATAATTCCATAGTTTATATTCATTTCCTCTTTCCATTTGTAGTGTTTTTGCTTGACCCAGCAAGCTTTGCCTAATATTCTTCGGTTGCAACTTTCTTGTAATGCATTGCGGAACGCAGATGCGTTGACCTATCACAAAGCATAATTGTTGCTAATGAAATGATTTATTATTCAAGGCTTTTATTTCTTATTAGCATAGCAGAGTCATGTCAGAGTGTGAGCTATGTGCAGTTTATGAATCATCACAAAATAGATTCGCTAATAAATTAATAAAGGGACTCTGGGGTTTCATTAAAAGGTGGCTGGAGGGGTGGCAGTCGGTTTCCAGGGAGACCACAGGTGGTTCGTTCTTTTTTAAACTAGTTTGGGCCAGATGATTTTTCACCCCGTGTTGGCTTCTCTTTCCTCGGGCAGAAAGTTGGAAATTTTAATGAAACCCCTGTTGTCCTAGATATGACTTTGATCAGCTGTGGTGCTCTTCACTGGATTAGGAGCTGGGCAGCTGGGTCGGAGCCTTCGCTGCAAACATCGAGGTGGTTGCTGCAAAACAGAAAACAGACAAAAATGGAAAAAAAGTGCATTTTTAATAAGAACATATGGGAGACAAAAAATAAATATAATGCACCGTGAGGAGGAAAGAGGAGAAGGTTTCCAGATCTCACAGATATTTGTATATTTGTTAGGAAACCTTCACAAATTGTGCTTCAAAAGAGCAAAAATATTGATTGAGTACAAAAAAAAAAAAAAAAAAAAATTGCTCTGAATCCTAATGAACAAGTAAAATCTAATTTTGTTCATTCTCAAAACAATTTATAGATATCTTTTTAAGGACATTGCTCACCGACTCTCCCACTTTAGGCAATTAATAGTAAACAGACATTTTAAATTTAATTCCATAAATGTTGTGTAATATCTGTTACTCTTGTCCTTGCAAGATGTGATTTATAATTTTATTTAAAACACCAAAAAAGTCCAGGCAACTGTTTGAAGCCCCGAGTTCTTGTTTTTGTCCTATATCAGATGTTCGAAAAGGTAACTTGATCTGTTGCCTATTTGCTTCTGGAAACGTCTAATGCATGTCAAGCTCAAAAATCTGGGCTGTGAAAGGATATTTAAAAATCTACTGACATTTAAAATTGTTTAATTCCTCTTAAGTCAATTTTGAAACAAGAATGCATGCTTAGTTAAATAAATATTAAAGAGTAAACTGGTAATTCCCTTTCGTGGGAATAACTGAAAATTCTTTTTCGAGTTAAAATTATTGCAAAGTATGCGATCTGATCAATAACCTGGACATTATTATTTACCTCTGTTTTGAAGTAAAACCTTCATTGGTCTGACTATTAATATCACTAAACTTGTGGTTGGTCAGCTCACACAATAAAGAAAAACTTTTGTTTCACATACACGGGAGTGCTGCACATCTGTGTTGGATTTTCTTTACAAGTCACTCCGCATAAGCGAACAAGAAAAATGAACAAATAACCACAACTCACAAATTTTGCAGTCAGATTAAGAGCAGAATTAAGCTCTCGGTTAGCGATTCATTGGAAACACTTCAGCTGACTTGCACATGGTTTCCATTGGGAAGGATTGTTACCACTAAAACAAATATGATGCCTTAGATAATAATAAAAAGTAATAAACAACCTTTGGTCTAACAGTGAGAATTTAAGTGTTGATGTATAACTGTTGCATTTTCTATACATTGAATATCTGTGAGATTTAATTCATATTTCGGTAATAAATCGCATTAATTTCTCAGATGAGCAATACGCTGCCAAAGTTGTTGCTCATTAAAAGCTTTTGCTATGACTTTGGCACAGGATGGCGTTCCGCCGTTAAAGTGCCAAGTTCGGCACGGGGAAGCCATTTAAACCTTAGGACACGAGTCTTCAGGCTTTGCATGCTTTGTCATCACTGGTTAAGACAAAGAAGAATGACAACAACAGCAGCAGCAACAACAACAACATCAACAACAACAACAACAACAGCGACAACAAAGACAACAGCAACCGCAATTCATTTGCATAGCTTCTCCGGCGCAGACGCGGCACTTTGTGGGCCTGTTCACAGGGTTTCAGTCCGGGCTGAAGCTCGCGGGTTCGGCTGCCTTGATCTTTTTGGCAGCGCTGCTCCCATCTGCATGATGTGATGGATCTTGCTCTACACCCTGCCATTAATCTTCTCTAAATCTGACTCCCGTGGCCCCAGCAGCCATTAAAAGCGATGTGTGGGTAAAGGTTTGTCGAGTGCTCTTTTCAGCGGCGGCGGCGTTGACACATGGCACTGAAAGCTTTTCCCTAAGGATTGTTCCCTGTTCGTATGTTTTGATAAATGTGGAAAGAATTCAGGTGTTGCTGGGAACAGTGCCTGTGCCTTAAAGACCCCTTTGAAGACAAAAATATAATTATCTGCTTTTTGTGGCATTTTGCGTTACAGGTGCAAGTCAAAAAAATGTGCTTAAAATCCAGTAAATACGCTAAAACAAGGCACGATGGAGTGAACGCGTCACTTTTTCACGGCTCGCCCGGCGATATTTATGCTTTCCTCTTTTGTCTTCCTTGGACCCGTCCTGAATAAATCAGTGCACTTCACTGCAGTGGTGGAGGAGAATACCAGCACCGCGTTCCACGGTCGTCCGCTGCGGAACCACACATTTTGTACAGCTCAGGGTAGTTTGTCCACTGCGGGGTGGAGAATATAATAAATTACCGTTGCAAAATATCTGGCCCAATTCAATGTTGATTCAAATGCACCACTGGGTGCTGAAAACCAGATGAAAAATGCAAAAGCCAAACTGACCTACTTGGTTTGCGTAGTTTCAGTCGAATTAATTCGGATATTTCTCATGTACAATATTTAATCATTCATAATTATTTAAAGTGTAATAAAATGTAAAAACAATCAGCAAGCAAATTACGAGTACGATTAAGGAATTAATACAAATTTTAAAAAAAAACATTGCCGGTATAAGCGAAAGCTCCAGTTCTCTCAACAAGCAGTTTGTGCGTATGCAACGGTGAATGTGATTCATTACAGCGGTATTTACATCACATTTCGCAACAGATTTACTCCTAAGAGTTTTAAATGGAATCAGATTGTTATCGTTGCGTTTGTCATTTAAAAACAAAATAAATAAATAAATAAATGAAGGCGCAAGTAAATTGACAGAAAAGGCAGAACAAATCATTCTGTTGGAAACACCGGAAAACAGCGCTATGGAAAAACAAATCAAAGCACAAAAGAAGCCAAACTTCTGTGCGTGTTAATGCTCGGAGGAAACCATTTAACAAGACTAAGAGTGTTAATTTATACACGCAAATATAAAATTTACGTCCGCGACATAGCAAACGTAATTCTATTCCGAAGAATAATTTACTTGTTATGTAGAAACAAAAAAAAAAAAAAAAGGTTAATGCAGTTTCAGCTGGTTTCAGCCGTGTGTGGCAAGAACGCAGAAACAAAGTGGCGTTAAAAGCGAAAAGTCCCCAAAAGACGGCGGTGAAGGGAATTAATTTTCCACTGGCATAGAAGTGGCAGGAACATCTGACCTTTCAACAGGTGATTAATTTCTTTCAAGAGGGGCTTCTTGTCTGTTATTGAAAGTTAGGCAGTTAACTACCCTAGGAAAGCAAATTATATAAAAAAGCTTTTGACTCCAAATGAGTCTCCTTACCCCTTATTCCCAAACCAATAAGCTGGAATGTAAACTGCAAAGCCTTCAACAAAGGTGCACAGTATTACACATCAGCTCTCATTCCTCTGCTTATTATAGTGGGAGACACTGCATGTCATAGCTCTGCTGGGACCTTCGCTGCAATTCAGTTTTCCACGTACTTCTCAATAAATCCCATTTCCTTACTTTAGCATCGACAGGAACGATCATTCCGGTTCACGTTTTGATTTTTGCGGTTTTTATTGCATTCATTCTGCTGGGATGCTTCAGTTCAAAGAACCGGCGCTTTGGGTTGCATACTTAAATTTACAGATTTAGTCGAGGGTGTGGGAAAAAAAAAACAAAGTGTTTATACCTTTACAGCTTGGACATCACCTGAGAAAGTAAATCAAAATGCTCTCCTCCCCTCGCTCAAGGATGAGCTCAACTCAAATGAAAACTGGGAAGTCACTCGAGCTGCACTACGGCGGTTTATTACATTTCCAATGGAGCGCTATTGTTCTTGGCGTTTATGAATAGTTTACTTCAAAGCTTCCGTATTTCTCTTTTAAATTACAACATCTCCTGAGCCTGTATTTTGGGCAAAATAATAACAAAAACAGTAATTTCATCACAAAGCTTTTTTTTTTTTTTGCAGATGAAAGTTTTAAGAATAGTTTAAAGCGGGAATTCCTCCGATTCAACACTCTGCGAAAAGGACCCTTTGTTCCCTAATTTCCTATTTCCAAATTTGCTTTGTTGAGGTGTCTCTCAGAAAACGAAGGGCCTCATTTTTTCATCACCCCCCACCGTCCACCCCGGGGCAAGCCGTCACGTCAGGATAACACACATTTCCATAGATACCGAAGAACAAAGCTCTCCCAGTTTCACCCCAAACTTTTGGAACATTGACAGTTACCTTGCAGCATCATTAGGTACACAAAGATCACAGAATGTGGATTTTTTTTTTAAATTCCTTTTTCGGAATCCACTAACCGCAAATAATTGACTCGTGATATAATCCTTTAAATGTTTTCGCCTTGATAAATGGCACCACATGAATCAACAAAGTGAAGTCCTTGGAGACGTGGAGAACTTTTAGTCAGAATGTGTCATTCCTTTTCTTTTTGGCTTTCATGAAAAATAAAATCCACAGGTCCTTCTGCACTTTTTCATGTTTAAACCAAATCAGTTGTCTTAAGCCAACAGCCAACAAGTTTGACACCTTTCTAAAAGGAAGGTGTTTAATTTCTGTACAACAACAGAGAAATGAAGAAATCAGTGTTTCTTAGGGAAATGTACAATAATGAAATCCCATCCATCCATCCATCCATCCATCCATCCATCCATAACTGCTTGTGCAATGCAGCACTACAGTGGTCCAGAGTCTATTCCAGAAACATGGGGCATGAAAAGGACATTGGTCCACCCCTGGCCCCTTTCAGTTTAGTACAAAATACCACAGATTTACTATGTCCTTGCTTTACCTTGACAAATAATTTACAGTGCTTTTATAAATGTAGGCAAATCTGAGCCACCTACTGACATTTAACAATCACAACTTCCATTGCTGGAGCTGTACAACTGCTTCTGCTTCCACATCTACATCTTCTGCAACACATTGCACACTTGATGTAGAGGCCTGACTCAATGCACTGCACTGACAGCAGGGCTATGAATAACATGCAGGACCCAAGTTAATGAATTATGAATGTTTACAAGTTCTTGTACTGTATGTAAATCACTGGGCAAACAACACAGGGCCTTTTCTGGTGTATGAAAACACATATGGTGCGGGTTTAAAAAATGAATGAGCGTACTGGATGCTCAACAGCTTGTGTGAGGGTTAAGCCAATTCTTTTTGAAAAATTAATGCAATTTTTGTTTTGTTCCATCAGATCGGGTCCATTGCTGGCACACATTTGTCTCATTTTTCAATTTTGACTGGATTTGCCATACTTGTACCCTTCAGAATGCCGCAACCAAATTAGAGTTTTGGAAAAACACACTTTGGCATGCAACAGCTGTAAACGTAATAGAACATTAACAAAGAAATTAATACTAAAGTATTCCTCCTGTAATTGACTACATTTTATTTTTGCTTGTAAACGTATCCAGATATACTCTCTAAATTGAAACTGTAAGGATTTATTTTTATATTTCAGACTATTAAAGAAATATCATTACTGATAAACTGATGCTTTAATATTAATAAATTTACAACACACAATGTATGCTCTTTGGCATTTTAATGGAAGAAATAAAGCAAAGTGCCTGACTGAATAATAATAACAGACTTAAATGAGCAATCCTGCAGTTGGGGATGTCTGGGTCCTTTGTATTCTCAGCATAGCTTGGGTCGCACATTCAAACACCACGACATCCTGCGCAAATTCTTCATATTTTCCTCTGAGAAATGTGATCGAGCACAAAACTGGCACAACTTCATTTGGGACAGTGAAACCTTTGTACAAATGTTATACCAGCAATCGTTATCTTAAAGAAATTTTTAAAAAAGATTTTGTCAGCAACGATATATAAATATTTCCAGAATTTAAAGATAAGTTCACTCTTGAACCCATAAAATAAGGCTTTCTAAATATTTCTAAGTGTTTATTTTAATTTTTAAAACAGTTTTAATACAAAAAATAGCTTTGCTTTGATGTTCTCGGAAATAATGCGAAGTGTCTTCTCCACCCTTTGGAGCCCAAGTTATCACAGTTTGGGCTTCAAACCAGTCGCAGTCACGTAGCTGAGCGTTTGCTACCTTTGAACACATGGTGCTCGCTGCCAGAAAGTTGGCTTTTTTGTTGCCGGTGGTAACAGCCAACCTTCCATCAAGTGCAGTTAGCCCCCCGCGCTGTCCCCCGTCGGCACATCGTGGGTGACAGTCAGGCCTCGTGGTCACGATGCACCGACTCCTGTGTCGCTGTCTGCATGTCAGCTTTCAGTATCATATCCCACAGATCTGCGCTGTCACTTTCCATCCATCCAACCCCCTTCCGCTTGACTCCACTGAGTGTCGGCACCCAGGCATCACCGTTACAGTCCCGCTCCACAGTCGGCGCGGCAGCCCCGACGCTGCGAAAACCTCCGTTTACGTTCAAGAGTGGAATTTCATGCTCTCGCTTGCTTTGTTCCTTCTACCTCTTCTCGGATGCGTTGGAATCGACTGGGCTTATTACACAGCGTAACAATGACTTATTTAGCAGACACCCGCTGAGGCCTGCTGGGGGTAAAACGATAAAGTTCTGGTGTGTACACTCTTAATATGAAATGAATGTGGCATTAAGAGAATGTGTACAGTACGTGGTTCCTGAAATTAAATATCGCAGCAAACCACATGACAATACTGTACCGCTTGCCGCACACGCGGCCTCACATTCGCAAACGTCCAAAAGGTTAAACGCGAAGGTTCGAAGTAAGCGCTCGGTGGGCCGACCGCCTCCAAAAAATTCAGGCGGTCTGGTCCCGACAGATAAGCAACACCGTGCGACTCTGCAGGATGTACGAGCGATGGAAATGTTCGACTCCACGTGACAAGTAGCGCCGGATCCCGTGCGGGCGTAACGCGGGGCCCCGGTGGTATCAGCGAGTACAGAAAGGCCTCGAATCACATCACACTCGACTCGCATCGCCCCTTTTTGCTAAAGAAAAAAAAAAATCCAACTCAGATTTCGGGGCTTTTAGACTCTAATTACAAAGCACCACCTGTGGTAATATTATTGAAAAACAGATGAGTGTCTGGCGTGAGCAATAGCTGTAGAACCGGCAGCAGTTTTAGCTGCCACCATGATGTATAGGCATGATGTGGGGCAGATGAGCGATTAATTAGGTCTGTCCCAAAACACTGCCAGGGGAGCACTTCTGTACGGGTGATTGAAAACAAGCAAGAGTGGCATTCTTCTTCATTGTTGGTTAAAGGCGGGGAAAAAATAAAGATGCAATTGATTTGACAAACCTTCAAGGTATGCAGGCCAAGTTATTTGGAAGTGTCAGTGGAATCAAACCGAAATTAATTAGTTTACAACAAATAATTTATTGTTTCGCATTATCCATTCTAATTCTGATATATTAGGACGCCCTTCCAAAGGGGTGCGCGTAAATAAACAGACTGCGCCTATGTTAACTGATGACAATACATGAGTACACAAGTATGTTCGCTAATGACTGTATCTTCTCCGAAGCACTTGAGGCGTCGAGCTGAAGACGCTCGATGATTTGTAGCACAAACTGCAACCGCCGCTTTCCTCCAATCCGGTGCTGGGAGCCATGGTGAGCATCTCTTGTGACTGCATTGAATTGATATGGATATGGAGATGTGTTTTAAAGCCCAGTAGTGTAGCTTACATGTACGGCATGGCGGTAAAGCCAACAGGTACCGTGGCGAGGCTTTCCCTTGCATTCGAAAGGCGCAGTTTTGAACGCCACGACTGTAAAACCTTCATGCAGGCGGAACTGCTGGAACAAAAATGACCAACCAACCGTTAGTGGCCGAGTTGACAAACCCGAGTGTATAAATATCCTGGGAAAGTTGGGTGGGTGGTGGTGAAGTGGGGTAAGCTGGTGCCTCACAGCACTAGGGCTGCCTGTCTAATGTGGGGTTTAAGCCCAGCTTAGGAGTGTGTCTGAAGTTTGCAGGTTCTCCTCTGTGCTTGCACTTCTCAAAGGAAAAAATATGCTGGAAGAAAGCAATGGCAAACCCCTTCTGTTCCTCTGCTGGTTGCCTAGGAATCAAATGTGACTTGTTGGCACCTTCCGGTTCCAGGCTGAATATATAATACAGTATGGCTTAAATAGAATTGGACACCTTCAGAAATTTATTATTCACAAAGTATCATATGGACATGTAGTTTAAACCAATTTCCTAAGTAACAAATTCTCACTATAAGCCTCTTGCACTGCGACACTTTGGTTCTGAGTAATAAATTAGAGACATTCGTCAGAGATGACATTGTAGAAACGTATAAATTAGGAAAAGGGTGAAAATAACTTCCACATGCTTGAGTCTCCCAGTTTGATCAAGAGTCAGGAAGTGGAAACTGCATCACTCCGCCCAGGCACTGCCTAGAGAAGGCAGCCCCTCAGAAGTCGCATATGAGCAAGATGTCGATCGAGATGAAGAATGGATGGGATGCAGGGAAATGCTGCAAGAGAACCTGCTTATGATCTGAAACACAAGGCCCAAGCAATGTTGGAGTGGGTCAGATACAAAAAAGTGAATGTCCTATAGCGACACGGTCAAAGTCCTGACCTCAGGCCCTTTGGGAATCTGGGGCATTATTTGAAAACTGAGGTGCATAAGTGTCATCCAACCAAGCTGAACAACCTGCTGCAGATTTGCCAAGATGAACGGCAAAAAATATCTCCTGAACAGCATGCGATCCTGGTACATATGTAGTTACCCCCCAAAAAACGTAACGCTCTTATTGCACCAAAAAGTGGCTCAGGCAAATGTTAATGTGTGGGGTCTGAATACTTATGCAAAAAAAAAAAAAAAAAAAAAAAACACTGACTGGAAAAATATGTGTGAGCAGTACATTTTGTAATCCATGCAATACTGATAACTTTTGCATTCACCGTATGTGTAAGAAATAAAACATCTGCTAAATGGAGACCCCATGAGCACAGGTGGGAGAAATTCACATTCCCAGTGTGAAAGTGTTTGGCAGAAATAAGTCTGACTGTAAGAAATCTTTAGTAAATGCTTCAGTGGAGTCTCAGTCTGCAAGTCCAGCTGTGTATGCTTGCGTAAGTTGCCTTAAAAAGGGTGGGAATAAATAAGGCTTCCACTGTTTTTTAAACATTTTTTCGGTCTTACGTAACATCAGCCTGCCTTACATTCATACGTTTATGGGTAAGAAACCCCCTTGCATTGTTATGATCAAACAAAGGGCTTCCAGTTGGGCTGAAAGGACATTTCTTGCGTATACAAATTTACGCTGCCAACAAACGACAAAATGGTCTGCAGGTATTTCCAGAAAGGCCGGGGACCTGTGCGAGGATTGTGGGGGTATTTAATAAGCAATGAGAGGTGTCGTGGCGGACCCTGGCCGTGCGGAGCGCCTGCCTTTTGGGGATATTACGTGCTTCATCTCAATAAAATCCCAAGGAGCCACAATATTGTTTCTTGCGGCCAGACAGAAACATGCCTGGGTGAAATGCTTGCGATATTGCAGAATATATTTGGGTCAGTGGGCATAGCATAGCTCAGAGCATACATTTGAAAATCTTGTTTGTCAGAATTGTGATTGAAAAGGGAAATATTGATATTTTAAAATGTATTTGCTTTAGTGGGGGTACACGGTATGCAGGGTATACGTGTGTACACATCGATGCACATTTTTCTCAAAGAAGTATTTTATTTTATTTTATTTATTCTCAAAGAAGTATTTTACTCCAGCATATTTCAATGAGAAAGTACTTTTGAGTAATGTGCGTGTGCTGAAAATGTCTGTAAATGACTATTTTAAGAAGTAGTGCATCATTTACACAATAAACAATACATTTTAATTTTGTCTAACGGGAGACCAAAAGAGAAAAATGTACAAAATTTATTAAGAAAGTGTATGAGGGAACGGCAACACTGAAGTTAACATCGCTTTGAAAATCTTGCCTTTGACCCGAGATTCTTCAAAAGTCCGAGTTAATGATAATAAATCGCAGCCAAAAAATGCAGAGTTTAGATATGTGCTTAAGAAATGTATCTAGAGAAGTAACTTGAGCGTTCAAGTGGTCACTAAAGTAGGGTTTACATTTAGAAATATGCATTTACCTTTGGAAATATGCTATTGTTTTGTTTAAGTGTCCAAATCATTGCACAGTTCCGAATTATCCCCAGTGTACTTCCAGTAGACCGCCAAACCAATTCAAAGTGTCATAATTCAGAGTTAATATGTCTCCTGGTCCTGGCAGAACCAATTTCTTTGCTTTTTTCTATTTTCATGAGTGCAATAAACCACTGTAGCATATTGCCCCCAAAGTCCACGTAAAATTTTAAAAAGGGAAACGGTGGTTTCTGAGCAATAGGCTTCCGTGTGATGGAAATGTTAGGAGCAGGAAATATGGCAGAAGAGGGGGATTATTAACTGCTGGACACTTCCATGCTTGGCTGGGAAGTGATGTATTTCTATTAGGGAAGCGGGGAATCTGTACCCTCCGTGTCGTAATTCCTGCTTGTTCAGGGGGAATCTGGCTTCAGGTGTCTGTCTGTCACTGGAACTGACATGAGCCTGTGGCTCCTCACCGCTGAAATGCTGATCTCAAATTTCACATTCTTATCCAAAAAAAAAAAAAAAAAAAAAAAAATTAATCTGCCATGGGGGACTGGTATTAACACTGTAGCACCAGTTGTCTGATTAACATATTCAGTCAGATATAAGTCAGACCCTGACTCACTTTCCAGAGGCAGTTTTATCGCCAGTCAGCGACTGTATGACCAGATCGTTTCTTCTTAGCCGGTGACCAGCGCGGCTCGAGCCGTAGCTTAGACAGCAGAGTTTGGCTTAAAGTGGTGACCCCCTTTTCATAAACACCTTCACAAGAAGATGCACGAGAGCTGTTAAAGTGGCATTTTGGCTTTTGCCGTGTGTTTCGCAGCATGTTTTTATGGAAGAAAATGTTCCGGTTCGTTTGCTATGAAGTGCATTTGCAAGGAACGTACGATCGTGAGAGGTTCAGAATGAATAAAATGTTATGTGGGCATAAATAGGTGATGCCGTGTGAAATGATTGGCTCCTTCAGCGCTTGCATAGTGTATGCTGGGCAGTAGTCAAGGTATCGCCTCTGGTTCTTGGCTTCAGACTGACTTCCACATTTCAGCTTCACCCCTGGGCTGATTTCAGAGCTAAGAAAACACCTCCCCTTGCACAGAGCCAGTTCCACACTAATACCCCAGATTCCCTTTTTAACACCTTTTCCCCCCCCATGCAGGTTGTGATGTGCATGGGCACATTATCGGTGATGCAACCATGAGATCAGTGTGTTTCTGCAGGCTTCGGTCTGATCGTCTCTGGTTGGGCCCTTTGCGCGAGGGTGTCTGATGCTGAAAGACTCACAACACCCACTGACCACAAGTTACATCACCAGTGATGTGTCCTTGTGCTTTGCAAGGTGAAGGTAATAAAACAATACCTGTTTCCAAGTCCCACCTCACACATGTGTAAGACAGGACTTAAAGACAGAAATGCGAAGAGTTGGAAATTCTGCTGTACGGATTGTAAAATTGTAAAAGTAACGCAGCCTGACTACGACGCTTCATTTTCCTCCACAGAGCCCCTTAATACCTGCAACCATCCTCCAGCCTTCAGGCCCCCGAGCTCTACTCACACTCACACTTGTGCCGCTTCCTCCCTCTTCTCTGCCCTGTCAAGGTCAGATAGTGGAAAGCTCAAAACCCCTGGTCTCTGGATGTTCAGGGCAACGGGGTTTAAATCTGAATTGTCTAAAAGAAGCTAAAATAAAAATGAAACGAAAAAGTTTGCTGCATTTTAAAAAACCTCACAAACTGCACCTTTATAGTTTCATACTGCAGCGAATATTTACCTGTGGGGGGGAAAAAAAAAATTACATATAGAAGTAATACATGGTGAACAAATGCCACACCAGTGTTGTATAAATACAAATAGAAACATGATTTAAAGATTGCATGTATTACACTTGTAGCCTGCAGTGTTGATGGTGTACTTTAGAACTACACATATTTAGAATGTATATATTTTCACTGCTGTAACATGCACGCTGGGAAGATGAGTTTTCTCTGCAGCAAAGCTAACAGCTTCCGCCAAACAAGACTTCAGCATAGATGAAGACCGTTGATAGAACCCCTCTGACTACAGTCACACAACAAGCGTGAATATTTCACAGGATGTCCATTATCGTACAGCGGGGACTGCGCCCACGAAACAGATGGGCCATCCCCCCCCTTTTGTCAGCTCCTCAATGAAATTTCGTGCATGTGGCGTTGTCGTAATGTCATTGTTTCTACTCAAACGGATTCCTTATGAATGGATCCTCGCAGCTTCCCTCTTTCGCGTGCACGCTCAAAGGCTTTAACAGACCTCTACTGGGAAACCTTTTGATTTTTCTCCCCCCCCCCCCAACTTTTTTTTTTTTTTTTTTCCTCGCGTTGGCCAATTAACGCCAGACTTTTGGCAACAAACACATAATTAATTGAAACATTTAATTACCATTAAAACTAGCAGTAATTAACACCTTTCTCCTCTTCTCACTCCAAGCCGGGGTGGAAAAATCTATTAAGGGTTTAAAGCCTTTTTTTTTTTCTTGTCTGGGTAGGCCTTTATTCAGATCCTTTAAGCAGATTGAGGCCCAACAGCAGCCGCACAAAACAGCCCCCAGGTAAGTTAGCACAATGCTCCTGTGTGGATTTTCAAACCAAGGCCGGGCCTTGCGGGCAGAGCAAAGCCTTCCACAGGGAAGCTACTTTTGAGTGCTTGCATCGCATCTCCCGGATTATCCCCACAACACCAACATATCATCTGGCTTTAAACTCCAGCCCCTCTGGCTAAACCCGCATGCTAAATTCTCTGTGTCTCTTATCCACCAGTTCAGTCTTCCTGCTTGGTTTCCTAGCAGCCACTGGCTGAGGCCTGGATCTCTCGGTAAAGCACCGGCCTGGATTAGCTGCAAGCCAATAGCTGAGGGGCAGGATTAGGAGGACAGGCTGCACTTTAATGCCGGTTGCCTATAATTAATGGCATTATTAATAGCCTACCTAAAAAATTCATTAAAAAATCCATTAAAAATAAATGTGTTTTACATAAGACTTTGCCCTAGGTAATAAAAAATTGAGAAAGATAAGGAAAAAATTGATTGTTAGCTTTCAGGTCAGCAAAAGACTAGGCCACAGTTCAATCAGTTTAAATTAAAATGCTGCTAAATATACACACAAACGTTTTTTTATTTAAACGAGAGAAATGAAACAACAAATATACAAAGTTGGATTTCACACCTATGTGTATTGCTTTGAGACACATTAATGTCATTAATGAAATGTCATTTTCCTTTGATTTCTGCGCTTATTAGAAGCTCGGTAAAATTAGTTTTCTAATCTTTCTGAATTGTTATGTAGCGGAAAAAAAAAATAAAAAAACTGGAAAATTCATAATGCTGTTGAATCAGAAGATGGTAATGCTGTGTGCTGTTCCTATTCAATGTACAATCATAAGAATAGAACGACAATATTAACCTGGCCTGAATGTACTGTAATTTTACCTCACAGCAGGGTATACGAGGAGCCGTCCTAAAAAACATGACAATACATTATCCATGTAGGTTGGTGAGATGTACAGTATGTGCACTGTGTATATTAGTGTATATACTGGAAACACACACACACACACACATACATATACACTGTATATATATAAACAGCCCCCATTTTTTATATTTATATATATATATATAAAATATATACATATTATATATACTATATAATTATATAATTATTTGACAATTACATTGTTAATTAATTGTGACTATATACTGTGTTAAGATGCTGCAACATGTGTATACGTGGGTACGTATCAGTTTTTAAGAAACGTACTTTGACCCCTAACCATCTACTGAACCATTAAGCAAAAAGTTCATTTGAGGCTTAAGTAAGTCAAATTGTCTTCTTGAAGTTATTAAAGCATTTATTTCTGAACTATTTTAAAATTGCTAAGTCAATCACACACCCCCCCCAACATGCCTGTACACATATGATAATAATGACTAATAAGCACATTCGAAAAGGAATTTAGTTTGGAATTGCTCCTGGGGCTTTTCCTCTATTTCAAAAGAAAGCTTCAGCCACATCTTGTCATTTAAAATTGTATTAATTTTAATGGGGGCCGCCATTTTCAAAGGTAATATTTGATTCATTCTCTGTCATTTGCAGAAGATGGTTTCAATGCAAGATAATTAACTATCAGGAAGCGCTCCTCAAGTATTTCAGGTACAACTTGGATAAGGGTTTCAAACTTACGTACTAGGCTTCCTAACCATATGGCAAAATTTATGGCCAATTAGTTCTGAACAATTAAAGCAATATTTTAATGTCATTCACTTCTTAATAAAATGGAAAGAAAAGGTTGGCAGGAGGAACTGCGACAGTCTGGCGAGTAAAACGTCAGATAGAGTTTGAGTGCTCGGTAACTGTCAGGTTCGTATTGTTTGAGAACGTGCCAAAATAATAACTGTTACTCCTTTTGAACAAATCTTGAGGGGAAGTAACAGCCATGATTATTTTCAGTTATGACATGCTTTGGTGTTGCTGTATGCTCTGTTTTATGATGAAAAATTCCTGTATTCGTTCAAACATTTTGCAGTTAAATGCAATCCCTATGCCACTTTCCATCGGCCGGTATCTTTAAGTTAAGCATACGTTCGTGTAAACATATCTTTGAAAAAGACAAACAGTTGGAAAAACTCAGTCAACTGGCTTTGGAGCTGGCATTTTCGCGTCTGTTAAGTTACTCGGCTACACAGCCGTGAATTAAACTTAAAACTTTGTGACTGTCAAAGTTCGTTTTAAGCCACTACAGAAGCATGTATACAAATTTCTTCTAAAGCTCCTGGTTGCAGTCAAAGTAAAGTTCCACACCCAAGATGGAGTAATGCACTTTCAAAAAGTCTTCATTTGACCACGCACGGTTCTAACGCGGCGAAATAACGCGAGCGTTCATATGCTCTGCGTTTGCCTCGCACGCTTCACGCGACGCATGTTCTGTCCACATCTGCTCTGGCCCATGGTGCCCCGTTTCTGACATAAGGCATGCGTTTCCGTGCTTGACGGCAGCGGGTTCTCTGCACGAGACAGATGCTCGCCGTACCGCAGCATCTCGTCCGCTCAGCTGCCTCTGGAGCCGGTGTGCAAATCGAGCGCTCTTGGTCTCGGGATTAACAAAGTGACCCATGCGGTGGCGCCTTCTGTCAGTTGTGGTAGGGGATCGAGTCCCGTATTAAATGCCGATGCCAACAGTACGGCGCTCGAAAGAACGAAACATCTGCAGTTGCTCGCCCCAGTTAATTAGCATGCAACTGTAAAATAACCGTGACAACTGTATCCAGGGTGCCGAAACATTAAGGCTATTGCTTAGCAGCGTCGCAGAATGTAAAACCTCTCATTTAATCATATAACACACTGCGTAATACACAACATCTGAATTGCTGATGCTGAACAAGGGATATTTAAGCCTCTGTAGACACATTGTTTGTATCCAGCCAAGTGTTATGATGTATTCCTGATTATCATTTTGCGCACAATAATGAGGGCTCCAACCGTGATCTATAAATACATATGCAGAGCTATTAGCGCTAGACAAAAACTAAGGAAGTTTCAGCGTTCCCAAGGGTCTGCGTGGTACTTGGGAGATTTTTGGCCGCGATTGTTGGATGAAGATCAGGGGTGGAGACATCGTAATGGACAAATTTAGGACTGGAGTGCTTCCCCACCTGGAATTAATGGGGATTTGGGTGCGGCTCGACCGTCTTGCTTTAGGTTTCATCCTTCGCGCGCATGTTGCAACCTCAAAAATTCAAGCAGGTACAGCCTCACACCCGGCTGCTTCCAGAGTTGGGTAACTCGCCATGCCACAGTACGTCTTATGAGTCAGCCTTGCAAGGACTTTTGTTTGTTGCCCGCATGCATTTGTCTCCTCATTATTAGTCATTGGTTTTTTTGCTAGCATGGATATTTGACTGCTTTCGATTGCACGGCTGCCAGAAGTAGGAATGGACAGGTTGCCTTTCATGTGCATTGCGCATTACTGTAAAACCTGTGAACCGTAATGGGTGTCGGCCTCATTGAATGTACTCTAGTAAAGCTTGTTTACATGTTTAGTTTCATCGTAAACCAGGTTTTGTTGTTAAGTAGTGATTAGAAGTCCTGACCATCCATTCCCTCTGTCTTGAGCACGGCTTACGTCTCACTTGTATGCTTCTGCTTGCAGCCTCTCCATCAAAAAGACACTATAACCACAAATGTCTGTAAGATTCACACAATTAGCTTTGCGTTGAACCATCACTACATCCAAAACTCTAAGCTGGACCACCTGAGCACCTGACTGGAGTAGTCATTTGCCAACATAGGCTAACGCATTTGTTAAAGGCACGAGCCAGCTGAAGAGGCATGAAGTATCTTTAACTTCAGCAAATGAGAGACCAAAGGGTAAAGTCCTAAACTTCTCTACTGCCATCCAAAATCCCACATTTAATATTTCTTATACAGCGATATCTTCCATGTTACATCAACGGGGCAGTCAAAACTTCAGACCAATAACCAGTGCCCTCAAGGATGTTGCTGTGAGCTGTTCCCCCCCCCCCCCACCACCTCTAAGAGGATTGAGGGAGATGTTTCAGATGTTCAAAATTAATGATCACCATTGACGCAACTGCAAAAAATATCTAGTGTATTACCCCTGCACACACATACAACTCCTGCCCTGACTTTTCACCCCTGACAGATTAAATATATGCATGGCGGTTACTGGAAAGCCACTTATGCAAAGTCGCAAGGGTTTGAAAACAAACTTCAGAGTATTTCTCCATATAATGACAGAGGTGGAACCCTTCTGGAAAAATGATGGCTGCGATGGGAAACATTCGGGTGAGTTTCTCCTGACATGATCTGTGACCACAAGTTCCAGGTGGACTCTGCCAGAGGTGTCACATAGCATTTTGTATACATTGGTAAGCTGCTTCAAACACAGTATCTCAAATGTCTGCTCTGTGCAGGGTGCACCATGCGGCAAAAAGATTGTGGACCCCCCTCCTAATCACTGAGATGGTTTGTTTCAGCCACCCACAAACAGCATACAAACACATTGTAGACAATTGTGTGCTTCCAGCTTTGTGGCCATGGTTTGGGGAAGCTCCTTTCCCACTCCAGCATGACTGTGTACCCCCTATGCAAACAAAACAAGCTCCATAAACACAGGGTTTGCCCAGGCTGCTGTGGAAGAACTTGAGTGGCTGCACAGAGCCCCGAGTTCAACCTCACTGAAAACCTTTTGGATGAGCTGGAAAGCCAACTGCAAGCCAGGCCTTCTCACCCAACCTCACTGATGCTTGTGTGGCTGCATGGGCACAACTCCCCACGGCTGCACTCCAAAATGTGGTGGAAAGCCTTCCCAGAAGAGTGGGGGCTCTTACAGCAGCAAAGGGGGGTAACAACTCAATATTAATGCCCATGGGTTTGGAATAGGAGGTTCCACAAGCACGTATACGTGTGATGCTCAGATGTCCACATACTTTTGATCATACAGTGTACATGTCTGTTAAGAGTAGTGCTTCTTAATCCCTTGAAATCACCAGCATAGTACACAAGGCTTTTTAGAACATTTAATAAGCTGTTATATTGTGTTTAAATATTACCTTGAACCAACAGCAAACCTAAGGTATTTAGCACCTTGGGCAAATCCTTTCTTTAACAGCACCCTAACCCCTAAAACACTATCTGTCAAAATTATTCAGCGTAATAACCATATACAGCACCTGATCTAAACAATGATAATAATGGCAAAAGGTAATTGCCTTCAAAAAAATTAGTTCAGTGAGTAGCACTGCCACCTCACAGTGCTTGCTGAGTGTGAGTTTGAATCTGACTCGGGCTGTGTGGCATTTCATGGTTTTCCATTATCCAAAGATGTGAATCAGGGGAAATGGTTACTCAGAAATGTTCCCATTCCGTGTGTGTGCTAACACACACACACACACACACAGACACACTATTTTATAATTATTTTTCATCTGATTTTAACTTTTTGACTAGGTTGACAGGGCTGTAATGTACCTCATGGACAGGCCTCTGTAAAGAGCCTGTATAATAATTTTATTTGTTTTCACCTTTTTTAACTGCCCAAAAAAATTCCAGTTGTAGATATTTTTTTTCCATGTAATCTTGCCCCCAGTACACTCCAGCCCTGAACGTTTGCTAACTTTGTTCCGTTGGCTAGGGAGGAAAACACGGATGGTCATTAAGATGTAGAGTTAGTAGCACGTCTGAAACCATTGGCGCGCGATGCCTCCAGACCCATCTGATGGAGATGAAGGCCTACAGGGCATGGGCGGTGATTCAGCTCCTCAGCATATGGGCCTTCAACCTTTAGGTTGCATTAGTATCACATAGCAGGTCCCGCACAAAGACTGTTCTGCTGAACTGCAGGACGCCGTGCCTGTTATTCAGAAGCCATCAAAATGCAGCACGCATTTCTTACCGCCGTGGACAGCTGTCGCCCAACTGTACCAGCTGCTCCGGAAAATATGGACAAAGTCTTTAGCTCAAACATCAGATCACTGCTTACTCTTAACTCTTCATGCATTCACTGTTGTGAAGTGGTGTCAAACTTTCCTATAAGTGCAAGCAAAGATTAAGGAAATATATATATATATATTTAAAAAATTTTTTTAGTAGATGTTTAGCCTTATCTATAAATCTGACAGGCGCAGCAATACTGAAATAAAATTGTCTGGAATCATGTATCGTATTATTACATGGCTCCATATTTTCAACGAGTCCATCTTCCTTGGATGTAATTTAGTGGAGTCAAACAACCCCTTAAACAAACAATTTCGTCGGAGACGCAATAATGTCTTAGCTACTTTTTCAACAAGTAGCCACCGTGAAAATGCGTCCTTTCGAGCCGAAATGCACGTGTATTTTTATCTTTTGATTTGAAGTAATTTTTTTGTCTCCGGGCCAGTGTTGGTTGAAAAAGTAATTAAGTCTATATAAAGGCAACGCTATGCCTACTCTGCTGCTTTCTCTACAGGAACAATTACCTTGAACCTGTATCCCTTCACGCTCCATTCGTTTTTGATTATCGCAGTGACCATCCCATGAATTACTGTGGAGCCGTTTTCAGAGTAAGGTGAGTGATTGGCAGCCCCATACCAATTAACTGTGCCCTGGCAACAGCCACTTCCTCAGGGCAAAAAGGTTTTTACTATTTCAAATGCCTTTCTGTCACACCATAAAAACTTTGGAACGGTCTTTTCAAGTCTTCCTAGGTTCCACGCGTCTACTTTTGAACTTTGCTAATATTTCTGCAACCGAAACATATGATCTCCCGGGGTTTTTTTTTTTTTTTTGGACGTTTTGCTTCAGCAGATATGAGATGAGGCTCCAGATTGAGTTTGATCAAACCGTAAGATGGGTAGTCGTTCCTGTATACATTCAGAGTTTGTTTACTAAGTAGTGTGTGAAGGAACCCCATACTGAGCAGACATCTGTTAGGTTCTTGCATGCTTTGTTAGCGGTGAATGTCAGAGCCAGCAGACCCTTCATAGCAGTGTTAATCAGCCTGTGCCCTCTTGTTATCCAAGCAGTACCGCCCCAGCCCCACCCACCGCAGGCTGAACTCCACCCGCCAAGGCCCAAATCCACCCCCATAACTGCAACCCCGCCCTCACATGGCCCTGACCCCACCTCTTGTTCATCGACGGTCCCTGTGAGGCGTACATGCGCACATACACCCACATGCAGCCCTTCCCATCGTTTTCAAACTTCTGCTTTTATTCCAAGAGAACGGTTGAAAACGAAGCACTTTATTCTGAACAGTTTGGCTATTCCCTTCAAATTCACATAAACGAAGATAACATTTAAACCGCATAAATACACGCTCTTTGGGGATGCCACGAAACCAATATATTACAGAGAATTATAATGAATTTGGAAAAGATGTGCACAAATGTCAGCAAATGTTCACTCGCATTTACACCTCAATACATTTCACAGTGAGTCCCTGTATGAAAAAAGGGACATGAAAAACGCAAGCATTTCTTTCATGACTTATGAGTTCTAGGAAAATTCAGAGTCTTTCCACAATTAATGAAACATGTTAAGAAATCTTTTTGACAGCATAGAAAAAAAAAATCTCATGGGGTCCCTCATGCCGGCAGAGGCCTTGCCAGCGTGCTGGTGTATTTTAACACGCACAGTTCTCAGAGATCACAGCTTCTGCGTACATTACTGTGTCTAAATATGTGCTCCAAGCCCAGCACAGATCATTTTTATTACTTGGCACAGAACGTATGAAATCATTTGCCTGTCTACCTGAGGCAGGGAGTGTCTTTATGGAAATTTAAAAGGAGAAGCGAAGGAATATTTTTATATTTCAAGTTTATGCTTGTGGCTGTTGGTATACAGAGTGTAAGTGGCTGGGAGATGTCACTGCATGCTAATATACATATGGGTTTAGTATCTTTTGTCATTCATGCACTATGACCAGGACAAGCTCCCCTACGGGGGCCCGGATGAATAGAACGATGCCTCATGAGATTCTCTTGGCACAAATGCATTTTCAAGACTCTCTCTTCAGGTAAACAAGCTGAGCGGCACGCGGGCTCTTCGTCATGATCGGGTGCTGTGAAAATCACAGCAGGCGTTAACCACTGGATTACCAAACACAATGGATGTCAACACTTTCAACTGCGGTGATTTGGTGAGCTTTGTCACTCAGCAAGCACCCCCCCCTTCTGTCCATATAAAAAAAATAGCTTCGGTCCCCATTTGATGTGACTGCTTAATGATGCGGTGTAATTCTCTATTTCAAAGCGTTGACACTCTCCACGTGTCCGTTCGGATTATCCGGTGGGCCGACCGACAAAAAAAAGGGGGGAAAAGTCTTTATAGGTCACTGCGTATATCATGTCAACCAAAGGAAACAAACTCAGCAGACCAATCGAGAGCATGTAGGTCATTAAAAAAACCAACTCCGCCATATGTGCCGAACTGTATGCCACGATGAGCCGGGGATGAGCCGGGGAGGCTTTCTGAGAGGCCTGTCCCCAGTCCCGGAATTATTCATACGCTCTCTGCTGGAGGATCCCCTGTTTGAAGAGGAGCAGAATTCACAGGGACTGTGGCTCCTTTCACTCATTCTGAAACATGCAAGACAGTTCGGGGACTGAAGTTCTCCTTCCAGGTCTGGAAACCTAGCTGCTAAACTGACTTTAAATGCTTTGCGAGATAAGAGTCAGCTGCCTGCATCAGGATTTCTAATCAATGAGGAATCACAGCATTTATTTACAGAAAAAAATGTACATATTTAAAATGTTAGTGCATGTCAGAAAATTGCTTAAATTTGTATGGAAATAAATGCCATAAATTTTCACAGTCCTGAAAGTAATATTTTCAGAGTCTCGATACTTGTTTTTTGCTGCATTTATAGCTCTGAGAACGTTCGCAGCGTCACCGTTTGTCCTCAGGAAGGGGACCTTGCACGACAGCGGCCGCGTGGAGCCCTGCAGCACAGCCCTCGGCCATCGCCGCAGCGAGCAGAGCCGAACCGGTAGCACAAACAACCGAATCCCTCAAAGACCCCAAAGGGGATGTGGTCATCTGCAAAATCCACTGCTTTTATTTCAGAATTTAAACAAACTGCAGGGTAGTTTTGGTCCGTTCGCTAAATATGTTTTTTTGAGTCTTTAGATACCTTGTAATTTTATTAACATTTTCTCAGCAGTTTTGTCACATTTTATAAACAGTTGATAACTGTGGCCATTTACAGATCAAAATGAATTGTATTAAACTTTTGCACAGCTGCACAACATTCTACAATGGGAAGAGTGAACACTTAGCTTACTATTTTGCTTGGATTGCTTAAATATGCTGAAATAATACACATCTATGTCGATATTATATAGTAATATATATATAGAAATAAAGCATAAATGTCCCAGAAGTGCTTATAATCATCGACAAGTATATTTGGAAAGTATGCAGCAGCAAAAAAATATGCAGCACCTTAACATCGAACGTTGCTTTATTTAAATCAGGCGAACAAGAGAGTTATGTCTGATGTCCAACTTTCCATCACTTTGATGTGCAGTGACTGCGTGAGCTATGAATATGTTACAGATTTTTGACACTGCAAACATTTTTCCAGATTATTTATTTTAAATTTTATATTCTTATGTTTCTAAAATTTGTTGTGGAGCTAAAGCACCCTTTGCTTCTGCATGACTCCATCAGTTGGTAGCAAAACGCATTCAAACAGGGCAGGACTGTTCATGCAGCTCACCTGCACAGTGCTTACAACTGGGGTTGTGCTGCATGTTTAAGGGCCAAAACAGTCAAAATTTAATGGGAGTCTATAGAGGAAAGATGTTTTTATTTACCTCTGTTATAGTTAACCACTTGTCCTGATCAGCACACCAGGAAATTTTACCCTGGATGAGACACCAGTTTGCAGGCCATTCATACTATGGGCCATTTAAAGTGACCAATTAACCTGAACCACACTGGGCTGTGGAAGGAAACCCACACAAGTACATGCAAACTTCACACAAACTGAGCTGGATTTGAACCCAGGCCATCCAGGATGTGTGAGTCAGCAGCTCTGTTTGCTGCTGCACCACCATCATCTCTATGTTTGTAAAGCTCAGTCAGTGTTTGTCTTTTTGATCTTTCTGCACAGCTTTCTTTTTCAACCCATAGACTTGAAATTTGGCGCAATGGTACTTCTCACCTTAGGTGAGGTTTTAGTATTTCTCTCTGTCTCTCTCTATCTTGCGCACACACACAAGCACACACACACACACACACACACACACACACACACACACACACACACACACACACACACACACACACACACACACTAGTCACGTGTGCCAGCAGGACAGTAGGATGACAAGTGGAGACCAGAATGAGCTGAGAAGGAAGGGTGATGGAGCAGGATGCTGGAGGAAGGATCCAAGCTGGAAACAGGAATAGAATTGGGGGGTGCTTCAGTGGTGGAAAAACACCATTATCATCATCATCATCATCATCATCATCATCATCATACCAAGTGGTGACTTCAGGCAATACAGTCACACGCATGGTGTTATGCACATTAGTGATGTTTCAGTACTACAGTTTGGTGATATTTAATGTGTTCATATTTAATACCCTTTCATCTTTCTACGTTTTGATCCTGGCAAAATTGTAATTTAAAGAAGAATTGTAATTTAAACTGTAATGTAGGTAGAAGTTAATAAAAATGTTAAAAAGTATTTCTATATGTTAGATTTAAAAGACTTCTATAGCAACTAACTCATAAATAAACCGAGGGACTGCTGTATCATTCACTTTTTTATTATGTACATAATAAAGACAGATGAAAGTGGCCAGAAGGTGAACATTTACAGTCTTTAGTAATGGTCTTAATTACTTTTTGACACTTTTGGTTTCAGAAAACACTTTCCTGTATTGCACGTTTAAACACAACAGACTCACTGACCATAGAGAAATTCCCCTACACTGCTTGCAATGTTAAGAAGTAGAATTAATAAGAATTTTGTATCATTGTTTAAGTCTTTCAAACAGTATGTCTATAATAAAGGTCCTTATTCCACAGTATTGGCTTACAAACCAATAAAAACTAATAATGACAAAGACAAAAATACCATGTGTTACATTACATGTTACTAAGATAAAGTGGGCTTTAATATTCATTTACAAAACATGTACAAATTTATCATACTTGAAATAAAAGTTAATAAAATATCAATAATAAATAAATGCATTTTTGGGTGACCATGACAGGATTTGGAATTCATATATTCACAAAATCTTGTGATCAGAGATAAAAGCATGTAAATTGTGTCAAGGTCATGACAACTTTTTTATTTTATACATGAAACTCTTACGTAAACCAACCCAGACTAATATTGACTTCTGATAAAGGGAGCTGTGACAAAACCCATTTGGAGGCCAACACCAGTAACAGGAAAATGTATCTTGTTGTTATGAGTTCATAACTTTGACAAAGTTTTTTTATTTAAGAAACTTAAAAACTTTTACACATTTATGCAGCTGGATAATTTTACTACAAAATTCAGGTTAAACTTCTTGCTGTAGGCTAACCGCAGCAGGGTCTCTCCAGGGACCTCAAACACTGTCCTACCTGATGCCACTTTATTTGCAAGCTTTTCTTTTGAAATGTGTAGTTTGCAACATAACTTTGTGTTAACGCCACTTTTGCTGACAAACTGAATGCCTACATATGCAGTAACAAAGTTCTTCCCACTAAGGCCATTTGAAGGAAAGCCTCATAAGGATTGTGGTTATGGCGGCCATCAAAGTCAGCACCGAAGGAGTCATAATGAATCAGTGCTGGCAGGAACAGGGATTAAACAGATACGAACCGATCTTATATGACAAAGATTTCCCCTCTCATCCAGTCAGAAGCAATGATGGGGATATATTTCATCCGAAAATAAACAATGCATTATTCCATAAAGTTCTGGAAAGTATATCTTTTCATTATTATTACAATATTAAGTATTATCAGAAACAGAAACAGAATCCAATTCATTTGGCCAAATAAACACATGCTTAGAGGGGATTTGGCTTCGGTTCCCAATGGCTCAGTTTTCAGTTGACAAACCCCACATACATACATACTGTATACAAACAAATATGCGTACAACAAGTGCAAGATGCATGACAGTGCCGGAAAATAAGAATAAATAGTGAGGGAGGAAATAAATAGTGAGTGAAGGAATAATTGGATAGACTAACAAACAAGTCAACTGTTCATAGATGTAACGGCATGAGGAATTCTTCTTCTTCTTCTTCTTCTTCTTCTTCTTCTTATTATTATTATTATTATTATTATTATTATTATTATTATTATTATTGTAGTTGCTGTTACTAAAACCCTCACAGTTCTTTAAGGTGTGCATTATTCCACTGTGAGTGCTGTGTTCATTCATAAAGTTTCTTAATAAAGTACACATACAGTATGCTAGTGTTTTACTGAACGGTAGCGCAAAGTGTTGTTTCGCCTCGCAGGGAGTGGCTTAGTTAAACCGCCTCTTTTCAATGACCTAAGTCTTTTCAATGACCCGGACATAAGACGTCAACTTACGCAGTGTTGTTAAATCTTCTGTTAATGTGGGCTGCTTTGGTTTAATTTGTTGTGACACACCTTAACTGCGCATTCTCCTTGTTCCACGCGGATGAACGGCCTTATTTCATTCACAGAATTCTGTGTGATATTCTTCTTCTTAACCTGTGCAAAATTTAACCATTGTAGCTGGGACCATTAATGAAAGACAGAGCAGATTCACTCTTTTCTCCTGGGAAGACTTCTCATGGTGTTTGACAGGGGGAAGCCAAACTATTTGTTTGCCGTCTCAAGTTCACCGTGTTTCAAAGCTGCGGGGGGCCAACTCAGTAATATCTGGTGCATAACAGCAAAGAAAGTCCGGTTGCTCTTGCACATCAGGATTTCATCGGTTTCTTTTACTGAATTTCTGCACCGTGACTTTTCTAACAGATAGGAAGGTGTGGACATGATCGCTCCCTACCCAGCTGGCCAAAGATGGCTTGAAAAGACATTGTTAGGCATTCATTAAGTCAATACTGTACATACTGTACGTCTTCCCCAAAAGTGCTGGAAAAACACTTCTGTGCAAAAAACAAGCTATAAACAATAAACCAAATTAGCGATTTTGCATTTGATATTCAGGTTTTATTTGCAGGAACAGACTGACTACAGGTGGCTACAGGTCAAATGTATTAATTCAGCTTGAACAGTCAGAACTTGAACATTTATGTGCGTCTACAGCAGGCCTGTGCGGCTCACCAACCGCCAGTACCCACGCGAGACGCATGGAAACTCCCAGAAAACATTTAGCAGCGCATCAGCCAGCTGAACACAACCTGATGGGGATGAGTTAACTGCCATGGCATGAAAATGAATGTGAAAAAATATGATGCAACAGACCAAATAAAAATGTAATTATTAGTGTTATATTTAAATGTGCTCAGTGGTGATACGGTTTGTTCCATTTTTCAAACTTTGACAAAATAAAACAAAGTTTTTTCCTTTCCTCTCTCCCACTTCATGAAGACCTAGTAGTTATTTAAGGAAAACAAATAGCATGCTGGGAAAATGTAATAGCAAGCTTGAAACTAATTTTTGAATAAAAGGGGAAAAAAGTAAAATGACTTGGTAGTTGACACTGAAGTGAACCCTAACTGCCAGTTATTAAGCAGGAGTGAAAGTCAAAGTAAAAAGCATAAAAGTCGTCACAGCCGCGACATCCCCGGCGATGTTGAAATCTCGTTCGGTGTGACAACTGTAAATATTAAAAAATTCAAATACTCTAAGGCGTATTCATGAAGGATGACTGCCTTAATATAAAAGTGAAGGCTGAAGTTGTGTTTTTTTCCTTTTTTTTTATATTGTACCTGCATTGTTAAAAAATATCACCAAGCTTTAGGTGACAACATGCAGTACAAGTGTGCAAAGGTCTCACATTCTTCAAGTCCTTCTTAAAGTTTAAGTTGAAATGTGTAGATACTAAATGAGATCTTTTATAAGAGAGCGACAAGGCTGAGTGAAAGTTTTTGCAGAAGCCAAAACTATGCTATGATCATCTGTTATGGAGCAGCCGCTATGATTTGTATGAGCTGAACTTCCTCCGGTGTCACCTGATGTGCCGAACAAATTCCGGCTTTATTCCTCTCTGGAGGGCACTGAGTCCACATTTAATCCCAAGGTGCAAAAACATAAAGCAGCATAAAGGCCTTCTTTGGATGTGCCCAAAATCGCGGTTATATAATGTAACCGGCTTACTCCGGCAGCTCATGAATGTCGATGGTCTGGCTTCATGTGCCGACTCGGCGTTCCTCAACCCAAGGAAACATCAAGGGAAGCAGGAGAAGTTTACACTCCTGCTGTTTTGCTTCACACATCCTTCAGAAGAGACGTCTGAAAATGACTAAGTGTAGGTTTTTTCCCTGAATTGCAGAAGAACATATTTTTTGCCAAGACGTGCCTTCTACAATTACCCAGTAAAAACAAGTTATACAATGGATTACTTGTTTGTGAAGAACTTTCCTTATGTTTTTCTCCCTAGGGTGTTTCAGCGTATGACTGGAAAGCGTTTTTTAAAAATGTAATTTTTATTACACACACCACTGTCACCGAACATGCCGTATGCTGTGTGTCAGCATCTTCGGGACTTTAAAATGATGGAAAATTGTGGGAGCTTTTCATACTTCTTGCTTTTTATTCCACCTTTTTCTGTAATCACATACCATTGTACTGTATATGTTGCCTTTGAAACTTCTAGAAATATCCCCCTGCGTTTAGCACTGACTGACAGAAATATTTACTGCAGCTCATAGTAGTTTAGAAGAAAAAGTTGTCTGGGTTGCTTTTTTAAATGACAAAGGATAGATTATGGGTTTGTATAGTTAACATCTACATACGTAAGCATCCAAACAAATATCTTTGCTTAGCTGATGACTTCAAAATCCAAATTTATTCAGTCACTTTTTGCTGCTGCTACCCAGAAATGTCCAGAGATGCAGGGGAAACGGGAAGGTGTAAAGCTAAGAGGGCAGCTCCGATATTTTTTAACCATTTCGTAGCAGCAGGCCTGGCAGCCTGAACTCGGCTGGAGGTCTGCGATTCGCACATCTCCATCTCTTTGGGGAGGATCTTTGTGTGGTGAACGCGGCTGCTGCTTCCCAGCAACGGAGGGTTCTGCTGCACCCTGGTGCTGCCAGATGAGAATTCTGTTGCTGCCTTTGTCACGGGACACAATCGGAACAACAAGAGGGTCCAAGCTGGGGAGCCACAAGGGCAGAGGCTGTGGAGTGGGTGAGGGCAGGGTGGGGAGGTGTCGTTTACGGCGAGGGGTGCGAGGGAGGTGCGGGTTCACATGCCGGTCTGTTATGTCCAGGTTCTGGGCCCCTTCGCTGGGCTGCAGGCGCAGACCGAAGCGCTCGTGTTTCCTTATTATGTAAAGTGGCCATTGTGCGTCGCAATGGGATTGGACACGCATTCTTCCGCTGTCCCCCTGGTTGCTGAGAGGAAGCTGACATGAGGAGGGGGTGTGATCCCAGCACCTGCCCGCAACACCAGGGTGGGATGGGCCCAGCCAGCCCCCTGCATCCAGCATGAGCTGTCACGTTCCTCACAGCTTGTTTAAAGGGCCTGACTCCTGAAGGGACACAGGATGGCTTAGTTAAAGACAGCGAAATGAGTGCGTGTGTCACTCGGTGACGCAGTGGCGCGGCACAGGCGATCCAAGAACCACAGCCTTACGACTATGAGTTGTATTACTGCATATTGAGACATATAAGGAAAATGCTTTATTTTTGATTTTATTTTTATTTGCATTACATAATTACAGCAAATAACTGAGCATCGCCAAAAATATACCTCTTGCAAGGTAAGGGGTACCAAAAGCTGTTATCCACAGACTAAATTCACATGCGTCATGAGCAAACTTCATACAGCAAAAAACATATATTTAGAATGAAAAACACCTTTTTTGTGTTTGTGACCCCCAAACCCTGAGAATGAGGAAATGTTGGGAGATCATACGGGCACAGAGAGTGTTTCCACGCCTTGGGGCGACCAGGTCACAGGAGCAACTCCATTCAACACATTCCCAAGCAGGCAGTTCACGCAGAGCCACTCAGATGTTATCACCTTCGTAATAACGGAGGAGGGCGTGAGCCAAACAAAGAGATGCAAAAAATATAATGGAGACGCGCTAAGATTTGAAAAAAGCACAAAAAAAAAAAAAAAAAAAACAGCAAAGAAATGAAAGAGAAATACAGAGATGCTTGTTTTGTCTCGCAGGACCTCTGTCTGGAAGTAGATGAAAAAAGGCAAAACAAAGTAACACCAGGGTTCGAGTCAACCTTAGGTTTGAGGAGATCATCATAAGCACCAAACTCCCAAAGCAAACAGAGGACTCGAGCCACAAAGGAAAGGGGGAAGTGTGTCACTAGGTGGCATCATTCTGACACGTTTAAACCATGCGAATTCATTAAACGTTTTCATTTGCCTTTATCTCACTTGGCATCGAAACAGCATTCCTTGCAAATGGGAAAAAGTAAGAAGAATTAAGCACTTGGAAGTCCATCTGAATGCCCCAAAGACAATAAATGCATTCGTCAAACGCGATTTTCGGCTTCTTGGACGTACCCCTGAGTAATTTGGATTACTTTAGGTTTTTGCTTGCTTTTGTCTGCGCGCACAAATGCCAACAGTTGCAAAGTAATCGGAATGCGATATGAAAACGTAAAGGCGTACACAGTATTTGTTTCTGGTCCATCGAGCGTTATCGATTGTACAACCAATAAGCTTTATTTTTCAAGGGAGCGCTTTGTACGAGCAGAAATGTTGATGGTGCCTAAGTTTGCAGCTATTAAAGCAGATTTTCCCAAGGTTTTTATTTATTTTTTTTTGCACGGTTCAGACAAAACTACACCAATGAAAGCTGTTTTGCATAACTTTGATCCATCACCACAAAATGTGCTTCACATTTAGCCCGGCTGCACAAAAGGGCCAAAGGAAACTAAGCAAGAAAATAAAACACGCAGATCTGTTCCCAATGGGAATAAATATGTTATAGTGAATGCTGGTCACTGGAAATAAAGAACAATAAGAAAACAGGCAGCTCACAGGGGTTTCCATGCTGAAGTTTCTAAGGCCGCCTGCTTACGGAGCGGAGACGCGTCACCGCGGTCCGGCAAGTCGGCTCTTTAATTGCCCCGTGCGGTAAAACAGCCTTGAAATATTGTCACATTCCTGCTCTCATAGCCAGAGGCAAGTCTGGAGGCAGCATTAATATTTCTAATAATCGGCCCTTTCTGACCGTACCTTTCCTGGCCGCCCCACACAGCTGCCCCTTGTTTAGCATTTCCTAATGGGATTTTCTGCTGGAGGAGCCCGGCATGGAGCATTTAGCCGATCCCGAAACACGCCGATTGATCTCTCATTGATTTAATTGACTGAAAATGGCCATTAAGAGGCCCATTCTTCTACCGCCGGGTTGTTTCAATTTGGCCACGGCTGCAATTGAACAACAACAGCGCAAGCAAACCTAATAGTTGTGTAATTGACATGTATTTGCCTGTCAATAGATGTTTGCATACTCAGTCGGAAAGGTAATTGGAGGCTCCATGCGACTGCATTGTTCAAAGGGGTTTCGTTTCGGGCCCAGCTCAAAAATAAAAACGCAGCTCTTTGTACGTTTCGGAGATGCTGTTTGCAAAATTAAATTTACGTCGCATTTTGGAGAAGAAGCCGACCCCTGTATTCATTAGAGGTAAAACTACGAAAATGTGCAGCCACGTGTTACGAGGCGCTATATCCCATACAGTTGTGTGGCTATATTGCCAATTTATATATATATACACACACACACACACACACACACACACAGTATATACTTGTTTTAATTTGATGTGTAGGACATTTCAGTCCGAAAACCCATAAGCACAGGTCAGTTCTGTGGAAGGGAACCATTTTTCAACCAAACAAGGAAAGATGCTTCTAGCCACACGAAGTGGACGATTATACAACGCAACAAGGATAAATAAGGGAGACGGTTGAAATTTTCGGGCGCTCGCATCACGAGACAATTGCACAGGAAGCAAAGCAGATGCCGTGGTTCGAGAAAGCGGTGATTACGACACACATCCAGGCAGAGGGAGCGCAGACACATTGCTGATCCAAGCACTTTTATGCTTCCTGCGTATAACAGATTCAAATCCTGTTGTTCTGACTCCTGTCGGTTCCTAGCAGTCTGGTTAATTTACCTGAAAATCAGATTTGTTTCATTTTATTACTGTGTTCCTTTTTTCCGGGAGAACTGATAGAGGATTCTTGGGAGAGAGCTGCCATTTAGTAGTAGGTCACTGCGCCGCCGTCTGCATCTGCAGGCCTGCTTTCAGGCCTCTTCTGCCCTCAGGCAAGCTTGGGAAATAAGATTACTAGCAATAACTGCTTCAACCGCTTTGAATAACAGACACAACTCAGGGAGCATAAAATTAGCATAAACACAACACCAGTGTCCCTCAGAGGAGATGAGAAAGGCAGAAACTGGAAAATTGACTGAAATGGAGTTGGGGATATGTAGAAATGTGTGATATACATAACTAAATGTAATCTTCTAATAGGAATCGTCACCAGATATAGCAGGGGCCGGGGGAGGGACGGCTGTCAAAGCAGCCGATAAACGCTCCGCCTCATCAGCTTGCGTGTCTCACGTGGAACTGTTGTCAGAGGAACTCGGAGCCAGAACGATTTTCGGACCCGTACGGCCACGGCAGGGTCGCAGCCAAGCCGAGACCGGCCGACTTCCGCTCTGCGAGACGCCCGAGATGCATAACAAGTCGAAAAAAACAAAAATGGCCAAAACTGACAAAAACTGCATCGGAAGCATCTAGATTTACAAATTAAAGAGGAATGAATATTTTCTGAAGTTGTTGGCATCTGGCAAACATATTTTTTGGAGCTAATGCGCAATAAGGAACAACTTGACAGTAAGACAAGCGTCTGATTTAGTGTAAAACTGCTTGTAACATAAAAGCCCATTACTCAAAAAGGGGGAACATGATGTTTAGTCATTCAAGACTAAAGATGTTTAGCTGACACTTGTCTGCAAATATGTTTCGTACAATCATCTACACATGCGAGTAAGTACTGTGATCAGGAGAACCTCAGCGGAAGGTGGGGTTTGAACCCAGGCGGGTAGACGGGGCTTTGATCATCGCACCACCTGCTGACACCTTGGGTCCTCGCTGGGCTGATTTTGACCGATACGCCTTGCTCCATGCTTAACGCTGGCTGTGACCTGCAGCGCTTACGTTCCTGCCCATGCTGCCTCCAAGTTCCTTAAAAAGATTATCCACTTTTAAAACAAGGCGCCTTGAAATCCCATTAAGAGCCCATCTGGGCAAATTCAGGCACAGGGTACATTTGTGCAAAAAAGAAATAGAAAGTTTCCCAGTAACAACTTGGGAGGAGGACTCTGGTTTGTGTCAGTCGCCTTTGCCCAGCGACACGGATCCATGTTTGATTCGATTAACAGCGGCAAAGCCAATATAAAAACCCACACAGATTCCCACTGTCACCCTCAGTAATTACATTTATTCATTTCCATTTAGCACAGCCCTTACAAGCTAAGCATGAGGGCAAATAAGCAATAAACACAGAGGAAAGAAATTAAAATGCTGATCCGTTTGCTGTGAAAACAATCAAAATCTCATCTTTCTTTAGGCGCCTCGTTCATCACTCGGACAGGCGCCGGTATGACGATATAGAGGCTTGAAACGTGATGTTATTACATGTAAATTCACTAACATGGAATTACTGACCCTGATGTTATTTTACTTACACATTAGTTCATTTCTACATTTGCAGAAGATACAAAGTAGTTGGGAGTCAAGTCAAATGTGCTTTATTTTCCTTTTCACGTTCTTTAAGGTTCTACAAGTATTCGTTGTTCTCTGGTTTAACAGGGCTGTCGACCAGGCTTGGTGTGGCTACTGTTTTTGAATCATGGATATGTTTTTGTAGTCCTTTTCAAGGAAATACCTGATAAAAGACCTGTAAATATGAGCCGAGGCCCAAATCTCAAACTAAAACAGCATTTTTTTAAATACATGCAGCCATATAAAAAAATTTTGGCCTGTTACACATTAATGGTTCTTCCATCAGTCACATAGGACAAATTGGGAATGGCTTGTTTTCCTGGTACTTCCCTCACTGTTTTCCTGGTTTAGACCTTCACTCTGTTTTTTTGCCACTGTGTTTTCTGCAGATGTTTCCTTCTGTTTTCCTCAAGCTGACCGCAATAACCAGGCCTTTTTGCCTTTGTGTCCCTGTAGTCTGAAGACGCGACTAAAAATGTTCTTAGATGTTTTATATATACATCATTAGAAATAAAGAGTAACCTCTGCAGAAGTCTGGATCAGCTTGAAATGTTACATTTGCTTTAAAACATTTATGCATGTGTTGCCAAATCTGTTTTTATTATATTCAACCGCCTATTCTTAGATGAAGTCCACACCATACTATATTACAAAACAAAGAGGGGAATAATACAAATAAACCGGAAAAATAGCTAATGTTATAGTAGCACATAAACGTGCAGTGAAACCGGTTTAACTGCTATCATGGTTTAAAAGGAAAATTGTGCTTGATAAGCGATAGCTAGCATGTCATGTCTTTTTAATCCCTCAGCCAGTAACAAAGGCAGCAGCGAGTGGGGAATAAAAGCCGCCGTGATTTGTTTCGACATCCAGAAGGCACTGAAAGTTCCACATGATGGCTGGATCCTGAAGCCAAAGCTGGGACTCGCACAGAATTGATACAGACACACAACCGGCTAGCAAAAGGGAAGCAAAGTGTTGTTTTATTCTCATTGGACACTGTGATCCGTAATCTGTAATGGATTCCAGAACCCATGTTAAACGTTTTGCACAAAAACAAGCCTCGAGTACTTTCACGTGCTGGACCTGTAGCAGAATATTTACAAAAAAAGACCAAGATAAAATATAAAAGCAAACTGGTTCATTCAGGAAATAAAATGTGCACTACAAGTGCTGCTCTGTACAGGGATTGAGAGCTATGAGCACACTGTTTTGAAAGAGATGTGGATTTTTACACGAATAACTCCCCCGCTATTTCGCCGTGATGAAATGGTCATAAACGTAGAAAACTCAATGAACGTGAAGGTGTATACAACTATGGACAACTTATTCTACGCACACTGTAAAATAACTTACAAATCCTAAGTACAGCATTGCACAAGCAGAATTCGAAAGCAAAACTAGACATTATTTATTGCTATTTCCCCATTTAGGTGATGCTTTTCGATCCAAACTTGTTAAAGCAACGTTGTAAGTATGCGCTAAGCTGAACTACAGTTCATTTTAGACCCCTTCAAATGCACATCTTTGTACGAGGGACAGAAGTGAGACCAAGAACGAAAGGGCCGGATTCGCACCCACGTCAGAACGCACAGCCCAGGTGCTGTGAGGCTGCTGCACCGCTTGGTGTGACATCATCCATTCCTCAGCTACAAGTAATGGTCCTTCCTGTGTTCTAGCAGCACAACGGAGGCGCCGACTGAGGTTTATCCAAGCCAGAATTTCAAAACTTTCTTTTCAAACTTTTCTGCCGCTGCAACCGAAAGCAGCAAAACTGACAGAAAGCGCTCCTCTGCTTTCAAACTCTTCTTATCTTATTACTGCTTAACTGGTAGGCAACTTGAAGATGGCGTAACAAGAGCCGAAAAATGCCCGTCCTTCTTGGTTTCACTTCCTCCAAGAAACCAAATTACGAAAATTCGATCGTACAAACATAAAAATCTGCCAAACACATTGGAAGCAGCGTTCAACCAATCGCTTCGGCATACGGCAACCGCATTTGCATTCTGTTACGCTGCGGTGGGCCTTCTCCGAAGATACATTCGTGCCTTTTCGTCCATCATCAGGTATTCATCTTCACGTGCAGTTTCCAGAGGTGCGCATTTGCCTGCTTCCTGTCAAGCGGGAGACGGCTTCTCCCTCGGTTTCCTGCTGAACGCGAAGCTGCCGCCACCAGTAACCAAAGTCCTATCTCATATTTGCATTGTAAATGATATATATTCCCGGCACACGCGATTGTGATCCATCCAGTGAGCTCTGAATGAGTTTGGCACTATTAGGACAGCCTTTGATCAACGGCGCGCTGCCTGCTTTTGTCTTCCCTATTAAAGCCTGCGCTTTACATGCTTCAGCTGAATTAAATAGTCTGCTATCACGACTAAATACTCTCTCATTAAGATTCCTCCAAGCAGCGTAAAATATAATTTCATATTTAAGCAGAAGTGCCGCTCGCTTGCAACATTCCTCCGTACGTCGTGAAACCTAGACAAGCCGCATACGGCGATTTGTACGTGCATGCGGGGTGCGTGTGTTTGGATGCTCAAACATCTAGAGAAGGAAGGCCGGGGTTCGTCCGCTGCGGTATAGCCGCTAAATAAGTCCGTCTGTATCTCGGCACTAGTGTGAGATGAAAGCGAAGAGCCTTTCTGCGGCAGGCCCAGCCGAACGACGGCACATTTATACAACTTATCAAAAGCAATTCATTTAGAGATCAAACAGAGTGACAGGCAGGACAAGCCGGGGATCACGGCTGCCTTGAGGCTGCCTTGTGCAAAGCTACCTTCCCCGCTTCATTTCGACACCGTGGGCCTAGTCAAAGCTTGTCTCGGCTGCTCCTTTTAACTGTCCATATTTTTCCAGGTGTACAATGCGCATTCTTATATATTTAACAGGCCTCGCCTGAAACTTCCCGTCTGGCGAACGCTGATAGAGGAGGCGGGCGGAAATTTTTGTCGTGTCAGCCGTTTCTGAAGGAAGGCGGACAGAATTTTGACAGCGCTTCCCTGCGAACAATGTTTTGACGCATCTGAAAATGTGCAGAATTGCGAGAGACGTTTTAAACCAAGCTTGTGTCTCCTGTCTTATTGCCAAGCTGATTGTTAAGTGGAAAATACAGATTTTTTCAATGTTCCCTGTTCACATATGCCTGCCTAATAATAACCGAATTTCCAAATTTTAAACATTGCTAATGTTTCTTATTCATAAAATGCTACTTTATCACACACCCCTTTTGGAAATTCTGGATTATGACAAGGGGATATTATAGGACATCACAATGAACCTCTCAGAGCCTCACAGGCATAGTTCATCTCTGACATGAATTCTGGCTTCATCGCTCCATCGCTCCATCCGCGAGTCCCCAAGGTTTGCAGATCACCTACAGACATCGCCAGCCTTCTTGCCCACGTTTCCATGGCTGCAGTGCTGCAGGACGGCTCCCCTCAGGTGAGCTGGCGTGAAGGTGTGCTCAGGGGTGCCGACGGGGGTTCACCTGAGTGGGAAATGAGTGGAGCTTGAAAGGGGAAACCAAGCAGACGCTCTCTTCCAGCAGCTGGAATCTGGCTCTAGGATGAATGGAGAGTAGGAGTTCACTCATTCTCTAACCAAATTGGTATGCTGTAAAAGCAGCCGCTGGACTCTTGCGTACTAAACCACCTGGAGGCCATGCAGAGAGCCTTCTGCCTTTTCCTTCCCTTATTTATTACTTGGTTTCCGGGTATCCATGTACAAACAAGGCGGAAATGTGGATCTGTATAAGATCTGCACCTACATTATTACAGGGTTATTAATTTAGGACGACCTCATTTTTGTGACAGCTTCTTGGAGCCATTCCATGGGGACAGGACACTGCGTGTGACATTGGTATAACCTGCCCCTCTTTATTAATGCTGCGCCTCAAACATGCCCCCTGTTTCCCAACCTGCAGCAGACGCCTAACTGCACGATGGAGGCTGTGCTTAATGCAAACCCTAATAATTCAGTGCAAATGATTCCAATGCCTTGAAACCTATACAAACCAAATGGCAAGAAGGAATGTATAAACTATTTGTACATTTTTACCAAATTTTTCACACATCTACACATCTTTATATTTTTTTGTATGCAGTCCCCAAATGTTAACATCACTACACATATATCATCATCAGTTCTAAACTCCTTTCCAGTCCTGTTTCTAAATGGTTAACTTCCTATTCACTTTGCAAAAAAAAAAAAAAGTACTTGATAGGAAATATCAGAAAAATGTAGAAAAATATGAGGAAGAAATATGTTTCCCCATGTAGCCCTTGGCATGGCTCTGACAGAATTTGATTTGCGATGTTGGATTTGGGAGTTGGATTAATAAAAGTCACTTACGGCGGTGTTCAATAAAATTTAATTTCCATGATAGACACCAGTCTTATGTCACTGGCAATCAAAAGTAGCACTGCTCATAATGGAGAGTTACTATAAGCATTAATGTCTGTATATGATGGTGAGCAACAAAAACCTATTTGTTCACATTACTACACTGTACTTGTATGCTCTTTCAGTTCACTGTATGTATTTCTTTGCACTGCTCCTTTAAAGAAACACAGAAAATTGAATATTTTTTACATTTTACTTAACAATCTTTGCTTTTCAAGTAACAACATGCATTTATACTGTATGTACACAGTGAGAGTTTTTTATAATAAACAGTTTGCCAGAGACATATCTTTTGAGTGTGGAAGGAAACCAGAGCACCTGGAGGGAACTCGTGCACATGGGGAAAAAGTAAACCCTCATAGTCCGAACCAGGTTCAACCCCACATGTGAACTACATCACAGGAGCTGTGAGGCACCAGCACTACCTGCTCAGCTAAAGTGAAACTCTAAAATCTCTGGCATCATAATTCATGGTATCATAATTCTTCAGTTCTCTGCATCATAGCATCCTTTCATGGCTTTTAATACCATCATAAGGTCAATAGATTAGGCAGAAGCAATAGCAGATTACAAACTCTTCAGCGTTGCAGGCTTACCGTGTTCCTGTGCAGTTATGCACGTACAACACAAGAATAAAAATCAATCATATAACTCTCTGTGAGTCCTGTTGGTGGATCCCTTGTCTCATAAAGCTGCAGTTTAGGTTACATCATGCAGAGCAAAAAAGATGATAAAGCTAAAAAACAAATTATTGCACACACTGTCTACGCTGTTCAAATGAATGCTGTACCCAGGAACACCCGGTGATTCCCATGTACATCAGACCAAGGATGAAGCCTAGAGGGATTCCCCACTTTATCGGCACGATAAACCACCAAGGGTTCTGTCATGGATAAGCAACAGTAAGATCTTTCAGTGTCCGCTTCCCATCTGGGTGAGCCCACAGCTGCTCATATCCCTCTGCAGACATTGCAGCAGCAGCACGGCCGAAAGCTTCTTACAGGAACAACGGCAAAGAAAAATCAGTTCCGTGAATACGAGACTGTAGATCCGGGGTACTCAGGTCCTTATCGAAGCAAAAGGCGACTTGCATTGTCATGTGCCTACCAGAAAAAGTCCATCTGGGCATCCATTATTCTTATCTGCTTATCGTGGCAGTCGGGAGCCTATAGAAGTCTGAGAGGCATTAGCAGAAAGATAAATACTATAGTGAAGTGATACTGGCATCTATTTTTATATTTTACTCATTTGTGTCTACTATGGGACAGGTTGAGAAGCAACGTAGCAGGATTTCCTAGTAGATGGTTCGTGACCCTATTTACGCCCCAGAAAGACAAACAAACCGTAAGCCAACACATAACCCTGCGTAAGAATGTGTACCCAACAACCACCAAAACTGAAACAGAGATACTGTTAACTAACTGTAGCAATGAAAAAAAAACAAACACAGTGCATGTAGAAGCTATATCCAGTGCTAAAGAACGTGAAGTTGTTAATGAAAACTGACAGTTCAGTTCTGGCTGGACAAACCAGTTTTGCTTTATTTCACCAGACTAAACCAATGCTAAGCCAACTTGTTTGCTATAATCTCAGACTGCAGTCCAGTGTAGGATGGCGAATTTTAATTTTTGGAACATGCCACATCGACAACCAGTGACAACTGACCCTGCAAAATCTGAGAGTCGCAAACACATTGTGAATCTGAGCGCTGCATACAGCCATTCACTTACTGCCATCCGCAAAACTGCCTGCGCTAGAGAATGCAACCGTGCCATCTCTGCATGCTTGGTAGAGCTTTGTACAAAATAAAAAAGGCTTCCACAGATGTCGAGATGATATAAACACATGCAAATGACACGACCCATCTTGAGACAGGACTGACGTAACAGCTGTCAGAGATTTTTTTGATGGGAGGGTTTTCGGAAGGATTCTGCTTGTTCCACACAGGTACACGGCCGGCAAAATCAGTTTTAATGAACTGAGCCAGTTCTTTGGAAAAAGGGGGTGGACATGAGAGAAACCCCGTTTATCGTCACCGACAGAGCTTTGTCTGCAGTTGCACAACACAAGGGTCTGCTAAGCAGGGTAACATCTGTTAATTCTCTGCTAATGGCATTTCCCTGCATCATTCACAAATCAGTGTTATGTGCCAAACTCTGTGGGAAGCTGGAAGACACCATGGCTACCGTGATGAGGCTTGTAAACTTAAATCGCGTGAATTTCCCTCTGCAGCATCACCTCTTTAAAGCCCCGATGGAGAAAATGTTCACAGAGCACCAAACTGTGGCTAAATGTGTGATAGCTTAGCGAAGCCCAGATGCTGTAGAGAGGGTGCATAAACTATAAGATGAACTTTGCTCTTTTTTAGGTAGCCTAAGGATCCAAAAGTCTTGTATTTTTATGAATCTTCTGAGTGACAGCAAAGAAGGAGCATGTGTTCATCTTTTGAGCCACCTCATATCTCATCTAAACCAGCTTCATTTGCAATTACAAGGCCCTACCACTGACATGTATGATGCTGTTGTAAGATGCTTTCTGCTAAAGTTAGACCTGCACGAATGCAATCTACAGGGTGGAAAGCTGCCATTTCTAAAGCTGTGTCAACATTGTGAGAAGTACAAAATGTGACAGGATTCCCCTATGCACACATTCAAGGCAAGACTGAGAATTTCAGCTAACGGTTTTAGAGCTTTAACCTTTCAGGTGAAATCTTGTTTCCACAGATTTCTAGTGGACTGCTTAGACCAAAGGGCTATTTCCCTCTCTAGATGAAGCATCTTTTCAAATGGAGGTCTTCAAAATGTCAAAATTGAATTTGCTCAAAGAGCAACACGAGGATTTTGGTGTGACTGACTTCTGGATAAACATGGCTCCCCAACTGAGAAACACGAGCAAAGTGCTGCTCCACACAGTATTTGCTTCCACTTACATCTGTAAGTCATAATTTTCTTAAAGTGAACATCATCAAAAGCCAATGTCCACCTGGATGAGTGCTTTTGAATCATTACAATAAAACACCAACCCAACTTCAGGTCCATTGTTTCAATCTGTTGTTACTATTGTGATTAAATGGTTAGTAAAGTCAAATGACCACAGGAAAGCCTACCTAATTAATTGCATTTATTATAATAATAATAATAATAATAATAATAATAATAATAATAATAATAATAATAATAATAATAATAATAGGCTATTTGCTTTGAGGAAGAATAACTGGGGACACCTGCCACACAAAAATGCTGCAGTTACTTATATACCCTTCAGGAATGAAAAGAATCAGCATAGTAAATAACTTGCCAGTACTGGATCTACAATTTATGGCAGAAGCTGAATAAGAAGTGAATATCAGTTCAAAGTCAGTTTCCATTCAATCAAAAACAATTTACAAATTTTTACCATAATTCGTTTAATATCAGCATTTGAAGACAATGTTTAACGTGTTGTTTTTTTGTTTGTCACAGATTCAGTCAGCCAACAATAAAGCCTTAAGGCTGCTGTTGCAAAGAGTAAGAGGAAGAGCTGAGCCCACGATTCCCAAACACTGCTGGATTAGGTGGGTGGTACAGGGCCTCTGTGCTCATGGACTTATGTTCCAGTCCATCATTGGGACCAAGAGGCTTGATACACACTGACAGATTCTGAACCAGTCACATACACACACGCATACACACACACACACACACGCATATCCCCCTGCATCCGACAAATTCAAAGTTTCTTCTGCGTTCCTCTGCCTCCGCCAGGGTATTGTGTTGATTCTTAAATCTGTTTGTAAATTTATTTCCATGAATTTCCTTCTTTCCTTCCACGTTTTAAGAAGACAGCGGCTTCAAGTTCTCCCAGCATTTCTCGAATCCATCCTGGTATCCAGGCAACTGACAGCTTGAATTCTGCTAATTTGAATTCGAAAGTTCGAGAGGGCCATAACAGTGCCTGAGAACAAGGGTACTGACGTCCCTTAACAATCTTGTAACAGTACTGCTTGCTAACAGTCGCAAAAAATGAGACATACTTTTTTTTGTCCTCGGCGTCCGCACACTTTTGATTCATCTGTACGACAGCCTTGGTTGAGCGCTGTTCCCTGCAGCATATGTCTGAATGTATGTCTGCAGCCTTTGGGGATATGCCTTTGGGAAACAAATCGAATCTAACGGCACAATGATGCAATACGTGAAGAAAAAATAAATAAATAAAAAAGAGAAGAGTTTGGTGACCTCACCGAGCTGCACCAACCCAGAGATTCCAGGGCAAACTGTGGGATGGCTGTACGTGACTAAGGGGACACCCTCGATGACATCATGTCATTTGCTTTTGATTTCTGCGACCGTGGACCACCCCCTTCCCAGATCGGAGTTCAGTTTAGAAGCCTCACCTACCAGAGAAGACAAAAAGGAGCGAGACAGAAAGTGAGAGAGAGGGAGAGCGACTTTATTTTCAGAAGGATCTCTCTATTTATTATTTATCACAAAGCTCCAATCAGTTCTCCCACTGACAGCCACTGAGGCACAAATGAAAGCAGAAAGTGTTGTAGGAGCTATGGGAGAACTGGGCCCTCCCGCTGCGGACTTACAGACAGAACTAAGTCAGCACACATTAAAACTCAAAGCAAACATCAGACGGAATGGGCCTCTTTGATCTAGGTCCTCCACAGGAAGCTTGGATCTTAAGAAAATTGTCAAAATGTAAATTAATTTACTACAGATATGTGTCCTTAGGCAGCCGGAGCTTGGCAAGCGCTTACAACATATAGCTAAATATGTAGAAGAAAATGCAGTATTTTTCCCCTCTTACACCCCCCATGCATCCCCCTTTTGCCACCGTGCGATCAGTCACTAGCGGCTGACGCCTCACCTCATTACCGGGAAGAAGGGAAGGGAGATCTCCCCTTCCAGGATGTGCTCCCATGCTCTCTGCACAGTCCCAGCAGAGGCCCCTAATGAATTGTATTGTAATGCCTCTATATGAGCCATAATCATCACAGCTGCCTAGCCGACATTGCTAAAGGGGACTTTATATATGTTTGACTTATGCTCGTTCAACCTACTGCATCGTCGAACCTTTGTTCAACTGTGACGTGTCTACAGCATCTGCAAGTGTCTGGCTTCCCATACACTGTACTCCCTTACTGGCCTGCATTAAACACATATTCCTTTTTAACTGCTGCTGTGTTAATCACTTGCTAACAGAGGTACGTGCACGCACACAGACACACACAAAACACATGTATGTTATAGTATATTATGACCATAGTGGATTTACTAACACCAAGGCTGTTATTAATAATTTCTATAGCTACATTACTGTTTTATCGATTATTTTTTATTACTGATCATTTTGCTGGCATCAAAACTGTCAATGCAAGTCAAATCCACTTAAAAATTTATTTAAATTAACTTAAAACTTTAAAAGGGCTGTACGCCTTAAGTACTGGTTAGGAAGATGCAGGCTCGCGATAAACAGCCGGCACGAAATAGTAGTTTTATTGAAAGAAGAAATATTGGGAAAAGTATACTTTACGCCCTGAGAATGTTAACCTAATTGCCGTCTTTGCTGTTTTTCTAGCTAACTGAATTTGAACGGGCCTGTTTTGCATTTGTCCGGGCGCTTGCATTTTATAGAAAAACTTAGCTGCCAGACACGAGGATAATATTGTTAGGGGAACCAATAAAGGAGCAGTGAATTTGAACAGTTTCTCAGGAAAAAAAAAAAAAAAAAAACACTTTTTGGCAAATTAATGAAGCCGGTGTTTAATAGTTGGAAAAATGTCAATTTGTCGGTTCTACGGTTTTCTTACCCAGTCTGTTGCAAGTCATGTTTCCTTTCTCAGTCTGAAAGCCTTCCGTAGGATTTAGATGAAAGGATTAGATTAAACAGGTTTTACTTGAAGAATAACTGTAAAAGATTTATCTAAACCCCCTATTAATCTTAAGTCATTAACCTTTACTTTAAGATAAGAAGAGTGGAAAATGCCAGGGGTTAGGCTCTCCTCGCGAAACAGTTCCAAGAGAGACTGCGGTATTCAGCTTCACATATTCCCCACTCCTATATTATGATGAAAAAGTATAATTAATTTGAATAAAAAGTAACATGGCTAAAGATAAATTGGTTACAAAGCGTTAGTGATGTCAGAAAGATTTTAAAAATTATTTTGCAAAGTCTACTCATTCAGCGGATGGTTCCAACAATAAAATCCAAATAACCGATAGTTCAACACGCACTGAGGCGGTGCGCAAATTTTTAAGCGACGCCAGCGGTCGACCCCAGCCGTGCAAGGGTAGATTTTCGAGACCCTACTCCCTCACGGTTTCAGGACTTCAGGTGCGTCATTTATCCCCGGCCTACACCTGACAGGAGAGTCCTACGGGTCTCACCTTCTTGCTCAGCTGAAGACTATGTCCCCAGGTCATTGTCTACACACCACTATGTCTTTGTCACCATGACTACAGCATATCAGGAGCAATTTCCCCAAGAGTTTATTTTTTTTTCGACTTTGATGAATCCTCTCTACTGCGCAAAACCGCTCTCAAACGAAATTTTTGCGCTCGCCGCTGCTTTCCTCATCACCGTATTTCATTAGCAGAAACTCCCGCGCCGACAATTAAACGTTTTCGCTGGCGGGAGGAGCGGCGTCCGAGAGGGGCGCTTGATTTTAACGCGGTGAAAGAAGGTCAGCCGGCCCCAGCGGAGAGTGGATCACTCAGAAATCTGTTTGCGCCCAACATGTGAGTGACGTGTCTCAAAATAACAAAAAAAAGCATCTGTGTCTCATGCTGGGTGGGTGCGGCTGGTGTAAGGCCAAGTTAGCATTAAGCAGCAGTGAAGCAGACAGTTCTGGCCCAGAGCTATATTTATACTCCACAGTCATTTATTGGCTTTAACATGTCGACTGTGGGGTATGTGGTAAAATCCATCATAGAAATGAACAATGCGGTATCTATGTAAAATGCTGACCCCCCCACCCAAAAAAAAATAAAATAAAATAATGCATCTTCCAGTGCTATAATTTTTCTACCTAATTCCTTTTCAAAATTTCCAGGACATTTTAAAAATATACTGTTTTATCTTATCCAATTTTTAATGTGTTATGCCTTCTGGATCAGCTGCGCTGAGGCTTAAGCGAACGCGGAGATATCGACGTCAAAAGAAGTTTGCGCTGTTAATTATACAATTGTTATGTTGAACTTCATAACAGGGTCCATTCACACCCACGACGTTTTGAAGTTTGCCTCTGCCTCTCGCCACTGTGCGGAGGGTCCTGAAAGAGGTCCTTTTTCACTGAGCATGCCGTCTTCGGCGCTGCGAGATGAGCTTCTTGCAAGTGCGGCTGCTCCGCTGCAAAGAGCTGAAGGGTGGTTATTTGACAGAGCATTAAGTCACGTGAGTTAATGTAAATGCGAACCAGTAGATCAGTCATACTCGTCCCAGGAGCAAGAATGCGGCAGGACTCCCAGGTGACCAGCAGGGCCACTTCTCCGACTCGTAGTAGTTTTTTCTTTCTTTCTTTTATTCTTTCTTTTCGTTCGGGGGTGTTTACAGTCCACCTTTATTCGCCGTTCCTACCGCTTTTATTTTCCAGATTGATTAAAAATCCTACAGTACAAATAAATGTTCATAAATTATTCTGTGCATGAAGACGGCAGCATCGAGCGCTATCTGCTCATCTCCACTAAAAAGCTGCAAAACAAAAGGATGAATAAAACGGGTCAGCAGGCCTTCGCTATATAAACAGCTCCAATCCAGATACTCATGTGATGCAAATGGTGTCTCACACTCCCTGTGCAAGGTGTTTGATGTGGTCAAAGTGTTCCCTCACAGGCTCTCCCAGGCTGAGATCTATACCACCAGCCTCACAGCTGCATAAAAAGCCCATTCCCCTTCAACGAGTGCCATTGATTTTACCTGTGCATCCAGGAAGATGGCTAAGGGCCACGCCTGAAGAGGCCAGCCCCTGCTCCCCAGTTCTGTCTGAGGCCGGCGCCCGGGCCCAAATTAAATCAGGAAGTGAGCACACAGCCCTTCCAGCGCAAGTCGAGGCCGGCTCTTCTAAATTTGGAGAACATATATTAGTCAATAAATTCCCACGTGCACCTGCGCGTTATTGCTGTGTTAGCACATGCCAGTGTCTCTCGCCTTCCTTTCAAAGGGATGTGCAGGTTGCAAGGCCCGGGGGTTGAATTACATTCCGCAGTAATGGGCGACTCCCTCAGGTTATCAATTAGTTTCGTCAAAACAGCGGTGTTGGTAATGAGTAGCAGCAGGGTTTGTGGCACCCATTGCCTGTTTCCAAGCTGAACATTTGTTGTACTTGCCCAGTTTGCTGCGAAAAGCTTTCATACAAATACACAAAAATAAATAAAGAAACAATTCCAGGATGTCACATCCGCACTAGGCCTGCCTTGAAGGAAACCACACTTCTACCGCGCGATGGGTTTAAGCCCATTCATATAAAATGTTCTTTCGATCCGGCAAGCGGGATCAAACGGAAAGAAGCATTGTTATGTGCGCATGTTTGAATAGAGAGCTCACTTTATGTCTTTAGCCTTAGCCGCACCGTCCTCTCCCACTTGCCGTGTTCCTTTAAATTGTTTTGTTCGTCCAAAATGGCCCTAGACCTGTTTTACATTGCCTGCACGCTTTAGCCAAAAAAAAAAAAAAAATCAAGTTTCCACAAACCGACTGCTCGTTTCATGTTTGTGCAGGTGAAAATGTTATTCTGCTCTATGTAGACATAAAAAAAAATAAATAAATAAAATCTTGTTAGCGCCACGCTCATTTCTCCCTTTACAGCTACTTTGAATTATTCAGCAAGAGTGGACTTTCATAGTTTCAAACTTTCCATTTAGCCTTCGACCAATGTCTGTCCTCAAACCACTCTCTAGGTGGTATAATCTTTTTACAATGTGTTGCAACAGAGCAATAAATCTGTTATCTTAAAATCTAATCTCCATGGCCTTTTCCAGATATCATCATAAAATTTCTAGGGCCCTGTTAATGGCACTATTGAATGAAATTGTTTAATCTGCTTGGAGGTGAAAGGTCAGCAAATGAATTTTTTGACATCAATCATGTTGACGGGCAATAGAGAAAACTGTAATACATAAAATGCACGGGAAAAGGGCACTGTCTTTTCCTCATAGGTCAATAGCAGCCAAGAGAGTCACTCATCCACTTTTCTTTCACTGTCTCTCTCATTTTCCATTTAATATGGACACCCAATTAATACTTCAGGTTCTTGGACAACCTCATTTAAGGTGAATTATGGCAATTTCTCCTCTTCCACAAAATGAAAGGGATCACAATACATCACAGCATTGTTCGAATTAGCGCTAATTGATTCGAATCGTCCAGGCAGTGATGGCCCGCTTATACAATCTAGGTCTTATTGGGTCCTGGAAGCGATGGAGGGAATATTAGATTCTTGGGCCAGTTGCCATGGTGATGGGAATCACCTGACCCCTCTGTGAGATGATTGTAAGGGTTTTATTGTCAGCCCCAGTGGGGTCTTCAGTAAACTGAGGTGATGTCCAAACATCATTACACGGTGCTCCGATATTAAAGAATGGGATCAGCACCTTATTGCAAACAACAGGGATTTGTCATTGTACCTTCATTATCCAATTTGCAACTAGGAATGTAACTGTCACCTGTGGGCTGGCAGCACACAGCTAAGACAAAGAGCCGCTGTGCTGAAAAAGTTCGGCGTGGGCACGAACAGAGATCTGTGTGTTTAACAGCTACGGTCCAGACCTGTGTTGTATTTTCTGATCTGGGCTTCTAACTCATCCGGAAGGGAGAAAATAAAATGCAGGAACTATCAGCTTCTCTGCTAGCTTCTGTGCGATTTGAAACAGCGTTGCTCTCTTGATGGTTTCATGTCATTTCCTTTGTACTTAAAAGGTCACCTCATCTTTTTTACAAATGTATAAGTCATTTTAGCCCTCAACCAGAGCCTCCTTTCTAGACACGCACAGAAATATTCAAATAATGAGAGTCGTGTCATGACCAGCGGGGCTGAACAGCAACAGAAATACCAATGGGTGAAAAATGTGTAAGGGAATCGTTCAGTTTAATTGCGTGTTGGTGCACAGGTTTTGAATTGATTTTGTGAAAAACTTTGAGGTCCACCTGTAAAATGTTATAACAAAACTGACCTAGGAGACAATGAGGAACTCAGCAGAATTGAAGACGCTGTTGTGACTGCCCTAGCATCTGCGGGCAGGGGCAGAGTGTGTGAGGCTGGATAAACGTGTGCCAAAGAAATGATGTCCCCTCAAATTGTACAGATCCAGTTTTTATACATTTCACATTATAAATTTTTACTCCTGTTTTTAAGTTTATTTTGCATGGAAGCATGTAAATTCTCTGGAATACAGTATGTGACTCCCTACTGTCAGGCTAAACGCTTTGATGCAAATACCTGTGTTTTTTTTTACCCCTGGACTACGGAAGCAACACTGGGATTGTGTGGACGCTTCTTTATTATCGCGTGCGCCTTCACGTCCCTCCAGTTCTTGAGACACTGAGCTGCTGAAGTGCCAAAAACTTTCAGACAATGGTCTTTCTCCCGGCCATTCCCACCCGCTGTGGAAACGCACCTGCCCAGCGGATGAAAAATGTGTGGGATATGAACTCATTGGGGAAATTCAATCTGTCCCCATAGTAAACCACCGCACCTGCAAGGCCTGTTCTTTCATCAGATATTATGACCTACTGGAGGACAGAAACCCATCGCATTTTTCAGATGCAAAAACATGAGTGCGTCTTGTTTTCTTAAAATTACAGAACGGCTAACTGAAAATGCATAAATTAATAATAGAAAAAAATTAAATTAATACCTCATACACAAATAAACACATGAATGGTATACTGAATGTACACTATATACAACAAGGGTCCCCTGATGGATTATTATTATTATTATTATTATTATTATTATTATTATTATTATTATTTTCGTAGTCACCATCATAGTTGTTGTTGTTGTTATACTCTGTTGCCTATTGTTTTGCACAGACCTTCAGCACCCTTGACCCTTAAGGACAGCTATCTTAAACAAAGGCAAGTCGTAATTGCTGCAGTCTGAAGAAACCACACCACCACCTCCTGAACTTCTCCTGTGTTAGAAAAGAAGCCATTCTGCATGTCACTTATGTAAAAATAACCATTTAATGCGAAACACCATCGAAAGGCACCGGGGTTGTTTACAACACCGTTAGGCACAGCGGTGGGGACCTCAGCGTGAGCGGAAGGAACATCATCACACTTTAGCAAAGTCCATTACGCCAGGCGAGGACGGGGACGACGCCATTCGTGGGAGGATTACGCGCCAAATGAGCCAAGGTGCCAGACTGCGTGCGCTTTACAAGTCACTTGTTTAACAATGATCATGGAATGTGAAACATAATCAAAATGAGTTTAAGGATCGTTTGCAAGGCTATTAGGCACAGTTGTAGAAATAATGCTCAGCAGATCTGCAGACGGAATGCAATTACGCAGGTCTGAAAACGCGGATGGTGCAAACGCTCGCTCGCCCTCTCCAGCAGTCTAGTGTCCTAAATGGTCTTAACACACGCGGCACCCCCAAAGGGCTCATTATATCGAATAAAATGTTTGAGACAATATTTCTGAAATTAAGCTTTAATAGTATAATTAAACCTTTTTTTTTTCTTTTTTTTTTTTTGCACAACATTATTGTTAAATCAGCTGCAGGGAGATGGGAGCAATATGTCTACCAATTTGGAAAGGCAGACAGACAATCTAAATGCAATTCAAGAAGGGGAACAGGAGTGTAATTGTCCTGGGTTATTTACCACTGCTTCAAAATGCTTTTAACTTGGTTTCCCGCCAGACTCCTATCGCAGCATCCTCTCTTTTCTCTTCCACCTGTGTGGCATTCTGCACCAACCTCTCACCCTGTCCACTTTGAAACAGAAGCTGTTGACCTCGGTGGCCAAAATGCAATTAGCAATCCGCCATGAGACCAATATTCGGTTAGCGGCCCAGTTAGCAGAGAAGGACTTGGCATGAACTGAAAGCTACTGGTCCAATTCGATTACTTCCTTACGAGAATTGCAGGCCCACCACTCACCCTCTTCACCACACACACACACACACACACACACACACACACACACACACACACACACACACACACCCAACCCCCAAAGAAAGAGAGGAAATAGGAGTGTCGTGGGCCCCTCAGACCAGCTGACTTTCATAATAGTTCAGGGAATTGGGGTTTAAAAAGAATAGTGTGTCAGGGTCATCACCTCCAAACACCACAGGTCACCAGGGTCAACCCCGTGTGACACCAGGGTCCCAAAGTGGAGGCAGAACCCGGAAGTGGGACAGTTAATAAATACAAGACAAGACTCAACACAAGTCTACAAGAATATAATGAAATAAAACAATCTGACACACAGATATATGGAAGAATAAATAAATACAGCACAGATACAGTATATACTGTATTTGTTTTTTCCATTATTCATTTATACAGGACTCCTCTATCAGACTACAAACACCGATGATGGGTTTGTGCTGCTTTTTAAATCCTGTTAGGATAAGGAATGCCAACTGAAGGCAGTGTACTATGAAATGCATAATTTATGGCCTGTGTACATACAAGTATCCGTGTAGTATGAGATGAACCATCATGGCCAACGCTGGCAATAAAAGCCTGATTTCATCCAGAGAGCATTAACATTTTTACATCCTAAAGGAAACTGGAATCTCAGTAGTGAAAGAAGGGTCTCCTCTTTGCACATGTACTCCCCTTGAATTTCTTCCAGAGAGACACTGCCCATGTTATTCTTCTGCCCTGTTACCTCATTTACCATCTCTCCGTGAGCCGGGATGTTAATTTGAGTGGAGCCATCCCAGAAATTGAATGTAGTTCGGTCAGAGACATTCAGGGACGCAAATATAATGAGATTTGAATGGGAAGTCGCAGACACAATAAATCTGTGCCATATGTGGCCATTTCCTGTGTCAGTTCCTTTCACATAACTCGCGCAGGCCTTTTTTTTTAACTCTCCGTTGACCCCACACCATGACTCCGAGATCTCTCATGGTCCTTTCAGAGCCCCGGGCACTTGAGTGCAGTTGCATAAATAAATGAAGTTGACAGCAAACATCATAACAATTACAAATAATCTGTGTTCATAGCAGATGTCCGTATTGTACATCCGAACAGGACAGAATTTGGCAAAGTGCTGCGGAGTGCAGGCACGTACTCATGTTTGTGACAGCGAGATGAAATAATTAAACTACCACGGACAAGTAGCAGCCACCAGCAATAGACGGCCACCTCTCCATCCTCTGTGCCCTCCACGAAAAAGGCCATTTCTGATGTCAGGGGCCCATTTCATATTCCTTCAAAACTGACTCAAGAATATTGCTTTAAGGGACAAAATAACACGAAACACTGGGCATACAGTCAGATCAACTAAACCTCGTGCATACTGAGGGGTCTGTAGTGTTTACAGACATAGAAATGGCTGCCATTCTTCAAAACAGACATTAAGAGACTAAACCACGGCGACTGCTGCAAGTCAATTAACTGTAAGATCTCCAGGATAATAAAATGATGTCAAACACTGGGGAAAAAGTGACCTTCCTGTGCTCGCATTGACCAAAATAAGAAGCATGTTTGCTGAAAACTAAAATGTAAAGGGAGGATTTATGTGAAGGGTATTTATAATAGGGGCCCAGCATAACTGACATTTCAGTCCCTCTGAATCACTGAACTTGGTTCTGACGTCGCTTTATACTGAGTACCACAGATCTGTAGCTGGGTGCCAGGGGTTACGAAATGTTTTGCAAGCCTTGTGACTGGAGCAATGAAGTTGCTGGATGTCCAGAAATATTAATAAAGTGTTTCAAAAAGAACTCTACGCTTTCGTCTATTTGTGGCTCGGCAACTTAGCATCGTATGAGCAGGTAGCATATACGTTCAAGTAGACGTTAAAAATCTGGGAAAAGCCAAAGATAACTCTACAGTCATCTCTACTACATCTTCATATGTGAGTAACATATTGATAAAAGTGTTCTTTTTGAATCACCATGTACGTATGTCGCGCAAGGAAAAACACGGACATGGATAACTACAGCTGACAATCCTATTTATTAACAACGTATCTGTAAATAAATCCTATTTATTAACAACGTATCTGTAAATAAAAGACTACTGCGGGCAATAAAATAAGTTTTCTCCCACTATCGAGCCATTAAACAATTATGTAAATAAAATCTAACATTTATCAGTTACTGCATAAACAGTAGGCAAAGCAGAACGGCAATTTACTATATTAAAAAAAAGAAATCAATAAAAGAATAATAATGAAAAATATTCATATATTTATGCCTATCCAACCCACTTTAATTACAAATATATCTTTTACACTTCAGTTAATTGTAATTCAAAATCACTTATCTATTGCCCATATATTTTGCAGAGTAAAATGTGCTTTTTAGAGGCAAAGGCACAATAGAGAGATGAAGGAGTGACATATGCGAGAAGAATAAAAATCATTGTTTCATGCACGTTGTCAAGAAATAAGCAGTATGTACTTTCACCGATGTTTTCTCGCAGTATCAGATACCAGGGGCATCAACTGTGGACTCGTCTGACTTCCTGAACTTTAACTCTGCATGTGTGATGCCAGTCAAGAGGCCGAATAGGAAGTGAGATGCTAAGAAGGCTGATGTTCACTGCGTGCACACTGTTACGCTCCCATAATTCCCCTGTAAAGGTAAAACTTAACATTTTCCCTACACGTGGTCCCCGTATGCCGGCCCAGACCGCCTCCACCTCTCCGTGTTGCCCCTTTCGTTTAAAACAGTTCTCAGACGAGAGCAGAGACTTTGCAAAATGCAGGACTTCAGAATGTCAGAGGAGAAAGTGGAGTGGATGAAAAGAAAACAAACTAATAAAGAACATATCAAAACATTTGTGATTCTGGTATTCTCAAGATTTGGATGTGTTTCAAAACAAATGGAGAAAATGTGCATTTCATTAAATATTAATATTTGAGGGACTATAAAACCTTTCTGATTGTCTGCCTACTTACGAATAAATCAGTTTATGAATTTAAAGAAAAATGCAGAGTTTATTGCTTTGATGCGAAAAATATTGTACCAAAAAGCCCCTAAATCCAGCCAGATCTTTTATTAAAATACTACTTGGTTTCGCAAGTTAAAATGCAATGAAAATATTCCGGAACATCTGTAGCAGATATGTGACTTTGAAGGGAGCATTTTTAACCTCTACACTTTCAAAGCAAGCTGGGGCGATTTTCCAGTACTGTAAGATTACTGCAGCTTAGGCAGAGAACGCTTCGAATGTTTCCCAAACCGCCATGTAAATCTGCTGCATTGCACATTATTATCAGGCATATTTAAAGGTGAGTTTGCATCCCATGATGCTATAGAGAATTTCCAAAAGAAAAACTACAGGTATTAGCACTGAATATATTAAGAGAAAAATGAAGGCTCTCGCTGACTATAAAGTATTATCTTATAAATTAAAATGAATAAAAGTTATTTCACTTAATGACTTAATAATGTAATAACTTAAAGTACGCTCATGAACAGCTGAGATGTTTCTTGGTCTGTGCAACGTTCCCCGTATTACACTTATTTTTCCTTATAATATTTATTACTCAGTCACAATATTTATTCTCATGCTCCTGCATTGTCATTCATCTTTGCACTTGATGTGTGTGTGTGTGTGTGTGTGTGTGTGTGTGTGTGTGTGTGTGTGTGTGTGTGCGTGTGCACGCGTGCATGTGCATGTTGTGTTCTTATGTACACTGAGAGCCATTGGGTAGCAATACGAAATTCCCTCTATGTGCGAGCATACTTGGCCAATGAATCTGATTCTGATTCTGATGTCTTGCTAAAGCTAAGGAGGCAATTCAGGCAAATTTTTGCAATGGGGTTCTCCTCTAAATGATCCCGAGTGCTGAATTATCAGCATCACATTTATCTTTTTCACCCTGGCCAAACACAACGATTTCATAGCCGCAGCGGCTGCACATGCCGCATTTTGTCAGAGTCCATGATCACCCCAGCAGTCTTAAAACCATCCCCAATGACGCTGCTCGGTACCGAGGGCGGGTGCGCTTGTAAGCTAATGACTTATGAAGATTTGTTTCTGCTAGGGTGGATGACAAACAATTGTCTGCCTCACATTTCATTTCGCAGGTCATTACTACATTAACAAGTAAATCGACCCCAGCCTTTAAGTAACGGCTCACCCTATGGCCACCAGCATGGTGATGCCAATTAATGTGCTGCCATTGAAGCCCTTGTGGGCTTATTCTGAAGAAGCGAGCAATTTCGGCCTTAGCGCAACCTACCAGGTCCGCACCACTCATTTCACATCCTGTTCTTTAAGTAACATTCCTTCAGTTCTTCCTTTAGGTCTTTCGAAAGAAAAGTTTCTGCTCTGGACTGAAATAGTTCCGTTCGGTAAAAAAATGAATCAACAACCATGCGGTGGGAATCTCCTGCTCTGCATGTTTTAATCATCAAGAATCCATAGGTGACGTGAAAGGGGTGGAAAAATACACACGGCGCAGAAAGTTTATTAACTAGAAGTCATACAATGTTCATTTCAAACACTGTTTTGCTTGTGGGGTGAGGCAGGGAATACCTGGATGGACTGCCGTTCCACTAAAAGGTCATCGCCCACACTCATTCCCTCACAGAGACACATAAACACATTTAAAAACTATTTATTATCACCAGTTTACCTGAAATGCATATCTTTAGACTGTGGGCGATAGAGTGAAAATCACGCAAGCCAACGGCACAGGAGTTGTGAGGCACCAGTGCTAGCCACTGTGCCACCGTGCCAAGGCTCAAGGTGGTACTGTTTGGAACAATAAAATAAGTAAAGTCAGTAAATTAGAGTCAATGAGAGTTTATTCTATACCATGAACAATTTCTAGGTGATTTGTACTTGCATTCAGTAGTTATAGAGTGCAATATGTTCACATTTGTCACAAGATTCTTTAGAGATCCATTAAATGGAATGAACATAAGCAACATGAGTACATGATTTGCAAACTTGGTCCAAAATTAACAGTTCTGGGCTTCTGATACCCAGTTTTCATTTTCCAGAATAAAAAATCAGTATGGCAAAATATGACCAAAAAAATGTGAAACTCGCACATTGCCTGAGTGAAGCCAAAGTGCAACAACATATTGGAAATTTCAGCAAATTAGTAGTTTATTTTAAGCTTTTCTCCACATTTCTTCTTACATGAATCTCATCATTAAATGTTTGCTGTTGTCTACAGGATGTGAGGAAAACAGTTTGTTTCTGGAAAGTATAGCCTAGACACAAACTGGATTTGAAGCATGTTATATCCTGCTGAGTCGGTAGGTGTGTTACAGTGCTTTTTTGCAGTGTTTTACTGCTTTACAGTGCTTTAGTGATGTTTGGGAAATTTGCTTTTGACTCTGAGTGGGTTGAAATTGCAATCATATTTTCATTATGTAAAATACTGGAAAACAGGCTTTCGATACCCAAAATTTTGGCATCTAGTCTGGTTTCAGGAACGGATTAATTTAGTAACAAAGGAATTAGTTATTTAGGGTGATGGAGCCGTCCAATAGCTGCCATAAAGGATTTACGCAGAGGGACAGTGACACACACTCCATAAAATATGTAAACGCTCCAGTTCTGTACCGTAAAGAATGCTATTTTTTTACATTTGCAAATATGCCTTTCTGCTTAAACCTCTGAATATTATGCAGAGGAATTTTACACTACACTGTGTAATAAAACAGAGAAAAAAAATCAACTATAATAGCACCGTGACAAGTTAAAAAAAAGGTGTCATTCAAGGAGCGCAGCAACACAAATGCTTATCATGCACACACAGCCTATAGCTTATTTATCACACAGCACAATCTCAGCCTCGCAGCACCGACACGGGCACGTCTTAAAGGCATAATGTTTCCTGACAACATGCAGTTATGGTATCACAGAGGCAGGATAAGCGCCCTGGGCAAGGAAGAGGAAGGCTGCCTTGGGGGCTTTTGCTCAGGGCAATGTACGGCAGAGCGTTCGCGCTGCTTTTTAGTCAAGTAAATGTGTAATATCTTCAATGTCATTGCCTCAAACAGCACACTCAGCTCACATTGGCAAGATGGAACATCACAAAACATCCTTTCGCCCTAGGCTTTATCAGTGCAACATTTGAGAAAAAAAGAGGGAAGCCTTTATGCGTTTCAGTAATTTTAAATATGCCTACCAACACGAACTGTCTTTTTCGCAGGCCTCTTCGCGCCCTCCCCCGGTTCATTTACAGTCTGTTATCTGTGGTGACTGTCGGTGCAGGATGCGACTAAGGCACCGGCTGCTGTGATGTATCCTGAGAGCGCCTTGGCTCACCGTGGCTTCACGCAGAGCGTCAGTCACAAAGAACGCCACTTCTTTTGCACACAGCGAAAGGCAAGAGTTTCTAGTAGCTGGCGAGAGATTGCAGCTCCTGTCCACGTGGAGGGAAACCTTATTTATGGGAATTAAAAAGGTTTGCAGAAGATGAAAACCATGTGAAAGCCCTACCCCAAGCCTTCATCTACACAAACTGTGTTTTTTTCTTCCTCTGATACTGAACAAAATGTAAATGAAGACATATTGGTCCAACATTATTCAAAGTCTGTGGATTCAGTATTGCTTCCATTGACATCCTTTAATATATAATGCATCAGAGAAGACATCCATGGTATGTGGAATATCTGCCTTCTGCCTGGGTGCCAGTACTGAACTTCAAGAGGCCTCAGAGGAACCAAACTGGCTTCTTTGAGCTCTTAAGTGTCTGCAGTGCTGACCTTTGGCATGGAACCCAAATTGTTTTCATACAGGGAACACATGTATCAAGGAATGGTGTACCATAAAAGAGGCTAGGTCAGATAATGTTAACCTTACTGAGTGATAACTATGATGTTATTAAAACAATAGCGTGATCTTGACCTTCTCAAGATCAATAATGTGTCCCCCAGTGCTGCAGACAGCGAGGCTCAGGGAAAAGGGAGTGCTGTGCTCTCAACTGGTCCAGCAGCAGTGATTCTGAATGGTCATTGTTTGAATGTGTAAGTGCAAATTTCAGCAAATATTAAATCTTTACAGCAAATTTAGACTCTGGTCCATTTATGTCTCGCTTGATAATAGAAATGTTTCCATCCAGCAGATACCTGCATTATTTCAGTGCATTTCACAGAAAATACAGTTACTGCTTTATGCTTTGTAGCACCTTGAAACTCCTCAGAAGTACAAGATGCTTCTAAGCATTAAGTCTACTGGCCATCACAGGGTTTCAAAAGAATGGAAAGAGCAGGATATTTTGATATTCTAAAAGAAGCAAGAAGTGGTACATCTGTGCGGCAGGTAAGACTGGTGCCTCACGGTTCCTGCGCTGCAGTTTCAGACTTCAGCTAAGTCCACTTCTGCCTGTGCAGAGTTTAAATGTTCGCCACCTCTTTGCATGCGTTCCTTCCCGCAGTCCAAATACATACACAAGGGAAGACAGCCACTTCTTCCACCCTTCCATAGCATAAAAAACCATGAAAGTGGTCGCCAAGAGTGAAGTTCAACTCAACAGCACTCACCCACCTACCCAGCCCCACTATTAGCAAATATTTTGTTATATTTAATCCAGCAGATGCGGTAAAAACCCATAATGAAATAACAATGGCTCCAATATTGCCAAGCAATGACGTGAGCAGTGGAAATTAAACCCAGCTACAGGAACAAGCATCATTTTGAGAGCACCATTATTACAACATTTTCTCCATACACTCAGCTTGTAACACCAGTGTTACTGTGAGTATCTGTCACAAAGATGAGACGAGTCTAAAATCTCAGCACAGCATTTTTAGTTTAGAACAGTAAAAATATTAGCCGCTGATATTCCCTCTGTCAAAAGACACAAAATATGAACTATAAAATGTTTCAATGCAAGTTAATTTGGATAAATGTAGCACAGGCTCAGCAAAATGATCATACTAAAAGAAAGCCACGATGCTATACTGACAAATCCTTTGCTGTCCCTTGCTGTATAAATCAGGGCTCCAGACTGAGAAGGACATAATATTAAAGTGATATCTAAACAAGAAAACGAAAAAAAAAAAAAAAAAAACTAAGAAAAATTTGTTCTCGGATGTATTCCAAACTGCAGACCAAAGTAAGCCTGAAACCCCTGGGCCCCAGGGATATTTTGCTGATCCTGAGTACATCTGATTTTTAAATAACTGTTTGCAGTGCTTGCACGTCAGCACACAAGTTCTTCAGTGCTGTTTTCAAAGAAGAGCCAAGTTGTTTGTGCTGTATATCAATGCAAATGTTCAGTTTTCCAAGTTGGATGGCAAACAAACAAATACGTCCAGAAGCAAGCTGACCCATTCAGAGACAGTTCATAACTAAGTTCTGTAAAACAGTACGTGACAACACTATGGGGTAGTGGATGGTGTGCTGGCTGAACCTTACTGTCCATTCACAGGTTTGAATCCCCACTTCGGCTACAGTACACCCACCCTGAATGGCAGGAAACCCAGGTTAATAATTGTTACTACTAGTAGTTTACAAACTAGGCCCTGTAAGCTGAGTTGGAACAGAGTATCAGCTAAATTATTATGAGACATCCAGAGATTTTGAAATTATCTCATGAAAATACATAAGAACAGTACCATCTATGGCTATGCGGATCAGAGTTACTGTGTCACTTTCATTCCTATAACTGGAAAGAAACAGCTATTTTCTGCTGGTCCATAGGTTAGGAAACGAGTGACAGGTGTCAGGCTGAAATAAAGACCTGCCACTTTGTTTCTTGCCCTCCGGCTCCTCGAACCACTATGTGACATTTAGGGTTGCTAAGTTTTATGGCCTGGAAAAAGTCATAGTTCTTTGTTCTTGTTATGACAAACCTTGGAAAAATGTCTGAAATGTCAAGCAATAGCTTATTAATTCATTAACTAAACACTACCGCCCGAAACAAAGAAATATTTGCAATAAATACCCGGTTACATAGGAAGCTGTAAGTCACAAATAGTACACAAATAATACCGCTAGCATAATAATAATAATAATAATAATAATAATAATAATAATAATAATAATGCAGAACTGGGCAAATATTAAAATTTAAGCTTTTTTCTTCTGACAGCTTGTTTTTAATGAATTAAAACATACATTATAAGCAGGGTTAGCAGCACACTTCACACAAGCATTGCCAAGGTGTAGTCTTTGTTAATTGGGATATTTAAAACAAATATTTCTTCTGCTGCAGTTTCAAAGTTCCTTCACAAAGACCAGAATGAAATACAGCAACGCTGTTTTGCCACGAACGCTAGGAGCAATCCAAAGTTGCTGTTGAGACGCTTTTTGTTTTCATTCCTGAAAGAAATGTGCAGTTGTAGATCTTTAAAGCTAAATTATTCAGAAGTTCCAGCACTCAGAAGTCCAGCCAAATTGCTTCTTTCTCGTTTTAACATTTTTTCTTTATAGTAAAAAAAAAAAAAAAAAATCACTATAAAGCAAAGCTTTAATGATCACTACTCCGGGGCCTTCCTGAAATAAATAAATGCTCTCGTCTGAATTTTATGAATATGTTTTAAACAGTTAGAATCATTTCAAGTCAGGTGGTGAGTAAATCCAATCATTCCCATGGAAAAAAGAACCCAATCTACCTATGGATTAATGGGCTCCCATAGAAAAACAAAGGTACGTTGAGGACTCCAGGCACGCTCAGATCAATCCCTGAACAACACAAAGAAAAACAACTTCAAAGAGGCATTAACTTATTGTGCTGTGGATACACAGCAAAGAAAAGAAATTCAATATTAAACTGTAACTTGCAGTACCTTGCTCAGCTTTTACAGTACAAACGTGTTTGAAACCTCATGAACTGAGGCGCAACTCGTAAGGAATTAGCATTCCTGGCTGCCTTTGTGCTGTGTTTATAAACCAAGAAGCCTATTTGTCCAGCAAAAAATACAAATTCCATGAATAAACAGTAGCACATATTGCAAAAAATCAATTTGTACTGTTTTTTTTAATGCATACACATGTGCTTTTTCAGCACTAAAGTGTTGTCATTTACTGTATATTACATTTCCTGCAGTGTAAATGATTAAAACTGACATTGTCACGGCTTCTATAACACCATGACATTCTTTTAACAGTACAGGGCTGGAATTATTATAAACGGAATTATCAAAAAAGTTCATTTAAATACTTCCAGTGTATATGTGTGCTGTTGATGAACAAATATTTGGAAATGAAAAATTATGGTAACTTTACGGAAACTTAATAAATTTGTGGAAATTTTTCTTAACAGATAGAATTGCTTTGTGTCTTGTGTCATTGATGTCATCTTTAATATTTTCAGTGACAAGTATGTGTAGTCCAACTTGTCTGTTGAGAACATTTGATATTCCTTACTGGTTAAAAAAGCATACAGAACAATGGACAAATACATTTGCAGTTTTGCCTTTCATCCTTTTGTAGAGAAAAGTTCAAAAGAAAACAAAAAATGAACAACACAAAATTCCTACAGGTGTAAAAATACTGCTACAGGCCAGATTTCTTACTTCACTGCTTAGACAAACTTGGTTCTCTTAAAACCATGTTGTTTCATTTAAATTTACATTAGAGGTGCAAACTTTATTTCGCACATATGCTTCAAATCTGTAAATACAGCATCAGTATAATTTAATTTTTACACAAAAATATATTTCTTCATACAGCACATATTAGTATTCATACTCATACAACACAAATGTTAACAAATAAATACACAGGGCAAATATTATTGCTTTCATGCTGTCATTTTTTAAGCTCAGATTCCTAACGCTTCTCTTTCATGTGTATTACATGTATAGCGTATTGTTTTACTTTACTGGCATTCATTTCTGCTTAGAAGACATCAGTAATACATAGATAAGAAATAAACAAGTCTCATTTTTTTGAAAAGATGCTACAACATTTAGTGTTACGTGCGCTCTTGTCTCAGGAGCTGCCGTGAGATTCGGCGCAAAAGAAGAAATTTCCCAAAGTTCAGTTTTATCCTGATCACAAATCTCACATTAATTTGTAATTCGGCATGATTCTGTAACAATTATTTCAACTATTTCCTGCTTCAGGAAGTCAGATTAAAAATCGCACAAATATTGCTTTAATTTTTTTTTTATGCTCTGTGGGAACCAATTATTTCTGTCTGTAGCTTTTATTTACTCAGAAGACGAGAACATATGGTAGAATGTAGAACAATATTGTTCCTGTCTCATAGACCGAAGTGAAACTAAGATGCTTTTGGCTAAATATTATACATATGGGAATCAAAAATGTTCAATCACAACATCTGGTTCCAGCTGTCACACGATAGCTTTGCTTCTTTTTCTTTGCACTGTCAAATGATAAGGAAACGGCAAAAAAAACGTTGACATAATCCTTCTCACTCTGGCAGTAACGGATGCGAAGAAAAGGGATTTTGCTGAGTTTTCGAATCTAAAAGGTTTGTTCTGATCCTGAAGTCAGTACTTGCTGACCAGAACTGGTGTTTCCAGCATGAACCCAGAATATTACAGAGATGGTCTGCACTCACACAAAAACACAGAATTCTGTGCATGCCGACGGGAGACTTTCAAATTCATGGGATCCTCTCTTTATGTGGCACATTTGGAACTGTCATCCGTCTATACCAAACTCTTTGTTTACTGTGTAATTAAGAATTAAACGCTCTTTCCCTTGTGGGCACCAGAACAAGGGGCCATTGTTTGAGGAATACCTCCGAATTTAGGCCCCTGTACAAAGAAGGCCTTTTCTGCGAGAGCCCGGCTGCAGGAGGAGAATTGTTAGTTGCCACAATCCTTGTCTTGGGGGGTCGGAGCCACGGCCATACTTTTATCGAAAGTCATCGAATAGAGCGGAGACGAGACGCTGCGGAACACGAAAAGGGGGGGGGGGGGTTTGTAGACAATGCTTTGCGAAAAGGCGGAGGGTCCGGCGCCACTTCAAAGGCAGGACGGGTCTCCGTCGTCAGCAGTCTCCCATAAAGCATCATTTGTTCCCACTTGACTTATGCAAAAGGCCTTGGCGTGTCAGAGCCTTCGCCTTGCAGACGCAAGCCATCCAACCCCCCACCGTCCCACATCAACCCTCCCCCAGCCCCAAGTCCCGCTTGGAGTTCGTGTGTCTGTAGTCAGGCAGCTGGGCCTTAACCGGCATTTGTCAAAGCGTGAAATCTCCTGACTCTTGCAGAACAATGGGCGCTTGTAGAGGGGCGGCCAGGAGGTGGTCTTCGCGGCAATGGGGACACAATTACGGCAGCTGCTGAGAGAGGGGCCGTCCTCGGCAGCCAAAGCGACAGGGCGGGCTGGCGAGGAGTGCGCCACTTCATCATTCATTTTTCAAGCCAATTTCTGCAACGCTGGTGCACCGGCGGGGTGCCCCGTGCAGCTGCCCGCGTGCTGCCCGCTTCCTAAGCGCCCTGCATTCTGCCAGGGGTCAGGCTACTTCTGACCCTCTCCCATTGTGGGGACAACAGGATTTGGGACATGCTGTGGAGCTGCAGCAGGAGTGCATTAAACTCTACATTAACGGCAATAAATTCAAATCAGCGGCTCACTGGAGCGGAAATTGGGATTGTGAGCTCCGCCAGATTTTTTTGAAAGCTCATTCTTTGAAAAGTTATTTAGAAATAAATGCATTAAGAGCAATGTAGCTTAGCACATTCTCCGGGGAATTAACAGCTGCATCTTAAAGAAATGGGACATTAAGCTGAATCATTTTGTTTTAGCCTGTTTCTACACGCTGACACACAGAACTCGCAGACTCGCAGAAATATACAACCATTTACGATCCGCTTGTATTCCATCATATCTTTCCGTGCCAGTTTCTTAGCTCCGGCGCCAGGTAAATTAAAATAATCCCGAAGGCCAAATTTCAGCGCATCAAGACGACCTCTCTCGACCTTCCATCCGGTACGTGGAGTGGTGCTAAAATGACCGGAATTACAAAAGAGGGAGGAAAGCGTGTCACATAGCAAAGGAAACGCTAAGCTTCGGGTACGAACGTCTGCTTCTGTTAACCCGAGACCGATTCACACTTAAGTACAAATGATGGAGCAAAGGCAGGCACACGTCCTTCAATGGTGCTCACCAAAGGCAAATAAAGCAGCCCAATTAAAGAAGCTAATTAGATTTAAACCTAAGACGGTCATCTAAAGAGGGTGTCAGTAAGACCGGGGCGCAGCCACATCATGCCAGGTGTCGGGGGGTATGATCTCTGACACAGTCCCACAGAGCCCTATTGTGGTGCTGCTTCTGGCTTTCTGAAAGGCTGGCTTGCGTGCCAAAGACTAAATGTCCACCCTGCTGTCTGGGGACCTGGGGGGGGGGTGGGTGGAGCGGGTCGGTTGAAGGTTAGATTATCTCAACCATTAGGGACCGCTGCTGTTCGAACCATTAGAAAAGGAAACGCAAAGGAGGCCTCCCACGCGAAGAGGCCACAAAGGTGTCACTTACAACCATTTACAAGGCAGAAGAGTTCAGATGGGGCTCACGTGCGGCGTCTCTCTGCTTCTGCCGTTTTGTAAGCGTGTCAGTGTAGTCATAATTAATATTCGTTTAAAACATGACACGACCGTTCTCAGCTACCGCCGAAAGTGCTTCGAAATATGTATTGTTTTAATTGTTTGTGAAAAGCTATTTGTCACAATGAAGAAGGCACGCTGGAGTGTGCAGGTGCACGGAAGCGAATTAAAAGTACGGAAGAAACAGCGAAGGATCTGTCTTTGCGAGAACGTCTGAGATGCCTTTTTCTTAATGCGAATCAAATTTCTTTTCAGTCCTGGGACACAGAAATAAACAAACCATAAAATTGTCTAAAGTGAATCAAAAAAGTGCTGCTAACCAACACAAAGGCGGTTAATGTTTGCCACCATCAATCCAGCAATGCTCCTAGTTTCAATTGCAATATTAAACTGTGGGGATGTTGGCCTTGTGATCTAATAACTGGCCCAAGAAGCCAGATTTGTTGGATTACTGTGTTTCTAACATGGTTTGTTTGTGGTTGAATGGTTGCTCTGTCTCTGGGGTATGATCTTTGGACTGTATTTAAGAGTGAAGAACAGAGGACTTGGGTTCCTGGAAAAATTAAGTTTGTCACTCTCAGGATGGCAGGAGGTCCAGGCTAGGCACACACCACAAACACTGGAATAAGAATCATAAGGGATTATAAACTCATTTGTATTAAAAGCTTTTTTTTAAAAATGATTTTAGCAGTGGGGTTTTTATGCACAGTAGAACTTTAAAAAGTTTCACTCTCCATTATACTGAGTGGACTATGCGGTTTACAGCGGCAACGTAGATCTTATTGTCTTAATACTGAGAGATAACAGGATCTAAAAATAATGTATAGCAATAAAATGAGCACAGTGCAGTATGAATTGAGCAGCAGAAGTACAGTAAAAAGGATTTTCAAACTTCGATATACGTAAGAGCATATTAATAGTTAAAGGAAACAATTCTCAGCAATCCAAATGGAAGCTATTAATATTGTCAACTAAACAGCCGAAAACAAATCGTGATCAAAGGCGTTCAGATCCGCTGGAATTTGAATGCAATAATGAAACAAATTGTTTCATAAACCTTTGTTATTCTTTGCCACAATCACAGTTGCAAATCATTAACAAAGCAAAGGCGATCATTTTCAACCCCGCTTTTGAAAAAAAAACAACTTTTTTTTTTTTAAAGATACTGCGCACGTGACAAAGTTTTGAAATGTTCCATTGCCCCGGTTGAGCTAAAACTGTTTAGTGCTCCTGTCAGACAGTCACTCTGATATGTTACTGTGACAGTGAGGTCCGAGATTTCCCAGTGAGTGACACTACGGTCGGCACACATTGGGAGTTCCGATGTTGCCTTTGGCTTTAGCTAGCAGAGCTGCCAGTCACCGTAAGCCAGTCATAAACGGCTTGCCCATCAAACATCACTTTAAAGGTGGGGGGGGGGGGTCGGCAGTCAATCCGGGAAAGACGTTATTTTGACATTGTAATTATGACAGTGTGCTATAGGGGAGGAGAGGTTGATAGAGTGAGATTTATCGATCGGGCGGATGGGGGAATTTATCAATGTCGAGAATTCGGCGCCAACGCTCTCCCTTGGAAATTGCCATTCTGCTGTGAATATAGCATTGGCAAAACCACCCCTATCAAAAGGTTCGCTCTGTCCTTTTCAAAGGAACGCGAGTCGTGGCAAACGGTTTATTACGACGCATCGGTTTGCGGCCACCGAAAGGTTAACTGGACGTTCGTGAAAATTCCGCCTATTTAGCTACTTCTCAACGGGAATGAAGTCGATTGAAAATTGCAACCACAGTGAAAAGATCAGTTCAAAACTGCGCTGAAAGACATACAAGAGACTTTTTGAGTGAAATGCATAAGAAAGTGACGCTAATCGACATTAAAAAAAAGCCACTGTTTGTGACGGTTTATATTAGCAAGGAATTAACTTGTTTTAACAGCTTTGTAAACCTGCGACATTCGCCAACATCTAGGAGGGCTGCATTTAAAAGCCTTTAAACATGAACTGTTGTTTAACATTACGCGTGCTCGGTATTGGACTTGAACACAGAATCTGACCAGATGTCTGAACAGATTTCATCTAATATTTTCATGCATTGCATATATTTCTGAAAATGTACCGAGTGGCTGAGACAATTGATACGGGGGGAAAAAAAAATCCAAGTAGGTCAATGCACAAGCAGGCTGTTTAAAATGACAACCATTTTAAATTGGCCATGAAGGAATTGCTAAAATATTCAAAGTGCTTATATATATCACCAGATGCAGCTTGCTGTCTGCACAGACAAAAAAAAAACACCAGTTTGTTTGAAGTGAATCGAACTCTTTAATTTTTTTTCTTAATAAGCAGCCAAACTTCTGCACGGGAAGGGGGCAGCCATGAAGCCTCACAGACTGCGGAGATAAGGCGGCCCGATGTGCAATAAATATTTTTACTGCAGGAGACGTTCTGCTACTCCTGTAACCAATGCTTTAACCGAGGCAGATAAGGTGATGGTGTTCTGATGAAGAACTACAAGGTACATACACATGAAAAAGTGGCGCTCTGCGAAACGCGCCGGAGGTCTGACAGTCGAAAATCTCAAGTTCCAACTGAAGAGGCCTGACCCAGTTCAAGTCCTGGAGTAAACAGTCACATCGCTGAAACTCCGCAAGATGTCTGCTTGCCACAAAAGCACACAGAAAAATAGATAAAGAAAAACCTAGACTGTAGGTCTTAAAACATAAATACCGGCCCATACAAACTGACCCCAGGGATCATTGAAGATCATTTGGCTGTAAAATCTGGCTCTGAATTTATTTCATTATTCAACACTTTCACCCTGACTTATTCTGCCTGCACTGTATCTCTCCAATGACATCGAATCAGTGCTTAAAAGTAAAGTGTGTTTGTTTTCCCAGGATATCCATCCAAGTATAACTAGTTGATATTTAACCATTTAAAACTTGCACTGCACTGGCACTGTTACCCAGCGCAGTTGACTTCCCACCCAGGTCACGCGACTGAACAGACAGCACTCTGCCTCGGGTTCCCCGCACTCCTGAGTCTGACCGGAAATAAGCAACAGCCCCAGAACAGTATCTCGAATGAGACAAATGTCCATACCGATCTGATCGTACAGAAGGTGGGATCCAGACGATCTGCATCGCGCACTCGGATTTCCTTTCACGAGCCTCCCGCTGAAGCCGATGAGCTGAACGCGGTCACCACCGTCTGCCGCTCCAGAGATCTTCATCACTCAAGCAGCGCCGACTGCCTGACCAACATAAACCTCCATTCTAGTAAAATGGTTTCAAGGCCTAGGTTGCATGCCATACTTTTCCACGCCATTTTCTCAGATCCTTGACGCTGCAGACAAAAATCTTTCATTCTGTCACAAAAATGAGAAAAAAAAAGAAACAAAAAAAGTGCTTTCTAAGAATTATGACCCAATGAACAACATTTAAGACATATGCTGTGTAATATTATGACAAAACCTCTGGGGCTGTAATCGAGATACTTTATGATTTCTGACAGTCCAACATATGGCGAACACGGCAAATGACTGTCAGACACCAGCGAGCGGCTTTTCTCTGAGTCACTGGAAAAGGAAACTCATAATGAGTCATTTATTAGGGGAAAACTTGGAATAACAAAACAGAACAATTCATTTGCTTGCACACTGATTTTACGCCATTAAAATCGGGCTAAAGCCATGTTCGCGGCTTTGCTTGAGAACGGTTTGGTGAATGTTGTATTTCAGAAGAGCAAAAATTGTAAATGAATGCGGTCTGCAGTTTTACTGACATTTGGCCCCGGAAAATGACATGAGCGCCGAGTTGACTTCAGGCTAGCTTGACAAGCCCAGGAAAAAAAGACGGATATTATTGGACAATTTTTACTTTGACCTTTTGTCAGAAATTACTTACAGGACAAAGCGTTGTATTGTGCTGTTAAAATGTTATTTTGACATTCAAAGCATTTGCATCACTCGTCCGTTGTATTGTTGTCAGCCCGATTTCCTCCCTAAATGATCCTTCAGAATAAGACATTTGACATTGAAAAGCCTTGAAAATAAGAATCGGAATCAGATTTGTTGGCCAAGTATGCTCACGCATGCAGGGAAATTGGCTTCGGTTTCCAGTGTCTCTCAATGTACTTTAAGGCAACAAAACATACATGCAGTATATACACACACGCATACACATGTACATACACAAATACGCACATACACGCATACATACACACACATACACACGTGCGAAAGATGCATGCAAGAAGAATAAGAATAAATATTGCAAGGGAACATAAGGCTAACAAACAAGTCAGGTGTTCATGAGAGTAACGGCGGTTATTTTTGTTGCTGAAAAAAAAATCACCTGTTTAAATACGGCTGTTTTCTAGGCTCTTCCCAATCCCCTCCTTTCGGATTACAACTGGACTACGTTTTACATACGTACTGTAGCTCTGAGCGCTCAGACTCAAATGGTCACCGAACAACACAGCTATTAAAACAGCTGAGTTATGCTTATTGAGTCATTAACAAAAGTCAAACTTTTTGCCAGTTTCAGACTGTCACCTCTTCTTACTGACTGCTTATAATTCTACCGTGCTACTACCATACTAGCCATTGTACCTTAAGGATCTGAGGTGAGAACCGTTGAAACAATCGAATCCTCCTAACAGGTTTTTGACAAACAACACAGCTTACTGACAAGATAATGAGCTCATCTACCCGGCCGTTCCATACGGTTTCATTTAGGAGTGGGCCTGATCTTTGTGACTATCTTACATGGAGAGCGCAGACCACCCATTTACCTCACTTCCTGGTCTGGCGGAGGTCACATCACTTCCCCACAGTCCTTTGTATTTATACATAAAATTACAAGTCAAAACACACCAGGCCACTGGAGACATGGGTTCAATAAATAGCTCAGGGAAATGATGGTTCCTTCTGTATTGCATGGCGTTGTCCTGAAATGAGAGTTTGCAGTGTGGGGATAGGAAGAGTGTCAGCGTGTGTGTGTGTGTGTGTGTGTGTGTGTGTGTGTGTGCGTGCCTATGTTCCTCCATAAATTCCATTCATAAGGAAGCAGAAGAACATTATTAAACTTTCGATCCTCTTCCTCCTGCGACACCCCGACACTGACCTTCTTGTCTTGACCGGTGGAGGCTTCATCTTCAAAGATGAAGAGCCCATATGTACTGGTGTGTTCAATTTGCTGACAAAACAAACAGCACTACAGCTCTTCCTGAAAATGTGGTAACACACGAAACCTTTGGCCAATATAGCCCGTGTTTAACACCGAATTAGCACTGATGGGGAAAGCATGTCTCCAGCACTGCACATAAATAAAAATATGTGCACATAAAAGGACAATTATTCCCCAAGCTGCTGTAGGGGGCCTTTTAGAGAAGGTTTTACACATAATTCCTTACACATTATTTATTTATTTAATATAATAATGAGCATTTTCATAATGCTCTTTAATGTCTGCTGCCACTTGTTTGAAGGGGTTCTGCTGAATTCGCCCTGCTCCTTATTGCTCAGCTTAACATAATTCAGATAAAGTTAGTAAGTCTGTAAGGTGCCTGTTCACAGCCGTAAGATGGTTATGACTCAATTTCATTATATTTCACCTTTAGCAAAAAGCTTGGGCTTCACCACTTTTATTAAAGCTCGAGTTTTTTTCCCTCTTTCCTTATTGATTGATTTTCCTCTGTTGAGGTATATTTTATATATATATACACTGTGTGTGTGTGTGTGTGTGTATGTGTGTCTGTGTGTGTTTATACAGTGTGTTATATATATACACACACATATACACACACGAACACATCCAATACAAGTGACGATTGGTGAATTTTAAAAAATTCCCTTTAAATACAGTGTGGAAGGGGTTGACCGAGTCGCTCATGTTTTATCTTAACTTCGTAAAGCAGCCGCATGCAGGTTGATCTTGATCCATCCGAATGGCCTAATATGAGGCTTCCGTCTTAAAGGTGGCTTTAAACAATCGTGTATTTGTTATTTTCCGAAGCAGGAAAAGTCGTGGGGATTTTGTTTATTTTCCCCCCTAAATCCATGTGTTGACAATTTACCCAAGTGTCACATAAATAAAACGAGGCCACAGCTTGAATCAGATAAAATCGAGATTCCCAGCATCTGGTTTAATAATAAAAATATACAACATTAATAGAGAAACTGACGTTGCTCAGAAGCCTGTTTCCACAATATTTTTGCAGAGTGTTTTTTTGCATGTTAACTTCAGCTCGCACTTGACCCGATGATTCCGCTAAAAAACAAACATTAAAGCTCTGCTATTAAATGATGTGTTATGACTTGGGAAAAGACACTGTAATGACCTTCAATTGACCCAAACACCCCTTTAAGTCCACTTCCCAGTGTAGGTAATATGTCACGGCAGGAACCCGGTCTCATTTTAATCATTACAGCCGTCCTACGTTAAAAATAAAAACAAAAAAGAAGCATGGTTAGGCTATTTGATGTTAGCGAGAATATAAAAATGATCACTTATCTTAATTACCCAGGCAATTACCCCTGCCCTGAGGCCTGAAACTTGGTTCCTAGTGCAGCCATTCACATTTTTTTAAATCCCCCTTTTACACTGACCTCCTCGGGGTGGGGGTGGGGGGTCGACCTCAACCACAGCTCAGCCGAAGAAGGGGGTGTGAAGATGGCATCGTATTGCCGGACCACCCGCCACGAGCCGGACGAGGCCTGTACGGCGAGGGTGGGGGGGCTACGGAGCACGTGGAACGCTTGTTCCAGAAGGGGGCGGGGTGGCTGTCCGGGCCCCGAGTTCGCAGGGTCCCGCTTTTCCCATTTCGCTCGGTCGCTGCAGTCGCGGTACAGTGAGATCTCTGTGGCTTCGCTGCAACGAGAAGTTTATTTGGAAACCGGGGTGGCCACGCACTCAACTTGGAAAAACTACATCAAATTTAATGTTTCCCCTGCTGCAACGCTCTTGACAGCATACATATACAAGACCCCAACGGCTCTTCTTCTGCATGAAAGGCAGCAGGAATTTAAAGGGAAAAAAAGGCCCCGTCTGAACATTGTAAAGTGCTGGCTTGTTTACAGTTTGTCACGGGTGACTTTGGATGTATAAACACAACTAAAAATAAATCGTTCGCATAGAGCCTGTTTTTAAACCTCACAGAAGGCGCAGCTTGACAGAATAAGCTCAATTAGCCCGGGTTACTTCCTGTATTGAATAACACGTTCGCTATAAATGTTACAGCCGCAGAAGAGGGGGGAAAAAAAAAAACAAAAGGGTAAAACGTAACTTCAAACTGAATTATACATATAATCTGCTTTGAATGCAGCCTTTGTCAAGTACCGAGTTAATGGATACGTTGATACTTTGTCGATTCAGCTGCTCTGACAATTTGCATGCAGCAAAAAGGAAATGCAAACAAAAAACGTACCGAAAGACTGGACTCCCGAGAACTTTTGAAGTTAATTTAAGTTCGGCCGAGTTCCATAACGCGCTGTTGTTATTATGGACAAGTCAAGACAATCTGCAGGAGGGAAGAGAATTACTTATGCATAAGTATTCTAGCTTCGGGGCGAAGGGGCAGCACAAGTTACAAAACTACTTTGGAAGCATAGCTTACAGTGTATGAAGCTTGCTGTTTTCTTTTATCTTCCTGTATCTCAATTAATCTAAATTAGAATATTGAGTGTCCAAAAATGTTGTCACATCGCCTTATCGGGGCAATTAATATTTCATATTTTCTCCAACAAATTATTTGACACTCTTCTTGCTACAGGAGATCAAACTTAGTCCAGCTGGCGTTTATCAGCAGGGAAAAGAACAGCGTCAGAGTACTTGTGGCCGATATGGGACAGAAGTGTCACGTCGCCAGGATGACAGTGTTTTGTCTTGTTGGGTGGACTCCTCCGCCTGTTGATAAGTACGGCACTTCAGTTCATATCGCAGCTCCTGCTGGACCGCATCCTCTTTAAAACGTGTCAAGGCGTGATGTCTTCATGATCGCATCTTTGAAGAAGGAGCCAAATCTTTCTGGGTTAATCGTCTAAAGCCGCGTTTTTAATTACAGCCACTTTTAATCAAACTTAGACTCGGAATTTAATTAGACATTAATGGATTGAAATATTTCGGGAATATGTGATAAAGGTATCAGTCTAAAAATGGTTGCATTCGATCGAGTTTGTCTTGCTGGACTGCGAGCAAACTGGAAGGTCAGGGCATCTTCGTGCGCCCGGGACTGCTGAAGGGAAACAGGTGCTTCGGGGACGGGATGGCGAACACGTCACGGCTCGGCAAGTGACACAGCACGTCCAACAAAGGACGGTCGCTGCAGAGAATGTCTGCATCTATAAAAAGCTCCTTCGCGGATATCCTGTCATGCATCTGCTGTCCTACCCTTACTTTTCCACAGTAAACTGTTTTACGTCTTAGAAGCTTATAATCAAAGCCCGGTGACTCTCTGTAAACAGATGCAGTATTATTTTGCTGAGGTTTTACGCCGTATTTTCACACAAAGTGGGCAGCAGGTGGCCTCGTGATTAGAACCGGCACCTTGCACTTGCCAGACCCAGGTTGGAATCCCAAGTTCCGTTGTACTTAACCAAAAAACCGATCCCGTTGAAATGACCCATGGGTAAGTCGTTGTAAAGAAGTTTAACATAGTAAGTAAATGTTTCTAAGGAAACGTGTCAGCTTAATTTTTCCCACTGGAAATTTCAGTTTGTCTTTTTCTGTGACCCCTGAAAAAATGTGTTTTGAAGCGCATTGCCACAGCTGTCAAATACGAATCGGATTCCTTTAGGTGACTTTGTACACCAGGCCTTGGCCTTTGAGTCGCGGTCGAGGCTCTGAAAGAGACTGTAAGATTTCTCAGGAAGGTCATGTCAGCTCTGCACCAATGGAAACCGTTTTCCTGCTCTCAGGAAATTGAGCATCCCTTCGCCGTCTGGACATACAGATGCAACTGATAATCCCCAAGACTTCTTAGCACTGGCTAGACTGCAGCGGATGTCTCTCTGTCCCGACCGTCGAGTGGGGCTGTAATAAAATGTAGCTAAATTATTTGGGCAGATTACTAAGCAGGGGGTTCCATGATCCCTCAGTTTTCCTTAAGCAAACAATATTTAGGCAAAAGAACACACATTATAGATTGATAATGAGAGACAGATGTCCTATGACGAATCTAATGGGAATAATGAGGAAGAGCAATATCCTGTCATCCTCAGACGTTCTCAGCATCGATAGCCATCAGCCTGTTTAAGCAGGGGTTGGAACAGCCAAATTTCTGCTATTAGTCTCAGTCGTCCTCACTGACGTTCGCGGAACTGCGGCCCAAGTTGCGCAACAAGTTAAACATAATGATCGGTCGAGCAAATTTTCACTATTTGTGCCATTGAATATATCATTTAAAAATGAGCAACCAAAGCAATGCGGTTTAGCAACGTTTTCTGCAGATTCTGCTCCTGGGTCAGAATTCACACAAAATGCACGGAGTGATAAATGGAAAGCAGGGCAGGGCGTGTAGCATCGCGGAGCGAGGAGATCGGCATATTGGCTCCGTGCGTTAAGGCACATCGGCACAGCCCCTACTTGTTATTCTCGTGTGAAGCGGTTGTCTGATCCGTCTGGGAAGGGAAAAGGGCCGAGCGCTGAAATACTGTAGGCAGGAGGCTGCAAAGTCAGTTGGCCCCTTTGTGTTAAAATGCCCAGAGCCAACAGCGCTGGCTGAAGGACGCCATCTGTCAAGAGGGGGGTAGACAGGGCCCGCGCGCAAAATCTGACATTTTCTAATGTTATTCCAGGTTCAGTGGCTTTCCTCCAGATGAAGGGTGGTCTGACTTAATAGTGTAACGTTACAGCGAGAGACGACAGCGAGAGCCGCCGTGCAGGTGAAAGGCAGGCGCGTATTAAGGCCTCCTCGCCAACCAGGCACCTTCTTTGAGATCAACGCCGCTGCAAACACGGCGCAGGGAGGGAGAGCTGGAAGCTTTGATTCTCAGCATGCTCTCGCAAGCACCCCAAAACTTTTACTGAGCTCCCTGGGGTAAGAGGGACGACCGACATGAGCCACCTAAATACCCTGTGGAGGGCATGACTCTCAATGAAGAATATCCTGCAGCTCTGCCATTACTCTATCGTCATTGTCATAACACCTTTATTATTCATATTAATGGTACCGTACTACCAGTAGAAACACAATTTTACCCAGAACATAGGGGTATGACTGCAATCCCGTGATAAACAAGAATTATTTCTACTTAAATCAGCATCGATGACAATTACTGCCCCAATAATACACAGAAAACAACAGAAAAGTGTCTGTTTTTTTTCCAGTTTTCAAACAATATTATGACAGTTCTGTATCAGCAGAGGTGATTTTACCTGTCTTACCTGATGCCTGGCTACAGCTGAGATAGAACGAGAGCATGTCCAACAATGGATTTGATGGATTTGTCTACAGCGGACCGCTGCACTGCTCGGGTCACTTCATTCTTCTTTGTAACATCACCACCATCTTGTGGTGCACAAGCGGAACTCAACTCAACCCGATAGGCAGTTGTAAAGTTGCCAGTCTGACCAAGCGCTTCATTCTTTCATGTAAGTGTATTGTCCGTCAACTTTAAAACAGCAAAAAAAGCACATTGCGAATAAATTATTTAGTAGACACAAAGGAACCTTCCATCATCTGCCCAACGTTTCTCCTGCAGACTGGACTCAGAGTTTGCAGGTTTGAATCCCACTTCCTGCTGCAGTACCCTTGAGCAAAGTAGGCCACTTCCCCTTAAATTTCGCCAGTAAAAATTGTCTGACCGCATAAACTGGTAAAACACTGTAAGCAGTCTGACATTTGAAGTGGTTTTGGAGGAAAGCCTCAGTTAAGTAAAAATTTCAAACATACTGATCCGTTATATTTACAGTACAAACTCCGAGTTCACAGACACAAATCTAAAAACATTCTTCGCTCGGAAAAAGAGGAAGGAAAGCCGGAACAATACTTTCGCCTTCCGCGCCCTTTCTCTCGTTTATTATTCTTCACGGCCCAAGCTATTTTACTGCTTGTTTCGTCGCAATCTGCGCAAGCACCTTGCCGCTTTCCTTTAACAAACCCTCATGGTTTAACATTTTCTGGAGGAGGGCGTAAAACAGATCTGCAAAGAATTATTGCAGTTTGGATGATTTGCAGTTTTGCTCCCCGCACTTTACTCTTGTGGCAAAAGCAGAAATCGCCTTTACCTTTAAAACCACAGTACGGGCAGCGAAAGGTGGCCGATAACACGAGCCGAGGACCGGGTTACAATTTCCCCACAAGTCTTCAAAGCACTTTGGCTGCCTGGTAATTAGCGGACGTGCCTAATGAACTTGGATTCATTAAGGGGTATAAATACGGGGGGACGTGCAGAATCCCACTGTTTTTGTTATTATTTTACTCATTTGGAGGACGCTGTGGGCAGCTCATTACCGCCGCTCTCCCTTTCTGTGGCCGCTCCGCCACGTCCCTGCCTCATTTAACTTGTTTTTTTCGAGGGTTTCTCTCCTCTTCGCTACTGCCGCCTCATCTCCGGCGCCTTCAGCAACTCGCCTTAATATTCCGAACGCGCCGCGCTAGGAACCCTCTCTGACATTTTAATGCCAAATTCTCGAGCTCCCGCATGACGCGCTCGAGTTTGCCCGACCGTCCTGCACGCAGGCCCGTGCATATTTATTTCCCTGCCAATTAATAAATGGTCGGAGGAGAATCAGACACGCAAAGAGGAAACCCTTTACAGCAGTGGACTTCGCCCCCGCTCGCGCTGCCCCCTCACCTGCGTCGCGGTCTGTTACGTAACGGCGGTGGACGAGGAGCCGCGTTTCACGGCGCGCTTAACGCTCACGTTCAACGGCTGCGGCGTACGGTGCGGCGGCCTCCTAATTCTTCTACTTTGAACAAATGTGACCCATTGTGCTGAAATTCATTAACTCCAATCGGGGCATTTGTGTTGTCAGCCATTTCTAATTTAACAGTCCTCTAACTAGAAATGTATTTTTCTTCTTAACAGCCTCATTAAAAACACAATTCGTGAAAGCCAACAGCTTGGAGACTTGTTAAATTATTTGTCAAATTACGTGAAAAATATTGGCATAGTGAATTATCTAATTGCTGTTAATGCTGCCCTGCACTTCCTGACAAATGGAGTTTCCAGGGACAGGTTGACACAAAAAGCAATCAGATCATTCATTCTGTTTCTGTTTGTCTTCTGACAAAAAAGAAAGAAACATAAATGGAGGTGGTGGTGGTGTTGGGGGGGGGGGTTGGCTGGAAAAAGAGGGGATAATAAGGTTTTCCAGTCGCTTGACAGAATCCATTGGCCCGGTACACGGTGCTGTCTGAGCTCAGTCGGTAACATGACAAGGTCAGCGTTCCTTCCCCCACTTTGATGGAGAGCATTTAATGCTCTGCTGTTCACGGTCCCCATGGTCAGACCGCACATCGATAGAGCTGGCGAGGTAAGGAGCCGCTGAGCAATCGAGCAAACCGTCTGCGGCGAGAGGGCAGCCGTCTTTCTACCTGCTGCACACAGGTAAAAGTTTCTCTCAGCGCTCAGCGGCCCGTTCACAGGTCTCCCTCGAGATACGAATCTTCATCTTATGAGTTTTTGAGCATACAAACGAAATTATTTAACGCCCTTTACCGAGTTACACGCAGATGAGGCTGATTTTTCGCATTTACGAGTAACAGGAGCCGAGCGTCGGGGGGATTTTCGAAGTTTGTGTCGTAACGGTAACTCCGCCTTCGACTTGAGAGATTTCACCTGTTGGGCCAGTTTCCAGAAGCATATTATGCTTGTATGGAAAGCAACTTGTATTTCAAAATTTATTGTTAAAATGTGGCTGTATGGCAAAGGCACAGGCACATGGCAGCAATAAAGATGCCGAATAAGACATTTGTGGTCATCTGTGATGGGAAAACTGCTCGATTCCTTTGTGATTCAAGACAGACGCTCGAACCGACAATATGTTTTGCCATAGATTTTCAGATCACTGTTACACAACCCAGTAATGCATTGTCACTGTGGGACGATTATGGGCAAAAGTATTTATAACAGCAAATTACAAATGGCAGCATAGCATGTATTTATAACTCAGGCAAAAGCCACAGTGAAATAAATATTGATCTAATTCATGTGTACACATACACCACACATGGGTGTGTATGAAAGGTACCGTAGCCTTTCACACTTATTGTGTTTTCTACAGCAAAGTGACCTTACGCCAGAATGACCTGTTTGGCAACTGCAACCATTTAAGACTGCTTTAAAATCTTTACGTTAAACTTTTACAGTTTAAATGCCGAAAGAATGGCTGCCAACGAGTAAAACAAAGGGTAAAATTATTCAGCCCTTCTGGAATGGTCTCCAGTTGAATGAAAGTAGCTAAAACGCAGTTAACATTTCAGCTACAAATAAAAACATTTACAAGCTTAAATCTTAGCAGATTTAAGGCAAGTAAAAATAAATGTTGCTCATACGGCGTTTTACGCTGAGCCGTGGCGAGGTCACACTTACTGACTATCGAAGGCGTTGGCCGCCGTCTGCATTCGGACACAGGAGAGCAGGGCGAATGCAAAGTGGCGAGGCCGTCGGGCCGGCGAGAAGGCTTACTCCGCCTGATGCGGGTAGGCCACAGGCCACGGAGTCTCTAGGAAGACTGGCGCTCACCACGGGGCCCTCATAGCCATCCATCAACTCATCCCAGCCGGAAGCGCTCGAGCAGCTCCGCAGCCGTGAACAACCTGGACTTGGGCTCCGAAGGTCAGATGTGCAAGTCCAGGGAGGAGCCCTGTTATTATAACTCCCTAAACAAGGCACTTCCTGTAGCCGGTTCAGCCGAGCACAATTTTAGTACTGATACGGCTTAGTAAGTTGGATAAAAGCGTCGACGAAAGCACGAAATAAAAACAAATCCTGGCTAAAAATTGTGGTTTTCCAGCAGCGCTCCTAAAACATTGCAAATTATTGCCCAAAAAACATGAATAACTTCACAACGTAAGAAAATAAATAAATTGCAATAATAGCGGAGCTTCCTGTCAGGATGAAGGGTGGAATTCAAGCAGGAGGCATAAACAGACGCTTGACAGACAGAGCTCAAATTGTGAAATTACATTCAAGTCAAATTAACCAGTTAGCAGTCGCAAACATAGTTTTGAAACTCACACAACCTTATTGTTACAACCTTGCGCACAGGATGTGTTTGGTTCCAAGCAACAAAAACATCCAATAACGCCACATTCAGGGACAGCAGCGGGGGGTCAAATTAGTTTGCTGTAGTGCCTTGGAGCGCATTCAAATAAAACAGGCTTGAGGGATTTAAACATGGCTGCTGTCAGGGGATGCAGTGTCTCCAAACTGAGTTTACCCTGTCACTCACTGTAAAATCTGGATTCACTCTTGCAATAAGCAACTGTTATTGATGAGGCCTGCGCTCAGGCTGAGAGGGACATCGATGTGCTCTGCCCTCTAGTGCAGTTGTGGGAGATCTGCAGGAGCGAGCCGAAAGGAAAGAAGCAGGTCTAGAGAATGCGAGCAGCAACCGGTGAAAAATTAAAATTTCTATAAACGTGTCTTTTGCGCTTAAATGTGGAGTTAGGGTGGCCCATCGAGTAGCGCTGCGGCCGCACAGCACCCGTGCCGGTTTCGTCCGAGTCCAAACCCAGCTCAGTCTTGTGCGGCTGGCAAGTTCCTGTGCGTCTGTTGCCTCCCACAGTCCAGAGACATGTGTTTCAGGTGAACTGGTCACTCTGCATTGCCCATTTTGTGTGTGAATGGACGCCCAGTGAACAGGCTCTGGACCACTGTGGTGCTGCTCAGAAAAAGGATGGATTTTGGTGTAGAATTGCAGATTATAAACTACAGCGTGGTTTACCGAAACATTTGTCAGCGAGTGGGATCTGCGTAATGGCAGTGAGATGCAGGTCCTTTGAAGGAAGCGGCCTTTTCTAATGCACTTAAACACCACTGCATGTTTCTGCACATTCGGGTTTCTCTTAAAATTAGCGTCATCTTTAAAATGAGTACGATAGCAAGCGCTTGAATTTGTGCAAGAGGTACAAAAACAGTGGATCACAATAACCTGTCATTGCGGGTCTCCTACTGTTGTACAGCCTGGGGCAACGGTTCCCAGGATGTTTGTGCCCTGAGGGATCTTGCTTACTGCTCAAGGGCTATGCTAGCTTATTTGCATATTTCCCAGGAATCGCACAAGGCGCTGAGAGAAGGAAGGAAAGAAAGAAAGAATGCAAATAAACCTTTCTGTCAGGTTATGATTTATCGGCACCGATCTGTGCAATCACATTTCGGGACTCTGTCAAATGAAGATTTTCATCCATTGCCAAACAACCCAAAGCTGCGTCTTTTCACTGCGCTGGGCTGATGCCGAACGGCGTGTTAAAGAAAAAAGGTCAGGGACGGCAGCACGGAACTCGCACAGGAAGGCAAAGAGAGCCTCGTGCATTCAAAGTCAATGAGCACAATATTAATTAATCTTACTGTAATGAAAAGAATGGCCAAGGCTGTTTAGCTCAGTCCTCCAGCAAAGACTGCTAACAGTGCCAAGGTTGTGGGCTCGATCCCCATAAGTGCCAAAGTCAGGTGCACATACCGCGTATCAAGAGGCAGCAGCGAGTTCAGACTGTAGGACTGTTGCCTCCCATGCTGAAGGTCCATGGTTTGAATTCCAAACCCCCCCAAGTTACGACACCCTTGAGCGAGATAGTAACCCCAAACTGCTCCAGCAAGAAGACCCTGCTATACAAATGGGTAATTTGTTCAAAAAAGCTTGCTGTCGCACAGATAAATTCAAAGTTGCCTTAGAACAAAGGTGTCGGCTAAATAACGACTAACAGCGATGTCGCTTTTGCTGCTGCGTCTCTGGAAATGCGAAGCTGCGAAAGCTCTCCCAGGAGCAAGCCTGGCTGGGTCCCACCATCTACATAGCACGGTCACCGTGCCGCACTTCATCCTTCACAGACGCTCAGGAATAACTGAAAAGAAAGGGTTCTCACACAGTCTGCACTATTCAAGTTGGAGTGCACATTTCACAGTCGCTTCTCTCAAATTTGTCAACTCAGCCTGGGGCCTATCTTACTAAAGAGAAGTAATTTAGCTTATCCCGTCCCATAGACCTAGCAGTTGCTTTTTATTTATTTTTTATTTTTTTTCTTTGGCCTTTTTTCTCATTTAGTCCAACAAAGATTGTCCTCATAGATTGACCTTCCTTTTGCCTGCAGCCATTGCCCTCATGCCAGTAACTAGATAACACACTCTATCAGAGATTTGAAAAAATCATTGGGAAAGCAGTGGGGCTGATAGTGGCATCAATCCTAACCTGACACAGGCCTGGGTCAACCATTTATCTCCTCACAGTGCCTCTGGTTACTAAGGCAGCCATATTGCTTTGCTACATCCTTTTTAATAACCTTGGCAATGTTACTTTTCCCAAACTGATATGATCTTAATCTGCGATAAATGTCTACTGTTTTGATTTGCTGTACACAATACATGAAACATTCAAGGATTTGCAAAGGCTGGCTTTGGCTCCACATCTGAAAATAATAAAGGCAAATCCCGCGTCCAAAATTCTGGTCGAAATTGTTCGTTATTGAACCGATATGGAGAGGGAAATTCTGGATATTATTAATGTGCGTGCGACCTGTATTACCCATGCGGTAATAATTTTGAATCTATACACATTTGTACACAGCTGCTGTTACCACGGCCTGTAAAGTGGAGCGATTAAGTCGCATGCAGCTTCTCCTTAAAATGAACTGCGACGACATATTCTTAAGGATAAATTAAGCTCCAATAAAGACTGAATTTTTTAAAATTTGTACCTAATGCCTCTATCCATTGCATCGGGGGTGGAAGATGTTGTAGTCTGAAGCAACATTTCAGCAGCATAGTTTTGAAGGACGTTCTAGTTCCTCACTTTTACAATACATGTAATTATTAATGTATTATTAATGTAATGTAACAATTAATGCAGTGGGTTTTATTCATGCGCCATCTTTAGCCCGAAGAAGCACTTGTGCGCCACAGAAGAGCCCTGCAGAAATGATTCACTACATGCGTCTTGCTGAAAATATTCCTCCACGGCTGGAGGACCTCATCTCCAGCTGCACATTCACCGGTCGTCCAAACTGTTGTCGTACGGCTGTTTCTTCTTTTTTTTATTTTTTTTTTTTGGTTAACAGGACAGTTTTGCGGCACAGTAACAGGTGTAACTTCTCAGCTCTTCCTAGCCGCACGCTGCTGCACCCACAGCAGGGCCGAGCTTACGGCTCGGTGCCGTCGTCTAAGAAAAAGTGTGTGACGCTGCTCTGTGTTCGCCCCGCGTCTGCACTGTAAGCCAAGTAATATTTAAAAGGAAGAAAAAGCAAAAAGGCCAGCGATTACAGTTTTTACAATTCCCAAAACTATTACGAACCTACAAATGTCCACAAGCAGGAAGAATATCGTTGTTTCCTGTCCACTCTTTTATTAGTGACCGCTGTAATTTAATAGCACGATGCCCTGGAGATATTTACATCTGCTCATGATACCGAATCATATTTATCACTAGAATAAAATTAAGAATACAAAAAAAAAGCAGACTACAAAAACCGCCATTACCAACGCACCTACAACCTGGGCCGGGGCTGTAATACATTTAGTATTATATTATCAAGTGAATTATGAATGCTAAAACAATGCAAATCTATCTCCTTGATAGTTGCAGACTAATTGAACACTACGCTGGCTTTCACTGCAGGGTAAACTTTTATTAATGCCTTATGTTAACATATGTTTAAGGAGATGGAATGCATTTCACTCGCAGCCATTTCTGTTTAAGCCTAATTGCTTTATGTAAGGGGTCATCAGGTGTTCCTGTGCATCACATAGGTGGGACCAGAGATGTGGATGCTGTCATTTTTTTTTTTTTTTTTGGAGGGGGGAGAGAGAGAGAGAGAGAGAGAGAGAGAGAGAGAGAGAGAGAGAGAGAGAGAGAGAGACGGGGACAAGCCGGTCAGAGTGTCACCGAAAATCGCCAAGATTGGCCGCTCAGCTAAACCACACTCTGTCACTGCCCATGTTGCTATAGTGATGCTACAGGAGCCATTATGGATGAGAACTTCATCTCTTTCCACTTTAGGGCTGAAATGAGAGAGGAGGTTAAATGGAGTGTCATCAATCTTAATGAAATGCAATTATTTTTGCACTTATTAATCATTGCGAGCCATTAGCTTGTGGCAACTCTCAGCCACCATTTGTCAAACTTTGCAAATTTCTGTAATTTTGTTTCCCTTCTCTCTTATTGTTTGTGCCGTCTGTGCTGTCACTTATCTGTGGACTGCGGAAATAAAGCTTTGCCCTGTAAGTATCCTTGCCCGCGTGCGATAACTAAATGATGCTTAGGTTTCTTTAAAAGCGCAGGATGCTTTGACCTTAAACACAGTTTATTGGGGGGAATAACTTAACTGTTATAAACAGTTACCTGATACATATATAGAATATCAAAGACTTTGGGCAGATGCACATCTTTAAAACAGATGTTTGCCGGTCCACAACAGTTGTGTTTATGTTGGAGCGGCGCAGAAGACAAATGCAAGCCATGATGACTGCCAGCACAGTTACCTTTGACCTCTAGGTCCCTTCCGAAAATATTCATTGAATGTAGAGCCACTGGAATGACCTCTCTTAAACAGTCCTTTACCCCCACGTTTTCTGCAATCTTATTTTGTTCATTTTTCCATTATTTATGCATAATAAAACTGATAGATCTGAATGAAGGAATGATGCACCGCATGCATCTTGATATCTTTTCAGAAGATGGTCGCACGCAGCATTGGTTTTCCTCATTAAAATTCCGGCATCCTACACCTCCCTAAGTTTGTTGCTTTCAAACAGCCTGCTTTTTCCGCACGTTCAGCAGGTTGCGGACGCTTTCGACAGCTACAGGAGCGTCTCTTATTAATGCCCTCCACACCTTACAGCAGAATCCCTCGCAGCGAAGGCCTGCCTCTGTGTTGGAGGCTGATGTATTGGCCAAACACAGAGGGCAGAAAGCTCTGCGTCCGCATGTTAAACAGCAGCATTGACTTCTGCAGCCAGAATTTTGAGAAAAAGAAGGAAAAAAAATATCTTACGCAGTCACTGTGCCAAATGTCTGTACTGAGGCGGAAACTGGTAAAAGGTTGCTGTCCTTCTAAACTTCTAACTTTTATCTTAGGATGTTTATTTTCCCAATTTGTGTTTATTAACAAAACCAAAAAATGGTTTTAGCCCTAAATGACAAATAAAAATTATTGTTTCATTATAGCAGAGATATACCGTCTTTGTGTCTGTTTTCTCCGTTTGCTGTTATTTATTTATCCTCAAGAGGATCAAGCACAAATTCTTGCATTCATCACGCCAGATATCTTGGTCTTTCTTACAGTGCATTTTTAATTGTGGACAGAATATTAAGCGCTATTTAAGCCCACAGAGGTTGAATTCTGTAGCTGGCTGCATGTGGGTGAGAAGTTAGTTTTAAAAAGCCTAACATAACGTGTCAGTTATTTAGGTCGTGGATTTGAATCAAACATGTGCCTGGTGGGAAACTACTTCAGGAACCCAGATGTCAGACCATCCTGGCCGCTTGTGGAGATTCTGACCTCCGGCCTGTTCAGGTCTCACAGTGCATTGGCAGCACAAACACAATACGGGTGCTAAGAGTGCCCAGCTGTGCTTTAGGGAAGCACCTGGGTCTTTTATTAAATTCTTCAGGTGTGTGTTTGATTGAAATGACAGCTAAAGTTCGCAGGTCGATAATTTAAAAAAAAAAAACAGGAACCAAATCATTTGCTTTGATACGAAGTTGCGTGAAGAGCCTAAAATGTGGGCAGGGAGTGACATCTAGCGGCCAGAACACGGAAAAGCGTCTCAGCGGTTATGTAACTATAAAAATCGTGATCGCTATCAAATACACAGTAGTGTCCGCCAGCAGCTAACAGTATTTTCACTCTACTTACTTTTTGTTACAAACTGCTATAATTTAACTGAATTTGTATCCTTGTACAGAAAGAAAGATTTACAAAATCATTTACACGTTTATTTTTGCTTTCGCTCTTCCCAACTACGTAGACGAGCTCCAGCACACATTTTTGTAAATATTTATAACTTGTATATTATTATTATTATTATTATTATTATTATTATTATTATTATTATTATTAGTAGTAGTAGTAGTAGTAGTATCTATAGTATTTGTTGGATATGCTAAACCAGGACTATGCCAAGTCTTATAATTTCAATAGTTTAATTTTAGTAAGAGATTACATTATTATTAGTTAAAACTTTTTTATGCTTTGTACACATCACACATTTAAAGGCAAGCAAACACTTGACTAGCAGTCCTTTTTTGTCCAAGTCGTGTTATAAATTTTAACACCATAAAAAGTAAATGTAATGGACTTTGACTCGTGTGATGACCGTAAGGAAAAAATTAATTCTCCCTGACACGATGGCTATCGATCATCCCCGTTTTGGCGTTTACATTTATTAAGCCAAAGTCCTGCATTCATCTGTTTAATTCCAAAATGCCAGATGCGAGTCAGTTCGGTGTGATCGCGCAAAAAAATGACTGCAACCTTGCGCTCGGCCGTGTGCGCCCGACACACCTGTGCCATACAAATGAGATGAAGGTTTCGAACGAGGAGCTCTCTGAAGAGCGGCAGCGCCGCCCTCTGGGGAAAACCTGAACTGCGTCTGCAGGACATCGAATGCGTAAACTGCGCACAGAAGAGATTTTGAGCAGCAGGCAAAAAATATTCTCATAAAATTGTCCTACAGTTAAATGAAACGCATATTAAAATACAATTTGATAATATATTGTGTAAATTTTCAGGAAAAATTTCTAATTATTATTAGAATTTTTTTTGCATTCTGTTGTGTTGCACAATGCAAAATACAAATTCTTAAGCTTTCCAATTTATAAATGAAATGAATATGAATTTACATGTTATATATGGGTTATTTCTACAGTAGCAGGTAGCCACCACTACTCAAAGGGACCAAGTTTGAATCCAAACTCCTGAAGGAGCATCTATGAGCAGCAGTTAAAAAAAAAATACAGTTGCATAAATGCACAAATCATGGTGCAAAATCTGTTTTTTTAGGAGGAATGGTGTCAGGTATATTCATAAATAAGTGATATAGACACATAGGAGAAGATTCCCTGTACAAAATGCTTCTGTGCACATCATATTTGGATCTAATTGCCTTTAAAATTGAGGATAAATAAGATGGGGTGGGTTATGCTGTAAAAAAAAAAAGCACTGTGGGGATGGGCTGGTCTCTGGGTGTGTCTAGGTGTGTAGAAAAAGCAGCAAAATCATAGTTTCGGAATAGGATGTAAATTGTCCGTTGGTGCCAGTGGCCTGCAGTTACTGGCTGGGCCAACACTTTCACTGATCTCAGCCATTCAAATCTGCAGCAAAGGGAAGGCCTGCCAAACCCAAACCAGAAAATGCATAAATTCATGAGGCTAAACTGCCCTAATTAAATTACAAAGGGCACAAATGTAGAAATCTGACAATATTCAAGTATACGACAGTATGGTGCAGTCGACAGTAAACCTGATGCTAATAAACCTGAGCAGACAATTTTGTACATATACTGTACATGTAGTATAAACTCTGCTGTAGTTGATTTTCCAGAGCAATTTTTCCATGTAGAAATTGTCCAAATTTGTGACCAATGAAGGAAATGAGGGAAATAATAAAACTATGTGCTGTGATTTTCTACAGATTCATAAATGAGACGTGCATTGGCCTGTAAGCCTACAGTGGCTTACATAAGTATTCAAACCCTTTGAAAATTAATACTGGCTAGACTGCAAATTATACTTACAAATACTTTTCCAATCAGTGTTTTTATTATGAGCTCTTATGCTCTAACACTAAACAAGTCATTCATTTCCAGATATTTAAAAAAAATGGTAAAGTGAAATGTGCATAAGTATTTAAAGTCCTCAGCTCTGAAAACTGTACATTTAGGCAAATAAAAAACTGCCCTCTAACAAGGACAAAATTGTCTCTCAATTGGATGTAACTGGTTTGTTTTAAAGTAAAAAACACATTTTTTGATAAAAAAAAACACTTGTTTAAGGGGTTTTGGAGAGGCTGCAGGCCTGAAGGAAAGCTGTGAGAAAGACCAAAGCACCCACAGCAGAAGTTAAAGTCGTGGGAATGTATAAGTTAGTGAAAGGGTAAAAAACAAGTCAGTACTGTTGGATTAATAATGAGGAAATGGGAGCTGCATCACAGCACCCAGCTGCTGCCTAGACAAAGCTGTGCCTCAAAGTTCCGTGTCCAAGCACAAGTGAGGGACGAGGGAAACTACAGAGGGGCCAACAACCAACCGCTAAGCAGCATTTCTCACTTTTTCATCTTCTTTCATACCATCTGTATAAAAATGACTTATTTTGGCTTTGAAAATATAGAGTTGGCCCATGTGAGCTCACAGTAAAAGCAGATGTCGGCCAAAGTACTCATGTGTAAGAATACCTGCAATGTTGGCAATGGTAATAACTTTGAAGGAGTTTGAATGTTTGTGCAAGGCACTGTAAATACAATAAGGACCCTGCACTGAAGAAATAGCACTCTTAAAAAGTATCACCCTGGCTATAACATTTTGGTGTCTGCTTATTAATATTGATAGAAAACAAGTATTAAACAAGCTGATGTTAGAAAGGCCCATCAAGACATTACTGACTTCTGGGCGACCACCAGCATGGTTTTCAAGAGAAAGAAGAAAGGAAGTGGTTTGCCATTTTCTTTTTCGAGCTTATTTTTTCGATTGGCAGGTGCAAACACATAGGAGAGTCTACAAACTCACCTACAAACTCCACATACACCTGAGCTGGACTTAAACCCCATATCAGTTAAGCAGCCCAGTAGCTGTGAGACACCACATCCCATCCCAATGTTAGAGAGTAGGGATTCAAAATGTGTTTTTACACTGCTGTTGCTTAAGCTGATTCTGCTCTGTGGTATCAACCAGTGACTTTTGCAAGGTCTTATTAGGATCAGGGTAACCTTGTCGTCTCAATAACACCGTCGCTGCATTTTCAAGAGAACGAGCTTCCGCGAGTCCAGAAATATTAGCATTGCTCGCAACATCTTCCATGGCATTCAGAAGATAAGCATTGCCTGAGGAGAGCGGTTCTTATGAACGCACAGACCGTCGGTGAGTCTGTTGTCTGCTGTGTGATCTCCCAGCACTGTGAACACTGTGCTGCAAAGAGTCTACATAAACGTTTGCCTTTTGCTGCTACCCCCCACCCCCCCATTATTACGGCAAACCATTCCTGGCAGCATTTACAGAGACGTTTCGGTGCTCAGTGGAAACCTCCTTCTTTTTTAAACATTGATGATGAGGTTTTACATTCAAACATACTCTTTGCTCCCGAGTAGCTCCATGTACCCAAGAGAGTGTAACTACATTTTTAAAATATGTATTAGAACAGAAGCTGATATAAAGTCCAAGCCCTAACACAGTCTCTTTTTGGTACCCTGTGGAGTCACCGGAGCCACCAGAAATGTCGGAAACTGAATGCTCCAATCCAGCAAAAGGCTTTGGGTATCTCCACTGACAACTTGGTACAAGCAGTGGAGACTCACATACATTAAATCACGAATAGAATGAATCCTGGGGGGTGGCGGTTACTCTGATCATAGGGCTGGATGATATTCCCCCCAAGGATCCCTGAGGTTTCTCCAGTTTGGTGTCAGTCTGGAGTTTTTGTATTCCTCTCTGTTGCTGCCGCTTATCACATCATCACTCCAGCATTGTTTCGCTTTGTCACGTCATCACCTTATTTAAGCATTTCCTTTTGTCATCCCTTCAGCTGTTTGTCCATAACAATCTTTCAGAAATGTGTTCACTTTTTGCTCAGTCTGTTACTTTTTCTGTGAATGAACTATTTAAGAATAACTGGTATTGTGCTGCAAACCACTGCTATGGATTTCTGTGATGTATAAATTGCTGCCAAACACGTCCCTGCCATTTTCTTAAAAATAAGCAAACAAATTTATTAGCCAATAGAAATGTGACGTACCTTAACAAACTGTTATTTTTGGCAACGGCTTTGGCACTGAAAGCTTATTTCCTGGTCTGGGTTAAGAAATTTTTATTTAAAAGTGAGAAACATTCTCTCGCATTGAATTGCACACAGAGGGTCCACAATAAATGGAGCCAAGGATGGGGGGGAGATTTATATGTAATATGGGGCCAGCAGGGTACAGATGGCAACAGAGCCAATTATCTTGGCAACGGATCGAATTAGCTTTCAAGCTCTCGGTGGAAACAGGCAGGTGGAAAAATATGGCATCGAGCTTTTTTGCTACCCCTGTAGCCCCTCTGATCCCAGTTGTGTGAAAACCTTAAAACTCCACCCACAAATCAGAGCACCGCAAAGATGGGATGTCGCCATGGGACTTGACACCCTGTAACATGAGCTGTGCTATTTGCAGCAATATTGGCCTGGACCCCGTATCTTAATTTAAAGCAAGTTCCTTTCATTCCTCGGTAGAACTTGCGGAAGGACTCGTACCAATTTTGGAAACATAATTTAGGACATATTCTTAAAAAAAAAAAAATCAGTAAAGATGCATTCAGTCTCGAAAAATGGTTGGCCACCTTCACGCACTTAAATGTGTTCTGTACATCCAAGAGAGCACTGCGGCTAAATAATGTTATTTTAGCATCAGCTCAGTCTGTTAAATATAGTGAGAAATACAGTATGCGGGGCCGATTCTTCTACTCAAAGAATTAAATAGTTTCCACAAAATCTGAAACACACTACATTAGTGTATTTCAATAACAAAGAAACCTGTGTGACGCTTAGAGGCTTATACCACCTTAGCAATATTTGCACCACTGATGCAAATGGGGTGTAAACACAGCCTCCATCCTCTACTGCGGATGGAGGCTGTGCTTGAAATCCCCTGCAGACACCCAAAAGTAATCAAAATATATAATCCACATCCTAAGAAAGGTTCTTCCCTTCTTATTTTCCTCTCCCAGAAGAGCCACACTAAACCCGCCACAACCAAGTCAAATGATCCAGATCCTAGGAACCGGGAGCTTTCATAGATAGCTGCCTGGATCACCACTGCACATAACCTGCATGTCAGGGGGTCAATATGGTGCACCAGAATATTGACCTGCAGCCAGAAGCTTAAAGCAGGCCCATTTTTGAAGGTTAATGAATGAGTGAGCCAAACAAGGGCTCAGAAAGCATCAAAGATGCGGCCCAGTCCATCCAGACAGGATAAGCTCCCTCTACCTCTGTTGCCCGAGGCCAGCGTCTGCAGTAGGGTCTCTGCACTTGCAGGATGATGAAACCTGACAGTCATTGACTTTAAGGGTTACCCTCGGGGATGGCCGCCTCCATCGGATAACCTTTTGTTTCAGAGCTGGCCAGTTCTGCATTATTTTATTGTCAGAGCCAAGGCTTGGCCTCACCCTCTGCGGGCAAAGATGTGTGCAGTACATCAATCAGGGCTTAAATGGCCATCACTGTGGCAGGCGCAGCTCAAATCTGGGGATTCTTCCACATCTCCACGCTGTTTGTTAGCAGACATTTCCTGAAGTGCCGAAGTGCTGTTGCATCACGCCCGTGCCACTTTAAACGTGGACTGTAGTGTCCGGGTGGACTGTAGCACTCGCATTCCAGATTGCCTGCAAAGGATTTTAACCGCCTTTCTCTCTGAGAGTCTGTTGTATTGGGAATGAAGCTGGAAAAACGGTTTCTCTTTAAAGGAACCACAGCCTTAGAACAGCCAAGAAAATTTCCAGGGAGGCTTTCCAGCAAACACCCGAGACTTAACCGATGCTTTGCCTTCAAATGTTCATGTAGCTGGCAAATAGAAACTATAAACTGGTATAAACGGGTCTCATTCTCAATTGGAGCAGAACAGCAGAAGCACCAGAAAGAAAAGTAGTCCAAAAACATAAAGCTGTGGGGTTCTATTTGAATGGAGGCTGAATTTGATAGAAGATCCCCATAAAAACCCTCATGAGATACAAAACAAAGACCCTGATTCTGGGGTAGGTGCCTAAAAAAAGGGTACGTACAAGACAAGTGGGTAACTGATACAAGATGCTGTGCATCCCTCACTTTGTCTATTGTTAATATCTGGGGATGAGTTATATTGTGTGAAACATCTCGTGTTAAAAATAACCAGAAAATTTCAGCTTCCCCATTACATCTGCCGGAGCAACATATCCGCTTAAGTGTCCTCTGCATTTAGATCCGAACACAGACGTGGTTCATTGTCACGGATTAAAACGGCCTTTACAGGCTGGTTGTTTGTTCTCTGTTATAGGCAGAATTATGAAAGATAAAGCAAAGTGAGAAAGAAGAGCAAATCCCTGTACAGAAGTGAAATGAGTGCTTTCCATCTATTTTTGTACTAAATACAGTATAAAAGTTTGCTACGGTAAGATCGTAAGCGTCTACACTGAAGTTGGATTAGAGCTCTAACTCGCTGCACGCTGTATGTTCAATACACCATAACATGAGTGCAATACTTTTAATAGAATTTATGTCATTAGAAGTCCATGTCCAACCGCAAACATCCAAACTGTCCCAACCATAGCAGAAATATACATTGCGTAGGTTCTGAAATTGTAACAGAGGTCAACATGTGAAAGGGTTCTCTTTAAAAATGTTTTATTAGCCTTTTTACTGTTGATCCAGGTTGAGAAATGAAGTCAGTAGCCCTTATATTGATGTTCTGCAGGTGCAATGTTTTGCTAGGACAAAAGAAAATGGTTTCAAGGTAAAAAACAAAAAAAAAAAAAAAAACTCTTTTTACAAGATTTTATGCATACAATAATATGGACAAGTGAAAACAAATAAAAATGTTATTTAAAATGCACTTTAAGCCTGAAAAATACTTTTTTTCATAAAACACTTTAATTTAACACAGAGGAGGAAAAAGTATTACAAAACAACAGCAACAATTTCATAAAAATGTAAATCGGTTTTTACAAACAATTGCAGGATATAATCACAACTATTCTAATTCCTACAAAGTACATCATGGGAGTTTAAAAAAGCCTGCAAAAGATTGTGCACTTTGATCAAAGGTTATTACATCAATGTCTTATTCTCACCATGATGATTCTACTCCTTTCTTTTAGTTTTATAGGTACAAAAGTTTACGAAAGTTTATCACATTAAAAAAAAAAAACTTTACTCATCAAAATTCGACTGAGCAAAATTTTTCATTACTTTCAGCCTTTCTGTGAAGTACAGCATCGCTTTTGAACACAGAGGTTTCATGCGGTACCCTTAGTACGTGTGAATCCTTCGAAACTGCGAACAGCGCAATAGTAAATATCACTGTTATTTATGGATATTGAACAAAGTCAAAAAAAAAAATCTGCAAGCATCGTATTGTACATATGAGAAGCATACATACACAATTACTGCACATTTATATCATGCTGTGTCTGTAGGGCTGGTCAGAACTCGCCTTGCATCCACATTCTGCATCTGCCACAAAGTACTTTAATTCCATGCGGCAAAATGGTGCCAGGTTCTTCCAGAAGTGTGCCAGACCCTCCAGACTCATCAATTCCACACTATCTTGGCAGCAAATGGTGAAGCTTACAGCAGCCTTCTGAATGACACTGTCTGCTCCATGTTTGCTATTTGTTTATTTATTTATGGTACTATTTTTTTTTTTTTAAAAACACTTTTTGCCTGGTCTGTGAGCAGTAACATAATGGCCTTAATCTTAAGGTCCTAGCTTTGACACCCAGCATTGGTACATAATTGTACTTGTGGAGATGCACAACAATTTTGATCATCTTGGATGTAGGTGAACCCTGTGATGGACTGATGCCCCTTCCAGGCTGTACCGTTCCTATCCAAACATCCAACAGCTGTGGGACAGGTACTGCTCCACTGCCACCCTGACATGGATATGGATAAGCATTTATGAAAGCGAGCGAGTGAGTGTGGCTCTATGTGTCTGATATGTTGTTAGACCCAAATGATTCCTTTTTCTGAAACTGATCGAACACCACTTGCCTGCATTTCCGTACTAAAAATTCAACCGTGGACTTCAATTTGTTCTCATCACAACACATGCTGTGCAGTGACTTTTGGTTACAGAATCCATCTGACATTTTAAGTTAAAATGAAGACATCTGCGACTATCGACTGCCATCTGTCTTTTCCTCTTTGCTACATACTGGTACTTCACACAGAAATGTTCCCATGGCCTTTTCCTTCACCTTGACTTCAGTGAAAAGGTTCACAATGCATGACATAAATGCTTAAACAATGCATAATAAATATATGTTTGCAAATAAATTTAAGTATGCTGCTAAATGCAAAGGACAAACAAAATGTTTACGTTAAAAGCCAATAATAATCATTAAAAACAGTAATAACAAAGACAAAGGAACTGAGGCACAATAAAATAAAAGCCGTAACTAACATTTAAAATATCTTTCAAATGCCTTTTAAAATATTGCCAAGAAATTTGGGAACTGAAATGCATTTTGTGAGCTGCAGGCCCAGAACTTTCAACTTTTTAACTTAGTTTTGGGCCTCCTTTTTCAGTTTCATTTATCATTTCAAGGTAGTGTATCTGCAACAGGTCCGCTGATCTGCAGTTATTCAGCCGAACAAATACTTTATCCCGAACGGCTTTCCCACACACCCAGCTATACAAATGGTATGAATAAAAGCTGTTTCGGTTGCTTTTGGACAGAACTGTCCACCAAGCAATGACATCATGTAGCATCTCCAAACAATAATGCAGCCACAGACATTCATACATTTTTTTTCTATCCAGAATTATCTCACTTATAAAACATAACTCATGCATTATCCATTGAATACAATCAAAAAAGCTTGAACCCGGGCAATAAAATATCAAAAAAGTTCTCCATTAAAACCTTTCGTTCCTGTTTCACATTCCCTTGCTATATTCAGCATTCATTAAATGGATTAAGATGGTAATGTTATTTCCAAACAATACCTTAGCATCTGATCAGCAAAATCCTTCATGCTTCACACGAGTTGTTCTCCATTCTGCCCTATGCAAATCATCTCATTATAAGCTTGCTGTAAGAAAAACTGCAAACAAAAAAGTGTATATTTATAATGTGCACAATACACAACTGAAACGTGAAAAGTAGCATTAGTACATATTCCTTAGGTTATGAAATTACTTCCAAAATGTATTCTATCATTGACTCTGTCTTTTTTTTTTTTTTTTTTCTTTTCCCCAAGCTTACACTGCTTTCAACATCAAGTGCGGCAAAGAGGATTCTGGCAATGGTATGTGTCTACAAATATTAAGGGAAATAAAAACTGAGTAAAGACAGCTAAAACATGGCTAAGAGGGGAATGGAGTCTGTTTTAAACACAAACACTCCTACCCTTTCCCCTGTTTCAGTCCTAGAAGTCATATGACCCAAATCTGTCAACTTGGTGGCACAGAGCTCAATGTCAAAAGTAGCTGGCAGACTTAGCCTGAAGTGACAGACTTATCACCTGTAACTCCAAAGGGTCGACACCCACCAGAACCGACTCCTGATTCTACACCTGTAATCAAATTTGGCAAAGCAAAAAGAGCCCAAAGTTCATGAATAATACAAGTGCAACTGTCGACAGTGTTTCCTTCAATAGCTGTCAGTGAACAGGATCCACGAAGCAACCTGCTTCACCGGTACAAAAGCAAAGAATGTTTTTAAGGACGAGGAAAACATTTTAGATCTCCGGCATTAAGGACAGAATTATGTATGTTAGACAGGCTTCACGTAGCTACAGTCTTTCTACGATCTGCGTAATTGCCTTGGCAAATAAAGCTGAAATTATGTCTTAAAATATTGTTTTGTAAATGCGTTATTTTTTTTTTTTTTTGCTAAAAGCGCAGTTAAATGGTTAACTGTTAAAAAATATTATAACTTGTGGTTTCATTACACTGTGATGATAACTAGGCAAATCAATTATTTTAAATGCACACCGTAAATAGTAATCTGTGCAGAAGTGCAGCAAAAGATACTAAGAATGAGCATTGTTTTATGTGACCATTCCCTTACAGCCCAGGTAAAAGGTGAAAAACAAGGTATTCCAACATTTCTCAACTTTCAGACTTATTTTCTCAACTTATTTACCTTTGAATTTGACTTAACATTTTTCAGGCCCATATAAGAGAGTCACCTGTTGCTTCAGTACAGCAGTAGTAAGGAACACGCACATTTATTGTCCTAGTATACATGTCAAAATATGTTCTTTAAAATGAAAGCCAGCGTATTGCTACCTTGATGTTAAATTCATCGATCAGTACGAAAGGGACAGCAAATACGGGGGTTTGCCTGTTTGCAGATTGAAAATGAGGTTTCGTTTTATTACTTTATCAGTGTCAGAGTAAAAGGCCACTGCCTGCATTGCTGACGGGAATCAGAGGAAGCAAAATGCACTGTTGCATGCTTTCTTTTTTAAAGACTTTATAATAATCTAACCTTGAATTTCGTAGCTTCTCACCCCTGTTCATTCCAGGAAATTGTGAGAAAACTAGTAAATACTTACTAACATATTTAAACATAGCTTCGGAACAAATTTTACACAACAGCAATAAATAAGTACTGCATATTAATAATTTTCCGAATGTGTTTTAACATGACATATTTTGACATATATTCAAACGCATTCCTCATATAAATGCATAAGTACTCAAGATTAGATAATAAGTCTGAGATTTGCATGATACCTGTTGTATCCAGCACCAAAACCAGTCCCGCCGCCAGCAGTGCTTATTTCGTGTTTCGAAATTGGCTTAGAAAAACAGTGCAGAATTCTTATTTTTCTCAGCGCACACTTGCGAGAAATTGTAAACTTTAGCGAGACAAAATAAAAAGTCAAGGAAGTTGAAATGTTACAGACGGCAGTTTGGCTGAGATCAGTCGAGCGACGACGCAAGTCCGTCCTCTCTGAGCCTGGAGATCACCGCCGTTGATTGTTTTCAGTTCAAACGGACTCCGGATCAGTGAGTTCCAGGTTAAAACTCGGAAAGGATCCCATCTGTTTCGTGGAACCTGCTTCTACTTCTTAAGACACTGGTACATTAATGCACTCGGATCAAGCATGCAGCTCTCGGAGTTGAGGAACTTTGTGAGATGCGGCACTATGGGATGCGGGGCAGTGTAAGTAATACCAGGCATGACTGCCATGACTTCCGCTATCTTCTTTTTCATCTCTCCGATCTCTTGATCCTGTTTGATTAGTCTTCCTGAAGAAGTAAAATAAACACACAGTCGGTGACAGCGCTGCAAGGACTTGGAGTACAAAGTGCCGCAGATGCAACAGAGACACCGCGAACAAAGGGACAAGCGTCATCTTGAAAGAGAGCTCACTGCTCAAAACATGGAGCGCAGAAGGTGCCAATCAAATGTCCTCCTTCAGTAGACGCCTCTCCGTTTGTGCCTTGCAAACTGCGACAAAGCAACGCCTGAACTACACTTTCTGGCTGCTTGTCAAAAATGTAAAATCATGCCACGGCTGAAAGCATTACGGCATTAAACGCGGCTAAAGTATGCTGTCTATGAGCACGATACGTTCTCTCGCATTTGTAGCTATGTGTCCTACTATGCATCAGCAACGATAAGACTTTCAGAAACTTTTAAGTCTTCTTGGCTTTCGGTGGGGCTTAAAATACAAATCGTGGTCATAACGAAAGTACTGAACATCCAACTGATAGCGTCGTTCCCAAACTTTAATTCGATTCCCTGGATGTTCCATTCATTAATGTTTTAGGAAGAAATGCTGTACAATAAAGTTGGAACGGCGGTACGTGCGAGTGCTACATTATCCTATTTTGGGAGCCCAAGCCCCAGCCTGCGGTGAAGATGAAAGCGCGGCGCCACGCAGAGGGAGCAGATTGCAGAAGTTCCCTCACTTTCTGCTGTTGAAGTAAACAACGTAAAAAAACAAGCATCTCTGCACTACACGACGGAAGCCATCCCATGAGGGACTCGCATTCTCCCCTACCTTTTACATCAAGAGTCACAGGACCACAAGTTATTTCTTTAAGCAATGGTTAACAGTTGCCAAGTGATGCTAATGTAATACTTGTTTCTACAGCATTCAGCACGCTTGCTGTATTGGAAAGATTTCAATTTACGGCACTTTAGTAGTATCCAGGACGGCACACGCCTGTGAGAAAGGGCGAATACAAACCTTGCGCTATCTCTAACTGCCTGCGAGCATCTCCGAGTGCGGAGAAAAGGTCCAACTTGATCCTGGTCTCGGCACTTAGGTTGTACTCCAGATGCTGGGTCTTATCCTGCATGGCAGACAGGGCTGAGAGCAGCATGTCAGCATCCTGCTCCACGCTTTTGTACTTCCGAAGCATCTGTGACAGAAGTGTGAAGAGCACAAGGCAGAGTGGCCATCAGTCATCCGCAGAGGCCTGGAACCAAACACACTCCACACAGTTTGTGGCTGCTGATGCAGGGAGCCGTACATTAAAAAAGGTGCATGTACAGTAAGTACAGTGCATGATAACTCTGGTCGGGGGATAAGTTGGGGAAAATCTGTGCAAGACAAATGTACAGAAATTATTCCATGCACATCTCATGCACACTTCGGGTTATCAAGTCAGAATTTTCGATGTTTCAAGAATTAGGTATTGAGACTCAAAAAAAAAAAACAAATATATTATAAAAACCAACAAAAACATCTTTCATAAATGGCATTGAACAACACACAGCATTAACAAATATGGTGGAAATACTCGGGAATTTACAAACACACACAGCTCCATCCAGAACCCCAAAATCATTACTTAGTGCCAATATATTTTTCATGATATGCACAGAAATCATGCACAAATGACAAAACAAGTCACACCAAACAAAAAAAAGAAACAAAGAGCCAAGGCCAAATTTTCACAGTCAAATATCACTGCAACAAATACAGGTCACAGACTATAAACCGTCACATTTTTAACACTGACATCCTTATAGTATGTACTTTAAAATATTTATCTTTACCTCCAATTCATTTTCTAGAGCTATAATTTGACCCTCTTTCCCTTGACACTCCAGCTGAAGTTGTTTGAACTCTGTCTCTAGATCTTTAGCTTTTCTTTTTAACGTTAGGGTCTCAGTTTGTTCTTGCCTATTGTGAGAGACGGAGAGAATAGAGACTTTCAGTCTGACAGAGCACTTGTGAGCACACTGCACTCCACAAAGCACGAAACACAAGGAGCTCCATTCAAAATCCAGACCCAGGTGCTTTTTAATGGAAAGGAAATGATGAGGTGCTTTAGGAACCCCCCGCTGCCTGCACTTTAAATGGATAAATGAAAATGTACAGTAAATAAAGGGCACGTGCAACTGCACCAAACTAAACATTGAAGCTGACATCAAACAGCATAATAGTCTCACAGTCCAAGCCCAACGTAAATTCATGTTTCAAAGTGTTTTCAAAATGTACTGTAACAGGTATAATTCAAACCCGGGTCCTTCATGTGCAAGGCAGCAGCTCTAACCACTGCAACTGTTGCACCGTTTGCCTATATTTATTTCACATAGAAATCTATTGCATAACCATAACAGTAAAATAGCAATGTGTAACTAAATGTCCCTGTGTAAGAAACTGGCAAAATAAAATTCCTTATGAAGTAAAATGAAATGTTTTCATTTTTAATAACTGCCGGTAAACTGGAGAACAAATCAACAGCATCAGCAATGAATGGCTCACCTCAAAAACAATTCTTTAGACGTGTCTAACATTTAGAAAAGGTTGTGATGGGCACTTCATAGAGGCACATAAATATTCTTTCATGCCATGGAGAAGAGGGAACGTTTGTACCTGTTTGTCGATAGCAGAGCACTGTGAGGTATAGCAGACATTTCATCCAGTTTTCGGGACTGAATCTCAGCCAGCTGTTTCTCAGCGGCTATTCGCGCCTCCATTTCTGCTTTTACTCTCTTCTCTAATAAGGTTCCTGTCTGTTTGTCCTTCTGTTTAGTCTTCATTAGGCACAGGATCCTGACATTACAGGTAAAGGAGTGAAATGAAGATTAAGTGCAACAAATCTGAATTATACATTTTTTTAATATAAGATTTCAAAGTGCCATTGACGCATTGCTGACTCCTGGGCAACCACAGGTGTGGTTCTCGAGGCAAGGAGGAACAGAAGTGGTTTGCCATTGCCTTCTTCCCACATACTTTTTCCTTAGAGGGGTGAAAACACAAAGAAGAACCTGCAAATTCCACACACACTCCTGAGGTGGACTAGAAGTGCACATCAGGCAAGGAGCGCAGGCATTGCGAAGCACCAGCTTACCCTGGCGTACCATAACATCCCTCCTAGAACAGAGCGGCACAAAAAAATACCACAATGCAGAGTAATACATATATTTTACCTCTAGGTGGCCTCCCAAATAAAAGAAACATACTTGTTTTGGAGCAGTTCGTTGGCTTGTCGCAGTAGGGACACTTCTGGGCGCAAACTTCTCTCACTGTTGGTGAGGTTGCACACGTGGCTGCGCAGCTCCTGCTCACCCTGTTTGCTCGCTTGCAGCTCACTCTTCAGCCTCCTCAACTCCTGCTCCAGCCTGCAAACAAACCACAAGCAGTTGATCCATACAGGAAGCCCGTCACACGGCCCAACACACAAGGTGAACCACGCCGATGTCTCATAAGCATGGATTTTGCAAACACACTACATGCATAGAAGGGTAACAACCTCAACTGCTTATAGGCTGCAGGGAAGTGGCTAAAAAGAAAGCAGCGTATTTAACTTTCAGCGTCTTGTGACTCAAGCGTTCTGTGAGTAACAGCAAACCTCATTTCCTCACTTTCGTTTATCGCTTGTGAATGTTATGTAGGCCACTTTTACTTACAATGGGCTGTTTAGTTATATTAAGCACGGCATACTTGGAAATCTGCTCCGAGTAGTTGCTCTGGTTGCTCAAGACGTTCCTCTCGGCAGCTTCTCGACTGGGGCTGAAGGTTTTGGAGCTGCACTTCTGCTTCTTCTCCCCTCGAACCTGGGGCCCAGCAGCGCTTGTCTGGGTCCGTCGCTCTCGAGGTGAGGAGATTTTACAGGTCCTGGCACCTCTGGCTGCCTGCTCCTCCTGAGGTAGACTTTCGGAGCTGCCCGGGGGCTCTGCCTCGCGCGGCTGACATGTGGAGCTCTCCCTGGGCTCTGGGGACTGGGCAACCTGGCAACCTGGTCTCATGTCATCCAGATCTTTGTCAGCCTTCCTCTCTGCCCCATCAATTTGGAGACAGTCAGGTAAATATTTTTCATCCCCAGAAGCGGTACCATTCTGATAATGGTACTGTGAGAATTCAGGCTTCACCTTCCACTTGGAATCTGCGGATACAAAACAAAGAAATCATCTTGGGCCTTTGGGTTTCACAAATTTACTTGAGAGGTACATTCTCCTAAAGACCACACTAAAGCAGGCAGTTCGTAAAAACAAATTGGTGCTATATCGTAAAATCCAGAACCAAAGACATCCCTTTATTACAGTCTCAAGAAAACTGCTCTCCACAGGGCTGGCATCCTATCCAGGGCGTAGTTTCATGACCTGGTACACAGTAACTCCTGGATGGGACAGATGGTCTCCACACAACACTACAGAAAAGCTGCAACCAAGCCATTGTAATACTTTGTATGAATTTGTGAATAACGGGAGGTGTTTTATGGGTCAAAAAAATATGCACCTGAAATGCATGGCTTCAGTTTACATGTAGCTCAGAAATGAAATGCCAACAGAAAATATAAAGTCATTCTGCCATTTGTTGCTATTGGTACATATGATTATTATTTGTCTAATACAAGTAATATTTTTTACATTTTTGCATGCTCTATGTTTATTAAAAAAGCTCTGACAATGCAGTTTACAGTTCCGCCAAAAAATGTTTCAATCCTGTATCATTAAAAGGTCTGGATGCTTTGCACAGCCCATGATTTTGCTTCCAGCTATTCACTCCTTATATACACAACCAGTGCCACTGGGAAGAACAGGAGAATAAACCTACTTTCCCTGCAGTCGGGTACACATTTGGGGTACAACTGCAGTCCCGGAGGTAGAGACCGTAGCAGCAGCTGCATATGGAAGTCATTGTCGGTTTGCACCTCTTTCTGCGTACGCAGCTTAAAAATGCTGGTGAAGTAACAGGTGGCGTCGAATCCCAAATACACGACTGGGTAGCCAATACTGAAAGACAAAAGAATGGAGAAAATCATGCATGGCTTGTTCACACGTCATTCTTGTTCTGTTTTCTTCCAACGTCGCCGGCTCTCCAGCCATCCATTTCCACACTTTTTACATCCACCCTTGTCCTGCACAAGCACATAACAAAGTTGTTTAAGGTGCTTTTAAAGTCAGTCACAAACACACATTCACTCAAAACCCATTTATACCCCTTTTTTGTGCACCCTGTGAGTTTCGTCCATGTATTTCGGTGACATTTATGTAGTCCATCTCATCCGTGATTTCTAGATTTAACACCAAATAAATCCAGAACTCTGTAATAATGCATACTGCCGCTGTTGACCAGGATTTGTTCAAAATGTATTCTTCACAGCGTAACTATTAATAATGTACCTTAATGAATAAGCAAAAATTTTTTTACAATTGTAGCTTTTGTAGTTTATTGTAGTTTTTCCCTATAAATACTTACTGTATGTGTCTTGTGAACATATAGGCTGGAAAAACGTATTTATTTTAACATTTATTAAGTGGCAACATCAGAATCGTGGCTTCAAGACACTTTCATTTCACGGTGCATGTCAAGGTAGACGAATCTTAAAAAACTAGCAACACTTTGGCCTTTCAGGAATTTTCAGCAAATGAGGAAAGTGCCAAACAGGTGGGTATTCGCAATGTGACAATTCACTCAAAGCCAACAGTTGCATCAGCTCTGTTCACTGTTCCCTTTGTTCAGTTCCGCAGCACAAGTTTCTCAGCTTGTTGAAATTGCATCTGAAATTCAAACTCCATGGCTATTCAGTGGGCCGTTTGATGGAGGCTCTCCAGATACCATCACGTGCATTAGCCAGCAATTCGCATCACTCACAATTTCTTCAGGGAAATGTACCCAGGTGCCATTTAGCCAGTCGCAATTCTCCACACCTTTTGCACATCAAGACAGATCACAGAAGCTGCATGTAAACTCCACAAAGTGTTGTGAAAAGCATTACCAACTTACCAATGCGCTGCAAAAAGATGAGAGAGGTTGATGTGGGAGTTTTTTACATCTTTGAACCTGAGCGATGTTTCTGTATACATCAGCAGTATCCACAGGGACACAGTAGACAAGCACAATCCTTTTTCTGAGAAGATCAAATTATAAATGAATACACATCTGAGGGTGCACATCTCAAATTATAAAATATATTTAAACAAATATGTACAACATGGTTTGTCCTATGTACCAGCAAAACACGTGGGCCCGAATGAATGTTGATGTTACAATACATTAAGTCACTGCTTAAATTTTTACATCTATTTGTTTACCTGACGTTTTTCAACAAAGCACTTCACAATTTTGTACAACTGACATAGCTTCGCCAGTTACACAGCTGGGTAATTTTTACTCAGTTTAGGGTAAGTACCTTACTTAAGGATAATTCAGCTGGAGTTGAGATTCAAACCTGGGTCCTTTGGGTGTTCCAAGGTGGCACCTCTAACCACTATGCCACCTGCTGCCCCCATTATGCATTTTGTTCCCCAAGTCTAATAAAACAAGACTATTCCTTATTGCTGAGTGTCTTCTATTTGGCAATCATATAGAGAAGAGCCCTTACCTGTATGCCATATGTAATTGAATAAAACATACGTGCTGGCTGCAAAGAACAGCCAGTGCAGGGGCACAAAAATCAAGCAAAACACATCAAGAGTGAAAGCCGCAAATACAAACACAACGCAGATGACCTGCAAGAAGAGGAAGACAAAGTGAGTTTGCATTTATTTAAATTTCCACACCTCCATGCACTTTGTACCGAGCATGTCAGAAATTTTAATATCTAGGACCTCGCTTTTAAGGGGACAGATGGCTAAAACTGAAACCTAACAGAGGAGATTCCAAACCTTCAGTAAAAACACCACTACAAACAACAGTTGGTGAACTCTACATTGGTAAGGAGTCGTGAAAATGTATGCGAAGGTCCTTCAGTACTTGAATAAAAGCAGCAAAATAGTAATGCAAGAAAAAAAAACTGAACAGCACATTCACATCTGAATACCTAAATGTACATTAAATGACAATAATACAGGCCCACAATCCCTTATCGAAAGCCAAATTTGTTTTGGGATTCAAAACTTGTTGCGGATTTTAGGCAGGTAATACGGGTACCGCATTACACAACACCAGCAGGGTCTGGGGCAAAACCCCATAAACAGACACGTTAATATTTCTGCAGCAGAATGCACAAATATTCACACTCACCTTCAACGTTCAGCTCTTAGCATTTTCTCACTTGTTTTACGGTCAACAAACCTGTCGTTGGCGAACGGTCACTTCTTTGTCAAATTCACTCAGCCAACACACGACGAAGATTATTTTTTACCCTGTGCAACGTTTTCCTATTTTTCATTAACCTTTGGCTTTCACTGGCACTATAAAACTTCAATCGCATCTTTCTGTTTCTTAAATCCAAAATGTTTAACAAGAGGCCTGATGGACACACCAGTCCAAGCACCTCAATAACTCTACTTTCTACACTACTGATAATGACAGATTCCTTTCTCCTTCTCACTGGTACCCATAGGAGTATCTTTAACACTTTGTGACATCTTCTCAAATGAGTTTTGGTGCCAAACTAAGAAAAAAACTTTCGGTTTTCTGAGTTTTTCAGATGTCAGAATTGCAGCTAAGGGATTGTGGACCTGTGATGATAACAGATATGTAAACTAAGAAGGGGAAATTCTTACCAATCCATGGCAGTGGAAGGTGGTGTAGACACTTCCAAAAAAAAGCCAACAAGGCCACAGATATTCAAATCTGAACTCGAGAATGAAATCTGCGAGAAGAACCAGGACCCACACAACCATGAACTTGAGAAACGTGTAGGCACTGGAAAAGACAGAAAGCAGAGTTCTCACATCACCGCACTCCAGTGGATTTATGCTCAACAGCTTCATTGTTTCTGCAAGGTCAACATGGCAAAATAACTGCAACCTGTCTGTCCTGCGTTATTGTGCGTGAGCCACTAAAAGTAAAAAAAGCAAAATAATCAGGAATTATACAAATAAATCAAGCACAAAATAAAACAGGACACTTTCGGTGACTTAGAAGACCAGAGTTCTTGGGGAAAACATATTTGCATCTCAAATAAAAATAACTGGATACATAAAGGTAAAAACACGTTTTCCCCCAAAATCCCATGATTTCCACAGATCAGTAACTGTAACACCTATCTAATGTACATACAGTAATAACGCAAAATTAAAATGAATGTTTTATTTTACATAACGCCTGAATAACATAGCACCTGTTTTTCTAAAATATGCAGTCGCACAGAACGGTAAATCTTTACGTTTTTCATTGCTCTGTGGGTACGGATGTTGCTTCCGTTGGTCCTTTGTTCTGCTTCTTTTTTTCAGTTGCACCGTCTTCCACACAGGCAGTATTACATGGCCCAGTTTATGTTTAGTAACCATGACAACACTATTTCTGGGCTCATAAAATGCATAACACGGAAATATGGAAACCGCGTGAATCCTCACGCTGGGAACTACAGGACGGCTTCCAGATGGGGCGACTTCTCCCACGGAGAAACAGTGGGGCACAGTCTGCAACGCAAAGGGTTGCAAAGCCACAAACTGTGGGCAAAAACAAAAGCACCCCCATTCCCCGGGACCCCTCTCTGCTGTCAAAACAGCACAAAATGTGAGATTAGCACATCCCACTCGTGAGGCTGTGAATGAGGCAAACAAAGAACTCCCGCCACTTCTTCTCCTTCCTTTCACCGTTTCCTTTTTTTAACTGGCAAAACGGATCTGCACGCAGAGGCCACAGCACGGCCTCAGCGGGCACGCAAACCCTCGCCAGCAAAACCAGGCAGACGCGTGCGTTTTCCTCCACTTTTTCAGCTCTTTGTCTCATGTCACAGGGGCAGCTGAATTGCCATACAGTCTAGACATGCTGTCATTGTGTGGAAGTTGAAAATGGCCATCGCTTCAGCCACAGCATCTCTCACGGGCACAGCAAGGAAATGTAATGGCCCCAATAATAATAATAATAATAATAATAATAATAATAATAATAATAATAATAATTGTTGTTGTTGTTTTGTTGTTGTCGTTAATAATAATAATAATAATAATAATAATAATGGCAATCGCGTGGCATTTTCTATCTTATATAACAGTACTACGCACAATAACATTTATTTCGTTTTTTTGTTTGCATAGCTTTTTTAAATGAAAAACACATCTGATGCGCACATATTTAACACACAGGCTTTCACTGCGATTCCCAGTCAGCATCCCGCGAACGCCGAGCGCATTCCTAAGCGCAACGGTTTTAAGGCGAGCGGAACCGGGGCCGCGGCAGACGTGCGGTGCCCGGGCCGTACCTCTCCGAGATCCTCTCGGTGATCTTCGCCTTCCTCATCTTGCGCAGCCTGCTGCCGTCCACATGGCGCTTCTTCATTGTACGGCCCGTGTTCCCTCCAACGCGGCCGAGTCCCCCGCGCCGTGCGAACAGGATGCGGACGAGGACGGGGACGGGGACGGGGAGCGGAGACGCCACGGAGCGCAGCCCGGAGTCCCGAACCGGAACGCGAGCCGCTTGTTCCTCGGCACCCGTGCGTCTCGGTGAAACTAAACGTTCAAGTGTGCGCATGCTCCGCTCTCGTCGCCGCGATGGCGGGGATGGCGGGGACGGCGGGCGGGCTCGTCGGCCGCCTGAGGTGCGGACGGTAACGCCTGGGCATTTTTACCTGTCCGTCCCGGGTTCGGTGACGGATTCGGGGAACGGGGCGCCACTTCCTACGGCAGCGCGGGACGGTGTTTAGTAACAATGGAGCGGCGACTGTCGTGCCGGCATTTACACGACAGACGCGTAGTTGTGGAACAGAACCGCCGTTTGGGAACCGTTCGTTTGCGTTCTGACGTTAAGTAAGCAAATTTTATCACATGAATTTCTGGGAAGTCGCTGTCCGAAGCTACGCGACCAGCCGGGTAGGCTGTAGGTTAACTGGGGCCACGCAAATGGAGGGCGGTGCGCTATACGCAGGTTGGGCGCTAGAGGGCGCTACGCTACACAGCATAAACGCGGTCTGACCAGGTTTTGGGGTGGAAGAAGTTGAGTGGCAGCGCAGAGCCCTGACCTCAGCCCCGCTCAACACCTTTGGGATGAACTGGAATGCCAACCGTGAGCCAGGCCTTCTCGCTCAACCTCACTGATGCTCTTGTGGCCAAATGGACATGAATTCCCAAAATGTGGTGGAAAGCCTTCCCAGAAGAGTGGGGCTGTTATAGCAGCAAAGGGGGGAATAACTCCATCTTAATGGCCATGCATTTGGAATGGGATGTTCAACCAACATATATAGGAGTGATGCTCAGGTGTCCACATACTTTTGGCCATATAGTGTAGTTTATCATTGTAAGCAGCTTTTGAGAAGAGCATCAGTCAAATAAGTGAGTAATAGTGACAAATTCCTGGGTTAAGGATTCTGTCAAAGTCCATCCTGGCCCCATCAAGGTCAAACAGATGAATTGAAATTGCAGTCTGCAAGCTGCTAACAAGACAAATGTTCCTTTGAAGGAGCACCACAGTGTTGTTGTATCACTGTGTGTTAACTGCTTTGAAAGGCCAGAACTGTACACCACATTCAACAGAAGTTCAACCTTGAGAAGAATGCTGTTTACCGTGCGCTAATGTGCGAGTTAACGAAAATAACTGCTATGTAGAGACTGTGATTTCTGTGCAGTGCGTCTGCGCATTCTAACCGAGACATCAAAGACGCATTATAAAATTAGGGACAATTTCCAAGCTTTTCGGTTTACGCAAAACGGTTTCCAAGCAAAGTAACAGCTAATGAATGGTGCAACCGCACAGCCAAAACATACATGGCACTGCAGAAAAATCAAAGGCCTGGAAATACCACATTTAACATGAAATTGCTTGGCTTATCTAAACAGACTTCTGTGCATTTAGGCATTAAGGCTCCCACTATTTATAGCCAAAGAAAACAGACAAGGGGTAATATGGGTCCTCCAGACAAAGAAGGGGAAATGCACAAAAGGCTGTACGTCCACATCTAAATGCGCTGAGATTCCTGCAGAGAAAGGGCAGACAATGATAAAACAATAAGGCATCAAAGATGCAGTGTGTATATAAAGAGTAGGGCTACACTGGTCAAGGTCAGTTGCTGTTAAAAACACTGCTGGGCTGAAAAGCAGCCAAAACCATATGGTGAAGTCATTGAGTTATATAATAATTTGGTGTGGTATATGTACACATACACATGGCATGCAATCAAATTTAATGTACAGTGGCTCCTACAAATATGGACAACCGTAACAATAATAACTGTAATTTCATTTTTTCCTTTGCATTTTTCCCTTCATTGTGGATGACAGGGCCATCTTCAGTTTTCAGAACTGCATAGACTCACCTCTCACCTTTGCTGGCTTCCAAAAATGTTGAAATGAGAATGAAACACAGATGACTGTACTGTCACCCATCTCCACAGGTTACTGCCACCAACAAAAAAGAAGGAAAATCCAGACAGTACAAAAGCACAGCAAACGTAGGTACGCAGGCGGCGTTTCTTAAAAACATGACTGGTAAGCGCCAGATCATGAAAGAGTTCATGACTGTACAGCAACGGTGGAGAAGAGCTTCGCGCAGTTGCATTTTGCTTTGGTTAAATGGATCCCTGGGAAAAACTGTGTTGAATCTCTCCAATCTCAAACACACATTCCATTCTGGATGATGCAAATAGTCAGGATGGAAGTGTTAAGGATCACAAACACAACTCTGTAGCCCTGAGTAACACTGAACACTGCATTTCAAAGATGGTGTGGTGGAATAGTTTGGAACCGGTTGCACTCTTTCTTTAATAAACTTCCTCAATTGATCTGCCCTCCCAGACTTGCCATTAAAATCAGAAATGTAACGTCCACACATGGCAAACTGCTTGCCTCTGTTTATACCATTGATATCTTTTGCAAAATCGCTCCTGCACTGATTCAGAGGACCTTGGGTCAAAGGTCAGCTAGATGGATCCCACCAGAGAGAAACTCTGAGGTATAAATCAGTGCACAGGGAGGAAGGTCAGTGGTCTGTGGCTGGAGTTGACCAGGCCCTTGTGGAAAAGATAGCATCAAAGACAATGGGGTTTCCAGAAGGCAGGGTCTTGTGGCGGACATTCACTCGTAATTCACATTAAAGAGCTGGACACCATCAGCCCGGCACTTCCCTGGCAGGTCCTTGTCCCTGGACGGTGTCCAACGTAACCTCCAGTCGGACATTCCAGCCCCCATCCTCTCTCCGCGTCTACTTAGCTTGCAAACAGGAGGGAAGTGTTTTTCTAAAACAGCGGCTTTGCGGAGGAGAACGAACTTCGGTTTGACCTACAATATCAAAAAATGAATAAAAAACTGCATCGCTGATGCTTGTTTTTATTTCCCCCCGAGGGATCCAGAAAGGAGGAACTGGTGGCTGACCCATGCTCGCAATTCAAAAGAATGAACCGGACAGCTGAAATGCATCACTGTGTCCTTTAAACTGTGCAATACTTAAGAGAAAAGTGTGCGTTAAACACTAAAAGAATAGCAGCAGATCCTTGGTAGCCCACAGGTGCTGAACATCCTTCAGACCTGTAATGGGAAGATGGTCTGCCCTTCAAAGGAAAAAAAACTGCTGACACATGCAAACCACTAGAGGGCCCTAATTCTCACATTGCGTTCCTTTTTTCGGATTGACGAAAAAGACGATCCATCCGTGCAGTGGGAGTCCAAACAACGGCACACAACAACCTTGCCGACACACCAAAATCCCTCAGCTTTGAGGAAATGCTGTAACAATCCTGATTAAAAATGCTATTTCCAGACTACTCCTGCGCACATAAATTGTTTTCACTCACAGGGTTCAAAACATCAACTTAATCAGCAGTCCGCACACAAAACTCAAAACAGATCCCATACAGTTGGCCCCAAAAAAGACACATATATTCTTGCATTGGGCGTTAGTGCTCTTCTGTCCGTTCTCAGAAGGTCACTAGTTATTCTTTAAATTTCATGACATTAATTGTTAACAGTTGGCCATTGCAGTTTAAACATTGGAAAAATTTGAAAATGACAGCCGCTGTCAGAATTTTCTCAGCGTTCTTTAGTCGCTTTGTACGTGCAATATGAGATAAGTTGACTAGTGGAATCCAAAAGTGATCCCTGATAAAATATTACATTTTGTAAGTGTTTCTCTTACTTTTTATAAAGTAGTAAAATGTAATTTAACTTTATTTTAGTTCACTTTCCACATGACAGCGCTCTGGGGCAAAATTTTGTCACTTTGGGAAAAGAGGCGGTGAATGAGGTGAAGGAGGACACTGTCTTTCTGCAGGGCTGACGGGAGGTCAATTTCAAATGATACTTCCAAGCAAGGAGCGACAAGGCGGGGGTCTTTCCTGCATCTGTGGCCCCCAAGATACAGGCGGGTGGCGTGATAAGACCTGTCGACTGCTGCAGTGGAGATTATCGTAAAACGCAGCATGAATTGGCAGTTGCATGTGTGGTGTGACTGCAGCAGCTCAACTCTCCGTTTCTCAGCAGACCTCCCTCAACCCACAAATAAGGTTTCCACTGACTTTTTTGAAATTCCCCCTGAAGAATGCAAGTGCGTGGCAAATTCCTCACATATTTTACCTAGACCTTTGTACCTTTCCGTTCACATTTTCCATCTTTCCGCACATATCTTCACACATGGGGTTCAAAGAGTCAGATAATAACCACCATCAGATACAGCAGCACTGACCTAAATCCTTACTCCTCTCAGCGAGGAGAAAACAGACAACATGCTGGACTGTGTTTCACCACACCAGCAAAAATGTCCACATTTGACTTTGGTATTACATCAATAAGTAAAACTGTATTTGTCTCTGTTGTTTTGCTTTGGTGACACTTACCTAAATAAAGGTTTTTCATTTCTTAATAATCTTCACTGGGTGACAGGATGTGAACACCCGTCCCAGCAGCGCAATGAATAATGGAAGACAATTCACACCATCACTACACACCCCCAAAAACCTTCAGCTTCTTCCAATCTCGAATGTATTTCACTGAAGACGTTCATACTGAACACCTTTCTCCAGGCCCCTACGGAAGAGTCCCCTCTTGCTACGTGAACAGGTGGCGTTTGAGTTACAGGTCCGTGACCTTAACTGTCACACTAACGCATGAATACTCCTTCCTTATTATTGTTCCTCTGGGGAGGGACAGAGACAGCGAGTCTGTAAACCAGAGGAAGTCTGATGCCCACGAAAAAGAAAGATATGGACCAGTACATGTCTGCTTGTTGCTATCAAGGGAGGGAACTGAGAAATTCTTTAAAATGTAAATAAAGACAAAGTACCTATTTAATAATAGAGCTACGTTTGTTGTATTATAATATATGCAGATTCATGGATGGGCAAAAATAACACCTTTTGTGAGCACAAAATAGAAAGACATCAGAAGGACTGCTAAAGCATTGATTACCAGACTGAAGGGGAGATAGTCAGCAGCAGAGCTTCAACGTATAAAATGTACAAGACCTGAAATAAAAGTTTGTACTGCAGCTTTGCCTTTATTGATACCTTTGCAAAAATGACAGCTGCCAATCTTCCCAGGAGTGGACGTCTGAGCAAATTCACCCCAAGGTCAGACCGTGCAATGCTCAGAGAAATTGCAAAAAACCCAAGCGCTACATCTCAGACTCTGCAGGCCTTAGTTATCATGTTAAATGTTAAAGTTCATGACAGTACAATTAGAAAAAGACTGAACAAGTATGGCTTGTTTGAAAGGGTTGCCAGGAAAAAGCTTCTTCTCTCTAAAAAGAATATGGCAGCATGGCTTAGGTTTGCAAAGTTGCATCTGAACAAACCACAAGACTTCTGGAACAATGTCCTTTGGACAGATGAGACCAAAGTGGAGATGTTTGACCATAATGCACAGTGCCACATTCGGTGAAAACCAAACACAGCATATCAACACAAATTACTTCAAGTTATTTCTGCTAAAGGTGGTTCTACAAGCTATTGAATCAAGGGGTATACTTAATTTTTCACACACTGCTTCTGCATTTTGGCTTAGTTTTTGTTAAATAAATAAAAATGCTTTGCCAGGGTACTCTGTGCGTCAAACCAAAAACAAGATTGCTTTCAGAGATAAAGCAAATGAACAGAAGTGGCGATCATGGAAAATAAGCTGCTCGTATCTCAGGGCTGGGCAACATAAGCTTCCCGACATTGTCTAGGGGACCTGGAGCCGTGTGAGCTGTATACAGTAAGTGGCAGAGCTGGCCTGAAGGCCCTGCAGCTGGAAGTCCATGTGTTTCATTCAATGACAGTTATGCAGAGGTTTGGAAAGATGGTCAGGGTGCGATCACTAGATTCTGGTAATGCTATGCGAGATTACACAAATGTCTTAACACAGCTTCCCGGGAAAGAAAAAAGTTCGCTAAGAATGTCAGTGTCTCAGTGAAGCAGAAGGGTGACGTGTTTATGGTCCCGAAGAACTGTGGAGATTGAGTCTTTCCTTGTATCAGAGCTGTGGGATTTAAACACCATTCCAGGCCGAAGGTAATACTCAGCACTCAATAAGATTAAAACTGTCAGTCTGCTAAGGAGTAACTGAGGAGTAACTTGAACATTCAGACGTTCTCCTATAATCACTATTTCAGATTTTTTAACACAGTGGTTGATAGAAGAGTTTTTCAAAATCAGAACCACAGGCAAAACAACATTACTCCATATATTACACATACGAGTTATTTTGTGTTACACGGCTAACACCAAAAGTTGTTCTTATCCTACTCCTCAGTTTACTTTTTTGAAATGAATATTAAGCCCAAATAGCTGCAGAATGGGAAAAATCTGGAAACCATCTGGTTATATGTTCCCAAATACACATGTAAGGCATGGCATGCAGATACACGAGAGCTTTAAGGGAGCATTCCAAATATTGCATGACAAAAGGTTATTTTCTCAGCAACCGTCCACTTGTCCAGAAAGCCCCAATAATAAATAGTCCTAGAAGCCGCCATCTGCTTATCTGTCCAGCCCTTGTAATTTGACGCAGACGTTTACCAGGTCTAACTGACTAATAAAGCATGAGGAGGGGGGCTACACATTCTTACTTCACTCTGTAAATCTGTTTGCCATTATGCCCTGTCCCATAAAGGATAACAAAATCCATATGCTGAATTGAGGAGTAACGTGGTCACTCCTAGGTCAGATGTTCTCCTACAGTTATATTTTTACTACCCTAAGCTTTACGTCTTGGTTTTTTCCTCACATACACGAGCATGTATACAGCTATTTAAAGTATGTAAACACACATATATTTTTGCTCTATGGTTATTTGTATTATTTTCAGAAAAAAAGGGAGAACCTTAGTAACAGTTGAGCTAGTATAGGTGTTAAAGTGTAAAACTGGCAATAGACAATACAAATGAAGAAATAAATGGATGCAGAAAATTACTAGGTAACTGGTCGGCTGTGCTTCAGAAAGAAACCGTTTATGTACGGTGCTATCTTGTTTGTCAGAAGCTGCATTTCCGGTACAACCTCCATAAAACCACAGCAAGGTAATCCTAAAAGGTCCATCTGGCTCTGAATTAGATTATTTGTTCTGTAAGAATTGACATTTTGCAAATGTTTACTATAGCAATGGAAATGAATGGAATGGAAGACAAAGATGTGAAGAACAAGCAGCAACAACGGAAGTAATGTTTATTTAAAACAGCCAGCATAATTCAGGACACAAAACAGTTATTTTTAATAGCTACAATTCAGTATATATTTATTATGAGTTTATTCTGTATTCAACTGTTTAAACATATATCTTTCCAGCAGTTCTTTAAAACTGACTGCCTACTGTACTATCTAATTGGTCCATCTTTGAGCAATGCCTGGCCTTACCTTGCTGATATGTTTTTACATATTTAGGTAGTCCACTCTTTTTGACAGGTACAACAAACACACATAAACAGACCTAACAGGACACAAGCGGGACATTTATCTTGGACCCGGATTCCCGTAGCAGGAAGCGCAGCCAACCCATACCACCCAGAGTTCCCAGATTCCATGGAGACCTAAAAACCTCATAAACAAACATCTGTAGAATCACCTGCATGAATCAAAAGATCTGTTTGAACTCCCTGAATGAATAAGCAAAACACTGGGAAATTTACGTTCATTATTTATTGACGATTTATCGTTTATTTTCAATGCTTTAACTCGAAAACGTGTCGATATTTTTCCCATTTACGACTTTTCTCCAAACATCGTTTTTTTTACAGTGAATTTTTATCATTCTCTATGACTGAACAAACGCATCTTGCAGAAACGGGCACTAGCATGTTCTTTGCGTGACAACTTCTTCATCTTTTCCTTTTTTCACAATACTTTACATGTATCTAATCTCTTTGCTTCCTCTGTAACATAGCTCAACTGTGTTGTCCGGGGCCGGATGTTTTCTGTTTTTTCTTTCTCGTGTTTTCCGATTTCCATGGGAAGTGCCGGACTGCAGACCAATCATTTCAGTTTTTACTAAGATTCACCGATAAAGCTTTGCGTTCATTATTACACGGAGCTGCATGAGGAAAGGATGGGGTGCCACCCTCAATTAAACTCAATTTAAAGAAACGCTGGGTACAAAAAAAGAATGCCATGTTAAAAATCACATTATATCACAGCCGCCAGACCCTATTCTTCACCTGACATAAAGCTTAATCTGAGAGCCGTGTCAGAGACTGGAAAATGGATTGCCCTGATATTAAATCTAAATCTAAAAATCAAGTGAGGTGATCTGTCTTGAGGAGGGAGTTCGGAGCTCATGAACACTACCAAACAGAGGGTGGCGATAATAAATTCAGAATAAGAACAATCATAATGGTCAAATGGAAGAATCGTTGCGTCACAATTTTCCGACAGCCAGCATGGATCTTATCAGGAATTTCATATTTGCAGCCAAGTGAAACCTGATTTTGTTTTGTTATCTTAGTAATTGGCAAAACTCAAAGGAAAAGCACAAGATGCTTTATCTGTCGCAAAAGTAAGAACTCCCATGACACCCGGAAATAACTACTGGCCTCTGCCCTTCGCGCTCACGTATTAGTTCTCCAGCTTCATACCAAAGTGGGCAGATTACAGCTCTGGCTACCGTGCTTCTTCACTAAGACCATCTTATATACAGGGAGTAGAAAGAACGAATAATCCACTCATTCCCATTTCATCAGACCCTTTTGTATGCAAATACCAGTATTTGACTATTTCCGCATTTTGGTTAGAAATAGTGCAGACACAAAGTCACCCGAATATTCAGCAAGCATTTGTCCTAAAGGAGGGTTCCTAGAGCACCAATCTGTTACAAGGCAAACACACACAAACAAACAAACAATTTTAGCTTTTAGTGTCACCAGTTTACCTAAAATACATGCCTATATGATATATTGGTGGAGTTATAGAAATAGATATAGATAGATGTAAAGTCCGAGTATACATAGACTTTTAATTTCTGTGATGTATGCAGGATTTTTGTTTTTAAAATTTTTTTTTAATTTTTTTTTTTTTTTTTATTTGTTCACATAATACAGCGAGTAACAGATCAGTGTGCCTCCAAAATCAGGGCCTGTGGTACTGCACCATACCATGCTGTGCTGCTCTGTAAAAACTACCACTGTGAGGAATGATAATCATTACTTCTGTCAGATTATAAAAGTGTAACCTTCCAAGTTTTTGCCCTTAATACCTGCAACAAATTGTCAAAATTGTCAAACTGCTTTTATTCGGGGGTTACTCAACGACAAGTGAATGAAGGAACAAACTTCCGCACTTAAATGTGAAATATCCCAAAGCATTTTTCAAATTACATTCTAAAACATGAAATGACTGCAAGCATTGATGTGACATCCAGGTTTATGCGTTCTTGATGACCAAACTTGTTCAAAAGCACAACAATCCTTCTAATCCCGGGGGTTGATACTGTATGTGCGGGGTAACTGTAGGTACAGTGACGGAGGGTAAAGCACCGCAGAGCAGCTGAGACACGGAGCTCATGCTATTGCTGCTTCTTAGCTGTGCCGTACAAACTGCTCTTAAATACCATATACGGTTTTATAAAAATAACCAGCATGCTTGTCTCATGATTGTCCTTCATTAGCAACATATAACATCCTGATTCGGATTCTGATTGCCCTCCTGCTTGGACTTCCGTCTGTGCCGGCTTATCTGGACTTTACAAATTTTCCCCTTGCGCTGGAGCTGCAGGAAGTCAGAGGAGTGGTGATGGATGTGTGGACAGTTCAGGGACAGCAGTAGGAAGCTACACATGCGATGTGAAGCATTCTAGGGTGCCCTTCCTCAAGTAGACACCCACGGGGCATTCACTACATTTTCAGACAGGCGGGGCTCATCTGGCAAATTTTTCAATTAATAATTGTTTTTACCCTTTCATAGCTGTGTGTTTCACTTGTGCGATGTGGCCAGAACAGGCTGCTTTCCACCGGTGTACCGCAGTGCTTTTTGTTTTGCTACCAATGTTCTTAACTGCTAGAATAGCAAATTTAAAGCGTTTAACGTTCTATGGGTTGCTTTTTCTGAGTCAATAAAAGGGCCGTGTCGTCAGATATAACATTTTGTACACATGGGTAGAGGTGGAGAATTTTAAACTTGATGCTTGGTTGAAAGTTTTGCTTTGCTCTGAATTCACCTTCACTTCTGTATGTTATAACCAGAAGAAGGAAGACTGATGTGCATTCTGCTTTTTCCCTTTACAGCCATTTTTTTTTTTTTTTTGACTGTTACCTGCTAAAAATTAAGATCCAGTAGGTTAACTTCACCTTTGGGGGTCCAGGTGTCCAGTCCTGATCACTACATCTGGGAGGGCTTCTGAAAAACAGAATGAAGATACATGCATCCTATTTCGACACTGTTCACCGTGGAAAACATGAGTAATATTTTCTGAGGCCCAATGGTGTCAACAAACCAGATGCATGGGAACATCGGTTATAAAAGTTTGGGCTGAAATGCTGAAAGATGAATCACAGCAGAAAATCTTTAGACCTAAGGTCAAGCACTGCAGAAGGAAACCAGAGAATGCGGTCTCCGTGTTCGGAGAAGATGGCTTATTTTTCCAACGAGGGGTCTTGAGAAGACATTTGAAGGTGAAGCTTTGCTGCTGCCTTCATAGAATTCATTGTTACACATCAAGGGCAACTCCACAGAGGCTACAAAACCCCAGGAAGTCTTTAAACCATCCATGATTGTACATGCACTGTACTTCCCTGTAAAAAAGTCCTCCTTCATTTTTATAAAACACTGGCAAACAGACTAAGTTAAAATTGTGGATGCAATCATTAAAATTTATGGGGTTTTAGTCATTGCCGCTGCACTTTAAACATTCAAATATCAAATTCTCCCTGATATGTTTACCTTAGAGGGAAACTAAGCCTTTGGAATGAATATATTAATGGAACAGTAATGAAGCTACTGTATTCAGATGGCATCTGAAAGAAGTGTGGGCTTTAAATTGAGGGGATTTAATGCCTGCAGGGAACTGCATTTCCTGTTATGTAACTGTTAAAGCCAGATGGAGTGCCACTTTTGCAAAGACCTACTGGTGGCAGCAGAAAAATAAAAACATTGCAGGTAGCGGCAAGCGACAGCTTGCTGTGTGCAGAATATGGAGCTGGAAAATACTGGCTGTATATTTGATAATGGTGATATTAATAAAAAAAATGTGTTCACAATGTTTGGTTTCCATGTACAGCCCTGACTTCCTGCTTCCTTCTGGACCTTTAAGTGGTCCCCATGAATTTAGGAAAACTGGATTGCAGCATCTTTCAGTATCCTCAGTAACAAGGTTTTCTGGCATCATTGCATCCCCGTGTAACAACAATTTCCTTACAACTTGAAATTGTGTTTCTCTTCCCTAAATTCCCTCCATTGCAATGATGTCATTTCCAGTAGTTTTTAGTCATGTCCCTGGCACATATCTGTGCACAGTTCTGTCAGTGTTGAGCTTGACTTAACCAAATGCAAATGCACCATATTTTCCAATGAAAGCTATGATTTATGTAAACTCCAAATATCTGTTACATGAATAAATCTTAAAAAAAATGTTGCATGCTGTATACATTGCTGAGGCTATTCTGTCATCTGCATGAATTCTTTATATCAGTCCTCCCACTCCATACATTTGGTATGTTTTGCTGTATGTGCATCAAAGATGTCCACACATGAGCTCCAAAGATACTGCAAAGAAGCAAAGTATTCACACATATTAATAGGTAAATCATTATTTATCTCCATTTTACTGTGGCACTGTGGTAATTTTCACCCCACACAGCATTGTTCACTACATATATTGATAGCAGATCTCTCCGACTTAGACCTGTTCTTACTGGGTGAACGCATGTGAATTCTAGCTCATGTCCCTTTCCTCGTAGCAGTTTTTTTTTCCCCCTACAAATCATTCCTTTACCTTGTTTACTACCTGTTTAGGCTGTACACAGCCCTAATTCTGTTTCTTTTAACAGAATATTTGAGAGGTTTAAAAAATCACTTCCCTGCCTCAGCTCCCAGCTTCCCTTCCTGAAATGCTCTAGTGTATGACTTAGCTTCTCTAAGCAAACATCTTTCCCAGTGCACCGGTGATCTCTTGTTTCGATGCAATCTGTTGTAGAATATCTTCCAAAACTCAGTAAATTTGAATCCCTCTCCTGTGCTAGAGAACAGCACAGTCCTACTGCAGAGTCTTAAACTATGTAAACTTTCATGTTAGCAGGGTGTAAAGAAATACAACAGCTACACTAAACATGTCAAACCTTGCAAAAAATAATAGGCTTAAGCGTGTGACACACCAGGGCATGCCAGCTCAGAAAAGGGAATGCGCAAGGAGTTGCAGTGGGGAGATTTATGCAGAGTTTTATTTTTTCCTCCATAAAGTTAACAGTTATCAACCCAAAAAAAGTGAAACCGTACTTCCCAATAACAGCTGTAGGTGCTTTAATCGGTATAGAAATCAGAAAATATCACTAACAGACACAACTTTAACAAAAGGATTCCCAATTGCTACAAAACACAAAATTTAATGCATTCCCAAAGTTTAAACATTTACTCACAGGAGTTTCCTGTCAGGCCCTGTCCCCCTCAAAAGAAAACAACAGAAAACTTCATTCCTCCACCTGTTCTAAGAATCTAAGAAAAAAAAAATCTAAAAATCTAAGAAAAAACGCACAGTCCTCCTGGAGCAATCAGATAGGCAACTACACACAGCAGCGCCATCTTGAATAAACTTACCTTGGTAGTCATGAAAGTCTTTGAGAGACTCATCAAGGCCATCATCACTGCATCCATCTTCAGCTTTGTAGACCCACTTCAGTTCGCCTACCGCCCCAACAGATCCACGGATGATGCCATATCCCACGTCCTGCACACCACCCTCAGTCACGTTGACAGGAAACAGGGGAACTATGTGAGACTGCTGTTCATTGACTACAGTTCAGCTTTCAACACCATTGTCCCCCATAGACTGTTCACTAAACTGAATGACTTGGGATTGAACCGCAACCTATGTGCCTGGGTTCTCAGTTTCCTCACAGGCCGATCACAGGTGGTGAGAATCGGTGGTCGCACCTCTGGCATTATCACACTCAACACTGGAGCTCCACAAGGTTGTGTACTTAGCCCTCTGCTCTATACCCTCTACACTCACGACTGTGTGGCCAAGCACGCTTCCAACTCCATCATCAAATTTGCTGATGACACGGTGGTGCTGGGCCTCATCTCCAACAATGATGAGACAGCATACTTGGAGGAGGTGGAGAACTTGGCATCATGGTGCCAACATAATTGCCTCCACCTGAATGTAGGTAAAACTAAAGAGATGGTGGTGGACTTTGGTAGACGACAGCAGCGGTCCTACACCCCCATTAGACTCAACGGGACTGCAGTGGAGAGGGTGAGCAGCTTCAAATACCTGGGCGTTCATTTCACTGAGGACTTGACATGGACTGTATACATCCGAGCTCAGGCCAGTAGAGCAAAGCAGCAGCTCCACCACCTCAGACAGCTGAAGAAGCTGCAGGTCTCTCCGTTGATCCTTAAAACGTTCTACTCTGGTGCTATACAATCTGTTCTGACTCAGAACATCATCTCCTGGTTTGGGAATAGCACTGCATAGAGTGATCCGGGCAGCGGAACGCTGCACCAGATCTAATCTGCCATCACTACAGGACATCTACACCAGGAGATGCAGGACCAGAGTGACTAGGATCATCAGTGACCTGTCTCACCCCAGCAATCATCTGTTCAACCTGCTGAAATCAGGCAAATGATCGGAGGCATTATGGCAAAAACGGAGAGACTTAAGAGGAGCTTCTATCCACAGGCCATAAGGCTCTTGAACCTACCACTATCCTCAAAACCACACACAGTGTCCTGTCGATTCAGTTTGCATTTCACTGTATGGCATACCTGGTTACTATGTATGTGACAAATAAATCTCTTTGAATCTTTGAATCTTTGTTGCTTAAAGACTTCATTTTCCCAGTTGGCCGCACCTGGTGCTGGTTTCCTCCAAACAAACCCACAAGAGGTGCAGCTATGAGGCCTGACAGGGAGAGGGCATGGGCAAGTCATCATGATACATTTCTGAATAGCAATATAGAATAGCCTAGAGCATAAAACAGCACAAAATTTGATCTAAGTCTAAATTCTTTCACTCTTTCCTGCCTCTCTGCTCTCGCCCCTGTTTTTTTGCACTAAGGCAAATGATGCAAAACCTCGCACAGGGTTCTCTTGAAATCGAGATCCAAAGCCAAGATGCAATCAAAATATATAATTCTGTAATTTGCCTGTAATTGGGCAACGCTTAAATCTCTGTCCCATTCATTTCGCTGTGGGGTGAGAGCTGGTCAATGATTTGCCGAATAAAGCTAAAAAACTCCCATGCGGTGTTTCTGTTGAGGTCAACATCTTGAGAGTCGCACGCCATGTCAGCAAGAACTCAATTAATCACCCCAGACTATTGAACGCTTGAGTTACACACAAAGGGAGTGGAAAATGATGCTATACGGTGGTCTCCGTGGGAATGCAGACTCACCCTTCGTAGTAACCGCCTCCAGAGACCACACTTGCTTTGCAAAACTTGAGTGATGGGAGGAGGTACGCTGGCCTCTGTCCATCACTGCTGGCCTCTGGTCACGATAGCAACAGCTCAGAAACGCACGATGGAATCTTCAAGGCCGTAAAAGTGGATGTTGTGCAGCGTCGGCTGCAGAGCGATTAATCAAACTTGCAGGACTGAAACGTAATACAGGAACTAAGGCAGCGCACAGATCGCAGGCCAGGGCTCTGTGGAATACCACTAAGCACGATTCAGCTGGAGAACAGAGGAGCAGACATTTGCCAAACCAGAAAAATGGAGAACTATTGTTATGGGGAGCTGTCGAGAGGGAGAAGGTGGACCCATTCGCTTTTGCAAAGGACGGGAAGGCTTTGAACTGACTTTTGATCAGAATGCAGCACAGCTACCCACATGCCACTGCAGGACATTTGAAGACCATTAAACCCTCAACATCCAAGCTTCTCTGAGCTGGACTGCTTGATCATAAAAGCATTATGGGTGAAATTAACTTGTCCAGCAATGAGGGAACATGGGAACATCAGCTCACATGATGCAGAACACCAAACTATGCGGATTAAATAGCAGACCCAAGGATATTTAGAAAACATTTTAACATAGCGCACGCTTGCCTTCAAAGTCTGTTATGGCTTTTACAAAATCATAGCTGTCAGCTATATTTACTGTGGAGGGGCTCGCGTTTCATGCAACAAGCGTAAGAAATCCACAGACTGGTTATGTGTTTGTTTCGTTGTAGATCTATGGTTTACAGTGGACTTTAAGTGCGTGCTGATAAAGTCCATAATGGCTTTCCTGGAATGCAGAGTTCACATAGCGGCTAGATTTCAATAAAGATTTGGCTTGATTGGAATACTCTTCAGCCAGAGTAGCAGCTGGAAAATTTAAATGCGGTGAACTTTCATTCTTTTCAATAAAAATCTCCTTTATGACTGCGGCGTTTTATTTCTCCACAATAAAAACATAATAATTTTGCTTTAAAATACAAAGCGACTGCATTATTTAAGAACGACGCTGTGCGTTTGACGGGGATTTGGAAAAACAAGTCGAGCTTTGGATCGTTCGAATTTCACGGAAATCGAAGGCATTTTCAAATTTTTCATTTTGGCAAAACGCTGAACTGCTGAACGTTGCAAGAAAAGGAAAAAGCATTCAGTATGAAGCGCTGAATGATTTTGGAATTCTCTTTTAGAGCCACACCAACTTTGTACATGTAAATAAAGGATTGAATTCACTGGTGCACTGTTTATTATCTAGAGATGCATTAAATGTCATTAAAAACAAATAGGATTCTTTTGTAGTTGTAATATGAGTGTATAATGGAGGCCAATTGAAGTAACCCATGCCAGCTGACCAAATTTTCCAGGGGTTCTTCTAACCTCTATGGGATGGCCTGCTTGGTCATCAGGCTACCAGGAAGGTTCTACCTGGACAGCGAACACGTGCCTATGGTCCGCCAGCAGCAACAGAAGGAGCTCCGATCACTGTAATCAGCAGAACCCCAGACTTTATCAGTCTGCAGGATGAATGTCCCAAAACACACCCAGCACGAAAGAAACATGAAGAGAATACACCAGTCTTAAGTCGCACATTTATCAAATTAACCACGCCGCCTTCAAAAGATATTGTCATAACTGAAGAGTAATAATTTATTACCGCATGGATACGTGGAGCCACATTTGAATCCCCTGCTTCTGCTGTGGTACCTTTCAGTAAGGTCTTTACTACAAATTACACTGGGAAAATTTTTTTTTAAAAATTAAAAAATTAAAAGTAATTAAATACAACTTCACAGCACTTGGGCTGTTGAGGTGAAGGTTCAAATACATCTCAGTTTGTGTGAAGTTTGTATGTTCTCTTCGTGTCTGTGTGGGTTTCCTTCCATAATCCAAAAATGTGTTTCAGGTTAAGTGATCACTCCAGCTGGTCCATACTGTGTGTGTGTGTGTGTGTGTGTGTGTGTGTGTGTGTATGTGTGCATGTGCATGGTTACCCTATGATGGACTGGAGTCCCATCTAGGGCGTAGTTTCATAGCCCACTGATTCTTGGATAGGCTCTGGACCACCATGACCCTCGCAAGGACACGACTGACAATAATGTATTGTGAGCAGGTTAGAATACAAACTACATTGTTAGCTGCTTTGGTGAAAGGTGTCAGCTAAAAATATCTTGTCAAAGGAAAAAATAATATTCATAAAATAATATTTGCATCATGAAACATCCTGCAGCCCTGTATAGGACAAATGTTTCTGAAAACAAAAAATAAATAAATAAATAAATGAATAAATAAATAAAATACCTCAGATCCACTGAATGCTTTTCAGCAAAAATGTTTTCAAAATTGTTATTGCCACACACGGACCACATTTTCAAAATCTACCTTTCGTTCTACACACACTTGAAATAGAGTTTAAGAGCAATTGTTTACCTGTGGCAACACAGTGCGCAAGCTGTAAGGACGCTTTATGGACGGTTATGTTATACTGTAGAAAATTTTATATTGTATGCTTTTATCATAAGTGGGCTGACTGTCTCACACTCTGAGTCTTGGCCAAATCACACAGATGTATGCAAAAAAAAAAAAAATGCACATTAGCAGCACAATGATTATTTCTCAGCTGCATCAAAGGTCTTGGCTGTGGAGAAATGAAGCAGATGTAGGAGGAGACCTGTGTTCGCCAAGTAGAGAACTTGCCCTGGCCCCAGAGGAGAGGGTGTGATCGCTGAGCTTGTTCTCTTCTGCCCTGTCATTGGTCTCTACAGACTCTGGAGCCAATTTAAAGCCAGACAAGAGTCGTTTCTTCCTTATCAAAGCAAGACAGCAGTGTCGGGGCACAACCATGCCTGCCTACTCCACCAACATGAGATTCAAGTTCCCCATCTTGGCCATCACGTTTGAGATTATAACCATCATTCTATTTGCCCTCTTTGTGGAATATGACAATGGACTTCATGGACACGGTGATGAACACGGAGGGCATGACAATCATGCCAACAACACAGACACGGACATCAACCTGTACCCCAGTGAGTATTACCCTGGCCTCACGGCTTCTGATCACAGCTCCCGCAGAGGAGGGGTGACGGTGTTTGTGCACCTTTCCTCCAGGCTCCTTACCCACAGTCTTGGTGGTGAACCATAGTGGGAAACATGTCAGTAATGTTAAACTTCACATTATTAAATCAACTAAACAGTCAAACTCTATTTTGTCGTACCAGTAGAGCAGCTATGTTGGACAAATAGAGCAAAAACTGTGAATTTTAGGTTTGTGCAGTCTGTTTGGTGTATTTGTGCTGTGATGAGGGTGTAGAGTTACACAGAAGAAGAAAATTTATAAGTAAAAGTGTCATTCATTACAGGTGCTTTGAGTTTAAACGATAGGAAGCCGTGACCAGTGTCGGTCCAGTGCAGAACTGGTGAACGCACTAAGTCCACTGACAGCGGATCAGATCTTTTGTGCATTGTTCATTAAATAAGCAGCATAGTGGAGAGACGACCATCAGATGTTGTATGCCTTACCTACACATTAATACTTGCCACCAAAATTTAACTTAAAAATGATAATATACAAACTTCAACTTTTCATGCACTGGCTATCCTGTTAATATACAATAGAGGATAAATATTACATAACAAAAAAATTACACAAATGTGGTGTTTATGTGTATGCGTTTTTTATTACATTTGCCAGGCCACACACATTTCCCTTTAGCTGTCAAATACGGATTTAATTCTGTGAACGCCTGCCCATCGAAAAGAGCTGTGCGTTGTAACTTCATTAACAATTTCATAACTTCTATATAAGCACTCCAGAGCTTTTTGACAATAAAAAGCATCCTTGAGAAAATTAAATAGTCACTCATTTTAACCAAATTTCCAACTATGTGGATAACAAAAATAAATGGGTTTTATGTACGGTCATGTAAACGGAAAGTTTTATGCTACTGCAATTATGGGTTCAAACAAAAGAAAATAAGCCTAAAAAAACCTACTGGAAAGCGGCCCATCTCTGCTTTTCTTATCACGCGGCGAATCAGTGTGGAGAAATGGAATCAGGAAGGACCATCGTACTTGAAACCTGGCTAATATTCTTTAATCTTGAGGCCATTTAGATGCTATCAAGCGGAGCAGTTAAACGCAGTCAGTTCGCATCCAAAGCGAGTCTGCAACTACCTGATAAATATTGCGTAATGGAAGACCCAAAAAACACGCAAACATATCATTAGGCGTACTAACAATACACACATTTTAATTTATGCCGCTGGTTTCTTTGTTTTTTTTGGCTTAGGTTTATCAGCAAAAAAATTACCAAAACTCAAGCTAAATTATTCTGCAGTGTTGTGTGAATATATAAAAAAAGTCAAGCTCATGCATCTGTAAGAGAAGGAGAATAGCTGGTGTGGTGCCGGTGCTATTGCATCTGTAAAATGTATTAAAATTTACAGGCTGCACAACTGACTACATACAGCTCCCAGTTACAGACACACTGTACATTGGAAACCATTTTTCTTCAAGCTGCTTACTTACAGCAGTAACTTTTACACCTACTTCTCTCCTGATCTCATAGCTACTATGTAAACCTTTGCTAAATTATTTTTTTTTAAACTAACATAATCCCTATAAATTCTATACGCAGCTGCTGGTGTAATGTATGCTGATATTAGAATGACTGTTCTTCCAAAATCATCTCTCTGCGTGTGCCTCTCTATCTGTTAGTGAAATGCATGACAATTTTTACTGGGCCAACTTATATGAGAACTTGAAAATTAAACTACATCTCAGTTTTGCAGTTTTTTGGAGAAAAGTGTCTGCCAAACACAAAGTTTTATGGTAAATGCTGCCCAATGGAATGTCAATGGTATCTCGCAGAGAGAAGACCGTGCCAGCTGCCCCTAGCGGCCTCGCACTGTTATGTCACCGATCTCTTGGGACAGCAGAAAAGGATTCCAAGCAATTCTTTATACCAAGAATTAAACTCAAAGAATAACATAACTTGCTCCTAAATTACATAAAAAATGGCTGTGAGAAAATCTTGTTAGAGAAAAACTACACATTGACAGCACCTGATCATCCATCCATTAACCCATCCATCCATCCATCCATCCATCTATCCATCCATCATCATTAACTGCATTTTCCTGGCCAGGGCTGCAGAGCAGAGCCTAAATTTGCATAATATTTTACATTACATCTGTTACTTTATTGCATCTCGTGAATTTGTCAACCAAGCCAAAATCATGGATGAAGTCATAAAATCTCATTTAAGTTTTTGCTGGGCCAACTTATATGGGAACTTGAAAATTAAATATGGCTGACATGATGCAATTAAATTTTTACAAAACATTGTAAAGAGTTAAAGCTAAAATTGTGCTTGTGGTATGGTTTATTTGTGTACTGTAAAATTAACAGTGCTATTACTTGAAGAATACCGTAGTACAGTAGAGTGTGTGATCTCTGACAGTAAATACGGGATAAGCAATATATCTTGAGCCCCAGCCTGAAAGAGAATGCTAATATCTCAGCATGAGATGAAATCCCTCAACACAGGATGCAATGCTAACAAGGAATCCTGATTGTTCTTATCCTCTTGCACAGACTTGGAACTTAAGTTTCCAGATGCTGATTCCACAAACGGCCAAACCTTTTCCTCACTTCCTAGATGCGTGGCCTACGGGTTTGAGACTGTTCCGTAGGGGAGGCCTCTCATGAAGGGTGGATGGGGTGGAAACGGAGATCGCTTCCTGGTCAAGGGAGCGGTGGTGCCCAGCTGACTGTACACGGCCCTCTGGGATTTCTCCCTGTGATCCAACCCAATGACCCTGACCACATCCACACAACTGCTTGCTGCAGCACACATCCTGTCAATTGCCTCTTAATCACAGTAAGCTGACGCTGGCTAATATCTGCTTCTACTGCAGGCCTTTTAAAGGGCTCAGACACCCTTGTCCATACAAGAAGTCATTCAAAAATCTAGCACACAGTCTGGATGTAAAATTCAAATTCAAAAATGGTTTATAATGCCAACATTTGGAAGACCTGGGTAGGCAACTTTGATCTGACATCACCTACCAAACACATCTCCAGCTTAAACCCTTTCAAAGCTGCTGTACTGCATGTAAAGACTTTAACTGTACAAACTGTAGGTTTCTCGAAGGGAAACCTACAGTTTGTACAGTTAAAGTCTTTACATGCAATACAGCAGCTACAGTTTCTCACATTTTAAATGCACGGCCAATCTTAATCGGCTCTGTTTGCAATGCTCAGTGATTGTTTCTCTCCCGACATCTGGTTAGTCAGCATTACCTGAAAGCATACATTTTTCGGTGGTTACAGTTTCTATCATATTTATTCAGCTTGACTGGACTCTGCAGGTTCAAAGGTTAAAGTAAACCATGTAAAAACTTTGGAATCAGCAATCCATAAAGGCTACCGTAATTTATCTCAGGAGCCTAGGGAATGTTTTTTGACAATTCCTCTTGGGACTTTTCTAAAGGAAATCATAAGCAATGGATAGGAAATTGAAAGGCCGTGAACAAGTCAAACTGTTGAAGGAGGCATCTATTCAAAGTTTAATTCGCCTCCATCCCTACACCCCTCTCTCAGCCAGCTGAACTGTTTTATGCCATATGTGAAATATGTAGAACTAATGTAACCCTGTACAACAGAAGTGCATCTCTTCCATTTCAGTGGCATTAATTCCAACACAGAATGGCTGACATATACCACACACAAATAGGTTCTGGAATGCTGCTATAATAAGGTACAAAAAATTGGGAAAAATTGGGGGAAAAAAACTGTAGCATGGGTGATGGCAATGTCTGCAACAGTTAGAAGCGCTAGATAAAATTTCTATTTACACATTCAGCAGTTGGATGATAAATGCTTAATATGTGCTGCTTATTTGTTACTTTAATACTGAATTTTTAGAAAGATATTACATTTTCCAAGATGTGTAATTATTATTGACTTTTGCCGTCACTTTTATGCAAAGTTACCTACAGAATTTGTTCTATTGAAAAGGCAGTGTACTTTTACTGGAGCAGTTCAGTGTAAGAAACACTCCTAGGGCATTACAACAGTAATGGGGAATTGGCTTCAGGTTACAAGTTTATGTTCTTAACCCTTGCCCGACTTGCTGTCCTTCACCTGAGCGAAACCTTGTTCTGTTCATTAAAAAACTACAATTTTTAATCCTTATGAAACTCTCTTTTTGAATGCAGTGTTCCAGGATGTGCATGTCATGATCTTCATCGGCTTTGGCTTCCTGATGACCTTCCTGAAGAAATATGGCTTCAGCAGTGTGGGCATAAACCTGCTTCTGGCCGCCTTTGGCCTGCAGTGGGGGCTGCTCATGCAGGGATTCTGGCACGGTGGTGGAAAGATCTACATGTCCATCAACAAGTAAGCCTGTCAGTCTGCAACCTGAGCTTTACTTGAGCACAGCGGGTAAATTACAGGAAGAACACGGACCAAAGGAAATGCCTCGTACATCTAAGACACAGCGAGCACATGCCCATAATTCATGATTTAGTGTGCCGTGCTGAATTCTTTCCAGGCTACAGTAAATAGTAGACGTAATTTGTTTTGGCTTGTGAAAGTGTCCGTGTCTTAGTTGAAAATGGGACTGTGGGTTCCTGTAATTACCTAAAGTTCTTGTATTTCATCCACAGAATGATAAATGCAGACTTCAGTACAGCAACAGTTTTGATTTCATTCGGCGCTGTGCTTGGAAAAACCAGTCCTGTCCAGCTGCTGATAATGACCATCCTGGAAATCACCATCTTTGCAGCTAATGAACACTTGACTGTAGAGCTTCTAGGGGTATGTACATCGACATCAGCAACATCATCATCATTTATCAAACACACTTGCACATACGTGGCAAAGGCTAGCAGGCCTAGACAATCAGACTGATGTATAAGGTCTGCTGAAAAAGCATCTGGACTGAGAACATTGCCAGTGGGTGACACTGCACTTCGCAAATTTGGGAAAAGAGTGGGAACACGTGTGACCGGACACAAACTCGACACATGTCACTTTCGGTCAAGATGAGTCTGCGGTCAGTTGTGAATCGCCTACGGTGATGGAGAAAACTGGAATGACGTTTTTACACACATCGCGCAACGAAACAGCCATGAGTCAAGCTCAGCAGCCTCCAAACTTGAACAATTCTGCCTCCTGAGACTTTTTCATTTTTCTAAAATTAAAATGGTGCTGAAAGGACAGCAATTTATTTGCCTGTTGCAGCCAAATTCAGCAGCCAAGTGCAGAAACTGTTCCAGTGAGGTTCAGGAGCCTCCATATTCACCCAACATTGCCCCCTGCAACTTTTACCTTTTCACAAAAACCAAAGCGGTGCTGAAAAAAGACCTTTTTTTTTTTTTCCAAGGAACTTCATGAAGTGCAGCGTCATCTAGTGGCAATGTTATTAGTCCTGAAACTTCTTGAAAAGACCTCGTACGTGATGTCGATTACAGATTTATCAGAAGGAGATTTCCAGGGCTTCATGTTAAAGAGCTCTTCAATGGGCTTTTGTTGGATTTTTCCATACAGTCTAGTGATGGTGCTTTGCTTGTTTTCTCCTCAAAACCCATAGATGTTGCTGCATTCGATTCTACCACATAGGACAATGAAGACTTTGTGTTTGTTTCATCCATACAGGCCAGTGATGTTGGAGCCTCTATGACTATACATGCATTCGGAGCATACTTTGGCCTGGCTGTGGCTCGCATGCTATACCGGCCAGGCCTGAAGAATGGTCACGAAAATGATTGCTCTGTCTACCACTCAGACATGTTTGCCATGATCGGTACGGCAAAATGGGGGATTCCATCATGCTTACTGTTCGCGCTGTCTTTCTTTGGCTCAAGAAGTCAGGAAACTTTAGCAATGGCTTGCGAAAATATGCACGCTTTTCTTACATTTTTCTTATGGCCATTTTTACCCATATTAACCTATACACCACCCTGGACTCAGTGACAGATGGTGTAAATACAGTAAAGCCTGAATCTAGCTCTCTCTAATGGAGATGATCTAGCATAAACCATCTGTTAGCAACGCTTGACAGCACTTCTGGAAGCACAGAACCCTGCATGCTTTGTGAAATGAAAGACGTAGGAATTCATCTTGTGAACTTTATTTCTTCATACCATAAATATCGCTGAGCCAATCTATCAGTGAGGATCAAATTGCATCCTGAAAAGGTTGAAAAGAGAACTAAGCCATTTGAAAAGGCTGTGAAGCCTCAGAAAAACTAATTTAAAAAATGGGCAAAATTTAAATTAAAAAAAAGATAAAATGTAGAGCTTATTTTAGTCTAGGAACCAGTTTTTTTCTATAACCTGGTTATTTGATTTCACAAAAGAAAGAAGCTGTGAGGAATAGGGGTGCTTTCAGCGTGACAAATACAGTCAATTTCAATTGAATCACTTTTTTTTTGCTGGTGATCTCAGTTCTGTAGTTTCCTCTACCAAAATACCAGGCTAAGTTCTGACTGTTCTTCCAAGCCAACTGAAACTGAATTCAAACATTTCCAGGAACCATCTTCCTTTGGATGTTCTGGCCCAGTTTCAACTCTGCCATCGCTGATCCCGGGATGCCCCAGCTAACTGCTGTGATAAACACATACCTCTCGCTGGCGGCGTGCGTCCTCTCGGCCTACGCTCTCTCCAGCCTGGTGGAGCACAAAGGGAAGCTGGACATGGTGAGTCACCTTTAAAGCAAGGCTTTTATGAGATGTCTGTCTCCTTTTGACGTAGGGTGAGACTTTTCTTCTGTCACAAAACTGCAGTCCTGTCTCAACCATCTCAAGAATGAACTCAAGTGTAACAACTTGACACGCTCACCTCTGGAGTTCTGCCTGTGGTTTTGTTTCTCTCACTAGGTGCACATCCAGAATGCAACGCTGGCTGGAGGTGTTGCTGTGGGAACGTGTGCTGACATGGCAATTGGGCCCTTTGGCGCTATGCTCATTGGATTGTTGGCTGGCATCATCTCCACTGTGGGCTTTAAGTTCCTCTCTGTAAGTCCAGAATAGGAACATTTCAAGACCACACTGGTGGGCAGGAAGCCATGTCATGGCAGCTAATAAGGTATCGTATGAAATGTTATTAATTTAAGTCAAATCCTTGTGCTTCAGCCTATCCTCTCTGAGAATCTGGGCATCCAAGACACCTGCGGAGTCCACAATCTCCATGGCATGCCTGGCATTCTGGGTGGCCTGGCTGGGATAGTGGCTGTGGCCCTGGGGAAAAAAAGGTTAGCAACATTTGATCCACTGGATTTACTCCACTATTTAGACTCAGCTTAATTTGAATTAAAATTTGGTTTTCTATCCCATTACAGTCGTGAGCAGCTTTTATTGAATAGAGATGCTTCATAAAAATATCACAGATCACATTTATTAAAAATGTATGAGGTCTGTATGTGTAGTATCTATATAATGTGCATATTTATTTGCATACAGCTGCACTTAGCCATAGCAGTTTTTTGCATTATACTGAAACACCAATTTGAAAGTGCTGGTAACCAAGGCAACATAACCACCTACAAGTGGCCCTTGGTAACGCTCTCACATCTTACATCTCGTTCCATCTTCCATCTGGGGCTATGCCACATTTTTAACTCTTACAATAAAAGGAGCGTTTATTCACTGTTAGGTAATGGAATTTTTGTTGCCATTACAACTGTTTCACTCTCGCCCGCTGTATTTTTGTCATTATTTAGTGGCAGTGCTGGTATTCAAGCTGCAGCTCTGGGCTGTTCCCTAGGATTCGCTCTCGTGGGAGGAGCCATCACAGGTCTGAGCATACGTTTTTATTACGACCATTCAATACACAGTTGGGTTACTGGCAGTTGGATTCATAAGCTTGACCAGTAAAAACCTGTGAATATTATTAATTGTTGACACATGTTAATCTAGAGTCTAAAATGGCTTCCAATTCAAAGTGCCTTTGACACTGACTTCTGTATTATTGCTGACCACCCAATGCAATTTACTTCATTCTCTATTAGTGCAAAGTAATTCAACTATTATAGCACTGCAGCAATGCTTTTGACCTGACTTGAAGCTACAACAAAGTGACCGAAAGATATAAAGGGGACAAGGATTAATAATTAAATATAATGTTTATTGTTAACTAATACTGATGTCATGTTGCAGGTCTAATTATAAAACTTCCAGTTTTGGGGCAACCACCTGACCAAAACTGTTTTGATGATTCCATCTATTGGGAGGTGAGTGAAAAGGACGATCTGAGCAATCAGAATCAGAACCAGAATCAGATTTATTGGCCAAGTATACTCACACATACAGGGAATTTGGCTTTGGTTTTGTGCTAAATCCTCCAGATTTCAGGGGAACTCGCTTTTGCATGCTGGTATTTTGTATGTCAAGACCACATATGTACAATTTCTGGTGTTATAAAAACTGTAACTTCAGTGTGAACCCAAGATGAAAGGCTTACATTTTTGTCCCCGAAATGACTGTGACTGGGGAGGACATTGGGTTAAATGCTTTTCTCTGCAAAGAGCAATGAGTCGCATGCCCAGTAGGTACTCACTAACAGGTGTGCTTCCTCCAGGTGCCCGAGGAGGAGCAGGAGCACGAGGGGAGTCTCGCTCACGGAGAGCATTCCAAGACCAAAGTTGAAGCCTAGGAAGACCACTTTAAACACAACTTTTACATCCACCCCTTCAAATCTGGAAATGTTTGTTATCATTGCACTGCCGTGTGTAACTGCAACACTTCTTTATGTAAGCTATTTTGTTTCAGTATGACTACTCAGATTTTAAAACCATATTAATGAATTAGATTTTTGTTTTCTGTTACCATATTCAGGGACACATTTTCTGGCCATCACCGATCAATAATGTGACATTGATCTGAGTCAATGCGACCATCTTATTGGTCCTGACTTTAACATCCAGAAGTATACTGAAAGCATTTTTTTTAATGACAGTGCAACTGTGGTGCCCTTATATTTTTAGGTAAATATACAATTAGTTTAGAATTTTTTCGAGTAGACATATATTTTAGATCTAATTTGCTATGTGCTTACGACTGATATTCTACAAAATATAAACAGAATAAAACAAAGTCCTCTCAAAATGAAAAATGGGCCACTCAGGAACCATTGTGACATATCGTGGACACAGCCCAAAAAGAGAAGCAGTCTATGTGGAGAACTTACAGTAATAGAGTAATATTCATAGATGTGCCATACCTCTCATCATATCTACAGTTCATATCAACAGACATGGTCTTACACCTTAGCCTTGCACCTAAAATGGTCAGCAGGGGGGTTGTTTCAGGGGGAAGTTTACTGAGTTGTTAATCTCAATTTTTCGTTCTGTTTAAATAGCTTCTGATTATAAAGCACATCAAACAACTGTGACTAAACTTGGAAACACCTATGTCAAAAGGCAAAACTTCTTTTTCTGGTGCAAGGAAAACAAGCAAGACTGCAGCCTTATAGATAAACACTTGATTGTTTTTATGACATTTTGCAATATTACACACAGAGCACAAAGGAGATAAAGACTGTTGTTCTTGACCAAATACATCACATGATAAACTAGACAAAATGTATGACTTTCTGAAAGTGTATTATATACTAATACTGTCATTTTAAATGCAGTTTGACCTTGTAATAAATAAACTGAGTGCTATTTTCCTTAAGTGTTTTATTAAACGTGATGTAATGTTTGTCCTACCAGGTGTTCTCACTCTCATACAAACCACACATGCAAAATATACCATAGAGTAAATAGCATTGGGGTCTTCCATACAGAAAAAGTGCTCTTGCTTTAATCTAAAAAAAAATTAGTAAATGGGTTTATCTAAGATAACAAAGGCATAGTTATCAGAAGTTGTGTGATGCTATCAAAAGGATGTAAATGCAGTTCAAATGTTTGAAAGCTGCTCATGTCAAGTCTTCGCCTTATCACCTTATTGTCAGGCACACACACAGCTACATCCCAAACCAAACTCTGAACTTATTATTATGCTACTGGATTTAGCAAAGTTTGTCATTTCACTTGAATTTAGCCCATCTTGCTTGACGATAAATTCAGCCAACTGTATATTTCACTTAGTCACATTCCTTAAAATGTGATCTGGGTAGACTTACAGTACAATTAACAATGAGATTTAGCTTTCAGAGTTTTTATTAATAAAATCCGCTGGTTCATAGCAATTTCCTTTGGGATTAATAAAGTTTTTCTGATTCTGATTCTGATACTTTTTGAGGGTTAATTATGAGGGTACGCCAAAAAGAATTCACAGTGGCTCCATATTGTTGTCCGCAGAGATAGTTTAATACTTTTTAACTTACTCCCTTGTATGACCATGTCGTCTTCATCAGATGACTGAGGTACTGACACAGGTGGACAGCATTGACTGCAATGTTCACCATAGTAATGTAGTGTTCTCACATTGTTTATACAATACATACAATATTACAGGCATATGGTCCAAGGTAAGCGCTCAAAGCAGCTGGAATTATATGTGAAAAACAGTAAAATGCCATGCAATTGAGCCCAAAAGTGGAAGGATAGCAGTTACTCATACGGACAGAGTAATACTATGCTGAGGAAAGTCGTGCACAATTATGCTGTTCCTTCAGCCAACATTTGAAATAAACCAGGTGTTAAGACTATGAACTCTAGTTTGGGTTTGTCAATTTATAGTTGTAAGGTTGTATGATGTACAATGTGTTTCAATGTAAGCAAGGTACTTTTTAACAGTAATAATGCTATAAGCAGCATAACAGTCATTTTATTATTATCTGTGAGGGACACATCAAAACAGGAGAGATGCAGAGATTGATATAAAAAAAAAGTTTACTTAGGAAAAAACAAATACAAAAGAACCTCCAGCAAGAAAGACATCCTGGGCCCAATAAAAGAGGTCATCAAAATATACCTAAACCCAAAATTTATACACAAAGACAGTTGACCCTCCCCCAAATGACACACTGGGGAAACATATATACTGGTTGATCTATCCAGAAACAAACACAAGGGGGGACACCAGTACAACACTTAAACATACAAACTGTAGATATAAATCAATAAGGCTTCCAAAATTATATAAATTCCCAGTGCTTCCAAAATTATATAAATAATGTTACACAGAAAACTAAACAAAGAAACCCTTAACTAGAACATAATAAACAATTATGCCGGAAACCATTCCCCTTCCCCCTGCTGATGACTCCCTTTGGTACAGCTGACGGGGGATTTAAAGCAAACCCATGGGACTGGTACTGGTTTGCCTGTCAGACCTGAAAGTGGCACGCCTAGCCTTCATCCTGCAGTAGGTAACACACACAATAGTGACCCATACACATTTCAGTAGAAGTTTATTAACTTGCATGGTATTATTGTGTGGCCAGTACTCTGGCCATTGCATTATCCTTCACGTGTGGTCACTAGGAACAGCTGCTTGATTTCTATTAGTGGCTCCTTAGGGTTAAAAACACAACTGGGGCCGGAAGTCTGTTATTCATCTGTTTGTAAATAGATTCACTTTATACAGGAGCACAGTCAATAAAAGCTTAATAACACAGATGTCCTTCGGTCTGTTTAATGATTCAATTTGTGTGATATGATGTTCTTCCACATGCCATGATACCGCTCTAGCTCTGGTAAATTTTTAATATTCTTTTAATTTCCTACCTATTTGTTAAAACCTTCTATGTCACAACCATAGTGTGAAATGAAAGATTTGTGTGAAGTTTTCTGTAATAAATGCTTAATTTACTTAGGTTACAGGGGTCACAAGTAGCTGATGATAAGATAGCTCCTGTTAGAAACACCTGTGCTATAAGAGGAACAATGGTATTTTGTCCGTCAGGTGTCAATACCGTCAGCTTTTTATGAGATGGTGTCTAGCAGCCTAAGTGGTGTCAAGCTACAATATGTCACCAATGATGATTTTTAGTCCTATGATGTTCTCCTCATGCAACGCCTGAAATTCATCCCAGGAACAAGGAAAATTCATCAAGGTAATATCATCCATTGTAGGTACATTTCATGTTTTTGCAGTGAGCCACAGATTTGCCAATGTTTCAGTCCAGTTATTCACTCTTTGGATGGCATCCCTCAGGACCCAGAAGAACATGAAAATTCTAGTGCTGTTGAAGTACATAGTCCTCTGGCAATGTTGATGGAGCCCATGGAGAAAGAGATATGCAGAGGACCTGAACGTACAACAACTGGGATAGGCCCTGCTGATGTTCAAAGTGGAGACGCTTGTTGTCATGTATGACCAGAACTGGTGGCTGGCTGAAGCCTTATCAACTGACCCAGAGCATCAAGATGTTCAAGTTCAATTTTTTCACCCTCATGGGCCAAATGTTCATTTTCAGCAAAAACAAGGATGATGGGATGTCTGCTTTGTGCCATTTCAAGATTTTCTAGTTAAGCTGAATGAACCAACATCACCAGTCCGTACAAGTAGCACCAGGGGCAATAGACCATATATCTGCAGAGGTTATGGATTTCATAGAAGTAGAACACGTCATATGAGGAATCACACGTTACCTGGTCTTTAAACCCTACCGACTGCTTTTAGAAGTCAAATTTGTATTAAGCTTTTTAATGAGAGTTTTGCAGTATTTTAAAGGTTCAGCTGTCATTTTGAATTATTTGAACAAGTTTATAAGTAGGTTTATAATACTTTATAAGTATGTTGTTTGTGCATTGTTGATTGTGTAAGTTCTTTTTCTCCAAGAAAAGAACAGTTACAGAAAATGTTTTCACCATGTCTTACAATATTGCAGTATTTGTGGGAGTTCAATGGTCATTTTGAATGAAATATTTTCTTGTTCCTTACAAGTTGTCAATTTTGTGTCAACACCATAAATGCCTTGTCAAGTCCGTAAGATGGACTTTATATTGATGTTTTACTCGAAAGAATGTGTTGTGTTCCCTCAAAAATATTTGTCAATAAACTGTTGTATTTCCAAAGTTAATGTAATTTTTTATGCTTCTAAACATCACTGTTCATGATGGAAATTAAATACAAGTTTGTTAATCTATACGACCTAAACTAAATCATTAAACAATGACTAATATAACTTTTAAAAGGTGATTTGATTCATTTGAAAACATGTATGTACTAAGTGAATCAAGAAACTGCTAAGAGTCAGAATATCTGTGATAAGTTCATTCAACATAAATTTATAGACTTTTCCATGTGTCTGATGGTGTTGACAGAAATTTGAGTGCTCATCCAGTAAACATATATTTTATACAAAAATGTTACAACTGGGAAATTGTTCCAAACATGATTATATAGCCAAAAGCTCGTTTAAAAAAATGTGTACATAGGTTTTGAAAAAAATTAAGATACTTTTTTAGAAAATGAAAACCTGTTTTGTCCCTCATCTTGAGAATCACTGAAACATTAAGATTAATATAGTGGATTATGTAAAATGCTCCCAATAACTTGAATATATTTTTCAGATTATCTTTTCTTTTTTTAAAAAAAAAAATCAATTCCGCGTAATAAAAGCGACTAAAAGAAGCCACCTGTTGGACATAACGCGACGCTGAGCCCGATGACGTCAGAGATCCGCATACGACGCATGCGCACAGTCTTCCGGTTGGGGCTCCGAACACGTGGAACTCTGGGAAACAAAATGGCTCCTTTGTATTGCGATTTTAGATGTGTAGTTTGCTCATAAATTGTCTTTTGGCAACATAGCGGCTACATTTGTGCGATTGTAGGTTATGCCGGTTAAACTGCTGCAGTTGTTGTAATTACATGCAGTGGAAACCCTGTGGGTATTTTCAAATTAAACAATGGTAAGGCACTACCTGCTATTGTAAGTGACTGAGCCAGTGTTGTGGGCGAGAGGCTGGGTACTGAATTGCAAATGTTGTCGCGCAGCTTCTGGTTTATTTAATACTGTTTATGCACGGATGCTACAGTATCATTTAATAACCATCCGTCTAGTTAGGTAACACGTGTTGTCTATTGTAATAAATCATTGCATTGAAACCGTTTATGCATTCGTAGTATGAGAACATTTTAATCAGGTATTCTGTGTTATTTAGTATTGTTCAGAGTAAATATATAACTCTTAAGCATGATCTGTAACAGCCTTCCTGCTTCTTGCCAGTCAGACCAGGGCTCTAAAGTGAGACGACGTCCGGCTCAGTCCAGCACAACCTCAGAGGAGAGGCGCTCAAGGAGTACAGGTGAGGTGCCACACCTGTGCTGTTCTCCTGCCCGGTTCCTGTTGCCCCTCTGCCACACTACGCCCTTACATTGAAGCCAGTGGGGCAAAACGGTACAGAAAGGCTCTTTTCTCCTACACAGAGAAAGAAAAGAGGAAACGGAAACGGAGCCGCAGTCGATCTTCGTCTTCCTCCAGTTCTTCAAGCTCGTCCTCTTCATCATCGTCCTCCTCATCACGCTCCTCTCTCAGCAGTAGCAGCTGCAGTAGCAGCAGCAGCAGCAGCAGCAGCTGCAGTAGCAGCAGCAGTAGTCGTGGTGGGTGTTCTGGTCCACAGCTAAGGAGGGTGGGTGTGTGTGTGTGTGTGTGTGTGTGTGGGTGGGTGAGCAGGCAAGCCCAGTTGATCTAACTTTGTTGAGAATCGTTTGGGTAATTGTGGGCTCTTTCCTAAAGTGCTGTAGTGATCACAGCCAGCCACCATCTTACAAGCAAAAGGTGCTGAGTTTGAATCCTCATTCCTAGTGTAGTACCCTTGATCAGCATACAATTTCACTTCTATATCTAAAAGTAAATCACTGTTAGTGGCTTAGTGTGCCAGCATACTAGTTTGTCACACTGCACAGCAAATTACGAATTAATAATCTCACATTCATAAGTGCATAATGTTGAATGTTTATCCTCAGATTCCCACAGCAAGTCAAAATCCAAGAAAAGAAAGAAGGAAAAGCATCACAGAAAGGTTTTTATGATCTGTCATATTTCAGTGATAAAAGTACAAAGTTAATATACTGGTACTGTGTAGTTTGAATGCAGAGTGTGAATGCATCATTAAAGTTAAGTTGTATTAGTTTTTTTTTTATAGCAAATATTCACACTTTAAATACTGAACAAGTAGTATTTTGATGCATTTTATGTCACTGTAACTCTTATTAATGTAGTATATAGAAATCTCTATATTTGTGTTTGCTGGTACTTAATAGTGCCTTTGAAAACTACCAATCACTAAGATACGTGTTTTCAAATAAGGAGTACGGCAAGCCAGGTATAAATGAACATTTATTTTGGACATTTTGATTATACTGTTTAAGAGAAATAACAGAACACGTGATATTTTGTACAGAAGGGGAAAAAAGAGAAAAAGCTCAAAAAGAAGAAGAGCAAGAAGTCCAAAGCAGACAACGAAAGCTCTGGGCCTGTTCAGATATCCAAGGTACAAACCGATTGCTGTACAATGAAGTGCTGTTTATGTGGATTCTTGCTACTTTACAAATTAACCTTTGTTTTCTAGTATCTAAAGGAGAAAAAGAAGGGTGGAAAGTACAGCATGATCTCAGGGAAGAGGATTAAAATGAAGGTGAAAAAATCCAAAAAGGATAAGCAGGTGATTAAAAAAAAATCAATACTATATTGATTCAGTTAATTTTTCATAAGCTCATTTTTAATATCTTGATAGTGTTTTCTCAAAGAGACACATATAATAAACAGAAAGATGGATATAAATCTTTATCTAAATACCCAATTGCACTAAATTGTTCTGAATTATAGGTAGCCAATGCTCTTTTGTAACTTAATTTACAGAGGGACAAAAACCGCGCTGAGCTGCTGGAGTTCCTCAACTCGGCTTTGTGACCCACGCCTGCGTAACCGTAGAACCAGAGGCCATTCATCGTTCGTCAGTATGAGCAGTGACCTTGCAACAAGCCAGAAACACAACTCAGGGAAAGTTCATCAGTTGTTCCTGCACCTGAGCTTAATGTGTGTTAACTGTTTCCCACCCAAGTAAAACAAAGGAAAAATTAAAATATTACCACCACAAGCTAGAATTACCTTCTTCAAATTGGGGAAAAAAAGTCTGTCATTTTTATTGTCTATTTAAAGCCCTTAAATTCCTCACACTGTGTTTTTATATTTGCTGCCAGTACTTTTAAGGGTTTCTTTATGGTAAAAATGACTGCAGGCTGCAAGGTTTGCAATGTAATAGAAACAGTATCAACATTTTCAATTCCAAAACTCATTGTTCATCTGCGAAGCTCTAGTTAATGTTATTTTATGTAAAATAGTGCAATTTTAGTTCAAAACTGAGTTCAACTCAAAGCTTTGGTATTTTTTTAGATGATGACTGTCTTTGTTTTAGTATTTTTACAATGTTTCATAGGGCTCACATGGGATTATTCAAAGCATAAGGAGCATTCTGTGAAATGGTTTCAGGCAGCATTTTTCTGTAATTGTAAGGTTAACTTCCTTAAAAGTTTGTAAAAGCCAGAAAAGGTTCGGTTAGAACCGTAATGTACATTACCCAGAGGTAATTGTGTGTATTATATTTGCATATTAAAATAAAATTGCTACCGTAATTCATGTAAATTTAATTAACTCATTTACCAGTAAAAATGATAAATGTGACTTCTTTACAAATATTACTGATTACACAAAACCAAAAACAGCCATGGGAAAAGAATGAAGAATTACCGAATTATGGCATTTTATTCCTCCTTTTGGAATTTATGTACAGTTATTCAGTTTAATAAATCTTTGTTTTATCCCTATTTGCATTGTTTGGACATCCACTTTTATCTATGAATTCATATTTGTTGTAATCACGCGCACACACAGCTGGCAGTGTTCTTATCCCCTTATGACACTGCCTGAGATGGGCCAGATTTTATTGGATTTTCCTAAGTTCACCTGTCAGTGTTCACATGGACTTAATGTGTTCCTGGAATGCCCTACGTGAACCTTCAGTTGTGTATAATGCAATTAAGATTTAAGAATCAGATTTTTACAGTGAATTGCAGTAATGCAACATGCTGATTGTTATATTTGTCCAGCAACAACAAATGCAGTAGGACATGAGGTCTGTGACAGTGTTTTACAGTGCATCTGTGTCAAAAGTTACATTGAACTAAATGTATTGCATGTATCTATTCTAAAATGAGAATAGTTATTCCTATGCAAAATCTTATAAAGGGTGTTGTGTTTATGGGCTACTGTCCTTAAAAATTGTCAGAAAAATACTAGTCAGTGCAAAAATGTTTCCAAAAAACTTGAGCATTCATGAGCTAGCTGTATGGTCTACAAAAAAGTCTATCAAATATTTATCAAAACACCTTAAGAAATGTGCAGGAAAAAACCCTTATTTTTATACCACCCCTAAATGAGCCCACGTGTTGTAGTGGGTAGGTAGGTTCATGTCCACGTTCCTGGTGCAAGAACACACTCTGTGGTCCCAGCTGCCCACCAAGCCCTCACATTCCTTTGTTATGCTGGAACTCCGGCATGCTCCAGACCCGCTTCGCCTGCTCGCCGCTCTCCTGGCCCCTCTCCACATCCTCCGACACGGTCTTCACCTCGCTGCTACCAAAGGGGTTTATCCTGATGCGCGACTTGAAGTTCATGAGAGACATGCTCATGGACCGCCTGTGGTTCCACTGTCGGGAGAGCTTCTTTGCCTCCTCCTCCTCCTTCATTCTGTCCAGTGCCTCCAGTAGAACAGAGCGGAACAGACTTGACACCTCCTGAACTTCGGGCTCATTCTCTGCCATCACCTGACGGAACCTGCATAGGAGCAGGGCATTTTGTCAAAGTTAGAATGGCACAAATGGGTGTGCAAGCAAGTCTGAATGTTTGGACTAAGTCCACAATACCTAATGGCCACAACCACACCTATACAAGAAGGCAACCTTGATGTACAAATGCCTAGTGATCAAGCAGAGATACTCAAGGTGAGGTTGTTCATCCCACCTCTAGGACATTAAAACAGACAATAAAGGTTCATATGGACAGCTGATGTGAAGCCAGATACAGTACCAGTCTAAAGTTTGAGTGAACTTCCTAGAAACTAGTTTTTTATAAAACTGAAAATGCTTTACATCCAGGTTATTAAGTCCAAGTCATCCTTCACCATACAGTTCTTGCACAACACTGAATTGCATTCTGGGTCATTCATGAATGAACACGAGTCCAATTAGTTGTAATCCCGATGGACTGACATGCTACTGGACCATGTCATGTTGTTTGAGACTGTCTGTGTCCACCAAAGAAGCCCCAAGCCATGATGCTGCCACCTCCATACAACCAGGAGTCATGCGTTCACCCTCTGCATTTTACACTCAGTGTTAAACATTTATGCTCATTGATCAATGAGATAAACTCCTGAAATGTCCAACACTGCTTTTTTTTTTTACTCCAGCCATGTCTGCTTTTATGCAGGCATACTCTAACTTTTGACTGGTACGAGTTTATACCCCCATCCTTTCAGAATGCATTTCTAGGCTGTTTCACACCCTTCACATGGACCATCTACAGATTTTTTGAGTTACTGCAGAAAATTTCTGTCATCGTTTGACCGTGGAAGAGTAGCGCAGCAGTCATTGCTACATCCTGCTTCTGAAATGTGCTTGCAGCAGGTGATTCAGCCACACCACATCCCCCGGGACACTGCACGCATCTGCAATGAGGTGGGATCACATGCTAGCATAGCACATTCCTGTCTTTGTCAAACATCTTATGCTAACAGCATCCAAGGAAATATGCAGGCACTTGGACAAATAAAATTGTTTACTCGGGTAAAAATTGCAAGCTTCGGTGCACAAAGCAGCTTCAAGAACACCAAATCCCCAAGTGGTTTGTCCAGCCCTTTGGCACGAAACAAAACGGCACTGACAGGGAAGCCGTGTGGGCGTTGTATTTTAAAATGCTCCTCGCGCAGAGAGGGCTCGGTTCGCTTCAGCGGGGCAAACGCGGCGTCATCCTGACGTTTGCTGCACCGCCACGGCCGTGATCTCCAGGAGACCCTGTGACTCACTAAACAGGAGTGCTTTTAATTCCCCGGTGACGTCAGTCCTCCAGCACCTGCTCCTCAGCCTCCACAGATTACAGGTCCACCTCAAGATGCACGGTGCTTTCATGCAAGAAGAGAGAATGCTGCCAACCAAATCTCCTTACTTTTATGAGAGCCTTTATAAGTTCATTGGAGCCTTTAAATAGCCTGTGCTTATAGTCCTTATCTGTGCTTGGTCCAGCCATTCGGGGCTCTTTCCTATGCCTGGGGGTAGGTAGCTGGGTACTCAGCCTGCTCTTCTCAGTCAACTGATGGAAGATTACAAGAGAGTGCATTCTGCATCCTGCAGTCTGGTCCAGGCTGTGCTACTGAACTCTTTCTCCTGAACATTTTATGCCTTTTACAATGTTTCAGCATCTTTTTTCCTTTTAATTTTTAAGCTCCAGGTGGCCTGATGAGCTGTCAACTGTAGGTGCACAGGACCTTTCTTACCTTCAGTGTCACTGTACTCACTGTACTGTAGTAAACATAAATGTACACACCTGTGTAGGTGTCTACTGCATATCACTTACTCTATACTTGTACAATAAAAGCAAGTATATTTAAATTTATTATAAAAATATATAATGTTTCCCATGTATTAGGTTGAAAATATTTTCATATATGCTGAAGATGTCAAAGACTTTCTGTTCCTTAGACAAAAAAGAAAATAAACAAGAAATACTGTACGGTAAAATAGTTTAGATATTATAGTGACTAACTGACATATGACATTACATTGCATAATCTTGCAAGTCAGTAGGAATTTTGTTTCTTTCCAAAAGCATCCCTGAATAGTGATGCTAAACAACATCTTTCCGCATGGATTGCAATGATCTGTCTTTCACACTTCTGTTTGGCCCATGTACCTGCCAGATTCTCCACCACATCTTTGTGGAGCCCAGTGTGGTGACCCTCACATAAACAAAACCAGTTGACTAGTCACTGGACCAGCAGGGAAACAGCGGTTAGAGCTGTTTTGTTGTAACTCAGAAAACCCAGGTCTGAATCTCCACTTCTTTTAATGCACCATTCAACAAGGTGTTTAACCTCAATGACTCCCAAATTTCCACCTATTCCTTTCTCCAAAGTGTTGAACAGTGATTATTGTCTAGTATTTAGCTTTTATGCAAGGTAACATACACTGCTAGATAAACTGCGCTGAACCCCCTCCTTCCGTGCAATACATTCACATGCAAACACAACTAGGGGTAAATAACAGTAAGAAGCTTAGCATGCAAAATTAACACTGCAAGTCACTTTTACAAAGAATAGCAGCGAAATCACCACATATCTGTGTTAATCTCATTGTGTTTGACTGTCTTTACCATGAATCAAACTCAGAAAGCAACACTTATTCCCTGTCCCTAAGTTGTCACTCTGTCTCCACCCCAGTTTGTGTGCTTTGTAGATTCTGTCACCTTGAGTCTATTTCGGCTGTGCTGTAAAAAGGAACGACTTTACGCAAACTGCACCACGACAGTTTGACAGGAATGTTAATAAACATGTAACCATGATTTTTTTTTGAAAGATTTAGTTTAAAAGCGAAACATGGAATGGCAGAGCCCAGATTTTGCAGCGCAGGGGGTGTCCATTACCTGAGGATGACAGTCCCACAGTAAGAGGGGTGAAGCTTCCCACAGAGGTCCTCCAGTCCCAGCCTCTCGCCGGCTGTGATATCGTAGTTGGTGCGAGGCACGCTGGCCAGCCAGCTGTAGTCGACCCCGGTCTTCAGTCGCCGGTATTCATTCTCCCGTTCACGCTGCTGCCTCTCGGCCTCCTTCATCTGCCAGTTGAGTTCTAGCATCAGGGTGTCAGTCACAACGTCGGCCGGGCTCCGGCGGACGCTGCGTGGGTAGGGCTCGCTCCAGCTGAACCATGAGGCCATGCCGTCCCCTCACCTCACGTGCCTGGCCTGGGGGGGAGCACCGGATCAATACCCACAGCTATGACTTTTCAAACACTGCAGCCGAATTTCCCCAACAGTGCCCAGGAGGCTAGAGGAGGGTAAGGGTGAAAAGCCGATGGCTCCATCATACACTTTGTCAGGCATCAAACAAAAACTCTGTGTGAACTCAGCTGAATTCAAAACACACATCAGCAAACAAAAAAATGTGTAGCGCTTTTAACTAACATATGAGTAATAATAAGTATCCCCTTTCCTGCTATTTATTTTGAATGTAACTTGGTAAACACCGAAGGCCTTAAATTAACTGGCCAAAATGCTGCAGGGTTCTGGGTCAGATCAAGTACATCAAGCCAAACACAGACCCAGAGGTACTTTAGAGCCAGATCTTAGAAAACATGTTTTGTGGGTTTACCAGGAAGCCCTAAGTCTCTTTAAGACGGAATCAAAGGTGCTAAGACATGTAGTGAGCAGCTGGAATCGCACTGACTCATCTCTCCACACAGACATCATCGCAGCTCATTAAAGGGATTCTTCAGGTCAAGGTGGCTGACAGCTTCTTTCGACATCTGGCAATAAACACCCCAGTACTGCCTGCTTCCCCCACAGGACATGTCTCCTCTGCTGAAATGGACAGGGGCAGGAAGTAAAGCCATTGCTCGTGATTTTTTGCTGGTTGCTTACAAACACCTAAGACGCCTGAACCCCTTGCCTGCACAGGTAGAACAGGAGAAACAAATTATCATTTGACCGTAACCCCCCCGGGCAAGTCGCCCATCACTCACCTTGCACAGGCTTTTCCCTTGTGGTTGAATTTTAATTCCACATGACAGCCTTCACCACATTTCTTTCCAACTTTGTCATTTTTTCTTGAACTACTGTATATGAGTATACTTATATATAAGCACAACACTAACCATACCCATAGCAAGCAGTGTCATTGTCACTGTGCCCACTGTAGTGAATATGCGTGTACACACCTGCGCAGGTTTCTGTGTGTGAAACATGTATTACACCTACACATATGTATACGACAGATGTTTTTATACATTAGCTCTACTGTATATCACCTATTCTATAGTTATATAATAACTACAAATGGAATATTTTATTCCTTTCAAGTAACAATTTCTTGCTCAAAAACATCAGATGTTTCCTTCCCTTTTATTATGTTAAAAACATCTTCACGTTTAGAGAACACGTCAAAGATTTTCTCTTCCTTAGACAAAACAATGAAAACATAGTGCATGACCAAATAGTTTAGATATCATAGTGGCTGACATAAGACATTACATTGCATGTCTGCTACTTTTAAAAGCAAAAACATTTTAATCTCAGATGCTATTTTGTAGGCTTTTGTTTGACTCCAAGAGTTCTTTGGCTTTAATTAAATTAAATGGTTTGCTGAAAAACAACCCTTAGCAGCGATGTTGCACATTTTTCAACGTGGATTTTCAGCCCTCTGCTTGACCCATGTATTTGCCGGATAATCTGGACGCACATCAGTCCATGTGAAAAGTGATTAGTTATACAGTCATTGATATGACATCAATCGCAGGTGTGGAAACAGCAAAGCCGGGTTGCTAACCCTCTCCACCTACCTGGTTTCTATGGCCCGGACTCTTCCGAAGTGACTTTGAAAGTGAATTGGAGCTCTGGTGCTGAGCGAGCAGCCGCTCTGCTGCATGCGCTGATGAAGAGTGTGTGGCAGCGAGCTGAAGCTCCGCAGGTCGTCCTGGTCTCGGGTGGTCCCCCCCTTGCGCTCAAGTCACCCCCGGTGAGCCTGTGCCTGCCTTCGCTTGTCGCACTCAAGGGACCGAAGCAGATCACATCCTTGTGAAGCTTTTACTCCTCGCTGATGATTTACGGTTGCCATAGCGATGATTCTAAGCCTATTTGGGCACAATAAGCTTTAAACATGGGGGGGGGGGAGAGCGAGAGAGTGAGAGAGAGCGAGAGAGAGAGAGAGAGAGAGAAGAGCAAGTAATACACAAGACAGATGAATTATGTGGATGAGCTGATGACTATAGCACAGATCTTGGGAAAAATTTCAGTAGGAGGGTCCATATGGTGCTCGGTTTCTACCGTCCACTTTTAACACTAAAAGCAGAGCAACTGTGACTGATTCAAACTTACAAAAGACTGAGGAATACAATCCCATTTATGCTGCTTTATTCCCAAAGCGGGGCCTTGGAGCACAGATGAGAAACCATGTTCTCATTTAAATGAATCCAAGGCAAGCCGAGTCACGATTCTCGCAACGCTGCACAGCGATAGCTGGCATTTCATAAGAGGAGCACTAGGCAGCCTGGTAATTTTCCACCCTTTTGTTCACCAGCTTACCTGCCTTACTGGCCGTCTCAACCCATGTGCCTGGTCACCCAGTGTCCCACAAGCCAGCTCAGGCAAGCAGATTGTCAGGCAGGATGGCCTCCTAATCCAGACCTCCACACTAAGCCCCCGGGAGTAATGCTGCCAGCAGAAGAAGCAGTCATTCCGCACCTCGCAGGCTTGAACTCAGTGCCACCAAGTTTGGGAAGCGGAACACCCTCTGTCTGCGGGGATCCCAGAGACAACAGGGTCCCTTCACCCCCCCAGATAACTTTAGACAGAGCAAGCAGAGCTTCACTTTCAGAGAATTCATTTTTGCTCAGAGATTCTGTTCATTTTGTAAGCCTTTATGTTCAACAAACTAGTATATCTTCTCTGACATCTAAGCACAGTTAACAACAGTCAGCTCCTATTTGGTAATTTAATTATAAAAAAGTACAGCATGGATTTAGAAACTCCCATCGGGATAAAAACTAGAACGAAGCAAAAATTCTGTTTATAATTCAAATGTACTGTTTTTCTTTGTTCCCATAACATAATTTTGTTGTCCTTATCTAATAGTATCATCTATGCACATCATTTTATTTAAATTAATAATCTGATGGTATGATTTAAATTATAATTTATGTCTGAAGCTGTAAAACAGCAGTATACATGCTTTAAGATGTATATTTTTGTGCCATGCCGCATCTCACTGTAAAATGGAACGGTTGCTGTTGTGTCGACAGCGCTGGTGGCCACATCACCGTGTTGTCGGTGTGGGCAGTGTGCTTCCAGGCCTTGAGAAATGAAAATGAAGAATGAATCATACAAATCTGTGCAGAGCCGCAGCAAGGGTCACGGGCTTCTGTCGCAAAAAATCAAATTCACTCAGTATTTTGTAAATCATGCCGCAGCATCAGCTGAGGCAGGATTTCAACTTGTTCACTGTTCAGTCAAAAGCCACGTTTCCAGCTTCTCGTTGCTCTTTTTCATATTCGTTTCACATTCTTTCCAGAATTTTCTCATCTATCTCCATGGCAGAACAATTTGATTCAAGTGTCTCAGTTTATTATCCCAAAATGAGCACACTGAGGCAAAACAGAGAGTATAAAAGAAACGGAGGCAACATGAGAATAAAATTCCGATTTCCATATTATGTGTTGTTCCCTAAATAATGTTTTTAATAACTCCACTAACTGTCTGCATACAACTACAACAGGAATGCACATCTTCATTCCAATCTTACAGTAATGTATTTTTCAGGACAATGTTCTGTAATGTGGTATACATGCAAAGCAGTAGAAAAATATTAATACTATATGTTTCCACAGGTATTTCTCTGCAATTAATTAAATAGAAATAAACTCATAAATAGAATAAAACCTTTTAACCTTTCTTGCACATTAAGTGGCTCACAATGGTTTGAACAAGGAATTCATTCTTCTGCCGCTAGAGGGCGAAATTAACCCTTGCAAATTTTCGGAGGCGTCAGTGCGGTCTTCACCTGCAGCCTCTCTACACCAGCATACAGCAGGTAATTGGTTCTGATCCTGAAGTAACAGCAAAATAATATTTAATGTCAGAAGGCATTGATATATTTCAACAGTCTTTGTACGTGTCTTAGTTACAAGAGCAAATTGAGTTAAACCAATGCTTTCTTACAATTTTTATTCAGTTTTTTTTCTTGGTTTTAGGTGTTTTTTTTTTAATTATTATTCTGAGTTCTGAGACTTTTGGCCAAAAAGAAATGCAGGCTGAAGCACGGTCCATCGAGGTTCTCCAAAATTTTTCACCTGGGAACTGCATCCAGTACTGAGTCGGCACTTTGAAGCTCCCCCCAGATTGCAGCAGATGGCACCAGATATGACTTTGTGTGTGTGTGTGTGTGTGTGTGTGTGTGTGTGTGTGTGTGTGTGTGTGTGTGTGTGTGTGTGCGCGCGCACTCTTTGGGAAGCAAACTGAGAAACTTGCCCCAGGCCACTGTGCATAACTCTACAGAGAGGAACGCTTTGTCGTGTCCAAAACGTGTTTGACTATCACAGCTCCACAAAGGAGGACAATGGAAGAGCAAAAAGGCAGCAGATCCCGTCAGCGGGTTCTTTCCTGTCTGCTTTGTCTTTCATCTGTGCTTTGCTGCACCGGTAAGACCCTCCACTGTAAGGCATCTGCACACAACCAGCCAAGTTATAAACACAAATCCTCTGCTGTTGCTTGCAGTTATAAGGCGGTCTTTTATACGCAGTAAAATGGAGCCCCAGCGAATGAGTTGTTCCTCTTCACTGAGAGGAGACAACAACCACAACAGTGTGGATCAATCGCATCTTTTCAAAAAAGAACTTAACCCCCCCCACATGAAAAGTGTGTGCAGCGGAGGACTGTGGACGCAGGGGATGTGAATGCTGGCTTTGTTCCATTGTGTGTCCACTCTGCTGCCCATTCGGCATCTGCCGCACTGTCACTCCGGCTCAAGAGGAATTAGTAAGGAAGCCTTTCTGGCCACAAAGTTCCTAACCTACAAATGAAGAAACTGCTGGTTTGAGCTCCAAGCAGAGCTGAGATATTGAACTGAGATGCTTAAACTGGAGGGTAAAACCCTATTACTGTACACCTGTTAGCCATTTCTGACGGTAGCACCATCTAAACAATCACGACGGGCAAAAAATTCTGTTAGTTAAGATGGAACTCTTTTCTAAAGTTTCCCTGAAAATGCAGTACCTACAGATGGCTTAGCATTATTAAAAACTACTAGATTTTTAGACCAGAACAGTTCTGAATTTTCACAGCCAAATACACTTGAATGATTTGACTACAGATGTATATGCTCATGGCGATAATCGCCATATGTTGAATTTATTCCAAAAATAAAGCAAAATGAAATGTAAAACTACTGATTAAAATATAAAATTATTACTTTATGCCATGTGAATGGAAAGTATAACATACAGTACGTCATCATGGTCAGAATATAGTAAGTTAAAGAAATTATGGATGACTTTTTATCGCAATAAAATGTCCCTACAAAAGTGTCCTTGTACATAAGCATTTATTAATCTGATTTCTCAATTTCCTTTTTGCAGTATGCCTAAACCAAACGGGCATTTTAATGTTTCTACACATTATCAAGCGTCGAGGCAGAAGGAAATGTTGCCTTATGACTATAAGGAAGGGCATTTTGTGCTGATTTTATGAAAGTAGTGTAAAACCATACATTTGCTGACATCCCTTTTTCAATGCTGCCTTGGCCCCAGGTCTCATCTGACAGTACAGTGTTCAGCAATAGTGATCAGAGGTCAGGGGCGGCACGAAGCAGCCTGACTGCATCGTGGTTCCTTATACAGCCATCTCAATAAGGCAGCGTGAACCAATGAACACCTGAAAACATATCTGATTCCATAGATAAAACTCAATATAAACTGTCTGTGTAGAGTTGTCATTACTCTTTTGCATTTCACGGTGTGGGGGGGCTCTGGAAAAATACCAAAAAAATATAGAAAACTTTAAGTATTTACACAAATGGTAGAAATGAATTTCTTTAGAATAGAGGCAAACACTGAATTTATACACTCAATACTTCTGTTATATAGTTTTAACATTTGAATAAGTTAATGAAGCAGTTTAACTAATAAATAAGTTAATACATATAAACTAATAAACACTAATATAATGTACCAGGATAATCTAAATGTCAAAAATGCATTTACTTCTGCATCTCTACATTTCTGACTAAACCATTTACATGCTGGTGAATGAAGTAACAGACGCCTGGCAGTGTCAGCTCAGAAGTGAGACTGCGAGGCGTTTTGTATGAAAAGTAAATGTTTAACTAGTCCTGAGATGCTCTGTGATATATTTCCAGAAAGGCTGGTAGCAGCACAGGGACTGGTGCCCTTCCATTCAGAACTGAGGGGCTGTTTGTACCCAAGTCCACAGCAGCACAGTTTGCTAAACACTACAAATCCAACAGTCTGATAACTTCAGGCAAGGATTTTGCCAATTTTCTCCAAAGCCAGCCAAGTATTCAAAAAATAACCGTCAAAGAATGGACATCATTACATCTTCATAAGATTTTGACTGTCCACTGCATTTTGTCGGGGTTCCATGCTGTGTTGGAGCGTTTTGTTTCATCCCTTAATCTCAGCATGTCGGAAACAGCAGCAAAGATCTCCAGCTGAGCCACAGTTTCTGCGTTTCACTTGATTGTGCAAAAATGTGTGACTCAGCAACAAACTGGATAAAAAGGAACTAAGCTGGCCTGCAGCGGCAGTCAGAAGTCAAGTGACTGCCGTCACTGACACGTTCTGTCCTGTTCCGTAGGGGGGTTTTTCCAGCTTGACTTCCAAGGGGACACACATCCAGAACATTGCTGCTGTAGCCCCGGGCTTGGAAACCATCAGTTGCAGCTCAACACAGCTGCACATGTTCAAGTCCCCTCCTGTAGCTCTGGGAAACTTTCAATATCACAGCCATCACAACATCTACAAATTTAGCCACCATGAATCTGAGCATCATCTCCCGCATTAAAGATGAATTTATTTCATTCCTTCTTGTTCAACACCTCTGTCCAACATTTGGAATTAATCCATACAGAGGGCTAACATCTGGATTTAGGCTCAGATTCAGTTGTTCATTTGTTTCAAATTTATTGAATAATAAGGTCCACTTTTAATAAAAACAACTCATCCCAGGATGTTCGGCAAGCGTTACATAAAATGTTGAAAGCATGCTGGCTGAAAGTTGATAATTCATGCTTCCGATTTAAAACCTGTGACTTGTATCAAACTAGAGTCATTGAAAATGAGAATAAACCCTACTTTGATCTCTGACTTCTATTTACAGAAAAGTTTGCTACTTCTGTTAGAAAAATTAGCTTTGCCGAAATTAGCTTCATTTATTCTAGGATGGTTCAGTCTGAGGGCCTGGCCTTATGAGTGAAGAAACCCAATACAGAAGCTGGACACACAGCTCACAGTTGGACTCAAGAAAGACATTTGTGCAGCTAAAATGGAAGTCCAGACTGGGGTGGATGGGGGCAGCCATCAGGTATTCAGAGAACTTAAATAGGCGATTACCTCAGTTTACTCTAGTGCTGCGCCTGTTTTACGACTATGTGACAAAAGCAATACCGTCAGCAGAAATCCTCTCTCGGTTTCATATCTTTTAATACATATTTTACACCTTTGCCTAAGCAATAAATGCACTGAAAATATGGGTCAAAGGTGATTTATGAGTTACATAAACACATCGGAGTTAAAAAAAAAAAAAAAAACATGTCAACGCGAACTGGGCAAATATATCGAAGGTTATCTGTCCATTATTGTTTTGTCCTTTGATCAATACCCCCTTGGACCTTCTATACAGCCACACGACCATTGACAGAATCGTAAACCTTCAAAGATGAGATCTGAGCACCTAATCTATTTAGAACAGAAGTCCTACTGTTCCACAGAAATAAACTCTTTGGTGCTAGTAGTACTTGGAATATTTTTGTTTTGGTGAGTTAGCACAGATCCAGCAACAGCTTCACCAGCAGCCTGAGGTCATCCGAGCACAAAAAGTCCTCATCCTCTACTTTGTCCAGAATGTAGCCCCCCCTCCCAAAAAAAAAACAAAAAAAAAACAAAGGAGAGCAAAAAGAACTTTAAGTGATAGATGTTGCCTTTTCTCATGCTAACCTAATAAAGACATTATTTTATTCAAAAATTCAGCTTGGAATGGGTTTTTGACAAATCCATGTTCTTCCGAATGTGTATTGTTAACCAAGGCACCGAGCTGCGTTCTTAATTCTTAATCCAGATCCCATTCTGAAAGTACAGCAGTTAAGCCAATAATATTGAGTTGTAAAAGATCTGTAATGATTAAAATGCGGAAAAAACTTTGAAATATATTAAGGGGTTTAATTCCACTGAGTGTAAAACCTCAGTGACGCGAGCACGTGAAGGAAAAGCAAAATCCCACCAGCTACTTGCAAAGTTCACCTCGTGCTAATCTGCATGGATGGATGACCAGCATGGCCTTATTTATGTGTTTGTTTGTCTTATTTCCATTCTATATTTCTAAAAAACCTTGCATTGTTCCATCCTTCATTGTATTGTTAGCCTCCTGTTTCAAAGTTTTTTGGTACTTGTTAAGATCTAGAAAGCTAAAAAAAATTAAAAATATCAATATCATACCTGCTCAGGTATTTCATAGCTGTACCAGAACAACCAGTGCTGCAGTGGACTGCAGTGGAGAGGGTGAGCAGTTACAAATACCTGGGTGTTCATGTCACTGAGGACTTGACATGGACTGTACACATCCGAGCTCAAGCCAGTAGAGCAAAGCAGCGGCTCTACCACCTCCGGCAGCTGAGGAAGCTACAGGTCTCTCCAGCTATCCTTAAAACCTTTTACTCTGGTGCTGTACAAACTGTTCTGACTCAGAACATCATCTCCTGGTTTGGGAACAGCTGTGCTCGGGACATCAAGACACTGCAGAGAGTGATCCGGGCAGCGAAACGCTGCACCAGATCTGATCTGCCGTCCCTACATGACATCTATACCAGGAGATGCAGGACCAGAGCGACTAGGATCGTCGGTGACCTATCTCATCCCAGCAACCATCTATTCATCTTGTTGAAATCAGGCAAACGCTTCAGAAGCATTATGGCCAGAACGGAGAGGCTAAGGAGGAGCTTCTACCCACAGGCCATAAGACTTCTGAACCCGGACATGATATCACAACCCTCACAGACCAGGGTCCTCAATAATCTCTGACCACTCCACTCCACTCCAACCCCCCCCACTATCACTGCCATTCCAGGGCACCTTAACGGTTTCTTTACCATTTTGCCTATTTATTTATTTATTTATTTATTTATTTATTTATTTACTTATTTATCTATTTGCTGCTTGTTTCTGTTTCTATTCTTCTTAGTGTTTGGATGTGTGTTTGCTTTATTTCCATTATAGATTTTTTGCACAGTCATCCTGGTTCAGATCGGAGCACATTTCAACACATGGTACACAACCATGTACTTGACAAACTCTTTTGACTTTGACTTTGACTTTGACAGGTCAAGACCAGTATGGAATGAGCAAGTCAGAAGCGGAAAGGCAAAGCAGCCCACAGAGAACTTCTGGAGAAGGTCTTGGAAGACGTCACCTTGCACCCTGTTCAAACCCATTAACCGTATGCACTGTGTAAACTGGTTTCCTTCAAGTGTCCTCAAACTTTTGACTGGCACTGTTAAGTAAAGAAGTTTTAACCAACTCATAACTCAGCTATAAGAGCTCGGGTGATTAGCATGCAGCATTAAAATCTTTTGACATACGGCAGGAAAACTGCTCAAACTTAAAGGCACAAATTTTATGCGATGAGGTCCTTTTGCCTCCATGAATGGAAACCCATCCTTTGGTTTGTTTGAACCACAAAACCGCTTCAGTGTGCATGATATTTTCACTCTTTCTTCATTCAACCACATGCTATACAAGACCGTGAATCTCCATGTGACATGATAGGCTAAAGCAGCTTAAGGCAGCTTGTTGTTCCAGAAACTTCCATGGCCATCCGGTTCTCAAAGAACTCAGAGTTCTTGGTATTTCTCACGAAAAAATGTCTTCCTAAAAACAGAAGTGCACTGTACCTTGGACTTCTCTTTCTTGAAGGCATTTCATAACAAGAGTTTTCAGTTCTTTCATTTTACGTCACTATGCCTTGTACAGGCCAGCAGTTTCAAATAACATCGTATGACCCAGTATCTGCACATAAAAAAAATGAACAAGGTTGTGTCATCATGGCCCAGTTAAATAAGCTGAGTATATTTTAAAATAAGTCATTTAGGTTAAATTTAAAAGGCAGTGTTTACTGGATTTTCCTAGCCGGAATAGCACATAAAGACACTGCCCCATAAAGCTATACAAAATTAATAATGTAGAGATAAGGTTAATGTACTAGAATTAAAATGTTATTGTATACATTATATACCCTAATAAAATTAGAGAAACCCAAGTCTGACCAGGTATTGCTCTATTTTTGGCCTGCATTTTGTTTCTGATTTACAGCAAATTCTTCTCCACATGTTGCTTTAAAGCCCTTCATTTGTACCTGGCAGCTCCGTACCATTAGCTGACGGAAGCCCATTTCCTGGATATTATCACAATGCCCCCCCACCACAACACAACATTGTGCTTGACACACGTAGGGTTTATTGCTACAGCTGCTACTCAGCATGCTGAGCATAGAGCTAAGTACACTTTCCCTAACTGCCTTCCTCTTCTACGATGTTGGTTTTTACTGGGAGATGTGGGGGGGGGGGGGGTCATGTACGGCATAGCAAGGATTTTATGTATAAATAGGAAATATGTCCTTGTTTACCTTTCTCTACCTACCAGGAGCAACCTGCTATGATGTCCTGCACTACAACATGGCTTAAAAACTCTTACAGTCAAGTATGGAAAATTGGTTGGAATGAAATAAAGGATTTTTTCCTTATTTTAAAAAGGACACAATAGAAATTTGCAAAAAATGAGGCTGTATATCAACATCTGCATGAAAAAAGCAAGTGACAAAGTTATGTATAATATACAAATACATTTTTTATTAAAACATTCAAACATGGGTATTTTTGACAGTTTTTCTGTTACTGCAGTAGAAGCGCTGCCTTTCTGCACAACAAAATGTTCCATAACACCCCATTTGTCCGGGTGACAAAAGGCTGAAACAGGTGCCTCATTCACAGCCAGGTGCTGTTGAGGGATTTGGGAAATTTTTCCCACTAATGACACAGTAGCTGAGCTTCTTAATTCCCACCTGGGGATTCTACACTCTGACAGTTAGCATGAAACCCACCAATTTTGAGGTTAAAGTGTTGTGAACAGCACTCAAAAGACTGAAGCGGAAAGGGCCGCCGCAATTCCTGCTCCAGATCTTGCGAATGGCCGTATTGGCACAGCAGTTGTTTATTTTGCACAGTTCGGCATCCTCTCAGCTGACCGCTCCGTTTAAACCAACTTCAATTAACTCGGCTGGAGGTATCTTGAAATCACCTGGAAATCAACTCCATTGTGAGCTCAGAAGAAGGGCAGCACCAGCTCCTCTCTGTACTGAAGAGACGTGGGCTACACTAACATAACCAATCGATTATTGCATTTGTTTGCTAAAAATGGACAAGAAATGCAGACCAAGGTAGTGGACATCATCACTTCAGGAGTGGGAATAATCCTGTAATACTGTCTTTGGCATGTTTTGTTATGTGCTCCAGACTCATGGTGGTGGTGTGGAGATTGTTTCTTTGGACACATTAGGTCTTTCAGTAGAAAATGAGTATGATCCAAATGCCACAAAGTGCCAAAATAATATTGTTGACCAGGCGTTTCTGTTCACAGTGAATGTAGTCTCTCTCAGATGGATACACACCTGTGTCACAAAGCCACATCATCTCGGGGCGGTTCCACAAGCATGACAGTGCTTTTACTTGACTCCAGTGGCCTTCAGAGTCCCCACCTCTTAAGCCGGTCAAGCATCTTTGGGACAAGGAGGAGCTTGGTGTTGTCCAGAACGAATGCTCTGCCAAAAAAAAGCTATCAAGCCAGCATGAACTAAGCACCCTGTGGAATGTTTCCAGCACCTTGCTGCTCCATTCAAACTGTTCTGGAGGCAAGATAGGGTCCCATCCAGTACTTGGTAAGTGTACCCAATAAAGTGGCAAGTGTGTAGTGAGTAAATATGCAGCATAGCATCACATTTTCTCCAAGTTTCACATGAAGAGGAGTGAAAGGCTTCAGCTGGGTGGAGATCAGCTAAAAAGCTGCAAGCAGGAGTTCCATAGACCCCTGAAGTCAGGTGTGATCAAGAAGATGAATGGATGGATGGATAATATATTCACCAGTTGCCTACTAATAAAGTCCAAGTTATACATGGGCCTTTTTTGAGAAAAGACTTGTGTCCCTTTTATAACCAGTTCTTGTGTTTCAAAAACTAATCTCCAAAACGGAGTTGAGGACCTTGAAGTACTCTGGGCCGACCTCCATTTTCCCATGACACATCAGGCTTTGTCTTGCCTGAAAAACAGTATTTTTTTTAGAGACTTTTAGACTGGAGCCCCTTGCCTTTTGTGTCCAGGCAACGTGCAATGAAAGGGCAGAGCCGAGGCCTCCTGTTTACATGGGCTGAGCGAATGTGGCACCGCTGTTCCTGCTGCTGCCTTAGCTGCACCGCACTTCCATTCATGCTGGCTTAGTGGTGCAGCTCAGCAGGTCTGGAATTTTCCCAACACTTCCAGCACTGCAGTGCACGCTTCACCCTGAAACATTGCCCTTCACATGCACTGCGGGGGCAGCTGGAGAAGTCATTCTGTTAGCAGTGAAAACAGTGGTACTAGCAGCAGTAAAGAACTTATACTAGTACCAGTAGCAGTAGTAACATCAGTACTAATACTAGTAACACTAGTAGCAGTACCAACAGCACTAATACCAATAGTAACAGTAGCACTAATACAGTCATATCAAACATGTAGTGCTAACAAAAGGACTCATGCTATAAAGGGGATCCCACTACCTACCTAACCTTCACCCTAAGCCCCATTTTACCTTATCCTAACCCTCAACCACCACGGAAACCCCGCAGTCAACCCACAGCAAGCCTATCTAGCTACTATGTAATGGTTTTCATCTCCCTAAAACCAGCAGCAAAAGTAGACTATTGTAGATAAATGGCTGCAGTCAGGGCCGTAACCTTGAAATTTGAAGGTCATTGGTTCAAGTGCCACAGCTGTTGTGTTAGCCTTGACTAAGGTGTTCGCCCCGAATCGACGCATTACCACACAGGTACGTAAAAGGGTAATTCATGGTGCAATTGATAAAGCAACACTGTGAGAAGTGTGGACAACGGTGGCAGCTGAATAAAGCTGAAAATAATAAGTAAATAATAAGAGGTGACAGTGGTTTAGGCTGAAGGTAGCACTGCATTTTGGGCGTCCAGTGACCGTCAAGACTCCATTTCACACGATGCTGCTTTGCGCACCAGGTTGCCCAGCTCATTTATCAGCCACAGTGGTAGAAGCTGCAGGTGGCCGCGATGAACCCGCTGACCAAAGTCTGCTAGACTGCTGGGTGAAGCAAACTCACAGCCGAGCAACATTAACCGTTTCCTTCCTCGGGAGATTTTACTTCAAACAGGTGTATCACTTTAATTTTATTCTCGGTGACAAGTCAGTTTCCGCGGAGGATGAGGATGTCTGCGTAACAGACAAGTGAGAAATCCAGCAATCGTTCAACTGAACAAGAAAAACGAATCAGGAGATAACAAGAAAATAATAAAGTAAATGGAACGACAATAAAACAATACTGAAAATAATAATTGCATTTATAAACTACAGATTTATTTATGCAGAAATTAAAACTTTCATCTCGAATCAGCAGATCCCTTCACGTGTTGCTCATTCGTATTGTTTTGGATATTTGTTCTTCATTTTACCGGTCAGGCCATTGCTTTGCTTGCTGCTTTACTTTTCCAGACATTTGCGAGTTTAAGCAGTGCTTTCACCGGAACCACATTGACTTGTGTGGGACTTTGATTCGCCCTTGTTGAATTCCGTGCCTCCATTTCATATCATTTGAAAGAGATAAAAACTTCCTGGCTTCAGCCACAAAAATAATAACCTGTTACATTGCCAACACCAGCAGATTTACGATTAAAGGACACAATCACCTATGACGTTCAGAAGTAATATTTTTATTTTCTATAATCGTATTAAAGCCTCTTGTACTCGCAGCCTTATCAGTGGTAACAACCAGGATAGACAGGAAGGGTCTTGGTGTATAACTGAAGGCCCAATGAAGAATGATGGCCACTTTCTTTAAAGAACATTTCTTACCCTCAAGTTTCCAGTTCCCAGTTGTGCGTAAAGTCCACACTTCTGCCCTCTTGGCTGAGGTCACTATGGGCTCAGTACAGTGTCAGGGATGACAATAGCCTCTTTCAAAAATTTCAAATGTATAATCTTTTTATGAACAATTAATTTCTGGTTTAAGATTATCTTGTGATTAAGGTTTAAAGGCAGGACACAGCATTATAGCAGTATTACTGGGAATTCAGTCAGCTTGGTTTCTTTCACATGTACTGTAATCCTTCCGAAATGAGGCCTCCGTGTGATAGGTCACCTACGACCCCCATCTGGCTTCTAACAGACCCTGAGGGTCCAGCACAGTGAAGTCATGAGACTGTCACCCTGTGGTTGCTGGGCTGCCAGCTTCAAGTTAAATCACATTCCACTCATTTTATAAAAGTTTTATCTACGTCGGCTATTAACGTTTATCTACAAATGCACATACAGAACGTGCAATGCATTCCTGCAGGTAAATATGTCCTTTAGTCTTAAATCTATTGGTTTCCTTGAGAATGCAAAAGAATAGTTATTGTTTTATAAAAATTTAACAGGTTGCAAATGCTAAGATGCTGAATGCTCTTCTGGAAACTGGAATGTAAGGTGAAAGCTCGTAAGTCGGAGATGTTATTACAGTTACAGCTCAAAATTTGTAAATTCCCCCATGTTTGGCTGTTTTTAAAAATAAGGCTTATATTTGGTTGCAAGTCAGTAAAAAGTGTTAAATAATAAAATAAATTACTTGTATACAACCCATAAGTCAGACTTGTATCTCAACAGGATGCCTATAAATGTAAAAATCCCTTTGCAGGTGAGTCACGACTTTGGTTAATTCATACTGATGTTGTACATTGTTGGTTTTACTCTTACAACAATAAAAATCTATTTTCAACTACAAACGTCTCACTCGCGCTATTTTCACAGATACACACAAACAATGGCAGGAGTTCTGTGATCCTTATGCTGACCACCCACCTACAAACAGGACAAAAACACCACCTGCGCTAAAAGTGCCAGTAAAGAACCCGGTAAAATCTTTATTGTACACCAATTTTACACAATTTTGATGATTTCCCAAGAAAGCAGGAGCTGTTTTGGCGAGTGTTTATCATTACTAACAAGTAAATAAATTGATTTTCTTGTTCTTTTCCCAGAAGTGTTAGCAAAGTAGCAAAACTTTTTAATTTAAATATACGGCCTGTACAATGGCATCCTGTGGAAATAACTCAGCGAATATAAACAAACACTAATATGTGCTGCACAATTGTTTTTGTGTTGCTCATGCCTCGGCATTGATGGAGAACAATGGGATCCAAGTCATCCTGTTTACAGCCGCGTGACTGTTCCTGCTGAGCAGCTGCCTTGCAACACGACCCGGTATAAAGGTTTTCCCTTTTACAAAAAATAATTTGGGGAGAAGTCTGGAAAAAAAGACAAATGCGTCATTGCATTAATGATTCAAGCATTCAAATAAATTCACTGTGAGCAAGAAGTGAGGATTTTGTCATGTTATTCTATAGCATTAGAAACCACATGGCTGCAATACACGGTCCAGGCAAGAATTCTTTTAAAGCACAAAAGCTTTGATAAATATTTTTCGACCTGCGTCCCAATGTGCCATTTTTTTGTCCTTTTTCTGCAAGCCCCTCATGACCCCGATCACAAGTTTGGTCGGCAAGTTTTTTCAGGGAAGTGAAGCCACAGTCAAAAATACTTTGCTCCCATTTCCAGCAGAGCACTTGGACTGCGTAACACTTTCTCAGTAAACAGGTGTGAACTTGTGTGCTGATACCGGCATGGTTTTGGGTCGTGCATCTAATCTGGGGGGAGGTGGGTACTGAAAGTCTCACCACCTGCCCCCCGCTCACATTGTTCTCAGGGATGCAAAGTGCTGGGACCAACAAGGTGAGGCCTGGTTAGATGAAAAGCTAAGAGGTAAATGTAGGAAACGTGGCAAGAACATAAAAGCAATCGGACTGGGTAACTTGCTAGCCAAACAAGTAGCGGGTGGGAATTTTTAAACCCGTTTGAGTGACCATGAAAGGGGTGCATGATGACGCTCAGTCAAAAATATTCAATGAACACCGCAAATGACAGGTGAGTCAATTTAAGAATTACTTCAGGAAAAATACTCAAAAACTGTTGCGCTGCTTTTTAAGTAAAATCCACAGGGCTGGTGAACCTCAATGGGCCGTGGCAACAGCATCAGCACGTAAACCCTGTGGACTTGTTAATCGCTGAAGTTATTCATCTTTGCGACTTTTCATTTAATCTGCAGCAAAGTGCTGACTTGTAAATCCGACCACTTTGTGCCAGTGGAACATGACTTACAGTTCAAACAGCAAGCAAACAGAATCATGTTACAGACTGTGGATGGTGTTGGTTTAAATTGTCTGCAGAAACATGTTCTTGGTGTCAGGACACGATCCCACTTTTGATGACCGTGCGCCAACTTCATATCGCATCCACCATCCAAGACTTCTTTACTTCCGCATTCAGCATAAAAGGCCAACAGTGCCAAAAAAATATGTATACATAATCCCTTTATCCTATGTTAAACAAAGATTCAGACTGACCGCCAGAGACCCAACTTTACCAAACAGCCATATTTAATTCACAATAACATTTTTACATGAAGGTCCAAAAATTTCAGCCAATGTGATACATTTAAAAGCCAAATTGACACAACTCAAATTATTTTTGCAGATACAGAGGTACAGGAAATATCCAGGTAATTCTACTGGGGGGGAGGGGTTGCCTCAAGTCGCACTTCCACACATTTCCCACATTGCATTTATTTGGGTCAAAATCTGCATCCATGGATCATCGCTCAAACAACAACCGGTATCCTTTTACAGATGAGGGAATATGCAGCTCAAAGTTTTTAAAAGGCCACTAAAATGATTGAATTCAGCACACAAAATCTAATATCAGCATTTCAACACCCTCAACAACTACACAGGAAAGAGAAAAAAAAAAATTAAAAAATGAACAGAAAAAGTACACTTCTCTTTTGGACTGGAAACCCTGCTTCAGGGGGATGTTTTGCCCTGGCTGAGTAACAAAGCAGGACCCTTTAGCACCTTTGGAGTCACTGGGTTTCTTCAAACAACACACTTGGATTTGGTCATGCAAAGCAGTAGTTCAACACTTTAAATATGTAAAACCCTTAAGTGTGAATTTCACAAGCTTGCTTTCTCAAACATTCGTTTTCAGCACAAGGACATAACTCATCCACAAATACAAACCTTCCGCCTCTGTATTAAACCAGAGACGTCAGAACTTCCAGTTCAGTTGGAGGTTTGAATGCATTTCAGCTGCGCACGAAAGCATCCAACTTTAAAAATACACGTCTAAGTTTTCCACTTCTAACTAAATAATGCAAATACGTAGGTAACCATTTTCAATGCTGTTTTAAGAGGTTTAAGTTAAAGGCGTGGTGGAGAAGACGTCGACTGGAAACGATGTTCAACTGTAAGTCTCAAGGCCAGAAAACAAGTACGAACACAGTACTTAAAAACACCACTTCTCAAATTTAACGTTACTAAACATGTGTTTATGCTAGAGCCCAATACCAGAGGCAGCAAATTTCAGTTTCTTCTAATATCCGAGCTAACTTTTAAAAGCATCTACAGATAGATAACTAATAACTTAAATACATAAATTATTTGTCATAAAATAATTTTCAGTAGGGACCAATGGCTCAAAGATACTGTGCAAAGCCTACTACAAAAAAAGTTCAAATAAACTTTAAAGGTCCAAAGACAAAAAAATAAACTTGTTTCCTTTTGCACTAAAGCCTGCAGATGTGCTTCGGGATGCGCGTTTCCATTGCTGTTTTGTCCTCGTGGCAGAAACGGTCCACTGTGTTGTATGTTGAGATGCTTTGGCACAACCGCTCTGGGCTGACAACGTTCCAGCACGGCAAAAACTAAGCGTGGCCAGCTGACCCTCGTCGCAGCTGGATGAGAGGTGACCTAAACATGGATTACCACCACGCTGCGAGTGCAGTTCTGTCGAGGTGGAGGACTCGGGGTGGGCGCGGACTGCTTGGCCCGCTTGGAAATTCCTAGCAACACCCCTAGAAGCAAGTGCGGGATGTCACGTCTACCGTCTCTCCTGGCCTCCTTACAAGGAGGACTCAACCTCTTTTGGTACAACCACATCCAAGTCCGGCCTGGTGACCACCTGGATGCTCGCATCTGAAGGGGCCTGCTCCCGAGATGAGCTCTCCTGAGACTCGCTGATGACTTCCAACACCACCGCCTTCACAGGGTCGGCCTTCCTCTCGGGCCCGAGCTTGTCAGCGGCACCGCAGCACAACTTGGGAGCGCACTGGGTCCGGCACGAGAGCTCGCACAGCGAGATGCGTGACTCTGAGTTGACTGTCACAAACTCGGGCTGGATGGTGGTGGCATGTATGCCCTCATTGTGGAAGAAGTCTTTGATGCGCTTTGCCACATCCATGTAGGTAGCTGGATCATGGCACTTAATGTGGGCAGTGGCAATGATGCGGCTGCCAGCCAGCTGCCAGATGTGAAGCTCATGGACCGCCAGCACACCCTCCAGCCTCTGGAGCTTCTCGTTGAGCTGGTGCATGTCTATCTGCTTAGGCACGGTCTGCAGCAAGATGAGTGCCGATTCTTTCAGCAGCGGGTAGGTGGTGTACAGCAGGATGCCCACCATGATGATGCATAGTGTTGGGTCCAGGTAGAGTACCCAGCAAGGGCCGGCTGAGAGCACAGGCTTGGTGCCATTGCTCAGCATATCTACCAAAGTTTGGTTCACGTGCTGGTGGTCGGTGCAGTGTCCATCGGTGCACGGGTTCACACAAGGCTCTCCCGGTTGGCAGGGCTTCCACACGAAGGTGAAGATGAGAGCGTTCACCACCACGATGACAGAGCCCAGCGCATCCCCCAGCACGTGAAGGAAGACCCCACGCATGTTGAGCTGGGAGGCCGAGCTTTGATCCTGCTCGAGCTCCTCGTAGGGTGCGCTGCCATTCACTTGCACCTCCAGGCTGTCCGCCTGCTGGATGTCTGCAGGAGAGAGGGCTGCTATTACAACAGTTCCAGTGAGAGAAATGCTTTTTGAGCCTTTCCTACTTATCAGCATGAAGGCATCTTTCAAACATTACAAACTCAGCTGGGGCTGGGAGTCCGTTCCTAACTTAAAGTGTGCATTTGAATACTACTTCAGTCAATAAAAGATTAACAACAGCTTAACCCCAGAATGATTCTTAGTGCAGCCACTATAAAAGCAACACATAATGCTATAATAAATTAAAAATTTGCTAGAAGACTTATTTATTCTATTTTTATCAACAAGGCAGAGACTTAGCATTTCTTTACTCTTGAACACCGCGCAGAACACCTGTTAGCCAGACTTATGTTTTAACGTCAAGCCACATTAAAGTAAATTATTATAAATTGATGAAAATACAGCACATCACCTCCGCAGCCTCCTAGTTCGTGTGCTCTGCTGTCTTACGTACGCATATAAGTTCTCCTCTTGCACATCAGATGGGCAGTATTAGGATAGTGTGGGGAGAACATTATAAAAAGTGACTATGCGTTTTATTTTACACAAAACAGGACATAAGGTGGAAGCTGATAAGCATTTGCAACAGTCTTCAGCATTTGGTCACTTCCAGTTTGCAGTCCAAACAGCACAACAGTAGACGTGTACCTCTATTCAACGGGTACTTTCAGCGTATTTTTTTTGTATTTAGTACACATCTGCCTGAATTAAATAAATCTTGCACAGCTACTTTATATTCTGATTTATCTATGACTATTTTGTTTTTTTATTTACTTTTCATGATGCATTTAGCACTGTATCAGCTGGAAACAAGACAATGGGATGCAGAGAAACTAAAAAAGATACAACTGTAAAAATACAATTAAAATAGACTATAAAATGTATTTTTCAATATCACTGTTCGGGGGGGGGGGGTGTCCTAACGTCAAAAGTACCAGTCTACAAAAAATAAAAAATAAAAAAAATAAAGCAGCTTAAGGCTGATACAACACGTACTGTGTGTTCTTGTCTGTTTCAAATACTCTCTTTATCTCAAAATATTTACCCAGTCTCCATTTTAAGATGCATTACCTAACTGAAACGGCAAGAACATTCCAGCCCTTTGCATCACACCGTGGTATTTATTGCTGTAGATTACTTCATATGCAAGTGGAAATGAAATTGTGTAGACGCACTTCATCTACAGCAGCCCTTGCTACTGTACTCCATGTATGCCCAAGTCCTCCTACATCGAGCGGCGTCGTGACCCTATTTATCAGCCGGCTCCTTGTGTAACCGTGGCTGTCGACTCACTGCTGCCCATGATATATAACACGGGAAGATACAATCAGCACTCCAAGAAGGGGAAATGGGGTCCATTATTTGGAACTGACAGCGCTTGACTTCCCTTTTTAACCCATTCCATCTAAAAGGCCTAGCGTTCGAGAGCATGTTGAGATATTCTTCAACATCCTGCAAGACAGTCTTACAGACAAGGAATGAAAGTCTTAGTTTTTTCCTCTTTCCTTCACTGACACTGTAAGAGTTCGAGGAGGCATCTCCTGCCCTTTGCCCCTCCGTTCTTCTCACTGGACATTTGGCAATACAAGACTCAACAGATGACTCCCACGGGTACAGAGTCCTCAAAGGTCAAAGTGAACGTCTTCGCGAGACAAACATTTACGCAGATCTAAGCGGGCTGTTGAGGCGGACAAACTGCGCAACCTTCAAAGGGGAATCGCGCTGATGGTTTCGGCACGTTGCTGACAAAAGCCACCGAACAAAAGACGCAAACAAACACCGCTGGCACCGAGGCCGTCTGGCACCGGTTCAGATCTCGAGCGCTGATCTGCTTAGGTTGGCCATATCCAACCCCCCTCACCCACCATGGATTTCACAGAGGACTCGGGGTGAGAAGACAAGTCCGATAAGCAGCCTGGAATCATCTAATCCACATCCGAGAGTCTCGGAACGGACCCTGCGGACCGCAACTCCCCAAAACGCGGCAACGGGCGTGCAGTGGTTCGGATGGGCACCCGGAAGTCAGAAGGTGCTTGGTTCTAACCCCTCCTGCTTTTGTACCCTAACTCAAGCATCTCACCCTGAAGTGATAAAGTAACAACACCCTTGCTGTGTAAATGGGTAAATAACTGCATTCAGGTCGATTTATGAGGCAAACCTTGCAAATGGCCACGGCAGCAGTTTAACAATTGTTAACTACGATATAATAAAGACAAAGTGTGCAGCTCGTTGCGTAAGACAAAGGGCGGCACCTTCCCTCCTCCACACACACACACACACACGATGCCCGTACAACGTTTTCCCCGGTGTGGATTTAGACCCCAACCCCGCCATTCACGGACGCCCTTTTCTGGCCGCTATCCCTTCCATTATGTGTGTGGCCCGTTGTCGGGGGCTCGGTCGGTCGGTGACCTCGGGCCCCGCTCGGTTGCTCCCTCAATAAGGAGCCCCGCGGGTCTTTCCACGGGCCGAAATGACCGAGTCCTCGCCGCCGTGCTGGGGAGGCGGGGGGCGCGGGACAACGAGGGTTCACGTTACCGGATTTGTCCGCCTTCTCGGGGTTCAGCCCGTTCGCCACCAGGTTGTTGGTCTCCTCGCCTGACGCTCCGTCGCCTCCGCCGCCGCCGCAGGGGCTTTTCTCCGACTTGCACGCCTTCGCCCTCTTGTTCTTCTTGCTGCCGTGTGAATGGCCGCCGTGGGAGTGCCCGTGGCCGCCGCCGCCGCCGCCGCCCGAGTGTCCGTGGAACATGCAGAGGCCGATCACGTTGATGAGGAGCCCGGCGGCCCCGACCCCGATGACCACGTGAGGGCTCTCGATCTCCTTGGGCTCGGTGAAGCGCTCGATGGCTTCCAGCACGATGGTGAAGCACAGCGCCGTGAGGAAGACGGCGTTCACGAGGGCGCCCATCACCTCCGCCCGGATCCAGCCGAAAGTGTTCTTGTTGGTCGCCTGCGTCTTCTCGGCGAAGCGCACCGCCACCAGCGCCACGACCAGCGCGATCACGTCCGACAGCATGTGGAACGAGTCGGACAGCATCGCCAGAGACGCCGTGATTCGGCTCACCACCACCTCCACGATGAAGAAGCCGAACGTTAGCGACAGCATGAAGAGCAGGCGGACGCGGTTGGGCTCGCAAGCCATTTTTTCGCCTCGACCGAGCGACCGGCTGTAGACGAGTCACTTATTCGCGCGGCGTAACGGCTCCGTCACCCTCCTCGCTGCGGCTCTTCCACTTTATCGCACGGCAACGGAAGCTGGGGATGTACTGTCGAGCGCCGGGCGCCGCAAACACATATTCCGGCGCTCCGGCGTTTGCAGACGGGTTCAAACTTTGCACCCGGACCGGCAAAGTTTTCACACGGAACTCGGCGACTGGGCCACAAGTCCCGCCCCGCCCCGCCTCTCCGCCATTGGTCGCTAAGGAACGAGGCGCGTCCGGCGGGGAGCGTCCACTTTTCGTCGCGTTTTTAGCCACGCGCGGGTACCTTTTCGCGGGCCCCCCCACGCCTTCCCACACCGTTGCTCGGTGGACACCGGGAGCTGCAACGCCCGGCTGGCGGCTGGAACGCGTCTCGACACGCGGGGGAAGGCTTCGTGGGCCTCTTTGCGTTTTCCACTTTTAGTCGGTCCCTTAGTTGCAGCCGGCGCTACTGCACACCGCAGATGTTCGGCGTAACCCGGCGTCGGTGGAAAAAATCAACAAAAATAAATAAATAAATGCAACAAACAAATCTATACGTAACTTCAAATATTTTCTGACAAGTCGTTATTCTCCCAAAGTCAAGTTTATCTGGTAACGCTGGTCCAGACGGTGTTACGGGCGTTAGATGAGCTGTTACTCTGGACTCGCATTGTTCTAACACTGGCGCATATTAGCCATTATTATATTTTGCTGCAAATGGACAAAGAGCGTCACTATTCGAAAATCTGGCCAAATATGACTCGGGTTGGGTGAAGCAGGCCAAACAGATACGGTATTAATACAGTATATTATGGTAAAAGACGTCTTTCCAGCAATCGTGTAAAGTTCTGTGATTAATACGTTGTGTATAATAATAATAATAATAATAATAATAGTTTTCATGTAACTGAGACAAGCCGGTGGGATGGTCTGATTTCAGTGGCAATGCACGACCATGTAGCCATGTGCCTGAGCGTTTTGAATAACGCACGTACACATCGCGATGTGGGTAAACCCAAAGACACCGCAGTTATTATTTTTTTTTTAAATTAAATTACTGATTATTTAATCGTATTAAACCTAATTCTAAGGCTCACGTTGTAATTCTGCACTTATACAGCTGCGCAGTAGAGAAGGAAATGCATGTGTCCCGGGCAACACGCCAAGCGAGGCGGCACGACTGCTGAGTTGAACGAAATGGCAATTTTTATAACAAAAACGACATCGTGTGATAAAAACACGGGTTGAAATCGTGAAACCCAAGAAGAGGAAGCGGGCTTTTTTTTTTTTTTTTAATAAAGAAAAAGCAGTACGAGAGCCGCTGTAATCGGATCCGAAGCGCAGCTGCCTTTGCGCACCACCCCGGCAAACCCCGCTGCGCCTGGCTAGGCTTCGCAGACGCGCTTGGTGCGACTTTTCCACACCGCCCCAAAAACTACCCCGAAACTGCCAGTCATCACGAATGGAAAACAATAGTCAGCTACACTGCAGTTTCATAACAGCCACACAAAAGTTTGCGTGGTCTGGCAGATATATATATATATATATATTTTTTTTTTACCAAACGTGAGTAATAAAGGAAAATCCAAAATTTCAACATCGCATAAAACCAAATTGTTGCGCAATTCGTGCGACACTCACTGCATAAAATCGTATAAATTAGGATGCAAAAGGCAGGAAAAATATTAAAACTATAAAAAGGTTTGTGTTCACAAAAGGAAACTATGTTGGATGTTTTTCTCTAGCCTTTGACCTTGAAAAATTGAACCTTGGAGCATCCACAGAAGCAGTGTCTGATAATGGCAATTCATTTGTACAATTTTATTAAGCATATATGTAACAGCTTGGTCATCATTTGTGACTTTTCCCTATCATAGATAACAGTGAAATAATTTCAGGCCAGTAGGTAAGAACAGCACATCAATGCCAAAAATGATGACAAAGACCAGCAAACTTGGCACTAAACTTGAACTGGCAAAAAGCAGAATTTGATGCATAATTCTTACATAACAAACACGGATAAAACTGCATTTTTGTGCTTAATTGATTTACTTTAAAGTGCTCAGCTGGCTTCAAACCAAGATTGCAGCTTTGTTACAAAAAGGAGAATGAGATGTGATAAAGAAATAAGCTGTCTTGGACTTTATTTTATTTTAGACCCTTTGGAAAGGGGCGTTGGGACGACTCCTTGCGGGACATAAATACCACTTCTAACGGATCAAGAACATTCATGGCTTATTAAATAGAAAAGAGTAATGAGAGAAAGAAGATATCCTTTCAGCGCTGTCATTTTACATTTCAGGACAGAAGTAGCCTCCATTTTGTCCTCATTCGTCCATAACTCAAGCAAGAGTAAGTGAACCTGCAGAACCCATGCGCAGAAAAGTGGCCCGCTTGCTGCAGTTGTGCACAGAACCCCCTTCAGTAACAATAGCCTTAATTTTCTATGGTCTTCAAAGTCCAAAGGTTGTAACTGCTACTCTTTCTGCTATCCCTAAATGTACTGTACCTGTAAATGGAGCCTGCCTGTTGTTGCTCACAACATACACACAGAGCAAGTGAAGGTGTCAAATGCATTGCATATTATGTATTAAAGCATTATATATCACTCTCTATATCTGGATAATAACCTGCAGCTAATTCTGAGCCCCTATCTGTAAGATGTACTCTTAATTCTTCAATGCAGCTTTAATTTCAAATCAAAATTTAGTATAAAACTGTTAACGCATGAACTATAAAGGGTGCACAATAAAACAAAGGATCTCCCTGAAGAATATGATTACATTTATAAATAAACAGCTGATTGATTCCAAAGATTGCATTCATAATATCTGGGAAACATATAGAACTCAATCTGGATCTACAAATAATCACAGGGCCTTTGGCTACCAAACATTAGGCTTGCACGTAGTTTTTTTTTCAAAGGAAAAATAAATATTCAAGGACAAGAATATTTTATCATCCACCTATTTACCAATCTTTATATTGCCTGACTGAAACTGTTGGTATTTTTCTGACCAAGATTCGTTTAAGTATAGTGACTGGCCAGGCTCTTTTGGGACTCGGGGCTGAAGTTCTGCCCATGTCCGATGTCTGGCATCCCTTCCTATCTGGTCCCATGACTGGAGCCCTTCAGCCAGACAGCTGTGAAATAGCAATATACAGTTATCTCAGTATACATTTGCTGAAATAGCACTATACATAAACGCACAGCAGAGCTGCAAAATAGCCTAAATATTTGCAGCATGGAGACAGGGGCCATGCCACCCTCCTAGATCATCTGCAGCGGGTACAACTATATTATTTAATGGTCCGAAGGACAGGAACTGCCGCACTGCGGAGCTCAGATTGGCGTTGATGCGGAAGCAATTGTTTTGCATGAGCAATGCACACGTGTGAGTCACACCTCTTGCACAGAGGCAATATCAGAGGGAAGTTACACAAATTTACTAAGAATGTACAGTAGTTATGAGCATGGTGCCTTAAGGGCAGAAATTGTTGAACACATTCCAAAAATGGAAAACCAAACCCTCATTGACTGCATAGAATGTTAACCCAGGCAATGACTGCTAATGTAACAGCTGCCTAAGTATTCATTCTATTACATGTCCATAAATGCATAAAATCCTTATTTAATGACTCAACACACATGCAAACACATTAAAATGACATAAAATGAACTTAAATATATTAGGCTTTTCACATGTCCGCATATGATGTCATTTTACACGTCGGTCTTCAGAGCTCCCAGACATTTGCTGTCTATGTAGCCTCAATGGCTCCTTGGTTATCGAATCCCCAGCAACTGGAGGTTTTTCAGCTGGTGGTTCTCCTTTATGTCACTCAGGGCAGAAGAGCGTGAGCTTCTGTAGTCCTTAGCAAAGCGAACCTTCCTTGGTGCATGATTCTCCACAAATTCATCTAGGATAAAAATGACAAGCATTAACCTAACAATTTGTAACCTCAGAATTACAAGTTAGGTGCATTTTCCAGCCATAACTGCCATTAACAGATTTGCATGCAAGAGAAAAAGCCCTGCTGGCTGGACTGCACTTTTCCAGAATTAACATTTCATTTGCTTGTGTACAGGTAGCACATGGTTCACCTTTTGATGTCTTGAGCCCAGCCAGAAATGCAATTACATTTACAGTAAATCCCAAAGTGTCTGGCAACAAATAGAGCTTTTCTTTATGTAATTAAAGCTCTTAAGCAATTCCATAATTTGAGTAAATTCATGGAGCATCAAACATATCAAGAAAAGGTTTTGGCACCTTTTAGTTTAGGTAAAATACAAAGAAATTCTGAATAAGTTTCCACAGGCAGCTGTCTTCACTGTTTTAAAAGCCTTTCAATACCGGTATAAAAATTTATTAATACATTTATTTATAAACTGAACAAGAAAGCAACTAATTGATTTACTAAAAGCATCTCTGGAATTAGTAGTTTCCAACATTCAACAGATCCATGCGTCTTCGTTTCTTCTCCATACCTATTTCGACAGAAACTGGTGACACTTGGGCTTCCCGCAGCTTTGCCACTCGGTGGTTCCTCAGGAGCGTTTGGGCCCTGTTAAAGATTAATTCATTTCGACACTTAATGGTCAACACAGTCGCAGGTAAGAGAATCCACCTCTTTCAGGAACGCATGAGCTCAGGTTGCATGACTCGGCAAAAGTTGCACCAGTCAAATTTTCAACAAAGTACAAGTTGTAGTGCAAACAAGCGAACATCTCTGGCATGTCAATGTAGTGCAGTAAAAGTACTTGCACGTTCACAAAGATTGTGGACTGTAGGAAGTCCTTGATAACCGCATGTAGAAAAGAAAAAAAAAAACAGTTCTTTTTCAAATTGTGACAAAGAACATGAGAAGCAAATTGGGAGCGGGGGGGGGGGGGGGCTCACCTTGCAAGTTTCTCTTCAAATATTCTTTGTTCAACATGAAGTTCTCGCTCTCGTCCTTTCAGAAAGACAGGACAAATACTGATGCCTTTAAATACAAATACTTGTAAAACTTTATGGCTTGGCCCATTATACTCTAATAATACTGCATAGTAGATCCTGCCTCACACTTTCACCCATTTCACCTATTTATACAGCTGGGCATTTTACTGGAGCAGTTCAAGGAAAGACAAAGAAGTTATGAAGGTACCACAGCACAGCCCCAGGTTGTGTCCACAGCAATAATTGACTGTAACAAAGCACAAAGCATGCAGGAAGACCACCGCCCATTCTGGACAGTTGACGCTGTGGGTCCCCACTCACTTGCTAGCCTCTCCTCGCGCTCCTTCAGGCTCTTCTCACGTTCCAGCAGCTGCTGCTCCCTCAGCCTCAGCTGAGCAACTGAGGGGGTGTCTGCAGGCTTCCCTGGCTCCTCCTGGGACAACCTCCGTTGCTGCTTCGCCTGGATCTTCCTCTCCTCCTCAGCCACCACAGGGGCAATCAGGTTGCTCTGGAGAATGGACTCCACCGAGGGCCTCATATAGTCCTAACTCACAAATTGGAACCAGAATCAAAGCAACATTAGTTGCGCGGTTCTTCATTTTTTGCAGAAGCAAGGAGACCATCTATTATACTGGAAAAAGTGAATACATCAAATTGTTACTGCACACAAACGTTAACCACTATTTGTTAACCCATACATTAAAAATCCACTCAGTTCTTACAATTTTATTTGTGTTGTAATCAATAGCCAATATTCCGTGAAGAAAACTATGCACTTGATTTGGGAAAAGGAATTGTGGTCATTAAAACTTCAATTCTAAACCAACTCTATATACAGTCCATCCTTAGTTGAGCCCACCTGGATTTTACGGATGTCTGATTTTATAGACCATAACAAAACATCCTGGGGGGGGGGGGGGGGGAAATACTGGCAACATTTTTAAGCATACAATAAGGGGAAATGTATACGTTTTATTTTTAGCTTTTCTGGAGAACATGTTATTTTAATACATAAAATGTTTTAATTTCGATATCCTGATCACCATTTCAACTGTGAAAGCAGCACAGCGCCCCCTAGTCCCCCTGTAGCCATGTTCTGATCCAACTGGATCGCCGCCTTACTCGCTACAATGTGTGTTTACTGTATCAACCATTTCCTTTTATTATGCACATGTTCATTACATTAGATAAAAGTTACTATCGAACACAGTGCAGTACTATACAGAGTCAGAGTACAAAATATTACAATTTCAATTTTCTGGACATCGCCTATATAGTTCTGATTTGGGGGATGGATGGACTGTAAATATGTAATAGCTCCTCTACATGCAAACATTCAAGGTACATTTTTTTCAAAGAAACAAACAGCTTCCAGTTTATTTTTAATCAAATTTCATTTGCTTGCATTCTGTCCCTGTCCAGGTGTTTGCTGGTAGAAAAACACCCTCAGGACATAAGCGTGGGACTGACTCCATTCACCTCGCACGTACAAAAATTCCTAAAACTCTATGAATCATTACAAATGCATATTCAACAAAATCTATGGCAAAGAAAGCAGCACTGTGTGAAGTCAGTAAACACACCTGGTAAGATAAGAGGAGCCTTGACCCATGAAGGCTGAAGGACATGGTGGTCTGTTTACTGGGATTCTGACCAATTTGTCACACAATTCAAAGCGAATGTATGAGGATTTTTCTCTGAATGAGTTCAAAATTTCCTTACAAATTTATAAGACTTACTGTAACTGTGGAACCTACCATTGCCTCTCACAATCAGCACTGACCTTCAAATGGAGCATCCTGGACAGGAGTGTGTTCAGCTCACTCGAGTACACATACGGAATCCTTCTGAATTTTCCTTCGCAGATTTTCACTGCCAGCTCTTTCTGATTGTAAGCTGTGAATGGTGGCCTGCACACCAGTTAAAAGTTAGGAAAAAGAACCATACTATTCATTCTCATCATACAGTTTAATTCTTCAGTATCAGATACTTACGACAGGGCACAGAGCTCGTACACCAAGCAGCCCAGAGACCAGATGTCCGACTTTTCGTTATAGGACAGGCGGTTAACTTGCTCCTGTGACAGAGAAACAGTCGGGAAGTGAGTCAGCAGGGCTTGTGTGGACATCATTACATACAAAAACAATATCTCTTGCACAAAAACCATGGTGTCGGAAGCATCATTTCTACCGGAGACATGTAGTATGGCGTTCCAACAAAGGTCTGGGCGAAACTTGTGTCATGGTTCAGGATTCTAGCCAGGCCAAAGTCTCCAAGCTTGACATTTTTCTTGACATCTAAGAAGATGTTGGCAGGCTTTAGGTCCCGGTGCAGGACCGTCCGCGTGCTGCTGCCCCTGCAGTGGCACTCATTCAGTGCCAGGGTGAGCTGAGTGAGAACACGCAAGATAAAATCCTCCTCCAGGTACCGCCTAGGAGAAACAGCGCCACATGCAATGAAATCCATACACCATCTTCCACACTCAGCAAAGGAGAAAAAAAAAAAAAAAAAAAAAACCTTTTCAATTTCCAGCACCACATCATTTACATTTGAGTTAATCATTTTCAAATATGTAAATACTTTCCAGTTGATTTGAGAGCATTTTAAGATTTTATTTTCCTAAATGTTTCTGCTGCAAAGCAAAAACTGCCTTTGTTACTGCCCCAAAAGAGAAGGGGTACTAAGAATGAAATAGTTCCAGTAGTTCAGGCATGATTCATTACACATCCATGTAACAGCACTTATAGGGTGTACACTTATTAAAAGTTCAGACAGATGTTAAGTCTTAAACTTTATTATTTATTATTGCTAAACCTGAGACTGCCCAGCAAATACAGAGGTCCCAATTAGTCTGTGCTGACAAATTCTGCTCACATTTATTTGAATATCCAATCCTGTCAAACTGGCCAATTTTATTGTCCTCAGTACCAAACAAGACACATGGTAGTGTGTTAGCTGGGACACTTTAACCAGTTAACATGCGCGCACACACCTTTCCTTGATGCACCTGGAGATTACGCTGGACAGGTCACCCCCCTCACAGTACTCCATGATGATGTACAGGGTCTTGTTGGTGCGGTCAATGATGCGGTCATAGTACCGAACTATGTTGGGGTGCTTCAGTTCACGCAGGAGGTTAACCTCCGATACCAACATCTGTTTCTCAGCCTCTGCCATGGTCCCGTAGTCCAGCACTTTCCATACCAAAATCTTTTTATAAGAGAGAAAAAATTAAGAGAAGAGGAAGAAAAAAAAAAACAGTTTTAAACCATCATGAAGGGGCTAAGGTAACTGATCTGCAAGGTACAGCGATTTGGATTCGCATGCACATTTTCTTTAACGTTCCATTTGCTTTTTCCATACCCTGATGCTAGGCAGTCAAACAAGCTCAGAATAAGAGTGAGGGATCAACTCCACAGAGGCTGTTTTTTTGTGACCAACAAAGGCAATAAAGCTTGATGTGTTTACGGAGTGGATTCATTCAGCATCCGGCATTGAACAGAACTTTGTGGAGACCTTGCATGTCCCAGTCATTAAATGAGCTTTCATTTTAATGTAGCTTGAATTTAAGATGCTCAAATAAAGAATGTTTTCATTCTAATTGAGTTTCAAGTTAATGTTATACTGTGATGTTTTCTATTCAGGATGTAACCTGCCTTATTGCAGGATAAGCTCTGGACTTCTGCAGCTACAAGAACAAATGAAGACTGCTCTAAAATGATCAAAATCATTTATACAGCAGGTATACAAAGGAGGACAAAAAGTTACTCAGGTCCACGGCACACAGAACTGAGAAAATAAATTTATATAAATAAAAGATAATATACACACAAAAACTAAAAATATAACAAATTAATGTATAACCGCGTATGTAGTGTAAATGCATTAAGAATAATAAAGGATAAATGTGTTGCAAAGCATTTTTATTTATTCTAGCTTTGGCTGAGATTTTCAGAAAACTTAAACGTTTAATAACTGGAGGGATTTATAGATTATTCAGCTTTTACTAACGGTAGCTTGGAAGTACGAGCAAATTCCTAGTTAAAAATAAATCGAGATACAAACACGTCTTGCTCCAGCTGGGTTTGGACGTTGAGAACCCACTGAATGCTTAATTAATTATTAATTTATGTTTTAAACAATTAAAACCCAACTTGTGGCTTCATAAAGTCGACAATAAGTCCAGTGGTGAAGGTAAAAACTGAACAAAAATATAGCAAATAAACCCTTAGGCCACGTAAGGAGGCCGCAGTGGGGCATTTAAAGATGTCCGGAATGAAACGCGCACAGTTCCGGGGGGGGGCGCACAAGTCACCGAACTACATCAATTTGCGAGTTTTAAATTCACATTTATTTACACAGACATATATACATTTACAAAATTCAAAGTTAGCAACCAGCATTACCTTTCCGTCGCTCTTCCTCCGTATTTTTTGACACTGTCCGAAAGACCCGGCGCCTATTGTGTGCAACACTTCGTAATCCTTGGCGCAGGACGGCATTTCCAGCCTGTTGGCTAATGTCCTTCGAATTAAGAAAAGTCAAGAACGCAAACACAGCAAAAAGCAACTTATAAACGGATTTTCCGAAGCTGCTGAACACTTTTCACTCACAGACACGAAATACTTTTTAAAAAAAAAAAAAAAAAACCACGAACAAATCCGCTCGGAGCAACACAAACGGGGAAACGGTTTAAAATCGGTGCCCTAAATGCGACGACTGATTGGTTGTCTCGGCATCCGCCGGAGTGTTTTCATTGGCTAGAAATGAATGCACGCGCCGGGTTACCAGGATGCCGGAGGCCGCGAAAGAACGGCGCGTAATTAAAGGGGAAGAAAACAGTTAAAGGTTTTTCTTTTCGGCAAAATACATACAGACTCGCAGCTCTTCAGCAAAAAATGTTTTCTAATGAAAATCTTTACATTTTAAACAAAACAATGATTTACCATTGCTTAACAGTGGTAAAAAAAATACTGCTACTACTTCATGTCACGTAGTTAAAATAACGTGATTAAGATAAGAAGTTAAAGAGGAATCTAGTCTACTTTCTCATTACATGTACTGATCTTAATAATTCGCGTGCTTTGTCTTCAATTCGTTAACAGCGTTAAAAATACAGTAAATGCACTTAAAATATTTTAGTTCCTAGCATTAGTAATTCAAATGTTTCACACAGCATGTTTCTGTTACTGCAAGCACGTACAATATAAATTAAAATAAAAAAAGCCACAACATTATACATGTCTGTAAAGTACATCGTTTAAAAAAAATAACAAAACGAGGAAATAAAAATAGTAAAAAAAAAAATAATAGTAATGTTCTTACTCAACCATGACGAAAAAGTGCCCAGTTGAAGGAAAAAATCAAATAAATAAATTTTTAAAAAACCACCACAAGGTGTCAGTAAAAACATGCAAATAATTTAAAATGAACATAATCGGATCTCATTTTATTCTTAACTCCAGTTACTTTTACCCCAGTTTGAAAATCCACAATTTATACAATGCTGTGCAGTTCTCACATTACTTGGTATAACATTATAGATATGAATCACTCTTTTGTATCGGCTACCATGTAATGTGAGGAAGATGATAAATAAATATAATAAATGAATGTGTGAAACTTTCATCCCTGTTTCTCAAATGAAGCAGATTTTCAGGACATCAGACTTTATGAATATTGAGGCCCTACTGCCACTTTAGTCTCTGGAACATTCCTCTCTGATATTTGTCTTAATATCCTCTTATTTTGTCTCATTTCATTTAGTTATCCAAGGTGGACCTTTGGGATTTTAATTGTCCTCCTGTGCCATTGTAATGGTGACTGCTCACTTTTTTTTAGCAATTCGGAAGAACATTATAGGTAATAAGAACTTGACTACGCAACCTGTAGAAAAACATATTGGGTTATGTTTATTTTCAACTGAGGCACATTTTCCCCCACCAGCTACCTAAAAGAGAGATTATGCAAAAATACATTTCTAGAATATATTTTTATGTGAAACATTTATTTAAGGCACCTTATTGGACCTAAGTTGGTCCAAAATGTTGAGCACAGATTTAAAGAATGCTGAAATTGCATCCCTGAAATCCACTGCAGAACACCATACTTGACATTTTCAGATATGTAAGATGTATTATTTAATAGCTCAAGATGTTCTTTTGACATTGTCACCAAAAGTATATGTGATCAGTGGAATTCTGTTAAGTATCTGACAGGAAGGACTGCAATGCTAAATGCATTCAAACCACACCCAAGCCTTGTTGTGACCTGTTGTGGTTGACATTCAGTCCAAAAGGCTACGTGGCTCTTTGAAGGAAACGTGAGGGTGGCCAGGATGGAAAGGTCATGTCTACAAAGGCCTGTCTTCCTGAAGGCAGAGGATGTCAGTGAGCATGGAGCGCTGTGCTGATGGACAACTGACAGAAAGACAGCTGAGGTTTGCGTTAGGGGCTTGAATCACAGCAACCCCCTCCCCCCAGGGACCGATGAACTTGGGATGAGCACAACATGGACTTGTCTGCCACAGAAGGTCCTTGCTGCAAGCGGTATAAGTTCTCTGTGAGATGGAAAGAGGGTGAGATGCGTCTCTGTGAGTGAGAATCAACCATCTGTGTGACCGTGGCCTGTGGACATGGTACAATCCTGCACTGAGATTGGAGTGCTGAGAATGCTGACTGGGGGCCTCAAGCAGATGCAACACACACATCACTCCTCTTCAAAAGGCATGCGACATGCTGACCAAGCTGGCAGACCACAAAAATGAGCATCCAGCTTAGATGGGTCCCAGCTTGTATTTGGAGCTGGCAGGAGCCGACAGATGCAGACATGTTGTGACACCTACATTTACTGCACAGAGCGAGATCAAGGTCTCCTTGAAGAGAAACAAACCCAGTGGCCAGTTTCCCAAGAACTGGGTCTCATATGAAAACTTTTCAGGTTAAAAAAATATACAAGTCAGAGTTTGTGTCGGTCAGGAATGGCCTCAAATAATCTGGATGATTGCTTCTTTCAGGTCAGCAGAGCTGCACCATTTCCAACAATGCATCCCCCCGCCAAATAAACACTGGAGTTTGACTTCCTGCAGCCCCTATGGAAGGAGCGACGTCCCTTCATCAAAACAGCCATTCTCCGCAGCAGCGCTGACTGATCCACCCGGGATTAAGCTAAAACCTCTTGGATGTTCCCCAAAAAAAAAAAAACCCAGTAAAGTGCATTTTTGTTGTTTAAGGTAGTAAGACATTCCACTAAATCCATTCTTTGTTACATTTTCCACTTGCAGCTGTAGAAGTTTTTAAAAAGAAGCCAGGACTATTGCCCACTAAGCTATTCACTGGCATGGAATCCTATTTTAATCCAGGTAACAAAAACATTGCATTTTATCAGTGCTGGATGTTGGCTCAGCAGACAGCGCAGGTGCTTTACAGCTGCTGCGTTCAATTGTGAGTTTTATTTCTCCTCGGTATGTGCACAGCTTGCACATTGATTTCCTTCAGGACCTCCGGTTTCCTGTGTTCAGAGATGGGTGAACCAGTATATCCAAATTTCCCAGTGTGTGACTGCCCCACCATGGGAGGAGATACACCCTGCAGTGGACAACCAGTGATAACAGTTATGATGTATATGACTTACAGCCACCTGGATCTGAGAAATTGTTCACCAACCTTGTATATACACTAGACATTTTTAAATCGGAGTGCTAAATTTTTTTAGCTGATGTCTGCACGTGGAGCAGATCTCAGCAAAATAGTCTCCAGCCTGCATATACTGCTATTTCCATCTGCTGCTCCAGCTTTTGCAGCCTTGCTGGACACAGCTGGACACCTAAATGTTTGCTGACTCCCAGCAATCTCAGCAGGTCCTGCTGGAGTCCAAAGGCCACTCAGTACGGTTGTGCTGGGTACGCTTACATGTGGGTGTTAGCATTTCATTCCCCTCATCCGATTCCAATATTTCAGTGTCCTTTATACTGAGAGCTAGACAACTCCAGGGTTATCGCCATTTAATGAGGAAATTGAACTTTTCTGCTTGGGAACCTCATTTGGCAGTAGACTTGTGCAGCGGAGTCCAAGGGCTATGACTGGCTGTCTGGAGTGTCCATCTTCCCCAGTTCACTGCTCTGTAGCTTAGCTGCCACTGAGAGCTATTTAAAGGAGGGGGACATCATGGAAACATGTTGGATAGGGCCTAGAAATAAGGGTAAAAGGGAAGACCTTTATATAATGATGCATTCAATATATTCTTAAATACTGTACTTTGGGCAGTATCATATCAATTTCCAAGAAAAAAATGCTAGTTAGGAGCTAAATATGAACACCTGTGTAGTGAATGCTAAGGCCAACCTGAATTAACCATGTACGGTGGCTCAAAAAAAAAAAAAAAAAAAAAAAAAATTTACACACAGGCTGCAGACACATTGGACTAAATATTAAGCCATCATTGGCTTCAAAATAAAATACAAAATCCCCATGCTGCTTTTTTTTTTTTTTTTAAAAAAAAGGGCAACTCCCATCATTTGACTACTATGGAACTTTGTTGAAACCTAAGATGTGAATTTTTCTCTGTACAAAACATTTAAAGTGTTTGGTACAGCAAAAAGTTTACTACCCAGACATCAAAACTCAAGGTATATAAACACAATGACATTACAAACTGCTCAAATTTTTATGTAAGAAGATTTATTGTAATGGCATTAATGTGAAACAGGGTTTGCTTACACTTGATAGTCACAATGTTTAAAATAGTTTTTATTTACTAAAGAGTCTCAGCATCCATTCAAAATTCAGTCATCTTTTCATCCTTCACAAAGGTAAAGATACAGCGTTACAACGAACACAGTGATTAAACAATTGCCATAAAAAATTAAATCGGGTCAAATAGATTTGTGGACGTTTCATTTTACCCCACAAAGCCTGTGCCACAGGGCAATGCATCTCACGCATAACCAAGGGTCAAGGCTACTGTGGGGATCATTCAAGTGAGAAGAGTTCACTGCTTACAACTCAAACAGAAAAGATCAGGAGTATTAAGTAGGGTGCATTGCGCTAAATACCAGAGCAGGAAATTTGATGCCAGAAATACAGGATTTCCATCAATAAGACCTCCCATCATTGCTGGGGAAGAAGAAGGAAAAAAAAAAAAAAAGTTGTGATCCTCATGATGAAAGCTCAGTCCCTTGTAAGCTCTAACCAGGTCAAACAGGTACATGTTAGCATCACAGTCAAAACCACAATTGTTTTAGAAAACCAAAATGACATGTGTGGCATTAGATCATGACTTCCACATTAAAACCACTGAGTCACGGGCTCTGATGCACTTCTCAATTTACCACTAATATACGAAAGACTTCTGCTAGTCAGCCTCTAAGAGATGCGATTCATTTTCAGACAAAGCAGGTTTCTACTAGCCCATGTCACGCAAAGATATCACATGGGGTTTGGCCATTTGTCTGCTGGAAGAGTCAACAGGACCAAAGATCAGAAAGACATTTAATAAAAAAAAAAAAAATAATAAAAAAATAAAAAAAAAGGGGGGGGAGTCAAACTAGACAAGTTATGTGAAACACATACAGCAGCACATCAACAAAGATGGGCAAAGTACTGCAATATGCTAAACAAGAGGTGTGTCAGGGACAGACTTCCTCAGGCAGGTGTATACAAACTTTTCACATCCCATCTCACACCCGCCAATGGTATCGACGCTCACCTCAAGCATTGTGTAAACTTTCAATGACCTGGAGTCTTGGAAGAATTTTCTGGTCTTTGCTGCCACAGAGGGTCATTTAACACTGCCTTGTACACAGTCTCCCTTCTTGTGTCATGGTCTTCTCCATTCCTGACTTTAGGTTTAAAATATTAATTGTGTAGGTACAACATAGGAACGTGGAGTGCAATGACACTTCTCAGCATCCTGAAGACAAGTAGCTTATTCCCTTTAGCACACAAGTATGTTTAACAAAGTAAGAGACACGTCAAATGACTCTGGTTAATTAAATACAAACCCAAAAAAGGACATTTCCAACAACCACTGCAGTCACCATTTTGTACGTCTTCACCTACACTGGAAAACACACTTGCATACAACATTCACCCCCCTGAATTCAAACCATACAGAAGGAGTCAAAATGAAATTAGCTGGAAAAATGAGTAGCAATACTAGCTACCAAATGAATTCAGACTTAAAAGGTCATTTGCTTAAAGAAAAAACTTCAGTGTTCACCTGATGAGACTCAAACATGGGGATTAGATTCAACTTCCTGTACATCTCACATAAAGTAAACTGCAGAATAGCTTTAGACCATCATTCAAGATCTCCATAACCCATGTATTCCACATTTCAGTTACCTGGCCCTTAGGTTTTGTTTAAACACAGAAGTACTCAGTCAAAGGTTCCAGTTGATATGAACAGCTACTTGTACAAGTCACACAAAATGGGACACCAAGGGGGGGGGGGGGGTTAATGTTACAGGCATTACACACTGGAAATTTATGGGTCAGAAGCAATTATAAGGTCATACTGCAATGAAGATGTACACATCTCCATATTACATTGTTTGTATCTAAGTTTACAGCCAGTTCCACACTAGATGAGCGTCGTACTTCATTCCCACTGAAGAAAAAATGGGCAGGTCCACAGAGCACATGGCTCGATAGCAGACTGGTCCCTGTCCGGATTCCGCAGACAACATGGACATTAAGAAAAGCAGCGGAGAAGATTTGGTTCTAGAACCATCACCTGGAGCAGAACAGCACTGCTTCAGTCAAATTGTACTGTGAGACAGCAAACTGTAAAGTTTTACCAGTCAGACAAGACACCAGATGGAGTAACCAAAGGAAGCACACAAATATATTCTTACAGGCTGAATTGGGTTATAAGGTGGGAAATGAACTATAGTACCAGTGCTGCAACGCATTTTCAATTAAAACATTGCAGTCTAAAATAGGCTGCACATAAAAAGACAATGTTCTAATCACAACACTCTGCCCCTCATCGTATATACAACACTGAAATGACTTTAGGTTAGTTTCAAGTAATTAAAATGGGGAGAAGGTGGGGCAGGAGGGGGGGAAAAAAAAGAAAAAAAAAAAAAAAAAGAAAAAAAGCCAAATGCTGTGGGCTACCTGTGCATTTGTCATTACTCAGATTTTACCTTCCTCCCCAAAACATAAAAGATATTTAAAAAAGGGACCAAAAAGTTCACACACTCACATAGGCAGGTTACGCTGTCAAATTACAGTAATACCTAAAGACTTATTTGCCATATTCCAACTTTGTAATGTAGACAAAAATTGGCTAAGTTTTTAAAATAAATTCACCTCTCCCAGAGCATAAAATAAAAGGTTTTCCCGCTCTAAGCATATGGCTTAAATATCTGAAACAGTGTTCTACGCAGACACTTCAGTAATCCTGCGGTATCCGCTAGATTCAGCTAGGCAATATCAGCAAGATGTCAGCTTCACGTGGCACAGCTGCTGCGTGGCTGGTCTGTGCGGCTGGCGGGGGCGGACATAACCAGGAATAGAGGGCTGAGGCTTGCCATGGTTGTGCTGTGGGAGGAGAACCGACTTGAGCCCTGCCCACACTCCGTCATCGGCACGCAGGCCTTGCTCTGCTGCTGCCTCAGGTTGTGCTGCAGCCAACCCTCCTCTGGACAAGACAGCAGAGCTGGATGCCCCCCCCCCCCCCATGTCCCACTAGTACCACATAAGCGATCAGTGTAAACATGTACACTGTCAACCAGAGTCAACTGGGGTACTGCAAATTAAGATGTACAAAGAACAAATGGCTGTTGACAACACACATACAACGGCAATGAAGAGGTTTCTGGGCTATGCGGGGGGGGGGGGGGGAGGCAAAATGCATCCATAGTGCAATTGAGATGAGGAGGCCAAGAAGTGGATTGCAGTGGAGCAGGCACCCCTGCCAGCTGAGGAGCACCAGTGGTCCACAAAGTCCTGGTCTTTGATCAGCAAGTCTCTGACCCTTGAACCTAAAGGAATAAGCAGAAGTCTGCTTGAGGCAGGTCCAAACTACCTCTATTGGGTTTGGAAGGAAGGAAGAAAGGAAATTGCACACAGCTGGAGAGAAGGTCCCTCCTCTCTCACACCTCCAGAAGAACTATGTCTACATGAGAGACTAAATGAAATCCATGTCCTTCTCTGTGTTAATCCTGAGCCTTATTTCAAATAGTATTTCTGTATGCATTTTTGCATCTGTGAATGTGTGGGTGTGTGTCTGTCAAAGTGAATCTGCCACTTTTGTGTGTGTGTGTGTGTGTGTGTGTGTGTGTGTGTGTGTGTTCTAGTGGGGAAATGTTTCGCATAGACGTACCCTTTTCAATGCCTAGACTTTGCAAATTTACATTCACTCATCAAGAGGAGGACTCTTGGATCACAGACTGATCAAGGTTCAATCTGTTCATTGGACTCTTTCTTCTTCAAATCTCTGGGTAATTAAAAGAAACAGCAGTAGAAATACTTGAGAATATTGTACCACATGTAGCCAGACGCAAAGGCAAATGACTGTATAATGCAGAGCCACACAGGGTTAAGTGTCATCTCCTTAGAAACTGCTTGTTTCTGCCCTTTGGGTGGTGGGAAAGCACCTAGCAGAGAAAAAAGGAAAATATTTTGTTAGACAGTGGGAAGTAAACTAGTAGATTTCATTGTCAGACCCCAAATCTGAGTAAAAATGCACCCACTACTCCCATAACAGGGTTTATTCCACAAAATTGTCCTGCTGCCAAATGGGGTTCAGTCATTTATGGGGAATAAAAAAAAATGACCAAATGATCATTTCTCAAATATTAAGCTTCATTTACATTGATGTAACAGTACTCACATTAAAGCCATATATATGACATTATATGACATTTGCATGCTTAGTTTCTAAAAAGGTGATATTAAGATGGGATGCATGTTCAAGTCCTACCTCCTGCTGCAGTACCCTTGAGCAAGGTACTTTCCCTGAAATACGCCAGTAAAAAATTACCCTGCTGTATAAACAGTTTAGTCATTGTAAGAAGCTTAACACTATAAGCCACTGGTTTCCTAAAGTGTCAGCTAAATGTGTTCATTGTAATGTGCTATTTTAGTTATGATTTACTTTGGTTAAAGTGTTGCAGTTGTCAGTAACAAATATGTAGTTTATGGAAGAACTGACTGAAAGTAAATGGACAGATTTGTACTACTGAGGGCCACAAATTCTTTGGGTTTGAGATGCCAAATGTACCTCTGTTCCATAGCTGAGGAAAGTCACCATACAGATTAAAATACCTGTTGTGAACGTGAAATTATTGCATAACAGGCAAAATACTGCAATGAATAAGCATGTGTCAAAAATATATTTTCAATAAATGGAGGTAGCAGTTATTTCACAGACGCTATTATATGAGAATGTGTAACGTGATTTTATTGTACAAAGACTGAAAAGGGCGTGCTCCAGTACTGAACAGCATGTCTCACTATGTATTCTCCCGTATTCATTCAAATCTACACAAACTTTCAAGAGGCATTCCATTACCTTCCTGGTTCATTAATGTCTCTGTCTGTTATAACAGAAGACAAGTTCTTCTAAAGGCTACCCTGAAAGCGTCTCCTATAACAGCAGCTAACCCTTCTGGGAGTGCCACTTGGACCACCAGGACCCTGTCACATGTCACTTGTGTCCTCATGTGGTGCTGCTAGACAAAGTGCTGCACTGTGTTCTGGCCAACAAGCTTTATCCACTTAAAGGTCAAAGATAAAGCAAACACCATTTATTCTAATAAAAGCAGTAAATGAGGGCTAGAACTATGGCATAAAATGTATGTACTGGAAAGGATCAGTTCTGCAGTTAGTGGACAAACATGAAAACCCAAATAGAGTCTACATGCAGAATAGGGAAAGACCACAACTCCCTTTGCGCTCATCACCTAGCAACAGAGTGCGCTAGGAGAGGCAAAGCTGGTACTGAGGCAGAGAGGCGAGGAACAACAACACAGACCTGTTTCATAGAAATGGGCCAGAAGCTCCTCCTTCTCCACAAACCGCTGGTACAACCAGTCTGTCAGCGGCTCCGTCTCCACTGGGACCTCTCTGATTGGGTAGATCCTGTACAAAGCAATGGACACTGTTACACAGGACAGGTTGGACCCACCAGACTTTCCTCAGCTGTTCATAATAGGACAAATTCCTTGAGAGGATGTGGAACATGCAGATGGTTTGCACTTTAAAGATCAGAAAAATGCTAGGATACCAGAGCTATGTTTTAGGGAAAGCTCTTGATCCATTGAGAAACTTTACAAATTGTTGTAAAAGCATCATTTACTCAAGATTTTTCTAAAATTCAAGGCTTAACCTAAACATAGCTGATGCATCCATGCTAATGCCAGTGTTCCATATTTGAAGTTACAACTCTTAAGTATGCAGCTTTAGTCCCATTTCAACCAGTAGATGTCCTCGGAAGGCAGCCACTTACAAACATAAAGCTAGAGGGCTTTTCTGTAAGGTGAAATTTGGATTCTTGCGACAAAAAGAAACTCAGTGAGGGATGATGACAGACAGAGACATAAACCAACCCAGTAAAACCATAGGACCACACTGGGATTAGAGACGTTGATATAGTGTCACCACAAGAGGAAAATACTTGGTTAGAATTAGTACAACCAGACTCCTTTGCCCTCCAAGGAAGTTTCTCTTTCCTAAGGGTTACTAAGGGGAGGTCTGGTAACCTAAGCAACACAGAGGCTCATCTATCAAACATTCAAAGGGCTCTGCATAATTGCCAGAGGCCAACCACTAAGAGGTGTAGTTAGCACTAGGAGTTCATAGGTTTCTGCTCTTCTCTACCATCAAGCTACTGAGAAAGAGTCATGCATGGCTATGACCACTAACGTCCAGCCCCTTGCCTGCCTTTACTGGGAGAAAATTCAGGTCAAAGCGGACAATTTGATGCAGCTTCACATGGTCTGGCCTAATAATTTGTTCATTAGATTATCTACTTTTAGACATATTCAGACCAATTTCTCCCTCGAGTCAAGAAGGCTGTCATTTAAAAATGGGATCAGGATAGAGCAAAGTCTTGAACAGAAAATCAGCATGGCTGAAAGACCTTCACACCTCTTCAGGTGTCCTACGAAAGAGAATAGGGGGGGGGGGGAAACCAGTTGGGTGGTGCTTTTAGCGAGAACTGCAGAAACCAGTTTAGTTGGCATTGGATCTCTTCAGATCCAGTTTCACAACATACCTTAAGACCCATTTGCAAAGCTGTGCATTATCCCCAAATAGATAACATTTCACTGGTACCCGAACATTCAAATTTTTACTAAAACTGACAGCAAGCTTTCTTATCACTAAGCAAGTTAGACTATAAAGCATTTTGAAAGTTACTGGTTGAATAAAGTTAAACATTTGTCCTCAATTCATCATGCATATCTAGAGGTGTATTTAATAAATTAATTAAAAAAAAAAAAACCCACACATTTCAGTATCACCAATGTTGGCTTCTTTATAACAAGTCTAACATTTCCATTTTTTCAGGTGGTTTAAGGACAACTGCCACACGAACAGACATTTTGAAAAGATCTAAGGGGAAAACTACATAGACTTCCAATACTATAGATAATACCTCTCGTTTTCAGCAACAGACTGATGAATGTTAATAAGGGCCTCAAATTGTTTCCACTCTATATGCAAGTAGGCAGGACAGAGATTCTAGTTAATGTGTTTTCCAGCTTTCTTCTTAAGAGGTTTCAAATGGCCTTCCATTTCCTTGCATGTTAGTGCATCCCAATGAACTGCACACCACTTCAACATTATGCAACAGTGATGGTGTTCCATATACAGTGGTTAACACTTATTGCTGTGGTAACCCAACATGTTATCCAGCTGGAGGAGGAAATAAGAAAACCGAGAACACATGATGTCCTGGAGTTGGAAATGCAGACTCTTATTCTTTCAATACTATGCCCCTCTAGTAAGCATTTCAATTGTATTACTAACTTACAAATCAAAAGACCTGTAGGGGCTGTTTTTACTCATTATATGGGAATGAATACTAAAACAGACAAATGTAAATGTCTCCATGACGACGCTGTCAAAGCAAAACTCTTCTGCTTCCAATCGTGATACACTCATCTTGCCAAAGCAGAGAGGTGATTACCAAATGAGTGATGAGAGACTGAACCAGTAACTTCTGGTTTAAGTCCCACAGTATTTGTACAAATATTTAAATACGACTTAAGACTGCTCTGAGACTCCCATTGCAAGCTTCCCTTGGCTGCAGTTTGCCAAACCACAAATGCAATATGACTTTAACCCAAATACAAGTTCTGATTACATTGTACACAGTACAGACTTTGTAGAACCGAATGCCTGCAATTCTCCATAGGAGCCATGAGTCATGTTGCGTGACACTATATCAATGCATCCTCTTACAGGATTTCATAAAGCTGTTCACAAAGGACAGTTTGACTATTTGGCTCAACTGATGCTGAAACACTAACAAGAAGTTAAGTGACAGATTCAGTGGCCAACAGGAGTATTCAGAACACCTCATGCTGCATAAAGGCACATGGGGGTTTTAAGCACTGTAGGTCACAATAAAAATAACTGTTGGAAGGCAGCCACAGTGTTTGGCACCTCTGAGGAAGTTCAGCAGCTTCAGGTGTTCCGTTTGCAAGACTGAAGAAAGAAACATTAGACAAAGGGAGAACATGGGTGTAGCAGGGTGGCTCTGCTTTTTTTTTTTTTTTTTGGAGAAACAAGTTATTTCCAACATACAAGCCCACTAGCAAGACATCATGCAAGAACCAAGGGCCATCTCCTTGCATGTTGACAGTTGTGGAAAAAGGCAAGAAAAGTTTCATTTATAAATTCCAGTTTTCCAAGAGAAAAGGCAACAGCTCCATCATACAGAACTGCAAGGAAGTGGCTTCAGATCATATGTTCATTAGAAAAAGATGCAAAACATCCCACCTTAGTTTGCAATTCCTCAACTCCAGCAATTTTATAGGTTTTAAAACTTTAGGTATGAAATGGATCATAATCACATATCACAGTTAATGATATTGCTTGTTTCTTTGGTGCATATTAGTCAAATAAACAGGGAAAGAGGAGCTTTGAGGTAATGTTCACTAGGATTATATTTCTGGGAACCACCAGTCTATCGGAACTACTCAATTACCATGTGGCTGCTTTTAACTGCTGGACTCCAGGTGATGGGATCAGGTGTGCTGCTGGCAGAAATGCTAGTCCTGCCTCTACTGCAGCCTTCACCCACTTGGCAGTGTCTAAGGTGGTAACCTGAAACCTTTGAGTGCAGACAGTTGGCAGCACCTTATTAAATTTGGACCTGCCACTACTTTGGCCAGACACTTTGATTGTCACTACAGATAATTCCACTCTGGAAAGGAAATCCATCCATGCAGGAACATAGTCCTCAAATATATGCACTGACAAACCAACTTCTAGCAAAGCTGTCAGCTAATGAAATGGTACAAACATGACTACAGTCCCCTGTATACATACACAGACACCAAATAAAGTATATACCGTACGTCAGATCATTTCTCAATGCAGCACTGCCTCTTGCAGTGTCTAAGGCAACCAAACAGCCTATTTACACAGTTAGCTTGAGCTTTAGTGTCACAAGTTTTTCCTTTGTCCTTTTACCTAAAAGCAGTACCCCTGGTTAAAAAAAAAAAATAAAAAAAAAAAGCAAAAATCAAATCAAAACTAAATGAAAAGCCACAAATGTTTAAAAACAGATTACACAAGAACTAGGTATTGCAAAGAGGTCAAAGCCAAAAGTGTTTGCCCATGCCAAACACTACAAACTTCTTGTTCTACCTAAATGCAGACAGAAAACACTGCAGGGCTTATTGACATGGACTTAGAACCTTAAGGTTGTTGGTTAAAGTGTCACTTGACGGCTACAGCACAACACGCAGCTATATAAATAAATCAAACTGCCAGGGACTTTAAAGTATCAGCTGAAGTAACTGATGGCAAACAGAAAAGTAATTGACTTAGATGGTAATAAAGTGACAACCTACCCCCATTTTTGGGTGGGACATGGCAAGAGGTAGTCAGTCTCAGCACTTGAAAAAAATCTGACTACTTCAAAATCTCTGACTTCAGATACAGGCAGCTATATCACTGTTCTACATTAAAAGTGAACAGTTTACAAAATTCATTTGTTTTGCCATTTGCCAGAATCAGTATATGAAGGGGACAAAAATAACCCATTATATCCTGGGAAACTTGAGCCCAGCAGCACTGACTTAGGCACTGTTTGCTGCAAGTCAGTGTTTGCTAGAATTTGAAAGCAAAACACACTTTGATGCCCAGTTCAAGTGACAGGACACTGCTACAGCCCTGATACGATTCACATTCCATTCTGGCGAAAATGACCCCATCCCCTATTATGCAACAAACAGGAAGCTTTTCGCTAAACACAAAATGTAGATGTGGTTCACTGATTTAATGAAACTCTGCAGCAAGATTTGCACCAAATAGTTGGGGTGCTGAAGACTAAAATATAAAGAGGTCAGTAATTCAGAATGGATCATTCTGTACTGTGGTTTACATAAAAGATGAGCACTTTAAGGCACATAGTATAAGTTGTTCCAGCTATGGAGCATCTCCAGGAGCTGATTTTCACCCAATAGCCTTCATTTTTCTGTATCCAGAGATGTGTTTTTTGGCCCAAAACAGCATTTTAACAGGAAAGGCACACCAACACACCCATTCAATGTGCTCTGTAAAAACCAGTTCAGCTGCACACTGTTCAGTTTAACATTACTAAGCCCAAACAAAAAATACAAGGCAGAAGATTTTAATGTATGCAGATTGGCTGCTTTTGTTGGAGGATAAAACAAATCTATGTCCAAGCCTCAAAAGTAAAGGCCACTAGCTGCAAAACACCAAATCTCTGAGCTGCAATAACTATAAGAAGTAACTGCATTTGCAACACTGATGTCATCAGCAAATACATCCAGATGGGTCACATGTGTAACATCCACTACATATAGCCAAAGGGCATAGATATTCAAATACATTTCAAATTCAAAATTCATGGAAGAAAGTATCACAGTTGAGGGATGGGGGGGGGGGGGGGGTGGAACAAAAAAGAAAAAAAAAAGAAAAAAAAAAAAAAGAAAAAAGTGATGCTGCTACATACTGCCCCAGCACATGTAGAACAGGTGCATGATTATATAAAACAGCTCAAAACTGAACAGGATCCCAATATAATAAATCAAAACACCTTTCTTCGCAGGTGTTCTATCAGAACTGCATATGACTGCAAAAACCCGGAACCGGAAGACAGAAGCAACCCCCCCACCAATTCTCCTCCCAGGCTTAACATCTGCCATTTGAAAGGCCTGTCATGAATATTTGGGCTATTATTATTAATCAGCAGAAAAAAAAACAAAACTGTGCATTTCTGACCTCATTTTCTTCCTTTCATTCAGCTTGACACTAATTACTATAAATTATTCTGTCTAGCAGCCATGCAAAAGTTCATGTATAACTACATGGTCATTTCTTTGCTTAGCAGACACCTCAAGGTGACTTACAACGTTAGATGTACACTGATCAGCCACAACATTAAAACCAGCTGCCTAATATTGTGTAGGTCCCCCTTGTGCCACAAAAACAGCTCTGACCCATCCAGGCATGCACTCCACAAAGCCTCTAAAGGTGTCCTGTGGTATCTGGCACCAAGATGTTAGCAGCAGATCCCTTAAGAACCAAGCTGTAAGGTGGGGCCTCCATGGATCAGACATGGATCAGCACATCCCACAGAGGCTTGATCAAATTGTGATCTGGGGAATTTGGAGGATAAGACAACCCCTTGAACTCTTTATGTTCCTCAAACCATTCCTGAACAATTTTTGCAGTGTGGCAGGGCGACTGACACATACCTAAACATTCTTGCAGACCATTTACACCCCTTCATGGCAATGGTATTCCCTGAAGGCAAAGTAACATCCATATGAATGGGAGGACCCAAGGTTCTCCAGCAAAACATTACCCAGAACACCACACTGCCTACTTCCCATAGTGCATTCTGCTGCCATCTCTTCCCCAGGTAAACAATGCACGTGCACCTGGCCGTCAACATGATTTAAAAGATAACATGATGCGTCAGACCAGGCCACTCTCTTCCTTTGCGCCATGGTCCAGTTCTGATGCTCATGGGCCCATTGTAGGTGCTTTTGGCAGTGGACAGGGGTCAGCATGGGCACTCTGACCAGTCTATGGCAATGCAGCAAGCTGCGATGCACTGACACCTTTCCATCATGGCCAGCATTAAGGTTTTCAGCAATTTGTACTACAATAGCCCTTCTGTGAGATAGGAGCAGACGGGTTAGTCTTTGCTCCCCACACGCATTAATGAGCTTTGGGTCCTCATGACCGGATGTCCTCCCTTGGACCACTTTTGGTAGGTACCAACCACTGCATACCGGGAAGCCCCGACAAGACTAGCTGTTTTGGAAATGCTCTGACCTAGTTGTCTAGCCATCATAATTTGGCCCTTGTCAAAGTTGCTCATATCCTTACGCTTGCCAATTTTTCCTGCTTCCAACATATCAACTTCAAGAACTGACTGTTCACTTGCTGCCTAATATATTCCCCCACCCCTTGATAGATGCCATTGTAACAAAAAACCAATGTTATTCACTTTACCTTTCAGTGGTTTTAATGTTGTAGCTGATCAGTATATATACTAAGCTCCTTATAATTCCATATTTCTACGTCTAGGTTTTTTTTTTTTTTTTAAATTTAAAAAACCGTTACCTTGCTCAGGGTAACAGGAGTGGGATTTGAACCCAGGACCTTTGACTGCAAAACAGTTTCTCCAACTACTTTGCCACCTGCCTCCCTATGCAGCTAAACTGTGAGCACATCACAGAAGACATGTTGCAAATACAATAAAGCTATATTACAGTTCTCTGCATAAATTACTATGGCATTTCTTTAAACAAAATACAACTGTAACACTGAATTTCTCTGCAAGAACAGTGGTCATTAACAGTAAAATGTATTTAAAAAAACAAAGTAGAGGGAATGTGAATGGCTCTACAAACAGGCTGTGGTGGCATGTTCAAGACACTGAGACAGCTACACTTAAAACTTTACTAAAACTACATTTTCTCCCAGATTTCAGCTGCTGTTTTTTTTTTTTTTTTTTTACAGTGATGAGACAAATCACAATTTAAGACATGTGTAAAGGTTTTCCACCTCCATACTAACAATCCAGTCAGCTGCTCAGTGTGCAGGATTTGACAATGAAGAGGACCTCAACGGAGACAGAAGCATGACAAAAAGGGGACAGTCCCAGCAGACACCATCTCAGGACATTTAATTATCATCCTAATGAGTTTTTGCCCTTAATCTGGAGAAGCCAGAAACCCTGGTAGGTAAATGTTCAACCCAGAGGAAGATGATTCATGACTACACAATACTGACCACAAGGGATGGAGAGCCATATGTATGCCACAGTTGCACAGAGGTTTCACAGGAGCCATAAAGTCCAAACCCGTTCAGAAAAGACAGGTCGGCTTAGCACTGGGTATAACTCAAGTAAATTATTTAAGTTGAAATGGATCACCAGCTGAATAACTGCAAGCATTAAAGCCAAGGCATTTCTGATAATGACTATTCAATTTTTTTCAATAAAGAATGAGAAACTGAATACAGATGAATTTTGAGCTTCACCACAAAGCTTTACCTTTGAGAAATACAGCAGTATATTTTAAGGATATTTCATACTATGGTCTCTTATTAAACATTAATCAACATGGACTTTGCCATTGGTGTAACAATGTGTTGATTTCAACATAGCTGATAGAACACGTTTAAAGTCAACTGACAGCCTAAACTTAAAAGTTCAGCTCGGCAGCAGACCAACAAAATACTTTCATGTGAAGAAGAATCGGCAAATGAATACAACCTACGTACAGTTAACAGGTTTGAACCCTCGCACCCATTAACAGCTCCAGAGATTCACCTTGGATTCGGTTAAAATTGATTTTTAAGAGTAAATTAGAATACAAAGCCTAGTACTGCCAACTGCTTTGACCAACAGCTAAGTATCATAAGATTGAGACCTGTATTTACACACATCTATGAACAAGCAGTTAAAAGCTTTATCAGCTAGCTGTTGCCCTTCCAGAATTTTCCCAATCTGGATTTAACTGAAAAGTCAAAACTAAATGCCTCTCCTTGCTCCCTTTGTGACTATAGGAGCTGAAAAGTACAAAATAAAGTCTGATGGATGCGTTGCTTTTCTATAGATCGACGTGAAGTTGGATTACTTGGTTTTTGTGTACCATCACTATAACATTATTTGCTCGGCATTGAGGATACCCTATACCTACCCTTGACTGCCAGACTAATTTCAGTGTTGGATTCTTTGTATTCTATTATTAACTGGGTTACCAAGTTAAAATGGTGTCAACTATAATTAGTTATAGTAAAGAGCAGGAGTACCATGTCAGTAGAAAAAGCATTGCAGCATTAAGCTTTAGTAAAATCACATTTGTTAGATGTCAACTCATTCCACTGGGGGGGAAAAAATCTTATATTATCTTAATTATATTTTATAATTACTGGAGTAAAACAAACTCCATTCTAGAGTGAGAGTGTACACATGTAGAACTGTACATTGTGTCATACCTGTAGTGCACATGTGTTACTGTGGGAGGCCTGTAGCCAAATATCCAGGTCTGAATGTCCATTGGCTGTGCCTTGGGATAGCCAATAGTGACGTCCACCACCCACTGGAGCCCCTTGGGTCTGTTCACTGTCAACCAGAGAAAACAAACAGACATGTACCCACATGATCAGTAACCAAGGCATAAACCAATTTCATGATTATAACACTGGACTGATGCAGTTAGAAACTACATCTCAGAAAAGTTGCATCAAATTAACTTTGTGAGCATCCACATATTTTGTGATATACCACCACCTTTGGGTTATATCAGACCAAAAAAAAAAAAAAAAATCAAGCTGAACTGATATTTGATAAGGCAAAACCTCCCATGTTGAGGGGGGGGGGGGTCAAAGTACTTTTAACTTTAGTTGTTTCCATTATCAAGACTTGGGACTTGTAATGTTAAAAAACCATCTCAACCACCACCGAAAACAGCTCAGGTTCAAAGGTAAATGTTCACCACACAAAAGGGGCAAATTATGAAAAAGGCCATAAACTGAGTCTGTTGTAATATTTCCCAACAGAAAATTAAATGTGTCACAACAAGACTCGTGCCATGTTGTTAAAGGACATGATTAGGCTGGACCATGATGAATGAGAAAGAAAAACAAATCTGAGCATCTCCTCACTGCAGAGATAGTTTCCAACTGTGTATATTTAGCACCAGTCTCTAGACAGCAAATTACATTTCTAGTTAATCACCAGTGGGATTTCAAGGGACCTCAATCCAATTTAAGGAACTCGAATGTAAAACACACCTTTCCAAGTACTTCCATGTATGCTCAATTTTTGATTTAACAAAATTTGAAGGCGAGGCCAATACGACTGCAAAAGACAATGCTACTCAACTGAACTGACAAAGCATTGTGTATTTCATGCATTCATGCTGTTGACTTAACTTGACATCAGATGTAATAGGTGCATCAGTCCAAAACTACATAGATGCTTCAGTGTACTGCACAGTACTTAAGGATTTGTCAAAATATGCATCTTGAGATGAGTTATACACAGATTCAGTCACTTCAAATAAACCATTAAAAAGGAGAAAACCTTACACTGAATTAATTTACAGGTTAAACATAAGAACCAATTCAAATGGACTGAGACAAGGACTGAAGTTGTAGATGTGACAAATGATGATGGCAACATTGTCATGGCTTCAGAATCACCTCATATCTGACATTCTGAGAATTTGAGAGCTGTACACCAAAGAGGAGCACTGGATCATTGGATAGGATTAATTACTTCCCTAGCAGCAGGTTAACTGTGCACTGGAAGGCAAACATGTACACAACTAAAGAAGCCCCAGCACTTCTCATTGCAGGAAGCATCAATCCTGTTGCATTCATGTGTCCATTCTGGAATAAAAAAATCCAGACTGCATTTGTATTTCATGCAAAGCATTTTGTATTTCATGCATTCATGCTGCTGACTTAACCTGACATCAGATGTAATACGTGCATCAGTCCAAAACTACATAGATGCTTCAGTGTAGTACACTTCAGTATACTGCATTAACTATTATGGCTGCAGCATGGGAATGTTGCTCTGCTTCCCTCCATTAAAACGATGCTTTATAACAATACAGAATGCTAATGGCCCACACTGACCTTGATTCTTCTGCCTTTTATCCTTTGCTGATACATGCCTGCATGCCACACCTTTCGATGAATTCGTGCCATCTGTATCATTCACGTTACTTGATACGCTAGTAGTGTCTGTAACACTCAATTGCTAATGTTATTTAAAAAATAAAAAAAATAAAAAAAATCAGCTCTTGGTACCAGATTTTTCACATGACCAGGGCACTACCATCATAATCAGCAGGTGCAAAGGGTCCCAAAAAAAAATGTGCTTGTGTTCGCAGGGGGTCTCCACCCGCTGCGATCCTTTCATCTATATGATGGTGAAATAGAAGGTACTGTGAAGGATAACAGAAACCAGTTCACTATCCTCTCATATAATCCCAAAGAAAAATACAGCTCCCCGCCCTAAAAATCTTGTAGGGGAAATTTTCAGCTCATATACTGCAAATGACAGCAAGTTTCTAAAGACTTCCAAACAAAACCTTTAACTCACTGCATCATTTTTTTTTTTTTTTTTTTTTTTTAAATAGATGTATTGTGAACACTTTTGGAAGTAGAATAAGATGCCTTGTCATCCATGTTTTGTATGCTTAACTCAAATATCTGTAGAACAACACATTTTAAAATCCCAATCATGTGCCTCTGCAGATACTGTTCAGCTTCTCTCTGAAGGCAGCCAACTTTACCTGGTTTTAGGTTTAGCCAAAGGCCATCATTAATTCAGACCAGTTTGTTTTGCCAAAGAAAGTGCATGTGACAGATTTACAATTAGTCTCTTCCCCCTTTCTGGTTGGGATCAACTGGACAATAAATAAGCATTTATTAAAAGCAACTCATTAAATGTGTAAACTACTAACTAATACTGTAGTGCTACTGACAAATGTTTTACAGGTAGGGGGAGAAAAATAACCCAAAAGTTCAGAATATTTACATGCTCCAGTGAAAACACGTCAACAAATCTGTATTATCAATTTCTCATTTACTTCAGCATTTTTCCCCACAGACATCCAAAAACCTTTTCAAGTTATTAATGGCAACCAATCAGCCCTGCTTATATTTCACAGTATGTGTGAGAGAGAGAGAGAGAGAGAGAGAGAGAGACACACAGCTTAGATACACATATTAAAGTTTACACAAGGGGCTCATGTTTTCAGTGATCATGTACACTTCAGAGCAACTGAATTGAAAACTGATACTAAACAGATGGCCCTATACCTGTTTATCTGCAACACAGACTTGGAATTATAGCATCTGTAATATGGACAACATCAAAGATCAAGATCTCCTGCAGCAATTGATGCTGAGATGGATTGAAAGTTACATCTGAATGGGGAATGAGGCTCGCTTAGCACGGAGGGCTCCAGCTTGAGTTTGTTTAAACCGAGAAGAGGCAGCTCTGGACCAAGGTGGGCTGTGGCTGTCAGGCAGCCATCACGGACTTTTAGTTATTCATTCCATTATCAGTAACCACTTGTCTAGTGCAGGGTCACAGTGGTCTAGAACCAATCCCACAGCCACAGGGCATGAGGCAGTGTACACCTTTAATGAGGTCCAAGTCCATCACAGGGCACTCATTTACACACACCCGAGACATCTAGAACATCTATTCCAGACTGAGCCTGATTTAAACCCATATCAAAACAAACTTTGAAGCATCACTGTCACACATCCCACTTAAACTTTTCTCCATAATATCACCACTGTAGCCAATTTGCTTTAGTTTACATTCATGACAAAATTCCCTAAATAATGCACACATTAACACTCAAGACATTCATATTTGCTTTGAGGAAATTGCAAGGTGTGGCTGCAGTTATACTTGTGATTTGACCTAAAATTTTCATACTGAACTAAAAAAAGTTAAGATTAATAAAGCAAATAGCTGTTGATCGGTCATAACTGCCGCAGCAGCATCTTAACCCTAGTCAGTGGTTCGTGAAACTGCCACGAAGGAAGCGCAAACTAGTTGAGGCATCAGCATCACATCTCTCACACAGGCCAAATAGGGGCAATCAAATATAAAGCAGTAAAATATACAATGCAAAAACCAGCCTTCCCTGACAACAGGGAACTTTTACATTTTTGACAATAAGGAAATACCAAAGTTAATTGATTATATTTAGTTTGGTTTTTACAGTCCAGCTTTTTGCCAAAGGAATCACAGTCAAAGATTTATTCCACAGAAATGCATTTTGAAAGTAGAAACATCTAAAGAGACTTACATAGGTTGCATGAATTAATTCCTACTTGTAAACTTCAACCAAAATCAGTAACCGTGTTAGGGAAGTAACAGTACAGGGCCAACACTTCATCTACATCTTGAAATTGCCACTTTCACAGTGACAGACCTCAGGTATGAGAGTGATTCAGCCTGTGTTGGACTGAAGGGATGAACAGCTCGGTGTGGACCAACAAGCACACGTACCTCTTGTGCTGGCATCTCCTGTTCCTAGGCTGCCGTTCTCCTGCTGTGGACCTAAGGACTTCAAGATGACCTGTGTTGCGCCCAGGCGGGGCAGAGTAACATGCGTCAGGTGCGGCAGGCCATTCTTCTTGGCAAACAGCTGGCTGGTTTCACGCCGCTTACGTAGAAAGCCACCCTCAGGGAACAACACAATCCACTTCCTGTCACGACTGTAGTAGAACTTATCCAGGTGGTCTTTCAGGTAAACCAGCTGCTTATCTCTATGTGCTTTACCCTGTGGTGGTGGTGGGGAGGGAAGAGAGATAACTTGATGACTCAACAGTCATGCACCTGGTGCTGAAGCTGCATAAATGGACCATTCTGCAGTGTAAAAGTAGAAATGGAGGGCAAGCACATGGAGGGCTTTGCTGAGCCAGTAGCAGAGGCACAAAAGGGAAAGCAGGCATAGAACAGCAAGTCAGTGGGGTGGTGGTGTAGGTGACAGTTGGAAAGGGCAGCAATGCTATGTGCTGAACATCAAATACACAAGGTTGGCACTTGACATGCAGAGTCAACTGTAAAACTGACTGTACAATCTTGCCTTGAAATGTAAAACCCACCAACATCCATGCATTTTAAAAGTGAAAAATGTTCCATTGCAGCTCTTACCTGTCTGATAAAGAAATCACCATGGATCAGTGACACAAGTCCAAAGTTTGTGTATTTAAACACATGGTCCATCAGCCACATCATCTTTCGAACCACCTGAAAAAATGAAAAAGGTACAAACTGAAGCCATGAGTTCTAATAGTGAGTTATGTGTTGGTTTTTAGGGATTCATGAATTACACCATGTAAAACTGAGCTCTTGTTAGCCTAAGAAAAACAAATGTTGCAGCAGTAAAGCAGGATTTACTTATACCAAGCAGCAAGATTTATAACTCCACCACCCAATAAATAAAGCTAGCAGCTTCATGTCAATAACCCATACATTCACCTGTTGCTCATTGATGTGCCCAGCAGCTGTGTGCCAGAATTTCTCTTTAAATTGAGTACCTATATATCCATTTAGAGAAAATCATGCTGGCTTTTATAAAGATACACATCCTCCTAAAAGAGAAGCCATTATATAGGCTGCTCTCCTGGAAGGGGCACAGTGCCCAATAAGCAGTTATTACCCAAATCTGAATAAAATCTAACATCAGAAAATTTAGGCACACTTATGCTCCGTTTTTGCTGCAACAAAGAGAAAAAGTACTGCAGACCATTATTTGACCAGGCACACTTTCGCGCACACTGTTGGAGGTCGTCGTAAAATCTAGACAGTGACGGATAAGAGCAACTGAGGCATGCGCTGTGGTAGGCTTTTTTTCAAGCTGCATAAGGATCCAGCCTTCAATAAATGGTACAACCTCCATCAGACGTTCTTGCCAGGATTTAATTGTATTAAGTGGACCTATTGATTGCTCTGAAATAAAGCTTGAGATTGGCAGGATATTGGAACTAGATAGCATTAGGACAACGTATAAAGTTTCAGAATTATATTATGCATCAGTGATGCTCTCGTAAAATCTGGAGCCAGCAATTTGATACCTTTCTAAACAAGGGTTTGTGGATCTATAATAACAGGAAGAATGACAATGCTTAGCAGCAAGCTTAAAAATACTACGCATGTGCACAAAACAAAAGCTTTGACCTGGCAAATATCATGCAAGAGGAATTCGGTGGTTAGGTTTTTGGGGGCTGCTTTAGTTTCTGCCACTGAAGATTAAATTCTAAATTGAGAAGTGCATGATATTTTTAGAAATTCTAGTCACATTTCCATTAGTGAAAAATCATGGAGGGGAGGAGGAGGAGAAAAAAAAAAAAAAAAAAAAGCCATGCTCCTTTGTTACCCTTGTGGTGGTCAACAGAAGGCCATCCCTGCCACCTCAGATGCCAGAATATGGGACCTATTCATGTGTAGCTACATACCGTTCCTTTGTCCTGTAGGCACATCATTAGAGTGCAGACGTCACCTGTTGCTTGGTGGTTGACAATGACAATGGCTTCCTCCTCAGAGATGGCCTTCACATCATCTCCCCATTCCATCACTAGAAAAGAAGGAGCAGTCAGGAAAGATGTACTTGTGCACAGTACACAGAACCAAGAACACGAAGGACCCAGAACTGTTTTAGTAACTGGTTCCTCAACTCCTCAGTTCAGCTAAAGAAAATTTACCCAACTATTACAAGCTCATAATCAGAATCAAGAACCATTTGTTGCACATCCTTATACAGCAGATACACAATACTGCACAAAATTCAGTTCCTCGGGTCCACAGTAGGCTGAACACCCAATTCCCTCACAAATAATGAGCAGTTTTGTCATAAGTTTTTTTTTTTTTTTTTTTTAAATGAACATGCTACATTCTTTGCACTTAAAATTTTCCCCAAACTCTAGGCACTGACATTTTTAGCATCAGCTCTCAGGGTCATAGGAATTACCCACATATTCTACTGTTGTTCCACCATGACTTGCATAATGATAATGAAAGACTGAATTAAAAATACTCTAGGCATTCTAAAAGGAAATTAGATGGGGTTACAGTAGTGCACAATACAGTAATACAAGACATAACGACAAGCAGAGGAAATGCAACAATCCTGAGAGTTGAACTGAACTAGTTCATCACTGAAAAGGCCCCTGAACACAAAAGCATCCCTCCATGAAGGCCTTGCAAAGACAGTGTGGGTGGTGTCACAGTAGTTCCATAGATCACATTAACATCATTGGGCCAACAGTCAGCTCAGTGTCCAGGCTGTAGGTCTGTTCCTTTGTGTAATATATGTCCATTTTTTCAGCACACAGAGCACAACCAACTGACCAACCCACTGCTGGTTTGGTATACTGATGCTCCAGGCAGTCTGCTCAGGACTGGTGGGAAAGATCACAATCACAGGAAGTACAAGTGACTAAAACCAGAACTACAAATGCCACACACTACCAACTCATATCATTTATGACCCAGGTCCAGTAGACAATATTTTATGAAATCACTAATAGAATACACTATAATAGAATACTACAGCAGCCATGTAAACAGAAATGCACCAGACAAATGATTCATATCAAATCCTTGACACAGAAAGTTTTAAATTGAGGATTTTTAATAAGTTACTCAAAGAATGATTTTAGCCCTATCTTTTGTGTTCATAGTGCCACCCATCTGCTGGATGATGATAGGGACATGTTAGCCATCTGACAAATCTATGCCAATACACATCAAGATCACAATGATGTTTGTTGAAGTTGCACAGCTTGAAGTGAACCATAGAGACAAGCCTGCAACTGGTCTCAACACTCACATGACTGGAGGTCTGATGGAAAAGAACAGGATTTTAGCCTTTTGTCTGGCTACTTAAAAAAAAATTCAAAGCAGAATAAATTCATTAGAAACTAAGGCAATTTCATTTAAAGCGCTTCTAATTGCGCACAAGGTTCCTATTCAGTTTTGGGTACAGCTCAAAGTAGCAACATATTTCCTAACAAACCCTCCAGAGATCTAGCAAAAAAATAAATAAATAAATTTGTTCCCCCAATGTTGTTGGCCTTAGAGCTTTAGTTAGTGGATGTGGGCTACCCATTTGGACATAATGGATGCAGACTACCCATTTGTGTCCTCCCTGCTCCAGCTATTCCATGTTGCAGCAGCACTGGCTTGGAGGAATCACGCTCACACACACACACACACACACACACACACACACACACACACACACTTTTACAGGAATAAAAATAAGGGGAAAGAGCTTATTATATTTCAAAGCTTGAAAGAGTCAATAACTTAAACGTGACAGGTTTTAAAATAAACACCTTTTTTTTTTTTTTTTTAAGAAAGGTGTGAGAAGAAAAAAACAGATAAGACTGCACACATGACAACAGATAGGTGGATGACCTGGGTGGGGATGCAATACAGAAGCTTTTTTATTACAGTCCCAGTCAGTGTTCCCTTTGTCTACAATACTGATGCATCATTTCCTTAAACTAACACATCCACAATTTACTCAGTAAATTCAGAAAGATCAGTTCCTGTGACCAGTGGACTGTAGAGCAAATGAAGAAAATTAGAACTTGATGCTTCTAGTCTCTTAGAGGAAGTCAATGCTAAGAGGTAAAACACACAGAAGGATAAACAGTCAGCCACAGCTTGTTCCTGCACTAGATGGTTCTCTTTTACCGGTGGATTGCATCAGAAATAAACAAACTCAATATGACTGAATTCAATGCTTCAGCAACCAACATAAACACATGGAAGGATTTGGGTACTCTGTCATGAACATATAACCAACTAAACATCTTATCCTTTTAAGGAGAAAACTTTCTTCCTACAAAAGTGCTTATATTGTCAAGTTTGTTTCCTGAGCCATATTTTTAGCTTAAATTACGGGAAAATGATGGAAAGGGAAATGCAAAAAAGCAATACAAATATTGTGTTTAACGTCACTGTATAATTTGCATCCCTATTTGTACCACTAACAGTGTGTCAATGTACAGCATTTGCTATATGGACTCCTTTAAAAGACATAAAAAAAAAATCCATGCAGCTCCATCAACCAAACGTCTACAACTCACCAATTCTATTTTCATATTCCAATTTTACATTGTAATTTATAAAATGTATTTGGACATTTATGTCAATAACTGCACCATACGGTTAGGTAGCAACTCCCAATACAAGTTTCAGGTAGACTAAAAATTTTAAATAAAAGGGCCACATCATCATTTGGAAGACCAGTCAATGCAGCCTTTCATGTAGTTTTCAGCACCAGGAAATGGTATAGAGCTTTAAATAAACTCACTTTGCTGAATAATATTCTAAAAGATTATTTTTAATTGCAATGTCTAATGTTTAAAAACAAAACACTGGTTTGACATACAATTAGTTTAGCATTGTTAAACATTTCCTTGAGTAATGCATGAACTCAGCAGTGTGCCTCACCAATTTCTAAATGGTACCATCTACATAAAAATCAAAGAAAGCAGTAACACCTCCTTAACAGAATGAAATGACTTCCTTATCTCTCCTGGGTGACAGGATTATGCACAAAACACTCAAATGCTTTATTTTTAAGAATCGCACAACCTACTAACTAGCAAATGGCTGTACCGGTGTGCCAAATAGAGAATTTAAAATCCACCCCAACATACCATTCATCTGCCTTTCAAAGAAGCTTCTTGAAGCCAAGTCAAACGTCTCATATTTGAAGAACATAGCTGTAAAAGAGCTCTAAAGCACAAGATGGTGGGGAAAGAGGGTTTTTCAAGCAAGAAGCCCATAACATTATAACCAGTAAGGAAAGACAATTGTGTGACCGTTCAGATGTGGATGAAAGAAAGGTGCGGGTTTGAGTTAGCATGTACTGTATGATAACATGAATCACACAACAATCGTAGCAGGAAATACTGGTACTGTCATTTTTAACGGCAACTCGGTCACCCAAAAAAAAAAAAAAAAACATGAGAAGTCCACCGTGACACTGATGATGTAACCCTGGAGCAACTGGGGACCAGTCTATTTCAACATTAACTCAGAAGAGCAGAACAGAGTGGGCCAGGCACCAGTACAGATACTACTTGTTCAGCAGTGATGTGAAGGGTGGGCTAGGTGTAAGGAGTGTGTGAGAGCAATTAAAAAAAAAAAAAAAAAAAATAATAAAATGCCACTAAAACTGACAACACTGAGGCGCTACCTTCAGCATCATTTCCAGGTAAAAAGGCATCTCGCTCCTCACATTTCTGAGACTTCAATCCCTGCAGCTCAAAGCAAAGTATGTCACAACAGTGCTGATATCTCCTGGTTCCTAGGCTATCAAGTGCCATGTGGTCCAGGTATGAGGTTCCTGCTGAGGAGCATGATTGCTACTGATGTTCACATTTCAAAGTTCTGGGGTGCTAAAGCAGTTTCAAAAAGGTCACAGATATGCTTAATTTGCGATTCTGGAAACCCGTGTATGCTAAATACGAACGCTACTGCAAGTGTACACACTTAAAAGTAGTATATTCCACAGTAACGTGCAAAAGTTGCAAGTACTCCGATTCATTGTTAGTTGATGAAAGAGGGTCTGAAATCTGATTCTATTTAAGGACCACAATTTAAAGGAAATAAAGCTATGAAAATTACATTTTAATAAGGGTCTTTACAGTGTACAAGATGAATACCTTTAATATGGATAGATCTCAGCCTATGACTGGGTGTATACTCTCCGGTATAATCGTTTAATCTTCCTGGTGAATCACGAGGCGTTGAGGGACGGCTCAACTCAAACATCTTATCCCACATCGAAGACCGACATGTTACACGAGGAACAGCTATAGCCCCACGCAATTTGTTTCCTGCACAACCCTGTCCACCTGAAGTCCTGCATGATACAGCACATGCAAGCTTTCACTCCAGCTTAGTACTTCATTACTCAGGCTTGACTGAAATTCACAATAAAAATATTTATATCATGTGAACTAATGTCTTTGGTTTAACAAGTTGCTGCAGCTTTTAAATCATGTCAAACCAAATTAGTGAAAGCTGACAAGACAGTTGCTGAATGGAGAAAATACATTTTTCTTCATTTCTATCACTAAATGGACTGCTTAATCACACACCTACTTTTTTTTTTAAACCCATAAATTGGCAAATATAAGGAACCTTAGCACAAAGGCAAACTCACTGTATAGAAGAGGTCAATAAGATTTGAGATTAAAAAAGATGTTCTCAACTCACACATTCAGTTTAATGTTTAGTTGTATGCATTGCATTATTAAAGTAGCTACTCAACCTTTGCTGTGATTTAAGAGATCAGCTGGACAGAATAGCTACGCAACCCACAGTACACAAGGAACTCAGTTGCCCACTCCTGTTCTACAAACTGCGTGAACTCATTTCATGGCATTTTGCAGTTCAGGAATTGGCCACATTCACAGAAATCCCTGCCAGCATGTACCTCCTGCTCCAGGAAATGAGACGAAACACTGCACTACGCAGGCCTGGGCCTACAGAGCTGTTCTGTAACACTAGGAGTCTATAGTCATGCCAGGCCACACACTGCCATGGTACTGTGTCCATCAGCTTCCTATAATGCAGTGGGGGGGAGGGGGGGCAGTCAGGCAAAGGACATGCACTTAGAGTGTGTAGATGTGTGCGCACACGAGTGGATGTGTGTGTGTGGGGCATCTTATTTCAGGACCATGAAGGCTTTCTGCTTGTCATATTAAAGTGTGGGAAGGTGTGTTAGGGCCTTTTTTTTAACATCATTTTGCATCAAACTGTGCTAAAACACCTCCTCACAGTACTACAGTAGTGTCATGAACACTCTGAAATCAGGATCATGTTAAATATGTTGGGAGAAGAGGACCCTGCTCACTAATGTTTATTCACCAAAGCATCACTGACAAACCCCAAATAGTAAAGCCATGTTGCAAGACAGTCCTAAGAACTTTTTATCTTCAGTATGCAATTGCATCAATACCTGAGAGATACTGTACTGACTGGGGTTTCTTGTTGATGAAGCCAGGAGGACTACCATGCAGAGCTAGACTACACCAACCTAAGAGACTGCAGGATATGACCCAGAAGGTCCTCGTATTGTCACAGCCACCTCATTACATCATAGCCGGGCCATTCAACTCCACAGCTCAGGAAATTGCACAAGGGAAATGCAGGGAGGCATACATCCAGACACCAGTTAGTGAGAAGTGATTCATCTTCATATACCAACTCCTTCTAAGGAGATCTCAGCCTCTGTTTTGATCAACACTGCAGGGAGTGATTAAACTTACTAAAACTGCTATGGAATCAAAGTAGTAAACTATACACAACAATGGCACTAGTTTAGCAGTATAAAAATATGATCCAGTGTACAGTTGCTTATATAAAGGGCTACAAAAGCACAACAATTGACATGACATGTCATGACTCATTAAATAATTTTCAAACTTCACAAGTTTTTACATTTATATACACACAGCTCTATCCTGGCAAGGGTCACACAATGAAGAGCTTATCTTGGAATCACTCAGGGCTATGCTGTGAACTGACACCCTGAATGAGATGCCATTTACATCTGCATCTTAATTTACACGTGACACCATGCCAAATCAATGCTGTAGCAAAAAAATGTCTTGCTGAAATACAACACTTACAATTTGAGGCTCACGATTTTGAATTTACACCAATTGTATGCACTGTGGACTAACAAAATAATGCAGAAGTGGAACAAAGTGGTCCTGTGAACAAAGTAGGCCTGACTTTACTCCCAGTCAAAAAGCATCCTCAAACTGCCTCTGACAGGAACTCTCAGCACAGCAGAACAAGCATAGCACCAGTTGGTTGGAGCTCTGTAGAAAACCCATCCAAAGACCAGCAGAGTCACAACACACATGCATCTAGGAAGTGCCACTTTCAGGTCATTGTCCAAAAGCAGAGGCCTTTACCCATCCCCTACCAGTATGCGCTCCTTTCAGTGGCAAACTAATACTCCACATCTCCAGTTGCTCCTGTTTCTTTGCTGCTGGGAAGGTTTACTATGGTTCCTAAAGGTTCCTCCCCCTGTAGCACAACTTGAACAATTCACCTTGATAAGAGGAATGCTGATTCACTCCAGTCTACAGTTCCTTACCTTGTAAGACCAGGAGGTTCAGATTAAAGTACACCTTCCACAAAGATCTGTTGACTCCAAGCAAAGTCTAATGCAATCTGCAGTTTCAGACTGATGTCCAGATACAGTTGACATTTCATCAGTGCTTTGAAGGGGAAATGACTGCAAATACTAGGAGGACAACTGCACAAACACAGGAATCTAAGCTGTTCCCCCATCTTGTTGGAAGTTACTCAAGTCCCTAGGCAACCACAAAAAGACAGTCAGAAGCTTGTTGGTTCAGTTAACAAGAAATGAAGGTATCAGGGAGAAGACAATACCCTGTGACACTGGGATTTTTTTTTTTGGGGGGGGGGGGGCATGCTCTATATTTTATACACTTCTCTGTGTTTTAAAATAACCAGTTTCACAGCAAAATGTGAACATTGTTAAAAGTGGAAGGTAAACAAGCAGATAACTAATCTACCCATGTTTTAACCACCAGTCCTGCAATCAATGTCAGACAAAGTATAAGCTATACCAGTCCATTACAATGCAATAACATCTCTTTGCTTGGTTAGCAAGCTTTTCATTTGTGATGAGCACCACCGCTACTCTTGGCTGAAGAACCAAAGGAGATTTTATGGCATTTATCTAAAGTCAGCTTCTTCTACCTTAAATGACAAATCTAACAGACAGAACACAGGCCCCAAGCAGTTAGGGAAGGTGAACAAGATAACTGCAAATTATTCAATAAATGGAAATAAATCTTATTTTGCAACTTGGCAAAAAATAGCACTGAGCATCACTGCAAGTTCCTAAAATAACATGCAGGGATGATTTGTCACAATCATCTTTGTATTAAATATGTTCAAAGATATAAAACATTGCTTTCAATTTAACACAGTGCTCTAGAATGATCAGTGCAGCTCCTGACATTCCAAACTCCAAAATGATACCGTAGATCCTATGCAAGTCCCTACAGCAATGAGGCAGCTAAAGATTACACAGTACAGATACCATCATTTGGACATGCAAAAAGTTACAGTGAACATGGCTAAAGGTGGACACAAGTCAGGGTGCGCTTCTATCTATTTGGAATCTCACACTGACAACTAGTTCATTAAGAAATACACGATCAACACTGGTGATGTAGAGTTCCTGAGGTGTGGTTTTAGATGACGACAAATCCAGCTCTGGGTGGACCTACAGTACATGTTCACATGGGCTTCTCTCAGGTGTTCCAAATTCCTACTGAACTCCACAGATGCACATTTCAGTTGGAGCAGTGAATCTAAACTGCTGATTTTATACCTAAGCAGGTATATTGCACTGCTCTGCAATAGAAATGCATGACTTATCACAGGGAGTTCAGCACAGTGAAGTATGTTTGTATGAGCAGCCTGAGAATAACTGGCACCCCATCCAAAATGTCACCTGCCTCATGCCCTGCACCTCCAGGGTAAACTCTTGACAGCTGCAATGTGTGCTATACTTAACAAGTGGGATATACACATATTGTATGTCACACTTGTATTATTATGCAAACAACAACTTTTTGGCCAAGGTAAAAGTGATGCAGTTAGGAGGAAGGTGGTTATGTTCATCATGGAATAACACATTGTTAACTGCTCTAGTGCACCCAGAAAGATGGAAACATTTCAGTAGTTATCAACTGCACTGACAAAGTATGTAGAATATCAACACTACTGAGTGTGGAAAAAACTGTTTTGTCTCTAGATATTACCCTCACTGGACACCAACATTTCACAGCTCAAAAACAGTTAACCATCAATCTTCAAGTCTATTAATATCACACTCATAACTTTATGTGCAGCCTTGCATGACAAAGGAGGAGAAAATGCACAAAAAAAAAAATCCATTTAGATGGTACGACATCAGGAAAGACCAAAGCTTCCATAATTCCCTGGCTCCCTCCTGTCTTCAGGTTTATGGGAAAAGGACATGATGCAGCAAAAAATTTTCAAAAGGAAAAACACAAAACTTGTGCTGTAAGAGACAGTGCCAATACAGGGGTAAAGGAGGCTGGATGTCTGAAGACAGCAATTAGTCATGCCCTCAGAACACATCACTGTGAGAGAAAAATTTCAGCACAGCTACTCTGAAACATCACCAGCTTAAACCTAAATATAGGCAAATGAAGCAATTTAATATTCTTTACAGAGTTACGACCAAACACGAGGCTAATTTTTCCTGTTTACAGGAAACAAGAACCAAACATAGGGGAATTTGTACTGACTTGTGAACACTGAAATCTAGAAGTATGTATGATTTTACCTGTGTAGCCTGCAACCCATCCCCAGGATGCCACCATCGCCAGCATCCACTTGAACATCACTCCTTCAATGTACCAGAAAGTGCGACTGTCCATGATGCGCAGCGGCTGAAGCAGCAGCAGGTACAGGCAGTACGACGGGATGGCAACGCAGTTATTGATGAACATGAATGTGAACCGCATCAAGGCCTTCAACAGGATCCAGCCCAGCTTCTGGGCCTCTTCCAAACGCAGCGCCATTCTCTCTGGCTGGTGTCTCCCTGCACGCAGAGAAGACAGGAAAGAACTTTAGTACTCATTCATCACCTCAACCACACTCTGCAAATGCAATATTGCGGTGGATCCCATCCTGGATGCATAGGGCATGAAAGTTGCACATGACACAGGATGGATACTATTATGGAGGAAGATTGAGTTGCTGATACTACTTGCAGTAGCACAGAAACACATACGCTTAAGATTTGAACCTGGGTTCCACTCAAGCTTTGACTAAGAGGAGCCTACGTGTTTACATGGGTGTTTTTCCATAGTCTAATCTTCTAGGTGGATCAGCAATACTAAGTTCCCCTTAGTGTGCAGTTCAATCCCAGCTGAGCCCGAGGTTCCTCGTTCTCCCCATGGCAGCATTGAGTTGCCAAACAGTCCAAAGACACACGTTTCAGCTGAACCGGCAACTCCAAATTTCATGCCTCTCGCAGTGCTCCAGTACGTAGACCACCGAATAACTAGTTTATTGTAGCATGGAGTTGTTGTAAAGCACCTTGGCTGAACATATTAGCTAAATGCTAGAGAGAAGCAAACCTCTGCTGAACAATATGACATGTTCAGCTGATCAATTTAAAGACATGTGGTGTCACACAAATCTATGCAGAGGGACATTTTCACTGGAGCGCCTCAAACACCTTGTTCAAGGACACTGCAGCAGGGACATTGACTGGGATTTGAACCAAAACCCTTTAGGTTACAGGTCACGGTCATCAAACCTCACCGCTAAGGTCACAGTGTCCAGACAATGACGTTCACGGACACATGGTTTTTACAGATGTCATGTGCATCAGCCCACCGAGCGCACATTCGTACAGCACCATGTTACAAGTCCGCTGTCGTCACTTTATTACCACGTTATTTACCACAGCACCATCCACAGCGGGTGGATGAGGATGTCCTTCATGATCGGGCGCCTTGAGGTAGCAGGAGCTTCCCTTCTCGTTACAGCTCCACGCCCAGCTACCAGGACTCCATTTAAAAAAAAAGTATCATGATGCTAACCATTATTCCACTTATTTAGCTAAGCTAGTTAGCGGTTCTCCGCCGTGCAGCGGAGAAGCGGTGAAGCTAACAGGCACAACCTACCAGTGGAATGGAGAGACGTTAGCCGACAAGGCTGGTTGCTAGCCGTCAGGCACAAAATATCAGTTTAAAAAAAAAATGTAATCCACATTGTTGTCGTTCCACCCACCTGAAAGTGGAGGTTTGGCGCAGCGGCAGCCGGTCTGTGGAGCCGGAGGCCGCCGCGTTCAGATCGCGTACCCGCCGAGCCGTACGTGCGCCTTCCGCGGCGCTGAGGTCATGGGGACGCGGAGCCCAGAACCCCGAGGAGCAGGGCACTCGCTTGCTGGCAGCACGGCTGTAAACCAGGAAATGGCGTGAGAACACGAAGAGGCGCGTCTTCCCCACAGAGATGCGCCGCCAGTGCGAGCGGCGCCTGCGGCAACACGAGCAACCGTAGGAGCCGCTGCCTTTCCGGCCTGATAGCGGCAGCGGCGGCGCCCGAGTCCGGCCGCCGGGGGAGTTATTTACTAGCGGCCAGTCGACCGCAGTTAGCATGGCGTGAGGGCCGGTCAACATTAGCAGAGCTGTGGCTCCGGCAGAGGCGTCCGAAGGCGGCAGCAGCAGCCCAGCGAATGGAGGCTCAGCTGCAGGTCCACCATCCCCCCGTTGGGAGAGAAACGAACACAAACCGGGCCGAGAAGTGCTGCTACCTCCCTGGCTTACTCCGCCGAGAGGTAGAGAGAAACTCGCCGCCCCGTGAGCATTACAGGAGCCCCGTTAATTAAAACCCTTTAAACAACGCTAGGAGCAATAACACCTTTCCGGGGTCTAAACCCCGGGCCTCGCAGCCGTCATCCCAGCCCAAAACCCCCAAGCCGCGGTTGGTCACACGCGGCCAGCCCCGCCGAGCGCTCACCAAACAGTCGGTTCTCGGCAGCACCCACTTTTCAGCCGCGCACACTGTCCTCACTTCAGAGTTCCCCGGGTCCTCCCCGTCTGCTTTCACCTCTTAAGCACGGGGATTCCTCCCTTTGCCGCGGCGCTGTTCGCCCTCTCGTCGGTTTAAAGAAAGAAAGAAGCAAAAAGCAGTTCTCCACAGCCCCTTGCTTCGCCTCCTCGTATTTACGCGGCGAATTCAGGCGGCCGAGTCCATTATCCGCTCTCGTGCGGCCGCCCCGCGGAGAATCTTGGCGTGACGTCACGGGTGATAGGGAGCTGAGCGGCGCGCGCGCGCGTGCGCGTGCGCGCGCCAGCCCGCGCGTCTCCGCTCCTCGAGCGGTCGCTGGTGTCACGCGCTTGGCGGGCACCCCCCCCACACCGGTTCATTGATTTATTAACGAAGCGATCGGTTGAACCCGATTGATCTACGGAAGCAAAACGGCGTGCGTTTTGGCCATACGATCGCCCCCCCCATGCCCCCGGGTTCAAGGTCAGATCAGATACGGAAAAGAGCGCAATGTTGTCGCCCCCTCCCACTCTTATACGTCCGATGCGGTGCATAGACTTGAACGCTGAGCATGATATGCTTTTATTTTTCAAAAATAAAATTAAACTTGAATCACTTTCACTATTTCTTGTTTTTGAGCTTCAACATTTCCAAGCATGAGATGTTTTCATTAAAGACTGCACGTTCTTAGCTCTGCTTTCCACTTTAGGGACACAGGACAATTTTCAGTTGGGGAAGGAAGCAGGGGTAATTGGCCACTGTCCCCTGTTCAAGGAGCCCGGAGCACAGAGAGGGACACGGGAGTCCCAGGTCTGCTCTGGGATTTGGGGTGGGGGGCACAGACATCAGCAAATCGACTTGCGTGCGTTGGAGCCCAAGCAGCAGGAGGAAGGAGACCGGACGTTGCCACCGTAATGGTGTCCAGGTTATTAACATGCAGGAACTTCCCTTTGTATGAGCGCTGGAGAACAGCGCTTCCTCCAGTCCAGGATCACTTGGTTATGCAAATTGCTTGGTATTGCAGAGTGGCTCTCAGGTAGACACTGGATGTACGCAGGTGTGGCTCTGCATCATGGCCGGCCCCTTGTTACACGGTCTTCCCTTTGCCCGAGGTGGATTCCAGGCCAGGAATACACACCTCCTGGATCAGCAAGAACATTTCAGCAGTAGAACCGGGATGTTCGGATTCCTTAAGGTTTTGCCACTCATACTCTCCCTCACACGTATTTGTGAAGGCTGCGATGACAAGACAGCTTCATATGACTACTGCACTGATTTGAAGACCGTTTGGCCACTGTCCTCATACACCTTTAGCCTTATTTTACAGTTCCACAGTTTTCCCAGGTTAATGGATAGATAGAAAGCTCACAATAAAATTACTGGTAATGAGAACACATTTTGCATTGAATTTTTACCCATTTTCTTGCCCCATATTATGAAAATTTTGTTTTTGTGTGAAATTAAATTATTTAAAAACTAGGTACTATCCTACCAAAAAGCTTATTTTACTATTTTGTAATTGTAATCTCAATCATTATCAGCAATACACCTGATAAGGTGATACTGTTCTCATATATTATTGCGTAAACTGATCAAATTCATTCTGATACAATAATTGTAAATACAAGGGAAGACTATGCCAAAAAATTATAGCTATCATAGCTAAATCTTGAAAGTACAATGGACCAGAATAATTGAAAAATTAGTATTTTGTTTTAAAATTCCAACTCATATCGGTTTCTTTTCTAAGTGAAGGCAGATTCTTCAATATTCATTTAAGCTGCACAAATAATTTTGGAAACCAGTCATAAAGGACATTTAAAAACTGATTTAGAGCAGATCTGATAACTGATATATTTGAACTTAATCCTGACCCTGCGTATACAAAATATTTAAGATGGAAAACTACAAGGAAATTATAGGGAAAAAAATGTAAGCGCAAAAATGAATTCTTAGATTAACAAGGAAATAAAAATGTTTTACCATATTAAGGAGCCAGATTGCATTGCCGATAGGCAGCTTTAAAGGAAAACAAATAGATATGGATTACAAATGACCAAAGCATTACACTTAATTATTGATCAGCTGTCCTGTTAGATTGATGACTGACTGAAGAAATCAATAGGAACCACAAAAAAGACCCCATAAATTGGCACAGAAATTAAATGATCTAAATAAGAAATGATATACTCCAAATAGGATAATTTCCAAAAAAATCCAAATTGAAAACAAGAATTTACATAGTCTCTAAATCAGTTTTTTTTCCTATTACTTGAAGTTGACATTCCTTAGTCATGTCAGAAGTTTAAAAAAGGTAAATACAAAATAGAGACATTTCAATATTGACACTTGCAAGTGTTAATCATACTCAATTATTAAAAAAAAAAAAAAAAAAAAAAACACTATTAGAACAGGGCAAGTATGTGGTCATTTCACACCCTCAGACTGTCATTGTACTCCAGTGTTGCATCAACACAGGGCAGTGGCTTTGATCGACTGAGGAGGGGTCTTGGGATCACGATGTCGTGTTAGACGGAGCTCAGCATGTGCACATTACACCAGTAAACGGACTTGAACACGAACAATACCGAACATGTCAGATGGGCCCACGTGGGACACAGCTGACCATTTCATTCAGCTCTCGCATGTTTGCCTCATTACTGGCATTCTTTAGACATAAGGATAAAAGAAATAAAAGTTTAAAAAAATCCTTGCCTATTTTCATAAGTGTTTCCAATGAAAGATCACACATTTCATTTTATGTTCTTAAAAAGAAAAAACTAGTTAGCACCTTCACAACTAGGTAATTATAGCACTACTGTTGCCTAAGTGATGACTGGGGGACTTAGGACACCAGATTGTAAAAATACTTTTTTGTCCTTATTTATTACATATTACTTAGAAACATCAGTTGCCTGGTATGTAGTCTAAAAAAGGTCAGTCAAAATATACTGTACAAATCCTTACATTATATCAACTACACAAATAATGAAAATTAATAAATTTAGCATCAGAAAATTTCATGACGTTTGACACCAGAAAATTTATGCTCATCCTGAATTTTCAGGTCACACTTAAAGTGAAATCTTTTTGCCACTAAAATTGAACTTGGTAAATTAGTAGTTAAAATAATGTTTATATACAAACCGTAACACCGTACAAACCATAGTTTCATAATCTACAGTAGTACAGGTATGATTTTCAAAAAGTGCCCAACAACTGAATTAATGTATTTTTTTCTGTTGGGCAATCTGGACTTCTTTTGATGCATTTGCTGAAGTTATCAGCCAAAGCTGCTATTCTAGTCAATGAAATATGTCCCTGGTCAGACTTCAGAACATCAGAAGCACAGAAAAGTCACTGGAATCGACCGTAGACGGTCCTCTGGGGGCCAGGCTGCGGCACAACCTGCTGTGCTTGCTGGTGACGGAGCTGCTGGGAATAGGGATCCTCCAAGGACTTAATGGCTATGGTTGTCTTGGGCCCAGTCTTCCACTCGATGCCACTGCAGTCCACAACAGATGCCTCCACTGTGACTGAGTGGTTCCCAAGAGTGGAGAAGTTCAGGAGAAACTGGGTGCTGAAGTAGTCATTGTGGGGCTCCACCCTTTGCTCGATATCATTCGTCTTGGTGTCTGACGAAATCTATGGACAATTAATCATTTTCCTGGATTAGCACCCTACAAATTCTGAAAGGAGTTATGTTGTATGAGTCAAAAGTCTGCATACACCTAAAGAACACTATAGGACAAACTAAACAGAAGTAACCCACAATGGTTCTACAGTACTACATCTCTGGGACTTAGATAGACATGTTGACTTTTTTCCTGCTCAAAAAGGTGCTTCCCATCGCAGCTACTGACTGCCCCCTCGCAAGCATAACCTAAGCGGGCCCCATTTATTTACTTTAGCACATCAAAGGTTCTGCACATAAAGCAATTAGTGCAAAGCACACTAAAACTTCATGTACCAAGAGGAAAAAGCCATTGAGCCATTCTGAAACTGACTGTTCATTGGCCATTTCTGCCTACAGTCTTACCCAGCACCGAGCAAAACAGAGACCTTAACCCTTAGCAATGCCCAGTTGTCTGCAATAGTGACCTCTTCATGTGCAATCTTCTACTGTGTAGACTTCGCTTTCTGAGGGCACGCATTGTGACGAAGACTGCCGTGTGATCTTTTTTACCTTGTACTCCTGCCCAGATTTGCTCTGCAGAACGGAGCTGACGTTGAGACAGACGGACTGAATTTTCCGGAACAATCCAGGGGTAGAACCGTGCTGCACCACACCTTCCACCTTCAGAGTCAGTTGCTGGTTGTTCTGAACTGCAATCGGTTCATTTGGGCTCCGAGGCGAAGGCGACAGTGCAAGCTGGTAATTAAAATGTAAACAGAAATGTTCATTTTCTGCAAATGGCTGTAAATCAGTTTATGCATGTTAAATCCATCTGGAGATGTAAGACAATTAACTGCTGATCCATTAATCAAGTTAAATTATAGTTACTTATATATACTTCCACACTTGCCTTGATACTGGTAGACTGCAGTTTCTGGAAAAAATATCTCTCAAATGACAGGGGCACCTTCAATAAGGCAATAACAGCATCACAGAGACAGCTTGTGTGCTAAATTGAACAAAGGGGGGGGGGGAAAAAATTACCGAAAGCATATAATATCTAAAGATGTTAATGTTCATTTCATTGAATGGTGGGGAAATAAAAGGTGTTTCTGGTATATCCTCATCCTCTCTCACCAAATAGGACACTGGCGGATGCTTCCTGCTGAGTGTCTCCACCTCCTCCAGAACACGGTTGAAGACTGACATCATGCGTCGCTCGTACTCACTCTCTGCCTGCGCTGACCCCAGGGTGCTGTACTCTTGGAAGCTGAGAAGAAGAAAGCAAGTCTCTATTAAAGAAGCATACACTTGAGAAGGTGCATGGAATCAAGTGACTATGCTTTGCTTAAGAGCATTTACTGGTCTTACCTGGCTGTGTGCGGGTCAAGTATGAGGGATTCCACAACGTAAGAGATCAGTAGACAGCTTTGCTGTTGTCTGGCCTGGGATTTAAGAAAAAACTTGACGACAAAATACCTCTTTTCCTAATAGAATAGAATAGAATAAACCTTTATTATTTCACGAATGAGAAATTTAGGTGTTACAGAGCTCTTATCACAAAGGGAATACAATTCCAGAATCATTTTGCTTCTAGGACAGTGATGACAGCACAAGGAATCTTATTATGGACAAACATGTTATTTTTGTACTCTGAAGGATACAGTTCCACATTCCTGAGGGTTGCAGAATCTGCATCAAATGAAGACTGGTACAGGTCAGCGTATCGAGTTGCCAGGTTCCTGAACTCATCCATTGACAGCTTCATCTGTTGGAGAAAGTATAGCATTAAAGGACCATACTTGCACCATTCCCGACAATATGCCACTTCTTTTTGGAACAAACCACACGCCGTGACCATCTCACAGCGGCAGTCTCTATGAAGCAGCTCATACGCCAACACCTACACACTCGTTCATGAATTCATCTCCATTTGGATTAAACCTGTGTTAATGTGTTTTAAAAGGTTCCCCGAATCGTAGTGACGATTCCCACGGTTATCCAGATAAAGCTCTGTAGAATCTGAGTGAAACATTCAATGTCAAACCTGCTCCTTCTCACTCAAAGTACCTGCCAACATACAATACCTGTGTGGAGATGCGTCCGCAGCGCTGCAGTTCATTCCCTGAAGCGAGGGCAATGGTGGTGGCGATGGCAGGAGGTGGGCTGGTTTTCAGGCTGTTGCAGGTACAGATGAGCTGCGAGAGAGCCTGCAGCATGTCAATGCGCAGCTTCACGTACTCGCACTGGAAGGTCAGCGGACTCAGGGGCGTGCTGGCTGCCTGTAGACCAAGGGGTGGGGCAAATCACAAAGCCGGTTAGTCACCGCTCTCTCGATGCATGTAACATGCCAAACAACAACAAGCCAAGTACTCTGAAATGTTAACACTCCTAAATTAATCTAGAGCCCAACAATTCTGCTTCTATCTTGCTTTGAGAATTTGGCCAATATTCTTGTTAAGACCCTTCTGTCCTGTGTTCTCTAAATGTACAACTAAGACTATGAAATGTTTTGAAGCATGTTTGAGTTCCCTATTTTCCTCCCTGCTTCTCGGTTGTTTCTGACAATTATTATTAACATAACCTGCTCATAACCGAAGCAACAACAGTATAAAAGTTGAAAAAGAAAATTTCCTTAACAAGTCATGAAGTTATTGGTTAGCAGGTGCTTCCTGCCATAAGTGTAGTAGGCAGTGTGACAGACAGTCCTCCACAGTCTTAAATAAATATACATTTTAATGTTTTTTCTCCCCCAGGGAAAATTTGAAATTAAGTTATTATACATCAGTTAATGGTCAATTAAATCCAAGATCAGTGTGCAGGACTTCAAACATGAATGCTGTGGCACCAAATACTACACTATTTCCTAATGTTATGTATTGTTATGATATTTTTTAAAACATTTCCCAGTTTGTGATTACATTTTCCCCCTCTGCTCTATTTTGTAAATTTTTGATGTAGTACTGCCTTATGTCAACTCACTTCCACAGTGTTTATAGCTCATGGCCAGTGTTCTATAGTGTTGGTGATCAATATCAAGATGACAAGTGTTGTACCCTTTTAGTTGATGAATCAGCATTGGGCTTGAAAGTTGAGATGGTGAAAACTATATGCTCTTATTTTCAGACATTTTAAATTATTTCTAATTTAATTTAGCTTAAAGTCAATTAAAAAACTGTAAAATCTTAATCTTAGTTTTTTAAATTCATTACAATCATTATATAAAATCAAGATTTTTGCAGAATGAAAAAGTAAATAAACTAAAGGATGTTTGCATTATTAAGCTTTTACGGACTGCGACTTAAAAGTTAAAATGATTTCATATGTATAAACAAATTAAATTAAGAACAGCTTTTTGGTCCTAACTTTGTTTATAAGATGAGGAATCGGTGTTTAACTAAAAAAAAAAAGTCAACTTTTATAAATAAAAACTATTTTACTGCCCACAATTTCCTCTCTTTTTTTTTTTTAGCTGCAAACAAAGACAATTTAGCAATTTCACTCTATGGATATTTTAAGTTTTGCCATAATTATTTGAGCTGTCACAATTTATTTGAAAAGCATGAGTAATACACAGCTCTGCAAAGTTGCCTCAAAACTCTGAAAACTCTGGTGCCACAGAGCCTCGGTCTGTGCCCTTTAGTTGCACTCACTGTGAGGGAAGCGATGCCCTTTTGGTAGGACCGGAGGGCATCTGCGATGGCTCCCATGGCACTACTGTAGTCTCCATCAGCTAGGCTACTAAGGCACTGCTCGGCCTGCGAGAATTCCTTCAGACTGTTGAGCCAGAAGTAAAAGTGCTCTGAGGCGACACGGGTCCGCACGCTCTGATACAGTTCACTGGACAGCTGGTGGCAGCCCTGGAAGAAGAAAGAACAGTATAGTGTACTGGGTGAAAATCAGTTCTAAGGGGCTGTCATCCTCAGGACTAACCTAAGCAAAGAGGAGCTGACAACAAATAAGCTGCAGTACCTGGCATCTTTACTCTTCCAAAGTACTCACCATGCGGGAAGCTTGCCGGGCAATTCGGTACACCGTCCAGCCATTCGCCACGCTCTCCAGTTGCTGCTTGATCACAGTCTTCACCTCTGCAGAAAGAGATGCCTGACTGGCCACAAAGATGACTGTTGCCAGGGAAACCTGTAGAAAACATGGAATATGAGCCAAATTTGGTCAAAACCAGGATGGGGAAGTCATTAGGGAGAACTTTCATTAGTACAGACAATTAATGATAGAATAATGATGCGTAAGACAAAAAACATAAAATGTCATCAGTCCGAGTCAAGAATACTCAGCACAGTGACTTTTGTCCTGATTCAGACCACTGAGGAATGATATGGACCTGCAGGGATAACACATCCACTCACCAGCAGCTCCTGTTGCTTGTCCGAGGCAGAAGTACCAGCAACTCTGTACAGGTCCAGCAGGTCCCCCAGCATGCCCTCTCCTAGCACGGGCTGCTGCATAGCAATGGCAGCAAGGGCATGGCACATGAGGACGCGAGCAGAGTCGCAGGCCGAATGCAGCTGGCACAGCAGGAACTCCACAGCTGCTTGGCTTAGATGAGGCCGGCTCTTGAGCAGCTTTGCGAGGGAGGCCAGTGCTGTCTGAGGACCCGTTACAAACAACAGAGCTTTCATCTCTTTACGGTAATAGATTCAAAGCCACCTGTGGCTGTTTTTAATGAAAACAACAAAACACTTAAACCCTTATACATTTATGAGCTGGCTCTGCGAGGACCATTTCCATTGCAGGGGCGGTTCTGTATGTATAAAACCTGAATTCAATCCTTGAGGTCTGTGTGACATCCATGAGGAGTACGTACCTTCAGAGTAGCCTGCGCAATGATGCTGTCGTCCTGGCTGCAGAGCACCAGCAGTGACTCCACCCCCAGCACCGTGTCCTGCTCCAGCTGCAGCAAGTCTGTGGAGAAGGAGGAAGGAGAAAGGAGCACTTTAACCGCTTCCCAGCCAAGGCCAGTAGTGTGAATTGCTTACAGAACATGTCAGTGTAGAAACTGCTGTCTAGTGCAATCGCAAAGGCGCAAACCAAAGATCTAATGTATTATTTAAAATGTAGCAGTCTAACAGTTATCATTTCTTATCTGAAATGCTAGAAATATGATGCATTGACAACATGATACATTTACTCATCACTAAAGCTATAGTCAGATGTATTAAGGGGTAAGTGATGGGTAGCTTGAGAGTAAATATGTAGTGCCCTGCACTTAAGAGAGGACGAACGTTGTGAAAACGCCTACCTTTTTCAAGACAGGAAATGGCAATGTTGGAAAGTACAGTGACCCCGTGGGCAGCCACAGCCAGGTTGCTGTGGTAACAGCATTCCTGAGCCAGCCTGACCAAATCGGTAGGTCTTGAGGGGGTTGGAGTACTGCCTGTGAGGGGGAGATTGTATTACACAACGTCCTCCATTGCTCTTGCCATCTTCCATCAAAAGTGTTGCTAATAAGAAGTTTCACTGTCATTTGTGACAAACTGCAACTATACCATCCTTGGATCTTTTATGTAATAAAATATTAATGCTATAAATCTGATACACCTACTACATCTTCAAATATCATGACATGACGTAGAACAAAGCAAACAAGGAGCTTACAAGGCAGTGCATATCAATGAAAATATTCCTTAAGTGTATTAACTACTGTACTAGAGACACGTGAAACAAAATGTCAAAGAAGCATGGCTGTTCCTTCGCACCTGCACAAGGGCTGAAGTACTGCTTGATGGCAATTGTCCCAGAGAGAGTGGAAAGCACTGACAACATGCCCAGTTTCAGGCTGTTGTACGGGATGGATAGTGCACACTCGCACAGGGCCTGCAGTGGACCAAAGTAGTCAGGACAAAGGAGACAGATGGTGATAAATTCAACTACTACATTCATAAATGGCACACAAAGTGTTGCTGCATTACTTGCATGACAAAGCAGATAAAACTAGTTTCCTGTATATCTGATGATGCTACATCAGAAATAATAGTGGAACCTGAGTGTTTTCTTTGGTCCAAAGGTGTGGTGCCTTCTTGACTAATAACTTTAGGTCATGGATAGAGAGTCTTTTAACAGCCTTCCTTGGGTCCTCCTTCAGGTAGTGCAAGAGCAATTGGATCTAAACAGGGGACACAAGAGAACCCATCAAACTACCTACTTATGGAGATACTCTGTTTTCTTGCTGAGCTAAAGCTAACACAGTTCTGTCTTTGCACCAATTTACTATAGCTCACTCTACTCAAAAGCAATATAAAGATAACCATTATTTACTGGAAAGCACAGCAATATTTTTGCAGCTTAAAACCACAAACATACTTCTGAACAGATATGTACTTTGAGCAAAATGGATGCATGTGGGTATGTGTCAGTGTTATTGCCCTACTGTAAGCAGACTATAACATAAAATAGTCCTGGGGGAAATGCAGAGTGACAGATTCTTACCTGCTTGGGGATGTCAATAAGAGATGAGGTGGCAAGCTGGGTAAAGGTGTGCAAGGTGACAATGACCATCTGTGTGGAGGGGTAGGAGGTGACCAGATGCTGTAAGAGCTGTCTGCTGCTGGAAGCCAGACTGGCATCATGATGCATGTGCTGCATTATAGGAATCAACTTCAGTTTCAGGTCTACAGGTGTATCCAGACCTGTGTGGAAAAGACATGACAAGGCATCACATGCAATTCATGAAAAGAAATTGAAGGAGTACAGAGTTAGGAGCAAGACTGCCCAAAATGATCAAAACAAGTATTATTACCCTGAATCATCTCACTGATTTTGTTGCAGATTCCCGCAGCAAAATCCCTATAATAAAAAAAACAACAAAAAAAAAAAAAAAAAGAAAAACACAGAAGTTAAAGAAGTTCACATGAACTGTCATACAAATTTGCTGATTAAAAAGTTCAATGTAAAGACACGGAAGTAGATTTTTGTACTACAACAGCTAACAACCTAAATAGGAAGATGATATTAATAAGTAAAGGATCTTTATTTTGTGGAGATTCTTACTTAGACTGTGCAGAGAAACTGGCAGCTGCAAAAACGGCTGCTTCCACTTCAACATTGTCATGAGAGTCCAGACTCTGGCGAATGCTGTGGTGGGCATTCTTTCTTTCTGGTATTATGGAGGCCATACTCCCCAGCATCCTGGGGGGAAAGAGAAAAACATCTACTTTTAGACTTTCCCATATAATACATGGCAAAATAGTAGCTAAGGCCTAGTGTTTAATCATTATATATCTCATAATGGCAAAAAGAGACAAGGCTTTTGATAGATCAGTTTTCTGATTTTCAAAATTTTACACTGGAGGACAAAGCAGACAGCACCTGAGAGTAATGGCTCTGGCAACTGGATCATTACTGTGAATGACTGAAAAAATCCTCTTGACAAACTCATCCACATTCAGAATCTTCTCCAAGTGCTTCTCGCTCTGCTGAGTGACTTTTAACACACAGAGTCGCAGGAAATTGTTTCTGTGGCCAAAAACAGACAGGAAAGTTACTGTGAAGACAGCTAAAGAAAAGGCTTAAGCAACAAGTGTTACAAAAGGTGAAGATCAAATGTGTACAGAAAGCTGTTGCACAGCAAAGACATGAAGTGGATCTCCACTACCCACCCCAACCTGAAGATGTCCGCCAGCTTCAAAAAGGCAGAATTGATAAGGATGGGGAATGGGTACTTCTGAAATAGCTTGGGGAAGAGAACCACAGCTTCACACTGCTCCCCCAGTTTACCTGAGCGCAGGCCTTCATGCAACAACACAGCAGAAGTGCTCATTAATATAAGTGACATTATTGACAATTACTTAAGTAATACTTCTATTCAAGTAACCTAAAAACTGCAAATAAGCAACTTTACAATTTACTCATTCATGCAGTAACTTTTACAAGCAATTCAACGCAAGAACCTTGATCAAGGACACTATAGCAGGAGAGGAACTCGAATCTTCAGCCATTAGCCCACAAAGCAGCAACCCTGAACTACTACTGCACCTGCTGCCTGATGTATTTATTTCCAACACACACAAAATCCCAAAACCTTAAGAAGTGTACACGGAAAACATTAATATCAAGAAAACTATATTTATGTAGTTACAACCTTAAAACAACTGGAGAAAAATGTGAATGAATAATGGTTCCTGCACTGTACAACTTTTAAACATCTGGTCAGAGTGAATTTTTCCAAGCACTGAACAGGCTGAAAAATACACTTAAACTATTTATTAATAGGTCAAGCTACTAGGACTTGCTATTACAATTCCAACATTCGGCACTTTCTTGATGGCTTGAGTGGATATTGGGTAAGCACCCGGGTTAAACTCTCACTTCTTAACTAAACTATCCAGCTAGCTAGTTCGCTAAGACCCACCTTTATCCAATTCCATGAGGGCAGAATTCGCATCAAGTTCTTGCTCCCCATAACCTGCTTCTGACAGAAACGAACGCGCAGTAGACAGCGACATTGTTTATCTTCAGACAGTGCTTATTTTTTCTTCTTTTTTGAAAAAAACTCTAATATAAATAATTATAAAACAGAAGACTGTACACCATGACAAAGGCGACCGGAAAACACGCTGCGAACCACACGGAAATGACGCAATCAATACTGTGGCCAACCGGCGCGTTAAACGTAATTTTAGCGGGGAGTTTGGTCGTGATCCGTTCTCTTTCTTCGCGGGAAAAGCGTAGCCGTTTTTGCTGCTTTTCGGGTGGAGGTTTCTGTTCTTGCTGAATATTTCACTCCTCAGCTTGCTAAGTCCACGCTGAAGAATGCTTTGTCGCTCTATAGTTAATAAAGGACTCTGGCGTAGCAGGAGGCACCACGGTAAGTATTTACATTTTGTGGGTTAACGTTTGTAGGCTAAGTTTGCATAATCGACATGTGCATTGACTATGGACCGAGAATTCGCGCTAAGGCAGGGAAGAGCTTACCTGATACTGTCAAATTTAATTAATTCATTCTGTGTGTATTTTGTACTTTTAGGATTGTATGTGGAAAACTTTGGGTTTTCGAAAGAAAAATAACCGATATACATGTTCCAAACTGCTCCTGGGTAACTAGTGCCGTTTAGACGGCAGTGTGACTACTAAAAAATGACCGAATAGTTAAAAAGCAGAGAGGACTGGTGTGTTAGATCTGCTGAATGTGACCAGTGGGCCCCCTCTTCACCATTACAGCTCCAAACAGGCTGCATTGTTTGATTTTCCTTTCCAGATGTCTGGCAGGACTTCCCTCTGTCTCCCCTGCTGGAGTGCTACCAGTGTGCCAGGCAAGATGAGCACATCTCCTATGGGAGCAACGGTACTGCTGTGCCTCCCTTTGGATGCACCTTCTCTACAGGTAAGTATGTGTAAAGGTCACTGTTGTCTACAAGGACTTGAATGAAGTCTAAAGTGGTACTTGATGTTACAAGTCAAAATAGCAGTTACACATCCTGTCCTGTGAGATGGGTAACAGTGGGCATTTTGTGGCCTTATAATGTGCTGCTTGTTGCTGTTGTTCAGCAATATGGAGATTCAACAACAGAAATTCCCACCTCTACTCCAATATGCATGATCAAGATACATACCCTGAACTGATGCAGCAGGAATGTCCTAATTTATGAATGGGAAAATAACTCCAAAGTTGCTTATGTAAAATGCAGATTGTTGTTGTTGTTGTTAACATCTCCAGCTGGTGAATATTTGTGTTCTGCTTTGTGCTTGCAGAGTTGCACAGTGTTCTGGCTGTGTCCAATGAAGAAGGGATAGTGAGGCTTTATGATTCTGACAGAGATAAGAACCAGGTTTTAAAAGGTAAGGAAACATAACTGTTTTACATCTTTAGATTCTGTCTTTTGGCACTTTAGAAAAATATGATTTTTATGCTGCTGTACTGATTATTTGTACAATCTTTTTAAATTTTTTAAAAATTTTTATTTTAACAAGCCACATGAGAAGGACTTGTTAGTTTTATGTTAACATGCTTCATTATTTCCTAGCAAATGATTCAATTCTCCAGCTGAGTCCACATCTTCAGCTTGAAGAAGTTATACGTCAAGTTCCTAAGAAAGGCAAATTTCTGTCACTCATGAACATTTAATTACTACAAAAGACAGCTTCTCCTTACCGTTTACCAGCCACGTTTCCCCACACTGTGAGTTTGAGAATCCATAGCTGAATGAGAGAATAAATAAATAACTTAACAGCATACAACAAATGACATACATCAATGTGAAAACAGGAAAGAAAGCAGAGCTAGAAACTGGATAAAGACTGAAAATCATACATGAAGAAAATAACTAAGCGTATATGGGCAGGGCTGAAATAAGGAGGGGGTTAGACCTCCTGGGAACCTGAGCACTTATTATAGAGTCTAATGGCTGCTTCAGGGTCAACCTCAGGTAGATCCTTAGAGCAGCACAGCTGGACCACTCTGTTGCTGAAGGTGCTTCACCTCTGTGTGGTCACAATGGTGTGTAGAGAGTGAGACTCACTGTCTGATGGACAGAGGTTTGTTTAGGGTCTTTCTTGGTTATAGTTTCTCCAGAAGGTAATGCAGTATTTTAGTTGCACATTACTACAGTTGCTTTAGTTTACCATTCATATCACGCTGATTATTTTTTCCTTTTAATTTTGAGCAGAATGGATGGCCCATGATAATGCTGTGTTTGATATCGCCTGGGTGCCAGGAGAATCCAAGCTGGTGAGTTGCTGCTCAGCAGTATGTGTCACTCTGAAGAAGAGAGTGAGTCAGCCTGAATTGTGAGCTTTACTGTGCTTCAGACTGAGCTGCTGGGTTGGCTGACTGTTGCATGCAGGTTACTGCTTCTGGAGATCAAATGGCCAAGCTTTGGGATGTGAAAGCAGGAGAGATGCTGGGCATCTTCAAGGGTCACCAGTGCAGCCTGAAATCAGTGTCCTTCACAAGGCAGGAGAAAGGTAAAAGTTATATTCTGTTTAAAGATAAGGTGTGATATCTGCCGCTTTCCATGGCACCTTGACTGGCCACCCGTAGTAGCCGTTTGGAAATGTAATCTCTGAGTGATTTTATGGATAGCTGTAGCAAATGTTGGTCTTTATTATTTTTTTAAGAGCTGCAGCTGAAAATGTGCATCGTTCTCTGTTTACTCAGCTGTGTTTTGCACCGGTGGCCGAGACGGAAACATCATGATTTGGGACATGAGATGCAGTAAAAAAGGTGCACATTCATATTTTTCTTGTTTTGCTATTACAGGTGAAATGGATGTCTTTCTGTGATTTTATTAAGTTCTGTTGCATAAGATTCAGGGTTGAGGGTTCAGACGCCTGTTTAAATCTAGCTTGGTGCAGATGTTAATGTTTTTTCTCTGTTCATGTGGGTTCAGGCCAACTATCCAAAGTCATGTGCTTTACAGATGAATCAGTGATCTTAAACACACATTGTGTTTGCTGTTTTTAGTTTGAGGCTACCCTGCTGTGGACCAATATCCAATTATGTAAAACATTGTAGTTTGTGCTTTTTATGCTCAGAACTAAGTCCTTTGTTGAAAAGGCTCCAACACGGGTTGTTAAATGATGGTTTTCCCCACAGACGGCTACTACAGGCAAGTGAAACAAATCAGCGGTGCCCACAATAAGGTGGATCGGCACACACCTTTCAAGACGAAGAGGAGGAAGCTGACCTACAGGGGAATGGCACCGTCTGTGGTGAGTGTGGCCTTGTCTCCCAAGTCAAGAGGTTTGGACAGGTCCGACCACTGAGGCAGGACTGTAATCTTCGTCATGTCACCCTGCAGGATTCCCAGCAGAGCGTCACGGTGGTTTTGTTCCGTGACGAAAACACCCTCATCTCCTCAGGCGCAGTGGACGGGTGAGCTTTGAAAGATAACCGTAGACATAATACATTAATAAATGCTTCTTCTTTATTCTACAAAATGGGTTACCAGTCATGCACAAAAATGCGCCGACCCTGTAATTTTAATTTATTTTTCAGAACGATCAAAGTGTGGGATCTTCGGAAGAACTACACAGCTCACCACCACGACCCAGTACCTCTGCAGATGTATCTGTATCCGGGTTCCAGCACACGCAGGCTAGGCATGTGTCCGTACCACTTCACAAAGTGTATCGAACTGCCTTCTTTCACGTATGGGAGAACCTGAGATGAACTCCTGTGGACTTTGGAGTTGCTCACAGGTGGATTTTTGTGTTTGAAACAGGATACTCGGGACTCACAGTGGATTCCAGTGGTTCCAGGTTGTTTGCCAACTGCATTGATGACAACATCTACATGTTCAACTTGACTGGACTCAAAACAACTCCAGGTAACATTTACCAAATTTTAGAAATGTATTAAGTTCAAACTGTTCCCTTCTCTTAGTTTAAGGGCAGATTGCGTCATACAACTCTGTTCGCTACGAACAGCCGAAAGCTCCTTTGCGAAATTCTTTTATTGTTTAATGTACATACACTGCCATTCTGTCTTTTTGGGAATCCAGGTCATAGTTGCTTTAGTTAATCCCTTTCTGTTGTATTAAGGGATTTCCTTTCTTCAGTTTTAATTAAAAACGTTTTAATTTTGCTACAGAGACATTAGCATTTTATGTGGATATATCTCTGGCTTTAATCATAGATGCAACCGGTACCGATGGAGGGGGTATGGCCATGCAGTCATCGTGTACTTCTCTGTTGAGATCTGTCTGTTGGCAACTCTATCAGACATTAGTTGTGCCGGAATGGATTGTGTTCCTCTGTGACACTAGAGGACGCTGCTGGACTGTGATTCCATGTGCAGGAAATCATATTTTGTGTTGTGGCAGCAGTTGCCCGGGAAACATGGAGTGGTTACTGTTAGCATAAACAGACCCATGGCATCACAGACACTGGTATATCTCCCAGAATCTTCCACTTAGTGTCGTACACATGCTCTTATAAACGATTTGTTGGAAGGACAAAGGGATCAGGTCGGCTCTTGGGTTGGTTTTAAGGCTGTTCCTTTTTGGAAAGTTATATTTTTTTTGTGTGTGTGATTTTATTTTATATCCACATGCATGGGATACATTTATCCCACGTTGTTATGCCACAGTGTTAAAGTCTGCATACTGGTGTTTCTTTTTCTCATGAATTATTTTTATCTTCCATAAATGAGATTCGTATTTATTTAAGCCCAAGTGAATTCTGGTGTCCTCTTTGTCACCCACATGGAGCGAATAATCCATTTAACTGTGTTTGACACAGCATCTTGCTGTCAGAACATTTACCATGCTCACATCCCAAAAAGGCAGACCGATTTATAGAAGAAAGCAGGTTCCTCCTGGCTGTACGTGATGGCATCGTATTATGCTGGTATTATTATTAGGCTTCATAGCAGAATTATATCTGATGCTTTTCCCGTACCTTTGGGCTCCTTTTTTTTTATCCCCCTTTATTAATGCAAATTCTTTGAGGTGTTGCTTATTTATCTAATTGTTTTTTGGGCTTCTGGCTTGTCATATGCTGGATTCGGGCTTCGATTGTGAAATCGCATGAGCTGCCCTTCTCAAGTGTGCTTAACTGTCATATGAGGTTTTCTTGCGGATGACTGTGGCTGTTGGGGTGTGGCCGATCCTGCTCTTACTTGTCTTTACAAGACCGTGCTGGAAAGCGGGTGGCTGTTGCAACAGGATCCAGCGCTCTCATCTATTCACGGGGTTGTCCGGCTTGGTGTCAGAATGTCACAGTTGTCAATGGGTCTCTGAGGTATTTTCTGGGAATGTGGCCCTGCAAGCTGCCCCGGGCTCTGCGACTGACGTTGCTGCCACAGGAAATGACGCAGAAACCCTGCAAACCTCCTATGGATTTTGGAAACAATTTCAACTATGAAGAGAGTTGCTCTCCCCTACTCAGAATTTCTCAACAGATACTTATACAATTGCAAAATTGCTTGTGTTTTGTCAGTTTATTTCACTGAGGCAGCTGGTTGTATAGCGGTTAAAGCTGCCATCTCTGGACTGAGAGCTTGTAGGCTCAAATCCCACCTCCGGTTATAATACCCTTGAGAAAGTTACTTGGCATTAATTTCTTGAGTTAATGAAATAAAATTACCCACTTGTCTAGATGGGTAAACTGTTGTAAGCTGCTTTGGAGGAAAGTGTCAGATAAGCTCATAAATATACATTTAGTTGTTTGTTTAACTTCCCCCCCCCCCCATTTTTATCCCCACCAGTCACAGTGTTCAATGGTCATCTGAATTCCTCTTTTTACGTCAAGTCCTCCGTGAGTCCGGATGACCAGTTCTTGGCCAGCGGCTCAAGTGATCATCACGGTTACATATGGAAGGTGAGAACTTCTGTTCTCAAACTCCCTGCTTACAGTGAACCATCTCTTGGTACAGGCAAATATCTGCTTCCTGCTGTTCCTGTATGTGAGCCCCTTCCCTAGCTGAACTGCCTGGTGAGGCCAGCAACAAGAAAATGAATTGTAAAATAATTTGTTCATTTTTCTCATCTGCTGCTTTCCAGATTTCGGATCCAAAAAGTTCTCCCTTGATGCTTCAGGGCCACAGCGATGAAGTGACGTCTGTGGCTTGGTGTCCTACAGATTTTACCAAGGTTATTTTGCTTTTCAGCTCTGGAGGAAGGACACAACCAATCATAGATGTACATCATACATCTGCGTGTGTCTTTATATATATATATATATATATATATATATATATGGATGCCTCCCAGGCAAATACTGTATCCTGCAGCTGTGGAGAGAAGTTTAGACAAAGTCCATAGCTAGTTAGCTTAAGCTTAAAACTAAGTGTACTTCATATTGGCTTGTGTAAATCATCAGACTTTGTGCACTTAAAAGAGCAACAAACTGCAATGAATAACATGCAGTGACAGGTAACTTTTCTGTGATCTGGTCAGAATCAGAGCTCTTTGGCAGATGCATCACAGCACACTGAGACTAGTGCAGTGTTTTATGAACAGTAAAATTGTCTGTGGAAAGTCAGAGCTCAGAGACGGACAGAAAACATGGGTCATGTGTAATCGTCAAAGCTGTCTTTGCAGATCGCTTCCTGTTCGGACGATAATACTGTCCGGATCTGGCGCCTCAACCGCAGACCTAGCGGCATGAAGTCCTCTGCAGGGGAGGACAACCTTGTCGGCTGGGCGTGTCCCAAACCATTACTGGAAGCCCAGTGCTCCAGTGAGTACAGTTGCGTGCATTCCGCGTGCATTCATTTAACTGGTGTATTTACAATTGGGAAAAGTGTTAACTGTGTGGACTTTCGCAGCTAAATTTTGTCAAATTTCTGGGACTAGAAGTAGTGCTGCTGATTGTTTTATGACCTCTCAGGTCACATTTTACACTGGCATAACATTGACTTTTTTTTTTTTTTTTCCCCTCTCCTCCTCCCCCCGACCTCACAAAAGGCTCTGTCCAAACATCTGAGATCACACCCACAAAGAGCCCAAGAGGTGAGAGTCTGGGTGTGCTGATGTCCCCACAGGCTGCATCCTGTGCTCCCAATGGTGCTGAGCTCCCCTTGCCCTCTACAACCTCAAACACCCCGTCACCACCCAGCAGTAAAACCCCCCCAGTTGGCAGCCCACGACAGTCTCGTTCTATCTGGGACTGGATTGCTCACACCCCTGGCTCTCCAAAAGTGCGGAGCCCATGGATGCAGGGCACATCCCCTCTGAAGGAGATGCCCAGCACTAGCTGTCAGAGTGGTAGCCAGAGATGGGCAAAGCGCAGACTGGAGACTGCTGCAGAGGGGCAGCTGGACAGCACTGAGGATGGCACTTGTGACACGGAATTGGCCCCCCCAGTTAAAAGGGAACGGAGCTTGGACAGTGGGTGTCATCAAATTCTGGAGGATCAGGAACACTGGAGGGAGGGAGAGGTGCAAATGGTCAAGCAGGATGAGGTGCCCACTTCCTCTAGACGAGCTAATAAGGAGAACAACATCCCCGGAGGGGCAGACTGGCTGTCGGCTCTGGGTCAAAAGCTACGGCGTGGGTCTGTGAGCCCCTCCCACTCCAGGACTGCTAGTGTTTCCAAGAAACAGGTAATGACATTAATAATAATAAATGCATAAATAGTGCCTGCATCCAAGCAGTTTACAACTTTTACATTATTGTATGAAAGTTACAATGGTATCATATATTGCTGACCTCAATACAGCTGCAGTTAAAGGAAAGTGTGAAATACGTGTGAAAGAGGCAGTTCACTATGACCTCCTAGTTAGTCATGGTGATATTCTGGCTTTTTCTTGAAAATGTGCTTTATTTTTGCATTTTCAGGCACAGTGCTCTCCACGGTCCATGAAAAAAATCTCCTCGTACTTCCAGAGAGGTGCTTCAGAGTGAGTGGCCATGCTCAGACAGTGGATGCAGTGCCTTTAGTATAAACTCCCTTTTGGCTTTGAGCATGCAGGGACCTGTTTTTTTCCTATGGGTTAATCAGTCTGACCAAAGGAGATGGGCTTTGAGTTTCTGTAAGGCTAGAAGAGCCCATAAATCATCACGACTTGCTTTTGTGCAAATGACTTTGGACAATGTGCACATGATGTATAATCGCTGTGAAACCCTTTGGTGTGTATGTGTGTGTATATAACTTATCTTTATATATACCTGAGCTGGACACTGTGTGTTTAAGATTTTTTTTTAATGCATTTCTTGTGGATTTACATTCCTTTTAATGTGGAAAGTCTCTGCTGTCCTTATGACATTTAGTCGGAAAAATAATTCACTGGCATTAACAGCACCCACCGGTCAGTGAGATGTTTTAAGAAACCACTGAAGGAGAATATGAAAAGCATTCACTGAAATGGGTCAAAGTTTGATCAGACATGGTTCTTCCTCAGTGAGTTTTCAAAAATGAAAATTCTGTCCCTTGCCATGTTAGTTTCTTCTATTCAACTCTTAAAAACACACTATGCGATTAAGGCCGTTTCACTTCATTTTTCGAAAATTAAAGTTTAATATTTGATTTTGCATATTGCATCATAGTTCACATCAAATGTAATATGTTTCATACTTTAATTTTTGATTCTTTTAATCGATTATACCTATAAAGGTACAACTACAGATATTTTAAAATGTGGGTTTTTTTTCTTTTCTTTTTTTCTCATGTATTGTAAATACGTACAGAAACTGAGGCCCGTTCAAGATTTCTAGAAATTTGCACTGGAAATTGAGTTTGAACTTTTCTTGATAAATATCACCGAAAGGTCATGCCGCTGTTGTACTTGCATAATTTATCTTTTCATTTTGTTCTATTTTACATGTTTGAAATTAAAGTTTTCTGTATCAATTTAAAACAGGGCTTTTTGAAATTAAGGATTGTAATTACTGGTAAATTGTAAATACCTAAACAGCAAAAAAAGGAAACAGTCTTAGGTGCTCCCTCCCCTGTTTTGAGATATTCCTATAATTAAAGCTAAATTCTACTACAGCATCTATGTTATGCTACATGTATATCTAGTTCTGTGGCTTACACTTTAAATTCAGCAGAGAAGGTAGATGGTGTGGATTCAGACATGGCCCTGAGGCTATTTTATTCCCTGTGCAGGGTGGCATTGGGTTGTTACTGCTGCCACTGCTGCTCTCCCACCTGTTCTGCCCATGTCAGCTGAGCTCCATGATTCAGACATCTTTCTCGTGTGCAACTTGTTAGCAAGCCTGAGGTTTGCCATCCAGCTGTCTGGGTTGTGGGTGCAAACTGGCATTTCTCTCACCTTCCCCCCCTGCCAGCTAGGCCACCTTATGGCAGCTTCTGCTTCTCCTTCAGAAGCTGCTTTTATACAACAAATTCCAAAACCACATGGAAAGTGTAAAACTGCTTGTTTTAAGTGCAGACAAAAAGTTGAATGTTTAACTGGACAGAAGTCATTAGTTATTTAATAATTATAGACTCATGTGACTTGCATATACATTGCATATACTGTACATTTCATGCATAATTGTTATATCCTGGATCTTCCTTAAATTTGTTAGTGAGAAAATTATGCAACAGTCTTAAAGACATTATGCCTTCCGGTGAACATTTTTTTTTAACTCTGCACACTAATCTCAATATATTTAACTCTGAAATTACAATGAGGAATATCGCAATATTATAAGCGATTATAAGCGAAATCGCTTAAAACGAAGGAAATTCTTGTCCCATTTAAATTAACAGTCTAACTACTAAATTTAAAAAGATCCCCCCCCCCCCCCCATTTCGCACACAAAGCGCTGCAGTGGTCATTCCAAAGGTGTCGTTTCCAATTTAAGAAGCTCGGATAAACAAAGATTAATTTTAATATTAATATTTTCTCGCGCGTCACTTGCGTACAGCACGAACTTCCCATTGGCTGCTTCCGTGTCAGACAACTCAGCACGCGTCACGCGCAGCCCGCCCTCGGAGCATTTGCATTGGACGAAATAAGTGGGCGGTGTTCGCCGAGAGCCAAACTGGTCTTTGATTGGAGGACACGGGTGTCCGTCGAGACCTCCTCGAATGAGAAAGCGCTCAGGTTGGCAACATCGGGCTGGTGAAGCTGCGTACGGTTGCAGTACGGAGCTTCGGACCGCGTATCGCAGTTGCGATGGGGCTTCAACTAATTTAATTTGGCGTGAAAGTTCGCTTTTAACTGAAAGCGGATTTGTTTTGAAAATGCGCATCTTTTTAACTTTATAACTATGTCTGGATAAAGGACAACCGCAGAAAATGGGTCCTCGCGTGATGTTAAGATAGTTCGGTGTGGATAGACCGTGGCCGCCTGTCAGCTGCGGTTCCCTTCGCTAACTTGGCCGAAAACACGGACCACCGGAAAAAAAAAAGAGGATTTAAAACCTGGATCTCTAAGACGACACCTGATTTCCCTATATGAAATGAGTTCTTTTTTTAAAACTGATTTTTTTTTAAAGAAGCTTACTTTAATTCTTTCCATTAGATTTGTATTTATAGTTCATTTTTAATGATCAAAGTAACTTAAGCAACCTGTAGATTTACGGGGTACGGATAATATCTGCGATAGCTGGTAAAATGCATTTTACCTTATGAACAAAATTAAGGTATTGCAAATTATCTGAAAGCAAGAGTTTTTTTTTTGTTGTTTTGTTTTTGTAGCCACACTTGTGTACGTGCGCGCACCCGTCAACAGCGCTCACATCTCGGCTTCATGGATACCAGCAGCAAGGACAGTGCGAAAGACGTGTTTTACCATTTACGGTTTTAACCTTGCTTTCGTTTTCGGAGCTTTCTGGAAAAAAAAAATTGCCTTCGCATGCCGATACTGTGTGCATGTGCCGTACGAGAGGCAGCGAGCGACCGGATCTGAGCTGCCAGCAACATGTCGGCTGCCATCTCGGCGTCGGAGAAGGTGGACGGCTTTACGCGCAAGTCGGTGCGCAAGGCGCAGAAGCAGCGGCGCTCGCACGGCTCGTCGCAGTTCCGCGCCCAGAGCAGTCTTGTGGAGCTGTCGCCGCTGCCGTCGCTTAAGGGTGAGTGTCGTGTCGTGTCACCCCCCGCATAAATAACGGCCTCGTATTTGTCCAGCTGCTGTCCATCAGCCCCGATCATTTCTGCCCAGCTTTGTCTTTGTCTGTGTGTGTGTGTGTGGATGTGTGTGTTTTCATAACCCCGGTGTGCTGAATGACAAGGCGTGGCACCCCCCGCCCCCCCAAAAAAAATTAATTAATTTAAAAAAAAAATTAAAAAATCACGTGTTCTTTGGGAGATCAATTAAAAAAATATATATTTTTAAAGGCCTTAAAGATCGAATAGCTCTCCATGTGACTCCAGTACAAACCAGTGTTTTTTTTACACCACTGTGCTCATGTTTAAATATGTGCATACACTTTTCTAAGCGCTTACTGTTTTGTGTTTGCTTCAGATTTGACTTTATTAGTTAAATCTTGGTCCTTAATGATAAATGTGTGTGAATAAGCGCCACCACTTCACATCCTTGTACAGCCGGTGAAGTTTGATCTCAATCCAGCTAGTTTTACTAATAACTAACAGGCAAATGTTTCTGTGATCAGTTGTTCCCATGAATAAGCTGAAACCTCCTTCCAAGGTGAGTGAAAATGTTATAATGGTAAATCTCTGTATAAAACTTTGCAGAGATTTACCAGTTTTATATAACAGTATATTTTGACTTTCAGGTGAACCTAAGTATACTTTGATCAAAGATACTGAAGCAGAAGTTGGAACTGAACCAACAACCTTCAGATAATAGGATGTCAGGCCTCAACAGGGCGCTGCCGTTACCCCCAGTAAATTTGTATGTATGTCCCATCTCTTCCTGGAAATTGTTTGGATGAATTGTCAGGCCCATACTTGATCCATGGAAATACCTGTGGACTGCTGATTCTCATTAGGTGACGCTTTTTTTAAGAAACAAAGAGGTGGGGAAAATGGAGCCTTTGGATCCGGTTGGTTTCTGCAATAGAAACATGTGCAGCTTCTCTCTTCCTTTGCTACTTAAAGTAGTTGGAATATGCTACCCTATTGTTGTACCATGCTTAAAAGTCTGTATCTGAATATGGAGTAAACCACTTCAAGGCTACATTCTTCATACCAGTTCAACACTTTTTAGACTTGTCAAAACTTTGTACAAGATGGGTGCATTAACTAATTTCCCGGTATTTAGTTTACAATTGGTTAGCCATTTGGCACACGTGACAAAGGTTGTGGTTTGAAAAATCCTTTTTTATTGCTTTTGTTTTCTGTATTCAGAATACCCTACAGTACCATCAGTCTGCCTGGCGAACCAAAAGATGCTGGAGTCTGAACAATTTATTTAATAAAGAAAAAAGAGTGTCGTGGAAGGCCGAGTTCCCATTGTCTGCTGGTATCATTTATTTTAACTTGCTCCTCCAAGAACAGCAGATATTGAAAGGGAATTTGAGGTGAAGAGTGAGTTTAATCCAGCCCTTTCACCCTTTAATTCGGAACTGGTCCAGATAAACAAATGCTTTTGTTTCTGTTTATTTAAAGTTAACCATAGAGACCGGTGTATATTTTTTTTCCATGAGATAAAATACTGTTATAGAGCATATTATGATGCATGTCCGCTTTAATTTGACTTTCTGTAGGTCCTCATAAGAAGACAACTGCAGTATTGTATTGCATAATAAAGCCACCATAGAGTAGGGTCAGTGGTTTGTGCTGGGTCTGCTAGTGTAGTTTTCTGCTGTTTCTTCTCCCATGTTGAACTGGGGTCAGGTGTAGGAAGGCTGTACTGATGGTGAGCCATGAACGGAGGGATGTCTAGGAAAAACAAGCGAAGCTCTGCCCCTGTGTGCTCGTGTAAAAGGGGGGTGATGTTTATACACTCTCCGTTCTTTTAGGCACCACTTGCACTGGCTTCGAATGTGCAGTGATGACAATAAACTCGATATCTAGAAACGGCACCAAATTTTTTAATATAGCAAAAAAGAGTGTGCTTTTTAACACATGTATGCATTTGGCATGTGAATATTTTTGTACGTGTTTCATGTTAATGAAGGCTTCTGGCCCACTGGTGACATTCTGCTGTTACCATGGGATGCCGTGCTTCTGGGGTGATTTTGTGTTTTTCCGTGGCTGTGCTATCAGAAGCATTGTGGCTATTTTTAGGCTGTGTTGCTGTTGCTCACTGTGGGGATCCGTCCTCTTCTCCAGGTGCTGTAGACACACTGTCAAACGTGCCTGTAGACAGAGGTCTGTTTGCCATCACAGACCAGCAGCAGGCCAGCAGAGGTAGCTTGCTCTCTGAAAATAAATGTGTCTCATGGCTGCCGTTTTGTTTTGTGACAGGTTTTAAGTTCCGTGCTGTGAATTTGTCATTATGCACTATAGCACTATTCATACACTGGCGTTGAAGTAATAAAAACCTTCAGGAGATGTCGGTTTTTTGCAGGCTCCATCTCTAAATTATACATTTGAATGAAGTAAACAGCGTTTTAGTTTAGTGTTTCATATAAAAACTACTTGCTGGTCACCTTCACTGTACAGAGGATGTGCAAGTACACCCACTGAATACAGCTAGCCACAGTACGGGGTTCACCGTGATTCACTATGGCTCCAGCCCTGGTCAGTGTGACGCTCACAGGTACCCTTTTGCCTAGGTAACGTTTAGCCCCCCTTTGCTCTGGATGATAGCTTGTACACTGAAAAGAACAGACATGGTGCCATGAAGGAGAAAAAAAGCAAACAAAAGAGTGGGTTTATCATCATGCATCATCAGGTTTTGATTTTCTGAGGTGTTCTCCAGAATTCATGTTAAAATGAGACATGAATTTCAGACCTTTTAAGTGGAATGAAGGTACTTTTTCAAGAGGCAATGCTGTTTCATTATCTGTATTACTTTCTCGCAGACCGTATTTTATTATTCCTTGCAGTAGAAGTTCAGAAACAGATGCATTAGAACTGCAGACATGCTGATTTCTTTACTGTGCATATACATCTATGGAGGAATTATTTGGCAAAATCTTGTTCACTCATGATTTATGGTAATTTCTTCAAGTTTTGTTCATTGCTGTACCATGTCTAGGATTGAATACAGGTGCCTCTTTTGGGAAAAGGGAAAACTTCCCTCATTACTCTGCTTGGAGAGGTTTCACTTACATGTTCACCTGTAAAGTTCTGCTCAAGTGGTCATGCTGCAGCTGCTCTTTAATTTAAATCCTGTGTGGAAATGTCTACCTCTGAGCGATGGTCTGTGGGTTGGGATTACATATGACAAATGGCTCAGACTAGACTGCCCAGCAGCTCCTTAAAGAAAATATTCCTAAAAAAATCTAGAAAGCTGGTATTCAGAAGTCAGTGTTTGCTTAGACTCAGTGCAGTTTTACTGTTGCTCTGTTGTTTGTAGCACCTTTTAATAAAATATGTTAGTAAGACCAGCCATTAGCATGGTAATGTTGACTTCCTGGACTTGACAGAGTTCAGAGGAGGACATCGAAGCGATGTGATGAATTCCATGCATTGCGTTTGAATAAGTCATAGTCTGCATACATAACACATTCCATCTCACTTTTTAGACATCTTGACTTTGTTTCCCTTTTTGAATGGGTATCACTCTTCCCCTCGGAATAGACTGTTGAGCCGTCTGCAAGTTTGTGCGAGGGAGTCGGCGTCAAAGTGAGCTTCCTGCTCTTTGCTGGCTGCTAGCGGCTGTGATTCAAACAGGAAAACAGAGAGGGACAGCCAATAAACCTCCTCCAGAGACTGGCACATTGTGTCTTCCAGCTATGTTGTGGGTTTTTTTAATGTATTTGGTTGCTTCAGAAGGAAGATTTTAAATTTTAACAGCTGCGCAAAACTGTTAAGCTCACATGCCTTATCCTAGTTTTGGTACGGTTTCCTTTTCTTCAAAAATGAGTAAGTGTGGAGTAGCTGGAGGCTTGTTATTATGTGGGAAATGGGCTTTTAGAAGACAAAGGTTAGCTGATAGTGTGTTGATGGATTCTGCCTGAGGATTTTAATGCACTAAACTGTCACACCATTTTTCCCTTATAAGTTGCTGGAGCCTTGTTCTCCATGTTGCTTAAAATGGTTATTACTAGTAAAAATAAATAAATAACACCCATGCTGTCCGCTTTTCTGACCACTTTTGTGGTTGAAACCAGAGGAAACTCTTCAGAGAAATACAGAATTTGCAGTGTGTGTTTGTAGTGGAACATGAATGGGCCGAGGTGGCTGATGGTGGCCTCCTAAGCAGGATGTGAATGGGGTAAGTGTGACTTGGCTCGGGTGGCAGTTCTGCTTCTCTTTATCACACACATTTGTGTTAGTCGACAGTGAGGCCTAGTGGTTTCCTAAAGAAAAAAAATTAAGGTTTAATGTACAAGAATAACTTAGTTGTCAAAATGAAATTAGCATCATATCTAAAATTATGTATAATTTCTAATCTCAGATTTTATTTTATATAGAAGTGTTATATCCTAGAATGGAGCTGAGGTCATGTACTGCTGAAATGTTGAGGAATCTCCGCTTCTTTTATGGTATTAGTTGTTTGTTTGTTTTATTGTGTTTTGTACTGGTAAAACAGAAATATCTCCTAAACATGATTTTGGATTATATTGTATATAGTATTAAATTAGGTATTCATGTAACTTATTTTTAGTGCAATAGCATTGCTTTTCCTCTTTATTACTAGGTAGTGTTTATGCACAGGTAGCCTCTTGCATTGCATTAGTAAGTGAATAAGCAACATGTTAGCTGGCAACAAGAAAAGGTTAATCAGTGTAACCACTGTTATCCAGGCAGTCATGTGTGCTCCTTTGTGGCTGGTTTGGCTGTGATGGGGGAAAAGTGGCATTTTACAGTTTTCAGACTGGCAGGATGACACATCTCGATTGGGACGAAAACCTACAGGCGTTTGTGTCAGTGTGAATCCTCACTTCACTCTATTTCTTTATTTTGTGTCCTAAAAAAGAATAAATGTAGAAACGGCACAGTATCTTCCCATTCCGCCAGTCCCTGCACAGATTCAGCATTTGCCTGGGGTACATTTCAGTTGTACTCATGTCAGTGTTTGTGTTTCCTGTCCTGAAAGACCCATCATTTAGCACATGGGGTGATGATACGAGGCAACGCGATACGGGGCGATGCGATACACGGCAGACATAAAAGACCTCTGCGGATGGGTTTACATAATAATACGCAGGGGGATTATGTGTGAATCATGATACGGGGCTGCAGAGACACATGTGAGAAACGCTGTTCCTGATGAAGGAGATGCTCCACCCCTGCCAGACGGGAGCCGTCGTGCTGATGACTCAGACACCGGCCTCATCGCCATAGCAGCCGCAGCACCCCCCTGACAGCTCCAGCATCCCACTGTTCCAGCTGTGTTCAAGCAAACTAGCTGGTGCATTATACACCTGTGTGTGTGTGTGTGTGTGTGTGTGTGTGTGTGTGTGTGTGTTGTGCTGCACTAACCTTTAGACAGTGCTTCTAAACTAGCACATTTCCTTTTCAGTAAACCCGAGAATGATGATGGGTAGCTGTGGAGTTCGTGCACTTGGTGAGAAACACATTCAGAGCTGTTACATAATATGTATTATTAGTGTGCCTGTGCTGAGTCTCCCTCTGACACTGACTTCAATGGAGTGCAGCCCCCCCCTTCCCGAAAGACATGGACATTTCCAGAAAGAAGGTGTAAATCAAATTAGCCAGAAGCTATGGAGCTAAATATTTAAATGCATAATTGGGTTTGATACTATTGTACTGTGAGATTATTTAAATTTTTGCTTTTGCCAGTACAAATATCCCCCGAGTGCAGTTATATTCCTAATGAAAATTGTGTGCACTCCAGGTCGTTGTGAACTGCAGCAATAACCCTGCCTCATTACCGCAATGCATTAACTGTGTTGGCTGGTTTATTCCCACTTTTCTGTAAAGCCATTTGCTAGGAGCGTTACTGAGAATGTAAATCTGGAAAAGCTTTTGCGTTTCCTCGGTATGCTTTGTTGCCGTGTTGTACCACACATCATTGTTCTTGCTGCATTTTTCCACACATCCAGAATGTTTATTTCATCTGTTTATCTGTTTATCCTTCTGATTCAGCGGTTGTCTTTTTCTATCAGATGTTTTTTTTTTTTTTTCCCCTTCTCCTTTCAGCCTAGCTATTATACCATTGCTGTACCTTGTGTTCCCTCAGGGTTGTAGGTTCGACTATGACTTAATTTCTTTCTGTGTGAGGTTTGTACTGGTTTCTTTAGCATACTGGAATTTCCTTCCGCAATCCAACAGTATGTTATTCGTCGGTGTCTATAAATCACCGAATCTCCTACATCTTAACTGTTTGCTTTACACTTTGCCTTGAATTGGCTGCTGTGTGTTGGGATTTATCCCAAAGGATCAATCTTCCCTCATTTCTGTACACGGTGTTGTTGTCCTGACTCTGTCCTTGAGGGTAGTAGGGCTCACAGTGGCTGTTTTGTCACTTGACATTTGTTGTTTCTACCATGTGAAACTGACTCCTAAACATATTTGTCAGGGACTCAAACAAGTTGAGCAGAACCTCACTCAACAGGTTCCATAGCTGTTGGGGGGGGGGGGGTTTCATGTTAATAGCTGTTTACTCTCACTAGTAGTTGCCTGTGGAGGCCTTCAGAGGCTTCTTGCATAAGCAAGGGTTGGTGCGTTTGTACCGAGTAACGTATTAAGAGTCTTAAAAATTAATCTCCAACTGTGATGATGAGGGAAAACAGAGGGGCATTGTAGTAGACGGGTGGGATGTATTGAGCATAAGATGCATTTGATGGACAGACATGCCTGCGTATGGAGGAATGCACCCTTCCGTCTCCCTGTGGGCTCCACCCCATGTGCCTTTCTCCACTTGCCTGTGTCAGCAGGAAGACATTGTCCTGCCACTCTGCCCGGGGTGGCAGGAGATGAGGACAGCTGCAGGCATTAACAGGGGATCAAGTGCTCCAGGCCAGTGCTGCTTTGATTTGAGGAGAGCCACCCCCCTGTCCCGATACCCCATCCACCCCCCTTTTCCCGAGGTTGCGTGTATTTGTGTCGTGTGAAGAAATGCTTTCGTTGCACCTGCCGAACTTTGTACGCAGAGTGGCTCCTTGCTTGACCACACTTGCTGGCATAAAATACGAGCTGTTTTTCTCCTTGAGAAAGTCATTGTTTATTAAGTATTACGGGCAAATCAACGGACCGCTTCCAATGAAGCTCGCGTCGGCTGAGACGAGCGTGTCCTGTTTTGAGGCATCGAGCCGGCTGGTCGTGAGGTCGGACCATTTACTGCCTCTCTGCATTGTAAATTCTTACTGCCGCTGAGGGCTTTTTAACTGGACTTGTGGAAAAGTTCTGTCAAGGGAACCACAGAGGTGTTTTTCCTGAAGTTGCTTTGGAGCCCAGCAACTAAGATGTTTGCGGTAAAATCTAAAAAGAAGACACTTTGATGTGGCTCATATGACCAGCTTTCAGATACCAAGGTGAAGAACAGAGAACTCATCTCTTAAACCTCTTAGATCAGGCTGTCACAAGTAGGATTAAACTAAACCAAGTACAGAAGAAGAGAAAATGAATCTTGAATGGAACGATAAGAGAAAATGATCAGACACTGCTGTGCGTGGACCATTCCAGGGCACTCTTCTTGTGTTCTTGTGTACGGTCTGCCGTACCGCACTTGTTTGTTGATGGGCTTGCCAAGTTGTCAGATCATAGTCTCCCACAGCTTTTGTCATCAGTGCTCGAGTGAGCCAGTTTAAAAGTAGCCGAGCAAGCAGTTTCACCCCACCCTCGAGGGGTAGTTTGTGATGTGGAGGAAGTGTGCTGAGCTTGTTCATGTTCTTCAGCTCCGACTGCTCTTCGGTGGAAGCCAGCTGTCTGCTCGCTTGAACACGTAGTAAACTGGTGTGCTTCACGTTCAGCTTCTTGCAAATCTGAATCTGTTTGAGCATTTCTGCCAGCCAAATTGTGTGAAAATGTAACTACAAAGGGTCATGCATTTAATGCTTATTCAGAATGCTATAACAAAATATCTTAATATTGTTCAACGTATTAGTCACAATGACTTTCTTTTGCAGTTCTCATGGCACTAAGGAAGTCTGCTCACAGGTTATGCAGACCGTTTTATCTGTGGTGCCCTGTAACAAGATGTCTGCTGGGGTGCTTTTTCGAACATTGTCAGTGCCGGCCGGCACTTCGCGTCCTGGGAAAAGCTGCACACGTTTGCATATGAATGAGTTTGTCACAGGGCAAGGTCACAGAAAGCCAACACCGAAAAACCAATCGTTCCTCCTGCGGGTTTTTCTGCCCCAGCCATTGACTTCTTTATTTATAGGGCAAACTATACCCAGCCAGTGACTGTGTTCCACAAGGGGGCAAGTTAAATATCCCTGGACAGGTGGGATTCTACTGTGTTTATTCAGTACTGGTGTTTCATTGCATTTATTTATTTATTTATTTAAAGGAACAGCAGTTGACAAATTCTTTCAAATGTCTTACGTGGCACAGTTGGTCATTTTTGCTGATCAGTCACATTTAAAACGAGTTTCTCTCACCTGCTTGGCCACTTTGAAATCAGGGCATGAGAAAGTGCAGATACGTTCTTCTTCTTGGTGCGCTTCTTCAGTTTGTTTAGTACATTAATGCAAAACGTGTCCTTTTAAAGTCACATTTTGTTGGTCAGTCTGCTGGCCATCCTCGAGTTTCATTGTGTCACTAAGATTGCAGCATGTTGTGGACACCGTCACTGTTAAGTAAAAAATAAAGCTGCAGGTTCCAGTCCATGAAGAAACCTTGTTGTTGTACCCTTGAGAATCGTGCTCTTTTTTTAAAAAAATTTTTTGATGTTCAGTTTAAATGTTTTAGTTCACGTATAAAAATAATAAACCATAACCCTTACAGTTAGTCTGCTTGGTTACAATTCTTTGGGTGTAAATGTGTGTTTCGGGGATGCTAAGTAGGTGCTGTTAGTTCTACGTCTAGAGTAGTCAGTTTTGTACAAGCCCAGGTGCTTATAGTTATGCACTTTTCTTATACAGGTGAATATTTACTGAATCAATTAACCAAAATAAAGGGCTCACCCACCACAGTTTCAATCTAAGAGACACAGAAAGAGTCCACTGTTCAGTATTTAAGGTGCTCTTGTATATTTTCTCTTTGTGTGTACTAAATAAATAAAATATATGAATACAGTGAAATAAAATGAAACTGTTAGGTGGTAGTGGTAACTATTACTATTTTAGTATCTAGTAGTGATTAATTGTATTAATTGCTTTGTATTATACAGTTGCCTTCAGCTCAGTCAAGAAGTTGTGATGATGCAAAGTCAGAACCAGTGCTTCTAAATCTGCTCCAGATGTTTTTAAGCTTGTACTGTACTATCTTTATTTTATGTATCTTGTATTTGTTTCTTCTTTTTTTTTCTTTTGCCAAATTGCTTTCACTTTCTTGTTAATCATCTCATTACCTCCAAACACCCAGCTTCCTGTGTGTAGAGGCACGTACAAACATTGAGATGTGGTAACTGATTTGTGATTTTTTTTTATGTAAGAGACACAACTTTTAGTTCAGGATTACAAGAGCATAGGCATGTCAGAATTGTGTCCCCCCCCCCATCATTTTCACTGCACCTCTGCTCTTTGTAGGTTTCCTAAAGTGTTAGAGCAGTCGTCAAGTTGAGCCGAGCCTGGCACACAGCATGAGCACGACTCGTGACAGGAAGTTTTCAGGCCAACATCAAATGAGAGCTTTCTAAAACTGAATTTTACTGAATTTTTCCTTTCTAAAATTTAGTTTGGAAATTGACATTTTAGTTGACAGTTACACATTGAACAATATTTATTGTATATACCAAACATATTTTATAAGTCTTGCAATCATAATACTGTAGCTATTCTTGACCAGTTATACTCACCATTTCATGAATCTGTAAATTTGTGGTTTAGAATATGAGCTTCTGCACAGTACAGATCATGTCAAGATTATTAAAGGCCTGCAAAATGCTGCAGTTGTGTAATGCAGTGCCTTTAAGCCCAGGTGCTGGCACTTTTCTAAAGCAACACCACAGTAACAAATACATAGCATTAAATGGATGGATTATGTAACATACCTTAGAATCTGTGGGAGCTATGGGGCCAGACAGGCTTGCCGTGTGTTACTGTGCAATACCTGATGTGTTATGAGCCACTGGCGTTTGTCAGTAACTTCAGTTGTGCTTATTATGTCAGTAATCACTCAGCTTGAGTCTGTGTTGTTTTCATTTTTGCTGACAGGTTTCCTGTGGAATATTCGTTCTGTACGATGTGGTGGCACGGTGCTCTGTGCTGCTGCCTCGCTGTGCCCGAGCTGTTCTGCCATGGGTTTGAATTCGGCTTAGGCTGCGTGGAGGCTGCGTGGTCAAGTGGTGCTTGGCTGGGCCTCGCTCTGCAGCAGGTGGCTCTGCGATAAGTCACGCGTCTTAAGTCGCTGCCAGTTTGAAGGAAGACTTGTGCAGTTACACACTTTCAAGCCTGCGCAGCTCAATGAACGTGTCGGTGGAGTTAGTGGAAAATACTGCCATGATTATTAGCAGCAGGGCCTATTCTCAGTGTACCTTTGCACCAGCGATGCTGACCGGCGGGGTGTGAAATGTGCTGACAGCTTGGATGTTGTTCAGAGTGGACCGATGCATAGCCATTTAGTCCCTTTAATTAGATGTGTATGGCATTTAGCTCGTGGGAATCTAATGCTGGGGAGACAGGGAGTCTCTGGTCCTCTCACCACGGTGCAGCAGCATAACACTGTTGGAAAGACCATCCGCTCAACCTTCCAGAGCGGTTGATGTAGCAGTGGCTGATCACGAAATAGCAGCAGGGTGCCTTGTAGGAGGATTTCTTCTAAGCACAACACTGGAAAATGGTTATATAATGAATAAAAAGGTACAGAAAATGCGTGTCTAATTCTTGTAGCTTTTTCATCTTAACTGCACGCTTTCCTTGTGACTGCTGTCAGGGAGCTATTTTTCACCTGGTTGCAGGGCTTAGCCCTGCTGGAAGTAATTTATTTGACTAATGTTTTCCGATTTTCGTGTAACACTTCCTAAGCACCAAGTACAAGGTTGTTGTGATGCAGAGCCTAGGACACAGCGCATGGTACACCCTGACAATCTCTCTCTCTCACAGAACGAGAAATTTAGACTGATCAGATATCTTTAAATGCATGACTTCAGACTCTCTTAGGAAGCCACAGCACGAAGATCGTGGGCTACATTGTGTGTCAGTGCTTTTATGACATTTCGAGCTGTTATAAAGAGCAGTAGAACTATATGCTACTGGGCAGCTTGTTTTCCCTCTTCCCTGTGACAAAGTGGCCTTAGCACCCTCAGTGCTTGTCCTGCGACATCCAGGCTGTTTCTGACCGTAGTCCTTTTGGCGATCAGCATTGTGCCCTTGCCGGGCTAATTGATCCGTGCCGGTTTAGCAGGACGCAACGGATGATTGATCAGCACTGCTGGGCTCTGTGCGGCTTGGCTCCGTCTGTCCCACAGTATCAAAGCATTCATTCATCTCTGAGAAACAATGCCTGGCATAACATGAGCTAGCTTATGTTCTTGTGTTGTTCTCAAGTAAAAATGAAACTGGACATGATTTTTCATGTATATTTAAAATATATCTTGAGTGCTGATTTCTGTCATGCTTTGTTTAGTCTAACTTTAGGAAAAAAAATGTACATTTGAATCCTATCACCATTTAAACAAGGTGTCACTTTTGCATTGGGGCATTAAACTTTTGTAGGTGAAGGTCCATGATGCGTATTAGTTATGCACACACACTTCACTATCTACCATCTGTAGCTTGTGCCCAAGCACCTGTCCTGTCTTCTAGTCGTCCCAGCCTATTGGCAATGTAGAGGGACAGTACAGAAGTAGGCTCAGCAAAAATAAAGCATTAAGCCCTGGGCAGTGTTTCATGAGTCACTGGCTGCTCTAAAGTTCTTCTACATGGGACCCGTGTTGTGTGAGGACTGACTGCAAGCCTTCCCTGGAGTTTGTGGATTCATACTGCAGCCTGTCTGTTGTTTGTGTTTCTGTGCATGAGACTCGTGTTTGAGCTTTAGTGTGTCGAGCCTTTGTGTGGGCAGCTGAGATGCTCTTGGTGTTCAGTAGATGCCACGTGTTGCAGTGCATGTGTCCCTATCCTCAGTAATATGGAACGCAGTAGTGGTGTGAAACTAGTAATGCAGCGTGTTCCAGCTGACCACTGGCAGTTTGTTGTGATTCAACAAGTTGAAGTGCCAGCAGGATGCAGCGGCCATGTGCTCTGAGCTGCATTGCTGTGTGTCCTGTTCCCGTGGAAACGGTCAGCGGTCACAAGATGCTGCAGCCGTTCCTTCATACACGGCTTTATTCTTCGAGTACTTGTCACCCCAAGTGAGGTTTTTGCACAAACACATACAAACATGGCCCTAAAACACATTAGTGACTCATGCCTCCAGGCAGTTCCCAGCTGATTTGTCGAGTTGAAGACAGACGGGCCACATCACACACGAACATGGCCCTACGCACAACTTGTGTGTCCAGGAAGACTAAACCTAATTGATCAGGAAGATGACAAACTGGTCAGTCTCTCTCTTTCTCACTCACACACAAATACAAACACACCTGAGAGGGGTAAAGGGACGTATGCTGAAAGAAGGACCCAAATCGGCAACAAAGACACTTTACTGATGTCGAGGTAATAAAGTTTCTTCTTCTTCTTCTTCTTCTTCTTCTTTCGGCTGCTCCCGTTAGGGGTCGCCACAGCGGATCAGTTGTTTCCACTTCTTCCTGTCCTCCGCATCTTTCTCCGTCACACCCACCACCTGCATGTCCTCCTTCACCACATCCATAAATCTTCTCTTAGGCCTTCCTCTCTTCCTCTTGCCTGGCAGCTCCATCCCTAGCATCCTTCTCCCGATATATCCCGAATCTCTCCTCTGCACATGTACAAACCAAAGCAATCTCGCCTCTCTGACTTTGTCTCCAAACCGTCTAACCTGGGCTGACCCTCTAATATACTCATTTCTAATCCTGTCCATCCTCGTCACACCCAATGCAAACCTTAACATCTTTAACTCTGCCACCTCTAGCTCTGCCTCCTGTCTTTTGGTCAGTGCCACCGTCTCCAACCCATAAAGCATAACTGGTCTCACTACCATCTTGTAGACCTTCCCTTTCACTCTTGCTGGTACCCTTCTATCATAAATCACTCCTGACACTCTTCTCCACCCACTCCACCCTGCCTGCACTCTCTTCTTCACCTCTCTTCCACACTCCCCGTTACTCTGAACTGTTGATCCCAAGTATTTAAATTCATTCACCTTCGCCAACTCTATTCCCTGCATCCTCACCATTCCTCTGTCCTCCCTCTCATTTATGCACATGTATTCTGTCTTAGTCCTACTGACCTTTATTCCTCTTCTCTCTAGAGCATATCTCCACCTCTCCAGGGTCTCCTCAACCTGCTCCCTACTCTCACTACAGATCACAATGTCATCTGCAAACATCATAGTCCACGGTGACTCCTGTCTGATCTCATCTGTCAACCTGTCCATCACCATTGCAAACAAGAAAGGACTCAAAGCTGATTCTTGATGTAATCCTAACCCCACCTTGAAAGCATCCGTCACTCCTACCGCAGACCTCACTACTGTCACACTGTCCTTGTACATATCCTGTTCTCTTACATACTTCTCTGACACACCCGACTTCCTCATACAATACCACAGCTCCTCTCTAGGTACCCTGTCATATGCTTTGTCTAAGTCCACAAAGACACAATGCAACTCCTTCTTACCTTCTCGGTACTTCTCCATCAACACCCTCAGAGCAAACATCACATCTGTAGTACTCCTTCTTGGCATGAAGCCATACTACTGCTCACTAATCGTCACCTCCCTTCTTAACCTAGCTTCCACTACTCTTTCCCATAACTTCATGCTGTGGCTGATCAATTTTATCCCTCTGTAGTTACTACAGCTCTGCACATCCCCCTTATTCTTAAAAATTGGTACCAGTACCCTTCTTCTCCACTCCTCAGGCATCGTCTCACTTTCCAAGATTACATTAAACAATCTGGTTAAAAACTCCACTGCCGTCTCTCCTAAACACTTCCATGCTTCCACAGGTATGTCATCTGGGCCAACAGCCTTTCCATTCTTCATCCTCTTCATAGCTGTCCTAACTTCCTCCTTGCTAATCCATTGCACTCCCCTATTCATAATCCCTACATCATCCAACCTTCTCTCTCTCATTCTCTTCATTCATCAGCCCCTCAAAGTACTCTTTCCATCTGCTCAACATACTTTCCTCGCTTGTGAGTACGTTTCCATCGTTATCCTTTATCACCCTAACCTGCTGCACATCTTTCTCAGCTCGGTCCCTCTGCCTAGCCAATCGGTACAGGTCCTTTTCTCCCTCCTTAGTGTCCAACCACTCATACAATTCACCATATGCCTTTTCTTTAGCCTTTGCCACCTCTCTCTTCGCCCTATGCCTCATCTCCTTGTACTCCTGTCGACATTCTTCATCTCTCTGTCTATCCCACTTCTTCTTCACCAGCCTTTTCCTCTGTATGCTCTCCTTTACTTCCTCATTCCACCACCAGGTTTCCTTGTCTTTCTTCCTCTGTCCAGATCTCACACCAAGCACCTTTCTAGCTGTCTCCCTTACCACTTCTGCTGTAGATGCCCATCTTACTGGTAACTTTTCACTGCCACCCAATGCCTGTCTTAATTCCTCCCTAAACTCCACCTTATAGTTTTCCTTTTTCAACTTCCACCATTTGATCCTTGGTTCTGCCCTCACTCTCCTTCTCTTTTTGATCTCCAAAGTCATCCTACGTACCACCATCCTATGCTGCCTAACTACGCTTTCCCCTGCCACCACTTTGCAGTCTACAATCTCCTTCAGTCTAGCCCTCCTGCATAAGATATAATCCACCTGTGTGCATCTTCCTCCACTCTTGTACGTCACCCTGTGTTCCTCCCTCTTCTTAAAATACGTGTTTACCACAGCCATGTCCACCCTTTTTGCAAAATCCACTATCGTCTGACCTTCTGCGTTCTTCTCCTTGACACCATACCTACCCATCACCTCCTCATTTCCTCTATTTCCTTCACCAACATGCCCATTGAAATCCGCTCCAATCATCACTCTCTCTCCCTCAGGTACACTCTTCACCACTTCATCCATATCACTTCGGAATTCTTCTTTCTCATCCATCTCACACCCAACTTGCAGGGCATATGCACCAACAACATTCATCATCACACCATCAATTTCCAGTTTCATAACCATCACTCTGTCAGACACTCTCTTCACCTCCAAGACATTCTTGACATACTGTTCCTTCAGGATAACCCCTACCCCATTTCTCCTCCCATCCACACCATGGTAAAACAGTTTAAACCCCCCTCTGATGCACATAGCCTTACTCCCCTTCCATTTGGTCTCTTGCACACACAATATATCAACCTTCCTTCTCTCCATCATATCAGCAATCTCTCTCCCTTTACCAGTCATACTACCAACATTCAAAGTTCCTATCCTCACGTCCACTCTCTTAACCTTCCTCCTCTCCTCCTTCCTCCGGACATGCCTTCCTCCTCTTTTCCTTCGGCCTCTTCTCTTTCTTCGGCCAACAGTAGCCCAATTTGCACCAGCACCCCGTCGGCTAGCAGTGCTGGTGGCGGTCGTTGTTAACCCGGGGCTCGACCAATCCGGTATGGAAATTTGTATTTTTGTCCGCATATTTGGTTTGGCAAATTTTTACGCCAGATGCCCTTCCTGACGCAACCCTCTCCATTTATCCGGGCTTGGGACCGGCACAAAGAAATACACTAGTTTGTGCATCCTCTTGTGGCTGGATTCGAGGTAATAAAGTTTGCAGATGTATATTCTGTTAGTTTTAATTTTTCCACCTTTTCATCTGATTACAATTGACACATTACTGTCTGTTATGTCTGCTTGTTCAACAGTGCCATCAGTACTTATGTACTTCAAGCAGCTGCTTTAAGGCTAACGCAGTTTGGTGAAATATAATTTCTTATTGCTGTCTACCTGTCCACTTTCTGACCTGGGCAGTGCTGGGAACTGAGTTGGTATGTAAGTAAATCATTCATTTAAGGTAATTGGTATCTGCCATGTTTGTTCAGGGAAGTATAATGACAGTCATATTAAAGGTCATGATGTGATTTATTCAACGGGACAAACTGAACATTTTCACTTGGCAGAGCTCATACTTTGGAAAACACCAGTGATTGTTCTGTAGCATCTGAGCATTATTTTGCACTTTTATTTACCTTGCATAGACACCTCTGCAGAAATGTGTTAATGTGGTAATGAGGTCCCTTAACCTCACACTAAGAGAGCTGTTGGTTTGTGTCACAGCACAGCTCAGCAGGATGTTATCATTACTGAAATTTCTCAAGGTTTTTAAGAACCAGCTTTATATGTTCACATACGTGTCTGTTTTTTTTTTGGTTTTTTTTTTTTTTAAAAAAAAAAAGGTCAAGTCGTGTTTCTTGTAATTTTGGAGGAGATGCACTGTTTTTTTTCTGTTAAAGGAAAATTTGACAGGTACACTAGATAATGTACAATAAATTGCTGGATGCTGTGCATTTTGGCAAGCTGCCAGATTTAATGTCTGCAAAAGTTTGGAGCATCTAATAAATAAATGGTTTTCTTATGAAAGCTTTTACTACTCACTTTCTTACAGAACAGGTAAAGCCCATATAATGATTGTTTTCCTTCTTAAAATTGCCAGTGTGCAGCTGCTCCACTTAATAGCATATTCTTAATAGTGTTGTCTGTTTCGTTTTCGGGGACATGATAACACAGTTCACTGAATACGGTCTTACTCACTTCAAGAACATTTTGGAAAGCTGCAGTAGACTGTCATCCTTCTTTATGGCATCCATGCGTTCACCCTGGTGTTCTTGCGTCCATGTCGGTTAAAGTTCACGCAATGGTTCTTGCTGGTGGAGGATTTAGCACTGAATTTTCCTCATGGCTCTGAGCACTTGGCCTTGTCTGCTTACAGATGCACCTTCCGGCGAACAGCTGGATCTCTTTACCCAGAAGCTCCAGCAGTGCTGCGTGCTCTTTGACTTCTTGGACTCGATAACGGACCTGAAGAGCAAGGAGATCAAGCGTGCGACGCTGAGCGAGTTGGTGGAGTACGTGTCCACAAACAGGGGCGTCCTGGTGGAGTCAACCTACCCAGACATTGCCAACATGGTAAGGGGCTTCCTTTTTAATCTCTTAACCTGAAATGTCACCGTTACTTGGCCTTATTTATAGCCTGTTATGTCAACTTGGCCTGTTTTGCGTTACATTTTTTGGGCGGGAAGTTTGTCGCCGGTGCAGTTATTGAGCAGTACTGTATTATTAGGTGATTTACATACAAGATGTTTCAGCCAAGAATAGTTTTGTGTGAAACTGTTTCAGATGCAACGGATTTTCTAAACAAATTTGCTTCCATGTACTGTTGACAGTGATGAAAATCGAATTTCCACAGAATGTTCAAGAACCAGAATTTTCTGCAGCTGTTTTAGGAGGATTTCGTTATAAATCGGAAGAATTCACTCAAGTCATAAAAGTAATGGTGGCTGGTTTTAGAGCAGCTTCCTTTGTTTACACAGGTTTCACTGCAAAGAGGATGTGGTAACGTTTTTTTACCTTCAGTTCAAATTATATACTTCCAATAACACTTTTAACAGTTCACATGCATTGGACCTTAAACCCCAAATATGCAGGTTTACTTTATAGTAGTATTTACTTGGCACATTTTGCTGACTATTTTGGAAGAACAAATGTGGATAGCCGTACTTTTGCATTGTTGACTAAACTGCTCTTTTACTGGGGCATCACTTCTTTTCTACAGACCTCTTCGGACTTTGCGAGGTTAAAAACGGCTAAATTGTAAAACTGTGAAAAGTATTGCACATCCATTCCAGTGTATATTCTTTTTATCAGCTTGACAAGCCAAGACTTGTCTGTCACTGAAGCGACACATACACTAAGAGTTGCGTCAGTCTGCATGTTTCGGAGCACTCCGCCCCAGTAGAAGCGATGCGGAGCCGTGGGGCAACGTTTGCTTGCCGTCTCCCGAAATGGCAGCCGTGGAGGAGGGGAGCACTTCTTGCCCCAAGAGCTGTTTGCTTTTCATTACCGTAGTGCTGTGGCTGTGACTCAACCACACGCTGTGAGGAGGCGCCGCTAATTACATGGGGACACAAACATGCGCATCCTGCGGGTTTGCCCCGTGAGGAATACCCCCCGTGGGGGGTTAGCGCAGACTGGCAGAGAGGAGTCCAGCGTGCCAGCAAAGGCAGCGGGGTAAATGGGGAAGAGAGCCAGGTGCTAATGAACACTTGGTGTCCTGTTGTGTTTCCTACTTCATTTTTTTTTTTTTTTTTTTTTAAACCATCTTTACAAGTGCATTCAATAAATAAGGAGTTTGTCTTATGTTCAAAGAGTCATTGTTTTGTGTGGTTTTTTAAAAAAATTAATTGTAAGCATGATGTTTTGCTCTCTAAAGATTCGCCTGTTCAAAATGTTTTCCCCAAAACTGCATCGGAAAGGTAGTGTTCATACACTAAGGTGAAAAGCACCTTTGTACTTTTGTGGATGTGCTTCTGTCAAACGGTTTACACCGGTCAACTTAAACCTATCGGAGAGATGAAAGGACTCCTCTCAACGTCAAGTCAGTGACTCTGGGGTTGCTTCTTTGCCAGTGTTCTTCTCTCAGATGGCTTCTGAGAGCTTCTCAGTCGGAAAGTTGGTTGCTGGTTCAGTTTAGGGTCACTGCCATATTAGTCTTTAGTGTTATACCTTCTGCACACAAGGGAAGGAGTCCATTTAACTTCCAGATGTTTGATTTGGGTCTCTAAGTGTTTTGTGCCAAAGAATGTATTAAATGGACTGTAGTATATACATATTAAGTTCATTTAATAATACATTTTATTATATTGGAGTGATCTGCATGACATTTTCTGATTAAAGCACCATAAAATGTCTGTTGAAGTAAGACAACTAAAGAAATCCTTTACTGGAAACGGGTTTGGTGGAGTCTTACTGGTTGCTCCCAAATCAATTACTAGCATTTTTCCACTGTCATAGTGCCTTTGTAGAACAAAGATGTTCTGGAGAATATAGGATTGCAAAACATAGTCGTGATCAGTCAGGCATCACAGCTGATAGAAGCAGCCTCTACAGAGCAAACACACTAAAGTTACTGTTGGGAAAATGAGAGTGGGGCATTAGGCCTTAACTTGCATTAAGAATGACTGGATTGAGTTCTTGGGTACATCTATGTACTGGGCACTTTGCCCGTGTGTGTGTGTGTGTGTGTGTGTGTGTGTGTGTGTGTGTGTGTGTGTGTGAGAGAGAGAGAGAGAGAGACTGTCTTGCAATTTAGAAGCTTGAAAAATGTACACATGGGGTTATAACTGTAATGGGTAAGCTGGTTACTGACTTATCTGCTCTGTATTTGTAACACTGTTCCATCTAATCTGTTCCTGTGGCATGACAACATTAGAAGAAATATGACACCGGCCTATAAACACTGTTCCAGTTCATATTTCAACACTGTGCTGTTGTCCATTTTTGGTCTCATGTGCAGCAATGATGCACAATGTTTTTATTGATACAATAACTTATCCTTCCTTCAGCCTCCTCATTTTTCAGTCATAAGACGGTTGTGTTTGATTCGGTTTTTATAACCAGTTTTCTTATAAAACTATAGTCACAGTTAGTATCCAGCGTTTTAAAATGGTATCACCATGACAACGCAAAAACCTCTGCTGCAACAGATCCTGTGTGTCAAATGATGAATTCTTACCAAGGTTCATATCTGCAGTGTCAAAAATAAATAAATAAATACAAATCAGTTGTATAACAACTGGTTTAATGGTAGAAAAAGGCTACCTAGTGACATTTGTTATTGTTTATTAATGTTTAGCTAATGTTTTTATTCAGACTGACTTAAAATTATTTAAGCAGTATTTTCCCATTTATACAGCCTTGATTTCCCCCCCCCCCCCGTACATTTTAGGCTCAGTATCTTAATCCAAGGTGCTATACAATAGGAGAAGGTGTTTGAACCTCAGACCTTTGCTTACTTGACAAACTCTGACCTCTACTCAACCTGCTGCCCATATTTATAGTTTATGCTGTATGCATGTAATGTTATGTCTCCATTCATACCAAGGCATAATTTTATTCTGTCACAGAAGAGTAGTCCATTTCCCAGTTTCTCCATTTTGTATTTATGGTGAAGTTAATACAAAATAATGAGTGTCAAGCTCATGTTTAGTAAAAGCCTCAGGAAAATGCAGGGCAGACAGGCTGTCTTTATGAAGCAATGTTTTAATGCTTGTTTCTCCCAAGGTGCCAATGTGCTACAGGCTTCTGAGACCTGTTAGAAAGGCAAGGAGCAGTGTCATCTGTCAGAGGCTTGTTTTCACCATGTCTGAGTGAGCTTATGGCCGAAGGAGCTGCAGGAATGCTCTTCCACGTGATTGTTGAGAAGCTGCACGTGCCAGTAGCAGCTCATCTATTCCAACTTGCTCATGCTTGACAGTGTACCTGGTGGTCTGGCTTCTTTAAAAGCTGACTGAGGCTTTGGTCGTGTGCCGTACCCCTTATACCGGCTCAGCTGACAGAATCCAAAACAGGCAAATGGATGATTTTGCTGCCATTTGTCCTCTGAAACTTTGAAATAGCATCTTTGTGTCTTATCACATATTGAGTAAGAGTCCAGTATTTTTTATTAAATATTGTTTCTTTACATTTTTGTATGTAGTAATTTTACTTTGACACAACGTATACAGACGCAAAACAGTCATTTCCCTTGATTTTGTGTTTTGTGTATTAAACAGAGGCCCTGGGTATCTCAGCCAGGCCTGACAAATTGCTCTTCAATCTTGCTGCTAAAAATAGGCGGCTGCGATTATGGTGGAGATGACCTGCCTCAAAGCACTGTCCGTAACATTGAATTTTAATGCAGCTCCTGCTATAGATTTGTCCTTCCTTTTACCCCAGAACAGACTTCCCGTGCTAACCAAGAGTAAAGAATGCTTTTTCTGTTCTTTCTGTACTTTTTTCAGCTCTTCTAATTGTTCACAAACCATAGTTACTGGCATTATAATTTTTTAAAGGGATGTGAATAACTGTACTTCTCAGACTTGAAGCGATATGTCCCTGAGTTGTGCCAAGCTGTTTCAAAACACACAGCCTGTCTATGTAGTGGCAGCTGTCCCAGTTGGTTTAAATGCCAATGAGGAAATCATTGCTCTTTTTCTTTAAAGAAGAGGGCTTTTTTTCAACCCTTGTCAGGATTTGAGTAGATGTTTGCCAGTGATGGATGCGAACATCGGCTGAGCGAGTCCATCGTGAGGGAAAGGAAAAAATGGATTGGTAGTTCATATTTTGACTGTATTTGGTTGTATGAGGTTGAGTCGTGTGTGTGCACACTTCTGAAATCGCAGTCAGTGTTTACTGCAGTGTTTACTGCGCTCGAGGGAGGAGGAGGATGAAAGCTCTTTGCCGTCATCCTCTAGCTCCCTGGAGTTCACTTTACGGAAGTGATCACTTGCCGGGCTGTGAGAGCCAGGACCAAAAAAAGCTGTAAATTTAATTATATTTTTAATCTAATAAATTTTTCTATATTGGAAAAAACCTCTGTTTTCAATGACATGTGGCTGTCTGTGATTATGGTGGAGGTCATCATACACAGTGGAGATGATAGTAAGAGTATTTACACAGTCAAGGGTTTGGCCTAGGATGTATATGTAAGTGTTATAGGAGTAGGAGTGCAGTTGTCTAGTCTACTGCCTGCTATCTGCTGCATCCAGAGACTCTGCAGGACCTCCCTGTGGACAAATGCTCACACAATCCCTAAAGTCATATGACTTCCAGCACTTTAAATTTATTAGAGACCTTAAAAGTAGGTTATAATTCTCCGCCCTTCCAAACTTTTTGTGGTCACACCAGTCCACTGTAGTTAGAAATATTCCGATGAATTCATTGGTTTTACTCCCTAATTGTCATAAATTTTCATTAGTTGTTAAAAAAAATAATAATAATAATTGATGTGTATTTCTAAATGCACAGTTCTGCAGCAGTTGGTAGCATTTCAACCTGTACCACGAGACTATAGTAGGTATTAATTTTTTAAATCTAAAAATAGCCACATTGTATTGACTGCAGCCAACATTGTGAGAACACAGAGAGGCTCTCGCCCGCGTGTTGTGGCATTGATCGATCCTCCTTATTTGTCCCAGGCAGAGTGTGGCCAAAGATCCCCTGAAGCAGTTTCCTGCGAAAGGTCACAGTGCGGTGACGCGGATGTCATACGGGAGGCTTGCCTCCAGCAGGACAGCCACAACACAGAGATCGCTCAGCCTGCTGGCACCATCAGGGCATGCTGGTAGTTCACAGTTCACTGCTGACAAAACCTCAAGTCAGGAAGGACAAGATACCGGGAAGCTTGCATCAGCACACATTTTGTTTAAATTTTACTTAGCTCCTGACACTGCCACGGAAGTTGCAGGCTTAAACTTTTTATACAGCGAAAATACACATTCAAAAAAGGGTTTTTTGTTTTCAGAGCCCTTGGCACAACTCAGAGGTTGTTACGGTACAGTGTTGACTGTCTTGGTATGCAGGTTCTGTCATGTTTAGATATTGATACAGCAACTAATTTGAATTTTTTTCCCTTTTCCTCCCTCTTCAGATCAGCACCAATATTTTCCGGACACTTCCTCCGAGTGAAAATCCCGACTTTGACCCCGAGGAAGATGAACCCACTCTTGAAGCTTCTTGGCCCCATATACAGGTCAGAGATGTACTGTGTGTGATAGCTGGAGGGGGGTACTTGATGCCAGTCTGAGCAGGAATATTTATCAGTGCTCTGTCTATCTTAACACTGAACCGATGTCTGCTCTTTCAGCTGGTGTATGAATTTTTCCTGAGGTTCTTGGAGAACCCGGACTTTCAGCCAAGCATTGCGAAACGCTACATCGATCAGAAGTTCGTTTTGCAGGTATGGTGTGTTTTGTCACGGTGGTCTCATGTTGGCTTGTTTATTATTCAAGGAAACCTTTGGATTTACACTGTTGTCTCTCAGGTCAGGATCACATCATAGTTATTTTGACATGTTTGCAATTTCCAACTTACTTAAATTAATTATTATTAACATTTCCTTTTTTTTAAATAAATAGTTTTGAACAGTAAAGAGGCTTACAGGTAATTGCATTACTGTTACAAACTTGATTCTTCAGGCATAGTCTTGCTTAGCTTTTGTGTACCCTCAACACAGTGAACCTGTTGGGTGGGGCTGCTGTACAGCACAGTAGGTAGAGGAATTTCAGGCGAATTTAGACAGTGCCTAAGCATTCTCTGTTGAAAGCTGAGGTATTTTACTTTAAGCAGAAAGAAACATCCCCCCATACCAAAGGACTTGGAACCTCAAGAAATGGGCACACTGTTGTGTATACTAATTCATGAAAACAATGGGATATTATTTAACACATCGGTTTGGTTCTTTTTGAAATGTGTTGCTTTTCCACTTGAGCACGGAACTGACCCGGTTTGTCTTTCCCTGTTTTACGGGACAGAGTGATATTGGTGTACTTTTCAGGCCTTGATAAATGTATGGGACGGAAGCTGCTATATTGTTCCATCTGTAATAAAAAGGAATAAAAAAGAGGTGCAGCCAAACTATGTAAGAATAAAAACTATAAAACCGTGCTATTCAAGTCAGTTCATGAAAAAAGTCATTCCTTTCGAATGAGTTCTGTCAGGTCGGGTTTTTCTGATAGGAAACTACGTATTTCTCCACTGTACTTGTTGCTACAGGCACCTTCCTGTGTAAAATACATTTGCCGTGTTATTTAGCAAATGAATGAATAACTTAAGTTTTTTTTTTTTTATTATTTTTTTAAGGTGGGTGAATGTCACTGGGACTTACATAGATGAGCTCAAGTGAAAAATCTGCTAAATTAATGTATTTTTTTGGAATACGATTAATATTGGATGGATGGGTGGATTTTTAAAAAAATTTTTTTTAATCTCTAAACACAACACACATTCTCAAACAAGAATGCACTTAAATATAAAATCCTCTCAAGAATTCTTTCAAGCGTGCCATGTTATTCTTCAGGAGAATGCATATTAGACATTACTTTATGTTAATTTCTTCTTTCTTGGTTCTGAATTTTGATGCAATAGAAAAAGCTGAAGACAACCATGTCTTTGAAATATACCAGCATTTAATTTTATTTTCCTACTCCACAGCAGCTTTATATGATTCAAGGTAACAAAGAGAAATGTTTTGAAATATCTGAGCTTTTTTTTTTTTTTGAGCTGTTCGAGAAAGTCTCAGAGGACTCACTTACTGAGTGGTGCTCTGAGGGAAAGGAGTCTGGTGTGTCAGCTAAATCACTTCTGAGGTGCAGGGAGCTGTTTTCCATTATGTCCTCATTTCATTGGGCCTTTTAATAGCTCTCTGTTGTTTCCTGCATGGCTACCACGTGGTGGAGGGAACTGTTTTGTAGGGGTTTTGTTATAGTATCGGACCATTTTGGCCAGCATCCTCGTAATGTTATGGCATCCAGACATAACAGGTGCTGAAAGAATGATGTTGTTATTCCCATTGTTGGTCTAGGTACCGTGATATAGTAGTTTATCAGTTTACATAATTTATCAATTTATTTGATATATTAAAATGCAAACAACTCGTAAGATACGAACCACTATCATCAAGGAAACACAAAATATGTATTTCCTTTGTGGCAATGGTTATTATGTCTGCAAGCAGCAAAGACATAAAATAATCCTATGTAAGGATATGCAATACCATACACTACACACATAATACAATTCAGTGATTTAAAAATGCTATAGATTGTTTTATTTTAATTAGCTCTCAGGCTAGCGAGCTCTGTAGATTGCTGACATATTAAACAGAAAGTAGGTATTGTGTTAGTGTAGCTTCTCTAACTGGTATGGTCACATTGAGGAAAGTGTAGTTTAATGATTATTATAATTTAAGTATACATGTCTCTATAGTCACCAGCTGTTATTTGTATGCTTTAATACAAAACCCCTATTGCTTTTTTTCTTTTAACATATTAAAAAAAGCAAATATTGTGTTTAGGTTAGTGTTTATCCCCATAAGGTTTGTTTGTTTTTTGTTCCCAGCTAATTCCCAGGGCTCTGTTTATAAAGGCAAGTATTCCAGTGTATGCAGTGTCTATATGAAGTCTTACGACACCTTCACAACAACTATACATGTTCTTTCTTTAAAATGTGTACCTTTATATTTAGATCAAGAAAATTAATTTGTTGTGGTGTTTGGTTCAGGATCACTTTTTCAATAAGGTTTCTTAACCACATAAATGTGTCAGCATAGGCTGAACATTTTTGCAGCCAGGTTTTGGTTAGCAGATGGATGTGAGTTTTATGTGAGCTTTAAGTTCATAGTTAAGTTCATAGAAAGGGAATTTGCTTTGTCTTGTGTACTGTGACCCTGGGAAGCAAGAATTCATCACTTACAAGGTGTCTGTGTGCTCTGGTCCTGTGGATACCCTGGCTTTCATTTCCATTAATCCTATAATTGGTTTATACTGAGCCCTGCTTAGTATGAGTCATTTGTTTGTAGAGAACCAATTAAAAAAGATATGTTAACTCTTTTTTTCTGTATTGTCTTAGAACATGCAGACCTTCAGCTAAATATTTCTTTTACTGAGGTCTTGACCCACAAAATGTCAAAACCTGAATGACAGCTTAAATAAGCCACACTTTTAAGAGGTATTTTGGGAGAAAAACCAGGAGCCTCTGTTCAGTCTCCTAAGACTGGAGCAGAGAAATAAATAAGTAACATTATAGTGAATGGTGCCTGCAGGAAGAGGGCTCATAGCCCCCCACTGTCATATCCAACTGTAATCTGTTTGCCTGGTACCTTCTTATTTTAAAATTAAAGCCAAGATAATTTCCAAGGTGACGCTGTTGTAGTTGAGTTTTGAACATTATAAGGAAAGACTCGGTGACACCTTCTGCGGAATGATTTGGGTTTTTTAAGTGTTCGTTCTCTTCTTTCATTTTGTTTTAAATGTTGCCTGCTATGGACTGGAATCTCATCCAGGGTGTTCCCTGCTGGTTCTGCAGCCTTGTGTTGCAGGATAAGCTTCATACCACCACTGGCCTGACTTGTTCAGAAAAATAGATGGCGGTGTAGATAAAGATGTGGGTATGAAGATATAGTTTAGTCCCAAAGTTTCATCAGGTTGAACCTAACTATAAATGATGAAACGCACAATTGACAATCCATGTGGAATTAAACACTTACTGTGCGGAAGCTCCTAGAACAGAGCGATGCGGCTGACTTGTCCCATGCAGGAGGTATTTTTAGTCCATGCTCTTACGTCACTGGGTTTTAGCAGGGAGAAGAGCAACGGGGTTCTTTCCCACCTTGGGGACCAGTGGCCCTAGGGAGTGGCAGCCCAGATCTGGTCTCTGCCACCCCTCCCCTGTGGGATCGTGTTCTGCTTTCCAAACCCATGTGTCAGCATTGTGGTAAGGGGTGCATTCTTCCATCAGCTGGTCTTATGTCACAGATGGTCTTCCGAAGGGTGTTTTCTGTTAAGGGTCAACACATGTTTGGGCGTATTGTTGTCTTTTCATGTCACGATGCTTTATGTTACAAAGTTAAATGGCTTTTTGTTAAAAACATAGATAAACATACTCAAAATGTGCTTGTGGTTAGCAGAAAACGGGCCCTGATGCACATGGAAAGCAATTGTGTTTTTCCAGGCCTTAGGCAAAACCACTGCCCTTCCTGCTTCTATTGATAACATGCATAAAGGTCACAAATATAGTTTGTTTTTGTTTTGTTTTTTTCCCAGTTTTGATCATTCATTCTGTCTGTCCAGAATTGGCTGTGCTTGGTTTGTATTTATAGTTATACCTGGGAATTAAGGATCCTTAGCAGCTTTACTGTGAGTCAATGTATTGCATTGTTTTAAACCACAGAGCCTCACACCTAGCATGAAAATATAACACTGTGTGCACATTTTACAGCTCTTTTAGCCAACAATACCTTCAGCAGTACAAAATTCGTTTGATCAGGTACTTTGTTTAAAGCCGAGGTCAAGTGAAAACATGCCGACAGTGCACGCATACAGGAGCAGGAATAAAGACATTTTCTCAGGTTTTCAGCCCAGTTCTCTCTCTCTCTCTCTCTCTCTCTCACTCACTCATTCACACACACACACACACACACACACACACACACACACACACACACACACACACACACACACACTTTTTTGGCCAGTACGGATGCCAAGGATTTTCTGTATTTACCTGTTTAAGAAGGCCAAGTGTTTGTTAGCCTGCAGCCTGCACCAGTGAAATGTTTAAACAGACGGTCCACCTGACAGATCACATTGGGATTTTTTGTTATTTCAGACCAATAAGCCTTTGTCTTTCAAATTGATTGTGGGGAGCTTCAACACTAAACTGGAAAGTGTGATCATATCATAAGTATGCGCTTGTAAAAATCAAAATATAAAAGTCTACATACCATGATACAAGTTGGGATTCATTTTAAACAAAAACTTTCCAATCTGTTGAAGTAGGTTGGAATTTATTCTTCATTAAGGTTTTGTGAAGAATGAAATATTTATTCATTATCTCATTTCTTATATATTAAATAATGATATGGTAGTATTTCCCTGGAGTCTGTTTTGGAAATGGTTGCATTAGTTAATATGAAAAAGTTGCTTAAAAATTGGCATTTAATTAGTTTTTCTTGGATTCTGGTGCTGAATTTGTTATATCTGCTTAAGACTACAATCCTGCAATTTCAACAGTCTCAGTTCCCGAGTATTTTCTGAATTAAATAAGCGGAAGAAGTTCTTAAAATTCAATTGCTGAGGGTTTTTGTTGTTTCCGTTACAGAATGCGGAAATTATTTTCACTTTTACAGTTTTTTCTTATGTAGACATTGCACGTGATTTCATTCTGAAAGCACTTTTGAATTAATGCGTGGTTCAAACCAGACACCAGGTTTTGAAGCTTCAGATCATAGTTTTGCTGACTGAGGGCAATGTTGGTGCTTGTTTGTTCTTGCAGCTCCTGGAGCTGTTTGACAGTGAGGACCCAAGAGAGAGGGAATTCCTCAAAACTGTCCTGCACCGCATCTATGGCAAGTTCCTGGGCCTGAGGGCCTTCATCAGGAAGCAGATCAACAACATCTTCTTACGGTAAAGTAGACAGCAGTGCTCCAGTCCTGCTCCATGGCATAAATGTATGCAAGTGTCATTCCAACCCATTCCTTGAGCTTAGCTGTTCTCATTTTCAGTTCATCGTGTGTATTGAAGTCCGTTGTCTTTTTGTAATGAAATCACTGGAATTATTTGCAGCATCTATCAGGAATGAGACATGAAAACTATGGTTAGATCTTTACAAAATTATGTAGAATTGATACTGATTGAGGGGCAGCTAGGGAGACAAACTAGGAAAACCAATAGGCCTACAAAAGGAAGTAGTAGCTGAGGGACTGTTTTATTGCTGTTCCTCTGCAGCAAATTGGCCATGCTTTTAAATCTTTGAAGGACAAACAAAGAAATGTGAAGCAATGCATATTCCACCATTTTAATTATTCCACAGCCACAGTCCTAGGTCTGCTGGATTCTTCCTCCAGGGTACATCTGCAGTGCTTCAGTAGGTTTTTCATTAAAAACAATTTGTGGTGTTAGTTGTTCAAGTGTTAATCAAGTTCTATTCCCAGTAACAGCTCTGGCAGCGGCCTCCTCAGGCCTAGCAACATGTATGGGTCTGGTGACAGCATCACACCACTCCAGGTCCAACCCCTGATATGCAAGCCACTGACACACACTGCAGTCAGAAACAAAGTGATGGCATGGCATATAATCCTCACTGTAGTGCATCCTTGGAGTGCAGCTGCAGAGGACGATAAGGCATTTGGGGGAGAGTTGAGAGCTTTATCTTCCCCTCAACACTCCATTGTCAGCCAGCGTTCCCTGGACAGCCTCTTACCGTCTCAGACATTGCCTCCTTACATAAGACTCTTAATCCCTCCTATTTTTCCCTTTTCCTTACACAGTATTTAAGCACATGCCAGTGTATCAGGTCTGGTGGGAATTTATGAGTCTAATTGAAATTGCAGATGAGCACAGAGGTAGTGTCGGATCTATGGGAGCTGGGCTCCCATGTTTCTGCGGGGTGGACTGGGTGTCATGTGACTCAAGCTACCAAGATCAGATTTTTGTTCTTATTCCTACCAAGCTGTGGAGAATGCCAAGTAACGTGGAGCTGAGAAAAGAAATCTCCAGTTTGCTCGCATGTGTTGCAATTAACTGATTTAATGGTTAACCACGGTTATCATGCTTTCCAAATCATCAGAAGTTTAGTATCCATAGTGCAATGGTATTCTAGAAGTCTCGCATTCCACATTACCCTGAAAACTTCCTGTCGGGTGTGTGTGTGTTTGTGTTTACTTGCCATGCTCAAGTACAATATCCAGCTTCACATTCACCAAAAAAGTACCTTAGGTTGGAGGTGTGGAACATGCTCGTCATATCTAGAAAGGATCAGGGGTACCACAAGGTCACGATTATCCAACCTGCAAAATGTGCCGAAAAGCAGTGGCTGGAGTGGTTAACATCAGAGCAGCTTTACTGTTACTTTCATTTTCATTCAATTTCATTTTGCAGGGATACCTCTTATCACTCATTAGTATATTTCCTATAATCTGTACTCACCACCAGTCTATTCACTAGCCCCGGGCAAGTAAACAAGCTCCACTGACAATGATTGACCAAGTTCCAGTGAGAAGAGTTAGGGGCTGAAAGTCAGACCTTCTGAATATTTCCATTTATTTGTTATAAATTATTTCTATAAAGCCAAAAGGCACAGTATGCTATGAAAGTGAATGGATATTTGATATTTGCTATAATGCAAATATTCTATAATTTATAATAATTACATTTGCTATACACTGTCTGACATGCATTAAACTAATTTACCTTAAATCACTTTTGACCTAAAGCTACCTACCTGATTCTACTGTAAGTCCAAGTCAGCCAACAACAGACTGTAGTATTTAAAAGTCAGATACAGATATTTCTATAGCTATATTTTTTTTATTAATGGTTATGCATTTTAAATATATATTTGAAAGGTATACATTGTATTTTGTTTTCTAAATGCAGCTACTGTGAATTCTGTTTGCTTACTTTTTCGATATCATATTAATTTTTTAATAGAAAGGAGAATTATGTTTTATTTTTGAAAAAATTAAAATACCCGTACAAAAAAATCATTACACTGGTTTACCTCTGTTTCCTGCATGCCATCAACATGTCACATTTAAAATATAAACGAGTAGGGATGTTGCAGTTTGTTTTTTCACAACTTCGAATATATTTTGGGCATAAATGCTCAAGATGTGTCAGACGTGTGGCAGTACATGACAGGTACCCTGCTTTGGATCTGACCTGATTGGCCTGTGCAGGCATTTGTTGGCAAGGGCACCCGGCTTCACAGATGGCCCGAGTGTGAGAAAGGGCAATTGTGCTCTTTCGCTGGAAGATTTAAATATAGCGCTGTGCAATGGAAGGTCTCCACCAGAGCAGCCCAAAAATAGGTCACCCAAAACGGCATCACTCGCTGTCATCACTATACACGTGTGTGCATGAAGGGGACGTGAGACAGCCAACATTGATGGCAGGTTGAGGCTTCATCTCAGCCAATGGCAAAGCTTTGTTGTACTGCGGTCACACACACAGCGCATTTCCATTCAAAACCTTTAGCATTCAGTGATATTTATGTGCGACGGTGCTAAAAATGTCAGCTGAGCTGTTCTGAGACATGTTTGTGTGTATAACAGGTTCATCTATGAGACGGAGCACTTCAACGGTGTGGCGGAGCTGCTAGAGATCTTGGGGAGGTAAGCAGGTCCCTGACAATCACGCAGGCCAGCATGGTTTAGACTGTTGATTCAGGGCTCCTTTGGACAACTGCTTGCCATCCTCCTTAAGAGGATTTGAGGAACCGTGCATTAGCAGCAATTCCATGTTTTTGTTGAAGGCGACATGAAGGTCGTTGTGAGCAAAGAGCAGAGCACTGTAGCGGTTCTCCCCATTACATGGGTCTGTAAGATAAAGCTTCACCCCAGAGCATCATTTCCTACTTGCCTGCTCAGTTTCTTTTCTACAAAACATGCTGTTTTCATATCAGGTATGAATTAACTACATATAAGGAATTGCACGTGCAACCTGGTATGATCTGCAATGTTTAATTTTGGATCTGATTCCTTAATGCATTGTACTGTATTATAATAAGCCTAATTTTGTAAATATATAAAAATATATATTGTAGTCATAAAATTAAGTCTTAATTAAGTGTAGGAGTCAATAACACAGTAACAAGTTTTGTGTGTAAATTCTTGCCTCTGCTCAAGCGTGTTGGATCTCCTTTAGCACCTTTTCTTTCAAACTTTTTGCATTAAGAAAAATAAAAAATGACTCAATTTTTAATATCATCGTCCAGATCTTTCCATTAGAAAACTTTTTTGAAGCAGGAACCCGGTTTAGATGTCATGAAGCCATAGGCGTTTTAGATTCTTGATTTTGGTCCTGGAGGATTCGGTCACCTTTGCCATTTAGTTCAGACCCCTGTCCCAGCCCCCACCTGTTTTCCTAGCTCAAGTGTGACAATTTTTCCATTAGTTCAGCAGCTCAAACAGGGTACACAAACGATCAAATACAATACAGTCTTACCAAATCATAATAATTGATGTGGATTCACTGAGGTTCTGTATTGGCTTGATAGCATCTTAAACCCATCATTGAGGATGATGCGGAGTCCAACTGTCATACTGGGGGTGGCTGACCTCTGCCTTGTGATGCTCACTGCTGGTGTTGCTACTGTAGTTGGTCTATAAATAAATATTTCCTGCTATTTTCCGCATACTCGGGCTCTATTCCTGTTCTTGAGATGCAGCAGCAACTGCTTAGTTATTTGACATCCCCCTGAACTTGTGCACGATGGACGTGTTGCAGTTTTCTAGGATAATAGTCCAAGCTGTAGCCTGGTATCAGGTCAACTGGTGCCTTAAGGCCTGGGCATTAAGAATGAGAAGGATTCCCTCTGACAAAGGGCCCTGTTACCCTGCCTTAGGCTTGTGGGTGTCCTATGCATTCCTGTCGGAGACTGTGTGACCACTCTCTGTGGTGTAAGGAGTATTTTTCACAGTGCTGAGCCTTCCCTGCTCTCCTTTCAGTGTATCTATAGTTATATCATCCATTTATCCATAATCAGCACTGGTCTGATGTATGGTTGCGGTAATAATGAGTTTGCTTTGGAAGCATAGGGTGTGAGGTAGGATACACCTTGCACAGGATACCATTTCGTTGCAGGGGGTGTACACACACACACACACACACACACACACACACACACACACACACAGAGGGCGATTTACAGTCATCAGATCAGGTGGACTGTGTCCTTCCACCTTTGTGGGAAGAAACCTGAGCACCCTGAGATGCCTACACCAGTGAATACTTTCAACCAAAATGACTTGCATATCTTACAGTTTGGTGCATTTCCACTGTAGTTAGTTATGAAGTCCCTGGCTCGAGCTTCTTTAATTGCATTTCAGTACACAACCAGTCAGTCTGAAGTCCATTTCCCTGAACAGTAATCTTCTTGTCACCCAGTGTTGCACGGTCATGTTGTTTTCTTTCCGTTTTGTTCGCAATTATTTTCCTTCTTGTTCCTGCCAGCATTATTAACGGCTTTGCACTGCCGCTCAAGGCCGAGCACAAGCAGTTCCTCATGAAGGTCTTGATCCCAATGCACACAGCGAAAGGGCTTGCTGTCTTCCACGCACAGGTACGTGGTCCTTTCACACAGCAAGTGACACCAGTCAATATATTTCTCAACATACCTTTTACCTGGGCCCTTTGGTATCCATTAAGCGCTGACTTATCTTCAAAAAATTATTCAAACACTGCTGACTTCTAGGTTTTATAGTTTCTTTTCTCTGCAGGTAATTTTATTGAAACGTGTTGTTATGGGTCATACTAAATAGCTTGTAGTAATCTGCTCAACTAAACAGCTACTTTAGTAAAGGTGCCCAGACCAGTGGTAGAACTTTAGGAGTCTAACCATTAAAAATGTTAACATCTTGAAGGAGAAACTAAAATGTGTACATGTGAAATTATACTTTTTGTTGATTTAAAGGGAAAGGAAGAAAGCAACCCTCAGATTGAGTCAGTGTTTTTTTTTAAATTTTGTTGCCCAGTTTTGGTTTTACGTTTGACCACAGCGCCCTCTTTAGGTGAAAACTTGTACTGTTTGTGTAGTTGAAGCTGAATTGACTATTTAACCATTACAGTCAATACTGGTTACAGTTTTTGTCTTTCTTCGTATATTCATATCATAAATAACAGATCAAAGCATTTGAAGAAATAACCTGTGAATAGTTTGTATCTCAGGGTTTTTAAATGCCCTAAGAGAGGGCGTTCCACTCATGCGATTTGTATGTTTCAGCTTGCCTACTGTGTTGTGCAGTTCTTGGAGAAGGACCCCACTCTCACTGAACCGGTATGTCCGTGTCAGAGATTTCCCAGTCAAAAAAGTCCACTCCATTTTTGTTGATCATTCATTGCATGTGGGAAATTTGGCAGATGTTTCTACTTGTCATCACAGGAGCGAAATTGCGGAGCAGCCGCAAGTCGGTTTGTATTTTGTGCAGTTAATGGTGTAGGCTGGGCAGTCTGTGAAGCTGAATGAAAAATGTGACCGCTCAAGCAGGTGTTTATTGTAATGTACAGTGGGAAAATACGTGTTTTGCTTGTAATTATTTTTGCTACTTTACTGTAAATGCGCGTTCCAGTGTAAGGTGAGATTCTTAATTTATCCCTAATGGCTTTCCAGGTGATACGGGGTCTGTTGAAATTTTGGCCCAAGACCTGCAGTCAAAAAGAGGTATGCCTTGTACATGAGGCATTGTATATTGGTTGGAGAGAAGCCATTTTACCACTTACACAGTACTGTGGTTCTGTCAACCAAGGTGATGTTCCTGGGTGAGACAGAAGAGATTCTGGATGTCATTGAACCCACACAGTTCAAGAAGGTCCAGGAGCCACTCTTCAAGCAGATCTCCAAGTGTGTGGCTAACCCTCACTTTCAGGTAAATAAATCTTTCGTTCAGCCCTTACAATATGATGCAAGGAGTTATTGTGACTCAACAATACACCTCCCTCTCTCTCCCTCCCTCCCTCTCTCTCTCCATCTATCTGTCTATCTACATGTGCTCAGGTGGCAGAGCGAGCCCTGTACTTCTGGAACAACGAATACATATTGAGCCTGATTGAAGAAAACATCAACGAGATTCTGCCAATCATGTTTGGTAGCCTGTACAGGATTTCCAAAGAACACTGGAACCAGTATGTTTGTTTCCGCTCCTCACAGTCAAAATAAGAGTTAAAGGCTTTCAAAAATTACACTTGCATTTTGACTGATGCCATTACAATTCTTATGACTGACATTTCACAGGGAATTTCATTTTTAAAGCGCCAGATATTCCTACATTAAACAGTGCCATTACACCCAGTTTAAATGATGTTTTTAAATTCTTTTGTGTGAATATGAATTTTAAAAATGCAGACCAGCTGTTAACTGTATCTCACTGTTGGACTTTCTTCCAGGACAATTGTAGCATTAGTCTACAATGTCTTGAAAACGTTAATGGAGATGAACAGCACACTTTTCGATGACCTAACTGCTTCATACAAAGCTGAAAGGCAAAGGTAAGCAAAGTAAAATATTACTATTTGAATAATCTGTAAACTCTGAACTCTGTACGTCTTAACTATACACATTGTGTTGATAATATTTGTGCTGAAGCTCATGGACAGCTTTGCTTGTACACTTGGTTCCGAATCATCCAGAAGACGGGAATATCTCCAGGACTAAGTAAAAAATGTCTGTGTGCATTTATTGTGTCTGAAGTAGAGTCCTGCTCACTACACAGGGACAGACTTGTCCAGCACAAGGAGGCTTTGTTTGCTCCTTTGTTCCTCTTTCTTTATGCAGGGAAAAGAAGAAGGAACAGGAGAGGGAGGAGCTGTGGAAGAAGCTGGATGAACTGCAGGTTAAGGGCACGTTGGAGACACAGAGCAACAGCCATGGCCTGCAGAACGTCCAGAACAACAACAACAACAACAACAACAGTAGCACTGCTGCAGTTGCCATGGACAACGCCTTGGGCAATGAGAGCTTCACATGTGCCAAATGACACAGGGCTACCTTTCTTTTTCCAGTTCGGAAATCATTGCAGGACTGCCAGGGAAAGGGTTCAGGGTGGGAGGGGGGAAATAAAATAACAGATAGAACCTGATTTAAAAACCTCATCAGTTTATTCAAAGAAATCTATATAAATGTTCTGTATGATTTGAAATGCTATCTATTTTCCTTGACAAAACAAAGTATATATATTTCGACTTTTAAGGATATTTTTGGATGTTAGTGTGACCACAGTATATTGGTAACTTTTATTTTGATTAATCAATAATTTGTCCTCACTTTCTTACTTCACTGAGCATTAAAATGAATTTGGGGTAAAAAATATTGTTTGGGGAAAAATGGGGATGGTAAGTGAAGACTTGAACTTTTATTTTATTATTATTATTTTTTTTTTTTTTGGATTGTGCTGCATATAGAAGAGTTAGTTAACTATTTAAAATCTGTCTGTTTTGTATGTGCTTTCCACACAGCTGCCAACACAGAAAGTTGGGTGGGGGGCGTGCGACTTTTGCAGGCAACCAGAGTGAATGGCACCCTCTGTGACTGTCACTTTAGGTGTTTCATATTTTTCTCTCCTCAACAGTTATTTGTTACTGTAACGTATTCAAGATATGCAGCCGTAAAGTATTTAAGTATTAAAGAGAAGTTTGTTTAAAAGAATGAAAGATGGGCACAGATACAAGAACTTAAGTATTTTTTCAAATATGGATACTAAATAAAAGTTGATATAAAAGTAAAAGTAAGCCATACATATATTTTTTTCCAGAAAATTGTTTAAAAAAAGGGGGGGGGCATAGGACCATCCAGTTGTAAAATGAGCATGCAAATGTGTGAGGGGATCTTTGTGGGCTTTGCTAAACTGTGTGCATCTGTATTCAACTGTAGGTCCAGTCCTTCTGATGCCTTCTTGTCAGAGTGCACCATTCCAGTCTCTGTGACATACTGTGTGAGAAAATGAACAGTTTTGTAATGAAAGACCCCTCCAGGGGTTTAAAACACTGTTAAATAAAGTCTACTTTATGTTTCTACTTCAGTTTTAAGTGTCACTCAAATTCTTTCCTGTGGTACAAATCATACGTAGCTATCCCAGTCCAGGCCTGTGTTTTTTGATCGTGCTTATGTAAGACCCTGCTGTGCGAGATGTATAAGTCGGTTCAGCGTACTAGACCTAAATTAGAAAGCTGCAGGCTACATAAACTTCCAGGTGAAATGCTCCCCAGCCAGGGATGTGTTGAGATGCTCTTTTCACGCACATCAGGCTTCCTCTGGGTGCCGCATGAACAGAGGACCACCACTAGGGGACGGACTAGAACCGATCCAGCCTCCACTGTCTGTCAACCCAGAGGCGTCACTTCTCAGTCTTCCCCCTCGGGTTCCTCTTTTGCTCTCCCTTTCAGCTTCTTTCCAGGCCTTTTTCCATCCTCTCATTCAGGGGCGTAGGTCAGGGTGGCACCTTTCTGACGTTTCAAGCACATTTCCAACAGGAAGTCATTTCTGAATGTTTCATGGATACCATGCATTTTTTTAAGTGTCCTTTGCACCAGAAATGACCCAAGACTCACAGTTATGTTTACTCTGCTGCTAATCTACCTTAACCTTAGACTGTGTTCCATTATTTGTGCTGACAAATGTGTTCAAGTTGGCATATGATTTTATACACTTTTTTTTTTCTCATAACCGGCTGTTCTCAATCAAAACCATTCAGAAGCTAAAGTTTCATGAAGTCCGCTGTGTGCTGAAAGGAAATGGCAAGGCTGGAAAAATAATGAATGGGTATTTTATTGACAACTTGACTTTGCCTAATGCAGTGGAACTTTTTTCTGCTGATATAAACTGGACCTCATACCAGACCTGCTCTGGTTTTTTGCTATGCAACTATTCTTTTCCTCTTTTCAGTGACTTTTAGGAACTCTTTGTTCATCACCAGTCTGGAGGTGAAGGTCTGTCTGCTCGAAACTGCTGTGTTGTTTCTTTTGCTGAGGCTTCATTGCTTGTCTTTTTGTGCCTTTCTGTCTCACCTTAGGTTACCGGTGTCCTTCTGTACAATTTATTTCCCTAGCAAAGCTGCTTTTCTGAATATCAGTACTTCTAGTACAACACAAGCTTCAGCTGCAAGTTTTCAGATAAACATTTTCCACTTTAAAGTGCATTTTCTTAAGTTCAATATCTCCCATACAGGTGTCCTCCTGCTTATGAGCATAAAGCGTTCATAGAAATCTGCTCACAAAGTGAATTCTTAAGTTGGAGATGTAACTACCATTACGGTACAAAATTTGAAAATTCTCCCAAACTTGGCTTTTGTTTCTGAAATGTTAAGAACATTTTTATTTTTCAGTTCAACCATTTATTTTGAATTTTAGGCTGTGGAAAATTCAAAACCAAATTAAAATTAAGATTGTAATTCAACACTTATGCTGCCTCATACCTCAAAGCTACTATTTTGATGTGGCATCACATCCCAAAAATGTGTCTCAGAACAACCGGGCAGAAACCCGAGGGGAGAACACACAAATTCTTCACGGCCTGAACCCACAGCACAGTGCAACTTGCTGCACTACTGTGCCACAATATAGTGACCTAAAAGGGGGAAAATAGTTTAAAAACACGGACTTCTGTACATGGCTTTCATCACAGAGAGCACATGTGCCATACAGAGTGCTCAGGACAGTCCTGAAATACTTCTATAGGTGTTTTCCAACTACAGTTGTCTTTTGTTAAAGATTTTCCAACTTCAGATATAACACAGTAACCTTGTCTTTTTGTGCCTACTGAAGATCAAGTATTCTTGTCTGAAATTACATGGAAACCATCATTGATCTGATTGTTTTGATAATGAAAGACAGGAAAGGTTTCATAGTCAGTAAGGTGGACTGTTGCTCTTCACATCTACTGTAGACAGAGAGTTCTTTACCTGTTTTTAATATGTGAATACCTTTAAGATGAAAGCCTTTTTAAGTACAGCCCTTTCAGTAGGGAAAAGGCACCACTGGGATTTGAACCCAGGATCTCCTGTTTACTAGACAGGCGCTTTAACCAACTAAGCCATGGTGCCCCATAGGGTTGTTGTTACCTTTGTACTGTTTGAAGTTCTTGAAATGTGAGTTACAGTTCACTAACAGAACAACTGATACAACATGCAAGTCATACATCAGTGAATCAGAGGGGTACAATGATTAAGGGTTGGGTGCTAAACCAGGATGACCCAAATTTTAAAGTCTAGCAAATAGGTGGACAGAGCAGGAATGCAGGACGACATCATGTTGACTTGCTGCTCCTGTTTTGTCAGCTGGACTCTTGTGTCCCTGACAGGTGGACAACTGTACACGTCCACATGATGAATCTGTCAACATCTGCATGGACCGAATAGGAGCTTTGCTGTTGCTGGAAGTCAATGCAAATACAGTAGCATATTTACACTTATGATCATTTAAATAACGTAAACGTGTACTTCAAGAACTCAGTGCGCCTCAGCACTAAAAGAGACTTCCAAACCAGGAATCGGTTCAATTCTTCAGTTGCGCTGGGAAGTAGAAGTTTTTGTGGTTTAGCAGCCGCCTGACGGTTATAGGTTCGAATCCCTCTCCCCCATCTACTTCAGAATAATAAAGGTATTTATTCTGCACTGTGAAAGTGACTTATGTCCCAATATTGCAAACCTGCGTCTCCTACCTGAACATCACTGCTTTCTTTCTTGCTGGTTTGTCTGTCCTGCCGACGATTATACACACTGAGCCGGGAGGCAGTTTTTCAGTCATTTTGTGCGGAAACCACGAGCAAAATCACAGTTTGTACAAAGAGGCGTGGCTTCACATAAAGGTGCTGAATTCTGCTTTTAAGTGCAATTTTAACTGCTTCTTAAGTGTCATTTTTTAGACTCCTCAATGCTTCAGATGAACTTTTATTGATTTTGACTGCTGCCGCCTCTCTCTCTCTCTTTCTCGCTCGCTCTCTCTTTCTTTCTTTCCCTCTCCCCAGCTTGTGCGTGTTTTCTGCGCTCGGCTCGACATGTCCCCTGCCTTCGCGGGAAATTACTCTGTTTTTACCTCAAAACTCAGCCCGGCCGCGGACTTCTCGGTTGGAGTCACTATTCTCAGCGTCGGTGAGTTCTGCCTTTTTCTACTTCCTTAGCGCCAACTTTGCCAGTTTTCGGAATCGGAGGAACAGCTAAGGAGAAGAGTGATAAGCAAGAGTCCAAAAAGTACTGAATGTCGAACAAATATGAACATAAAAAACAGTGCAGTTGATATTTTCAATATTGATTTTTCATTTTTTTAAAATAAATGCATGTCTTTCAAAGTTTGCAAGCAGAATTTGTCCATAATGAAGTGCAATGTACAGAATGTATGAACGTAGTGATGCTCTGCATTCATGGAAATGGAACAGCAGTGTCATGCAACACACACACACACACACACACACACACACACAAAGAATATTTCATCTGAATGATTTTTAAAAGTTTCTGCTGCTTTTGTCCAAATCCAGCCACCCACTGTACTGTGCACTGTTTTATTAGGGAAGACAAAACAGTGAAGAGCAGAGACAGAGATGTGTTGCTGACCGCCACTGTTTAAAGGCAACAAAAAAACCAACCTGCAGTTAAAAACAAAGTTTATAGCAACACTTCCAGATACTCCCAGTTTGGTCCACAGTGCCTACTCCCTCAGTGAAATGTTATCAGCTCCTGTTTTATTTTGAAATCCCCTCTATTTAAAGGTCATCTCTCAGTCTGTGAAGCACCAGGCGTGAGAAGTGGTCAGCGAGCAGCATGGCCATATTGTGTTGTAAATACATGCGATTCCTTACTGGAATGACCCACAGCCGTCATCTTAAAATCGAACACAGTTTTGATTTTTTGCACATGGCGATTCGGTTGTCTCTTCATGGTTCATTGTCAGCTACACGGAGCGCTGGAGCAGGTGCGGAAGACCGCCGCCGTCCCTCATCCTTCCTCCGCGTGCCTTTGCTGTTTGGTGTGATGTTCGGCTGCTCCTGTAAACCCACCTGAGGGGTGTCTGTGTCTCCCTGCAGTGCTGCTGTCTGTGCTCGGGAATGGGCTGGTGCTGGTCATCTCCTACCGGCGCAGGAGGAAAATTGTGGGCTCGGAGCTTCTGTGCGTGAACCTGGCGGCCGTGGACTTCCTGTGCTGCGTTTGTTTCTACCCCCTGTCCATCCTGTCCTCCTTCAGCCACGCCTGGCTGGGACACCATGCCACCTGCACCTACTACGGCCTGGGCTGCTTCACTTTCGGCTTGTGCAGCATGTTCACCATCGCAGCCATCAGCGTCATCCGATGCCTTAAGACCTGCTACAGTTTGGTTTATGGTGAGAGGAACCTTTAGAACTGATGAGACCAATAGGAGATGTGAGAGCTCTGCATCATTGCACTTCTCTTTCCCATGAAAGGCATTTATGCATCTATACCTGCATATTTAATCTCGAATGTCAAATTCGGGGCACAACAGCACCCTGGTTTATTAGGTACACCTGTCTAGTAGTGTGTTTCACCTCCTTTGGCCTTCAGAACAGCATGAATGTATCTGGACATGGATTTTACTGGATGCTAGGTGTGTTGTGCAGAAATGCTGTACCACGAAATGATTGTGCTGCTTAGTTGCTGCAATCTGAACAAAACCTCGCAGTGTCGCTGCAAACAGTCCTTTCTACCACTATCCCAAAGATACTTGATAGGGTCAAAACCTGGGGACTGTGCCCCAATGACAGCTCGGTCCCATGTTCTCGGCACCTTTCAGTGACGCTATGTGCCTGGTGATGCAGCGCACGTTCACGCTAGAGGCAGCAACTCACATGTTAACTAAAGTCATGTTAAGCTTCACTTCCAAAGCACGAAAGTTTATGCACAAAGTTTGCATGTTCTCCCTGTCCCCCGATGCTCTGGTTTCCTCTTTCAATCCAAAGACAAGTGTTTAAGGTAACTGATCACCCAAAATGCCTACAGTATTTGCTTGTGTGTGCGTGTGTGTGTGCGCGCACATGGGGCCACCCTGCAATGGGCTGGCATCCCATCCAAGGGTTGTTTTATAGCTTGGCACCAAATGCTTCTGGGATAAGCTCAACAACCCTGCTCAGGAGGATTTTATTTCTTCCAGCAGCGTGGCTGGAGGGTCCCACCGTCCGTGTGGTGTGTTTTGCCACTTGGGTGATTGCCGCCCTATGGTCCTGCTTCCCGCTCTTTGGGTGGGGCGAGTACGTCCCAGAGCCATATGGGCTGTCCTGCACTATCGCCTGGAAGAGGTACCATGCGTCCATCAAGGATGCCGCCTACGTCATCTGCTCCTTCGCCTTCTTCACCCTCGTCCCCGTTCTTCTCATCGTTGTTTCTCAGTGCCGGATTCTCTACACCATCAACAAGTTCTCAGACCTTCTGACTGCTCAGGGAATTCACACCAACCTCCCAAATGCTGAGAAGCGACTGTCTGTTGTGAGTGTTTCCTGATTATGAACAGCTTCACTAACTTGGAATAACATTTATTAACACATCAATGGAAGTTTTTATATATTGTTTATACTTGTTAATTCAAGGGTAAAAACCCACCACTGAATTCAGGTTACAGTGTCAGTTAAAGAGTAAAATATAATTATTACATTTCTAGGTGGTTTACACACACGGTCCTGTGAGCATAATCTTGTGTCACTGTATCCATCCATCAATCCATGCACTTTTGATAACTGCTTAATCCTGGTCAGGATTATGATGGTCTGGAGCCTATGTAGGCATCTCATGGGGGGCTAGACTATGAAACTGCCCCCTCCCCCAGGGTGGGACGCTATTCCTTTGCATGGTTAACGCAGTGCAATTATGAATTATTATTGTTTAATTTTTAGCGGTATAACTAAAATGTTTTTTGTGAATTTTGCCACACTCTTTTCCTCATAAATATACTTTTATGCTTACAGAACAGTATTAGGCCACAACAACGCAACAAAAGAGTTTTATGTATTTTCATTAAAAAAAAAAAAAAAAAAAATTGGGCAGTGTTTTATCCGAAATATAAAAATTGACAAAACAAACTTTTTATTGATCTTTGGATTGTGGAATCAACAGCCTTCCAGCTGGCCTGGAATGCCCTTGCATTCCCAGAACTGATGTATAAGAACTTTATTTTGTTTACTGTGGCCCACTAATATTTATAATATTAAACTATAAACCTAATCCATGCTGATAACCATTCTGTCTCGCCTTCACAGATGCTCTTCTGCATCAGCCTGGGGTTCATCGTTGCCTGGGCTCCTTACACCGTTGTCTCCTTCCTCTTCATCTTCCACAGAGACCACTGGAATTTAGCTCCTGAAGGCTTTGTGTTTCCGGCGCTGTTTGCCAAGAGCTCCCATATCTACAACCCCTTTATCTACTTCTATTTCAACAAGGCTTTCCGGCAGGAGCTGTGGGGCCTGTTGCGGTGTGTCTACTCCAGCCGGGTCCAGAACCGCGTTGGAGTTCGTTTCTCGGCCGGGCTGCAGGTTCAACATGCCATCCAGATCCAACTGCAGGAGCAGAATCACGGAAACTTTGGCCAGTCGCCACCAAAGAGCAGCGTCATGGGCAGCCGCCATCCACAGCCTTGCTGGGGAACCAAAGTCCGGAAGACCCCTTCCATCACGGGCACAGGACCTTCCAGAGAGTTCCTGCCTGTGTCCACATGAGCACTTTCCTCACAGAAGAATGGCACTTTCCTGTAGCTACTTCTCAAGCAGTGTTGGGAACAGACCCCAACAAGGGTTGGGGGGTTCCCAAAACAGACAGACTTAATCATAGGTCAACAGAGGAGAGAAGCTCCTTTATCAGTTTCCAAACACGAATCCATCTGCAAGGCCAACTTGGGTTTGAATCCTACAGATTTCGGTGTGCACCTGTAGTGCATTAGCATGCATGTTGTTTGGAATGTGTTTGCTGCAATCCATGTGTAACTATCAAAGATAAAATGTATATGAAAAAATATACAAAAATTCTCACAGTGAAGAAAATGAGGATTAATAAAGATTGAGGGTTATTAAATTATCATGAATAAAAAAGATTGTATCTCAAACTTTATGGTCTGCCAGTCTTGCTGTATACAAACATTTGCCTTTAGCTATCCCACCTTGTGATTTTTATTTTGCGCACCCCGGTAGATTTTCCTTCTGTCAGGATTCTTTTTCCTGCTTTTCATACCTGTTATGTATAATAGATGTTCACGGATGAAAAACTATAATAAACTAAGGCAGCACAACCTTAACATTGTTTGTGGGCTTTTTCGGTTTAATTTCAGAGGCAGGACTTTCGGTGCAATTTCAGGAGATTCTTCTACACACTTTTATTTTATCCACATATCTCTTGTTATCAGCACTCGATGGACTTTTATCCTTTATTTACTTTTATCTACCGATACGTGATCATTTGTAATCTGTTGACACAAAGAATTCACACTACTGTACTGTATGTGTTGAATCCACAAAAAGGAGATGCATTGACTTACAGTACGTACTCATTATTTATTAAATTTATGTCAGAAAGATGACTAATAATGTTGAATATTCTTAATGATAATATGCTTATTGTCACAAATCACACAGTGACAGGCAGAGGGTGTGGAACTTTATTTATAGGTGCTGGTGGGGTTCAGGGCCACAGTAGGGGAGATTTGGACTTGGAGATGTGGGAATGTTGGACTCGATGGACAGGAAGGCCTCTGGACAAAGCAATGTGAGAAGCAGGAAGCTCACAGGAACAGGAGCGCAGGACGGAGGGAGGAAACGGCACCAGCGAAGCTCAAACTGTAATCTTCCCTCTTCTTCTGAGGAGAACCTGGCTAAGAACCCACAACCTTGTACCAGTCCCTCTCTACTTTTCTACCGTCCTCCACCACCGCTTCCAGGCGCCTCTGTGGGCCCCGACACTTTGTTCACACCATTGTCACAATCGATATTGATTTATTGATTGTCCAGTCAGTGTGATCCAATACAAGGACTGCAAAAAAAAACAAAAACCAACATCTCAGACAAGGTGTCCAGAATCACCCCACGTTCTTGCGTTTTCTGCATGCGAAGTGAAGCCCTTGCTTCTATGATTGTTGAATAGAATTTACTGTGTAATAAAAACCACAGAGCCATTATTGCAGAATAGATAAATATAATAGCATCTTATTACTGTTTGACATTGCAGATATTTTTTATTTATTTATCTCAGATATTTTGTTGGTAACTGGGCATTCACAGGATTAAAGATTTGTACGTACGTATAGCAGCAGCCATATCTGGAAATTAAGAGGACGTATGAAGAGGAAACTGCAAATCACTGGGTTCTTCATGGTGCCGATGTGCTTACAAAGGACTCAGTGAGTCAGAATGTGTTGTCTTCGGAGCTCTGGCTGTCCTCAGTTGTCCTTGTTCTGCAGAGACGAGCAGTGTTCTTCACAGCCTCTTCACCACTCCTTTGGCATTTCAGGAGTCTTTTGCAGATGCACTTTAACTGCTGCAGTTTTTGAAATAAAAAAGCTGAAAAAATCTCATATTTGTATATTCACACTGGCTTTTAACCATTCGTACAACAGCAGCAGTTTTCCAGTGTTAACTGTTTACATCATAGGGTTATATAATCCCTAACTGACGTGGACCACAGTCGTGAAATACGAGGTACAAAAACTGGGTATTGGTTACCGCTGTCAACCGCGTGAAAACAATAACATCCAGGTTTTCCTACACAGTGTTTTCCAGTGTTCTCACGCATCATCAGCACCTGCTTTCTCTGGAAGAATCCTGGATGTCCAAACCATCTGAGCCATTTTAAACCACTGAAGAAAACCAAAAGACCAAAGCAGTTCTTGCTACAGCAGGTATTTGTGTGCGCCTGTCAGTGAAAAGATGAGAAAAGTCATATTTGCACTTCAATGGGTTTCTCCATTTTCTTCGCTGAGTAACGTTAAACCATCTACTGTAGCTCTTGATTTGTTAGATTAATTGATTCAATATTTCGGTCTCCTATTGCGAATCTTTATTCTGCTGAAGCCTGGTTAATGTCAAGAGAATGAAATGAATAAAATCTATTATTTTAACTCCGTACTGGATATAATCTGACATTTATTTTTACACTTCCTTATATACCTTAAATATGTTCTGTGCTGTGCAATCCATAAAAGAATTCTATACATTTCATTCTATATATGCCATTAAATATTTATAGGTTAATAGCAATTTACTAGCACATTTAACACATCTAACCATGTCAATTGTAACTGCAGTATTTTTTTTTTTTCCAGCAACAGCCAAACCCCATAGTGGTCGCACACCTTGCATCTTGCAGGGATTGAAAGTCTGTTTCTAACTAGGGTCACCTTTAAAACTAAATTGAAATAAACCTCACCTGAATAACATATTCACTTATTAAAGGTTCTTAAAAAAAGTCAGACAAAGTTTTAATAAGTTAAAAACACCCTAAAATGTTTATCTATGTGTTATAATAAATAATGGAACAAAGGGCCATGTGACAGGTTACACCCCAACGGTGATTATTTTAGGTTAGGTTTAGCTAATTTACTGTATATTCACAGTAGCAAAATCTAGAAGCGGACTGGGTTTACGATGGCTAATGTGGTGATTCAAAGAAATGTGAACATCCGGTGAGAATTGTTGTTTTCCTGAGGGATTTTTAGCAAACTGTAACATACAGGTAAATCTGTTATGGTGAAATCACTGATCATAACCACAAAAAAAGGGCATTCCCCACAAAATTACTGATACATACTTTAAAAGGCAAAGCACAACAGCTGCATTTTATTATTACACTCTTACCTTATAGGTATGTGCAGGTATATGTCTGCATAAATTCTGGAATGCATTTCTTTGCACAGTTTAAAGGGTGAATACAGACTATGCAGCACCCACCACCAAAAACGTACCTTTATTTATTTTTGATACATATCAGTATGCATTCCTTCCTAAAAGTAATGTGTCATGGATATAATTTATTGTTAAAAATATAATTTGAAACATCCTCATTTTCCCCTTAAACACAGATCAGCTCATGATATCAATTCAGCCACTTCATGCAGATGCTGAAATGGTCAGACACCAATTTTGTGCAACGAAGCTGCTTGCACAAATAAAAGTTGCGCAACTGTTCTTACATAATTTATCATAATTATTGGTTGCTTTCTTTTTAACATTTTTCCCAGAAATGGTTCACAAAGGCCAAGAATTGCCTTTTACAAGTTTCTTGTGACCAGCTGATTTTTTTTTTTTTTTTTACATTTGGATCTTGGAATCACATGACTGGCTGAAAGGGACTTTTTATTAGCACTTATGAAAATATATATTTTACTTTTGCTTTGTTATTATGTCCATTACATCTTTTTTCCACCCTTCTAGCCAATTTTGTGCCCTCTGGCCCAGCTGAAACGCACTACAAATCTCTTATGTTTGGTGTTTGGTTTTTTATGTCAATGGCCCTTTTGTCAAAGTGTTTATTTGTGCCTATCATGGTGAAGGTCAGGGGACGAACTGGGGGAGTCAAGGCTTCTAGCGGTTGCATAAGGTGGGTGCAAACCTGAATGAATGGGAGCCATTTAGTATGGTGGACTGTCACAGTGTCCATCAACATTTGGCTCAAATGGGGTGTCAGTCTCATTAGAGGAGGAATCTGGCGCAACCGGGAGGTAAGCTGGCCTGGGCAAAGCAGGCCATGTCTCTTTGTTTGCCCATTGTTCTCCACCTCATTAACACCAGCTGAAGGTATCGGCTTAGAGGTCTGGGTCCTCACTCTTCTCCCTGTCCTGTACCGATGCCCAGTGCTACATCTCTGGCTACTGAAGCTCACACACGTCTCACCGTGCTGCAACCATGAGGCGAGGAAGCTGCGATGATGGCACGGCGGCTTTTTGCCCGGTAAGTGCAGACGTGTCGCCGATGGCGGTTTTTGTGCAGGCTGTCATCCAGCTCCATCAGTGTGACAAAACCTTTGAGTAGACGATCAGAAGATAACTGTAGGAAGCCTGTGGCTTACATTCAGTTTGGACAGATTGGTTCCATTTGTCCAGACACTGTTGTAATGATGGAGAGTTTGCGCAGTCAGAGGCAAGTGCTGTTTGCTTTGTGGCTTGAAAAATTACACTTGCTAGTGTGTACGGTATTTTCTTGCACGGTTATGTTCTTACTTCTTGTGCCTGTTGCAGTTGTGCTTTATTTGCTGTGGAACAAACTGACCTCTTATTTGGAAAAACAACTGCACAGCTGAAAGGGAAAGGGGCTTAACGGTGACAATTTTTGTATGCTGCTTTCAAACACTTTCTGAACATTTTGTGTGCACACCTTTATTTTAAAACTGACTTTTTATTCATGTGCCATGTGCTTCTGTGGATCAGAAAGTAGTTTTGTTGAATGAGAATTGCTTATTGGCAAGACACCCTTCATTTATTACTTAATAATTTTTAATATATGGTAAGTTACATTATCTGATGATTATTTTTCATTTATTAAGTGAATATAAAAAGTCTACACACCCTTGTTGAAATTGCAGGTTTTTGTGGTGCGGAGCCAAAAGGATAAAACACATCAAACATTTTTTTTCCCATTTTTGGTTTTTAATTTCAATTATTTGTCCTAATAATCATATATTTCTTTTTCTTCTGAATTTTGTTGGTTGCAAGGTCCCATTAAAGATGGAAAGATGTGGTTTATCTTGATTTGTGGTTTTAGATTAAAAAAAAATCTAGAGTTTCATTAAGGTCATGTAGATTTTTTACATCCACAGCTGTTGGCCTCATAGCTAAGGTCTCCATTTACGCCCCTAAGGGCCACATCATTTTCTGAGGTTTTTCGCCTCTTAACGTCTAATGACTCTGGGCCTTACACTAGATATATGTTTATTTTTTCTTCTAAACTTTACGAAGTCTAGTAAAGATAACATCAAACCAAGTTCAATCCTTTAACAGCCACAATCCCTATCCATGTGCGACCTACAGTAAGTGATGCAGAAAGAAATTTTGTGTATTACATCCCCATCTCTAAACAATTGCAGCTTGTTATACAAAATACATTTGAAAATGCACATTTTAACACCATAATAGCCATACTTACACATTTCTACTACAAAATAAAACCAAGACAAACTTTTTAAAAGTTTGGCGTCATTCAATACCCAACATCAAAATCAGATCAGAAGCCCCAAAAGTGCACACACATTATACAGAAGATTCACTGTATAATGACACATGATCTAGAAGAATGAGATCTACAAACATGATTCATTCACACACTGTAAACTGAACGATAAACCTGCGCATTCCCTCTTTATGAAGATCAAGGAGACATAGAGAACTTTATAAAAATGAAATGTGGTTTATGGATATTTAATATTCTTATTAGGGGGATGTGGTTGTGCTTCACAGCTCCTGGGCTGCTTGCCTGATGTGGGCTTCTACTCCAGCTCAGGGGTGTGTGTGGAGTTAACGTGTTCTCCTCTACAGTATGTTTGCACCCCTCTAGGGAAAAATATGCCAGAAGAAGGCAATGGCAAGCCCCTTCTGGTCCTCCTTGCTTTGAAAATCACAGTGGTTGCCAAGGAGTCAGACATGGCTCAATGGCACTTTCCAACTTACTATTGTTACCCCTAGTCCTAAATCTTAACCATTTCACCACCTTGCTGCCAGAAGTAATCAGACTCTCAACATAAAGTCTCCCTCTGCTTTCTCAACTTCAGCCCTCCTTCCTACTGCAGTGCTTCACCCTACAGGGATACCATGGTCTTTGGAAGAGAGCCTTCATCTCTGGTCAGAAGATGAAATTCCAAAACAATTGCTCCCAGATTCTGCTAGAAATACAAATTCACTAGCATACAGTCCAAACTTGTGACTCGATGCCCCGAAGGCACAAAAGGAAAAATGCAGAGGACTTTTCATGCTCCTCAACAGGCAGACATCATAAAGTTACTAAACAGCCTGAGCTGTTGTTGGCTACTGTAGGGTCTTGGGAAGCAGATCAGCTAGTTGTGTAATCATTTCCTCTGTTATGGCAGACTGTTAGGTCCCCTTCCCACCCCACACCCAGGAGAACTTTCAGACCCCTTTGTTACAGTGGGCATTAAATATGCCCCAGATGACAGTTTATTGGAGCTGAATGACCCAGCTTTCCATAACCCGCTTTTGTTTTGTGTCTTTTGAAAGGACGATGTTGGATCACAGTGTCAAATGCATTTTTTTTCCCCGTGGCAAGGTGTGGAGAAACATGTAAGACCACCAAGAACAGTGCTACTGGATGAAAATAGCAGGGCAAAAAGAGAATAATCACTAAACTGCTGAAAACAATTTTTTTCAGGCCTGCAAGCCCTTATTGAAATAAAAATTTCCATTGGGAATTTAAGGTGCACTTTGAAAAATGAATAAACAGTCCTTGCTATTTGGGAATCTGCTGACAGGTCACCAGTTTGATTTAAACAATTTCAGCAGTACAGCTGGAGAAGAAACAGGGAAAATCAGTTTAAAAAAGGCAGAATGATGGAAGCGGTGGAACGACAGTAAAGCTGAGGCAGAGATACACAACTGAGCTGCTTTCTGTGAAATGGACTGGTTTTGAAAATGAGATTCTAAATCCTGTTTTTGTTGGAGAAGAAGTGAACCAGGATTAGTTTGTTGAAAAATCAGGTTTAAAATCAATGTTTAAAATTTATTTCAGCTGTTTGTGTTTTAACCACTGGATGTCATAATTTTCTTCAAGTGAGGAAAATTGTCTAAAACTTTAGCCTAACAGCACCACACAAGTCTGAATTCTGCCTGTTGTTTTTGTTCAGCTCTGGCCCGGAACTGCTTAATACTTCAAAATCACACTTTATTATTGCAGAAATACCAGGTTAACAAGCTTGGTTTGGAATACAAACACTCCAGACTGTAAATACACAGTGAAAAGGATCCATATTCTAAAGATGTGGAGCCAAGCTTAATGGATGGAGATCTTTCAAGTTGATACAAACAACCAAGCTTTTCTCAACTGAAGAGGGAGACCAATACTTTTTTCTTACTTTCAGCTGAAATTACAGCCAAGTAAAGTGACTGACTGACAAATCTGAACGGAGTCTCCTCATAAAGATCCCAGAGAACCGCTGAGGGTCATGCATACAAACAAATAACGCATCTTTAATGAAACAGACCTCAGCCTCCAATATGAAACGGATGGGAGGTATACGTTGTGCCCAATTTTTTGTCAACACATGACTTTCATCTGACAGGAGGCCTGCAGCTTCAGCTTGTGAATGATGGACACTTAGATGCCCAAGCACAGGACAGATGTGTATGGCTTTTAGGTGCTGGGCACGTGCTTGAACTCCGTTGCTGATCCACTTGGTGCCGTAATGCTGCCTGAGCTGCAGTGTCCACCTGGATTCATCTTCGGAGCAAAGCTGTCATGAAAGGAGCAGAGCAATTCAACATATCCAAAGTTGCAGGGCAAAAAATACTTCCCTTAGCAAAGGCCAAGTGGCAGCTTACAGACGTTTAGCGAGAAATCACAGAAAGACACGAGAGGTAAAGTAGCGCCCACGCATGTATGGCACCAATAATTGGGAAAGTGCTGGATCCTCATGCAAAGTCACTTTCGGCTGGGAATTAGGAGCCGGAATAAATTACAAAATACTGAAAAGTCAAACGCCTGGTCGTGCCTATTTATAATTATAACATTTATGCCTTTTAACTGAAATCTGAAGTTCTGTGGAAACTGAAAAGCTCGGATATCCACTGAGTTTTCCCTGTGAACATTTTTCGTAGTAAAATGGATGGGGAAAACCATGGACAGTTACAGCTAGTTGGCTAGCTAGCTAGTTGTAGTGAATCCTGTATTCACATACTGTACTTTTAATTTTAACTTTATAAATAGCACTTATTTATAGAACATAGTATGTAGTGTGACTTTTTACCTCTTCCCTTGATTTCACCATGTTTTACACAGCAGCTGAGGAACCTGGCCCAGAGGCGTCGCTCTGCCCCGTCGCTCGGCTTCAGCGTATCTCTGGGAAAGCCCTGGGTTCTGGGAAGGTAGGCCTCTACTCCCATAATACACCCACATGAGTGGCCCTAGCGGAGCGGAGCTGAGGGCTTCAAGTGTCACCGTGCGGCAGCTGCTTCCTCTTTCGGGGACATTTCGAAAGATTCACTGCGGGCGGGGTCAAGTGCTTCCAGCACAGTTAACTGAGTGAGCAGCAAAAAGGAGAACCCAAGATTTCTTTATCAAGTGATGTTGATATGAGGATGCGGTTAATATCTGAGCAAAGGTGACATTAAATTAGGAGAATAGAAAAATTTGCATTTGTTTTGTAGTTCAGTACCGACAGCTGTGTAAGTCAAAGGGGGAATTTAAAAAAAATACTAACAGCAAATGTATGTGCTTGATCTTTATTTTAAAAACAAAATTTAGAATTGAATCTTTAAAAGTAAAGTGTATAAAAATGAGAGGAGCCATGTTTACACACACACACACACACACACACACACACACACACACACACACACACACACACACGCGTGCGCGCGAGCGTGCACCTTATATTTATCACTCTAAATAAGACTGTACAGTCACTGGATGTTCCAGTCCCCACTCTGTGGTGTGAAGAAGGCCAGCTGTGAGCGTCAGGGAGTTTCCCCAGAGCCCTTGTTTCACATTTGAAACCCACGGCAATGTCACTTCGTAGTCCCCCACGCAGCGTCGGTGACACAAAAATTGAATGCAGCTCTTCAGTGCATTTAAAAGCAACTTTTAACACACAAGAAGGCTCATGGTGCAGTCAAGCAAGGACCTGCTTTCCACCTTAAGTATTCTGGTGCCACTGCAGGCTGCGTTAAAGCCAATAGGCACCTGTTTAAGGTTCAAGTTCACCTTATTGTCATTGTGCACTTATACAGATGTACAGTAGAGAATAAAATTCAGCTTCTCCAGTGGATCATGGTGCCCAAAGCTGCAGATAGACAGCATGAAGAACTGAATAAATAAATAGATAAGTACATTGATTAGGTTAGATGATAAATATGTAAATGGATGGCATGGGCAAATAGACAAATAAAATAAATAAATGATAGATAAGAAAATATTGAGTAGTTAAGTAGATAGAAAAGAAAGCAGGGTCAGGACAAAGAAAGTCAGCAGTGATAGCTGTAATGGTGGCTATGATACGGTGGAAGGTGGTCAGGGATTGTGGTAGTGACCCACCTGGGCCCCTCCTTTCCCTTCTAGCGCAGTTGAAGATGCACGAGCACTTTTCTTCCCAGCAGCTGACTTGTAGAAAGTTAGGTTTGCATTATGCTGTCCTCAGATTATACCGGTAACAAGGAGTTACATTTAGTTGGCCCGATGCTGTTATATTTATTGACATAATCAATCAGATGTTGTCAGATGCGCTTTTCTCAAACCGGGCACCGCACCAGTGGAACCTTTAACAGGTCACCTCAGACAAACTGGAGGTGTGATCTAACGTCACGTCTTTACCTTTCATCAGCATCGGTCCACCTGACATTTCGTCTGCACACCCCCAGGGCAGAGCACTTTTTTCCAGCAGTGGGTGGTCCCTCGCCCTTCTCAGCTTCATCAGCAACAGGCATTTCACTTGTACCCACGTAGCCCTTACACTCCCAGGGGGATTTTCTAAATAGTCTGTCCACTTCGACCTCAGTGACTTGAAAAACATATTAGAATTCCATCTGGCCTTGAATAAAGCAATAAAACGGAAGCGCTGGTGAAATACTTAGAATCTGCGTAAATTTTTGTTGAAAATAACTAAACATTCGATAGCCTTGGTCCCTGAAGATGGCTAGCACTCAGTCATACAGTACACCAGCACTTTTTCTGCTCCCAGAACACACAACCATGTGCTTGACAAATAAACTCTTTTGACTCTTTTGACTCTTTGTGCCTCCAGCCGACCAGCAAAACACGGCTGTGGTGCACGGTTATTCATATAACATTTAAATACCAGGGTGCACTAAGTTACGCTGCGTGCCAGCTCTTGCACTGCTTTCTTTCTGTTTCTTCAAATTTTTTTATCACGGTAAAATCTTTTTTTAAGAAATCCATTCAGCCCTGTTTTGGTAAGTTATCTCTTCCCAGCAAGATGAGAAATTATTGCCCAGTTCTAAAAACATTGAAACACTGGCCTTCCTTTGATCAGAATGAAGTCAAACGCGAAAGTCCACTTACTGTTAGTGATAGTGGGAGGCAGACATGAATAAACGTTTTAAAATCTGTGAGAAGAATGAGTGGTTGGTGTTACAAAAAGGCCAACACTGAGACAGCAGCAGTGGGTGTTATGAGGGGGAAAACAGCATGACTGAATCACGGCTAGAGAGGTAGGATGAGGGTTTTCTGGCGGCACAAGCTTAGCTTTGCATCAACACCTCGGGACATCTTTGCTCCTCTTTACAAAGCTGCAAGTTAGGTCTGTTTTTTATTATTAACTTTTGTTTATTTTGTCCACCTCAAATGCAAAACAATGAACTGCCAGGGATTTTTCTTGAGTTGGGGGATATCAGTGCATCTGTCAGAATACATGCTGCTCTTCAGAGTTCACTTCACCATCATTCTGTGGAGATGCAGAGACAATAAAAGGTAGTTTCTCCTGGATCATGGAGCAAAATATGCTAAACACACAAAGAAACAATGGATAACAATAAAAAAGATGGATATACAAATAAATGAAGAATAAAGTGAACATAACTTTAAATTTGTGTTAAAAGTGTGACCATGGAAGTTTGCAATGGCATTTGAAGCTAATTTCTGTCAACCATGACATTTATATTAGATCAGATTTGCTCACCAGATATTTTTATAGGTTTCAGCAGCTTAGAAGTGAAGAGCAAAAAGTGTCATGCTGCAAAGACGGTTAATATGTAATCTCTACATCTAATCTGCAGTCATTTGGCAGATTCATTTTTTCTGAGATATTGAAATGGAATAACACACAAACTGCTCTATTGATGAACAGTCATGTTCTGGTCCTACACTGTATGACCAAAAGTATGTGGACCCCCCCCTTCTAATAACCAAGCTGAACTGTTTCAGCTGCGCCCACACAGCAGACAAACAAATTATTATAGACAATTGCATGCTTCTAGCTCTGTGGCTGCAATTTGGGGAAGAAGCTCCTTTCCTACTACAGCATGACTGCACCCTCCATACACAAAGTGAGCTCCCTAAACACTTGGTTTGCCCATGTTGGTGTGGAAGAACTTGAGTGGAAGCACAGAGCCTTGACCCCAACCCCACTGAACCCTGTTAAGATGAACTGGAACGCCAGTCACGAGCCAGACCTTCTTGCCGGACCTCACAGATGCTCTTGGGGCCAAATGGGTACAAATTCCCAAATGCCCTCGGGTTTGGAATGGGACAGTCAACAAGAACATAAGGGGGTGATGCTCAGGTGTCTCCTTTTGGTTGTTTAGTGTATTTATTTTACAATTTAGTTGCAATTACATGCCAATCTGCTGTTGTCATGTACGTATTTGTGATTTGTACGCCACAGAATGTCACTTCTGTAGACACCTGCTTGAGTGATGCCCATGTAAATGTTGTGCATTGTGTAACACACTATTTCACTTTCACTAAAGGTGTCTGCCAAAAGCACAAATGTAAACGTACAGCATATATATGCATTCAAGGCAGTAATGTCTACTGTGGGTTGTTTTCCCCAGAAGACTATGGTGCTTTTGTGCACCTTGGATGTGCTGTGTGAAATGCAGGAAACTAACAGCTTACGTAAAGAGCTCAGTTACCAGAGTACAGCAACAAATGTACCCTGAATAAGTTCCGGCACAACAAATCATTGTCTTTAAAACTTTCATAATGTTTAAAAATTCTTGTATGAATAAAAGGAGCTAATTTTAATTTAGTTTTACTTCTGGTACTGTAAGCTGAGTCGCAGTGGGGCACTTCCAGACCAGCACGTTTGAGGTGATCCATCTGAGCAGACCCCTCTGTGGACTGAGCTGCACTCTGGTGGAGTCCTGATCTCATTCTCCTCATTGGAACCCAGGGAGGAGGCCCCTGTCCTGGCGCCAGTGGACCAGTGTCCCTTTGTCCTCGGGCTTATCAGTGAGAATGCTGACCTGCTCTTGGAGGACCGCGTCCAGCTCAGCGAGGGCCTGAAGACCCGAGAGCGCCACCTTTTCCTTTTCAGCAACGTGCTGGTTATTGCCAAGCTCAAGTAAGAGTCTCTCAACGGATGAAACACATAAGTCTGCATGTTTTTTGTTGAATCTGACTAAATATCGTTGTGGTGCCACACTATTATTGTTTTGTTGCTTAGCTAGCAGTCATAGCCAAAAAGACGATTTAAGCAGCTTAAGTTACACAGGGGTTCTTCCTGGATCTTCTTACAAGGTCTTTGAGACAGAAGTTCATACTCTAAACCATCAGTTTAGCATCAACTATCTGCTGCTCAGGGTTGCCTCTGAAAGCTGGAAGTGACATTGAAAACCATTTCTGGAGATCAGTTTCAGTGATGATGTACAAATGAGCTCACTGTCTCTCTTTTAGTCAATGCCCAGAGTTGGCTGCTGATGCGCGGGCAAAATCCCAGCTATGGTGTTGCTTCTTACACATTTGGGGAAATAAAGTGGCCCGACTACCGTGCATAACTGCAGGCTGAGAAAGTGTGTTTGTAGGAGCTGCTTAGTGCAGATAGGGGATTTCATTCCACCAGCAGCACCCTTTCTGCACACTTCTCTATTTGGGGAAATACCTTTAAGACTGAAAAGTGGACACAAGCCTTATGAAACCCCATTTGATTTAGATTTAGTGTCACAAAGCCTCCTTCTGTTGGTGGTTTCACATTTTGTCAAGTTGAAAATTAAATGAGAGACTGGCGTCCTGTTCAGGGGGCTTCACGGCCCTGCTTGGGATTAAATGGTCAACAATAATGGATGGATGAAAATGAAACTGAACAGTTGAAAATAAGGGGGTTTCATTTTACCCATGAACTTCTGGTCTGTTGTAATTCTGTGGTTTTATTGCAAAAAATATGGGAAAATTGCATGCGCTCCCCGTAAGGGTTCCCTCCTTGTGCTGAGCTCTTTGTAGAAAGAGACGTTTTAAGAAGTTTACAGACAGATTTAGCTGAGTGGTGTCTGGAGATGCTTCCACCAGAGAGCTGGTGACCAGTGAAGCACAAACTGACACAAACGCATTTTTTGGTTCAGAGGATTCACGGGTCAAACGGTGACTTTGCAGCTCTTATTTTTATACCAGGATTGTTCTTTGGGGTATCTGGCTTCAGATGCACTAAGCTGAAGAACTCCTTCGACAAAACTTTTTTATCTGCATCTGAGAACTTCAAATGTATAAAATTCATTTAGCAAAAATATGAAAATAGCACTTCATGCAATATTTAAAGCACTCATTATGATACAAAACAGTCTGCAAAGTCTTGATTATAAAGGAAACAAACTAAAATATTAAGGTTACATTTAAATGTACAAACTGGTGATCTGTCAGTGACTTTCAGTCCTCATCCTGCTCTATTATGGTAGTGCACTGGCCTTTTCTTCACCCACGTGTTTGGTCACCAGGGACTTTCACCAGCAGATATGTTCACAGTTCCTAATGTGAGAAGTCTGCTTCTCACGTTGCATACGAACTGAAACTGCTTTAACCCCGATGTTATACTCCAGTACTATTTTCTGCCATACAGATTATTTAAGCTTGCTTGCAGTCTCCAGCCCCCTTTTTGGTGGTTACTCTGTGTATCCAGTCACTGCCTGTGATCCAGAACAGGACAATTTTGTGAAATGAAGGAATAGCCTGCTTGTCACTGCTAGCAAAATGAAAATACAAACAAACGCAAGACTCCGCAAGCCTTGGAGATTTCTCCTTCCCTCATTGCATCACGGCTACTTACGGCTTAATGCTGTGGAAGAACTACAGCTGTGGCACTTAGGCTGAGGACCGAAGTCTCAGCGTGGCTCCGAGGAACCCTCGAGCAGGGCATCTGAAGGAAAAACTCCACTGAATAATTATATAACATTAAACAAGTACAGCCATCATTAAAGTAAAGTAAAACCCAGAAAACATAAACAAAACATACATCCTCCTTTATTCTTGTACAGTGTTTTATTTCTTTAAGTTACATAGAAAATGCATGTAATTTATAACATGAAAGAGGCCTTCAGGCATCGATGACCACACTGCAGAGAATTGCCACCATGCGCTAAAATCAAGCTGCAGTGAATTGTCTGTTCAGCAGTTGCCTTCCGACCCTCCAGTTTTTCACTGGAGGACACCATGGTAAAGTACCCAGAATTTCAGCAGTTTCTCTCCCCTCTCTACCAGCCCTTCTAGATAGCGCAACTTGCTTTGATATTTTTTTCAACATGTAAACATTCAAAATCTGCTTCGGTGTACACTTGAACCTCAACTTAAGAAACACAGCTGGGCCTGGAACTCTGTAAGTTGCTCAGTCAGCATCTATCCTGGAAACAGAGAATGTGAAAGGGCCTACACCTTGGACAAAGAATCACTCTGTTGTGGGACTTTTGTTCTGTTTGTCTTTTATTAATTGAAAACAAAATAAAGTTTACTTAATATGGTAATACTAATAGCGTTTGACCTTAAACACATGTTAAATATTTCTCTTGCATGAACATTTATTATCTATCAAAAAGAAAACGTATGATAGGCATGATCCCCTATTTATTCTTTTGTGTCTAATTACTCATTGAGGGGTGTCTGTAAAAGTCTTGGATGAATTTATTATAAGTAAATAATTTGGTAAAATAAGACCAGCCCTTCATAACTCTGTGAAGCTGTCCCTCAAAATGCTGCACCATTGTTTCTATTCTGTCTGGCAAAAAGCTGGAATGCAGGTAATTTTCGCTGCGCAACAGAGATTTTTTAGAAACTGTAACAATGAAGAAAGTGTAGTTAAAAGTAAACTGGGAAATATCCACGGTACCAGTTTGCCTCTAAATACTGCACAATAAAAATGGCCTAGCAACTGGTCTATCCTCTGCCATTTTGATGCCCTGAATATAGTGCATGTAAAGTGCTGACTGACTTGTGATGTGAAAAAGTCAACTGACATTTCAGGTACTTCAAGTACTTCAACTGAGAAGTACTTGAAGTACCTGAGAAGTACTTGAGAGCACCTGTACTGTGTGGTGCCGTGGCTTAGTTGGTTAAAGCGCCTGTCTAGTAAACAGGAGATCCTGGGTTCAAATCCCAGCGGTGCCTTTTCTTGTGGAACGACAAAGGTACTGCTTGAAAACTTTCGATGGGCTTGCAAGTGTGGATATGAACAGAGAGTACAGAATGACGCTCCCCCTTATCTACTCCTTAAACCTTCCCTGAGTTCCATTATGGGCATTATGATAACAGCTCAGGGGTCAGCAACAACGTCGACAGTCACAACTACGTTTTAAGTCGCACTGTGAGTTCAGACAGAATACTTTTTCGATTTTTCAGTGATTCCAGGCTGCTGCGCTGTTTTCAGAATTGAGAACTCAACAATGGAACAAAAGACAATAGTAGTTGTTAAACATCAATACAGGTATTTCCGGTCTCTGCTGAGCACTGACATTTCAGGTACTTCAAGTACTTCAACTGAGAGCATCTGTACTGTGTGGTGCCGTGGCTTAGTTGGTTAAAGCGCCTGTCCTCCCTGTACATGTTCTCCCTTTGACCATACAGAATTCTGCTTTTTTTAGAAGTTTTTTTGCAGTATTTGGTTTGGTGCAGGTCTACAAATCCATATTTGCTTTTGTTACTTTGATCAGCCAAAAATGCAGATCTCCTTTACTAGACATGAACTTTAGATGTAGGCTATGAAATTTAAAATAAGTCCCACTATTCTACCAAATTCTGCTCTGCTTTGGTGGGATATACTGCTTAATTGTCATTTCAGCATTTAAAAAAATCAACGTGAAACATGTATTTAGCTAAAATAAAAGTTTTAGCTTTCATTTTTTTTGTTTTCCCCTTTTCTAATGATTTTAGTCATTTTTGAGAAATACTACATTAGACAGAAAAAAAGCATCTCTAGTGTGCGCTGTTTGTCATCGTGTGATAAAACACAGGAGTGTGCATCTTAGTCAGCACAGTTCTCAGACTCACTCTGACTAAGTTATAAAACCTGCAGCTGTACTTTTGCAAATACAGCTGAGTTCCTGAGAAGGCAGTGGCGCACAGTTTTGAAGAACAGCAGGCAAATAAGCATCTTGGTGTGGCTGGCAGCTGTGAGGTGAAGGTGTCTGGGAAGAACGAAATGAAGGAACTCGATCCAGGTTAAGCAACGGATCCTTCTTGTCAGCTCACTGGCAAGAAACGAGATTGGGATTTATTCTCTCAGAATGAAACCCGAGAACTTCCCCAAGTGCAAGATAAAAGCAAAAGTTTCAGTAAAAACAGTGTAAAACAAAACAGGCGTTTTTTCATTAACTTTGAGGTCTGTTGTTTTTCTTTGACTATTCTGTAGGCTATTTATAGCTCCGCTGTGTATACGCTGTTACTGTAAAGTCTGTTCTTCCCATTTGTATGGTACGGTGGGGATTCTGAACACAAGAGCAGGGAAAGTACCACGTATTTTGGCCAACGGCCTCTCATGGAGGTAATTACCATGTTTTCTAAGAAGACCGGTACCATGTTTTGCAGCATGTACTGTATTTTCTCTTCAGTATCTTCTTCTTCTTTTGGCTGCTCCCTTTAAGGGTCGCCATAGCGGATCAATTGTTTCCACTTCTTCCTATCCTCTGCATCTTTCTCCATCACACCCACCACCTGCATGTCCTCCTTCACCACATCCATAAATCTTCTCTTAGGCCTTCCTCTCTTCCTCTTGCCTGGCAGCTCCATCCCTAGCATCCTTCTCCCGATATATCCCGAATCTCTCCTCTGCACATGTCCAAACCAACGCAATCTCGCCTCTCTGACTTTGTCTCCAAACCGTCTAACCTGGGCTGACCCTCTAATATACTCATTTCTAATCCTGTCCATCCTTGTCACACCCAGTGCAAACCTTAACATCTTTAACTCTGCCACCTCTAGCTCTGCCTCCTGTCTTTTGGTCAGTGCCACCGTCTCCAACCCATAAAGCATAGCTGGTCTCACTACCATCTTGTAGACCTTCCCTTTCACTCTTGCTGGTACCCTTCTATCATAAATCACTCCTGACACTCTTCTCCACCCACTCCACCCTGCCTGCACGCTCTTCTTCACTTCTCTTCCACACTCCCCGTTACTCTGAACTGTTGATCCCAAGTATTTAAATTCATTCACCTTCGCCAACTCTATTCCCTGCATCCTCACCATTCCTCTGTCCTCCCTCTCATTTATGCACATGTATTCTGTCTTAGTCCTACTGACCTTTATTCCTCTTCTCTTTAGAGCATATCTCCACCTCTCCAGGGTCTCCTCAACCTGCTCCCTACTCTCACTACAGATCACAATGTCATCCGCAAACATCATAGTCCACGGTGACTCCTGTCTGATCTCATCTATCAACCTGTCCATCACCATTGCAAACAAGAAAGGACTCAAAGCTGATCCTTGATGTAATCCTACCCCCACCTTGAAAGCATCCGTCACTCCTACTGCAGACCTCACCACTGTCACACTGTCCTTGTACATATCCTGTTCTCTTACATACTTCTCTGATACACCCGACTTCCTCATACAATACCACAGCTCCTCTCTAGGTACCCTGTCATATGCTTTCTCTAAGTCCACGAAGACACAATGCAACTCCTTCTTACCTTCTCGGTACTTCTCCATCAACACCCTCAGAGCAAACATCACATCTGTAGTACTCCTTCTTGGCATGAAGCCATACTGCTGCTCACTAATCGTCACCTCCCTTCTTAACCTAGCTTCCACTACTCTTTCCCATAACTTCATGCTGTGGCTGATCAATTTTATCCCTCTGTAGTTACTACAGCTCTGCACATCCCCCTTATTCTTAAAAATTGGTACCAGTACCCTTCTTCTCCACTCCTCAGGCATCGTCTCACTTTCCAAGATTACATTAAACAATCTGGTTAAAAACTCCACTGCCGTCTCTCCTAAACACTTCCATGCTTCCACAGGTATGTCATCTGGGCCAACAGCCTTTCCATTCTTCATCCTCTTCATAGCTGTCCTAACTTCCTCCTTGCTAATCCATTGCACTCCCCTATTCATAATCCCTACATCATCCAACCTTCTCTCTCTCATTCTCTTCATTCATCAGCCCCTCAAAGTACTCTTTCCATCTGCTCAACATACTTTCCTCGCTTGTGAGTACGTTTCCATCGTTATCCTTTATCACCCTAACCTGCTGCACATCTTTCTCAGCTCGGTCCCTCTGCCTAGCCAATCGGTACAGGTCCTTTTCTCCCTCCTTAGTGTCCAACCACTCATACAATTCACCATATGCCTTTTCTTTAGCCTTTGCCACCTCTCTCTTCGCCCTATGCCTCATCTCCTTGTACTCCTGTCTACATTCTTCACCTCTCTGTCTATCCCACTTCTTCTTCACCAGCCTTTTCCTCTGTATGCTCTCCTTTATTTCCTTATTCCACCACCAGGTTTCCTTGTCTTCCTTCCTCTGTCCAGATCTCACACCAAGCACCTTTCTAGCTGTCTCCCTTACCACTTCTGCTGTAGATGCCCATCTTACTGGTAACTTTTCACTGCCACCCAGTGCCTTTCTTAATTCCTCCCTGAACTCCACCTTATAGTTTTCCTTTTTCAACTTCCACCATTTGATCCTTGGTTCTGCCCTCACTCTCCTTCTCTTTTTGATCTCCAAAGTCATCCTACAAACCACAATCCTATGCTGCCTAACTACGCTTTCCCCTGCCACCACTTTGCAGTCTACAATCTCCTTCAGTCTGGCCCTCCTGCATAAGATATAATCCACCTGCGTGCATCTTCCTCCACTCTTGTATGTCACCCTGTGTTCCTCCCTCTGCTTAAAATGCGTGTTTACCACAGCCATGTCCACCCTTTTTGCAAAATCCACTATCATCTGACATTCTGCTTTCTTCTCCTTGACACCATACCTGCCCATCACCTCTTCATCTCCTCTATTCCCTTCACCAACATGCCATTGAAATCCGCTCCAATCATCACTCTCTCTCCCTCAGGTACACTCTTCACCACTTCATCCATATCACTTCGGAATTCTTCTTTCTCATCCATCACACACCCAACTTGCGGGGCATATGCACTAACAACATTCATCATCACACCATCAATTTTCAGTTTCATAACCATCACTCTGTCAGAAACTCTCTTCACCTCCAAGACATTCTTGACATACTGTTCCTTCAGGATAACCTCTACCCCATTTCTCCTCCCATCCACACCATGGTAAAACAGTTTAAACCCCCCTCTGATGCACCTAGCCTTACTCCCTTTCCATTTGGTCTCTTGCACACACAATATATCAACCTTCCTTCTCTCCATCATATCAGCAATCTCTCTCCCTTTACCGGTCATACTACCAACATTCAAAGTTCCTACCCTCATGTCCACTCTCTTAACCTTCCTCCTCTCCTCCTTCCTCTGGACATGCCTTCCTCTTTTCCTTCGGCCTCTTCTCCTTCTTCGGCCAACAGTAGCCCAATTTGCACCAGCACCCCGTCGGCTAGCAGTGCTGGTGGCGGTCGTTGTTAACCCGGGGCTTGACTGATCCGGTATGGAAATTTGTATTGTTGTCCACATATTTGGTTTGGCAAATTTTTAACAGAATGCCCTTCCTGACGCAACCCTCTCCATTTATCCGGGCTTGGGACCGGCACAAAAAAACACACTAGTTTGTGCATCCCCTTGTGGCTGGATTATTTTCTCTTCAGTACCATTTTACCATATTATTTATTACAATTTCCTCTCATATTTAGCAAATCTGTAAACATTTTAATAACTATTTTGAAAACTATATTGACAGTTGATAGATTTTGGGAATCGTTCGGTTAGGCACAGCCCCATTTATTTATTTAACCACCAACTCAGGCGCACTTTTAAATGTTTTAATTCTGCAGTTTCCACCCTCTTTTCATGCTGTAAATGAGTTGGTTCCATGGGGAAGAGGTAGCTGCAGACAGGAGGGTGATTCATCCCTCGCAGTGGGTTATGGGCTCGCAAAGAGTGAAGTCCATCGGATTTTCTTCTATGAGTGCAATAAAGCCAATATGGGATGCATTAGCAGGCCGTGTGTTAACCCGCTGACCTGTAAGGAATCACAATTATTTCATGAGTGATTTGACTTATGGTCCACTGCATTTATAGTCTTAGCTCATTTATTACATAAATTTTAAGCTAAGATGCTGCAGCAGTGGCCATCAATTTATAAACGCAAATGAGTGTCTTCTGTATTCTTCCCATCAAACTCAGTTTCACTTTGTTTCCCTGGGATTGTGAAACTTGTGTTTTTGCTTTGTTTTATTTCCCCAGGGACAGTGCCAGCTACAGACTGAAGCAAAAGGTAAACCTGGAGGACTTGTGGTTGGCTACCTATAAAGATGAGGCAGGAGCTGCCACAGCCCCCCTTCAGACGTCCCTCATCATGGCTTGGCCCTTTGCCCTTTGCATGGTGGACTTTCGGTAAGAAACCTCCCACCTCTCATGACAGCAAACACCTGGCTTGAAGATTGGTTAGAAAAGTCCATAAACTTTAGGGGACGGTTTAAAAAGCCAAAGGGGAAGGTAGCTCCTGCTGGAGGTAATTTGTAAGGCTGTCAATGTTCCCTTAAAGTCCTACCTTACATTGTTCTGCACTGGATGAATACTTTAACTGAATCAGCTACCCTGTAGAGGTGCTCCTTCCAGCAATCCTCAGACGTGGATGCATGCTTTCATTGTTGTACATTTACACCGAGAGTAAAGAGCAGTTTGGGAAGTGACACTAGGCTATCCTTCAAAACATCACAAAACCACTGTACTTAAAATCAGAGGAGCATGAGTTTGACCCTGCACTATGGTAAGTGAGGAACGTTAATGAAGCACAATGGACCGTTACGTCCGAGTGGAGGTCTTCTTTTCCGTACATGAACTTCAGATGTGGGCTCTGAAATTTAGAATAACTCCCACTCCTTTGCCAAATTCTGATCCGCTTTGATCAGATGGGAAAAAATATTCCCTTTTTGTGTTAAATAATGTTAGGATGAAGCTGCTTCAGATGGTTCCCCTTTTCTCTTCAAATTGTAGAATTTAGCAGTGTCAACATGGGTAACTTCCTAATATTTTCAGTACCTGGGGCTGGACTGGAGTCCCGACTCCCAGTCCAGGATATACACTGCTTAATTGTAAATCGGGATCTTCAGTGAAACATAATGGACCATTTCGTTCCACATATTTTGCACAGATAGCTTTGAAAAATCAGAAGAGGCTTAAAATGAACCAAAATGATGAAGTATCGCTTGAATGGAAAAAAGAGATGAGAACCAGCGCATGTAGTACAGGACCACAGGGCAGGAATACCTGTATGTCATGAAGAACAAAGCACTTTAAGCACACAGACTGTTTTCATCGGTGTATGTTTGTGTATTTTTAAGCACTGCATTCATTGCTGTGCATCCACCGGCAAGCTGCCTACAAACCACAAGCGTCCAACGCTATACCGGACGTTCAACCTTCTGAATCCGTGACGCCTCTCCTGTCTCACCTACGTGTGAGCAGGTGAGAAGAAGCCACGTTTCCATGTTGCTGCAGGGCCTGCAGCTGCCACAGGCCGAGGGGGAGCGCGTGGTGGTTTTGGTGAGGGCGTGACGTTGCTTCCTGTCTCCATTACCCTGAGAAAAGTTCCACCACATGCGCCTCTGCATTAAGAGAGGGCGAGCACAGCCGCCTGGGCTCAGTCTCCCTTTGCCTCCGCTGTGGATTAATAGCTCAAACCATGCTGTTATTTTTCCTGTAGCTCCCCTGAGGTGAAAGAACGCTGGTTGGACATACTTCACAGGTGAGTCTTAGCCTCTTTGGCAGCACAGAAATCATTATATTATTATCTCAATGTTTATGAATGGAGTGAATCATTTTGGAAATTGTAATATTAAATTCCATTTTTTCTATGTTGTCAGTGGAAATAAATTTGCTGTACATACAGCCATCTAAACAAAATAAATAACTGTGAAATAACATTAATATAATTGCTATTATATTTATATATATTATTCATATTTTAAACTTACTTTGTTTCACACTTATTTGAAGTAATGGTATCAGTTTGTGTTTTACATTCTTGGCCTTTTTAACTGCCCAAACAAAGGCAAGCAAAGTTCACGTCACACACTTGTATTTTCTTGCATCGCACACACTTTATTTATGCGTTTTTAAGCTGGCTTTTTGGATAAAATGTCAAACGCAGGTGTAATTCTGTATTATGCTGTGTTGTGCACAGAAGCTAAACTAGTTAAACCGTTTTTGCTGTAGCAAGGTGATCGAGGCAAAAGACAGAAGAAGCTGCTGGTCGCCGCCTCCTAGTGCCCTAATGAAGGTGCTGAGCTGTAACACAGTGGTAGGTTCTGCCTTTGCTTCTTCTCGCAACATCAGACAAGTTGGTCGTGGCCATCAGGTCCAGCATTGGTGATGTAACGCAATTCCTTTCAAAGAAAAGCTAATGTGTTTTGTTTTCTTGTCTATTCCTTGTTTTAGTCGAAGACTCTAGTGGGGGGAGGCATGGACTCACTCATCGAAGTAAGCATTTTCCCTTCAATCTATATATAACCTCACCTCAACACAGTTTACTGCACACTCACATGAACACAAAATGCTTTAGGCAGTGCTGACACACTTGAGCATTGATGTATTCTGTTAAAAAGTTTAACTGTCATCTTAATGGTGCTTGGCTGCTACTGGTAAAAAATAAATAAACTTTAGTTGTGGCCTACAGAATGGCCTGTGTTGAGCAGACTAGGTAGATGAACGGGATCCATCTGCTCTGGCCTCACGTGGAGAGCAGCATGCAGACTAGCGATAGTTACAGAGTATGAAGCCCTGCCCTTTTTTATCACCCGCAGCACGCAGGCTGCAACGTGCTGCCTGTGGTCCGCTGTTTGTGTTTGCCTGATCGTATCTCCTTGTTTCTAGGCCAACGCCAAACCCTTCCACCCACCAGAGAAGGCTTTCAGCGCTGACGACAGAGTGTGGCTGCCCATTGGTGAGTTTGAACGTTCACACTTCTGTAGTTCAGCCCCCTCCTGCTCTCGCCATGTTGTCATACACAAATAACACTGGAAATAACGCCGGTGGAGACAGAATGAATCATGTGACGCCCAGACACGGCCACACATGACCCTGTAACTTCTAAATTGTTGTGCTGAGCACATATAAACACTTAATGGATATTTTTGTCTCCTGATTTTGTAACAGAAAATGGCAACAACAACGCAAGCAGTAGATGGAGTTTCCTGAGGAAATCTAGGAAGAACGCCATACTGTCCAACTACTCCTCTTCCTCAGATAGCAATGCAAAGACTGCCCTGTTTGGACGGCTGCTGTCAAAAGTTTGCGGCGAAGATGAGAAACTACCCAAACCCATTATGGTGCGTCACTTTTCTAACAAAGTCAAAAAAAAAAAATATTAGCAAATAATTACTGTGGTTCTTGGTTCTGTCCCTGCTGAAGCTGGCTTCTACACTGGGTGGGAGTGCCTCTACCGCAGTGTTACCCCCTACTACCACGGTGAATTATGTGGCGTGGTATCACCTCTCCTTTCTCTCCTTGCAGGAAATTCTCACCCTGCTCATGAAGGAGGGCTCTACCACAGAGGGCGTATTCAGGAAGCCAGGCAATAACAAGTGCCTGAAAGAGCTCAAGGGGCAGCTCAATGACGGCCTGGAGGTTGACATGAAGACCATGCCAATCATTCTTCTGGCTGCACTTTTCAAAGTAAGCAGATATGTGTCCACCTCCATATGTATCACCAAAAGCTGTCACTGGATCAAGTTTTAAAAAAAAAGATAAAATAAATGTATTTAATGGTACATGCAAATTTGAAGCTATCCATTGATCCAGATTTTTTCAGTCTGCCTTATACATCTATCGTGTTATAGTTAGGAATAGTGTTGACCATCCGCTGGTATGTATGCTGGGTAAAGGTTCTGAAGAAGACAGGACAGTAAAGAAAATCTGTGGAGTGACCTTTCCCAAAGAGATGTTAATTCCTTTAGCCTGGAATTTTGATGGATTTGGTTCTAAGTGTAATAACATCCATCCCTACGAATGGTCTACAGGACTTCCTGAGAGAGCTTCCAGGCAGTCTGCTAGTGGAGAAAAGGGCTAAAGAGTGGATGGCTGCACTGGACAAAGAAGAGCTACATGAGAGATGCATACAACTCAGAAAGTGAGTCTAACTTCTTAATGAACAGCTTGAACTTTGAACTTTGAACAATAAAAAGCTTGACGTCCTCTCAATATAAAAAAAACCATCATTAATTTTCCAAAAAAGTCACACAGCAGCATTGTATCTTCTTTGCTTTTGCCTTGGCGGGTTGACATGTCATTGAAATGAAACCATTTTTATTTTCATTGCAAAAAAACTAAAAGGGGCTTTTGAATGGAATTTTATTCAATGCAACCAAAATGAGGAAGTGTCACAACACAGTATGAAGACACTGAGCCTTTTCTCTTCTGCTTTTGGTCTCCATTACCTCAAAAAGCAGAAATGGCATCAAATGGGCGCCAAGCTGATGCAGCATTTTAATTTTTTTTTTTTTTCCTTCAGCTTGATAGACAGTCTTCCAAAGCCCAACACCCTCCTTCTGCAACATCTCCTCTGTGTGCTTCACCATATAAGCAAGAATGCAAATACCAACAAAATGGATGCTCACAACCTTGCGGTCTGCATTGCACCCAACCTGCTCCAGTGTGACAACTTGTCTGATGTGGAGAAGGTAAATGATCTGTTGCATTGTGCCCACTAGTTTGGACAGAGAATTGCTGCTATTGCATAGAAAGAATGTTATTAAGAAAGAAAGAATGAATAGTTTTAAAACAGGCTTGGAAGTCAGTGGTATGTATACATCTAACAGTAACTATATCTGCACTTTTAGCTGGAATTAGAAAATAGGTGCAACAAGGGAGATGGGTTGAGATGTCCCAAAATATTTGAACAAACCTTTATAGAACTCCTTTGCATGTTATTGGTCCCCCCAACTGACATGTTTTTATACCTGTAGAGTAGAATGATTTTATGGATGACATTACCTAGATTTTCTATTCTTAACATTTCCAGGTTACTGACCTCACAAAGTTCCTTATTGAGAACTGCTGTGAAATATTTGGAGAACAAATCCAGAACCTTCTCAGAGATCCCGAAGAGGAAGAACTACCAGATACTTCAGGTAAATAGAAGAGATTCTCCATAGTACCCTCCTGTGCTTAGCTCACCATTAGTATTCCAAAACTGACCGCAAACCATGTGAAACCCAACAAAAATGTGACATCTTTTGCAGATTCGACGTCCTCCCACCATCATGACTCTGCGTACGACAGCACTGACCCTGATGCCGATGGAGACTTGGCAGGATCTGCAGGAAGACAGCTGAGACAAACCTTAGAAGACAAGTGTGAACAATCCACCCCCTCTGCGGGCAAAGATGAGTGGTCAGCCATTCCATCCTGTTCCTCCAATACTATCTTCCACACCTTCACCAAGCCCTTTCCTAGGAGATGTTCAGACCCGGTCCTCTTTTCACCCCCTGGCTTAAACTGCATCAGTCCGCTAGCCAGGAGTCATGAAGACTTCTCTGAGAAGAAGGACAGCTTCTTCTTGGGAGACCAGCCCTTGAAAAAACAGAACTCTGATTCTGTCCTGCGTCCAGGCAAAAGGGAGAGAAGGCCTTTGGCCCTTGAGCAGCTTGGGGGCAGTTTGACCATGGAATCAACTGGAACTTCCAAAGACTACTCATATTCCTCAAACAGCTCTCTGGAGAGCTCCTTCTCCAATAAATCAGAGACCTCTGTCTTCACCAGCTCTCCAGTGGCTTCCCCAAGCAATACCCAGAAGGCCAGTTATGAGTGCGAGGAGGTCCAGAAGCAGGAAGTGAAGCTGCGCTCCAAATCCATGAGGACTGAGAAAAGGAAACCACTGAGGGCCAAGAGCTGGGCTGCCTTTGGCTACAGGGGTAGTTTCAGAAAGGGAGACTCCCAGAAAGAGACCATGTTTGCCTGTGAGACCCTTCAAGAGGACTCCCAGAGCGAGATGGAGCCCACTGAGCCCGCTCCCAGGCAACGTCCCTTGTCGGCCATAGAGGTGTTCCAGCAGGTGGACAGCCGCATCCCAGGGAAACCTCCATCATACGAGCAGGCCATTCAGAGTGGCATCCAATCAGCTCCACCAGCATACAGCTGCATGACTGTGCAAGATGCCTTGGCGCTAAAAAGGAACTCCTTGCCTTCCTCCACAACCAAGGAGCTACTGCATACCTACCCTGTCAGCACCTTTATAGGCTGCTACTCCAACATTCAGGACACTGCTGTTGAGAGCATTCCTGGAAGTTCTCACTCATCCCAGATGTGTCATCAGAGAGCCATGTCGGAGTCAGCGTCCAGGGCCCAGCAGGACAGAGTCTCACACAGGTGCAGTCAGCGCCTGTTTGAGGACATTTCCTATGCAAAGGAGTCCTATGTGTGACCCCGCCCCCTAACCTATAATCCTTACATTGGACTTCATTTGCATTGAGTTTAACAAAATCGTAATTACGACTGAACTATTTGCACGTGTAAAAAGGAAAACTAAAACTTTCAGTTTACTTGAAGCTATGTAAATAAACTATACACGGCAGTATACATAACATGAGCTACGAAAGCTTAAAATGCCATTTTGAAGCTTAATTTTGGTTTCTCATGTATATTTGTAAATATAGCAATGTAACATATGTAAATATGCTAAATTTCCACTTCTACTACAGATACTTTATTCCCACTACATTAAAGGACATTTACATTAAACAGTGTCTTGTTTGTTGCAATGGCTTTAGATGAGAAGTTCAGTAATGAAGTTTTTGAAGGACCAGATACATCAGTACAATGCATGAAGGCACTTTTGCTGGTCTTGCCATGTACAGAGTTGCAACTGTATGGCAGGTGCTGTAAATATTACTACCAATAACATAAAATAAGAAATTCTGCAGGCATAGCGTGTCGTTCAGCAGTCTTGAAAGTGCATAAAGAGGCTGCAGTGGAACTGAAATCGTCTCTCAGCCAGGCTGAAGGACAAGATCAGACGCACTTCTCATTTTAAGACAGCAATGCTCACGGCACAGCAGCATCACAGAGAACAGACTGTCCTATGTGGGCTTGAAAGAGGAAACCAACAGAGCTGATGATCTAGTTTTTCTCTGAATTTCTCTTGCCTTCATGAGGAGACGGCGCTATTTGCACTTTCCTTTTTGTGAAGAGGCAGAAAGAAGCCTCCCATTGTAGCTCTGCCAGCATTGCTACTGTAGCCCCTTCTAGGACTTAATTCTACCTTTCATGATTCTGTGATTTTATTGTGCATTTGAGTTGTGCTCTTGTTTTATGGAATTTGCCAACACGTGCATAGTTTGTATAATTTTATAGGGAAAAAACTGCACATATTACTGTTAAGTCATTAAATTGGAATCTGATGATTCCAACATTACCTTTTGGATCTTGGCACACAAATCTGCAAAACATAGTGCAATTGCTTTCTCTTCTTGTGGTGCTTCTAGAGCAAATAAATGCTAGAGATATCTTGGTAAAGTGCCTTTGGTGCAGGTAGAAGCTACACAGAAGACAACGCCACTGTCTCACCACGCGGATCAGAAGTCACCAAGACACAAACCACAGCTGCTTTTTTCCCCTTTTGTGATTAAATTTTTTTATTTATTTTTTGTTAAGGCTGATAAAAATATTGCAGAAAAAGCCTTGTTTTGCCTTAGCAGTGTCACAAAAGATGTACTGAATCTATTTTCACAAATAAAGTCACATTACTGAAATCTTTTGCTCAGTCTTTGCGCTTCTTTTACTCTAGTGAAAATCTTTGCTCGTGTTTTGCTCTTGTTTTAGCAAAGCCTTAATATTTTGGGTTGCATATTAATCACGAATTGCATCAATATCAGCTCATCTTCATATCATCGCATTCTCAGTAATCATCACATAGCCATGCGACAGTCTTAGCTAAAAATATACTTTTCTTTCTGCTTGCGTTATGTAAATGATGCTGCATCAAAATTGAAAGTGTCAAACAGTCATAATATTGACATTAGAATTTCTCCAAAATTATTCTTTAAATGGGAACAATGCAGAAATTAAACAAAAAATACCTCCATTGATATCAGTTATTCATAAATGAGATTTCAGTGTCCAGATTGTTATCAGATTAATCTGTTATCTGCGATATTCTAGCTACCATAGTTCTTCCCATCTCCTTGTTTATGATACCTGAACATACACTGCCTGGCCAAAAAAAGTAACAAACTCTAATATTTGGTTGGAGCGCCTTTAGCTTTGATTATGGCACGCATTCGCCGTGGCATCATTTCGATAAGCTTATGCAACGTCACAACATTTATTTCTGTCCAGAGTTGCATTCATTTTTCACCAAGATCTTGTATTGATGGGAAAGTCTGACCGCTGCCTTAAATCTACTCCAGCACATCCCAAAGATTCTCAATGGGGTTAAGGTCTGGACTCTGTGGTGGGCAATCCATGTGTGAAAATGATGTCTCTCTCATGCTCCCTGAAACACTCTCTCACAATTTGAGTTGGATGAATCCTGGTTGTGTCGTGGAATATGAAGAAAAAATCCATTGATGGAAAAACTTGGTCAGTATATTCATTTGGTATATTCAGGTAGCCAGCTCACCTCATTTTTTGGGCACATAACATTGCTGAACTTGACCAACTGAAGCAACCCCACATCATAACACCAAGTTAAATCCAGGTGGTGACTTTTTTGGCCGAGCAGATTATTTGATTAATATTTCCAGCTAATAAACTAATTATGCAGACTGACGCTATATGCCAGTTAGCCAACATTCAGATAAAGATTTTAAATAAGAAGTACTTTTAATCTAACCATAAACACATCTGCAAAAACATGATATTGTCCCCAGTGTATTTAAGACCAAAAGGGCCTTTTAATCTTTAAGGCATCTTAAATGTGAAGTAGACAACCAAGATGCTTCATAAAGCTCAGCTTTTAAATGGAAGCTATAAATAAGGAGCAAATTGTGTCTTGGTGACAAATTGGTAGCTAAGCTCATGTAATAAGGAAGATACTGGTGCAGTGCCCTTGAAAAATGACAACTATGTTTTCGCACCACAGCTGACGCCACAGCTGCTATGTGAGAATGTAAACATCTCAGTTCTATGCTGACATGTGAGCATTTTTGGGCAGCCCCATCCCACCCTTTGCTTTGCATAACCTCCATTTGTGGACAAACAATGCAGTTATTGGCTCCAGGCAAAGCTAATCCTAAAACAGCAAGCATCACACTGAGTTTTTTCCTTTTCCTTTGTATTTTGTCCTTAAACTATTGTCTTATCTTCTATCACATTACACATTTTACATTTAGGAAGTTTTGCATTTTGTCTGCTTGAGTTACCTTGTCACTTGCAGGCACTGCAGTCTCACATTTCCCTCATTTTTGTTGAATTTGCTTTTTATTTCATTTTGTCCTAGCAGAGTTATTTATTCATTTAGCTAACTTTTCTACAAAGCAGTTTTCTGTGCTTGGCTCCTGTTAATTATTTACTCATTTGTACATCAGGGTAATAAGTACTAGAACGGTTAAGGACAAGGACCTTTGTCATGGGTCCTACAGCGGTAGGAAGAACCTCACTCTACCACCAACTATTAAATTTAATTTTCATCTTATGCTGTGCAGCCTACGATTTATTAAATGATTTATGAATTACTGCCTGTAACTGTCTGTTCCTTTTTAGAAAGGTAGTCAGTGTTAATGACATTTATTTTTATATTTTTCCTGTTTCTTATAATTCTATAATTAAGAAGCACTGACAGTGGGGAAAAGCTCAAGGTAGCTTCACAGTGGATTGATTCTCAAGCTCCTCCCCATGTTATGTAAAGTCACACTGGACAAGAGCTCAGAGAGTAAATGTACAGATGGAAAACAAACTCTTCCTCAGATAACAATAAATGAACTTATATTACCTATTCATGAATATTAGTCCTACATTAGGCAAGAAGTTGTGTAAAACCCACAATTCCCTCAAAGCATTTTTTTTCTAAAGCAACCAGATATATTAAAAGCTTTACAAAACAGACATGACACTGCATGATCACTGAATGTTAAAGATGCATTCAATAAATATAGTTTTATTGCTGTTGTTGTGGCAGGCTTCTAAGCATCTTTTTAAAATAACCTTGCAAGTCGTTGCGACGAAAATTCAATCAAATGTCGCCTTTTGAAGGCGGAAGTGACGTCACGTGGGTTGTGGCAACTATTGAAAGCTTCTTTAGTTACAGTTACCGTGGTTGCCAGGGTCCGTATTCTTTTACTTAAACGTGGCGTACCGCGACACAGCAGCTCATCTTTTCCTGGTGCCGCTGTACTTGCGATGGTAAGACGTTGCTGAAATTTAACAGGGGTTTCCTTTTCATGTGTTTCGTTCTTTATTAAATATTTTATGTTTTTAAAAGCCAAAGGTTGGTACGGCCGCAAGTGATGGCGAAGGTTATTTATCGCTTAACGTGAGACTAGGATAACCTTGTGTATTAGTTTTATGGATGCAACTAAACTTTTAACATGCATTACAAGTGTGACTATTTAAGATGGTTTTCTGATTTTAGATATGTGGCAAAAATAAGACTGCAGTGTACAGTTTTAGATAATCGAAAACCGCAGCTCCTCCTACCGTCGCTGCAATATATCTTATCTGAATCAGAGAAACCATCCATGTGCCTTTGTGATGAAATGATGCGTGTTGCCCAGGCGCAGAAGGAGACTCAGAGCAGCACATACACGTTCTCCAGCAACCCCAGAGCCATACTGAACCGCAGCAAGTACAGGGAACCTGCGGCCGAGCAGTAAGATGAAAGCAGTATGACAATGTGTACTGCATGTTCATGCATCCAATATATGAGCAAAAGTATGTGGACCCCCTCTTCTAATGACTGAGCTGAGCTGTTTCAGCCGCACCCACACAGCACACAAACACAGTGGGGGCTGTTATAGCAGCAAAGGGGGGACAACTCCATATTAATGCCCATAGGTTTGGAATATTTGCTTGTTGAGCCTCCCAACAAGCAAATATGGTGATGCTCATGTGTCCACATACTTTTGGCCATATAGTGGACCTAATAAAACTGAAATAATGGTTTAAAAGGTGCCTCTGTTATTCAGAAAGCTGGCAGCCTCAAATAAATTTTTATCCTATGTAAACCTTTTTTTTCACCTCGTAAAGCACTTTGAGCCACAGCATTCTGTATGAAAATGTGCTATACAAATAAATGCTGTTGCATCCTTTAAAATGAGCACCATGAGGACATTTAGCTTAATTCTAACACCATGAAGATCTGCTTTGGTAAAGCATGTTTTAGAGACCCGTTTATTCTCTAACTGTAATTTAGGTAAATTATAAGTAAAGCATATGTTGCTAATGCATTACTTAAGTCTCACTGCACAAAACTGTGTATGCAAATATTAACCATTGAACTCGAAGAAATCTTAATGGAAGCTTCAGTTGCTACCTTTTCAGCATTCCTGTGCAATAAATATTTTGGAAAAATCATATTGACACCGCAACTAATACTTACATTAAATGTATCAATAAATTTACTCTTTGTTTCTTTTTTCAATGCAGAAATAACAAAAATGTTAGATATGGCAATATTATGTATGACCGTCGAGTTGTCAGGGGAAGCACTTACGCCCAGTATATGCTGCCAACTGTGAGTATTTCATTTCATTTTGATGCATGGTGAGCCCAATGTATATTAAACATTAATTAGAAATGGCTCCTTACTTGTTTTCTGTTTGCTAGACAGTTAAACATGGCTGGATGTGTGTGTGTGTGTGTGTGTGTGTGTGTGTGTGTGTGTGTGTGTGTGTGTGTGTGTGTGCGCACTAGACACCCCAGCCTGACCCATCTGAGGAGCGCAGACAGCAGGAGGCCAGGAGAAAAGCCATCGAAAGGAGGAGAGCTAAGGAGCAGATGCGGTTGAGAACGCCAGAGCCAGTAGAAGGCCGGAAGCACATTGATGTACAGACAGGTATGATCACCTCACACGAGCACTCAGTATCATTGTGGTTTTATGATTTATGCTACAGATTATTTGAAGAAAACACCATTTATATTTTATTCATTTCCGGTGTCTCCAGTACCTGAAGTGCTTAGATGAAAAAAGGTGTGTACATAGGGGTCACCGAACCCTAACCCTAACCCCATGATGAGAGCATTGACTGCCACATAAATTATTTTTCAACATCAGTTTAAAGTATGCAACACGAGCGATTGTTACGACAGCAGAGTGCAGATGCTCGGAGAAAAGTAGAGCACAATGGATCTGTTCAATATTTGCATTTTCAGAGCTGTACCTTTGGGAGCTTACTGATAAGATTGAGGAGTCCACTGTGGAGTGTCAGACTGAGGCTTTCCTGGACAGACCGGCCACCCCTCTCTTCATTCCTGCTAAATCAGGGAAAGATGTGGCCACACAGATTGAGGAAGGAGAGGTAAAAAGAAAACCAGAGACAGTAATACTTTAATTCATCACTGACAACAAGCCCGCAGTCGTAGTTGACATTACATAAACGCTGGCTCACAAATCTACAAATTGGACTCATACATTTGGTTTTTTGTGTGCACACGAAAATTTTCCACTCTTGCAAAACCTGTATGAATCTCCTGTGTGAAATTTTCTCTTCTGTCTTTGGTACTTGTACACCAGTGAGGTGTTTATTACGCATCCTACAATGCATCTGAATTTCTAACCTTGGGTTATGAGGAGTTTTGGGTATTTTTAGCATCATACACCCTGGTCCAAGCAACCCAGCTAGAGTTGATCAGGCCAGAGCCTGTGTCTAAATAGCACAACCTTGAACCCCCTGCCACCACTGTTAATAATGTACATTGAAAGTTTTTACCTGCACCAGCTTGTGGTATGAAGCCATAGGTATTTGTCGTACTTAACCACAGCACTGCTAAGTCTCCCTTGTTTGTTGCTTTACCCATAAGCCTTTTATCTTGGTCTGGAAGATCTTCAGCCCTCATTAGTTCTTGCAAACCTTTCTGCACATCCATTCCACGCTAATATCCAACACTATAGGTCAGTCATCCCCCTCCCACCCCCCTCTCAGGTTGCCCTATGAATTAATCTCAGTTCATCTTGTAGTGTAGAGCGGTTACCTTCCTTACAGAAGGTTGCAGACCAACCTGCTAACCTAATGTGCCCCGGCCGATGTCTTTCCGTGCTGTTTGCTCTTTGTTGCTGCCACCAGTTTGGTGACTAAAGGCAAGCTATGACCGATTGCCATTGCTGTCCTGCTGTCCTGCTGTTCTCAGGAAGCACTGGGCTGAGATGAAACTGCTGACAGATAGACCCAACTGATGATGCCAAAGCAGATTGCTTCATCTTCTCTGTATTCCATATAAGATTTTGAGAGATTTAAATGTCTGTTGAAAACTTTACTACCTGTTCCTGCACTATGTGCAGACTGAAGGTATAGAAAGGAATAAGTGAAACCATTGCTGTCTGCGAAGGGGTTTTTCATCTTCATCTTCTCCTGTCTTTGGAGCTCTTTGACTTTGACATGGAGGTGCGGCCCATGCTGGAGGTGCTGGTGGGGAAGACGGTGGAGCAGGCTCTGATTGAGGTGATGGAGGAGGAGGAGCTGGCCAGGCTTCGTGCTCAGCAGCGTGCCTTTGAGGAGCTGCGCAATGCAGAGTTGGTGGAGGTGCAGAGGCTGGAGGAGCAGGAGCGTCGGCGCCGGGAGGAGAAGGTATGTCAGACCAGGATCACCTGATCTCTGAGGATGAAGGATCAATTCCAGTTGTCCTAAAGAATGCTGTTATTGTGGTGCAAGGTATGGCGAACCATTCTTTGCAGTAGGTGCTTATTCAGCACACAGAGATGTGATTTTTTTTTCCCCACTGCAATGTAGGAGCGCAGAGTCAAACAGCAGCGGGAGGCCCTGCAGAAGGAGAAGGAGTCGGCGGAGAAGGTCGCCGCACGAGTCTTTGCAAAGCAGTATTTGTCAACCCTTCTTCCTCATGTATACAACATGCTGAGGGACAGCGGCTATTTCTATGATGCAGTGGAAAGAGGTGAGGCCTCACTGAGGAGCACAACTTATAGCCAAACTGTGCATCACTCATCACAGTGGATGCTCTCTTTAAATCTCAGGGTCAGATTTTGCAGATCCTTTACTTACAATGAAATGGTTAAATAGATTCTTTTTGCTAATCAATTGAATTAATTTTAACCACTTTCTGTAATTTTTGATGTATTAATACAAATAACTAATTGCAAATATCAATGAATATAGATATCGTTCATGTAAAAGAAAAAATAATATTGAAATGATTGAAAATTATACCATTTTAATGATATTTAATGCATTCATAGGAATGGGTGTACATATATTTAATTTTTTTTTTTTATTTCTGTCTGAGAATATTTTTGAGATGTTTTCTGAGAATGTAAAGGGGATCATAAACATTTTGTCTGCATTCCAGATGTGGAAACTGGATTCCTTCCTTGGTTAATGGCAGAAGTCAACAGTACTTTAGAGAAAAGATGTGTGGCAAGAACCGTTTTGGACAGTAAGCACTAAAATTGTTTTGTTTAAAAAGATCTACATGATTTAATGCGTTCTGGTTTTTTTTCCCCATCCTGAAGCATTAAGAATGCACGATTTTTGCCGTTTCAGGCTCAAATCTGCCACCCAATGGCAAAGCCAATAAATAATACTGCATTTTTTTACAATTTTTGGATTATTTATTTAGAAAACAAAATTACACAAAGTATGAGCTTAGCTTTTCAGAAATGCTGCCATTGCAAATCATTTCCTCTTTGGCTTTGCAATCTGTATTTGGTTTTTATTTAATGCAATGGGTTTGCACATTGGATTTCAGGATGATTATGCATTTATACAAGTTTATCTGTTTATTTAGCTGAAAATGGGAGAGACGTGAAATTCTGCATTCACTTCTCACACCACCTTTTCTCCTTCAGCTCTCATTACAGATGTGGCAGAGCAGAGGCTGGAAGCTTTCAAACAGGGGCAGCCCAAGGCAGTGAATTAACCATGATATCACTGAAGCCTTCTATCTCTCCATTCGTCCATCCATCCATCCATCCATCCATCCATCCATCTGTCCATCTTTAGACTCAGAAAAAGAACCATGGATGAAGCACTAGCATAGAGCAGATCAGTGAAGCCTTCAGATTAAAAATGTTTCTCATATTCTCTGTTTCTCCAAGGAATTTTGTCCACAAGGTGCTCTTTTGGTTTTACTAGATGCTTACATTTGTTCACTATCTGGCTGAATATTTGTAAATTGCCAGAATAAATTAATATTTATTTGATGGAAACTGACAAGTAAAAGAAGACGTAAACTGCACTCTGCACTTTTTAAAAATGTCATTGCTCAGATAAAATCATGTAGATGTCTCTTTTTTTGTTTGAATGATTTAACAACATGGGACAATGTTCTTAAAGGCAGATGAAATATTTCTGATGTGTGTCATTGTCTGTGTCTGATGTGTGTCATTCTTTAGAAACTGATTTTACTTTTGAGAAACATGTCTGACTTTTTTAAACCAAATGGCTGTCCAATGCAGGGAAGTAAGCCTGTATGCAGATGATGATGTGTAATAAAACATCACAAATAAAAAATATCAGCTGTTGAAGATGTATCATTCAACAAACAATGCAAAGCCATGGGCCACTGCATAAGTGTATAATAATAATAATAATAATAATAATAATAATAATAATAATAATAAATGGCCAAGTTGACCTGCTGGTGAACTTTTGACAAGGTACATTTTGTAGCGGTTCCTCATACTGAGATGCTGTCCACAGACTGTGGGGCAGAGGAAGGTCACATCACATGGCTGTGGGTTTTTTCCACTGCATTAGGTGTTAAGTTGTACAGTTCGGCTTCTTCAGTCTATCCATAGAAGGCAAGGGGGGGGGGGGTCTGTGACTGTACAGTTGCATCATGACTTTCATTGCTGCTTTCAGAGCATTTGGGTTTTTCCCTAAAGGTCTCCTGAGACTGTGGATGGGTTACACCTGAAGCAGGCATTAGAATACAATGCCTCTTGGACTTCTTTGATTTCTTTTTCTTTTCTGCATTTCAAGCATTGAGTGGGTTGGAAAAAGGAGGGAAACACATCCATTTTGTGAACAGAAACAGGCACCAATAACCCAGAAGGACCAGAACTATGTAATGGGAGATCAAAGCAAGGGCTGTGGCCAGCAGTCTACAAATACAAAGAAAAGGAAATTATTTAATTATAAAATGATTTATATTCTGATTTGAATCAAGACACAAGGAATACAGACTCAAAAGAAAATAACTGTTCTACCAAACTACAAAAAGGTTTGATGGAAGAGAAATAACTGCTTGTAATAATGTACCATTTTTCTCATATATTTGGTTTGCCAGTTTCATTCATTTATTGCATTATTCATTATACAATCCTCTTCATATTAAAACTTTACTGTATCAAAAGTTTGCTCTATATTGCAACACATACAGTGCCTATAAAACATATCCACCCCCTTGGGCTTTCATCCCTGTAATGTTTGGCTGGAGATTTTTGTCCACACTCACCTGGACATGTAAATAAATGCAGGTGGCACGATTTAGCATTTTATTTTACAAGCATTTTACAAGCATGTTACAAAGCAGCTGAGCTAAGAAAATGCTATTAATATTAATGCAGAAAATGTCTGAAAATCTCACCACCACTGCTGGTGGTGGTGGGGGTTACAGTCAAATCTTTAATGGGATTAAAGTGAAGAACAAAAAGAAACGACCAGCAGAGGGCGGCGAAACAAAAAGAATATCAAACATTAATGGGACGGAAAAAAATTTGTAAAAACGTTCAGGTTAATAATAAGCAATAATAAAACATGCAGTATGTCTGCATGGAATTGTGATAAAGAACTTTATTGAACTTGCAAAGTTTTGATCATAAGTATACTTTTTAAAATAATAATAATAATAATAATAATAATAATAATAATAATAATAATAATAATAATAATAATAATAATAATAATAATAATAATAGCTACTGCACGGTGTACTATAGTAACCCTTCTATACTCTAACGTTAGGTGTAAAGAGCATGTCTAATAAACATGCCTAATAAATGAAATGTTTTATACTGTAACTGAAATACATGTACAGTGCAATGAATTATATGCAGAAAGTAGTGAATTATGCGTCGACACGACTGGATCAGAACACCGGTACAGGTGTACTAGATTGGCGCTGTGCCGTATTCACAGTGGTGATGGTTACTCGGTTCTTTTTTGAGACGCAAAGTTTTTAAAGCATGATTTTATGCATTTACTAAGCTTAAAAAACTTGAAACTCAAAACATATCCTTCCCTTTTTTACCCATAAAATTAATGTATTCAGCATTTATGATTTTTTTTTTTTTCTGGAATATTTTTGCGAGGTCCGTAAAATGTGAAATCCGTAAAATATGGGTCGGCTAAATCGAAGATGGACTCTAGTGCAATAATGACACTGGGTCACAGGTGGACAGAGTACAGTATTCAAAAACAATATTTTACATATGTAACATAAAAAAATACCGTTACAAAAAGTAGTTGCTCAAAACTGTACTTGCGTAAAAGTTAAAAAGCTGTCAGATAAAATCCGCGTCAAATTGTGCTTTTTCAAATTATGAACCAACTACGATGCCAACCGCTACAGTATTTCTCTTGCATAAAAATGAATCTATTTTAAAAAATAAAAACATAATTCACATAATTCTGACATACTACGACATTCCGTCCCCATTTTACAGGTCGCATAAATATCTGTTATTGTTAAGAAAGTTCCAGACTCATCTCTCACCAGAGTCTGGCAGTAAAAAGAATGGAAACATTTCTGTTAGGCGGGCTTTACTGACACCTAACGGCTGAGCACGAAACCAGGTGTCGCTTTCTCTCGAATAAAAATGTTGCACACGTTTAACAAAACGAATATTATTTCAGATGACACGTGTTACCCCTGACAACTAGGGAGAGCCAATTAGATTCGAGCTTAAAGAGAAAGGAAGTGACGTTGCCAGCTTGTAACGAAATAGAACGCTGTCTTAATTACAATTGCCTTGGTTACCAGAACTCTTTTTGTCTTATTAAACCGTAGTGCTCCAAAAACAAATTTTTCATGTTATTGCTCTAGTTACGATGGTAAGATATTTTTTAACTTTAGTTATATATTTATTTTTGTGGAGTCGTTGGTTGCTGGAGTGTGTATCATTTAAAAAATCCTTGAACTTTTAAAAACTTAGAACATTTTAGTTTAAGCCATGATAAAGGAAAAATAAAATGTTGACTGTGATGTCTATTTGTTGTGGGGCTGGGAGCAGTGCTTTTTTACTGTTTTGGATGTCATATGGATAAAAGTTTAAAATTTGTGCTTCAAGTACATGTCTGTTGGAATGGTTTTATGTTTTCAAATTTTTCATGTTCTATTAATACATGAATACATATATTAATACATAGCACGGTCATTGCACAGTGTCTGGGCTGTTTGGTTGAATCCAGTTCAGTCTCTGGAGCTTCCCACTGTGTGTTTTTCCAGGTACTCCAGTTTTCTTCCCACAGTCCAAGGAAGGTTAACTTCACACTTGCTTGGGATAGGATAAGATCACTACCAACCTGATGTGTTAAAAAATTATTTGTTGTTGGCTGGCATCAGTGTGGTATGCAGGAATTTTTAATGGATCTTATTTGTATACCTTATTTGGAAGAATTAATTCATTTATTTTCCTTAGTCGCTTTTGCTACCACAAGCCAAGATGGTTCTGAAATACCAGTAGGATGTTAAGCAGGCAGCACCCTGGCTGGGACACAAGTCTGCTACTACAGAGCAAAGTACACAAACTCTTTGACTCACACATACATTTGAGCAATTTAAGAGTCACCGGTTCACCTGAATCACATGTCTTTGGACTGTGGGATGAAAGCAGAGCACCTGAAAGAAACCCAGGGGAACATTAGGAGAACAGGCAAACTCCAGAGCAGGAATTAAAGTTGCTCCCAAATGCACAGACCACGCGCTATGAGGCAAATGCTGCTTATTATAAATACATGTAAGGTCCAAACTTGCAATCCAATTTTTTAAAAGTAATGTATAAGTATATATTATGTATGTTTTATATAGCTGTATATTTTATTTTATTTTATTTCAATCAGTGTGTGTCCCTGCCAGTGAAAACATCCATGTGTCTTGATGTGTGGCCCAGGCGCAGAGGGAGACTCAGAGCAGTACATACATGTTCTCCAGCAATCCCAGAGCCATACTGAACCGCAGCAAGTACAGAGAACCTGTGGCCGAACCGTAAGTGGAGAGATGAGAGCGGTGTGACAGTCTGCGGTACACAGTATTCTTGCAGCTAACTCAAATTATTTAAAAATTCCCTATTTTATATCTAAAGCATGCAAAAGAAAATAATGAGTCTTCAGCAAGATGCATCATATTGCAAGAGCAGCACACTTAAACCTGTACTATAAGATACTGGCATTCTTTATTTTATGAATCTTTTTAATTTTAGGAAAACTTGGCAAAAGCAACTGTTTGTACCCTTTTCCACATCCATATGCAGCAAATCTATATGAAAAATTATAAAAAATTGATACTAACACTTGTTTGTAAATGCTAAAATTGTTGTGTTGTGCGTTTTTCTTGGGCAGGAATAAAAGACATGTCAGATATGGGAATATCATGTATGACCGACGTGTTGTAAGAGGAAACACTTATGCCCAGTACATACTGCCATCTGTGAGTATTTCATTTTGTCACAAACAGTCAAGTTTTAAAAAAAAATTATTGATCACATTGCTTTAACAAGAAAAGCTGGTGTGGTGTAAGTTTTCAGCAGATTTTTTAATTTGCATTCACAGTTATACGTGTGGCAGAGGCCTTAAATCTAAGCCAAGTACTGCTCAAGTGAATAAAAGTGCATTAAACAACATAGAGAGAAATGAGTTACCAGCGTGGCACTATTCTGTTAATTAATACAAATGTTTAAAATATTGGGTCCTCGCTTTATCACACCTGGGCCCTGAAATCTGTTTTTATCTCCATTTATCCATAAATCTATCCATCACTTTTATCCTGAAGTCACAATCAGTAAATAGTTTAAGCATTGCAGGTTTCATTTATTTGAAAACATGTAGAATAACCTTTATGATGTTTTCAATAACTTTAAAATGAAAGCGAAAGTTATAATGTGGCATGCAAATAAAGGTCACATTTGCTGTGCACCATGCAGAAACTGGTAGACGATGGAAAGAGGAAGAAAATGAAATTAAAATAAATACACTGACAAACACATAGGCAGACACAGGCAGAAAATGTTCATACTGTATCTTCAAAAATTCGAAACGCCAATCTTGTAACTTGCAAAGAATATAAAATGTAGCGCTAAACATGGTTAAGAGTATGGTTTTTTATACTGTCAATATAACATATTTACATGTTCTTCTGCTAGACAGTTAAACATGGCAGGATTTTTGTGTGTGTGTGTGTGTGTGTGTGTGCGTGCTAGACACCCCAGCCTGATCCATCTGAGCAGCATAGACAGCAGGAGGCCAGGAGAAGAGCCATCGAAAGGAGGAGAGCTAAGGAGCAGATGCGGTTGAGAACGCCAGAGCCAGTAGAAGGCCGGAAACACATTAATGTACAGACAGGTATGATCACCTCACACGAGCACTTGGTATCATTGTGGTTTTATGATTTATGCTACAGATTATTTGAAAAAAACACCAGTTGTATTTTATTCATTTCCGGTGTCTCCAGTATTTGAAATGCTTAGATGAAAAAGGTGTGTACATAGGGGTCACCGAACCCTAACCCTAACCCTGTGATAAGAGTATCAAACTGCAACGTAAATTATTTTTCAGCACCAGTTTAAATTAGGCAACACAAGCAAGTCTTACAACAGCAGAATGCAGATGCTTGGAGAAAAGTGAGGTACAGTGGATCTGTTTGATACTTGTATTTTCAGAGCTGTACCTTTTGGAACTGAGTAACAGGATTGAGGAGTCCACTGTGGAGTGTCAGACTGATGCCTTCCTGGACAGACCGGCCACCCCTCTCTTCATTCCTGCTAAATCAGGGAAAGATGTGGCCACACAGATTGAGGAAGGAGAGGTAAAAAGAAAACCAATTACATTAATACCTTAATTCTTTCATATTCATATGAATATTTTTCATTTTGAAAAATAAATGTCTGCTTAATATAGTAATACCTTTTGCCAGACTCAAGGTATGAATAATAAGTGAACATTATTATTGATGAAGAAGTTTTTCATTTTCACCTTCTATCTTTGGAGCTGTTTGACTTTGACATGGAGGTACGGCCCATGCTGGAGGTGCTGGTGGGGAAGACGGTGGAACAGGCTCTTTTGGAGGTGATGGAGGAGGAGGAGCTGGCCAGGCTCCGTGCTCAACAACGTGCTTTTGAGGAGCTGCGCAGTGCAGAGTTGGTGGAGGTGCAGAGGCTGGAGGAGCAGGAGCGTCGGCGCCGGGAGGAGAAGGTATATCAGACCGGGGTCCACCAAAGCTGAAGAATGAGTTTTGGTTGTCTTACAGATAGTTTTGTGGTGAATCATCTTTCATCTGGCAGAGAGCTGACGTGATTTGTTGATGTCAATTTGTTTGTTTATGACCTGTGTGGTGTAGGAGCGCAGAATCATACAGCAGAAGGAGGCCTTGCAGAAGGAGAAGGAGTCTGCAGAGAAGATTGCAGCACGAATCTTTGCAAAGCAGTATTTGTCCGACCTACTGCCCCGCGTTTATAGCATGCTGAGAGACAAAGGGTATTTCTATGACCAAGTTGAAAGAGGTGGGTCCTCACTTGATGACTTGTTGAAGGAATCCCTTCCTTCAACCACGAGCTCACATTTAGCGCAATAATAAATCTTTTAAGCTGTGCCTCTAATAATGCATTCTTTTTCTGAGAATATAAAGGCAGTCATTAACATTTTATCCACGTTACAGATGTGGAGACTGGATTCCTTCCTTGGGTAATGGCAGAGGTCAACAACACTTTAGGGAAGAGACGTGTGGCAAGAACAGTTTTAAATAGTAAGTGCCTATATTGTTTAATTTCAACACTTGTGATGTAATGCTGACTGAATTTAATGTTTCTTTCAGTGAGGTTTACACTTGGTTTTAGTTTCCAAAGAAACTTCCTAAATGTACAAATTTTTGCTCAGATCTACTTGTCAGTGAGGAAAATGTTGCACTTTTGTATTCAGGTCTTCCTCAAAGCATCTTCTCTCTTTCAGCGCTCATCATGGACATCACAGAGCAGAGGCTGGAAGCTTTCAGGCAGGGGGGCAAAAAGTAAACCAACAGGCATTAATGTTAGTAAAGCTGTATTGATAAATAAAAGGTCTCTTGTGCACCCTCAGACTTGTGTTCACTGGAATGCCAGACTAAATAAAGGTTTCATATAATGGAACATGGCACATGACAGGAAACACCAAGTTGCTGCAGATCATCTGTAATTTTATAACTGCAGTTTGTAATTTTACAACTGTGTTTCATATAAATATATAATTTGCCTGTCTCATTTCGTTCTTATATTTTAAAATAATATGATAATGCTCTCAAGAAAGGCAAATAAATAAAATACTAAATTTTGCTTCTGGCATTTTCCACTTGCGTGTTAATGTGGGAAAAACTGGACCATACCAAGATGTGTGGAATGTCGTTTCGGTCGTTTTTGTGCTGTTTTTCTTATTCCTGTCAGAGTCCAGCTCAGAAAGGTTGTATCATATATAGGACCCATGTTTGTCAGTACATTTCAGTTGTTTGTCATTTTTTCAGAAATGTCCGAATTTACAGTTAGCCTTCCCTTGCACCTTTGCAAATTTATTCCATGGACTGTCACTGCAAGTACTAACATAGTGTACATGGGGACTGAACACAGTTATCACTCACAGCCATTATGTGCAATTGTTTCTCTGTCCATGGGGGAATGTTCAAAAAGCAGGAAAGTAATCTCACAGATCATATGCATATGACTATGCTGCATAATATAGATGCCCCAAACAAGACATGTAATTTCCTGCCACTAAGATCTGAACTACCCAACTCCTCTCATGGAACGCAACAATGGTGAAAATATTACAGTACATATAATTTAGCTTACTCTGAAAAACATTGAAATTAAGGTTTAACACTGAAAATAAAACGAACCTAAAAAGACAGACTTAATGTCTTCCTTCGAAATAGCAGAACTTCACAGCTTTGTCCAGGCAAACGTTTTTCTATGACGGTACTGATTTCTTTTGCATGGTACTGCCATATTAATAAATTCTAGTTGAAATTCCGATATATGTATTTTAATTTAAAAATGCTGCCATCATGAGTGACATCCATATTATCTTTGCAAAAGAAATCCTAAAATGTGCTGTGCATATATTAACACTGACATGGACTAGTGAATTTGCAATTTTTTTGTCCAGTTTCTCTTGTTGGAAAAAAAAAAAAAACACTTTTGTTTGCTAGTATCATCTGGTTCTCATCCTTATTTGTTGTTTGTCTTAAGCAAATCAGTTTATAAAAGGAGCACTGTGTCTACCCAAATTCATTGTCACACATAGCTACACATATTTCCTGCATACTGTCTTCCTACACAGTTAGGAAATTTTCCATTCTTTGCAATGCTTCATCTGTAATACGGTAACATGTAAGACTGACTTACTGAGTCATTAAAGTGGGTGATGCACTTGCAAAAGCCAGGGTATTTGTGTAGTGCCCTGCCTACATGAAATTTCTAGGTCTTCAGCATCATAATTTGTGGTAACAGGGAGGTACAAATGTCTGAAACTGGGAAGAGGAACCTGCTTGGAAGAACAGTAGCTTTTCAGTTCTGAACATCATTTACTACTTCTAGTTTTATAAAGTATCTAGCAAATACAGCACCTGCATTAATAGGAGGTTCTTGGAGCCATGCTGTTTTTTTTCCTAGGTTAAAAATGATGTGAAAAATAATATGGAGGAAGGTGGGAACATCATGACAAAGATTTAGTGATTAAAACAGATTAGTAAATGGAACTTCTACTTATGGGAACGTAAGCTGTGCGCAAAACGTCCCTTTCAGGCCAGCTGAAAGGTAAGTCAATACAATTGTTTGAAGGGTTAAACGTGGGAGTGGCAGATGTTTGTGGCTGCCATGGTTACAGCAGGTAAGGTTGACTCTTTGAGGGACAGTACAAATATGACTATTACGGAGCCATTGTACAGCTTGATAAATTGCACTAAGCAGGAATAATTGTGCCAATAAAGAGGGATCTAACGCAGTTCGTGTCGTAACTGTGACAATACAACTGTGTCACCTGAGGATATTTTTAACATGGCCACCATTATTAATGTGCCAACACCTTTATTTGCAACTTTGGGATTTTACAGACACAAAACCACAGCTTAATATTGATGACTGTGACCACCCACTATGTGCACACCTACAATATATTTACAAAACCTTTATATCACGATACTTCAATATATTTATATACTGACATAACCTTGGTTTTAATCTTTAATGTATTTATATATAAACTTTTATTTCCCTAAATTTTCTTGGACCCTAGAAGCTTCATTTAGTTCTTGCTTGTATTTCTGCTGTATAGGGGTGTATGACAATAAACTGTCCTTAATAAAAAAAGCCAATGTAAAAGGTAATGATTTTTCTAACATGTGGAAAAGATCAGTGTCCAATATAATAGAAACAAGTTCTACTTTTCTAATACGCAGTGAAGAATGATTTGCATTTCATTTTGCACTCCGCCCATCCGTGAAGTTAAAACACGGTATGTGGACATTTCCAGACTTTGTTCGTCATTGTTCCCGTTTAAACACTGGTTTATCTGTGAGAGGAGCTCAACACCGACCTACGGCATTGCCTACGTTTACGCTATCCCGACCCGGCCGAAAGATACGACCGAACAAACGCGCACAGGTAAATTTTACGCCAGCAATAAGACTTCACCCTGGATATATACGGTTCTATTTAAATCGTGCTCCGTTATTGGTCAGCTTCCAGTCACGAGTCCGCCCTCTGGAGTTTGCCATTGGGTGAGGCTCAAGTGGGCGTGTGCCTTCAGAACTCCCAGACGGGAAGAGAAAAGCAAAACCGCCGAAGTAAATACGCACTTGCGTCATAATTTCCTAATCTAAGTTTCGCTGCTAAAACTTTTTTCTGCCTCTCTTTGCCAACTGGTTCCGTTGTCAAAACACGATGTGGAAAATAAAGCAATAAACTACAGAACAAAAACTGCTACTTGAATTTACAGTTTAAAAATTAAGAGCTGAGAATTCAGAACAGTAACATCTAATCCTAAGGAAGAGGAATGCAGCAGCAGGTGTCATGGAGAACATGGTCACCTGAAGTTTGTTAGCTCCAGCCCTGCTATTGTACCCATCAGTAAGGTGTTTATTCTAATGTGCTCCAATAAAAGCTCCATTTCTGTGAATATGTATTGGGAAACAGAAAGAGGTACAGAGAGCTCCAGGTCACCGGTGTTGTACCCTTTAGTTTTCTGTTTGCACTGCCACGCTTCGTGAAGAATCCAGCGAAACGCACTGTTGATAAAACTTCCTCTTCCGCAGCATAAATAATAATCTCATATGCACCTGGGTAAGAGGTGGCTTATTTTTAATGTTTCAAAAACAACCAAGGCCACAGAAAGGGCCTACAGTTCTTGCATGCGTTACAGTGCACAGTTCCCCTCTTTACAGTACAGCAAAGTATTCCCTTGTTCAACATTTCCACTCTGCAAGCCTCATCTTGGCTGGGTTTATAAAATATTTATGGGATATATCAACAGCATAACTGGGTGAGCAAAAAAATATTAGCAAGTTTTCAACTGGGGAGGTATTGGAAATTAGTCCAACTTTATGCATATATACATGCTTACATATTTTACAGTTTCTCAAGTTCCTCCTAAATAGGCATACTGGTACTTCTGACCTAAACAAAGTGTTTTTCTTTTTCGATATACACGGAATATGATGTGTAACCTCAAACACTGTACATTACTGTTTTGTACCTGTTAGATTTTACTTCCATAGTTATTGTGTTGAGTGCATGGTACTAAATACCTGCTGTCATTCAAATTACATGCAAATATATGGCAATCTTTAATGAAATATAAGGAAACGCTGCTGTCCGTTACGTTATGGTTCTAAAGGGAATGGGCATTTTTATACATTTATTACTCAGTAACGGAGTATTTGAACACATAGCCTCAACCGAATTGTAAACTCAGCTTTTTCTTCACCTTAATGATGCAAAACGGCACATGTTTATGATGCTTAGCGACCAACATTTTTACGAAAGTGTTCAGATTTTTTATCATCACCGTGAGCCTTTAAACCTGGCCGGGAGAAGCACGGTCGCCAGCAACGCGATGGAGCGACCACAGAAGGCACGGAAAAGTTTTTAAATTATATTTTTGTGCCGAAGATGAATTCTCCTTCGGGCTGCTGGGAGAGAACGAGTGGAGCGCGGGTCCTGCTGGTAGGAGTCGCTGCTGTGCGGGTCACTGCGAGGCTGAGTGACTTTGTGCGACAGTGGCTCGCAGTCACGGCCGCTGACAGACAGGGACCCGCGAAACCAGGCGGGCCGGATTAGAGGCGAGCCGAGTGGCAGCGAGCGAGGGGAGCCATATTGACGCGCCAAGCGCACGGAGCCTCCACCGCGGCCGTGACACAGCGCTCCCGAGTCGGTGAGGAAAAACCTCAGATCCTCTCACGCGGGTTCGTGCGGGTCAAAGCGAGCCGTGTGCGGGGCTCCGAGCGCCGGGAAACACACTTTTGCCGCCGTCAAACAGCAACAGGTGTCCGTGGGATTACGGGGAGGGAAGGGGGATGTGGCCGCTTGGCTTCACTCGCCGCCAAGGTGTTCTGCGCCTTTCAGTACGCGGAATAAATCCGAGGTATTTCGCTCTCAAAGAAAGTTTTGCGAGGTGCGGGATTTTTCCCTCCATATTCATGAGTGAGCGAAGGTGTAAAAGTACGGCAGGTGCGGGGTAAAGCCGATGCGCTCGGTGGCGACCGAGGCGATCTGACGCGTTCCCCCCTTTTTTTCGCGCGTGAAGTTGGAAGATTTGCAGATTTTGTTTCATTGCCAGAACCCAGCACACGCGCGGGTGTTGTTCTCAAGGAAAGGGGGTCCAAACTGAGATTTTGGAATGGACACAAACGGCATATTTAAACGTGGCTGCATCTTTAAAAGCGAGGGATGGGACATGTAGTGGGGAAAACAGTTTTCCGGCCGAACATCCAGAAAGGGGGTCCAAATGTGGCACCTTTTAGGATGCTGAGGTGGCCTATTTGCAGAAAAGGGCGGGGGACTGCTTTCTTGCTAAGAATAATCTTCCTTATTCCCCCCTCCCTACCCCTACCGTCGCCTGTGGGTGAGGCTCTCGGCGGCGGCGGCGCTGCACAAGGATCGTTGTATGATTCATGTGAACGTAAAAGCAAAGTGATTCAGTGACACACGCTTAAAACAGGGTAGGCTGGCCCTCCGGCGCTTGGAGCTCCAAACCTGTTCCTCCTCTTTCATTTCTCAGCCGGCAGCACAGGGATCCGCGCCACCCGTCCGACGGACTGCACACCCAGCCTTGCGCTCATCCACACCACAGGGACCAAAAATGCCGAAGCCGGTAAGTACTTGATGTCATCTTTGCCCACTCTGTGCCACCATTATAAGGAATGAGGATTATGAATATGAGAGTATGAATAAAGCTGTGTTGTACATCTGTCAAAAGTTGGAAAATGTTATAGTTTTCTGTCCTAAGCAGCAGTACACTTCTGTCTTACTCCAAAAAGTCAAGCTTAAAGATAAGTTTGTGTCCTTCATTGTGGCCCAAAGGCATAAACAATAGCTGTGGTCTTTTTATATATGCTAGCTTAACCGTGGTTGGGATATGGATGCTCCCAAAGGTTTTACTTTAACTTTTATTGTGACTTTATTTTTGAATACCAGTGTCGTGTTGAGCGGGAGATTGCAAGTAAAAAAAAAATGAACTGAAGGTCAGACTTGTCCGCCTAAATAGGTTCGAGTTCCTGCCTTCTCATTCCCGAAACAGCTGCGTTATATATCGAAATCTTTGTCAGATGTGAATTTCAGGAAGCATTAAAGTTTGTGTGTTTTTATCATTGCCAGGATATATTGCAGAATTGTGGTCAAGCAGAGTTAAACCCCATATATGATGTCCAGATGTGAAGGGGTAGTGGAGCAGCGCAGTGGTGTTCTTACTAATGGAAGCCTGTAATCCAGAACATTATTTTTGCTATAATACAGTGTGCACACATTTTATCCTAAATACACATACCAGCTATTTTGACAAAATTTCAGCTTAAATATGGCTGGGAGCAGCCTTTTGATAAGGCCAGTATATTAAAATAAACTCAAATGAATAGCCTATAAACATCCATCAAACATGCTGGTTTTAAATTGCTTGTATTTGTAAACTATGTTGACATTTCCAGTTGCCTGCAAATGATGCCTTCTTGAACTTTGAATCTGAAAATGAGAAAGGGTGATGTCATGTTGAAATCCCAGTCAGGAAGTTCTTTGCATACAAGATACTGTTAAACTCTCCAATGCCTCAGTGATCTGAAGGCAGAAAGGAATGGAATTTAAGAATGCAAATGTCTGACTTAGTGATGCTCAGATTATTTCTGCACCTAATATTGTATGATTTTGACAGTTTTTGGGCTTGTTTTCAAGTTTTTCACATTTCTATGTGTTTATATGGCCCCTGCCTTCTGAAAAATGTTGATTTGTAAGAGAGGCATAATTTTGAAATACTTTTATGCTATTGGTAGCCTACACTAGAGACACATCTATAAATAGACATTTAGTCACTTAAAACCAGTAAATTTAACTAATTTTACCAAAGTCAACAATTTATTGTCAAAATTAAGCATTTTTGTGAGAATATCAGAATGATAATGTATTTCACTTTACAGCTATTGAAGCTATTTAATAAGCTTTGAAACTATTAAAGAACTCAGAAACGTGAACGCAAAAAAGTATTTCTGGTCTTTAACCACCTGTCATCTTCTGTCATGCTAACTGAATTTAGCTTTTATAGGACTTATTTAAACTCCTGTCAGCAAAAGTGTGATGCTGCTTTGGTCAGCAAAGGTTTATGGCTGTTGTGAGCATTGCCATGGAAACAAGGTCATCGCTCTTGTGGCGACTACATGATAGCTTTTTGCCTCTGACGCTGTAGCTCCAATACAAAATTGTTCTGGCTGCAGTTCTTTCCATGTGGTGATGTGGATTTTTTTTTCCACGGCTATAATTTTAACCTGGAATTTTTTTTTTATTAGCCTGTTCACGTTGCCTGTTGTAACACCAAAGAGCTACATATATGATCACGGTGGATTTGGTAGAAGAAAAGCACTTAAATATAAACTGAAAAGGCTAAAACCTGAGATAAAGCACAAACTACTGAAATTAAAGTAACGATAGAAGTATTTGCAGCGATAATGACAAAGCCCTTCATAAACTATAGCGGCAGCTCTTTCGACATTTGTTTCAAAAAGTACGAATGACACCTCATTGTAGTATTTGTTATAGTCCGTCTGTTTCTCTGAAACTTGTACTTTGAGTCACAGCTGAAAAATGTCACTGTGACGGATGGAGGGTGTGGCTTTTATCGACCTGCTTGGGTGTTTCTTTTTATGTCCAAACCCATTGTGGTCATCATTTGTTCCCCTGAATAATTGATAACTGTGTAATAGCTGCTACACCTTCAGGGAATGTAATTCAAAGAACGCGTTACGTCCTCTGCCGTCCTACAAATTCTGGTTCCTACACATGCTGGTGGGTTCTGTACGTTTCTCAAGTCAACTGGATCAGTATCATGCTGGATCAGCGCTCTAGTGGTGCGGTTGTGCAACCCTTAGTGTAGGATTTAGCTTTGAGCAAAATGCCAAGCAGTATATTCAGGGCTGCGCTGAGGTTTCCAGCATGGTTAAATATTGAGGCTCTACGCTGGACCAACTGCTCAGCCACTGGAACTCTCACATCTGACTCAGCACCCAGGAATCTACACATTAACCGTACTGTGCTTGCTTCCGTGCTGGGCTAAGCTCACCATGAACTGTGACCAGACCCTCAATGAGTCAGGCATATGTGCTGTTTTAAAAGCACCACGGTTTGAGCGGCACATTTAATATTTTCATTAGCGTTCAAACTACAGAACCTCAGTTAAGATGTATGCTCCTTGTGTGGTTTGTGTTATTGGTTCAACGCTTCAAATGACTTCTGTTGACGCGGGACAACAAGCGTGCAAGGCCTTACGAGTGTGACGTAAGTGAGAACGATGAAGCCGCAGAGGTCACCTTGACGGAGACCGTAGCTCTTATCTTCCCGTGAGACAGAGACGCATGATTTCCTCTTACGGCATTTTTGCCATTGAAGCTACTTCAGATTTTTGTGTGGCTGCCTTTTTTTTAAAATTAAAGGAAATTATTTGCACGTTTGCTGAAGGCTCGGCGCTTGCTGCAGAGTACAGTATCTTATAGTTTTTATGCGCTGTATTTGTAAATAGCAGTCCGCACACTTCATATCACCTTTAATATGTTGCTTACAGTAAAGCAAGAGTATAACTCAGCGCAATAAATTCTTCCTTTGCACAAGAACCACTGGTGACAGCAGTATGAGAACTGATGCGCTGTGGGTGGACATCTGTCACCAATGTGTGATGAGTGGATTTTATTTCACAACAAAGAAGGTCTCTGCATACAAAGAGCATCCTGCAGCTGAGCTGAAACCCATGTCAACAAAAAACAAACTGAGAGCATATGAAAGGGATGGTTATATTACCAAGGTGATAGCCATTATGTGTGTGTGTGTGTGTGTGTGTGTGTGTGTGTGTGTGTGTGTGTGTAGTATCCCTTATGAGACTGAGTCCATGCAGCTACGTGAAGGTCTTTCTGCATGGTAGGAGTGAAACTTGACATCTTTAAATGGATAATAGCAAAATTCCAGAACCAAAATACGTGTATTCCTTTAAGTGCTAAGTCGAGAATCTCCCAGTCTCTGTCAGTTGGGCTCCTTTCCACAGTCAGTTGGGTTGTTTAGTTGGTGGTTGGCTGCTCTATGTATGGGGGTGGGGTAGCTGACCCATTAGAATGTGCACTGGCCTGAGCACTGGTGCCAGAGAAGGACTGCTGGGAGGGAAATACTGAAAGGGATCCTTTGTTTCGCCCTGTTAATAGACTCCTTTTTCCCCTCCTTTCCTTTGGATGCTGTTTCCCAGAAGCACAGTCCAGCTCCTCGAGGCACGATGTTAATGTCAGACCCACGTCGGCAGCCTGCCCATGGTCCCAGGGCCTGGCCAAGGTGCCTGATCATTCCCAGCCGTGGCTGCACAGGGCTGCCAGCTAGTGCTGCTTCACAGCTCGCGACAGTGGCGCTACCATGTGCCTTGTTTAATAAATTCACAATTTCAGATCAGTTTTACTACAGTATATAAAATCAGAGTTTGCGCTCTGGTGGAATCTCCTCTGTGATCAAAAGGGCTGAGTTGCTGCAATACTGCTATGGGTGGCAGGTCAGGTTCAGCACTGGTTTTTGTCCCACTGTCGCCACATCGCTGTGTGTCCTCTTATTGCAGTGTGGTATCACAAGAAGGCATGCCCCTTATTTTAAATAAAACTCAATTTTAAACTCCCATTTGACTCAGACTCCCCTGTCCCTAAGGTTAAGGTTTCATAACATCCTTTGTTGTATGACAAATGGTAGCCGTTCACGAGAGCGTGGAGATCAGGATTGGGATTTTCCTGTTTGGATCAATATTTGGAATTATAGCAGTAAGAGTTTGGTGTGTGAAACAGAAGACCCAAGCTGTGTTACCCTTCTTACATTTTGCCGTACCAAATTTTTATATTCCTTTTATTAATAAGCAACCTCAGTTTACCCTCAGGATTATGAGGTCTAACAGTCAATGTGTTACGGTTCCATAATGTGTCTTAAATGTTGATTAAACCTGAAACACACACACACACACACATTTTTTTTTTTTACCTCTTCAACATATTCCAGGATAACAGTGGAATATCAAATAGCTTTTTTGTTATGCTAACTTGTTGAATGAAATATCCTTCCCCCTGTTCTCCCCATTAAGAGAAAAAATGTGTATATTTGATTTAATAAGATTTTTTAGAAATGTTTTTTTATGTTTAACTTTATTATGTGAAATTTAAGCAGAGTTTATTTCTGAAATTCCCCTCTTGCTGGCAGCAGCCTAATGATGAGATCCCATCATGGTGCTGTTTTCTTGTGTCCACAAACACCAGCAAACCCTTGCTTTCGGACTAGTTTGCCCTCTTCGTTTTGTCCTGCACTGACGGCTGCCTGTGTGTGATCTGCAGGTCAATGTCCGGGTCACCACAATGGATGCGGAGCTGGAGTTTGCCATCCAGCCCAACACCACAGGCAAACAGCTCTTCGACCAGGTTTGTCTTACTCATTGCCATCAATAATTACACCATAGCTGTTACCATTGGCTATTCCATAATATGTAGTAAGTATTAATACACAGATTTTTCCAGAAAATTTAATTTGATTTCCAGCCTGTAATAAATCTGACTTCTATGTTATATAATAAGTCTCACAACCCTATGGTGGTTCAGTTTTGCGCTTTTATAAGCAGATATCTCATTTATCTTAAGTAGCATTTCTGGCCTTGAAAGAAGGTGTCACTTTGCAGTCAGGAATGAACTGGATCCCAGAATCTCAAGAGAATTTGGGGTTCTTCTACACTTTGCCCAAGCATGCAAAATGAATGTTAAAAATTGTATTAATTGTACCCTTCGCTGTCACTTTCTTTTTTCTTGTGTGGTTGCTCACATTATGTAAACTGTCTGTAGGACACTTTACCCCGTGTTAAAATGTGTCGATAGTCCTGAGCATTCCATGAGTTAACAGAAGGCTTCTGTTGCACCATAAGACAGGGAACGATCCTGGCTGTCTCAGTGAAACGACTACCTGAAGAACGAGTTTTGTCAGATTACCGTGTCAGATTTTATGTTAGATTTGCAAGGGCTTGAGTTTCGTGCTGTGACAGCCGCATTGGTCGCATACCTATGGCAATCATGGAGTTGCGTTTGACTGAACTGCAGAGACTTTGAGGAAAAGTCTGGGTAAGAGATGCTCCTTTTTGAGACATTTTTCATATTAAATATAACTTAATTTCCCACGCTTTTTAAGGTATTACATTTTTTCAGCCTTTTTTTAGCACAGAATAAAGAGTTGAGTAAGTTAAAAGATTGTTAGGATGGCCGAATTTCTAAACGTGAGGTGGGCCGAAGGGGAATGAATTTGTGCCTCCAGCAAAGTGCCACGCTGCTGTACCCCATGCTGAGGTTTGAAGTGGCTCACAACCCAAGAACCTATTTAATTACAAACCAGGTTTGACCACGATGGCAGCGCTGGTCCTGTTTTTAAGCCCTGTCTGCCCACACGCCTCGCCCTGCCGCTCCCGTGGAAACGCCGGCTCTGGTCCTTGCGCCCTGCTGAATCGGGTACCACCCGGCGCTCGGTCGTACCTGTGCCCGCTGTGTTTAATGTGTACGGCACTTCTCTGTCACGTAGGAATGAGAACTCCCACAAAATGCTGCGCGATAAGAAAGGGACGAGGGTTCACGAACTGCACCGCGCTGTGTAAATTCAGTGTGAACCCTTTGAAATGACATTGTTAACATTTTCTTGTGTTTATTCAGCTTTTTCCCCGCATTGTCAGCGCTCCTTCTGCACAGGCCTGTGAGTGTATGCAGAAGGTAGTGCTGTGTGCTTATATGTACACCTTGTGCAGTTCCCAGCTCTCGCCTGCCTGGGTGTGTCGATCCTGAGGCCAGGCACTGCGGCTCTGCGTTGCTCACTCCATCCGGTGACTAATGCGGTGCAGGACATGAGCCATTCTCCTTCCACTGCGGTTTGATGTTACCCAAATGGCTCCATGAGTCTCTATATTTCGGGTGCGAGAACCCAGCTCCTGCTATCGCTCTGCAAATACAGGCCGGATAAAGAATCTGGGAATAATGTTCTCCATTGTAACTTTATCTTTGACAGCTTTAGCTTGCTATTTGTCTTAACTCAGTTTATTGATTGTTATGTTGAAGTGGACGGTCACACCCTGAAACTCCCCACAGTCCTGAGCTGTAGCAACGGATAATGCAAGCTCTTTTTGCCAGGTTCTTCCACGGGGTGTCAACCGCTGGAAGCTGGCGACACGTTTTTGCTTTTATCTGTTCAATATCATCCCCCAAAGTTCTGAAATCCCTTTTTCAACAGTGTAACCCTTTCCCAAGCACATTGTCGTCGATATCTTAAGATTTTTAAGCTCCATTGTCCCGGTGTTAACCTGTGGGAAGCACCGACACTTTTTTCCCCATTTCAGGATTAAAAAGTAGTGTAAGCGAATACCCGTTCTGTTGTCGAGTACTAATAATTCTTTATTAAACTGCTTCTTTGAAGCCTGTCCCCCGGTGGATCCCAGAGCAAACACAGACGTGAATAGGGCAATTGTGTCCCCAAACCAAAAAAAACATTTAATTACAGTTGAGATTTGCTCAGAAGCAGCGTTCTCCAGTTTCAGCTGCATGCCGCTGCGTTTGAATAGAAACGGCGTTGAACCGAACTCGTTCATTTTGTTAACTCCGTTTCTCCAAGCCGCGCTCAGAAGGAGTAGTGTTTCGGTTGCGATTTGACTTTCACCTTTCGGTGCAGGTCATCCCAGGAAGTGGACTCGGCTCAGGTGGCTCGCGCGTTCCAAGGACACCGGGGCCTAACCTTAATGATGAATAGATGAACAATCCAGCGAAAGGTGGAAATCTAACTGCAGAAAACCATTTATTTCCATTCAACAGTTTAACGTTAAGTCGTGTTTTCACAGCGTCATAAATAGCAGGCCGTCAGTTCTGAATTTGCGGTTTAAAATTTCCTGAATTGTGTTGAAGCTGCTGGCAGACTAATAACCAAGGGCTTTTGGAAACTCTGTAGCAAAATATTCCCTTTGTTTGCCTGATGGTATCGGTATGAACAAACTGTTAATGCTTGAATGTTGAATTTCTGCAGTGAATGAAACATACTGAGAAATGCTGCAAAATATATTTCTTCTAAAAAGGAGCACAAATTCTGAACAAATGATAGGTAACCTGTTTGCAGTGTAACTTAGTGCACCCTAAGTAATGAAATAAAGCTACGTTGCCATTATGAATACTTACAATGCACTGCAGCTGTGTTTTTTGCTGGGGGAGCAGCTCGGCAGCTTAAGGAAAGCACCAGCATGGAAGGAAAAGTCTTATTACCGTAAATAGTGAAACGTAGACCTGCCAGTACTTCGTATCACTATAAACAGCTTTATTAGCAGTATTTTGTGAGCACTACCCACAAAGGAACAAAAACAGAAAATCTTAGCGTCACAGTGAGGCAGCAAATGTGATAAACAAAAGTGTCACCTTAATAATAATAATAATAATAATAATAATAATAATAATAATAATAATAATACTTATTATTATTATTATTATTATTATTAAGACTGAGAATAAGCTAATAAAATGACAAGTACATTTTCTAATGGTCACCGTATGCTGTCCTCTTTGTTATCCTGCTTGGAGCTGGACATTTGCCTGGCACCTGATTATGTCATCTTCAATAGATTGTAACCTATGCCAAAACAATCTTGTTTTGAGAAATTGCATTATTCTGTTCAGATTTGTAGATGGAAAAAGTTTTTTGTTGCTGACTAGTATCTGTCATTCAGTGATATGACAAAGCAAATAAACCTGAATAGTTTTTTTTTTTTTCCAGAAATAAGATGCTAACACCAGGAATATTAATAAGTAGACTACCGACTCAAAGTATTTCTGTCCCAACTACCTCACAGGTGGTGAAGACCATCGGTCTGCGAGAAGTGTGGTACTTTGGACTTCAGTATGTGGACAGCAAAGGATACCTCACCTGGCTGAAGCTTGACAAAAAAGTAAGTGTGATGCTCAGTATTTTACAGTGCTTTTACAAGCCAAGCAGATCATGGACAATGGGCGGGGTCCCTTTAAGTCATCACAGAAAGGACTTCACATCGAATCAGGCTAATTTGGAAAATCATGGGTGATATTTTAACAAACTCCTGTTTCAAACTCCTATTTCATGTGAAAGTTTTTGAGCAGTTTCACTGGAATTTTGTCAGTTATTCCTACTCAATAACCATCTGTGTACAGGGCAGATATTGTTTAAATAAGCACATTACAATCGATATGGATTTCTTAACTTCCATAAAAGGCAATGCAGAATGCTGAATGGCGTGTATTCATCAGTGCAATAAAGATGTAAATATTTTCAAGTGGGGTGAATGAGGCAATTGACATAAAATTTATGTTCTGTTCACATAACATATATCCATATATTTATTATAGGAAATGGGTGGTTTGCCATACTAATGAGAATGACAGTTGTTTTTTGCCTCTGTGTGTGTCGTGAACGCTGAAGCCTCAGATTGTGTGTATGGTTGAAGACTCTGTGAGCATTTATTCAAATGTCTGCCATGCAAATTGGCATTTCCAGTCTCTGGGGTAGCTGTGAAATGGCTGTGGAAAATAACCATATGCATTTTTTCCAAGGAAACCACCATAAGAAAATCCCATCAGTTTACATAGGAAAAAAAGCTGCGCAACATTTTTAGATCCCAGCAGTGAATGCTTGTTAAATGGAACAAAGAGTGCATTTCTTGTGAGACTGTGACGTGTGTGTGTGTGTACAATGTTGGTGGAGATGAATGGCTGTAGTGTGTGATGCAAGAGCAGTGACCCTGTTGACTGCAGGGTCGACTGCAAGACAGTTTGCACAGGTGCGGCATTTTAGTCGACTGGGACGTTTCAGCTACTTCACAGCAGAATTTACTTTTACTTTACTTTTGTGCGCAGTGGTAATTTCTAAATAAGTGCACATGAAAGGGTGCTTCACATCTGTGTATGACAGGTCAGGTGACAAAAGGACTAATTGTTTCCACGCACATGAGAATCTGAGTTATGATTGTCACTGCAAAAAACTAATTTCTTTAGAAATAATATCTTTTCTGCGTACATTTACTGTATTGAATGTCTGTGGGCTCCTAAAAGCGTTCAAGGACCTTTGAAGGAAACTTCAAAGGACCACAGCAGTGTATGAAGCATAGGCGATCACTGTCAGGTGAACATTGCTTGGAGGTCATAAAAAATGCTAACATCTTCTTGGTTCCCCCCTTGTTGTTTTCCTCAGGTCTCCTCGCAGGATGTGAAGAAGGACAACCCACTGCAGTTCAAGTTTCGCGCCAAGTTCTACCCAGAGGATGTGTCAGAGGAGCTCATCCAGGATATCACCCAGAAGCTGTTCTTCATGCAGGTGAAGGAGGCCATCCTGACTGATGAAGTGTACTGCCCACCGGAGACTGCTGTTCTGCTGGCTTCCTACTCCGTACAGGCCAAGTATGGAGATTTCTCCAAGGAAGTCCACCGAGCAGGATACCTGACCTCTGATCGCCTGCTCCCCCAGCGGTGAGTGGCGGCACCCGAGTCAAGCAGGTGGAAGTAACCTCTGAGAATCCACATAGCTTTGCTAAACATGCTGCTCCATGATGTTCAGCCAATAGTGACCTAAATATTGCATAATACAGGCAACATTTACATATTTCTGGCCTGTGACTAACACACACAGTGCTTATTTCATTCATACCTGAGCAGTGTCACTGTTATGTGTTTATGATGATGGTAGTCATAGTGGGATGCTAATGGTGACTGTTTTTCCTGCCAGTGTGCTCGAGCAGCACAAGCTTTCCAGGGAGCAGTGGGAGGAACGGATCCAAGTGTGGCACGAGGAACACCGCGGAATGCTCAAGTGAGTGTTCCCTTTCGTACCTGTCGCATACCTGACATGACAACCTGTGGCCACTTCAATGCCCAGATGTTGTGGGAACTCAACCCATCTGTATCTAATACCAGCCCTCGTGGGATATGGACATGCAATCATTCTTTCTTCACCTCACCCGGTACACGTGGTGGCTCGGTGGATCCAGCCAGATCTCCCATCTATGATGTGTCATTTTTGCTTGTCTTTCTTTCAGAGAGGATGCCATGCTCGAATATTTGAAGATAGCACAGGATCTAGAAATGTACGGGGTCAATTATTTTGACATCAAGAACAAAAAGGGGACAGAACTGTGGCTGGGAGTGGATGCCCTTGGACTCAACATCTACGAGAAGGATGACAAGTAAGCTCAGCCGTGAACTGTATTTTAATAACATTTCTTTGTATGCATGTAAACCACCATTAGTGCTGATGTTGTATCACAACATCAACAGCCAAGAGTTGTGCAAGGTAAGGCTTTTGGGCATATTCTGGAAGTCCTTTACCTGCACAGCCTGTTCAACTTGCCTAGGGAAGTTGCAAAGAAACGCACGAGTCTTCAGTAATTCAATGCATACTTCAGGATTAATTTTTCTTTTAAAAATATGTCAGAGTGCTTCCGCAAATATCAAAGCCTAAAGTTGTTGTACAGAAGTGTCACAGTATTGTAATGCGTTGCGTGTAGAATAAAAGGTCAATGAAGGAATGTCACTGGCTATCGCAGCCTGATCTCCTGGTTTTATCTTTGATTTCATAGAATGTATCCACTTCCAAACATATACTTTTTATGAGCTAACTTCTCTAATTTAGAACTTTATGAAGTTGATGCTGATCAGCTATTGGATCCGTGAAACATCTTGCCTTAGCTGCGGCTCCTCTGCCATGGGCAGCGTAGGTCTGCAGTCGTCCCAGGTGTGAGTGACCCATACGGGGCTCTTTCTAAGAGGACGGCAGTTCACAAACCAGCCTAATGTCCTCTCAGTCCCTGAACCTTATTCGGGAGCCCAATTTCCACAGATAGCCCACTGGTCTGGCCAAACAAGACCTAATTCTGATGGTCATTGACCTCAGGTGGACAAACATGTAGCTGCTGCATTTGGACAGTGACATCAATAGTGCTTGAACCCAAGCTGCAGCTTGGTCAGTGTAGGAGGAATTCTGCTTCTTTTTGGAAGAAGCTTTCATTGGAGTTACCTTTGAAGTTAATGGATAGTAAATAGTTTTTTTTGATACTGAGAGAGCTCCAGTAAACATCTGAGAACAGGCGTCCCTCACTGTTCTTGTGCTAAAACTGGGTTACTCCTGACAGTTTGTGGCAGGGAGGGACGGGAGCGCAGTGTTGTCTGGGCTCGGCTCATAATTGCCTCTCTCCCACAGTGCCCTCAGCTGTAACCATAGCTACGCCGACTGGTTTTTCAAGCTGTACAACACTTAAGAATGTGGGGCCAGCCTAAAACCCGTGCCCTACACGCAGCAGGGACTCAGACAATGCTACTGCCTCCCAACCAGATGATAGCCTTAACTCTTCAGCTCCTGCTCCACCAAGATGGCCCTGTGAAAAAATTCCAGCTTCTCATGTGGACGCTGCGGCAACAGAGGATGCTTTGTGCTTAGCGGACATGGTGAACCACAGACCAACTTCCCAAACGGCCTTATTTGTGTTAGATTTATGTTAGTATGAAGACCACAAAATGTTACATACAGCATTGCGTTGCGTGTTTCTGCTTTTTAAGCAGTGGGTCACATTTGAAGGGTTCCAAGTTGAGTATTAAGGAGGAAGCAGATTTGAATTTCCAGCGTTCAGGGTGCCGAGGGTGCATATTAATGAACTCCTCACAGGGGTTCAGTGTTGCTTTGTTGTGGATACGCTGTGGTCTCACTGGTCAACATCCTAAAACAGAACATCTCTGTTGCCATGCTGCTTATTGCCGATACACCTCACTTCAGGTCCTACTTATTTGCTTAGTGATTATTATTATTATTATTATTATTATTATTATTATTATTATTATTCACACTACTGAACGTCTTTCAGATGGTTTCTTTAAAAGTGAAATCCACTGTGTACTTTTGCGCTAGAGGCCGTATTTAATTGAGAACCATGTCTAATATAAATAAAGAAAGCAATAAAAGGAAATCTGGTCCTACAAAACGGTATCTGTTTATGATGGTTTTTTATGATTTCAACAAACTACTCATGTTAATGTAGAAAAGGTTTGCCAAAAAATCTGGGCACCTCAAAATGGTATCGCATATGCCTGCCATAAAATATTTAACTCCTTCATTTCAAACTGATTTTTTTCCCCCTTCAGACTGACTCCAAAGATTGGATTCCCCTGGAGTGAAATTAGAAACATCTCCTTCAATGACAAGAAGTTTGTCATCAAGCCCATTGACAAGAAGGCTCCAGTAAGTGACCTCCCTCTCCCTCGAGCCCCCATCTCCTAACCCCAAGTCTCCATCTTGTCCCATTAGCACTTCCCAGTGGCTGTGCTGATAAATATGCATGCATTCCCTTACACGGAAACCAAGCTGAAATGCGTAATACAGTATTAAGATTCAAGTAAAGACCAGTGCAGCCTCTTTCACTGAATGGATGAGAAGCAGGAAGTTCTTGATCATCCTCTTATTGCTGTGAAATGAGGCATTGTGAGGGTCCCTCTGCATCCCCCTAGTTCCTGTTCTGGCTACCTGCCTCTTTATCTGACTCTGTCAGCAGAATGCTAGCTCAGGGCTCACCTGCCCTCCGTCCCAAAGGCCTGGCCCCACTTCCAGTGATAGCAACACTTTGGGGAGTTGTACCCAAAAGGCAATGCGTGCTATGCGTATGTCTGAGTAGAGTGTAGCCACAGTGTAGGACCTGATATCTGGAGTTGGTTGAATAGGATGCTTCGTACAGGGGTGGCCATATGGCAAACAATAAGAAGGAGCAATAGAGCTGCTATCAGACAGGAGTTAGTTTGAAATCAGTGAACAGAAAAACTATTTGAATGTTGATGCATAATCCCTCACCTGTTCATTGCAGCGATAATCGTATTAAAACCAGATTCTGGTTCTTTCAGTATGACTAGGACTTTGCTTGCTTACGAGTTCTTATGCATCGTGAAGAAGCTCCTCAGGCTACACAGTAGTGGAGCAGCACCTCCTAATGGGTACAAAGAAAATCGATGGGTTTCAGTCTTCGTAATGGTGTTACCCGTATAGTGGTTTGGGATCAAAGTTCCTTGTAATCATTTGCTCAGATGGTACTGTTTTAACTAAGCTTTTAAAAAATAGAAATAATATATCAACAATAACATGCTGTGCTGTGGTAAGACAAACAGATCCATTATTATTCACAGCAGGCCTCTCAGAAAATAGTCAAACTTGTTCGTCACTGTCATTCTGTGCAGGACTTTGTGTTCTATGCCCCCCGCCTGCGCATCAACAAGCGCATCCTGCAGCTGTGCATGGGCAACCACGAGCTCTACATGCGCCGCCGCAAGCCCGATACCATTGAGGTGCAGCAGATGAAGGCGCAAGCCCGCGATGAGAAGCACCAGAAGCAGATGGAGAGGTGAGAGCGGTGCAGTCGAAGCGGCCGCCAGCATGCAGCGCTTATCCCTTGGTGTGGAGCCTGATCCTTTCGTGGGTTCTTGCTCAGGTGTTTTACTTTGAGGGGTCCAAGTTTTAACAAGTTGTTGATTTTTGGCATTTGAGTTTCTTTAACTGGACAGTAATGGCTGAGATTTTTTCGGCTTGTTTATTCTGTAATGTGGGCCTAGGACAGATGAGGTTTTCAAGAGATGGGAACTGCAGAAGCTTCAGCATATTTATGAATTCTACATCAATTGAAATGGCCTCTGTGTGTAGAAAATCTATGAGTTAAAATTGCACACCACAAATTATTCTTATATTCTGAAGTCAACATGGAAGAAATACATCCTTTTAAGGGACACTGTAAATCTCTGCAAGGACTACTGTAGAGACCTGCAGGCCTTTTGACTGAACTATGTACACTGGGTCCCTTCCACCGTTTGCTCTTTGTCAGTTTACCGTGCGTATGTGTGTGTCCGTGTCATTTTTACGAGTTTATTGCCATGCGTCATTGTGCTGCGGGGCTTATCTGCAGAGCTCAGCTGGAGAACGAGAAGAAGAAAAGGGAGGCTATCGAGAGGGAGAAGGAGCAGATGGAGCGTGAGAAGCAGGAGCTTATGATGAGGCTGTACCAGTTCGAGGAGAAGACCAAGAAGGCAGAGAAAGGTATGGGGTATTACAGCCGTTAATGCCCGCAGCCACTGTGCGTTTATATGTACATTCGCTTGCTTATCCAATACTAATGTGCAGTCAATGTTGCGCAGAATAAAACAGGTTTGAAGGGTGTAGATATAGCAAATATCAAGAAATGAGCACGAGTTGAGTGCATGTAGCATTTGAAGTATTTTATGATGGAATATCATTTCAACAGAATGCTACTTTCCTGTTATTCTTCTGTTTATGTGAAAACAGACCACTTCAGCAGGGCTAGTACTGCAGTTGCCTTATTGCCAGCAGAAAGATTAGTAATATAGGGCATTTTATGTTCAACATTCATTTCAAGTTCCATGTATTATGAAATAATTTGATAGTCTGCTCGTAGCACGGTGCAAGTTCAGAGATAACCAGGCAGTGTCACGCTGAAAGATTAGTCAAGATATTGATAAGAATTTATCTCCAAGGTTCCTGTTCAACCTTTGTGCTTATCAGCTGTGTATTTCTTTATTTCTGTATAGTTCTTTCTCTCTCTTCGTGAATGTGGTGCTCCAAGTCTTCATAAGGGTTTTAATGAAAATTTCCGGAAGATTAATTAGTTAATATAATTTACGCTGCCTTTGGCAAGTGGGTTAAAATGTAAATGTCTGCTATGCTTAAGAAAAATTTCCTTGTGATTTATTACCTGTTCAAATGGTAAAAAGTCTAGGGGCTTATCTGGACTTAATTGCAAAATGTTATGGCAGTGGGTTGAGAGCTTGATATGTGTGAACCCTCAGAACTGCAGGAGCAGATGCAGCGTGCCATGCAGCTGGAGCAGGAGCGTCGGAGAGCTGAGGAGGAGGCAACTCGCCTGGAGACGGAGCGGCAGGCTGCCTTGCTGGCCAAGGAGGAGCTGGCCCGGCAGGCCCGGGACCAGTTGAAGAGCCAGGAGCAGCTGGTGAGAGGCCGCTGTCCCTGATACTTTGCCCTCAGAGGGCTTTGGGTCACATATGCACGTGGGAATGCTCCTTTAGCTGAAACTTCTTCACTGATATTTGTGACTAAGCCGTGAATCGAATGCTTCTGAATGTTCATTCGTGATACAAATTTGAACTTTGTGCAGTACATACTCTGCTGCGTTAAAGTGTGGCTGGTGAGGTGTGCTGACCTCAGGCTTGAATGTGGTTCTGGATTCTTTTCCACACCCCTCAGGCTGCGGAGCTCTCTGAACACACATCCAGGATCGCCCGCTTGGAGGAGGCCAAGAGGCGCAAGGAAGAGGAGGCCAACACATGGCAGTACAGGGTCAGTTTGCTGCTTTTGGGTTCCAGTAAAGGGTCTCTAACACGGCCAAACTCTAGACAGCATTTTGTGTGTGTGTGTGTGTGTGTGTGTGTGTGTGTGTGTGTGTGTGTGTGTGTGTGTGTGTGTGTGTGTGTGTGGGAATGCAGAAGTAAAATGATGTGGACAATTGGATCACAGATCAGGGAGTTTTTCTTTGTTTTTTGTCAGGAGAGGGAAAGCCAGATAAAGAGAATAATTTGGTTTCTGATATTAAGACACCGTGGGGTTGCCATTACAGGGGAGTTCCTTGTAAAGCCTTACCACAGAAATTCTAGAAGTGCTTTTGGTTTTTCATTTTAATTCAAATTACAGTGCAGTGATACCCTGAGTTATAAGAATTTGATATTACGCCAAGTTTCATTTAAGGAATACACAAAATGTTTACCAAAGAATTAACAGTAATTATACCTTTGAGCTATAAGAGTTCACCTTAGGACAGGGTTTTTTAGGAATGTATAACCTTCATAAAGTAGCAAATGAACACGAAATGCGTAAATAAACTTAAAATTCAGGAAGGGGGCATCTGATAACATGCAATTCCAGTGTAAAATTGGTATGGTAATTTGGCAAAACTGAAATATTGCTATGTACTGTAATAAATTTTAATCTTAAATATGCAGCGGATTCACGTATACTGTCAAAACTCTCGTTTGCCCTCATGGGCGTCTAACTTTGTTATAAAGCTTCCTTATTGCAAAAGTTTATTTCAAAGTGTAGGCAGTCAATATTTTACAACAGTGTTACGCGTCTGAAGCATGCATTTCTCTGAAATGTGTCAGCTTATCTCTCACAATGGCTGCCTTCCATCTCAGGCCCAGGAGGCTCAGAATGACTTGATGAAGACCAGGGAGGAGCTGCACATGGTGATGTCAGCACCACCTCCGCCCCCACCGCCGCCCGTCTACGACCCCATGGACGACAATGAGCAGGACGATGGGGAGGAAAGCAACAGCAGCTACAGCGCAGAGCTCCGGAATGAAGGCATCAATGACCACCGCAAGGAGGAGAGTCGCATCACAGAGGCAGCAAAGAACGAGCGCGTGCAGAAGCAGCTGCTGGTGAGACCTCCTGCATTGAAATATCACACATGGAGCACAACAGACCAACTCTGTTCGGAGATCCCCTTCTTTCACTCATGCTTAAACATAGGCATTTCTTTGTTCTTCACACCTAAACTCAACACATGATTTTTCTCTGTCAGGCCCTGAGCTCGGAGTTAGCCCAGGCCCGAGACGAAAGCAAGAAGACTCAGAATGACTTGCTCCACACAGAGAATGTGCGTGTCGGTCGCGACAAGTACAAGACCCTGCGGCAGATCCGACAAGGCAACACCAAGCAGAGAATCGACGAGTTCGAAGCCTTGTAAAGGTTCACCCCCAGCTTCTCCCTCTCACCTTTTCTGAGTGGTCACCGCGCAAAGTCTCCCGGCAGCCTGTAGACACAACCGCTTCTCCGTCTCAGTGGGGCCAGGCTCAAATGAAGCACCATGAGGTCTTCATACGGACAAACTGAGCAACATTCTGGTGCCAAAAAGTGTTTCCTTCCTCGCGCATCCACGTAGCATTGTTTCTTCTGAGCGTATAGAAAATATATACTATTTTTCTGACTATCAGAAAAATGGGCATGACTTGAGATATTTTATGGCAGCACCAGCCAGTCAGCGAAGGCGTAGCTTGTATTTACTTTAAGAAAAAGGACTTTTTTTAAAAAAAAATTGCCGGGACCACTCAGAAAGGATATACAGTATGAAACTTATCTCTATTTGCAGGAAAGTGTATGTTCTTATTTTATTTTACATTATATTTGAACACTTCCATTTGTTTAATGTTACTATACTCAGAAATCAGAAAGTGGTGAATATTTATATATGGGTCATTCCAAGAAAAAAGGGTATTTCATTGTTCTATGTATATTTTTGCTATTCCATTATAATGACCAATTTAATTTGTACGATAAAGTTCCTATATGAACCAAAATAATGATAGTTTTGTGTTCAGTATAGTTTACTTGATTTAAGGAATTTATTTGTAAATTATTGCAATTTATTTTTGTTTTAGCTGCATGCCATCAAATAAATCAGGTTAGGAATTGCCTAGGTACTATTGATTTTGTTACGCAGTTTATGGTATCAGCATTTCTGAGGTTAACTTTTTAATATTAATACAGACTTTTTTGTTCTTCTGTTGGATACGTGTGTTAGCAATCACAGCACAGTGACTGAGACAGGTCAAGCATTGTGGTTTAAAACATGAAAAGGCCCACTTGGATGCCTCTTCTCAGCCTTGCAGGATTGGGGATGCTGCAGTCCTGTGTAGAAACTGCGTAGATTTGGTTTGTCAGAACGTGTGTATGGGTGTGTTGCCTACAACCCACAGCATCAGGGCAGCCCTGCTTTCTCCTTGGACCGCTGTCACATATTTAAACATTTTATTCCCATGAAGTGTTCTACATATCATCAATAAATAAATGCAACAGCCATGTTCCACAGTCTGTGGTGTGATGAAAATATGACTGAAAACTCAATATTGATCTTTAATTTTTTTTTATTTTATTTAACTTTGACAGTGTTTCCTACAGTTAATAATGCAAATAGATTTTAGATGAAAAATGAGAGGTTTATTTGGCATATGTAAAGGATGTATTAATGTGCAAATCTGTGTTAAGTGCGTTTGGGTAGCTGAGTGAAAAAACAATGCGATCCACTGCATAAAGCTTCTGTGTTCGACATTTCCATCATTCTCTCTTTGCGGAGGTGTTTGTCCGAATCTGCAGGGTCAAGTCGTGCCACGTATTTGGCGTCTGCACGATACGATTCCAGGCTGGACCTGAAGAAAGGAGGTAATCATATGTCTAGCAGGAAGAAACGGTAAGGATGTGGAAATGTAAGAGGATGTACATCTCTGCAGTGTAACAGCAGGGTTCACATTAGCTTGGTGAAGCACTTTGAATTCCTCTCTCAAGAGGAAGCCCTGCAATAATCTCATCAAAATTAATCTGATCAAAAAACACTCTTCTAGGAAATTTGGGGAACAAAATTTTCTGCTCCATGAGCTGACATAAAGCTGCAAATTTCTCCTCTTACATATTGAGTCAAGACTCCCTGCTATGTTACCCACAGCCAGGGTGTAGCCAGGTGTTTTGGCAGCAGGTGTAAGGTGTGTCAGTACAGGTGTAGGAAAGCACACCCTGTGAACCACAATGCTTTTGCAATGCATAAGGCCTGAGGAGTATTCCCATATCCTTCTCTGAGGTAAAGAGACTTTAAAAAATTGCTCAAGTACCCAAAAATTACGCACTGCAGCCTTCTAGGTTTGAGCATCCACTACTTATCTGTCGCCTTTGTCCAAGGCAACCATGGTACATTCAGGTATTCACATTCAGGCCTGGTTTTACCTTGATCCAAGGTACAAGAGCAGTAATGTAAATTCAAATGAGTGTCCTTTGCTTGCAAGGCAGCTGGTGTAACCACAACACTGCCCACAGTGACACCATTCATTTTCCTTCAGCTGACACCTTTATCCAAATCAGTTCACAGGCTGGCGGGAGTGGGAGTCAAACCACCAATTTTTAGGCTACAAGATGTTATTGCTCCACACTGTTTGCCATTTCATAATAAGGAAACCCAAACACAAGCTAACAGTTAAAAAAAATACACAAATGAAAGGTCTGCAGGCCCAGATGTTCCAGATCCAAAGAGGCGAAACCCTGTAGAGTCAATCGCGTTCTGTGAAGGCGGAAAACACCAGTCTATTCAGACTGCTGGTTCCAGGAGGATGAAGTCATGTGTTGTAAAGAGGTAAAGGGCTAAAGTGGAAAAACTATACACTGTTACCTAAAACCAAGGGCAGCAAAAACAACTTAACAGTACTGTTTTCTAGATAAGAAAAAATACATTGAAATGTCTGGGCAAAGCAGAAAGAAAAATGAGTCACCTGCATTGATGACCTGCTGACCCTCTGCAGCAATGAATGAGAACCATAACATCACCCTGCCCCCTACTGGCGGAAGCTTTTCTGCACTTGAAATTGAAGTGTTGTTATATTAAATGCACATCCACCTGTGTCATTGGCAGGCCACTTAGTGATGCTCTGTGGGTCGCTTGTGGTCCACGGGCCACGCACTGACCGTGTGGGCTCTAAGCGCTCAAATATTAGCATACCATTGTTAATTTTCCAGCACTTGGTTTTGAAATAAAATGTTTACCACACCCCTCCTGCTTGCAGTTACATGCTAACTAAAATACATCAGACTGTCTAGAAAACATTATAGAAAATTGAAGATTGTTTCCATCCACTTACGAATTTATTTGAAATGAAAGTCTGTGTATATTTAGCATGGGGATGCGGTTGCGCAGTGGGGTGAACTGGCACCTTACAGCTCCTGGGCTGCTTGCATGATGTGGGGTCCAAGCCCAGCTCAGGGGTGTGTGTGTGTGTGTGTGTGTGTGTGTGAGGTTTGCATGTTCTCCCCCATCTTTGCACCCCTCTAAGGAAAAAACAAACTCTACAGGACCTTTGTATACGGCTGCATTCTTCGACAGGAAAGACATTCACAAACTTCCTGGATTCATATTCATTTACATGAGCTGTTGCTATTTTCACGATTTCACAGTCCTGGTGTTTCCCCCCATTTGACTATCAATTAATTTGACTTAAACGCGTGTCCCACACCTTTTATGTTGGCGCGTGATGCAGTAATACCACCTATCCCTTACCTGCGTTCAGTGTGGCTTTCCCCAGGGGCCGGCCTGGAAGGCCGAAGGAGGTGTGTTCCCACACATCCAGCTCTAGCGTGGACTCTCGCAGCTTAGCCTTCGACACGTTGCTGAACACCAGCTGGTGGCTCCACTGAGAGCTGGACTTTGTTTTCTGGCCTGAGCTCTTACGTGTGAGCACTTGGTCCCCAATCAGCGTGAGGCGCCTGTACACACAGCAGGAAGCAGCACGGAAAGCAGCGACACCTTAAATCGTACACTTTATACAGACATTTCCCCCAAACACTGAGCAAGTAGGAGCAACCTGAAAAACCTTACTGCACTACAGTATTAGTTGTAAAGAAGTAGTGAGGGCATTATTAAAATACTATTAGGCTATAATGATTTGCACCATAAGTTTATATTAGTATATATTATTTTATTATTAAAATAGATTTTTCTAGCATGTTCCACCCGAGTTCTGCCCGGCACTAGGAAACCATTTTTGGCTTTGTCTTACCCTTTCACAATGGAGCTCGGAGTCCAAGACTTCGGGGAAAGATTTTTGGCCCCAGTGACAAGAACAACCAGGTGACCAAAATCTCTCAACCCAATTTGGATCTCTGTGGAGCATACATGTTCATGCTCTTTAGTTAATTCGGTACAAATGCACACATATATTATTTATATGCTTGGAACTAAAAACCAAGACAAGGTCTGATTATATATAAAGGTTACTTGAGGGATGGATAGGAAATGTTATGAGGACAAAAACATAATAGGTTTTTGGCCTTGGAAGCAGTCCTGCTCTGTCATGCCTTGGAAATTTGGAGCAGACTGAGGTCTGCGTACGCATGCGTACCTTCTCCTTGGAGCTCGAACTTGCATTGCTGCGATGGGGACTTAAAAATGACCTTCACCAGCAGCTCACTCTTCTGCTCGTCCACAGTGGACCCTTCAGGATGAGCTGACTACAAGAAGATCAGTCTTTTCATTTGTTTTAAAAAACTATTTACTTTTCAGTTTTAATGCACTTTTGTATAACCTTTGAGAAAAACATCTACCAGATTCAGTATACATACAGCACACATTGCATAAAAACCATTTATTTTTCCAATACGTGAAATCTGCAGCTGACGTTCCAGCAATGCTACCTTAGGACCCAACTTGTACCAGGTCGGACGCTGGGTGGCACTGTCCCCAATTTTGCAGCCTTGCAAGGGGATGAGGACTTCTCCCAGGAACACCTTCCTCTGCAAGGTTCCAGAATGCCAGACGGAAACCTGGAGGGTTCTGCTGCTCAGCTGGGGGTGCTCTATCTGGTACTGTTTGGCATCCAGCGGGAGAAACAGCATGTTATTGAGATCCATGTCTCAGGCTCCACAGAGCCACACAAAGAGCACAGAGGTACTTTCTCCTCTTTACCGAAAGTGTCTCATTAAAAGCTGGGTTCGCTGTGTTCTTCTTGACGCTTGTCTTCAGTTTTCGGCTTGGGCACTTTTCTGGCAGGAGATAAATCTTGACGTATCTGGCAGTGATGGAAAGGTGCAGGATATTTCACAGCCACAAAGGGACACCATTATACATGTTCGGTTGATAAAGTATACTTTTATGCATTGCTTACGGGTGGCACTTATTCCTTTTTGGCTCCCCATATGTCAGGTTTCTACACTGACCAACCGTGATTTCCAGAGAAGAGCTTCGGAAATTGTAGTCCAGCGTAAGCTCGATTTCTCCGGACATGGCGGCATCGGGGAAGAGGCCATAATCTGAGCAGAGACTGGTTAAACTCATCTGCGGGTAGCACAGAAAACACAAGCAGAATGTCATGTATTTCTGAACAGACTTGCGGTAAAAGATCATTTGGCCACATGAGTTTGGGATGTTCACGGCCTTCTTCACACGTGGCATCGGTACAATTACTATTTATCAGCAAATTCCTCACCGCCTTTTCCCTCAAGTGCCCCGTGCCGGAGGAGATGTCCTCGTCACTGGCGGTCACGTCATTCTGTGTCTCCTCCTCATCATTGCTCTTCTTCTTCTTGAAAAGGTTTGGAAGGCTGGGAGCCTTGGCCAGCTGTGCAGAAAGAGCAGTGCATCTCTGAAATGTTTCTTGCACATCACTGGTCCACGGGCAGCAAGAATTTGGTCTGGTTCGCTTTTCTAGTCCTAACCTCTGCTGCTTAGCTGAACTTAAAGTATTTTTGTTCTAAAACACAGCAGACACTGCTACATTCAAAGCAGCCCCTTTGTCTCCGAGTGGAGAGCTAAATCTTCACAGTGTTACTTGCCGAGGCAGACGTTGCACATCAGGATGCTGAAGCATCATATAATCCAATGTGAACGGACACAACAGCACTTTCTCCTTGAACAGCACTGTAATAAACTGCTCACGACTGAAGGTGTTACATTGGAGTTGATGTTGATGGCTGTGTCAGACATGCTCCTCCGATCCTTCACCGGCATCTTGCAGCAGTCAGCGGTCAACAGGGTTGCATCCATGGACATGTCATTCTGCGACTTTGATATTTCTGCAATAAGAGGAATTCAGGAAGCTGCTGGCATCACAGGTTGTTCACAACAAGCAAGCATTTTCTAGACATTTTCATTAACTTAAGACAGATAAAATGGCTAGCAGATGCATTCTGTAGCACAGCTGTATTGAAAAGCTATCAGTCTTCAATGGAGTTTGCCTAAATATATCTAACAAAAGCATTTTTAGGGGTAAAATATAAAAATTTTCTTAAAAACATTATATTTTTTCTACTTGCATCTTTTCTGCACTTGACATATTATTGCTTATACATGCTTATGCTTATATTATTGCTTCACATGAAATATTACTTTTGTAAAAGTACTTACTTTTTATATGGGTAGCAAGAGATACAAATAGGTTTTCAACGGATTTTGTGAAAGGTCTGGAATTTTCAAGAGCCTGAAAATGACAAGGACACGTTGCTATTTGGTTGCTGAACATTTAAAAGGATACAAGATATTTTTCTGCTTGCTTTTTGCATGAGCAATTTTGCACATTCTTCTTTTTCCAAGGTAAAGTAAGTGAAACAGCAGGGTGCACTTTGGACACCGAATACAGCCAAAAGAGAGTTTACTTTACCATGTTTTTGCCAAAAGACGGATCCTCGACAAATGGAGGAGGAGTTGGCGGTACAATGCAGATGGTACTGAAAACATAAACAAAGGTCATTCAGCCTGATGTTCTCCAGTAGATTGTGCAAATGTTCAGCGATAACTCTTGAAATTCACTTGAAATTCACAGAAGGAAGGAATCCATGTAACAGCACATTAACAAGAAGCCTCCCTTATTTAATATTATTAGAAACCCTTCATTTCCTTCCAGCATCAATATAATTTCCCCTATCCTGTAGCTCTATTTAATGCATCAAATATTTAAAAAAAAAAAAAACACAGTACTTTGTGACAGTCCCAAACAAAACAGCAAAATTTCTCATCAATGCCACATATCTGGGCCTTGTGAAACTACACAAACTTACAAAAGAAAAATTATTTCAGTGCATTCACCAATTAGGTCAACATATTGATGAGAAACAACAAAATATTCATGGAATAAATAATAAATAATAAATGCTAATAACATGCTTACCTTAAGCTCAGGTATGTTTTCAACAGTTTTTCCCCAGTTGTCTCATTTCTCTCTTGAGATTAAGGAGATCAATATTGAAGTAAATATTCCTGTCATCCACAGGGCAGATAAACCTTAAAGCCAGTTTGCGTGTAGTTTCTTTGCCCTCACAGCTCCTCCCCATTAAATATTGCTGATGTAGGGCCTGGCGATGTGGCTCCGGAAACAAACCCACTGCATTATTTAGGCAATGCAGTTTCCTCACACAATAGTAAACATCTACTGGCGAGTAACCACATTATACCATGCCAACCATGCTGATCCTGTATGCTGTAACAGGATTTTGAGTTAAAACTTTCAAAAAATAGCAAATGATATAGCTTGTGGGATGTGAGGAGGGTGTGCAGCCCATCTAAACTCACTAACCAGAACTTTTCACAATGGAGGAAATTCCAGCTATGCTGCATATGCGGCCCTTTCATGACATCTACATGAGACCAACAACAAAATGCCTGACAGCAACAAAACCAAAAACCAGGTAAACCCACCTGTTTCTCCTGGGAATTTCTTAGCTCTCTCCTCCAGGAACCATTCTCCAGATTTGACCTTCACCTCCCTGCGGAAAACAAATGCTGACTGAAATGTACCTTTGCCAGTTGTGCAGGATACCAAAGAGGCACAGTGAAATTGCTGTAAAACATGCTTTTGCGCGGTCAAACCATGACACCAGCCTCCCTTCTATGGTCCACACACGGTGATAAGTTACAAATAATAACCTTTAGTAACCATAACATTATTGAAAACAACATAATTTATTAAAAATTAAAACAGTTTGTTTTGCATGTTTTTGCAGTGAAATGTACCTCTCGACTTAACTCTTCACCATCAAATGTTTGTGCCAAAAAGAATCATTTTGTCCTCCTTTCACTTTTTTATTCCAAAAGTTGATGCTTTTTATTGTCATGGCAGTTTATTAAACAGCCATAGAGCTGGGATGCATTCCACGTCTCACAGGTTGTGGTGCTCACCTGTACGCGTGGCAGACCGTGCACTTCCACCCGTGAGCTGCGTTGCTGATGCGGCACTTGTTGCAGATGCGATGGCTACAGCCGCGGCAGATGGCGCCGCAGTTCCAGAACTTTCCGAGCGGCCTTTGGCACCGGGCGCACGTTCTCTCACTGTACTGCCGGGAGAAGCTCTTTGCCCCTTTCCGACGGATCTCCTGCAGCTCCAGCTTCAACTTCCTGAAAGAAAACACAGGAGAGCTCTACAAACATCAGGTGAATAATTCATGTCATTCATGCTTGGTTTCAGATGTACAAACAAAGTGAAAGAGAGTGCTGCTCCACAGTAGAAAATATTTCCAGTGTCTGATGCCCATATCACACAATTGTACCACAACTGTGCATCACTGAGCTTATAAAACAATACTCATGCTTAATATCTGGTGTGCAGTACATTCTTCAGTACGTCCATGTAAAAATTATACACATAAACATGTTTATAATAAGTATAAATTTAAAACAGAGCATCCTATGTTTCTGGGAGGGCAACTCTGATGAGGAGAATTCACTGGCAGTCGGTCAGTGAGGGAGTGAAGACAGGAAAGATCATTTTAGACTCAAGAATGCAGATATAAAATGTTTTCTGAAAGTGAAATGAATGAAATATAGATCATTAAAATGTCAGTTACGAAAATTTTGATTTTGGTTCTTGTTCATACCTTATTCGCTCTTCTTCCATAGAGCGCAGAACTTTGTCCCTCTGAAGAACCTCGAGAACCTTCTCCCTCTCGAGAGCTTTGAGGATGTTCAGATCCATGAGCTCAGCACTGCCGTTCTATCTACTCCGTCCTTTTTACGTCCTGGAAACCTCTGAAGGACTGCCAGGTCGGTACGGGATGAAGGTCATCTTCCCTACCTTTCTGCAGAAACTTCTGGTCACGAAGCTCGTGACGTCACACAGGAGTCGTGATGCTCACCACGAGTGGTGACGGCCCACGTCAATACAGCTCTTCAGGGAGTGAGCTTCGCTTCCAGTCTGGTGGAAGCAGAGGGATGCTATGCCTCACCCAGGATCTACTGAGGAAGGAACAGGAGGTCATGTGGCTGAACGAGCTGTGTTCCCACACACAAAACGCTGGATCATCTCCTCAGGACGTCTTTTCACAAAACAGCCACACCCTGCACTGGCTCCAGCATCGGGATGCTCTGTGTCTTAAGGAGGAAACGGGTTCCTGCACCACTCAGAATTATAAATCACTTCAGTTTATTCACAGCCCACACACTCCACCGTTCAACTGCTCTTCCACACAGACACAAATTGATGACTTTTTTCCTGTTTTGCCCTAGTGAGATGTCATGTTAACTGGACACATAAAAATGAGAGGAAAAAGTCACTGGCATGTTGTCCTCCATTACCTGATAGGTCAGTTTTCCACAGTTCAAACGCAAATGAACAGTTGTAATAAAAGAAAATGCAACTGTTAATGCCCTTCATAGAAGTGCACCTGGAATTTCCTGCAAATTGTTATTTCCTTACTTTGCCCTCATGGCCTTATCTTGTCCCAGTGTATAGAGTGTAAACTCAAAAGCTTCATTTAATATAGAAATAACAAATCAGTCCCAGGCAAAGGATTTTGTCTCGTATAATGAAGCAGAAACATTTATAATATTTTCATAATGTCAAGTTTGGAAATGTTTTAACGGCTGCTCAAATGTCTGTCAAATGACCAGTGGTTTTTAACTAGCTGTCCATTTTATGATTTGTCATAATAAAAGAGGCTTGGGGATTTACTTTTAGAACTTTTTACTTTTGACAACAACTTCCTGCCGCTCTCCTCTGATGTACCATCTAAGGAATCGCACGCGTGGTTTCTTTTTCTGTTCGTTCTGCTTTGAGATGTTGCCTGCACCACGTCATCCTCGTATGTGACGAAGATGCAGAGGGTGTGCAGGATGGCTGCTTTGCGGCTCGCCAGAGTGAAGGTATTACCGGCACTCTGAGCTGTTTTGACCCTATTTCTGGCCACACAGATGCTTCCTGTTCGTATGACTTAAATGTAGAACTGCAACTCGTCATCTGTAAACTTACACTCATCGTCTTGATATGGACACAAAAATGAGGCCCAACAGAGACACTCACATAATCTCCACTGGTGCAACTAAATCTGAATCTGCTGGAATAATAATATTAATTTCCAGGAAGAATAAATAATATTCATGTGTGGCAGCAACATTGTGCTGTTATAGGGGAGTCGCAAAATGCTGTATTAATTTGGATATATTCACAGAAATAAAGGAATCTCAATAGAACTGTCTATGATACAAATGGAAATGGACTCAATTATAAATGAAAATTCCACTGCTATTTAAGACCATTGGATTTCCAGCATCTGACTTCTAGAAAATCAGTGTTTTGCACCGCATAACACAATGTTGACATTTCCTTTTTCCAGCAGTATTTCAACAATACTAGGACCTGGAAAGGCAGTAATTTGCTACTGAAAAGTGAGCATAACAATATGACCATAAATGGCTGGCAGTGAAAATGGGAAAGCAGTGTAAGAGGAAGAACATAGAAGTTAGTTACTGTCTGCCTCACAATATTGCTGATATGTTCCCCCAAGCTGGAGTTCAGTGCTGTCTCCACGTTGGTGACAATAGGTCAAAAGGGAAGGAGTGTTAAAGAGCTAGCAGGTATAAATGAATGAAGTCAAATGCAATGAAGGGGCCTCTCAGGTGTGCAGCAGCTGGCTTTGGTGGCAAAAACATCAGGGCATCTCCTTCACAATAACACAGCTAAAAACCGAGTGGCAACTTAACAGCTGCCACAGCACCAAAGTGCACTCTGCTCTACAGCGGCAGTAAAGGTTTAATGGTAAAATACAAAGGGTGTAATGAGAACAAGGACTTACCTTGGTGGTGAGGACACAGAAGAGTGACCGCGTACCCAGGAGGAAGGTCTTACATAGAAACACTGTGGGGGGAAATGAGCGTCACTTTTCTTTCCTTCCTGTGCAGGTTTGATGGCTGCTGTGCAACACGGAGGTGTGAATTCATACCACACCTCTTTTCTGTGTTAATCTGCGTTCACAGTCTCATTTTCTTTATGTAATGTGTCACAACATAACTGAAGATGAACAATGCATTATGGGAGGAAAGCAACATAATGGTTTCCCCCCAAAATCTGAACCTTTTCTTGCCTTTTGAACCTAAATGAAAAGATTTTACAATGTAATACATTTTTTTTAATCTTTTGTGTGATTCTGTAACCAACTGTTACAGCACAACACAGGATGAGAATCAAATTCATTACTGGCCAGCCTGGAACGATAACCTATCGTCCAGCTATGTTCAGAACTCCTCAGAATGCATCTGCTGTTGCTCTTTTCCACCAAACTTTCTCACTCATGGGTTGCGATCATAATATTTGTTCCTGTTTGGTGTAAAATGAGTTAGAATTAGTATTACGTTTGAGGTTCTTTGCTTGGCACAGCAGAGCGGAAGCTCTACAGCTGTGGGGGCCATATTGCCCCCCCCACCATGACCACAGTGTCGGTGACCTACAGGCACACAACGGCAAGTCATGCCTTCACCACATTACTAAAAAGTGATTTTACCTCAAGGCTTAATTTAAGAAAAACTGAACACCATCATAAATGTATTACTCAGTAACTAAATACCAGATGAACATGAAGTCTAAATCAATTTGTAAAGTAATTGTTTTTTTTTTCCTTTATCTTACCAGTGCTCAGTATACTACATGTTCATATGAGACGTACTGTAGTTACTTGGGGATGCATTTATGAAAGTGCTCACTTATTTTTGGATCACCCTGTATATTTCAAGAACATCAGCATGTCCCATATCTCCCTTTTGAATGCTGAAACTCTGATCCAAGCATGTAAAAAACAAAAAAAAAAAAAAAAACTCTAATTCATTGACATTCCTCTTTTAGCCAAAGCCTGTCTGCTATATTGCCTGTGTAATCGCCTCAAAAATAAATAAAATCTTCCAAAACCTGAGGAATTGCAAAAAAACACAAACAAACTAAAATCACTAAAAAGTAATCAAAAGCTTGGTTAGGATGTCAGTGGATTCCATACAATGACTAATAATGTATTTGCAACAGCTAATATTTACAAAACTCTTATAGTCACACTTGTTATTAATATTACTAAGAATACTGTAGCATTACATATAAAATAATATCCCAGCTCACTTTGTCGTTCATAATAAAAACCGCATCCGTAGAACACAAAAGATATTTAGAACATCGATTATGTTCATGATACACAAAAACAGTGTTTATAGTGAAACAGTACAAAAGGCAAAATAAAAATCAATTACAGTTTATGGAACGCTCAGCACACAGCACAATAGAGTAGCTGTAAAAATTTTTAAAAGTTTAACCGAAAAATCCTGTTTTAGACCAGACCAAATTAAATCGTTTTTGGCTTTTGTTGCCTGTCATTTACAGAGTTGTGAAAAACAAACAGATGAGGGAGAAAAAAAAAAAAAAAATTGGAAATATAATTTAGAACATTACAGCAACAAAAGGTTTAACAAGTCTGAGCTTTTTAGAGAAATTCCATCTTGTAAAATGATTGTTGGTACAAAAGCATACATGAAGTTTCCATAGTAACAGAAACATTTTGTGTCCCAGAACAATCTTTCTTCTTTGGTGCCAGCGATGGTTTCGTGTGATGGTCGGCTCGGTTCTCTGTGCAGCCTGCACTTCACCGCTGCTCTCAGTTCAAGTCTGCAGCAACATGACTGACTTTGAAAAGTAGCAGTAGCAGTTTTTTATTTATTTATTGTATGTTCATATTAACTAGAACATTTTTAAAAATGTCTTCAACTGTAAAGTCTCAGCGACAGATATCCTGTCGTGGTAAAAGCTTAGTCCGGTCAGAAGTTCCACATCTCGGACCCGAGCCACGTGGAACCGCGTCCACTCCTCAACCCAGTCAAAATCTGTCCCGGTCTGGAAGGTGAGAGAGAATAAGAGTGTGAACAAGGAAACCGGCCCACCTACAAGCTGCAGCCAGTGCTGCTTGAAAATACATCAAACATTTATTCATCTTTACCCCAGATTTCCTCAAATGTCAGCTAACCACTGCTTTGCAGTGGTAAAACGGACATTTAGCACAATGTCCCACTGTTGCATTTGCATACTTTTGGCAATATTTCACGGTCTGCTTCTATCAATAAAAAAGCAAACGCATTCGGTGTGTGGCCGTATCCTTATCCGCATCTGAGACACCCCCATGTGTCAGGCACGACACTTACAGCGCAGGCCTCTGTGTTGTCGGGCCTGTGGGGCAGAATGAAGGTTATGGTCTGCAGGGGGCCTTCACATTTGTTGGGGGAGCAGGAGGAATTCCCACAGCTGGTCAGGATCACGTAGAAATGTGTGGGAATCTGGGGCTGAGGCCTAAAGTACAAACAAAGGCAACTGTTTTGCTCTCACCGATACTCAGTGCCTAACGGTGTTTGTAGTTCATGTAGTTGCTGGAGACAAACACAGGGGGCGCTGTGGTGATTCCCAAAGTCTGATGTGAGGCTGCATCAGGCCTCAAGAGGTGCACTGCTTTGCAACCAAATACATGCTATGTGGAATATAAAGGTAATATTTTCATTTCACTATTAATTTTGTTACAAAAAACTGGAAACATTACAAAATGATGCCCTTTCACTTCCTCAAACAAAACTTTGCATACTGGGAATTCTTCATACTTCTGCATGTTTCAGCCGATAATCCACCCCAAGAACAAAAAACTTTATGAGAAGTCTGAAAGGTTGCACTGTATGTTTTTATGTCATTATAAATTTAAAAGATTCATAAAAAGAGAAATTGCATAGCTTACCTATTTACAGCGTCCATTGTGTCATAAATGCCATCAAAATTCTGATCAAATATCGGTCCACTCATGACATTGACTCCATTCAGGCTTTTTGAATATTTCACCAACAAAATGTCATGAAAGTACGTCCACACCTCTGAAAAAAAAATGTACAGATTTGATCACTTTCACAGTACCATAGTTGAATTTTCCATTCAGCCATTATCCTTAACTGCTGTATCCTGGTCAAGGCCATGATGGTCCCGAGCCTCTCCAGGTATCACTGGAATTTTCAGAAAATTTTAGTGATGTTAAAGTAAATGAAACTAAATATAAAATAATGATAAAATTACATGCATGTAGCAGCTGGCATAGCAGATAACACCACTATGTAGGGACACTGAGGTTTCCAGTCTAAGTCCAGGAGCACTAGCACTATTTAATAAGAGTCTTTAGGCATGACTTGTGACACTACACCTACCTGCCTCCCAATACAAGCACCAACATCATCAGAAGAAGCCTCCTGTTGACATAAAATGCAGATGCCGAGGTACAAATCCATTGGAACTACAAGCATATTCCATACAAACAAAATCCTGAGAGATGGACTGTGTGCCAAAGTGCATGACAAACACCTTGGATAGCTCAGCTGCAGACATAAGATGATCATGGCTAAGCTACCTACTGCCAGATGTCGCAAAAAAGCTTCCTAGACTTGCTGAGAAGCTACCATCAAACAACATGCTAGTAGATATGAATGCAGCAGTAAAAATCCCAACCCAATCCACAATCCCAACCATAACTGAAAGCAACAACATGGTGTTTGCTGCAGCAGCACTAATGTCTCAAAACCCAAGAAGCCAAACATCCTTGATGCCCCCCTCTGCAAAAGAAGACTGGAACTCAAGATAAAGGCAGCCTGGAAGGAAGTGACTAACTTGACAAAGCTACATAAGCGTGACATGATCACGGAGAAGCTCTGGTTACAAAACCATGTCCGTAACTGAAGCCCCGAAGCCTCCTAAACAAGTTCATTGTCCAGAAGAGCACTATCATAGCAACAGCGAGAATACCGTGCTGTACCATCAAACCCCCAGGCCCAAGTCTGAGGGAAAAAGAGCCACCCACAGGGTAAAACATTTACAAAGTTTTCACTTTTTAACTAAAGGAGTATCAAAATGCCCATAAGTCATGCAAGTAGAAATGATTTCAACCTCGACACTCCCAGTGCACCGTATTCGACCCCCTGAGGAAAGAATAACCATGGCAGTCATTTTCTTGAGTTCCAGCCGGGTAGAGTCTGCATCAGTGCTTCTGTGGCCCAAGTTAGATGTGTCATTCTGGGGCAAAACTAAACAATTTATACAAAACCCATTCTAGAGGAACTCATGCAAAGTTCTCCACATCTCACAGCACGCACAGCCCCAGTTAATAGCGTTTTAATGCTCCTTCGCATACCACCGCATCCATTCAGCAGTTTGTATGTTTCTTTCCTTTTTTGGAATAAGACGTTCAATTTGCATGCTCAATGAAATGCAGTGGCTACAAGTCAGGAAGAAGAATATGCACAAATGCAGTCTTTCTTCTTACCTTTAAAAGCGGGAAACATCGGGGCCATGTTACTTGCGAGTAAAGAGTCGTATCCTACTTCCTTCGATCCGAAATCTAGGGAGTGAAAAACATGAATTTATATTTGCGGGGGGTATTTTTCAGAGATGATAACCCCGAATGGAAGAGTTTGGAACCTGCGCTCTTACTCGGGGGGTGCAGGGGGCCAAAGGAGAGTGAACTGCTGTTGCTACTTCTGTTACAGGCCAGGATTTCGCTGGGCTGGACGCGCACATCGGTGCGGATGCAGTCGTTCATCTCTGATCCCAGAGGTGAAACCTCCCTCTGCAGCACAAATGGACCAAGCATTTCACACCAGTGTTGGGCATCGGGGCCCAGGTGACCGCCAGACTGTTGCTAGTTTGCGTCCCGCGTTCCCTGCAAGCTGCAGCAGCTCACAGTCGGTATTTAAAGAATTCAGTTAGGAGGAAGGTTTGCATGTCTCCTCAGGCAGAATGTAAACTTTGGTCAAGAAAGGCATTAAAAAATTAAACATACTGTGGAAGAAAATTTTTAAAAAATGTTTTTTTAAAATGTCCTACTAGCACATGCATCTGTGAGGTCTGAAACTGTCTAAAAATACTGCTGTGATAAGTAGCATGTGGGCCTGCAGCGTTAGAGTTTACACGAAGTGCAGTTCCTTCTGTCCTTCTCTGATTTCTTCTACAACTGTCAGCTTGTTTGTTCTCTTTTTATTTTTTTTCTAAGAACTGCTCGAGTGTCTGTTTTTGTTTCTTATCGGCCTGGCAACCAGGCCGGTCGACGTCTGTAAGCGTTAACATTATAACCATCTCCTTGCTGGACCGATTAATTTCCACGATGGTGAGGTTGCTAAAACCTCCAGTAGTAACTAAAATAAGTTGCTTTTAAAAAGCAAACATTTCAGGGATGTACCAACATGCTGTTTAACAAAAATAATTTTTTTGCTTTGCATACTTTGTCAACCCATTATCCTGGTCAATTCCAGAGACTGCACCCTGGGCAGATCTCAGGGTGACCACACACAACTGCACACTATGGACAATTTAGAGTGACCCATTAACCTGAAACACATGTCTTTGGACTGTGGAAGGAACCCCACACAGACTCAAGCACAAACAGCCCAGGCGCCGTGAGGCTGCACCTTCATACACTTCAGTTAGCGGAAAGGAGCTTGAGCAGGAAGAAGCAGGCCATCGCCTCAAGCCAGCGAGGCTACAGAGAGCATAGCAGTGATTTCCGTCCGAGCTCCCACCACATAATGAGAGACGATGTGAGGAGAAGATCAGCAGAAAGAGCATTTTGGACAAGCAATGGTCTACTTATGCAAAACCACTTAAAGGCAGGGTACGATGTGTTTCATGTTGCACGATAAGAAGGGGCAACATCTTAAGACTTATTTATTTATAAACATGAAAGAAGCCCACAGTGACCCTAACAAGAAGAGCAAGATGTGAAGATGAGAAGGGATGAAAGAGGCCTAAAAAGGACTCACCAGGGGTTCAACGGTATATGCAACCCACAATGGCATGAATATGTCTTTACTATATCCATTGATATAGTCAGAATGGTACAGAACACAGTATTTGGCATTATTCTGTAGAACTCGTGGGATTCCAAATGGTAAATGAAGACGTTTAAATCCAGAATCTAAAAAACAAACATTTACCAAAATTAATGATTAGTAAATATTGCAAAGAGTTACAGATTGCTTACTGTATTGCTAGCAAAATGAACATCAATGGCTCAGTGTATAAGCCTATATTTTCCACACTGTAAGACTACTTTGGGGAAAACAGCATTCATGCACCCTTTGACAAGGGATTTTTTTGGGATTAGTCTACTAAGCGAAACATTTTTATATTCATTAATATTCATTTTTATAACCACATACTCTGCAGTTACACCATAACACCAAATGGTCACGCACTGTGATTGAAAAGTGTGGCGGCAGTGCAAGAGCCCCTGGAGGCTCTACTTACTTGAATTGTACTTGAGCAACTTTTCATCCAGGGTCTTCATCTGTAATGCATATTTAAAATTAAAATCTTAACTAAATATTTAAAAACATTTTCCAGCATCTTTAATCTCCAATGGGCTTAATGCACTGTACATAGCAAAAACAAACCAGTAATATTGGAAGAAAAAGGTATAAAATATTATCAAAGGCATTTTAAATCAGACAAATGTGATTAATGATCTAAGGAACATTTAAAAGGAAATAGTAAATTATTAAATATATTGTTTTAAAAGAATATAATATGAATAGGCAAAAATATGCCATGACAATTGATGTTATTGCTGTTGACGTATAAAGGGGCAAATATAAATATGCTACAATATAGAAATAAAGTTTATGAATTAATGAAAAATGTTCACAAGAAAAACTAATATGCTTGTCCTCAGCTCTGGTCCTTGAGAGCCATTAGATGCTGCATTATTAATGGAGTAACATGGTAAAGATTTGTACATTCAAAGAGATAGAAGGTCTGGGGTTGGGGCATTGAGATAGCCCTTTTATGTGGGCCCAAGACACATGATGCATTTTCCACTGTGAGATCCCACCCACCTCCGCACTCGAGAGGGTCTTGCAGGTGCAACCTGGATGGTTGCTACCGGGAGGCACTGCTGCCTCGCAGGCCAACGCCGGGGAGCGCTCGGCCGGGTAAACAGGCCTGTGAAAGGGGGTCTTCAGCAGGTGGTTTAGACTCCCGTGGGTCCCGTTGTTGGGTGCTGGGGGGATGCCTAACAAATCTGAAAGCAAGAACAGGAAGCACAGAGGTTGTGTGTGGGGAGTCTAGACAGAGCCACGATGACCAAAAAGGTGAACAAACCTGTTTTTCTCTCTGCTGAAACCAAACTCTTCTGTGTTCCAAAGAGAAATATTTCAAAGCTACTTTTTAATGGGGTGGGGGGGGGGGGTGAAGGGTACAATTTTTATTTCTCAGGTGTTTCATCAAAAACAGAACAATGTGACTTCTCCAGCCCCCGTGGCGCTTCTCGTTTCCTCATGCTGACATATGGCAAAGGACATGTAAGGCTTGATTTTGGCAGCGAGAGAGACAGCTGCACCTCTCTGTTCATGCTGGCTGGCTGTTCCTGAATAACAAAGCTCTACAGAAGATCCGTCTGGAATCTTCAAATTTTCCTAAGGCCTTGCTATGCGGTAGCCGCCCACACAGTTTGCAACCTGGCCATCAAGTGCATTCAGTGAACACCCAGTCTGAAATGTCAGCTGTGCAAACCAAACATTACGGATGGTTTAAATTTAAATGTAGATGCTTAGTTTAGGCTCGAGATGCTATTTAACGGAACCGTAAGAAGCTGAATAACATCAATACAATTTCATAAAATGTTAAGTACATTAAGATTGATAAACAAAAACAACTTACCACAAAGCAAGTTGTATACTTCAATATTTTCAAAGGGAGGGACCATTGTTTTGGATTTTAGCCCTGGACCACGGGCAATAAATATTGCCTGCAAAACAATAAAAAGCAATTTTATAAAGCTTTAAAGTATATAACCATAATGCGTTTTCAGTGGAATTTAAATCCAAGGTGCTTTTACATTTTCTAAGATGACAGAATGAAAAGGAATGAAACAGAGTGAAACATGGTAAAACAGAATGGAACCAATGACGTTCGAAGCAAGATTGGTCTCTTTGAAGCGCTTTGCTAGCATTTTAAAGCACAGAGACTGTTTTGGATCTTTTGTTATTCCATAATTAGAAATTAGATAAAATGAAAATATCAAAACATTGACTTACATTTAATAATGTGTGAATTTTTAACTATATTTTGTTTGCAAAAGTACACTTTTATCTAAAGTGGCATACATTTTTTTTCCTATATTATTCATCTGTACATTTTTACTTTACGATCTTACTTTTACCATCTTGTGCACGGGTAAAATTAGGAAATGCTGATTTTGCGAAAAGGTGTGTATTTTTCGGAGTTCACAGTAAACATGGTTAGGATGGCCACACCCAGAGCTTGGTTATTTCTATTCCAGACAGCCCTCCGTGTTCATCTACCTGCTTCTGCAGACACATTTACTAGCATATGAAGATACTGGTGGAAAATCACAACCCTGCAAACGCACACATTATCTAAAAATAAAGTCTACATGCTGATCTTGACAAGAACATTTCCGAACGATGAAGGTGAGGCGTGAGAATGAAAAAGGAAAAAACTAAACTATTAAAATGAAAACGTTAAAAAACCAAACAAATCTACTGTGATGAAGGGTTTGTGGAAACTATTTGTGAAGCAGATGTAGTTATTTTGGTCTCTCCTGCCTTGCCTGGGAAACCCGGGCCTCCAGCATAGGTAGAGTCCACACCGGGTTATTGGTGTCGACGGTTCTGTTTGCTTTAAGCGTTTCAGTGGAAGGTCTCTGTTTTTCTTTCAGCTGCAGGGCCTCATGGTTAACTTTTAAAATGCAATAAAACACCAAAGTCTTGCTCTGGTAAGTAACCACACGATCTGAATCACACAACATCTCACTATAATGGCTATACATTATTTTTTTGGCACCATTGTTTTATTTCAACTTTTTATCTGGATTTTATCACAACACTGAGGAAAATTTCAGCCAGGGCCAAAACCACCACTGCGTCTCTTGGACGGCAGGGTAAGAAGTCCTGTTTACTATCAAATGGGTACTGACCTGCATGTTTTTGAAGATGTTGTCAGAGCCATGGAATCCACCTGTACAGTGTTTGATATCATTTGAAATCCTGCTTGCAAAATAAATAAAGAAAAAATATCAGTTATCAGAAACACAGCACCCAAAAAGCTAATCTTTTGTTCCTTCATAACATGCTTTCGAACAAAATGTACTGGGAAGGTCTGCAGTGTCTGCTCATGCTTCTGTCCTGCAGGTTCTTCTTCTTCAGAATGAATGAATAGAGCCAGTCGGTCCTCTGCATTTCCTTGACACCCAGTTGATGGTTTGAATTTCATCTCAATTTATGAAATTCTTTACCGCTGTTAGTTACTATTATTCTGTGAAAGTGTGATAAAAAATACTCAGAAGAGGTGTCAGCCTGCTTCTCCAGGATTCCAGCTGAGGCAGGACAGCTCCAGCTAATATTTCAGTGGTAACCCTGAGGTGGAGAAGTAATCTTCATACTGAGTTTCTACTTCAATAGGAGGTGCCATGTCTGTGTTGTGGTCATGTAGGACTGCCATGTGTCACGGTAACCCCCGGAGGAACAGGAAACTCACAAGGCAGCTTGCCATTGTTCCTTCATGTACAGATGACCCCTTTCTATCCTGACATTGTTGGCGAAATGCAGCCTCTTGGGAAGGTGTTCTTTTAGATAAGGCTTCAGACTTTCAGTTCTGCACTTAAATAGCAACATAAGACCACAAAAGTTCAGAGGATAAGGAAAGAAACACACAGAACTTTCACGATTGCTACAAATGTGCTCAGTGCAAACAGATAGCCTTTCAAAGATGTGAAATGAATGTGCTGCAACCCCGCAGCCTCAATGTAGTTGTTGCTCAAGTGTTTTATAGCAAAGGAATTATAGTCTGAAAGCTAGTGTACTGTACACCCGAGGCCGAGTAAACAGTGCTTTAGCTTTTAAGCTACAGGGCAATGAAAAAATGACCATGTTTGCGCTGTGAAAAATATAAATACCACAAACTGTTACACAGTCCCACTATCAAATATATCTTTTAGCTAAAAAAAAGGCATGCTAAATGGTGAAAATGATGCTTGTCCTCATACCGACAGATTCTTCACCAGGCCTTCATAGTCAACTGGAGAGAAAAAGCAGAGGAAACATCAGTCACCACAGACTGCCTTCTGTCAGTTACCATAAGATCGTGTGGCACAAAGTGAAAAAGTAAATCACATGTAAAGAAGTCCTCAGGAACTCTGGATGGACGGATCCTTGCAGCGGGTCCCGCAATTACGATAAAGTCCTTGATGTTTTTTTGGTGCTGTGAGATGGACACCGTTTTGTCACACCGTGCTTCCTCCATTCCTAAAAAGAAGTGCAAAGGTTTATAAAAAGCCCAGAAAATTCCTTCATGCAGGTCATGAAGGAGCTGTTAAAGACGTGGCCTTGCAGCATTGCAGGTTCAAGCCCGACTTCACACTACTCCTGCAGCTCCTTTCAGCAAGGCAAAAACTTCCAGCTGTGTGAAGAACTCAAATATTCAAAGTGTATTTTAATAAAAATGTTAGCTAAGCCAAAATGCATCCATCCATTATCATTAACTAACTAACCTGAAGCAGGGCTGCAGTTGCCCACTACCTATCCTGGAACCATTGGGTGCCATCTATACCCCTGGATGTAGTGCTATCTTATCTCAGCAAGTAGTAATATAAAAAACAATAAAAATATGCAACAGATAATAAATATACAAAAATTTCATCAGACAGAAGCATTCCACAACCACAACAATGACCAATTTAAAACCTCAGGTCAACATGGCTTCTGCACTACAGACCAGGTCGCTACTGTACGGTGACAAGAGCACGGCCTGCTCTGTCTTTATTTAACTTCACAACCTTTCACAAACTTCAACGAAGGGTTATTTTGACCGAATTATTACCGAAATCACATTTTGCTTACCATGATCAGAAACAAGGACCAGGTTTACACATTTGTCCAGGTTCCTCTTTTTAAGTCCATTCATCAGAAAGCCGATCTGCCTGTCAACAGTTTTCAGAGCGCTAACCACCTGAAAATGACACAGGTAAGTAAGATAAACGCGGAGGCGGACAAAGAAACTGCTCAGCTACAGCACATTGTTTAATGGGTAGATGAGAAGATGGAAGAAACCATGATATTTTAAATGAAAACAGGGACAGGCTGGGTAGTTGTCATGCAAGTGTAACTCCACGTTGTTTTTACAGTCTACACATTATAAGGCCAAGCAGATGCGGGTCCACACCTGGTTACTCGTTGGTCCGTGAGCATGGCCCGATGAATCAGGTTCCTCAAAGTACAAAGTGTAGAAATCTGGTCTAAAGCAACAAGGATAAATAAATGTAAGAAAATAGAAGATAAACCCAAGATAAACCTTTAACCACTGAAATGCACTCATATGGAGACAAAAGAAAAGTGGAAACATCTTTTCAGCCTGCTTTCCTGCACCTGTTCAATTCCTACTGCATTTATTTAATCTATAGCTCCTTGCCTGTTGTGAAATGCACTTCTGTTTACCCTGATTTCTACACTGTTTTGAAGAAAAACATCTGTTAAATGAACAAATTTAAATGTTTGTGTAATAGTCACATACATCATACTGGCAGCACATTTTATGTACGCAGAATATAAACATGAAATCAGCATTTAACACTGATTTAGAACTATAATCTTTAAATATGTTTGCACAAATCCCCCCAGTGTTTTCTGCTTAATGTGTGACTGCCCCCACTTTGTATTCTACAATTATTTTAGTTATAGATTTGTATTTTCAAAAGGCGCCACAAAACAGCTAATAAACTGGACGAAACAGTGGACTGTCACACAAATAATACATTACAAAATTGTACGCGTTAACCAAATTATTTAGCCAAGCATATGACTTAAGTACAGCACAGAAAATATTCTGCTCCTGTTTTCTGTTTGTAATCTAACAAACAGAAAACAGGAGCAAAGGGAAAAATAAAAACATGCTGGACCTTTTCTCCGGGGGTAAATCCAACCAGTCGAGAACAGTTTGAACTCTTTCCTGGAAGGACACATCCCTAGGAGTGAGTAGGAAAAAAAATTAACCGCTACAACATCAAAACACATACAGCATTTGTACTCCATACTTATAAATTATTAACTATTAATCTGTAATGATTGTTCTGTATTCACTAATAGATGTAAACCATTCTTTTTTTTTTTTTTTTTGCTACAATGAAACATGGAGAAAGCTATTGTATATTTACATCATGCAAAAACGTATTGTCGGAAGTTTGTTTGCCTCACCTGTTGTACCGGTTCCAGAGGGTTGGATAACTCCCGTTTATTTGCACATCTGTCCCAGGCCAAAAGAAAGTGCCGGACTTCAGGTTGTTGTACATAGCTGTGAGCCAGACCTAAATACACGCACCACATATTTTACTGAATCCACTGATTTAAATGATTCTATGTATGAATACACCGTGTACTTCCTTAATCCCCAAAAAGATGCCCCATGTCCAAACTTTTCTGTAAATTCAAATGTAAATCTATTCATTTAAATATTCTAATTATTTTGTATAGTAACGTCCTCCTGTCAAGTTCCTGTTTCAGTCCCTGCCAAGGTATTTTTCCCCAAAGACTTTAATGTTCTTTTACCGTCTCACATATAACTGATATGTTCAGAACTAATCAAAAATTTGAGTACACTTGTTCAAAATATTTTTTCTCCATATGTGACAAAGCTCTACTTCTGAGGCTTCAGCTTGAGTCTTATTTCAGGAGACAGAAGAGGGTGAACAGTTCAAATAGCTGTAATCTTGCCTTACTTGACTGTAATGCCATTAAATTATATCAGTTAGGATTGCCATAAAATTAATAAAAATCACAACTTCTGTGGCCAGGTTGGCAACCCCACATCATTATGCTCCCACCTCCATACTGGACGGCAGGAACCACACTGGTAGGACTCATATTTTCATACCTTTTCATACAAAGCCGTTGCTTTAGATACACGTTGTTAAAAAAATTCAAAGGTTTGCACAAGAATTAATGCTTAATACAATCCTAATATCTTCAAAAACCTGAATGAAGAGTGAAATCACAGTTTGGGTAAATACAATTTTGGCTGGTTTCAGTAAATGAAATTTTATACTGTATGCTAAAGTTTGTGGGATTACAGAAATAGAGTGCAAAACTCCTATGACTTTACAGTAAATTTACTTTCAAGTAAATTTGTCATTCCTTGCAGAATGCTGTCAAAAGCAAATGCGTTGTACAAAATTCATAGAGAGTTGATTATAATGTTCTGTCCTGAGTCTGAGTAAATTATACAGCAAGAGAGGCAAAGCTAAATCAGCTGTGAGAAAGTAAATAAATTCTGAGAAAAATTCATTTAAGCATGTCATTCGGCCTGTATTATACAACTGACTTGAGTGCATACTGCTCTGACCCTGACAAACAGTCCTATTACACCACGTGTACACTGAATAAATTGGGCAAGTACCCTGCTATGCATCCCCATATTAATAGTGGTTTTAAAAAAGTTCCCTATGCTCTGCCTTCATGGCAGATACTAACATGGATCCTCCAGAAGTATCTGTTTTGCGGGCAGGGGTTAATTTGAATTTCTCTTTTGCACTCAGTGCCTGGGGTTGAATCCTACCACTTGCTCTAATATGCTTCAACAGGGTAAGAGTTCTTACCCTGAAGTAATGCAATACAAATTAGCCAGCTGTGTATAAATAAGTAATTGTTGTGGGCATTTTTGCCAAAAAGCATTAGGTAAACTCTAAAATATGACATTTGTTTGCTTATGTTCAAGGACATGCTTGAAGCTTTGTTTAAAAAAAAAAAAAATAATAATAATAATTTCAGGAAGGAAGTATTAGACTAAACCCCTGGCCATGCTCTGCTGTCAGTCATGCACATACCTATATAACAGAATCATGCAAATTCTGCATCGCAGGATCTGTTTTTCTGTCATCCCACCACCACCTCTTGTCTTGTTCAAGGAGTTGAAACAGGGAGGCTTAACAACCTCATGGTACAGCATGTGTGAGCCCCCAAGTCGACTTCAAGCCCCAGTAGTCAGTACAATAAGCACCCATCCAAACACATAACCAGTTCAATGCTTCCAAATCCCGAATATATATTTTACTAACACATCATTGCAGGTCTGCTTCTTCCAGTGATCTTTAATCATTGTGTACTTACGGGTTGGCCCAGGTACCATTTTGGATTGAACTTTTCTTGACTTTTTAGTATGAAAAAAGCATTTTCTTTCACATCATACATCTTGTTGTCCACAATCCCGTGCGATTCGGGATAAAGGCCCTGTGGAGAAATGAATGCAAGCGATCCCCCTGAATGTCAGCCAAACACCTGTAGATCGACATACAGATGTACAGCATGCAAACTTACAGTCACTATTGTATAGTGGTTGGGGAAGGTTTTTGTGGGATAGGCAGGTCGCATGTATGGTGTAGAGATCCCACAGCTTCCTGAAAAGCAAAAATTGGCTTAAATGTTATGGTAGATCCTAATTTCATAAACCAGCATAGTGGTTACTTATATGTAAGTATTTGGTGTTTAAAGAGTTTTATCCTGCTGAAGTCATGGGTTGACAGTTATGTAAGTGTCCTCGGATGGGCTGGGGATGCATTACCACCCCCTTTTAAAATAATGGGAAGCAGACATTTTTTTATCTGAAAAATTCAGTATTTGATTCATTTTCAGGAACCGAGGGATTACTTCACAAACACACACACACACAGGCTTCAAAGGGTGAAACTCACTTAAGTTACTGATGACTGGAAGATGATCCTTGTGGGCTTCTAAATATCCAGCTCTGAAACCATCCATCGAAACCAGAATGACAGGGGGTTTTGAGAAGCTAGAAAACATGAAACAAATTTGATGCTTCTAAAAGAAATGGTAAATAAAAAAAAAAAAAACAATAATAAAATAAATAAGTAATGACGTTACGAACATGGCTACTATGTAGGTGGATTTTACACTTCGGTGTTTGTTTCCTGTCTGGGTACAGGCTGACTGGAGAGGCCTTCACGCCCAAAATCATAGCCCAGCATGCGCCCAAAGAAAGTGGCGCTGCTCAGACCGCACAAAACAACACAGAGAAGCCTGTGGCTGGTGAGTAATGTGAATGTGGACCAGCTATTTCCAAGTATAACTGCGCCTGTAATTACTGTTTCCACATTCCACCTCATAGCAGAAGTGGAAGGCTTGTGCGTTTGTTCCTCCACCAGAGATTAAATCCTAAAGTACCATCTCCTCTGGGTATATTTCCAGACGCTATACCGCTCATTATACCCACATTATATGTGTGTGGTATATTTGTTTAGCAAAAATCGCCTCTCTTGATATAAGCTGTGTACAGCTGATGAAATGAATGCAGTACAGAAATAAATAAGCACAAATTCTCCTATCAATTTGCATGACAAATAAGAGAAGGCCCATGCACTCCAAAGCAAAACACTGCAGAGCTTCTTTGCTGTGAATATCCAGTATTCAGCATTTCAAAGAATAATTTATGCTAGGAATTTGTCACAGAATGTGATGAATGAATAGAATAAATGGAATTAATAAATGAATGAATTATTAATTTTACCTTTTGGGGCACTGGGGAGTTAAAATGTCTTCACACTCTTCTTCCAGCCAGATTGTTTCTGGATAAAAACAACACCCACGGCAGACAACATCAGGGGTTATGAGGGAGAACAACTGACAAACGTATGAAGAGAATGAAAAAAAATTTTCAAAAAGGCACTGTTTTATAAAAGGCTGTTTCACAACTTAAATTTGCGTCATGTTTGTGGGTATAAACTGAGTTTTAAAAGGGAGACGGCGATACACTTTCAGAGGTTCAAAATATAAATGAAACATTAAACATATGTATATGTGTTCTAAAGAAATGAATTTTACAGATATTTTAAAGAAGATGTAGAAAAGTCCAATAAAAGAAAACTGGCTGCGAGTAATTGTCTTAAAATGTCTGTTTACAGTGAGGAAGAACTGTTGTCAGATATGGAATTATTAAATATTCAACCACCGAGTTATATTCAAGTTTAGGAAGTTTTCCAATTCATGGCGGTCGGGCTAATAACAAGTACATTCAAAGTTCACTTAAGCGTGCAATATTTCTTCCTGGAAAGAGGGTCCTGCTGTCCTGGTATGTTTGTTTTCTAAAGGAATCTCTGCATCACTGAAAACTGGAGAGAGCAAGAGAGCCTCAAGAACAAAAGGGAACGAAAGAAATCTGAAGTTTCAAAACCTTGCTTTTAACAACATTTTGCTAAATCTTTTACCTGTACAGCTGAACAACCCCACCCCCCAAAAAAACTGAAAACCATATTGTGAGTGAATAGTGATTTTTTTTTTTTTTTTAATAAGAAAATAAAGGTGAAGCTAATTCTGCAGGCCTAAATTTTCAACACCCTCACACATATAAGCTAATGTTTTGACAGTTACATTGCATGTTAAGGAAATCTATATTTTTTTTTTTTTTAATTTGTAAGGTGAGCTGAACACACCTAACCATTTGAGACAGGACTCAAACATCCTGCGTCATGAGCTAGTTGTGGCTTGTATGAGCAGGGAGACTCCAATGCACTTAGCTCAGTTCTCACAGCGACAGAGAAACCAACACATCCGACAGGGGAAACCAAAACGTTCCCGTTGGGCAGCAAGACTATGGTAAAAAAGCCTATCTGCTTCAGATGTTGCTCCTAACATTCTGCAGCAGGATCTCCCACTTCCCTGCAATGTCTGAAGCCAGAGCAGTGGATTTTTCCCAGTCCCTTGTTAGTGTAATGGAATTTGGCACAGTTGAGAACCTCTTAAATAAAAAAAAACGTAGATCTTGTGAAAGTTCCCCAATTTTTTTCCCCTCTTAAAACACCACACTCAGGCTGTTGTCTTAACTTCAAAGCAATAAGCTGAAACAAAACATATGAAGTCTGGTTACGCTTCCCGCGGAGTCAAGGCATGTGTTTACAAAGAAAACGGCACCACCTCTATTACACAGCGCCCAAAGGCTGAGCCGCATTGGAAATGATGTGGCTGTAGAAGTCGGATGGAATCCCGCATCGGCAAACGCGGACCAGCGGTTTCCGAAAGGCCTCCCTCCCCACCAAGCGACCGTCAGTCCAAGTCACAGAATCGGGAATGTGATAGAGAAGATCTTAACCTTCACAACAACTTAGCCTTTCTGACTTTGATGCGTAGAAAAGAAACAGTGCAAATGGGTCATATGACTTGTTTAGGAGCAAAAAGAAATACAGGAAATCCCAGGGTGGCAGCTGGGCTTTCCGCTTTGAAATGTGGGTGTGGATCTGCCAGTCTAATCTGACCCATGTGCTCACGATTTCTGTTTCCACACACTGGAAGTTCAGTTTGGCCTGCATGTGTGCTTTTAGTTTCAGCCTTGTGGAAAATAGATCCAAAGCACACAAGAGCCCGTTTCTTAAGACAGGGTGTTTGGAAGGAAGCGGGGACTGAAGAGCACAACAGCACTAACACTGTCGAGGTCAAAAAGGCCACAATAACAGTGCACAAAACCCCAGGGGGGCCACCACATTAAACGCATTCATCTGATTTGGACTAAAAACTTCTGGTTTTTTTCCCCTCCATCGGTGAAACTTACAAGTTTATCCTCTGAAGTGTAAAAAAAAGTAAAAAAAAAAAAAAAAAGGTACTTTTTAAAAAAAAATACACACATAATTTTTCAGCGAAGCCTTACCGACAGCAGCAACTGAACAGAAAGGACAAACAGCAGAACCCTGTATTTCAGAAAATGCTTCAGATATGACTTTGCTTTTTATTTTGTTTTGATCAGACTTTACTTCAAAGTGACATGAGTGCCGGAATTGAAAGCGTCACTCGCTTCAACGTTCAGTCTTCAGGTATGCCAGCTTCACAAGATGATTATAATACGTAACCAAAAAAAAAAAAAAAAATCAGTACAACAACTTGTAGAATTTGCTGTAAACAACATGCAGATTTGTTGTAAACAGCACGTCTGCATTTACCTTTACTTTCGGACTGCCGCAGTGCAAACGCGACTGTCACTATGATTATTAGCAGCAAACACAGCAGTAGCACCTGTGGGGGGGGAAAGGCAAGAACAGATACGTCACACAGCTGGCAAACTGAGCACCGCTCACACCCCTTATTCATCTTATAATCCCTTACATACAGTTCTGCTCACGCTTGCATGCCTTTATACTGCTTTTGAAATGATTTTTCTTTCGTTTATGATTCATAATTGGTGAAAGCCAATTAATCTACCTGGAAAATGACTTGATAAAATGCTAATGTTGGTTTATGCTTTAAAAACGCTGTGCAAGTTTTTAAAATGCATTCTGAGAGCAAAGGGATGTCAAGGTTATTTTCACACCCCAGGCACCAGACTTTTGGTTAAAAAAAATCCACTTTGCGCCACAGAAAGCTCGCATTTATGATAAAAACGGAAGAAAAAAAATTAACTGACTCCACGGCAGATATGGTCTCGCTACTCAGTTACGGAACAAAGGTTAAATAAATACTACTGTCCAAAGAGTTGTTTGGTCTGTGTTTCAGCTCTAGATGGAACGTCAAACCCCCATCAGGGGATTTCCAAATTACTGGGTGACACAGAGTGGACAATTATGCATTTCATCGGGGGCATAAACCATTCGTATGGTGGGCATACACATCATACCCAAAAGTGACCCTCAGTCTAAGTAAAATCCATTTGTGATGTTTACCGTTTCCATGGTTACGATCCTCTTTTTTTTTTTTTTTAATGGCAGTGTTTTGCTACAAGACCATCTTAAGTGGGTTAATTTTTTTCCATTGTGTTATATGCAACTTCTTAAACATTTTGACCAGGCGGCGTTACAGGAGGACCTGAGCAGACTTCACCTGGACCAACTCCAGAGTGTTTGTAAGAAAAGCAAATAGACAGTCTGGTGGAAACATATTGCTGAGGTCAACACAGCTAACTATAAACTGTGACATTTTAGGTGCGACACACACGAAGGCGTAGCGTTCAAAGCTATGATATTACGAAGAATTTGGTCCAAGTCGCCTACTTTAAAAACAAAAAAAGTACTGCTTTTACTCCGTGCAGTAAAACTCTGGCAAAACTTGATAATGGCAAAACCATTTGAAGCAAAGCAGTAAATTCTGTACGAACGATCAAAGTTTTAGTTACTTATTACGGCAAGGAAAGAGAGACACGGTTTCTCATCCTAAGGTGCAAAAGGTTTTGCTAAATGTGTGTGGATGGGGTGCAGATGTCACATGTTGACAGGAGCTCATGGACCTTGACTTCTGCGGAAAAGGCCTAATTACACATTCAGCAAAACCGCACGTGTTGAACGCAGGGTTGTGCATTGTCATGAAAAAAGCTGTAAACGCGCATGGAATTTCCATGTTCATCATGAAATGAAGACTTTAATGCAGTGCCCATGAGGTCTGGTTTGTTTTCTCATACGTTTTTAGCTCAGCTCTGAGGTTAAGCGGCCCAGGAAAGGGTGGGACGGGCACAGCCCAAGTGCAATAAGCGAGTATCTGTTTTCTGTACAAAGTGCCAAGGCGGCTGAAGGGAATAGTTTGCCCACCTCTGCAAGAAAGCGTGCTCGGATAGGGTGGCGACACCCCACAAACATGCCCTTTGGCAGCAGTTCATCCAAATATAAACTATATTTCGCTCGTGGCATGGCTCCTGGAAAAAGGGACAAAGCGCCCTTAAGATGTACAGTCATATTTATTCATTTATTGTTCACTTTCTCCGAAGTGGAGCAGCCGCTGTGCAGCGTTTAGCTGAATGTTCATGCAGAGGCGCACACCGCACTGCGAATCACTGCAGCTCTAACCACTGCGCCGCCTGCTGGCCGCCCACAAGTGGATGCGGAGGACCGGCCGCTACTTACGCCCAGGGCGACGCGGCGTCGCTGCGACTTTCCACTCCCGGAAGAAGACGGAGGCTCCCGGTGCCCAGCCGCCCCTTCGAGCTCGAGCAGAGCCGCAGATTGTCCGACGGGCCGCTCGTTGCTCCGGGCCGGCGCGGCGGCCGCTCCTTTAGCCGGGCTCTCCATGCCTCCAGGGCCCGCAGGGCGGTCGGTGCTGTTCGGGTCGACGTTCCGCGGCTCCGGGCTGTAGAACCGCCTGCTTTGCTCTTTGCGTTAAAGTCGCAGCTGCGTCGAAAGGTAAAGCTAACGTAATTTATACGGGGGGGCGGGTCCGGACCGCTCCCTCCTCCTGTCCTGGGAAAGAGGGAGGGGGGAGGGAGACGGAGTGAGAGAAAGAAAAAAGGGAAAGCGTGCGAGCGTGGCAGAGACAGGGAGAGAGTAAGAGAGAAAAAAAGGGAAAGCGAGGGAGAGAGCGTGTGTAAAAACGACTGTTACTGCGGGGGCTACCCCAGTACTGGCACCGCTGTATTTTACTCTCTGCAGAACCTCAACTTTTCCTTTTGGCTCTCGAATGCTCGTGGCTTTTTGTACCGATGACAAAGAACGGGACGCAAAGTAAAGCAACAAAAAACGAGCTGCATTCAACCACACGGACGCGTATCAGTGAGCTCAGCAACCCTCCGACTTGCAGGAAGACGCGGGTACCTGGGCACAGGTGGGCCGCGGCGAGCACCGGCGTTATCGCCCAGTTCATTCTTTCGTTCCCTTGTGCAAATGTAACAGCGAATTCCTGCGCGCCAGTAAGGGAGAACCGACGCTTATTTCTCTACTTTGCTCAGTCGCTGGACATGAACATCATTTGTGTTTTTGTGATAATTTGTGGCCTCGTATCCCCATTTATTTAATATTTTACATTTCTGATTATTTAAGCATTCACACAGTTTGTTTAAACAAAGTTCTTGGTTAGTTTGTTTGCGACTGGTGAGTAGTGACCTCCTTGAATTCCCCTCATAAAGAGCAGAACGAAATATCGTAAATCACAGTTATTTATTATTTATTAGGGCTTCACCCAGTTTTTGTCCAGTTTGTTCAAAAGTGTTCTAGCGCCGCCTGCTGGAGGAAAACGTGCGGCAACCTAGAAAAGCCAGCGCCTCAAACTATCTTTTTACTGCTTCATTATTGCCATTTTTTAACACTTTTTAAATATTTCAAAACGCTTCCGAGAAATTTGGTAGCTGTTACACGGCGTGTCCTCGACTTCCAAACTTCATTGGGAACTTCATGGCTGCACTGTGCCTGTGCCTGTATCCCTGTCTGATGGTAAAATGCATTTTTGTTTATTGGGGAAAATTAAAAAAAAATCAAATATCCTGTAAATTTCAGAAGCCATCGCAGCACTGCTTGGTTAGGGGCACCAGATGTGTTTTCCATACAAGAAGAGAGTCTCTCCCTCTTCTTTATTCATCCTGAGCATCTCTTTTTTCTCTCTCTCTATCTCTGTTCTATTAAGCAGTTAGTAGAGATCGGCCCCTCTCTTTGGCCTTCCTTATGCACATAACTGTGTGTTTTTAGTCCCCTGGTGGGTTTATTTATGACACTTTGTAAATAAGAAAGCGCAATAAATAGCGCCGAGATCTAGAGCAGGCTTTTGAAAAGCATGCTGCAGCCCTGTGTGTTGGTGCATCGGTGAAGCTTTGATGCATTATCTGAACTGGTATGCAAGCTCTTTTTTAAAAAAAAAAAAAAAAGGTGTCCTAAATCCTGCTCAAAAAATCCGTAGCGACAAAAAGCTGGTTGCTTGTTTGTAAGTTGAGGACCAACTGTACAGTGCGTTAAACTGATGAGTGCGGATGGCCACAAAAACACATTTACGCCACAGTTTATTCACACAGGTGGAACTGGAAGTCATAACTCTGTTTGTGGATAGATGGAAAATTTACTTATTTGCTTATAAACTCCTACTAGACTTATTTCAAAGACAAAGCACAGTGGGTAAATGTTGGCAAATGGTCACAAACTCACAGTCTGCAAAAGCTTAGTAATACAGGCAACTCCCTTTATTTGCTTGCTAGTTTATGTAAAAACGTCAAGCAAAGCTACTGCGTAATGATAGAAAACTCAGTAAGTTAACTGATTCTTTTAAAGTCATTTTTGTTTTAGAACTTGTCATTTCCACAGCCTTGTGAATTTTGCATGGCTGACCAGTTCATCCCATAAGCATGTGAGCATCACCTACAGTAGTTATTGACCACTGACACACAGAGCCAGAGCTAGGAATTGGGAATTGTCCTTTAGGGACATTTTTCTGCTTCCCTTAAACAAAATAATTTGCATTTTTTGTGGGCCATCTGTAGGTGAAGGCTTCAAAAGTTGTCACCACCTCACTTGCAATGACTTTGACACCACCAAACACCAGACACGAACAGAAAATGCTGGAAGTGAGACAAAGGCAGACAAAAGTGTTCTCATTTTATTGCCAGCTCATTCAGAGAAATACAAGTCCCTTTTGTTCTGAAAAGAAAATCCTATTTAATAATAAAATTTTTTGAAAAATCTGGATTTTTTTTTTTAGTTTTGAAAATCCATACCTGAAAATCCTATTTAATAATAAAATTTTTAAAAAAAATCTGGAATTTTTTTTTTAGTTTTGAAAATCCATACCTGTTTTTCACCCACAGATCTGCTGCAAATAATGATCCTCACAGCAAACTGTTGTACCGTCATCATAGGTTGTGAACACTTTCGATGATAATCATAATAAATGCTGATTTTTCTCTTTCCATCCATCCATCCTACCCATGATACTCCTTTAACATCTGAATTAAGCACATCTAAAACTTTTACAAAATCTATCAACCATTTATGCTATATTTGAAAAATGCTTGCACTTAATGTGCAATAAATTCTATTCCTTCTGCATTTTCATCATTGTTTTTCAGCATTGTATTTAGGGTGAGCATATGCACATGTGGTCCAACAGCGAAAAGTTGTAGGATCCAACGAAGGTCACGCAGAACTACTTACTGTGTTTTAGACTTGAAACCGTAAGGTCTGAAGCAATGAACTCAGCTTCCTCGGTTGAGCCTGGAAATCATTAACTGAATCTCTTATTACGTCCTACAGTTTTGCGTACTGTGGTTAATGTTTAGTCATCTGACAAATTTATGATCAATTTAGTGCAATGCTTTTTTTGGGAGTCGATCACCTAGCAGATGCAGCCAAGTCCTTCTGCTGTCCACAAGCGTAGCCCAATCCCAACCACAACCCAGATCCCTGAGAACTGGAAAAATTCTGCTATCATGCTTCGTGCCTGTGATTTTTTACCATTTCTTGTGTCAAATCTTGGCCTATTGAGCCTGTAACAGAACTTAAAAAAAAACTGTTTCAGACAAATCCATCAATGTGGTTCAAGCCAGTGACTCTATTCTAAGGTGGCAGCTTCAAAAATTTCTCATTAGCAACCCCAGTATAGTCACACTGTTCTAAATATTACATTATTTCAAGCATTCATTTTGCAATCACGACAAAGCACAAAATAAACCTTCACTTGTATTCACTTCTCCATAAATGTGCCTTGCTTGAAAACAACTTTTAATTTTGTGTTTGGCATTTAACAAAGATGTTAATAATGTGTGAGTATGTTTTACCACATGATGGCATCATTTCTTTTTCCTTAAATGCGTTCCTTGTTTGTCATCCCGCTGGGCCTAATAAAGATGGACAGAAAAATGTCAAAATCTAAAGCACAAAACCTGAAATTCGCTTTTAAAAATGTGCACAGATTACGACCTTAATATCTGAAAGGAAAGAAGGAAACTCTCTCACTTTCACTATGCAACTGCATGACCGTAAGACACCGTGAAATGGTGGATCACTGTGGTTTGATCGGTTTAGAACATTTAAATAAATTTCAAATAAGAATAAGATTTTTTTCCTGATTTATCAATATGCAACAATTTTAATGGTAGTACTGTGTCCACTGTGTGTGTTAACAGGAGCCGAGGACGTCGCACTACCGTGTCCGCTGTGCGTGAGATATTTGTGGTCTCTGATGCCCCCGGGACCATTAGGCTGCTGTGGTCACTCTCACAAGGCCGCCTGTGGCTTCTTGGTCTTTGTGGGAACCCACTGACCACATGGCTGAAATTCAATTTCAAACATGTAGAGAATGTGAAAATAGTTTTTGTCAAAAGTTGATCATTTTTACAGATGATTTTAATATTGCATATTACAGTGCATAATCTCTTAAAATAGTGTATAATTGCCATAGCTGACTCTGTGTGTGTGTGTGCTGAGTGAGTGAAAGTGTCAGAGTGACCGAGGCGCTTAACAAACTCAAGCTGAAGGAGACACTCCTGCCAGGCAGCCCTCAGCAGTTTCCAGTTCACATATTTAATTTAAAGGCCTTCATGCAGGCTGAAAAGTGTATATATTTCATTTTCTTTATGGATATTTATAGATATTTTGCTCATATGTAGTAAATTTGGTCACATGTACCCAAATGGTATCAAAGTGTGACTGGAACACGGCAGTTATGTTACAGTATGTTATATTCATTATATTAATAATCATAATATATTCTATTACATTATATTTTATCTATAAGGCAAGCAGAGGAGCACCCTGCAGCAGTTGTGTGAATGTATGTTTCTCCAACAGGACGCACAGTCAGTATAAAATAACCCAACAGAGGCGAGATAGCAAATTAGAAGTTACTTACGATATAAGCAAAGCGGCGTTTTGTTCTCCCCACTTTTCAGTTTAATAATTTAAGGATTTTTCTTGCCATGAATCTTACGTACACATGCACAGAATGTATTTTGTATTGATCACCGATTGTGTGGCCTAATGCGGTCCATTTAAACAAGCAGCACCAGAGTCAATTTTGACATTTTTTCGTTGAAGAAAGCAATAATTTTCTTTTAAATAATGTACTACAAAATGTAGATGCAATATTTAAGAATTCATTAGCTTAGAGATATATATTCTCTCGCTTCCCCGTTCAGTGTCAGAACTTGAGAAATTTGTTAAAATTTTCATGATGGTTATCAATTATTTACTTACCCAATACCCTCGGAATCTCACCTCTCGCTCATGGCATTAGCGGTTGATTTTTAAACCTCTTACACTGGCCTTTCAACCCGGTTCACTTTAACCCTGCTTCTGTTTCTGTGTTCGCAAACCTTTGGTGCAGCTGAGCTCCTGACTAATTTGCTGTGATTTATCTCCCGAATGAGCGAACGACGGTGAACCAAACGTTCGGCCGCACAAATCAGGTTTCTGTTGATCTCCGAAAACTGTTGCGCTTATTTGTGCCATCTGTTCGAACATTCAGAGAACATTAGCAAAACATAATAACCTGAACCTTATTTGCATGTGTAAAACCCTTTATTTGTAAAACTGGCAAGAACATCCTCAGTGGAGCAACTGCTGACGTTGCTCATTTTAAAGGAGGTTTAAAAAGGTTTCTAAGCAGCCTAGAGTCAAAAAAAAAAACAAATTTAACACATGGCGATTCATTTAAAATTTTTATTTATTTATTTATTTATTTATTTATTTATTTAGCAGATGACTTTCTGTGAGAAATTACAGTCACTTTGCCCAACGCCTTTGTTTTTGCTACCGTGCAACATGCTAGTAACCGCACAAATAATTTATCCAAACTTTTTTCTTTGTATTAAATAATGTAATGAAAGTTTATGGAGCTGATAGGAAGTTGGGGGAGAAGTGGGTCTGAAAGGGATGTGTTTTGTGACCTTTCCTGAGCACTGAGGGATTAAGCAGTTCTGAAGGAGAGAGGAAGGTCACTCCACCTCATTGGAGAAAAAAAGAAAAAAAAAACCTTCAGGCTTTTGATTTGGAACCCCTTCTGCATGGACCACCAGTTGGCCAGAGGTGAAGGAGCACAGCAGACTGGGGGCTGGGTATTAGGCCTGCAGGTAGATTTTAAGAACTTAACATTACTTTAGCTGTTTGGTTCATACAATCCGTCAAGCATGCTTGATTTTAAAAATTTAGCTGAAAAACAAACATCACGCAGATGGGTACACGAGCATGTAAATTCATGTAGTGTGCTTTAACCCACGAAAATTGTCCAGAACAATTGGTGAATTGCATTTACTTTTGAAATTCTCACCATGAACCAGCACATTTCCTCTTTATGACGTGAGTATCATCTGTGAGGGCTTCAGGGCTCTGTGGAGACCGACTTTTACCTTCACCTCATTAGTGTGCTTTTGTCCTTGCCTTTCACTGGGGCAGCAGCACAGCAACCACCTGCCCCCCTTCTTCTGTCTCAGCTGTGGAAACACAGAGTCCCTTCCATTCCATCCCAATAACCTGCCCGTCTGCACGTCAGGTCCTGGAGGAGTCGCCTGAGCCCGAGCGCTGATAATCCAGCAGGACGCGTCCAAAAAGCTGAGCTCCTCTGGGGAACAATGAAGATGAAGTGAACGTGTTCAGCACTGGGCCACAATGGCAGCACCTGAAAGGATTATTCAGATGAAAGGCTGCCCTGCCAGGGGATTAAAGAGAACTGGATGAGTGACTGCAAACAAGGTGGGGCTCCAAGCCAAGTCAGGACAGGGACTTCATTTCATATTTCATTGGACCTTATAGGCTTAAAATGGAACGGAAATGGTTATCCCTCCTGACCACTCTCCACCCTGCTCCGTATCACATCCGACCATACGGCCATCCAACCATACAGTGTTTACAAAACTCAAGTAAGTGGTTCCGGCCTTCCTCGCAGCACAAGGAAATGCCTTTTTTTTTTTTCAACGTCCCGGTATTTTAAGTGGCTGTTAAATCACTTTATCGTGCAGAGAATTTCATTTAACAATTAAATGCCATGAAAGCTTAATACCTACATTACACGTCAACGGCAAAAATCCTTTTCTCAAAATTTTCGACGTCTCGGTCTTGCCAGACTGCGGGAAATAATGGCGCAGATTAAGTTTTTCTTTTTTATATTTTTAAAATCAATTAAGCAACAATGGGGATGTCCTGAAGACGCTGCTGAAGACTTTTTCGGCTGTTCATTAACCAGCATTCACTCCTTTTGCCTCCCATTCTTTGCGCTGAAATGGCATTTGTTCCACTGCGTACTCTTTGTACCATCAAGCTGATTCTTATAACACAGCCTGTCATTTCAGTGCGTCGTGAATAATACATCATCCGCTGCTACCCTACATCGACTGTACGCTCTTTCCACTGACTTGCTGGGACAAGCTTCTCTGTTCTAACTGGTATGTTAGTCAAAAAATAAGAGGAAAAAAACACATTAAATACCTTTGGTCACCTGGGCACGCTTTAAGTTAACAGAAGCCCATACGAGTGCTGTGCGTATTTAAGAATACGTTTATAAAAATAAATAAATAAAAGACATTTGTTATAATAAACAGCATTTATTATTATAATGGAACGTGCCATCGAGTCATTACTGACTCCAGGGTGACCACTGGCATGGTTTTCCAGGCAAAGAGGAACGGAAGTGGTTTGCCATCGCCTTCTTCCGGCATACTTTTCCTCAGAGGGGTGCAAACACGGAGAAGAACCTGCAAACCTCATGCACACCCCTGAGCTGGACTTGGACCCCACATCAAGCAAGCAGCCCAGCAGTTGTGCGGCACCAGCTTACCCTTCTGCACCGCCGCATCCCACTAGTTTAATAATAAACACAAAATATAGATAACAAACGCAGCAACCGAGGCTATTTTGGCCAGACTTGTGCAGAAACCTTAATGATCCCACAGGGCAGCGTCTGGAAGTCTTGCATTATTTAGACATTATCACCATGAATGTCTTTCAAATGATTCCCCCTTTTGACAGACAGATCATCGCAGTCAGTCAGTCTCCCTCGGTTGCAGCCACAGGACAAGTTGTTAACCTTTGCTACAGCGAGGATAATTAGCATCACGCTGCCTAACCTTTCACGCCGTGCGCTGGTCTTAACCTGAAGCTCGAGATCTGGAAACAAACAAAAAAAAACAAAACAAACAAACAAACAAAAAAAAATTCAGGTGCGCAAAAAGGTGTTGGGATGCGCAAGTCCTGTTTAACTCCTGAGCGCAGCATCCAAACTTTTTTACGGGTAAAACGCAGTCCGGCAGACAAAACCATTTTCAAAACGTGGACCTCATTTTTGCCAGTTCTTTGTGTGTAACACATATGTTTCTAAATCCAAATGATGTCAGTTATAAATATGGCGTGTGAAGTACATAGAGGAGCGGTGGTTTTTCTTCCGGTCACATCCAAGCATTGCAGTAACTTCAGAGTAGCAGGGAAGATGCAGATTAACATCGAGCCGTCTCTCCAGTGGCTGCTGCTGTTCTGCTGGTGAGAGGACGAGCCTTACATTTGAGAACTCGGTTGGAAATTATTGAAAATTATTTGTTTTAGTGGTCTGCACCGGTCACTTCAAACAACGATAATCGGAATATGAAACAACTTGTGCAAGCGAAAGCAAAAAGTACATTTCTCTCATTGCTCTGTATTGGACAACTTTAAACAGGAACTCTACTTTCCAAAACCATTAGGTGGATTTGCTGTTCATGGTTATACTGTGGTGGACTGACGTGCCCTCCCAAATGTAACCCTAAACTCTTCTTTTCAGAAAAGGCTCCCAACTGCCGTGAGCAGCTGCCGATAATGAAGGAACAATATTGACTTTCAAAACACCAGCTCATGAATGAACAACCGAAACACTGCCTATATGTTTGCTTTTACCATCATAAATGGACTCTAGATTTAGGTTTCAGACCCTAAATGCACGAATGGCATGAACACGGCGGTGACCCAGCAGCTTTATACATCAGTGTGTTTGCCTGTTTTTCTTCAGTTCGCTCATCTTGCAATGAGAAGTGTGTATTTATTTACCGACCCTCTTTGAAATAAGAGCTAATCCATCTATCGTGTGCATGGAATTGTTTTACAGAGCTGGTGGAAGGGTTAGAACGGTTGGTAGCTACACCTTGGAAACTAGTGGCTCTGCCACCAAGACTGAGATGGGATGTGTAGAAGAGAGAAGCCAAGCCACAGAAGAATTGGAGACAACACTGCAGTATAAAGGAAACAATGCTTTGGATAAAATAAATTTTAAAAAATAACAAAATAACTTACTTTACAAAGTCAGCGGAGCAACAAAATTAGAAATCCAAGATGAAATTGGGTTCATGTCCTCCGTGCAGGTTTAGGGAGTAATGCCCGAGGTATAGTAAATACAGAGGTATCTGTTTTTTGTTCCTTTGCGCTGTTTCTTAATTTCAGCATTTGTCGTCCAGCATTACTGCCCTGCATCTCTATCGCTGCTCTCAATGGTGTGATTCACCCGTGCGCCACATTCCTTTAGGAGTTCCAGCTCGAAGTGAAGAGGCCCTCATGTGAAAGAGAAATGAATCATGTGTGACTGTGCCTGCCGCCCTGTCAGATGCATTACTTTCACGCCACTGGCTCCACTTCTATTAATGTAACCGCGGTCGAAGATGGGCCGAAACAAATTTCCCTTGTTGAAGCCATGAATCTGCATTTAGAGATGTGCAATTCAGTTTGCAGTGGGACACTCATTCAGCAACATTTGTGGCTTTTCAGATGCGGCAGAAGAGCTGTACTGTGGGCAGGAAATTCAGCAAGTGCCTCATTGTTCTTATGATAGATGACAATGGAACCTTACAAGATTAAGTATATATTGTTGAGTATATATACTATACAAGATATCTACTATACAGTATATTACTGCAAATAAGAACTTTATTTTTAATTATATTAAATTAGAGGCGTAAACCCATATGTGCTTGTTGAACATCCCGTTCCAAACCCACGGGCATTAAAATGGAGCCCCCCCACTGGTATAAGAGCTCCCACTCTTCTGGGAAGACTTTCCACTAGATTTTGGGAATTTGTGCACATTCGGCCACAAGAGCATCAGCGTGGTTGGGCAAGAAAGCCTGGCTTGCAGTTGGCATTCCAGTTCATCCCAAAGGTGTTGAGTGGGGTTGAGGTCAGGGCTCGCCCAAGTTCTTCCATACCAACCTAGGCAAACCCTGTATTTATAGACCTTACTTTGTGTATGGTGGAATCACAGCCATGCTGGAGCAGGAAAGGAAAGCTGTCGTCACAAAGTTGGAAGCACACAGTTGTCTAGAATGTGTTTGCATGATGAAACAGTTCGGCTCAGTGACTGGGGGGGGCTGGGTGTTCCACATATTTTCAGCTATACTGTATATGTGTTTGTCTATATATATATATATATATATATATATATATATATATATATATATATCTGTCTCTTATACACATCTTAGGAAGACAAACACTGACGACATGATCACCAAGGATCGCCATAGTCCATGCTATCATATTCACCAAAATGTAAGTTCTGTAAAACAAATTTATGTATGAATCACAATATTTTCAATATTTTAAATATTCACCAGATATTTTTGAATTTATTTCACATCCACCCATTAACCTTAACTGCTTCATCCTGGTCAGGCTCACAGCGCTCTGGAGGATATTCTGGAATCACTGTGTGCAAGGCTATGAAACGACACCCTTTATGGGATGTGAGTTGTATTTGTTAATAAATATTTTAAAACATATGCTGTTATTTCAGCAAACATAAAAAATACTAATTCATCATTCTCAGACACTTTGTATTTTAAACAAATCACCAGGAAGTCAGCTCAGTCAGAGTTTATGAAAATCACATAACTACAAATTAAGGCAAAGTTCAGTTGGAAAAGCCAATTTTTTTTTTCTTTTTTTTCCCGACAAAGTTAAAATAGATTAAAAAAGATTCATGTTTCATCGTGGAAAAACCACAGATTTAAAAATAGCTCATCTTGCTACCAGCCTATGAAACAACCTTCAGCCTAAACTAAATGAAATTTCCAGCATAGTAAGAAACAGAATGTAAACTGGTTCCGAAATTTTGCATGCAGAACTTGCTGAACACTGGAAACGTCCCATCAATGCAAAGTCATGTCTCAAAGGATCAGGAGTGCATGTTTACAGGAAAGAGACAATCCCATATAATCCATAACAGCTATTGACTGAAATTGTTTTTTTAAGTGGAAGGCTGTCTTTAGTATCTTACAATCACACAGAACTTAAAAAGCAGTAGAACCAGTCGACCCAGCAAGTAGTCTTGGACAGAAACGATTGCTGTCTTTTTCGCCTAAACGGTATGCCAAGATATTCAATGGCTCATCGTGAGGAGAATCTGTCTGGCATTAGAAAGGACAAAGACCCAGCAAATTTCATAGCCTCACCTGCCATCGCTTCGATTGGGCTGAGACCCATCAGCCTCAGGTTTAATCCAAAGCACCCCGCCACCCCATGGAACCTGTGGTGATGTTAGGTTTGTTGAAATAAGGCAGGCTCTGTACCAGGGTTACAGATCATTGAAAAGGAATGGGCAAGTGAGAGTGTTTATGAGCATCAAGACTTTAATTTTGTTTTCATTATTTTGTGCTTACAGTGTGTGAAGGTTAAGAATGTGCAATGATTTGCAGATGGAGGCCACCGATTGCCGCACGGCCCTGTTTTTGCTCATGGTTTAGGACTTTGTGGAGAGTAGTTTATGCTAAACTTGTCATCTATAAACTGGTATTTGAGGGGATAAAAAGGCAGATAAATACAAGCGGGACCGCGTTGAAGGCGGTAGGTGGCAGTTCTTGATTTCTTAGCATCATGAGGACACTCAGTTGATGTCTTTGTTTAAAAAGTAAACCTTTGTTTTGTACTGTAATTAAAAGCTTCAGTTTTTTTGTAGAGGAAGTCCGAGAAAAAATGTTTGAAAACACACATAAATAAAGACAGCTCAGCTGTGGAAGGAGTTGCTCCTCTGATGGAGTGCAGAGTAATACCAGGTGAAGCTTCGTGAGTCTGGCGGCGATGTTTAGCAGCTTAAGCTGGCCAGGCAGCTCTGAGCGTCAGTCTCATTCTGAGGATAAAACAACTACCAGAACCTGCGACATGAGGAGGAGATGCAGCTGCCGCTCGGCCTGGCGACGCCTCCACAAGTAAACCACAGGTTTCCCAGACCTGTGCTACCACCTGACAGCCACTTTCCTTCACAAAAGGGGAGGAGTAAGTATTAGAGAATAAAATAATGAATGACTGCAACGAATTGAAAATTTTCCATTATTGAAAAAATGGCTTAAACTTTATTTTGCCGTAATGGAAGAGATTCATTAAATTTAATTATAGTCATACACCTGCCTTTCAAGTGGGCCTGTTTATACACTTATCAGTATCCATAATTACAGTAAACTGCTTCTATTTCCCAAACTCCAGCAGCACAGCGCAGAGAATTCACACGAGGTCAGGAGATCCAAACAACTTTCCCTGATTCATGCAAATTGTCCAAGCGCTGTACTGAATGAGGATGAAGGCTTATTCCCCAGCCCAGGGAAGCGTGAAAGCGTAAAGAGACAACATAAATGCAAATGATGAAGGGCGGTGTTACATGTTGTATGCGGCTCCTAATGCGTATTCCTATTTTTACCATAATTAGGTGGAAGATGCGGTAAATTGTAAGGATGCTGAAAGTGTCCGACGTGAAGGAAGCGAGCATTAAAAGGCAGCTGAGCTGTGACGAGGGCCACCGAAGCACCATTCCTCAAGTGGCTTTCTGCTCTCCATGGCTCTGCATCACTTCTTCCCTTCACAGGGTGTTTTCCAAATTGAAATAATGAAAGGCTGAGCTCTGGCCAGACGTCTGCCCCAGGACTGGCGCTCGGGCCCTCATTACCACCAGGAGTTTGGAATCATGGCTGAGCAAGACATACAGCCTCCTCGTGCCGCCCAGTTCGGGGCAAATGGACACCACATGGCCCGGCAGCAAGCTCTCCCCACGTCCGAGAAGATTAAATACATTTTTATCCATTAAGTTTCAGCGGGGATGAGACACAGTTGCTAGTAGCAGCTTATAAAAATCACGATACTGCTTCACTGTAATGGGTGTGTAAACTTACGAAGGAAAGGTTGAGTAACAGTTTAATGCATTGCTTACCAAATGCACTGACTGTAAATGAATGTCGACTGTTAAGTCATCAAAACCCATCCAAAAATATTTGGTGGTGTGATATTTCAATGGGGAATGACTCTTAAATGTCCAGTGTTGTTTCTGTTCATCCTCGGTTTTGAATGAAAACTGCAGCAACAAAAATATAGGTGATTACACACTTTATCGGGAAAATAATATCCTAATAATAAGATATCATGTGATTTGCTGATAGGTAATTTGAGACAAAAATGAAAGGAAATGCTGCTACATTTTGCCATTGAGTCTCAGATAGGGAGGGAGAGAGAGAGCAAAAAGAGAGAAAGATAAAATGAGAGATTGAGAGTGAGCGAGAGAGAGAGGAAGCGGGTTAGAGAGAACCACCAGCTTTCATTAGGTAGTTGTATGTGAGAGAGAAAAAGAGACAGAGGCTGAGAGAAAGAGAGAGAAACAAGGGGAAGTAGAGTGAGAAGGGAACCATCAGCTTTCATTATGAAAAAAGTGAAAGGAAGAAGACAAAGCAAGGGTAATATGGTGAGTGAGAAAAGAAAGAAAAGAAAGAAAAGAAAGAAGAAAGTGAGAGCGAGCCATCGGCTTTCGTTAGGCAGCTGTATGTGTTCGTGTCTTGGATAGAAACAATAAACCCAAGACAATCCTCTGCCCCACCTAATATTGACTTAGCATCGCAGGCCAGGCCCCTTGGGTAGAGCCGGCAAAGGACCGCGTCTTTCCTGAGAGTGGCATTTTCATATACAATGGTGTTAAAATTAAAACAAGTCCAAAACCAATCCGCACTTGAGCAGACAGGGTGAAAAGAAAGCACAGTTGTGACAATGGATGATAAACAGAGGCCAGAGCAGGGGTAGAAACACTCGCCGTCTACTAAGCGGCTTTTAATCCTTTGTAAATGTTACGTGTGCATAAGCCTTATTGTCATTCACATGGCTTCGGATGTGTATTAACCCAACAACACGCTGCTCGCTGCAGGTACTGTTTAGGGGCTACACATCTTACTGGGTGCCCCCCCAAGAGGTATAAAAGGTTTATCCAAATGAACTCATTTATTTATCACTAAAGAAGCCAACAGCGGTTGTGCTCAGCACATTTAGTTGTGCTCCTTTTGTGCAGCTCAGATTTGTGCCTGCAAGCATCGCTGCACCTTGATTCCAAGCGGAACAAATTTAAAAATAAATACAGTAATAGCCAGACATTTTATTTTAAGGGTCACCAAAAATGTTGTTTTATTGGCCATATTATTGCTGTTACTTCTGTCCCAGCGGACGCAGTTGCACCCGTTGCGGGGGCGACTGTTCGGCTTAAATAGGAGATGTAGACCGCCGCGGACAAGGACAGGAACAAATGCACCTCAGGCGGAGGCGGCCGAATAAGGCAGCGAAGCGCTCCCTGGTCCCCGGGTCGGGTCTTACATGGGGGTTGGGGGCGGGGGTTTAAGGGCGGTGGGGGGTGGGGGGGTGGTGCTGAAGGAACAGCTCCGCTCGGCGCGCGTCTCCGCGAATAAAGTAACCAAAGACCACGGGGCTCGGCGCAGTCCGTCGGAGACGACAGCGTAGCCATGAGCCAGCCGAGCTCTCCCTCCTCCAGATCAGCATCGTCGTCCTTATCGCCACCAGCATCGCCAGCATCAGCACCAGCATCAGCATCAGCACCGGCGGCCCCCCGCACACCATGAAGCGGCAGAACGTGCGCACGCTGGCGCTCATCATCTGCACCTTCACGTACCTGCTGGTGGGCGCCGCCGTGTTCGACGCGCTCGAGTCGAAGAAGGAGACGACGCAGAAGACGAAGCTGGACCACAGGAAGCTGGAGCTCATGAACAAGTATAACCTGTCCAAAGTCAACTTTGAGGAGCTGGAGGGGGTGGTGCTGCAGCTGAAGCCGCACAAGGCCGGGGTGCAGTGGAAATTCGCGGGGTCCTTCTACTTCGCCATCACCGTCATCACCACGATAGGTAAGGAACTGCGTTCGAGTCCCAGACTGCGCGCGGTCGCGGTCCGGTCCGGGGCTGGAGTCAATGCCCGGCCGGAGCGCTTAGAAACATCCTGACCACCGCAAGGGCGACATCTGAGGGATTTAATACCTTTTATAAGCTGTTATTTTGCTCTCTGATGTGTTTTTGCTTGTAAGGCGAACAGTTGGACACCCCCCCCCCCCGTCTTTTTTCAGGCAACCGTGATTTGATACCGGTTTCTAATTTAAAACGGTGACGCAAGTTAAGTTTCTATAATACAAGCGACAAAATGTTAAAAAAATGTTTAGAGTTATTAAAGTAATATTTCATCATATTTCAGTAGAGCACATTTTAGCAATACTTTTCACTGTATATTTTTTTTGTTTGTTTGGGAAATAAAACTCCTTTGGGTATCAAAATGTTTGTCAGGAACAGAGAGAACCCTCAATACCCAAAAAAAAAAAAATAGATCCGCACTAAATTGGAGCGCAAAAAATTATTTTCCTGACAACACTGTATTTTACATGACAACAAAAGTAAGTTTTTCAGCAAATATGTACAGTGCTGAGCTAAACTTACATTCTATTCAAAGTTTGTAGACTTTCCTTCAGGCTTCCCAAATTATTCTGCTAGATAGAGAAATGCAACTTTTTCGCCTGCGAAAGGTTAGAATAAATACTTCCACTGCAGTGGCCGGCAAACTCAATATTGGCTAACTTTCTTCAAATTGTGTGCCATTTATCAACATTCCCTTCCATTGACTCTAAATGTGGTCGGCGATGAAGGAAGCTGTCAGGCTGGAAAAGCTGCATCTGCTCTAAACATAGAGGTCGTGACCTTTCTGTAACCAGACCAACTTCTAATTTGTCTTCTAAAATAATATTGTCTATTTTTTATTGGAAAAAAAAAAAAAAAAAACCTTGCAGTTCTTTCTGCTGTAAAAACTTCTGAAATTGTGAGATGTGACTCGCCAAAGAATGTAAGAACTTGTTGAACCCCAAAGCCGGGTGAAACGGACGTTTTGTGCACACGTTCAAGGAGAGTGTCTCAAGAATAATCCTACTTTCATGTCCTCTTTCATCCACCCCCCCATGGGAAGGATCGGTTTAGCGGAAGGAATGCTGAATGGGAAAAATAAATAAGCAATTGGAAAGAATTCCCACACATGTGGCTTTTGGCATTGGGGTCGTTTTGATAAACTTGTGCGGAACTTTCACATCGGGCCTCCTTGGCAACGTGGGCTGCGTCGAGTGCCAGCCGCCCGTTCTCACGTCAGCACCCCCACTGGGCTGGGCTCCGCAGAGACCTTCCGAACGGGTGTGATTCAGGCATTGCAAACCAGTGTCTCATTACGGGCGCAATAGCTGAAGGCATCGGAAGGAACTCGACCAAAGTGTGTTGATACGTCTCTGCCGGACGAGTAATATGGCACATTTATTTGGTTTCGGAAAATATGTTTATTTTACGGGTTATGCATAAATTAGTCCAATTACTCCACTCGGGGAATTGTTTTCCTGTCTTTATATAGCAATATTTCCATGCATCCATGGAAATGCTTGTTTTATGGGTGAAACCATTTTTATTTTTGGTTGTGAAAATAATCTTCCTTTCTGCATAAGAATTCAATGTAGGGTTAATACCACAATCCCAACTTATTGCACCAGTACTTTCACAGTTACGCTATCTTATCTGTGTACCGTGTATGTTAATGCTGCTAAAATACATTTTGGTACTCCCATGCATTACTGAATGGGATCATAACTGGAAATTTCTGGAAGAAAAAACATATACTATTAAGTTGTATTATTATTATTATTATTACTACTAATATACCATTAAGCTGCATCAGTTTGTGCGAGCGGTAGCCACTGTGTAAGCAGTGCGTTATAAAGGATTTAACTGTAAAATACCTTAATATGTGATAGTATGAAATTATTAACCTAAATTCCCCACAATGACTTAACACACGTACATGTGAATGTACGAATACTGCAAAATTTTGTTGCTGCTGATTCACAAATTGAAACAGTGGAAAACAAAGCACGGCTGACCTCAACGCAGTCAGAAAGTTACTTGAATACTGAGCGATTTCTCGAATACCAAATAATTACATCACGGTACTGGAAATTTCAGTCCCATTTTCTGACTTCATTGGGAACAAACGTGGCGAAAACAATGAGGAAAAACAAGTGTCTCAGTGTGGCGATGGCTAGGAAGACAGCGTGTGTGCTCTTCTGATCGCTTTCCAGATGCCTTATTGAACCCGATGCACGAGAAAACAGTGGAAAATTTTAAGGAGGGGTTTGGTTCTGTTTGCATTCTGCACAGAAGGTAACCCTTGGGAACCATGCCAAGTGGCTTTTAAAAATGAGCATTTACAACATTTGGAAGAGTAAGCGCAGGATTGCTAACGGATTATCTAAATATTATATAAGTGATGGGCAAACACAGTGGGCGACCCCAGCGCACAGCACTGTAACCCTGTCTGGTCCACTTGTAACTATGCGGCAGTCGAGTGACATCAGCTCAGAACTTCCTCCTTCATGTAGCATCGCCAGCAGATACTATACAGTTAAAATGGCAGGCAGGCAGACGGGCATATTCAACAAGGCCGAAATTGACAGACGTTCCGACTAACTTCAGCTCCCTCCCAAAGATGATTTGCATAAAATATTGAACGGATTTTCGTTCTGACCTCAAAGGCACTTTTGAGACCGATAAATAATATAGCAGCCTGGACTATTTTTGGACAGAGCAGCTTGATGAAGCACAAAAGGAAAATGATGTGTGAAATAGCTGCTGTCTGACATGGCTCCGTCTCATCAGAACACAAGTGGTCAGATGAAGCTAAGCTCATTTACCGGTCTGGTACGGCAAAGAATAAATTCCCTTTTTCTAGTCGAGGTTTGGGACATGCCGCTTGCGCGCACGGTATTCGCGTCTCACACGGGACTGAATTCGCAAAGCTTTAGTGGCGCTGAGAATGCTACCCAGCCTTTTCCCCTCAGACAAGAAATTTATATCAAATTAAAAACTGAATGTAAACCAAATAGAGCAGACGAACACGGAAAAGGATAAAAAATGGGTTTCACTTTTGTGGAAAGGTTGTGCTTTTTTATTCTGTTGACAGCAGAACAGATGTAAATTCTGAACTGCTCCAAAACCAGAAAGTGATTATGGGTAACATTGACAATAACTGCTATATAATAGTTAAAAAATATGTTTCAGCTTTAGTAGCTTTGTCCCTAACAGACATAACATTTTCCAAAAATGTTGCAGATGTATTACAGTACAGCAGCGGTTTATGTAATGTGTGTGTAACCGTGCCTGAGGATGAGAGCTGAGGATGCCCCAAGCTGGCTAAGTGGGTTAGCTGGATTCATAAAAGTTGCCTGAGGTGCCTTTTCAATTCCACTCCTTCTCTCCAAAACACAGACACTGACACTTGAAGAGGAACAGAAACATGCTGGATGCTACCGTTTGGGTTTGTAGTCATGTTACAGTACAGCTACGGTGTGTGTAAGGGACATAGTGGGGAAAGAATGGTTGGGGGTGTCTGTGCTCCTTGCGCTTATCTATGGCACCGATGTCAAAACAGCGCTCATGGTGTAAGCGTTAATTCTCCGTGTCAGTCATCTGAAACGTTCACCTCAATCCCTCCCTGACCACTGAACCCAAAATGTGTCTGGAGGGGTGCCAGCTGCGGCAGATGGATGCTGGAGCAAACCCCGACCTCAGACCACTGCCTCCCCAGCATCTGGTGACCGATGAAACCGTACACCTGCACCCCCGTGCTGTCCCTTTCACTGCTCTTGACTAGTTTTTGAGAGGCTAAACTGAACCGAATGTGAGAGGCTGCCAGCTCATGTCTCTCGTTGGGCAGATGTCTGCCCAGAACCGAAATTGAGCCGCCAAGTTCCCATTATCCCACACGTACGCGGTATCAGATGAGTCGCACGGTCGGACGGAGTGCTTGAATGCGCCAAAGTAAAACAATAATCTTGACGAGAAAGTGTGGAAAAAAGACAGGCGCCATCCTAAAGGGCGGCAGTCTTAGCGTTAAATAAAACATCAGATGATTCCATTAGACACAGTCGGTGAACACCATGTAATCTGAGATACCGCACTTCTTAGCGCTTCACAAGAGTTTCATATTAAATATGAGCACCTAAGAGGGAGGAACATAGTATTTTTTGAAGGAATATATATTTTATTTAAGTCGAGTATGGCTGTTTTGAATCTTAGCAATGTTACACTCACTTGGGCCCTGCGGGGTGACACACGATGCTGCATCATCAAGCGCTGAGGGGTTTTTAATCCCGGTCCAGATGACCGCCTGCATGTGGTTGTATGATTGTGGTTAGGTTGTGTGTAGTAAAATATGATTTTGGTAGTAAAGCTGCCATTTCAGCTGTGTGTTTTATACTTATGTTAATACCTAAAAAAAAGAGATCAGGTGAACAGGTGTTGTACATGCAGAGACGGAGGACGTCGGCCATTTCAGGCTAGCTTTTATTTATAAAATTACGTCTTGTGCATGAGTGTAAGGAAACTTGACTGCAAATTTGATCCTTTCTTAAAAAAACAGCATTTAAGCGCTTATAGTACCCTTGCACTGCAGAAACGGAGGTGCTCATAGCCTAAGGCTGCAGTTCTTTCCTTAATATCAACATCTTACTGCTGCGGTTCAAGAAGTAATAATGGAGGAGAATGAACCCGAAAGTTATTCAGAGCTGAACTGCGTTTTGCCGCACTGTGCGCACTGTGATAGATGTGGGCACATGAGAAAATCACAATCCTGCCAACACTCCCACGGATAGGGGTTTTAAACTTGGAAATTTCACCTGGATTTACAGTCGTGACATTTAGTTTGGCACTCTGCCCCGTGAGCAATTTGATCTTTCAAAGTTTTCCCACGCGTGGTGCTGTTTCCGATGCTCGGTTACAGTTTGTACTGTACTTACTGTATGTTTCTTTTGTTTGCAGTGGAGGTCTCCAGTACAGACAGTTATTAATGATTCATTTAAATGGTTTCATCCATTAGGATTCAAAGGATTCAAAGGGATTCAAAGGTTTATTTGTCATGGGTGAACAACACAGCATAGCAGTGTTGTCCCCATGAAAAGTTTTGTTTCCGGGCAAGGTACAGGATAGTTGGGAGAGGAAAACAAATAAATAATAATAAATAAGAGAGTAGAACAAACGGTTAATAAATAGGAATAGGTATGTGGGGAAAAAAGATATACATCGGGGATTGGCGGAGGGGGGGAGAGAGAAGACACAGCAACCAAACCAACAGCACACAGCAACCAAACCTACAACCACAGACTAAACCTACAACAACAAAAAGTACCAGAAAAATATACTTGTGAAACAGACGGGTTTCCACAATGGGTGGGACGGTCATACAGACAGACAGACCCCAATCGACTGTTCCACTGCCTAGGGAGGGGTCAGTGGTTTAGCAGTCTTATGGTGTGGGGGAAAAACTGTTCCGGAACCTTTTCGTCCTTGTCCGAACGCTTCTAAAGCATCTTCCGGATGGGAGCAAGGAGAATAGTTTGTGGCTGGGGTGACTGCTGTCCCTCTGGATGGTAAGTGCCTTCTTCTTGCAGCGCTGGGTGTGGAGGTCCTGCAGGGCTGGCAGATCAGTCCTGGTGATGGTCTGTGCTGTCTTGACCACTCTTTGTAGAGCTTTACGGTCTGACGCACTGCAGCTGCCATACCAGGCCGTGAAACAGCCAGTCAGGATATTTTCAATGGTAGATCTGTAGAAGTTGACAAGTATCCTGTTGTCCATGCCGAACCTCCTCAGCCGACGGAGGAAGAAGAGGCATTGTGTTGCCGTCTTCATGACGACGCTGGTGTGCCGTGACCAGGACAGGTCCTCAGTGATGTTAACTCCGAGGAACCTGAAGCTGTTCACTCTCTCCACTGGGGCGCCGGCTATAGAGATGGGCGCATGGCCATTCCCCTGCTGTCTCCTGAAGTCCACGATCAGCTCCTTTGTTTTGCTGACGTTGAGATGGAGGTCATTGTCCTGACACCATTAGGCTAATCTTCAGTAATACTATAATACATTTAAATGTCTTTAAATATTAATAATAATAATTAATGATGTATTATTATACTATATAATTAGAGTATAGCAAGAACTATCGCATTGTAAAGTACAGCAAATAGAATGGTAGTTTAAATGCAGTTTTTTTTTAGAAGTATTTCAATGTATTTTCTCTTTCTTTATAAACTGTTTGTGAATTTATGTTAACCTACAGCTCCTTCAAACATTTGGATATTTGTTAGGATCCTTAGTGGATTTAATACAGTAACCCTGCAACCTGTAGGCTTCTTCAGGAAAATTCTGAATATTTTACCGAGACTTTGCTCACGTGAATATTATAACTGGTGTTTTTCGTGGTGGATGTCCTGTACATTAGTAATACAGATACAAACGCTCAGAAAATGCTCCCTGAAATTTGACGTGACAGTATGGGGAATCGCCTAACGGACGCAGTGGAAGTTTCTTCTGCCATGCAGGCATGTTTTGTGAAAAAAAAGATTGCAGGAAATGATCCAGTTGTGCTGCATCCTGTGTTTCCATTTCTCTGGCACAGAACGTCCACAGATGCACGCGCGTACCTGGGAAGGGCTGACCTTTCGGTTCCAAATCTGTGTTATTTCGGCTCCTTAGAAGATTCGAGGATTTGCCAAGTCACGACTCGCTGATCCATCTTTTTTGGCATAAATCCATTGCACTGCGATGGTGAAACATGGAGCCTGGACTGTGGGAGCAAGACTGTGCTTGCGGCCGAGTCCACTGATGCATGATGAGGAAAAACAAACTCAGATATCCATTACAAGCCTTTTAATATCCCTAATAGTTTTATGGCTGTGCTTTCCTCGCTTCCTTTTGCATCATCTCGCTGTGCACGTAAGATATCTCCCATGTTCTTGCTGAAAAAATACAGGCAAGCTGCTGTGTCCTTTCCTTTGTTGGCACAACAAACATGGGAGAAAACCTTGCTTTGCATGTGCTTGGCTCAATACCAGCCATGAAACATGAGAGCGTTATGGCCACATTATCAGTGGATGTGAGATGCGTGCTTCAGTGGATGCTCTGAAACTTAAGATGTTTGAGTATGAGGCAGTAGGGGCTTCCTTGCGCATCAGCTGGTTCCCCTGAAGTCCAAGAACAACATAATATATTAATAATATCTCGACTCAAGTTACTTCATTATGCTGCACTTCGCTGGACATTTAACCGTAGTTTGACTAACAGTTACATAATGGCAAATGCCAAAAATTGAGCAAGATGTTTATTTTTCATGTTCGTACACTTTCATTTGTGCACGAAGCTTGTTTGAGCCTCTAAAGGTTGGATGCAATTGCAAAGCTTCAGCATTTTAGCACCATGCTTTCAAAAAGAAGAGAAATGACTTTCGATTATGATGACGTCTTTGAAATAATGCAACTTTGCACAAATGTTTTAAAACAGTGTAAGACTTACATCACTTACTGTAATAGAATGTTTTCTTGGGAAAAAAAAAAACTGATGTCTCTGCAGATAACAGGAGAAGGAGGACAGAAAGGGCGTGGTAGGTTTCTTAGTGGAAAAGTTCAAGGACTGCTAGGGCAGTGGCTACAAGGAGGAAACTGACAAAAAATGTCGAAACCATAAACAGCAGTTACACCAGCGACCAATAGCTGCAGCAATGCAGGGTCTTCCTACAACCGTTGTGCCTATTGACTACTTTGGATGACAGAGAACCTCTTTGAAATGAGGCAGTTAGGAAGGCAAGAGCAAGGCCACCCCAAGAGGAACATAAAATTCACATGCAGTTTGTCAAAAAGCACCCAGATGTTGCCCAGGACTCCTAGAAGAGCAATTTGTGGGCTGATGAATCAAAAGTAGAACTTTGTGGATGACGTGACCATTCTGATTCCATGTACATCTGGAGAAAACCCATTACCAGTAATCAAGCATGGTGGCGGAAGTGGGATGGTTTAAGTTCATGAATTGTGCAGCTTGCAACCAAATCCGTGTATGAGCTAAGGAGGGGTGGATGGCAATCATATCAAAAGACAGGGACATTGGAGCGCATCCTCAGCAGCTGTACAAGAGCACCATGTGAAGGCTGCTGTTGTCTGGGCTGTAGCCATATATTTAGGGCTGTGTCAGAGTCCATCAGTGTGGGAACAGCAAGGTGGACAATAACATTTGTCAGTGAAGCTCAGGGATGCTGGAAGAGCGGAACCAGGACACAGGCTGGGGTCTGATCAACACTTTGGCCAAGCTGTGTCTGGTTGAAAGACCCGAAACACCCAGTAACTGCAGGCTGCATCAGTGTTGATCAATGAAGTATCACAAGATGTGCAATATAAATGCTAGCAATTGAACATACAGTTGTTATTTTGTATTTATTAGCCTTTTAAATTGTTTGCTTCATGTTTTAATGCTTCAGCTTCAGATAAACAGACCATTTTCAGATTGAAATGAGGTCTCCTGTTTCATTCAGCATTATGGACTGAAGAAGACAGAGTCTTGTTATAAATAAAGCCTACTGACTGAAATGTACTGTAGCAGCATGGGGACCAAACTCTTGATGGCAAAACCTCGTGACACAATTATTTCCTCAGTATCTTCATCCAAATTGGAAAACTGATACTGATGGGAAAGTGAGCAAATCAACCTAAATAGAAATGCCATACTGCAGTTAACCATCCCTTGGGAAAAACTGAAAATTAAATAAAAACATTAGGACAATCCACTCCGGATGAACCCATTGTTTTTTTGTACCCTTTGACTGAAATTGCATGCACATCTGTTCGAGGAATCAATAAAAAAAAATAAAAAAAGTTAATTTAAAATTGCTATTTTGATTTACCCAATGATACCTTCAACGTTCAGATAATTCCTAGGTGTAAATATAAATAATTGAAAAAATATTTATATAGGTTTATACTAATGGACAATAAGCATGATCACTGCGTTCTCTTACAATTATAATTTTTAAAAACTTCCTAAAACTGTTTCAATTATGTTAAATGTAGATACAATTTATTTGTAAGCTCACTATATACTGTCAGAAGAAACTTAAAAACTAAAAAATGTTCTAAATATTTTCAGTGTCCCAGTATCCTTACAGGCATATCCCTTATATATAATAAACATTTTCATTTAAGAATAACAATCCTGTACCCCTGTACCCTGGTATACAAGTGTAATTAATTCTGAGAAACAGCTTAAATACCATGAAGGCAAGCTTGCTATCGGGAAGCTGTTTCCATTATTTCTTAAGAGGATAATTACACTGCCTGGGCAAAAAAAAGTCACCACCTGGATTTAACTTAGTGTTATGATGTGGGGTTGCTTCAGTTGGTCAGGTCTAGGTTCAGTAGCATTATGTGCCTAAAAAAATGAGCTCAGCTGACTACCTGAATATACTGGATGACCAGGTTTTTCCATCAATGGATTTTTTTCTTCATATTTCAAGATGACAGTGCTAGGATTCATCGAGCTCAAATTGTGAATGAGTGATTCCATGAGCATGAGACATCATTTTCACACATGGATTGGCCACCACAGATTCTAGACCTTCACCCCTTTGAGAATCTTTGGGATGTGCTGGAGAAGACTTTATGCAGAGGTCTGACTCTCCCATCAATACAAGATCTTGGTGAAAAATTAATGTGACTCTGGACGGAATAAATGTTGTGATGCCGGCGAAGCATTAGCGCGTAGGTGTCATGGCGGCTAGTGTATTGGCGTATAGTTGTTAGCGAATAGGTGTGATGGCGGTTAGCTGTTAGCAGGCGGTGTAGTCGAAGTAAAGTAGGTGGCGAGGGGCTTCTTCCTTTTAGTCGGCGGGTAGAAAGAGCGGTGAGGATGAGGACGCTGAAGTAAAGGGTCGGTAATGTGAGAAGCGGCGGGGTGGCGTAGTGGTGCGTGCGGTAATGGAGGGGAGCAGCTCCAGGACGCCTGAGCCGCGGTTGAGCCTTCTGGAGGTGTCGTGGGCCTAACTCGACGAAACGCCGACGAAGGAAGGTGCCCACTTGATAACCCCGATGAGATGACGCGCCATTGCTGCGCCACACCATGGTTGGCACTATGGTTGGTGGACGCTAGTTAGCTGGTGAGTAGCGGTTGGTAAGCGTGCGCGGGGGGGGGGTTAGATAGGTGTCAGGATCCCCTTTATAAATCAAGCTCCTGGTATTTAGCACTGTGTGTGTTATATGAACCTGTGACATTGCATAAGCTTATCGAAATGATGCCACGGCAAATGAATGCCATAATCAAAGCTAAAGGCAATCCAATGAAATGTTAGGGTGTGTGAATTTTTTTTTTGGCTGGGCAGTGTATGATTAATTCCGGGTTTATCTGAGAAACCCCAGTTAATTTCCCAGAAATATGCCTAACACTCTAAAATACCTATTTTGTCATAATAAAGAACACTTTTCAGCATTAATGAATATGCATTTGTTTGCTTATGTGGCTACTTTTTTTATTTTGTATCATTCATGTTCCTTTCATTATTAGCAGTAACAGCAATGAACATTAAGTAAAATTTATATAAAAAATGAAGAAATGGAATAAATATAAAACAGAAAAAAAAACAGTTCAATGTACCTACAGTAATGGGTTGTTACTGTAGTGAATTGTGGCTGGGGTTCTAACTGACTGTACAGAAGTAAATGAAATCACAAAAACACAAACTGCGTTTGAACCCAGGCTACATGAGGCAAAGACTGAAAACGTGCATTCTGGGTGCAGTGCTGCCACCTAGTGTCACACTTGTATCCGTGTCAATTTGGAATATTTCTTCAGTGTGTTTCAGCTTTGTTAAGATAGCGGTTATGCTGGGACTTTTCAACTTGAATTCTTAAAAGTTTCTGCTCATTTTATTGGGAATGCTCAAACCGGGAGCTTGAATACTGGGGTATTGGTATATTATGATCTACCGACTACGATGGTACGATGGTGAGTGAGTGAGTGAGTAAACCACAGGGCTGCTTAAGTAAGAACTCTCTGCTAGATCACAATCCAGCATATCCTGCAGTAACAAGGGCTACAGTTCACAAACCGATGATGTATGGATGTCTCATTCTGAGTAAGAGCTTCAGGGCTGAGAAAACTCACATTGTCCTTCTTTAAGCTCCGTATCTGTCCTCAAGCAGCCACAGTCTCAAAGTTTATTGCACATTAAATATTCAAAAACTGTCAAATCAAGACTTCAACAAGGAGCACTCTTTTCACCATAATGTAATGCTGTATTTGTAATCTTTACAGAAGCTCCACTGATATCACAGTGAAGACCTTCAGGTTGTTGCTGAAAATAGTTATGATTTATGGATTTTAAAATTGTCTTCTTTCTTCCTCTTTCTCCCTCTTTTCTCCCTCTTCTACAAATAAACAAATTGCTTTTTTATGGATACATTTTGAACATCTTAACATCAAAATTTCCATTTGTGTTCTCTTGCTCTCCAAGCCGTTTTCTCTACAACAGCAGTGCCATAATGCTAAAAATTTCAATTTTTTTCTTTTCTTCTGAAAGAAATAGCAAAATCTTGAGCATTATCCCGTTAACACATTTTGCAGTGCTGTTCAAAACTGAAACAAATACTTTCCTCAAAGAAGTCATCTTTACTGAAAACCTCAGTGTACTTTGTTCAAAATATCTCTGAGATTGAGGTGACTGAGATTGCAGTGGTGTATTACCCTTTTGGTTTTCTCCTTTTATTTTTCCAAAAGAAAACCTCCCGATCTTTAGAAAGGAAAAATACAAATGTACTTTTCCCTATTACATTTGGAGAAAAAAAAAAAAAAAAAACTGTTCATATCTGCTTTTTGTACATAGAGCAGCGTTGGTATAAAATTAGCCAGACCTTTGGTTCTTGCTACACACAGTGCTTTCTCAAGCGTGAAGTGCACACATACAAACATTGGAAAATAAAAGTTTTTGTTTTTTTTCTGATGTGGTTATAGTTTAATCAAGCTTGCCTTGCGTTTTTAGCTTTTAGATAATTTCCAGGTTATTAGCCCTTTGATAAATAATTGTTTTTACTGGAAGCCTTGCCCACAACTGAGGACAACATAGTGGAAATGAGCTGTGTGGTCTTCCTTCTTCTTCAGGGAGGATGACATCAGCATGTGTTCTGCCATTAATAACATGGAGGCACAAGTAAAATAATCCCTCACATCTGTATCACGCTGAGCTTTGAAGTGCTTTCAAAGCAATTTTGCTCTGCTAATTGCAAGTACAAGTTCTGTAAAATTCATCTGAAGATCTTTGAGAATGAGACATCTGTCAAAACACAGACTGTCAGAGAATGGAAGCAAAAAAAAAATATTGGGAATAAAAAATGACACGTAAGGAAGTGTACGATATTTTACATCTGCGATGGATCTTTTAATTGGAAAACATCTTTGCAATTGGAAGCGCTTTTCGAATATAACACAAATTTAATTTAGAAAATCCGCGGAAGGTTAATATGACTCGGTTTGAGCAGAGCCATCAAGAGTTCTATTAAAATGAATGGAGGATTAATTTTATGAATTCAGTTAGGCAGAAAGATTACGTAACAACACGAGGGCCTCAGGCTTCAATAATAAATGCAATAACACCAGATAATGAAACAGAGAAAAAAAATGAATAAAACTGTCTGCTTCCTTCAATCTGCCTTAGCCAACAAATGTAAGGCACGAGGGTCTTAACTCCCTAACTTTTAAAAAGGCGCTCGCAGTTTTAAATGAAATAATGCGACTCACGTGAATCTCTTGTCCTATTAAAAATGTAAGGAAATACTAAATACATGCGATTTCCGGCCAGCTACATCTGGATTGATTTACTTTGCTGCCAAAGAAGAGCGAAAGCTATGAAATGCCAAGCTAAGTGCTAACGTTTTAAATGTTTGCTTGTCAGATTTTCTTGCAGTTGGTCCTCAGAGCTGTTTTCAGCTCATAAGTTATTGAAAATGTGGAAAATTACCTTTCTGAACACCGATGGCAGCAACGTTTGCAGAAACGCCTACAGCAGGTGAGCAACACACATCCCCTCTTTGACCGGTGCTGAGTGCAAGTGAAACACAGGGGAAAAGGCTCAAAACCAAAGCAACAAATTCTTTGGGCAAAGTTATTCGGAACAAATATTTTGTACAGCAGCTCAATGGGACACCAGACAAGAAGCAAACTTAAAATGGCTACTGGGATTCACAGGACTTGAGCTAAGGAGGCATTGTGAGGCAGCAGACCACGCTTTCTCTGGCTTTCACTAAGCACAACAGGGAAACTCATTCTCATTTAAATTTTAAACCCCCAAGGGAACTTGAAGGGTCATCACGGAAAGAAAATACATTAAAAAGACACTAAGGACAATAGACAGAAAGCAAAAATCCAATCTCAGTCCTCCCAAAAGGAGTCCATATTATCTCCACTACAATAGGATTCAATCCACAACTCTGTTAAGGCAACCCAGGGAAATGCAAGGATCTGAAAAGAGACAAAAATGAGGATCTGTGTCATTAGTGCCTGGATAGCTGGGGAAAGAGAAAATGCGATGGATCCAAACACAGCACCACAAAGGGATTCTGAGGAGAGGTCCCACTGAGCAGAAGCACGTGCGCAGTCCAGCCCTTAGACCCACTGTCTTTTCATTTTGCTTAACAAAAGCCAAAAAGAGAGAAGGGGGCTACTTTAGCGGTTTACTGGGTGGTGACAGAGAGCATAGCGGCTTCTGTAGAGGAGACAACAGCAAGCCAGGCTGCTCAGTGCTGTGAGGGCCGTCCTCAAGTTGAAACACTTACTAAGACAAGTGAGCCAAAAAGTGGCGCGACATCAGCTGGTGAGGAACACAGGGCCAGTGGAATTTGAAATGGCTGAATATAGGCAATACACTACATAGCTAAAAGTATGTGGACCCTTCAAAATAATGAATTTTGCTGTTAACAGGCACACAAAATGAAACATAGAGCCAGGCAGTCTCCTTAGATATAAGTAGAATGGGTTTTACTAAAGTGCTTAGTGACTTTCTCTGTGGCACTTTCACAGGACCTCGCCTTTTCAACAAATGTTTGTCAGATTTCTGCCCTGCTAGCTCTGCTTTAGTTAGCCATTGGTTTTATTACTGGGAAGTGGGAACATTTAGAAGCAACAACAGCTCGGCCATGAAATGGTCGACCACACGAGCTTAGAGAACGGGACTGCTGAGTATAGAAGTGTGTTGCGCATAAAAATCGTCCATCCTCGGTTGTAACACTTACTACAAAGGTTCGAACTGCTTCTGTGTTTGTCGGGAGCTTCGTGAACCTGGTTTCCTCGTCCAGCTTTATGGCCACAGTTTGGGGAAGCTCCTTTACAGCTCCCCTGTGCACAAAGCGAGCTCCATAAACACATGGTTTGCCCAGGTTGGTGTGGAAGAACTTGAGTGGCCGCACAGAGCCCTGACCTCAACCCCACTCAACACCTTTGGGATGGAGGATGGAAACTTGCATGTAATTAACAGTGAAATGGCTGACTTTTTTCAATAATTGTTACTATAAACACGTAAAGGCTTTAAGCTACAAAGTTGTCTCTCCTTCCTTTGAAGACTTGCAGGTAAACAAACTAAACTGTAAAAGGAAATTTAAATTCTTAAAAAAAAAACAGCATGTTTTATATTCTGTTAAAACTGAAAACAAAAGCAAACTTTTCAGCCTTTTGTCATGAAAGTGTGACTGCCTTGTACAGTCTGCTTTTACCAGGGCAATGTGATTTATTACATTTCTGCATCATTCTGCTGTTTTAACCCCCGATAGCTGGTCACGAATCCGGGTCAGTTCCAGAATAAGATGACTGAACACAAAAGTATGTGGAACATTGATTGTAGAAATATCTGGTGTAGGTAGAATAAACGGAAGTGATGTCAGAAATGTGCTATGTTTCCTTATTCTTAACTTACACTTTCTCTCTTCCCCCCTCCTCTCTCTCACTCTCACTTTCTTTTGCTCTCTCTCTTTCACACTCACTCGCTCACTTACTCATATAGACACTCATTCAGTCACACATGTACACACTCACCCATTCATACATATAGACACTCATTCACTCATTCAGTCACACACACACACTTACTCACACCCTCACTTTTGTAAAACCTTGACCATCAGACCTGCACACACACATCTGTGATTTGAACTCTATATTTAGCAGAGACATTGTGTTTAATGGAAATTTGGAAAGGGCCTTGTAGTGCATCAGCTACTTTAGCAGAGCCACCATGAGTCACTGTCTGAGCTGTAATAATACTTGATGTCTGTCTAGTGACACATTATTTTCTCTTAGGCTGCCTGTGTCCCTAAATGACCCCGATCCAAATTGCCATATTGCACTGTATATAACATTTCTGTCAAGCATAGCGAAGTGGAAACAAGTTCAGCATTACCTCATTGCTTGGATTGTGTCTGATGGGTCACCATTTCTGTTTACCTGTTGTAAACCTCAACAGGTGCAAACTAAAGGTGCTGAGAAAAAGGACATCCTATTTGCCAGCACTACTTCTGTATATGTATAGCTTCAGGATATTTATGATTTGCAAAAAAAGGATAATAAAACTGTGAAACTAATCTTGTTTTTCCTTATCCCTCGCAATATTTATTTTTTCCTTCCAGTACTTTACAATGAATTCCATTTCCTAAAGCAAAAAAAAAACAAAATGCAAGCACATGAATATGGTAATTTAATACAAAGTTTATTATCAATCTCAGATGTTTATTATTTTATTTATCCATTTACATGTCTGTGAAGTTATTGTACAAATATTACTGTTTTCAAAAGCTATGGATGTAACAATCTGAAATTATTCACTTTTTATTTACATAAATGCGTTTTTGTATTTAGAGAAAGACCAACTGTAGCAGCAGTTGCTAAAGTGTAAAAAGACAAGGGCAGCTTTTTGCTTCTGCCACTGTTTAGCCAACACGCTACAGACATTAAGCAATTTTGAGGAACTGCTCCGCTCCCCGAAAACCTGGTGCTGTGCTGCGGCCGTGAGATGATCTCCTGCTTTCAGATTGAAGGAGCTGTGAAACTGTCATTCATTCATTATAAAGTTTTTTTACGGTTGTGAGGAGAAGGTCAGAAAATCACTGCTCACCATTCCAGCTCTGGAAAGTAGAAGCCTATGCAATAATTTAATTACAGACTATTAAAAGGGGGCTGCAGTTTGCAAGCAAATATCTTCAATATTTCAAGTGCTTCAAAGTTGGAAAAAAAAATTGTCTTCTAATAACTCATGAGCTTTTGCCGGTGAAGCTAAAAAAGTCAAACCATCTATATTGAACCTTTTTCCAAAAGCGTACTGTGCCTCCCCAACAAAGAGGGAAGGTGGTGACCTGTGTGAACATCGATGAGTGAGAATAACACTAAGTAAACTCCACAGGGATTCACTCCAGGATGTGAAGGTACCACAGTTCTTGAGCTTTGGGGAGATGTGGGTGAGCTGAAGGGAGTGAGGAAACCAAAGGGACTTACAGTGGCAAGGAATGACACCAAGGGGTTCAGTCCAGGAAGTGATGCTACCCACACTGTTTGAAGGTTCAAGGAATTTTGGTGCCATATAGGTTGGAATGAAAATATCACATTATATGAGAAGAGAAGAAGTTTCCAGAATTCCCCAGAGAATGAAGTGACCACTGGTGTGAGCTGAAGTGAAGAAGGGTGCTGTGAGGTGTGAGCTCAAAGAAGCAGTCTCACCAAGGTATAAGGAGTTCAGGCATAGTGGTAACTACTGCATGGAATTTATTTAGGGTTGTACCTGAACGGCTGGACTCACAGACTTGTGCATCAGATTATGTGAGGCTAACAAACATTAAATATTGAAGAAAACACTGTGATTCAGCTTCTGGGAAGGAGGGCACTGCAGAGATGAAACTTCAGGGAAGAATTGGATCAGCGGCTACCACATGCTGTGGGACCAGGAAGCCGTAACGTGTGAACTTTGTGGAGTGGTTTTACCACAGAATTCCAGAAAAATAGGTGTGATTCCGTATGTAATGAATAAGGGAACTAGAGCCTCTGAGGTTAACACTGGCTGTCAACTGTGTGGTTAAGAAAGGGAGACCACCATCTTGCATGAAGGCTAGCGCATGGTCATGAAGATACCATGAATGCCCTGCAAAGTGTATACTGCAGGAAAGGAGGTTACTGGAGTGAGTGTGTAAAAATAGGACTGCGTGTGAACTCTAGGGAATTTATGTACCTTTATATGTGAGCTCTGCAGAATGATATTATCACAGAGAATGAGCTGTGCTAACATCTGTGGGCTCAAGGAAGCTGCCAGTGATCTTCAGAAAAGGATAATGGCATGGCGAGATCTTCAGTAAGGGAGAATATCAGAGTGTGTGAAGCTGAGGCAGTGAACATTTAGCAGCATGTGTGCTGAAGTGGTTTAGGGTGCCACAGAGTGTGTGTTCCAAGGAATTACCACAGTCCTTCACTCCACGTCCAGCTTCAGGTCCAGAAAAGGAGGTTATGGAGCCCAAGATGTAAAGGCCTCACATTGTGTTAGCTTCAGACAATGAAGAAATTACAGCACGAGACCCCCAGGGACTGAGGCTTGCACAGAGTGTACGGGAAGGATGGAAGATACTACAGTGAGTTTTTGGGGTGTACAGAACTTACACTGGAACACTGGAAGGACGGTATGGCAGGGGTATGAAGGCACCATGGATGATGAAGCTACCAAACTACAATATATGTTCTAGAGAAGCTCCATCACATAGCATGAGCTTGAGGAAAGGCTACATGACAGATTGTGAGCATCACAAAGTGAAATTCACCTTAGTGTTTAACATTTAGGAATGGATGGAACAACCATGTGTGAGCTCTGAGAATTAAGGACTAACAATGTAGTTGCCCGTGTTGAATGATCAGCGGCCCTCCTTCCCCTCTGTGTCATTGCAGGGTACGGACATGCTGCCCCAAGCACCGATGGCGGGAAGGTCTTCTGCATGTTCTACGCACTCCTTGGGATCCCACTAACTTTGGTCATGTTCCAGAGCTTGGGTGAGCGCATAAACACCTTTGTCAAGTACCTGCTCCACCGTCTCAAGAAGTGCCTTAGACTGCGGCAGACAGAAGTCTCCATGGCCAACATGGTGACCATTGGCTTCATCTCCTGTGTCAGCACATTGTGTGTGGGGGCAGTAGCCTTCTCCCGCTATGAGGACTGGAGCTTCTTCCATGCCTATTACTACTGCTTCATCACACTCACCACCATTGGCTTCGGGGATTATGTAGCGCTGCAGAAGGACGATGCCTTGCAGAACAACCCCAAGTATGTGGCGTTCAGCTTCATCTACATCCTGACAGGGCTTACAGTCATTGGGGCCTTCCTCAACCTGGTGGTGCTACGCTTCATGACCATGAATGCGGAGGATGAGAAGCGGGATGCCGAACACCGGGCCCTGTTGTCTCGAGCCGGCCAGGCCGGTCACCCTGACTGCACCTTAGAGCCTGCCTCATCCTCCTCAGGTGGTGGCACCGGGCGGGGCCTGCGCAACGTTTATGCCGAAGTCATGCACTTTCAATCGATGTGCTCCTGCCTGTGGTACAAGAGCCGAGAAAAGCTGCAGTACTCCATCCCTATGATCATCCCTCGGGACCTTTCCACCTCAGACACTTACATGGAGCAGGGCGAGCTCTTTGCAGACCCCAACTCCAACGGCTGCGTGTGCAGCTTGCAGCAGCACACGGCCATTAGCTCCGTCTCCACCGGGCTCCACAGCTTCTCCACCTACAGGGGAATAACAAAGAGACGTAGTTCCATCTAGCAGCTGGAGGACTCAACCCGTCGTTGCTCATCATATAGACGGCTATTTTAATGGAAATAAATAAGCCAAATTTTTTTGCACATGCTAAGGACTTGAAAAGAAGCTTATGTGGAGTTCCTTTTTAATGGGATTAAGACATGCTCCACTGTAAGTGATTAATATTTTTTATCATGGGTAATACACATTTATATATTTATAACTTAGCTTCAGCCCTACAGCTACAATATTTTGTAAACCGAAGCGTGTGTTTTCTCCATGAAAATACAAAAAGGGGCTCATTTGAGCATCACGACATTCAGTGAAACGATGTGTATGTACCATAGCTGCAGTTTCGATACTTAAACTGTAAACTGTAACTGTTATGACAGGTATGCTTATGCAGGACTCTGTGCAGAGGGATGACATTTATGTCGTTGTGCTTTTTCAGACTCCAGCGCTGTGTTTTTTCAAAGTGCAGTACTTATTATAATCTTTACGTTTTCCGTGTCCATCCATGTCTCTTATCTTTTATTTTGGTGAATATCTGTAAAGCTGACACTCGTTTGCTGTACAGTAGATGAACTACAACTGAACCATAGCTGCGACCGCACTTTAGGATGCTATCTTAGGTGTACTGAGGCATCGGCTGTTACCAGGCACCAAAGTAGATGAGTCAGATAATCAGATGTACGCGAATGCGTTCAATTTCAGAGAATTAAATTGAAATTTGCGTGCTAGGGAAAGTGCGTTTGCTTGCAAGTGAAAGCAACTTTTATCAGGTAGAAGATTAAAAAAAATCACAATGTATGTAATTTGGTGTAGTTGGGTGCTGTCTGCAGCCGGGGTGGCAAAGAGGATTCATCGGCAGACGGGTGTGAGACTCTTCTAGAGGAATTTCCATCTTCTAGAGGAATAACCGTAACCCTCGCCCTAACCCTAACCCTAACCTCAGCACCTGCTGGTTTTAATGGAGGCGGACACTGATCCTTCAGGGGCTTCTCCTGACAGTCCAGCAAATGAGACCTGTAGCTGTCCATTCAACAAGAAAGAAACTGTGTCTTGTGATTAAAATGACTGCTTCTTGTGCTGCATATCCTTTGCCTTCTACTATAGTTAAGTGGACCAAGGTCATGCCAGGAGTACCCTTGCACACACTGTTATGTAATCCAAGAAACCCTTTAATGTGATAACATGGGCACTCGAGGGTGCAGGGCTCCTAAGACTGTCACTGCAAGTTCAGACGCCTGGCGGTTCAGAATACTGCAGTCCTACGTGGCTTAGAAGTTCATTTCCGATCCTTTTTGGAACACTGAACAGGCTGTAGGGAGTTGCCAGGTTGTGTGAGGAGTTTGTACACAGCAACCCAGCTATGGCCTTGTAATGCTCGTGACCCATGTTGAACTCGAGCGTTGAAGCAGCTCTGGCTAATGACTTTAAATTATACTTCTTGATGTACCCCATTCGACCCACCTTTGCTCTACAGTGACCATTTTGTCCAGAGCAGACAAACCCTCCAGACACTTCCTCACAGCACATTTATGAATTGTGCAGAATCGGTCATGGAAAAGCTTGCTGAGCACAAACCAGGAGGTTACTTCTTTTAAACATGCTGGCACATTTTACCAGAACTGATACATCACCTGATAATACGCAGAGATTTGTACATTTTATGCTTGTTAGACTCACGTGATTTGCATACCTGGGCAGCTCTTTCATCCACTACCTGGTAGTGTGTATTGTTTAAGCTTATAATACACTGCCTTGTGGAAAATGCAGAGCATTTCTGATGGCAATGCATTAGATGTGGACATAAACAGAAGGAAAACACTGTGATTTCTTACTTTTTCCTATGTTAACCATATCAAGTACAAAAATATGAAAACAGTTTAATGAGCAGAATTAGTTCAGTTCACACTAAAGTTGCCCCTGTCGACCAAACCCTCACATTTTTCTGAACATTCGGGACATTTGTTTAGTATTCAAAAAGTCTAGGGTTACACAGTGTAAGCAATGTCGGAATTATTTCATAAAACCATTGCCCTCATCATTTGTAAACACAAAAACAATATAAACTGACGAAAGTAATCTTTCATTAATTCAAAATAATACTGCCACGGTTGCTATTATTTATCATATCGTAGTGCACTGCTTTTGTCAGGATGCAAACATGGATCGCAAAACAGTGACACCATGTATGTGTTCACCGCACACCAAAAATACCACCAAAAGGGCTTGGATTAACGTTATATAAGATGAAACGTTTGAATCATCCCTTTAAATCAGTTTGGAGAAGAAGATAAACTACAGGAAAAAAAAAAAAACAGATTCTAGGATCATCTTAAAAGGCAAGAGCAACCATCCCAACCACCGGACGCAAAATCTATCAAAAAATAAGCTGATAAGTCAGACGCCCTGGAAGAGTTCAGAGAAACAAGACCTGAGCTGTACAATTTATTAGAAAGCAAGTCCACGAGGACATTTGTCTTATGACACCACCCCGAAGCGCAAAAGATAATGGAAATGGGTCACAAAGCTGTTTATTCAACACGTCTTTTTCATAATTTATGGATGTTCAAATCTAAATCAAGTCAAATGTCTGACTCTGGGCTACGTTTAATTTTCCTATAGATTCCTAAGTGACAGCTTTGTCATGCTACCATAATCCTATGTGAAATATCCACCTTCGTAACTGGATGGAGCAGCGACTGCTTTGCACGAAATCATCTGCTGAGCAACAAAACAGTTTCATTTTCAGCACTTTAACTGAATTCCCTGCCATTTGCGTGATACCTGCATCTACCATCGACTCACCTGTTTGCTGGAGCTCAGGGGTGCTGGATGTCAATTCACGATCCCAAATAGTCCGTTAATCCGCATCAGGCCCGTAGGTACATCTTTCTTGCATAATCTGCTGGGTTGCTAGTGAAACATGATTAGTTTTTACTGGCATTTTCGTCCAAGATAAGATTAGGACAGGATGAGATTAAAAACACTTCATCACGAGAAGGCCACAGTTTTCATTTAAGGCAGCAGAACTTTGCTTACTGCCCTTTTCCAAACGGCCGTCTGAGCCACTTAAATCTTTACTTACTCCACGTAAACATGCATATTGTAGGTAGCTACTGTGGTACTAGAATATTAACAATATTTTAATATAAATGAGTGAAAGCAGAACTATTTTCTTTTGTGCCTGCCTTCGCATAGTAAGCGTTCAATGAATAAACAAGTAAATAAATTTATAAATATTTATGGCCTTACTGTAATGGCATTCAAATTGTGCTGCAAAGTATTTTGCCTCCATTGATCCCAGGTTTAAATTATAAGCAGATTATCCTCAGAAACAGCCTTAAGTCAGTCATTAGTTATTCAGACAAAAGAACGACAACGTTATTTTCTTCTCTTTATCCATCTCAGTGTGGCTCTAACTTTAGGTTAAAAATAAACAATAGATATTTGTTCAATAAAAGAAAGATCTTATATTTTGTCTTCTTGCTCCCAGGAAGGTCTGTTTATTAGCAAGCATGCTGTAGCAGCCGGGTGCTGCATCCCACCTTACTGCTTGTCCAAGACATAGTGTTCAGCTGCTAGAAGCACGCGATTCAACAACAGAAGGTGCCCCATTTGAACCACCTCCCGCGCCTTTTTCCCTGCTGTGGCAACGTCTGCTCTGCAACATAACTTCTTACACCTGGTACAGAATTCTACCTTGGACAAAAGTCTTTCAATATGAATCCAGTATGAGTGGAAAGTGGAGATGTGCGCTATGCGATACCGGTCCACAGAAGTGATGCCGACCCTCACTGCTGGGCAAGAAGTGCTGAAGTAGCGTGGCAAAACTGTTTTGTTTGTCTATAAATCAAAAAAGATGTGGCAAGGAAAAATGCAGCAACAATCTGCTGTGATGATAAAATTTTGTTTGAGGGAAGGTATGATGGTGGAATCGGAGGAGATTATAATAATGGTATGCAGGATTAACATATGTGAACAATATATTTTACCTTAATTTATGAGAGAGCTGCAGAATCTCTGTTTAATCTTAGCCTTAACCCCTCATCATCTTTCCTTTAATATCTCCATTATTGACAAGATACTGACTTTCTAGCTACTGCACAGAATTTCAACTCTTTCACATTTTAGGCCACTCTTCTTGGCTTTTCTTCCACCGTGCAAATTTCACAACTGTATAATTTAGTTCAGGTGTAGCTTTTTGTCTTGGCAGGTTCATTCTGCAACTTTAATATGTGGATGAACCTGTGGGTGTCCATACAAAGCAGTGGACAGCTGGGTATTTTCAGCCTGCGATTTCTTCTTACACTCATATGCTTTTTATTTGAAAACATTGCCGAATGAAAGCAACATTTCAATCTTATTTATTCAGTTTTATTTGCTACACTTCCTGCCCTTCCCTTCTCACCTTGCGCACAGCATTTTGGAGTTAGCATTTTTTTTTTTACAAGTTTGGTTGTTTTTTTTAATTCATCATGGGCACAAATCCATATGAAATGAACTGGTCACTCTCTTGAGTATTTTCTATTTTTCGCTCATTTTAACCATTTATAAATTCCTTTTATTCTCCATACTGACACATGTTCATATGCTGTACTGACTGATCTTTGTATTCGCTTTTATTATCTGCATGACCACACATGTTTAGAAAAATCCACTTTTAAGAGCATATTTTGGATTAGAAATTACATTAAACTCAGATACATTAACTGACATTGTGGTGACGTAACGGTGAACTTTATTGCTATACCTGCATTCAGATTTACTGTATCTGAAATCATTAGCTTTGTATTATTATTATTATTATTATTATTATTATTATTATTATTATTCTTATGTGTTCTCCAAACTTCAGTACTTCACAATATATACTTCACAATATATTAACTACAGGGGGGCATTTTTATTTTCATAAAAGTATACAATTTCATAGAAGCTTTCATCCATTACCTGTATGCTTATACTGTATTTACAGACTGCATTTATTCTAACACAGCAAAGCCCCCCATCATCATTACAACAGCTGATATACAATTTGCATTCAAATTTATTGCAAAAAAAGTTAAATTATCACATCAACAGAAGAGCACAGACAGAGATTTTGGGCCCAAAATCAAAAGGGAGAACATGGAGAAGATCTAGTGAGAAAATGGCTATTATGCAAGCACCTCTTAAAAGTCCCCGTGGTAGTGGTGTCCCTCATCTCAGTAGCCTCTCTCTTTTTCCTGCTCTTCAACAAGGCCATGCCTACATGTCACCTGATCCAGCAGGTCCAGCAGCACCATCAGGCCCCCTAACCTCATTTCCTGTGCCGCCTTTGATGTGGATGTTCTGGAAGAGCAGAAAGCAACCAAGTGGCACTATCGAAACAAGTCCATTTTCAGTTATTGCATTTCCTTTCCTCTGATGTTTCTCCAAAAAATTTCAGCCGAATATGCTACATACATGACGGCACTTTAAATTTGTAAACAATAGATATATTTTGGAGAAGAAATGCAGATCAGCAGCTTTAAAAAGTGTGGGGTTTCACTGAATGGAAAAACATATGCATATCACCACCATGGTATAAATAAATGTCAGACCCTGTCACATGTATTTGCTATTTTGCTATAAATGTCTGGTGTTTTGGCCCAGATCCCCTAAGATGTGTGAATTTCGAGCAGCTCTATTAGTGGCTGAACCACAGGGGCGCACAGGTTTTTCCACCACATTTATGGATGAATTCCTCTCCAATGGCAGCACCAGCGGCAACACACCTGACACCAGCAGCCTAGACTGCCTCTGAGGGAGGCTTGACGGTTTCCATTTCTTTCTGGGCCTTTTTATTAATAGTTCAACAGCCAAATATGCCGTGTTCGCAGTCAAAATCAGAAGTTTAAGCTATTTGCACAAATATTTTTAGCTGTTAGACAATTTATTCAGTAACCAACAAATTGTTGACTGCATAATTAATAATTCTGCCAGATTTGTATGTTTTCAGTTAATACCAAGATATGAGAACAGCAACCTATATTTAAAGCACCCTGTCAATAATACGGCAAAAATTAATAAGTAACACGAAACCACAAGACTGACTGTTCCCCATTTAATGTAAATTTGGATTTTTATTTATTTATTTTTTTTGCTCTTTTCACAAAGTTCAGAGTCGCATCAATTTCATTAGCTCCATGAAAGATGTTATTTGATCTCCGAATCTGTGCTGGCTCAAAACAGACGCTGTTTATCCCACACCAAACAACAGTGATTTAATTGAGCAGCTCTGAACAGGGACCAGATCTGCACGACATTCATCCGGAGACATAAATGTGCTAATCTTACAACCACGAGGGCCTAAATACACAGAGCAGATATACTTGTGGTGAAACATCTGTTTTAACACAAATTTTCGGGTCCATTTAGTGCTATTTACTATACAGGGCTGAAGCTTCTTAATCGCAGGTCACTTGCCCCTTATAATATGGAAGCACGCAGATCTGCGGCTAATAAACACAGTAAAACAGCTGCAGAGTGCGGTACAGGTGGTAATAAACACAGTAGTAGAGCTGCAGGCTGCTTTGAGGAGCATCTCGGCATTATCAGCCTGATGAATAAGCAGGACTCCAGCTGTCTGCATCTTGGAGCTGCCAGCTGAAGCCTCGCATTATTAGGGAAATTACACGGTTTAATTTTACAAAATGACGCTCTTCGCAGCTGAAAAGGAAACAAACCTGCGGAGCATCGTGGAGTCCTGCCAAGCGAGACCTCCTCTGAGCCACGCTTGATCGAACGGAGAACCCAATCGAAGCGCGTGGGACGGCCGTCAAACACCATTTACTTTTTAATAAGAGTTTTATTTTAAAAGCATGCACAGACCCCAGCATCGAAATGCCATGTTTACGTCTCACGTTTGACATGACAGCCCGCAATAAAGCGACAGGTCATAAAGAGCCACGATGTAACTAGGTGGATAACCTAGTCATCGGCCTTCTTACTAAAAGCTTTCGGCAGCTTCGAATTGAGCAGGATTTCTTCCATAAACCAGTACATGAGGTCAGTGCTCGAAGTCCAAAATAGAACAGTCTGCTGTAGCCTCATGTGGCTTAATTTTCTGTGTCATGGTGACAGACGGCCTGTCATTTGATCGCATCAATTTGACTGTGGAAAGCACCGCAGTCGCCATATTTCACAAAAACTGTATATTTTACGAGTGCGCTGCAATGCTTTACCTGACTTCCCCGCGATTTTTAAATTGGCTTTGAACAGATACAACAGGCGACTGGTTTCCCGGGGAAAAGCAGCGGTGTCCCTCGTCCAGATAACTATAGCTCCTGTAAATCCACGGAAATAAGAAGCGGGCGAAAATATTCCCGTTTCGCAACCGGTAAGGCGTAGTTTCGGGATTTTGCCTTTCGCCAAAAGGCCTCAGAGAATCCTCCACCCTCAGGTCATGAACAGCTAAGCAGCTTTGCAGCTAAGAAATGATTTAAAAGCATTCACACAACTTGGAATTTATAGATTTGATGGAACAAATGTGTTACAATTCTCCATTAACAATTTAGCTCTATTAACATGCAGTTAATGGTTATGTACGGTACATTTAATGCCATGTGCAAGGTATATTGGCAGCTGAAGGCACCGTAACAACAATTCTCCTTCCCCACCAGCGGTGTGCTGAGCACGGCTGAAACGCTCCTGACTTCAACCCCAATTAGGATCAAAACAGCAATGTTGCTCCGGTGTCACTAAAGATTAAGAGGGTCTCTTAGAAAAGAACGGTTTCCTCACACCGTTTCCTCCAGTCGCACAGCGACGGGGCGAACAACTGCATCGGGACGCAAACCGTTCGCACGAGGGTGAGATGCGCGAACCGGAAACAGCTGAAGGTGACATTTAGAAAACACAAGAACAAGGCATGCAATGTGCATCTGCTGCGAAAGCACTTTAGTGGTTCTTCAGTCGCTGGCAAGAAGAGCAACTTCTTAATCCGGACACACTCATTCTGGAAATAAAAACCCAGATTTAGTCCCGTTCCTCACTGTAAGCTGAGGAAGGCCACAAGCCTTCATTTCTGCACTCTGGTATTTTGAGGAAGAGGCCCTGCAGTTTTTCTTTTCTATTTCTGTCTTTCTGCTGGGGAAGTGCCGCACAGTGATTTTTCTTGGACAAGTGCACTCATGAGGTGCTTGGGGCAAGATGAAATTTCTCAGTACTATCATTTCAGCCAAAAGCAAAGAGCGGCGCGGTCGCCACGCACAGCGCTTGCGTAACCGCAACGTGACTCCGGTGCTACAAATAATTAAAATCACTCAATGTCATTCGTCATTCCTGTGGAGCGCCGGTCATATTAACTGAGCAGAATGTGCACATACACTGATGTCTCCTTCGACTCCACAGTTTCAGCGAATGAAAAATCCTTCAGCATAGCCAAGCATGAGCAAGGAGCGACAAGCTAATCCTGCATCCACTTACGTGCTGCGCCGAAAGAACTCAGATATGGAAGCTTCACCTTTGTTAATATTCCCAAATTATGCAAATCCTGCATATTTTCATTGTGCCTTTCGAAGGGTTAAACAAGCAAAGATGATCTTTCTGGCAGAAATGATGCTTAAAAATGGAGGAAGTACAACAGCGTAAATCACCCAACATCTTTGCCAGCTGGTGTTTCTGCTGAATACGACACAAGATCTATTTCCCAATACAATTATGAATTATGAATGAATACTTATTTGATTTCACAGCCTTTACTTTTGTTTATAACACGGTAATATTCCTGACTAGACATACGGCTGTACAGGAAATGTTATTTACGCTAAGTAGGACTGCATCCCTTCTCGTCGGCAGCACTGAATTTCAACCCAACTGGACCGCGGCAGCTGATGCTGGCTGGTGAGAAAGTGCCCTTCACACCTCCAGGATGCAGATACAGGGAACCACGGCCGCGTGAGGTCGAACGTGAATTTATCCGACGCGCTGCGCTCGTGCTCGGGAGATGCAGAGATAACCTCTCAGTCGCCTGGCTTATGCAAAATCTGCGTTTACAATCCGTAAATCTAAAATGAACAGCGTGCTGCTCGGTTAATCTCTGCAGAAACATTTTATTATAATTGAACCCGCACGCACAATATGTTGCACCTGATTGGTTTTATTTTATGCCTTGGGAGAGCAGGACAGAAGACTCTGCCGCAGGCAGCTTCAGCCCCTGTCTGACAATCTCAAACAAGAGAAGGGAAATGCAATTTATTTTTAAGCACTTTTTTAATGCTTGCATTACATAAGGAACCTTGCGGCAGGCAGCGCTGCGAGGGGGTCCGCGAGAGGGCACGAGGACGCCGAGAAAGCGGCGGCTCTAAACGGTCGCCCGAAAAGTGGGAAGCAGTAAATAAGGAAAGCAATTAGATTGATTAGAGAGCCTGGGAAAGGCAAGATCTGGGGTCTGGAAGGATGTAGCTTAGCAACCGATCTGATCAGGATGGAGGCCCCGGTTCCTTGGCGCAGGGCGTGCTTGAGGGTCCTTGCACATTTCCAGTTTGCCGTGTCACAGTCAAGATGTGGATCTGTGCCTACAGCTGCAGTGCAGAACAGCCCCAAACTCCATTCATTACCACGCAAACTGCAGCAATGTTTTGGCACCACCTGGATCCACTTTGTTTCACAATCTAGAGTGCTGACAAATTAAAGGTTCCAGATTATTATAGTTACTACACTATTTTTTTAAATTATATATGCATAATATTATGTATATTTTTCCTTATCATTTAACACGATAGTGATGCAGAGCTTTTTAGTGATTATTCCCAAAAGCCATTCCTTCTTGGGGTTTATTCTTTATTGTACATACATTCTGAAGTTAAGATTAAATGGCGTCATTGTGGTTTACCCTAAAAGTACTGGAGAAATTCATAAGGTTATTTATACACAGTGCAGTGGTTTCAGGGCATCTGCTTCTACTCACTCTGTGGATTATCCCATGCAGTATACTCTATTCAAGAAAATATAAAATGCTGTGCAGGAATTAAAACACAAATTCTTCTGGATTTGAGCAGAAGGTTATGGACTGAGCTCTTCAGCAGCTACATAAGTGTGTTAGACTGACCCTCCTGCACATATGGAAGGTACCGTGGTGGCCTGGACAGAGCCGTACCTGAGCTGCGCTGGTGACGCTCCTTTGTGTGGTCACCCCTCACAGCTGTTCCCAAATTCTACAATAAACTGCTCCTTCTAAGCTGTTCACAGTGAACTTATGCCAGCATACAGGGCCTGCGTACAGCTCTACAGCATGGAGAACACATACATTAGCAGTGATGTGCAAGGAAGGGGGGATTGGATGGCTGGAGACAGATGGGCAAATGCTGTTGCTTGTACACAACATTCATCATAAATGTTAAATGTACATTGTATGGCCAAAAGTATGTCAACCGCCCCCAGTAACTGAACTGAGCTGTTTCACCTGCACCCACGCAGAATACAAACAAATTCTAGACAATTGTGTGCTTTCAGCTTTGTGGCCATAGTTTGAGAAGCTCCTTTCCTGCTCCAGCTTGACTGTGCCCCCCGTGCACAAAGCAAGCTCCATAAACACACAGTTTGCCCAGGTTGGTGTGGGAGAACTTGAGTGGCCGGCACAAAGCCCTAACCTCAACTCCACTGTACACCTTTGGGATGAACTGATCACCAACTGAGAGGCCTTCTCTCTCGACCTCACTGATGCTCTTGTGGTTCAATGGGCACAAATGCCCAAAATCTGGTGAAAAGTCTTCCCAGAAGAGTGGGAGCTATCATAGCAGCAAAGAGGGGAATGACACCATATGAATGCCCATGAGTTTAGAGTGAGATGTTCAGCAAGCACATATGGGTGCAATGATCAGGTGTCCACATACTTTTGGCCGAACAGTGCATTTGCAGTCTCAACACAAAATTGCAATACAGCAACAGCACAGACCTCACTGGAAAACATTTTAATGAATTAATACAAAATTAACTATACTGGCAGACAGACAAAGAAGCTCACAAGACAGTGTGCACTAGAGCTTAGTGCACCCTAGGTAATGAAATGTGGCATTGAGAGCTGCTATGAAAAACAACCCTGTACTACAGCAGACTGGAAAGAGAGCTTTGAGAGCAGCTCAGCAACAGACTTCAGCTGTCTGAGGGTGAAAATGAGGACCAAAAGCTCATTACAAGTACTGGTACCCAAGGAAAAGTCATGGTTCTCTAAGAAACAAAACATAGAAGTGCCCCCGCCAACCAAGATGCTTAGAAAAGTGAAGAGCACAAGTGGCGGAACAGTATTTTGCTGAGCACCAGGTCCATTCAAGCACCGATTATTCCTGCAGCATAAAAGCTATGCAGGCTGCATGCGAAACACACCTCTTAAGACAAAAGGGGAATGTTTATTTCTTACGAATGCTAACTTCTCCCATCTGCAAAAATAGAACCTAACTGGTTCTGGTTATAAAATGTGACTGTATGTAATACTGCTTACACATGCATCCCTTCTTTCTGCTGTTTGATCATAAATTTCACTTAAATGTACCCCAGTGTACATATTTGTGCAGTTTTTTCCTGACGTTTGCTGAATTCACCATCCCAACCATGAGTCAGAATACTGGTAGTGCCTTCCCAGTAAAAACTTAGATTTTTTTCAAGGTAAAGTTCTATTTTTACTGTAGTATTTATTTATTAGGATTTTAGGATGTGTTTTAAGAGTAGTAACACTATTAAGTTCATTATTCCTTTTGTTAGTGTTCTTACAAAATTAAAAGTTTTAAATGTTCTGCCCCAACCATATTTTTTCCATATACCGTATTTTTATTGTGACTATACATAACAAAAGTGTTGGTATAAAACAAACTCTGTAGTGAATTTGTAATAAATATGAATTTAAAGGCTGAATTTTAACATGCAATGTCAAAACTCGATTTAAACACACTCCCAGCAAAATTTTAAGTTTGGCCTTCAGGAAGCAATGCTGCCCCCTACTGTTAGATTAAAAAAACAGTGTGAACAGCCAAGCCATCCTAATTGGTTCCTGAGAAAACACCAAATGTCGAAAATCCAGAAGAAGAAATGATTCCCTCCTTCATCTCTTATCTGGAAACGTTTTACTTCATTCTTCATCCAAGTTCATCTCACAATCACCTAAGATGAAGAAAAAGTGCACCAAGCTAAACCGGTTACAACCTAGACTTTTTACTTGCTATCACATTAGCTGTGTATCAACCCCGATTAAAGCAAATCTAATATCACAGCAGAACCTGCATATTAAATAGTATTATTAATTCGTTCAGCTGCCGCTATTGTCCTAAGCAGATTACAATGTTAAGCTTCTTACAACAATTCACCAGTTCAAACAGCAGGGTTATTTCTAGCATTTTGGGGTAACACCTCATTTGAGGGTAACACAGAAATGGAGTGGGGACAACTGGTATCCGTGTGCTCGGCAGAGACACAGTTACATAATGATCTTGTAAAATTTCTTTCTCCATATGATAAACGCATTGAGCTAAATTATTAAAATGTCTTCATTCTGGGTGTGCCCTGCCTCAGCTCTATGCCTCTGGGTCCTCTGTAACCCTGCACTGGACAACCAGTTATTAATAAGAAATGCATTAATGAAAACATAGTTTTAAAAGACAAGTTAGAAATAACTTATGTTAAAATTAATAATGATTCATTCTTGTGCATAACAATACCTTTTATTCTGCCATTTTAGAATAGAATAGAATAGAATAAACCTTTATTATCCCACGAATGGGAAATTTCGGTGTTACAGGGCTCTTATCAGGAAGGGAATATAGGAGAAGAACAAGTAGGTTAGTATTAAAGAGGGACAAAAACAATTAGATTAGTAAGTCTGTACACAAGTACAATAAAATAAAATAAAATAACTGTATATACATTAATAAGTTATAAATAAATAATTTAACCAATTCAGACTTTAAATTTGTGTTACGTAATTGTCATCTTGTTTCTATAGTGGTCATGTGGAAGTTCATCGATAATAAACAAACAGAAACAATATCTGACCCACGGGAGTAAGACAACTAAAACCCAAAGTAAACTCCTTTGCTATCTGGCCCTAAAGAGACAGGACACGAAGGCAGAATATCTGAGTGCGGTGACCGAGGAAAAGCTGAGGAAATCCGGACAAAGTAGAGTAAAGGAGGCCAAATTGGGCCGCATACGTGTGCACACATGGGCTGTGTTCTCACTGCAACCAAAGAGAGGTGGACACAGAGCTACACTTCTTCACCAGCTGTATATAAAGAAAAGAAAAATGCTTCCCTGCATTTATAAATACTGACCTGTTTCCAGAATCTCAAGAACAGTGACCTCCTATCTCACCTACTGGGAGAAAAGTGCTTCCATCATCACCCCATCCCTAAGCAGTCATTGGTTTATGCTGCTCAATAACTTCAATTTAGCTTTCAATACCATCATCCCCAACTTTCTCCAGTTCTCCCAGCAAACTGTCCTCATTTCTAACCAGCAGGCCTCAGACTGTGAAGATCCCTTCCAACACATCCCACACCACCGCTCCACAAGGCTGTGTGTTCAGCCTACTGCTGCTGACTCTCCTAACCCACAATTGTGTTGCAAAATACAGCAGCAAGTACACAACAGTCTGTCTTTCAATGTCAGCAAAACCAAGGAGATGAATGCTCCTTTCAGAAGGATTTGAGCCACTCGCACTCCTCTGTGCAATAGTAATTCAGCAGCAGAGCTGGTGCATAACTTCAAGCTTCTTGGAGTGCATGTCACCTCTAACAATCATCAGCATCTCTTCTCACTGCAGCTGTCTAGCAGACACTATCACAGCCTGCGGGTCAACACCACCACCCTCAGGAGCAACTTAATCTCGCAGGGCTGAATCTGGACTGCATAGGGATTGATCACCACCACCGACCGTTGTATCATTACTAAAATGATGTCCATCACAACTATCGTACAACCCCTCCTTCTTATCTCTTATCTCAACAACATGTGTAGAAGTTTATTGTGCATGCGCTGTGGAGTGTGTTCAATCTCTTCACTGTTTTGTTCACCATGGACCAGGAGAAACTACATTTTATTCTCTTCTGTACATCTACATAAGTGCACAACGACAATAAAGTGAACCCTGAACCGGAAGGAAAAGGAAGTGAAACTGACAAAACAAGTATGTTTATACCTGTCCAAATAAGAGGGATGAGAAGTGACTGCACACACACACACACACACACACACACACACACACACACCACAAGCTGTTATCAATACCAATAGTTTAGACTGCTTATCTTCTGTTTATTTGGTTCTCTGTTGTACTTATCTTGATGCAGGCATTGTATTACATATTGATTTTGTTACAATATTCTTGTTCTGAAAAAATACTTCAAATGCATTGTTTGCTTGGGAAATAAAACTATGAATGACAGTAAGCACACTGAACTGAACTTATTGATTTTGTCTTGTGTACCTGGTGACTGCTGCTGTCCTCAGGAATCAATACTGCTACTTTTTTAACTTTAAAACAAATACTCACTGCAGCACTTCTTTGGCTGATGTCTAAGCACATTCTCAGCCATCTGTTTTTAGCAACAGGAACAACAAGATAAGTGACTGACATGTTGAAACTACACAAGTGATCGCCCAGGTTGGCCTGAAGGTGACGGTTGTATGTTTAAAGTAAAAGACACTGCTTCTTGGCAACAGAGTGGGGCCTTAAATGCAAAATACTATTTTTTTTTTATTTTTAAAAACATCTTTATTATATCAAAGTAGATGTTACAAAAAACAGAATTGTTTGCATTCAATTAACATTCAATAGATGAGAAAAAAAATTATCACAATGATTTGAAACACAAAAATACACCAAGTTCTTACGAGCAAACAAAACCCAATGGATACCTTTCAATATTATCCCACCTCTTCCAGTTATTCACAAATATTGGACATTCGGCTTTACCACAGGTTGATTTTAAGCTGCCCTCCAACAATGGACCACAGCACTTCCCTCACTCCCCACACTTTTTCAAACTGTTCAACATTATTCATAGTTCTATAATATGTATAATCCAGTTTTATTCTTGCAGTAACCTAAAGTTTGAAAACAAAAAGTGCATCGTCTGGTTGTGTGCCAGCTTGTTTGTTATTCCACCTTTTCAGTATTGCTAGCTTTCCTTGTCCAAATAGAGAATTTAACAGCTGATGCTGTGATTTTGACTTTTTGCTGTATTTTAAACCACAAATACGTTTCTGAACATTAACAATGACATCCATTTTTCCACATAATTCAAGGAAATAAGAAAACAAATTTTTCTATCTTATACAGCATAAAAATAGATGGTAAACTGTCTCCCTCTCCCCACAAAAAGCACCTTTGTCATCCATACTCTTTTGAATCTTACTTAAAAACACGTTTGTTGCAATGATCCCATGTAAAATCCTCCACTGCAGATCATCCACCCTCTTAAATACTAAATAACCTTAAAATCACAGATGGGATTTGATTTTAGTAATAAAATCTGGAAAGATATCGAGGCAACATGTTTATCCTTTTCCATTTAAAATACTTGCTTTTATACCCTACTGGTTAGTGGGGGGTTACCTGCACCACTTGCACGGTTTACAGGGTAAAAGGAGGGTACGGAAGCAATTTACCATGAAATTTCCTTGTTTTACTGTAGACAAGCCATTGTGCTGGGAGGAAACCGGTAAACATGCAAACCTCGCTCACGCTCAGTGGGAATTCGAACCCACAGACACAGGTGAGGCTTCACAGTGAAGCACCAGCGCTTAATTCTGCAGAGAATGGAAGCGAAAACGTGATGAAGTCGACGGTTGCAACTTGAATTCGCCATTTTTACACATTTTTCTGCACAGCTCCACAGAACTGCCGTCGCGCTTTAGGACCCACGCAGACGGCCGCGCTGAGCTACACGGCAAGCAAAACGCACGCCTGAAATTTCCGGAACGTTCCGGAAGCGACTTTCATCTCCATGCATTTCCAAAACACACCGCTTTAAGATAAAACAAAACAAACAAACAAAAAACGGGATTTTTAAACGTGGGTTTACAGTAAACAACTACTAGCCGTTGTGAGACGGATCCGCCTTAGCCGAGCGCGGTTCAAAGGCCACGGGAGTCAGCTGATCGCCGGGCGGACACGTGACGCGGCGCGGGGACGCGCATAAACTGCGGGTTGACGGTGTTTTCGGCAGCGGGAGCTTCGGACGTCGCAGTCGACATGGCGTGGACCAAATATCAGCTGATGCTCGCCGCTATGATGCTCGTCACGGGCTCCATCAACACGTTGTCTGCCAAGTAAGTATACACACACACACACACACACACACGAGTGTGTATACGCGCCTTGTTCATTACTGTTGCAGCTGTCTCTGTTTTATGTGAAAAACAAGTCATCGTGGCTGCCCTGTTCGCTGTGTGTGTGTGTGTGTGTGTGTGTGTGTGTGTGTGTGTGTGTGTGTGTTATGCGTTATGCTTATAGCAGACCCAGCACTGTCACACAGGCACATACACAAACCCAACACTGAGTCCACAACCCAACACACACAGATCTAACATGACTTAAAGGATCACTTTATGCCCAAAGGTGGCCTTTCCATGTATGAGGACCCCCTTAACCCTCCCAAATGTAAACTTCCAACGTATGGTCCTTTGCCTACTTGGTAACTTTGTTAATCGTAACTACACGATTTATTGTGTTCTGATGTTTAGAATGCCCAGGAGTGGTGGGCTTCCATTGGCACATGGACCCCCAGAGGTTTATTCTTCTCCTATTCCCTAGTGGAAAGGAGTTTTTTGTTTTTCCTCTCCTGCATGGCCAGTTGGCCAACTGTGCAAGGTTACTGATGAAGAAAACCCTTTACATGTCTGTTCAGCGCTCTGTGTCACTGCAGTGAGAAGAGCCCTATATAAAAATAAAATTGAATTGAAATAATGGTGTAACATCTATTTGAGTGTGAATAATTTCAATCTGAAGCCCATTTTAAGTTTTTATTCCTTTAAAAAAAAGTGCAGTAGTTCAGTAATGTGCTGAGCATGAGTTGTTTGAAGGCCTTGCTGTGGAATCCCTTCTGGTGCAGCATTAATGCTTCATCAGCACTTTTATGACGCAAACTCTTATGATGGCTTCCAAGCGTCTGACCTCAAGCTGATTCATGATTTTTATAAGCGTTAGAAAGAAGGCGCAGACCGCACTGTAGTCCACAGCATTCGGTTGGAAGAGCTGCTTTATGTCCTGTTCGAAGTTCATCTTTCAGTGTTTCACTTCTTCAAAATGCCCACATTCTTGGGCAGGCATTTTAAGGATTTTTTTTTAAATTATTATTATTATTTTAAAGGTCTGAGCTGATATGACATGTTGTCTCCTTGTCTTTTTTTTTTTTTTTTTTTTTTTTTTTTTTTTTTTTGGATGAAGTCATTGTCTGTCTTTGTCTACTTGAAAATTACCTGAATGGTCTTTTAAAGCCATCACAATTCACAATATCTCAAGTTTCTCTGCTTGATGGTATTCAATACAGTAGAGTTACTGCAATGTTTCTTTTCCAGATTATACTCCATATATTGGGTTACCTCTGCTGGAAACTTAAACCAGTGTGTCAGCCCTCACTGGCAAAATTACAGCTTTCCTTAAGTGTGATTCCTGCCATTTGCACGGATAGTTCTTCCTCTTTCATTTTGTTAGCATTTCTAAGATATTAGTCATTTTTTAATGGCAGCAATGCTTATAGAAACACTGTTAGCAAACATTTGTATGTAGCTAATTGAAAATGCTGCTTTTTATGCAAATGCCAGCAATAGATAGTTACTCAATTATTTGTGTATTTAATGAAGAATTTAGGCCTTTAAAAAATAAATAAATAAAATGCTTACCTATATATCTGTATTACCAAGTAGCCTGCAGTTTTCCCCACTTTGAACTGCTATAATTTCCTGCATTTATAAAGTAAGTTTTACTTTTTGAGTACAGTTATCACTAAGTATATGACATGAATTTTGGCATTATGTGTCTTAGTAAGAGCTGCTGACAAGTGCCTCTGTCTTCCATGTGATGCTTTAACAAGCTCTTTCTTTGCCTTGTAGGTGGGCTGATAACTTCTCTGCATTAGGATGTCATGGGTCTGAGGATCATACTTTCTCCCACCCCTTCTTGCAGGTATGTTGGACACCCTTGGATATTTCAGCCTGTCTGAAAAACCCGAGACATTAAGTAACAACAAGGCATAGATTTGTAGGCACTGTAAGTAAGCTGTAGTTGTGTTGGCTCAGTGCTGTGGTCGTGTAAGTGAACTTCTTCTGATTTGCTGTCCCTTCTTGGTGATGCTGATGGCCTTGTATGTGGATCCCAATGTGATGTGATCCCTGTAGGCTGTAGGCATGTTCCTCGGGGAGCTCAGCTGCCTTGTGGTCTTCTACATCCTGCTCTGCCGAGACAGACAGGCCCCAGAGCCCAAAATGAACCCGGGTCAGAGATTTAATCCATTTCTGTTCCTGCCTCCAGCTCTCTGTGATATGACAGCCACCTCCATCATGTATGTGGGTATGTCCACTTGCTTTCTCATTTTTCCTCTAAACTGAACTGGACACCAGGGTATGATTTAAAATGAATGAAGAAATGGTTTTCGGTTCCACCAGTAATGATCGGTAACGGTCAAAAATATCCTATGTACCAAGGGTGTGTGTGTGTGTGTGGGGGGGGAAGCAGCGTGATTATGAAGAATTAAAATGTGTTTCTGTGTCTCTTAACCAAAATGTGGAATTGACTTGTGCTTTTAGTCTGTCTTGCATTATGTGTTCAGTGGGGGTGGTGCACCAGATATGGGTGATATCTCAGCATCTGGATGGTACGATCCTGCATGGCATTTCTTTGGATGTTCTTATTTGCTGCCACAGTCCAGAGATGTGTGTTTCAGGTTAACTGGTAATTCCGAATAGTGCATGTGTGTGTTGCACTGCTTTAGTATAGATGGTGAGTGATTGTAGGGATTTTAAATGCAGTGTGTAGAGGGCTGCTCCCCAAAATAATTATTTTACATTTTAAATTTATTTGAGCAAGTAAAATAAGAAATCATGTTGATGAAATTGGTAACACACTTGCTCTCACTCTTGTCTGTGCGTAACAGCTCCAGTGGCTGACTGCACCCAATGGAGGAAGTAAAATGAAACCTCACGATGGGAGAACTACTCAAAATGGCTAATGTTAGGGACGGCTTTGCTAGCGCTCCTATTTTCATTATGATCTCCTCCTGTTTTGGCAGAGAATTTGCAACTGATGTCCCTGTGTCAAATCCTTCAGTGCTTGATCATTACTTAATGGTTTATTGTCGTACTCCATTGTGCTCATGGTCCACTGTCCCTTGTTAAGCTGTGTAGGTACAGTAGGCTACTGTTTATTATCCTGTAGTATGGAAATACAACCTATTTCAGTATAATTATTGCCTGTAAGTTAATGATTTCCAAAAATATGTCATAAATGCTTTCATGTTGGTGAGTTGCCTCATCCTATAATGCAGGAAGTAGCTAAATCCTTTGTGTATATTTGTTTAGCTTACAACTTTCTCTTTTGGAGTGCAAATATAAAGAGCCTTTGACTTAAAAGTAAAACCAAGGACACAATTCCTTGAAAATGGAAAGGCTGGCAACCACAGTGGAGGATGAAAATGGTGACAAAAGCCAAATGAACTCTTAACCAAAAGTCCACTGTCTTTGTGGCCTAATGAACTGGGCCCATTTCTCCATTCCAGGCATGGTTATACCCTCCTCACCGTCATCTACCTGCTACAATTTTCAGTTCCTATTTCTAATGCTGCACAATTTGCTCCGTGTAGTTGTTAATAGATCCTATATTTGCACTGTGTTTTCTGTTTCCCAGCATTGAACATGACCAGTGCTTCCAGCTTCCAAATGTTGCGGGGTGCTGTTATCATTTTCACTGGGCTGCTGTCCGTTGCTTTCCTGAACCGGCGCCTGGTAGCCAGCCAGTGGATCGGCATCTTCGTTACCATTCTGGGCCTGGTGGTTGTGGGGCTGGCGGACTTCACCAGTGGCAAGAGAGATGACAACACTCACAGTCTAAATGATGTCATCACAGGTGAGGTCACACTAGGCAGGAGATATTTGTATTGTATTTTTAAAAAGTCTAAATATTCTACTTTATAAAATATTGAACACACAGGTGACCTCCTGATCATCATGGCTCAGATAATTGCAGCGGTCCAGATGGTTCTGGAAGAGAAATTTGTCTACAAACATGATGTTCACCCACTACGGGCTGTAGGCACTGAAGGTATCTTTCCCACTTTTTATTTTATTTTTATGTATAATATTAAGTGAGTAACAATCAATTGACCTTTTAACAGAAGGGTTTATCATTAACAATGCAAACTGAGGAAGTTCTGTTTCTCTTTTGTTATTCTTAAGAAGGGACACTTCCTTTATTTTTGATGAATAGAGTGTAACATTTATTTGTTGTCGTGTGAAATGGCTAAAGTCGACCAGCCTGAGCATGAGAGGGACAGTCATTTAAAGGGGTTTTTGTTTGGAGCCAATGTTGTGCTAACAGACTTCGTTGGTTTGGTGGTTTGTTTCCTTCTACCAGGTTTCTTTGGCTTTGTGATCCTGTCTCTCCTCCTGATCCCTATGTTCTACATCCCGGTGGGAAACTTCAGCAACAACCCTCGACATGTCCTGGAAGATGCGCTAGATGCCTTCTGCCAGATCGGCAACCAGCCCATGATTGTTGTGGCGCTCCTGGGCAATATTATCAGCATAGCTTTCTTCAACTTTGCTGGCATCAGTGTTACCAAGGAGATCAGCGCTACCACACGCATGGTGCTGGACAGCCTGCGTACTGTGATCATCTGGGTGGTCAGCCTGGCTGTGGGGTGGGAGAGGTTCCATGGACTGCAGGTGTTGGGCTTCATCATACTTCTGCTCGGGGCTTCCCTGTACAATGGACTGCACCGCCCCCTGTTGGCCAAAATTCCCTTCTTCGCCAGGTTCCAAAGTGAGGAGAGCGACCCTGAGAGAGAGCGACTCCTTGCCAATAACAGGGCTGGGCTCAGTGATGCCAGTTAGTCCTGTAGTGATGCCCATGGTGCTGGGACTGTGCATAAATGCACTCTGTACATTTCATATGTACTGTAGTGTCTCTAAAGTGTTATCAATTTAGTATTTTCTCATTTTAATTTTTTTTTTTTTTTTTTTTTTAATATGTTTGGAGTTTTTTTTTTTTTTTTTTTTTTTTTTTTTAACAGGATAAGAGAATCTTTATAAATGAGGGTAATACATTTTTGAAATGTCATTTTTAAGAAAATATTTTTGCAACTAAATAATTTTGAAATCTATGTGTCTAACATTACCTGCCCTAATCCTTTATTTCTAGTGCTGTCATTTGTATTTGTTTTAACTTTGAAGTGGAAACAGATTTTGCATTCATTGCAACTTTGTTTTGGAAAGGAGAAACAAACTTTTTCATAATAATTAAACCCTAATCCACAGCATGATTGTTTTGTGTGTTTGAGTTTTATTTACTTTTTACAGAAGTACCTCTGCTATAAAGTCAAAATAATGTATACCTGTGAATTTTGTAACTAATTTCACTTTAGATCTAAGGCCTTCGGACATTAATTTCAGCATCAGTAAGGCAGCAATTGAATTTTGCATGCATGAACTCTCGGTATTTCTGTGCTACAAGTAGTGCTGGGTCTTGTCTTTGTGAGCAGTAAAAATAACTTCAGTCAATTTGTGAATTGCTTAGCAAATCCTGTGAGTGTCTTGCATGCTGCAGCTTTGTTTCGCATAGGTTTACGGAAGCAATTCTACATCATTAACCATAAACACCTGAGGATGTGCATTTTTGATATTAGGATAAAAGGTGTTAAATCTATAACTCATATTTTTTGACATATTCTAAGAAACATACATTAACTTACCTTTTTCTTGTAATGCTTTGGGCAGCATGGTGGCACAGCTACCTCATAGCATTTAAGGTGCTGGGTATGGCATCCAGCATAGTCTGTGTGGAGTTTGCATGTTGTTCTTGTGTCCGAGTTTCCTTCCGTAGTCCAAAGATATGTTTCTGGTTAATTGGTCACAGCAAACTGGCTGCGTGTTTGTGGCCACCCTGCAACTGACTGGTATCCCATCTGGGTGGAGTTTCATAGTCTGGCACCCAATGACCCATTCTGTGCACCGCACATTAGGTAATGCTGATGGAAAGATGGGTAGTGGATTTTTCTCCATTCCTAAAGCTGTGGATAGGACGGTGGCTCAGCGGGTAGCACTGCTGCCTCACAGCACCTGGGCCGGTTGGGTGTGAGTTGGCGGTTGGCACAGTTTGTCTCTGCAAGGAGTTTCTCTGAATGCTCTGGTTTCCTCCCACAGCTCACAAGAATTGCATTTCAGGTTGACTGGTTACTCTAGTTTAGCCCATAGTTTTGGCAAAAAAACTGTATTGCTGTCCCCAGAGCAGGGTTTGGGTCCCTGTGGCATCACCTATACTTAGGTGAATCATGACAGCCTGAATGGTCTTCAACCCTCAATCCTGAGGAAAAAAAAAAAGAAAGTTATGATTGATCTTTGATCTTGATTTCATACATAGTCAACCTCGTCTTCATTTTTCATATTAATGCTTCATTATATGATCTGCATCACATCACAGGATGTCAACTACACAGCTACCACGTCACTCAAAAAGGATAAACTACCCACGAAATGCAGCAATACATGTACGTGCAGCTCATGTAAACAAAAGAAAATACATTTTCACTGTAAATTATTTGTGTTTGACAGCACAGATTTTTGGGAAGATATCTGCTGTCCAAATGCATGTAGTGTCTCAACCAGTCCTCTGTCATGGGACTCATTGGTCCTGGGAATGAATCCAAGGTTACATTCTGGACGATTTCACATTCCAGACACTAAACATATTTCTGAGTACAGGACATGTCTTCGGTTTAAATCTAATTAGAGGTTTACTGTATTTTCAGATAATGTTTTTTGTGTTTTGCTGATGTTTATCATTTTATGTTAACATTTTCTTGTGAATGGATTGTATGTTGTAGTTTACAGTAAACTTACATGTTGAAAATATATAGTAACACATAACCACAGTAAACAATTTCAATATAGAACTGTAAGAGCAATGGAATTATTAGTGGAATAAACAGACATGTATATTTGTGTACATAAAACATATAACCCTGCATGTAAATTATCTGTATAAATATCCAGAGTATATTTTCATGAATTTTTTTGTGAAATTTGGTGGTTGTGTAAATGTATGTATGTATGAATGTAGGTTTGATCCCTCAGTCTATGTGGAGTCAGTATGTTTTCCCTGTGTTTGTGGGCTTATCCTGGATGTTCAGGTTTCTTTCCACAATCCAAAGTCCTGTTTCAGGTGGACTCATGGCTCTGTTTGCTCTCTGTGTATTATGTGTATGTGTGTGTGTGTGTGTGTGTGTGTGTGTGTGTGAGAGAGAGTGTAACAGCAGAGGAAGTGAACAGAAATCTGATCGACTAAACAGTCCTGGTTGCGATGGAGCTAGAATTATCTATCTATCTATCTATCTATCTATCTATCTATCTATCTATCTATCCCAATAATGCATTATTATTAAGTATTTTAAAGATAGTTTAGGAAGAACTGGCCCTTGTCAGGAGTGCTGGAAACAATTATAAAGTCAAAGTCAAAAGAGTTTATTTGTCACGTACACAGTTACCATAAATTATTTGTGGAAATTATTTGTGTATATCATATAGTGAAATGTGCCCTGATTCAACAGGAGACTGTGCGTGGTTACATTCCAGAGAAAGTTTACAACAAGTAAAAACAAACAACCAACAAATAAGTAAATAAAGTAAGTAAGTAAATAAATAAAAACCTTAAGGTGCATTGTAGGGACAGTGACAGAGAGGGGAGCAGTCAATGGATATTGTAGACCCTGGTTTGTGAGGATTGTGATGACATGTCTGGATTCAGAAGTCTTATGGCCTGTGGATAGAAGCTCCTCCTGAGCCTCTCCATTCTGGCCATAATGCTTCTGAAACGTTTGCCTGATTTCAGCAGGTTGAACAGATGGTTGCTGGGATGAGACAGGTCACCGATGATCCTAGTCGCTCTGGTCCTGCATCTCCTGGTGTAGATGTCCTGTAGGGATGGCAGATCAGATCTGGTGCAGTGTTCCGCCGCCCGGATCACTCTCTGCAGTGCTTTAATGTCGTGAGCACAGCTATTCCCAAACCAGGAGGTGATGTTCTGAGTCAGAACAGTTTGTACAGCACCAGAGTAGAAGGTTTTAAGGATCGCCAGAGAGACCTGAAGCTTCCTCAGCTGTCTGAGGTGGTAAAGACGCTGCTTTGCTTTATTGGCTTGAGCTCGGATGTGTACAGTCCATGTCAAATCCTCAGTGACATGAACCCCCAGGTATTTGAAGCTGCTCACCCTCTCCACTGCAGTCCCGTTGATTTCAAGGGGGGTGTAGAACCGCTGCTGTCGCCTACCAAAGTCCACCACCATCTCTTTAGTTTTGCTGACATTGTCAGCATTATAATATAAATTATATTATAATATAATAGACATTATTTATATTTATATATTTACAATGATAAATATATTCACTCTAAAAGTGATTATGTATTATATATAATGAAAATAATGACATAACTTGAGTATATTGTTAATTTTTCACTGATATATGAAAAATATACTCTATATACAAGAAAAACTCAAGAATTCTATCCCAAAGCTGTTTTGTTTCATAGAAATAAATTATATATTTAGTTTATATGAAAATATAAATATATATTACATTATATAAATTATTGCTTAAAAAAACATAAGGACATATTTGGTGATATTCATATATTTGGCAAATGTAAATTTACACACATCAGATTAAGGGGTTTCACCAAATATGTTGGCACACACGCATTCGAATTTTTGTTCAGTGCAAATGTATGTATGTGCTTGTTTGCTTGCTATGATAATTTGACGTTTTGTTTCCATCTTGTGCAGTTATATGCTGAAAGGATGTGGGATGTCCACTCGTGCTGGGATGGCAGGTTTACGAGCTCACAATGGCGTTACCATTAAAAAGAAAAGGAAAAAGGCTAAACGCAGCGATACGCGTCCTCGCCACGGCGCCGCATCCGTTCGCCAAACTTTGTCCGTTTTTGCACGTCGCCATTTTTTTCCGAGGCCGTCGGAAGATGGCGGCCTTGCGACACATTTACGCCGCACGGCCGCGCACCCGAAGCGAAAGGTCAGCGTCGGGTGGCGAACCTAGAAACGTCCAAATATAACCCGGGAGGTGCGAATGATTTCGCTTCTGTCCAGAGAGTTTTCTGCTTTAAAAAGCGACGACTCACCGCAAAGGTACTTCAGTATAGACTAGCATTTGTCCGACTGCAACTTTTTGGCGAATCTGCGGTTCAGAAACAAACCGCATGTCTGCACATTCCCTCATGTTGCGCACCTGTGTGCCTCAACCCAATGCAGCTTTTAATGTCAGCGATTATTTTATAGCTGTGCCAGTACTGATCCAAAGCCTTTTTCTAAGCAGATTACACTCGCACACATTTAAAGTTTGATTCTGAGCCTCTGATCCGAGGCCTGTAAGGGCCTTGCTGTGAGCCCTTACAGGCCCCGACCCCTTCAGGAAGCAGGTGAAGACCCAATGCCCCAAATAAAGTTCCAAACACCTCCACAGAAATGACCAGAGATCAGAGACCAGAGATCTCAATTTATCATTGTGTAAACAGATCGCATAAAAATCCATAGCACATTGTAACCCTTTCTGTCTTTTTCCAATGTATAACAAACATATTTAAATATATATTCTTAAAAGGAGGACTGCAATTAAACTACATGGACTTACTATGTGCGATATTATGTCATGCACTGTGTACTTTTTCTTTTCACTTTTGGCATCATTTCTGAGCATCTGAGTGAAGTAATTTTGCTCAGATAGCCTAAGCAAATTTAGTTAAAAGAGACACAAGTGCAAATAAATGATCATCACCTGCCTGCCTTCAGTGTCTATTTATTACGGCGTAATGACATACAGCTCACTAATCTTTCTCTGTCTGTATATGTAGAAACACTGTAGGTTATTTTGGTTGTTAGGATGGATGGATAGGTTGTTTTGTCAAGGCTTCTCAGTCTAGTGGGCTAAATTTTACTCATTTATTTATATTTTATACACACAGTTTACTTAAAAATGCTGTTGCCAAAATGCAGTCTCATCAGGGATTTTTGCTGACTGTTAGTGACAAACACAGACATATTACTTGCTCACAAATTAAATTAGCTTGTTTTTCACAGCTGTTCGCGTTTTGTCATTTAAACCTGAAGGACACTAAATCAGTGTCACACAGGTTACATTGCTACTATTTTTCATACTACAATATACAATTAATCATTTAGACTGTATTATTGTTCAACCTCTATTACAAACATCATTGCAACGTTTGCTTTTGTCATACACGGCCACGTCCTAGTCCTTTGTTAAAGGTTTTCATTATCACCTGCATTATTTATATAATTTATGAGACTTGACTTTTAAATGTGTCATCAAAAACATCTACTCAATCGACTTTATTACTGAAAAGTATAGGATTATATTAGTGCCATTGCTGCATTTGTAGGTTGTATATTTGAATATTTTAAAATTGATTATTTTTCACATTTAATATTTTTTAATGTTTGCTGTTTTTATCATACTCAGTCCTTTGTGAAAGCATTATCTTAAGTGAATGCACTGGACAAACAAAATGCATCGGATTTTTATATTATTAAAACATCTCAGGAAATAAATACTTCTTAGAAGGCTAGAACTGAAAAACAAAAATTTGTTAAAATTCATTGTAATAAGGGAAATTTCCACTGTTTTGAACATACTGACAGAACTAAAATCTTTTAAGTTTTATGGTTAAGGTTATTTCCATACATTAATATATTTGGGGAAAAGAACCATCCACCCCCATGATTTGATTGTTATTTCAGAGACCACAAATTGCAAAGGGAACCTTTGGCGTGATGTAATTTGCCATGTCATGCCTGAACCTGGCATAAATACCAAAGGCACCGATAAAAAACTATTATGCAGCGTTAAAATGAAAAATTATCTACGGAGTGTCTCAAATCCCAGCTGTTTTGAAATTGTTAAAACAAAAGTGACAGTTCAAGGAATAAAAATATCTTTCACTCATTCACACGGTCACACACTCACATTCCTTAAGCGCATGTCTTGTCAGGGTCATGGGGATCCAGAGTCCATCCTGGAATCACTGGGTGCTGGGCTAGGAAGGTCACATCCTGGACAGAATGTCAGTCCTTCACAGGACAAAAAAAATGTCCTCATAAACATGCAACAGCACAGGAGGCAACCAGTTTTGGCTGTGTCCATTTTAAAAAGCCTGTTTAAAAATGGTATATACATTATCTGCTTATTACCAAAGCAGAAATTAAAATGATATTCTAAATATGTTATGCAAATAAAAGTAATAATGCTCTCAATTGTTTGCTCTTAAAAGGCAAAAGATTTCCAATGATCTCTGCACATCATGTGGATGATACTGGATATTCATATGGAGAAAAAATATTTCATTAATTTGTAGTTATTGTTTGGCTCTTTGCCCAACATATTCACATGCAGCACCTTACAACTGTTCAAGCTTAAATAGCTAAATAATTCTCCCGGCGCAACTGGGGCTTCTCACTCAAGGGTTCCACAGGAGGGCCGAATGCGGCACCTAAACAGACGACAGCCATTTAACTGCTTGCAGATCCTTGCTGTCACCACATGCTGGTCTAAAATAGGTTGCTAGATGATGGAGCCGAAGCAACGCTTGGCATAGGGGCCCGGTGGGGTTGCAAGGTGCCACTGCGCACTATACGCTGGACACGGTGCGACCAGGGTGGAGGTCACCTACACACCACGGAGGCCAGAGACGAACAAGCTGGGAAAAAAGTTGTTTTGAAAGCATTAGAAAGTGTCTACAAGCGGCGACAGCGACTGGCCTCACCAAGTCCAGCACGTCAGCAAGTCATTGAGAGCCACCTGGCCCAGCCCAGCCCAGCCTGCACACAGCTCCACAACCGCAGGATCCATCTCACTCACCGCCAGCTCTGGCTCTAAGTGACGTTGAAGAAATATGCTTTCATCTATTCAAATGTTTAGACAGGAATCTAACTCTGTCCCAGCACCATTACATTCATCTGTAATAATTCTGACAAACTTAAGCATGTGTCACACATTTCATCACTTTCACAACATTTTCAGTGGTTGCTGAAATTAACAGAAAATAGTACGTGATGCTAAAAAGGATGATGCTCGCTTCAATTTGTTAAGGAAATGTGGAAGTCAGGATTTAACTGAATACATCCCAGAATCTGTTTCCCAAATAAATGCTTATTCCACATTCCATATTTTTAGGACCTGGTAGCCAAAGCATTGCCCCCCCCACCCGCGCACTCTTCTCCCTCTTTTAGCCTCCACTCAGTGGAAACAACGAAAGAAAACTAAAATGTTTAACTTGTCCATCGTTCTGCCTGGCTGTTTGACACCTGCTATATCACAGTACCCTCATTAAGTTCTGGTGCTAAGTTTTCCCACCTGCTAATTTGTTTCCATTGTGGCGTATTATTACAACAATTAATTGTGGTTGCCGGTGCGGCCCGAGGGAGAGAGGAACAGCTGCAGGGTTCACCCCGCCGGGGAGCTCTGGACTGCCTCAACAGCGATAGGTTTCGAGTAAACAAGTGCACAATTGATCGCTGCTCAGTCACCGGGCTACAGCATATCATTGCCTTACTGAGGTTACCAAAAGCAGCCTTTGTCACAAGGGTGCCATAACACAGGCCGAGGAGTAACTTTTTGGGACGGCTTCCAGGACACAGAGAGAAGAAGCAGTAATGGTTTGTTATGATGACCTCTGCTTTTCCATTTGGCTTTTTTTTATTTAGGATAGCAGCCACAAGCACTCAGTAAATTTTATTTAACCCTGTGTACATTGACCCAAAGAATAATTAGCAGGCCTATGGCCCTGTCAGAAGAAAAGGCCCCAAGGAACCGCTCTTAATTTGAGTGGTGGCTATTTTTGGGTAAACAGAAAGGTTGTTAATGCACAGACAGTTGAAACCCCATTAAATTTAAAAGGTTCCATTTAGAAACCATTAGACTCTTTAAATGAAAGGGTAGACAAAAACGATTATGGTTGGTTTGTCTTTCCCGCCTCTAACTATGGCAAATGTCTTCTTTCAGAAGAGGCATAAGAATAATACACTTTTGGAACAAATGCCTTCAAATCTTTAGTTCTGCAGACTGCTGCCAGGGCACAGATGTGCAGCAATCCAAGTCTGTAATAAGGTGGTCTGATGGCAATTTATATTATACAATAATTTTACGCAGAAATGTGGGTGTAACCGGGACTGAAGACTCTGAGATTTTGTTTATATTAAATTTCAAGCTTTTCTTTCATCGCATATTTTGGATACGATCCGTTTTATGTCTTTTCCTCCTGAGAAATATTGTCAGTTATGCCATAGCGTAAATTCCTGAGCACTTTTTTGTGCAAATATTTTTAGTGCAGCTATACTATTCAAACTGAGCTCAATGCTCATAGATCAGAACTGGCGTGAATAAAGATGAGGCTGCTGGTCATTCGGGTGCAGCGATGTGGCACCGAACAGTACTTTCCTATGTTCCACGTCATAGAGCTACAATCTCCTGCATGAGCAGACCTGCTTCTCCTGATAGACAGCTGGGGCCTCCCAGCGTTGCTGTATCGATGGGCTGTACTTGGCTGGGCTTTTACCGCTAGGTCAACATGGAGTTCTCAAAATATCTCAATAAAATAACAAACACCAGGCCTCATAGGATGCCACAGCTGAAAATGCTAAAACTGCAAACACTGGGAGCTTTTACTTCTCTGCCTCATTTTAAAAAACAATGACAACAACTATTTGCTGATTTTGTCCATATCACATTGTAAGTTGCTGTAGAGACGCTGATTTTCTTTCCTTTTCTTCAGATTGACATCACAGCTCATCAACTGCAGCGGCCTGGACTGTTTGTTAACATTACATTTATGAATTTATTGCAGATAAGATGGGTCAGTTGATGCTGATGTACTGTTTATATGAAAGTAACACGTTGAACAAAGATGAATTTCTTTTTGTGACAGATGCAGAGCTCACATGTTGTAGGCACCTCAGGCACAACAGATAAACGAAAAGCAAAGAAAAATAACAATAGTCCCTTTGCTATGTTCCCTGCTAGGTATTTAATCCACTCCTTACACCAATACTTATACCACCACTTGACAGTGTTACTGGTTGGGTGACTGATACAATAACACCAAATTCTGCAGCCCTGCAGGAGGGCATAGCAAAGCGGCTGTGCAGAACAGCCGTGCAAAGCCGTGTAAAGCCATCCCCACTTTATCTGATCATTTCTTGACAGTGTTTTTTAATACTAAAGCCTCATCCAGACCTGCCAGTAGTTACCAAGGAACAGATCTCACACAAGTCAGACCTCAAAATACCATACCTGCCTCCTCAAACCCGGAAGGACACACTTCAAAACAGACGTGTGATCTGTTATATGCAGGGCCACTGGTAACCTCAGCAATAATATTTATAGCCAAATTAATTTGTTTTATAATACTGAAACATGGTAAAGAGTGTTTTGTGCATAACACAAGCTTTTTGTCAACAATCTCTAGACTCTTTGGAACTAACTAACCACTTTAGCAGTGGAAATCATGGCACTATGCCATACAGAAGGCAACTTACAATAGCCCAAGTCCCATTAAATTTGTGAAAGTTCCTTCCTAAGGAAAACATTGCCAGAAATAGCAATCTTGGCTTGGGATTCTGCATTGCAGCAGGGAGCAATAATGTTGTATCTACTAATGGAAATTGTTTAATTGCATCCAAGTTTTGATCCAGTGAGAGATTCAATAGGGCAGTCTTCACTTTTCTGGACTTTCCCATGCAGCACCACTCACTGCCTTTGGCCTTTATCTGTTCTGCTATATAGTCAGTAATAAGAATAATATGAATTCCTTATTTTTCTCTTTCTTGCAGAGATTCTGAGGAGCAAACACAAAAGAAACACCTAACGACTACAAAACAATTCCTGGCGTGTTGATCTTCTGCGTTTGGTTCATTGCGTTTGCAAGTATTTTCCGCCATCTCAAAGCGGAGGCTCCTTTTCGAATCGACAAACAGCCTCAACTTATAATATTTGTGTCAGTCGCAACACAAAGTAATATTGACAGAGATGTCACATAATTCAAGTTTGGACACTTTTGTCAACGGATTTCGGAACATCGTATCGCTGACTTTATGGACGTTTTAACAATAATAATTTAACAGCAACAGTTATGCCCTTGCCTAAGGTGTTTTGTCAGTAATAATTTATATGTTTTTCCCTAATCAAAGGTATCAGGGTTAATAAATGCATTCCTTTTGCATTAGGTTGCTGTTAAATCTCCATCATTTTTAACTCTGAATGATTATCAACCTGTTGTGATGATAAATAATTTTGGCCATTTGATAAAAGTAAGAACTATTAAAATAATGGAAATATGCAAAGCTGCATGTTCTTTTGCATCAATATTGAGGTGAGAAAGTCCTTTACAGGGCAACGGAGATGGATTTTGCATGCCGCTGCTTATCTGCAGAAATGTAAGATACCAACACTGTGAAATATAGATGTAATACATTTTTTTTCAACTTCATATACATGGCAAGATTTATTGCTGAGCAGTAGCTAAAAATCCTACTTAAATATTAATCGTGCAGAATATGTGAAGTAAAAGTGAACAATGGTGTCAAGGAGGGGTGTTTTAGAGGGGCTGCACACTTTTTTTTGGTGCACGGGGTGTAAATGTGTAGTTTTACCCCGTTTGGGGGGCCTGGGTCTCAGCGCTCTGAGCTCATCGGCACCTGAAATAACTGCAGCCTGACGCCTGCTGTGTTCTTCTACATCCTTTTCCCCAAATTGTTTGGTCTGCTTGATCTGGGGCAAACGGTGCGTTTCACAGCTAAATTTAACCCGGAAAAGCATTAGTTGATATGAGGCGGACCAGGTCAGGGAATGACGCCTCCGGCAGGCTGCCGACACAGTAAGGCCAAGAGGCCGTTTACAGTGCGTGCAAAATACTGACATTAAGCAGGCCTGTTATTTTTATTATAATAAGAAGAATGCACCGTTTTTACAGACACCGTGCTTAAACTAAATATTACAGGTGAACATGAAACATTATGGGGAGGGGTCAACAGAAGACAGGGATCCAAGGCTGAGATGGAGTTTTAGGGCCACTTGCACGTCACGTGTTTCACCGATTCTGTTACCATCGGCATCGTCAGTAACGCATCTAGGAGATGCGAAAAAGGAAGAAGAAGAAAAAGAAGAACAAGAAGAAAAGTTATGTGCCCAAAACCGATAGAGTTCGGTGGTTTCATTATAAATATTCGCCCCCTTATTATAACAGAGGAAACAAATGTATGCTGAAGAGGGCTGTAATAAAAATAATCCCGCATATCTCTAAATGAGTCACGTTTTTTCCAGATAGCCCTTTTTTTTATTATTTTATGACTTCTTTTAAATTTGTTTGTTTAATGATTTGCACACATAATAATTTCTCTTCCCTATTTTGTGTTATCACTTAATTCAATGCGATGCTTTTGACTTTAGATATGTGTTAAGTAATGACCGTGAAGGTATTTTTGTTGCCTTTTCTTTTTAATGAAATAGATTTCCTCTTTATTATAAGCATGAGGACGGATTTGCGTCACGGTGCAACTTGCGGCTTGAGATAAAGTTGCACAAATATTGAAAAAAGGAAGTTCTAACCGTCATTATAAAGTTTTTTTCTGCTCTCCGGAAGAAATAGGGATTTAAGTCGTATCCTAAAATACTAAAACATGGTCTATTTTTGGACAAATCTAGCAGGAATATCCGCTCATTTAGTTCGAATCAGAGCCCATCAAAAACAGGATGACCTGGATCTAATAGAGCCGCCAGTTTCCTGAACTCAGCGGGCCGGCATGACATGAGAAACTCCTCTAAACGGACGCTTTCAAACGTCAAACTGGCCCTAAATTCCACATAAAATGGACAGCACAACCATTTCTCACATCGTATATTTAGAGTAGCGCTTTCTTTTTTATATACAAATTTCCTAACCGCTCTGTAATATTTCTCATTTTAGCTTTAATCCTACTCTTTATGCACAGAAACTCAGACACGCTTCAGTTTGGTTTTATATGTATTAAAACAAACGCGCAACCCATGTATCGAACACACAGTTTGCACAAACAAATAATGGCAAAAAAAAGGTGTCAATAACCAGATTATTGTTATTATTGCTGACCACATAAAACCGCAAGGCTTTGTTTTTGAATGATTCCATATGGGTGCATTAATAGTGCCATGACTTCAGTTATTAAAAGAAAGTAACAACTTAAGCAGAAGGAGAACAGCAATAGCAACAACAAAAACCGCAAGAGCAATAATAATAATAATAATAATAATAATAATAATAATAATAGAGGTTTCCTTTGGCTACGTTACCGGCGGCAGTTGAAGCGACGCATCTCCGTGGATCGTGGGCGTGTCCTTGCAGCTGAGCCCCATCCGCCTATTGGCCACAAAGTGCCCAATCAGCGAAGGAGAACAAACTTCCACGGAGGACTACTTGGACCAGTTGCTTAAGTCCCGGACTTGCGAGGAAGACCCCGGCTCTTTAAAAAAGAAAAGGCACCATTCGCACAAAAATCGCATGTCCATGCGGCACCTGGCGAGTTTCGCCGTCTGCGTTTAACCGAGCGGCAGCGCGAAGCAGCAGGATGTATACCGCCGGACTGAGCCCCTTCTACGCTTCCAACTTGAGCCTTTGGTCCGCCTACTGCTCGGGCGGCTTCGCGCTGGACTCCATGAAGAAGCCGTCGTTCTGCATCGCGGACATCCTGCACGTAGCGGACGCCGAAAACATGTCGGGATCTTCGGCCATCATGGCGCACTTGGGACCCCGTGCTCAGGTTCACTCGTCGGGGTCTCCGCTGCGTCCTTCGCCGGTGGCCCCGGAGCAGGCGGTCTTCGGCCCCCGAGCGAGCTCGGCGTCTCCCTACCACCGACACGGAATACACGTGACCTCAGTGGCCAGGGTGACAGGCGGCTCCCCGCAAGCGCCCGCTCCCTGCAGCAAGGACCTCAAGTTTGGCATTGACCGCATTCTCTCAGCAGACTTTGACCCCAAAGCCAAGGAGACTTCGACACTCAGAGGTAGGCGGCACGAACCGCGATCCTCGCCTTAGTACGCCGACACCTTCGCTGCCACTGTACTCTGCTCTACTGTACTATACTCTACTATACTATACTGTACCGTGCTGTGGTGCCCACCCGTACTGTTATGGTGATATAATGTCATATGCAAACGTGGTCCTTCACATCTGAATGCTCACTTTATATAACATTTTGACAGATGTACACCTATTATGAAGTTAATAAGCAGACACTGACCACAACAATTTTGCATCATTTACATGTAAAGAAAGTACAGATTTAATTGCCATGACAACCATAGTTTAGGAGTCCATTATTACATTTTTGGTCCTGGGTTCTGAACTGTATCTGTATTTAGGATAAACGCTGGTATCAGTAGGTTTCGTAAGTACCGAGGATTCGTCCGACATATTTATTTTTGGCCTGATGGGCTATTTTTTCGTCCTGTAACAGACCTCACGTCAATTGTTAGCTCGAACCGCCAGTCAGGGCTCCATATGTCCATGCAGCCGTCTGCAAGCCAGTACTTCACCTCCCTGGAGCCCGGGATGAGCGACTCATCCTCCATGATGAGCTCCTTAGGCGGCGCATCCAGGCAGTCAGGGCAGCATCAGTTTCAGGACACCTTCCCAGGTAGGGTAGCCTTTGCCGCACCACTTAAAGAGTGTCCCACATTTATTTCTCTCGTACCATTTAACTTTTTTTAATTTACTTATTGCCATTCCCTGCCTTTTACTCGTGTGACTCAGAACGACATCATATTATGACCTTATCACAGGAATGCAAAGCAAGATGCTCACAAAGCTCTCTGCATTAATATTAGTCCGTATTTGGCAGCACTTTGAATGATTTGCGATTTTAAACTCTTTCCCCTTGTAAGCTCTTATTCCATTTTTGCTGAATTTATGACCAAATCAAATTGTGTCACGTGGCTCACAGCAGTGTCATGTAGCAGTCTTTTATTAATGCAGAGGAAAACGTTGTAAGACTTTACCATCAACTTTAAAGGCGCCCCAAAGTTAAAGTGACTTTCTGTCAATTTTACAGTGGAGGAAAAGAAAAGGGCGTTTGCTCTGATTTCCTTCTGTTGGTTTTTCTCACCAGGTCCGTACGCGGTGCTCACGAAAGACACAATGCCGCAGACGTACAAGAGGAAGCGATCGTGGTCACGGGCAGTGTTTTCCAATCTCCAGAGGAAAGGCCTTGAAAAACGCTTTGAAATTCAGAAGTACGTCACCAAACCTGACAGAAAACAGCTGGCTGCCATGTTGGGCCTCACGGACGCTCAGGTCAGTTTGCGACACTTGTTCTTTCTAGAAATCACTTTCAAAGGCCGCTGACATGGGATGACTGGTTTGGGGTTGCACACAAGCATGCATGGTGTTTATCTGTTTGTGCAGGGTGACAGGCCAGATAAATGATTTGGAGAAACTCGACAATATGAGTGAGCAGAAACATAATGAGTAATCAGTTTAATAGGATTGCAAAAAGCACAGTGGCGAGGAAGTGAAAGTCATTCATGACCAGTAAGTGTGAACCTGAATAAGCCAAAAGGGTTGTTTTTTTTTTTTAGACCAAAATTTCAGTTTCACAATTAAGCAACATTTTGGTTTCTTGGTTAATGTGCTGCAACATCTGTGAAAACACACCGTTTATCACCACATTTTACAGCCTGAATGATTTGTACACCACTAGACAACAGAATTATTTTGTTCTCAAACATTTGCGTGTACATTTACGCATAAATTATTAATAAATCAAGGGATTTTTTTACTTAATACTTAAACAGGAGGTGAAAAATAATTTTAATGTGAAGAATTTTTTTTTCTTTTAACTGACCAGTTTTTTTTTTTTTTTTTTTTTCTTTGCTTGAATACGTTCATTGAGGACTAAACCAACTTTCAAATCGCTTTCCAGGTCAAAGTGTGGTTCCAGAACAGACGAATGAAATGGAGACACTCAAAGGAAGCTCAGGCCCAGAAAGACAAGGAGAAGGAGCAGGCCGATAAATCGCTAACAGAAGCTGAGCAGAAGGAACAGGAGTCTGAATGCGAGAGCGAGGGAAGTGAGTCTGAGTTTGAGGACCAGGAAAAGACTGACTTTGACCTCTCAGAGCACAATAAGACAAGTGTTATCATGTCTGGTGGAACCCCTGTGAGTACAGAGGACACGACATCCATTCACAGCAGCAACACCTTCACAGAAGCCTCATCATCATCACAGGTTCTCCTATAACTGCTCAGCTGACAGTCACTGTAATTTTTGAAGTATTTAATATAAAGCATCACTCCGTCAGAGACAAACAGGAAAAAAAAAAACACCACCTCAAGGGGAAATTACACACCACAAAATTGTACAAGAAAAGTAGCAAAGAGTAATTTTCCCTTTTTCTGTCCACATCCAGATTATTTGATCCTTTCCTTTAATAGCAACATTTTTGCCTCCACTAGTTTTGATTTAAACTACTTCTTTGGAAGAATATTCCCCAAATAATACTCTGTTTTGTAAATTTGATGGTTCTGTCAGTTCCGATATGCTTAACTGTATTATGTCTTGTCAAAACTTATTTGCACTGAAAATAATGTAAATAAATATTTCTTACTGTTTTAAAATTGTACTCGTGAAGCAGAATAATTTTCATTAAAAGTTTGTTTTTCAAAACAACTTATGTGTTAATCACTATGTGAATTCATTATTATTATTATTATTATTATTATTATTATTATTATTATTATTGTTATTGTGAACTTGTGCCTAGTTTAACCTGCCTCCGGAAAGACTTCCATATCTTTCCGCATTGCAGGCCACTTTTACTGAATTACATCACAGCATTACACCTGCAAATTTAGTCAGGGCGTGATAAGAGGATTATTATTATTATTATTATTATTATTATTATTATTATTATTATTATTATTGAATTGGGTCCTGACCCATTTACTGATGTGCATGGAGCCCTGTTTTACCATTAGCTGTAATTTGGAGGAATGCACATTTTTAGTTGGATAAAGCTGCACACTTTCTTTGTGACCAAGATGCGCATTTATTCTAGTGCCCGTTATTACCAGGCATCACCTGCATTATCATTATTATTAATTAATTATTATTTTTTTTTACTATATTTCTTGAATTAGCATCACAAGCAGCCCTCCTTGGTGCTCTGTTCCCGCAAAAATCATCGCCCTCCCCGCGGTTGGAGCGCATATCTCAAGCGCAGGGACTTTTAAATCACGGAAATCTGCAAAATCGTAAGACGGTGCGAAACCGCAAGGAGGTCGAACGAACTTCGTCCTTATGGGACAAATAAGGGCCACAATGGCGTTTGAAGGTCTCTGGTGCGGCCACCCCCACCCGACCGGCACACGTTTGTGTTTCTTTCACCTCACAGTCCTCACCCGCAAGCCTCGCATGGACCATAAAGCGACGCTGGGCACGGACATAAAATTTTGCGCAATTCGTGTTTATTTTAATCCACAACAGTGTACAGCGGGGCCGATAAGGTCGGGGAATCACCGCGTTTCGTCTCGCTGGAGCTCCGTTTCCTCGGCCGCGCAGCCTTAAAAGACCTCTCGGTTTTTGTGAGCGGGGACAAAATAAACATTTCACGACGAGAAGTCAAGCCACAGTTGGCCAAATGGCGAATAAAAGGAAAACACGGGATGATCTAAACGCGACGCTAAATATTATGCGTCATTTCGACAGGATAACGATGTCACCTTGTCAGGTCGCGCTACTTTACACAACCCATTTGTTGGATATCAGAACCATAAGTATTTGATAGATGGCAAGCTGGACCCGTCCGGGCTTCCCGGCTCCTTTCATAGGACCGTTAATGCAGTTCCTTCAAGTCCTTTCTTCTCCAAAGAATGTCAGCACAGGGAAGCGGAGGAAAAAACGCCGCGCACCACGACGGAGGCGGGGGGGGGGGGATTTATAGTTTGTGTACATTTTCTGGCTCCACATATCACATATAATGGATGGGCATATCTTGTGAATCCGGGCCCAGATGTGAGAAAGAGAAGACGGTCCATTTATGGGCGCTGATGCGACGCGCGGCTCCGCTACACGGACGGCAAAGCCGCTGCGCAAAGGGCGCTGTTTTCATAACCGCGCCGCTTTATTGATCGCAGCGCCGCTTATTTATAGCAGCCCTGCGTGTTTATACCTCGCATATTCCTCCGCATTTCATGACAGTTCTGTGTGCCGCGGCTTGGCTGTTTCATAGTTTTCATGCCGTATTTACACCTTCTTTATTGCTATTCATCGCACTTGGCCCATAATCCGACACATAACTCTGAACATTTTCGGTTCTATTTATTTATTTTCTTGCCAGCAGCACGCTCTTGGCGTCAGGTGCAAAACAAACTGCTAAACAGACTCAAATATAGCCAATAATATCAGCATTAACCGTACCTGAATGGTGAATAATCAGATTTAGAAACTTGTAAATCCTGCATTGATCGTCATTCACTATAGGGCAGTAAATGTATACTTTAAAATAAAAAAAAAAAATCCACACAGGTAAAGTAAGCCATCAGGTGCTGAAATTCATTTAGTTTTACAGTCGGTTTTCAGAGTTAAAGATCTTTTCAACCAGTTACTGTAATAAATTTGCGATTTAAAAAAGATGTAAGACGCTGATTTTTTTTTTTAATGCCCAGAATGACTGTTCATTTGAGAGTCACTAATATTAATTCTCATTAAAATAAATTCCGAAAAAAAAATTATAACCCGAGATTGCACTTTCATCAGATTTAAGATGATGTTTCGGGACATTGCGTTTATTGTCCATTAAATTGTAATAAACTAAGCAGCTTAAGGAATATTATGCAGGGTTTTTTCCCCAAAAAATATACCTGAGGTCAACTTATTTCATATTATAGTTTAATTTTGAATGAAATCAGTTGCGTTCACTGAGTTCCGTGTGGCCGAGGGGGGGGTGCATAAACGGATGAATCAAAATCTGATTCATAATGAATAACGAAGCATTAAAAACCTCAATTTTAATATTTATTTATAAATAAATATATGTTCTGACTCGGAAATATATAGTACGTAGATAAGGAGTTGGGGACCGCAACGGAGTATTTCGATAACAATTTTAAAACATTTAAAATAATTTTAAATCAAACATTATAACTCGGTGTTTCTTGGACCCAGTTCTGCACTTTTTCACGGCCTTCTTTTATTCGCTTCACATTTGTGTGGTAATTTATTCAGCATCATAACGAGGGGCCTGTTTTAATGATAAAGTCAGCCGTATTAAACTGTCAGTATTAAAATATTACAAGGAATAAGCCGAGGTTTTGCAGAGCCGTTTTTGAGGACATCTTGCTGTAGACCACACCAAAAAATAGCTTTTTTTTAATGTGGGTTGCAGTGCAGAATGATCTCTGAAGACATATAATTCCCCCCTTCAGCTTTCTTTTATATTTCCCCCTTTTTCTCTGCGTTCCACTTTGCATGACCATGTGAACCAGCCCACAGCATTAACATGCATATTTAACACAGCTGCAATAGGTGCACTTTCAAACTGTGCAGTTAGGAGGAATTACACATTTCTCTAAGAATGTTCTAATTTATATTTGTATGTATAGAATAGCAATAACAATCCGAATGCTTCGCATAATAGTGCTGGATTTTGATTTGTGAACTGTCCGAGGAACTTTTATGACCAGGATAGGACAAAATCCATCTGGCTCATGGAGAACCTCAGCCTCTCTCCCCCTGCGTCTGTGCCCCCTTTATGAACCTGAGCCACACAGAGCAAATCAGGTTAGCAAACAGCAGAATATTCAGCCACTGTTCACAGTGATTTATACAAATATCAGGGTGGTGAAGGGGAAAACGCAGCATTTACAAATAAAACGACTAACATGTACTGACCGGGGCAGCCGGTGCTCTTGCGGACAGTCAGTGGTCCGATGGCTGGAACAGCGGACTAACGGCTCAAAGCTGGTGGGTTTGCATTAAAGTGGACAAAGGAAAAGCAACCCAACGCCGAAATAAAACTCTACAGGGTTCTCATACCCAAATGACAGCATGTTTCATAAGAATATTTTTTTTCCATTTTGATTAATCGGTTTAAAACAAATAAAAAGCACCATTGTTTCCAAAATTGAAACAAAAAACAGCCACATTTTCACTTTCCTTATGATGCAGTAGATTTGCAGTTTACACCTGCACTGGATGTACTTTGTAAGACAAAATGCTATAGTATAAACCATAAGGCGTCTTTAATATTTCCACGTATATGTATATAAAGGTAAAATTATATTTATGTTTATTAATGATTTATTGCTATATACAACATGATAATTTTCCCATTTTGCATGCAACATACCTGAACTTTCTCTGCTTCTAATATATTAATAGACAGCACTTACCTGTCTTTACGTACTTGTTAGCATTATTTTAATTTGGTGAAGTATGGCCTCGATGTGCAAAACGTTCACGTACTGATAAATGTATTAACACCTTAAAATTCAATTTAATATTTAATGCATCACGGCAAAATTAATTTGCTCTCTGGAGTTAGAAATAATTTAAGCAATGTCTTCTGGGAATAAGACCGATAAAAGTAAAAATAGAAAAATTTGTCAATGTTTCATGCATCAATGGGGCACTTACATTTTTCCTGATAGGGGTATTAATGCATTAAAACGTGTGGGGAACGGCCAGCTGGAGCCTGGAACTTCAGCAATGAAAATAAAACAGAGGATGATGTCATTCTGCTCCACAGGCTCAACAGAAGATGTGTCTTTGGGAATGAGCTGGGATCCGGGATGAAATTCATTAAACCAGTTGCTCTCAACCCGAGTCCAGGCCACCCAGAATGCCAGCAGGTTTTCAGTCTGTTGAATACCTTGAGAACACAGCTTAATCGTTTATTACTTTAATTGAACTCATTTAGCTTGTGGTCTCATAACTGAGGCGCTTGGCTGCTTGAGCGAAGCTGGAAAGCTCTGCCGCTATAGGACCCACTAGGCCCACGGCTCAGCGCAAGCATATTAACCACACGGAACTGTTCAGCCAAAATTTCCAGCAAAATATTTTGGCTGTTACTCATTTTTAACTTGTAAAATTCACACTTGGAATTGTCACATTTACATGGGGGTTCTCAGGTATTTCACAGAAAAAAAATCTTAGCAGCTACAATGTTTATTTAATCTGTGCTGCTACTACCTTTTTATTACAGTTATATTTATTAACTTAGCAGACACTCTTCTCCAAAGCTGCATGCACTGACTTCTGTGCAGCCGTGCTCAACGTAAGCATTATACCTAAAAAAATCATTAAAATGTTTGCATTTTAGCGATTGGTGGAAGACATTTTAACGGAAAAAAAAAAAAAAAACATAAGGTGCTTTTCCCAGTCAGCTTAAAGCACAGTCTCACTCCAAAACGTTTGCTTCTACCAGGTTTAAACTTAGAGAAACATATACTGCTTCCCATCTGATCTTGGGTGATTTAAAAAAAAAAAACTATTAAAATCAGACTGAGGTTTTAAAATGTACGCATCGGCGATAAATGACCACTAAGTACTGCGTCGACTGTCTGGTCCTGATAGGCCCAACGCTGGTGGGTTTGTTTAGACATCCCTGCCGTTTCCATGCAACTTTGCCGGCCTCAGAACTCTGCAATTGCCGGCTGCATTTTAGAAAACGCACGTATAGTTAAATTTAAAGATCTGTTTCTCTTGGACAGTTGTTCGCGCTGCAAAAAAACCAAGGGAGATATTTTCATACTTGACATTCCTCTTGGTTTCTCTGCAGTTTCCGCCCTTCCTTTCTCACTCCACCTTGGCTCCAGCATTACCTACTGCTGCAGCGCCTGAGTGACCACAGGCAGCAGGGCACCGGCGGGTTGGAGGAACGCCCTCCTGTCCCAGCACAGAAGGCCTCTCTGTGGGCCCGGCCGGTTGCGCTTGGAAAGGGCACAGAGGAAGGCCGACCCCAGAGAAGGAGGCACCTGGGCACGACTACTTAGGAACGCTGTCATCACTCATTCGCTGAAATCTATTATATGTGCGCTTAGCACTGACTGCCAGCGGCAATTAACGGGAATCAAAAGCTCCCCGACCCATTCTTGTAATCCGGCTCTCGTGGAACTTTTCCTACCGAGGCTCAGTATATCTTTAGCCCAGTGGATGAAGTATAATTTACACATCACAGTGTAACTGTAATTAATTTTTACCCCTGGACCCTCATGGGAGGATTAAAAACCTTTGTGCTGTTTTACAGTAGCCGCTCCTCTTAAACGCTTTCAGGGAGAATGGGATGAAATGAGGTGGTTGAACGCAAGGACCCTCAGAGAGCGCAAAAAATAACGGATCGTCCACACAACCGCACCGCTCACGGGTGTGGTCAGATCGCAAAACAAATGCCAAACTCATCTGCATGTCCTTCTCTTTGACTGCACGCAGTTTTATTATTTAAAACCCGATGGAACGATGGACCGGCAAAAAGAAATCACACTAAAAGATCAGATTCACATTCACAGATTATTGAAGAAGGTTCAAAATGGAAAAGATGTGTCACATTGAGAAATATTCTGAATGTCACATATGTATTAGTAGGTTGCTAGAAATATCAGGGGTGAGAATGGTGAATATTCTGCGTTTCTGAATTAATTCACGTAGAAGCGTACACGCCATTCGTGAATGCACAACATCTCTTTCGTATTAAAGTAAATGTCTGAATTCTGTTTTTTTTTTTCTGTTTGGAAATGTAAGACTGCCCTTTGCAAGGTCCCCTGCAATGTAAAGGCTTCCATTCTGTGTTGCTTTATGAGAAATGCGGCACGAGCAGCTGCAAAAGTTTGTCACTGATGCGGCTCCCATTCATTAAAACAATGCAAAGGTCAACAAAAAAGGAGTTGCACGGCTGTTCGGGCAAAAGCTCGATGACTGTGAATCCAAAGGACTTCAAAGATGTCTCGACCTTGCACGATGCTCATTCGATAATCATGTATTTGTGCAGGCGGATATGTGGTGTTCACCCTGAGCTGCCAAGGTTTCCCCAGTTCTCCTTTTCAAGCTTTTCAAGGCCCACAGATGCGCACGATGGGGAAGAGGTGAGAGGCCAAGCCGAAATGCTGCAAGAAGGATAACCTTGCCTTGCACTCACTTGCCTGCAACATAAAACCAAAGACACTCAACACAGCGAACCAAGAGTTAAGCGTGGATTCACAACGAATGTCAAACGGAATGTGGAAAAGCCACTAAAAAGCACCGCTTCAAATGTTTTATTCCAGCAATTTTCCAAGGCGTAAAAGAAGGAAACTCACTTACGCTCCTCCTTATTCTGCTTCGTTCTACACCAAGATAAGTAACATACACTGCAAAGTGAGGGAAGTTCCCATTCACAACTTATTCAATCTTGCCTTTCTCTGATTTTGCAATTACAAATGTATAATATATTTACTATTACAATAAAAGCACACTGGGGGAGCAGTTTATTCATACAAAGCAGCTTTATTTATATTTGGATTTCTAATGCGCCTCATACACATTATATATAACGTCCGGTTATAGCGTACGAGCCAGTAACTTGTACGTGCCTAGAAATCCGAAACGCCACCCTGGTCCCCGCTTTGGAATTAAGTCAGTTGCGAGGTTCAGCAGCCAGACCACCCCGGAGTCCATCAGACAGCAGGCTGAACACCCTCATCCTTCATGCTCCCTTATCTGATAAGAGGCTCATTATCTAAACCCAAATTACAGCGCGGGCCCTGGTCACACAGCAGGCCTCGGTGTACATGGCCCAGCCATGGGGGAGCGGCCAGCGCGGTGTCAGCACTCCTGAAAGCACCCTCGCCCGACACTGATACTCACTGATTAACAAGGAATTTGTCTTTGCTATACACTTCATTAAGAAAGCAAGCAAATAAGATGTCGCTGCAGTTTGCCCAGCTCATGTTCCAAAATAAACAAAGCAGGAGTGGATGAATAAGAGCGGACAAAAACGCAAATAACAGCTGAGCGGCCGGAGGTTTAGCGAATTGCGCTACGCACTCCTCCGCACGCCGCCGATCAACACAACACTCACGCTGATAGAGTGACAGAGGACGGGCCGCTCGGTTTCATTGCCCGGTTCCGCATCGCTTTCGCACAATTCACTGCGCATTTCCGTAGTTCCTTGCTGGTAGCCGAGAGGAAAGATGGGCTCTAGCCGTGCCGTATATTTGGACAAACGGCGCATTCGGGCTTACAAATCTGCAAAAATCTGTGCAGGCCAGACGCAGCGCTTTATAATCCATGTGAGCAGGGGGTCAAAGTGCAGCTCCTCAAGGGTTTGTTTGGGAACATATGACACTCTGCAGCTGGCCTAATCATTTGAGCACATTTTACTGTAAAACTTTATGAAGCATCTTGAACCCCAGCTGGTTTTATCGACTGAAATGCAGGTTTGTCCCAAGAAAAAGAAAAAAAAAAAACCCACGCTTTTTTATCGACACATTCCTGCGGATCGATGTGTTTCGTCTTTCACTTAATGCTCAGAAGGATGATACCTTTGCGCTATTAAATACGTTGGGAAACGTTTCTGAATGTGTTCTGTATGATAGGGTTTTCATCAGGGTGTTACCACTTTATTCTTGTACATAAGAACATTTTTCTATGTATAAGGCCCAGCTCTGCTTGTTAAATCATGTGAATTTTGCTCTATATGTATATGCAAGGAAAATTATTTTTTAAAAGGCAACACGATAATCACTGAGCAGTGATTCAGTATATCTTCAAACAAATAAATACAAAAAAAAAAAAAAAAAGTGGAGAAAAATATTTTGGAAAAGCAGTACATTTAATCACTGCATCCTTAGACAATATATTTATTTATATATTTTCTGAATTAAGCAATGGTCCATGTGAAAGCCTCTGAGAACGATTGTTTTCAGAGTAAAAAAAAAAAGATGCCTAAAATCTACATGAAGTTACAAAGGGTCTGAAGAAAAAATGTGTGCGATTCACACCTGTCAGACAAAGCACCCTTAACGTTTTGAGCATACAAATCGTGTTCATTGCAAAAAAAAAATAATTTGTTAAAATATAGTAGAAACTTAGACTGTGTTTTGCGTAAATTTTTGGATTCTTACAGGTACCTCTAAATACATAAATCTTGTAAAATTGTATAATATTCAGGGCAGGAACTTAGAGCTGTATTTATCGTCCTTCCTATGAGCGCCATACACACATAAACAGGCATCAGCATGAAAGAAATTGGGGCCTCAATATTAAATGTGTGTTTTCTTTCTTAATCATTTTGCATTTAAGGGATTTGTACGAAAAGTTTGCAGTTTGAATGGAGAAAAATGAACGCGGGCCTTTGCTACCTGCAGTGCAGCTGATACAGAAACACAGTGGCAACAAAGGCCACTTTAGGAGCTGCGTGCAGGGGTGAAAATTCTGTTTTTACGCCGCGCTACGGCGCTGCCTGTGTCCATCCTGACACAAGGTTGAACTCGGACACACAGCATTCATCAGGTGTCCATTACACGCCCAGGGGTCGTAACCTGTACCCCCCTAATATTTAACTCTACGCCTCCGCCTGGCAGGATTGCTGTGACTCTGCACAGCTTTTGAAGCCTTCCTTACAGTTCCTGCTGTTAACAGGAACTCCGTCAAGTGACCAAAAACGTCCCACTTTACGCTGGAAACAACACCATCAGTTATTGGCAGGGATCAAGCATTTTTTGTTTATTCTGAAAGTAATATGTGTCTCCCCTCATCTTGCTTCAGAAAGTCCCCGCTTTTTCAGATTGTAAGAAAAAGGTTTGACTTTGATCGTGGACTGTCGACGCGTGGGCCGCACCAGAGCCCCCGAGTCCGGATGAGGGTGCTATCGATTATTAGCTCGGACATGTGGTTTTCATTAGGAGTTGGTGAAACGGTGCTGTGCTGGGCAGCGCTGCTCTTAACAACCAGCAAAGTGGACCATAAAGTAAATGTAACATATCCCGTAATTACGGCCTGCGAAGTGCGGCGGGAATTGAAACCAGCCGAATTTAATTTAAAATTGAAACCTGTTTATTATACACGTGCCATTTATTTTTCCAGTAGCCCTTCTTCTCAGAACACAAGCCAGCACTGACGCGCAGCACTGAATTTCCCTCAGGCCCTGCCTAGCGTAAAAGTTTCTTCAAGGTCACACAAAAACGCAGAAGAGGGGAACTTCACACATAAGAAGCCATAACAATAATCGTCCATAAGTGGGAACCAACTCAGAGGAAGCGAATAAATTGTAAACGCTGTAACTCTGGGAAATATTTAATGCAGAAATATTGAAATATTAAATTGTAATTTTTGAGTTTGAATATTCACTTAATGCCAAGATTTGATGCTCTTTTGTGGTCTTGGGTATGTTTGTTGGTGTGTTCATCAGTAATTTGTCAGTTTGTTTAGTTTGAGGGAGAAAGCGGTCAGGAGGAAGAGGCGACCCGCAGCCATATATTCCTCTAAATCCCGTGATTGTGCACCATTTGCTGGGTATTTATGCAATTGACCTCAGTGGCTGCCGCGTCTGTGCAGATCCAACCGCCGCTTCCTTCTCGTTTGGACGTTCTCACGGCCGTTTGTGCAAATTTACGAAACCACACACATCGTGCAAGATGGAGTGTTTAATTCAGATGTGAAGGGGAGGTCAGTTGTTGCTGTGTGAGAGAGTCAGGGAAACTGCCATAATATGGACGTATAGTTTTAACTACTGTACACCAGCGGCAGCCATTGTTTAAAACAAGAGGAAGATCAATGTCTTCTCGTGTCCTGTGACACTAACACTGAATGTCCAGGATAAACAATGTGATATTTGGAAGAGTGCTTATTCATTGCGCATGGTACATAGCTGTACCAGAGCACCAGACACTCACGGTAAAAGTATATGCAGACATACTGTGGTAAAACACGTAGGCAGGGTATGAAGGGGACTGACACTGGGTGGTGACAACCATAACAAGCTGTGGCAAATGTTCCCACCGCCAGAAATTTCACCCAGAAATTACACAAGGAAAAAAACACAAATAAAAGGTTGAAATGAGCGTGATGCTGAATTAGTAGGCGTCCAAATATAGCATGCTGTTATTTCGGCATCGATATTTCATTTATATTCCTTCAGTAATAAAGTTATAGAATAAGCTGAATATCGATGAGTAAGTTATGGGGTCTGTTCGATCGAGATCAAAATCTGGGTAAAAATAAAAGCAACAAACAGTAACTGAGACCACAAAGCACAATTTTTTATTTAATTCTACCTTCATCTGTAAGCCGATGCAGCGAATAAAACAGTGTTTATAAAACACTAAATTGTGGCCATTTCTTCCAAAAGTCCTGTTTTCCTTAATAAGACGGATTGCCGCTGACATTCGTGATCTGTTTTTTTTTTTTTTCTTTTTTGCCCAAAACACTCTACCTGCCAACAGGCTGAGAAGTAATGGCATTGTCTTCCTGGTGTTTCACTTATCATGGCCTTAAGAAGGAGATTATTGACTTTGCTGGTCTGGTCATCTTCAGGGAGAAACAGTTAAAGTAATTACTTATACAACTGTAGCCCTTCCTTCTAAACAGGCTGTGAACACTGCACGTCACCGTAACTGAATTCCAATTAAAATAACAATGAAAATTATTATTAATAATTGCGGCTTGTTCCAAACGACATGGCGTTTTCAAATTTTCTACCTTTCTCCTTAACTATTGTTCTGAGGGGTCTTCTTCTATAATACTGTGCACTCACCTGCATGAGATTTAATTAAATAACAGGCATCTGTTTTATTCAAACAGTCAGGTTATTATTATTATTATTATTATTATTATTATTATTATTATTGTTGTTGGCTATGTGTAGCACATAGTGTTATTTTTATGTCTGACTTAAATGTTGCTGTGATTTTAAGTACAAATGTCCATTACCAATGGATCATCCATGCTTCTCTACTCAGGTGTACGTGTGCATGTCAACAAGAGGGAGAAAAATTTCTTTTATTAATGATGCGAAATCCCACTATTAGTTTTATTCAGCCGTATAATAAACTACCAATGACACTTATTCTGCATTGGAAAGACCAACAGTTATATATGCACAATTCACAAGAGCAACAGCACAAATCCCAGAAGATACGCGTTTAGAGGATTTGGGGGGGCGCAGGAGGATGACGGACAGGTCGGCTAAGTTGCGACGCTATAACTTACTAATGCACTTCACAAGCAAACTCCCTCTGGCCGTCGAGCCCTGTGATGGATGTGTACTTTCCCAGGGAAGGACTGCTGTTGATAGGGAGTGACCAGCGGTGAATGAGATAAAAAGATGAGGAACCCTGATCTAACACTGATGAGCCCCTTATGGAGCAGAACATTCATGCTCATGAAACCGATTGTTAGTTCTTTGCCAAATCTGCAGTTTTTCCACCCCTACTTTATATCTCTTTAAGTTCAGATCTTTTCCTTTCTCCCCTTAAACTCCTTAAAATCCTCCTTTCGACTGTTTTACAAGTTAAATTTTCTGTACGTTCACATTAGACGACCAAAGAGCAGAGGCGGTTTAACATGAGCGAAAAATAAATATAAAAACAGAAAACATGCTCGATAGGAAGGGGAAAAATGGATAAATAATGGGCTTACATTTGTTATTACATAAACAGAGATGTTTTAAGTTAAGATAACATTAAATATTGAGCTGGAGGGGGGAGGGCATAGTTTACATTCTCACAGGAGTAGTTTTGATAACAGGCCAAGAGAAATATGAGCTGATTTAAATGTGTGCATTAACATTATTTATTGGGTTCCCATTCAGCCCTGAAGCTCCTCGAGGTTTTTCCAAACAAAAAGGCAATCCCAGGCTTCGAAATGGATGTTGAGGAGAAATCATTCACAGCAGATAATCGTATAAAACAACATCATATTTGCAGACTAATAAGTAGAAAAAGTTCCATAACTCCCTCTGATTAAGATTATTGCCCTGCTCTGTAGAGTCAGCGTGATTTATACTGAGTGATTTTGAAATGCTTTTCTTTGGGGAGAAGAGATTTCCTAACTCTTTTGTGTATGTCTGGAAATCTTCCACTCATTCAGCTTTTAACCTTTTTTTTTTTTTTTTTTTTAAACCAATTTATGTCCAACAAAATGACCCTGGGAATTAATGAGGCTCTCGCTGTCAGTTCCGCCGTCGCAGGGTCAAGTAAATCATCCGTTGGGCCGTAATCCTCCTGGTGTTTGCCGTCTCCGCGACTCCACTTCCTGCGATAACAGACGGGCAGAGGCCAGTAAAAGACGGGCCACATTGACACGTGTTGTTTCTGCGCCGCGACATATTTCACACGTTGCTCACGGCCCGGCTTTAATCTCAACAAGTAATTACTGAAAAATGAGTGTTGCGGACGGGGGCTGGTTGGAGCCTTTTCATTCCACAGAACATAAATCTCGAGAAGGATTAGCGTAGTCTGGCAGCTGTATCACTTTATTTAAAATTTATGTTGCATTTACGTTCATTTCTTTCTATGGGTCTCTGAGTTTAATCACGGTATCGACATTTACAAGTTGCATTTACACACTCGATCAGAAGTTACTGTGATTTTTTTTTTTTCCCACAATAAATTCTGCACATCGCTTTCGCAGTTATTGTGCCAAGTTTTAAATTTCAGGTTTATTGTGACGTGCTTAAAAGTTAGGAACACCTTTTATGGTCTACGTGCACAGCTCTTTTTCGTAAACAGGTACAAAGAGAAAGGTAAACCATTTCGTTGCAATAGCAGTCCCGGATCTGAGATATTCAGGAGCGGATCTGGAATGGTAGCTGATGGTACCGATGAGAAATATTGGAGGCGAGAAATGGTCCGTTTCATTTATATTAACATTCAATAAAACTCGCAAACTTAAACACACACGGAGGGCAGAAATATTTAGCAATCAGTAAAACAGAAAAATACTGAGTTAATTCTAGTCACAGGCAAACACAGTTGTTATTACTTTAAATTCCACAAATAACTGCACCAAGCCAACAAAACATTTGCTCAATTTTCCTCATTTGTTCAGAATAACTTGTAAAAATGTGTTTAATATCAGAGTCCAGATGCTTTAAACATCCTTCTTGGCCACTGAATCGGATCCGCAGTGTCTTTCTACATGCGTTTTCCAAACAGTTGTCGCTGAAGTTCACCCGCGTTCCCTTGTGTTTTTGGAACGGCCTAAGATGGAGGCGCACTTTCAATTTAGGAGGCGGAATTAAAAAAAAAAAAAAAAAAACAGCCTTATGACATTTGAAATAAAACGCCCCTTCTTCTTCTTCACCATACTTTATCTTGTTTATAGGATTATTCTCAGAGTAACAGTTAAGTTGATATATGGATTAGCTTTAGTGACAGTCCCTCATATAAATCTGACCTGTCCACAATTAGGCCCATTACATACTTCAGCCACTTTTAAAATAAACTACAAGATGATGTCAAGCGAATGCTGTGAGAAGAAGCAGCCTCGGAATTCTTGGCCAGTATCTCCAGTGTGAATACCTTGATGGCTGTAATTACTGTCACGTTGCAAGAAGTATGAAAGATGCCAGAGGTCCAAATAAAGCACAAAATGGTTCCGTGTAATATATGTTAGTCGCTTTGTTTAGAAGGCCTGAACTTTTAGCTTCACGTTTTGAGAAAGACAAATCCAAGCCTGGCATACTTTGTTAATATTTCCCCTCAATGACATTATTGCTTTAAAAAAAAAAAATGAAACAAATGGTGTGTATGTCTGGAAGTTTTGCATTAGACATTTACCTCCGCAATAACTGCTGCGAGGTCATTAGAAGAGCAGCTCCTCTCCACATGTATACATTTCAGAAAGGGTTGGGCGACCGGGCTGTTTGGCGGACACAAAGCGTGTGTGCATAGCTTTGTAACTTAGCATAAACAGAAACGCTGAGCAGTTTGTTGTAAAACATTATCTGAATCCACACTGCATCTCAATTACAAATGATCTTAAAGCTCATTTTTTTTCCCCCCAAGTTGTGAGGGCATTTTTTCTAAAAATACTACGAGAGTGACACAGCAGTGATTTGAACCTATAGATCTAATGTTTTTTGTTTTACCAGATATGCCTTTACCAGTTTCGTACATTCCTTAAATTCAACTACATTTGCTCAGTGGTGCAAAATCTAATTATAAGGTATTTCCTTTATAATATTTATTCTTATTCTCCTTGCACTGTTATGCCTCTTTTGCACATGTTTGTATCTTTGTATGAATGTATGTTGTGTTCTTATGTACACACAATGGAAACTAAAGCCAAATTCCCTCTAGTATGTGTCAGCATACTTGGCCAGTAAATCTGACTCTAATTCTAAGGGGAGAACAAAAAATTTCAGCAATTTTGTTCAGCTGAGACATACAAAACTGGGCAACTGGAATGGCCTGTGCTCTTGTGCCTTGCTGTCACTGTTTTTCAAGCTCACCTGCAGGGACACTGAAAACCAACACAGCTGTGTGAAGTTCAGGGACTGCCAAGGGGCTTGGAAAAAGACATGGCCAATAAGGGGATCATTGGAGGTATATAGGTGGGTCAAGAGTGTTTCAAACCCAAGATAAACCCAAATCTGCAAAAGCAGCTGGCTTACAGCCATTGTAGGCGTGTGACTGCAAAAAAAAAAAAAAAAAAACATGGTTCTACAGGTTTTATCACTCTGTGAGCATAATTATTTTCTAGCAACTCCAAAGCTATGTTTAATAAATAAATGATGAACACAGATATAAAGTATGCCAGAAAAGCTATTAGGCATCTGTCTTCTACAAATCACTTAAGGTTTTAAGGACTGCTATATTTTACCAAGGAATGTTGCACTTGGAAAGCATAGATAAAATCTAATTTATGAAAATAGTACTAATGCATATATAATAACACATCTCCAAAACATAATTAATAGGACTATGATGTTATACAAAAGATCAACTTGATAGTTCCTGTGCCTGCTTTTACATGCATTTTCAGAGAATCACTGCAGAATCCATCCAAATTTGGTGTAGGAGGTGAAATGAGTCATTTAGTGGCCGGACTCACTTTATAATGTTTTCTCTGGACTCCCTTGTTCACTCAGAGTTTGTCCAGAGTGGGAGTTTCCAATGGGGAACCATGGCTTTTAGTAAGCAGATCTTGTGATGGTTCCTTTAAATCCGGTGAGACAAAATGCATAAGAAACTGTACAATAATGCCTTGCGTGATGCTGCCTGACTCAGCGCTCTTTAATTTGTTAATGCACTCACCATCACATGTTGTGTTCTTTGCTATCTTATTAATACTGTAATAATCTCATCCTCCTGTACCCCCCGTGCTCCTGCCATGGGGTGGGATCGATGGCACCGACATGTAAGCTGTACGCTGTACACAGGGCGAGATGTCCGCTCAGGGCACACGCTCTCTTCCTGTAGCTGCTGCACAAAACCCAGGTAGTAACTTTTTTTTGCCCAGGCAGTGTATGAAGAAGCAAAATGCAGAAAGGAGTTTTTAAAAGTTTACTGTCTACTATTCTGCTTTTTTTGTCACGGCCAACATAATTTAATTCTACAGCTCTAATGACATTGCAGAGTTGTAAAAAGAGCCAACAGATACATAGAGTAATAAAGTCCATTCCTCATGGGAAGCTTGCCACCATTTTGCACCTCTGCAGCTATGATATTATTATTTAAACATTATTATTTTTAACAGTAGCTTTATGCATACAAAGTGTAGGCAGTTTCTGTATCATGTGTTTAAAAAGTAGTGCTATATTTATTTTATTATTTTGGACTAACTTGCCCTAAATTAAATTTTAAAGAAAAAAAAATACTGCACTCCAGTCAGTTCAAGGTTAATTTGAATGATTTGAGCTCGTCATCAAAGACATGAAACAAAAGTCCAAATAGAATATTGAAGAGAATATGACTTGTCCAAGGGGACAAGTAAAGGCCCTTTGCAGCTGTTAAAAAAAAAAAAAAAAATATTCTTTTGAGCAATTCAGAACCACAGGCATGATTTATGAAGCCGGGCTCGTCGCCTTAGCAGAATTAATAGTAGGATATGCTAGAAAAATTCTAATGACTTGTCCAAAGTACACTTTCTATGCACTCCAAACCTATGGAAAACCTGGGTGGCCCGACTCTCATTTCCTCTGGTTTTCAATGTTAATGTCATTGCTTTCATTCACATAATATAACCTAACCACATGCCTAGCTTGGTGAAACAGAGAAATTTAAATATTATTCACATAAATATAAAAGTAAAAATGAACTCTAAAAATGCAACCTGCCCCCCTCACCAAAAAAAAAAAAAAAAAAAACACCAGACTTTGGTTAGACAGCTTCTGCTTTAAAACATCATTGTGTGAATTGTTATAAATATATGACTTTTTTAAAAGCCGCACGATGCATTTTAGCGAATGGATGTTTTGAAATACTTGAACTGCTAAATTAACGGTTGCTCAAACCATCGCCGCAGAATTGTTTTAGAGCCATTTCAACCCCTTGCTTAAGCTGCTAAAATGAATGGTAAATGGCCTTGCCTGTTACTTGGTTTCTTTGATGTGAGGAAAGATATTTCCTTCTGACTCTACTGCAGTATCTTCAGATTTTGCATCATAGTTTGATTTTCACACTTGTTTTACAGCTGCTTTCCAAAGTGTTTAAGGCTTTCTCCGAACCACTTTAAAGACGCCAGAAACACCTTCTTAAGGTAACCGTAGAAGTACTTTACCTCTCACTTCTATTTCAGTTTCCTTGAGTAGACTTTAATTTGCCACACCTGTGCACAATTGTGCTAATGTGCCCACAATGAGGTGCAGTTCCCCAAGGGGCCAGAAGGGGTGTGACCTTGCGGGCTTTTTGCCTCCCTGCCCTTACGTTCACACTTCCTACAGCTGATGTACATCAAGAACGCATTTGTTTACCATGTTCATAGTATTTTACCTGGCTACTGAATTTATCTGAATCTTCTCTTTATGCACTGTTTTGGTCAAAACAAACATGCAATATTATTACACAATTATTAACAATATTCTACACTAAATAACAGAAGAAGGATAGCTGAGGATTCCCCTAATCCTTAAGACAGCCTGTAGAAACAATCATATGCACATCTGTAAGAACATTGCATATCTCCAATAGATATGTATTTAGATTTGAGTGAAATGCTGTGATTTACATGAGGTAAACGTAAAAGCTACAACTTAAAAATTTGTAAGCGGTGACAATGCTGTCAGTAATGCTTGAAAGTTTGTGCAAACACAGCTTTGCAAAGTTGTTCTCATGCAATGTGGAACACTTTGAAGGGACACATTTTTTTGGCCTCCTGTATTGCGTTATGGTAAATTCTGCTCACGGGGGTGCTCTTTTAAGCTTGCTTGGCGGTCACAGCATTGCATTTTTGATGAGAATAGCAGAACTTGTTTTCTCAACAGCCTGAGAAGGTGCTACAAAGTTCTGGACTCTGAACGCTGCCATATCCGCACATCATTTCACTCCCACATTTCACATGTCATCCCTCAGAAAGGAGTTGCACTAACTGTTACCACTGATGAAAAGAACGTCGCTCTGGTCCATCCAAACTCTGCATGCCTAAGTAAGTATCTGCTTTACTGGGTCATTTTTGTTGACTTTTTAAAACCATATTCATTCACAGGAAGTGCTTAATCTCTGGACTGCGGTAACAATGTAAGACAAATGTAGTCATTTATGTTAAGGTATATTTGTTACTCCTTTAAACTGTTTAGTGAACTGACTAATTTAACCATTTTCAGACCTTCATGAAGAATCTATAAACTGATTGCTTATAGACAATGACTTATGGATGATGGCAAAATGGGCATAATGTGACCATTGTGCACATGTTTGCGCCTCTGCAGAATGACATGCCATCTCCGCCTCATGGGTCATATCCCAACTCTAGGAAATCGTTTTAATGTTCCGGGAGGGCGGAGGTGAAAGGACCAAAAGTTCAGCCTCAGCCGGCTGCAAAAGAATTTAGCTGTGTACCACATAGCCAAAAACAGTTGTACAGGAGTAGCCCTGCGTTGCAGTCTTAAAACAAGCAAGCATGCATTATCACTGCGTAACGGCTGGCCAGCTGTGCACACTCTTTTATATCTAGGGATGTTTTGTGAAGATAAGGACATAATTTTATATCATAGAATTTTTTTTGTATTACTCTTGACTGTCTATTTACTGCCATCATGTGAGTCATTGGTCCTTTTTTAAATGAAATGACTGCCCTGGTGCAGTGTGCTCAGATTTCAGGGCCCCCGTGATAGCCTCTTATAAGAATTCATTTTGGCTGTGGAAAATGACATTTAGATTTTGGCAGAAAGAAACATTAAATGTGTGGTTAACCAACTGTTGAAAGTTTACCAGAAGTAGGTGTTTGTTAAAATGTGTATGATCCATATGATGGTGTTTCTCACCCTGGTTGTATATAATTACCATTTGATGGAATATGAACAGTTATGATAATTGCTGGCATTTAAAGATTATTTTTGTATTATTTCCCTGCATGCTGACGGCTTTTGACAAAGCAAAGCACTCAGAGCAAACTGAGTCCACAGGCAAGTTTCTGGAAGCCTGCACTAGAGCCAAAATGGCCCCCGGGGCTGGAGAGCATCCCAGTTTCTGCAGAATTGAGCCACATGATGTACAAGTACAGCCCCTGGTCAAAAGGCCAGATCATCTCAAATCAGATTTACGGGTGGATATTTGGATTTCCTTTGCCTGCCCGAAAACATAAAAAAGGAGAAGAAGAAGAAAAAAACTTCCAACTTCAGCCTCCAAAAGCTGACTTCTTGCGACATCTCCCATCAAAGGACTGACCAGATGAGCTTGGCGGCACTTCAGAGGCCTGACAAGGGCTCGGACTAAATCAAAACTTCAAAACACCCAGCTATTGTAAATTACGTGAGCTGTGCCATGTGGCTTGTCCGCTGGCAGGGCCCCTGACTTCCCTCCATGGCCCCAGGCCAGAGGAGACCTGCCAACAAACGCTGGTCTCCAGAGCCGAGGGCCACTGGTGAGCCTAAACCCTATCCAGCCTGACTTGGTGTCGAGCAGAACTAACTGCTAACATTCTTATTAGTGCCATTCATGCCAATGGTATCTTCCACAACAAACCCGTGTCAGAATCTGCTGGGTTTATAACTGTGACTGTGACTTATTACTGTGACTTTCAGGTTGGTGTGAGAAGAATTTTGTTTTGAAAACTGTGTCGACGCTGAGCGCCGATGACAAATGGAATGCATACATCATTGTCATATGCAGAAGACAAGTGTGGACTCAAGGAGCTCTGGACTTGGAGCAGTTATTCCATCATTGTGTTTTAATCGGTCCTCCTTACCAAAAGAGTCAAAAGAGTCAAAAGAGTTTATTTGTCAAGCACATGGTTGTGTACCATGTGTTGAAATGTGCAAATATCCTGACTGTACCTTTGTACTTCAGCAGTGTTTGCTTGTGAGCAACCCAACTGAAACACTACAGACATTTAATGAGGTTGCCTGTCTTTATCTGATAAGGTGCAGAGCTCACATGTGAATTAAAGGAAGTGTTATTCAGAAGTTTTGTAACTTTTAGAATGGGGAACTAAAGATAAGGCCATTTATAATACACTTTCATCAAGCAAATAAAAATTGTGAATGTCAACGTGATCATGTTTTGGTCGCTTTATTTCTGGGTAATGCTTTCCTTCTGAAATGTGCTTACATGATTTTTTTTGAAGTATCTGGAAAACAGCTGCATTTCCAAGCAATGTAGGGCAGAATAACTGTACGACTGAGATGCCACGAAAAAAAAATAAAAGCTTCTCAACCTAAAGTTGAATTTAAGAAGTAAAGGTGGTGAGCAAACTGCCAGAAGACAGAACATGCACACATGTCTTCTGTGACAAACACTATATGGCCAAAAGTATGAGGACACCTGAGGATCACCCCCATATGTCCTCGTTGAACCTCCTATTCCAAACCCATGGGCATTAATATGAAGATGTTCCTCCTTTGCTGCTATAAGAGCCCCCACTCATCTGGGAAGGCTTTTCACCACATTTTGAGAATTTGTGCCTATTCAGCTACAAGAGCATCAGTCAAGGCCTGGCTCATGGTCGACATGCCAGTTCATCCCAAAGGTGATTTGGGCCACTTTCTGATTGCATGAACTACTGAAGTCCCAAACACTTTGAATGGCATTAAATGTGACAGCTACAAAAAAGACAGATGGAATTCAGATGCAATTATGGTTACAGTGTCCTCCTGGCTGTTAGCTGTCACTTTAGCCCAGAGAAATGGAAATTGCAGAGAACAAAGCACAATGATCTTATCAAAAGTCCCTTGCACATAAATAGTGACCGCAGCTGGACTGCAGGACAGAACAAGTTATCTATTTATTTATTTATTTATTTATGCATGCAAAATTTTTGTTGCTATTCTAGTATGTGAGCACATCAGCAGCTGTGCCATATGCTTCCAGAGGTGTCGGTTGTGCTGAACAGCTGTCACGCAACAGGACAAGCACCAAGGCTTTTGCCGATGGCATCTAGAATCTAATTATTAGAATCTCTGCAGCACCCAACAGGAGAGTGATACCTTTTTGGAAGGGCTGTCAAAGATGTTGTGGCTGTGGGATCGATCCTTTGCTCAGCACGGTAATGGCTGTCTTCCGCTGTGTCACAGACTCCGACCACTACGGGTCAGTTTCCCACCAGTCTTCACTTATTTGAATGAATATGGGTCCATCCAATGTGCGATGGCTTTTATGTTTGTCTCAAAACTCACAGGATTTGTGTAACACTCCAGGATGTGTGTGAAATATATATGAATATTGGAACTCAACCTTAATCCACAGCTGTTGAACATATATTAATATCTAAGCCCATGTGAATACATGTGTATGGATGTTATGCATATGCTGAACTTCAGCTGTTTGCTGATATATAATAATAAACATAAATAATTTGAGCTATGGTTTTCCATTTATGAATGTTTAATTGGCATATTAAAAGCTGTGATGAAGTTTATTTATTAATATGTTTGAACAGAGATGTTACTGAGCTCATGCAATATTTTAAGCATAGCTTCTGGTTTCAGCCTGTGGCTGTTTTTTTTTTTTTTTTTTAATCTCAGTTTAACTATAACTCATTTGGCATGAATGTTCTATATTTTATGCTACTTATACTTCTCACTGTACAACCTCCGTTGCTGCAATTTGATGTTGTACTTTGTATGCTTGATTCCTATTTATCTGAGCTATTATAGCCTTCAGCATAATTCCTGGCTGTAGGCAGTCCCTGCAGCCCTATTTCGTTGGGGAAAGGGGTGTCCCTTGAGGACAGCCGGCTGGACTCGCAGAGGGTTGAGCTCCAGGCGAGGCCAGGGGGAGCCGGGAAGCCTGCGGGGCTCACAGGAGTCCATGCGGCACATTTATCCAAGTCATCTGTGAGGTTAATTTGTAGTACAGCTGTTTCCATATATGATGTGTTGAAACGCTCAATCAGAAAATAGGCCCCAACCAACTTATGCTTTGCTGCTTATGTGAAAGTGACTCAGCCCTTAATGACCCTTTCAGGGCTGTTGCTGCACCATGTAATCGCTAAAAGGCAGATGGAGAGAGGGCCCATTTGCAGTAGCAGGGAGCCTCAGCTGCTCTAATTTGTAAAAGGGAAAAGAAAGCGTTCCGTGTTGGTGAAACACTGTGTGTGTGGCACCTAATCCCTAACCCCTAACTATAACGCTTCCCATAATTCTAATCCATATCCCATAACCCTACCCCTCACCCTACCTATAATCCGAACTTCTAATCCTTACCCTACCACTAACGCCATATCCAACCTTGTCCCTTCCCCTAACCCTACATCCCCTGACCCTGCCCACCTTTTGCACAACGCATCTCACCAATTGTTTCTGAGTCTACTGTGGTACAGAAGAGGAATCGCAGTGCCCCCCTTCTGTACCGTGGGGTGGGGGGGTGGCAACCAGCTCTGCAAACTCACCAGAGTAAAATCCCTTTCAAGTGGCAGACAGAAAGTGGAGTAAAACCCCAGAACCAGTCAGTGACGTGCCATTACTTCCGACCACAGCAGCCTTCAAAAGGTTTTACAAGCTCTGCACGGCTGTAGCACAGAACATTTTTAAATAATGCGTTTGTCCAGACAATCCATCCGAGTGTGCTTTTTTTATGCCTTAAATTTTTATTGTTGAATTTCACGTATAATCTCCAAAAGCGATCCTTCTCTGTGACAAGATGGCCTCTAGCGGCGCGCTGCTGATTGACACAGACAGCTCAATCATTTCCTTATAGCTGCACTCTGCCAGCTCCAGCTGTCTTTGACATTAACGCAGGGCCCTGACTGACAGGGGCCCTGGCCTTGGGTTGGGCCCCGGAGGCCGAGTGAGTCCATTCAGCTCTCCTTTTAGCCTGTTGATTTACTGTCCCCGGTGGCCGCTCGTTGATCCATTTCCCCTCTCAGTTTGCTCACAGGGGCACCCCGAAAAAACCATCCTCCAGCAATATATTTGCTTTATGATTTCCTGAGGAGCCAACAAAGAAAAACAACCCGCACACTGCACCTGCTCCATTTAATGTGCAGCCAGGCTCCGATGGGTCAGGATGGGAAGCCGAAGGGCTGCAGTGTCGCAAAATTCCATGTGGATCTTCCATTTTCTGCAGGCATGGTCTCAGGGAACAGCAGGGATTTAAAGCGTACAGTGTATTATACATGTCAGTTTAACACTGGGTCACGGTTGTCTGCCTCTCTTGGAAAGTAAGACGTTAAAAGTCAGAAACATATGACACATGCCAAGGTATGCATTAATAATGCGTCTGTTGTATAGATGTTTATGCAGACTGTCTGACAAAATAAGTTTATGTAGCTTAACAACAATGAAACTGGCATCGATGTAAATTTATGTGATTATGAAAATGACCCAGACCTTCATGTACAACATAGTTTGAATTCAGCGGTTTTATTAGCCCCGCATTGTTTCATTTTCATCCTCATTCAGTTGTCTGTATAAACACCTTACATGGTTCAGATCTGGATGTTTACAGAAAGTAACTTTCTTAAGGATTAAAACAGCCATTCCCCTCTGGGGAAAAGAACCGGTGAACCTTCAGTTCTTAGTCCAGCTAAGTTCTTTAGCCCCACCGTGCGCAAATTTTGCAGTATTTATTATCACGGTCTGCAAATGTAAGGAATATTAATTTTATACAGGTCCATCATAATTTATAATTTGAAAAACAGATCTTGGTATCATCTCAGCATCAGAGGGAGTCTGAGCTGCAGGTATTCCATGAAGTCTTCTGGAAAGTCGCTCACCAAGCTGGAATGTGTCAGGGGTTTTAAAAGAAGGGGGTCACTTTTTATCAGGTCAGTCATTTCAAAATCCAAGCCCTGCACAAGGACGAAGGACTTCTGGGGGAAAAAAAAAAAAAAAAAAATGCTGAAAATGCATCGTGCCCAAGCATTGTTTATTTGCCAGTTAAATAGGAATAACACAGCCGTAGTTTAGCAGCTGCGGTATTTAAATAAATTCCGAAATGTTTGAAAATCGAGACACGTTCGTCCGACCTCATCTGAACTGTGCTTAAAAAGTGATTCATTTAGCCGGATGGTAGTTTACATCATCAACACGGAGGAATAATTAAAAAGTGTATTTTTATCGTGCGCGTGTGTTTGTTTGTTGTTGCTGATCAAAAGCAATGTCATCCTGGTGGGAAGAAGGGACTTTTGAAGTGCAACACTGGGAAGAAGCATGTGGTGCAAAACTGCATTGTGTCCACATCGCACCCAGCTGCAAAGCAAAACAGGGCCGCTGTGGGTCTACCCCTCACGCTCAGTAGCACTTCTCTGTAGGTCCGGCAAAGCCCAAAGTATACAAGTGATGTAATTTGGCCCAACAAATGCACCTTGTTCTCAACTTCTGTTCACATGGGTATGAAGTGTGCTGTAAAGCATATTTGATTCTTTAATGCAGAGATTTATTTTTGGTCCTCACACCGCTCCTGGTCTCCTTCCACAAGGAGCACCTCATTTCTCCCGTAGTTCGCTGCCGGAGTCGGTCGAGCGCGGCTCGGATTTCTGGCTCGGCGGCCCTTAAACCTCCCAGGTAGAACAGCACGATTCCCATGCGGAGGCACTGAGTTCTCCGTAGCCTTGGTTTTATTAAAGCGAAGCTATTTTTCCAGCGGCTGCGATTTTAGTATTTTCAAGAGAATTTCTGACCTTGGGCACCCTGCTACTCTGGTGCGTTAACTATCTTTACAGCTAAAGGAAAAAGGTGGACTGATTTTGTCGGCTATCCAGCAGCAAAGGAGGATTGCAGCATTTTAAAGTTTAGTTTGCATTTTTGTAGTCCCAATTTCCTTTTATTAAGAACTGTGCGCAATTACATTCTTAGCTTTACTAAAGCCCTTCCATATCCATATCCATAACATTTCAAGTCAGTTTGAAGACTTTATTCTCTTGTTCTACTTTTAATATTCGCTCAGTAAGTGCTTTTAGTGCCTTCCAGTGAGTGCAAGACAAGGCTACCCCAAAGTTAAGCTTATAATTGACATCCTTACTTTTCTAACATAAATCAGGAGCATTTCCAAGTTTCCTTCACAGCGGAGGTGAGGGGAACCTTTTGGGCGCAGCTGATGTTACCGGTGGTCCACATCTAAAGCTGCCAATGGAGCTTGGCCCAAATCGTTGCTTTTTCTTGGAAGAGGCCCAGTGGTTAATGGAGGCTTTTAGGTCAAGAAGAGAGGTGAACTTACAGAATTATGAGAGGAAGTATCCATGTGGCAAAGTCTGTTTTTTCAGTCATGTGCATTTAAGTAGCAACCTGACAGAATAAATGTGTTTTAGAGGACTTGTCTTTAACTTAACTCCAGTTGTCTTCCTTACGGCAGACAAATTTGAGCCTACGCTTGCATTTGTGCGCCCGCGTGCACGTGTGTCTGAACCTTAAACACTTTTTCCACATTTTAACAGCGTGTTAACCACCCAATCCCACTGCTATCAATCTTTATAGCAGTAGGTCACCAAAACGCACACAGATGTGCTCATTTGAAAGCTACGGTTTAAGAAGCGATACCCCGAAAAGACTGCAGGCCCATTAACAGAAAAAGGTGTTTTGAAGAAAAAAAAACTAAACAGCCTCGGTTATTGTCGCTTCCTCAGCTTTTCCACTTCATTGATGGTTATGTGACTTAAAACAACGCGCTTAATGGAGACTTCCTTGGCCTAGGGGACCAATTAGGGGCACGTGACTTCCTCCCGGGCTTCCATGAAAATAACTCTATTACAATGGTCTGTGATATTAATATCAGCTTTGGGAAAGCGAGGCCGTGGCTCTGTGGGGATCTCGCTGCATGAGCAAACACGGAGGAATGCGCGGCATTCGACAGACAAGGGAGTCCACTAGGAAGACACATGGTGAAGTGCATGTTCCTGGCCTCGTGCTGGATTTCGCTGGGGCGGGATCTCCTCGCGGTAATGAGGTCGGGGAGCACAAAGGAGCAAGTTTGAAAAGTTCCACATGCACCTCAGAGGGCGAAGCATGCCAACAGTTCCCATTTTAGCAAAAAAAATTCTAATGGCATTGTTTTCATGCTGTCCACACGTCTGGTTGGAGCTGAGCTATGAAAGTTCTCACACAACAGGAAGGATCAGAATTTCTATTTGTATTCTTCCATTGTCTAATGCTTTAGATAGACACTCAGCTTTCTTCATGGAATCTTAATATGTGCAAATGTAGGAAATATAAATTAAATACTCACATTGCGATTTCTCAGTTATCTCTGTTCATGGATAAAGGAACATTTTATTTGCAAATCAGTGCTATTGAAATAACATTTCACTGTGGTTATTAATACTGTCGGCGAGAGGGAGAAGCAGAATGAGAAACGTTTGCCTCCATCACCATAAAATGAGTTGCGAGGATTTAATTCTGCATTTATTTCAGTGTGTTTGCATAGCCATTGTTTTATCTCACTGTGAACTTTGACTGTCTTTAAACAGCCACTTAATAAAGATACTAAGGTCTGATACTCACTCTTAAAAGCAATTTTTTACAATGTGTTTCAGTGGGAAGCTGTTCCTGCAAGCAGAGTCTGGTGAATGATATTGTGTTTCGTATTATCTTAAATCTTCACAGCTTGGTTGACACAAGGCAGAGTGGGAGGCCTTTAACAAATGTCTAATACTAATAAACAAGTCACGTTAGGCATGTTTCAGATAAGCCTTCTCTGTAAGGTTAAGCCTTTTCTGGCTAGGATGTGTAAAATCACTGTATAAATAAACAAGCCTAGTAACACACTGGTTCCGCTTAAAGGAGAATTAATTTGGAAATGTCTGAACCATATGTACACGTTCACAAATAAATATTTTCTGTATATAACAGTGTGTCATAGTACACTTACAGTTTGCGTAATACATTATTTGGGTTCCTTTAAATTTGCGGCTGATTTCGTTGTTTTCACTGCATCAGTTCACCAACATATACCGGATATACAAAATATATCTACTTGGCAGAAGCACAATTTCTATTTTTTTATTTATTTCTTCTAAATTATATAGCACATAGCCATTAAGGACATGTACCCATGACTTGAAAGTTAGAGATATCTCTTCCACCCACTGGTATTGCTGTAATAGCTTTTACCAAAGTGCACACCTCAAATTCTTTTAATAAAACACTGAGCTACATGTAGGTTCAGCTTGCTGGTTTCCCGTGTTAAAAATTTCGAAGTTATGACTTTTCCAAAGATACAAACATTTTCTAGTTTATTTACGCATTTGAATAACATTTGCTTAAACATGTTTGGGACCAAAGGTCCTTTCGTAAGTTGATATGTTTGTGTTTGTACCCTATACCATTACAACATTTACAGTCTAATTGTACCATCGTCCCTTAACTTATTTATGGATCAGGTTCTGTAAAAGTCTTGGATAAAGCTATAATACATTACATTTATTCATTTTAACAGAAATTTTCTTCTATGCAGTGCGACAATTAAACGTTCTAAAAGATCTAAAAGTGCATTTTATAAGAGACAAAACGTTTCTGATACGGACACAGGACTGTCGAAAAACTGCTACAGTAACGCAATTTCTGCCAACGCACACTGCACGAGTGGCCACTTATGGAATGGAACGAGAAAAAAGGCACAAGTGACAGATGGTGCTGAGAAGGTGGCTGCCCGCCCCTGCTCGGTTTGAGTGGTTTTTTCTGCCCGCTAACAGATGAATGAGAAGACAGATTTCTATCTGCAACAAATTTTAGAAAATGACAAAGAAAATTACTTGGAATAAATAAATAAATAATCCTGAAAAAAAATCATTTGCATTGTCAAGAACTTGTACCTCGATTGTTTATAATCCAGCATATTTTAGGCCAGCATATATTTTGTAATGCTGAATAATATTTATATCTATACATTTAATTTGCAAATAATATCACTGTGTTTTTATATGCAAGAAATAATGGGGAACAGGAGGGTTTGGACCCACCTTCTTAGCTTGCTCCCATTGTGACCCTCATCAAAAAAAGTGACCAGGAAACTTAAACTTAACTGAGCTACTTAGTTAACACTGTTAACTGAGTGCATTCTAGTACAGTGACTGGTTAACATCAGATGTGGTCAGTGGCAGCAGTTTTTACAGTTCAGAACATACAGCCTCAATTTAGATGATATAACCACAAAGTCTCACTTTTGACCCAAGGTGTTCTGGTTCCAACTACATTTGTGAAGCTCCTTATGTTTAAACATGATGTTTGTGATGGACAATCCATGAAGCAAAAGTCCTGAAACAATTCACTGCTCAACTTCAGATGGTCAGTCCTCTGGCATCGGTAGGTAGCACCCTCTAGTATCTCACTTATCTTCTCCAAAAGGGCTGAATGCTCAGCTGTTCGGTGGATATCAGAGGTTTGGTGCAGTCATAGTTTCCCTCTCGCCACACGCAGCCACACCAAAGCCACCCGGGGAAAACTGCAGCGGCACGGCTGTCAGCCAGGGGTTCCTTTGTATCGTCACGCCCACCCTGGCCTTTCATGAATAGGAACTGCAGAACAGGAGAAACACCACACCCAGTCAGAGTTTATTTCCAGAACCCAAGCTACGCGCAGAGGTGAGACCAGCTACATCTAGCTGGTACTTTTCCATCTTAAACCAATTTAGTCTCTTTCCCCAGCAGCGCTGTGATGTTCCCAGAGCCAATTAAGCATCAACAATTCTAAATATTTTAAACTATATTTATGAATAAATGCTTACGTTTACAAAGAAAAATATCTGCATTTAAAGGGGATTATTTGTTTACAGAATAATAGCAATAATGGCTGAATTTATGACATATTTGAACTGGTTCTGTTAAAACTGGTGAATTTTACTCAAAATTATTCATGCTACTTAAATGATTATAGCTTATTTCTACACTGCAGAAAAAGACATTTTTGCTGCTGTGTAGGTTGAACGTTTTTTTTTAATTATGTGCGTCTTTGTAGCCTCAGCGTAATGGATCTACGCTACACCTTTTCTGTATGGGAAAGAGATTCTGTATACAAGCTGAGTTGTATGTCACTTTTTAAAATATGTTACTGTACTGACTTCAAAGCCGAATAACTTTTTTTTTATTTAAATGATTGATTAAAGCTAGCATTTTAAACTCCATCATTTACCTTATGTGCTTCTGAAGCATTTTTGCCAGTGCTATTAATTCATTCCACATTCCCATTGAAGGTCATGACTTAAAAACTTGAGGTTTCATTGTAATAACATTATAATATTTTAAAACGTATAATACAGTGTTCTCTGAGGACAGGACCTTACTTTCAAACATTGGTGGTTTCTTCAGCAGCCCTCAGTCATGCATGAGTTGCAGTACAGTAGGAAAATGTTGGAGATCATATTTTGCTTACAGTTTGTTACATTCTTATCAAGTTATTTTTAAATGAGCAGTCTTTATGTATGAAAATGTTTTTATATTATTGCAAATAAATCAGTTTTATGTTTAAATGTATCAGTGCCCCATTCATTATGCTCACTTCCTACCCACTGCATATTTCTGTTCACACATTAGCTTACAGCAGCACTAAGTACTGAGCAGTTAAAGAAACTGTCTGAGTGTTATGATACAATAAAATCCCACCGTAAAGCACTGGAGTCCAAAAAATTCAGTTGCGTAAAATAGACGTTAACGAAACAGAATATTTTTCTGAGTGAAACAACAAAGAAAAACACTTTCATTTATTAGGAAAGAGGCTGACAATTACAAACTAAACGTACACAAGACAAGTGTAAGAAACTAATTCAATAACAACACCGCTGCTAATACGGAAACATAGCGTGTGATTCTAAATGAAAAACTGACTGAATACAAGCACGCAAATACGTATTAATTGCCTCATTAAATGCTGGATAATTAGATACTTGGTGTTTTTACAGTGTTTTTTACCGCATTGAAACAGGTATTTTAGAGTGTTGATTAACTGGGGTTTCTCAAAAAAACCTGGGACAAATCGTAATTTTCCTCATAATAAATAATTAATAATTTGCTTTTATTTGAATTTGTGGTATTGAAGTCATTATTAGGAATTGATTACACTCGGATACCTGGGTACAGGTGTGTTTACTAGCATGCAGTAGTGATGCAATGTGGGAGACTCACGGCTCCACCCACTGTAACAATACTAATAATACTGAGAAACTTTTACTGAAATGTACATTGCCTTCAGCAATTCCTGTACATTCATCTTTGTTGGAAGAAGATGCTAATGATTGGACAAGGAGCAGGATGATGGGAGCCAGTTGTTTTATACCCAAGTTTTTCTTACCGTGAGGCAGGTTATTGTGGAGTTATACTGCACACATTGTGTGGAAATGTGTTGTTTCACTTTTGTTCCACAAACATCAGTGCATTTTTACACATATCCTGTTGAGGTTCACAATATTGTTGAGCCACTCCTGGAAACTGGACCACACCATTCTAGGACCCGCACAAACATAAGGTCAATTTGGGGTCCACCATATATCAAAACACTTTTGCTGGACTGTGGAAGAGAACCAGTATGAACCTGAGACAGCATGCAAATTCCACACTACCAGAGCAAGACATGAACCCGGGAGGTTTGTCACACAAGTCTCCTTACGGTGTCACCGGGCTGCAAAGACATATAAACCTAAACATACAGGGTGAGATAAGCACTGAGCAGACCAGGTAGTTCCACTTTATTGATGCAACTGTGCTTAAATAAGGCATTAAGTGTCTCATCAAAAACATGGAAAAAGGTTCCAAACATGTCCAAATATCATTAGATTTGAATTAATTAAAATATTTTTTGAGTGAAAGAAAAGAAACCAATGGAATTTCCTCTGGATTAGTCCAATTTAGTCAAAAAAAGCCAAATTTCAGGCAAATGTGATACTGTTATTGTTGGATTCAGCGCAGCACCACAGGACTTTTTCATATCTTAGGCCTTGCAATAGAAGAAAGGGCCGTTAACATGCACTGCTGAGACAAGAACTGGATTTATAGGTTATCAAATAAATATTATGTACAAGATGTCTGAAATTATGCACTGGTAAAAAAAGTGTGATAAAACCGCTAGCCTATGGAAATTCATTTTTATCGGACTCTTAGCTGCACACCACATGTGTACGTCATTGAATTATGACCTGGACACTTACGGGTTCATAAAAATGAGTCATGTGACTGCAGCGTGTGCAGCCTACTTGTGAAGTTATGATCTGGCAAAATATTTAGGTTTATGTAGGTCTACTGGGATTGTAGTTCAGGTCCCAAAGCTACCAGCGAACATTCGGGTTGTACCTCCCATATTGCTGGCCTTTTCCGAATCAGCTTTCCTCATCATATTTCCGAACGGTTTTTCCCCATTGCCAATACTTCGAGAAGCTTAAGAGGAGCTGCAGTCATTCACTCCAAATATCAAGAGTCAATATAATGTTTCCATTGTAGTGAAGAAATGTTTAAGTTACGGGAAAAATGATGACAAGAATATATATTATTAAAGTGATCATGACTGCCTTGTTAAGTGTATACGTGAGAAAAAAGTACGACGGTTGAATAATTTATGTGTAGCTTTATTGCTCCAATTTTTATGTTATGGTACCACGGAAATCTGAAGACGAGGGTCCCTGTTAAAGTTACTGTAGATGTTGGGAAATGTAATGAGTAATGTGGCTGTGGGAAACGTCCCTCGGACACCTGCACTAAACTCCCATACTGACGCAGCACCTTGTGCAGAGGGTCACGTCTGCTCAAGCGATTTCTGCCGCCCTATTATTCCCAGCTTCAAAAAAGGGCTTTGGAGGAAGTGACAGATACAAAGACCGCCGCCATGTCTTTATCTGACTTACCACAATACACTAATAGCCCATTATGTGTGACACATTACTTTGGAACATCCATGGCTGAGCGCATATGCAGCTATGATGTGAAAAGTAAAGGCTGGAACTGTGTCAACATCCACAGGATGTCCTGTTAGCATTTCTATCAACTCCCACTGCTGCTGTCCTGAAGTTGTGACTAAGACCCAGGCTGTCTGATACTGCAGGAGCATTCATCCGTACCCATATTCCTTTCGTATTAACACAGGCCCATCAGGGCATCAACTTTTGCAATTTCACGCTATATTTCCTTATTAAACATGTTTAATTTTTCTATTCTAGGGACATAGCTGCGAACAAAAAGTGCAAATAATTATTGTGTACTTGGTATAAAACGTGAACGCGTATAAGCTTTTGGTTTTGCATTATTGCGCCACAAACTGTCTGTGGGGATCTTGTTTGACGTGGATGCCAAGGTGACCTGAAATTAGAGCTAATAGTGAGGTTTGATTTATGGCAGAGAGGAAAAGGCGTTTCAAAGGATTAAAACTGCGCAGCCTTAACCTTTTAAAGTAAAGTCTCGAGCAAAGCGCTGGCATTTACCACTTAAGATGTAAATTGGGTGGAAAAATGAATTTTTCTTATGAATAGTATTTTGCTTTATTGCAATTCGTATTGAGAAACTCGCTCAGTCCTGAGTCGAAGCACTCAGAACAGCCAACTGGCTTTTTATGTTTGTTTTTTTTAGAGTCACTACCTACACAGGTTGCAACTGACTATAAAAGTGCTACTTCTGAATACCTTTTAAATTTCCTATATGGAAAAATAGCACTGTGGCTGACTGATTTAAGATAGAAAAGAGGGTTGTTCTTTTTTTTTTTAAAGAGAAAGATTTTCTTTTGTGCCACCCTTAAGAGTTCAGTTTTGGCTTTCAGGAAGGGGGTAGATTTATTGGCATATAAATTACATAGGTTTCTGTGGCAGGACCTTACGTGTAATGCAATCTGCATGTGTGCAGATGTGCAAGCGTGTGGGTGAGTGTGAAGCCGATGTTATACGGCATCACTTATTCCATTTGCAGCGAATGATGTGCTTCCCACATCGTATTTTTAACAGATTTTTGCCCGCGCGTCCAAAGGACTTGCAAGAAATCTGTACAGTTTTATTCTTTTATTTGACTACTTTGACGTTTACATTTTCGCCCTGGCCGGCAGTTGCACATGAATACTGTACGGTTCTGTGTGCAGAGTCTCTCCAGGCCAGTTTCAGCCTAGCGTAGTGGCAGTTTTGGCTGATAGACACCGTTATTCATTTTGACTGATGGCAGAGAGTCAGCGTAACGTCTTTATTATTCTCTGTGACCAAAGGCAACGCTTCATACATTTGCCAAATCAAACCCTGTTTCGCGCCCATTTTGACACCTTGCTCCAGTCCCGCTCTTACTTAGACGTGTCAAAAGGTATTTTTCGGACATTTTTCTGTTTTTGTAAGATGCAAGCACTTCAGATGCAACCCGGTGACTTCGACAGGCAAAAGCAGAACTTCAGTTTCTAGCTGCCAGTTCAACATGCAAAGCAGTTACACTGCAAACAGGAGAGGCCGATAATAAAAAGCTTGGTTGAATCCAAAGCGCTTAAAGTGCAATAAATAGAGCGATGGAAGAAACTGATGTTTATCTGTATCCAAATTCAACGCCAAATAGCATTCGCATTGTTTACGCGCTACTGTTTACTTTGTACATCCTATAATTATTTTCATATGGTCTGGCCAAGGGGCCTACAACAAAATAACCAGCCTGACTGGGCCATAAATATGGAAAAAGTATGTTCAGTGTATTTGTATATTCCCTGCTGCTCTCGTCCAGATGGTAGATATAGAAAAGCTTACTGGCACCAGTTAAATGTTTGATGGTTTCAGATGCCGGAATGTTCTGAGCCTGTCTGTAATATTTATATAGCTGACCGGTTTCGCCGCTATCGATGCGGACGCGGGGAGAGCAGTGTTGTGGAAAAACAATTCTAAACACGCGCCGGAATCGAGCCTCGTGAATCATGATGTAAGCGACGCGGCGATGCCTAAAGTTTGCGTAAAAGGGCGCGCGAAGGCTTTCAAATTTTGAAACGTCAAAATGTATTTTTCAGACAGACATATTGCCGTAGGAAAGAAAAAAATATTAGGAAGGATGAGCATTATTTTTATGGGGTCACCATTAAGTGAAAGATAATCACTGCCAACAAATTAGTGACTCATTTTATCCTGCTATTGAGGAAACGTTTTATGTGATAGAGACAAAACTCGCACGAAATCTTTATAAAATTTATAACATTTCTCCAGTAATTATGGTAAAGTGAGCATGAGAACAGATTGATGCTCCATATGAAACCAGATTATTTGAAGCTGCCAAACATCCTGCAAATTGGTTTTCCTCTCTGACCTTGCAGGGCTTGCCGCTAGGCATCATGAGAAAATTCCTAAAGGGAACCGTAACAGCCGCTCAAGGCCTCTAAATTTTATGTTTGATGGCTTGAGGGTTTAGCAGGAGGATTTGAAATAGATGAAGAGGAGAAAATTGTACATCCTAAAGAAAACACGGTGCATTTCCTTCCATACGTCAAGGGGCGGGTAGCGGGGGGGGGGGGGGAATCAAACTACTAAGTAATTCATCATTGTGTTTTTATGACTCCTCCTTGGCCAATATTTTCAAGCTATCCTCGATTCCCTATCTGCTCCATAATGGACGTTTCACTATTTTCTGAGCTGTGTTTCAATAACCTTATTATGAGCAGTTCCACACCTCCCTGTAAAAAGACCTCACTTTGAACTGCCATCCACAGCCCGAGTAATATATTTTACAGCAGTTCATAGGGTGTAAAGTGCAGCTATGGAATCACGGAGAAAAGCTGAGCAAAATATCTCAAACCAATTTCATTATGTTTTAAATTAGATTTGTTGCCAATTGCATATACAGGATGTATTCATAAGGATCTTAATAGGATTCTCATTTTTTAATAAATAGTAGTTAGCAGCTAGTAGTACTGGCAGCTTCACATGTATGACAGTTTCCATGAATGGCAAACCTTTGTCTGTACATTAATTATACGTCGGAACCATATGGGAACTTAATACAGTGTGGACTGGTTCAGAAAATTCCTGAAAATTGTCTGGTATTGTCGTTGAACATCCAAAAGGAGAACTGATTTAGCATTCATTTCTATCTATTCCCTCCATTCCTTTTGGGGAATTATTTATTGTGTAATTGGTTTGAGGGATTTCGGGCAGGGTATCTATTCACACAGGCTCTTGAGACATTAGTCAAAATCTTTTTTGGACCATGTTCGAGGAGCCGTTTCCCTTCCTGGCATTCGACTCTCGTCCTTTTCATAATGCAGCTACTTATTAAAATCGGTGGTACAGTAAGTTCCTTAAACCTGGGCACACAACTTGGTAATAATTTATAAAGGGCTAACAATGGAAGCATTTATTGCCACTTCGGTAATCACACACTCAACTGGCAGTATCCTTTGGAAACTGAATCCATAAATTCTAGAACTATTAAATGTTTCTAATGGGAGTTGACAAATAGTTGAACGAAGCTGCTTTTCCCTGCACTTGGCACCAGGAGAGCAAAAGGAAAATTCCATGCTTCAAAAATGAGAAACACATTAATACCGCAAGCCATTAATCTCAATTTTGCTCGAGCACGCTTTAAGACATTTTAAACTGCCTGGTGAAAATACAATGTGCTGCAGGGCAGTGGCAATCATTTTATTACAGCAATAAAATTGCAGCTTTACACACATTAAAGGGGACAGACTCTAAGCACCGAATACGCATTCTGTGATGGTGCGATGGCATGGCCAGATAAAGGTTGCCAGACTTGCGCAAGTGCCTATAGCTGAGGGTGTATAGGCTGCACATTGTTATTTTCACCGGCTATGTAGTTTTAAACTAGAACGGGCCTCGGCGGCATTGTTTTCACGCTGTGGCGTGAACTGAAGCGGCTGCTGAGACAGCAGCTGAAGCCAGTATGGTGCTGCTTTCCTCCTCTGTGACTGAGGGTGTGGCAGGAAGCAGCCGGCCATTGTTCAAACAAAGCACCTTTTCCACAAAGTTAACATACCATAATCCGCTTCTTCAAATAAGTCATAAATATGCTGGGAAATAATATAAGCGAATGCTGAGCCTGAAGTTACGCCACTGGCCATTTTTGTAAACAGCATTTCTTCCCAAGCCCACGGGGTTGTATGATTTATGCATGCAGTCAGTGATGTTCTTCAGATGCTTCTACTTACTGGCCATTGTCTTACACCATTATTCCAAAACCGAATCACACAAGACAAATAAGATGTTATCCCATAGGACTCGGAACATTTATTAGGGTTATATATCATGGTGGACGATACTGCCGGTTACCAGTTTTGCCTGGGAAACATGTGGCTCACTTTCATGGCACATTAAGACATTGAAACAATTTCGCTCCATGGTGTCTTTTTGCAAACTCGTATTATGTCTTACTCGCAGCGCGGCGCTTTGCATTCCGTCCACTGAGCTCCAGACGCACAGAATTCGACGGGAGGTGAAACTATATATAACAATTACACTTGGCTCTGTCCAAGGGAATGTCATGGGGTGAACATGAAGGAAAGTGTTCGTTCCATGTGCTTGTGCTAAAGAAAAGCCCACCGCATTCCCGGCATGCTTTATTGGCCAAAACTGTCAAATCACACTGATTAATACACAAAAGTCGGAATGTGAAAGCGAGATGCTTATTTACTCAACGGGGATTAGCTTTTTTAGGATCTTTCTGCCTTTCTTTTTTCCCCAGGATTTCAAGAAGAGAAATAATTTCTGGAGGTGTAATTGACAGCACGAACATGGAGAATTTAAAGGGATAAAATATCCATAGCCTAGATTATATTACTGAGGCATCAAAGGGTAAATGTCATCATGATACAGATTATACACACATACATACACATATGCATCTATATATGTGCACGCGTACACACACACACACACACACACACACACAGAGCTTTGGATGCGTTGAATGAAATGTTAGAGAAGGAAATGTGGTTTGCCGGTATTCAGATGTTATGACAATGATGAGAATAATACATTTCCACAAAGTGATGTATTTCTAAATGTTTTCAGCATGTGATCTTACAGAAAGTAAGCTCTCTCTTCTCTTACACTGAAGTTTATTTCCTCTGTACTGTCCATTTTTTATCAAGTCAGTATTCCAAGAGTCAGCGTGCGAAAGAAAAAGTTTATGCCGTTTTATTATAACACAGTGAAAAACTGTACATGTAAGAGTTTCGTGGGCCTCTGATAATGATTTAGAGAGGAAATGTAGCCTACAGCAGGCCGCACTCTTTAAATTGCTGGTTGGAGACTCGGTGCGCTGCTAGACGTACAACATTTCTCAATAACTTTGACAACTTTTGGGAACGGCCGCTTTTACGTGACACTTTTGCCCCTTCGGATCTTTCGCGAATAATAATTTTCAATCTTTCCCCGCGTTACGCCCCGAGCGCTCGGCTTACAAACCTGTGCAGAAATTTAAAAAAAAAAAAAAAGGCGACCTAACAGCCCGGTGTTAAAAAGTTTGCCCTGTAATGTTTTAGGAGGCGAGCGGAGCAGATGCAAAGCGTAACGGTGTGGTTGCATGCATTCTGCAGCCGTCTGCCTCTGCCAGCTGGTAGTACTCTCGCAAGTTTATTTCAGTAGGATGAAAACAAATGAAGCGTGATGATTAAAGCACATATTTACAGAATGTGAACCCTAAAAGTGCCGCCATGAAAAGCCTTGTGATTGCCATTGAGTTAGGAATAATGAGGTTCCACTGTAAGCAATCGCTTGAAGGTAACAATGAAATAAAGCATTCGCGTCGCACACGTGTGTGCGAACCCACACACACGCACATGCGCGCGTACCGTTTATTCACTTTACGGTTTGCCTTCCATTGCTGTTGCCGCTATATGCAAATGCCGGGCTTGGGATTTTATGTCATTGGCGCGGGAATTCCGCTCCGTTTTATTCCTCAAAATGTTGAGATGATTTGTATTATGTGAATGGAAGCCATGTGAATAGTGTATAGAGTGCAGTAGAGCATTCCCTGAACACTCACACTCACACACACACACACACACACACACACACACACACACACACACACACTGACAGCAAGTTTGCATTCATTTATTTCCCTTGCAATTTTCTCCCAAGTGGCTTGCAGTGTTAATCTGTACAATTGTTTACCCATTTACATATATAACAGCGTAGTTTTCCCGGTGCAGTTCGATTCGAAGAAAGCGACACGGCATCAAAAGTGCTAAGGTTTTAGTAGCAGCAGCAACATCAGCAGCATCAGGAGGTGGTATAATGCTTACAGCTTTGTTTTCTGAATTTTCTCAGTTTATATTCCCCCCCGGAGTGGTGTCCTTCACCAGTCAGCCTGAACGGTTCCTTACAGCAAAACATTTTTTTTTTGCATCTTATATAACACTGCAAGTCACCTTTCATAAGGGAATCAGCGCAACAAAGGTTAAAAACAACAAAATGATCTGAAATGCAGGTAGTGGCAGGTTACCGACCAAGCAGCTATGGGTTTGTCGTCCATATTCATGGAAAGGATTTCACAGATGAACTTACAGCATCTGCAGTCATTCAGTGTTCCTGTGCGGCAGTAGCGGTTAGAGCTGCTCCCCCTAGACTCAAGGTTCAACTGCCGCATCCTCCTGCTGTACCCTTGAGTCAGGTGTCCTGATCTGACACAGTGAACATTCTCTGTATTAATAAGTAAATAACTGTAAATCCTTTAACAGAGACCAATGTCAGATAAACATGCATTTTTTACCCCCCTGGTGGGCCACACTACTGTATGCCTCAACCTGCAGTGCCACACACATTGTTTCTGTATTTGCCGGTGTCCTGTTTTTTAACATTTCAGGCGTTGTGGTGAAGAAATGTGCAGCTTGACTTTTAGGGATGGACCTCTGTTTATTAATACAAATTTTGCTGTGGAGAAGGTACTTGTTTCAGGCCTGATGTCAAGCTTCTGAGTTCACGGTCTGACGGAGTTCATCCACAGAACTAAGCAGAGCTCTACAGTTTGGCTTACAGACAAATTTGCTGTCTGTATTTCATAACACAAAGAAATAAGAAGGATGTTCGGCTGAGCAATGCAGTAAGAATTAAATGCGGCTGAAACTGAGCTCCAGCTTCGTGCGGTCTGCATGTTCCTCTTATGTTTGCCCGGGTTTTCCTGTTGCTGCTCCGTTTCCTATCGCGATCCAAACATTTGCTATTTAGGTTTAACTGGGAACCTTAAATCGCCGTTTGTAGTCTTTGTGTCACTGACTAAATTTGCTTTCCTAAACCTGTGAAAAAATATTCTTAAAATGTGCCCACAAGGATGACAAACACCAACAGACATTCCTACAAAGCAAAATTTTTTTAGTTCGGTGCTTCTCCCTGAAGTTTTTGCATGTTCATATGTTTTTATGCTTCATTAGGGTGAAGTTGTTAGGCAGAGCAAAATCCTTGCAAATAAAACAAGATGGTGGCATCACTGGGCCCTGATATGTTGGTAGACTTTTTAATAATAAAGACTCCTCAAATCCCAGGTACATTTTGAAGAAAAGAGTTGGTTATACCTCAGACTGGTTGCATAGGAACCAATTGTAGACCTTTTAATAAGAACATTTACCAGAATTTAGGGAACAAGAGCAGACTTTAATATTTATTAAAGTTTTACGTTGAAATGAGTAACCTTCTGAGCTCCTGTTCAGTTTCCACATAAGCTGCAGGGAGGCGATGTTCGGGCAGTAGTTTTGAAAATACAGAAATAATAAAGCAGTTGAACACAATTGTACCTCCATGTGAAAAAACTCCCCTTTCCCTCAAATTATTTAAACATCTGCTAAGCCCCTTGATCCGCGAGGGGAGCAGTTGAAAGTGCGGCATGCGTTTTCATTGTTTACTTTTGGACCCCCGACCTCCTTCCTCCAATAAAAAGGAAAACGCTAAGCCCTACAGAAGCAGACATTCACTAAGTGAATACTTCCTAATTCATAACATTATTTATCAACTCCTGCCTGCTTTTAGACCGACTTGCTCTCTGCCGTCTCCCCGGTAAAAATTAAAACACTCTTGGTTAAAAAAAAAAAAAAAAAAAAAAAAAAAATTAACCCTATGATTTTTTTTTTTTTATTATAGACAGAAAAATATTTCAATTAAATCATTTCATTTTAGAGGCTCAGCCAACTCGTTTTATGACCGTAATAACTTTCTTTTGTACTAAATTTAAACCTTAAGCATATACAATTACATTGCGAAATCAGGAACAAGGCTTCCTTCTGTTGAGAGAGGCTTTGAAATGAGGCCTGGGTGTATTTTTCTTTCTGCTTTTCACCTGTCCTCAGCTCTGTTTTCCTTTTAAAGTCGAGCTGCGGGGACCTTCTCGGCCGCTTCCTTCCCAGACCCAGTGGAATACAACATTAAACTGCGGGGAGGGGAGAAAACCTGTAGCGCACTAAAATAAAGTTATGTCAAAACCATTCCACTCTTCCTGCACTCCTTTCTCCAAGGACCCAGGGAACATTACAAGCCATTCACTTTATATGAATGGGCACAAACAGACTTTTTCGCCATTCTGATATACCTAAATTTGCAGGCATATCCTGTGGTCCATCAGAAACAGCCTTAGTTTCAATTTAGTGTCTCCCCGAAGAGCCCGTCTTCCTATTTCAAGTGGAAATTTTCCCCCTTTGCTTATAACTGCTTCAAAAGCTGTGGACCTGTCTTTTCCTTCAGAGATGAATGAGCTGACATTTTGATGCTTCGAGCAGGCTGGCAAATCCTTTCAAGCCATTAAAAAATACTTTATGTGATAAAACTGGAAAGAATTTTGCATGGTGGCCATCCTTCTTCGGACATTCGGACAGCTTCAGACTATTGTCTCTTTGGAGTCAGAACTGAGATCGAGTCCATCAAGCAATTTTTTTTAATCCCCATTTTATTATTATGATGAGGCAGAGTACATTTATTCTGTAAAAGCGTTTATCTTTTTATTGGTGCAGCAGTCCTGCATGACCGCGGGTGAACTGCGTCATGATAATGCTTTTCATTTAGCAAAAAATAAGCATATAATTGAAAATGTTTGTACTATGTTAGTTAGCAACTACTCTACATTGCAATAATGTTGGCAGCTGTGGTCACAGCCACACGAAGATCTGGAGATGTTCTTGCAGCCTTTAGATTGACAAAGCTTGGCTGTCACCTTCTTTTTAGCCTCCTCAGACAACTCCCTGCTCTTCCTTCTCCAGTCCATGTTTAGTGTGAACCCCACAGCGACACAAACAGCAGAGTGAAGACTTTTCTCAGTGAAACTGGTGAATAAGTGATTATAAGACTCAAGACACCTGTGGTACCGCATAAGGAGGACAGCCTGCTTCAAGCATCTCTGCAATTCAGTGACACCTTATAACTCCTAAAGGGTGTCAATAATATCGCCCGGGCCATTTTAGAATGTCTTTGCAGATTAAACAAGAATTGACTTTGCTTTTTTTTTTGCTCAACTACAAACCAGAGAAATGCATGTAAGGATGACAAAAGATATTTCAGCTTCAGCGGATTTCAGTAACAACGGTGCATCGTTTGAAAAAACCGCAAGGGTACCGATACTTTCGGCCACATCTCAGACTTCTCTTCATTAATAATTCTCAGTATAGTTCATTTTGTAGCAACTGCACAAAACAACCAAGCAACCTTTCATTCACCGGCCTTTAACACCTTCACTCGGTCATGTTTTTTTACCCGCTTGTCCTAATGCGAGGTTGCAGTGGCCTGGAGCCAATCCTGGCACAATGGTGGGAGGCAGAGAGCAGGTCAGCAGGTCATCTCAAGCTTTTAATATACAAGTTCTGTAGCAGCAAATCCACTCTTCATCGCATGGTGGTATAATGTGGTCAGGCGTAATGAAGCTTCGGTAGATTCTCTGTGCCTCTCAAAGTTAAAAAGTGACTGTTAAGCTAGCGACGCAGAGTCATTTTAAAAGCATTACAGCAATGTTAATGTCCCAAAAACTGCGTCCTCTGTGCACAACCGAGGCAGCTCTGTGCTCCCCAAAGTGGCGGGGGATTCTCGAGCGGTGAATCGGACCCGGGCCGTAATTAAAATAGTGTGCATGATGGGTCGACGTGTCGAGTAGTTGCCCGCTCCTCTCCGACACGCTGGTTCCTGCGTTTCTTCTTAGTGCAGGTGATTCGGAAACCCAAACCCTGGCAGCTGCTGCATTCAAGAGGCTCGCGGTAGAGATGTGACCTTTTCAAAAGCAGGGGACCCAGAGGAGCCCCGCCGTCACTTGAAGAGCTGAGGCAGGACCGAGCAAGGGACGCTACGCTTGTGCTATTCTTAAGCCGCTACACATTTTCACTTTTTTTAACGCAGGGATGTCACAGATTCATGACATAATTGTCAGACTCTCCACCGAGTCGCTCGAATGTCGTACATCTCACCAAACTGCTTCCTTTGCTTTCGGAGACCCGGTTGAGAGGTTACAGAAATGGCTTTGCGGGGACTTCCATCTTTTCCGCGATTTTATTTTCTTATCTACGTGCGGGCAAATGCAGCTCGGACGCTCGGCCGGGTTAAATGCTTTCACACCCGGGACTTAATGCGCTCTCTGCTCCGGCGTTCGGTGTCAGATGGTTTTCGGCAATTTACCTTGAACTCGGTAAAATGATCAGCCCGGGTTTCCCGTTGGGCTTCCCCCTACCATCTTGGAGGACTTTGAATCTTTCCTCCAACATCCTAATTAAGTCCTGAACACCGTCCCTATGGGAGTGTGGCCTTAACCAGCGCCATCCGGAGGGTCAGGTATGAGCCGTTTGTACTGCCTTTGTGGGCAAATGGCTGAGAATTCCCAGCGAGAGAATCAAATGAATGAGTTAACAAGAGCAGAGCTACAGAGACCAAGCAGAAAACAACACCCATGGCCCTCGAAAACATTAAACCGGATTTAAGCGCACATTTTTATTGCGGCAGCTAGGACACAACATAGCCATCCCTCCAGATTATGCTTTTTAACTACTTTTTTCTTTTTTTATAAAGAGGGGGTTTGAAAATATTTCAAACGATAGGACTATGCAATGCATAGAATTCATCCAGTCGCACCACTATCGCAACGCTAAATAACTTCAGACGCTCGTGCGCGCGTCCTTTTTTTCATTTGCGCGCCGCTTTTTATGAGCAAATACAGAAAAGTTTCCAAAAATCCGACTCAGACATGACCTGGAGCGCGTTCGTCCCCTTTTTATCGGGTCGGATTTTGCGGGAGGACTCCATTAAGCCCGAACCGGCAATTCCGCAGTTATCCATTTGTTTGGTTTTATATCTCTGTGTTCGCGCGCGAGTTAAATGATCGGGTCCACTTTTCTTGTTAATGTACTTGTAAGTGTACTTTATCACCCAATGAAAGGCATTTTTTAAGTAGAAAAAGCGGAATATCGCCGCGCGCCATTATCGCCAGGGCCGTGTTTAGGCCGCTCCCATGACAATTTGGCAGCGAAACTCCTCGTGACCCTCCTTCTTATTAAGGTGGACGGCTGCCATAAGATGTGTGTAAGCTTGGGGAATAGGAGAGAGCTGTCATTAGGATGTGCTTACACACACCAGCTTGCAGTGTTTGGCCGGCAGCCGGTCTGGCAAATGGGAGGCTTTTGAAAGGAGAAGCGAAGCTGGGGGGCTAATTACACCATTTTGTCAGGGTTTGTTGATATAAATGTGGCAGGGCTTAGCCTCTCCCCTCAGTTCTGGATAATGATCATGTCCAACAGGTGGCAGACAAATGGAGGAACATGAAAGCGATACTACATTTCCTGCACCGATCCTTTTTTTTTTTATTTTTTATTTTTTTTTTTTTATTTTTTGCTTCGGTTTTCTTCTGCCCCGCTCGTTCAAAGTCGGTCGCCGTCCGCGATGCGGGGGAACGTCCGACTTCTGTCACCTCGCCGCGGAGCGTCTGCGGTATTTCTCTGGACTTCGGCTCTGACCTTGAGTTCAGGGCTGCCGCGCTGGAAAGCACGTTTTGATGCAAGCACAATGAAAGCACTGTGCTGTCTGGCAACTGTTAGCGACACGTTTAATACGACTGCGGTGGAATCTTTATTGCCCCTCCATCCGAGCTGTAGAAATAAATGATGGAAAGAGCGCATGATCGATTGCTCGATAAACTGCTGTTTCCATCCAAGCGTTTACAAATAATGCAGTCTCTCATTTCGCAATCCGAACTGATACTAAACTGGTTTGCGGTTATCGTATCAATCGTACGTTTGGCAAGAGGCAATGGCAGAAGTGGTCGATGCCAGGTGTGGTACAATGAATGCAAACACTTAGAAGAAAGAAAAATACGGGGGTCACAATACATTGTGCTACACTGTAGATTCAGGACACCGCGTAGTTATTCCTTTAACACGTCGCATTCACAGCAAACAGCATATACGTATAAGACACGAGTGGTAAATCCATAAGCATCCTGCGAGGACAGTTAAATGTTTAGATTCTTTGTGAGATGGTCCTTATAAATAATATTGTCGACACAATTTAAAGTGGATAGTAAATACAAGGTCGTACTTGCAACCCTGTATTTTTTTTTTTTTTTTTGGGGGGGGGGGCACAAGGAAACAAATGTACCGATCTTTCTCTGTGGCACTCTTAAAATGCTTTTCTTTTCAGGGTAAAACTGCTGACCGCGTTTGCTCGATGGCCGCTTCACAGCTGCCAGTTCAATAAAAAATTTGTGAACATGGATTTTTCAGCGGCCTGTATCTGCTGTTTATGGTAGTTTTAGTACAACTGATGTGGAAGCCTCGTTCCTGTTCCAAGAAACGTTTCAGAGAACCCAACTGCAGAGCCATCTGAACCCGCCTGGACACCGGGTCACTTTTAGCGGTTGCGGCTGCGCTCTGCATTTTGCGATCTTTCGAAACGATCAGGACCTTGAGCTGAGTGATTTATGGCGATGAGAGGCCAGGCGGTGGCCACATGGAGAGGCCGAAAACCACAGCAGAATGGCAAAAGCAAAGCGGTAGTTCACGAAGAAGCAGGAGTGCCGGGCCCTCGGCGAAGCTCCAGGCTGCACTGGAGCACAGAGCGCGGACAAGACGCGAGCGCATTTGCATGTGTGGCTTTCGCTCTCTGCCATCAAACAGCATACTTTGTTTTTCTTTTCATTGCATAGCAGCTCGCGTGGGTGTACTGCATATTAAAGGCATTCCTTAGGAGGAAGGCATACTTATTCTCAAATCAACATCTATATCATGTTCAGCAGCCAATGTAGGCATATATATGTACAGTACATGTAATAGTTTGGTCATGACCTGCTCTGTTCACATTGCGGCAGCATTCTGGCCACCTATACTTAGAAGCGGCGACAACATGAATTTATGGAGTTTTATTACTGTTGTCACAGTGCGGTGGACCATCTTTATGGTCGGGATCAACATGGTAATTTTGCCTTCTGCCAATGAAGACAATTTCAGAGGCGCTGGAGCTGAGGACGCCCTCTTGGTATAGCAAGGCTCGGTTTCTGCACGTCTATCAAAACAGGGTTATGTGCAATAACGGTCAGAAGTTGGAGGAGATCGGCCCACGTGTCCACGCTTGTGGGTTACTTTGCTTTCGCTCTTCTACCCAGGTCGTACCATCCCATTATTATTAGACAGTTTGGCCATACTTTTGAACGGTGTTCAATTTATTTATAATTTTTTTTAACAGTATTATTGTTTAATTTAAAAATGGAGCATAAAGAAAGAAATATTAATGGTGCATAAAGCTATAAATTATACAAACCAAGGATTTCATTGCTATTTTACACCGTTACGGAGCAAGTGTTCTTCCAGGTTTGTTTTTAAAAGATTTTGGTTATCGAGCTGATTTATTTCGAGGATTTTTTTCTGCTTTTGGTCAGACTTTGTAGCCTGCCGTTTTCGGACGGGTAGTGCGCGTTAAAGGATCATGTACTGTAGCGCCTTTGGTAGCACGGAGCTACAGTCCACAGGCGGCGCGGCTCAGGGAGTCGAGCAGAGCTCAAGTAAAGGTCCATTGAGCAACATATTGACCATCGGACCTAACGTTTGTGTTCTGAAGCATTTACATTAACTGAAGCAAAAAGGCCCTGGGAAAATGCACTATATTTGACACCTGGTGCGCATAGCATACAACGTGTTGCTTGGTTAATGAATCAGTTCAGATAAATAAAGTTAAAAAATAAATGAATAAAAAAAACAATTTTATTGGCAAACCCTGCTGTGTAGTTCAACCGGCTATTTCGTAGCTAAGAGTTAGCCTCAGTATGGGACATCGCCTCATTGCCTAAGGAATACTGTATGTTTTCGGCTATTTAAATGTGCATTTGCACCCTTCACGCGTTTGCTCCGGGTGTTTATTTCTAAAGCGTTTCGGTTTGAGCAAACAAAGAAGAAAAGCGATACTCTCGGATGGCTGTTGCACTCACAAGCAGGGGGCTAGGGTTAGTTTATTGTCAGACCCGGGTATTTTTGGACGAAACCTCGTTCACTTCTAGTCACACTTCCTCTAAGCGAGAATAATAGAACAAATAAGATGTCAAGGCCTCCCGCGAGCAGCTGCTAAAGCGCTCACCGTTTCCCCTAAATGCGAGCCTCGTACGTCAGTATATAAAGCGGTTGAGCGGTTGACTCACGTGTGCCTAGAATGCAGGCTATTGAACGGCGACGGGAAGCAGCTTCCACACAAGGTGTTATTGCAGCCGCTACCGCAGCCATTATTTCGCCGCGCCAATTTAACGGCCAATTTGGTGACGTACGCTGCTTTATTCGCAGGGCGAAATTGCCGCCAGTTTGCCAAGTGCGGCGGACAAAGACAGGAAGATCAAATAATGCATTCATCACATTCCCTGGTGCCGGGGGCCAAGTTCATGTCAAACCCATAATAAGAAGAGTATCCTCAGCACAGCTTGTTTCCCCATACGCACGTCACACTCTGCTGGAAATCTACGCAGAGGATGTATTGATCTTCCTGGCGCTTCCTTTCTCACAAGCTCAAAACAGGCACATCGCATCAGACGCCGCTGCAGAAAACAACATCACCCCTCCCTCCTCCTTTTCAAAATCCATTAAACACAATAATAAACTATTAGGCTGCCAAAAAATGCCGAGGGCCTTTGTTTTTTGCCCTCACGGCTATCGGGCTATCGGCCCGGCACATGAGAGCTCTGTTGTTTGCCTTCCCTGAAAAGCAAAAAAAGAATCAGGTAATCGTTCATGAGGGACAAAAATAGCCAAATGGCCATTAATAGTTTTTAATCGAGAAACAAGAACCGTTTATTTTCCTTATACGTACGTATGCAAGGGAGCACAAAACCAAGTTCCCTGGGTCTTTGGTGTACAGGAAGAAAATAATTTAAAAATATACATAAAGAGAATGTGAAAAATCTCTATATAGAAAGATAGATAAATAGAAATCCATGGATGAATAAATATGTTATATATACGTGTATGCACACACAAATATGTCTTTATAATTTGATGAGGCTGAAATTGAGACAAGCGTGTGTAGCTGCGCAGCGGCAAACTTTTACTTTTCTTTTTCGTTTTATCGTATGTTTGGTTTAATAATTTACTAAACAGTTCATTCTTTCGGGGGTTACGCATCTGGGAAGAAAATCTGAAAGCGGACCAATGAAGAACCATGGAAACTTCCTAGTGTGTGTGACCCAAAAGGAAACAATGGCTGTCATCACGAGAGATGGGAGAAATCGATGTTTCCTGCGGGTGCCGAAACCCCCCTGCAGGCCGCAGGCACTGGGTGCCAAGGGGAGGAATGCCGGGGGGGCCGTTTCCCCTCGGCCTGATTGGGCTTCTCGTGGCGGAAAACCCTGATTGGGGGGGAAGGACAGCGGGAGGACGCGCACAAATAGCTGGGCGTGAAGCCGGGGCTTCAGTCGCAGGATGTTTTCTAGCCTCTCGCCGGATCGGCTGCGGCCCTTCAGTCAGCAGCGGGGTGTTTGTGCGCCTCTGTTTGTGTATGTGTGTGAGGGTGTTTATGGAGGGGGGGGGCACCACTTCTCACGCTGATAGCTCGTGCAGAAAACTTTATCTCTTCGAGGGTATGTGTTCTTCTTGTCAGTCAAGCCATGTTCTGCGTGGCGTGCAAGGCACGGCATACAAATACTAAAGTGTGTACAGGTCCAAAAAAACAGAAAAACTGGACCAAAAGATAAACGCAGCTCTTTTCCGAATGCTCGCAAGCGACTTAAGATGATCATTTATCCATTTTGAATCTCCAAAGACTGTAAACATGAAACCACAGCAAAATTAGTTTTTATTTCATCTTGAAGAGTTGTTCGGTACGGCTGCGAAAGGGTAACGCAGACACGGACCTTTTCTTGCTCGCTTTTATCTGAGGCTTTTCTCTCGACATCTGAAACGTGTACTTTTTGTAAACGGCAACGCAAACTAAACTCACGGGCCAGAAAATGTAATAGAAACCAAAGTGTGGCCTCGGTGAACCGGAACGCTTCTGTTAACTAGATTTCAGTGAGTCCCTTCCCCGCGAAGGGCCGAGCGCAGCGTGAGCAACACTTTCCACGATTGGGATTTGGAGCGAGAGGGAACGACTTTCCTTGCCATTTCTTAAGAGCTTCCAGCAAGCCCTGCTGACCGGCCCTCAGCGCCGTTTCCCGCACAGATGACTGACCCCCCCATCCGTATGCAGCGCAGTAAACCTTCGAACCGTGGTAGAGGAAAAAGTTTCCCAGATAACAGAATAATCCTCCCCTAAAGCGGGACCGCTGACATAATGTGGCTGCAAAAACTGAAAGCACAACCGTTTTGAAGACCCAAGCGCCCATGCCAATTCGTCAAACATTAAGATGCATTTGTGCGTTCATTTTGAAGAAAAATCTTGCAAAATGATGCGTGGAAACCTCCTCAAAAAAATAAATCGAAGCAAAGCACTGCAGTGAAAACAGCATGCATTGGAAAGCAAAAGATTTTGCATCGATTCTGTTTTTTTTTAAATTCCAAACAGAGAGGAAAACTTTATAAATATCATCCATTACAGAGGAGGTGGGCGGCCGCTGAGGAGCCGCTGACACAGAAAACCTGCCACCTAGTGGCCGTCCTCAGAATAGCGCTTTCCCATCCACAGCAGCAAGACTGAACATTCCTGCATCACAGCTAAAAGGAATGAGGACATTGTCTTATTTATTTTTTTCAGAAAATGTAAGCTTTCCCTCCCTCATATGAGATATGGAAGGCAGGAACACCGTGGCAGGACATTGCTGGTTTCGTTGTGCGTCGCGGAGCTGTTTGTTTAACAAAGCACGCACAATAAAATGGAGCGGGAGTGGATAAATAATTGGGTCTGTACAGCAGAAAAAAATACCTGCAGAGCGTAATGGCAATTACAGTTCACAACTGAAACAGGAGAGAGACTGAGTAAGTGCAGAAAACTGTAAAAAGACATGGGTCCCCCTGGTCTCAGACCACCTGACCATAGCCCTGATGCATTTAGCATTTGACCGTTTTATAACAACCGGTTCAGCTGCTCTGACTCAACCGTTCCATCTCTTTAAAAGGGGGAAATGAAGTCGGCGGGTCCGGCTGAAGGTCAGCAGCACAATGTGTCTGTGTGTGGCCCCTGGCGCACCCCCCCCCGCGCGCCCCTCACGCTCACGCTCCTATCTGCTTCATTATCATAGCGGGGAGGGTCAGTCCCTGGCTAATGAATCCCGGGTACTGAGTTATTTCTGGGCCTAATGAGTGCTAATAACAAGCATTTGTTTGGCAGGGCAGCCCTGGGACTCATGCTTCTTCATCACATCTGCCGGGCCAGAATTTTGTTTAATATCGAATTACCTCCCGCTCACCCAGGCGCGTATTTATGGTGGCAAAACTGCAGAAAGGGAGTATCAGGTGCTGCAATATGGAAATTCCTTTGTATTCCAGGCTGCGTTACAATTTGACTGCTCAAGTCTCGTAGTAAATTAGCTAGGAAAACTCGGGATCCTCGCCACCTGCAGCCCTGGCAGACCTGGATTTACGGTGGCGAGGGAGCGGCAGCTTCGTCTAAATGTCGGACGGAGTTGTTTCTTCCTAACCGCAGGTATAACGCGCTGGCAGATGTGCTTAAAAAGTTAAAGGCAGAGCCACTTGTTTGTAAGAGGGGAGCAGATTATTTCCGTGAGCCCGCTGGTTCAGCGACCAGAAGAGAAGAAAAAAGAGAATTGAGAGTGAGATTACTTGAAGAAAATGGGAAGTGAGTTAAACTGAAAATGGATTAACATGTTGATTCTGAAAGGGTCGTGTGAGCAAATTTGTAAAAATCTTTTTTTGCTTTGGACTTTTTTCCTCGGTTTATTAGCCGCTTGCTAGTGCCACAGCCTCGCTGAGTGAAGGAATTTAACGTAAAAGGTTCAACGGCGTCCCGTCCGTCTCGCAACAATTTTAACAATCCATTCACAAAAGGATAAATTGTGAACTGCCGTAACAATTCAAAAGGGGCAAATCCATTTTTGAAAATGTACGGACGTCTAGAGGTGCAGCACCATGCAAAAATGATTCATAATGTGTGAAGCATGTCAAACAAAGGGGAACACCGTGAAGCAAAAGCAAAAAAAAAGAGGCTGATAGAGAAAAGGGAAATGCACTTTCTATATTTAACCCGAGCATTTGCAGTGGTAATGGACAGGTTGACAGATGAGATCAGACAGGAGTCACCGTGGACTATGATGTTTGCAGATGACATTGTGATCTGTAGTGAGAGTAGGGAGCAGGTTGAGGAGACCCTGGAGAGGTGGAGATATGCTCTAGAGAGAAGAGGAATGAAGGTCAGTAGGACTAAGACAGAATATATGTGCATAAATGAGAAAAAGGACAGAGGAATGGTGAGGATGCAGGGAATAGAGTTGGCGAAGGCGGATGAATTTAAATACTTGGGATCAGCAGTTCAGAGTAACGGGGAGTGTGGAAGAGAGCTAAAGGAGAGAGTGCAAGCAGGGTGGAGTGGGTGGAGAAGAGTGTCAGGAGTGATTTGTGACAGACGGGTACCAGCAAGAGTGAAAGGAAAGGTCTATAAGATGGTAATGAGACCAGCTATGCTTTATGGGTTGGAGACGGTGGCACTGACCAAAAGACATGAGGCAGAGCTAGAGGTGGCAGAGTTAAAGATGTTAAGGTTTGCATTGGGTGTGATGAGGATGGACAGGATTAGGAATGAGTATATTAGAGGGTCAGCCCAGGTTAGACGGTTTGGAGACAAAGTCAGAGAGGCGAGATTGCGTTGGTTTGGACATGTGCAGAGGAGAGATTCTGCATATATCGGGAGAAGGATGCTAGGGATGGAGCTGCCAGGCAAGAGGAAGAGAGGAAGGCCCAACAGGAGATTTATGGATGTGGTGAAGGAGGACATGCAGGTGGTGGGTGTGACGGAGAAAGATGCAGAGGACAAGAAGAAGTGGAAACAACTGATCCGTTGTGGCGACCCCTAACGGGAGCGGCCGAAAGAAGAAGAAGTTTAAAAAACCTGCGTTAGGATGAAAACAAAACTAGGCCCATTTTGAGCCTTAACCCTATACGTCCCACCCATCGGCGCTTAAAAAACCTTCAGGACTGAAAAATATACTTAAAGGAATTGAGAACATGTATTAGCTCACATTATATATAGTAAGGCTATTAAAATAGAATCAAATGGATTTGGTCTGTTTGATTTTTGGGAAATTTTATAGGTGCCTTAACAAAACCGCCTTTTAAAATGTCTGAAAAAGTTGCGGCGGCTTACAAGGAAGTTTCCACCTCCACATTAATTTGAAAGGTTTAAGACTGACAGCAAGCATGGAAGATTTTTCGCATGCATTAATCTATTTTATGAAGGTGTCCAGAGTTAAAACAGCTTTTAAGCGAATGTGTTGTCGATCCATTTTCTTTTTTCTGCTGACCCCGGTGCTCTAAATGTGATGCCAAGAAAGAGATGTTATGTGCATTTTTTAAGGTGAATTCTGGCAGATGAGCAATTTGTTTACTGTCAGCAGACTACGTGTACAACTGTTGCGTGCTGAGGACTACAGCACATCCTTAAACCAACCAACCCGCTTCGGAGAGCAATTCATTCTGAATGTAGAAAGAGCTAAATTGCCTATGTAAAACAGTTAAATATAGAAAAATATTTTTAAATCATTAGTCACCAGTAGTGCTTTCTACTCCATTTGCTGCCTCTGCAAGGAGCCGTAGGTTCTCTCGGGATGTATAGCTATCTGGCTATCGGGTGATTTAAAGTGAGCTGTGCACATAAGCACCCGGTGTACAGTATTAGCATAACTGCTCTCTCTGGCTGGGGAGCTGAGCTTGAAAATCTGCGGTAGCAAATGGTCAGCAGGAGAAGGGTGTGTGTGTGTGTGTGTGTGTGTGTGTGTGTGTGTGTGTGTGTGTGTGTGTGTGCGCATTTTGAGATCTTAACACCAATACACCATTTGTTCAGGTAAATTCCAAGCTTGCAGGGGACCGCAGTCGCACAGAGATCTTGCGGAATTGTCACCGTGCTGCGCTATTCCACCGTAACGCAAATTTTAATGTGGACAGATTAAGAATCCGTTGAAGAATGGCACAGCGGCGTCACAGGCGTACAGTATGCCGCAAGGTAAACATAAAGGCTGCAGCAATGGATCACTTGACGCTTGCGTATTTACTTTGTTTCCCAGCTGTCGAATTCAGCCTTGTAAAGTGCCAGGCCTGTGCATGAGTCCGGCTGCTGCTGTCCAACTGCTTTACACTAGGGGTCATGAATGGGCCAAACATGAGGTCAGGAGGGCAGTACAATATACAGCGAGTTTATAAAATTACATCAGCATGTCAGTTGGATTATTTACACTTGTGCTGTAGTGGCATTTATGTCAATGCCTATTTAGTATTAAATAGAGTACTGAAAGTAACTGAAAAATGTAAACACATGAGATTAGCAATGTATCCTATATGGCAAAAATTCCTCTACACCACACTACTATAAAATACATTTCTGCTGCCTGTTTTTAAAGGCTGTACTAGTAGTTAATCACATATTTGTACACAGTACCCGAAAGAGTTTTCCTATTTGTTTTTTAATTCTTTTTGTCATTTTGAAGTCTTTTGTCGGGTCGACCAGGTGTTCCTTTATTAAGGCTGCCCTCTGGTGGTGAGGCTGAGCTATTGCTGCTGCATTGCGCGACGCCGATGGGCTTCTCCCGAATGAAAATCTTGTATTTTTGTGCAAAAATTACAAATTAAGTGCGCTTTCAAAAGGGGAATCCCGTTATGCAGTGCTGTTGTGCATTTTTAAGTTTTATTCACTAGCCAGCTTTATACATTATGGTATCATGTAACCCCAATGGCATCAAAGCGGTTTGAGCCAAAAATATTTGCGCTCAGTGTGAGTGTAAAAAATATGGTGACAACCTTGCACCCATTCTTCCTTAGAGGATTTGGTTTTTTTTTTTAAATTTTATTTCATGCAAGTTTTTCCTTTACTTAAAACACAAGTCCAGAAACATGTTTTATCCCCCCTTTGCTGCAGTCAACGCAGCTAAATAAATCTCTAAAACTACCAGGTATTTTACTTCTGGGTTTCATTTAAAAGCAATTATTCAATTTTTTCAGATATAAGCAACATCTTTAAGTACATTAAAACGGTTAAAATTGTTATAGTTCTTGATCCAGATCTTTATTGTCTTTTTAAGCACTCTGCTGGGTAGTTTACTAGTTAAGGTTTGCCTCAAAATAAAGTATTTCAGAATATCATAATTATATACAACTACACTGGGTAACTGTAGGTTGGATTTACAACTCATATTTATGAAACATTATATACATGCGTACATATAACAATATGTTGCGATGATTTTGCAAGAAAATAAGGCACAGACAAAATGTACTGTATATATTTGAAAATCAACAATACACCAAAGTATCAACCATACAAGTAGGAAAATCATTCATATTCGTGCATTCTTGGTGCGTTTATATTTTCTTACTAACATTTTCAACGCCTATAAATGAAACCTTTTCATTCACAGTTTTTAATGTTATTTACTTGCTGCAAATAACACATTTTTAATTCATGCAGAAACATGCAAACGCCGAGTAGGTCAGTGCCTGACTTCACCATGATTTACCGTGCATTTTACAGCCATTATCGTCGCACACAACCGTACAAAATGGAGAAAAAAAAAAAAAAAAGTTAAATCCGTTGTGCAGATCTGAGGCTCGCAGCTAAATCTGTCCCTCAGTTATTGTAAATCGGGCTGAAATAATATGTTCTGCCCGCAGTTTTGGACCGAACCGGGGAGCTCGTTTCAGGTTTGTCGCCCGATTTGCTTGGAGATTCGCGGCAGCTGACGCGCGACTCAGCAGCGCCACCTCAAGGACGTCTGCGTTACGGCGACCACCTGAACGTCACCAGACGTTTGGGCTGCAGTTTGCGGAGATTCTTGAAATGCGCACAAAAATTAGCTGCACTTTTCTGCAGAGCAACGAAAAGGTTGCTTGGGCCGCATGAAGAACAAGCAGGTTAAGAGGGAACAATGCGGGAGGGCCTTTGGATGGCTCACCGCCCTTTTTTGTGATGTAGAAGTTACACGTTTAATCTTTTCCATGTGTCCAACACTACACCTCTGTGTCACACTGAGCTGAAACGGACCTTTCTCCTCACTTCTAGACCGTGACTCGAGCCCACTGCGCTCTGCTTTGCTTGCAGGAATCGCGGGAGGTAGACGCGCACCTAGGAGGTCCTGGCATCACGGCACAACTGCTTCATGTGCTCTTGGCCTCGTGTCTGCGGAACTGGGATTTGTCGCCCGCAGATTTATATTTGCTCGGTATGAAAAGCCTTTACAAGGCCGGCGAGAGCCGAAGGAGATCTGGGAGGAGCACGGCTTGGCAGGCCTGTGTCGGAACAGGCAGTCGGCCCCCGGTGCCAAACCAGATTACGAGCCCCAGCATATGGATACACACTGGGATTTCTGCAGCCAATGGTCTTCTTGTATGCCCTCCAGGTAACTTTCACACACACTGTACACAGGGCGACTCAAAGGTCTGAAACCAGAAAAATATTTTTCAGGTGTCTAATGCTGGATTTAGCTAACCAACATCATTTTGCAGTAGACCAGCAAGGTGTTTGCCCTCACAGATGTGCCCATCGGTCTAACGCGTCTTGAAGGTTGTCATCTTCCATAATTCCAAATGGAAAGGTGGCCGCTCTAACATGTTGAAAATTTCAAAACTGAGAGGCTCATTTTTTGATATTTTGCTGGTTATGACGTTTGACCTGTCGCAGACACATAAGCAGAGACAATCACACAAGATGTGGCCAACCTGCTGTCCATTCACAGCTGCCTTCAAAGGAATAGCTTCTGGTTGGATATTGGCACAAGCTTGAACGGTGGGCCTTGAAGTAGTCCAGAAGTTCTTCAAAGAGCTCAGTGTGACCAGGAACAACATCTGCTAGATGGTAGACAGGAGATCATCCACACATACCCACACCTCAGAGATATACTCATTGGTCTAAAGCAGTATGTTATTAGAGCAGTCCAACGTTTCCAGACAACTGACTTTTTTTTAAATTTTTTTTTTTAACAGAACTACATCAACAATGGCGCTGTTTCGAGAACTTGACAGAACCTGTAGCAGACAGTGAGGGAGATGGCAGGGGCTGCTGGAGGAGGACCGACGGAGAAGTCGTAAACTGTAGTAGGATTTTGTTCTTTAAGTGATAGCAGTTAGCAATTGCTGGGTTAATACATGATGTGGCATATGTGCAGCAAAGGTATGGGTGGGTTTCACCGAGTTTTGAAGAAGGTAGCGAGTAGCAGAATGGGCAGTTAGTATGCAAAATTGTTAGCAGGGATGCTAAGGCATATAGCATGTTTTGTATTGCTGGGTAATGCAGTGGTGGAGGGGAGCAGTTCTGGGATGCCTTCCAGAGGTGTTGCGGGCCTAACTTGATGAACCACCTATAAAGGGAGGTATAAGAATCACTGCACCCCCTGCCCTACCCCCATTTACAGTATATACGTATCCTGTTCAATGTTATCGTTCCCCTTTTTTCATTAAATTATCCACATTATTATTCAGAAGGTGAAGCCGTCCCTGGCACCGCTCAGACAACAGGGAATGCTGTGTACATGAGCAGCATTAATACTGGCCTTACTGTCTTCCGGGCTCCTGCATTATGACAAACACCCTTCTGTACTGAAGGTTTTAGAGCCTTCTTGTTCACATTGACTGCTGGTGTGCAGTCCTTCTTGAGGAAGGTATCTGAAAATGGTTCTGTAGAACAGGATAGGACAACACAGGGTAGAGAAGATAGGACAGAACATAACAGGACAAGATGGAGCATTAGAAAATACAGAGGATGTTGCTCCTCATATAAAAGAACCCATAGATTGCTCTGTCCATCCTAAATCAGAGCATCTATGTCTTAAGTCCAGTTTGTTGTTCATGTGGACCCTCAACACACTCCAGGATGGGACGACTGGGCACGAGGGCTCCTTCACACGGTGAAAATAAGCCATCAGCTCTACAGCCACCATCCATCATACCTCATTCAGACCCCAGCTACTTTCTTGTTCATCAGAAGGAAAACCAAAAAAGTAGTACCCAGCGATGCTACAGACTTTAGCAGCACGCAGCCAGTTATTGTGAAATATGCAACTGAAACAGTTATGAGGTTCAACCGTTGGGAAAAATGCAAACAGCAGAAGCTTGTAATTGTTTTAGCCTGGCGGTTGCCAAGAAAACTGTTATACAGTGCAATAAAACTATCCAATAACCTTTGTAATTCATGATTCAGCCGCTTGGCTCAGAAAAAGTCGCATTCTATCCAACTCTGTAAAGTCTGTTGTGTATCTGAACGCATATACAGATCAGTGGAGGAATCAGCAAACTATTACTCTCGGGGAGTTGCAGACATCATTTGATGACCATATGCGCCCATGGATCGGTGCGCCGTGTTTAAAAGCGTGCCGAGTGGACTCTATAATAGGTAATGTTTAAACCTGTTGAAATTGAGGGTGAAAAATGGCGGTTTTATTATGCTGATTGTTCATGTCGTGAAAGGCGCTCTGAAAAGTAGCATACGGCCCTAATAGCTTTAAAGCACGCTCGCTCTCACACACACACACACACACACACAGCTGTGACTGATAAACACCTATTAATCATAGGCAAGCCAGCCATACTACAGTGACATTATGAGAAGAGACTGAAACATGCCTGACAGAATGGTTTCCAAATTCTGCGACAGCCAAACAATCCTTCACTCAAATCATTTTTATGCAGTGTAGCACATTTTCTGTTTTTCACTTCGCACACACTTTCGCCATAGTGACACATGTTGATTTCTTTGTAGGATGTAGTTTGCAGCTTCACCGAAGGTGATTTGAAGTGCTAGATAGTCCGCCCTACAGCCCTGTGATTTCTTATCCATCTATATTAGAGGTTATTTAGTTGCAAATGAGCCAGGACACATGACTTTGAACTGTGGGAAGAAAGCAGGCAAGTACGTGAGGAGCACACATACTCTTGCACGAATGCGGCCAAGAACTACTTTATAGCACAATTTTCCGAGGGACAGAAAAACTAAAAAAAAAAAAAAAAAAGTTCTTGCTTGTTGGGGGAAAATTGCATATTTTCCTGACCCACAGCAAGCAGTGAAACAGATATTTTCAGTTTTTTACAAGTTTGAGGAGGAAATGAGGTTCTGCAGCTCTTCTGCGTCTAGGAGACTTGCAGGATTCAGAGCTTTGACCCTTTGGTCCAGTTTGTTCCATGCAAGAATAGCCGGTGTTTAACTGGTGCTGAATCTTGCAGACTGCATACAAAAAAAAAACAAAAAAAAAACAAAGAAATGTGCAGAAAATAATGGTGGAAGTTGGAGAGATACCTGGAGTTTTCCCTTATGAGCAATAAGATCAAGCGCAATGCAAAGCAAAAAAACAAAAGTAGAAAAGAAGCAGTTAACATTGCTTTTTCTAAAGGTACCACATTTTACAGATGTCTTGTATTGGTTTACTAAACAATGAGAAAAATAATAAACCAAGAGGGTTCAAGAACCATTTCCATGCCACAATGTTTTCTTCCGTATCTTTGTGTGTTTGTCTTGATTTTTTTTTTTTTTTTTTTAAAAACCCCAACTGGACATTTCTGTTTCCAAAAATCAACTGTGGGAATGTGAAACCCAACAGGAAGCTTATTGCGACTTAAGTTTTAAAGCAAAATTTAACACAGAAGCCTTCCCGCAGCTTCAGCAAAACTTGTCAGTAGAGCCTTTATCAGTCCAGCAGGCGGCAGTCAAAGCCCCTCAAGATCTCCGCGTCTGAACTCAAAACCAAGGCTCTAGCCTGAAAGCTACTGAGCACATTACTTTTATGGCTACACACTGTAGTGCAAACTCATTAAAACACACCACATTCTCCCCAGAAATGCTAGGCCCATGCTGATGTTTTTATGCTTTGCTTCTGTGTTGAATGAGGAGGTAGCTTCACGTCCATTGCTGAACTGCGATCACTATATTTTACACCTTTAATCAATGCAGCGTTGCAACAACTCACTTCAGATGTCCAAACTCAGTTCTAAGACCGTATTTTTGAAATCGATACAGAAAATATGTGCAAATAACCTTTAAAAGCAATGTCCTTCAAGAGACTTGAATCACCCCAGGTGACACTGTGGCCCGGTTTCATATCTACTGACCGCGCTGATGAGGAGGACATCATCTTGTTCATAGCGACGTGACGTCTGACTTTCATCACCCACGTCAATTTGCCAAATGCACAGAAAAGTTTACTTTCGCTGGACCGGAGGTGCAGCTGCTGAGTTCTGAAAATTATACAATTTTTGTCAATTTTAAAGGAACCGATTAATCCGTCACCTTCTGACAGAATGTGGAAATGGCCACAGTTCATGATTATTTCATGCATCGATGGTTTTAATATCAGCTCGGAGCAGCTGCTGATGGTCAAAAAAAAAAAAAAATTAATTTACCATATTAAATGTTTAAATGCATAACCCTCCTTATTTGTACAACTTGAATTGGCAGCATCCAGCATATAATGTCAGGTCCAGAATAGGAATATAAAGCATTAAACATGGATTTTCCATAACTAAAAGAACTGTAGGTTCCAAGTGTCTCAAAAGGGAAAAACAAAGAGTACACATTTTCATGTCCATAGGTTAGACTGGTCCAGTCACAAGAGGTTTTCTTTTGTGTAAACAGTGTCGGGCCCTGTGTGGCTCACTAGTCTGCTGCCTATCTATACAATAAATTCAGACTCAAACATTTATTATTAAAAAAAGTAAGAAAAACATGGAATAAATGCAGCCATTTATAATCTAAAATATCTTATCTGTACTGCTGTGTCCCAACATGTCAACAGTACACAGCTATACCTCAGCTTACAAGCACAATGGCCCCAGAAGCCTGCTCATAACTTAGTATTGTTCATAAATACAACTGGTGTCTTACCACTGGCAATAGTTTAGCAGTACAGCTTAATTCTTTGTTTTAGTCTCTGAAATATCAGGTGAAGCCAAAATTAACTGAAAATTCATTGCGCAATTTACTGTTTTTAAGCAGCGTGGAGAAGGGAGCATAAGCGGCAGCGTAATGGAGAAGTGTGTAAGGAGAACACAGCAGAAAGCGTTCACCCTAAAATACTGACTGCAGGTCTCTTTTGCCCACTGAAGGCACCAAAAATTGGCCATGAGGAAGAAACCGATTTGTCACAGAAACATGTCAGTTTGTGATCACTATCAGTTTTCAGTTGAAAAAGTGCAACTCGCATCTATTCATCTGCTCTGAAGTTTCTGCAAAAATGCCTGATGTATTAATAGATTTTTAAAAAATGAATAAAAATACGCAGAGCGAAAATGACCAATGGACACGTCCCTTCCTTATTTCAGTGCATTTCGCTGCCCCTTAAGAAAAAGCAGAAATAAAAGCCATTTTTAAACTGGCACGCTAAAACAACTGTCATCAAAATGTTATTAAAAATAAATAAACTGGAAGATGTTTGTGTCTGAAAATTTGCAACGGGGATGTTCGCCACACAAGGACAAGATTTGGTTTGCCTAAGCCTCTGTATCAAACCCAGCTTTTGAACTGCCGAATGCTTTCGGGCGTCAAAATATTTTGGTGGCTTGAGGAACCTTAAGCAACAAAGATGTAACCATCAGTAGATCAGCATTGTACACTGGCTAGTGTTTGTTCTGTCTATAAATAGTGCAGTTTAACAATTCCAGTACAACTTTGTCATTGCAAACAACTTGACAGCTAAACAAAGTGACCTGGTACTTAGAAGCTACATTCAAATTGTGGAACTGGAAAATAAATAAATAAATAAAAGCAGTGAAGCATTACTATTTGTATTAAAAATAGTTTATTCTTGAAATTTGTTGAGTTCCCTAGCTACAGCAGATACTGACTTCCCCAGTGAGGAAAATCTTGCCATTGCTGATACAATAGCTTTTTAAGTGCTAAAATTGAACCTTTTTACCTCTCGTTTTATACTTTTTCATTATTTTTACTGTAATGAAACCTGGAGGTGAGAGAAATATTCATAATGCTGTTATGAATAAAAGAGGCATCTCAGGATCTGTGCCACCACCTAAACGAAGACTAAAGCAGCAGAACTATTTAGCTTTTGAACAGCTGGGCATCAGATGACGAAAGGCCCTGTGTTTGGAGAACGGCATCTCCTGGTATCTGGCATTTAGGGCCGCCCGTGTGTGGCATTGTGCGATTCATCTTTCAGTAGCAAAAAGCGTTATGTATTTTTAACATTATTTCATTTTTCAGCAATGGGAGGAGACCCCTTGCAAAGCTTGTTAAACACTGCAGCTGTTGTTTGTAGAAGTGTCCTAGGAAACAAGAGTAACCGACAGGCCTATTTGGTTACCTTACACACGATACTTTCACTGACTGAGATAAACCACTAATACGAGAATAAGAAAAGTTCACAAGGATCCAAACTGTGCCAGATATCAAAAATAGTTTTGTTATTGGGCAGGGGGGAGGGGGGCACAAAACACATTTTTTTCTAAACTGTATGTGTCAGAATAAAGCTGCAACAAATGAACTTTTACTACAATAAATTTGACTCGTGCTATCTCACCTACTGTTGGAACTCCTAGATTAATCTGCATTGCACCAAATAAAGTAGTAAAAATGCAAAGTAAATGTAAATTTAAGTCAGTAGCTGACAGACCCAGGCCGCTGTAAGACTTTAGTGGGTTAAACGTTCTGCCCGGCTTGTGCGCATGAAAGGGAAATTCCCACACGCAGGGCAGTAAAGAACGCTGGCCATGAAGTCGCAGTTCAGAGAGGTCTGTGCTTGATAGGCTTCCTGTACTGAGTGATATCTCAGCTGAAACCAAGCTCACATCCCTGCATGTCCTGCCCGCCCTTCGCACCACAGCCTTCCCATATTAAACCAGGTCAAGCAAACCCTGCAGGATGCATCTCTGCTGGAAATTCTGCCCTTTTTAAAACATTTTATGGTGCTAATATGCATTACTTGTTAAGCATCCAGTATATTTACTGTACTTTAGTTAAGTAAAGAATGATGTTGAGTTACCATCTTTGTCAGTTTAAGATACAAGACAAACAGAATAGAATTTGCTTTAGTGTGTGCTAATGTATAGTGTATAAAAAGGAAAATATGATATATAAAAGGGATATAATTAAATATGAAAAGGGAATTGTGTATAATTTCTCAATCTGGACATTCATCTAACACAGTATCTTCATTCAGCTTTCCTTATCTATGTTATATAATCTTCCATTCAGTATTCCTCTAAAAATGCTGACATTCACTGACTCAGCACACTTAGAAAATATATTCTGTGATAAATTTTAAAAAAATTTAAAAAAAAAATCATAAAAACTATAGTAAGCTGCAAAAAGTCAAAACTATTGTGTTAAAATGTCAAATGTCCGACCACATTTATATTTATGGCTGGCAGCTGCACCTCTTCATGATTAAATAAAAGCAGCAAAGGTGGGTGGTAAACTCGGACGTAATTGCTCGCACAATGTGGGCACATATGCACTTCACAGCCCATTGTTTAATGCATTTCCAACATTTGCTAAAAGCAAACTTCCTCCGACAACCGAGTGCCCCCCAGGGGTCCTGTCCATCCCACACCAAAAGAAAAATGCAGCAATCGAGCAGCTGCTGCTTTTACATACAGAGTGGAAACATAGCAATAAGCACTACACTTGATGAAACTGAAGAATTTGTCATAATGTGGACAGCGATGTTTGTGACTGGAATGATTGGATTCCTCAGAATGCAAATGCTTTCCTTTTTATACAGTACAAAATATGTGCATAAATTGATATCAACTCAACTGCATAAACATATCAGCAAGTCCAGCAGTCAGTCTCTTTAACCACATCTCAACCTTAAAGAGAGGACATTTTTGTACAAATAAAATTAATTTCATCTGGAAAAAAAATTCAAAAACATAAATCCTTAAAAATGTAAATGGAAAGGTCTTTAGTTGGAGAAATATTTTACCTGTCTAAAAGCAACAAATTAAGAAATTCTTTCAGATATTCACTATGTGGGGACATTTCTATATAAAACTGGGATTAAAGATCCTGTAAACATCGCAGCCCAATGATTTCACCCTCTTTTTAAACTCAGTAGGTGCTCAGCAGAGAGTGCATTTTTCTGCAAACTCAGACATTATGAGTTAAGGAGGATTCCATTTGGGCTCTGCTTAGCACCTGAAACTCCCAGAGGTTTGCAAAATGTATGGAAGGCAGTTTCAATAATAATAAAAATTAATTATTATTGAATTATATATATATATATATATATATATATATATATATATATATATATATATATATAAATCTACCTTCCCCTAACTGGGAATTTGAGGGTTCTGCGCAGTATCTTAGCTGTTCCTAGAACTGCACTTTTCTGGACAGAGACATCAGTTGCTGTACCTGGAATCTGTTGGAGCCACTCTCCAAGTTTGATCCTGGCCCCAGTGCTCCTATTACCACCTTCCACATTTGTTCCAGTTGTTCCTTCAGGCCTTGATACTTCTCAATCATGCTCCTTCTTCCTGATGTTACTGTCAGCTGGGATTGCCGCATCTATCACTGCTGCTGTTTTCTGCTCCTGATCAACCACCACTATATCTGGTTGATTGGCCTTAACTGCCTGTCCATCTGGAACTTGAGATCCCACAGGATCTTAGCTCTGTTGTTCTCAACCATTTTTTGATTACCTCTATCGGGACTTGGGGACTTCTAGCTCATACTTGGCACAGATGTTTCTGTATACTATCCCTGCCACTTGGTTATGCCTTTCAGCGTATGCTGTCCCAGCTTATATTCTGCCCAGATACTGTGTTTTGGATAGTCTCAGGGGCATCTTTGCACAACCTGCACCTTGGGTCCTGTCTAGTGTGACGGGCTTCTCAGCCTCTAGATCCTGAAGTGTTTTAGGGCCTGTTCTTGTGCTACCATGATCAGAGCCTCTGTGCTCTCCCTTCAGGCTACTATATATATATAGAAAAAAAAAAAAAAATATATATATATATAGAAAAAAAAAATATATATATATATATATTTTTGATTGACTGCCTTTTATATATATATATATATATATATATATATATATATATAATTTTTCAATTATTTTTTTTTCTTCCTTTTTTTGAGCAGTGTCAGCACTATACCCATGATGTGTTATTACATTTCGAGGATTACCTCCAGGAAAAATTAATGTTTTTTAAACATTATTTCTCTTCTGAAGGCATGCAGAACTAGACAGCCTTGGAAAGAAGCGCAGCATAAAATGTTGAGTTATTTTAGGCCTGTTTGTGAAGAACCTGGATAGCTGCCCCTTTTCATACACTAATTTCTCACCCTTAACCTTCAAACAACAGGGGTCTTGTTAAGGCTGTGAGAAAATTTCCTTCTGAGACTGTACTCATAACTCACAAAAAAAAAACAAAAAAAAAAAAACAAAAAAACAAGAACTTTCCTACAGCTTAAAAGTTTGCTCAAGTTCTTATTACCAAGGTACATTTGGATGTCTTGGGGTTTGCTATTGTGTAGTAAATACAGTAATACACAACAACCAGGTCATTTGGAACTTTAAAAATGTCGCCCAACTTTGGGACTATTGGAGGTGAGCAGCTGAATGTTATTCAGTCATACTGTGTACTGCATGATGGACTTGATCACCACTGGTTATATAAGATATTTAAAAAAAGGCTTGGAGGTGCTGGCTGCAAGCACCACACAAGTGCAAACTGGTTAAGTAAAGGGCAAGTCTGTGACATCAAACTAAGCCAACTACCCTCAATACCCCTTGCAGTAAAGCTCACTGATGTGCAAGCTTTGGACTTGAGAGTTTGGACTTGAGAGTACTGAAGTCAAAGTACTCAAAAAATGCACAGTTTTTCCATTGATATTTCCTCAAGTCTATGTTTTATTGCTTTGGCCAAAAGTAGGCAAGTAACCCCAAAATAAAAGGTCTATTTCAAATTCTCTGAAAGAAATAGTTTGAGGCTGACATCATCTACAGTCATCAGGCCAGACATTCATCAAGACAAACCAGTAGACCATAACATTTCATTTTTCCTTAAAAAGTACTCCATTGTGTGAACACTACAGTATTTTTTGGGCCACGGGGTCTGTAACAATGCAGTGAGGCAGACCAGTTAATCTCTAGGTTAATGCATTCGTTCATACTAGACATCCCTGACTGGGCCTTGAGGAAAAAAAGGAGATCTTTTGTGTGCATAACTGCTCTCTGTTCTTTGTATTCTTCAAAACTGTGGTAGCATTTCATCATAGTGAATCAACAAGTCACCTGTATTAAAGGGAATGATTTAATGCAGGTGTCGGTTACAGGCAGCTTCCAGGGGGGTCATGTCGGATTACTGGGAATTTTAATTATTATAGCCATTAAATCTCAACACTTTCTGAAGGCACATTGTCACTAATCTCATTCTTTAGTTTTATGTGACACAAATAAAATAGCTATCTACAGTACTGGCAGCTCACACATTAACCATATTTTTCATCAAAACTTTCATCTCAACTTACTATGGTGTTACAAAGCTTGTGAACACTAGAATGTGGTACATTTCTGCATAAATTCAACCCAAATATGCTCATGTGTTCGTCTGAGAAACAGCAAGAGATGGCAATTTAAAAAAAGAAGCACAAAAAGTCATACTTTTCCATTGATCCACATTGATTAAAATAGTTAAACATTACATGTTTTTTTAAAAAAAAATAAATGAACCTCTAGGATTACCAGTTCACCTAAAGGGATAACTAGAGTCAGGAGTATCAATCAGTGGGGTGACAGTCAGGTGCGAATTTGGGAGGCCCTGGGCTGTTTAAAAACTATAAATCTATTTTGTTAGATAGTTTAGATCAGTGTAGTCATTCAATCCAGGAAGACTGTGTTTTGGCTTTGCCTCTTAGATGGGCAGTTGGTCTTAGATTTGCACACAGTAGAACAGTTGGTTGGTTTTCACTTGTGACACCTTTGAGCACATCATTATTAATTGTAAATGTTCACTATAAATTGCTAACCTTTCTCACAGTAAAATGCACAAACATCCCTCAGTTTGGTTCTTGGTGCGTTACTGGGACGGTAAACCCCTTTTCCCATTTACGTCTGGCCTCTTTGAGCCCTAGCGCTTTACTGAGCCCAACTAAAGGGATTATCACACTACTGACTAAAACAAATGACTGAAAAGTTGCTTGACTAGCATCTGGAGTTTCCATACACAGGTTTTCTATCCCCATTTTGCATTGGACAACGAGTGCCACTTATCAGTCACACATAACCATTGCTTCAAATGTTAAAACTGTAGGTAAAATTTTGAAAATACAAAGTAAACCCCTTTTGCACAGCACGTGGGTACAGTATATGAGCCCTTAGACATGAAATAGGCATTCATATGGTGGCCCTGATGTCACTCAGATGTTCTGATTCAATGAGGAGGTGGGCTTTCAAGTTTTAGTACTTTGTCCATCCTGCTTTACTTGTAACTATAAGGTAAATATCTTATAAATTGAATTTATTTGCTTCTAAAACAAAATTTTTATTAGCTAAGCTCTTTTACACCCGGGCAAGAGGTTATTTTCAAAGTTTACTACAATACTGAAGCATTTCATTTATAACAACGGGGGGCAAAATTGCAAATATTGTTAAAATGATTCCTTACATACAATTTATGTCTTAATCCAGGCATAAAATCCTATCGACTAAGTGTCCTTTTATATGTATGCTCTCTGGTGTGTGACAGATTCATATTTTGAAGATGCTCGAGTCACATCAATAGATCGCCCATCACACGCTTGGAGGCCCATTTTAATCGCCTCTGTAAGGCTGTATGAAATGAGCTGCGGAGATGTTCATCTTTTGGAGAAGGAAAAAAATGTCATTAATCATTTTCCCTGGATAAAAAACAGCTGACTCCCCAGAAGCTTGTGATGTAATTTGGAGACAGTTTCCACAGTAATGATTTCTCCAAATGGAATTTAATTTTAGCATGTAAAGTCCTGCGGAAGGAATTCAATAATGCGCTGTAACTTATTGCGCGGGCGAATGTGCCACTCGAATATATTTTTGAAAGCAAAATATTTTTGGACACGACACTGCAGGCAGAGTTTTAGCTACGATAAAAGCAGAGTTCGCAGGAATGCATCGGTGTTGTCCTGTAGCATAAATCTCATGTTCAGGTGATAAGAATACAGAAGTAATGCGGAAAAGGTTGGTTAACAATGTGAGAAATCACTGCTACATTATTCTGCGTGTCTATTAACAGAAAGTGTTCATACAGTCGCTTACAGAAAATACAGTTCACATTTCGACAGGAAAAAAAAAGAATCATGTGACTTGCATCCTAGCACTACGCCCAAGCGGACAGACGCTGCACTATTAGGAACTTGTTTATACTGTTTGTGTATGTTATTGCGCTGTGACATTTGAAACTGTCCAATGGCGAACACCGTTCAGCCGAAACATCCTCTCTGGATTATTTCAGAGTGTATTTTAACTGTACCGCTCCACTCCCTCTGCTCCATATAAAGTGCGGGGTGTGAGCACGCTTCCTCTTGGGCCTGTTGTCTGAGTTTGCCTTTCCTAATACGTCCAAAAACACAGGCCCAAGGCCACATGCAGCTCCGCTAAGATCAGGGCTATTCTGGTGCCGCCGGGTCGCGGAGTGCTGATAGGGAAGGATTAATGAACCGGGCTGCTCATCACTTGTAATTAGAAACAACACTAAAACTATTCTGGGCCTGTTCCTATGCAGAGAACTTGACCTGCTTGTCCGCGACGCCTGCTTTACCCTCTCCTGTGTAACAAGGCCTAAAGGGCTCAAGTAAATATAGGCTCTGCCAGGGGAAATGCGACACAAGGTTCAAAGGATAAAGTTTAGACAATTTGCAAAAGCTTACTGGTGACAAGACTGCTCATTCTTGCTCAAAATCTAAAGTAAGTGCCAACATACAGGAAAGCTGCGGGATACCACTGGCGATGACAGATTTCACTCATGTAATGTAGTGTATGTAGTGCATTTTTATATGTAAGAATTTAGATGGTATTCTGATGTCTTTTTGTAAGCAGCTCTGGAAAGGGGAGGAAGTTTGTATTTTTATAAATATTGCCCACTGCACTCGCGTCACGCAGTGCGTGCATGGTGCAGTACCCCGTCGTGGTGTTATTTGGCTTGCACGCCCCACAGCAGTTTGGCCAGAGCCCCCTGTGGGCCAGGCTCTTTGAGCAGCCCTGACCTTGTGTGCCTTAACTGCTATTTTGTCACTGCTTGCTGCAGTCACAGCACGCCGCCTCTGCGCTTTACTTGCACTCCCAGGGATGTGCAGCTGAGCCGGCACATGGCCTGGCAGGGCAAAAACAAAAGAGGCCGGCTGTTAGGCTGCATGGTTTTTGTCGACGGTTCAGATGGAGCTGAATACAGCAGGACAGCATTGGACATTTCCTTAGAAAAGTTCAGAGTTTTGTTATTGCTCCATTGTGGTACAGGGCAATGGACCATCTCGTGCAGTCCTGAGCTATTAAATAAAAAACACATGTAAGCTTAATTACAAAATAAACCAAACTACTAATTCTGACTGATACATTTTTCGGACTTGTTCTTGGTGTGCATTAAGAAATTCTCTGTCTTTATAACATGTTCATGGCAGTATATAATAAAAATTATCATAAAGTATATAATAGTTATAAATTATACCTAAAGTATAACTGTATATAGTTTAGATCTTAGTCTGATTATTATATACACTGGATGTATATGTGTGCGTATGTAAAACGTACATATTTATAATGGGTTTTCCGTATAAGCTAAGCAATATCCACCAATTAACCATTTCTATTATCTATTTAGCTGTGCAAACTTGTGTGTTTAAATTACAAAACACATGCAATGCTCCGTAATTCAAAAGTAGATGCAGAGGACAACAGAAGAGTTTATTCAATTTTTTTTTATTTCAGTCTTCACAAGGAAGGTAAGGAACTACAAAATTACAATACTTAAACTTTTGACAGTTTAAGAAAAGAGGATAAATAATGTGGAAATATTTAACAGGTCATGCAAAACACATGGAAGAAGGCCTCCATAATTATAGCACCCTTATGAAAAAATAAATCCTGCTGTTTATAAGTCAGTGCAAAAATATGATTTATGCATAGAAATAAAGTAATGAAACACAGACGATAACCTATCCAACAACAGAGCACAGGCGCACACTGCATCTGCACTTGTATGATCAACACAAGCAGTTCCCAAGAGCGACGCAGAGATTCTGAAAGCACACCTAGTGATGAACAATTCAAATCAAACGTGACAAATAATGTGTGGTCCGTATACACAAAACCAGAACCAATACCATTTCATAACTGTCAGAAATTCAAACATACCTTGCATGAGTTTGAGCATCTGCATAAACCGTGTGGCTCGGTCACAGCTAGGGCATTGTGAGACATATTTGGCGCGCCGTATTTCCTGTCGCTAAACACAAAATGGCCATGCTTTTTTCTGCCACACTCCAATTTATCTTTAACCAGGTATTTCTCACCTGTCTATAGCAAGCTGGTCTGCTTATAAATACCAAGGCAAGGAGAGTGAATACGCACATGCTTTTAAATGTTGAGACATTGGTTCATAAAACTGTTCTTTTTCTCATTACACAAACCTGCTTTATTACAGATCAAAAACATCCAGCCAACTTCACCAGGTTTCATATCAAACATACTCATCAGAGAACAGACAACGGTAAAACGCACATCATTCTGCATTTCTTATGGATTGCCTGATACTCAGCATATCAGCTTAACTGTACACTTCCTATGCATATATGTGCATGAGACATTAACAATAATACCCATAAACATACATAAACAGCAGACATACAGCTGTCCACTAACGTTCGTTCATGGTAATTCAAGCAACTACACACATTTTACCCAGTGGTAACCCAGAAGCTACCCAACGTATATGATTTCAAAGTGGCACCTACACATTTACACGCATTACTATGAACATTAATACAAAGATGACAAAAACAAAACAAACTTAGGTATCTGCCAGTAATATGTAGAGGGATCCATTGCTTGTTTTAAACGTTTTGAGCCCATAGTCACTGGATCGCTGACATGTCTGCTGTCATCTGAACTGCAAGTAAAATGTACAAGTTCAAAAAGTGAAATACTAAAAACACGGGTTTTGAAGCCTTAATAAAGCATGTAGCCATCTTAGCCCGGTAACAGATTCCCTGGATGGCAACTAAATGGAAGGGTTTTCCCCACTGACCACAATTTCAGTTTAACTGCGGCAAAGGTCAGAAATAAGGAAATGTTTTTTGCTTTCCACCACCAGTTAAGATTCAGTTAAGATTTAATCATGGGGTTGCCTTGTTGCTCAAGAAGAAAAAAAAAAAAATTTTTTTTTTTTTTTTTTAAACAAAATCGCATGCTGACAATTCTTCAAGAATCCTCTGCCATGCTATCGACACCTCTGTACCGCGATGCTGCTACCGGGCCGTACTGAAATGTGTCCCTCTTTGTGTTCCAGATCCGATCACTCATACATGTCATGCTGGTGATCCGTTCGAGGTACAGGGTGTAGACAAAAGGACAGGCGTGCAAACATTTCTTCCCTTTTGGCAGAAACCGTATTACACGAGGTTGTGAGTAAGAAAAACCTAAACAGAAAAACATCAGTACATTTCTGAGGGGAACACCACGCGTCACAAGCAAAAAAGCAAAGGGGTACGATGCAAAACACAGTGTCTTTTAAAGAAAGCTCCTCAGCTTGCCTTCACTTGCTAGGGAAGTGTTGAATCATCTTTGTGACAAAGGTGACCGTTTGTGCTCAGATATCCGAACTGCATAGACTGCCGTTTTTCTGCATCAGAAAAACTGTATCACATGCACACATAACATACGCATGTTTCCATATTCACCTCATTTTAATGTGAAAGCCAGAAACCTTTCGGGAAGAAACCTGAAAAATATGCTTTTCCCAAGATTTTATCTCAGGGAGTAGCCCTATGGGACTCCACTGGGGCGCACAAATAAAAGAACAACCACATGCGCAGGAAGTCATTCTCAGCAGCAGAAACGCCATCGTGACATTTAATCCAAACAGGCTGCAGAATTTTATTAAAAGTGCTATAAAAGAGGGTACAAAGGAAGCACGCTGTGATGCCAACCTTTACCAGCCGTTCAGGGGAAAAAACCTTCACCTACAATTTACCTGCAATGTCAGTTTACACTAGAAACAACCTGTTTGCAGCCATGTTCCATAGTGTTGGTAAACAATTCTTTAAAATGCCATTAAACATTTCACTGAGTTTCCATACCAAAGTAGCGAAATGTAATAATTTCAACTATTTATATTTTTTTAACTCTCAAACACTATTTTCTTAGAAAATATGTCATCCAGTTGTTGACAGCATTGTTATTGTGTACATGTGAAAACAGGGATTTTTAAAATGTATTTATATATTTATTTTAAATCAAATGTGACGCTATGGGGATCTCAAAGCCGAGTTCATCTGTACGCGAAATATTGTTTCATACCATGACATTTGCTTTAATACAAGTGTCCTTGGGAAGACATCAATGCATAACCTGTTTTGTGATGTTTGCAGATGAAGGCTTGACCACTGCCTTAAACAGGGCATGAGGTAAAATATGGATTAAGGCAACCGTAGTGGCGTTATTACAGAATGGCAATATCATGTATTGTGGAAAACCAGACAACTGCATAGCATGACCTGATGTGTCCAAAGATAAAGTAAGGGCTACCTTTTTTTTTTTTTTTTTTTTTTTAAATCATCCTCCACATATAACCTTTAAACATGCTATTTAAGGTTACACTGGTGCAGTGCGTATTTATCTTAAAATAAATTTTAAAAAATCCCTATATTTTTAAAAAAATATATATGCATGTTAACAGATGAAATAAGAGTACAGTAAATACAAGAGCACAGAACTTCTGTCACTAGAGGCACAGGGATAAACCAAGAGAAAAGAAGCAATGAACAACAAAACAAGCCAAAAATAGAATACTCTGCAGTGTATGGTCTTATTATACTGTACAAAAGTAAAAGCTATACTGGCAGCAAAGTCTCTGTAGGTACCGCCACCTTTTTCTTTGTAATCAACATGCATATAAAGCATCGTATAGATTTAACTTTATACTTCCAAAAGAACAAATTATACAGCTTGGGATTTCACTTTAGAACATTTCACACTGTGCGATGACTTCTGTGACAGTGAATACAAAACCAATATTAAACTGCTGAAATATACAGACTTATTTGTTCCTTTACAGAACAAACGAGTGAAACTATATATGGTTGGCAACAGCTGAGAACGATGAAATGCCATGAAGTTCAATGAACCACATCCTCCTGCCTAAACCTCTATGGCAGATCATAGAGCACAATATTGGTGATCCAAAAAAAAAAAAAAAAAAAAACAACACATATCATGTCAGTTACCCACAAGCTGGAAAATGTGTAATATCCACTCGTAACTACACACACACACACACACACACACACACACACACACACACACACACACAAGTCCAGCGTCTATACCATTCTACAGTGAAATTATTGCACAGTAAGCCCCGGAGGGCAAATTCTGGTCAGCGCCCCTCTCCCCTTGTTTAAATTCCCCATATAAAAATAGAGCAAGACCATGAACACGCCAAACCGAGTGTTTGGTTTTACACGGGCACACGTCAGCCCCCTTTGGCTGCGGCCACACCAGTTGTTATGAGGCCCTCCTGGAACAAGATCTTGAGTCTCCTACCATTGAGTGACACTCTGGGCCTCTTGCTCTGCATCTGTACCTGCTCAGACAACGTGCCCCCAGGCCTGGCTGTGCTTTCTCAGCACAGTCGGCATTCCGGGGCTTTTGGGAAGTTCCCAGCCTCAAAGAGGGGAAGGCCTCTCCCAAACTCGTCCTCCAGCTTGGCCAGATCACTCCAAGAATACTGGCCAGGGTATCCTCCCTCAAAATCAAATTACCAAATGACTGATCTCTCAGATATTTTTATTTTTCTTTTGGTTTTTTTCTTTTGTTAAACGATGGTCTCGACTCCAATGAGCTTTGGTGTGAGAATCCGTGGAGTGATGCCGTTGTTGAGATCCTCCTCAAACTCCAGCAGCTGTCCCATAAAGTTAAGGTTAGGAGAGATTATTGGTCTCCTGGTTTTGACAAACTTATAGGCATCAGTCATGGTCATCCATGTGTGCTTCATCAAGTAGGCAATCACGATGGTGGCAGAACGGGATACTCCAGCTTGACAGTGAATCAGCAGGCCCTGTCCAGCTTGGTGTGCTTCTTCTGTTGATGAGCAAAATTATTAATATAATAAACCACAAAAAGGGCAGAATAAAGCAGCATAACACCTACATCTCAATGATATCTATATCATGCATATAAAAACTATGTACAGTAGTGACCTTGCACCCAGAATTTGGTCCCAAGTATTTTTGGTGAAAAATCCTCACATTGATCCTACACATTGATTGTTTTTATCATCAGCACAACTGTTTATCTTCAATTTTCCTGACCTCAATTTTATGGATTTCGAATGTCAGTTACAAAAATATTCCATTCAGAAAATGTAAATAATACTGAAAAACCCATTTTAAGCATAAGGGAAAATATAAATATTAAATTTACTTTTTTTTTGCAGAAAATATATTCATTAATGCATACAGTAATGAAGGCGGTAAAGTGCCAGCTAGTCTCCCTGTAGTAGCGTTCTGATGGAGCAGAATCAGCACCTTATTGACTACATTTTTTGAGTGAAGTTCACTGTACTGTGTGTATCCATTTCAATTACAGTACTACTTCATTTTTGCAATATTATATGTTTATTAGACATTAAATTAGGTTATAAAAGTGCAGTACACATCGCCGTACTAAAAACACTGCACTTAAAATTATGATTTCGATTTTTCAGACTTTTGCCAAGTCTGGACACTTCCTCCCTTTATAGTCCAGGACCGCTGTGCAGATTTCATTGCCATGGATGGTTGGGCACACCTGTAAATGTGCGCATAACCTTGTACTCAGTCGAGTATAAAAAGTCCAGGTAAACTGATTATATTGTTCTCAGATTAAAGGAATGAAAGAAAAAGTTACATCTGCAACATTTCGACAGAAAAATAAATAAATAATACTGCTCAGTAAACATCTTCATAATTCTTCAATTTTGTTTTTACAAAACTGCATTTCCCCTCTCCTAGTTAGCATAAAAACTTATTGTCTAACAATGACACCAAAAGCATTTGTATATGCCAGTTATGTACTTGACCAGCGGCTTAAAATTAAAGGTTTATTCCACCCTTAAAAGTAATTACACCTGTGACACATTAACATCAGGTGAGAAAAATGCCTCCGGGCAGAGTTAAAAGGAAAATATACTTTCTGTTTGTGTGTTTTACAGACCGAGTTATTATTTTGTGGTCTAATAAGAAAGCCTTTGTATTTTCACATCCATTTCTGTATTAAAAATGCTACTTGTGCACTGAGGCCCACAGCAGGTGCTAAGCTTTCAGGCTGCTGCTACCAAATCAGGTTAAGGCTCCTGCAGAAGGCACTGTGCAAGCTTCCATACACACAGGCTTTATTCATTAGCATGCTAACAAACTGCCATTTCATTTTAGCTCCAGCAACTACTCTCCTCCAATGCCTACTGCTCAGACTGCTGTGAAATAACCGGGCCACAAATGTAACTGGGAAGATGATTTCAAATATGTGTTTCAATGAATCTCAAAAAAGCTGAATATATGATCATGTTATGCAAATTGTGGACGTAAAATTTCATCTGTTACATAACTTTGCTTTCGTAAAACAGCTTGGTCAGCTGTATTTTCTTCAACAATATTAAATTATTCTAATCTCCTTCTTGCTTTTGAAATAAACAGGTACGGGTGGTCCTTGACTTATGTCATGGTTTTGTTCCAATGACTTTGTTGCAAGTTAAACTCATTTCAACTCACAAATCACCTTGTTATACTGTTATATAAACCAAAATAGTATATAAACAATTAATGTACATGAAAGCTATACTGTATAAAAGGACTTTTTATATATATTTTTTAATTATTTCACGCATTATTCATGCTAAAATTCTAATCTAGAATAATAACAACAATAGTATACAATACAGTATTATATTTTCATGCTGCCATTATTTTCACTTTTATGTCTCAATCTATTTTCTTTGGGTTTCCTTTTCAGCACCACCAGAACACTCACTTTTTGTTTGCTAGCTGTTGTAAATAGAAAGCAATTGAACTGGAATCAAAACAAAAAGTTTTGTAACTAAAACTGAAACACAATCACTGTTTCACTCCCTAACCTTCACTGACACAGTGACAAATACAGGTATCTTGGCATAGCATGGCCAGCTTGATGTTACCGTACAGTCAACATCGAGACTCAAAAATAAAATCCAAGTCAATTGCATGGCCAACGTGAATCCGGGTTGTCATAAGTCACTGACAGGCATCATTTCAAGGGTCATTTTATAACAACAATCACATCCTGTACCAAATCTTCTACTTTGCCATCAAGAAAGGAATTTAAAAAAAAAAAAAAATCATTAATGGATTTTCCTCTTGTTCCTATCAGTACCATATGTTTTTTAATGCAAAGAAAGTAGGCACGGGGATGAAAAAAGCCAGGGTTGTGTTAAGTCACATGAACATTTTACGTACCGATGAATTCAAAAGCCTCCTCAAAGTACTGCCTGAGGTTCTGCTTGTTGCTGTCTGTGGCAGGGAGGCGCTTGTAGTTGAAGAGGCCCTTCTCATAGTGGTATAGCGGCAGATGGGTGGTCACATTGAGGATGTACCCAATGTTGAGCCGCTGCATTAGCTCCAAGTCCTGAGCATCATGCTCGTTCCCCAGGTAGAGGAAGGGCAAGATGGCGGTCAGCTCTGCATTCTCGATGTCAGGTGTGGAGGGAAGGGAAAGGGGTACCCCCACTGACAAGGCAGATGCTCCCCCAGAGTCCAGCCCCTCCTGCAACTGTAGGGAGTTGTCACAGAGGTGTTCATAGCTCTGCCTGAAGCTACTGATGCCTCCTGGAAGAAAAGCAGCAAAGGGGTAAATCAAAACTATGGTTCAGCTATTAGCTACCGAAGGTGTTCATTTTATTGACTCAGTGCTTACTCAAGCATGTATTCTTCACTGGGATGCACACTATGTCTTCATTTTCTCATTTATGACTGAATTCTTCTTTCTGTCATATTTCTAGCATTTTAAGTTTTACTGAACCATTCTATTCAGTACTGTCTCGCCTACACCTGTCTGCCACACCACTGAAAACAGCTGTTTACACATCATTCCGGCTTCTGATTTCAGTAACACCTTGACTGGTGCTCTAGAGGCATTCCTGAAAAACGGAATTTAAAGAAACAGAACTAATACTGTATATTGCAAAAAAACTGGGCTTAAAAACTGTAAAAATACAAGCCAAAATTTTAAAAAAATAGTACCTTTAATAGTAGCAATACACAGAAAAAAATAGATAGCAAATATAAAATGCCCAAAAAAATGTTTCTATTTGTTTTGAAAATATGGTAAATTATGGAAAAATATTCAAAGTACTGAAAAAGCGCACCATCACAAACACCACAATAGGAGGTGGTGTTAAAAAAAATAATAATAATAACTTATAATTGTATAATAAATATGGATATACAAAAAAAAAAAAAAAACACATACCATACATGTCCAATTATGGAACACTTCATAGTTTCTGTAATGTATAAACTGCAAGCTTGAAATCAAATTTGTGCAGCATGTAAAAGGGGACTGTGCTGTTATAATAGGCTTTGCGCACCTGTTAGCATTACATCATTAACTGAACCCTCCCCCAGAACTCACAGGCTTGAGGTATTAAACAAAGTATGAGTTAATTTATTGTTCGTATTACAAGGGATGAACTGTTGCCAAATGATCTCACTGTATACCCTCACTACATCACCATGGAAACGAGCAGGTGGGGATATCATATCGACAATCAGGGGAAGGAAAAACTGTGTACTTACAATATGGAGTTCAACGGACCCTTTGCTAGGTAAACAAACATGGTGTGCTGAACTTCTAAGTCAGTTTTTAATCATAAAAATTATTGCACACCAACTGTAATGGGCGTGAAGGACTTCGTATTAACCATTTATTGGGGGCATCAATTTGTCATGTGAGAATCACTTGAGTCCATTTAACAACACTTTATAAATCCACTCTAAATTTTGCAAGTTGATAAATATGATTTGCTGTTGAGTTTTTTGTGTTCACAAACAGTGCCTGACCTACTTTTTTCAAACACACCTATTCCACATTGCTCTAAAGATAAGTCATTTAAAAAGTAAAAACTAAATCTATTCAAGCGAGGCCAAGTGGCCTCTACACTTCATCAAGGAAAGTACCTTCAAGCCTTCCTTTCACATTCAGTTCTCGACATCCTGTTACTGTTCAGTTTACCACATCACAAAGGGTGTCAAAGGGCATATCAACCATTTTCAAAAGCTTAACACACAAAATTAATGCTGGAATGGTTACTTAAAATGGCTGTACCGAATGTCTAAAATGTAAAAAAAGGTGTTAAATATGTACCTTCTTTGAAAACTGTTACTTCCTGTTACTGTTGTAAACAGTAAAAAAAAAAAAAAAAAAAACCGTAAAAGGCAGGTGGTTAAAGTAAGAAGAGTCAACAGTTGGTTTTGTAGGTTTTCAGTAGCTGTTAGATAAACTGGTGAACTGGATGACAAAACCGACCAACTTCATTCTGCCTCTAGTTTCCCTTATTAAGCTTTTTGACTAGAAAACATGCCAAGATAGTCTATCAAACATTAAGAACTATAATCATAATAACGCACACAGATGACCAAAAGCTAGCAAGCCTGGTTATTTTCTTCTAAAAAATTAATGCTGTTTTTATCAGCACTGTGCTTGAATAACTGAATTAAAATTTTCACATCTTAAAGTGACAAATGCAGACACTGAAATAACATTTCAACAGAAAAAAATGTTTAAGTGGTCTTTGCACAGGAAACAAAGGTATCAGCAGAATTATGCATAGGAACAATTTTAAAAAAAATAAATAAATAAAAAATACTGAGACTGGCTATGGAATTCCAACAGCTTTCATCTCGCCTTTCCAGAAAATAAAAAACAGATGCTCCTGAGACGGACAACCCCTTGCCCCCTGGATTCTGCTCTCAGACAACAACAACCTGGACGGCTTCCTCATTTAATGCGTCTGGAAACAGGAGGCGTAATGCAAGTAAATGATGTTTAGCTGCCACTATCATATTCTTCCCAGCATGACGGTGTCTGCAGCACAGACACGTTCAGCCCCCGGGTCTCTGCTCTGTTGCCTCACACCATAGACGGATAAAGTGGCTCTCGGCCAGAGGCAGCTGCTATGATCGAGCTCACTATTTGCAAACAGCTGCCACGCTTTGGCCTGACTATTTCATTTTGCCAAGCATCACAGCCAAACTCAATAAGCCCATTGTGTTTTGAATTCCATTTGTTCTGTATTATACACAAATACCTGCGGACTGTGTTAAACACTTGAGCGTTCAACTAAGGACTAACATTAACCTTTAACAAACTCGTGCAGGTAATGGAAAATATTGCTTCGGACGACGAAAAAAAAACAGCTCCTGCTGCACATGTAATGGCAGTACACGCCATGCATACAAACGGAGAATGAGCAAACACTAGGGAATCGCTGCTGTGCATTTGATTTTGGAGGCAATGGAGCAGCAAACATGTCCTGAGTCCATGACCCCAGAGTGTTTCATATGCCTAAAACGCGTATATAAATTACTTTACAATGCCAGTCACACCCCCCCCCCCCCAAAACACTGCACTTTTTGATGCAACTTCAAAGAAATGTAAAAAGAAAAAACCTACATAAACTACGCATGTGCAAAGGAACAGCACACAACAAAAACCTTTAAAGAAGGCAAGCCAATTTTTCACCTTAGTACCTTGTAACCTATACAGGCATTCTAAGATGAAATGCAAAATTCTGTATCTCAGAAATTAACTGTGCATGTTTATTTTGCAGCAGAAAATAGTTTTGGCTTTGGGCACAAATCACTTGGCATTTGCTGCAGGTGCACTCAGGAAGTTGAACCCCTCCCACTCCCAGCCTCCTTCAGAGCTGCATATGCTGCCTCCATGGAACTTAGTGAGCAAAACTGCTGACACGGTGCAGCCTTCTCATCCACCGACTGATCGATAAATCCACACTAACATACGTGCTTCAACTAAGCAACAAGCCTTTCCGAGACTCCTCGGAATTTCCATAAAAAAGGAGCCTCCTGCTTACGCCCCCCGAGGGAGACCGTATCAATCGGCAACATGTTGTTTACCTTTCAGCACAATGGGATCTTTCCCTTCCCTCCTAAGCGATTCCAAAACAACGTGTATAGGCTGAGATGGCATCACTCTGCTGGGATCGCTGGTGTTATCGTCATAAACCACTATCTCTTTGGAGAAGATCCCCTTGAAGGAGTCCTTGCCCTCCCTGCACGAGATCAGGTCCAAAACTGTGATCTTTCCCTGTTGAAGCCTTCGGCGGCTGATCTTGTCCGAGCAGCTGATGTGCACGGCTCCCTGGACGTGGCTTTTGTTGTACTCCGTAAAAGGCCTACAATCGATGACGACTGGCACCGGGCCAATCTGATGACCTTTAGGGCACCTGGTCATCTTCTTAGCCAACTCATTGGGATGGATGACACGGACAGTGGACAGGGGTTTTGCTGGGCCCGAGGTGAGGATTCCAGCTGGAGCGCTCAGCGCCTCATTGTTGTTCACCATCGGGCTGGGAGTGCCCGCGAAGCAGACTCCGGAGCTCAAGTTAGGGCTGCTGACACTGACCTGGCTCTGGGTCTGGCTGTCCTTCTCGTATGAGGTCACCGTGCAACAACTGGCGCTGCTGCATCCGCAAGACAACGAGCGCGTAGAGCCGTTGGATGAGGGCATATAACTGAGATTGGTAGCCCTTATCTTCACCACAGTTGTGCTGATGACTGTCTTACTGGTGGTGGTGGTGACAGAATCCAGGTAGCTGGCGTCCAAGCAGAGTTTGAGTTCCTGAGGTCGGACAGGCCTTGGGAGCGCCACCACAATTCTGTCGTCAAGAGGAGACGGAGGCATGGGGAGGCTGAGGGCGGGCAGTCCAGGAAGAACTCAAGCAGCACCCGGTCTAGGAGTAAACATAACCAGGAAGCAGTCAAATGACGGTCTAGGAGCGGTTGAAAATCGACAAGCGATGCGCATAGGCAAAGGACACATTCCGTGCAGCTAAACACTTTACAAAATCCCGTTGACCCGAGAAAATCTTTCTGACATTTACAGTAAACAGCACCTTCCATTAAAATACCCGACTGTGCTTATAAGCCTGTTTATCGTTCAAGTTTTCACTGTGACTGAATGTAAAGCAAATGCTCTTCTATAAATTTTATTGTATAGCTAATGGCTAAGAATTAAGAATCAACCACAAAAATAATCTCTCTAAGGCCTGAAATTGAACTCCGTTCCTTTCGTGTGTACAGCCTATCCAAAATGTGCCAAGCATTCAGTGTGCTCACCTTATTCCCGACACCACAATTTATTATTAAACCAAATCTCATAGCTTTTACCTCGCAGACGCAGTATAGATGTCACATCTAAGCTAAGCAGAGCATTTACTTTAATGTTTGAGGCTGCTTTATATTTGTCGGCTAAAAACGGCACATTTCAGCTGCAAAATACTGTACTGCACCCACTGCAGTCGCGCTTCCCCACAACATGTCTAGGGGAGATGAAAGGCTGTCTGTTTTCTAAAACACTCGTCATTTTTTTTTTTCTTTTGGGGTGAAGATACGTTTCCGTGTACTTTTACAGCGAAGAACAGTCGCTCAAACGGGAGACGACGTTTGGACGAAATGAGAGGAATAAATTAATAACAGACACCGGCATGAGAACGTGCGGAGAATATATACACGGAGTCGGCACCAAGCCGGGCTTTAACAAGTTTTTTCTGTTCTTTTTTAAATTGTCATGATTTTTTTTAAAAAAACTGAAGCAACTGCATTTCATGAAATGCGCGTATATACATTTATTTAAATACAAATACATATTTTCACCACGCTTCGGCTCACAACGCATTTAGGGATGTAGAATATCATCAACTTGCGACAAAGTGGCAACGCAAACACATGGGTAAGGCTCGCAGTTTGAAATGTCGCTCATTTAAAACGTCCAGTAAAAATATGTATTCAAATGTACGGCTTTCCTGCTGTTGCCGTGTATTTATTTTCGCGCTAACACGCCGGTACAGCCGAGAGGGAAGCGCGTCTATCTGGTTAAACGCCACGGAGCGCTCATGTCCACCTTCAATTAATTAAAAAAAGTTTTTTTTTCCTTTTTCCAGCTTGTCGTGTGCGTTTAATATTTTAGAAGGCTTACTTACATTTTGGTTGGCCGTATCCCCCCGCGAGTACAGTAGTGTGAATTTAATTGTTGCCTTTTATCAACAGTATTGACTCCATTCAGCCCGTCCCACTGGCGTCAACCCGCAACATTTTTACTTTCAGCACTGCGCTCCTAGTAATTTAATATACAAGACGTTCAACCAATCCAAAGCAGAATCCGGGTGACTGACGCGCGGGCAAACCAATGGAAAAATTTATGCATATTAAACATCTCGTAATATAATGCGATCGCCCATCCAGGAATGGAGGTGGGTGGAGCCTGTCGGTTGAAAAGTGAACAATGCTCACGGTCCCGCGTGCGAGAGCGGAATGATGTCATCGGCGACCAATTGGTGAGCTTCGGCCGCGGGGGGGAGGCGGAGTCAAACGGAACAGCCAATGGCGTGGAAGGTGCGACGCGAACCCGGATGTGCGGCGGAGGACGCGCGTCCTTTTGTGTCGCCGTCGCCGTCGCGGCACGTGCCGGTCGCGTCGGGGGGGTCGGGGCGGGGGTCTCGCTTTGTAAAATTTCGGTCGCGCTTGGCTGGCTTGCGTACTAAAAGCGCCGTGACGAAGTCAAGCCCGCGGCGACACACGTGTAACAGTAATAACGTGTCACGTTTTAGACGCATAACCGATACACTGTGCTGCTAAAAATTGGAAATCAATGAGCTCAGTGTTTGCTGTTGGGTTGGGAACAGGAGCGGCGACCGAAGGGCTCCTGGTTCAAGTGTCGCGTCTGCTCGTTCGTTGCCAGTCGCCTGGTCTTAAACCATTTATATAGTTTTGTGAATAAATGAACTGAGACTGGGTAAAAACAAAGATGTTTGGGTGTAAGTGGGCTCGGATCAAATAAATCAAGCAACTCGGGTGTAGTGAACATGCGCCTGTTAAAGCCTCGACTCTACAGAACACTACTATAGGAATATTTTTTTATTCTGACAATCCCCAGGTTCATGTATGGACTTTCAACAGATGTTTGGTGGTTTTGTAAGCGTTTTCTCACTCAGTCTTGCTGATGTGTCTTTAAAATCATTAAAAACACTAGAATGAGGACAATGTATAGCAAGCAGTTATAAAGCTGCAAATGAACGATTTACTCACAGTTTAATCATACCTTATAAGTTTCATGAACTTACGCACAATTTACATTGTTTTTATGATCTTCGGGCATTTTTAAAGTATTAATGTTATGTGATATTAATCCTTGTTATTGTAAGGTTGGTGTTTTTACTGTAGCGGTAAAACGGACCCTGGTATCCACCGAAAAATGTCAGGTAATATTTTTGGCAGTGATCTGTGCTCCCTGGCTAGCCCGCCAGTATGAAAGTTCCAATGTGGCACACGCTGCTGTGCTGTATAGGAGGCTTCATGCCACTCTGAGAAGCCCTCACCCGCATCACTACCGACAAAACATCTAAGTGCTCTATTTATAGGCCAAACCAGCTTTGAACAATGCTGGAAATTTATTATTACTTCCATAAATAGAATCTACTCATGGGTTTATTTATAAACGCACAGTTACATCTGATCTGAGTTTTTCTAAATTAAATTCAGGGGTAATAGAATACCATTCTGTAGTACAAGGAGAAGATGAAGTGAGAGATAACTATTATTTGAAAACTTGGTGAGCAGAAATCTTAAAATACCATAGAGTTAATATGAATAATATTAAGCGTGCCTTAGGCCTTACAAAATTGCAGATTCACTTAAAAATTTCTAATGAATGCATTCAAAGCATCCCGGCAGTTAATGAATACCGCTTGTGTTTTTTAAATGAATGTCAAATGAAATACAAAAGGGCACTGCACAAAATTTCCCTTGTCCAGCTAATGCAACTAACTGAGGAGGAGTGCTGTAAAATAATAGCTAAACTGAGAGGAATAATAATAGGGTTTCACTGGAATGCCACTAAATAGAACTCGACTGCTGAACCACTTCTTCATTTAAAGCACCTTCTATTCAATATAATACAGCCACTGAGCTTCATTACATCTGACTTTATATCTTACCAGGATGCTGAGAACATGTCACTCTGTTGTACCCTGCTGGCCAGCTGCTGCTGTAGGAGATAAAGGATACTTGGCCCTCCAGCGTATATGAGCCTTTCTTTACAGTTCCGTTCTTCTAATGGTTAAACTTGCACTGGAAGTGTGTCGGTGTATATTTTCAAACACCATCATCCTGGAATTTTCAGATGAAGCCCCCTGAGATTCCTTGTTTCTGTTTCTAACTGTTCTCTGTGTTTAGCTGTCTGATTTGCTTCTCCATGTTGACTCGCACACTTTTCATTGCTTGCTTTTGAAGCATTAAAATAAACGTAACTTTGCCTCACTGCCTCTCCCAGCTAAAATTTATATTTGTGCTGTGGAAAAACACACATCTCCAAAAATGCGAAGAGGGGTCAATCCATAGTACAGTGTATTTTAATAATCACAAAACTTAGAACAAAAGCCATTGTAGATGGGGAGAGATGGAATGGGAATGACTGCAATATTCTAAGGTCCAAGAGAATAACATGTTAATTCTGACCTAATCAAAACCACATATGCATCTGACCTCAGCTGGAAAAATAAGATAATGTAACTATTTCCCTTAATGTTGCAAAAATATCTTAGCTCTTTAAGTGCCAAATCCATGGTAATGTGCAACTGTAACCATATTTTAAAACTTAAATACAGCAGAGTTAGTGTTTTGTGGAAAATCCATCAAGACATAAAACTGTAAAACCAGAGTTTTGGATATAAAATCACATAGATTGTGCATAAATTCAACTGTCTACAGTACGATTTCATAAGCTGATATACAGACTGTCCTCACCTTATGCTAAATCGGATCGTGCTTATGGCATTGTGATTACAGTATTTTTAAGTGTGTTGATGTAAAGTAACTTTTTGTCAAACAATGGTTTGTGTTTTCAAACCCTTTAGTTTAATTTCTGGCTCCTGTATTGTAAATTACTCATACCATTATTAAATAATAAATAATTTTCTTTCTAAAAAGTACATACTGTACATTCATAACCTTTTTTAAACACTTAAGTGTTCTGTGTCATACAAATCTTCCATGAGCTCAGGTCATCAGTCAGTGATGTGACTCTTGCAGGACACGAAGGTGGTGCTATGGGGGATACAGCAGAAAGATATTTGCTCGTCCTCATCATGTCTGCGGTTTTTGTTTTGTGACGCTGTCAAGCTGGGTTAAGATGTGTTGCGTTACGGTATGAAACACAAAATGGGTGCGTGTGTGTGGTTTTCGGTGAGTTCAGCGTTCAGTAAGTTCAGCGTTGAGATGCACAAGACAGGGAAATGTGCAAGATTAACCTAGCGTATCTGCAAGTTTGCATGACCTAACAGTGAGAATAACTAACACTTTTTGAGAAGCAAGAAGATGGTTGTTGGCTGTGTGTGGGCACTGCCATTGTGTTGCAGCACACAGTCTCATACAGCGTTCTCTGCCATAGGTTTATTGTTCCCCCTGTCTTGGTGTTGGAAGATTTTTGCTTTTCTTTCCTCCACTTGCCAGCTGACCCATCAAGACAGCCGTATCTCTATATGTCTCTGTAACTGTAGAAAATCGACATCATGTCAGTTTCTTTCTGTTGTTCATCCCTTGCACTCTGTCACCCTGATGAGGAGAGCACTATATAAAAATAAATTGCACTGAATTGAATTTTCAGCAGTGTTAAGTGGCTTGTGATCTAGATGTAGTTTTACAAATTCAGCCCTATGGGGTTCAGATCTTTGTCCAAAAAGCTCCTCAAAATCTAACGTCTCTCCTACATCTCTCTGCATGAGACTCCTCATGTATCAAACACTTACCACAAGCCTCCTCACTACTGTCTCAGTTTTTTCCAACTTCCAGTTTAGAATTTACAGGTTCAGCTTTTCACCAGGTCTGCAACCTGATCATTAACACCAACTGCGAATGCACCTTGGAAATAACATGGATATCATTACTGTACAAAAGAGAGTTGTTTGGCATAATTCCATGAAGAGTAATGGGTGTGGTTGTTCCATTTTTTTCCCATAAAACATACTTTTATGCCCTGGTTAGGGTTTGTCAGTCGATCCAGAAAAGAGATAGGACATTTTGAAAACTATTTGTCATTTTAAAATGTCATTTCTTATATCTGCCTTGAGATTTAAAAAAATGCACAGATGGGCATACTGTGTACTTAACAGCTTGCATAAAAAATATATCTCAAATTAATGACTAAAATATTTTACAGTCTGTCGACCTCGGCCCTGACATAATTTATTTTGAACATTTTAAGTATTCGCAATGTTAATATTTGAGAAACCCTTTACGCCAGTAGTTAGCATAATAAAATCAGAGCTAGTGTGATTACCAATTTATTTAGCAAATATTTTTATTAAGAACAATTCTGGCATTCAAAAGAGATTTTTTTTAACCGTTCAGAAAAAAGGAGTTGCATGGAGCTGTGATGAGTACTGATGCCCCCTCAAAGTGCCCCTGCTGTTGGGGTGTGGAGTTTTTGTGATCTGTTTAGGTTTCATCTGCGTATTGTGCTTTACTCTTGTAGTCCAAAGGTATGTGCTTCAGTTTACTTGGTCACTCTGAGGTCCATGTGTTATTAGGCCGGCATCCTGTCCAAGTGTGGTTTCATATCCTGCCGCCCAGTGATTCTGAAATAGGCCCCAGACCTCCTTGGCCTTAACCAGGATAACATGGTTAATGATACTGGATGGATCAGAAAAAAGAAAATGCTAATAAGAGTTGTAAGTATACAACTAATGGCTACATTATTTGAAAAGCTAATACAATTTAAAAATATGGGAGACCTGAACTTGTGGCAAAATTGAGGATGCCAACTATCAAGTGAGCTCCGGTTAAATCTCACAGCAACACCATCAAAACAGAACTGAAAAAAACAGAAAGCATAAGTAAACATTAGATGTGAAAGAGGTCTGACTTGAAAGTCTTTTGCTGCTCTTGTGCTGGGTATTTGTTAAATTTATTACCTACCTGCATCCTGAGGAACGACAATTAATGACTGTCCAGAACTGGAGATGTAGGTGAGCAGGGATGGGCATGTGTGGAGAGAGGCTCTGCTGAGGCAATGTAGGTGTAAGGTGCCCAAGGTTAGGCTACGCACCAGGTCTTTGGATGGAAAACAGGCTGAAAATGAAACACAGCGGAGGCTGACAAGTTACAGCATGGCCTACAAGTAGGTGGAGGGGGAAAAGACCAACGATGCTACAAAGCCACACATGATGTGGGTGGGTCAGACATAGCTGGCAGAGACAGATCCAAGGAGAGAACTGTAGTAGTGCTGCAAGTGAGCAGCAGATCTCCAGCTTTTGGGGCAGAGTGGCAAAATAACATAATGGTTAACAAGACTGTTCACCAAGGTGACAGTCCTACACATTAGTGTAATCTGTATTTCTGATATATTGAAATATATTCTGAAGATCATATTCATTATCAATATCCTGTATATGCAATTTGCTCCATATTTAGGTACACGCATATAATAAACCGTGCTCATATAGCTTTTCACTGGCAAAAACAATAATTTGCACTAGGTTTTTTCTTTACTTTAAGGAGAAATGTTTCACTTTCCTAAACTGTCCATTAAGTGGGTCACAGGGCTGAGTACAGTGGGCACACTGGTGAAATACAGTGAGCACATGGCTAAGGAGAGTGAACATATGGCCAAGCATGGCGACAGTATGGTTAAATATAGTGAGCACATGGCCAGTACAATGTGAACATGGTCTAGTACAGTGACCACATGCACATGCAGTGAGCATGCAGCCAAGTGTAGTGAACATACGGTCAAGAGCAGCAAGCTCGTAGCCAGGTAGCAATATGCTTGTTTAACTGCTTTAAAGGTCCTGTTTCTCTCCTTCCTCCTTCGCGTCCAAGCTTCCGCACATATCTCACTGTGAGGTCTCGCTGGCCTGCGGTTTCTGTGTACTAACAGTTTTGCCATATTTGTAATTTGAAAGTGGTTTTCCATTTTTGTTATGGTTCTGCTCATTTTTCCTTCCACAGTCCAAAGACTTGTTTCAGGTGCAATTAAACTGGCGACTGTACATTTGTTTATGCAGCCACGGAAGTTAATATATTTGAAAACATCAGGTCATTTACAAGTAGTTGTTTTTTTTTTGTTTTTTTTTCCCTTGAACTACAGTTTTGTGAGCGAATAATATAAATTCCATTACATTGCACAGTTTTATTTCTCATGGGAGTCATTTTGTCACAGTCCTGACCAGGCCAGCATTGAGCAAACGCTTTCTGTTTGACAGCAAGCGCATTCTCTGATGCTTCCACGCTGTTTTCTGTTCAGTTTATGTGTCACACACCAAAGGTCCGTGGCATAAAGCGTAAAGGTCAAATATTTGTCATGAGATTATTTCCCTGTCTTTGTTGGCTTGTGAAATTTGAGCAGCACCATAAGAAGTTTTGCAGAAATATTTGTTCAGGTATTCACAAGTCATCAGGAAGTACTAAAATACAATGAAAGCAAACTATGGAATTAATAAGTATTTTCAGTACCGTAGTGTTAAATTCGTGAAAGCCTCTTCTGTCATATGATGTGGGCAGTTTGAAATCTGTGAACTCAAATCAGTTAAATAAGGGGCTGTAAGAACCACTACGGGGCAAAAAAGTGAACAGACTTGCCAGTTAGCTTAAGATTCCTTACACAAATCTTAAGGATATTAAAATCATAAGTGTGCCATATAAGAGCCTTTAAAATAAAACAAATAGTTCAGATAGTACCAATTTATCCCATTTAACTTAAGCTAGGAAGATCTGCTCCTCATTAGTCAGCCAAACGGGCATACCTTTTACCCAGAAGAGGGGGTGAATCATCTGTATGGTCACTAAGCAACGGCCAAATATTGTTTTGAGAACAGTCAAAGAAGCAGACACACATATAGACCAAGCAAGGAGTTGAAAAACAGAATGTAAAAGAGTGAGCACTGTTTGCGCTCTATAATTCAACAGACCATTAAAAAATATTGTCTACGTGGTCACAACAGTGTGTCCCATTTTAAGAGCATTGCTGTGCTTCTTTGCAGCTGAGCTGGATTACAGAGTCCAGTGGGGGTGATGTGTACGTCTGTGCTCCTTATAATGCATGCAGTATTTATAAACATGTAGGCAGTGTGGAGCCATAATGTACGCTGTTAGGAAAAGGTGCATCTTCGATCTTTAGGAATGCGTCAGAGTCAGCCTTAAAATTAAACCGTTACATCACAAGTTCAGCTGGTGGTTCAGTGAGTATAAACTCACTGTGAGGGTTCAGCCAGTCAGTTTGCTAGCACTTTATTAAAAATGTGGGCTGCACATACCTTTGTGAACTCAAATAAAGTTGCCTTTTGCCACAAAATAAATGTTAGATTTATTGTGAAACTGCGTAGACAAATAATTCATCCCCATTGTGATTCTCTTCGGGTTGGCCTTTAACCAAACACTCAACCATCTGGAACCAGACTAGCACTGGAACCAAAGAGGAGATCACAGTTTACTATCACACAGCACGCGGCAAAAATAACATTGACACATGCAGAGGTTGTTTCTAATAATATAAAAGACCAACTGTTTGTAGGACAGGAGGTCACCTGTTCAAATTTGTGTATGGAAGCCAAACGCTTTAAACACAGTATATATCGTTCTCCAGGGGTGAGATCTCAGCCCGCCATGAGCAGCTGTTCTATTCCACCAGAGTGCTGCTCCAGTCCTGGTCCGCATTCCCTGACAGCAGTTCATAAAGTACGCGCTGATCAGCACTTGCCAAAGGGTATGGTGTTGTAATAAATTAGCTTTGGGTGGGATAACACTAACCCGGCGGATGGTGTTACGGCCTTGGTCAGAAGGCCTTTACTATTTGTGTGTGTGTGTGTGTGTGTGTGTGTGTGTGTGTGTGTGTGTGTGTTCTGACCACTATGAACAGGTGGTAAATTGGAAGCAGAACGCCATTGGCCAACCAATTCAGAACAAGGCATTTAAAGAATGAGGATGCCTGAACAAAAGGAGGAGGCGGAGGAGGAGGAGGCAGCGACGGCGACAGCAATAACTGAAGAGGAGGAGGAGGTGGAGGTGAAGGTGGAGGCAGTAGCTGTGGTGGTGGCCTGTGCCAGAAGGGCTTGTGTGGTGTATTTATCAGTGATTGTTAGTAAACTGTTTTTAGTGTTCTGGTATTCAGTTCTCAGTAGTGTATGTGGTGTGGAATCTACGCAAATACCTGTAAATATTAAGCAACCCCAGATTAAAGGGGTAAGTGATCTTTTCTGTGACATTTTCTCCTGATTTTACTGTGGTTAGAGCACAAGGGTAGAACCATGGACCTTTGTTTTTTTTTTTTTTTTTCATTTTTTAGGGTCGTTTGCCACCAAAAGGACAGTGGTTTTTGTTGGCTTTGCTTAACCCTGAAGAATGGGCTTGGTTATTGGTTTGCACTAACAATAATAATAAAAAAAGAAAAACTCCTCAACAGGTTTTGCTTCCCGTTTTCTCCTCAATCCGTGTTAAGTCCCAGCCCTAGATTGGGCGGTAACATATGGGATGCACAAAAAAGGAAACCAAAAGAATGTTTTGTTTTTACGGCTTCTATCAATAAAAAAAAGAGGTGGGACAAAGCTGTTTTCCAGTAAACCAAAAAAGAAATCTTTACACTAACAAAAGTCACCATTAGTCAATTTCCTTTAGAATGATGCAATTCATTCTGCTTTTTGCCCACAAACTGCACATTTTAATTAGTTTTGTTTAATTTGGTGGTTACAATCTAAACAGTCCTAACCCAGCTGGTTTCTGAGCTTTTTTTTTTCTGAAGACAAGGGGTTGCACTGTATACTTTATTTCTAAGCACACTTATTACAGCGAGCTTTGTACATGTGAAGATAGCCATGTGGTTGCAACACAAGTCATTCTCTTTCAGATTGGTTCTGAAATGTCCAGCATCTCCACCCACCAAGGAAATTGTACTAGCTTAAAACTTGCAATATAGTTAACAAGCAGGATAAATGAAAATGTAGGAAAGTGGGAAACTTATCTAGTGATGGAACACTGTGTACCATGACTAAACAAGACATGACTTAACCCCGCCGGCTAATGACAAACTAGATGATCTCATCCTCCTCTTTCTTTCTTTCCTGGACTAATGCAATGGCACCATTTTGAAAAAGTGATGACTCTGCAAATAATAGGGTTGATTTTGAGGGAGGAGTGCAGTTCTTGCCATTTGCTGATGGGGTCGGATAACAGTGTGACACTCATGGTGGTGGCAGCCTGAGTCAGAGGGTGACATCAACCCCGTGGCCTATCTGATAGGTTGCCTTTCTGCAGAAGGGCTTAATCCTCACGCTCCTATTGTGTGGCAGTTAATGCTGTTATTCAGACATGGACAGTAGGAGCCATTACTTCATCTGATGAAACACACAGTTTAATGAGATGAGCAGAACAATCAAATGCAATGATGGAAGCAAATAAAGTGGTGATGTTGAAGTTCAACATTATCATTCTTAGTTCAACAACAAAATATTTTTTTAGACTGTGGCCACACACAGAGTGGATTGTGATTCATGGATTCCGACAGGGAAAAGGGGAAAATGTAGATATCCAACAGCGCAAAGAAACATATATAAAAAAAAAAAAAAATAGGAATAGTGTACAGTAGAAGGGGTAACCAATAAATACGCGCTAACATTTTATTCAGTTCTGAGAAGGGAATCAAATTTTTTGTATTGTTTGGTGTCCCCTTGTACTTCCAATTTATTAAACCTTTTTAATAGGGATCAATGCAGATTAAATACAAAGGACAACTGTAGTAAAAACAAACATATAAAGCCAGTCATAGTATAAATAATCAAAATCAAATATATTTACTCTATACAGCATATATACAGTATATATAATCACAGTCATCAATAATTGTACTGTAATATACTTTTAAAGTGTTCAGCTCTTTTTCAACCATCTTGTATATGTAAGATCTTCTATATCATATATTATATTATACATTATATATTAAATTTTATATATATAAATATATATGCGATATATTTATAGTCTTATGCTATAAACATATTATATCATGGTTGCGTAGCTTCCATCCAAAAGAATATGTCAGAACTGTATAAATAGAGTAAAGCTGATATTTTCTTTGAATCGATCTTACACTATTTTTACTAAACCAAGTAATATACTGTATCTTGTAGTAATTTAGGGATAAATACTTTCTGGAACCTATGCAGGAATGAGTATTGAAGCTACAGCTATAAACTAGCTGGAGCACAGATCCACACAATATGATGTTACCCTAAAATTTGGTCTGAGGGATTTGTTACCCTTAACTGTTCAGAGTTATGGTAGTCCAGAGAGAAACGCATAAAACGCATAAACACTGGGCACCAGGCTGACACCCAGCATGGGACGTCAGTCTATTGGAGGGCAGTCACACACACTAGAGTTATTTAGAGTGACCATTTAACCCAAAACACATGTCTTTGGACTGTGGGAGGACACCCACACAAGCACAAGAAAAACACGCAAACTCCACGCAGACTGAGGTGGATCCAAATCATCTGGGTATTTACTGTCTACAGGAATACAGACGTGTGTAGGAATTGGTGGACTAAATATCTCAAATTATTTTAAAATAAGAAACTGACCAAACTGTAGATGCAAAATTGTGTGGAAAGGAGGCAATATGCTAATATTTTGGAATGACACTAAAACTATTAAAGAACGCGTTTTGGGAACATGGGGTTGGGGCATATAGCTGCCGAGTGCTTTGGTTAGTTCCGTTTAACTACAAATTCATACATTAAGTTTTTACGTGAAATGCAAAGATAAGCAGGAATAATTAATGCATTCCAAAATGCAGTTACTATTCTATATGCAGCAGAAGAGAGGAAGTGACTTTTTTTAAAGTTTCTGTTCACTTTTTACTTGAGCTAAATGCATACCTAAAGAAAGGTCAGATGCTAATCTCGAAACTGCACCATAAGTACCAGGATGTGAAACTATGTGCAAAGCCCAAGATCTCTCAAAATGATATGTAATAATCACAATGAGTTTCAACTTAGTTCAAACCCACCGTCTCTACTTTTGGACCTGATCTTGTTATTTTGGTCTGAGGTCTTTCATGCATTCCTGTTGTATTTAAAAAAGCCCTGCTTTAAAATGTTCAGATGATATCAACGGGTGTTAAGGAGTTCTAATTCATTGTCTGAAAAAAACTTAATTATATGTATGCTATTTATTTTGTGTGAAAGGCAGTGAGTGGCATAAGATTTATGGGTTTAAATCTTGCTCAGTCTGTGTGGAATTTGCATGATCGCCCCATTTCTCCGTGGGTTTCCTGCAGCTGCTTGAGTTTCCTCTTACAGTCCAAACACATGTGTTTTCAGTTAATCCGTCACGGTAAACTGCCCATACGGTGTCAGTGCGTGTGGCTGTCATGCAATGGATTGGTCACCGAGCTCCAGGACTAGTGATTCCAGGACTGGATCTGGGCCGCAGCAACCCTGACTAGGATGCGATGTTAAGTGTAATGTATAGACAGATGGAAGTATTGAACAGGATGTCTAAAAAAAAAAAAAATGGATGTTTGACATTCCGTTTGCTGAATTTGGAAGCATATAGAGTCTAACTGGGAATATTTCAAACATTTGGCCTAATTCATTGTCTTTCGCAAATCCTTTTTTGTTCAAATGCTCACTTCTAATGAATTATGTAATGAAGGCTTTTGTATATTAATGTTTGTGCATTTTTCAAGACACAGTGTATGTAGGAATAGTTTTAACGCTCTTTGTGGGCATTCATTTATTTTCTTTTTAATGATAAAGCAACCTTTCTCCTTGATAAGATCTCATTCATGTACACAGATCTAACAGTATAATTTTGTTCTAAGCACACAAAGCACAGGGCATCACTTTGCCCCCTAAAGGACTGGAGGTGCAGTACACTGACCAGAGAACTCAAAAACAAGTACAGAGCAGCTCCGAAAATGAACACATTTAAAACTGTATTAAATATTTACTTTAATGTGTATAAACATGTAAAACATTTAGCACCAATAGGTTGCGCACTTTTTAAAATGACAAAAGAATGTTGTTATTGCTGCTGTTAAATGCTGTCAAGTCGATGTTGGCTCATAGTGACTCTATAGAAAGTCTCCATGAATAGTGTTAGGAATAGTATCCGTCTTCAGTCGGATAGTTAATCTTTGAGAGGAATCCATAGCTGCAGTTATTGTATCAGAGAGAAGAAAATCTCTTTTCACTTTTCTCATGTGTTTGGAGTAAAAGTGTCAAATATTATATTTCTTGCAAACTTTCATAAGCACGTTGAATATGACAGACAGACACACAGACAGGCAGGCAGGCAGACAGGCAGATAGATAAGTAAATCCAAGTACTGTATGAAATATTTAACGGAATATTCAGCTCAGCAACAATTTCTATAGCCTTGTTTTGAAAAGCTGAACCTCCTACCTGCACCTCTGCTGCCTTCCTCATTTACAGTCTGTTGTGCTTTTAAAGCACAAAAAAAATTACAGGCTGAGAGGGGAATCTCCTTTTTAGAGTAATTCTGATTCAACGGTGTAGAATAGGCTTTTGTGTGATAGTGTGCAACATCCGTGGGTGGCTATATTTGCAATTTTCCATAATTTTAAAAACTAATATGTACAGTTACACAGTTATTATACAGCAAGCTAATTCCTAAACTGTATAGTTAACTGCATAATAAGCTATGTGCATAAAAGTTCTTCAAACCAGGTGCAGTGAAAAAGATAACAGCTTCAACAGTTGAAAGAATGTGTGGGAAGTTTCCAGAGAAAACTGCTAGATCTGCCATGCATATCTGCATGTTAAAAATGACTTGTTAGACTTCAGTGAATCCAGGACAGAAATGGGTGTTAACACTTTTTTTTCTAATGTGTGCAGCCATTATAAAGCAAATGTAAAAGGTAAAATTTCACTTGAAAGTCAAAATGTAGAACTGGACATAGTCATACATGTTATATTGATTTGGAACTCACATTCTAAATAAGCTCTACATGTCCGTTCCATTCTGAATATAAAACAGGAAAACAGATTTTCTCAGTGTTCTGTAATTATTTAAACACTGATACAGGGAATCGCTTTGAAGCTGAACTTTGGCTTGATCTTACAACTATATATCATACAATAAAACATAAAACTGCATGTTCTCATTTAAAAGAGCCAATTCTAGAACTCAGTGCTCAAAAAAGCCTCATTTTAGTGGGCATTTAACTTTAAAGGGTTCTAGAATGCTTTGTCTATCCATTTCCAGCCCTGGCCAAAGGTGACCCTGTAGACTTGAACAGAAACATTCAGTTCCACATTTAAAACATCTCCGCTTCACAACACACAAAGTGCTGAATTAACACCACAATTCACTGTTTATCTTGACTGACATGAAACAACGCACAAAACCTTTTCACACTGCTGTGTTTACCAGGCACAAACATTAAAATTACATTAAAATTTCCTGTATACTACATTTTGGACCGCGCTGTACTTACACTGCCCGGGAAAAAAAGTCACTACCTGGATTTAACTTAGAGTTATGATGTGGGGTTGCTTTAGTTGGTCAGGTCTAGGTTCAGCAACATTATGTGCCCAAAAAATGAGGTGAGCTGACTACCTGAATATACTGAATGACCAGGTTTTTCCATCAATGGATTTTTTCTTCATATTCCACAATGACAAAGCCAGGATTCATGGGACTCAAATTGTGAAAGAGTGCTTCAGGGAGCAGGAGAGAGACATCATTTTCACACATGGATCGGCCACCATAGAGTCCAGACCTTAACCCCATTGAGAATCTTTGGGATGTGCTGGAGAAGACTTTACGCAGCGGTCCGACTCTCCCATCATCAATACAAGATCTTGGTGAAAAATGAATGCAACTCTGGACAGAAATAAATATTGTGACATTGCATAAGCTTATCAAAACAATGCCATGGCAAATGCGTGCCGTAATCGAAGCTAAAGGTGCTCCAACCAAATATTAGAGTATCTCACTTTTTTTGGCCTGGCAGTGTATATTTAAAGCAAACAAATATGGCTACTATAATGGTAAAGTATGTTTTTGTTGCCAACGCAGCTCAGTTGAATTCAGGCACATCTTGTTGTCCCAGATTTAAATCTAAAGTTATAAAAAAAAATTCTGATTTATTCCAGTGGTTCCAATGAGTGTCTCTAACAGAAGGTGCAGCCGACAGCTTAAAAACGGCAAAGTTTTGTGTCTTGTTCATTCGCTTGGGCCAAGATCAGCACAATTCTTGATAATACCACCACCTTAAAAAAAACAAGTGATGATTCTTTAAACCCATTCTCTTGTAGAATGGGTAAAAGCACCACATACAGTAATATTTTTCCTCTGGAAGCATGACACCCACATGCAGGGGGATACAAGCGCAGTCATTTGCGTGTGCGGTGAGACACCACTTCTTTTCTTTCTTAGGGCTGCGAGCCTCTCAGGGCAGTATATTATATCTGGTAGAGACTGCTATTCATCTGGTGCCACCCACAAAACTCTTTGAACCCTCAACAGATTGTATGTTCCATAGTGAATTAAAGGGGCAGAGAACATTGGTCAGTTGGACACACAGTGGGTAGAGTGTTTGCCCTGCAGTCCAGAGGTCCTTCTTTTGAATTCTGCTTCTGCTGTAGCAGCTGCGATCAAGGGGCTAACTGTGCCAGTAAAATACCCTGTCGTGTAAATGGGTAAATCAATGTAAATCTGTTTATGTGACACTCAAAGTTGCCCTGGATAAAAGCATTGCCTAAATAAAAGTTTTTTAAAAAAAAATCATCACCCACCCAAGGGAATACAGGACTGCTGTACCTGGCAAGTTTCCTCATTGTGAGAACTCACACCTGAGGACTGAGCTTATACTTTACATCAGATTACTACTTTGACAGAAGATCTCACATCTTAGAATAACACCTTTATTTAAAATTGTCATCAGCTTTATGTTTTTTGGGAAGGGGTTGCTTTTTTATTATGAAGCAGATTCTACATGAATCAGTTTTTCGCAGCTAGATGAACGGCAATATTAAGCAACCACAACAAATGTTTCGAGTTGGTTTTTTAGGTAATTTTCTGCCCATTCTGCTTGTCCATTTGTGCCGTCATCTGTACTTCCAATTAAGCTCGGCGTTCACCCATCTGCTGACAATGGCACACAGTATGTCTTTGCTCTGCCAATATAGCAATTCTCTGTCTGTCCCCAGGAACAAGTCAGTCAGTTCTACATAAGCTGGAACGCACTTGTGTTAGAGCAGAATTGATAAAAAAAACAAAAATGCACTCACCTGTTGTCAATAAAAACCCCGGTGCTGTTGCAGGGTCATAATGGTCCAGACCCTATCCCAGAGCTGAGGATAAGCTTGGCAAGATACCCCCCCAAGACAGGGCGACGGTTCACTGCAGGTTAGTCACACACAGATTCACACACTACAGGCAATTCAGAGCCATCAATCTGTTCCAAACATGTTGTTGGTCTTTAGGAAGAAACCAGAGCATGCAATAGAAACCTGCAAGAACACAGGAAGAACAGGCAATCTCCACAAAAACAAAACAAAACTGGCATCCAGTCCCACAGCCCAGGCACTGTGAGGCACTTGAGCTACCTGTTGAGGCACTGCGCATCCAAAAATGTCCATTAAAACTAAAGTGTTACTGAATTACCGCTGGGGCTGCTGCATTTATTTTATTTTTTGACTCATTTCACCTTAATACACTGAAGGGTGGCAAACTGGCCTGCAGTGCTCCAAGTACAATTAAACATTCTACATAATTATAATTTTTACATTTCTTGAAATCTTAAACATTTTCCTAAATAAGAATCTGAGGTGACACCTCCAAAATAAATCGGCATAATTCTGCTCATGAGCATTTTGTGAGGAAGTTTCCCATCTAATGTGAGGCTTCCCCTCTGTTACAAATGCCTTTACCTTTGCGGTTACACCTGACTCCAGATTATGGATCAATCCATCATGCATACAGTCTATTTGCACTGCAATTTCTTTCTGAAATATACCATGAAATATAAAGAAATATTTTTATGTTTTCTTAGTCTTTCACTGTATACCATATTGTCTGACAAAATATTATTAGCTGCTGAAGCTGTATCCCTTCACCTGGGATAACCAATCATACGTCAGCCTTTTCAGGGAAAGGTATACCTTTTAGTGGACATTTTGAGGCATTAGTCAGCATCTGGAGAAATACAAGGAAAGAAGCATAAACAAATTCAGTGTATAAAAATGGTGATAACTTGGTAAGTCTTTGCATCCAGATAGTACTGTAAGTCAGTGACGCAGTCATTACGTTTATTTTCATAGAAGATATTCCACTCAGAAGGGCAATATTATTTTGTGTGCTCTATGGTCATCATACCTGGAGTGACAAATAATGGTCATTTACAGGATTAGCATTCAAAAACAAACATCTTTATAAACACCAAATGTTACAGCCTTGGTCAGAAGGCCTTTACTATTTGCGTGCGTGTGTGTATGCGTGTGTGCGTGTGTGTTCTACCTCCCATTAACAGGTGGGAAATTGGAAGCAAATTGAGGAAAACAACAGGAGGAGGAGAGAGGAAGGTGCTGTCAGTCCATTCGTCCTCCAGCCGCACAATCATGGACGTTTATTTCTTTGTTTCTTAGGGTAGTTTAGTCAACACCATAAGGAGAGGGATTTTTGGTGGTTTTGTTGGTTCACCCCTGCAAATCACAAAATTAAAAAAAAAAAACTTCTCACCAGGTTTTGGTTCCTTTCTGGCTGGATCAGTTCTCTCTTTAATCCCGGTATTACATCTAGACTGAGTAGTAATACAAAACAATTTAAATTTATATGTCAAATTTCAGCATGATTATTGCAAAAATGTAATAGGAGTTTAAAAGTTACTTTCTTAGAGCCACATCAAATATTCCTGTTTTTCCTTAAAATATTTGTTTCATTTAAATCTGAGCACATTTGCTGTCACTTAACTGGCTTGCAGTGTCAGGCATGAGCTGAAAATAAGTGAGCGTTTGGTGGTGCAGATTGCTGGGGGGTGGACACCATCGCAACTTGTGTCCTCATTCCCAGTGACTCAAACACGGGTTTTACATGCCAGGCTGTGCACTTTACACCACAGGCATGGATTCCTAAAGCGTCTGCAGAAATTTTGAAAAATACTTAAAAAATGGACAAAACTGTAATTATGATTTGATGCTGAATTGAACTAAGCCCAGTACAACTGTGCTGAAAGCTTGTGCTGAGGCGAGATTTCTGGTAAGAATAAAAAAAGTTATCCACATTCCAGACTGGGGTAGCTCAACACTCGTGGCGTCATGCAACAGTGTTTCACTCGTGTACATTTTTGTGTGACAGTTTTGCAGGGGAAAGCCGCGTTTGGGGTAGAAGGTGAGCTACCTTTGTGCTGACTTGCTGACCAACTCTGCGGTCCAATCCTCAAGTTACCGAACGCAGGCCTACTGGCCATGTCGACACTTTGACCCATCAGAGTTACACCCCTGTGATATATAAGTGCAAAATTTAAAGTGTATGCATTACACTCCTGTTTTTCTCAGGGGAACATCGCAGTTATTGCATGGAGGGATGAGAATGCAGAGAAACAAAATAAGTAGAGTGTAGTCAGGGGAAAAAATCAGTGCAGGCAAGCATTTAAAATGTATATGAGCTGTGTAACGTTTCAAAGTCATGACAAACTAGTTTAAAAAGACTTGTGAATAATTAAAGTGCCTGCACAAATAAAAATAAAATGTAATATTTTTTTTCTGAATGACAGACCGGCACCCAACAGAAAAACATCAATAAGACACATCTGCTTATTTGATAAGAAGAAACCTTGTTGGAGGTACGGAGGTAATAATAGGGACACATTGTTGTTTGTTTACTGGGATAAGGGACCGGGAGAATTATTTGGTGTCTGAAATGTTCTCTAGGTGCTGATTCCCTAAGCATCTCCTGTGCCATGGTGAAGAAGTTGGTTCTGGAGCTGCTGACAGCATGAAGCAAGGAAAAAAATCAAGTAAATTAAAACCCAATCCCTGCGGAAAAGAGGATCTGGGTTAAGGCTTTCAAAGCCCCAGTGGCCGGCTTGCTGGTGTTGGGATTTGATTTATGGAGGCGTTTACACATTGACCAGCGGGAAGCTGAGAAGGAGCGCTTTGTCTCTGCCCCCGCCTTCTTTACCATGGTCTCCCTGAGCTAAGGGAGCCGAGTGATTTATGCTACGGAAAGTCGAGTCCTTGGGGTCGTGTTCAACTGGGGTCTGTCCCAGCCATTTGGGAGCAGATGGGCTCAGTTCGTCCCCAGGATCATGTGATTGGAAGAATATCGGAAACGTGCAAAACCTTACTGTGCATTTGTGACCATACTCTGAAAACACCGATATACTGCATATAGATCAATATAAAATATGTACATACCTATAGTATTGTTTTGTGGGCAAAAAAAACCCATCTGATTTAATTTTTGGTGACCTGTGTGCATGTGTGTCACTTCTTTTCGGTCACACAGCTTACATTTCACTTTTTTTTTTCCATACCTTCATCTATCTGCCTTTATAAAGCCACACTAGCCTGTCATATTCCAGTTTCCTATCACAGTTGTGGGAATTGCCTTTCATTTGCACTTGTTGTTTATTAATATACTTATTTTGAACATTGTTATGGACCTCACGTGCGTCTTATGTGTCCTCTGTACCCAGGTGCTATTTGGACAAATTTCCCTGCAGGGATTAATAAAGTTCTATCCTATCCTTTAGGACAAAGTAAAGAAACACTAAAGTCCAGTGTGGTTGCCTTCATGCTGCATCCATAGTGATCAGATGAACAGAATGGAAAGCAGCCACTGGCATCGGTTTCAAAGCATCAAAACAGCAATGAGAATTCTCCATGAGCGGAGTCCAGGAAAGCAAACTGCAGGGCAGTTACTCAGCAGATGGGCAAACTTTCCGTCACAGATAAAATTGTTATGAATACAGTTTAAAATAAACATATTACATAGCTGTAGTTCAAGTAGTGCTGCCTCCTCACAGCCCCGGGTTGCTTGCGCATAGATTTAAATCCAACTTGGTGCTCTGGTTTCCTCCCACTGTTCGAAAACGTGCATCTCAAAAACTTTAACTTCAAAGCCAAGTGCCTGGTGATTCTGGGATCCAGACCTTGCAACCCTGACCAGTATAATACATTTAATTATAATGGACAAATGGAAAGATCTGTATTAGTCATACATAAGATATTCCATGCTTTACCTGAGATTTGACACAGATGTAGAAAATTCCAATATCCTACCTGGAACTGCATGGCTCTTGGAAGGACCTTTCACACATGTGTGTGCTTTGCATTTCCTTTCCTATTGATAATTTCACTTACATGATTTGGGTCATTGTTCCTTTTCATATTCATTATCCCATTAACCTTATTAGCAGCATTTAAATCAAAATCTCTGCAAAATGGAAGGTGCCACCATCTTTTGAGATAAACGCAGCCTCCTTTGAAAGTGTGGCCTTAATTCTCCAGATACACAGGAAGCGCTGGATGGAGACACCTGCAAGGAAAGCAAAGAGAGTGACAGCATGCTGTCAGCACCAAACGCTGTGGCCGGAACAGCTGCCTGCTTCACATGCTGAGCACTCTCACACTTTACACTGTCATCGTCACAGATGAATGCGGCTCCATATTGAAGTGTCAGTCCTAGTCAGCAAGCATCCTCATCTTGCTCAGGGCGTTAGTCTGTGGCGGAGTGCATTTGAGTGCATCCAATACGGAAGGAGCAGGAAGCCAGTGGCCCCTTTGACTTTTGCGTATGGGTCTATTACGGGAAGAATTGAAGCCCATTATCAAGCACACACTCACAGCACGCTTCTCGCAGCCCTTACATTATTACAAAAAATCTTCTGTTTCAGAAGGAATTGAATCTCAGCAAGGTTCACGCCTCTTGTAATTGTTGTGTGATCACAAATTACAATAGGGGTTATGAGCCAAGAAATTTGGCAAATATTAGTCTTTAAAGTGTCGATGACCGGATTGCACTTTTGTCAAAATACTCAGATAACTGGACTGGCATAATTAAATAGTCTAAAAAAAATAATGGAACAGTTGAAAATATATAATAAATATTTGAAATAGCAGAGCAACATTTTTCTTCTTTATTGAAGGCCTTGGGCTGTTTTTGTTACCTTTCCCTTGTGGGCAATACAAGAAATTTCTTGGTAATTGGTGTCGTTGATTTTTACCCTTTGGGCTCCTACTGGACAAATCTGGGGTAAATCGCCACAAAATAATGTAGACCTTCCATTAGTGAAACATCTCGCTTATACCGGGGTAAACAAGTATCATAACATGGTTAGTTTCAGTATAAGTTTGTTGCTTCTCATTGCGGACATTTGGCTGACAGAGGGCAAGTTTCATGTCACCTGACATTTTGGTACATTGCCATGGCAACCGCAGCTGAGACTTTCATGAGGAAAAATGGAGCAGTTCCTTACTGCATGTGTCAAATGCACATCTGCACGATGAGCAAAGCAAATTCGCAGCAGGCCCAGCTTTTTGGCATCAGTCACTGAAAGTGCTGTTTCCATCATCCTGTCAATCTGGTACATCTGACCTTGATGCTGCCACAATGTTTTGTGCTGCTGCTGATAAAGTGACAAGTTTTTACCATCACCAGACTACAGCATTTTGTATTTTGAAACCAAGTCTGAAGCCGAGAGGCCTTGGGGAGCAGCCTTTCCTGTTAGACTGAGAAAATTAAAACCACATCCAGCTCTGCAGCTACAGACATAGGGTCATCCCCCCAGCAAAAACAAAAAAAATACATATAATAGAGCAATGATGTAATCGGGTAACATACTCTGGCCAAAGATAACTTAAACCATAATTTATGATATAATCATTGCATTGGTATGCTCAGTGTGGGTAAGAGAGAATAGGACAAAGGGAATTAGGAAGGGAAAGAGGGAGAACACAAAATGTACTCCCTCACTATTGTGTATGAAAATGCAAAGAAAGCAAAATAAAATAATAATGATGATAATAATGGCCTCATTATTCACATGCATTTGCTCACATTTGTTTGCTTATTGTTTCTTGCATTAAACTGAACATCACGGTTTGTGCATTAGCATTTTATAATACCCATACCAACAAGATCACTTTGTTTTACTTATTTTAGTTTAGACAAAGGTTTAGCTATTTTTTTTTTTTTTTTTTACATTTAATTTGGAATGGACAGCACTTCTGCAGTAAACTTTCTTGTTGCACCCAGGCACGACGCCACTGCCTGAGCGTTGACAGGGTCAGTATAAGCCGCCATTGTTATGGACGGGGAACCAGGATCCTGAGCATTTCTGCATGCTCTTCATCAAGTTTCCTTCATTCGGCCTGCTAAGAATTTGGGGGTTTTTTTGCAGCTGATAGTGGCAGCGTTGACTGCCATGCTTGAAGTTCAACAGTAGTCAACCGAGTGGGCCAAAAGGCTGTGAAACCCTTTTCTGGAAGAGGCCTGTCTGCTGATTCTTGCTCCATTTAATATTCCTGATAAGCTGTCGAGTGAAACAATCACAATTTAAAATTGTCAAAATCATTTACAATATTTACCTGAGGACACAGCTATATTTAAGTGTTAAATCAAATTGACATTTTTCCAGGAAAATCGGTAATACCAAACACATCACAAAATGCAATATCTTTCTAATTTTTCTTAACTACTTTGGACAGTTTAGTAAAATTCAGCTAAAAAATAGCAATAATTACGCACTGAATTGTTGAAATAGTTAATAGGGAGACTGACTCATTCAAATGAGGTTCGGTGCTACTTTATTCCGTTTTGCCGAAGTTTTCGGAAAGGATTTAAAACATTTCTTTGGTGCAAGCACATCTTAGACAGTTTTCCTCCACTAATTTGAGTCTGAAAAGTGAATAATTCACCGTAGCTTGTAGCTGAGTAACAGTGCAGTTGTGGCAGTGCTCTTGAACTGTTTTTAATGACTTCTGTAAGGCTGCTGAGATGACTTTGATGTGTTGGTTATGTTGCTAGGCAGCCTTTCTTATTCTGAATAATAAAGGTGAATGCTTTGAAATTACTTGCTTAGACAACAGCTCCATTTTTAGTGTGATGTACACAGTGACACAAACAGCAGAATGAGGACTTTCCTCCATTTAAACCGACTGAATGAGGGATTTTAAGACTGAAGCCACCTGTGGTACCAATTAAAGAAGAACATCTACGTCGAGTATCACCACAATACAGTTATTACTTGTAACTTCTAAAAGTCTCAATAACACCATCCGGGCCTTTTTTGAATGTGTTTGTAGAATAAGCCAGAAATCGGTTATTTTTCCAGCTTTTTTGTTTTGTTCCAAAGAAATATGTGCATCCAAACCAGAGAAATGCATTTATGGATGAGAAAAGATCTCTTAATGTCCATACTTTTTAGGAAGAATGGTGAGTCATTTGAATAAAACGCAACGGTGCCAATATTTTTGGCCTCATCTGTAGAGTTATTGAAAAAAAATAACTTTAGTTAAAAAATGTCCAGGTAATTTAAGCAAAAAAGACCAACAAATTTTATTTTACTATCAGCAAATGTAGTGAAGAAGAGAGGTTCAATGCGACATCCAGATTAAACACGTTCAGACAAAGTGAGCATGAGGTTTGCAAGGAAGCAGCTGGTAACTCACCAACTAGCTTCAAATTTTTAGTGAATTTTGGTATAAAACAGGGAGTTTTCAAATGTCTTTCAGACCAAGACTCACTCTCTATTTGCTGCTTATCTAGGTTAGGATCATGGTGGTCTGGATTCTTTCCTGGAGGCATGGAGTGTAGGACCGAGTAGGGTACTATCTGGTGTCCATTGCAAGACAGCAAGACACACATTCAACACCTACACACTATATGAGCAAGTTACTAATTCAGTTGAAACACATGTTTGGACTGTGGGAGGAAACGAGATGCGGAAAAGGGCACACGAACTCCACAGGGATGAAACTGTATTCATACCCAAAGAGCCATCATACATTTACAGTACAAATGAATTGTCGTACTAATGTTAAAAGCTATCCTTGATTTGAAGAACCTTAAGCGGGAGCTCAAGTTGTAACTCTTCTAGCTGTGAAATTGCTTTCTGTGATCACATAGCCAGGGGGTGAAGAAACCAGGTGGTTTGTCATACACCTGTTGTGCCCAGCGGCTGTTGTTGGACTGCACTGACAATGAACTCCTGCAATCTGTGAGACGCATCCTTTGAAACAATGCCAGGGAAAATCATTTGTGCTCATATTAAAATATTGAAACAATTCTACAAAATCCTAAAATAATGGCAAAAAGGCAGTTTAGTATGCAAAAACTCATGCAATGATATAACAAATTGCTAATATAAGGTACTTTTGAATGTCACCTTGTACTAAAGTCCACAAAGTTGTGCATTCGGTGAATATCGATTGTTCATTATGTGACTTAGCGTTGTGATTGTTTACGGATGAATTCTAAAATTAGCGTGAAGGAAGAAAATCGGAGGAAAATAATACTGGAGGGGCCATTAATAATATTGCACCTAAGATCAGATACAGCTAAAGAGAAAGTGCAGAGCCCACTCTTTCCTCAGTACACATTAGCGTTCAATTTATCCTCATTTCCTGGATTGAAAAGTGTTAAGTGACTAAGAATCTTCTTGTACTGCTGCACATATGATACTTCAATATAAATGACATGATTTATGCCCTCTCGTACAACTGTGAAAACTACCTCGGGTAACGGACTTGTGTTTTGCATACAAATGCAGTTTTGGACACTTTTACAATTGTTTTTATCCCACTTTTTAATTAACGCAGCGAACGTTAAGTTTGTTGGGTTTATTTATCTGAAGGGTGGCAGGATTAAATGGATGCGCTGCAAGTAGTGCGAGCGTCTGGGCAGAAGGCCTGCACTGTGCAATATCGAAGAAGAAATGTCCGAATAGCAGAGAATGTGAGCCATGTCGTGGATCCAGTTTATAATCCCATCACAGTCCTCGGTGATTCAATTTAAATGCTCGGAGATGAAACAAAAGCAAAGTGGTCTTCGGAGTATCTATCCAGGTGTACAAACATGCGAATCACACATCAGTGAGCTATTAGCTAGAGAATTTGCCACTTAGAACATCTGAAATTAAATTGTATTATGACCAAATCCGAATAAAATTTTGTATTAGGAAAACACAAACTTAATTTATATATTTTTGTCAGCATCATAAAACAGAATGTTTTAATTAATGTAATAAATGTATTATTTTGTCTGGCCTCAGCAGTGGTGAAGTTTTAAGTGAAGAGTGGTTTTTTCCTTTTCCAGATGCACCACACACATATGGGACCTTGCAGCGTAACGCTGATGGACTCACATACAGTCTGAAAGACGGCAGTTAAAAGGCCCACAAGAGGCTTTGCTGTAATGCCATGGAGTAAGACTAAACGCTCGAGTAAAAATACATTTATACATTGGTTAATAACCTTGGGACCAGACCTACACCATCTTAGTAGCTATGCAGAGCATTTTTTTTTACATACTGTATACTTGTGTTTTACATGGTAGAAATTAGCAGCTAGAACAGTGCATATGCAGTCATGTGAAGATGTATTATGTGCATGTAGAGTCCTCAAGTCTTTATAGTTTGCTATTTCTTCAAGTTTACATTGCTGTGGAACATTTTTGTACCCAAGTTCAATTATCTTGTTTTGATATTTATATAAACTTTCATAGGAGGTGCATCTGCTGGCCTCCAAAAAACAACACGGGATGTCCACTGCTTGTACCATGGCTTCCAGGTAGGGTGGAGCAGAATCTGTGGGATCACTGTTGTCTACACCCTCTGAAATGCCATCTGCCCTTGTTGTTGAACCAGATTCTGCCGCTGCGCACGCATCAAACTCGTAACTTTCTGTCTCTGTGGATAGTGCAGCAGCACTGAGGCTCCACCTGGTGCCTGAACGATGACAAGTCACGCTGGAGGAGGTGTAATACAGAAGGGAGGGGAGGCTGAAACAGGTTATAACTTTTTTGTATAAAAAAGGAATATAAGCTCCCAGTTTACATTTTCCTGGTTTAAGTCTGAATTTCAGGAATGGATTAGGGAAGTAAACTGGGGAAAGGGAGACATTTGCTGAATGAACCTGATGGTCCAGGAGAAAGGATATCTGTCTGACTTCTGTACTAACATACTTTAAAAAATGAGCTTGTATTTGAGTCCAGAAGATTACTTCTCCCCTACTCACAGCCCCAAAAGAGTTTAATGACTTGCCGGAAGATGTGCCCACGCAGGAGGAGAAGAAGCGGCCTCTTTTGATGCCTGACAAGCCTGCTTGTATCATGAGAAAATATAAAAAGTCTTCTTTCTGCAGCAGCATAAATGTGCTGGGGCTGTGTGGGATCTGACTGAAGAATGTGAACACCTCGGAAGAAGAGCATTGACACAATCCGCCTCCCTGCGACAATGAAATGGCCGACACTCAGTTGCTGTTAAGTCACTGTGCAGGCACATTTTTTAAATTATTTTTTGCTGAAAAATTATATCCAATAATAAAATCCTTCTGTGAAGCTAAGTAGGCAGCACCAGTCTGGATGAACCAGGGTCAAAGTAAGACTGTGTGGTGTCACATGCCACTCAGAGGATCTAGGCTTGAATTCCTCCCGCTGTAGGAGTAAAAATAATCATACTTTAAAAGGGCAAATCATGGTGTGGAGCTCAGTGTACAAACCGAAGATTTTATGTTGCTTTCCAGAAAAGTGTCAGCTGAATAATAATAATAATAATAATAATAATAATAATAATAATAATAATAATAATAATATGGCAAGCCAGCTTTTTACCCACAAAGTACCTTTAACAAATACATTTTAATGGCATCCCTGACCCTCTCTTAGGACCCTAAAAACAAAAGCAATCATCTTCTTGTACACATAAACCAATGCACAGAACAAAACTTTCATAAAGCTAGAAACTTGGAAAACCTGATTTATTATAAGGGAAGTGAAAAACATGACCTTAATATTCTGCGGCACAAACACAAATATAGATTTTAAGTTAGGCAACTTTCCTCATGCCCAGCCTGCAACGCACCAATAAACTTTAAATTTTTTAAATGTTTCATTTTTTAACACCCAGATGACAGATTACAGTTAAAACAACATTAAAGCAAGTGTTAATGTTAGGAGACAATGAGTTGAGTCGGTATTATAAGTGGACAGTGACTGCTCTAAGTTGATATTTACTGTTGATTTTGTTTGTCTAATTAGAAATTACTGTCAAATCTGATGTTGAGCAAAATATAAAAAAAATTAGCCAATGAAGGCACCACAGTCTCCTATTGATATTATAATTATTATTATTCTTATTATTATTATTGACTAAATGAGCATATGTGAAAGTTTTAGGTACCTACATCTGTATAAATCTCCTGGTGAAACGTACTTTTGTTTGCTCTCACTTTGTCGTTTTAGAGAAAACTGCCAAATAAATGAATGTGGATGTCTATTTATTCCGACAATGTTTCTTTCAGAACACTGCTGCGAAGGGGGCTCTCTTAACAAACATAACAATGGAGACATTTGGATTGCACCTTTCTAACACAGGAACATTTTGAGACCAAGATATCTTTATAAATAATACAAAATCTTTTGCATTTGTCTGACTTCCACATAAACAAATATTCTACAGAATTCTGACCAGGAAGTGCTGCAGTTTTCAAAGGTTGACTCCCATCAAGCCAGCTACTTTTCCTAAACTATCTTATATGTTTTTTATGTTTTTTCATGCATGGGCTATTTTTTGCTTTTTTTTATTAGATTTGTGAGCCCCATTATGTTACGCATGTTCTTTTAATCTAAAGGATTCTCAGTAAAACCATTTACCAGTGCTTTGACAGTGAATTAATTTTATTTTGGGTTTCACTTGTTCACAAATCCAAGTCTGCTTTATGCAGAGTAACACAGAGCAACTGAAAGGAATTATTGAAGATTTTAACAGGACCCTTGTGTTTCCTAACATAAAGATACCACAGATAAAGAAATTGCATCTTTGTCACATATTAGAGTTTCTCCATGGAATGAAAAAAATGGATGTACAGTGTTATCCAAGGTGGTCAGAATGGCGACATGGACCATCAAGCAGCTTGTTTAGGTCACCACAGGTCTCAGAACTTGACTGACCGACAGACTGACCACATGAGCATATTAGCATCCTTTCACTTCAACTGACACAGTTTTAATACAATGTGTTGTATTCAAAAACATAAAAGGAAACGCTGTTAAAATGAACTTGACTTGTGAAGGCATGGTTTACAGTGGCAACTTCTGTGTTTATATGCAAAGTAGGGGTCTCCTCAATTAAAAAATTTTCAAGTAAAAAACTTTTTGCTGTTATTTTTTTTTAAATAAGTATTTAGCTTTTTTCATGAAGTGAGCTAGTATGCCAATTTAAATCCCATATCAAAGCTTCACCTGATGTGCCAACAGGTAACATCAGGAACAATAAGTGCTGTCTTATATTTTTCAACACTTTTGCTGGGGTTCTTTATTGTGCTTTCTTATTTACATGTTGCTATTCATGTTGCAAGGTTACACAGAACTCGCAGGGAGGTGCACAAGGAATCCTGGCTCACCTGTCTGGCTGACTGGTCTCTTCAAGCTGCATGATGGGAGAGAATATTGTTCTGCTTCATAACTACCAGTCAAAAAACCCACCTGCTGTCATGATGGATGTTTTATTTATTCATCAAAAACTTCTGTCATGAAACAGTTCAACTGAGAGTAAAAAAGCAGAATTTCAGCAACGGACACAGAAACACATGGCTCTTGAAGTGCAATACGAGGCAAGTGAGCCCACTGTTGGAACCTGTAAAAAAAAAAAAGAAAAGGTTACTACATTGCCCAGCCAAAAAAAACGTGACACACGCTAATATTTCATTGGATTCCCTTTAGCTTTGAGCTCAGATTTGCATTCATTTTTCGCCAAGATCTTGTATTGATGACGGGAGAGTCGGACCGCTGCGTAAAGTCTTCTCCAGCACATCCCAAAGATTCTCAGTGGGGTTAAGGTCTGGACTCTGTGGTGGCCGATCCATGTGTGAGAATGATGTCTCTCTCATGCTCCCTGAAGCACTCTTTCACAATTTGAGCCCGATAAATCTTGGCTCTGTCATCTTGGAATATGAAGAAAAAATCCATTGATGGAAAAACCTGGTCATTCAGTACATTCAGGTGGTGAGCTCACCTCATTTTTTGGGCACGTAACGTTGCTGAACCTAAACCTGGCCAACTGAAGCAACCCCACATCATAACACCAAGTTAAATCCAGATGGTGACTTTTTTGCCTGGGCAGTGTATATTGATATTTTAAAATAATTGTATAATTCACGTTCTTTATAACTTGTTTTAATATCATTTTATTCATAAGAGTCCTTACTGTTATGTTGAGAGCACTCTTGCTGCTTTTATGCAAGCTCGCGTTTACTACGGTGTTGTCCTGACCCGACATTCCTCGGAAAACACTGGGACTCGAGCATACAACATTCCGTAGGCGATGCTGTGTGGTTAAGGGCGATTTTAAGGGCATGTAAGGGTTAAGCAGAGGGATTGAGGAAGAACACTGTTCTGTATATCTTGTCATTTCCGTGCTGGCGCTCGGACCGTCCCCACCTTGGGCCGGGCGACAAAGGAGATGGCGGAGCTGTCGCTGTACCTCACCAATGTCAGCGTGTCTCTGGGCCAGACAGTGGACGCCGAGAAGGTACAGAAACGGATTTTTAAAATGAATTTTATTATTGTTTTTTACAATAATTGCAAAATATATATATATATATACTGTACATACATATATAATTTCGCTGGCTAATGCTGCTAAGGTCCGGCCGCGTTTCCATCCGCATCACAGTTGCGTTGTTATTGGTGGCGTGAGGAGTGTGTGTGTGTGTTCTGTGCGTCGAAGATGTAACGTTTGCATTTCCCCAGTGTCCGACATTTTAGCCCCACATCGGCGCAGATGCACCTGCCCGGTTATTCATCGACGGCGTTCATCGCATTTTTGTGTCGGTGAAAGCGAAAGCAAGCATGCGGTTTATTTCAGAGATCCGTGGCGCAATTTGCGTTTAGAACCGTACGGTCAGCCCAAGCCACTGACCAGCCAGCCTCTTACATTTTGCCCCACACCTCTTTCACCCTCATTTTTGTTACGAACGAAACAGTACATCAGGGGAGGAAACTTGCCTTTCTTTGTAGCGGGAATCACATGTTGTGCTTTTTTATATCTGTTACTGTCCCTGTCTAGAACGCTTAACTCGTGTTGATTTCTGAATTATATTTACACATTATGAGATGTACATTCATTGAGTTTATTTAACATTACAGTTACAGTATTGTAACATCGCCCACTGCTCAAGAGCGCCCCTAGGGATAGGAACATGAACTGAAGCGCAAACTGTGTAAATTTGCATATTACATGATCATTTGCATAGATGGGTGGTGATGGTACAAAGGCTGGTAAGGCAGGCTTATTGTTAGCCATACTGGTCAGAAGAAACATTCCCACGTGTCCTTACTGGCTGTATCCTCTTACCTTTTCCTTGTATTGTAATAAACACTGTTTTATGGAAATCATTTACTCAACATTTACCCAATCCACCCCCACAGCCCCAATCGCTGCAGTTAAATGTTAAATATATCCAGCCATTCATCTGGCAGCCACTTTTCTTTCTTTGGTTCACTAGGGTGAAGCTGTATGAATTGTTCCTAAACCTGTGTGTGCTAAACAATACTTCCTTAGTAAGGGAACATTTCCCATTACAAGGAGTGATAAAATCTGCATGACCGCATCTGCAGATTTCTTGTTTTTCTTAATATATAATTTGAGCTGGAAAAAACTTTTCCCTGCCTCCAGTTAGTTAACACACGTGTACTTGAAAGTGTGTCTGCTTTGCTAGAGTAACATTGGTATTTAAGCTCACATCACAGGTCTTGGACATTTTGGCCTTGGCCTACACACACAGATACACCCACAGTTTTTCCTACATGTTTTCCAGCAGAGCCCCAGTCCAGGTAAGGACTTTGAGAGTGTGGAGCTTGGCGAGCTGGGCAAAGCTGATGCACGGAAGCAGAAGGCCCCACGCAGAGTGATCCACTTTGCCAGCGGGGAGACCATGGAGGAGTACAGCACCGATGAGGAGAATGAGCAGGAGGAGCTGCGGAAGAAGGAGCTGCCAGTACCGGTGGAGCCTGTGAGTGGGGAAATGTGGGTTTGTGCTTCTCACCTGGTGCAGGCTTCCATGGGGTGGCCCTCAGTCCCTTCAACTGCACCCATTCTGTCTTCCAGTCAAAGCTGACGTGGGGGCCATACTTGTTGTTCTACATGTGGAGAGCTGCTACATCGACTCTATCAGGTGCGTTTCATACCACTGTGCACACTTCAGGTGCGTCCGCAAAGTCTTTCTACATCCTGAAATAATCACAAGTTTTGCTTTCGGGCTGCGGTCTTCCAGCTTGCGATTACCTTGGAGAAAAGATGGCTTCGCTTTTTGGCATCACTTCGCCCAAGTATCAGTATGCGATTGATGAGTACTACAGGATGAAGAAGGAGGTAAGCAAGTTCTCTACCGAGTCTTCAAAAAGTGTGAACATTCCGCAGTGGGGGATCGTTCTTCCCCCACTCCTTCTGCTTGTCCTTCTTGTCGGTGCAGGACTGAAAAAATCACACTCCAGAGAATCTGTTTCTTCATTTGTTGAATGCCTTTGCAGGAAGAAGAGGAGGAGGAGGAGAACCGGATGTCTGAGGAGGCAGAGCGTCGCTTTGAAGACCAGCAGAACCAAGGGGGCTCGGAAGCAGCGACAGAGCAACCGGAGGGCTCCACGTCTTTCCTGAATGTCGCCTTCGAACTGGAGAAGGAGACCCATGGGATACCTGATGCTAACCAGGTCCCAGCCCCTGTTTATGCCTAAACCCCTGACCCCACCCCCCGGTGAAATGACCATCACTGCAATGGTACATCCTGATTTCAGCAGAACCGCTTTATCACGTTCCTGAATCCATTCCATTTTTCCCCATTTTGAAGCATGTGCCTTTACTTGTTGGCAACAACAAGTGCGTTCCAAGTTTCAGCAAAAAAAAAAAAAAAACATCTAATACGGGCATTGCTCGCTGAAATCGTGTTTTTTTTTTTTCTGTGTATGTTCTGTGCATGTGTAAGTCCTACAACTAACCTGTCCTGTCTTGAAAACAATGGTCAACATTAAGCGGCCTTTACTCGGTGACCAGGTGAGGTCACTGAAACAGGAAAAGCAATTTAAATGCTGGCCATCTGCAGTTGGAAAATTTAACCGGAAATCCAGTAACGTACACCTTAATGTAACACAAAACTGTCTCGATGACAGTTTTATGTTAAGGAGATCACACTTGTTCACTTACTTGATGTAATTCACCGAGAGTGAAGATGTAATTTAATTTCCAGGTGTAACTGAATGCCTCTGTCTAACACTACCACTGAATGCTGTCACATTTAATACTGTTGAATGATTATTTGTTCTGGCTTCCTCCCATCTGGTTTTAATCTATTTATATTTAATTAATAGTCACTTTCCCTTCGCTGAAAGATTTAAATTTGACCCAAAATGCAGAGAACGCTATTTCAGCAGTGCTGAAAAGATGGGAATGGCAGCTTGGTTTTCGATTTCATGCTGGTGTCTCGCACTGGTCTCATTTTCAAAAAACTTTATGCTAATGCGTAGAACAGAGAAGGTGTAAAGACCAAAACCCTCCAGCATACAATATATATTTTTTTTGTATTTCTTCGGATTGTGACTACAATTTTAAATGTCCTTTATGGATTTGAGAAGCTCCAGCACAGCCCAGTATAATTTGATAGGAAATTATTTATGTGCTGTTCATAAATAATCCCGATTGCCGAGTGTAAGATTTATTTATTTTTTTGCCTTGGCAGGAGTATTTTTGCCAGTTTCAGTAAAACCCTATATTTCCTTTTAAGAATTTTAGAAGATTTTACACTGGGAGTGAAGTCCAGAGAATGTCTGCACTTATTTGTTAATAATAGATGTCCTTTAATTTATTGATCTGAGTGATTTAAGGAGCTCAAATTAACTGAAATTGCTGTCGAATTGTTAACTGTTAACTTGAAATTCTGTATAATTTATTTATGCACAGTTTTTAAACCAAATTTGTTCATAATTGTTTTGACAAGAAATGCAGTTTTATTTTGTACATAATACAACTTAATAAACTTTTTAATACGACTGATGCTGGCACTGCTCTTTGATCTTGACGGTGTTGTGTGCTTTGCTAGCTGACAGGTTTTCTCCGTGAAATTCTCGAGTCTTTCTGGAACTTTTCCTGTTTCTTGAAAGGAACGATTAGTATGTGCGACGCAGCACCGAACTGGAGCTGCTGGAACTGCAACTGCCAAAAGGGACTCTGTGAAGTCACAGCCCTTATCTCCATGCTGCAGAAGAACTCCTCAGCTATATGAGCAGTGTAGCCTGACTTAGAATCACAGTTGCTTCAAGGCCTGAAATGTCTGATCTCGCTGTGCTTTTTCTGCATTCTACGATATTCTTGCAGAAAATTCAAGTCTAAGGATGCTTCATGTTTTTCAGTTCCTTCAGCACTTCAGCAAAAACACTGAAGGGTTTCAAGGGTCAGCCGTTTAATTTTCATGCATAACCAGAAGAAGCTGATGCTATTGGCGTAATTTTGCTTACTTATTTCTTTATTGCTGAGTGGCGATAGGTGTCGGTGATGTCGGTGATGTAATGTTAATGGATATTTTCTTTCAGCTTCATGACCAGTAAAACACCTGCTCTGTTACACAAACCCCTCGGTTCAGTGCTTTCTCCACCCCAGCCTGGCAAGAAAAATGTTCCTAAGTGACTGGATGACACAGGGCCGCCCTTGTTGTGGACAGAGGCCTTTTTGGTGTGAGACAGCGGAGTGTCTGTCTCGCTGAAGCAACAGTTAGAGGGGGGTTGTGGTAGATGGGGACACTCCATCAAGCCATTCAGTGGTAAAACAAACTCCACATTCAGTTCCAGGGAACCTCTTGGAACCAAACAGTGCATAGCAGTCAACACAAAACAATGGGCAACCTGCAGTTGGGGTCTGCAGGCGATCCATCTTTGGGTCTGGGAATGGTCAGGTTGGACACACGGTCACCGTGTTGCTGAGCTAGGTCAGATCTCACCGCATTGCTTTCAGATACTGGTGGATTTTTTTAGTTGGTGCAATGTTTGTAAAGATGGGGGCAGTGCTTCACTCACCAAAAACTGTTTACAATAATGTGTCCAAGTCCAGTCATTCCATCTATAAATCCGCGATCAATAACTGTCCAATGCAGTGTTACTTTTGTTCAGAGTTTGTCCCAGAAACATAGGTCATGAGGCAGGGTATACAGTGAATGGGAAACCAGCCCATCATAAATGTCTCTTTTTATTTCACACACACACACACACACACACACACACACACACACACACACACACTACTTTATTAAACATTACTGCAGTTCTTTGATTTCCTCTTTTGTTTTGTATGAAATACAAATTAAAATGAATTATGCAATGTCAAAAATGTACATAATGCTGACTTTGAATAAAGAAAAATAATAATGGTCATGTATTCACCTCTAGTGCATAATCACTTAGTAATCTATTTTGATATCCTCCAAAGCAGAGACTTTGAGGTTGTTTTAAACTTCTCTTCCAAAAATTTCAAAATTTCAGATGTAAAAGGCAGCTCGTGGTCTCATATTGCTCACTTGACAGCCCCAATGAGATACTGCACTGTCACTTTGTCATGCTGTGTGTGTGAATATTTGTGCAAATTAGACAGCATTGCCTCTGTAGTTTAAGGAAATGGAAATCAGAATAGCATAAGAATGAAGAATGAAGTTTAGTGTGTAAGATTCTCCTTTTATGGTATGATTCATAATAAACACAAATAGCATATTGTGTTTATTATGAATCATACCACAAATTTTCAGCTATGGTAAAATCTCAACCACTGCAACCCCTGACTGGCTGAGACTGCTCTGTCCTGTATTTACTAGCTGTATGGTTTTGATTCTGGTTTTACTTGTTCCTTATGTGTTCCCTGCCTATTCATTCTCCAGCACCTTTGGTCACCCTGTCTGCAAGTCTGTGTCTACTTCTTCATAACACCAAAGCTTCACTTTACACCTTTTTTAAGTAAACTCCACACGTTCACCGACACCCATGTCTCCAAGTTATGACAAATTTTTTTGTGTTTCATAAAAATTGATCTTTTTAGTTCAGATAGTACAGTGATTTTTTTTTGTATTTAAATTGCATTTGGAGGCAGCACTTTATGTCACCTTATAATATACAGGTTCCTACTGTAATATCATGGTCAATGCACTTGAACTTGAATTGTCAAAAATACCCTGCTGCGTAAATCACAGTAAAATTGTTATGACACCTTGAACAACAGTGTGAACTCTGTAAAAGGTATATAAAAAGATAAAAAATAAATAATAAGTAATGAAAATATGTGTACTCAGCATGCGTATGAGTTCAGAGCCATTCTGTGTCCATTGGGTGGTGACAAAGTCACACAGAAAGAAAAAAATTGGTTGTTGTCAAACTAGCAAAGCACACAAAAGGAGCAAAGTGCAACCAGTAGGGGAAATCCATTCTGTTTATGGCTGTACTGTACAACAGCGTCACAGATACAGAGTTATGTTTAAGGTTATTCCACAAACAGTGTGTGTTTAGGTGCTGCTTAGGTGCAGGTGAGAACGGTGTTCGCCCTTAAAAGTGTTTCTCAACCCGCTCTAAACTTGAGCAACTGTTGGACTGGGGAATCACATAACCTCTGCTGCTCTACATGCTTGGTGAGAAGCCTAAAACGGGATGTATTGCTAATTCTTATGTTTCTGCCGCACAAAATCATTTGGCAAGGAAGTTGTTTCAGAAGTATTTCTGACACAAAAATGAGCTCAGATCAATTTTTAGCATGTATTTATTTTCTCTGTCCATGCTTACTGTTCGACTGACTTGTTAGATAGATGAAGGGCAGTAACAAAAGAAATAAGGAGTGATGCAAGAAGATTTGCATGAAGTTTCACCCAGTTCTAAATGTAGGTAAAAACCTCCCTGTATCCCTAAGAGACTTTCTATGTTGTGCTGCAGCTAAATGGGGCAGGAAGATGAGAACATCAGTACCTGCATTTAGCCTGAAGCTGGACTGGCTGTAGTCAGAACCCTGGTTCCTGAATTAGCTGAACTGTGGAGGGGGGGGATTCCAATACAAACACGGTCTCACATCCCGTTGAGCAATTGCTTCTGCCTCAGGGCGACGCTCAGCAGAGCAGGAAGGTGCTGCTTCCATCAGTTTTGTCAAGTAGGACTGTGGCCTGACATGGTTCTAAAAACACCAGATAAATTAATAAATATTAGATCCCTGTGCAGTTTGCAGCTGCTCTGTCTGTCTGTCTGTCTGTCCTTTTCTGTTCTGCTCAGGTCTGTTCAGCTCTCTGGAGGACCCAATGTTTTCAGGGTGAACTATTACACATTCATCTCCTGATCTTCTCATGAAGCATGTTGGGAGGCATCCACTTATTCGTAAAGTTGTCTTAACAGCTCAAGCAACAGGCAAACTCAACCACATGGAATACAGTGAAGGTGCAGAAGGACAAATAGCAATGTGGACAAGACATCACCCAAAAGGAGCTGCAATGTCCAGCAGGGTCCAAGTCAACAGAAAAACCTCCATGAAACCTCTGGGGGTAGACAAAATGGAAGTCATAATAAGTCGCACTGCTTGTGAAACAGACCGTTGCATGGTATGATTTGTTAATGCTGAAGTATAGTTATAAATGGCATAATAGTTCTCTTGCAGGAGGATGGAAATGAAAGCAACAACAGAGAAAAATAATGAGATTATGTAGTATAATTTATTATAGTTTGTTATTTCTGAAGAACAGTAAAAATTTGTATAATGTTGATGTTGTTTGAATAAGACTGACTGTGATTAAAAAGGAGCAGACTGCCTCAGGACAGGGAGATGTTTCACTGTCATTCGTTGATAAAATTACATTGAGGCTTTTGTAGTTTGCTGAAAGGACTGCAATCCTTTTACAGGTGTTTTACCAGTCGTGTCACGAGGATGGGGAGGTGGCTCACTGCTGCTTGAATTCTTTTACTTTCAGAGCTAGAGCAGCCAGCAACCTGTACGGGGAATCTCCCCACATGCCTGGTTCCTCTTTCTCTTCCTTCCTCTTATATTCTCAGACTCATTTCCTGAAGGGACACGTGGCACAGCTGCCCAGATGGTATGAAATATCTGCACAAAGTTCTACCACGTTGCAAAAAAATTAGTTGCTATCGGCAGGTAGTCCGGTGATTAAGGTTGTCACTTACAAGCTGAAAGTACCCAGTTTGACTCCAGCCCCTCCTGAAGTCTTCTCCAGCAAAGCATTTACCCCAATTTTCTCCAGTAAAAATGCCCTGCTGTATGAATGGTTAGACAATAGTGCTGGAAAAACATTTTACACCCTCTTAGATATAGAAGCCAGGTAAATAAAAGGTATACAGCAAAAATTCAAAATGTTGAAAATAGGCCTATGTTGTGGCTAAAGATGTCTCAAATATAAAATAAAAAGCTTCAGAATCAACTTACTAAAAATGAAACATTGTTTTATACCCAACAAAGCAAAAGAAAAAGTAAAAGAGTTAAAAATGGAGTGCAATTACTTATGAACATAGTGTATGCCTGCTTTTTGTGCTGTAACACATTGCATTGTTTGCAGTCAAAAATAGCTGAAGTATTAAGGAGATGATTTCCGTATGGAAATGTTAAATAAATATCAAAATTACACATAATGAATATCATCCCCTAGTTGCTTTAGTGTGAAATCTTGTTGTAAGCCAGAACCTGGGCCTTACCCTTGGGGCCTTTTTTTTACCATCTTCAAGTCATATTAAAAGTTTTTTAGGCCAATTGTACGTGACTTCCTGGATTCACCTGAACCACTTCCACATAAGACCAAACTTCTCTTATTACACTTTCGAGTTTCTATTTGCAAGAAGATGCCCTGTGAAGTTAAAATAAATAAAAAAGATAAATAAAATAAAAATGTGCAATACTGTGAATTACCACATGATTACCCTTTCTCAATACTCTGCTTTTTTTCAAGTTTCACATTTTGCATTTCAGCTTGTGCTTTATGTTCAGTGCTGGACAGATTTGGGGAAAACAGACATATGTTTCTAAGAGACCTTAATGGGGTATTAACCCCAGCACATCTCAGCTAAACTCAAGGGAACACCAAAATGTAAATGCGCACATGTGTCTGTCACACCTGTCTAGTCAGAAGTGGTGTGTCAAACAACCTGCTTGCCCACAAACTGACTTCGCTTTAAAAATAAAAGGGAAGCCACATCGTATGTGAGAGCGAGCAAAGCCTTTCAAACTTAAGGACAAAATGCCAAAGAGTTGCATAGCATTCCTTGGTGCATTATGTGGGAGCAGACTGGAAAGGAGGCTGAATAGGTGACATTTCAAAATGAGTTTTAATGCAATGCTGGGGAACAAGGTTTGGAGATGTGCCTCACAGACGACCTCGGAAAGTCCCCGCTTTGTGCACCTACAGCCTCGCACCCGGCCACAGGCCTCACGCTCATTGGCTGTGGCGCGGCTATACTGTGCAAAGGGCATATGGCTGGATCTGCTGTCACACTGCAAAATGCTGGCTCCAAACATTCATCTTTATTGGTTTATATCTCCTTCAGAAAAATAATACGCCTGTGTAAATCTTTCTGCGCTGCCCGGTATTTACGTATCCATCATAATACAGACAAAGCAAACTTGCTTGTAACTCTATGGCTAGAAACAGAACACTTTATTTTTATTTTATTATTCATTGTCCTTTGTTCCAATACACCAAGCAGGGGCAGTTTTGCTATGTGTGGGGGAAAGCCTGCATTCAGCACAAAAATTCTCGCCCATACAAGCTGCATTCCACACAAGCTCAGAGAAGCTGAGGGCCTCTGTTATTTCACTGAAAATCAAGAATTTTCTTTCCCTTTGCAGATAAACTGCAAAAGGGAACCCATTAAAAACACAGCATATCGATGATTCTCATGCACGTAAGAATGTAAGCAGGCAAGATGTATTTCAAGAGTTTTTTTTACAGCCACAACAGCAGCACTGGTTCACAGAAACATGGAAACAAAACAGTATCACAGCGAAAAAAACAGGCATATCAACTGCAAGTGATCAAGCACCACTGTCCAAATGCCAAACAGTGTGCATCGTTCCTATGAACTGTTATGCAGATCAGATGTTTGCAATATCTGGCAAAGGAAAATTCATCATTTGCGTCATCCATATAGAGTTTCAATCTAGTAAAATGATATGAAGTTAATAAGGGAGTTTTCCAACCAGGTTCCACTGAGATGGATACAGGTTTGATATTGGTGTCACAGCACACGTTTCCTTTTCCCCCGATTCACCTGCTTGTTTTTCTCATGTGCGCAGCTTTGCTCTAAAGTAGCATTAAGGCACAATGTTATCCTCGTGTCTTTTTGAAGAATCCAAGTGCATGTGTGCGCGCGCACACACACACACACACACACACACACATACACAGAGGAAAGCAGGGCATTGGTGAGACCCTCCTTAACACATCTGCAGTATGAGGGGGAAATGCAGGGGGTTACCGCTCTGCACACACTGTAAGGCTTTTATGCCATCTCCTCAGCTTAATGTCATGTTTGGTAAGAAGCTTCCAAGCACAAAGTGGAACAAACCATTTATACACATTCATGCCCCAAGTCCTCCTGGGCTTCCCAGAGAAGATGTTTATCAGCAATGGTGTCTACTGAGCCACTTGGTGAGCTTCTTACTTATTGATACCTGCTGCAGCACCAGTATTACTGAGGAAAACCACACCTGTATAAAAAGGCTGTGAGATGATTTTGAAGAAATCAGCGCATTTCATTAGAAATAACGTGTCGGTGACATTGTGATGACTGAAATAATCTACACTAGCATAAAGAAGGCTAGACCCATCCCAGGCCAAAATAGGTTAAAGCAAAGGAGGTTTCTCCCTACCTCTTTACTTCACAATCCGTTCCATCCTAAAACAGGTGCCAAGTATCCACTCACACTTCCTGACTTTGAAATTTAAGGATACATTGTCCAAACAGGGCCTCATTTTCATGCAGTAAGGCCGCAGAAGCACAGTATATATGCAAATATATGCATGTTTTGTTGCCAAGACAACTGCTTTACATATGTTACGCTCAGGTGTGTTTGTTCTCTTCCTCGTACAACTGTTGCCATGACTCACCTCCCTGCTTCGCCTGTTGTAAACTGCTGCCTAATTTTTCAGTTAAAGCGGTTTAGTGTACATGATGGAGAACTGCTCCTTCAACTTGGTGTAACTCGGGTCCTCCACCAAGGTCACACCGTTGCTTTCACTTGTGTTTCGCTTATTTTAATTTCTGTGAAAGGTATTCCTCCATGGTGCTGCGCAGAAGGGAGCTGGGTGGCTTCTTTTGATGTTGGATGGTTCTGTGTTTTTAAGACAGTGGGAAAACAAGGAACTGCAATGGATTAAAAAAAAGTTTACGGACCCTATGTGGGGGAACCTAATATCTCCTTAGAGATGCAAGGAACAGAAGAAAATGTTCTCTAAGAATAATTTCAGGAAAGTGTTGTCATAGCTTTGCCTCTGTGAGGTTTTTCTAAAGCTATTCTTTCCTGTAAGTTCTGAAAAGCCAAAGTTCCCTTAGGCTGTCAGTCACTTAAGTAAATCCCTCATTTTCTATTCAGCATAAGGAAGGGCCCTGCACAGCCTATTCCAATACATAGCCAACAAGTAGGAAACTAAGATTATATATTATTATATATATTATATGTAATATTATATTGGTTATAATTTTGGGAAAAGGCTTTTAGATTATCCTTTTTTTTACTTATTTTAAGTGTTTGAAACACCACCAGTTATTGCTCTTACATTTCTATCATTGTTATAATGCAAATTAGAGCACAGACGATCCTTTCTTTCTATCTCTCGTCCAGGTTTTTATTCAGAAAGCTGCCATCTAAATGTTTCTCTGCACCAAAATGCAGGTCAGATATCAAGTTAATGTTTCAACACCTAAATACTTAACTGAGATTTTATCTGGAATATAATGCCACTTAACTTCTTTCATCCAAAGAAACTTAGAGCTTCACACATTTATTCTGCTGAACGCTTTAGCGGAGAAATTAAAACTTTTGATGGCTGGAAAGGCCATGCTGCAGGTATATTATGAGAAAGTGCTAAATCTGGTTTAGAATTTGTACAATATCTCACAGTATTAGACATATCTATATTTCTGCGGATACCTGGTTTTTTACCAGTTGTATATGATGTTCTGAGCATGTATGGGAGGAGACCAGATGTTTTATTTCAGAAATATCAAAAATCCAATGACAGAAATCCCTGACTAATGGTATTTTACATCCTCCTTTCTGGAAAAGTTTGCTCAGGTTTGTTTAGGTGGTAATACAAGTATATATGAATGTGGTAATACACATTTCACCAAAGATTTAAAATAGATGAGCGCAATCCGCCCCATTGAATTCATTTTGTCCACAAGGCAGTTACAGTCAGGCAGGTGTATTTCTTTTGCTGCCGTGCTGTGTCTGAATGACATTCCTGCATGTTTTTCCTCTTATTACAAAACAGGAACAGTTTACATTGAAAGGCTGGCTTCTTAGGTACTCAGTTTGTCCTTTTTCTTACACTTCTGTACAGCATTTATAGGACAAATGTGAATGTTCTGTGAATATCTCTCCATTTCTTCAAGTCAGTTTTTCAGGGAATTTTTCTCAAGGGTACAAAACCAAGGCCTTTCCTAGAACATTCAGCAATGAGTAGACATCTTGTGGGGCAGATAAAACACTAAAAAATGTATAAATGTTCATCTCCTGTCAAAGAATTATCTCACCCACATGGAAAGTATCAAGAGATATAGAGGTTTATCTGTAGTAGCTAATAAGCACTGGACAGGGTACCTGGGAAGGAAGTTGTTGGTCACTATTGTAATGAGTGTTAGCTGATGTTTTGTAGCTATCAAAGAACTCCAATGGAAGTGCAAGGAGTGTAATAAGGATAATCTAGCTTGGATATACAAAGTGCTTTATGATGAGGATGGAAGTCAGACATTGTTGCTTGGACAGCACTGTGACAGTAAGTGAAAATATTAAAGCATGAGTCTTATCATTGAAACACAGTTAGCACTTTAGTTTTGAATGAACTTTTTTAACCTACAGAAAGAATGTCTCACAGATGGGAGGAAGACAAGTACTTGAGGCTTGTAGGGTTAGTCCTGTGACCCAGAGCACACAGTCCAGTGCGTAGGAGGAAGAACTGACTATGCTCACCACACAAACTTCCTGTGGGGGAATGTGGCGTATTTTTAGATGTTTCTACAGACACTTCTTTGAGCACGACTTCAGAAAACTCTCCACCTCGGTAGCGTATAAACTCGAGGACACAAGTGGAAAAAGTACTTCTTTTTCCCCGCTGACTGATTCTTGTCCTCTTTTTTCTGTTGTGCTTGAGGCCTCCTTGGCAGAGTGAAGTTATGTGTGTTCAGCTGACCTTCTGTGACATCTCATGTTTGAATGGACAGCAGCCTCATGACATTCCCATCCCCAAGAAACACTGTTAGAATTTCAAGGACCTACAGTTCTTTTCTACAAACAGCAACATCATACACTTTTAGTATGAGCCTACATTAGCCATTTAGTAACCTAATTCTATTTATTCCAAGAGTGGAGCCACATATATATCAATGGCTATTTTTTAAAGTTCTGTTACTGCTGTCTTATCAGTGGGCAGTGAGATGGTCTAAGATTCTAAGAAAGACAAATCTGCAGGAAACTTTGACTGATTCAGGTCAGCTGTCTGTGTGAAACAGACAAAGCTGCGGCTATGGGGTTATCGTGCTTTCTAACATTTCTAGGCAGAACAGCACTGGGTTTCCTGGAAGCAGACTGCACTGCACCAAGGGCCCAAAACATCGAGCACTTCCATTTGCTGAGTTCACATTTCGTGCGGCTCAGCAGGCCTACACTGAGTGCACCAAGAAAGCTGTATAAGTACGACAGATTTCAGAGAATACAATAAAAACATTTCAACATCTGAGGACTGGATGGGTTGACTGACTTGTGTGACCCAGTGGCAGACATGTAGTTCAGCCTCATGGGAAATGAGCAGCACAGCTGACTCTTATCTCTATTTTTTAATACAAAAAGTTCATTATTGAGCCATTCAGAGAGGGGGATACATGATAAATGTAGGTGTCTGAGATCAAGCACACAGTGATATCGCTAATGAAACCAGATCAGAAAAACAAGGAGTCAGTTCCAGAAAATAAAGGAGATGTCTGACCCACCTGGCTCTGTCACCTCTAAATAACAGGAAGGCAGCTTGAGTCTATCCTGTAACATATATCTCCTATTTTGCTCTGCAACACAAAGGATTTGCCTGGACAGAATATCCCACTTGCTAACAAAAGAAAACATTTGATATGCTCAGATGGAGATGGGGATCCTGCACGAACTTGTCAAACACAGAAAACAGTACACCTTTCAAGGCTGAGCTGTGTCCACAGGTGGTGATCCCATTGGTGATGGTATGAATTTATCAGTTCCTGACAACATGGTACACTGCTGCCATTGTGGGCCTCACCAAGGAGGTGACATCAGGGAGGCCAGGGTACCAATAAAAAGCAGAAAAGTAAAAGTTGTAGTTATTATCAAAATGTCAACAGATTATTAGGCATCCACCCACCCATCCATCCCTTATCCTTAATCCATTAATCTTAGTGAGGACCTCAATCCAGAACCCATCCTGAAATCACTGGGTTCAAAGCTATGAAACTACACCCTGGATGGGATACCAGTCCTTTGCAGGGTGAGATTATCATGCATGTTTCATAATAAATAAAAAGAAATAAAGGCGGGTACTTTCCCATTTTTTAAAGGTCCCTTCATACTACCAAAAATTTCTGAACATCCCAAGGCAGAGAAAGAGCACAATTTTTCACATGCACCCAGCAGCTCTGTGCGAACCATGATTCAGGCTCTTGGACGGAAGCTACCTATTAAAGACACCCACAGGTCTCCCTCTCAGAAGCGTGGTAAAGCAGTAAAAGGGGATTTCTGTGTTGTTGCAGTATTAATAAGTTAATTCTTCATGACCTTTTAAAAAATGCACATTTCTTTTTTACACAACTATTTATGGCTGTTAGCCTATTTCTACAGGATATATTTAATATGATGAGCTGCGAGCCAGGGTACGGAGGAATTGAGATCTCACTGCAGTGGTATCAGTGGACTTGCCTAGTGGCTATAAATTTGAAAAGGTTGCAAGATGGGGAAAGTGTTAAAAAAAAGCTCAATTTTTTCATATCAGTTTGACTGAAAGAATCTGGTCGATACAAAAACAGAAATATTAAATAAGACACGGGTTCAGTAGATGTTGCTTCCGAGAAACAGCCAGCCAGCGCACTATGCAACGCATGCAGAAATCCAACCACAGCCTCAGCAGAAGGTTTCAGACAAAGATAAGATGTTAATCTGTCAAAACTCTCTAGTCTCCTTGTAATTCCTTAGTTATGACTAAATATGATGCAAAACTTTTTTTTGTGAAATGTATCTTAAACATTTCTTTCTGAAGCTGACTAAATCACTGAGACAGATTAAATGTATATTTAAAAAAATGTTAATATGTCTAATCTCAAGTGTGACCTGTAAATGTGCAGGGAAATACCGGGAGAATGTGTGCAGATTGTGTAAAAAATCAGAATACAGTACACAAATCTTTGCAAATGTATGGCTTGTGAGTGCTGAAAATTCACTGCAAAGGTACACTTGAGAGATGTTTTACAACACAGTTCCTGACAGTGAGATAAAATGATATGCACACATTTTGTATTTCTGTCTAATTTGACTTTCACTACATTTTATCATCAGTGTACATGACTGCATTTCCATATTAAGTCATAGAACAGTGGCTGAGAGACGAAAAATCACCCAACTTGGCATTTCAAAGGGAAAAACATTCCATGCGTTGGTGGGAGATCTTTCTGCAACGGCGCGGTAACTCCCCTCCTCACTCCTGGGGGCTGAGAAGGGGGTTTGCGAGACAACAGATCAACGGCAGAAAACTCCCAGAGTGGTATAGGGACAGAGACTGAGAGAGACTGAGAGAGAGAGAAAGAAAGGAAGTGAAAAGAAAAGGAGGGAGTAGAGGAGTTGTTACCTGGCAAGTGTAGGCTACAGGAGAACCAACCACTTCTGAGCTCTACAGCTGGTAAAATATCAGCCTTGGGGTTGGTTAAAGTTTCTGAAAAATATATTTTTAATGACTTTTCAGTTAAAAGACCAAATACATTTGTTTAAACAGGGCCCAGTAAAAACTAAACAATGTGATTTTGAAAATGCTGTCAGTAATCATTTATCATTTGGTCAGCAGGACTAGGGGGTAAATGTGTGAAAAAGCTGAAAATGAGGGGTAAAGGATGCACACGTGACTGTTAAAATGGAGTCACAGTCATGGAGCTTTAGCCAAGAGCACTGGGCCAGTAGGACACAAAGTCACTTCAGTTCAAATAAGTGCCAAATATTTTGCGCTCTGTCCCACCGTGTTGGGTGTCAAAGGGACATGGGTTTCCATGTCGCCTTGCTGATTCAAGGAAAACGCTGTCACATTCCTCTTTTATGCTTCTTTGCTGGCAGCCAGAGGAATGCTGCTTTGCGTGAGAGACTGCTTAGCCGCACCCAGGTAGACAAAGGACAGGGTACTTAATGTTCTGGGACATTCCTTAGAAACTACTCAAAATAAGAAAGGAAGAAAAAAAACACGATGACCTGAGATGACTGTTTTTTCATCTTTTGTTTTCTTTTGTTTCATTGACACTCACATTCTCTGGCTTTTATATACTTTAATGCTTAAAGGAGGTGAGGGAGGAAATTTAAAAAAAAAAAAAAAACTTTTGTGCATGTATGCACATAAATATAGGGATAAGGGACATATATACATAGAAGCACATATATGTAAGAGGCGTAAATAAGATACATTTATATATGTGCCTCTATATATACATATGCCACATATATTTATATGCCTCCTATCCACAAGCAGTGGCCAAGTTGAGGGCCATGACTCAGCTTGCCATGAGTGCCTGGTGATGACTGAGTCACGATGGGACATGTCACTTTGGCCTGTGGCACAGTCCACACCCCGAAGAAACCCCACCATCACTAGGTGGAAGGAAGGATACGCAGGGGATTTTACCGCTATTCTCTGCACAAGGGCACACCCACACACACACACACACACACACACACACACACACACACACACACACACACACACACACAAACACACTCCACCTTTACCTTTCCTAGAGTGAAAGGGGAACTAGCTCCTCATGAAGGGTCAATAGCACCTGAGAAAGGGTAAAGGTCAATTGTAAAACAGAATGCCCCCACATAGGGTGCTTTCCAGGTTATTAACTGCAGCTACAATCAGTTTGTATGCTATTTCTAACAAATCTGAGCGTATAATTAACTGAGCAAAGGTGAATCGGTTATGCAGAAGTGTCTGTCAATTTGCTTTGAGATGGGTATAGCACACACTCTGACTCGTGTGATTCATTCCAGTTCAGGTTATCCACTTTTCTCACTCTGCTAACTAGCATTCACTGCAAAATCAGTTTTGATCAACTGTATGCAATTGCACAAAGCAGAACAAAATTTCCAGATTAATAATTTTGCAAGTGACAGTCACAAATCTGTCTTTGTTTGCACCAAAAGTCAGCAGGCAGTAAAGAAAATTTTCACAATGAAATGATGATGTTGCAGTATAAAATATCAACACACATCTTAATGTAAGTGTTTTAAAACACGTTCACAATATTTTATGCTGTATAATGAGTATTACACAATCTTTGCATTCTAATTTGCTGTACCCACCACAAGACAGGATGTTTAAATCTAGTCAAATAGAAATAAAGCAAGCAAACAAAAAAAACCCCATAGTTATTTTTGCACAGAATTGAATTCCTCTTCATTTTAAACCTCTCTGTCTGTAAAAAGTCAGACCTTTGTAAGTTTTCACAAGTTGCCTTTCTCCAGCTTGGCTAAGGCAGAGACAGGAAGAATGTGATCATGTTGCAGAGCCCATTACACAGAAAAGACTAATTTCCTGAACACTATAGAGAACATAATAAACTGTAGTTTAGGGAAACAAAGCCAAAAAAAAAAAAAAATAAATAAATAAAGGGGGAGAGAAGGGTGACTTGGAAATTAAACACACTTGTTTCTATAATAGGCAAAATACTACAGGAGTCCCACATTTGACTCCTATGTGCTTGTCACTGAAATGGCTGATAAAACAATGTTTACTTTCATAAAGTGAATAAGAATAGCAGCCTGAGAAGATCACAGCTTACAAATTCTGAGTGTCACGGACTACAAATGCTGCCTCCCTAGATAGTGCTGTTAGATTGTTAGGTTATTAGATACTAGGGAGAAACTATGATAGATGAAATAGCATCATTCAAGATAATGCTCCTTGAAAGGAAGGACATGCAACTTGAAAATCTTAACAGCTGCAGATTCTATTAATTCTCACAAGTAGGTCCATGTAACTCAATCAGATGTGCATACAGTAGAACTTTGGCATATGACTTAACCCAGGGATGACACTGAGGTGAAATTCCAGAATATTGGACTAAAGTGTTTTGACCGTGACTGGATGTCACCATGATTTATATGTAAAACATTTTAACCAACCACATAAAAATGACCAAATAATTAGACCAAATTCTGTAACCAGCTGTTAAAACAAGAACTGAAAATGCTGATCTATAATTGCATAACTGTGGTGTCAGTGCAGTCCCTTTCCAGATTCTGATGTCTGCAGTCACAATATAGTGATTAGGCATTAAATGATTCATTAGGTAAATTCCCATGGAAATTGTGACTCATACTTTTTTCAACCCCTTACCGATGAACGAATACTAAAATCCACCTAAGCAACCAAAATAGCACAGAATTCCCTATCAACTGTACTGTACTGTATTTTCAAGTTTTGCAGTAAATATTTTTAGCAGTTATTATAGCATAAAAGGAGGTGTCTGATGGTAGTGTTAGATGTAAACACATATTTCACAGCGCTGCCTTTTGCTACTATCAGAATCTAATAAGATATATCATTTTGTCAGATACTGCAAAGACCATAAAATATTTTTATCGGCAGTATTGCCTAACTGAATGATGCACAAACATGGGGAGGGCTGATTAGGCTTGCTAGGGCTGGCGCCTCTTTTCCAAATGTTTGCATAGGTTTCCTTCCACATGGCACTCACGCAAATTGATAACAATATATTTCCCCTACTGTGTGAATGCCGTAATATATGTGGGTTTGCCCTGCGGTGGTCTGGGGCGGATTGCAGGGTGTTCCCTGCCTCACACCCTAAACATATGGTATATGCTCCGGACCACACCCAGTTGATCCAGTTCAATTCAGTTCAATTTATTTCTATATAGAACTCTTCTCAGCTGATGACATAGAGCTGTAAACTAAAGGTACATGGTGAAACACTTTATTAGAAGAAGCACATATGGATTGTGAGCAAGTGAGAGACTTGCACATGTTGATGATACAACTAAATAATAATAATAAAAAAAAACAAGTAGACCCTTCTATCTCTGAAAGCACTTTATTAACAACATTAGTAGATGTGTATGTATTCTTAAAACGTATTCAGCTTTATAAGTATAATTTACAATTCCTTTATATAATTTATTCAAACTATTAGTGTGGTTCAACTGTAATAATTATCTTTCTAAAAACGACCGATTTTAGAAAGAGAAAATGCAGATATTCTACCAAGTCGTAGGTTACAGTTAGTTGGTTCATCACGTAGACAACGCTTCCGACTTCCTAGTGACCCCGGTAGTAGTTCTGCAGTACATCCGGTTCACAATATTTTTTTCATGTTGTCTGACAGTTCTGATCCGCGTAGCTAGCTAGTTGTACTAAAACATTTTTTGTGCTTGGGTACGCGTGCATTCAGTACCACAATGTCCCGGGGATCAAGTGCGGGGTTCGACCGACACATCACCATCTTTTCTCCCGAGGGGAGACTCTACCAAGTCGGTAAGAGCGAAGCCCTGATGTTGGTCGGCGGGAGGCTGGCGCCTTGCGGGCTAAGTGCTCAGTCATGGTCCCCAGTATCAGCGCCCCTTCGCTTCTATATTGGCATCTGGGGTGCAAACTAATTTTAAGTACACAAAGCTGTCGATTAACTTTTAACGTAGTAGACCGATAAGTTGCACAAACGGGCAGTTTGTGAGCGCATTTGTGTTTTTTGTACAAAGTAAGTGTCGCTAGGCTGCGAAGGCCTCGCTATTGTTATCGCAGTAGCAATCGAACGGTAAAAATATCGGCAACTCTCAAACGTTTTAACATGGAATATCAGTGTAAAGCAAAATTGTAAGTCTTTTGTATTCTTGTTGTGTAGTTTCTTATATTACGTAGTTTAGATTGAATTTATACAGGTTGTACCATAGCTCAGTGCTGTGCATTGGTGTAGTATTACGTTTGATCGTATTAGTGGTGTGAATTTTAAAGTACTGTCATGGTTATTTATTTCTTAATGCATTTGTTATTTTTGTTTTTGTGTTATCAGAATATGCCTTCAAGGCTATAAACCAAGGTGGCCTCACCTCAGTAGCTGTCCGAGGAAAAGACTGTGCAGTAGTCGTCACACAGAAAAAAGTCCCCGTAAGTGTTATTTACCCCCTCTCAATCTCTATGTAAAATAATAGTACATATTTTGTAGTTAAGGTAAATTTCATTTCTGTTTTTAATGTTTTCCTCCATATTCTTTATCTTTGTCAGGACAAACTGCTGGACTCCTCTACAGTCACCCATTTATTTAGGATAACGGAAAACATTGGCTGCGTGATGTCCGGGATGACAGGTACAGGATACTGAGCTGTTTTGTTTGTTTATTTGCAGACAAAAAGCAACAAATTACAGTTACCATAATATCTGTTAAAGTAAAACCCTTGTTCATTTTTTTTTTGGACACAGCTGCATTATAACAAGGAGTCAGAGAATATTTTTCATTTTCTGCCTTTTGCAGTGTTTTTAAATTCTTTTAGGATTTACAACTCTGAAACACTTGTGTTGTAAAAGATAATGATATTGGAATTGTATTTCTACCAGCTGATTGTCGTATATCATATATTGGAATTCAGCCAATACTTAGATTCCACTGATAATTCAAACCCATATCTGAGAATTTATTCATTGTGTTTCGGTTGAGGGAAAGTTCTGTGATACAACTACAGTATGGAAATGTCTGCAGTGTAGAAAGTTTTTTCAAGTGAGTCATGTGAAGTATGCCATTTGTGATGCTAACTTGAGTAGTCTCGACAGTGAGAGATTGAGTACAGTATCTAATATGGTCCAGGAAAGGAGAAACCATTTCCTGCTACAAGGCAGGGATATGCTTCACTGTAAATGTGCCCATGACACTATAAAGTTTCACCTATTAATACAGTGATGAAGAAATAACACCACTTGTTTTATCCATTTTTCAGTTTTCATTACTTTTCTTTTTGAGGACAAAAAAAACTAAGTTTTATGTTGCATTTAAGACTACAGCCTGCAAAACCATGTCCCATTTAAGGCCTGAGTAGCCAAACATGATTCAGCAGGTACTGTTTGTTTTATTGATTATCTGAAAAACTGAAATCTTGCACAAATAAATATTACATTTGTCCGTAATGCTCATCAGAGCAGATCTAGTCTCATTTTTTTAATATATTAGAAATGTGTGTATCAGCATCAGCTGCTGCGTACATGGAAATGACCAGATATCGACATCATTACAAAATTCTCACATTCTGCTTCTGTTGTAACAACAACAACATTGTCACAGAAACAGACAAGAACAGCAAGACAGAAAAAATAACAGCTATATCAACTGCAGTATAACCAGAAGTGGTAGATTTGAATATGTTTGAATGTAGGCCACAACAGTAAAAATTATTAAAACTAAAAATAAAACTCAACACAAGACCTTATGAGACTTTAGTACAACAATGAACAGACTTTCTTGTTTACATTAAGTTTAAGAGTAAAACAAATTTAAGTACACTTGTAGCTGTTGTAGCCCCAAAAGTGAAAATTTTTAACTGGAAACTCTTAACTGTAAAGCAGTAAAAACCCCAAACATACAGCTTGTTTTATTATCAGAAACAACTTGAGCAATAGCACATGACTCAATGCAGAAACATTCTGAAAATAGGAGATAAAGAAATTAATCAGAACTTTAAAAATGGTGCCAGAGTATATGCAAGACCGCTAAAAAATAGTCCTCTCTCCCTTTGGGAGCAGGATTAGCCACTAACTATATTTACAGTTGAGAGGCAGGGATGATACCTCCTAAGTCCTTTAACTAGACATCCCTAGTAACATCTCTCTCAGGACCTGCCACTGATGAAATGAAGAGTAAAACCTCACAAATAGACAAGAAAATGGTAAAAGCTGGTAAGAGCTGCAACAAGAAAGGGGAATGATATTTTAAACAGTATATAAAATAAACAAGTTCATGTCTTCCAGTATATGTAAGCTCCACTGTCAGTTTCAGTCCTTCAGATCAGCCAGAGAAGCAGTGGTAAATGCACCATGGGTTTATTACTCTGCTTCATGTAGTCTTTTTATTGGCTGGCCTATTGAATGTGTGTGCTTGTTTTTTTCTTTAAGCTGACAGTAGGTCCCAGGTGCAGAGGGCACGCTATGAAGCAGCCAACTGGCAGTACAAGTACGGCTATGAGATCCCCGTGGACATGCTCTGCAAGAGGATTGCGGACATTTCTCAGGTTTACACGCAGAATGCAGAAATGAGGCCATTGGGGTGCTGTAAGTGTCCGCCCTCCTGTTGCTTCTGTGTGACACTGATAACATGGCTGTTCATTGCTGTTTGGGTGTTTGTTTGTGTGCGCAGGTTTGTTGTTTCATGTGCATTGATGCAAACTTTGATACATTAATGGTTGATAAACAGTCATAAGCAGCAGCCATCTAACTCAAAAAAGCTGACATACAACACTTTTAAAAAGTGTTTAAAGATTTCTTCATGAAGTTTGTTATAAAATTCATGCAAGATTAAGCAACATTTTAAAGTATCAAGAAACCTCCAGGAGTGTTTACTTGATGTGCAACCTCCTGTTATGTAAATTCCTGTGCAAACTGTACAACTTTTCACTTGAAGATGAAGTTATTCTTTGTTAAATAAACTGACAGATTGCGCATATGACATAACCTTGTTGGCATTTATGGCTTTCCATTATTTATCAGTACTTAGTACTTCAACACTGAGCAGATATGCCTAGATTTGGCAAACTGTGAACACACTAAATAATGAGTACTTTAGTGTTATGTGAGGTTTAAACAATCGTAAAGGATCGAGTTTTGAAACTATTCTGAACAATCTTTATATTAGCCGCTAGCAGTGTTTATAGATGGACCTTTAACTGCTGTTCATTATTTTTGGTCCATTTGCTTATGTTTACAGATATTTGTGGTGTATGAGATACTTGTAGAAGGAATATTTTTGTTATTTTTTTTTATTTATTTATTTTTTTTTTTAGCATTTTTACAAGCCAATACTAGTTTATATTATACAGTTGTTTTCCTTTGTTTGTCAGGCATGATTGTGATTGGAATAGATGAGGAGTTTGGACCCCAAGTGTACAAGTGTGACCCTGCTGGCTACTACTGTGGCTTCAAGGCCACAGCTGCTGGGGTCAAGCAAACAGAGGCCACCAGTTTTCTGGAGAAGAAGGTGAAGAAGAAGCTAGACTGGACCTTTGAACAAACTGTGGAGGTGAGATGTTTGCAGGCCACAAGAAATGAACAGTATAATATTTGCTGAAGAGAGTGTGTGGGTGTTATTCATCTAAGACCATATTAAGGAAAACTTAATTTTATTACTATTTTTACCTTTCCACTGTTACACATTTTTGACCTGGACCGCATAGGGTAATCTCAGTAGTATTAGTTCTAAAGCCAGTATTAGGCTGACTTGGTGCTTTTCATAATATAAAGATAAAGGTGTTGCCTAAGATTTGCTGATCTGTCTGTCACTCAGATACAAATGTCATTAGTATTTGCTCTGTTATCAAAATTATTGAAGCATATTAGCTACATTTTAATCTAATGGGTTGTGCGATGACAAATTTTACATGCAAAACTTTCTTTTCTGTACCCTACAGACAGCGATAACCTGTCTGTCCACTGTGCTGTCCATTGACTTCAAGCCCTCAGAACTGGAGATTGGAGTAGTTACAACAGAGAACCCCAAATTCAGGTAACAGCAGCAAAAGGTCATATTTCAGTTCAGAATGTGAAGCTTTGCCTTTGATGTCACAGGCAGGACGACTTTCTGTACCCTTGGGAAACTTAGCTATGCTTTATTGTTTAGGTGACATGTTAAGCCATTTAGCTTAATAAAAGCGCACCCAAACTTCCAGATTAAAAAAACTTTCCACACTGTTACGTCCACAAATAGTCGATTGTTTGTTAGTCTGTGCAATATTTTCTCCCTCTTATTTATTCTGTCCCCTCACTATTTATTCCATCCCTCGTTACTTTGACATTTATTTTTCAGTGCTGTCAATCATCTTTGCACTTTTCATATGTATGCTTATATGTGTGTGTATACTGTATGTATGCATTTTGTTGTTTGTCTACTGTACACTATGAGCCACTGGGAACCTAAAACAAATTCCATGTGTGTGTATGCATACTTGGCCAAATAATTTGGATTCTGATTCTAAAATTATAATAAAGCTAATTCTTTTGACCTTCATGCTCTGTCCCTCAGGATTCTCAGTGAGTCAGAAATCGACGCTCACCTCGTGTCACTAGCAGAGAGGGACTGAGCTGCGTCCGCCTGCAGGGGGAACATGAAGTTGCTTTGCTCTTGAGAGTGCACCCCAGGAGCGAAGCCTTTGTTGTTTGCTGTATATTGACCCTGTTCCATTAAAGGTAATGTTTTGGAGAAAAAAACTGGTCTTCGAGAACTGTTTGTTTGGGGGATCCCCACTACATGTGAAGGTCCTCTGTTTGTTTATTTACTGTATTGTTGAAGAATTTCAGGATCACTAAACCAGAAAGTATGTATTTAGAAATGTGGGACTTTGCGTGTTTTCCAAACAAAATGCAGTCTCGCCTCCACCTTCTTTACTGTTCATTAAGTTCTGAGAGCTCATGCTCTCTTTCAAAGTCCACCCCCTTCTGGGAAACTGCCTGTTGCTTTTCCTGAGAGAAAAAATATTTACAAAATGCAATATGGTGTGAGAAAGTGAACCCTGATGCTGCTGAAACCCTACTAGAAGAACCACTTAAAAACAGGCAGTCCCCAGTTTACAAATGAGATCCATTCTATGCATATAAAACACTGAAGAAACACATGCTCCATTATTATCACTTTATCCTTCAAAATTGTTCCTATTGTTGACTGATTATAGCCCAACACTTTTCCAATGACCGATGGTGTTTCACGTCTTTCCAATCGCTTTTTTATTTCCACTTTATTTTCAGTCGTGATTGTTTTCCTTTTCCTTGATGCATCACCAACACTTGCATCGGATCTTTGCTTTGGAAGCACAGTTACAAGGGTAAATAAGAGAAAAATTTAAGCCAAATACAAAGTTAGATACTTAAAATGCCAGATGGTGTTCTCCTTCCTTGAGCCAGCGAACCGCTGAAGCCATGCAATGTTTTCATGAGCATCATAAAGTAGCGTGTGCATGCATTCGTTCTTAAGTACTAGTTGTCCCGAAGTTGGATGTTTGTAACCCGGGGACTGCCTGTACAGTCTAAATGGGAGTTTGGGACATTGTAAATATCTCCAGATATGTGCACATTAAAAGTAAATATTTCAATGCCTGATGAATTTCCATAATCTTTCCACACCCTAAAAAAATGGTTTAATTTGGATGTATAGGTTAAGTTGTCATGAAGCACTTTAATCTGGAAAGGAAATTCTCACAGGGTGGATCTTGCAGCAGTTGAGGGCTTTGTTACTCCTCTTCCTTCCTGCCTGGGTTTTCTTTCACAGAGCCCAAGGCCTTGTTTTGCACAGAATTAAAAAAAAACTTTTTTTGTGTGTTTTTAGGATTCATTTGCCTGATGCTTTTTTCAGCATGTCTTACAATGCCTTCCCCATTTAACAGTAGGGTATTTTCACTGTGGCAGATACAGGGAAAGTGACACGCTCATGGGTAGAGCAGTAGGAGGGGGAAGACAAACCCAGGTTCTTCATCTGTAAGCCAACACTTCAACACCAACTGCTGCTCTGCTGAGCTTTTAATAAGTTCAGTGAGTCCTGGGACTTAATGAACGAAGGATGGATAAGCGGTCACATAGACAAAGACTTTGGATAATACGCAAATGACAGATTTGGGATGAAAGAAATATAAAGTCAACGAAAGTCCTGCTACAGCATGTGTGCTGTTACAGCTATTGATACAGAAATGGTTACAAATTACAAGTGCAGACGAAACAAGTTCTACCTGTAGCAAAACGCAACCAACCATGACAGACATTGATAAGGGTGGAACTAAATATGCATCCCAACACTTTAGTACTCGGGATGAAACCTGATGTTGAAATTGCTTACATCGTGGAGACGTGTTGGATAATTGGACATTGCTGCAAATAACCGGTCACGCAGCAGGTGGGACTTCTGTAAGTCAGGATGGATGTTGATGCTCCAAGTCTGAGGAAGGCTGGCGTTGCCCCACTGAAGATCCAAAGAGCAAAATCAAAACCAGGGTTGTTCACACGAATGTCTTTGCGTCGTGGTGCACTTAGGGTAAATAAGGCCCTGGACTTGTACTTAATACCCTAAGTACCAATGCATTTTTAAAGTCTTGTCTGTAGAAAGGTAGCCCTGCGCTATCCTCTTAGTTTGCTGCCACCCATCCTTCTGCTGCCACCATGAATCAGAAGTAATTTGCATCAACTCTGAGCAAAGGGGACCCATCAGCCTTAGTCTCGACATCAGGAATTTACCAGACGCGACAGTGACGCAGGCTGCTACCCAAGGCCACCATGAATCAAAGGTGCCATGACCAAAAGCGGGAATCTCGGGAGTTTTCAATGCACCACAGGAGACTAAGCGTGTTAGCGATACCCCCTTTTTCACTACAGGAAATGACAGCGAGTGCAAAAACCCAGTCAATTCTTTGACAGTCAGAACACTCAAACCGTTTCCGCCATCGCGTATATGCCCGCCGCAGAGCATCCTCCCACGTGTATCTGTGTCACTTTGTAAACAATTGAATTAAAAGGCCCCAATCTGGGATGTTTGCACCAGCCAGACTGGTGCATACGAGCGCACGTGGAAGTCAGCTGATGTGCCTGTGAATTCATTCCATAAAATATAGTGGTTTTTTAGCCCATCCTTTCTGTGGAAGTAATTGTCTGGGTGGTGTTACTTCATGGCTGCTGGCCCAGTTTGATGTACCTTTGCAGTCGGTAAACATGGGTATAAATATCTGGGCAGGCAGCAAAGCTTCTCCAGAACACAACCACAAGTGTTTCTTTGACTTTATCCCACAGACCAGGGCAGCCGTTTCAGATCGTTTATTGGACCCGATTTCCCCTTTTGAGTAACTTTACTGACCTGTGATTCCCAGGCCTCATTTTAACTCTCAGAAACTCCTTTTCTGGGACTCCATGCTGCCCCAAAGCAGCTGTGTTAGGAATTTTTTTGACTCACTTGCTGGGACAAGGATCAAGAGGGGATGTTTTGTCACAGACTACAGCAAAACCCACATAAGTATCAGTTGCCCTAACTGTCCTCAAGGATTTTTTTTGTCTTACTTATACAGGATAATTTTCTTGCCTGGAAATTAGGTTTACTTGGAAATTTCCCCCTGACTCAGAAACAATACACAAAGTGCCAAGTAAATGACATTTGATTCAAAGGGAAGAATATGTAGTTGTGGAGACTGAGTAACACATCTTCAGCTTCTCCAACATCTACTTCCATTATTACACAATCAGGAAATTCCTGTCAGCACCACTGGTAAGTTAAATTTTACTCAACTCTGGAAACCCCTCCTCTTACACTTGAGTCACGATCAGAGGTCATCATGGTACAACACTAAACTATTTACTGCAGTCTCTCACACTTAATCCAATGAAGAGGTTCACATTTTAAATTCATACACTGTTCCAATCTGTATAGCAACTCTGATCCAGTGTCCTTCCGCCAGTCAATATTCCCCATTCAGACCCAGAACTGGCTGAACACACATGAGGAGATGCAAGAGCATGAAAAGCAAAGATTTTAACAAAAATTCTTTAATTTAAATCTTTTGCAACACAAACTGTAAGTTACTTTACATATTATACAGTTACTTTAGTGTCTTTACAAATATACAGAATCAGTTTTGGCAGCTTTAAATGTCCTTCAAAAAGTCAGGCCTGTGCTCCTCTGCATCCCTCTCCATTCTTCATGCCATTTTTACAGCGTTGACCATCATCTTCCTCAGCCTGTACTCTCCACCAGGGCTTCGGGCTCCCACGGCCCCGACTCGCACCCGTATCAGGGCAAGCGCCCGGGACTGCGAGCCGTTAACCTACAGCTGTCTTTGTCTGTAAGAGTTTGTCACATTCACACACCAGGGTTTGGCCTCCTGTTCCCCATCTTGCACCTACTTGAGCCCCATCACAATGTCATCGTATATCTGCGGAACAGAAAGAACAACATGAGCTTCCGGATCAAATGCATTCCTCACCAACAGCATTCTGCCCCCAGCCTGCCAGCCAGACACACGTACCTCGCTGTCGTCGGACACCAGCTCCTCATCGCTCTCTTCCACATCGCTCTCCGGCAACTCCCTCAGCTCCTGCGCCGTGAGCGCATGCAGCTGCTGTCGGATGGCAATGTCGGGTCGCCCGTACGTCAAGTGGTATGCTGTGTGGCCCCCGTAGGTAAGGCTGTTGACGTTGGCACCTTTGTTGACAAGGAGACGGACCATTTCGAGATTCTGCAGGTCCACAGCAAGATGCAGAGCTGTGCGCCCATTGCAGTGCTCCTATGGTGAGGGGGCAAAGACAGAAAACGAACACATCAGATAAGTTTGATCACTTAACGCACGTCCTGCTATTCTCGGAAGTCAAGGATTTTTTAAGAAGGGGGCGGGGGCACACTCACCTGTGCATCTACATCAGCCCCAAGCTGAATGAGGCTCTCCACCAATGACAGGAATCCATGGATAGACGCCAAGTGAAGACAATTGTGACCTGTAGCAAGGAAAAGATGCAGCTTAGAGACAGGCATCCAGGGATGGGTAAGTTCAAATCTCACAGTACAACAGTACTGCAAGGTGGACATACCGCTGTAGTTGGGTGTGGCCATGATGGAGGCCAGGTGCTGGGTGTGGGCCTGGGTGAGCACACTAAAGCAGTGCAGGGAGCCGTTCTTGCAGGCAATGTGGAGAGCCGTGTTGCCACAGTCATCCACCAGCTGTGGGTCGCAACCAGCCTCCAGGAGCCGGACCACCAGATCGGCCTGTTCCGTGATCACAGCCAAATGCAGAGAAGTCTGCACCAAAGGAAACAGAAGGAATGAGCAAATCTGATTTGCTGGCATGATCAAAAAGCAAGAAGTACAGCAAACAAAAAGACAGACATCCCAATTCCAAATCACCTGCTTCTGGTGGTTCTGTACGTTCAGAAAGAGGTCGTTTCGAGACATAGCGATCATCTGAACGGCATACTCCTTGGCCTCATGAATGACTGCGAGGTGAAGAAGCCTGGAAACAAGAGAAAAAAATGGTTTAGAAGCGCAGCAAGCGGTTAGCAAGTCAACAATTACGCGAACAAAGTTTTTTTTTTCCTTTTTTTTCCGTTCTCTCTCATTTTCAGTCAGGTTATTTCCACCCGCACGACGGCTTCACGCCGCCTCTCGCACCATCAGCAGCCTCGGTGCCTGGCAGCGCGCCCGGGACTTTCCGCGTGACGTCACGACGTGGCCCCGCCCACCACGGTGACGTTAGCGATACACTTGGCAGGAAACCCCCGTTCGCCACACGCACACAATCTTGTACTGTATTTGCATTTATTTTTATTTTACGTGCCAATTTTTTTCCAAAACAGTTCTAACCGCACCGCCACCCCTTTCGCTGTCAATAATGCATTTAAAAAAAAAAGCCACGAAACACTTGCACAACCAAAGCCTATGACTGCTAGCATCCTCTCCTACACGGGCCCCGCTTTCAATATTCGCCAATCGCTGGTTTCAGCCAAAATGGCCGGACTTTGGATTTGTATGCAAGTCGAGCCCCCGGCATCGCCGAAAAGGAACGGAAAACAACGTACGTGTCTCCGTCCTCGGTCCTCTGCTGTTTCCACGGCTCGTCGCCGTACTCGTACTGCCGGGAGTCCACGGAGAGACTCTGCAAATCCCGCTGGAGGCTGTCGCAGTCCGCCTCGACCATCGAGTCCACTCCACTGTCCAGGCGCTCCTCGTTGCACATTTTTTCCGCCTCCATGCAGCCTCCCTCGTAATCCATAGCGTTTCGGCTGTGCGATTGAAACATATCCGTCCTGCAGGATTAGAACTGGGGTTGAAATATGGCTATAGAGCTGCTGAGAGAGAAAAAGCGAAGTGAGCGCGGAGCCCCGGAGTGGCCCTTTTGTACTAGTACGCGAGGGCGGGGCGGGGCTGGGCGGCGCGGCGCGGCCAGTGCTCGGGGGTTTCCGCGGCGCTCCGCGTACAGAGCTCAAGGGAAAGTCGGCGCGGGCTTTTGTGCAGAAAGTCCCCGAAGCAAGTTGGTCCTCACACTAATAATGAAAATATGTATTTTTCTATGGCAATAGGAGGAAAGAAAAATGAATGAATGGATACGAATATGCTATGAATGAGACGGGGGAAGCTCCCTAACCAAACCTCGACCCCTCGGTGTGGATGCTTTAGGAGTCGGGCTGGCTCAGTGCACACCTAAACAGGGCCAAATATTAAAAAAGAAACGATCCACAATGTTTTCAGTGCTGTGGCCAATATGTTTTTTTTTTTTTTTACTTACATCTATGCAGTAGTTCACACAAAGTCATGGTTGTTTTGCCTCTGGAGAAATTCTTGGATTTAAAAAAAAAAAGCTAGCTGGTAGGTATTTCCAGGGTCCTGGCAGCTGTGAATTCTGACTCGCCATGGCTGCATGGCTTCTGAAAATTATATATACCTGTGCTTTGCATCAGTACTGCAATGTGATGATATTTAAAAAAAAAAACAAAAAACATAGCTTTACTAAAGCCGCATGTGGTTTAAGACGGATGCAGAGTTTGCAAGAACACATCTAGGTGCAGAACAATTCAGCTGTGAGTCCTCTATGAAGGCAGTGTGGGCAAAAATAAAATAATTTGAATGACCCTATGTGATTAGCTTCAAGGAGAAATCATGGGATCACCCAATGACTTCAACAGGGTGTAAATCCAGTGCGTAACATAGGACTGTTAGGGCTTGCACAACAGGGACACATTCAGCAAGTGAAGTAAAAACATAGCAACAGTATCCATGCACAATTGCTCCATACAAGCTGTTCAGATCTTGAACTGTGCCATGCAACAGCCTTCATTTTTTAACACGGATCTATGTTCAAATTGGTACTATGAACAAAAAGTGGCTTTTTGATTAGACTTTGTCGCCATCCGTCCTTAGCTTATCCAGAGCCTATCCCAGAGACCCTAGCTGCTGCACTATGAGATCATACCTTCGATGGGATGCCAGCACTCTATAGGATAACCTCACATACTATGGGAAGTTTAGAGTGACCAGTTAACCTGAAACGCATTTTTGGAGTGTAGGAGGGCAAGATCATCTAAAGAACAACCACAGATACATGGGAAGAACATGCAAACTTAAAAATAAATCTGCGGTGAACTGTAAAGTGTTTTGCAGCGTATGGATTTCACAGCTGTATGGGCAAGGAAAAAGTGAAATGCATTCTATGTGCATAATTGTGTACATCTGCACAGCATTGCAGAAATGAGTGTGCAGTCATTCCCTGCTGTATGCTGTATGCGGTCAAGAACATAGATATTTGCACCTTTGAACATTTGATCAGTCCACATAAAGATTATAGGAAGGCTAAGTTCACAAGTTCCAGCAGCTTCAGACGTAACCTGGGCCAGGCCAAATGTGCAAATCAAGCAACAAAGGAGCAAGTGAGCATCCGTGGGAATTTCCCCTTGAATCTGCACTGTGTGACCGTCTTGGCATGGACATCCTGAAACCTCCCAGGTGCACAGCGTCATCACAGCTCTGCACTTCCTTCTGCGCAGTATAGACACCACGAAGGAGCTGGGGTGTTGAAGATGGAGTAGCACAGCGCGACCACCTATGTGAAATGGGCCTATTCTGTAGGTCCCACCACATTATTCTGCTCAAGGGCAGTTTGCCATAAATTACACCATTGCTGCAGGTTCCCCCTCAGATAGGATTCCAGAACAAGTGCAGTCAAATTAGAGGGAAATAGTTTTGCAAATTGCAAACATTGGTCAGGCTGTTTTCCAGACAAGAACTGCATTGTATTTACATATATATTACAGAGAACTTCATGATGTGGGAAGAACAAATTTCTAAGCCACAACTGCAAAACAGAATTTACATAGTCTGTTATTAGTAAGTTTTGAAACAGGGTTCTGAATTGTGAACATTTGTTAAATAGCATGTAACCAACTGGCGATACTGAACAAGTAAGGTCTTGTTAACTGTCTGTAGCAGAATGCCTGGATTCTAGACTTTCTACCTTTGTTAATGTATCCTGTAGGCCAGTCTGGAAGATTCTGGCAAAAAAAATAAAGCAGGAGGGAAGGTTGCAGGGGCCAAGGAACAGCTGGAGTAAGGACTGCATGCCAGTATGGCTGGAACCTCTTGCTTTTCCTCAGAGTCTCTGGTACTCCTCTATCCTTCACATGATGGACTACAGAGTGAATTCAATGTACCCAAATAATGTAGCATGTTTTCACAATATGGGGAAAACTGAAAATTTTCCTGTCTGATATGAAGTTTATCTGATTGTACAGAACCATTACAGGAAGATCATTCTGTACAAGTTAAACCCTTACAAAAATCTGCATAGTTGTACATCCTCTCTATTTATCACTTGTAAGTAGAACATCTTGTTTTTAAAATAAAAATCAAATTTAAGTTCAGATTTAAGCTCCCCATATTACATTTTTTAGCTTATCAATGTACAAAAAAATCCCCTTTACATTCCAAATGCTTGATGTTACATTGTCTTCCAGCTAAAATGTGTAAATGGAAAACTCCCCATTTGTAATATTTTGCCATTTTGCAATGTAACAGCTGATTACTGTCATGCTTGCATTGTCCTGACTAGGTCTGTTCAGCAGTAAAGTCTGCTTGTGTCTGTTTTCATATTGTACAATGTATTACATAATACACAAACATTCCCAAAACTGGTCATAACATTCAAACCACTAATGGAGAAATTTTGACTAGTCTGCTGAATGTGAGTGAGGGGGATCTGGTGGAACTTTGTGTTATCAGGTGCACATTTTGATCTCTCTGGTGCATCACGCCCATATTTCTATATTTCTAAAAGACAGAGTGAGTGATAATGGTTTCTTACTTATACACAGTAGGTGTTTTACAGTGTTTTACTGATACTTGGGGAAATTTGTTTGGGTTTTTTTTTTTGCTAGGAGGGTTAAAACAATATTTTTTGCCATTTAACATACTAGGAAATAGGCTCTCTATTTCTTTTCCCTCTTTAAGTCCAATTTTCAGAAGCGAATTACAAACATAAAGCAGGGGATGGGTGTACACATGTATCCCCTTCTTACCAGTGTAATGGAAATTAGCTCATAAAGTGAACTCTCATAAATTAGAGATATCATTTTCATTAATTTCAGAAGAATATTTTTTTAAGTCCTCCTGGGCTCACAAAATCACTCCCTATTTACAGAAGTCATTTAAATTAAAACCATACATTTATTATAAAAACTGACATTTCCTTTTATAAAGCAATGTGAGAGCAGCATAAATGCATTAGGTAAATTAAGATAAGATTGCAAGATTGCACTAAAGCAATTACTAATAACAGATGAATATGTTTTTGTTTTGCAATGGCTTGGATTTCCTTTTAAAGCATTCCTGCATGTTTGCATTGAAAAAGTTGGAATATGTATAACAGCAAATAAAGAAAAAATGTGTTTAAAACTGCAGCAAATGATAATTTTGTCCTGTTGTCTGTTTTACTGATAAGCAGTTATAAGTCAAGGTATTGTTGTAGCATTTTTTGGCAGTTAAAGACAGCAAGGGGTTTCACTATGGTTCCCAACCACATGACACATAGCTGTGCTTTCCACTCCTGTCAGACAGGCGGCAGAACGCCAAAGGTGGACGTCGTGACACTGTCTTGGTGGTCCTTTTCACACTGTGTCTCTTGACACCAAGTCTGTGTGGTGGATAAAAATTGGTTTCTCATACACAAACACACACACACACACACACATACACACACAGGTGACAAGGAGCAAATCTGGGTATATTTATATTGAAACGTGCAGCGATGACTCACACGTGATTCACGGAATGGCCCTTTGGTCGAGTCAAATGAAAGGCGTATGTCTCAGACTCTGGAAGACACACACTGGATACTCTTGGGAATTTACAGTGCTGTGTGACCGACCTATTACAGTAAGCGTTAGTCAGTTTATAATAGTACCAAAATGACTGATTTTGGATGCTGATACATCTTGCATTTCACCACACAGCTGAAAGCCACACAGCCATGTGGAGGTTATGTCCTTTGGGCATATGTGAGTGTGAACGTGTACACAGTCTTCAATGAACTTTCACCTCATCCAGTGTGGTCACGGCAATGGTAACCTCCAGCTCACTAGGAAAACAGACAAAATTGAAGCCCATGTACGCTTTCACAAATTTATCCTCAACATGCAGTGTAAACCAATTTGTAAGGTCACCCTTCCTTTTTTCCAGATTTTGGTGCTTTAAAGTTGCACATTAAATTGTGCAAGTTGTGCATGTTCATCTCATTATCTTATTTATGGAGTAATAAATTTAAGAAAATCTTCTTCTTCTTCTTTCGGCCGCTCCCGTTAGGGGTCGCCACAGCGGATCAAAAGCTTCCACTTCCTCCTGTCCTCTGCATCTTTCTCCGTCGCACCCACCACCTGCATGTCCTCCTTCACCACATCCATAAATCTCCTCTTAGGCCTTCCTCTCTTCCTCTTGCCTGGCAGCTCCATCCCTAGCATCCTTCTCCCGATATATCCAGAAATAAATTTAAGAAAATATTAAATTAAAAATAATAAAAAAAAAAAAAAAACCATCAAACTAAATTATTGTTATTATTATTATCAATACATTGATTTCTTTTTGTGCAGACCGTGTAGTCCATCGTATTAATTTATTTTTAAATACTGTAAATGGCAGCATTTTGTCTGTAAAGATGTTTGCATCTTGAGCGTGAAATTCCACCCCGCACAAAAGCGCCGCTAGAGGTCGCTATTTCCCCGCGTTATATGTCAAAATGAAGTTGATGCAGAACCTTTTCAAACGGGATTTTTCTTGGCTATTTGTGCCCGGACCTTAAACAATTTATATACTTTGCGAGGGAGAAAAAAGTTAACGTTTTAACATTTCTATTGCATATAACTAATTATATGAATTAATTCCACAAATTATGCTTTAAAGGTGTCCCGTTTAACCATTTTGGAGACACTTTTCCTAAAGACCACGTTTAGATCTCAACCTACGTTTTGCCCCATCGGTCCATGTGACGTCGAATTCCGAAATGTCTGCAGAGCCCGAAAAAGCAGTGTTTTTTTTTTTTTTTTAAACTAAAAGTTCTCTTTGCGTAACTACCGGTAATGGAGTTTATTTTTGACAAACGTGTCGATTACGGGAGACCCTGATCCTCCAGAAACTGCGTTCGCAGTGACTCACCGAAGCGATAAAGAAAAAAAAAAAAAAAAAAAACCTGCAGCAACACGAGAAGAGAAACGGAAAGAAAAGGAAAGAAAAGAATTATAAATAAGCGGAAAACGCAGGACGATTTAAAATAAACGGAACGCTTTCACGAATGCGTTACTTCGCGTCAAACGTACTTGTAGTCTAAACCCATTTGTGGTTCCCTTAACTGACATTTTGGCGCTGGAAAGTGCGTGTTTCCGTCGTCCATGAGCAGGAAATTCGTGAAAGAACTCGGGTTTTTTGAAGTTGCGCGATCGAACCCATGTCCACTCGCAAAACACGGTTGTGCCGGCTGAGCCCTCATGTCAGGGTCCTGTCCCCAGCTGTGTAGCTCATTGTGGAGTTCACTGTCTAACGTGAGGGATTGTGTTCGAATATTTTCAAGAATGAAAAGGCAAGAACGGGGGTGGAACGCGTTCGGCCAGATGGTGCTGGATCGCTACCCATTCTGTTAGCTTCTAACAAGCTTTTCGTGCTTATCCCTGTGACCTCCTACCTCCCCGAAAGAGAAGGGCAAAAATGAGAGAAGTGTTGCTTTACACGCTTTGCACTTATTTAAATCCCGTTTTTGTGTTTGCTTTTGTTTTCTATTTCATACACAATCTTACAAAACCCTAAACTGCACTAAAAATGGTCAAAATCTTATACACTAAATTATTATTTCTTGCACTCCAGTTTGGAATTTCCCAGTTTTCAGTCCAAATGTATTTTAAATAAATCTTAACTTGAATATTGTGTTTAAATAAAGGGAAATTTAGACAAAGGAAACACACCTGCAAACATTTTAAAACAACTCTCATTCTACATTCAAACGTCAAACTCACTGTTATGGGACTTGGGGTCCAAACAGACCCCTCCTTGGTATTTGTTGAATGAGCAGCTTTGCAGTTATTTTGAAATTTACCCACAGAAAATTTTAATAATTTTTGCATACTTTGATCAAGGCAACTGCACCAGTGGGATTTGAACCTGTGTCCTTGGATGGGAAGTGCATTAACCACTCTGCTACCTGCTGTCCCAGCTCAATGTGTCCTCTTTTTTTTCATCAGAATCATCATCCTTATCGCCCAGATTATTCTGCTCCCATTTGTAACTGTTGTGTTTTTGCTACTTTTCTGTTAAGTAGGACATTTCTGAAAAACATCTCGAGGTTTAAAAATAAATAGTAGTCCACAGTAATAATTAATTGATAACTATCAGTTATGTATGGTTTTGTTAGACATGGAAACAGCACTAACATTGCAACTGCAGCATTGGGGGTGGTTGGGGGTGGGGTTTAATATCTAAATTTCAAGGTAAACGTTGCCAGTTCTCATGGTCCAAACACTGTTCGGTTCGATGATGCATAATCCCATGAAGTTAATAACCAACACAGAACCTGGCTATCTGGGATATGCACCCCTCCACCCCACCCCACATCTTATCAGCGTTTGCAGCCTCCCCAAGAGTGGTGGTGCCACTGGGAGGCCAGAACTGGACTGCACTGGACTGGACCGGATTGCCTGAGGGTGGTCCTCTCTGTGTCCCCATAGCGCTGCAAGCATCTGCATTCTGCTGCCAGAGATAGAGAGGAGCCTAGGCCTCCTGGGAGAGAGAGAGAGAGAAAGAGAGAGAGATGGAGACAGTGTGAGAGTGACAGAGGGAGAAAAAGGGAGAAAGGGGGAGATAAAGGCACAGAGAGCGAGAGAGACACGAGAGGGAGAGATAGAGGGAAAAAGATGCAGAGGGGGAGATACAGGGAGAGATAGAAGAAGAGAAATGGGGAGGGAGAGAGACAGAAGACTAGGGCCAAAGAGAGGAAGAAAGAGAGAGAACGAAGGGCAGGGGATGGGAAGGGAGAGCTAGAGGGTGTTGGGGAGAAGGAAGAAATAAAGAGACAGAGAGAGTGAAAGGAGAAGATGGGGAAGAGAGCAGGAGAGAAATGGAGTGAGAGACAGAGGGAGTAAGAGAGGAAAAAGATAGAGAGGGAGATCGCCATTGTTTGCGCTGCTGCCTATCAGAGAAGCAAAGGACCTTCATCGCTCCAAAGTCAGGCAGATAGTTTACAAATGAAAGAAATCTGGTAGAGGTGAGTGGACCCCCTGCAAGGATCAGTGCAACAGCACATAAATAAGTCCTTTGACAGGTGGCAAAAAGGTCCTTAGGGTGACAACTAAGGATCTGCAGGAACCTCATGCACATGATATCATCTGTATTCAGATTCAATCAGACTGATGTTCACAGAAGACACCACCGCCACCCCCAAAAAACAGCTTTCCACCTCGAGTTTGTTAAAGATGACTTCAATGTGGCCCACCATCACCACTCTATGAGACCAAAGTTAAACTTTTTAAATAAACTTAGACAAAAATTTGATTGGAAAAACCAAAATATGGCATGTGGACACCAAAACCTCCTTGCAACTGAAGCCGGGTGGAGGGAGCATAATGACGTGGGACTGCTTTTCTGCTTCAGGTTCTGAACAATTTGCATCCATGAGGGATCAATGAATTCAGCAAAGCTGTAAGTAATTATACAGCAGAAGGTGAGGATGTTCATCTGTGATCCGAACCTCAGAAGAAGTTCTGCTACGTAATCATAGTGCTCACAAACAGAGGAGAACATCTATGACAGAGGTGCTGAAATGGAAGGTTCTGGAATTTGTTAAATATAAGGGGTCATATAATTTTTCCATCAGTGGCCTTGAGTCTTTCATCTATTTGTTCAGTAGACACGGCGATGCAAGATGTTGTGTTGTTATTTGCTATGATTTTTTTATTATTATTTCAACTTAAAAGATCAAACCACATTTCAAGATCCATTCATGCAGAAATCCAGCTAATTCCAAAAACTGCTTCTGAGAACAACATATCCATGTCTTTTGGGGGGGGGGCATCAAAATATTTATTCACTTGTTTGGTTGTTTGCGTGTTTGCTTGTTTTTATGATGGAGAGATCTTCTCAGGAGAATCGAGAGGGTTCTGGCAGTGGAATTACTTAATTCCACCTTGCCCCTCCCTTCATTTTATCTTTTTGCGAATGTCACTGATTCGCCGGATAGAAATGGTGACAAAACAAGATCTGGACCGAGTATTTTTCCCGAAGTCTTTTTCGGTGAGGCGACAATCCATTTTCCTGCAGCCGTCGTCCACCCGCTTGAACATCTTGTATTGTTCTTAAGGACGTGGACGGAGCAGACCGACCATCTCAAGATGCCGAGGGGGTTTTTAGTGAAGAGGAACAGATGGATGTCGGCGCCGTTTTGGAAAATTCGCCGTGGGAACAGGAAAAGTCCAGAGGTGGAGCTGCTGGGTCGAACCCGGCGCTCGGACGGCGTGGGTTCTCCTCCACGCATCGCCACTGCGAGTGGAAGTGTCACGGAGCCGGCGGATGGGTTCTTTGGAGAAGCCCAACACATGCATGCAGCGGAGCGCGCAGGCGGCGCCGGGGTGACAACCCAGCCAGGTGACACAGGTGCCGGTCCGGGGGGTCACTCAGTGGACGTGACCGGGTCAGCGGAACCAGGCCTGGAGATCTCGATCACCAGAAGCCGTCTTGACCCAAGCCAGCACGCACGCCCCCACGCGGACCTCTGCTCCTTCTTCAGCGATGCCGATGTTCATCGGTTCTCATCCCACCACCGCGCCGCGAAGCGCGGAAGCCCTCCTTCCGACAGGCCGGTGAGTCCGCCTCCCGCCGCGAGGGTTCGCGACCCGGTCGCCACACCCGCCAAGCGGACAAGGGACTCGAAGCCCGGGAAGAAGCCGCTGGCTGAGTTCATCTGCCAGCTTTGCAAGGTCGAGTACGCGGATCCGCTGTCCCTGGCGCAGCACCGGTGCTCCCGCATAGCGCGCGTGGATTACCGCTGCGCCGAGTGCGACAAGGCGTTCAGCTGCCCCGCCAACCTGGCGTCGCACCGCCGGTGGCACAAGCCTCGCCCCGCGCGACCCGAGCGGTGGCCTCACGGCGCCCGGGCAAGAGCTCCGCCGCAGCCGAGCGCGGAAAACGCCGTCGCCGGCCCCCGCGGGGCCCCCCGCCGAGTGCACGACGCGCCGTGCTGGCCTCTCCGAGGACCCGAGCGCCTTTCCTTTCCCTGTCGCTTCTGCGGGGTCCGATTTCCCTCGGCGGACGTGCGGGACGAGCATGCGGTGTGGCACGCCGGGGCGCTCGGAAGCCTGGGCGTCCTGCGTTTGGAGGAGCAGATCTTCCTCTGTTGAGCCGAGCAGCAGGTGGCGTAGTGGTTTGTGTGGTCGCCTGGCACCATGAAGGTTTCTGGTTCAAATCCCCCCTTCCTGCCATAGCAGCGCTGTTCAAGGTTCTGAAATGGACCAATGCGGTGTGACAACTTATTGTACAAACAAGTAGAGTAGATTTTGTACCCACCCTCCTGTTATTTATGAGTACATTTGCTCATGCATCCTTGTAAGTCACCTTAGAAAAAAAAAAAAGGCAGACAAATAAAGGTAACCAATAGGCGGTTAACTGAAGCACATTTTTGCAAAAAAGAAAATGTTTGTGTAAACACTGCCAAGCACCTGCTTTTACTACATTATGTATGTTATGTGTAATACTGTGTCGTCAGTTTGTTCAGAGTAAATCACAATCCTGTCTTACAGCGTATCTGAGAAGAAAAATGCGCCGCAAACATATCTATTTGACAATAGGCGGTTTAGTGAACATTAAAAATCTGCATTTGACAAGCATCACTTTCACAGAAAACTTGAAAGTAACATGTTATAAATATTCACTATGCCGTGTTTACAAACAGCAGGCTGTTTACTGTTGTACCTTAAAAAATTTCACTCATTTCCAAGGGTTTAAACAAAAAACTATCCATCCATCCTAACCGAAACAAAACATTGTCTCTGGTGAAAGAGGGAAACGTGACATGGACCTAAATCGGCCATTAGTCGGCTGTAATTTCACTACATCTACAGATTGTGTTTAACAGTATAAACATATTTATATATCAAAGCTATAATTGAGGACACTGGAACCGATTTCAGGGACGATGGTGCATTAAAGAAAATAACCTTGAATTCTCAGGACAGAAATAACTTTTTAACATTATTAAATGAACCGCAGTCCTTGTTTCCAAGATACATGACCAAGAGTTTCTGCAAAAGGCGAATTAGATCCATGCAGATGGTTGGATGAGGTCTTCACATACGACAAGATCATTAGATGTCATTATCTACAGTAAATAAACAGAATGAGCTATATTTTGTTCTGAAAAGTGTCATTAAAACATTTCTAGCTGTGAAGTGGCCCACAATCACCTTTCTTTTTCTCTTTGTTCATCTTCCTACTTTCCTCCAGTTTCTTTTTCTCAAAATCGAAATGGACAAAACTATATAGGATTAAACACAAAAAAGCTCAGGTGCTTATTTGAGATCAATTTGTACTCAACTGTGCAAATATGCAGTCATGACTTCTCTCAGCAGTGGTAAGCTCCTGCTCACCATGAGAATAAGAGGAGTGATTCAAAAAGAATTGAACACCTTCATAAATTTGGCAGCAACATGTAGTTTAAATCAATGTTTTAATATCACCCCTGATTTTGGTTATTTAAAGTTGTGTGGTACATTGTATTTTGCGTGAGCACAAAATGTAGGAAAATTATGTATTTTTTAATCCCCTTGTAATATAGAGCTATTATTATTATTATTATTATTATTATTATTATTATTATATTAACAGTGAAAAATGACAATGGTGTCACAAGGGGGTAGCATGTGGTGCTGATATAAACCTTTTCTCATACACCCCTTGTTATAGGTGGTCTGGATGGTGGATAGTGAAGTCATAATGGGGCACTGGAGAGTCTTCTCTACCTGCTGCAGAGCTCAACAGTCAGAAGAAGTGCAGTTCACATACCAAACTGTGATGCAGGAGGTCAGGACTCTCTTTCTGGCACATCTGTAGAAAGTGGTGAGGATGGGGGATGGAAGTCCAGCCCTTTTCAGTCTCCTTTGGAAGTGGAGATGCTATTGTGCTTTGTTCACCAGGTGGCTATGGTTTCAGGTGAAGAAATACTCTACATTATAGCTGAAACTTACCTTAAGTAATGTAAGTGTCAGCCATTTTATGCATAGATTTATGGATGGATATATGAATAAATTAAGGTGAAAGTACCCTACTTTAGTGTACCTCTGGGTAAATCAGCAGTCAGACTTCTGATCTGTATCATTGACTCCTGCAGTACCGTCTGTCCATGCTGTACCAGACCCACATATAAACAACACTGAATTAAATTATAATAGTTGTAATCTACTGTAGATCTCTGCAGGGTAGTTTTCTGGAAACAAATGAAGCCTAATCCATGTCATTACATGATCTTCAGAATTCCCGTTGATGGTTCAATTAACCCAAAACCAACCGTACAGTTTGGATGAAACTCAATTAATTTATTTTTATGAAGGCACCCAAGATGGACCCCGATTAAATAAAAAAAATAACATTTGTGAGTGTGTAGTTTGCTGATGGGCACCCAGATCTTTTCCTCGGTTTATTTATATTGGCTTCAGTATAAATCACCTTGCATAGTTTCAGTCTCACGCAAATTTCGGATCCCGTACTGTGCCGCACTCAAGGGTTACACTAGCAAATTTGGAGCTACAGCCTTTGAAAAACTCCAGTCTCTTCAACACCAGACTACTTACTTCCTCACGCAACCGTCACGTAATCAAATTTTTTTTAACATTTTTTAACGCTAAGTGCGAAACGCGATTAAAAATGAGGCCAAGGTCCTGTCCCATTGCAAAACAGTTAACAAAACAATAATTTTATGATCATGTGCATGAAATCCTTAGACTCCTTTTAAACAATAGAACTGAACAGGTGTACTGTAAGCACTCAAAATGTGCGGTGAAAAAGTAGAAGTCACACAAGACACAGAAAATAAAAGCTGAGTTTATTATTTTCCGAGTCATTCATCTGTACAATTATTACATCTCAAAATTATCAGAATGCGAAAAACATTACTGTACAGCTTATGCAATTTATACTTTTTTGGGAACACCAGTGCCTAAATCATGTATTTGCATTTCATGAACTTTTTAAGATTATTAAAGCACTGTCCATAATTCAAGGCAGTACAACCAAAAGAGACCAATTGATGGACAGTGTAAGATATCAGGTTAACAACGGTTAACTCGTGGCTTCTTCTTGTCACTGCTTCTTCAAGCTGCAACTAATTTTAAAACCCATTTTCTCCTGAGGTTGCTTCCCGCTTTCGGCGCCATCGCATAAGCAAGCATGGTTGTGGATTATTAAGCTTTTGATCGCGCATCAGAAGTGCAGAGCCTGCTTGGAAAGGCCATGCTATGGAGGCCACACAACGGCATTAGCTTTGTTGTTTACTGCAGGGCAGAGTCAGAGCGAGGGCACTGACCCAGACTCTGCTTGCCATGGTCCGTCACCCACTAATCCCAGATGCCCAGAATTGTCTTTACAACCAAGGGTCATTGTGCTCTGCCACTCTTACTCTTGTTCATTCACTTCTGGACCAACATCCTTCCTACTCTTCTCCTCCTGCTTTGGTAGCGTTGTGCTCCCTTGTCCCTGTAATCACTCTATCACAGATGGACGGTGGCAGCGGGCTTGCAGAGTCATTCCGTCCACGTCCTCCAACTGGCTTGAGGCAAACAACCAAACCTCCTCCAGCATCCTGATCTCCGTTTGTACCACTGCCGCCGCTGGTCACGGCCATCAACAAAAACAGCGCCGGTTCCAAACCAGTTAGTTTATTTCTGTTCCAAACTCTCGCTTCACAGTCATGGTGCATGAGCCATGAATGGGGGGGGCGATTAGGGCTGGGGGGCCAAGGGGGCTGCTAAAGGATGTGATAGATTTCAGAGGGATAAACAAAGTGGACAATGTTTTTGGCAGGCCCAGAGTGCACAGTTTGGGAGGAATTCAGCGCTTCTCCTGTTTAATGCACTTGATTTGCTTTTTGCAGCTTCCCAAGCCCAAATAAAAAAGGTTGACTTTTCCAGTGTTGCCATACAGACCATTTTTACAACCAGTTGTGGTAAAGCATGCCAAGGAAAGGCAGCCACCTCTGTCGCTGCATTAACATGTTTTGAACAAAATCTGAACAAATTGATGTACTTTCAATTCCTAAAATGTGTTGCTTTCATTTCACTGTGCTGAGAAAACTGGGCGGTAGTGCAGTTCTCTGCTCTCTTGCCCCCATCAGACAACAGAACAGAAATCTTGTCCCCCTCCCCCATCTATAAATATGAACTCCATGAACAGTTTGAATGGAAGTGTCATCCTCAAGTCTGGCAACCTCACTGACAGCATGGGCTTAGGTTCAAAGCGTTGGCACTGACATACTCAGCTGGCAAAGGCACATCCCACTTCTTATAGAGCAAACCTTGCCAAACATCGTGTTCGCCATCATTTACATCATGGGTTCATCTGACTTTACTCTTACTGTTCTTACTGTATGGTGAATGAATGAAGCGAATGAATGAAACCAACATGCGAAGCAACTATTTCTTGAGCAATAGCTGTGAATCTTTGCAGCAGATCCTACATCCTACCCACACCCAACGTATAGACAGACCTTTTCTGGAGAGGATGTAGGTACCATAGAGGTAGGAGCTTCTGACTTGCAACCAGAACACCAGGTTTTGACACCCTGACGCCTTTCTCGTACCCTTGAGTAAGGTAGTTACCCAGAATTCTTCCAGCTAGACTTCCTCATCTGTATAAATAACTAAGTAAGAATCATTTTAACAGGTTTTTCATGTACAAACCTGGCACTGCAGGTTGCTTTTGAAGAAAGACATCAGTTGAATGAATAAATTTCATAATTTTCATCTATTTTTCTTTATTTTTGTCTAAGCTACTTTGTGACATTCAACTGTGTCTTGTAAATTGCTTTCATTCTGCAGCACACTGGCGCAAGCCCAGTCTGGAGTGGCCAGGAGGGGGCAAGTGTAAGAGGATTCACTCCTTTTTTTCCTCTTTTCCACACTCCAGAACTTAATATAATAAACCCAAGCATAATGTCAGAAAAAACAAGGATCCAGTAGCACCACGGGCAGAATAGCTTCTAGGCAGGTGCGGCCAGGCTTCAGCTTCCCACAGAGACATTAGAGATGGTTTCCAAAAAGGCTTAAAATTGTCTGTGCGACATTTGACTGCCTTCTCTCACCATGATGCTGTGAATTCAACGGCATTTAGCATTTATTTGTAAGACCCCCAAGACCGGAATTTCGTCCAAGGCTCAGGCAAAACAAACAGCAAACAAGCGGTAAACACTCAGACCTCAATGACTGTATTTTCCCACTTAAGTCACTTCCTTTCTACTTTGCACCCAAGGTTTAAACAGGGAACTGGGAGCCACAGAAGTGTTAAAAACACATCAAATGTGTAGCCTTTACAATCTAAATTCTTCATAACTCTCTTGTCAGCTAACAGCTAAGCAGCACCAGAACACCTTAAGCCTAAACTTTGTATTACATGCACGGTAAAGCAGTAGTAAGTCAATTTGACTCTTTTTCCCCACACTTTCTCTTTCACCTTAAGTCAGACAAATATAGGGGTAGGCAAATCGCTATGACAAAAGCAAATAACTACGTGTCATCATCATCATCACCATCACCATCATCATCAATCATCCACCTCCACATTTGACTGGCCGTGAAATTGCCTGAGCATCGAAGGCGAGCGTCTTGCAAAACGTCGATATGTATCGATCCGCCCACTGTGTTCTCATTGTCCTCCAGGCCTCTGGTGACAGCGTGGGCTGTTAAAGGACCAATATTAAGGCAGAGAAGAGAGGAGAAGGCTGTGTCACCGTTTGTCTCGATTGGTTTTACATGCCTGCCAGATAAATATCGCTATTATTCCAGGGATCTGTCAGCTCAGCAGTCCACTGACATGTTCACCTCTGGACCCGACTCTCCCCTGGACCGACTTCTTACAAAGGAGTCCCTGATCCCACAGTTATCTGGGCTCTGGATGCATTTGTGTGCGGCAAAACAGTTGTACAGCTGCACATCCAGCGCTCCTGTTGTACATTAAGTTCATCTTTGTGATGCGTCAATGTTTCAAAGCAGCAATTTTATTTTTTCAAATTTGTTACACACTGTTTGACTGAAGCCGTCTCTCTGCTTGTCTTAAGGTTGCTAGTTTTAGGGAATTTTTAGATGAATTTTTTAGGTGATTTTTTTTAATACGCACCTGAAACATCAGCTGAGGTGTCCTGCTCGGCAGAGGGAGAGCAAAAGCTCAACACACCTTATGACTTTCAAGGTCTGGTAAGGGAAGGGTACATGGTTGAAGGAAAGGGGTTATGCATACGTCGAAAATTTATCTTTCACAAATTCCATTTTATTTTTGTTTGAAATGATGTTCTGTACAGGCCTGGTGGTGTACTTAGCATGGATACACCAGCTTAGACAGCTGCCAAGAGCCTGTGTGTGGAAAGCAGGCAATGTTATAATCAGCATTGGCAGAAAAATGTATAAAAAAGTCTAAAAACAAGCTATGCGGAAGTAAACAAGCTTTACATTACAGGTGAGGCCACTTTTGTGAACAGCCTTGGGAAAAGACCGTTGGTATCCAGTCGTACGAAACATTCGCTCACCCATAGTTTTTTTTAACATGCTAGAAATTTCCAGCTGAAACAAACATCACATATAAATGTAGTCACGTGAAGCTGTGAAGTATTATTATTATTTGTGCAGAGTACTGCGACATTTACGTGCATGTACTAATCCTCAGAAGCGTTTGGCGCTTACCGTTTCTTCGCAAAATAATCCATTACACAGTGCTGAGTAGCATTTTTATGTACAGCTGCCTCATTCCGAGCTTTTTCTAAGCATCCATATGAGGTGGAGCTGCTGGCCTGAGTCAAACAACCTAAGACGTCCGCTGTTTTTTTAATAAAGTGTTTTGGTGTAATAATCAGTGTTTAATATGTGTAATTCCCATGTGATGCGTAGGTGCACGGCTGAAGGTGCCTGGTGACCTATAGTTTGGGGATGGGCTCTGGCTCACTGCAATTCTAACATAAATTATCAATACCGCATTTTAAAGAAAGCCATTTCTCACCAACGCCTCCTTGTATCTACTTTTTCACAAAGACCATCATCAACCGACAAGATTTTCTGTCTAGAATGAACACTGATTAATTTCCGACTGCGGGGGAATGCCGAAAGCTTTGACACGGTGATATTTGACTGAAAAAATCCACAAAACTCAAATTGACACCTGACTGTATTGATCTTCTTGTTTGTTTTGTGGTATCTTTCTCAGAAAGGAGCTTTTAACAGAGTGGCATATTCTGCAGTCCAGGCACTGCATTTTATGTCACCCTAATAATTCTCAAGGCTTTGAGAACACTGTTTTCTCACCATGGAATCGGAGAAAAATAAAGTTTCTTTTTTTTGAGTAGCTAGAAACTTATACCAGAGGAAAGCAAGAATTTGTTTATTACTGAAAAATGCCTGGGCTTGACTTGAAATTGCATTTTGGTGCTCATCATCTCACTACATTTTTTTCATATGGCCTGCAAGGCTCTTCCAGCAGATAAATGAAAAATAAAGGAAAAACCAACAAGAAGTTCTAATGGAGTGTCGAGCCGATATGAACCACCAAGACTGTCTCATTGCATCTTGGCATAGATTTGTCAACTGAAGGGATGCAGCACTGGCTATGGAAATAGTGCAATGTAGTTAAAATAAGGGGTTTATACACTTCCCGGCCAAAAAAAGTCACAGACTAATATTTCGTTGGACCGCCTTTAGCTTCGATTACGGCACACATTTGCCGTGGCCTCATTTTGATAAGCTTATGCAATGTCACAACATTTATTTCCATCCAGAGTTGCATTCATTTTTCGCCAAGATCTAGTATCGATCATGGGGGAGTCGGACGGCTGGGTAAAGTCTTCTCCAGCACATCCCAAAGATTCTCAATGGGGTTAAGGTCTGACTCTATGGTGGCCAATCCATGTGTGAAAATGATGTCTCTCTCATGCTCCCTGAAACACTCTTTCACAATTTAAGTCCCATGAATCCTGGCTTTGTCATCTTGGAAGAAAAAAAATCCATTGATGGAAAAACCTGGTCATTCAGTATCTACAGGTAGTCAGCTCATATATTTTTTTGGGCACATAACGTTGCTGAACCTAGACATGACCAACTGAAGCAACTCCACATCATAACATTAAGTTAAATCTAGGTGCTGACTTTTTTTGGCTGGGTAATGTATATGGTAATATGTCCATATTATGTGCTCTGCAAAGTTTTTGGTCACTATCTTAATCCCTGAAGCTCCTGCCAGACATTCCCCAACTACCAGCCCCTTCTCAAAGCTGCTGAGAACACCTCTTAAAACCATAATAGTCACCGTAAAAAGCAAATGGATCTGGCAAACTATACATGACCACAAGCCTGCTGCCAAATTCCTAACCGTCTTGAGGAGCACACCTGCATGGAAGCACTTGCTTGCAGTCATTCATATCTCAAGGGCTCCCTGTATTTTGTCAGTTACCTGTAGTATTGTCTGCATGTGGCTTTAAAGGCAAATTGAGGTCTTTCATGACGAAAAGTGTAGGCACTTTTGAGAAGAGGATAGAATCGTGGTAAAATCTGTGGCAGGAGAGAGAGGTTTTTTTTTTTTATCCTTTCCTTCTCCCAACAAGCCTGGGGCTTCCAGACAATATAATAGTCTTCATTTTCCATACAGAAAGTGGGCTATTTTAAAGCAACATAAAGCAGCAGTGGGAAAATGAGACAAGGGCCTTCACAATGCCTCTGGATTGCAATCCCTATGTCTTTGGCCAGGTGTGAATGGAGCGATTACACTGGATAGCAGAGGACAATGTCTCATTAGACAGAAGAAAGGCGGCTTTTCTTTTCCTCTCAAGTTCCCTCTAACTACAAGTTTCTTCTCCCTGGGATTTGAAGATGGTGTAACACACACTTATTTAATACAGTAATGAGCGATTCGTGTTGTTCCCGCTCCCTCACTGCACAGGCAAACTGCAGAGCAACCACGCATTACGGGAAAAACATGCAGAAACGCGCAAGGCACGAATTATTAGGCAGACTCTCGCTGTGGAATCGAAATGATCGAAATCGATAGTGCTGACTGATTCGGGGCAAAAACCTCAACCCATCCCGATTTTCATCAGAAGGAGAAATGGCTCTCGGCAGCAGGGAATCTCGCGCAGGGCTGATTTTCCCTGCGGAGCAGAAATATTCACCACTGTAGCACTAGGAGTAACGGATGACAAGGATCTGAAAGGGGCGCAAAGTCATTGCATTTGTGCAGAATGAACTGCATTTTCAAATGGCAATGACAACACAAGCTATTATGGGTGAAAAAAAAGTGGTTAACGGGCAAATACAAGCACCACTAAAATAAGGAAAAATACGCTTTCCCTTAGTTGGGAGAACAAAAGTTCAACACAGCAGCACTGCAGCATTCTAAATGCACAGTTTGACATGGATTTTTCAAAATGTTTTGGAAGAAAATCCAAGTGGCATGTGTTGGCAAGGGTCCATCCAGTAGCATTGGGGTGTTGGTGCTGAGGTACAACACCAACTGGTGGAGGTGGTGGCCAGAAGACCTACAGGTAGGAGTCTGCACACTCATAATTGTATTCTTCATAACAGGAATCCTAGCTCTTCCTCTGGTAGAAATGTTTGCTCATAAAAAGGGGAAAAATTAACCTATGAGATTTCTTATTGCCCCGAAGGACCCAGGTATAAGTTCCCGCAATACTAGCCCCCTGCATGTGTGACACACACAAACTCAGCAAAACAACCACGTCCATGAATGATGAACCCACTCATTTGGAAAATGACTACTGGTGGCAATGAATGGAGTGCGAGGCAGTCAGTTTAGAGCAAAGGTGACTGCTCATTTCCCACACGGGTGCGAGTGACTGGTTCTCAAGCTGTCAGTTGTGCTATGACCCAAGCAGTCATCCTCAACGTTGACACGCCCCCGGCCTATCTGACTCAGCAGGAAAAGGCAATGTTCTCAAAGAACAGCAGTCGCTTCTCATAAAACGCTTCCTTACTCAGCTGTAAGCTGCATTAACCCAAGTTGTATTTTTAAAGCTAGATTTAAAAATTTTTAAATATGCGATTAACTGAAATATAAAATGAGTGATCCATTTTGATAAGATAAAAGGCATTTGTACATGTCATCAGGCACTTTATATGTGTATTTACATGTCTGTAACAGGAAGATTTTGCTATTATGATTCATAGACAAATATATAAAAAATGAATAATGGGAAAATTAAACAGTTAGCATAGCAGGTAGGATAGAGGTCCGAGCTGCTAGCACCTTGCACCTTGACTGCTCGCCTTGCACTCAGAAGTTCCAGGTTTCAATCCCATCTCATGCTCGCACCCTTGAGCAAACTGCTTTGAATTACAATATTCCAAAAATGAGCTGCTTGGAGAAATGTGTCAAATGAATAAATTTGTACCCTGTGGTCTTTCTGTGGATTTTTGTGGTCATTTGGGAAAATGTCTTTTTTTTTTTTTTTTTTTTTTAAACATCACCCAGGAGGAATTCATAAATGCAAACGTAAGGTGCCTGTACATTTTTTTTCATTTATAGCGCATAAGCTTTCTCTGTTAAAGGCATTCTCATTTTTCAGCAGAACACATACTGTTTCTTTATGTAAAACATCACTAGAAATGAAATCCCTTGAGAAAAGCATTCCTGTTTCCTTTTTTGGCCAACTCAAGGGGCACAGTGATTTAGCATCTAACAGACTAAGTGATGACCAAGGCACACAGTACTGACTTGGGATTGAACCGCCACCTGTGTGCCTGGGTTCTCAGTTTCCTCACAGGCAGACCACAGGTGGTGAGAGTCGGTAGTTGCACCTCCGGCATCATCATACTCAACACAGGAGCTCCACAAGGTTGTGTACTTAGCTCTCTGCTCTATGCCCTCTACACTCACGACTGTGTGGCCACGCACGCCTCCAACTCCATCATCAAATTTGCTGACAACACGGTGGTGCTGGGCCTCATCTCCAACAATGATGAGACAGCATACTTGGAGGAGGTGGAGAACTTGGCATCATGGTGCCAGGAGAACTGCCTCCAACTGAATGTCGGCAAAACTAAAGAGATGGTGGTGGACTATGGTAGGCGACAGCAGCGGTCCTACACCCCCCTTAAAATCAACGGGACTGCAGTGGAGAGGGTGAGCAGCTACAAATACCTGGGCGTTCATGTCACTGAGGACTTGACATGGACTGTATACATCCGAGCTCAGACCAGTAGAGCAAAACAGTGGCTCTACCACCTCAGGCAGCTGAGGAAGCTACAGGTCTCTCCAGCGATCCTTAAAACGTTCTACTCTGGTGCTGTACAAACTGTTCTGACTCAGAACATCATCTCCTGGTTTGGGAATAGCTGTGCTTGAGACATCAAGGCACTGCAGAGAGTGATCCGGGCAGCGGAACGCTGCACCAGATCTGATCTGCCATCCCTACAAGACATCTACACCAGGAGATGCAGGACCAGAGCGACTAGGATCATCGGTGACCTGTCTCATCCCAGCAACCATCTATTCATCTTGCTGAAATCAGGCAAACGCTTCAGAAGCATTATGACCAGAATGGAGAGGCCATAAGACTTCTGAACCCGGACATGCTATCACAATCCTCACAGACCAGGGTCTTCAATATTCTCTGACCACTCCCCTCACTGTCACTGTCCTTCGAGTGCACCTTAAGGTTTCTTTACCGTTTTACTTATTTATTCATTTATTTATTTATCTATTTGCTGTTTGTTTCTTTTCTTCTTGGTGCTTGGTTGTTTGTTTGTTTTATTTTCCATTGTAAATTTTTATGCACAGTCTATCCTGCATCAGAGCACATTTCACTACATGGTATACAACCATGTACGTGACAAAAACTCTTTTGACTCTTTTTTTTTTTTTTTTTTTACTTCATCTGTACCGTATTTATGCAGTGGCTGGTGCAGAGCTCACCTGTCAGGTTTGAACAATTTTTTTGCCCTTAACCCTGTGCAAACAGATTGTTCCAGTAACTTTCTTTTGACTGTTGTCAATCTGTTTACCAGTCTGTGCTCTGGTACTTTAGGAGAGCCTTAAATATGAACCAGAAAAAAAACGTAGCTGTAAAACATGTTCTGCTGTAAAAGCCATAAACATAAAGACTTTGCATTCTTGAAAAGGCTCGGATGACCTCATGTCGTTGGGTTGAGTGACCAAGGCCAGTATTGATCCTTCTGGCATCACCTAAACTGGGATCCTTGCTGCCAGCTTGCATCTCTCTTATTTTCCAGGAAGTCTAAAACCATGAAGACCAAACTGACAATAATGGGATTTTTAGGCTTTATCGAAGGACAGGCAGCAGCGAATTTCATTTCAGGTTAAAACCCAAAACCCAGTTTGCAATACACATCCAGCAGGTGGACATTCACAGCAGTAACTGGATTTTAAAAAAGTGTGCGGATTTCGGGATGCAAAGTAACCAATACAAATGAATAGCTACCACTGTATTTATCACACACGGACAATGTGATCGCATGAAATAATGACTTTACATTGTTCCTGTTATGCGCAGCCACCCTGGCTGCTCTGTTTTGATCGGAAGCATCAATTTTATTCAAGTATCTTTGTGACGTTAACTGTTTGCTATAAATATTTTTGAGGTGAAACCGGGAAAAAAAGGAAGCTATGACAGCACGTAGCATAGTGGTTAGAGCCACTGTTTGGCAAAGCCACTGTCTTTCTCTCCCAGGTAAAGTTTGTACCCTTAAGCAAAGTGTCTGTCCGGCAAAGATGTTAGCTCAGGAATAACTCATTTACAGCAATAATTGCATTTAATAATTAACTTGCCATAATAATGGAAGTCATAAATACTTCTCAGATTAGGGTGGAAAGAAGGTCATCTACTCAGCTTGTGTGTTTGTTCTGAAATAGAAATAATGAGACATCTCATCTTATTACCATTGCACACAGCAGCTCAAGATCCTTCAGCTGAGCGACCCAATCTACACCAGGTTTAAGGGCGCCATCTAGTGGACATCTGTGGAGGTTTACGAACGTGGTATATACGGAACATTTACTTGTATTCAGTCTCAAAAATATACTCTATTTAATGAATAAATAGCAAACAAGATTAAGACTACTATAAATTTCAGGTTGTATTTTTTCCTTTGCAGTTTTGGACCTACGGGGCTTCCCAAATTGCTCAATTTCATGCACAGTGGCAACAAGAAATAGAACTATAGAGTCAAACCTGATTTGTTAATGAATTCTTAGCACTTGCTGCCTCCTTTAATACGTGACAATCTGTGACATAAACCTTCACCCATTTAGCTGAGACACATATGAATAAATCCTTGCGGCCGCCGTTGTATTCAGAGCTTTCAAGTTAGACAGAGCCTGCCGCAGTTAATTCCAGGCAAAATCCTAGAAGGTAAAACTCAAAGAGCATTTAAAGCAGTCCTGAGAAAAGGTTGTTGAAAAGAACCAGTCGGTGGAGTTTGTAACCTAACCTTATGGAGGTTCAGCAATACTGGCAAGAAGAATGGGCAGAAATGTAAGGTTTAGCTGCGCAAAACTCTAACAGTAGCAAAGGGTACATCAGCAATGTTTTAAAACATGTGGCGTGTAATATTGAATAGGTTTTTTAAATTGTTATTCAAATAAAAGCTTACTTTGTTTAATTAATAACAATTACGATAAATAATACATCTAGGTTTAGAGCCCCACAGGACTACAACTCCCAATGAGGCTTCACGTTCCATTAGCCTTGTTGTCCTGCAATATAATTGGACAGCCAGGTGGAGAAGTCGTTCCTACAAAGCCTTCCGTGATTGGTTGCGAGCAGTAGCCATTTTTTTCCCCTCCCCAACCGCGTTGCTCGTTTCCTCTCGGTTTTTAATTGTTTTTGTTGACTACCGTGGACGCCAGCTGGCGTGAACGTTGAGTGCTTTTTCGTTTTCTTTTCCTTCACTGTTTTTTTGCTGCCCAGCTATGCCGGTCCACTCGCGTGAGAAGAAGGAAAGCAACCACGAGGAAATGGAGGTGGACTTTGCGGAGCAAGAGGCGAGCAGCTCCGAAGACGAGGACATGGAGAGCTCGTCCGTCTCCGAGGACGGGGACACCTCAGGTGGGCCTTCCCGCCCCGCAGCTGCTGCCCATAAGTCACTTCCTTTTATCCTATATTCACTTTTAATCTTTTTGTGTCTGTAACCTCTTGACCAGTACAATTTAGAGTGACCAATCCACCTGAAACGCTTTCTTTGGACTGTGGGCGAACTACATGCGTTGTTTTGTCCCTTAGGTGCCTTCAGTGACTTTACACAATGCGGGGGGTGGGGGTGTATTTTGGCATGCTCATATTTTTTTAAATTTATTTTTTATTGTTCCCATCCCAGAGATGGACGATGAGGACTGTGAGAGGAGGAGGATGGAATGCTTGGATGAAATGACCAATTTGGAGAAACAGTTCACTGATTTAAAGGACCAGTAAGGAAGTGCTTTACTTGGTTGTGCGTATGTTCTGCTCACCCAAGTTCTGGATGGTTTGTCTCCAGCTGTTGATGTTTTTCGGCCAGGCTGTATAAGGAAAGACTCAATCAGGTGGATCTCAAGCTGCAGGAGGTCATAGCTGGCAATGCTGCAGAGTACCTGGAACCGCTGGCCAACCTGCAGGAGAACATGCAGATCAGAACAAAAGTCGCAGGTATCCCTGTTTTTGTGTCGATGCCATTGACGGTTAATGATTTGTTTGCCCTCAGAATTGTATGCTTGAGGTTGATAAAGTGGGCTGTCTGATAATGGAGTGGTTGCCTTGATTCCAAAAGGGATCTACCGTGAGCTCTGCTTGGAGTCTGTGAAGAACAAATATGACTGTGAGATCCAGGCTGCTTTCCAGCACTGGGAGGTGAGAATTTACCTACTTGTCTGGCAATTAAAATGTGTGCATTAGTTTTTAATTTATACTTGATTTCAGAGTCTATTAACTTGCCATAATAATGGAAGCAGCCCATCCTCATCTTGGCCAGATGTGGTAAAAGACCAGAAAATTCAAGAGTAATTCAAGGCCTTTTTTTTTTTTTTTTTTTTGCTTGAGTGCTGTATAATACTTCACTATGTGCTACAGGAACACTTTTGTAACCTAATGCAATGTGCAGTGAACCTAATAACATGAAGTAAAGTCCTGTAACACGAAACATACGTGCATACAGTTCAGTAAAATGAATGCAAAAGGAGTGAGTAGTGCTGAACAGAATGCTGCAGCAAGGGGACTAGGGGGTGCTGTGCTGTCACTTCCAATGGAGATGGTTGGGTGTTTCTTTTTGAGAAACTTTCAAAATGGTATGTATTAATGAAGCTGTTTTCTTAAAAAAAAAAAAAAATAAGTTATTTATATTACCATTTATTTTTACAACAAGGTGTTAATTATTCTCATTTTTCCTTTTTTTCTGGATTATTTTTGTCACATAAAATCTGTAAAATTGAAATGCTAAGTTGAAGATGAGTTGTATTAATATTGTATCATTGTTGATTTCACATGGATGTTATGACCTTTGTCATTTTTAATGGTTTTAATACCTTATATGGAAAAATGCCATCTGGCTGCTGTTGAACAAGTTTCCGGCAAGAAGCAGTTATGGTTTTTCTTATTCTCAGAGCGAAAAGCTGTTGCTGTTTGACACAGTGCAGAGTGAACTGGAGGAGAAAATCCGACGCCTGGAGGAGGACCGTCATAGTATAGACATTACCTCTGGTATGTTGTGTGCACACAACAAGCCCATTGAAATGTTTCTACAGCTGCAGTGCAGATGGATTTTTAGTTGCACTCTAAATACCACGCAGTAGGATATTATGTTTATTTTTATAAGGCAACAATACAGTGTACTTACCCTGCAAATTAGACATTTCCCACATTTTTTATTTACACAACCCATACAAGAAGGGGGACACAGCACTGTGAACAAAGCATACAACTTTATTCTTCTCAGAGGAAAGTTTTTGACAGCGTTTGTGATTTTCATTTCACCCAGATTCTTCTCTGAGCCAGAAAAGAGAAAAGATTGAAACGCGGATGTATACCTACAGCGTTTGTGGTGTCCCAGTAGGTGCTACAGTTTTGTTGTTTTGTGATTTAAATTTGCAGAGCTGTGGAACGATGGTCTGCAGTCTAGGAAGAACAAGAAAAAAGATCCCTTCAGCCCAGATAAGAAGAAGAAGCCAGTTGTTGTTTCAGATATCCTTTTTTTCATAATTAACTCTTAATCATGAATGGCTTTGACCATTCCTCCAACAAGAATGTTAAGTAGGTTAATTTAGTAGTATTAATCTTACTCATATTTTTTGTTAACTTTCTTTAATTTTCTCACGACCATACATTGTTTACATGTTGCAAGACCTGGATATCCTTGAAGACTGGACTGCTATAAGAAAGGTATCTCAAACAGATTAGGTGCATTACAATAGTGAAAAACATACAAAGAAAAGGTGGATGGGTTTGATTTTATTTATTTATTTATTCATTCATTCATTCATTCATTCATCCCACCCCCCACCACCACTTATCCCTTCCATGTCTTCCAGGCAATGGCTACCTTGGGACCACATAGAGTAAAGCCAGATGGTAAGAACACAGTATGTCATTACTTTTAATTTGTAATGTCAGTACAGCCTCACTCAGAAAATGTTATTTCTACTATCCTTTTGTGGTTAAATTTGTCAATAATTCCCTGCTGAATGTATGCATGCAGTATTGTTGCAGGTTTTTTTTTTTTCTTTTTTTTTTTTTTTTTCTCTTGAGCCCAACTTATTGCTCTTGTCCTGTCAGTCTCTGCAAAAACTGAAAAACACCAGCACAGCGCACGGTCAGAGGACGGGCGGTTGTTCTACGATGGCGAGTGGTACAGTCGGGGCCAGCCCATATGCATCGACAGGAAAGACGAATACCCTACCAGGTAACAAAACTCTTTCTCTGGGGCATACTCCACTTCTCTCCCAACAGTGCTATCATGTATGGTTTTTATTTCCAATTTACAAAATCTGCCTTTCTTCCTCAGTGCCGTAATAACAACTATTAACCATGACGAGGTATGGTTCAAGCGACTGGATGGCAGCAAATCGAAGCTCTACATTTCACAGCTCCAGAAAGGCAAATACACCATAAAACACTCTTAGGATCCCCACTGCCTTGTGGCCTTCTATTTTTTCATTTTGTTTTGTCAGAGTCACTTTAAGAAATCTGAAAGGTTTGGCATCTTACGTTTAGGTGCTTTTGTAAAGAGCAAAGTTAAAACTGATGGTGCGCTTTTCAGCTCAAGTTGTCTCTGCAAGCAAAAAAGGTTACAGATGGTTACAAATGGTGCTGCTGAAGGTGAAATGGTTGCCACGGAGATAATAGCGTGATAGAGGAGTTTGGTTTCTGGGAAGGTGATCCTAATATTAGGACCATGAAATGTTATTTAGTACTCTTCTGGGGTTGGAAATAATGAACTGTCTTTTATTATTATCAAGAAACATAAAGTCTACTTTAAAACAAAAAACATCTTGCTTGCAAACGTCTATTCACTGTTGTCTGCTTTACACAAGGGAGTGCTCTGTTACATCAGGCACCTCAGTGGAGCAGAGAAAGGAGAAAGTTGGAGAAGGTATTGCACAGTATTTTGAAAGGATTTTACTGACTACAAGGAGACACAGTTTATCACATGAACGTATTTGTCAGCATCTGGTCGCTTTCAGTTTTTGCATTCAAAAAGGCATTATAATAGTGTAACAATAGACATATAGTTTAAGTGAAAGTTTAAGATACAACAAATTCAATAAAGTTTGGAAGGTGCTGTAATCCACTCCCCACCTCTTCTCCCCCTTGTCTCCCCCTTCTGAGTGCATTCTACTGTTGACGAGAAAAGCGGCTCAGTTATGCTTTGTATCAAATAAATTCCAGAAAACAGAAAAGTGAAGACAATGCAGTTGAAATCAAAAATGTTCATACCTTCAATATGTTTAACTTGGATACTTGTAGTAGGTGCGGTTTTTTATATATATATAAAAATTATTAATTGTTTCTTTATATATATATATATATATATATATATATATATATATATATATATATATATATTATATATATATATATATATAAAAACTTTTTTTTTTTTTTTTTTTGTTTTGTTTGTAGAGTGTAGTAAGGTATTGACAGCCATATATGGGCAAAACTCACCAAAATCAGTTTTCCATTGGGGCAGATGCCCACGCTTCTTGGCTGAAAGGCCTATTTTAACCATTTCTTTACACATATTAAACTATTTACCTCTCAGTGAATTGGCTGCTGTCAGCTTGTTATCCTTGTTACAGTATTACATTGTGCATTGCCACAGTTTAACCATAAGGCTTCATTCTGTGTCTCTCCTAGTATTTGCGGAGATATATTGTTGGGTGGCTTCACTGTTTTGCCTCGACTGATTGAAATGGTTGGAATTTAGACTGTGTAAACTGGAGAAACCTTCTGTATCTCTGTTCCATTGTTTACATTAGCTGTTTTTTGGAGACTTATGTCATTTTTGTGTCTTGTGACTTTTTTTTTTTTTTTTAAAAAGCAAAATACTTCATAAGATGATTATATTGCTATTTCTTTTCTGATGCTTTTGCAGTTCACTTCAGGCTTACAAATTTGGGAGTGTATATATAAGTTAATGTGTCTGCAGACCTTTTCTGTGGTGCAAGCTTGTAAGGGGTCAACTCCTGTCCACACTCCTGTCTCGAAGGAGAGGCTGAGGAGGAGTGACCAAAGCACATGACCAGACTTAACTGCCTGACATTCCGCAGCTGGATTGCAGTGGCTCATTCCCATTCCGCTCCTTTATTCTTTTACCCACCTTCTTATTGCCCGCCACATAATAGCCTACAGCCTAAAATAGAAAGCATTATTGCATGCGTGGCTGGTAACTATCCTCAGAGTTCAAGAAGCATCTACAGGTGGCTTAGAATCAACACTGTGTTAAGTAGTCAGGCTGAAAAAATTAAAAGCTGGGCTGCTTTTGAGAATGCACACTGTCCATTGCAGATAAATGTGGCTTTTGCTTGCATTTTAAGATTGCAATTATCGATATATCGTTCAAGTGAAGCATTCCTGAGTAAAACTGTGCTGGATGACAGGAGCAGCAATGCTCTGCCGGAGCCTTCTTCACCTTTTGCTTAGTTGTAGGAAAGTTAAAGCCGTTCCAGAGCTTCCATCAGTGATTTGTTAGGAGCCTGCAGCCATTTCCTTATGAAAAAACAAGGGAACAGATTGGGATGTTGTTCCTCTGAACCTTCTGCTATTTTATTATTCTGGTTGTTGGGAAAGGACGTCCAGACCCCTGCTGCTTGCCGTTGTAATGAGAAGCTACAGCTGTTTTGTTCTTTTTGCATTGTCTTAGAGTTGAAAAATTCAGTCCTTTTTTTTTTTCTTTTTTTTTTCTTTTCATGTTTTCCATACCACAGAGTGGCCTTGGTGTGTCTGCAGTTTCTTTATTTTTTGTACAGTATATAGAGCTTAATATTTAAGGCTGTTTCATATATTGAAGCTTGACTTTATTACATGGTTTGTTTGTATTGTATTGGGTGCGAAATATGTGAATTTGAGTGGAACAAAGGGAATTTGGTTGTTTCAACAGATTTGCAAGTAAAAGTACTGCATCTGCTGACACTGTTTTGACCCAGATGGAACTTGAGATATCACAGCCAAATGCAAAACATTACGTAAATTGGGGGAGAATACGAAAGGGAATGAATTATTGGTGCGATACATTTTAAAGGATTCTGCAGACATCCTGTTGGAAATGTGTAGCAGTGGTGGTGTTAAATGTTTCACCATCTGAGATTTAGGCTGGCATTCAATCCTTACAAGCAGCAGAAGATCTGGTTTCAGGATTGTATACTTACTGTGTGAATCTCTAAGGGTTAATGTATGCGAGTGTCCAGATGTTTACTTTTTAAATAAAACATCTGCCACTGTTTTCTCCTCATTTTTGTTTAACATGAGTATAGGATTTTGTTTTGTAAATACAAACTTTTTTTTTTCCTCGTATTATGTCACTTGTGTCAAATTTTACAGAGCATGTAAAACATTAAAAATGTTTAAAAAAAGACAACTGCTATTTAAATATTACTTGAAGATCACCAGTTTGGAAAGGTATGGACTGGTGGTTTGCTGTGCAAAATGATCAAATTCAAGTGTGAATCAGTGACTTCAGCCAGGTGGGAAGTAAAATGCTTTCATATCAGCCAGAATAAAGCCTACATGTTGCAAAATATGAGCCAAATTATCCAAATTCCAGTGTTTCAGGTTTTTTTTTTTTTTTTTTTTTTCCCCCCTTTCTTTGCCTGCTGTTTATCATCTTGAAGGTTCCCTTTAAATTGTTGTCAAGCTTCTGACTGACAGGGATTTTCTGTCTCCGTTGTCAGCACTTTGGCAACTTGTGCTGCGGTCTGCTCACCCCAGAGAGCTTGCAGTGGTTTGAGGGAAGATGACTGCTGTTGGGAGAAATCTATCTGGGGATGTTTGTCTGGGAAGTATTTGGTTTATTTTGCACTGTTTTGAACTATTGCAGCAGTTCCCTGCGTGATTTTCACATAATCATCTCGCTTGCCTGAGATGTGAGACTGGATACTGCTTTTGTGTTCTGACATGCTGCTTCCGACAGCTTTCACACAGTGGGGCGCAGTGCAGGCTTATGAGGTACATGCTGATTCAAAGCTGCTGCCGTGCTTTTGATGGACACCTGCATCCTGCGGCTGGGAGCCAGACACCAGGGGGGCTTGGAGCTAAGCTGCTGTAGATCTGCAAGCACCTGACAGTCAAAGCGAGCTGCAGGTCTTCAGTTGTTCTTCCATGCAGTATTTCTTTAGCCCTCCAAGTAGTTTCAATGGGCAGCCGTCCTTTGGGGACAGCAGGAGGTGTAGCACTTAGAGAGCTGAATTTGTGATGTAAAGGTCACAGGTCCACAAGGGCTTGGCACCTACACCAGGCCCAGGGCCCTTAGGTGGGCTACCCTGAAGTACAGTATGTCTCCAGTGTGAGGCTTCTTAGCAGGTAGCCACGGGGCTCCCAGCAAGCATATTATTTAACAGGGTGAATGATGGCTGAGCTAAAGGTCACAAGTTTATGTGCCAGACAGGCATTGCTGATGTAGCTCTCAGTCTGGCAAATAGTTGCTAGTTTTTATGGCATAAATTGACAATGAAGTGGTTTAAAAGGAGCAGCAGAATGTGATTTTGAAGTCAAGGTGCACTACATGGCCAAAAGTATGTGGATACATGAGTATCACACCCTTATGTGCTTGTTGACCATCCCATTCCAAACCCATGGGCATTAAAATGGAGTTGTTCCCCCCTTTGCTGGTGTAACAGCCCCCACTCTTCTGGGAAGGCTTCACATGAGATTTTGGGAATTTGTCCCCATTTGGCCACAAGAGCATCAGTGAGGTTGGGCGAGAATGCTGTTGTGGCTTGTGGTTGGCGTTCCAGTTCAGCCCAAAGGTGTTGAGTGGGGTTGAGGTCAGGGGTTTGTGCAGCAATTCAAGTTCTTCCACACCAACCTGGGCAAACTATGCGTTTGTGGAGCTCACTTTAAACATGGAGAGGCGGGGGGCAGTCATACTGGAGCAAGAGAGGAGCTTTCCCAAGCTGTGGCCACAAAGCTGATAGCACACAATTGGCTCAGTCGTTAGAAGGGGTGGTCCACATACTTTTGGCCATACGGTGTTTCATCATTCCACTCATCTGCAGACCTCAAAGGTGAAGTGTGCATTAAATTTTGGATCCCACTATATTCAGATGTCCACATTCACCTAACTTTTAGGTTTTTACTGTTAAGTCCAACTGGGGAAAAAAGCAGCTGCTGCTTTTCATGGTGTCATTTTCATAACCTGTGTTGCACTGCATGCAATAATGGTCTTTTATTCCACTGTTTTACTGTCATTTTCTGCTCCTTCTGCTGACTAAGCTAGACAAAAAGATGGGACATCAGGCCCTGGAGCAAGAGTCAGGCAGTGAGTTAAGTATGGAACTGATGCACATGGCTTCAGATGTCATCTCTGAGGAACTCGCTGACACAGTCTGTGTGACAGGGCTTTTGAGAAAATCTGGCCCCTTGGATTCCACACGACTCAGTTTATGGGGAATGAATGGCCGAGGTCAACTGTCGAGCCCACGGTTTCCACCGGGGTTTTTTGCTGGGGGCTGCAGCCCTATTCCGCACCAAGCCAGTGTGCTTGTTCCACCAGCTGGTGGCAGTAACTCCTAAGTGAAGCCCGGGATTGCCTCTTCATCTCAGGTGCTCTGTTTTCAGCAGCCCTCTTGAATTAGCACAGCTGTCACATTAGCCAGGCCCCATTTAAGCCTTAAGATCACAGCTCTTTGATGCTGCCTATGTAGAGACCACTCTTTTGGATTTGTCACCAAGTACATTGTTCATTTGTCTGGAACTTTCCCCCTAATTGAGTACCTCTTGTCCACAGTGTTTGGACTAAAACCATAATCACTTAAAGTGACCGCTGCCCTTCGGTGCTCCCCGTGGGTAGAGAGGCGATGAAAACAAGACCGTGGTCGTCTCTGTAGGTGCTCTGCTGCCGGGGTCAGGCAGGTCTCTTTACAGTTCATTGGAGTCCTTACAGTGCCACCTGATTATAAATTACTTATGCATTTCAGAGCCCCACTTTCCGCTGGCGGATTCATTGACCGCAGCCATTCAGCCCAGGTAATTCTATGCAAGGTGCCACAAGGGGATACTGGATTTTTAAAATTTTTCTAATTATTATTAATTTTTTTTTTTTTTTTTTTTTTTTTTTTTTTTGTCCCCCTTTTCACGTGTTTGTCACCAATCAGCCATGAGCTTTCATGGTCTTGACTTGTTGATTTTATTACAATGGACCACAAACTCGAGCCGTGGCATGGCTTGGGGGGGCGGCAGCACTCTCTTCACTGCGCTTATACAGTTCCTACGTCAAGGTTGAACCCACTTTAGATGAATATATATTTGTAGTAGTGATGATAGCGATTCTACACATCGGGCTGACTTCTCATTTCCTGTACGCATCTCTCCATAAGACCGTCAGTTGATGAATTTGTACACATTGCGAATCACTAATCCTGTCGTGTGTTCCTTATGTCCCATCTAAACTATTTTATGGGGATTCATATCAGTTGAGGTTGGGCAGGAAATCTGCATTTTGCCTTCCAGGATTTGAACAGGTGATGCACTTGTTAGGAGGTGCGGCGTGCGAACTAGTGCTCCACGCCCACATCAAAATCAGGAAGAAAGTGTGTTTGGGTGGCAGAAGCCGCACTCTGTGCGTCAGCGGCCTTAAATAGGCAGCAAAGTATCCTTTGTAGATGTTTAGATTTAGGTGGTTATTCATAGCTGCTTGGTTTTGGGCTGATTTATGCTCCTTATTTTGACCTCTTGGTGTAATGATGAAAATATGCTGCTCACAGGAACAGAAGCTGAGCCTCTGTCAGTCCAATTAAACCTGCAGGTGCTCTGCAGTCCCAGTCTGCCTGAGGAGCTACGTGCACATGGCAGGCCACCCTGGGTGGATAAAAATAGCCGGGATGATATAGAGACAAGGGGTGTCAGTCGCACACGGCCTACACATGAAGTCTAGGGTTACATGGACACAAAGGGCGTATTAAAAAATATATATGTCATATATTTCCACACTGACATCAGACCTGTCAGTGAGAAACTAAAGACGGCAAACGCGGTGACATAAAGACATGGTTCTCTTTAAGCAAGAAGGTCTGCGGTCTGCGGCGTCACACTTCTCCTTGCCGGGCTCCGCAGTTGCAATGGGACACTGGCTGTCGTTCCTGGATCCTTGCAACTGCATCAGGGTCCGCTCTGACTTGGTCCATACTTAACCCTTTCACAACCATGTGCAGGTTATATATTTTTTGCCCAAGAGCAGTTTAAAGGTGTTTGCTGACCTTCTGGGGATGGGAACAAAGCATTTTCTTGCTATCTTTGCAAACTGGTCCTCATAGAACCATAACCCCGAATTAGAATCCCATAGGACTCGGGTACTATTTTGGACTCTTATGTCATCTTTTGTTTTAAAATCCATATATGAATATTCGATGAACATAATGGATTGGCTATCATTAATAACTGACCTGTAAAATTGGAAAGTCTTGTGAATAAGCCTTTAATGTGAATAATTTTACTGCACATAACCTGTAACAAATTTTGATTTTTAAAAGCTTATTTACACACATGCAAGGGCAGTTTGTGTAGGGAAGAAAATATTAATGGCGAAACAACAACCAAAACCATTCTAAATTATATGTTAGTTATACACCACAATCAGGAGTTTAACACAATTTGCACCCTCTGGAATCAGTGTGGAGATTCAACCTCTTGGGTGTGAAAGCCCTTATATAAGGTGTTAAAGTGCGAGGGGTACAGTATAGGACCTGACCAATGAAAAGTAAGGATCATTTGAACTAACCAATCAAAACAGGAGTATAAAAGGAAGTCCCGCCCACAATCGGGTGGGAAAATTTCGACAAAGGATAGTCAGATTGCAGCTACTATGTTATTTACAATCAATGGTGGTCAGATTTAGACAGAGTGGACCAGACCGTACAAGGGAAAGAATTTTACCCAAATGCAGAGAGAAAAGTTGCGAGTCATTCACCTGAAAAAATTGTTCTTGCATATTTGCATTTGCATGAGCGCATTCTCACCAAGTCAACCCCCGGCATCTTTTCTCCTTTGTCTTCATATCAAACTGCTGTGCAAAAAATTCAGCAGTCTAAAGTGAGATGTTTAGCAACATAAACTTGTAACAAATTCAAATGCATTCTGTGTCTGCAGTTTGCCCAGTGGATAAAGTCATGTAAGGCATTGCATTCAGTGCCAAAAAGGGCCAAACTTCTGTGTTAAATTTAAACCGTTAGTAAGAAAAAAACTAATCCGCGTGTGGCTACCCTATGAGGGCATCCCTACAATAGGACGGATGGTTGTCAATGGTGAGTTAATGTGATAATATGTTAAAATTTTGAACCATTTTTCAGTATTAAACAGGTGGGAAGATCAAAGAGCGATTATACAACTGCTCCTTAGTCTTTCAGCTAAAACAGGTGAAAAGAAATAAATAAAATTAACCAGGTTTTGTACTCAGCATTCTGTCAGCAAGGGGCTTGTGGTGATCGGGCCAATGTCCAGTTGCTGCTGCTCTCAAATGCCTGCACTAGAATAAGGGTATTGAAAGCAATCTAGATGGAATCTGTTCCACATTGCATGTATGCACCTTTGTTGATGCACCAATAAAGGTTCACATCTCTGACAAGAAGGTGGTTTTCCTTTTTATGTTCTTTCTTACTGTTTCAATGACCTGCCTTGTTGGGAAAATTGATGGAAAACTTGGAGAGCCCAGACTGTGGGCACCATTGGCTTTAGCTTCAATCACCGTATTTGCACATGCTTGAGCACAGTGACAGACCTACTGTAGATCCAAAACTTGTCGAACACAAGGAAGCTCTTTTTTTTGGGGGGGGTCCCAGTGCAGCTTGTGCACCACCAAACAAAAAATAGACAACAAACAGAGGCCTGCTGTTATCAGTACAACATCCCTACCTCAGCTTTGACTCATCACAGCCACTTCTAGGTCCAAGGAAACAAGCGAAGTAGGACTGGTAGGTTTGTTCTGTTCTGCTGCAAAAGGAACAGAAGACTCCTGGAGGGCGATGACTGGACCGGCACCATAGGAGGAAGTGACTAACAGTAATTCATGGAATGACCATGTAGGCTTTCTAAGAGATCAAGCGATCACGCAGAGCCGAGACGTGACTGGTGTGTCACCCTTTGTAAGTGGTCTTCGGTGCTTGTGAGCAAGATGTGATAAGTAGGACTAAGACATCTGATATGGGGGACAGGATAATATGGCACAGAAAAGTGGCGATAGGAGAAACGATGGAATGGCCTCACTAGTGATAATCCAGAGCGCATTTCTGCCACAGCATCGTTCATCACAGCTATTCTGATTTGCATTGCTTTTCACCGGGCTTTCTGGCTTTCTTTACATTTATGATGGAAACAGATGGTTGCCTAGTGGAACAGAACATTTTTCTCTTGTACTAAGCTGAGGTCCATTAAAAATCATAAAATCGCCATCCACAATTCATGTTTTTTCAGCAACTGCATGTACATTTAGGGTCCTGATGATGTCAGAAGACCCGGCATAGCGTACCATTTTTTGGACAGAACTCATATTCTTCATTCATACATTTTAGATGCATGGACATATCCAAAGTATTTTTGAGTGTCCAGTTTACCTGAGCAACATTTGCTTTGATTGGGATATTAAATCTGCGCAAATAACAGGGAACGTGAACTGGGCACAGAGCTGAGTTTGTAATCCTGCATTTGCATATGGAAGCAGTGGGCGCTTGCATGTCAGCCAAGAAAAGCTCACAGCCAGGACTTTTCTCCTAATTGCGCAGCACTGTTATACATTTTTGAAAAGTCCAACTGAGTCCAGTTTTTGAACCATAATGAAACACAGTCCACTTCAAAGGTGAGAAGAACCATTGAACGTCCGCCAGAGTTTCCCTTGTTGGGAGCAGATGACCAACTCTGAGCTGAATATTTACTTGGTCTTAGCAGTTTGAAGAAAAATTTGCTTAGATGCGCACATTTCAAAGTTTTGGATGGTTTGAAGCCAGTCTGGAAGTTTTGAGCACTTTTTTTTTTTTTTTTTTGAAAACTGGAAAGCAGGTTGTGGTGTCACTTTTACTACAACTGAGCTATACATCACTTTAGTTTGTTTCAGTCTTTGGTTGATGAGGTTGGGTTTGGTTGAGAAAAAGTTAGTGCCTTCATTTTAATTTAATTGAATTTAAGTTCTAAGGTAAGTCCCTTATCTCTTAGCGGAACAACTTGTGGAAACGTGAGATATTAAGGAAAGGTGGAGATCCAACAATATTATTTGGTCTGTTGTCAGGGGTTCGGTGCAAAGATATCCCACCAATTCAAGATTGAAGCGGAAGGATTGAGGGGCGGCAGTAGTTAGGAATCCTAACATTCAGCATTTTTCACAGTCTTTAAACAAATTACTCTGCTCTCCAGTGTGTTGAAATTCAAAGATCCAGCTCATCAGGTTTCCTTCACCTGGGCAAAGCTGAAGACGTTCCTCTTCATCCTGCAACCTGTCAAACTGTCTGCATCCTCTTTGTGTGATCTGAGAAAGATCACCTATTAACTAGGAAAGAGTAGACATTTATCCTAAATGCGTTGTGTCAACATAACCAGAAGGGATGGGCAGCCAGTTGACTTTGACCCCCCTCAGAGATTTTTTTTTTCTGCAATTGCCAGATGAGCTGTTTTACCTTTTCTTAGTCTCCCTCCAGATTGTCTTGTTGCTTTTGTTTAAAATGCAAAATTTTTACTTTAACAATTGTTCATTTGAAAGAATTCTGAGGCAGCAGATGAAAAGAAATGAAATGGAAATCTGAGTGAATGTATCTAATATGTATAATGATATCTAATATCTAATAAGCATCTAATATCTACTTCTACTTCCACTGCATTAAGAGGTGACCATTGTCCTCCTGGTTCTGTTGTAGTTGTTTTTACTCTGTCCCCATGTAAACAGTACAGCTCATGTGAAGCTGAATTTGGGAATGTGCAAGAAAAAAGACTGGAGTTGAGGCCGAACTGAATTTCCACAGCTTTTGTCTCAAAATGCTGTACAGAGCTGAAGGTTAGACAACCACTGTTATGGCCTAGACTGCTATTTTATCTTTGGGATAGATGTCAAGGGATTTTATGAGTAACCTAAATTCAAATGAGCCTTCAGAGTTTTATTTCCAAGATCTTTTGGTGTGTATTTTTATCTTTTTTATTGTTTGCCATTCAGGTATGCATTTAGAAACTAATGTACTGAGGGAACTAAGGGAGCCAAATCATTAACAAGGCCTTGGAAACACATTATCTACAACAGTCAAAGACTATATCGGGTACCAATGCTGTCAGTAAAGACCATGAAATTGTGTACCCACTGGGGACAGGTACCTGAAAGTTGGACCACTGAGGAGGGGAAAAAAGGTGCCTGGTCAGATGAATTAAGAAATGGGTCCCTTAGCATCATGCTGATGGCAACATCAGAAACATAAATTCATGGAGCCAATCTGTTTATTGTGAATCATAGAAGCCGGTGGTGGCAGTGTAATGATGTGGGGAATGTTTTCTCAAGTTCATCCTGTCACTGGCTATTGTTTATCCACACTTGGACTGATGCAAATATTGCCACTGAAATGGTACCAGGAGCATAACAGCGAGTTTGCATTACTTTGGTGTCCTGCATAATCCCCAGATGTCCAGCCTATTGAGCATCTTTGTGTGGGCTGTTTGCAGAAGGCTGTGCAACCACTGAGTTTGCAGCACACAGTATGACATTCCTTCACAACACATCTAGCATCTTGGAGAAACCATCCCCAGATGAATTCATGTAGCTCTGCAGCCAGTAATCTTGGAGATGGATGCAACTTAGAGCCACAAATATTTTATGCTTTTTTACAAAAATAATTGTTTTCAGATTAACTAAATGGTAACAGTCACAGGTCCTAGGGGGGGCATTTTACCCAGCTGTAAGCAGGTATTGTGGCCACTAGCAAAGCTTTGGTCCTGAACCTTGACAGTAGCCAGACAATGACTGTGTATTTTTTGGCTAAGAGCTTTTTTGTTTCCTGGAGGTATAATTGCATATTTTACCCCACAATGTATAATTTTTTTCTCCCTTTTTTAAATACAACAAAATGATTTGCTTAATACAGGTATGAGCACATTTTTATGAATAACTGTCTATGCTTTTTCCTGTGGGCTGTCAATCATTATTAAAAAAAAACAAAAAAAAAAAAACATTTGTCCTCAGAACTTTTGTGCTAAAGAAAATATAGTTGTGAAGGAATTTGTCTGCAATATTGGCTGAAGATATTTGCATCACCGAGGACTGTGTACAGAGGTTAATCGCCAGTGTTGGCAGGAGAGGCTGTCATCGGCAAATGGTTGGGAGGTAGTCATCACTGATGCTGGGTGCATGGTGTGGGGAGGAGGTGTCGGTACACTGTGCTCTTTCTCTTTTTCTCTTGTCCTCGCCTGCTGAAGTCATCGTGCGTTCGCACAGACAGCCAAGCAAGTCCATTACAGATACTCCCCATCCCACATACTGCGTTCAGGCCTTTCATCATTCTGTGCCTTGGGCTTCACTGCTCACATGGATGGCTGGAGCCCCTCATCCCAGTCTGCATCATTTTCCAGCTCTCTGGCACCAGCGTTCCAGCAGTTTCCAAGGAAAGACGCAGGCAAACTTTATTAACATGTACTTTTTGAAAATCACATTTAAAACTGAGAGTAAATCCACTATACAAAGTGAGGAACATCTTGCCCTTCATTGTCTTGCTTGGATTCTCTTGTTTCTCTGTTTCACAAGCTGAAATGTGGATACATCTTCAACACTGACATATAAAGTGCCACAAATTTGGCCAAGAGAAAGAAGGAGCAGGTTGCAGGTATTTATTATACTGGCCTTGCATTTTTTAAGTAGTGTGGGGGGCATTTTCCTCACTGTACTAACTGGAAGCAAAGTCTGGTCCTCCTAGATCTGGAGAACATTTCTTAGTTGTGCCCATTCCTCAAAATATTTCTGGGGCTACTTTAAAATATTCTTTTAAAATTTGTGTTTCATACACTTTACAAAACCTCCAAAAGACAGGAGGCAGAGATAGAGATGGCAGAATTAAAAATGTTAAAATTTGCATTGGGTGTGACAAGGATGGACAGGATTAGGAATGAGTATATCAGAGTATATGACTTTACAAAACCTGTTATTCGGTTTACTCACCTTATTTTTATACGGGGCTCTTCTCAACACAGGGAGACTGAAAAACTGAACATATTTGCCATCGCCGACACAAGCGGCAGGGAAGAGTAAGGAAAGGGACATCAAATATGAAAGGCCGTCTGGTGTGTTGATCTAGTCTGGAATAAACTTTCTGGCAGTAAAGGAAATGAAAAAAAAAAAAATACTCTCAGGCCAAAGAGTAAAACTTTGGAACTTGGTTCCAAGTTCCAGTGGTTGCCAAACCCACCAGGACTCCTGAGATTATCTATGCTCCACTGTAGAGGCAAGCATCATCTAAACCAAAGGATCCAACCTTTCAGAGCCCCCTTGACTGACAATAAGGATTTCTGCTTTCTCTGGTGATCAGGATACTCCAAAGTAAGATTATTTCAAAAACTGGGTAAGATTTTCTATGAAAAAAAAACAACAAAAAAAAAACAAACATTTAAAGCACCATTACAATGTTAGTTCACAAGGCTCCTTTGCAAAGATTTACAAAAGGATTTCTGGTCCAGCTCAGCTGAACACATGGAGCCGGAAAGGTATCTGTGCGGATGGGACCTCAAACTTTGTGTATGCACTGTAGTTGCCTTGGTAACAGAAGCCGGTAGCTGTATTTGCTTAAAAAAAAAAAAAAAGAATAAATAAAATTTCCAAACACGTCAAAGGTTGACTGGGTGATACGTCTGGCCCACGGTTCCAGTTTCTTTATTGTGGCTCCTACTTTACTTTGGATTTAAAGAATCGGTTTACCTTGAAGACTAAGGTTGAGTCAATTTAAGGGACTGAAACTGCCGCCAAGAGAAACCGATTCAGCGAGCCGCTGCAAATCCTGGAAACAATTTGTCAGATCAAATTTTGAGTTGGATTTTTAAGAAAGTGTTGCTTCATGACACAACTCAAAAAGCCAAGTAAGCACCTTGCGCTGAGAAAGCCATCATACTGAGGTGTATATTTTGTCTTGTAGTGCTCAGAATAAGCGTGACTACAGAGGCCGGGTTTTTATAAAGCTACTATTTTAAATGCAACCCTCATGACTCTGACCTCAGTAATCTAATAACAAATACGCATCAACTGAGAAAATTACACTTTGACAGCTAAAAACGCAAAATATGCATGGGCCAAATTTTAAAACCAGTAAATAGGTTACATTTTCGGCACCATATTCACGACCTAAGTTACTGCTGTCAGGTGATGGAGGCATCAGGTGTGAAGTAGGGGACGTGGTGTACAACTTTGAATAAGATGGACGAATGCCTGATGTCAGAATTAAACGTCTTGTCCATCTCCGGTTACTTGCTGCATTCATAAAGCCTCCAAAATCTAAAACTTGTCGATTTTCACACATGCGGTGAAATAAACTTCCCGTCCGTGTCAGAACTGCCGAAACTCCGGCTGCATTCAAGAAAGCTCTTAAAACACACTTCTTTCCAACCCGTGTGTCCCCTGGTCTCCTGACAGCGGCATGAATTTATCCAATTTAGTGATTATATAACTATTTAAGGTGTTCTTAAATAGGCAGCTACCTAAGTGAAGACCACCATGGCTTTGCTAACTGTGGGTCTGCATGTAAAACTCATCATCTATTGTGAAATGCACTTAAATATTCCAAGCTGTATCCCCCATTGCAGATAAACAGCCGACAAATAAAGTTAAATCTAAATTTTGCTTGTTGTCAGTCTTCCAGTCGCAGTGTTGCTTTCTTTCACAGATAATATGATTTCTATGGCAATGTTACAGGCATAGAGCGATGCTGTCCAGACATTTGTGCTCTTTTCTTTGTCTCCTTCTCTCCTCTTTTTCATCTTCTTTTTGCCTGTGTTGCTGCTGGTCATAGTGAAATCGGGGCAGCACTTGTACGGGTGTTAATTGTCCAAACCCAAATTGCCTTTTCGGATGACAAATATGCTGAAGTCTCGCTTGGGCAGTTCATCTTGAAAGGCTTCTGGCCTCTTGATTTGAGCAGCTGTACGGAACCGTTTTCATATTTAGTCTGCAGGCTGGGAGAGTGATGCATCCCAATGTTTTCGCTGAGAGCTTCTGCTCATTTGCCGATGCCGTTGCTCGAATTAGTCATCCCTCCCAGCTCTCCATTATCGTCCACCTCTCTTCAGGGAATCGCTTTAAAATTCACAGGACACACTTTAAAGGCAGCAGGAGGGCGGGGGTGGTGTTGTCAGGTGTTGTCTTCCTTAAGTCACTTAAGAAATCTTTGAATTTTTTATTTTTTTTATTTTGTTTGTATTTGAGGAGGATCTGCACAGCGTTTTTCTTTTGGCCCTCTTGAATCTCTTGTTAAAAGCACAGCAGGTGAGGACCTGATTTAAACCAAAGGCTTAAATCCCAGGTGAGCTCTCAGTTCTGTGCTGTTTCGTCAGCCTGTGTGTGTGTTGCACCTTCCGTGCTCTCCAGACTTTAAAGGGAGTGAGCATGAATATCGCTCAGTAACCTCAGTCTTAGTGAACATGTTGAGAAGATAAAGGTTCTGGGTCTCAGGTCATGAAAAAGCAATTCCTCTGTCACAAGGCAAAGCAACATTTCAGATGCATCTGAATATCACCGATCATGGCTTTGGATCTAAACAACCTCACATTTTTTTCTTTTTAACTTTTGTTGCCTGCATTTTGATACTCCGCTTTTAAAGTGCTATGCCTTATTCTCTTATGTGCGTAAAAAAATTAAATGGGCAGTGGCAGATATTGGCTAAGCAGTGATCACATTAATATCATAAATATTTACAATATTAATGAAGCATGATTCATTTTGCCTTCTCTATTGAATGAATGAATGAATAAATTAATGGATGGGTGAATGAAAAACTAATTTCTAATTTTTCCTACTTTTAGTTATCCCATTAGTAATTTTTAAATGTAATTTAATTCATTTATTTTAATTTCTCTAATTACTAAGTCATATTTCATATGTATACACATATATATGAATTCATATGAACTTAAATATTAATTATATATAATATACAAATATATTGGTTATATCTGCCACTGGACCCTTTATATATATAAAATCAATATAAATAGATAAGAAATAAGCAAGCATATTCATGGACAAGATGTTAAAAGGACAAGTGAGGAGGTGGAGGGTGTAGGTGAGATAGCATAGAGCAAATTTCAGATGTCTGAAGAGTCTGTGAAAGTGTGGAGTAAGTTGGCTAACAGTGGTTATCGTCAATATTTTTCACAGCCAGTGCAGTGGTAAGCATTCAGCGACAATAAGCAGTCATAATAAAGCTGGAAAAATAATGGTAATTACAGTGAAAACATCCTTTTGGAGGAAAGCATGTATTATCTTCTTTCCCTCTACTGGGCATCACAAAAAAACCTTGGCATCAGCTTTGCTGTAAGACTGACTTGTTAACATGAGTAGTTTGTGCCTTTGGTCAGTTGTGGCTGCACTGAAGTGAGTCCAGAGCAACCCAGCCTCATCCTAATGCATATTCATCAAACGTCTGCTGCCTTTAAAGCACTGATACAGGAAAAGCAAGAGGAACGCCTGGGTCAAGCCTCATGTCAGCGGTGGGCTGGTGTGTCATTTGTGATTTAGCCCAGGATCTGTCATGCCTCGATCCTTCATCCTGAAGGAGATGTGGAGCAAAATGGTTGCGCACGCAGCTGAGGATGATACCAAGGAAAGGATCCTTCAAGAAGTGTTTTTATTTCAACAGTTTCAATAATTTAAGGAACTGTGAATACTGTTTAGCGGTATGTGATTTATTCTGACAGCGTGTTATGGAGCAGTTGCTCAACACGTGTAAAATCCCATGAATATAGTATGTATACCATGCAAATGTAAGAAACATAAAATATATAAATATGTACAAACTGTAAATGTGATGTGTTATGCATTTTAACCGTGAATGCATACAAATGTGTGCTTTACTAAGAACAACACTTGCCTTACGTGGAGTAAAATGAAAGCTGAGGGGCGAAGTGGTGAAAGAGTAATGAAGAAGCTGAGAAATAGTGTGTTTGTATACCATTGTGTTAAATAAACAATTATGGGTGTCAAATTTCACGTGAGTGTTTGCTTAGGAAAAAAAAATCCCGATTTCCTTAACCTATAAATAACCCCACTTCTGTGAAATACCTCTCCAACAGAAGCATACAATGGAAATTAAATGTGCTTAGAAGGTTTAGGCACCAGCTACTTGGACCTCCAGAAAATTATTTTTCTTCAAATTCCTTGGCCTGGAGGCATTTTCTTTTCCTTTCTTCAGTCGCCAGATGGATTTTGTTCAGATTTCCACACGAGCACACTGCCTTCTGAATTTGTCCCTTTGCTTTCTTTTCGCACCACAGAGTGTCACCTGTACAACTACACTGAGGTGTCTGCACACCTCTGTGTACCTTTTTTCCTAAAAGAACACTCGGGCAGGACTAAGTATTCTGTGCTACATAAGAGTCACGTCACAAGATTTTTCTAATGATCACTGGAATGACCAGGAGCTTTGAGGAATCTGAGATGCCAGGGGTAACATCTTAATCCAAGTGAAGCAGAGTCCTCATGGCACGTAGACAAAGTAGCTGTCGGAGGGCTGGTGCGCTTACAAATATGCAGAAGCCTCGAGAGGAACACCAAAACCCATCTGCTGGTTTTTATTTATTTATTTATTTTTTTAGTTTTGTGAACAGTTTCCATGGAGATGAAGACAAAATAAGAAGGCTGCTGAGGCCTTTTGAGTTATAGTAAAAGAAAAAATGAACAAATATGAGATTTTATGATGATGAGAGATCCGAGTGTGGGATTCAGAACAAGTGGCGGAGTAAGAGGGTCATTTCACTATCAATGGGCTGCTGAGGTGAATTTGAATATCAAAACAGGTATTCCAGACAGAGGAGAAATCAAACTGATTTATCAGCATCTTTCAAGATTCAAATTGGCTTAAGAGTCAAGGCAGGCCTAGGCTTTTATCATGAGAGACCCGGATCTAAGAGGGGACACTTTTTGACTCAGGTCCCCACACAGATGACATGGCAGCTGGAATGACTTTGCTTTGCTCCTCCATAGCGTGCTAGGTCATGCACACAGGAGGTTCAGCTCCAGTAGTATCTTTTGCAGCATTCGACTCTGCTTTTGCCACCCATTTGCACCTTAGCTGCACTGAAGTTCATAGTCCAGTTGCAGGGAAGTGTGATCCTGTTAATCCGCTTGCCATTATTTATACCTTCATCTACACACCAAGTCTCACACCCTGTGGTTCCTTTGTCTTGACATCTGAAGAGTGGCGAATGCTTGGCTCCGCAGCATCGGAGGGAGGAAACTACATCTTGAGCACCTGTTGCTAATCATGGCAAAAGGCTAACATCAGCAGTTTGACACTCATTCCCATAATGAAAAAAGACCTCCAACCTAGATCTCATGCAACTCTTGTCCTGCACGTCTGTCACATACTCTGACTTTGCTTAGTTTAATTACATCGATTAGCACTCTTACCCAAACGCTCAAAATAAATAATTTGGATGTTTGTGCTCCACCTGTGCCCGAGTCCATGTCCTCCCAGTAGATTCTGGTCTGCTACAGCCTGCTTTTTGGTTGCTTGCATCCTTCCATTTAAGTCATACCTGTTGTCCTGGGGTGTGTGAACAATTTCGGAAACACTCAGGTAGAGAGAAGGTGTCTTTCCTCTTATCACGTTCCAAGAAGGTCAGATACTTAGAGAGATGCTCTGCCTCCTTTGAGAAGATACGCGCACTGCTTCAGTAAAATCAAAGTTTGTGCACAGTAGAAAATCTGTGTCTTGAACTCAGACTCCCTTTGCTCTGCCAGCTTGGAACCCAGGAAAACAGAAGGTGAATCAGCATCCAACAGCCTCATTGCTCCTCCTTCCCAAACCCTGATCATTCAGGTTGTTTTCAGGCGGAAAATGCTGCTGTCCTCCGTGGTTTCTTACATCCCAAACACCAGTCAGTGGGTGAGGTCCTCCTAAAAGCAAATGGTTTATGTAACAAGGAAATGGGTTAAAGCTTTATCTATGGCACAAGGAGATGTTCTCTTTTTACAACAAATGTGCTCATTTATTTGCGCTTTCTTCTTCGGGCCAAACCAGATTAGACCCTGGACAGAGATCTACCTCATATTGGCACATACATATTCCTGCCTGTCTCCAGTGGTGTTTCATACGTGTCTAACAATCCTCAGCCCATTTCAGCTCAGTTTTCCTTGTGTCGGTATTCCTTATGTAACGGAGTAGAACAGTGTTTTTCTTTCCCCCTCCTTTGCGCTGCATAAGCTTCAGCATCCTCGCGGGGCATCTTGTGTTCCCAGTGCATTGAAAAACACACACTGCACACAAACCATACTTATATGAGAGTGAGTTTATTGAAAGCATCTTCCAGTGTTGGACCCATACATGCCACTGCCTGTTTTACTCCAGCCATTCAGGCTAAGTACCCAGACCAAGGGTCCTATAGTGGTTTAATGGTGCCAAGTGTGAAACAGCCCGTTTCAAGTTACAAAGGCTTTTCCACAGAAGTTTTCTGTGCTGTTCATTCAGATCTCTGCCTGCCCAGTTGTTGTTGGTCCTTCCTAAAGGGTTGACTGTATTGTAGACAAATTCTGTATTTCTGAGTGCTGTTGGAACTTTCTGCCTGCTGTTTTATATTTCCATCTATTCCTTCTCCTCGTCTCTCTCTTTTTTCTTCTCGTGGCTGCACAACCCAAGTTCAAGACTTTGGCTACTGCTTGCCAGAGAGTCAAAGGATCTGAACTGTGATATCTACAGGAATGAATCCCTCACCAAACCCAGCAGCAAGACTATGGCGCTCCTCTTCTGGCTACTTGTTGTTGTGATGGTTCTTGAGTTTGGCTCTCATGTAGTAGAATGGCCTCTCTCTCATATCAAGAACTACCAAATCCTTTTGATCATTTTCTAAGCACATCTCTCCTAACTGCACAAACTTCCATTACATAATCTGTTAAAGTCGCCTTTGCATTTCTTCACAATTCTATAGGTAGCTACTCATAATATGTGTCAGTAAAAACAATGTTGTTGGACAAACTTAGCTATGAAAGTTGTGTATCTGCATCTACAGTTCCTTATATGTTGTGAAAATGTTTCCTCTGAGATCTATATTACATGGCCAAAGGTATGTGGACACTTGAACTTCATCCTCATATGTGCTTGTTGGATATCCATTTCCAAACCCATAGGCATTAATTACAGCTTCCCCTTTACTACTATAACAGCCTCCACTCTTCTGTGGAGGGTTTCCACCAGATTTTGGAGCACACCTGTGGGAATTTGTGCACATTCAGCCACGAGAGCATCAGTGAGATTGGGTGAGGAGGCTTGGCTCGCGGTCAACATTTTAATTCATCCCAAAGGTGTTGAGTGGGGTTAAGGTCAGGGCTTTGTGCAGCCACTCAAGTTCTTCCACACAAACCTGGGCAAACCATGTGTTTATGGAGCTCGCTTTGTGCACGGGGGGGTACAGCCATATTAGAGCAGGAAAGGAGCTTCTGCCCCAAACTGTGGCCACAAAGCTGGAAGCACACAGTTGTCTAGAATGTGTTGTACAGTACACTGTATGGGTGCAGCTAAGAAACAGCTAAAAACAGCTAAAAACAGGAAGTCAACAGTAAGAAAGGATGTCCACATAATATTGGCCATATAGTGTACATCATTTTGGAGAAAAGTATCTGCTAAATGAATAAATGTGATAGAAGTGTTTAACAAACCTGACTGCCCTGGTTTATTCATTTATCCTTAATTGTGAAAGACTAGATATTACAGGGTTAAATATTTTGAAGGAAATCGATCACAGTAGCTGAGTTGTGCCTCGGGCTCTCAAAAACACCAAATGATGAAAAAAATGCTGCAAGAGATTTACGCGGATTTTTATTTACTTTGTCTTTATTGGAGTTACAGGCACAGTTTGGAGGAAAACTACTGAGAGAGTGAATGATGTGCAGTGATTTGACCAGACCTATGGCTCTCATAATATTGTTTTGTCTAGATCTCAAGAGAGAGAAAGAGTGTGAAAGAATTATTTGCCTTCCTGTATTTCCTAACTGTTGTTCATGCAAGTGAATGAGAAGCCAAACTGGTACCTGAAGAAGCCATTCAAGCTGAAGTGTGAGGTGTTCAAATGGGTTTAACATGAAATAAAAAGTTATGCTAGTTGCTTTGGATAAAAACATCTCTTAAGTAATTAAATAATATTATAAATAATAAATGCAACACTATTTGACCCGCTTTATTGAAAAGCAGTGAACCTTTTGTGCAGGGCATTTAAATCATTTTAATAAATATAATGGAAGTCCTGATACAACCTCAAGAACCTGAAATATACTGGCCAGTAATGCTCATGTAATCCAAACTCAAGCAAACCACTCTACCGAACCTCACCTGTGCACCTTCCTTCTGAAAAGGTGCTTTTATTTGCCCTTGCTTCATATCTCCAGGTTTATTTCATTTAAAAGCATGCAAACAACGAAGAAAGAAGAAACTTGTGTGCCGTCCGCCATGAGGATCTTGTCCATACGAAAGTTCAGACACATAATTTCAGGCAAAAAATCGGCACACTTGGTCTGTTGAAATATTGCAATTTGCCAGTTCCTCCCTGGGAATGAAGGTAATTACAGATCCTGTAAAAAGTAAGGACTGGAAAATTCTTCAACATTTCAACCCTGAAAAAAAAAAAAAATTATTACATAAGTTGGGCCTAAAACACAAAACTAAACTATTTAAGTTTAAATTTAAATTAGTGAATAACAAATATTTTTCAGTATATGAAAAAATCCCTCATTTTTGTTTCCGCTTATCCAAGAGTTAGGCCCACGACACCTTTGGAAGACTCAACCACAGCTCAGCCATCCCAGAACTGCTCCCCTCCATCACCGCGCGCACCACTACGCTACCTAGCAACACAACGTAATGCATACTGTCCACCTTAGCACCCCCTCAAACAATTCAGGAATAGAACTTAAATATAACATCTAACAACAAGAGTTTCTACATTTCTCACTTTGTAAATACAACTGAAAGTACTATGCAAATATCAGTCATCAGTCCCTGAAGCCAATCTCTGGATTTGTGCTTTTTACAGTAGACTTTGGTTACAGCTGATTTAAACCTGAGCACTATAGCATCTTACTGCCTAAACAACCACTTTGGAGAATAAAACAAGTGGAGGCCTCCAGTAATATTCCCAGCTCTGTAGGAATCCACATCGCACTGCAGTTAAATAATAACATTAACTGTGCATTGATAGTATTAAACCACTCCCAGAAATTGTCTGTACTACATCTCTAGTTTTATTTTATTTCATTTTAGTTGATGTTGAAAAGCCTCTAATGCCCCTGATGATTTCTGAGTGCCGCCTGTCATCTGTGAACGTAAATTATTAAAGGGGCAGGATCGGTTAGCAAAGGATTTAAGCAACATGTTATCGTTTAGGATCCTGTGTCCAGTTAGGGGACGAACAATTCAACACCACAACAGGACCGCAGCACTTTAATTCCTACGATGCCAACTCGGCGATGGCGGCATCTCGATATAATTGGCAAGATGCAGGCCGTGCTGGAACCCACGTGTTTTCTGATCCTTGGTACAAAGGGGGTTTCAGCTTGCGAGGCGAGTTTAACCCATCGCTTATCTGTGGGGCCGAATAAGAAAGTTGTTGTTTTATTCATCTGTGTTCGTTTTCTTTCTCTTAAGCTTTGTTCACACAAAACAAAAAAGGCATTCATTTTTAATTGAGGGGAAAAGGCTTCCAGTTTGTAGAAAAGTGGCCTAGACCTAATGAATGGGTTCTGCTCCTTTAAAAGTGTCACATCACTGTGAAGACGGGGCCCACACCGAGAATCTGTTGAAAAAGTTATCATCCACATGTCACGTATGTACCGTATGTGACAAAATGATAGAGCTCAGACAACAAGTCCACAGAGAATAATGGGCAAAATCTACACCATGATGCCGTGTGAAAACGGCAGATCTTCAAATCAAAAAGACTCGAGGCTGCAATTGTTGCGAATGGTGTTTCTGCCAAATGCTCAGGCCGGGGCTGTGAATGTTCAATGTGTATTTAAGATATATAAGAAAAAACAAAATACAACGTTAGAAGTCTTCAGCTAAAGAATAAAATAAGAAGGAAAATATGCACGCATTGTCATATGGATTCACCAAAAGGACAGTTTTGCTCTATTAAAATTCTACCGAATTCAGAGATCGCAGTATTTCAGGATTAAAAGGATCCAGAACATTCTCATAACTTTGTGCAATATCCACTCTTCAACCAAAGGCCACTGCGGGGAAACCAGGATTCTGCCATTCTGTGCATCACTTTTCAGGCACACAGTTTTACAGCTCCTGTTTGCCCTGTTGCCTGAGCTGCATTATATTTTGTCCCCTGGCCACTTCCTGCTGCAAGCAGGCTTTGGTTTCAGGACAACCTGCTTTGCCACTATATCACACCCACGGCTGGGTGCTAAACAGGACCCAAGCTCAGCTCCGGGATTTCATTTAAGACGTAAACTCCTCACTGTCTATCATTCCTTCAAAATGTGGTTCCTGCTGCGCACACCTGTACCCCTAACCGCCACCTGTGTCCTGCCATCCAATACAACATATCCAGTGGATCCACTGACAGCTTAACTGAGTCAATATTCTCACCAGGAGATTGCTTAGATAAATCGAACTGCTAGAGACAAACATCACCCACATTAAAGAATCATTTTGATGAAGGCCGGAGATACAGCACTAATAATTTATGCAGCGATAACCTGGGAAAAAATGATCACACCAATATATCCGAGCTTATAAAACGTCTGAATTCTTACAATAAATGTACAGATGTATATCATAGTACTATACTTGTCACTTGATTCACCTGCCTTTACTGCTTAGAATATGATTGAATTAAACTTTTAAATTAAAATCACAACTGCTTATCTTTACACTAATTTCAGGTCCACCTGTCAGCTATCTTAATAATAAATTTCACCTTGAATTTATCAGATGCTTTTCTCAAAAATGTCTTACAATGATACGGTGTAGAATTTAGCCCGAGACCTTTATAAATAAGGTAAGCTTACAGTGCTGGGGGCACAAAAATATTCTGCCAGCTATGCACCAGCACAAAGTAACACACTAGAAGCAATTTAAGAGTTACCAATACACCTGGAACGCCTATCTTTGGACTGCTAGAGGACCCCTCGTCCCACGTGCAAACTCCAGACAAACTGAACCTAATAAATAAGCCTGATAAATATGTAAATGTTAGAAGTCACATTTTTTTCCTCACCCAATGAGCTGGTGTGACTTACACTGTGACAAGATGTATGCAAAACAAAAAGCACATTCATGCATCCATCTACATGCATGCAAAATAAAAAAAATAACAAATATAATAAATACATGCATTACTGGCTAATCCAGCCGCAAGGGGATGCACAAACTAGTGCATGTCTTTGTGCCAGTCCCAAGCCCGGAAATGGAGAGGGCTGCGTCAGGAAGGGCATCCGGTGTAAAAATTTTTTGCCAAACTAAATATGCGGACAAAAATAGAAATTTCCAAACCGGATCGGTCCAGGCCCGGGTTAACAACGACCCTCTCCATTTCTGGTCTTGGGGCCGGCACAAAGTTTAACCAGATTGTTTAATGGAATTTTGGAAAGTGAGACTATGCCTGGGGAGTGGAGAAGAAGTATACTGGTACCAATTTTTAAGAATAAGGGTGATGTGCAGAGCTGTAGTAACTACAGAGGGATAAAACTGATCAGCCACAGCATGAAGTTATGGGAAAGAGTAGTGGAAGCTAGGTTAAGAAGGGAGGTGACGATTAGTGAGCAGCAGTATGGCTTCATGCCGAGAAGGAGTACTACAGATGCGATGTTTGCTCTGAGGGTGTTGATGGAGAAGTACCGAGAAGGTAAGAAGGAGTTGCATTGTGTCTTCGTGGACTTAGAGAAAGCATATGACAGGGTACCTAGAGAGGAGCTGTGGTATTGTATGAGGAAGTTGGGGGTGCCAGAAAAGTATGTAAGAGTGGTACAGGATATGTACAAGGACAGTGTGACAGTGGTGAGGTCTGCAGTAGGAGTGACGGATGCTTTCAGGGTGGGGGTAGGATTACATCAAGGATCAGCTTTGAGTCCTTTCTTGTTTGCAATGGTAATGGACAGGTTGACAGATGAGATCAGACAGGAGTCACCGTGAACTATGATGTTTGCGGATGACATTGTGATCTGTAGTGAGAGTAGGGAGCAGGTTGAAGAGACCCTGGAGAGGTGGAGATATGCTCTAGAGAGAAGAGGAATGAAGGTCAGTAGGACTAAGACAGAATACTTGTGCATAAATGAGAGGGAGGACAGAGGAATGGTGAGGATGCAGGGAATAGAGTTGGCGAAGGTGGGTGAATTTAAATACTTGGGATCAACAGTCCAGAGTAATGGGGAGTGTGGAAGAGAGGTGAAGAAGAGAGTGCAGGCAGGGTAGAGTGGGTAGAGAAGAGTGTCAGGAGTGATTTGTGACAGAAAGGTACCAGAAAGAGTGAAAGGAAGGTCTATAAGATGGTAGTGAGACCAGCTATGCTTTATGGGTTGGAGACGGTGGCACTGACCAAAAGACAGGAGGCAGAGCTAGAGGTGGCAGAGTTAAAGATGTTAAGGTTTGCACTGGGTGTGATGAGGATGGACAGGATTAGGAATGAGTATATTAGAGGGGCAGCACAGGTTAGACGGTTTGGAGACAAAGTCAGAGAGGCGAGATTGCGTTGGTTGGACATGTGCAGAGGAGAGATTCGGGATATATCGGGAGAAGGATGCTAGGGATGGAGCTGCCAGGCAAGAGGAAGAGAGGAAGGCCTAAGAGGAGATTTATGGATGTGGTGAAAGAGGACATGCAAGTGGTGGGGGTAACGGAGAGAGATGCAGAGGACAGGAGGAAGTGGAAGCTTTTGATCCGCTGTGGCGACCCCTAACGGGAGCGGCCGAAAGAAGAAGACATGCATTACTGGCTAAAGTTATGTATCCATCTGAGTGTATGCTGTTTTAAACCAGTCTGCAGGGAATGGTTACAAATATGAATGCTTTTGTAACCTGGTGGACCCACTCGTGGGTTTTGGTCCTACCTGGTACCTGCAACTTATACTCCAGCGTGACTCATCTGACACGGTAAAGACAGTAAATAACCTAAACATTTCTGTGGGTAACAGAAAAATGTATGGCCTCTGTTCAGTGCTACGTGATTGGTGGAGTTTTGCATTTATGAAGTTGGTTTCATTACTACCGGTTCATAGACGCAGAAAAAATTTTAACCCATTTCCTGGTCCTCAGTACAAAGAATCGGTAAAAACTGCTGAGTGTAAAATTGTATAAAAAAGGTATCTTTCAGTTAAAAGATACCTTCAACCCATATTGTCTGTCAGCAGCTGTTAAAGGTGGTTGACTGAGGAGCACGAAACCATTTTATGAGACAAGCTGCATGTTATGGTGCTTACATCTTTTATTTGTGATATTCACATACAATACTCCATAACAATAATGCTTTAATACCCACAGCCCAACACATTTTACACACTTTATTAATCTGGAGCTGCAGTACTATAATGGGCAGAACTATTGGCTCGCAGTTGTAACTTCTTGGATTTGAATACCTGCTGCGAGGCCCTTGACTGTAGTACATAGTCTGACTTGTTTCAGTAGCAGTAACCCAACTTCAAATAGTTATAAGTAGCTTAGTGTACAAACCTAGTTATGTGTAGTTGAATATAGTTAAATGATATTTAATATTATTTTTAAAGCACTGTAACATGAAATATGCTGAAAAAAGGGAAACGATTAAGGTGTAATAAAATCTAGGATACTATGTGTGGCTTTCTGTGCCGCATTGCGGGACAAGACCACACACGACCATACGCACAGACATAAACTTAACAGATGAATAGTCCTCTGAGAAACACTTTGCATCACCATATAACACACACACCTTCAAATTTTACAACACTGGGAACCACTGGGTGCCACTGAAGTTCTTACGCACACATCAAGTTACAGCTAACAAACACCCAGGTCCCCATTTAAGCCTCTTCTATCCACAGTAGAAGGACTTCCTTGAAGTGAGAGACAGAGAAACAGGAACTTGTCCAGTCCATTTTCCCCAACAACTTCTCCAACCTATGAGCAGCAGAACAAAGAACAAATAAAAACAGAACCTCAGTCTATGTCCTCTTGTCCCACGAACCAGTGCATTTGTCACACGTTCACTTCTCAGATACCAGTACCACTACCATACAAGAACAGTGCCCAGCCTTGGTCTTCTAAGGTGCTGTGCTTAATTTTCCTTCATGTTAACTCACAATTGTCCTATTTGAAGCATTGACAACATCTCACCTCGTGTCAGTCAGGTGGAATATAATGGAAGAAGAATCATTGAACTGTTAACTAATCCCAGCAATGTGGAACTGAGACACTGGTGGCACTGTAACTATACAGGGACTATGTTCAGAGCAAGGGGACAGTTGGATTATAAGAAGGCATTATCTAAATTTGTAAATTTAATTTACCACCTGTGTTACTAAAACCAAAGTGACACAGGTAGGGGTTTAACAACCAATCAGCTTGATTGAAATGTCCAGCATGGAAATTTATCTGCACTAGAAAATTCTAGAATGCCTGTTTCCCTCATTACAACTGGGACAGTCGATCCTAAGGAATTGCCAAGAAAGATGGTCCTATGTGTGGAGTGGAAGAATTTTGTATTATTTGCATGCAGTGTGTTACTTGGCTGCTCGGATCAAGACACGAAAAACCGCAGATGGGCAATAAAACAAATTCTCTCGGACAGATTTAACATTCAGAAATTAAGATGTTTCGTGCCATTGGAATTTTATGGAATGGAGGGTTCAAATAATTTTCAGTTGTCATAAACTGAATGAAGGAAATGTTTTTTCTTTCAGACAAAAGCTATCACGTTTTTGTAAATATAGTTTTTTCATGCATATATTTCCTGCTATGCATTGCAGTAGCAGGATATAAGAAAGCTGCACTCAGACATGAATGTCTGACAACTGACTGTCCATCATTTTCCATGAAAATGTTTCAGACATAATGTGCTAAAATGAGAGAAGGCTTTATTATTTAAGCTTGCATATCATTTAAGCTTACATAACACAGCACATCACGTCCATATACCATGTAATTTTATAAAATGTGCTTTTTGTCCTACTTAACAGAGGTCACGATGAATCCTTGTTGACGATTGTATAATTTGAATTAACATTCTCCTGAGCAGTTTTTTTTTGGACTGGAATGAATCTCCCTATTATAACCTCCTTGTCTGCAAAAGGAGCATATTTTCATCCCTGTAGATGTAAGGGCATTTAATAAAGGGTTTGTTTTTTATTTTTAAAAATGTTTTAGAAGTGTGGTAGCTGTACTATAGAAAATATAAGAGAAACCTCCTCTCTTGGTGGTCTTTTTTAGAGCGATTAGATGTGCATCGAGAGATTTAAGCAAGCGCACCTAAGCACAGAAAGGATGGCGGCAGACATGGTGGACCGGGCCTCCCTTCTTTCACTGAACAGACCTTGTTTGTGAGGGACCTCCGTGAGGGACACTCTGCATCAAAGGCCACTGTGGCTACATAATCAGATTAGTGTTTGTCTGCGTCAGATCCTCTTCCAGGCATTGATCCCTGCGTGGCCGAGGGGTCAGCATCCTCCTCCCAGCGACCAACCCTCCGCTCTATCACCGCTGGCCACCGCCCCTTCACCTCCTGAGACTCTCTTTAGATCATGGAGCAGAAGCACAGAACATAGGTCCACGGGGAAACACACAGAGCATTGATGAAGTCTCAGAAGAAGGAAGTTTCTCTGGAAAGGGTGACATCATCAGCAGCAACCAGAGGATAGAAGAGCAGGATATATTTGCTATGTGTGTTACTTCACTGGGTAACATGGCGACCATTACTGTGTTTCCTGTGTCAGCGGTTGATACCTGTATTAAATGTATTAAACATCATAACTTAGATTATCTGATTATTGAACAAAACAACACAAAATTTCCCACAAAAGGTTGTGATATCATCTGTTGTGACAGCTCTGATATCCTCTGTCTGTGGTTCTTGTGCATTTAGATGTGCATTTTCAACATGTCAGCAGGTTAAAGCAGAATAGCAGCATACAGGAATAAACCTTCAGCTGATAAGGCTGTAAATATGAAGGACACTGTAAACAAAATAACTACTAAGAAATTCTTTAAATAAATCCATCAGTTTGAGCATTCGACCAGCGTGTGTCATAATACACCCTCACAGATTTTCTCCATATGATGGACCATTACTGCTTCCAAAAGTCCATCCGTTGGACACGTCATGTCAGCTGACCGGTGCATTCCTCAGTTTTGGACTCTCGCGCAAAAACATACTTCTTTAGCTTAAGTGCTACAAGAGCCAGTCACCTCAAGAGCCAGTTACCTCAGAAAGTGAGTACACATACCTGACACACACAACCTCACAGTCAGTAATTTTGGGGGAAAAAATCTCATATATTATACCAAATTTGACATGCTGAAAAATATATTTGAAAAAAAAAGCAAAATCACTGCACTTCGCACAAATGTAACATTCAAATGTCCTTGTTCATCAACATTCTCCAAAACTGTGCATTAACAGTATGACTAAAACCTATGTCATGCAAAATAAATGGTGCAGAACTGTGAGCAGCAGGCAGCAACAGCAGTCAGTGCTGTGGTCTTACAACCAGAACGTCCACATTGCAGCTCCCTTTTCATGCTGTCATCCTGAATACGGTACTTACCTTTCACTGCTGTGGTAAAAATTACCCACCTGTACAAATAAATTCACAGTATCTTATCATACAGAGTCCAACAGAGGTGTCAGATAAATAAATACACAGGATGCATTTCCTGACACAGACTCTGAATTTATTAAAATTATTCTCTTCTATTCTCCGAACTAAAGAGACATATAATATCTTTTTAAAAAAAAAAAAATGTCAGAAACTTTTAATGCTATATTAAATTTTATTTACAGTTGCGTAAACTAACACAGACATGGATAGATGGGTGGGTAACCACTCGTGCTTAACATGCCATGTAGCTGTAATATTGTTCCACAGATTTCATTCTTGCCCTTTGACTGCTTTTTTCTTTCATTATGGGGGTTGCAAGGCATCCCTGGGGTCCAGGGTGTTTGGAAAATTTACACCATCGCAGTTCAAGCCTATCCTTATTAGAATTTCACTGCAGCAAGCGACTGTCAATCATCTGGATGAGATGACGCGCGAGGAGTCGTTTGGACGTGGATTTAGAGCTTTAGCTGGTCACAGGCTCCAGCGGTGGACAGATTTAGTCACTGCGACACAGCCGGTGCTGCATCACTGTCAGGAAGCAGGAACCTTTTCCCTCAGTGGCGCATTGTGGTGTCGCATCCCACCAGAATCACTGTGCTCATCCGAACATCCTTTCAAATGAGGCAAGACAGTCAGTGGGGGGGGGGGGGGGAATGGGTTCCTTCTCATCATCTTGTATTAAAAGTTGATTTTTTAAAAAGAAATTAATGTTTTATTTAACATTATGAACAGCAGCCGGTGTTCTGTTTCCTTTGATGGATTCGGGAAGAAGCAGGTGCACTCAGTTTAACAGCAGCTTTCAGGACAGGGACGATGCCCAGCGCTGCATCTGTGCACATATCTGGTTTTTTAGGCGAGAACGCGTCCCTTTTCCAGACAACCGTGATGCATTATTTGTTACCTTATGCAAAGTAATCTGCTTATCATAATTCTGAATTATTTTAACACTTTCAAAACGGTGAATTTTGCATTTGATGAAAACAATCCTGGTTGAGAACAACCCGTCCAGGCCTTGGTTTCGCTGCTGTAGTCTTCAAACCCTGCATTTTTTTTAAACCTTGAATAACCACCTGTACATCTAACACATCAGGTAAAATGACACGCAGCCTAAATAGCCAGATGATTTAAACAAATAAGCATCAAGCTGCAGGAGAACAGAAAAGAACGACTGGTTTTCTGAAGTTATACTAAATGTTTTATCTGAAATTTGTGGTGAACTTTACATATAAATTATTGAGCTCTAAGGAGGATTAGAGGGCATTTGAGACAACAGTACGCTCCCCTACATACAAACTTACTTTAAAGTAAGACCAGGTTGGATAGTCTGATACTAAGAAAGCTTGTAAATCGAGTGTGACATGGAGTGGGGGAGCAGCGTATCATCCATTGTGTGGAATCGTGTGTCTATATCTTCATCCCTTTGCCTGTTGGTGAAATGCACTGTTTTTACACAGGTTGTACATGTCTGAAAAAATCTGATGAATAACAAAAGCAACAGTGGAGCTTTTCAAATAGAAACAGAGCAGAGGACTCTCTCTCTCGCTCACTGAGCATCCTGCAGGCCAGCATACACTCCCTCCTTCTCATGAGACAGGACACTTTGAGTTCCCCTGCAGGGGTCTTTATAAACAGTTGTAAATAAGAAAGCACAATAAAGAACCCAGAACCAAAGTGTGTGCTTACCAAATCTATTGAGCACACTGGGTGAAGCGTTGGTGCACAATTTGAATTATTATTTTTGCTCTATGTATGAAAAAAATAGTAAATAGTTTTAATAAAAATTCAAAAATTGGAAGCCAACCATACTTTAGTGAATTCTACTGCTAAGTACATGTCCCCCCCATGTTAGTTTTGAAAAAAGTCATTGATTATTGACTGACTGTGAGCCTTAGCGCTGCTGTGCTGCTCTTCCATCTGTAGGTGGAATAAAGGTTTTTCTGTTTCAATAAACTGTTCTCAGTAATATATCAGTTGTCACTTGAGCCCACTTTGAGCAAACAGCACCCTACTGTAGCAACAGTAGTAATCTTGCAGAATGGGATGGCAAACAATACCAGCAGATTTCTGCTATTACTGTAAAACACACTCCTTGGCCATCTGACTAGCGCCTTGTCAAGATGACTGCACAAGTACAGCTCTGCTGTCGGACGACCAGATTGATACCAGACAGCAAGCACGACTTAGCAATGCCCACTGCTTTCAGCATTGCTTCCTCAAAGGTTAAATAAAAACTACCACACGCCATCCTCTGAGCACTGCAATAAAACTGCATGGTTACAGTAAATGCTGTAGAGACTGTTTTTCCACAACCAAATGTTTAAACAAATGGAATGCCTGTTTAATGATAAAATCTGGGCTACTGCTGTGTAAGTGCATGGCTTTTACTTGCTGCTGCAATAAAACTCCACGATTGAACATCGATTACAGCTGTACTATTTCACGGTTAAGTACATACGATCGCTGTGTACCTGTGTGATTAAATACAGACAACTGTTGGGAAACATGGGGTGCTGCTCCCTTTGGCTGAACTCATTTCAGTCCCTTTAAGTCTGAAGCTAGGTTGTTAGCCACCTCCAAATCCATTAGATGATTATTATACATAAAAAGGGAATAGACAATCGCAGGTAGGAGCGACACAGTTCCGGCCCTTCTCTCGTGTGCCACCCGGCCAGATAATCCTGGGAGATGACAGAAAGCTTATTAGGCTTTGGCTGTGTTTAACCCCTGCGCAGAGCTGCCTGAGAGCCGGGCTCCCTTCAAGCGCTTGACCCCTCTAACGCAAGGTTTCTCCAAAGGACAACTCTGTGTTTCAGTGCCGTCATTTATTTTCATTAACCGGGGTACATATGAGTTCTTAAGGGCCTGTGTGCTCCTGAATGTGTGTGTCTCTGTTCTAGTTTTTGTTTGTTTGTTTGTTTGTTTGTTTGTTTTTATTAACTGGATGGTGGTTGTGAGTTTGGGTCTTAACCAATGCCAATAAATGCTGTTGGGCTTCTTGTGATGTCTTTTTGATAATTTGCAAATTAAATAGAACTGTCCATCTTCAGTTGTGTCAAATGGAATGGGCGTGAATATCTTTAATCTATAGGATATTAAAAACAATGCTGTACTACAAATTATGCAGTACAAATACTGACAAAATGCACATCATATGGCCAAAAGTACGTGGAAACCTGAGCATCACCCCCATATGTGCTTGTTGAACCCCCAAATCCATGCATATTAATATGGAATTGTTCCCCTCTTTGCTGTTATAACAGCCCTCACTCTCCTGGGGAAATTTTCCACCACATTTTGTGAATTTGTGCCCATTTGGCCACAAGACCATCACCAGTGAGGTCAGGCACCAATGTTGGGTGAGAAGGCTTGGCTTGAGGTCGGCATTCCAGTTCACCTCAAAGGTGTTCAGTGGGGTTGAGGTCAGGGCTCTGTGCAGCCACTCAAGTTCTTCCACACCAACCTGGGCAAACCCTGTGTTTATGGAGCTCACTTTGTCCACAGTGGGGGGGCACAGTCACGCTGAAGCAGAGAAGGAGCTTCTTCCCCAAACTATGGCCACAAAGCTGGAAGCACACAATTGTCCAGAATGTGTTTGTATGCTGTATGAGTGCAGCTGAAACAGCTCAGCTTAGTCATTGGAAGGGGGGGGGGGTCCACATACTTTTTGCCGTACAGGGAATAGTGTACAGTATATCCTCAACCTTTAATTCCTATGGGTCATAAACTCACTGTCTGTTAGTAATCACTTGTCGAAGTCAGGGTCATGGTGGTCTCAACCCTATCTTGGAAGCACAGAGCAATAGACTAGTGATGGTAAACCCTGGACTAGATGACCCTACCATCACAGGTTAGAAACACATATACATTCACCCACATGTATTATAAGTCACCAACTGAAATTTATTTTTGTGGGAGGAAACCAGAGCAATGGGAGGAAATCCACAAAACATAGCGAGATAATCAAGGGTGCTGAGGTCTTTTGGCCAGAACTGTGTGACATGACTGCAGCTGAGTGGAATTTCACTCTGAGGTCCCACCATTCAATGTCCCAGCTTCAATTTAGTTTTCATTTCTCTTGCCTCTGTGGCGTTGTTGGCTCCTGTCTCACCGCATCCGTTTGTACCAAACTGACAAACGCTTTATGTCTTCTATCCATTTGAGCCCCGAGGCAGGCAAAGCGGAGCACTTCTGCTTAATTTGCGGCTCTAGGCAGCGACAGGGGCCTTGAACCAAAACTGCATTTGCCGCACAAAGACCTGTTGTGTATCCATTATTTAACCCTTGCCTTCCGGATTTCAAAGAATTACTGTACTTACTCAGCAGCTGGCAACAAGAAGAAAGGCATGTGGTGGCTTCAGAGCTGAAATACTGTAAAAGTCATTATTGAAGGAGGTGGGAGGAGGGCACCGGTGAAATTCTAGGGAAAGAAATATAAGCGCATTCATTTTGTTCATGATTGCCTTGCCAAACCTGGGGGGGAGGTGTTAAACCTTGTTATGTAACACACACCACGTACGGTACAACGTCGGCATTGTGCGATCCACCGGCAAGGCCTAACGCTCTGTGTGTCAGCCCAGTCTCCTATGCAAAGGGATGCAGGACATAGACGGTCAACAGTGGCGTGCTGCAACACAATCTCGCAAAAAAAAAAAAAAAAAACCTCCACAACGTACCACTCTGCTGGAACTTAGTCTGAAGCAGCTTGCTCACCAGTTTGACAAAACACAGCTTTTGCGGTGCACTTGCCATCTCAGCGCCAGCTTACTCCATCATACCGATCCGCAGCTCCACTCTGCTGATACGATCATCACAGTACGGCCATTATTCATGTTACCCCCCACCGTGCCCCCTGTGATGGCTGCCCAGACCTCAGAAGAACTTCCCCTGACTTTAATCACATTGCCTTGACAAGGATCTCATGCTTACAGAAGGGAATTAAATTAAAGCGAAGAAAGACAGGAGTGCATAATGGGAACCGTACATAATCAAAATATGGGCATAATTCTCTCTTTATTTTCCCCCGTTGAGCCAAGGGTTGGAAAATTGCTGCAGAGACACAAACAGCTGCCAAAAAAAGCTGATTAATAAATTGTTCTGGGCTCATTTTGAAAAGCCGTTTGCTTAGCCTCCCTGTTTTCCCAGCTTGCAGACTTTTATCATTTATTATGAATATTTCATAAATTCGGGCTCTCCTTGTTGCGCGAGCTGCTTAATGTTTTAATTCGAATGACTGATGGGTGCTCCAGTGCTGCAAAGGGAAAAAAAAAGAAAAAAAACAAAAAACTAAAAACAATGAGGAATTACCCGAGGAGAACATGAGCGGTATTAACATGTAAAAAAAGGACAAATTATGCAATGCTGAATGATGATGTGATGGCAAAGTGAATGAAGACGGAGGGTAACGGTGGCAGAGCGTCTGGAGCTCCAGCTTTGCATTGAGCCGAATTGTAAACAAACGTGACATTTCTGTCCATAAGTCCTGGCGTAATTCAAAAAAATTGAGAGTGATGGGGGGGTGGGTGCTTCTCTGTAATTGAAAATGCAGGAAGCTGCTGAAGGTGTGTGGGATGCTGTGGCTGAGGGCCAATGGGTTGATTTGTTTATGTGTTTTGCAGCACGGATGTGAGCACTTAGAGAGAAAGAAGAGGATGAGACCCCACATCCATGCTGGTTCGGATGTCAAGGAGCATCAGTCATGAGGTTCGAAGCCAAGAACTGGTCTCACTTTAAAGTTATAATGGCCACCTGCGACACTCCAGAATGACAAAAGTCTCAGCAAGAAAAAAGCTTGGATATTTTAGAAAATCTTTGGAAAGAAATCTGTAGGCAAAATAAAAAGCCACGTACACACCCAAATCACAATATCTGAGCAAGATTTTGACATCCCCACCCCCATGTAGTATCTCCACATGCTAATAATTTGCACCAAAAATAATTATTCAAAACTGGAAAAGCTCAAAAATGTAAAGAAAAGCAAGAAATCCACATACGTCTTCTTGTTCTTCTATTTCAACTTCTTCATATTATTATTATTATAATTATTATTATTATTATTATTTTTATTTTTTTTTTTTATCTTCTTATTGCAGGAATTTACCTGATGGCACCCAGTTACATTCTATTACAGGTTGAATAGGGTTTACAGTCCTTTCATGCAGTCCATGGACCTGGGTTCAAATCCCTACTGAAAGTTAAAATAAATAACTACTTTGCACATGTTTTCACAGTGAAAATATTTTACTCTTTACCCTCGCAGTAAGATGTACAACACCTGGCCCACAGGCACATCCAGCTGCAACAACTTCCTGACATGATGGCAGCAACCTGAGGCTGCACTGCTAGAACCAGGTGCTGACTTTTTTTTGCCCAGGCAGTGTATATTTGCCTTATATTATAAATTCACTAATCCATTTACTAATAAACTTACTCATTCACTTTCTTGTCTCTTTTCATCATATAATAAATGTTTAAATGCTTGTGCAATGTGTGTATACATAATGTATGGGAATCATGCTGCTGTAACAAAATAAATTTTTTCTCTTTTATTAATAAAATTTCATTCATTCACTCAAAAATGATTAATCTGACCTAGCAGTCTACTAACAGCCCTGCAGTGATTTCTCTATATTGCTGTCTGCATGAGGACAGCTGACATTGGATGAAGCACAAACATTTAAGCGTAACCCAGGACAACGGTTGCTGACACCAGAAGTGCATGACAAAGTTAGATCGTTCCAGCACGCTGCCGCGCTCAGGAAACGCCACCCTGCAGCGGTTATCCGGCACCGGTCGTGTTGCTCGGTAACAGAGACAGAGGCTTTGCACAGCCAAACAAGTGTGCGTAATTCGCACCCGGAGCAGCAGAACAGAACTCAAACAGGCCGTGCACATCTGACTCAGTTCCAGCCACGGCGTCTATGACCAAGACCGAAAGTGAAACTTTGCTTCATTTTCACTGTTAATTCACAAAAGAAAAACAAGGATGGTGAAAATATCCCAAGGCGCTGGCTGTAAATGGTGCAGATTAAAGCGATGCATTACACAACATTGCAAAGTGCAGCGGTCCTCACACCCGTGGATCTCGAGGGACTCCAAAGGGGGGAATGCGCACTTTGACAGTGAAATAAGAGGGCGGCTAAAAAGCGCAGCGATGCTGGTGCACATGCACACACACTCATGTACACACGAGTGAGGCTCTGTTGACTCAGTGTTTTCCAAAACTAGGTTCCATCTTCCATCATATTAAGCATTCTGAAAAATACATTAAAAACCAGATTTACATTTCTGAGACATGTACTGCATAAGCAAATAAATCTGTAGAGATAACAAAACTGATTAGACAATTATAAGGGTTTAATAAAATGGTTTTAATAAAACGGGTCCCATATGGATTGCAATCGGAATTTTCAGTGGTTGCTTTATTATATTCTCCTCTCTTCATCTCTCCCTTACAGGACCCCCCCCTGTAATTTATTGACCGGTTCTGCTTTTTAAAATCCCACACACAGCGAAAGATGCACTGCAGTGCTTGGGCTCTTGTCAGGGTCAGCAGACGGGGCTTCTTTTTTATGGAGATGCATTACAGACGCACAATTACGCATTTGCGCTCCCTTCCCGCTTCAGCAGCTGCTCTTGCTCCTTCTCAGCAAACCACACCAGGGTGGCACTATAGCAATCCCATGCATTTATTAGCTTTTTCTCTGATTAAAATAAATACCACTTTTAATATTTCCCCATTATTTTTTGGATTGTGTGTTTAACAGATTAAAATGCATGTTTTGTTCAGAGAGTCCAATGTCGCTCACACAGCCATTGGTAAAAAGTTTTTGGTAAAGTAAGTTTTTACTGGGCCTTCTTTTAAACTATAGCTGCTATATATTTGTATACTGTATATCATGCATATACAGTATACATAATTTTATATATACATTTTTTCCCTAACATAACCAACTTTGCAACAGCACATAAGACAAAAAGAGAGAAAAACAGAAAGAAGATGAATGCACCTTTGACATGGCCCAGGGTTTAAGTCTGAGCCTTGTCTGCTCAATACTTCTAATGCCCCAAACTATTGCTACAAAACAAAATGGTTGGCTTGTACACACGGGTTTATTCTTAGCAGGATACGCATTTAGCGTGAGTCTGTGCCAAATTTGGAAGAAATGAAAATTTTAATGGATTACTGGCAGGTCAAGGGCAGCCAGGCTTTCCTAATGAATCCGAGGGGGAAAACATGGCACGTTTATCAGTCAAACCTCTCCTCAGTAGGATATCCGAGCATCCCCCTGAGCCCTTGTTGTAAGACTAAGGCTGCTAGAGCAGGCAAGACCTTCAGCATCCACGAGCACGTTGCTACCCACTGGCCACAGATTGACAGCAGCAAGCCCTGCAGTCGTTGGTTTAAAAAAAAAAAAACCTCATGCTCACATCCAGATTCTTTTCACGTTCATATGAATGGGTGCGCAATGAATCCTACATTCATGGACAAATATAAAAACAAAAAGACTGCAGAGAACAAAACTCAACTCTAAAACTCAGAAGTTTACAATGAAAAACATCTATGAAAATACTGTTTAGTCTGAGATATACAATAGAAAACTTAAGTTCTTGTACATTCACTAGCAGCAATGCAATATAATTGTACAAATTAGGAGGGCAGGACATTACTTTATTAACCCCCATTAATAGAGAAATCCAGCCACATCTAACATAGAAAGTATAAAAATAAGAAAAAATATTCCCATGAACGCATTTTAGTGGCTGAGCAAACAAACATAGCCCTGGCTTTGCTTGTCAACACTGAACAGAAGACAGCAATGCTTTCCAGAAAAACCATCTGATCTGGGAACGCCTCTCAACCAGCATAAAAAATGCAGTGGCAGATAGTGGTCAAGTGAGATGCTTGTGTTACCTGCTGAACCCAATGCCCCCATGGCTGTACAATTGCCACTACTTTTTTGGCTCATCGCTAAGGCTCAGCAAACAGGCCTTGTACCACATTTTGCCCCAAGTTCAGACTTTACACCAGCGATGAACAACAAAGTGCTTGGCTTTGCTAGTAACCAATCAAACCCCCCCCCCCCCCAAAAAAAAAAAAAAAAAAAAAAAAAAAACACCAAAGGAAGCATTGAGTTTCTTTCATTTCTACTACAGTGGAACTTTTTAAAAACCAAAAGATAAGACTAATACAATTACACAGCTACATAAAACACTCCTGCATACCATTACATAATCACTAGCCAACTTCATTTGCCACACCAACCTCCTTTTTCTATCATCTACTGCATTGCTCACAGTCCAGGCTTTTATGTTCTCCTCTATTAGTAAATGAGCTGCACCCGTGGTTCCTTATTCAATCACCATTGTGTTTGGGCGCAGCTGTCAGTCATGGTTCAGGCTTCAACCCACCACAGACTTCTAAATAGATTTTCAGTACTGCCTTCTTCTTTCTCAGTAATGTATGTCCATATGGGTAGTGACAGCTAGTGATGGGACACAGCAACACCATGGAAACCTCTCAGTTAAATTGGCATGTTTTAGAAGTTGCAGTGAATCACATGGTTTGCCAGCAGTGCCACTGCTTCCTACAGAGGGAAGGGGGATGGGTGGGTTTTACGATGCCACAGGAGCCAGGTGATCAATCCCTCCATCTCAACTGCCTGTGGACCAAGCTGCTATTATTTCATTTTATTAGTGGGATTTGCATTTGCAAGGAGGAGAACAATCGAGCAGCACAGAAGATCTTCAGTTCTGGATGTTATATTAGCCTCTGTATTTTAGATTGGTGCATTTCATATCTACAGGCTTTAATAGGTATTAGAGGTGCAGGGAAATACCAAGGAGCTTGGAAGTGGACTTGAGTGGACTCACCTAGGTATGTCTAAACCTTAAGAGTCCTGGGAAGAAAGTTCTCTCTGCAGCAATGAAAGGGTTGTTTGCTTGGCAAACAGGGCATCCAAATCTGCAAACCCAATCACATTTTTCCACTCTGTGACAACCTGCTGACAAGTCTGATGGAGCAACTACTTGGGGGCAGAGTTGCAGCACCCCCAGCTCACCTGCAAACAGACAGTGTCATCCACATTAGCAGGGGGCCGCTTAGTGGGCCATGTGTGGAACACTGCTGGGTTACCCATGGCAACAGGATTTCTTGCCATCCTTCTCTGGTTCCATCATACTGGTGATGGCCTGGTGGTCAGGAGTGTGCCTGCACTGCGGGGGTAATAAACACTTGGCACTCCTTTCCGTCTCCTGAACTCTCTGTAACCTCATATCTAATGATTATGACCAACCTACCAAGGTGGGCATCTCAGACTGAACTGTTGCCGGGGTTTTCTTCTCCTCCTTCCAGGCAGTCACCAGCTCTTCAACAGCCTCCTTCAAAGGGTAATTTGATGTTTCAAACATGGGTAGAAAATAGGGAAAGATACTGTGGACAAACATTCCACATCTTCAGCGCATACACCGTCTCTCTATGGAGGAAACTAGATCCTTCTGAATGCTATCCTAAGTGGAAATGAGTGGAAACGGGAGGTCCACTGAAGATCATGCTAGAACACCATTGATATGAGGCAGCTTACCTGCAAATTCCCAGCCATAGCTCACGTGTGCAGCAGAGCGAGGTGTTGGACTGCTGGCAGGAAGGGAGCCTGCTAGGGTGGAATAGGGTGAGTTCTCTTGGTGTGACTGATTTACACCTAGCTTGGCTGACACATCTGGCTTGGGGGTGGTGTTTACCATGGGAAGCCCCTGGGGGGTTGACACAAGCAGCCTATTGGCTCCTGTGTCCCACACCGGCTGTTCGAAACAGTCAAGAGGAAGTGGAGGATGGCGGTTGTGCACGTGTGTGAAGTTAGGGGTTACTTTGTTTCATTTGGTGAAAGCAGCCTTGTACAGAAACATAAAATAAATTGAAAAAGATGTTGTTTACCTGCTGCTACATGGTTCCACACTCAATGCAAAAAGTATAAATAAAAATTGCAGCCAACGGGCATGAAGCAATGTGCTTTGAACCATGAGGTTTTAATTCAAGTCCCAGGAAAACCCCAGCAGCTGCAGCCTCAAGCAAATTTCATCCACAAAAATTGTTGTGCCTTAATCAGAAATAATCTTAGCTCAACGTAGCAACACAACATAACAGCCCAGCCCTTTTTTTGGTTGTTGGAAAATTCAGGGAATGTGAATTACGAGCGGGAAATAAAATGGGAAAAATCTTACTCGCGCTTCTGGTGGGGCTCCTGCTTGGCCCATGCGTTGTTTTCTTTGTGTGCAATACGAGACCCAGCCCATCACTCAACCACCTGTGGACTGAGAGGCCAGAAGAACCCCTATCACACACGTCCTTGCTAAGCTTCATTTCCAGATGAAATATTGATGTGGCCCAAGTGCCTAATTTAAACCCAGTGGGTTTGAATATCACACAACAGGCCTGAATGTTGGCCAGAGGTCTGGCTAGAGCACAGGCTGCACTGGCCAGCCGGTGCTGCCAAACGGTGGTCCCGGCGCCAGTAACTGGAGGCTACCGAACTTGTCCTCTTGAGGCATTTATGTAAACCACACTGCATTACTATGTGGGACAGTGTATGACCTAAATGAAGAAAGATTTTACAGTGAAAACTGATAGAGTAGAATAACTGCATTAATTGTGGCTGTGGGCAGTTCAAACACATTTGTACGTATGTGAACCAAGCCAAACTGCCTTATTACAAATGACAAAGGAGACTTTCCGCTTGCAAAAAAATACAAATTTTAAATTCCTCGTGTACTTTTGTTGCAGTTGTTCTTTTCATGGCCAGATAACACTGGCGTATATCCTGGGAAAGGGAAAAAAATTCCAACGATGCTGAAATTAGTGTTGTGGGAGATAAAGTTAGTGGCTCTGACCTTCGTAACCTGGTGGCTCATTGTGTCCCTGTCACCTCACAAAAACAGCATCTAACTTGCTTCCAACTCTTGGAGCAGGACAGGAGCACCAACGTTCATCATGATCTTGACAAACCTCCTGACTGGTGGGAAGACATACTCCAGCAGGGAGGTCAGGTGTCGGAAATCATTTACCGTAAGACAGTGTAAAGCTTACTGGCCGGACCTTCCGATTATTAACAGCACGGTGGATGATGGCAGCACTGGTGTCTCACAGAACTTGGGGCTGATTATGGGCATGGAGTCTGCACATTCTTGCTGTGTCTGTGTGGATTCCTTCTGCAATCCAGAGACGTGTATTTCAGGTTGACTGAGATGACAAGCTGCCTGCGATGTATGTGACTGTGTGTGTTGTTGGCCACCTTGCCATGGACTGTTGACCCATTCAGGGTGGGGCCCCTCCTCACTCTTGCACCCAGTGACTGTGGAATAGGATCTAGACCCCTGTGACCCTGACCAGGACAAGTGGTTGAAGAAAATGGCTAGAAAATGGATGGAGAACATAGCGGTGTGCTTAAGACTGTTAAATCCACTGTCAAAAACCACAAAGGAATCTCGTCAGTTAGGTAAAACCCACCCCACACCCCCATACTATGCTTTTTACTGTAGTAAATGTATTCCTCTACTTTTGAGTATGCTGTGTTTCTGGAAATTGGCTGATAAGGTGAAATCTCACTTAGCAGAAGATGTAATTACAGTCACGGCATGAAAAATCGGCATCTTATTTGGTCGTGACTCAGTAAAGGATACGGAACAACTTCACTTGTGCAAGACAAAAACTCATAAACCAGACTCGCATCTCAAGGTATTTAATACCTGGAGGCAGGATCAGTGAGCTGTTGTCAAGTGGACACTCCCACATAACAGCTGATGAGAATTCCAGACCCATGTGCCTTTGCACAAAATCTAGGAAGAAAAACGGTTAAATAAACTGCTCTTGCTCCATCTCCTGTGAGGCAGTGGACACACAAGACCCCTCTGAGTGCTAAGGAGGACAGTCAGCACACATTGTGGCGGTGGGGGGAGGGGGTGTGTGGAGGCCAAGCAGGTCAAATCCCAGAATGAAAATAAACCTCTAACCATCTTTCACCCGTCGTAATCTTTTTTCAAGGGCATAGCAGAAAGCAATGAAGTCAAACTTCCGTTGTGCAGGACAACCCACAATGCCAGGACTCAATTTGCTCTACATTTTCACATAGGTGACTGCAGACATTTTGGGCATCGTCCTGAAGTCCAGCTGCATCTCCACAGAGAAGCACAGCCAATTCATCACAGCACCTAGATTACATCTCCACCAGAGTTTTAAGGAGCTAACACCCCCCACAACCACCCATAGATAGGAACAGTAAGTTTAACTAAACCCTTACATAATGCACCATGCAGAAAAGCTTGGCTACATCTGCAGCGAGAACTCCATATAGAAGCTCCATTACAGGCCGACATATAGGACAGCTTTTTTTTTTTCCCTCTTCCCCAAACTAAACTCCCACATTCCTTTTAAAAATACCTCAGCATCCCAGTTCAGCAGTGTGCTGCAGTTGCCAGGCAACCCAGTGGATCTCGAAGGACAGGCGTTTGGAAAGCGCAGGACAGTGCCATTCTCCAGAACAAACGGAGACTACCATGAGGGGAAGGGTTACCTGGTCACAAGCACAGGATGTGTCTGAAGGAGGTAGAAGGCTCCTGTGTGTCAGTGCAGCACAGGCAGTCCAGTATGAACCCACTGCTCCTCCAGTTTCCTCCACTCGGCTATGCTTAAATTCATTCAGATGCTTAACTGTGTAAACTGAGCTCATTTTATGCTGTATTTGTGCTCCCAACAAATCCATAGCAGAAATGGACTTACTTTAACAAGTTATTCTGCACTGTATTAAGGCCAATATAAAGCTGTGGCTGGAAAAGCATGCGCACGCACGCACACTAAAAAGGACGACACTGCGGCAAACAGGGCCACTGTCAGTACAGACTCCGGTCCCAGTAACCTCCCCAGATTCGGAGCTGGAAATAAGCTTTAGCACTATAGCAGTCACCCACACTCCAACATTGCTGCTTGCACCATACATCAGTTCACCAGCAACATCATTATTTCAGTGAAACAGAGCTTATGTTTTCATCTCCTTAGTTACAAAAAATAACACAAACTTTATAAAGTTCATGGTCTTTTATTGGAAAAAAATTAAGACTAGCATGTACAACTTGGAATGGATGTAAACTGTACTCAGATGAACAGCCAGAACTCTTGTGCTGAAATCCTACACTGCAGACACACACGACAAAGAATCAATGCACTCTGATCATCATCATCATCATCATCATCATCATGATACAGAAGATACAAAGAAAAGGTCAACTGTGATCCCTCTGCAATGTCATTTTACTAAAAAGCCACTGTGAAAACCTACACCCCCACCCCCCCACTCACTCATGAAAGTCACAACATGGACACCATCTTTACCATAAACCCATACATGGAAAAAAGAAAACTACTTGAAGAAACAACAAAGTCCCACTTGGCCTTAGGCTTGAGTACCAATTCCTTCACCCCTTGAAAGGCTGTCTCTAGGCTTTTCTCTCAACCACTATTGGATCCCTGTCTTGCCCCTTCAGTGGATTCAGCACGTTTTGCTTAGCGCCCACGTTCACCCCAACCTCAAGCTGCATGCATGAAATAGAAAGAAAAGAAGAAAATGGCCAGCCCAAACATTCTACCAGCAAATGGAACTCAAGTTCACCAACTGCTTCTTCTGCTTTAAGGTAGTATAGAGATTGTTTTATTATTGATGCTAAACTGATCTTTGGGGACAGGACTACTAACCATGCAGGTAATTTTGTTCTTGCCCCTCCCCATACCCCCATTGCGGACAACATAGCCCACCCCCCCCCCCCCAACCTTCAGTTATGTTTTTTTATACAGAAACAGTATGAATAAATGAACATTTTTGCAAGAGGTAAGTAAAACATTTGACTGATTTTTCTTCTAAGAAGGGTAAGGAATGATCTGAAGAGCTTCATTTTGCAGTCATCATTTGTACAAATTCTGTGAAAATAAAAAAGGCAAACATTAGGGCAGGGAAACTGATTAAAAGCAAATAAACTATCCATAAACTCTTAACACACCACTGTATACATATTAGGAGAAGTGAAAAAGCCACATTCCTTTGTACAAAAAATAGTAAGAAAGACAAACTGCTTTCATGACACCATTGGCTTTAAGGTCATTTGAAGTACACAAAAAAAAAAAAAAAAAAAGACATTTGCACAGCGTGAGAAGGTGAGAACATGGTGATAAAGGCGGCGCGGGGGGGGGGGGGGGATGTCTTGCTGTTTGCTTCCATCAAGGGGGGGGAAAAAAAAAAAAGAAAAAAAAAAGACATCGTTTCAGTACTGCTGAGCTGCGATTTGTCCATTTTCTTGTTGCTCTCATCCCCCTTACCTTCATAGTTGACCTGGCCGTCCCCATCAATGTCTGCTTCTCTGATCATCTCATCCACCTCCTCGTCTGTCAGCTTTTCACCCAGGTTGGTCATGACGTGGCGCAGCTCTGCCGCACTGATATAGCCGTTGCCATCCTGTGGGAAAGACTGGTTACAGTAAATCCAGAGCAGCGGACAATTGCACAGAGCAGAAATGGCTGCTGCCCTGATGAGAACATACTTACATACAACTTCAGCAAAATGTCAAGTAAATTGTAAGCTATGCAAACTGCTGTGAAAGTACATGCTAAGCCATTTATTAGCTAATAAAAGGACATTTAAATGTAATCATACTTGCTCTGAGGACATTAGCAGCCAAAAGAATTTACTCATGCATGCACACATGCATACAGCTGAATCTCAATTTATTAGTGGTGGGAGGGGTCAACCTCCATGTAGAAAAGGGGAAGTGCCAGGGCTACAAAGATGAGATTGTTTGCAGGTGTCTAACAGATGAACACAAGTAAAATAATTGCCCTATCTATGGGGCTGGGTGCATTTCAACTCATCTTGCCCCCCCCGTAACAACCACTCTCAAAGATGTGGTACTGGCAGTATTACAAATGGAGGACTCGAGAAACTGGACTGAAGAAATACAAGCTTCAATTCTCTACAACACGTTTAAACACCACCACTCACAGAGTGCAATGATACAAACGTGCGAAACACCCATATTCCCCTTTTAACTACCTACAATGGTTACTACAACATTTACACTTAAGTAGCAGCACTGTATTACTGGACAGCCACAGCTCTCCCACCACCACCACAAAATAAATAGAGTAGTCTAACCAAATCTAAACAAGGTTATTCTTTTTGCCAATCATCATTAAACAAACAGTACATATGACTTGCTACTTAACGATGCCAATAGGGGTAGGGGCAGGAAGAATTGCTGTTCAATGCGTTTTGAGTATTATGGGTGTGTTGCTAAAGGGTTGGCATGGTGCCTGAGGGGAACAGAAGTGGACTTGGGGGTTAACTACTAGCACAAGCGTTCCATATTCTATTCCAGCCTGTAACTTTTTGGTGCTACCTTGTTCAAATAAATGCAATACTATAGAACCTGACCTTCTGTCATTCTTTTCAAAGCTCACAAGCAAACTCACTATGGTTTAATATAAATAATTTAGCTGCACTATGTATTGTGGGTGTCCCAAAGAAAGGATCTGCTTAAGGAACCACCTGCTTTCATTTGAAATATTAGAAGCATTACCATCAAGTCTCAGAGAAGGAGATGTTCAGCTGTGTTAATGTGCCCTGCAAACATGTTGCCTGTCTTTCTGCTATAATTCTGCCTTTCTGAAATAAGCTCTGAATTAGGGGGCGCACCTTGTCAAATACCCGGAAGGCTTCACGGATCTCTTCCTCGCTGTCGGTGTCCTTCATTTTCCTAGCCATCATGGTCAAAAACTCTGGGAAGTCAATAGTTCCGTTTCCTGCATGATAAAAGAAATCCAGTTTTATTACCATCTGTCTTTTAGCATTTGCAAAGCACCAACTTTAAATATAGAAAGGAAAGTGTACATGGCATAAATGGAAGTCGTGGCTGATGCTGAAATTAAATCGGAAAGTTAAGGAACCTGCGTTCACAATGCAAATACTAGTGACATACTACCCCTACCCTACTATCATCTGCTTGCACCACTGCCATCTGGAAAATGCAGTTGTGGCCCAAAAGTCAAAACCACCCAGCTCAAAAATAGCTTTCTACCTACTGGCTGTCAGGCTCCTGAAATCTCTTTCTTAGGTCCGATCTAAATTACCACCACCGACTCTATGCAGATGCATTACATATTAATAAATTGAAATATGTACAATGTAAAACACAGTACATATTTCAATGATATTCATCATTTTTATTTAATTCACTCTCAATTCTTTCTCCTTTTCTGCCCACAGTAGACCTGAGGAGCATTATTTTATGATCCCTTGTGTACCTGCTGAATAAAGGTGTCCAGCAATGATCGTCTCTTTCACTGCTTGAACCCTAGTAGCCTACCAATTTTAGACAGCAACTGGCCTCAAGGTGCTACTGTTGGTCCAAAGAGGATTACAGGAGGGCTCCCAGGGACCAGGACAGCAACATGCTTCTACTGCACTGACACATTAGATCAGTGATAGAGACAGTCAAGGGTTTACAGGATTACAACAGCGTGGGACGGTAATGCTGCAACCAGACTGAAATGCTAACAGGAAGCCTCAGATACGCATAAGTGAAAGGAGCATTAGGAAAAAAATAAATTGTCAGTTGATAAAGTTGTAACTTTGACATGTCCTGACAGTTGGCCAGCTGCCATTAGATGTAATGGCCTAGGCAGCCAACAGTACCATGGTCACACTTAGGTGTTCAACCTGCAAACACGTCTTTTCCTGCTTTCACACTACACAGGTACGCAGAACACAAGCCCCATGCAGCCAGACACAAACTCATTACTTGTTTGTAGGGCCAAGTATAATTTTAAGATGTTCAGTCCTCAGTCACAACCTCTACAGCATGAATGAGCCCTGTGAAATTAAACTTCTCAAAAGGATGCAGTATTACAAGAGTACATGCATAAGACACCAAAAAAAAATAAAAATAAATAAATGAGCCACTTGAAATCTGTTTTCATTACTGATTGTATTCTGTGATCCACAAGACAAGTGGAAAAACAAAACAGTAACAGAGAAGAAGGTGGTGGCTTTGTAATTAAAAGAAATTGACTTAACTGTAGGGATACTAATTCCCAAAGGCTCCTGCTATGGTAGGGCACACTGCAGAACATACTGTTGTGGATAACAAACAATCTTATTTCAACTTGAAAAAAAGAAGTCCTACGTTAGACACACATATGCCTTGTAAACCAACTTGTCAGCTCCATGACTGCTGCCTCACTGCATGCATTTGTGCTATACATTATTATGCTGCTGCAACCAAGTAGAATTCCCCACTGGGATTAAAATAATCTGATTAATTTATGCACATCTATTATAAGACAACCGATGGCTGAAGTTTGACTCAGAACTTGCCCTGGTTTTAATTTCATCTTCACAGGAAACATGCCTTCAACTTGATTTTAATATATCCCCAATACTGACTCATAAGGATACAAACATAGCTGTTGAAAGAAAAACAATGCCCGCCAACAAGCATCAAGCACCTTGTGACAACTAGGTAACTACCCGAACCTCGAACTGACAGGAGGTTCAAACAGAGCTAGACACACATCATAGCCAATGAAACTGCCCAAAGTAGCAGCCTGTATGCCACAAAGGAACCAACTTTTTCCTTTAGGAACCAGGCAGCAGCAGCAGCCACAAGCCAAATTCCACAAACATGACAAATGCTAACTAAAAATTCTTGTCAAAACAAATGACTAAAATCACTGCCACCATGTTACACAAGATTGTTACCATGACAGTGGTCTTCAAATACACAAGAGCTAGAACAACAAAGCCATTACATGAAGTTGGTTCCAAAAATTATCCAATTGTACATGCATAATTTAACTGACCTGCAAATGAAACCAATTTAATACATTTATTCAATTTAAACTCAGAGAATGATTTCAGCTATTAAATATTTGCCTTAATTTAAAAAATGAAATTCTTAAATTAATGGCCCACAGCAATACCTGAAGCTACTGTGAAATATTCAAAACCCAAACTAAAGACAAAACTCAGCAGAGGTACAAAGAAGCTTCTCTAATTTGTTGCTGGAATATTACGAGCTCACCATCAGCGTCCACCTCATTGATCATGTCCTGCAGTTCGGCCTCCGTGGGGTTCTGCCCCAGCGACCGCATGACTGTGCCCAGTTCTTTGGTTGTGATTGTACCGTCACCATCTTTGTCGAACAGGGAGAAGGCCTCCTTGAACTCTGATGCAGATAAGATAAGCAGATAAAAGTTCAACACGCAAGTCAAAAATGGGGTGGATCCACATATAACAGCACCCACTACAGAAGTAAGAATTTTACACACTTGCGCTGCATGAAAACATTACAGAACTCTGCTTTTATCCCTGCCCCCCCAACCTACAATAAACATCTTAATTTACATTTCAAATAATTTTTGGCTTACCAGCAATTTGCTCCTCTGTTAGTTGGTCAGCCTAGGAAGGAAGAGACAAATTTTCAAAATGTGATTCAGCCGCTTCACACAAATACAAAAAACACCCTTATTGTGTTCTGCCCCATGGTGGACAACTCAGCTCACACAGCCTCAGGCTCAAGAGGCCCCCCATCCCACACAAAAGAAATACATGGTCTGCCCTCACAGAAGAGCCTATCACAAGCTTCTGGCACATTATCAAGAAATCCTCTTCTGGTTATCTCCTCAACACATTACAGCAGTCATGTCACAGACACTTGTCCTACAGCAGGGGAACTTGACACTTTTTGGTCACACATGCTATCAGCATCACTGAACTGCTGCACTGTACAAATCACAATTAAACTTACATGGGCTGTTAGTCAATACCAGTAAATCACACAGTAAAATTTAAACTAAATTATGATGTACAGTATGCTGCACAAAAAAGTGCTGCAATGCATCCCTGCAATAAGAGGAAATCATCAGTTTGCACAAACCACATATCACTTTAGACAACCACAAGTGAACCATGCCAGTGTACTTCAAAACATTTAACTGTGTATCTACTAGCAAGTATCCAACATTATGACCTGGATAAAGAACTAACTTTCAACATTAAAAAGAAAATCAGCCAAAAAACCAAACCAGATCCATAAAAGACAGGTAGCCAGGTTGTGTGGTCCTCTCTGCACTGATCTCACCACCAACACTTGTGACAAGGCTGGCCACTCTCAAGAATTTTATCATTTCTGTGCTTTGTAATCCATGTCATCTAGCCTTTCTCAAAGTGACCCCATCCCACTCTCCTCCAACACCAATCCTCATCACGACTTCCTTACAGCTCTTCAGGTCCTAATTGTCTGCACTGGTCAACAGAAACACTATGCCACTGTGGCAATACAGTCCCCTGAGGCAGTGACACCATGTTCACACACAGCCCTACCCTCTGCTTAGGGCAGAAACTCCTTTGGAATATAGGCGAGGTTATTATACCCACAAAAAGCTGTAGTGTAAAGACTCCTGGTCTATAAAAGAACCATTAAACTGCACCTTCTGGAGATGCACATTTCCCTCAAGTGAAGCCAGACTGCCAAAGAAATATGGAGTTCAAGCTACAACCACAGGGAGACACAAACTCTGAAAAACTTTCTGTAGCAGTGCTTTCCTATCCCTCGGATTCTTCACATTTTTAGACAAGGGACTGCCATTTCACCCTTGAACCTACAAGCCTGGGCAGGGCTGCTCAGTGGGTGGCAGCATTCCTTTGGGCAACCAGCCAGTAGGGTGTTTCCTCACACACTGCTCTGTGGTTCAGCCTGAAGTCTAACTTGAATTTTAAGTCCAAAGTTCCAAAGCGAGGTGTCAAATTCAGACGCCAGCCCCCAGTCCACATAGCTCTAGAACTCCCCCGCCCAGTTCCCATCCCAAAGTCTCAACTATACCACAGGGCCTGTTCCAGACACGATTCCTTCAGAATCAGACGGTTGAAGGAAACTGCAACAATGGAGCCCAGCACTACTTTCAACACAAAATGCCCATGATCATTCCTCTAAAACCCAAAAACAAATGCCATGTTGGCAGCAAGGGACCGGGTTAAACACTGTAGCTTTCAGCAAATACATCTTAAACCCCAGTCCACCAAAAAAAAAAAAAAAAAAAAAACCCACAGTACTCTCATAAATTACTTCAAGGCAACTCCACATCCTCCCATGAGGATGGGACAACCAACAAAAGCATGGGACACTGTTGGCACCTATCACTTTTTCCATAAAACACCGGTCCTGAAAATGCCTCACAGGATGCATAATACTGCAATGCCACCTTCTTGGCAGCAGAAAAAAGTAACAAAATTTCAGAAAACCACACATTAAGCTATAAAAACCCACAACCATTTTATCTAGTTAGGGTAGGGCGAAGCTCCACTAGACTGAGATCATCACACAGGGTCATTTATGCACATTTGAGCCTTTTCTAGACTAAAGGAGGCTCCATACGATGTAAACTGGAACTCCTACCATCACCTGGTATGTGAAGAAGGATAAACCCCTTACAGACGAGGCCATGACCTACCTAAAAACCTGACAACCAGGACCCAAAGAGTCCAAACGCGAACAAGCTGGAGTCCACCTCAAAACAACATTTTTCAACGAGTCACAAAGCACACCATTCATTCTCCGTGTGTGTGAGATGTTCGTCAGGCGTGAACCGTGCAGAAGAGGTTCAACCGCGTTACTAGGCTCCCGCCGTGCATTTTACATGACGACCGCCATCGTTTCACGATAAGCAAAGTAAGCGCTGGCGCTCGAGCGTTTTATATCGCGCGTTCGATGCAAAGCGCTGCGGGCACGTGACGCGCGGGAGCCGCCGTCCCGCGCGCGCGCGCACTCGCGCGACGGGTCGCCCTCGCGCGAATATGAGATTCACCTACGAACGAAAGAAATTAAAGATGCAAGCGCGGTCAAAGTCAGGCACCGATAGTTAACAACCAGCGGCTTTACTAGAAAAACCGTACACTTGGAGCGACATCAGAGTTATGGTGAGGCTCAGTCGCGCGTTTTAAACACAAGAAAACGACTCTGAACAACTAAGGAGGGCGGCATGTGGGTCGCCGGCCGCCCACTGACATCAACGGCTGTGCGCTCGGCCCTCGGCTTTCCCGCTCATCCCAGAGCACGCGTCAGATCACCCGGTAATCCCCAGCGACGCTCCCCCATGAGCCGCCTCAGCGAATTAAAGCGGTCCGGCTTGCGTCCGCGTCTACTTTCGTTAGTTACGCGTGCATTTCACCGTTTTCTTGCCTCTTTTCACAATGCCCGCTGCGCCCGCCCTATTCAAAACAAACGAGGCCTATTCTTCAGGCTACTCTTCAGGCTGTGGCTATACACTCTTACACGCCGAGCGGCGCTGGTCTGACGGCGACATCCAGACTGTACAATGAGCCGTACTCGCTTCTCCTTCGCTCAGAACCCTGTTAGTAGATTCAATGCAACGAAATGACTATTTACACGAAGAAAGAGGAGCAGAGCGACACTGCAAACCCACCATGTTCGTTGGCACCGAGTCGTTCAGCTGGAATAACTAAGACTACAAGACAACCGGCTCCGCTCACAAGCTGCACTCGTGGGGCTGAAAGGTGTGTACCCGGCTGCCGTGGACGTCTATGTAAATATGTATCCCTCCGCCGCACAGGCGCTCATCCCTCACTCGTTTCCTTCAGCGGGAGCCGCTCTGGCTCCTCCCACTGCGGGGCGGGGCATAACTGGGCAGGGTGACGGGCTGCTGAGTCTGTCCTCAAGCTGCCAAATGGAGTTCGTACTGGTTTTATATCACTTATTACATAGCACAAAAAAACACGTCCTTGCTTTATTTTCAAGTTTTTCGCTTGAAATCGCCTTGGGTGGCGTACAAAGTCTCCGCGTGAACTTGCACGGTGAGACTTTATGGAGCAGAAGTTATCGTGGAAATAACGTTAAAACTAGCTTTTCATGCTCGAGTGGGCTGTGAATGCGGCGAGTCCTAGCTAAAACGATTTCATATGTTTTAATGTCAAAAGAAGCGTGCAGTGTTTGGAGAGGAGAGAAAAGAAATGACAATTTTGAAGCGAACCTCATCGCACCTGTTGCAGCGGCACACACACGTGGTGCCAGACGCCTGCCGATGCTCCACGGCACCGAACAGAAAATGCATATAAGACGGATTTTTAGCGAATCTCGTTTACCTAAACATATTTAATGTTAACACACGCTCATCTGTTCGACTTGTGTCACTATTACCGGCAGATATGAAGCGCGGTATGTTGCAATACTGTAGTAGCGTTAGTCAAGTAATGGGGGGGACTAGCTAAAATGCTTCGAGTAGAAGGTGTTTATGGTGACCTCAGCAGTTAAACCTGCAGATGTCAGACAGCAATTAAAAAAGTAATTAAAACTGAGTTATTTTCATCGCCACCGGATTCACTAGAGAGTGGACTATTTTCTTTTTGCGGAGGCATACGCTCCGTCTGCGACGCCAGTTTCCTGGTTGACGCGGGCGTTTGCTGCGCGCTCTGTCACGGAGCTTCCTATTGGTCAGAGCGGACCTGCAATATTGTACACAGTGCGTCGCCGCGCGCTATTGGCCACGTTAGACCCGCAATGCGCCAAGCGCTGGCGACGTGTGAGGGCATCGTACATGAATCAAAGTTAATAAACGAAACTGTAAGCAAAATAGCGCACAAATATCATTTTAGCAAGCATGCGAGGTTAAAAGAGCTTCTCCTTCCCAACTTTTGGCATGTTTAACACTTCGTAATCGGCGTACGTTAAGCTCTGTAGCGCCGTCGCGATGTTCTACGCGGAAGTAGCGGCTAGAAAGTATTTGCAACGAACATGCAAAAGAGAGCAAACGCTTAAGGAAGAATCAAGTTTAACTTTAAGTCGAATTGAAATGACAAATAAAATGAGCTTTGACTGTAGCCGGATGGCTAAGCAGGACCTGATTTAGTTTACCATGGTAACTGTATGTCCCAATGTGGGAAGAGGATTGCAGTGCAGTTTACTCCGTTTACCTTGTTGCTCTTTATCAAACTGCAGGAGCTTCCGGAAGTAAAACGAAAAGCTAATAACAGTAAATTACTGTGCAACAAAATACATCGGTGCTGACTTGACCTTCTGTGCATTTATTTTATAAATCGTATGAGTTAAAAACTTTGGCTACTAAGAGTTTTGGCACTTTATCTGAACTTTTTAAGAATAACTTTTGTACCGATTACTCAGCCATGGGTATTTTTTCTGCTACAGCCGCGTTATCTCCTGCTGTAAATAATGGACGCATTTCCTGTGTTGGTAAAATTATGTTAGAGATTAAAATAGACATTATATATATAATTTAATGGTAATTAAAATGTACAAAAAAGACAGTAAATGTACTGCAAAAAGTAATTGTAATGTTATATATATTATATAAGAAACGAAATATCGATATTTATATATAATATATTATATCGATATTTCGTTTCTTATATAATTAATAATTACGTACTTATTGTCTAGGTTAAAGATACTTTCATTGTGGACAGGAATGCTGTAAAGCTTGATACTGTTTTGCATTATCATCATTGCATACCAGGAATGTATGATGGTATACAGTAGCATACACAGCACAGACCGTGAATGCAAGATAATGTCCCAAAATCAGATTATTCTACATGATTTTTTTGTATAATAATCTGATTTTGGGACATTATCTTGCATTCACGGTCTGTGCTGTGTACGCTACTGTATACATTATTTACTGTATTTATGCAAGGGGAGTTAACTGGAACAAGGTGGGGGGGAATGATCAGCCTGTGGGTAGAGGAGAGGTCTGCTCATGGTAACTGGTCCACTGAACTGGCGCAGTGGTTCAACCAGTACTCTTGGTATGAACCTCAACATGGACCAAGCTGTTCTATGTTAGATGGGGACACAGAAAACATGACTACACTCATCGGGGACTTTATTAGGTGCATTCAACACTTAACTTTTGCCGCCAGCATCTTATGAATTCAGCAAATGGGTTCTTGTTCCGTGTTGGACTGATATCTTCACACAGTTTCTGTAGATTTTTTGGTGTCATTCTTTCTGCTAACATCTCAACCACATTCCAAAGATGGTGACAGATAATTTCAGCAATAATTATAGTTCCACTTAACATCAAACTTTATACTTCCTTACAAATTCGGTATTTCTTTTGCATGTTGGTTTAGGAACTTTCGTAGCTACTTCTGTCCAGGTTACCATGGAACCATCCTGAAATGCTGAGTGTTCTCTGACGTGGCACATTGTCCTGCTGGAAGTATCACTGTGAGAAAAGGTAGACTGACCATTAAGGGATGACTGTACCTGGTCACTCTTTGTGGTATGTTGGTACTCTGACATTCAGATGATGCTTTGATACAGTCGGTGACTGCAGCTTCCTCTACAACACATTCCTTCAGTGTTCACTTGCTTCTTGCTCAGTGATTAACAGCACATTGCAGTCATAGAACATGAAAACCCTGATGTGATGGCAGATTGGACATTTTTTTGTGTACAGATGGTCCACAAGTCTAACACCTGATGATGTCACTGGCATGGTGCTAAAAACAACCACACCAGCTCAATATTCAGGGTGTGTTCTGAATGTTGGTCGTGTCTGTTGTGTGGATCTGCTTTTGTTCACCAGAACCTCCCTCCTTCCCTAAAGACAAACTGGTTTTAGGACTAGATCTGCTCTGGCGCTCGACTTGGCTGCTGGGAGAAGAACAGATGCTGCCCCCTTGTGGCAAATATCCTTAAAAAAGCTGTAGGGGGGTAAGGACCCTGCACACCCTCCTCACTCGATGGTTCAGTTCATCATGGTTTTAGACCCCAGACAGCACCACATGCTTTCCCAGCCAAACAAGTTTCAGTCTCACAAGATTCTCATTATGATTTTTTTTTTACAGTCTCTTTTTTTCCTGCTAAGAAGCTGCCAGTGCACTGCTTTTCCAGTACTAATCTGCGAGTACCACACAGTGACTAAGTGAGTAAACAGTGATTTTTTCATTAGATTGTGGCCTAAAAAGACCCTTTGAAGTCGTAATTTCTAAAGTGCTGCCCACTGCATTCGGACATCAAAAACGGACAGCCGATCGCTTTCTGTATGCTGTCCAAAAAAACTTTACTAGAGTGGCAAAGTGTTGTTGATAACTGAAAAAGCATTAAAATCTTTATTCCATTTTATTCTATTACATACAGTTACATGAACTATTACTTATCTTACTGTCTTTAACGTTACTATTGTTTATTAGTACTTTTTTGTTCTTGTTTTTGCTTAGAAGTTTTACATTTATAAATGGACTGAGTCACAACAATGAACAACAGACAATGGACAGTTCTATAGTAAATGGCTTCTACAGTCTTAGGAGATTCCCCGACTTTGTAGCTGCCATAACTGATTTCAACAAGACGGCACCCGAAATGAATAAAGTTAAAATACAGTAGGGTATGATGGAACTGTATTAATCCCTGCAGGGAAATTTGCCTGACTCACAAGTGGCTCAACAAGGTGGAGTATAAACAAATAAATTACAATAATAAATAGTAGAAGACAGTCTAATTTTTTAAAGATCCTTATATGACATTATGGAGGTGGACAGCTGTTGATAAGAAGGATCCCCAGAGGGGCTTCTTATTGCACCTTAGTTGAACAACTTTGTCACTTCATTTAGGAGATGTGAGCCTTTGCCCATGATGGTCTATAGCTTCCTCATCATCCTGGCCTCTGCCCTGGCCTCCACCACTCTGATTCATGACAGAACCTGCTTGCTGTACGAGTCTGCTGAGTCTGTGTCTCTGACCAGAAATGATGTTTCCCCTCAACACAGCATAGCATAAAAGAGAAGGACCTCAGCTGTCAAAGCCTTGAACTTCAGTGAACTTGAAGGTAAAGGTGGCAAGAGATTGATCCAACGAAGAGAAAGCTGGAATACAGGAGTGAGAAATGGGTTTTCATGTAGGAATTAAGCATGGAGGAGATGATAAAGTCACGAGATGATAGTCAGACAAAAGTGTTGGTAGATGTTTGTTATTTAAACTTCACTGTAATAAGCAAACATACAAAACAGTTAATAAAATGGCCTAAGTGAACTATTACTGTAAAAAAAGAATAATTCTCATAGCTCTGATTTTCTAGGACAAGCAACTCTGGAAGCAGTTAATGGTGATGCATGAATGGATGAATTACACTGATACTTGGTTTAAAAGGACCAAAAAATCACAAGTAAACAGCAGGGATTGCATGTGCATCTCTCTGGTTTCAGTTAAAATTACATTTAAAAACACAAAACGAGTCAGAAGCTGAACATAGAGGTAATGTTTGCGCTAGACTGAGCAAAAGCCTCATGTGACTAATTTTATTTTTCAGTCTGGACCATTGAATGATGTCAATTTTTAATTGTTTTTTAATGGTTTTAAGAAAGACTCAAGATTTTATCCTTAGGTAGAACCACATCACATCATATCAACGTTTTAATGATGTCATCCTTTGAACATAATGCTTTTTTGCTATCATTTATGGTTATTTCTTGAACTTGGGCCTTTTCCCAAAGTAACTTAAGATATTTGATCTGTAGAATAATATTTTCGCAATGATTTGCCCATTTATAGAGCAGGCAATTCTGCACTGGGGGATTCCAGGAAAAGTACCCAGCTCAAGAGACAGCGGGATTCAGCCTGGGTTCTTCAGCAGTGGAACATCTGCTGTACCTTCAAGAACAGTGAGTAGAAGGGAGGCTCCCGTGTTTGACCAAAGAAAACTACGAGAAGCTGCTGATGCTCCTTCAGTGAGAATAAAATCAGGTTTAATTACATGCTGACGTGCAGAAGACAAGGGCACAATGCTTTATTCATAAGTATTTTAATGGAAGATTTGATAGTAAAGGGAAATGCTGCCTGGTAATTGCAAGAATGAATAAGCTCTGTGCACTGAAGAAGGAAAAATTTGCATGAACAGCTGCTAGTTTGAAACATTCAAAATCTCTTTAATTTCCTTACAACAAAAAACAACAATGTATAGCCAGAAACTAATTGGTTTTAGATTTGCGATGGACTGCTGTCCTGGCCAGAGTGTAGTTTCATAACCCAGCATTCAGTAAATCTGGGATAGGTTCTGGACTGCGGTAGCCCTGACCAGGATAAGCTGTTCAGGATAATGGAGGGATGGATGGATGGATTTTCCAGAGGCACTTGCAATTATTCCTCGCTGGCAGACTTTTTGGTCTTTTCTATTGTTTCCACATTTCTAAGACAGTTGTGCTAAACTCTGTTTTCACTCCACGATTTGAATGGCTGCATTGGAGTGGTTGAAATCAGCTATTGAGGAGGTCTGCATTCAGTCTCATGAACTGTAGGTTAGGGTTATGCTTAAATTACAGTGGATCTGACTTGCATGTTCTAAAGGTCCCTTTTTAGAGTTATAAATTATAGCTGCATAAAATGTCTCCTTTTATTACTAGTTCAACAGAACTAGAAACAGATATGTGGAACCATTTAATTCAACTTGCTCCTGTGGTGTTTATAGAAGAACATGTCTGGTGTTTGTGAGTGCTGACCATCAGTAAAAAGGTGATAAATGTTGTAAACTGTGGCACTGGTTCATAGGACAAGAGAAGGCACAGCTGCTTTTTGGGATTCAAGGCTTCATTTTGAACTGGGTGAGAGTAAGTGGTAGTCAGGACAGATATGTATGCTTAGTTTCTTGCTGCAGGGGAAAGCGTCCCATCCCATGGACAACAAAGGCATAAATAGGGATGTCATGGCAACTGTGTTTGTTGATCACGGTGTCCAGGTGTGGGCTGTGGATTGCTTTATGTCTAAACTTTACTGACTTGCAATGAACTGCAAAGAACCACCTGTGCTGGAACTCTGTGTTGTGGGATAAATCAGTCAACGACTGACATTAAATAGAAACTTGTGGAGACAAAATTAGTTTCAAATTGAAATAATTTTAAGGTTTCAAGCTGCCAGATTTATGATACATTACGTATGAAATACTTTGATTTGCAAACGTTTACATTCTGTCCTCAAGTGTGGATTTTTTACTAAGCTCCCCTCACCTCCAAAACAGAAGGTGTTTTAAGCTGACGTTGTCCAAAATTTGAGTAGAACAATTACAAGTGGATGGAAGAAGGAGCAGGTCAAGATGGTAAACTGGGTACTTTACTCATGTTATTTACCATGGTACCTGCTAAACTATGGCAACATTCAGGCTAAAAGTAGCTCCTGAACCACCAGACCATGTGACATTAGAGGCAGAACACAGTCACATTAAATATCTCAGCATCAAATTTATCTACTGTGTGAAAATCACATTAATTCAAGGTCACGTTACACGGCCCTTTTTTGTATTTAAGCACAGAACATTTTCACAAGCGAGTGTTCACGATTTGTGATATTCTTTTTAGCTCTAATGATCCAATTCACTGATTTTTGGCATATTCAATACACAGCCAAAGAGGCGGCAGTTGAACTGCAGTTCACTCTTTCCACAACAATGAACATTTTTATGAAATGATTTTCCCAGCAGTTAATCAGAAAACATATATTTGCAGAAACCAAGTTTAAAATTAACTGTATACCAATTAGAAAAAAACAGCAAATGCACAAAATGTAAGCAGAAAAAATCAATTTGTGCTGCTAACTGAGAATACTGCTTATGACAAAAACAGCACATTTTCTTGTGGCATTTAACTATTTATTGTTTCGTCGGCTAAGTTATCTTCAACAAACAAGTCTAAAGCAGACACAAACATAATATGGACATATCAAAATGTCCTTTGATAGAAAGCCCCCCCCCCCCCCGCAAACTGTGCTGGGTGTGACCATAGACACGAGTCAGAAGTTAGAGGTAGAGTCCCTCTGGGGTTCCTTCCTGCTTCTTGTAAAGAACATTCTCTTTAGACTTCTTGAAGTCCTCATTGGTGACCTTCATCCTGCGCTCTCGTAGTGCCATGAGGCCAGCTTCGGTGCAGATCGCCTGTGACACACACACACACCAGCAGGGGAAACCATCACCAACACAACCCTGTGACCCCCGCTCCAACAGTTACAGTACTGTGGCACCTGTTTTATGGCCAATGTGCAGACAGAAAACACAGAAAACATCCACTTACAGTGGTTAAAATTTATGAGGACCACAATTTAATGTTTTAATGCTCTGAATTGTGTCATTTCCGTAAGCTGACTGGACGCTACAACTTTAAGAATTTAAAATGAACTTGCTGTGTACTCTGCAGAATACATTACATATTAAAAGATAACTCAGATGTATGTGGGCATTCCTGACGTGTAACGTGCCTCAGCACTCAGTGTACCTTAATGTCTGCTCCTGACAGGTCATCTTTGGCCATAATGAGATCATCAAGGGTGACGTCCTCAGCCAGAGTCATCCTGCTAGTGTGGATCTGGAAGATCCGCTTCTTGGTTTTCTCGTCTGGCAGTGGGAACTCAATCTTTCGATCAATTCTCCCTGGAAAGAAAATGATCAGCAATAGTCAGATACAAAAAATCATACTGATTAAGGCTGAAAAAGTCACACTGTCCTCAAGCAGTTACCTCAGTTTAAGGGACACTACCCCCCTTTAACAAACAGCAGCTGAGTTACCTAGTGTTACCCAGGTCAAAAAATGGAAAGGTAAATCATAACACATATACCACCAAACTCCCTTACCCTTAAAGAGGTTGCATTCAGTAAATAAGTACTGTTAGTGCCTTCAAACAGGCAGATGCCACAAAACATGATGTGCACACTGGTCACAGTCCAGTGGAGAGGTATACAGCAATGGCAAAACATATAACTGCTTTTGCTAATGTGTAAAATTTAAAGCTTAGGGCTTGAAAAACAAAGTTGTGCATTAAGAACAGACAGACAAGCAGAGACTGAGCTTTACAGACATAGTAGAGATAATCACCTGGCCGGATGAGGGCAGGGTCCAGAGTCTCTATCCGGTTGGTAGCCATAATAACCTTGACATCGCCCCGTGAGTCGAAGCCATCCAGTTGGTTGAGCAGCTCCAGCATGGTCCTCTGAATCTCACGTTCTCCTCCAGAGTTAGAGTCGTATCTGCACAGAGTGGCAGAGCACCCATCAAAGATGATCATGGTTACAGGTACATTCCAATCTGACAAGTAGCGAACAACTGAACTCCCACACTATAAACAGAGCTTTGCTCTACGTGTTACAATCTGAACCACTAACAGAGTAGTAACCAATACAAGTCATCATCAGTAATTTGAGAGCTGTACACAAGACACTGTGATTTACTGAGTCCCACCCAGGGACTCCCTTGTATAGCACAGAACCCTATGCTTCTGGGACAGACCCCACACTGCTGCAACCCTACCTTAGAGAAGTGGACCCTGAGTGAATGACTGAGTTTTGGGTAAGAAATGGTCATCACTTCCCTACTGTGCACTACTGTAAACTATGAGGTATTTGCTGGCTCTGAGCAACACAGCATCACACTGTAGTCTCTACCGCTTGGTTCCAATGGCGTCGATTTCATCGATGAAGACGATGGAGGGGGCGTGTTCCTCGGCGACCCTGAAGAGCTCGCGCACCAACTTGGGCCCGTCACCCAGGTACTTCTGTATGAGCTCAGAGCCCACGACGCGCAGGAACGTGGCTGATGTCTGGTTTGCTACCGCCTTGGCTAGCAGAGTCTTCCCTGTGAATCCCCCAAAGACAACAGTGAACCTTGCAGCACAGGACAAAATAGTCAGTGGCAATCTTCAACAACTTTTCCATAGTTTCAATGCTCACCTGTTCCAGGAGGACCATATAAAATAACCCCTTTTGGTGGTTTGATCCCCATTTCCTCATAGTACTCAGGGTGAGTGAGTGGAAGCTCCACAGACTCCTACAGGAAAAGCAGGAAAAATCCATGATAGAAGAAGCACACTCTGGTGTCCATGGCAACAGTGATTTTGTCTGTGAAAGCAGTACCTTTATCTCTTGGATCTGGCTATCCAGTCCTCCGATATCAGCATAGGTCTCCTGGGGTGCCTTCTCTACCTTCATGACTGTGACCAGCGGATCCGTGTCATCCATCAGAACGCCAATGACGGCGTGCACCTGTAGTCACAGTCCTCCTTGTAGCTTAAAACTCAAAACAACCTGGGTTTTCTGCAGTGTAAACAATAGCTCAAAGTACAGAAATCCAGTACAGCTATCACTCTACTTTCCAAAATAAATCTGCTGCCGAGGTGAAATATTGTAGGTTGTACAGGTACAATTACTACTGAAAAATCTCCCATGCTTGAGCATTGTTGCTCGCGAATGCAAAAAAAAAAAAAAAAAAATCTGTCTCATATTTGGTTATAACTCTGTAAACGGCATTTAATACTTTCACCTCCACCTGCAAAAACTCAAATTCACACTCATATTTCAAGGGATTCCTGTATTTCAAACCGTAGAAAACAATTACTGACACTAATGTGACTCGTAAATCTTTTCATTTTGTACAGCCATTGACAGCACAACAAATTCCTCATTTCTGTGCACATTCCTTCTTTAAACTAAAGATTCGGAAGCTTCAGGATTAATATTGAGGTCTCATAAAAGATGGATATTATTTTTGAGTACCTATTCCTCTCATTGAAATTCAGTTACATTTATGAGGGGTGGGGGAGGGATTCTTCTACCTTGTGGTTGAGCAACACAGAGCAGCCGGGTTCCAGCAGATCCTTGTCCACGAAGGAGAGGATGCTGACATAGTGCTCAGAGCCCACGGATGTAGACACAATGGCGTGATTGTCATCTATGATCTCCTCTAGTGTCCCCACTGACATTGGGGAGCCCCGCAGATCATCCACCTTTGACCTTTCCTCCTATCAAGGCACATTACAATGAGCAAAAGTGGACAAAATTCTCTTCACGGAAAAGAGATACAGAATCAAGAGTGAGCGGTACCTCTTGTTTTTCCTCTAATGGTTTCATTTGCTCCTGGTTTCGAATGAACTCCTCCTCCATCAGAAGGTAATCTTTAATTCTCTCTTGCTTGAGAAGCTTAAGCCGGCACTGTGTATGGGGTGTAACTGAACAGAAGAAATTTATGTTACAAGTTAAGGAAAAATAAACTGAATACCAAAAACTTGACATACCATGGAGCATCTTTATGCTCAAAGACCCAGTGTAAATACTTACACAGCAGGTGTACTATTCTGTACAATTACATCGCTGCTTGGTTATTTTTGGACAGATATAGATACTCGGTGCCTCCATCGCAAAATATTTTATCTATTTCTGCCTAAATGTAGTATAGTATGCTTTAAATTCCGTGTAAACACTGCAAATAAAGCTTTAACCAAGCAATCAAAAGATCATCTGCTAGTGGCAAATAACCATTTTCCCTTTGACTGGTAATCTGAATTTATATATTTTCAGAGATAACTGTGTACAAATAGAATGTGCATGTGACATTTACATACAATATGTACTTATAGACTACTGATACTGTAAATATCCACTTGGACTGTGATTAAAGGAGGGCTGATGTGTCCATTTTGTTTATTGTGTTTATTTTCACATCCCTGGTGAATGAATGTGACATCCATCAATCACTGTTGGTGAATCAAATACGTATTTTGCTAGAATATAAAAGTTCGTGATGGGTGAGGCTGGGTGGGTGAAAATGTACATTTTCACATGAATTTCCCTCTTGTATACAACATTTTGGCACCTTCTTGTCACCCATTTTACACACAATTTGCATTTTTTCTTTTAATGTCAAAGTTTTCATACCATTTTATTGTAATCTTTGTATTTTTATCAATTACAATGAACTTGTTTGTTTTGCAGCTGTCACACAGATAGTGATGAGCTGATCTGTCTTTACACTTTGAAGGTTGTGTGTATGTGTGTGCTTCACTGAATCAGGATGCCACTTTCAATACTGAGACAAGTTGGCAGGAGGAGCTTGCTGTGGACACATTTATTGTGGTTATTGTAATAAAACATCTGTTTGGCACAGCTGACAGGACTCAAACACACATCAGACCCCCCCACTCATGCGGCAGTCTATTTAAAATCTCTGCTCAGTTTGGACATTACAACAGGTTTTCAGAACATAGATTTGGACTTTTTAATTACACAGTTCAGCTGGAAAACATATCAAGCACTTGGACCATAAATAGGGATTTTTAACAAGAGACATTCTATCAAGAAGATGTAAATGGGGGGGATAAAGGGAGGTGTAGCAGGGGATAGGTGTACTTGTACTGCTGTGTCACTGTTGAATACACGCATTTGTTTTGTTTGCCCTGGACAGCCTTGGGCTCATCACAAGGGCTCAAGAGTCTCGACTGCAGGAACTTAAGCTTTGTTTCTCTTTGACATGTTTAGAGACTGATACTGACAACAACACACCCACCCCAAAGTGAACACACAGAAGGTGGCCAATGTCCCAAATGACGAAGTCACTTCCTAACCTAACAGAAGGATGTGAACCAATAGCCAATCGTGTTATATCTGAATTCATGTTATCGCAGGGTTTTTCAGTATATTAAAAAGCAGGCTTTCCAGGTCCTGTTTACTAGACATACCTAAGGGGAGCTTGCTGGCAGCATCAGGCCCTTTTGTTCGCTTCTTCTTCTTCCCCACCCTAGTAGGAATTGGTGGCTCATATTTCTTTTTCTTATCCTGGCAAAAAGAAACATTTTGTTAGCAGGGTGGTCTTAGGGAGTGTATGCTAATATTGCTCAAAGCTAATCACTCATGCCAGCCTTTACAAATGTGCTAATTTAATTTTTAATCTGGATTTCTCCATTCATCTTTGCTCTTATTTTCAAAGTCTGTTTAAACAATAAAATCTGAAAGCAAAGATGTTGGAGTTCAGCAAGCGTTTCAGTTTATCCAGCCAGTAGGATTATCTAACAATTCCCAGCACAACACCTCAGTAACTGGTTTATTAGCTAATTTGAATATTTGCAGAAAAAAAAGGCAAATTAACCGAACCACAAAATAAAAATGACTGTAACTACAGAAATACAAGATCAGCACTTTTAAATGCAAAAGCATGTAGAAACAATTGGCTTGCAACACCCCCTAAATACATTACATATTTCATTCAAGTTGCTTTCCAGAGAAGTCTTTATGCAATTTGGAGACCTTCCAACAAGCAGAATGCATACTTTTTAATGGAAGACCCGACTGTTTAATCACACACTATTTATACTTTGGAAAGCATGCAAGTCTTCTCTGATTCTACAGTGTAGTGAATTAATGTACAGTTCTTTTTGCATGGTAACCATTCTGTAACATTTTTGTTGTAACACTTCTGTAACCCCTGTTAAAAAAAAATACACATCCTTGATTATTTTATCTTCACAGATAAAAGATAAGGAATGGTCCATGATATGGAACGATATGGAATCTGAAATGGTGCCGTTTCTGTGTTAAAAACAACATGTTACACTAAAAACCTGAATGAAGAATGGAGTTAGTCCCCAATACCTGGGTTAATACACATTAAATAGTTGCAAAGACTGTCCCACCTTGTCCTCCTTCTTCCCGCCTCCTGGCCCATGGCCGCCACTCTGACTTTGACCCTGCAGCCAAAAACAGACCACACCCACAAATGAGGTAAAGCCTCTTCATCTGCTAACCTTTGTCAGATTTTCCAAAGTCATACATATGCCCTCCAACACGCAATAACAAAACACAACAGATCACCAGTTTCCTTCAACATACACAGTAATTTCACAAGAAAGTTGTCTTTATTTTATCACAGTTTGTTGTACATTCCATTAATATGATCTTGTGAAGTCCTGAATTACTGTCACCAGTCACCACTTCATATTATTAACCTGCTGTCACCATTGTTTAGCTGGAGTCACATGGCAGTGTAGCGCGTACAGCTTCTGCCTCAATGTGCGCAATCCGTGTAGAGGTTGCATGGGTTCCCTCCAACTACTTCTTGCATCATTCAAAGGTGTTATAGATGAATTTGTGAGTTTAACCTGTCCCCTGTGTCACAGTATGAGTGTGCATACCTGTGTGAGAAAGGGACTCCAGACTACTACACCCCTGTGCTAAGACAAGTGGGTATATATAGTGTATGGATGGACTACTTGCTAAGTTTGTACATAAGACAAGTGTTTACAATTTTACACACTGTAATAATGTTAAGTGTTTACAAGGTTATACACTATAATAATGTGATGACAATCCAAAATTAAATGCTGGGTAGCAACTTGAGCTTAGCACAGTTTGAGACAAAACTCTCAGGAATGAACAAATAAGGCACAAATAACAGCTAAAATTTAACATCAAGCTACAATGAGAAGGCAAAGTATCAAAGCATTGGGAAAATGGAAAAATAGCCACTTTTCTTGCATACTGAAATGTTTTGGGCTAAAAGGCAACTATGAGGTTCAAAACAGGGTTTATTTCTGTGTATTTTTTCATGCATCCGAAGCCAGGTTGGAATAAAGTATTCCCACAACATCGTGTTTACTTCGTTCAGACCGCACGTTTCAGGTGAGCGTAAATAATGCGACAAATGGTTGGCAGGTGTTTCTGTTTGCTCAGGTGTTTCATGTTTTTTTAATCACGCACAGAAAAACCTTTTCCCCCGTTTTAGTCATTTATAAAGTGGTATAAAACCAGCAGCGAAAACAGTATTGATCACTTAATACAATTGTATTCGGCAGTTCACAGCGAGCTCTGGTTCATTTGTAAACTGACGAACTCAGAATTATAAAATATCTATTAACTATTTCAGAATAATATATTTCTTGAACTTTTTTAACCACATAGTGTTTAATTTATCTATGTAAGCAAACACGGCTATGTAGGGATACTTATCACGTAAAACTGGCATGTCGTGTCATACAGAAATTTGCAAAAAAAAGTGATAAATATCATTATGTAAAATTCCAAATCTGAATAACTGACTGTTTAACAAAAACACACAAAAATAAAATTGTTCGAGATATCCGAAAATGCTTCATCACCTACCATAGTTTCCCGTCGCGCTGATTATACGTCACACTACGGGTGACAATGTTAGACAAACTTTACATCGCCACCAGTACACCAAAAGGCGTTTTTTTTAAAATCTTGTTCATCCATGAGAAAAACAAAAGTTGAAAAGATTCAGTCGTTCCAGGTTGTTATCGCATTTTTAGAGTTACAAGTGCATCAGTCACCTTGGTCTATTATACTTTATTAAATCTTGCAATCCAGTGTGTTTCAAAAACAACTCAATACTTTCATAAACTGAGCTATTATGAACAAGTAATATATTGAGCATTTCTAAGGTCACGACAAAATTGAGCTATTTTAAAAATTGGTTTATACTACATGGTCATATCCTTTGTCATGTTAATTACATTTTTGCAAGTGTTCAGTTAGTTGTTTAATCACTCTGCATTTGTCATTTTGTTTCCAACATTTAAACAGTTAAAAAGTACCCACAATGTTCATCCTATAAAAATGTATGAATAAATGAATTGCAGGCATTGTGCCAGTGCAGTGCTAAAAGCTGCCACCTTGCCCTTGAAAAACTGGGGTTGTGTTTGAATCCCACCTTCTGTTGTAGTTCCCTTGAGCAAGGTATTTAACCTGCACTGCTCTAGTGAAAATTACCCAGGCATTCAAACATTTAAATCATTATAAGTCACGTTGGAGAAACATTACTGCTAAATGTATAAATGTTCAAAGAATTTGTCTTCAACCTAAATTATATTTTCACAAGTTGTTCTTGCTTTATACTCTGTTCGCTGAGGTGGCCTGTTGGAAACAGGTCTACATGGATGGATGGATGGATGGATGTTCTTTGTACTAATGCCTAGCTGCAGAGGTTGTTTAACCTTTAATAGGGTACTAACTGAAATAGTTGAACATTCAAAATTTCAACCCTTCACAGAGAGGTATGGGGAGGGCATTTTGGATGTCCATTGAAGTTACCAAGTGTGGTCCATTTCTAAAATCTGTTCAGTTAGGTGCAAAAAACCCATGTAGGCTGAACTTATTAACATGCGTAGTCATCTACAACCTTTTTTTTTAATTTTATGTAGAACTGGGACAACAGTTAAGCACTGTTCTCCTTGATCAGAGGAACAGAGGAGGGTGATTAAATTGAGCCACACCAGATCCTGATCATCATTTGCTCTCAGGAAAGAAAATTATTGTAGTAAGGAGTCTGAACATAACCATACGTTCCAGAAAAAAGAAAAAAAATAAAACAAGAAGATCCTGCTTTTGTAGAAAATGTAAGATGGTGAAAATAGTAAATTAAATCCAATCATCTGAGAGAAATGTGCTTGCCTTTAAATAATTGCTAACAGGAGCAATTTCCCCCCATGGCACTGATGAACATTATTATGCTTTGTAAGTATTGCATACCACAGTTTCTTTAATATAGACCTAAAGATTGAAATTATCTGCCAGCAAAAATAATCTTACTGGTGCAGCACAGATAAAAATCTCCAGACAAACTAAAATAGCCGTCAAGTAGCCAAATGGATACGCATGACACCACTGGGCGAAGGCTGAAAATTTAAGTCCCTGTTGAAGGCACCACCGCACAACCATTTTTGAAGGATCATAAGTAAGTAAACTTCACACATGTCGCGGAATGGATTAAAAAAAATAAATACAAGCTGTAAAATAAATGCAGAAGGAAGTAAAATAAAGAGCGCAGGGCTTAGCAGCTTCCGTGAAACATGTTTCAATGAGGATGTTAACTGTGGAGATAAACCTGTAGTGTATTTCCCCCTCATGTAGGGAAAATAATATGGGTTGTATGGACGTTCAGTTCATCTCATATTAGGACAAGCCCCACACCTTTTGGAAGTGCATATTATTTTTCTTATTTTGATGTGCTTTGCCATTAAGCAGTTTCATTTTTTTTTGTCTACCAGTTGGTATTAACAATTCTTTTTACAGCCCTTGTAAACACTTCTGAAAAAGAATGAAAAATAAGTCTTTGCAGCTTAACAGCACTTTCCTAAAAAAAGCGATGGGAGCAAATCAATACTGGATTTTTGTCTTTATTCTTTTAAGTAGCAAATGTTTATCTCTTAATATTTATAAATGGGTTAATAAAAGACTTAATAAACATAGAAACATTCTTCATTTTGTTGCATTTGCAAGTTCAATAAAATGATTACCTGCAAAGGCAAATGTTAAAACATTAGCTGTCAATTTCCGTGCAGATGTTTTTGAATTTTAGCAGAGCAGCATTTAAGATCACAATTTTAAACAATACCTGAGGTCTTAGTTTAAGTGGGGTGAAAATTTACTTCCTTAAATTTTCATTACGCCCAAATACACAGTTTTCAGTCTTCTCATTGGAAGACAAATAGAACTGTCCTTCTGTTTCATGAAAGCAAAATTATCCTACTTCAAAAAAGAATAAATGCTAAATTAAAGGCTTGTTTCCATTTGCTGTTTTCAGTCTGAAGCAAGCCTTTCTGTTTTTAAATGAAAGGCAGTTTTCAGTGAATTACCTCTCAGAGCATTTCTTAACAGAAAAGCTACACTTTGCTTCCATTTATTCTTTCTTGCTTATGAAGCCAATATGAATTTATTTCTTCCAAATAACTCCCTATGAATAAAGTGCTAAATCTTTCTTCTTTTATATTGCTTTCCCAACTTGCTTTGCCCTATAGCTATAACTACACTGAAAGTTATTTACCACTATGCAAAAACACTTTAAGTCCCTTAAGGATCTTCTTCTTCTTCTTTCGGCCGCTCCCGTTAGGGGTCGCCACAGCGGATCAAAAGCTTCCACTTCCTCCTGTCCTCTGCATCTCTCTCCGTCACCCCCACCACTTGCATGTCCTCCTTCACCACATCCATAAATCTCCTCTTAGGCCTTCCTCTCTTCCTCTTGCCTGGCAGCTCCATCCCTAGCATCCTTCTCCCGATATATCCAGAATCTCTCCTCTGCACATGTCCAAACCAACACAATCTCGCCTCTCTGACTTTGTCTCCAAACCGTCTAACCTGTGCTGCCCCTCTAATATACTCATTCCTAATCCTGTCCATCCTCATCACACCCAGTGCAAACCTTAACATCATTAACTCTGCCACCTCTAGCTCTGCCTCCTGTCTTTTGGTCAGTGCCACCGTCTCCAACCCATAAAGCATAGCTGGTCTCACTACCATCTTATAGACCTTCCTTTCACTCTTTCTGGTACCCTTCTGTCACAAATCACTCCTGACACTCTTCTCTACCCACTCTACCCTGCCTGCACTCTCTTCTTCACCTCTCTTCCACACTCCCCATTACTCTGGACTATTGCTCCTAAGTATTTAAATCATCCACCTTCTCCAACTCTATTCCCTGCATCCTCACCATTCCTCTGTCCTCCCTCTCATTTATGCACATGTATTCTGTCTTAGTCCTACTGACCTTCATTCCTCTTCTCTATAGAGCATATCGCCACCTCTCCAGGGTCTCCTCAACCTGCTCCCTACTCTCACTACAGATCACAATGTCATCCGCAAACATCATAGTCCACGGTGACTCCTGTCTGATCTCATCTGTCAACCTGTCCATTACCATTGCAAACAAGAAAGGACTCAAATCTGATCCTTGATGTAATCCTACCCCCACCTTGAAAGCATCCGTCACTCCTACTGCAGACCTCACCACTGTCACACTGTCCTTGTACATACCTTGTACCACTCTTACATACTTCTCTGGCACACCCGACTTCCTCATACAATACCACAGCTCCTCTCTAGGTACCCTGTCCTATGCTTTCTCTAAGTCCACGAAGACACAATGCAACTCCTTCTTACCTTCTCGGTACTTCTCCATCAACACCCTCAGAGCAAACATCGCTTCTGTAGTACTCCTTCTCGGCATGAAACCATACTGCTGCTCACTAATCGTCACCTCCTTTCTTAACCTAGCTTCCACCACTCTTTCCCATAACTTCATGCTATGGCTGATCAGTTTTATCTCTCTGTAGTTACTACAGCTCTGCACATCACCCTTATTCTTAAAAATTGGTACCAGTACACTTCTCCACTCCTCAGGCATCATCTCACTTTCCAAGATTACATTAAACAATCTGGTTAAAAACTCCACTGCTGTCTCTCCTAAACACTTCCATGCTTCCACAGGTATGTCATCTGGGCCAACAGCCTTTCCATTCTTCATCCTCTTCATAGCTGTCCTAACTTCCTCCTTGCTAATCCATTGCACTCCCCTATTCATAATCCCTACATCATCCAATCTTCTCTCTCTCTCGTTCTCTTCATTCATCAACCCCTCAAAGTACTCCTTCCATCTGCTCAACACACTCTCCTTGCTTGTGAGTATGTTTCCATCGCTATCCTTTATCACCCTAACCTGTTGCGCATCTTTCCCAGCTCGGTCCCTCTGCCTAGCCAATCGGTACAGGTCCTTTTCTCCCTCCTTAGTGTCCAACCTCTTATACAATTCACCATACGCCTTTTCTTTAGCCTTTACCACCTCTCTCTTTGCCCTATGCCTCATCTCCTTGTACTCCTGTCTACATTCTTCATCTCTCTGACTATCCCACTTCTTCTTCGTCAGCCTCTTCCTCTGTATACTTTCCTGTACTTCCTCATTCCACCACCAGGTTTCCTTCTCCTCCTTCCTCTGTCCAGATGTCACACCAAGCACCTTTCTCGCTGTCTCCCTTACCACTTCTGCTGTAGATGTCCAGCTCACTGGTAACTTTTCACTGCCACCCAGTGCCTATCTTAATTCCTCCCTGAACTCCACCTTATAGTTTTCCTTTTTCATCTTCCACCATTTGATCCTTGGTTCTGCCCTCACTCTCCTTCTCTTTTTGATCTCCAATGTCATCCTACAAACCACCATCCTATGCTGCCTAACTACACTTTCCCCTGCCACCACTTTACAGTCTATAGTCTCCCTCAGTCTGGCCATCCTGCATAAGATATAGTCCACCTGTGTGCATCTTCCTCCACTCCTGTACGTCACCCTGTGTTCCTCCCTCTTCTTAAAATACGTGTTTACCACAGCCAGGTCCATCCTTTTTGCAAAATCCACTATCCTCTGACCTTCTGCGTTCCTCTCCCTGACACCATACCTACCCATCACCACCTCATCTCCTCTATTCCCTTCACCAACATGCCCATTGAAATCCGCTCCAATCACTACTCTCTCTCCCTCAGGTACAGTCTTCGCCACTTCATCCATATCACTCCAGAATTCTTCTTTCTCATCCATCTCACACCCAACTTGCGGGGCATATGCACTAACAACATTTATCATCACACCATCAATTTCCAGTTTCATAACCATCACTCTGTCAGACACTCTCTTCACCTCCAAGACACTCTTGACATACTGTTCCTTCAGGATAATCCCTACCCCATTTCTCCTCCCATCCACGCCATGGTAAAACAGTTTAACCCCCCCTCCGATACACCTAGCCTTACTCCCCTTCCATTTGGTCTCTTGCACACCCAATATATCAACCTTCCTTCTCTCCATCATATCAGCAAGCTCTCTCCCTTTACCAGTCATACTACCAACATTCAAAGTTCCTATCTCCACGTCCACTCTCTTAACCTTCCTCCTCTCCTCCTTCCTCCGGACATGCCTTCCTCCTCTCTTCCTCCTTCTTCGGCCAGCAGTAGCCCAATTTCCGCCAGCACCCTGTCGGCTAGCAGTGCTGGTGGCGGTCATTGTCAACCCGGGCCTCAACCGATCCGGTTTGGAAATTTCTATTTTTGTCCGCATATTTGGTTTGGCAAAATTTTTACACCGGATGCCCTTCCTGACGCAACCCTCTCCATTTCCGGGCTTGGGACCGGCACAAAGAAATGCACTAGTTTGTGCATCCCCTTGCGGCTGGATTACTTTAAGTCTCTTAAGGATAAATTAAATATTTCCTGCATCGTGAAGTGGTGAGAAAAAAATTTGAAATTATCGGAATTTTTGTGTAAAGGGCTGCTAAAATGTGATCTATCTTCATCTTAGTCATAATAACGAAGACAGTCTTATTTAACAAACAGCACGTACACATTTTTTATTTCCATAACTTTATTGAACAAACAGTTTAAACAATCCATGTTCAAGATGGAGAAAGTAAGTGGCATCTTGAAAAGAGGGTAGTTGGGATCATGCATTCAAATTAATTCATGGTTTGCTTTGACTTGCCCTATTGTATATTAAAAAAAAGCAATTTTGGTTACCTGCTCTTCATAGCAGAATTCTGTTGAAGAACGATATGGCTGAGTTGAAAGAATTCACAGGGCCTCAGAAGAAGAGTTGTTGAAGCTCATAATAAGTGCAGACAGGGTTACAAAAGGAATTCTAAAGACCTGGGCCTTCATCAGTCCACAGTCCAACAGATTGTTAACAATGGAAGACATTCAGTATCATTACTACTCTCTCTTAGAGTTGGCATGTTACAAAAATCTGTGCAAGAAAAAGCTGCATGATCCTCAAACAAGTAATAAAGAATGCTAGAGTGGAAGGTAAGGATCTGCAGCCATCTTTCTCACTTCATAACATCTGTGGTCGTGAAATTATCACAAGAAAAACTCCAAACAAGAATGGTGTTCATGGGAGGAAACCAATGCTCTGCAAAACAAACACTGTTGCCCATCTCAAGTTTGCCTAAGAATACCTGTATTTTCAACAGCAATACTGTCCATACTGTTGTGTGGATAGATGAGACAAAAGTTGAACTTTTTTTATAAATCTACGCAAAGATATGTTTGGAAAATCAGTACAGTGCATACTAACACCAAAAACTATCAAGCCTGGTGGAGGGAGAATAATGTTGTGGGGCTGCTTTTCTGCCTCATAGTCTGGGCAGAAAATGAATTTCAGGCTAAAATTCAAAGAAAGTATAGTTATGCAACATGACATTGGTCAAAAACACATGAGCAACTCAGTAACAAAAGAAATTTTATTTTGCAATTATAGAGTCTGAGTGCTGACCTCATCCAAAGGAAATGCTGCAACATGATCTGTAGTAGGCCGTTCAAGCGTGAAATCCTAAAAACATTTTGGTAAAGATGAATGGGGCAGAATACTCCCTATCTGAAAATAAAAAAAAATGATTTTTATTATGTTAAACTGAGCTTAATTTTGTATATTCATTCATTTCAGCAACTGATCTAAAGCAGGGTAGCAGTGTGTTGGGCTTATCCCAGCAGACAGGAAACACCTTGTATGGGCCAATAATTCATTGCAGGGTGATCAAACCCTACAGTATCATTAACACACACACACACACACACACACACACACACACACACACACACACACACACACACACACACAATTCAAAGAACCTGCAGTAAGCACACACACACACAGGCTGAACATAAAAATTTCACACAGACTGAACTGAATTTGAACTCTGAGCCAGCACTACCTACTGTTCCATTTGCATATCCATGTATGAGAAAATTAGTCCTTTCAAACAGAAATTTCAAACTGTCCACTGGGACTGAGCTGATTAACTGCTAAGCTAATGTACTGCTACAGTATTGGAACTACCTGCTTTGTTAACTAAACTTATTTTTTATGTTACTGGGTAAGAAATGGCTTTGTTTTACAAATGCAGAATATAAATTTATAATGCACAGCATCATCGGAAGGATGAGTGGATTCTCTTTGTGGCAGTTCCATTCCCTAACAAGGACAGATCAAGAGTTCTTTGCCCAGGAGGGATGGGCAGCCACTTGGACCCCCAGGGGTTCATTTTTCTCCCTCGCTTTCTGCTTAGGAGCTTTGTGTTTCCCTCTTCTCAGATGCCAGTTGGCTCACTTTATAGCCTTACTAACTAGTATAGTTCTTATAGTCATTAAACATATAGCTAACCTTTCATCCACAGGCTTACTTAATATCTGTTAGATATGCTTCTACCCCATCTCTCTGTTTTCTTCAGCACTCTGTGTCACTGCAAGAAGAGCACTTTGTAAAAATCAGTTGAATTGAATTGAATTCTTTGTCACCACACCACAGAGCAATGACAAGACATCCATTCACATATTAAATCATTTGTTCATCTGGATGTTAAATCCACACTGCCGACTCCCATCATTTAGGATAGTTGAATACAACGTGGAGGGCAGACTACTGCATAAAGCGATGGAAATTTACCATAGTTCAGATTCCTCATCATCTCAACTGAAATATTGTGATTTTAATAATCTCAATTTTCTGATACTGCTGCTTGTTTTTCCCAGAGTAGGAGTTTTCCTCCCCTTTACTCACTGCATAGCTGACATTTAAATGATAATTGCTGGAAGTGGGCCAGACACCTGAGTGTTGGAATGCAAATGTCTCTCTAAGGGTGTGAACGATATTTACTGTCGCCGAGTGTTTCAAGCACAGCGCTCTCATCGATGGTGTCCTGTTTTTCACGTTGGCAAAATGCAAGGTTCACATCTTATATTGTGACTTTAAATGATTTATCCTGTCCTTCTCACCCCTGCCCTAACACACTCTCGCACAGACACACACACGCACACATTGCAGTTCATCCACTGTTTTTCAGGGACGACCATGTTTACTGGCATCATTGTATGAACCTTTGTGGTTGTTGTTGGTGGTGGTTTCCTGTCACCACAGGGATATAACATTGCCTCCGTCTTGAATTAAATAGCGGATTTCTCATTCTACTTCACATTAATAACAGGCAAAAACATATGAGCTGAAAACATAGAACAGTTTTTGCAATTTTATATTTTTGCAGTAGGTGGTTACCTTAAAAACGTTTAGTTTTGTGGGGATGCCCCTTCAACATCTCTCTTACATTGTTTAATATCATTCTGAGGGTCTTTAAGTTCCTTAAAGATTTTTTATCAAATTGATCGCTACCAGACATAATGTGGGATGCGAAAAAGAGCGGCACCTGTTTACAAGGGTCAACTGCTTTGGCCTGGCTGTGCGTGGAGACAGGGCAAATGTGAGCAAATGGGTATGGAACCTCGGAAAAATAACCCTCCTAATCTTCCTGGTTTATTAATCCCTTCATATCCAAAAATGATATAACAATGACTTCTTCAAAAATGGTTATGAATTAAATCCCAAAAAGAATTTAGTGAATGACTGATACTAATCTTAAAGATTCTTGATGATTCAGCAAGAATTCCAGTACAGCTTTACATAATATGCAAATTGCACCAAATTCAGGACCAAAAAAGAATGTTTGTAGAAACTTATAGCACTGAATTATATTGAAAATCATTCAAACAAGTTGTAATACAAAGTACAGTACTTCACAGGAAAAAAGGGTCACTATGTGTTTCCCTCACCCACTGCTTTCTCCAATTTGCATGGCCCACCACCACTTTTGTTAATGAGAAACAAGGAGATATGAAGTTGAGTAGGAACATTTGCCACACTCCTGTTGGAAGTCTCCTGAAAGGAACCACTTATAGTCCAAGATACAATTTTTTCTACCTTATTTTTTTGGCCATCTCTGTAAAAAGTTTGGCTTGAGGCTAAAAAAAACTAGTCTTGGTTCCAGTGGGATGTAACTTTTAAAATTCCAGAAGGGAATAATCACATTTCCAAGAGGCTTCAAGTTGCCATAAAACAGAAAAAAGTTTACAGTATATCAGAAATTTAACAACAGTTAAGACAAAAATTACAGACCGCTGTGAAATTCCTTTTTTCCTATATTGATGTTCCAAATTTCCACATTCTCTGTATATGAGCTACTGTTGTCCTTAGCTGACATGTACGAGGACTGCAGTCAGCAGCTCCTTGTAAACAGCTGTGACTGACATGGAAAACCTTCTGATGTAGAATTCTTCTGTGTGGGGGTCTCAGAGGAACAGCTCATCTCTGGAGGTCCATAGTACTACCATAGGGGTGATAATATCAAATCTCATCTTTGGATCTAACGTCCATATTTTGCTCCATCTCTGTCCAGCAGTTCCACTGTGCCAGCTTTAGCCATACCTCTTGCACAAAGGCAATTCTGCCATAATTTCTGTAATATCCTATAATAACATGTATGACACATCTTATTGAAACAATCTTCAACAAATGTTGTCACATGATGTGACAAACAGGTGCTGATTTTTTGTAGACTGCATTAAGCAGTAAAACCAATACTATAATGGAAGGTGGATAAAAACACATATGTATTTCTTCTGTAATTTAAACAATGCAAAGGCACTTTTTTCCTGTGAACAGAGAAATTAAAGTAATACAAACATGCAGTGATGAACCTCAGAGAAGCAATGAGCAGAAGAAGCCTCCTATAAGTGGGCAGTAGCATATACAGCACAGTTTATACTTTGCACAGTTGTCCCATTAAGTGCCATTGTAAGAACTGCTTTATGTTTATTTATGAGAAACAAGAATACGAAGTTAGCAGCGTTACACAAATTTTACCATGGTATTAAGGGCAAATTGAACTTTCATCTCTTGTACCCCTGAGGCAGACCAATTAGCTATTCTGTATATTTCATGATACAGTAAATGGCATATAAAGTCTTTTTGTAAACATTAAATCTGTGCAACAAACAATATTTGTCATTTTTTTAAAGGATTAAATATGAAAAGCATAATAATTGCTCTGTTAATGTTTAAATATATACACTGCCCGGCCAAAAAAAGGTCACCACCTGGATTTAACTTAATGTTATGATCTGGTGTTGCTTCAGTTGGTAAGGTCTAGGTTCAATAACATTATGTGCCCAAAAAATGAGCTCAGCTGAATATACTGAATAACCAGCTTTTTCCATCAATGGATTTTTAATTCCAAGATGACAGAGCCTGGATTTATCGAGCTCAAACTGCGAAAGAGTGCTTCAGAGAGCATGAGAGAGACATCATTTTCACACATGGATTGGCCACCACAGGGTCCAGACCGTAACCCCACTGAAAATTTTTGGGATGTGCTGGAGAAGACTTTACGCAGAGGTCTGACTCTCCCATCATCAATACAAGATCTTGATGAAAAATGAATGCAACTCTGGACAGAAATAAATGTTGTGATATTGCATAAGCTTATTGAAATGAAGCCATGGCAAATGCATGTCATAATCAAAGGTAAAGGTGGTCCAATGAACTATTAGAGCGTGTGACCTTTTTTGGCTGGGCAGTGTGTGTGTGTGTGTGTGTGTGTGTGTGTGTGTGTGTGTGTGTGTGTGTGTGTGTGTGTGTGTGTGTGTGTAGGCAATATACTTTATGTATTCTGCCATCTTGTATAAAAAGTGCTTTGTGTAGATGCATGCACACACAACATACAGAAAACAATGTTTTATTCCGGGATGTCTCATTGGATTCTGCTCATAAAGTCCTAATCTTCTGCCTTTTCAAGTCAAGTGTCTCCTGATTGAGGATGGGGATGGCTGGGTGGAGATTCAGCAGGCGGGCTCTGATCAGTCGTTTCTTTGTGTATCCACTTGCACAGCTTTTTGCGATGTCACCGGCACTCTGTGGGTGTCTCGCCGTGTAACAAACACATCTTTGTTCTGCCTTTTCAAAGCGTCTGCACGAGTGCTTTTTGTCTCTGGCACGATGCATTATTCAGCATGTTCTGCAGTTTCGAGGTCCACTCATCCAGTCCACCTCCCCAATTATGTTTGCATGGTTCCCTTTCATTGTCTTCTCATTAATGTGAAAGAAATTATTAAAAAAAAAAAAAAAAAAAAACAAGCAACGGGTGTGATCCATTGGACCTTGCAGGAATATGCACCAGACATGGTTTTAGAGCAACAGGTAGAACGATTAATGCAACATTCAAATATTCATGTGAGGTCTGAAAATAATATCACGGTATGGGGATCAGGTTTTAATTTCTACCTTTTCCATTTCCCCATGAGGATGATAGCCAAACACCCCCCTCAATGTATTCCTTTTCTGCACTATGTGGCTAAAAGTAGATGGACGTCTGTCTGACAAATTGTACTGAACAAAAACCCATGTGCTACACTCTGCTAAGGGTTCAGGATTATAAGCAAAGTAAAAAAAAAAAAAAAAAAAAACAATTTTCTTAGGGTTTCTACCGTCCCACTGTTGCAATACATCTGTCTCGAGAACAAGCTGTTAACGCTGATGTCATTTATATCTCATTTACAGATTGTGAAAATGCAACATCTCAGTCTATCACCTAAACTGCATAATAATTGGTTTTGACACCACGCAATGTGCTAAAGATATCTAGCGTATGCTTAAGTGAACATGATGCTCAAAGGCAAAGGGAATCAAAATGTAGAAAAAAAGTTTTTGGTCTATAAGAAAACTCTTGACCATGAAAAATTCAGAACTCAGACTGCTAGCACATTGAATTTTAAGTTGTTTGTCTAATAATGAAAGGCAAACAATTGCATTAGTTGTGCTTTGGTTCAGGGCACAAGTGCAGTGGTCCAAAAAGCCTTTTCTTTTGCCTTTTTTGATGCATCTTCCATTTTGCCATAGGGCCCCAAGTCACCTGTCTACACTGGTCTCTGCGAGTCTGTTGTTCATGATAGCCAAGGCACCAACACCTTCAGAGAAACCGTTGTGCCGAGAGCAAGAGCCCGACTGGCGGGGATGGCCATTTGCTGTCTCAGAGAGCTGCTTCTGCATGATGGCTAAGTTTACCTTATTGGCAGCCAAGAAATCCCGCATAGAGATCATTTCTCCAGACATACGGCGCCCATCAGTCTCTTCGCTGTCATTCACAGCATCAGTTTCAATGGAGATGTTGTGGCGGGGGTGGGTCCGATGTGGACCCACGGCATTGCGGCGTGGGGCAAGCCCAACCCCTGGGAAGCAGGTGTGGCCACGGCAGGGAGGTGCTAGCCACCTCAAGATCCAGTTGAGAACCTGTTTGATGATGATGGAGATGACATTGAAGAGTGAGTAGATGCAGCACACCCCTACAAGGATGAACAGGAAGTTGCCCACCTGGTAGGGGGTCTGGTATTCATATGCCTGCTGCTGGCCGCTCACCATGTCCCCAAAGCCTATAGTGCTGAAAGCTACGAAGCAGAAGTAGAGAGAGTCAAAGTAGCCCCAGCCCTCCATGGCTGAGTACATGGCAGAGGCACAGCATGACACCAGCACAGCTGCTAGGCAAAGGATGAGCATCACGTAGTAGACTGATGGTTTCCATCCAGCTAGACTATCACTGCGGGCATCGGAACCAGCGGCGGCTCCATGGCCATGTCGACCGCTTTGTGGGAGCACTGCCTTGCGTCGCCGTTGGTGTTCGTAGCACAACTTGAGTCCAAAAGCCAACACAGTGATCAGCCGCTCCAGGAACAGATTAAAGAAAAGGATGGTTGCTGCACAGCCAATAAGGCCATAGAAAATCAGGAAGATCTTGCCACCCACAGTTGTGGGGGTGGTCATTCCAAATCCTGGGTGAAGAGACAGAGAAATCAACATAATATAGAAAATGGTGAACACAGAGGGCTTACAAGAGGTTTAATTTTATGCTGGCAAGTGAAAATAAAAAATACTGAACTAATTCCACAAACAAAAATGGGGATGTAATGAATTGTGCTATGGTTCCTGTTTTCATTCAGATGTAATTTCTATCGCAAGTGCCAGGTTAGCATCGACGGTTGAAAGAGGCCAGCTTCCTTTATGCCATTGCAGAATTAGCCTATAGCAACAGTCCTCCTTACTGAGGTTGGGTGGGCTGCTGCTGACTGAGAAAGGCAAAGGGAGACAGGTTGAGCGGATAGAGAGCTATGACATCAAACGAGAACACCTGGTGGTGCTCATCTTGCTGCATTGAGAATGACTGGCAGCTCATTAAGATCTAAAATGATTTTTCCTAAGGAAACTGATCTGTTCTTACTAGCCTCCGTGTTGAGTAAGCCTTACTATATTTCAAACAACAGAGCAGCCCTCAAGGCCAGAGAACCATCAGACAGTATGTTTCTACTGGTTACGGTGGTGAAAATTTGGCTTTTGAGTACCTTCTATCTTACCCCGAAACAAGGAGACACCTATAGACCCTGTTTTTCTGACAGCTGGAGTTTGTGGGAATTAGAAGCCTAAATGAAACTCAGGAAAGCAACAAAAAGCCCATCTTAGCGTGGTAGAAGAATTTGGTTGATAACACATGTGGGTTAGTGGTGTCGACTGACTGCTTCTCCTGAGGAGATATCCAGCTGAATGTTATGCTGCAGTGTCCCTCGATATGAAGAACACGTGAACAAGCTTCAAAGTATCTCTTGGCTAAAGTGGATGGCTTGGTCCAAGGGTGGGTAAGGCACCCGTAAAACATCCAGATCAGCCTTCAGCGGCTTTTATCTTTGCTTTGACTCCACGCTGCAGCATCTTCAAGCCAACGAATTATAGCTGCCTTTGTTTGAAATTAAGAAAAGTTTTGTTTGGATTTATAAGACGTCTGACTTGAGGCGTGAATTTGTTGAAATATTGAACCGACAGTTTGTTTTTTCCTCCTTTTCAAAAAAAAAAAAATTGAATCTGGGAGAACTAAAGCCAGCTTGGGGGATACGGTGGTGCAGTGGGGCAAGCTAGTGCCTCACTGATGTGGGGTCCAAGCCCAGCTCAGGGGTGTATGTGTGTGGAGTTTGCATGTTCTCCTGTGTGCTTGCACCCTTCCAAGGGAAAAAAAAAAAAAAACATGCTGGAAGAAGGCAGCGCCAAAACAATTCTGTTCCTCTTTTTCTTGAAAACCATGCCACCGGTCACCTAGGAGTCAAACATGACTCAAGGCCATTTTCCAACTTTCAAAGCCACCTTAGAAAAAATCTGTTCCTGATGATAAACCCTCTTAAAACTTGACAATTCTAAAAAAATAAGAACACAGTTCTTACAAAGAAAGTGCAGAAATGATCCATGGACTGGGTCTTAAAAAGCAATAAAAGCACAACCCCGATCAGCAAATAATTATTTTAAAAACAAAATAGGAACATGACCTTGCTCATAATGGTAAAGCACATAACAGTAATGGATGGAGACCAGGAAATTCGGACCAAATGAAGCGGACATTTGTTACATCCAATATTGACCCAGCAGTGAGCTACTTGTACAGCAGCAATTGTAAGCGTACACCTGACAACAGATGTTAATCAACATCAGAATCCCTGGATCACATGGGATTTCCCATGAGCACATAACTGATGTTCACTCAAAGTTTCTAGTAAACACCATCAGTCTCGGGCATGTCCATCAGGAACGTCTGTGTTATTTATAAAAGAGGCACAAATAACTTTAATGACAGTTAAAACAGTAAGGTACCAATCCTCATACTGTTGAGGTGAACCAACATGCAGCAAACCAGCAGGGGAACTTCACAGAACATCCAGAGCAGATGCCTCAGTCGCACTTTTTTACTGCCTTAATGTATATTTCAGTCATTTATGTATTGTTTTTGAGTCAGACTAAGTGTGATACTGCACCTCCAGAAGGACGAAACCTAAAATAAACGCTCAGTGAAGGTTCGGGGTGATGGAGAAATGCAGCAGCAGAATCTATCTATCTATCTATCTATCTATCTATCTATCTATCTATCTATCTATCTATCTATCTATCTATCTATCTATCTATGTCTGTCTGTCTGTCTTTTAAATTTATTTATAATGTATGACCAAAAGTATGTGTATACCTGTGCATCACAACCTTATGTGTTTGTTGAACATCCTATTCCAAACTCATGGGCATTAATATGGAGTATAACAGCCCCCACTCTTCTGTGAGGCTTTCCTCTAGATTTTGAAGCACAGCTGTGAGAATTTCTGCCTATTCGACCACAAGAGTGAGGTTAGGCGAGAAGTTAGCTTTCCAGTTCATCCCAGAGGTGTTCAGTAGGGTTGAGGTCAGGGCTCTGTGCAGGCCACTCAAGTTCTTTCACACCAACCTGGGGAAACTGTGGGTTTATGGAGTTTGCTTTGTGCATCGGGGGCACAGTCATGCTACAGCAGGAAATAAGTTTCCTCAAAATGTGGCCACAAAGCTGGAAGCACAAATTTGTCTAGAATGTGTTCGTATGCTGCATGGGTGCGGCTCGAACAGCTCAGCTGAATCATGGGGGGGTGTCCGTGCACTTTTGGCCATAGAGTATGTCTGTCTATCTATCTATCTGTAGTCTGTTAGGCATCAAAACACTGAAGTTGTTAAGCGTATCGATTAATAAGCACAAGTAAATTATGAAATACATTTAATCCTTTTACACTGGCCATCTAGCGATGCTATACATTAGAATACATTTAATCAAACAATTTGCAATGGAAGAGTAAAAAAACAGATTTTACTAAAAATTTGTGCTCACAGAGCATCATTTGAATACAAAAGCCTTGCTTTCCCTCTAGTTTATTATTATTATTATTATTATTATTATTATTATTATTATTATTATTATTATTGTTGTTGTTGTTGTTGTTGATGATGATGATAATGATGATGATTTTATAGGTAACTTACAATGTTGGGCAAACATAAAATATTCACATAACGATTTTTACAGAAGGTATCCTTGAGAAGCAGATTGGTTCAAATCCCCTATTTCTCTCTTAATTTTTATTATGTTTCCATTTTACTATGTAGTTGTGGCACTGCTTCTGAATGTATGCAAACTTGCGACTATTAAAACTTTTTAATGGAAACTGAGGTGCAAAACAAGAGTACAGATGTAGCGACGAAAACCGGTGGACTCGCTGGTCTGAAGGTAGCGACCTGATGAATGTGCAATGATTTCTCGGGTGTTTTTCCCCTTTTTTATTCCGTCAATAAATGCGTAACTATGACAACAAGAGCTCACCTTACCTGTGCTTTCATTTCAGGCTGCATCGAAAATGAACAAAACGCACTTTTTTTGACGGATGCACAGTTACCTATGGTTGAAACCACGGTTCCCACGAAGTAGAAGGCACCGGTGAAGTCCCACCGAGGTCTGGCGGTGCCCACCCGAATCCCGGCGACGTTCGCCTCCTCGTAGAACCTCAGGAAGTTCTCCAGCTCCCTTCTGCTCAGGTTGTGCTTCTGGCTGAAGTTCTCGAACCTCTGCGCCCACCTCTCCCTCGCCTGCTTCTCCCGGGGCTGCTCGAGAGCCGAGAAGACAGCGGCGCCGCACAGCAGGTAGAGGACGATGAGCAGCGCCAGCAGGACGAACCTGGCGTTGTCCTCGTTCAGTGGACCGAACCCGCAGCAGCAGCAGCCACGACAAGCCATCGCTGGGTCCGCTCAGCTGGATCGGAGACACCGGAGCTCCGCATCATCTCCGCCCGGACGCCGAACCCCCGTCCAACCAAACTGCACGAACCGCTGGACGGTGCGCTTCATCGCCACAAGTGTCCGCCTCTTTGTCAATATTTAAAAACGATGTTCTGCTAAGGAATATTGACCAACAATATATTTTTTAAAAAAAGTAATAAATAATGCCTTTGGTTTGGCGTCAAATAACCACAGTCTGGTCCGCAGCGATCACGTCTGTTTAATCCAACTGTGAGGTCCGACTCGGCAACGTTGACTTAAATTCTTCCCCAAAAGTCCTCATCTGTCACAGGTCAGTCGCACCCGGGATTCCACTACTTCGGTTCTGTTCACTTCACTCCGAACCTCAAACTGAAACGTCCACTCGGTCCAATGCATTTATTTGCTACGAACGAAGAATTAACAACAAACACAAAATCTGTGTGCGGTCTGGGAAACGATCGGAAATCGGAAAAAAAAAAAAAAAAATCACACTTTCTCAGAAGACGTCATAAAAACACGCTGGCTGTTTTACGCATTTTAAATCGATATAGTTTTGTACATCAGCTAAATAAGTAGATGTGTATAAAAATATATATTACATCACACTAGATTATAAAATATGATACCGCTGCAGGATTTTTCCAAAAAGAAGGATGCAGTAAGCAAACTTGATCCGTAACACCGGGGAAGGAAAGAAGGGATCGTCGGCGCTCTGTGGAGGGGGGAACCTGTGGCTGAAAGAGCCCTGCTCGATCATCGTGATCCTTCAACGCTGTGAGAAGCATCTGGAAGGAAAAAATAGTAATATAAATAAATAAATTTAAAAAACTCCCGCGCATTTCTGCTCTTTTTCACACAGTGGTTTTCCGTCGGCAGGAAAATCGTGGTCACGTTTAGAGCGCAGTAAATCCTTTCCAAAGGTAAAACGGTGCTCTTCTCAGTGCCTGGTGACGTTTCCCAGTGGAAAATTCTCGTAGTACCATAGCTTGGCTCAGGGTCTTGGCCTCCTAATGTGATGGTGCGATGTTGTCCTTCTGTTGTACTGCTGATGATCAATTACTCCAAGGAAAAATAAAAAGTCCAACTGTATAAACAGGTAAATCAGTGTAAAGTTCCTCATCTACCAGTGTAAGTCGCATTGAACAAAGAAGTCAGCTACACCAACAATGATAATAATTATCTTCTCAGCCATTTCTGGTGAAAATCAACAGAATCGACAGCGAAGATGCAGCTCGCTCCTTATTTTCGAAATTGCTTCAAAGCTGTTGTGAATGTGCTGCATCAACCGGTTGAGGAAATTGTTTCTTTCTTCAGTAATGTAGTGGAAATCATCCATTTACTTTCTTTCCTTTCGATGCAGTCAGTATAAAGTATCGACTAAGAAGTGATATCACAAGACTATGCGTTTAATGTAAAAATACATCTGGAAAAAAGTAAAATAAGTTTGGAAAGCAATTGAGGATTAAGGGGATAAAAACCATCTTTCATCCATCCATTATCCTTAACTGCTTATCTTGGTCGGGGTTCCATAGGTCCAAAGCCCATCTTGGAATCACTAGGCACTTGGCTGGAAGGTACACCCTGGACAGAATGCCAGTCCATTGCAGGGTGGCTACACACATTCACATAATATGGGTTATTCATAATCACCAATTGACCTGAAAACATGTCTTTGGACTGTGGGAGGAAGCTGGAGCAAACCGATGCAGACATGGGGAGAACATGCAGATTGCACACAGACAGAGCCAGATTTGAACCTATTGCTCACCTGAGGCCCCTATTGAGCCACCATGCTGTCCCTTTCACGTTTCCATTCTGTGGAAAATGTTGCCTTACATCACAAATATCTCCACTTCTGATGACATTCATCCACCTTACTGCTGCTATGTTTAACCATGGCCCGATATTTCCAAAGATGATGTTAGTTGCCTGAACTTTACAGGAATGATGAGAGACATAACCAATGTACCTTACTGCAACTTCAAAAGTGGTCAGTACCACAGTAAAACAACTCGGCCCACGGTAAACTGGATTAAGTGCAAGGAATGTGTAAATAAGCTAATAAGCTCAGAAGGAGAAACTGAGAAAGTTTAGTAAGTTGTTGGCCTTATTATTGACTGATCCTTGACATCTAACCTTTCCACCTACAGTTGCTTCATATCTTCACTGGCCTACAAAATGCTGCTGAAAAAAAACTTTTTCTGTCCCAGGTGGCAGATTCATCTCTTTGTCATGGTGTGTGTGTGTGTGTGAATGTTTTTCTCTTTAGTACCAGTGTGCTTCCACCTTCCATGACATCTGCTGAGTTTGTGATACCTTAGAAACTGTGAGATACACTCTGTGGCCAAAAGTATGTAAACCCCCCCTTCTAATGATTGATGTGAACTGTTTCAGCTGTACCCATGCAGCATGCAAACACATTCCAGAAAATTCTGTGCTTCCAGCTTTGTGGCCTCAGTTTGGGGAAAAAGTTCCTTTCCTGCTACAGAATGACTACACCTCCCATGCACAAAGTAAGCTCCACAAACAAATAGTTTTGCCAAGGTTGGTGTGGAAGAACTTGAGCGGCTGCACAGAGCCCTGACCTCAACCCCACTGAACCCCTTTGGAATTAACTGGAATGCCAACTGCCTTTGGGGCAGAAAGGTTGGAGTTTTGGTGGTGTTTTTAAGAATTAAATGTCTGATTTACTTTGGCTAGGAAGACAAACTCCCTAGGTTGCCCTAAGTTTGGCACATCCTCTGTATAAATAAACTAAAATAAATACATTTACGAATAAATAAATGCCATTTAAAAATGGCAGGAATGCTTCTGAGGACAGCTCTGCGTCACCTTCAGCCACCCTCCTTTTAAAGCTCTTTAGTTCATTAGTATATAAAATGTGTGTGTATGGGTGTGTGGGAAAGAGGGGAGAGAGAGAGGAGAAATAGATGAAAGTTGCTGTCCATGGTGCTGAAATAATGGCAAGTCAGGATGGTTCTGGAAGGACAGTGAGTTGGCTAGTGATCCATGTCCAGATTTATTATTCATTATGAAATCTAAGTAGAGGACAACATTATTTTATTGGAACTTTATTCTGACCTTGTCAGTTTAGCAGATAAACCTATAGTGTCTACTTGTGTACTGCACCTCCTTTGACCTCCACAACAGTATGAAATCCTCTGTGTGTGATTCTGTGCATTTTGTGGATTTTTTGGTTTCTCAGTTCTAATTGCTGTACTGTTTATTGATTGGCTGGCAAAGTAAATCCAAGTCATATTCACTGCAGCAAGTGGAAAAAAATAACAGTGACTGAAATATAGTTAAAAATAATTCAACCTCAAATGTTTTAACCTGACAGTTCTTAAAGTGAACATTCAATGTTTTACATGTAGGAGCAATGATTTTGATCTCATTAATGTCCATTTTAAATTCTCATCATCCACTTTCTGAATATCGATGATGGCAAAGACATTGTGTAGTCATTTCTCTTTTTTATTTTTAGAACCAGAAACAAATTTAAAGGATGAACTGAAGGCTATAAAAATGAAATCTACATCAATTTCAGGTGTTAATCAGCCTATGATCTACAGTTATGTAAAATAAAATTGGGTTTCAGTTCAGGAAGGAAATACAGGACAGCAAATCAGACTTTTTTTATTTATCCACCCTTTATTATTCAGCTCATCCTGGTCATGGTCTTGGCAGTCCAAAGCCTTTCTCACAGTTGCAGGGTGCAGGGCTATGAAGCAACTCTGTGGATCAAACTGCTTCTCAAAGGGTTTTCGAATGGTTGCATGAACACTGTTTCAGCAAGCTTGTATCTCAACAATATTCCCAGTGTAAGGGCCAGGAACATTTTTGATCTTCTAAAGACATTCAGGAGGAAATGGAGTTTCACCTTATTGCTTTACATGGTCTTGCACTATGGAGAAATTGCTGAACAGCGTTCATGGGGGAGTAACACGATTCTCAGGCTTCTTGACTGTCGTGCACCTTGCCATTGTGTACCAATGCCTTCCCCAGTGGGATCTAGATCTCTCAATGACTGCAACAATTTTAAATGTGTTCCTCTCAGGTGATTCAAGAGGTCCTGCAAGAGAGGTGCACAGTGCTGCTCATGAAGCGTAGACAATGCCAGCGCAATGGTGCTGGCCCACATTTGAACTCTGCTCATGCAGGTCACGATCCTACTATTTGTTCTGCTCCTGTGCTGAGTGTGGGGAGCCAAATCCGTCAGCTCCTCTTGGGTTGGGTCAATGATCACTGACCTTTCTAGATCTGGCTGGAGTATTTTGGGGAAATGCAGAATTCACTTTGGCAAATGTCAGCATTGCCAAATACATTATTTATATTGTTTGAGCAGGATTATTTTAAACCTTGGTTTTAACAGCACGGTCACGTGATCCGTTTGCACTTTCTGAACAGCAGTGGTGCTGGAATGCAAAATGTGGCTCATACAATGAACACCACCAATTTTTTAAATTTTTTTCTGTTTTTGAATAAAATAAAGACTAACCAGTGAAAAAGGTGCACAAATAAGAGCACAGATAAATGGCCTTGCATTTTGAATTGACCTTTATTGTTTTGTCTTTTTCATTTTGTTTCACTGAGATACAGAACAGAAAAGATTACAAGTAAATTCTAGTGTTTTAAGAACATAGACAGAATACTTTTTTGGGCTGGCATGTTGATGTAGTGAGGTCAGGCCTGTATGAATGTGGGTTCAAATCCAACTCAGTCTGTATGAAGTTTACATGTTCTTTCCCAGGCTGTGGGCATTTCCTCCTACAGTCCAAATATCTTTTTTATGTTAATTGTTCACTTTTAATGGCAAATAGTGTGTGACTGTGTTTATGTGTGACCACCCTGCGTTAGACTAGCATCCCATCTAGGCTGTAGGTTCATAGCCTGGAGCCCAGTGAATCCTAATCTTAACTCTAACCCTAGCACAGATCCTAACCCTAATACTAACCTTAAGGCCCAGGAATAAACAGGTAATAACAATAAATGGAGCACTTCTTCATACACTGAGGTCCTAAAAAAGGTTCACTGAAAAACAAAAATAACTACAATGGCTTATAAAAAATATATATAGCACTCTTTTCATGGTATGGGCTTATTCTTCACTGAAATGGCATTTTTGTTACATAGTCATTATACTTCTACACCAATTATTTTATTCCATACCACCCCCTTTTTCAGAGATTTATCTGCAAAAAAAGTTTTTTGTTGTTCATTAATGTTATTCTGATTTTAGAAATTAACCAGTTGTTCAAGTTTTACAGTTGCACAATTTGTGGAGCGGCAGGTAGTGTAGTGGTGGTTGCAGGTCCAAACCTCACCCGTGATACCTGAGTAAAGCATTTGCTCCAAAAACGTCACTCACTCAGTGGGTAAAAAGTTGTAAGCTGTTTTACAGAAAACTGTGTGTTTTGGTAGCGTTTAAAATGATTCACCACTGAAAAATTACTGACACAAATCAAACACTTTTTTTAAAGAAGTTTCTCAGAAAAACAAGACCAAAAATCTATTCTTGAGGTCGGCAGTAACTTTCTTTACCATATAAACTTGTGTAACTGTAGATAAATGCCACCACAGTGTCAGTTTGGTAAATTAGATGTACATATAAGTATGCCAATGGATACTAAAGGTTGCATGAAATACTAGGAACCTTTTTGTCTTTAACTGGGCTACGATCCCACACTCTGGATGAGACACCGATTCACTGGTGGGTGGCCAGACACAGACACACACAATCGGGAGTGATCAAGCTGAAACACATGCCTTTGGGTTGTGAGAGGAAACCAGAACATCCCAAAGGATCCCAGATATGCAAACTCTGCAAACTGTACAGGATTTGAACCCACTACCAGTCAGCCGAGGCACTGTGGAGCAGCAGTACTGCTTGCTGCTCCACCAAGCTACCCCAGGTGGAAGCTACTGTCCTACAAGTGCCTTTCTGGAGTTTTTGAAAAGATGAATTTTAAAGTTGTATTACAGATTTGACCACACTTGCATGTTCTGCCAACAGTCGAATATGACCGTAAACGGCAGATACATTTGAAAACAACTGCTGTTTGGAGCCTCTGTAGTGGGCTGGCCAGGTATTTCAGCTGGAAGCATCTGGCCAGACTTTGGTTCGCTGCATGCAGCAGTGGTGCTGTCTGTGAACGGTTCCGTGTCCATGGCAACCTGAAAACCGGGCAAACCAAAAGCAGAAAAAAGCTCTGCGAATAGCTTTACATAAAGTGATAACCCAGCCAACAGTGCAACAGACTTACAGGCTATAACAGTGATCCTTTTTGTTGCTGCTGAGGTCTAGTTTTTTTACTTCTTGGAAGAACAGATTTATTTTTTCCCACTTTAATTAACCTGTTGCAAAGCTGTCAGTTTTGTTCTGAACAGTGTGTGACATCTGATGGATTCATAAAGCTGAATATTTCTTTACTGGAGCAAATCAAGGCAAGTGCCTTATTCAATGGTACAGCAACATTGACAGGATTTGGATGCAACCTGGTAACTTACAGGTAACTTTTCCTTAACTGTAAGGGCTTTTGTCTGCTGTAACACAGCTACATATTTAGATTCTAGTTTAGGGAAAGAACACAGGATTTATTTTAATTTATTTATGGATTCCAGCTGTAGCAAAACTAGACACAATATTTATATGTCAACAGAGAATAAGGTACAAAAATTAAGTAATTTTACCTTTTGCACCTTATGTTTCAGGGTGGTGAAGTTTGTTGCATGGTGCTTGGGCTGAGCTGGGTGGCTCATCCTGTGATGAATTTGCATGTTCTAGTATCTATGTGAATTCTTCAAGATGCTCTGGTTTTCTCCCACAGTCCAAAGACATGTATCTAGGGTTAATATGTTGCGGTAAACTGTCTGCGGTAACTATGCTGTGAAGGACTGGCCTTCCAGCAAGGGTGTACCCCTGCCAGGTTAACTGTTGGTGATGCTGCGATGCAGACCTTCGTGACTTTGACCAGGACAAATGGTTGATCCTTTCATCTCTGAGGATAAACATTGTACTGCTGTCAGAGGCCTCTAAGCAAGTCAAATTCTTTCAGCTCACAGCACCTCAGGAAGACAGGATGGAAGATGGTTATGAAAGGAAGGTGACAAAGAGGAAGTGGCTGCAGCAGCTCAAAAGGCTGAAGAAGAAGGTTAGTAACCACTGAAGTGGCTGCAGGAGCTTCAAGGGCAGGGTTTGTATTTCGTTTACAGTATGGAAGATGTTACCAGCAACCAGAGGAGGAAGGTTTTGAAAAGTGTAACTGAGGTTGCAAACAGGGTATCTAGATTTGTGTGGATCAGGAGAGAAGAGCTGAGGGTTGAAGGTTGTTCTCCATGAGTGCAGGACAGAGTTGGATCAACCTTGGCTCGACCACCTGGATGAGGATGTCTGACCGTGAAAAACCCACAGTGCCAAAAAGTGATCCCAGGTTACATCATTGATGAGACCTCCAGGTCCACTGCAAGGTGTGCGATAGAAATAAAAAAAAAAAAAAAAAAAAAAAAAAATATATATATATATATATATATATATATATATATATATATATATATATATATATGTATATATAATTATATCAACCCTTTTCAGTGGGGTACACATATGAAGGTAAACTTATGTGGCAACAAATAACAGCAATGGTTAGAAAAAATTAAGACCTTTCAGCTATTAGCCTTTTTCAGATAGAAATCGAAATTTATAAAAAAAAAAAAAAAAAACAAGCTTTGCCATCACATCAGCGGATTTCCTTCTGCAATGTGTGTACTGAAACAGATGAAAAATACTGCAAAATCAAGGGAGAATCACTGTAAGAGTTTATCTTTACATGAAGATAATGGAAATTGTTTTATATTTTGAGGCTGGGAGGTGTTGTGAAGGATTTCAAAGGATTTTTAGTCCATTTTTCCATTGTACAACAGATAACGTGCAAATTGGGAAAACTGCTAACTGGCTGTCCCAATAAATTCAGCACACAAACTAATGTAAGGATGGTCAGGGAATTTTGTCTAAAACCCAGGTAAATATGGCAGGGTCTACTTTTCTGCTTCATGGCACAGACGGCTTGCACAATGAGCTGAGCATGTACTCCACAATGTACCACAGACTTGAGCAGAATGTGAGGCCATCTGTCCAAAAAACATGAAGCTGAACCAAAAATGGATCTACAAAATGGACGACGATCTGAAGCACTCCATGAAGTCCACAGGAGAATGGTTCCATAAGTAAAAATAGACAGTTGCAGAAAAGCCCCAGCATGAAATGTCGTGTGGAACCTGATGGGAGTAACTCCTGATCTTAGGCCCTGAATGTCAGACTTTCAAAGTAGTTCTCTGTGGAGACTGATACAGACACACAAAACGAATTAATGAAGTATTTTCTGGCAAGGTGAGCAGCAACAACTGCTGAAGCAGCGGGTGTCTTGAATAAAGCAAAATAACTGCAATGCCTTGCAGCAGTGGGCTTATAAATTGAAGACAGTGGCATTTTAATCCAATATGAGACATTAAATTTCCCAAAAATGGGGTCTACGTGACCTTGGCAAAAACTCATCCGAAAGTACAGCCACACAGCACAACTCTCATCACAGATTACTGATTTGGCTCAGTCATCCAATGCAACCGGAAGTAAGCGTTCAGTAAACACCCAGGGAACATACAAGAAAATGACAGAATACACTAAATTCTTGTAACTGTAAGGAATAAATTATGCTAAGCGGAAGATCAATCATCCAATTGCTGTATAAGGATTAATTAATTAGAATGCCAAATATTTTTCAGTAAAAATCTCATTTTGTGACAATGTAGAAAAATCTGTTTTGTTCATAAACTTGTTACAAACAACAAGATGATGTTTGAAAAATTTTTCAAGAAAAAAGTGTGTGGCTTTAAAAAAGTGACATTTTAAACTGCACGAATGACAAAACTTAATATACATGTGAACTGCGCATGGAATTTTGTTGCTCATCTGTAAATCATATGAAAAATAAAACAAAATAAAACGGGATGTGTTGAGATGTACAGTTCTGAAGCGTGTGGTATTTTTCAAAAGAGCCAGGTGCATTATGGGAAAGGTGCACTAGCTGCACCACCTCTCATTTGGTTAAACTAAAATACATATTTTTGTTGACTTGTATCTCTGTTTTGCATCGATAATGGCCCTCAACCCCTTGTTGTCGACTTCTCTTGACAACCAGCTTGAATTAATTAATGTCAATTCAATATCACAAATGAAGTGATCAATCATTATTATTAACCATTTTGTCCTGTTAGGGTCATGGCAAGCGGGAGCCTGTTCCTGAGTCCTGAGAGTATAAAACTAAACTCTGGATGGGACATCATGCCATTGCACGGTGACCACAGACCCAGACACACTATGGGCAATTTAGAGTGGGCAGTATCATACAACAACAACAACAATAATAATAATAATAATAATAATAATAATAATAATAATAATAATAATAATTTCCCCTAAAACAGCTTTTTTTTATTAGAAAAGTATGATCACCTCATAATGAGAATTCATAGAACAAATTAAATGAATATTAAATGAAGGAAAAGTGTTTATTTCTCCCTGAGAAACTGCATTCCTGACTGAGATATCCATGCCAAGTTTATGATTTTGAAAAAAAAATTAGGAGGAAAATTTTGGAAACTCACGTCCCGCTCAGCAGATCGAGTAGAGGTCCTGACACATGCAGCTCTTTGCACATCCTCAGCACACCTGAACTGTCATTAAGGAACTCGATGGCCTAGCAAGCTGTCAGCAGTCAGACACCAGATTCTCGCATTGTGCTGGCACTGGTTCAGGAACTCTCCCCTGTGTTTCACATCCTGGCGTTCTCGGTTTCTGCATCTTCTACCCATGTAGAGGTGTTTTGCATCTCATGACTTCACCACATTCTGTGAACACCCCAGTCATCGTGACTCCCATGTCACCATGTCTTTCACATCCTTGCTGCTTTACACTTGCGTCTTCACAACATCGGCACAAGAATCTGCAGCGATCACCTTCACCACAATTGCACTTAAAATCAAACCTTGTAAATAAACTCTCTCTTTAAAATTCTACTTCGCTGTAGGAAAAGTGGAAAATACTAAGATTTTTATAGAGCAGGGCCAAAACTTACTGAATAGTTCCAAGGTGAAAATGTTATGAAGGATGTCACACATAAATGGAAAAGAAATGCAAATTCAGAAATGATTCACGATGTTTTTAAATGAACAAACAAACAAACGAGCAAACAAATGAACAAATAAATGAATGAATGAACGAATGAATGAATGGCACTCTTAAAAGATGGGATATGCAAACTCTCAGGACCTGACCAGATCTTGGGACCAAGTTTTGGAGCCCATGAGTGCCAGTCGGTGATGCAGAAATCTCCAGGTGAGGTGACTCACTGTCCAAATAATAAGGCTGATGAAGAACTTGGACTGAAGCAAAGCTTTCATAACCTGTAAACCTCAAAAACCTGATCTGTGTTTGTCTTCCCGCATCTACACATTTTCTTAAAGTCTTCCTGACACCAGATGGTCTACTCTGTACCTTTTTTTATTGGAGGGGGGTGGAGGTGGAAAGCCTGCAATTTTGCAACAGATCTGAGATGCATACAGTAAGAGGCTCACTTGTTCCTTCACAGTAGAAAATTACAAAGGAATGAAAAGCAACATGCAAGTGCAATATTTTGCTGAACAGAAAAAGCAAAGTACATTCAGAAAAGGTATCACTTGGTGCCTGTGAGATTTTTCCTTGGATGTGATACAAGTTCTTTACAGCATTTTTATTATATTGCTGCCCATTTTGCATCATCAATCATTGTTCAGATTTTTTATTTTTTATTTTTAAATTAAATGATGGAATTCATTTCTTTTTTTTAGGAGGTTCACCAGCAAACCAGAAAGACCATTGGATCAAGACGTTAAACATTAATGCAGGTGTGAAAGTGTGAAATTTTTACTAGAATGGATGTGAGTTTGTAATATTGCAGCAATGTTTACTGTAGATGACAGAGTAAATATAACCCCACTGCACCTCTGCAACTGTTACTAAACTCTATATAATCTTTCCTCCTGTCCAACTGAATGCATCCTTCAGTCCATGAGGTGGCAGAACCTTGGCGGCAGCGACTAAGGGACAACGCTATGTTCTGTGCAGCTACACGGAAAAAGCTTGCTTTCTGCACAGGGTTCACAAAAGTTCATTTTGCGATTCTGCTTATATGTACAACCCTGAAAATGCATTTTGGTTGTGACACGTTGGATGCTACAGAGACTCAGCACGTGTTCTGCGCCATTAATATTACAACATGTATATCAAGGCATGATTTAAAATGGTATAATGCTTAACAACAAGGTGTGTCAAACATGACAAGAAAATCCAGGCTCTGGCGAACTGAGTGCCTGCATGTCAATATCATAAATTGAATTTTGACTTGGGGCCCAAACCCTTTACCAAAAGACAATTTCTGCAGAATGAACTGCAATTACAATGAACGGAAAAAATTGACATTTTACTCTGCTGTTCTAAACACTCTTTTTTAAAGCAGTTATACAGTTTTTTAGTTATGTGGTCTGAAAGAGTAAAATGAACAAGTTTCCAGTTTATTCACACATTTATTAAAAGATTTACAATGGCACAGAAGAAATAAAAACAGTATAAACCTATTTGGGACATAACGTGGTAAATTTGGTCCATGACATCACCTGACCAGATAAATTCCCATTGAAACGGAGTTGAATTAGCATTATTTTTATGGAAAAATGAAAAAAAATCACTGTCTACTTAATGCCCGGGGACTTTTCTCAAAGATACTTGGCAACGATAATCTTGTGTTTGCAGCACACATAAAAAATAAATTTGCTGTGCATGGGAGAATAAAATGCACCAAGGCAGAGGATGGAGGTTTAGAATAAAACGCCATTTATTCTTGTTTCTAAACTCCTTAAAACCAAGGAATAAAACACACCCTGTTTACTGTTCACATGGGCTGCAAAAACAACACACTACAGGCAACCTTTCCAAATATAACTGCTTTTCATCATTTAATCCTTGCCTTAGAAGTGTAGAGACCTATAAATCAATTATAGAACTATACATTTATGAAAGTATTATTATAAAACCATTATTATTAATTGCCTGAGCTGAGAGTGTCTTAACAACAACTACTACAACAACAACAACAACAACAACAACAACAACAACAACAATAATAATAATAATAATAATAATAAGAAGAAGAAGAAGAAGAAGAAGAAGAAGAAGAAGAAGAAGAAGAAGAAGAAGAAGAAGAAGAAGAGGCAATTATTAGCTGTAGTAAAATACAAAAAAAGACATTCTTTCTGAGTCCCTTCATCCACCCATCCATCCATTCATGCATTTTCGTTAAACTTTGAATCTTGTTTAGGGTCATGGTGGTCCAGAGCCTATAATTGAATGACTGAGCACAAGACTATGAAACAACACCCTGCATGAGACATCAGTTCACTGCAGTGTGCCCCCCCCCCCCCCCACACACACACAGCCCTTCACCATTTAACAAAACGAAACAAGTACGTAGTTGCAAACTAGTATGACATAATGAATGTCACCACTGGGTTCATTTGGAAAAGGTCAGAACCCCTTCACAAGCACTGGCACAGACCCATTTTTCTTTTTTACTGTGCTGTGAAGGATTTGACAAGAACACAAGGAAACTTAGGTGAGGATCAAAGTAACAGATTCAAGGTGTCTCTTTGCTGGGTGAAATGCACCTCCGTTATTGTTATTTCTATGGGCAAGCAAAATACCTGGGAGGATTTTTCCTTTTTTCTTTACATAAGGTGAACCAAGCAATCACTACTGGACTTTGTGCCAAAAGAAGCCTTCCTAGATTACCCTTAAAGCTTTCTTTGAAAGCCAAATGCCTGTTTCATAACTACATTTTCATGCTTTCAGTATTACAGCATTTTCTTCTCTCATCCTGAAACATTCCCTTTTTAGTGCACTTTCACTAAACCGTGAAATATTAAGTCCTTGTCAAGCTCTGAATAATGTTTTCAAGATTTGCCAACCTGAGAAAAATGTATTTTCTTAAATTCTTTTATCCTGAGTGAGCTTATAACTGTTGCATCCTACTTATATACAAAAAGGTACAAAACAAGGGGTCACGCAAAGGCATCAGGTCAAACTTAGCATCCTTGAAGAATGCTCTGTGCACCACACTGCCTATAATTCATGATAGAACATTGCTGGGAAACATATCATCGTGTAGCAGAAGAAGCAGGAGACATGCAGAAACAAACACTGGATTCTGGTTTCAGTGTGTGCAGCCATCTGATGGTATTTGTCAATTTGGATTATTATGCCTTGGTTGCAGCATGTTACAGTATTGATTTGTTAGGATATGAGAGGACAAAATGGCCAAATAAAGCAAGTTAATATATTGCATATTTGTCCCATTGAATCAATTTTTACATTATTCCTTTATTTAAAGAACAAAGCTATCTAACATCCATGTTACGCATGTGAAAATGTAATTTCCTGCCAAAACACCTTAATAGTGGAAGTGGAAAAACCCAGGAAGTCACTCAAATTTTCTGAAGAACATCCAAATAACTGCAGACCTAGACAGATGCCACTATAAGAAAGAGACTGAGGAAAAATGGAGCAGAATTAACCTTTGCTTTCCAAGATTACATTAATGTTTATCTTACATTTGCAAAAAAACTGGATTCTCTTCAAACCTTCTGGGATATAGCTCTATGGATAAACAGTATTCCACAGTAAGAACAACATTCCAACAGTCAGACATGGTGGTGGCAGTGTCATGGTATGGGGATGCTTTGCTGCCTCCAGACCTGGGTGATTTTCCATTATAGAAAGAACCATAACTCCCGAGTTGTACCAGAACATTTTTAAGGAAAATCTCTTGTCTCTTCTGAGCTGAAGCTGAAGTGTAATTGGGTTATGCTATTAAAAAAAAAAAAAATCCAAAGTACAAAAGCAAATCTATCTGAATGGCTGAGAAGATACTAAATGAAAGTTCTGAAGTGGCCCAGTGGCAGGACTTTACTGCTAAAAGTTAGGCAACTAGTTTTTGAGTTTAAGGGGACAATTACATTTTTACATGGGTGACTTGGAGGCTCCATACATTTGTTCCTTAAACAACCAAAGCAAAACAAATTAAGAATCTTAATAATAATTTAATTGTAATCATAATAATTCAATAATTTTGTTTTTTTTTTTTTTGTTTACTTAGGTTTGCCTTATTCAATATTTCATTTATTCTAAAGATCTGTAACCATTCAGTGGGACAAATATGCAATAATCAGAGAAATTAGGAAGTGGGCAAACAGCACCCGTAATAAACAAACAAGCAAACAGACAAACACACAAAGAGAATTGAGCTTTATCGATACAAAAGTTTTTAGGTGCTTTGATTTAATGTTGTGCTGCTAAACCCAGATTATATTTTCTATACAGAAAAGCATGCAGCACAAATGGTTGAAAAATGTACTTGTATTCTTCATTCTTTATTCAGTACAGTTTCTGCAGCAGAAATATTTTCCTTGTCTTACATATTTTTTTCTTAAAGTGTGTCTGAGAAAGAGAGCTCATATAAGTGTTTTTACATCATTTGAGCAAAACAATTAGCTTTATATTTCTGAGAGGGTTCTTTGTTATATTGAACACTTTGTGCACCTAAAAAAATGCAGTTAGCAGTTTGTTGCATTAATATAGCCATCTGCTATTGTAACCATAGAGATATGGCAATTAGATCAGAGACTAGGATGTGTGTTTATTTATTGTTGGGGTTGCAATAAGGGAAGTGGGAGTTGATGTGCCATCGACCAGCTGACATTGTGTAGGAGGAGGAGTGTCATGGTGATACGGTTCTTCTGTCCAACAACAAGTGGCCTCTGACAAACAGTGTACCTTTAGATGACTGAGTGCTGGCTGGCAGCCATCCCAGCAATTTATCCTTTAAAACTATGCACCACGTGGGCTCAAAATGTCTTGATCTTTTCCAGGAAGCTTGTTGTCTGAGGATAATGGTTTTAAATGTAAGTTTACAGCAAAGTTTCCGTGTCAGAGTAGGGAAGACTATTGATTGCCAATAGACTTATTAATACTTGATTGAGTGGGTCAATATGTGCCACATACATGCAAGAACAACAGTGCCACATGGCAGTCAGTCTAACAACTTACTGACTGCACCACATATGTACCGATTTAAAGATAAACCTCCTCATGGAGGTTGAAAGCTGTGGCTATGCTTTGCAAAAAATAATCATGATAAATTATTTAAGGCTTTATCTTTTTCAAAAGTACAAATTAATACCATAAAAATAAAACTTATTCACAAGTGATCATGTTTTAATCACTTGCTGATTACATTTTATTGCTTAGGTCAGACTTAAGTTACATGCAGTTGAGAGGGAAAAACACATAACAAATGAAATACAGAGAAATGGACCTCATGGCTCAGAAATGGTGATGTGCTTCTTGGCATTTGATTTAATTTTGCTGCATTTCATTTTCACAATATCTATAAACCTCATAATCCAAAAAAAAGAGTTTGTTTGTTGTTCCATGCCTTTGTTTTTCAAGGCAGAAACTTGACACTTCAGCACACAGGTTCTCACATTAAATGGTTTCTTGCGTAGGTAATTCACATGCGCGCGCGCACACACACACACACACACACACACATTAACATGGCACTACACATATTATGAAATTGTGCCTCTGGGCAGTTCCCAGCAAATTTGTCAAGATGAAGATAAGCTTTAGCAGCTTTCTACACATAAAAGCACACAGCAGGGAAGGGTGTGTGCTGAAAGAAGGACAAACTGGCGACAGGTAGGTACACATGATACACATACCCACACAACAATGAACCCTTTACTAATGTAAAGGTAATAAAGTTTGGCAGTATTTATTTTTTATTACTTTTATTACATTTCTCTTTTTTACTTGACTGTGACAGGTGTGTCACTCTCTGTGATGTCCACCTGTTCCAAACACGAACAGTACTTATATATGAAATGCAGTGACATTAATGATAATACATTCTGGTGATACAGTATATAGTATATACTATAATATACACACAATATATTATTACTAATTACTTGTCTACTTTCAGACCTTGGCAGCACTGGATATCTCAGCTAATTTGAACTATAGGTTGTGGAAACTGTCTTGTAATTTCTTGATGTCTACAATCTGGCCTGCTGACAGGTTATATCACATTTTATGGTGTTTCTTTTTCTTTTCTGAGAATAAGAGAGATGAGCGGAGTTTCCCCTGCTTTCTGGGCATGAATAGGCTGCAGTGCAGTTGCTTAGCAACATCTGAAGAAACCCCAGTATCTACATTATCAAAGACATATGTCTCCATGACTGTATGGGGAATGAGACACAGAGGTAATTCACCTTCCCTTAGCGCACAATTAACATTAAGCTGATGAACATGTTCCATACATGGAGATGTGATCAGAGAGTGAATGATGAAAGACAAACTGCAGTTTTCAAAACATATTTGGGATTACAGTAAATAAACTATTCTGATATCCATTTAACACAGGTGAATATAAATCACTGTAGAGTTGCACCGTGGTGGCTCTTCTGGATCTCAGACTTGAACACTGTATACTGCTCAGTCTCTGGAGCTTAACGGATAACAGAAGTTTGTTAAATAAAACAAGGAATAAAGAAACAGACAGATATGGTATGGGGGGCAGACAGAACATGTCAACATATACACAATACGTGAACATCGCACAGTGCCGCCAAGAAACATCACAGATCACTTTACTTTTGTATTGTGTACCTGGCAGCTTGTTAAAATATAAATAAATTTACAGGGACACATTTAACTCTGTTCATTCAGGCTACTCAACCTATAAAACCGACCACTGTTGCACCAGCTCTGCCGCTGAACTGCCAGTGCACAGTGGAGCATGAGAGGTTTGGGTCTTTATGAAGTCAATAATATTATCCTCTTGGTTTTGTTGACACTGAGAGACAAATTTTTGCCCTTGCACCAGGCTACAAGCCGCTCGACTTCTTTGTAGGCTGACTGATGGTGATGAGGAACGGAACTGTGGTGTCATCAGCTTACTTGATGATGGAGTTCCTCTTGTACTTGACAACACAGTCTTGGGTTAGGAAGGTCAACAGCAATGGGTTGAACACACAGCCTTATGGAGGAAAGGGGGGTGCTCTAGAAAGCAATACAGCTGCTGTCCTGAATAAGATACGAAACACCCATGAGCAAATCCAATCAATGCCCCTCAAACAGGGGCTGCTAGGAAACTGTCTGAAACAGATAGAGGAGGTGGACAACAGGGAAACAAAGGTGATGCCAAGGCAAGATAAGCCATTCCCTGCAATGTACCACTGACAGATAGCTAAGGTGGCCGTGGACTTGAGGAGATCCTACTAATGCTTGGAAAAAGCAGGAGTGAAAGATAGTACAGAGGCACTTATAATGGCAGCACAAGAACAAGCCTTCATCACCAGGTTGTTAAAAACAGAGGTGCCGTATCAGGCAAAACCTCCGGTGTAGACTGAATAAAGATGCCTCTGAGACAATCCAGCACCTAACATCCAGGCGGGGACAGCAGATACTGAGACACAATCAGGTCGCATTGATCATTTCCAGAAAAATCTGTAAGAAATATGGCCTGGATACTCCAAGTTTAAATGGGAGGTGCCACAGACAGGGGTGGATAACAGCAAAGCCAAGATGCTGTGGGACATCCACATCCAGACAGATAAACAGGTAATGGGTAACCAAACAGAGAGAGTGGTAATGGATAAGAAGGAGAAAACAGCAATGGTGATAGATGTGATCGTTCCAGGTGATATAAAGATTAGGAAGAAGCAACACGAGAAGCTGGAGAAACACCAGTGAGTGGTATTGCTCACGGCACCACTGATCCAGAAGAGTGCAATTCTACAAACAGAGAAAATCCTTCACTGTACTATCAAACTCGACAACATCTGAGAAGAAGCCACCCAAAGGAAAAATGGGATGAGAAAGGATTTATTTTTAAAGCCCTTATTGGATATTCTAGGTCATGGATACTATTACATGCTTTAGTGCATAGAATAAATACTCCTCACCACTATGACGCAGCCTGAGAAAACAGCAAAATCATGTTGTTGGGATGATAGGAAAAAGCAGTGACAAGGAGCTGCACCTGCACCTTGTATGCAATTTCTCAGACAAACAATTCAGTGCACTGCGGGGTGAAAAGTTTGACTCCAGATTCACCAGACTTAATAGAATCAAATATGATTCCCAATGGTCCTGTTTTGCCTGTGACAACATGCTGAGAACACATCAAACCTGTGAAAAGCTGTCTTCACTTTCTATCAGGATTTTTCATGTGCTCTGACACAAAACCAGCACTTCTGTTGCTTCTGGCAATCAGTGAATGGAGCTGCTGCCACTTTCTACGAGGGCCTATGTTTGCATTGTACCTCCTGCTGCAGTTTCCTTGAGCTAAGTACTTAATGTTGAATTGTGCCAGCAAAAATTACCCAACAATGTGCACTATATGGCCAAAAATGTCTGGACCCCTGAGCATTACCCTCATTGTTGTCCATCCCATTCCAAACCCATGGGAGTTGTTCCCCCCTTTGCTGCTATAACAGCCCCCACTCTTCTGGGAAGGCTTTCCACCACATTTTGGAGTGCAGCTGTAGGAATTTTAACCCATTTGACCACAAGAACATCAGTGAGGTTGGACACCAATGTTGGACAAGAAGGCCCAGCGTGCGGTTGGCATTCCAGTTCGTCCCAAAGGTGTTGAATGCGGTTGAGGTCAGGGCTCTGTGCAGCCACTCAAGTTCTTTCACAACAACCTGGGCAAACCATGTGTTTATGGAGCTCACTTTGTGCATGGGGGTGCACAGTCATGCTGGAGCAGGAAAAGAGCTTCTTCCCCAAACAGTGGCGCACAACTTTCTAGAATTTTTTTGTCTGCTGTGTGGGGGCAGCTGAAACAGCTCAACTCGGTTATTAGAAGGGGCATCCACATACTTTTGGCCATATGGTGTAAACTAAAGAATCAATGATTTGTAAAAAAAAAACATCAGCTCAGTACTGTAAGGTCAGACATTTGCACATTTACAAAGCTAAAACCTACATGTACTAGCAGTTTGAAATCTGTACCTGATCTGGCCAAACCTCTTTCATCTTAGGGTAGCCTACGACCACAGATGATTATAAGTGCATATTCAACAGTATCCCTCCACATCATAAAGGTAATTGTACCTCAGTTGCACCATATAATTCATTTATTAAACCATATAATATCCTTAAGCCCTCAGACATTTTTTTTAACTATTTTTTTCAGGCTCAGTGTACAGCCTATGGCCATCTACCTTATTTTGCTTTCAGTCAGATTAAATTCACTTTCTCTAATGAATGTCCAGTGTTGGATTTGATATGCATACTTTGTTTAAATCATTCAACATTTTTCTTAATTTTTCTGAGCGCTTATTGTAAAATACATCTTAAATCGTCTCAGTGGAGAAATGCTACCTGCACACAAAGTTTTGCGCTTATTAACTATGCAAAATGTGATTATTCCTTAAACTTCAGTATAGTTAAAAAAATTGAGGACCACGCATGTATGGTCAATCATGTTGATGATTAATTTTAAATAATTTGAGGATGCGTATTATTCTTAGTCAGTTTAGGAAGAAAAAAAAAATTAAATGCACAACACAGTTATTAGAATAAACCTCCCAGGGCTACAGTGGCAGTCTTAGTCTTAAATACATACTGGCTATACTTTTGTCAAAAGAACATACCTTAACTTATTAAAATGTTTTCCAAAGTGCATTATTACCAATATTATTGTCATTTTCATTGTACAATTTTTTTTTACTTTATTAATCGTTATTAAAATGTGAAAATGTGAGTACCAATATGCTTCAGCCAAAAAAAAAAAAGAAAGTGAATGTCTTGGCAGTGCTGCCAAAAATAAAATGGAACACTTCAATCCCTTTGCGTGTATCCATCTCCTCAGAGATGAAAAGTGAAGTATTGGTGAAATTTGTCCTTGGTTGCTTTGTCGCAGGAGCTCACTTCTGTAAAGTAAAATAATGATGTAAAATAATAAAATGGTGTTGCTGATCTGCCACCTCCCCCCCTACTTCTCGGTCATCCGACCTCAACCTCATCACTTCAGTGTGATGTTTCTAGGCAACGGTAGAGTTGAAGGACCTGCTATCCTGTACAGCCACATAATGTGAGAGTTGGAAATGTCCCACAAGAATAGTGGATCCCCCTCTCACACACATCATCCCCTTATCCTCTTACTCCATGGCTCCACTGTCTGAGTCACGACTTGCTGTATTGCGCCCCAGTGTCAATAAATGTTCGCTCTGACGATGTCCTTGTTCAAGGTTATGTGCATTAAGGACAAGCGATCGTGACAGTAGATAACTGTAGGCTCTCTGCCACCATGGTCACAGTATTTGTTTGGATCTGTCCACAAACTGTAGAGAGAGGTAGCAGGAAGGGCTCATTGCTTTTGTTTGACAGGGAAGCCCGGGTGAGAAAGGAGAACATTTCTGTTGTAGAAAGTGCAATGAATGAAGAATACAGCACCGAGGTTAATTTTTTTTTTTTACCATTTGCACTGAGCACATTGCTGGATAGAAAATACAGTCTGGACTCAGCAACACAACAGTAAATCAAAATGGTAAAGCTGAACATTTAAAAATCTCTGTATCTGTGAAGCTCAGTCTCTTTGTTCTTTATGCACAGCTTTCTTTTTCAAGTAATAGACTTGAAATTTGGCTCGCTCGTGCCCACACACACACACACACACACACACACACACACACACACACACACACACACACACACACACACACACAGAGTGAAGGGGTCTTCTGGGTTACTTTTTACCGTTCCACTGGACTATGAACCATTTGTTCCCTGCAGTGTTCACCTGTTCAACAGCACTAACAATGCTACAAATGTATTAAACACAACCAGTTTAAGAGCAATGCAGTTTGGTGATACACACTTAACACAGGAGCTCCACAAGGTTGTGTACTTAGCCCTCTGCTCTATGCCCTCTACACTCACGACTGTGTGGCCACGCACGCCTCCAACTCCATCATCAAATTTGCTGACGACACAGTGGTGCCAGGCCTCATCTCCAACAACGATGAGACAGCATACTTGGAGGAGGTGGAGAACTTGGCATCATGGTGCCAGGAGAACTGCCTCCAACTGAATGTCAGCAAAACTAAAGAGATGGTGGTGGACTTTGGTAGGCGACAGCAGCGGTCCTACACCCCCCTTAAAATCAACGGGACTGCAGTGGATAGGGTGAGCAGCTTCAAATACCTGGGGGTTCATGTCACTGAGGATTTGACATGGACTGTACACATCCGAGCTCAAGCTAATAAAGCAAAGCAGCGTCTTTACGACCCCAGACAGCTGAGGAAGCTTCAGGTCTCTCTGGCGATCCTTAAAACCTTATACTCTGGTGCTGTACAAACTGTTCTGACTCAGAACATCGCCTCCTGGTTTGGGAATAGCTGTGCTCACGACATTAAAGCACTGCAGAGAGTGATCCGGGCGGCGGAACACTGCACCAGATCTGATCTGCCATCCCTACAGGACATCTACACCAGGAGATGCAGGACCAGAGCGACTAGGATCATCGGTGACCTGTCTCATCCCAGCAACCATCTGTTCAACCTGCTGAAATCAGGCAAACGTTTCAGAAGCATTATGGCCAGAACGGAGAGGCTCAGGAGGAGCTTCTATCCACAGGCCATAAGACTTCTGAACCCAGACATGCCATCACAATCCTCATAAGCCAGGGTCTACAATATCCTCTGACCACTCCCCTCACTGTCACTGTCCTTGTCCTTCCAGTGCACCTTAAGGTTTTATTTACCTATGTATTTATTTATTTACTTATTTATCTGTTTGCTGTTTGTTTCTTGTCTTCTTGGTGTTTGGTTGTTTGTTTGTTTTACTCGTAAATTTTTCTGCAGTCTCCTATCCTGAATCAGAGCACATTTCACTACATGGTATACTCAGTAACCATGTACGTGACAAATAAACTCTTTTGACTCTCTTTGACTCTTTTGATACGGAATGACTTATGATTTGCCTTTCCACTTTCTCAGTTATTATTAATGTAAATATTTTTTTCTTCAGTGTTTGCTTGTAGCAGTCACAAAATGTTCAGTGACACACTCAGTTTATGTTCAGTAATATCAGTTTACTTTAGGGTCAGAATTTCATTCCCATAGTTTTGGAATCCTAGTCTGTTCCACTGCCTCACTTTCATACACTAAACCGGCTCTCCAGTAATCACTTACCAGTTTGTCTCTTTAATACCACGTGTTTATACTCCCAAACTCATTATTCTGTTTCTCCAAGTTTTCCTTTCCCAAACATGCATCTTCTACCTTGAATACTTTGCCATAGAGCCAGCAATACCATAACAGAGTCAAACAAAACAGGAGCAAATAATCCAAAAGCATTATATCAGTGTCCAAGCCTGCCATTACACACCCATCCAGTTTGGTCCCCACTTCTCTTCTGCATCTGGGGTTTTGTGTTGTCCGAAGTAGATAAGCTTCATGTATGGCTCCTTATTCCATGGTGGGGACATGCATGGCCGGGTTCAGGCCAGCTTCAGCTTGCCACAGCACCTTAATGTAAGTTGAGCAGATGATAAGACAGTAAACAGTAGAATTGTAGTTACTGTATGTGCTGCTGTTTGCTGGATGCAGTAAAAAAAACAGCAAACAAGTGTTTCTGAAGAAGGCAGAGAACTTACTGCTGATTGAGGTCACCTCATACCCAAAGCCATCTGCACCAAGAGAGAACACGACAATGTTTGAGGTGACGAAAGAGCAACAGTTTCAAGGGGATTTGAACCTTCTTTCAGACTGGTAATGTTTGACATAATGGTGTAAAAGCTAAGAAGAATTTCTTAAACCTGGTGAGCTCTGTCTTGCTTTGAAAACTGTACACTGACACTCCAGTGCTAATTTGTGCTTTTTTAGAATATAACTTTAATAACCCATATGGAGATATGCATACAACCACGCACTATAGAGCTTATTGAGGACTTGAACCCAGGAGCAAGACTCTTATCCCTAAAGCAATGAGCCCCACACAAAAGACAGGACTCCTCCATGTGAAGATCATACCCACAACCTTTGGATTGTGAGGCTGATGGCACTACTAGCTGCACCAACAAGGCTGCTTTGATGCATCATAATCACCATTGTCATACCCTTTAGCTTACTCAGGTGAAGTAACTGGATGCCTTGGGTTCATGGCAGAGAAGAGTGAGACCCCACTAAGGGTCTGCATGCCCTGTTATTATTCTCAAATTATCTTATTTGTCAGACTTTGGTTTTGGGAAGTCCTGCCTGTTTTAAACAGCTGAGATTATAATGCAGTATTTCAAGTGATGGAGAATTTCACAAATTCTATTTATCAAAATAACTACAAGTGTTCAAAGGCAGCTAAAAGCATGGTACTTAAGGACATTTATGTTTATCTATTTGGCAGAAGCTTTTCTCCAAAGCAACATACATCCTCAGAGTACAACATGGACCTCTAACACAAAAACTGCAAGTAGCTGCTCCTGACTTCTGCTGAAACTGAGCAAAGAGTTTATTCAGGATGTCAGTAAAAAATGTCTGCAATGTATAAACGTATCAGAAGCTGCTTTGAATCAAAGTGTCACTTGACAAACTGATCAATCTTTTAGCGTTCTGCCATCATGTGGTTTTGTCTCAAAGAGGCTCAGACATCAAAACCCATCGAATTCCTTTCACTTTCTCTGCTTTGTCCTTTTTATTATGGTGCATTTGTATGGGAGTCAGGCATTACAACATGCTGTGTGCTGTTGTGGGTTTGAAAACTATTCCAAAAATGAAGATTTCCTTCATCATCTGATACTTGGTTTATGCCAGCTCAGGTGCTGATGGGCTACAAGTACCAATAGATACCCATGATTATAAAAGAGCTGAATTAATCTCAGCTGGCATTATCATCAATTGATGCACCAAATGTCAGAATATCAGTTGGACAACATGTTTGACTTATGTGCTGCTGGTCTGGTTTTGACCATTAGCTTTGGCACAAATGTACAAACAGTGGATGACTTATAAGTGCAACAAAATGTGAATCCATTACTGCCCCTCCAGGATGTGACTCACTCACAATGTACATCTAACACCGGTCCTCTCTTGAAATGTGTTCATTCAGAAATTTTACCCCACAACAGTATTTTGTCTTTTATTTTTTCAACCCCCCCCCCCACAAGTGGAGAAGTCAAAATAGAGTACACCAGGCTGGACTGTGTTTACTTTGGGTCACTAATGGTGCGGTGGTGTCTTTGCTTAATGACATCCGGAAGAAAAATCCATTAGGAAAAATTTATTATGAGCCATGAAAGCATTCAAACAAGGTCTAACCCTCCTTAGGCTGACTGTCACAATCCCTCAAGAGGGCTGGAGGTGTTGCAATATCAAAAATAGTAGCGCTGGCTCACTAATTTGTCAGCAATTTGATAAAAATTCATGGGAAAACACATCAAATGCTTCTGCATGATGTATGGCAGTCACAAAAATATGGAAACTAATTATTGCATTTTATTATGTATTACTAATAGAAACACACATCTTTATGGCGATGGATGTAAAACCCCCTCCCTGATGTCACCAAATGCAGAGTGCAAGATGTAGAATACGAAGCTGGATGGTCGCACATAGACATACAGCATAATGCGTGTTAGATGCTAGATGTTAGATTTCAGTAGAGATTGCAAAAAAGAAAGCATGCCAGCCCAGACCCAATATAATGACATAATATTAGAATATTAGAATATTAGAGCACCTGTGAAATGCTAACAGACACCCGGACGCATAATTTAACCGCTGTTTAACTGTTCCACACTGACATAAAAGTACACTCATGTACACATTACACAAAAGCATGCATTTCCTTGCCAAGTGTGGCAGCATGAGCAGCCTGCGTTCATGGTGTCGTCAAAAAGAGGATTTGCTGGTATAGTTTAACAGCAAAAAGATCTTTTTGGTAGCCGGGATACCTAACACAAAAACATAAAAATCAGAAAGGGAAAGAAACACAAGGAAAACTTATTTCTAAAATTTCAGAAGAAGATAGTGGTGGATGGTGATACAGGAAAACCAACATTACCAAGGTCAAGTAATTTGAGAAAAAAGGGAGGGCATAGGTATATTTTTAACACTTTAACATTTTTCTATTTAGAAAAGAAACATATACTTGCCTTTAATCTGTCCTTTAAATCACATCTAGTATTTCCCCCATTTTTCTACTATATCAGGTTGGCTATCTTTACTTTCGTCCTCTCAACTACATACCTTCATTATAGAGGCACATTTTTTCTTTCCTCTGCCAGCTGACTTGCAGTGTTCTACTATTTTCACTGCTTCTGTGTTCACTATTTTTGTCATGGTCATCCCTGCTCTGGTTTTCTGCTCTAAGAAAAGAACTCTTTCAAAGACAAATTCCATTCATTCTCTATGTATAACATCTCTTTATTCTATACAGAGCTTTGCTCTGAAGACAGACTCAAAGCATGTTGACAACCAATAAAGCAAATGAGAAACCATCACACACATATTTACATGGCATATATTTACAGAAGACACAAGTGCAGCTGAAATAACCGACAAACGCAAAGAAATTGTTGAACAAATACCCCGGTAAACACAAAGTATAGCGAAGCCACAGTGAACAAATACTCCATTAAAATAAAATATAAGAAAACCATTGCATTCCACTTTTTTCATTATGAACTGATGAAGTGGGCAGGTGTTAGTTTAGGAGCAGCAGACGAAACTGTCAAAATAAAAGCAGAAAAGACCGGTTGTTAGGCCACCCATATAGGAATGTGAAGTACTGCTGCATTTTCATGTAAATCGGTGCGCTGACATTACGGGTACTAAACTTGAATATATATATATATATATATATATATATATATATATATATATAACATTTGCAACATATGAAGAGTAAAATAATAAGTAAAATAATTTGTAGGATAATTTTTTTTTTAAATTACAAAATATTACAATTGGCGGTTCCCACCAAGTGCTAGGCAGTCCTACAAAAAACTGCTGCTGTATAAGGCGAACGCCTATTATCTCAACTCCTATTATTTCACCCATTTCACTTGTTTATCCAACTGGATGCAATGTAGGACTTTAATTTTAAACATCTCGCTCAAAAGCAGTACAACAGCAGGGCCTAAACCTAAGCCTTATTTTACAAGTCTGTGCAGTGACTGTGACTGGTTTGTTCAGTACTCAGTATAATAGCTGGAATATTCTGGTTTCCCCATCAGATTCTGTTACATTTATTCAGCAGGTGTCTTATTCAGTTGTCAGTATACTGCAGTAGATATTGAAATAAATAAACAGGAAAATAATTAAATCGGAAAATATTTGTGAACACAAATAAAGTGGTCGTTTCACTGGGTGAAGGGTTAAGCTAAGTTGACACACAGCAGTTTAAAAAAAACAAATACAATGCAAAAAAAAAACATCTCACTCGAGCATGGAAGCCACCATGGATGTGGTGTTGGTTTATGAAGCTGGATGCTTTCCATGAGAGTCGAAGATGAGCTGCTATGAAGAACACCAGACATTTGAAAATGAATGAGTAGATATGTTAGAATGCTCTGAACTTCTTCTCAGGCGAGCGGCCCCTTGCAACATGGAGAACCCCGCAGCTTCAGTCCCTTCTGCTCAGTTCCTGTGCTTCTTTGTCTGCCGTATCCCCTAGACAGTCCTGCAATTTCAGATTGGCAGTTTTTAATATTTTGTTTGCCTGCTTGGACTGAAATGGCTATGTGGCCGTGAAATTAGATGTACTATCAAAAGAATTATTTTCATTTAAGAGTGAGCGGATCAAATGCTATTCTTTACTGTAATGAATAATTCAGCTGTGTATTTCATGCTGCTGTTTGCGAGCTATTAAACAAAAATGGTCACACTGATAACACAGTATCTGAAAAGCTGTGCCAGAGGATCTATTTCTTTCTTCTCTTACTTTACCTGCTTTTTCCACCGCTTTCTGAATATGCGTGGGATGTTTCCATGGCAACAAACAGGATCTTATAATTCCATCAATTCAATTAAGTGCCATAAAGCAATGGATTTGACCCATATTTGGATTTTCTATGAAACAAATGTTTTTTCTATTAAAAACAGCTTATTTTCTTTAAAAGTTTCAGGAAATAGCTCTTTGATATTGCCACATCTCTTGGCTGACATATAAATGCAGCACGTTTATGAGACAAAAAAGAAGAAAGAAATAATAAACTCAAGATTGTGTAATTTTAAAACGAGTGTAATCTTGGCTTTTCAAGTGACAAAGTTTATGCACTAGAGGGTTTGACAGGGAGACTTGCTTCATGTTTGCTCAAATCGCCGTAGTTTTGAATAAACCATAATAATACATTAAGCAGCTGCATGGGAAGTCAGTTATGTAACTAATGAATAAATATGGTGTGTATGTGTGTGCGCACGTGTGTGTGCATGTGTACGCATGGGGGGTGCGAGTCTTTTCAAATGTAAAAGCATGTTTTTTTGTCAACAAAATTGAGTTACCTCTGTCGAAACAGAAATCGTTCTGATCAACTTGTCCTTCTGCGAAGCTTTTACAAAACTGCAGAGTTTTATCGTGGGAGTTGAAAGAGACCCAGAATTATTTTGCTGTTAGCAAATTATTGAAATGCCACGGCTATTATTATATAATGTGTTTCTGTTCACTTGGACAGCTGGATTTTTTTTTTTTAACTTATCGTGGCTCCTGGTTGCACTTTGGTCTTCAAATCTTTTGCTACCTTTACTACCAGCTTCTAAGCACAAGTCCAGTTTCACCGCAGCTGCGCTCCTGGCAGCCATGCAGCAGAGTGTATTTGTGATGAAAACCGTTTTTTTATGCAGACTGCTGTTTTTCCAGTGCTCCAATGATACTTGTTTTGCTGATGAGCTCAAAATAACAGGAAAAGTAGCATAAATGCCCAATACTGCTGAAGCTGTAGGACTTTCTGTTCCACTTCTAGAACCTTTTTTAACTGTTAGTGCTTGTGCCACACTGATATGCATGATTCCCTTTGTCTCAGGAATACTTGTACAATACAGTAAAAACCCCACCCTCCAGCAATTCAGAATGGTGTACACCAGGGTGGTGATGGATGAACCTGTTCTTTACCTCAGGACTGCCACCAGTCCCTGTTCACTGGTGCTCCTCAACGGTAGTCTGGTCCAGCCCTCCTGGCCTAAACATAAATGGGAAAGGTGAGGGTGTTTTTGACAGGTGGCCTGTTTTCAAGGGTAACCTATGCTGGAGGGTGGCAAAACCCCTCAGACACAGCAGGTTCAGAAAGCAGCCAGACAAAGAAACATTGCCATCCATTTCAGATGCCCAGCAGGTCTTTCTCCTGTTTATGTCCAGGAAACACATTGGCAAACATTCTTATAGGTGTCCACAATGTCAGATGAAACAGTGAGGTTGAAGATGTGGACAGCAAAACCCTGGATGTCAGTCATCCACAAAGGCTTAATATAGTATGGGAGCAGCACTGAATGAAACACCCTCATCCTACATGCTGCCAACACCCCCTGGTAACTCTTTTCTTTCAGCCAAGATTTCAAAGCACCCTGCAGCTTCTGGTAAAGAAGACAATGGACAGGACTTTGCAAGAGTAACCAGGAGGAAAAATAGGCACAGGAAGGAGGCTGGGATGATTTCCAGTGGTGGCCTGAGAAGCACACCCATCCCTCCCTCCATTGTGGTACTTGACCATTCATGTTTGTTTATCACCCATAGATTTAATTCATCTGAGCCTATTGAGGACTCCCACTTTGAGGCTGGAAAAGAAGGAAATTGTTGGACTGTGGATTCAAAATTAATTTTAATGGATTTTAATGACTGAAGGTTCTATTTAATTGGGTATGGTTGAATGTCCACTAACCTTACGTTCGTACAAGAGACCCTGTGTGTGACACCACTACGTCCCATTCTGCAAGCCTTCTCCGAGAATGAATGTGAAATTTAAACATAGTAAGCAGCCTTTTTAGGAGTTTAATGAAATTGATGTGAAACCCTCACTTAGGGAGAGAAGTATCCATGTGCCAAATTTTCAGTATCTGGTCTGAAAAACAAAGCTGTGTATAAAGAACAAACAAAGATAGAGGCAAACAAATGTTGGGTCTTATATTGAGACTGAAACTGAGTTTGAATGTGCCTGTTTTAATTTTCTTCTGGTGTCTCAATAAACTTGTTGCTTTTTTATGAGATGTAGTTTTACTGTGGGGAGGTGGATCTGCTCCCTAGGTTTTAAATGTATGCATGATGGGATTGTGATGGTGAGTGTGATGGTTTTGGTTTGTTTTTTTGCATTTGAAACTCTTTTTTTTATAATTCAGTGGCTTGTAATAAAGTTTGGATTTGAAAATAATAATAATAAATTGCAATCCTCCCTGAAAATAAGAACCAGTTGGTCTGAGGATTTATTCTATATTGTTTTGTTTTATATTATATTTCTTGTTCCATTTTTATTGACTTACAGAAAGGCCCACTGTTGCTCTTTTGTTTTCTATCCTCCACAAGAAAATCATCAGAAAATGTAGACTCTCCAGGTTATAACAGAGACAGCTGGTATAGATTTATTAATAATAATAACAATAATAATAATAATGTCATGTCTGGGTTATTGTTCCACTGCAGTAAAAGATGAAAGCTGCTTTTCAGCCAGGTTCACTAACTGTGCTGTATGTTTGCTTGGGTGGGTATTTATCCAGCACCTCTGATGTTTGTGAGCCCCAGCTGCAAAGAAGGCTTAAAATCCTTTGGAGCCGCAGCAACAAAAAGGAAAAATACCCTCTGGGTTTGTGGTAAAATTCCCAGATATTAAGCTGCAACTCATAAGAGCCCGGAGATGTTTAGAAAATTCAATTAAAATTCTGAGATAATAATCCACCATGAACCTGCTCCAGAGCAGTTGGCCTCCACCATTTCATTAAATATATTAAAATAATGTGCATTACCAAACAACCAAAAATACAATGCATTAAAATATTTATTTCAGCATCTGAAATGAATATACATTCATTGATATTAGATATCATATTTTATCATGTTTTGCTGACAATAGTTGACTTACATTGCTTATATATAACGGATAACGTTAACAAGATGCAACCTAAATTTCCATCTCAAGGAAATCTCACACGCACGCACGCACGCACACACACACACACTGCCACCATCCCACTAATCTTCTGTAGCTGTAAAGCTCAGTGTTTATTCGTCTGTTTGTTCTTTATGCACACCTTTGTTTTGCCAGCCACAGACTTGAAATTTGACACACAGGTACTTCTCACACTAAATTACATTTTTTGATGGTTTATTAACTTCATTAAACTCCAAAAAAGGTTACCTTCTATTTTGAAATTGTAAAATTGTGTCTCTGACAAGACTTGGAGAAGCAGGAGTAGTGGAGTCACATGCAGCTCAGAGTAATGCCACTGGCAGAGCGTACGTACGTGATACTAATGGATTCTCTCATTTTGTTCCCTTTCCATTGAACTATGGCTCGTGTGCACATCTCTCTCCGTGGCATTCACCTGTCTGACAGCTCTGACAATACTTATGTACAAAATACAACCACTTTATCTGCCAAAGTATTTGTCAGTTACATAACATGTTGTCACTTTTTTAACTTTTTTAACTTTTCCACTGCTACATATTTTTGCCCCATCAATTTGTTATATAAATAGGAAACTATATAAATAGGATTTTCCACTAGTCAGTTGCATCTTATAAATTGCTAAATTTTATATCTGCAAATTAATTCTTTTTTACAAACCTTTGATTTGTAGTGAAATTTTACCAATGGATGATTTGAAGCACTAAACTGAAAAGATCCAAAGAAGATGGAGCAGTTTTGAAATTTTGCTACTGTTTCAGTACACTCTTTACTTAAGGATACTCAGCAGTGACCTCCATACCCTGTACTTCCAGGATGGGTTCCAGACCACCATGACCCTGACTTGTACAGGTGGCTTCCATTAGTGAATGAGTGAGCATTTCATAACATTTTTTTTTTATATATTGTATATACAACCACAAGACTTTTATGATATTTACATTTATGCTTCTCCTATAAACAGTTTAATTTAAGGCCCTGGTAGGAGCATTTTAACATCTGATCATTGACTTATTGGTACCTGGGTCATGTGCTACATATGCTCAGCTGTCTGATGAAGAATGAGGACCTAACCTGATCCATGTAACCAGCCAGCTGTTAGCCCTTAGAATGAAAAACCCCATTACTTGCGACCTTTTCCTAAATAATAGACAAAAGTGCAGCAAATGGGAACGAAATGCTCTGCATCAGGGCTTGAAAGAATTAAGGCTCCCTGAAAGCCCATTACCAGAACATAGGAAAAGAAAAGTGGAAACATGAAAAGATGCTTTAAAGCCCAAAGACCTAAAAGAGATAATGATTTTGGGTGAATGAGAGACCTGATGTAAACTTTCAGATTTATTTCCCTTAAACTTTTCTCTAAAGCAATTTATAGCATTATGTTGATTTGTAGAATTGTGTAATTCTTTTCGGGGCCAGTAAGGTTTGGAATAGTACCTTGTACACAGTAGGTGGTGGGATCTGAACCTTCAACATTTGAAGGCCAAGTGACAGCTCTCAATACTATGCTACTGGTTAGATAAGCATAAAAGCAGAAAATGATTTGTTGAGGAAATTGTTCTCTGTGGAATTTCTTTTTGAATATTCTTTTCTGGACCTTTTGGATATGAATTAATAAATGAGATTATCAACTTTTTTTTTTTTCATAAAACCACTGGATTATTATTTAGCAACTCGGAGTGATGGCTTGACTGGGGACATAACCTCTGTTTCCTAGGAATTAAACTGAAAAATGTCTGATGCTTTAATTGCACTGCCCTCTGCTGACCAAATTAATGCTAAACAGTCCCTGACCCATCAAGTGGACCACGGCAAACTTCTGAAGGTGAAAGAAGAACCATTTGAATTTATTAGGGGAAACAGACATCAGATTAAGCATTTACAAAATAAAATGGAAAGCTGGGACAGCATCAAAGCAGTCATTATAACTAATATGTATTTCCAGCCAATATTTATTTCAGTTTCATAAAATGGCACATATTTCTGAAGGTCTCATTAGGTTTCATTATCCGATTAATGTAGCTAATAATAATAGTACTCAGAAATCATACAGTTCATTATTAGTTACAGAGCTGTGATGCCCAGACATTAAACTATAATGATATTTATTTATTCATCAAAGTTATCCAGCCAAATGCCCCAGATCTTCCATTTCATTTTACACAGCATTTACATAATAAACACTTCACTATGCTATTTGAATAGTTCTACTTTGTATCTTTGTACAAATTATATATATATATATATATATATATATATATATATATATATATATATATATATATATAATTGAAACTTACCACAGGAATCCAGGGTTAGGTTTCAATGCTTCAGTGAAATGTATTAAAGTAATTTGTAATGTTTATAGGTCCACACATTAATCCATTATATACAGTATCACAACATGTAAAAGCTGTACAACTGGAAACCTTCACTACCCTACACAGCGTTTCTCAGTCTCTGTTTCTATCTTAAGGACCTCCTTATAAGTTTGAAGCTCCACCCCTCGTAGATCGTACCACGGTTATACCAGAATTATGACTTTTAAACACAGAATACACAGACAATCATTTGACACATGAAATATCAGTCGACCTCACAATAATCACAATATTACCATGGTGTGAACAAAACATTGAATTAACCTGTATGACTGGTAGGTTCCAAAGGTGTTCCTTTCCCATGGGGGACGATAAAGTTGATTCAGAAACATTGGCCCTGTTTGGCAGCATGGAGACAGGAACAATAGCAGGGACAGCATGAACAACTTCAGTGCACCACGGACCTTCAATAGTAAGTATTGCTGCAGTCCAGCAAACACACAAGTTTGCAGAAACTCAACATTTTACACACACAAATGGTGGAGATGAGTGTGAACAGGTGTTACAGGTTCATCTGTTGCTTTTCTGGGACAACTTAAGCATCACAATATCATTTGGTATTTATTATTAGCCTCAACTTTAACAATACTTTAGTGAGCATGGCTGTGGGCTTTGATGACAACATGGAAAACAACCAGGAGGGTTTCCATAATGCAGCCTCTATCTACAGCAGGCAGCAGCGGAAGGTTCCAGCCCAGAAAAGGTGCATAGGTAACTTAATCTTTCAGCCTGATATGCACAGCCCTCAAAGAAGCCTCTTAACCCCCAAGCCCGACCTTCTGACTCCCAGCAACCATGTCAGCCTCACTGCAGACACACAGTCCCCTTTATAGTGGAATGTGTTTTCCTACCTGTCCAACACAGTGTCCAATATTTACCATGCATGTGATACTAGGAGTCAGTGGATGGTTTGGCAGTGAAGAATACTACCATTTACTGGTCATAATTCATTCCTAAAAAGTGACTGGATTTCAAAATCTCATCCCAATCCCAAATTCCCCTCAGAAGGGTGGCTGATATAGAAGCAAAGGGGGGAGCAATTTTAATGCCCATATGTTTGGAATACTATAAAAATACAATAAATATTGTATATATTGTCTGTTATAGTGATGCAGTGTACGTAGATAGAATAGAAAACAATAAAAATTGCCCAGCTCTACAAATCACCACATATGTTTGGCCATATAATGTATATATGTGCTGTATGTATGCTTAATACAGGTGAAGGGTGGCCTATATGGGGATAATGACAAGGAGGGTAAGTACAAGCGTTTAATAACTGCAGCAACCAGTGACTCTTGAAACTCTTTCAAAGATAAACAACAATTCAGCAAGCTGGAGTCTTCAGCACTCCCTCCAGTCTGCACCCTCCCTTTCCACAGTGTGCATTTATTTCTATTTCTGTTATATTCCTTCAAAGAACATTAGCTCTCTGAAGCACTGTAGACAATTTCACATAATGTCATGTACAAAGTGAGGGTTGCAGAATGAACACAGGGCGAAGCTGCAGATTCCCTGCCAGAAGAGGGGGTAATTGTGTTACTTTTAAGGGGATGGTGATTCTAAGGTTTAGATGACTTCAGAAAACCATCTTTACCGAAGAAATGGCCTAGGCCAAAGTCTCCCAGCCCTCTTTCTTAAGAAACCTTTATTTTACATGTTGTACATGTCAGAGCCTGATATTTTAAGCAAGCTGGGCTCCTCCTAAGAAAAACAGAGGAGCAAGGGGAGCCTTAAACAGGACCTGAAGCTGCATAATTATTAATTTATTGATAGATATTTCACCTTGTATTTTTTTAAACACCCCTCAAGTCAAATTTGCCAGTCGACCCAAATGGAAACTCTACTATTAGAAGAGATTGTGAGCCCCTCCACCCCGCCCCAAACGTTGGAAAACCAAGGTTTAGCTGTAGGGCTGTGTTTATTAATTATGAAAGGGCTAAAAACAAGAAATAATAGCATGTATAACATTAAACCGGCTGTTTCACATGCAGATGCCAAGGGGATGCCAGACAGAAGGAAACCCCTGCGAAGGGAATAGATTTCATTATGAATCTTGGCTTTTCATCCTGAACTGTGGAGGCCTCCTCCTTATGATGCCTGATTAGTCACATAGGTGGCAGATGAATATTCGCTGACCAGATCCAGATGCTGCTCTTTTCAGTCAAGCTGGTTTGACTTGCAGCCACCTGCTTGTTGCTGTCCGCTGTGCTGAAACCGCCTGACCTTTGTCGCCTGAGCTATTTGTGAAGTGGGAGCATTCCAAAGGCAGGGGGGAAAAAAAAAAAAAAAAAAAAAAAAACCCATTCTAATTGGCCGTTGCAAATAATTTTAAATTCTTAAGTTATTTGGCAATATTTCTGTTTACGTACATTTATGTTTATTCACTTAGCTGATGCTTCTCTGCATAGTTAGTGTTAAGCTACTTACGGTGATTTACATAAATGGAGATCAAGACAGAAACAATATGATATGCAGTTTGCAGTGTTGAGAGTTTAAATGTGATGGCAAATAAATTGGATGACATGCAGATTACCTTGTAGAACAATAATTTTATTAAGGAATTTTTATATCTATTTCAGTTGAATGACTTGTATTTTCTCTGTCAATATTTGGTGGAAATTCTTTCCCTTATATGCTGTGGTCTAGTCTATTCAAGCCTAACACCCGTTGATTGTAAATAAACTTTGCAGCTCTCCAGTTTCTTCTTTGTCTTAGTTTTCCTGCCAGAGTGTGGGAGAGACTTTCTTGTTATATTCCTGGTTTGATTGGTTAGATTAAATGATACTTATTTCTCATTGGTCAGATCCTCTACTGTGCTGTCACACTTTTCCACCTTATATAAGGGCTTTCACAGCCAGAAAATATTGAATCTCCGCAGAGATTCCATTCATGCAGGAGTGTAAATTGTGTTAAACTCCTGGTTGTGCTGCGTAATTAAAGTATAAATTAGAATCATTTGGATTTTTATTTCTTGTTGCCAACAGCATACAAAACTTTCCCATCTGTAGGTGTTTCAAATCAAGGTTGATGCCTTTGACATGTCCTGGGTCTGCTTCGGGACCTGCCAGTGTGTCTGGTTGCACGTAGTAACTCCCTCAACACCCGTCTCAGGGTGGAGGTGTGGCTGTTCTACTGTGAGAGGGCTAACCCTGCAACGTTGCAAGGGACTCTCATTTTTGCCAGATGTTCCAGTGCTCTGGAATTTCACATTTCCTATCATCACTGTTGGGGTGGCTTGGGATGTAGAATACATGGTGAAACATAAAGCTTTGCAAGCTCCTGCTTCATCATTACGGACCTTCACAAAGCATTCAATCTTGCAGTTGTAGCACAAAACCATTGCTCAACCTCACAACATCAACAATCTACACCCATTTCCTGGACCTCAAGGTATTTAAACTCCTCGGATGAAAAGAACAATCTTTTCCCAGAAATAAACCACAATTTCAGATTTAGTCTTTCTGACCTCATATCCTCCTCACATCCAACCACAGTCAAACTGCTACTGTACCCTAATTCGTGATAGTGGTGTCAGCAGGTATGGTCCAAATCTGAATTCAGAAGAACCTGTTCCATGTTATGAAAGATGACTAACATGAAAGACCCAAGAGTCCATTTGAAGAAAATAAAATAACTCACACCATAACCCTATGGGGATGAAGTTATTATATATATATTATTTTATAGACAATAAGTGCACGCAATGGATGGATAACAAAGGTTTACATAGATAACAGTTAACATTTCTCTAAAATTCCTGACTTTTATTTCAAATGGCCATCTGCCCTGTAATCATCTGTCTTTAACCTTTTTCAGACAAAATGTGTTTACTCTGTGTCCTTATTGTGCTTTGGCTTTGAAACCTCCCTGAAAGTACATACAGCTTTTATTTTTACTTTTCAAAAAAACAAAGGAACCACAATTTTCTGTTTAGGCATGGCTTTATCGTTCCTTGGTGAAGGCTTGGGCGGTAGCCTGCCGGCCCTCTGGACTGTTAGATTACAGCTTTCTAATGTCACAGAGGTTTGGTGGCCCTGCTCCCTAAGTGCTAAAGGCTGATGACTTCAGCATTTCTCTTAATAGTCAAACAATGGGTGTTTGGAGACCATTATTATCCAACCAGCAGAGTGCAGTGGTTGATGCGGTTAATGGTTTGAGTGGAATGAAAATGCAGTGACACCTTGGACTCTTGAGGAAGAGAGGTGGCTGCTCAGTGTTTTGCTGCATGGAGGGACTATTAATATAGCTCCATGTATATGTTATCATCTGTTTTTTTTTCCTCCTTTACATTTTTCAGTCTTTCCATCAGAGAATACATTGATTACCACAGAGAGTTTGTCACAGGCAAGATCCTCGGATGGGGAAATCCATGATGAAAGAAATCAAGAAAGAGCGGTGAAAAAATTTGCGGCACATTTATTTGACAGATATTAATATTGAGTTAAAAGCCAAAGCTGATGCCAAGGTTGTCCGTGCAAACAAGACAAAACTCAATTTCCCTCCTGCATATGGCATAAAGTTTTATGCTTTAGTGAACTGAATGAACACTGGAGTTTAATCCTAGTTTTGGAGAGTTCTCCAAGGTCCCAGAATGATCCTGGTTGGTTCCAGTCACTTGAATATAAAAACTTCGGTCAATCCAGCTGCAAAGCATTTTTGTGCTCGTACACATGTTGTTTTGAATCTCCGCTTCTTGGCGATTTATGTTTAGCTTTTAATGGATCCCAGATCTAGTTTCCCCACACGTTCACTCACAGCGGAGCATCTCCTACTAAATACTTGCGTTGTGTTGAGTGTGCACGATGACTCTGTTTGACAGTGACTTTTGCAGTCACTGAACTCATGCTTCTGTCATCACGCCGTGAAAGTTCTTGTCAGCAATATGCAGCTGTGGGACAAGAAGAGCAACAAGACCCGTAAAGATCAACTCACAACTCGCAGCTTTTTGACAACTGTTCCCCACAATGCTGACTCTAGTCAAGTTTAATGTATGGGAAACTCAGCCAGATTCCAATCTGTATTTCCAAGCCGAAAAAGAACATTGACCAATTTGCATGCAATTGCAATTTATTTAAAAGCCCCATTCATTTTAAATTTGTTCAAGAATTGTTGGCTCTCTCCCCCATTGGGGCAATAGCTTCTAAATGGGTAGCTTTACAGAGTACAGAGTAGTAGCTCTTCTGACCATATTTCTATGTAATATTGATTTTAAAAAAATGGTTCAGTTTGACAGATCGGTTCCATTTTGTGCTGACCTATTCCATTTATTTATTTGTTTGTTTGTTTGTTTTCATAAACAAAAGCCACATTTCCTCAGAACCATAATCACAACAACCCTTTTCCAAAACTTTGCCATTACACGCAAATGGTCTCAGGCTAGTTGTTTAGATTTAAAGAAAGGTTGTGGGCATGGCAATAAATATTTCAAGGAAAAGACCACCTTGCATGCAGGAGAGATGCCTGAACTCCACACAAGGGGCTAGGGTTGGGGCTATGCATCACCGCTGCACCCATCAAACATCTAACAGCTTCTCTCAAAATCTCACAACAGAGGCACAAAGCCTGGAACAGGGCACAAATTTTGAAAAGCCTGCCAGTGTTTGGATCAAACGTTTAAAACAGTTGAAGGTCTAGATTGGCAAATAAATTGTGCTTTATTTTTTGCCGCAAGTAAATCACTTTTGTTCTCTGTCCCACAGGGAAATGCGAGATAATCCAGTTAAACTGGTGGGTGCAATGAAATTTTCCGCCGCTACATTTTGCTGGGAGCAAATGGGAAATTAAACGGCTTCTCTTCTGTTGCAAGTGTGATTACAGCATTAGCGATGGCAGCAGATATGTGAAGCTGTGTGGCTGTGCTCCATTGCTTCTCACCATTCTCAACTCGCCTTTACCCTCTTTTTAGTAGTTTAGCGAATAACATTTGTTTATTTTGCTGATACTTTTTGCAGATCACCCCTCACATTGGGTCAAAACTGGTTTTGTGTGAGAGCTCCATCGTAAGTGGTCACTGAGGTTACACCTCACTTTATGCCCCCATGTGACCATCCTGGTCCTATACTCTACCTGACTTGTAGTTACTGGAAAAGATCAGAACTTTTTTCCACAATAGAAATTGTACTTGTATTTTCACCATGATCTGAAGGCATGGAAGAACTCTACTGCTGAGTAAGATGCAACACCACAAGGAGTTTAGCTTCTGGCTCTTCTAGCCACAAAGGCCCTTATATGTGGTGTTAATTTGACATGTATAGCAGATCAAACTGATGAGAAATAAGTATCCTTTAAACAGACCAACAAAAACAGGAAAACAACAAGGGAAGTTCCACTTACACTGTAGACAAAGAAGAAATCTAAGACCTGGAAAGGTCTTTAGGATCGTTGGGGGGTTGTTGTAAGTGGGCTGCAGTTCCATAAAGGGGAAGAATTTCTTGGCCAAAGCAGAAAGAAAATGACTACCATTTGACAGGCTGCTCGAATGAAACAAACACACAAAAAAATCCTTGATTAAATTTATTCCTCCACAGCAGGAGTTGCTGAAGACAGGAACCGGCACCATGGATATCCTTGCTAAAAAGGGCAGCTAACTGGATCTTCTCTGCATGTTCTGCTTTTCGGCAGCTTTGGTGGTCCATGTGTTGGTGTATCTAGTGAGCATAATTTATGAATTACAAGCTGATGTGCTTTCTAGTTACGGGGAGGATGTTACAGGTTACACTTCAGCGTGCTGAGCCTCTTAAGATTTCTCAAGATCTATCCACTGCGTCTCTCTTATCTTGGAGAGCTGCTTCTCTTCATGAAGAGCTCTCCCTTCTCGCTCCTCCTGTTCCATTCAAAGTAGGGATCTCGCAATTGGTGTTTGTCCTGCCCATACGGGAATGTTCACCTCCATCAATATGGACTGAGTTAGGCAATAAAAAAGCAGCAGCTGAGGTGCCTTAACTATAAAGCAGCCTTGTGCTGTGATTTATTGCTGTTTGCATTAGCCTCACATCTCCGTGTCAGTGTTTGTGAGGGGCTGGGACCTGTATGGGGCTGGCAGGGGTCTCCTCTATTCTGGTTCCTCTACTACTTTGTGTCCTTGTGTGATGTTTGGGTACAGTAAGTAGAATCGTGGTCAGAGAAGTAACTTTCTGACAAAAAGCTTGCAAGTTATTTTCCTAGGAAGAGGCCTGCTGAAGGGTACTTTAATCTCCAGTGGCACAAATGGGCGAGCTGTTCCTGCCGGGTTGACTGTGCACAATTTACTGCTTTTTAAACTGTGTGTTGCTTGTTATCTGCCAGTTGTTGTCCTCACCAGTGCTACCTTTTGCCTTCTTTCTGCTGCGGGCGCTACGTAAAAACAAATCACGCCGAGTAACTGACAGCTTGACATCCAGAACTTCATTCCTAATAAACCTAGCCTTGTTTCCGTTCCCCCCCAGGCACCTGGCTCCATCGCTCCAGGTCCCAGATGTCCCGCGCAGCTTTCTCACTTGATATTTCAGATGTGCTTGGCTAAACCTTTCATCGAGATTGATGAAACCGCTCTGGGCTAAGCAGGGAGGGAACTTGAAGAAGTACGTTGTGCTCCGGAAAGACAAAAGTGAACATTTTTCCACTTTAAAAATGTCTGACTTTGATCCAGGCCTGGATGAGCTGTTACACTCGTAAACATGGCAAACTTGACACTAAGACAAGGAGATTGTCCTGTCTTTCCCTGAGACAAGAGCAATAAGAATTAAATGTCCCAAGAAAGCCCTTTCTGTACTACTCACGCTTTCTCAATTTCCATCTTTTTCAGACTGGCTACTTTCACTGTACTCGATCAATATGGCTCCCCCAGGGAGAGGGTAAGGTCAACACAGCATGCTTGGTCTACAAGCACTGTTCTCCAGCATGAGGAGAACAGTGACTACAGTCTACAAAGATGCACATTTTCTTCAGATTATTGCACTTGTTTAACTGATGGTTCTTTTCAAACATACAGCGGTAGATTAAATAGTTCCTTCTGTTCAGCTGGATAGCTTTTATGGAGAAAGTGAATGATTTTAGCATGGATATCTTTTCTGTCACGAGTAGGGGCCACAGCACCTGGCAGTGACTGGTTGCCATTTCTCCCGTACACATACATCTAGTTACAGTAAATAAACAGTTGCCATGACTCCCAAATTTTGCACATAAACCATAGTCTGACAGTGAGATGAGGCTGATTGATATTCAAAGAAGAAGACTGACCAGAGACCCCCAAACACCCATTTTCAGCTTGTTTTGCCTTTCCATGGATTGTGTTCTGGTTCCATATTCTCAGAAACACTGCCTGCTGATGGGTTCAAAAAACAAAGTTCAAACATCATCCTCTGCAACTGATCTGGGAGGTACCCACAGTATTACAGTGGGAGAGCGGATTTGAACCCAAGTCTTATGACCATAACAGCCTCATCAACCACTGCAACACCCACTGTTCCCTCATATCCCAGGCTGCAGGTAGCCGATTCTTATTGATTTGGGAAACCAGGTGATCCCGGAAGTTGGACCCACGGTAATTGTACGTAACCTGAAATACGTTGTGAAAATTATCTGCATGTATTGGTCACAAGTGGAAAAAAGAAAAAGATGCATAAATGCAGTGAAGCAACTTAAAAAATCTTTTTCCAATGCAGCTTGAAAAGTGTTTTGTTCATTTTGTCCACAGAAGAGTCAGAAAGATATCCATAACTTCTGCGGTGCATCTCCAAGCCGGGAAGCAACATTAGCCCTTCAGTGGCCACAGCTGTTGAAACTAAAACTTTCAGAGTGATCGGGCACCAGACCTTGGAAAAGAGGACAAGAACACCCTGGTTTTAATGAAAGGAAATCCGCTCAGACACAAAGGAAATGTTTTCAAGGTCGCCTGCCTGTCTAAGTGAACATCTGAGCCACATCTGAGCCCATTTTGACTGATAATCTCCTACTGAAATGGACCACTTGGGCTGACCATAACATCGTGACTCTGCTAGCAGGCTACCTTAGGCTCGGACCATGTTTTTACACAGAAACTAAAATAGCTGCTACAGTGACCCCTGGCCAGTAATAGCTCTGCATGTTCTCAAATCATCACAAATAAGGATGTTCACCAGGATGGCAAATTGTTTAATTCATATGAAAACTTGAATCTTGTCCTTCAAGGAGGACCACTAGAAGGCGCCGTGGGTCCTAACTTTTGCCCACCAAAAGGTTTCCTCTCTTCTAAGCTTTCATATCAAACCAAGGACAAATTTACAGGGACCTTTTTTCAGACATCAACAAGACATAAATCTTGTCCTCTGAGACAAAGAGGATTTTAACAGCTTTTTAATTGTTTTTTGGGTAATGGGAATGAACTCAGGGTCTGCCTAGTCAGGCAGCAGCTCATCTATAATATCCCAGTCTCCAAGGCTGGGCCTTCTTTGGCACTGCAGAACCTCCTCCTCCTCTTTGTGATCTCTCATTACACCTATGAGCTGGATTTCTGGTAGGGAAGGAGATGCTGGTGTCCCATGGCTGCATCTACCTTTCGAATGTCATCCATTTCAATTCCTCGCAGTCACATACAACGACAAGAAAGTATTAATCCTCACCTGAAATCTCTAAAAATATCGCTACTTCTTTTGTCATGTTGAGGTAGAACAAGAAGATACCCGCAAGCTCTTTGTCGAAAACCCCAAGGAACAAATGGCGCATGATTAGCAAATTAAGTTACGAGGTTCATTCCTGCTCGAGACACTGGAACTCAGATGAAGGTGGAAGAAAATCCCCTGCCGCTCGGACTGGCTGAGGACCCCAGTGCATTAATCTCGCTGCCCTGGCATTTTGTCTTTTCAGGAGCACAACATGCTTGACAAAAAGCTTCACCTGTGCGCTGGAGCCTACCTGTACACTGCAGCACAAACTTCCAGCACAAACTTCTAAGTCATTGTCAGTGATTCGATTCAACTATAGGCCTTTCAGTTCATCTTGTCATTTTTTTCTTCACTTTTTGCTTTCGGTTCACAAAATATTAAGCAAAAGTGCACAGAATTCATGGAGGAGAGAACAAAACTGTGAGATATGATTTTTAATTCATTAATTAATTTATTTATTGAAGCATCCAGCTGCTGTGGTCTCGAGGCACTGCAGTTAAGTGGTGGTTTTCTGCTCCAGCGGCAGTGGGAGACCGGAGATCTCCTCGGTGTATTTATGTGTTGTTGAGTCACCAGCTGTGGGATGGCTGCTTCACGGAGGGAGAAGAATGCAGGAATGTGTGGCCAAAAACATTGGAAGACAACCGCACAGCTTGGTGCACGCTTACACGTCAGAGCTTTGCCTGGCTGAATGACTTACCGAAGCAGCTCAGGTTAAGTGCCACAGCCGAGAGCACAAAGATGGGGCCTTGATCTAGCAAAGCCTCACCTCTCCCCAACCTTAACCGTTATACCTGCTCCTCTTATTTCTCAGGTGCTTCTGCTGTGATCTCATAGCTATAACAAGAGGAGGGTGGACGTGTCACTTCAGCGGTCAAGCAGACCTGCGTTAAACGTCCTCTGAGAAATATTTTTGGTTCCCTCAGTGCCTGAGAAGTTCATCCACAGTTCTTACTGAAAGTTAAACTGCGTGGTACAGCATGCAGGACAACTCATAGATGAGTAAGGACATTAAATGGAAATTTAATCCAGCACTCCCAGCGAGATATGATCTGTTTTTTTTTTTTTCAGTTTAAAAAAAGTCAAAATTTAAAATCAGCTCTCACGTTTAAAAAAGTTAACATTTAAAAATACAACCAAATTTCACCATTCTGTTTATTGTTTTACATTATGTTTAGCTGGATTTGTGTCATAAAATATCACTTTATTAAAATATATACTGTATATAGAGTAAAAAATATATGGATGTGTGTGCGTGTGTGTTCCTGAGATCTGTTTTTAAATTTGGATCAAAAATACTACTGAAAAGGAATAATTTATTATGATGAGGTCCTAAGCCCCCTAGATTTTTAAAACCTTTGTCGCTGAAATGTTGACTTGTCATCAGATTGTTCAGACCATGGGTGATTTTCCTTTATTAGCATTGAGCACGAACATAGTGCAGCCCATAAAAGTCTCTTTTCATGCAAACGGTTGTGTGACTGCAGGATGAAGTCTGTGTAACACAATAATTCACTGTGTTTTTATCTATTTTGGCAAATCCCTACGTGGTCCTGGACAACATGAGCCGTAACTGAATTTTAAGAAAATATAATAATAATTAGAACAAATATTAACAAAAATCACAGCCATAATATTCATTTTAATTCAATTAAATATCAGATACAGTTTAACAATCAAATGCAATATATCAAATGCAAAAAATAAATCATACGAGTGTATGAGAAATGTACATGTAGTTGTTTTTTTGGTCAACTGTGGATACATGGGATACTCCTGTGGTGGAAGATATCACAAAAACTCTTCATTCCTTCAAGTTGCAAATGGCTGGCTTTTATTTTATGCCCATGAGGCACTCATGTGGCAAGTAGCTTCCAAACCAAATTTTAGGCACAACATTCATTTCCTCTAAAAAAAAAAAAAATAAAAAAAAATATATATATATATATATATATTGCTTACAAATGGAGTTCCTATAAACCAGCCCTATAAGCTATGAACATCATTTTGTGTTTTTGCATATATATTTATATCCAATATAATGTTGTATACACACTATGAGCTTTATTAACATACACACCTTTTAAAGCTGAATTTGATTAAAATATACATATATAGCATATTATATATCCATATACATATATACTGTATATATATTTTCAGCAATCTTTGGTTGTAGTTCAGAGTTGTTTCTTTTTCCAGCATCTCAGCTTTAGGGTTTGGGAGTTTGACTGTGGTATTGCTGCAGTGATGGGACGATGAGGGCGGATAAATTGAAACTGGAGATTGTGTGGTTTTTTCCCTCCTGCCCATCGACTGTCTATGGCAATAAAACAGCATCCCATCCCATACGCAATACAATGGCTTTCACAGGACATCGGAGTCAGCTTAGCAGTTTCAAACACCAGACAGGTATACAGGTGTGTGGGTAGGAAAGGTTGTGGAGTTTGTTGCCACCCCCGCCAACATGCTATACCGAAAAAGTTGCATATGCCATAAAAGGAGAAAATGGATTATGAGCCTTTGGGTGTATGTGTGTGTGTGTGTGTGTGTTGTAGGGGGGGACTTGAATGCTGGGAGTTCATCTACGTGCCTGGAGGACTGTTTAGGGCTGATTATCACTAAAAGTGGTAAATAAATAATGTTTCTGGCATGACTCGATGCTTCCAGGGGGCGCATGTGGCTGTAATGGTGGAAGTGGAAGCTTCTTTAGTGGACAATGTTGTCCAAAAAAAAACAAAAAAAAACATGAGTTTCACCCCTACACATCCTGCCATCATATTCTTTCTCACAAAGAACAACACCCTATCACTGTCTCTTTTCATGCCATAATTGTACCCTGCAGGCTCCATGCGGTAAAGCAGACGGGCAGGTGCCTCCCGGCACCTTAACAAACCCCCACGGCTGGTCCCATCAAGCGTTAGCAGGTCCACCTTGCGGCTGTCTGTTGCCATGGTGACAAGGTTCCCCGGCGCCAGTGCCCTGAGCACCTTGAGTGGTGCCCACAGGAGTTTTGTTCGTTTGTTGTTTGCCGTTTCCTCAGCAACAATCTGTCATCGTGTCCCCATAAAGACCTATAGATAGTAGGACAAGGGTTTGTTGGGGAACGAAAACTCTTCATTGTTTTTTTCACCTTTTTGTTCATAAAAAGAGCAATCTTGGTTCTACTGTTTGGAATGGAACTCACAGCAGCTATGTCACCCTTAATTGCAAGTACCATAAAGTGTCCCACTACCAGTCCTGTAGCCCTGCTCCAGGGGACAATTCAGGATGAACATCCACAGGGATGCTTTTTTCCTTGAGGTCCTTCTCCATTGTCCCCAAATCAAGGCCATTAACTGCCTTTCAAGTATCAAGCCGAGATTTTTCCCTCACCCCTGCCTTTAGGGTTTGAAGTATGTGACATGCAACGGGTCTTTCCTTATTTTGTTCACCGTGAGAAAAGCCCAATAAAAGCAACCTGATCAGCAACCTCATGTCCTCTAAAGAGGCAGCTGGTTGCTGGGTCAGGCACTGTGGGACTTTGTGTGCACCCATAGCCACAAACTGACAAAATTAATTTCCATTTTGTCTTACAGTTCACCTCATACAGTTCTAATGGGAATGTTGTTTTGGTACAGTGCTGGAGACAAGTTGGGATGTCTCAGGCCACATGGGGTGACATGTGATGGTATGTGCCAAGGGCTGAACATCTCATATATACATGATCTTGGGAGGGACCACTTTGAACACACTTGTACATTCACTCACACACTGTATTAGGAACACATGTTCAGTAGGATCCTCTTGTTCATGCATGGATTCACCAAGAAGGTGCTGAAGATCTGTTTCCACAGTTTTTAACTTTCTGGACTTTCTGCAGATTTTTTCATCAAAATCTTACATGATTCACTCCTTTGGAAATTCTGAAACCAGTGCAACTGGTCCCAACCATAAAGCCACCTCAGACCACATGTCTGGTTTATTCTAATGTTCTTCCCAACAGTAACTGGACCTCTGACCTGGTCTGTGTGCTTTATACGCTGATTCACAACCATGCGCTCTGTATCTGTACAGGGTGAGCTGTGCTGTACAGTCATGTGTGCCTAATAAAGCAGCCGGCAAGTGTATGCTGTTTGGATTCTGTTCTCAAGCACAGTGGATCTGAAAAGAAACAGCGACTATAAGGTTAAACTATAGTCTTTAATTACAGAGCATTTACTTCTACATTGGATGAACCAGAAAAAAAATGTATCTGGTAAATGAAAAGCAGCTACTAAATTAAAAAAAAAAAAAAAAACATGCAAATGAGCAGTACATTTTAGGGCCTAAAAATATCTAGGAAGTTGGATGCTCAGTTATTTTTTGCCCACCTGTGCGTCACTGGATCATCAGTTCAAGCACAAGCAGCCAAAAAAGGTGTCGAGTTGATTCCTTATGTGGCTTTTGCCCATGACCCCCCATTTGGACTATCCAACTTCTGCCAGTTTGTTCAGTGAGTGTGAGTTTGTGCCCTCTGCAAGGGTGGACATGAAAATGTTAGCTTAGAAATTTAAATGTTATAAACATTTACTTGACAAAAGTATCATTACATTTTCATAAATAAAATGTTTTTTTTGTGGTATAGGAGATGGAGTCTGAAGGTGACGTCTGAAAATTCCTCACTGTCATGGAACCAGTTTTAATATTTCATATAAGGACTATTTTTTTTTTTTTTAGGTGCCATTTTGGTGGGGGAATGAATAACATTTTTTTTTTTTCAGAAAAAATATTCACCGTCTTAATAGAAGAAAATAAAATCAATTCCTAGATACATATCAGTTTCCTTACCAGAGACACGGGAGTTTGAGGGTCCAGCACAGTATGTGGAGCTGCTTTTACAGTGTGGGGTTAACTATGCCGAGCGCTCTAGTCACCAATGGGGCTACCTTGATTTTCACCTTCCACATTCTCACCAGCTACCCTCCTAATACACACAAACATACAGTGGAATTTCAGCTTCAAGCAGTTAAGCTGGCCACCCACCTCACTCACAATGTACAGTATCGGACCCAAAGGAGACCGAAACCAGTTATGTTGAAAATACTGCAACACCATGCAAAATAAATATGGTAGGAGTTTCCAGAGAGCTACGTGCAGGTATTTATGACCATGCCGCAGACAAAGCTTGGACCTCAACCGATCAGACAGCTGCAGTACTTGGACCTGCTGTCTCTGCTGTATTATCTTCCAGTATGAATCAATACTAGAGGCTTTTCTCCATATGTGGGAAGCAAAAAGGGAACTGAAACTGGTCTGGTCTCAGTGTTTGTGTGGCACACAGTTGTCATGGCGATAACATGCACCCTCAGCCTGCTGAGCATGGGGGGACACCATTGACACGAATGCCTCACCCGAGAAAAGGAAGCGTAGTCAAATGTGCAGGAATTGGTCACACCTGAAAAGGAGAGCGGCAGTTATCCAAGTCAGAGGAGAGAGCCGAGCCGCCGTTTTCTTTGCTAATAGAGAAACAGAATATGAAATAAAAATCTAGTGCCGCAGCAATAAGAAGAATTGCTCTGTCTCCCGGGAGTGGAGAGATGGGCTCCTGCATGAATAAGGGAGGTGTAATTTAGTTAGCTGCTGCTTTTGCTTTTCCGATTTACTGACACTCATACCTACCGCAGTGGTGGGAGGCCACATGGCGAGGCTCCCTTCACTCCTCCTGGTTTAATCGTCCTAAAGAGCACCTCACCCTTGAATCAGAGAAGTGTGATGTGAACTGTAGAGTAACGGTACTCCTGCAGCGGAGCTTATCCATGGTTGATCACCTGATCACATTTTGGTTTCAGTTAAACATCACTGAAGGAATGTTCAGTGTACAGAACAGAGGAGAGCAAAGCTGATAAATACACTACCCAGCCAAAAAAAGTGACACACTTTAATATTTGGTTGGAGCGCCTTTAGCTTCGATTATGGCACGCATTCGCCGTGGCATCATTTCGATAAGCTTATGCAATGTCACAACATTTATTTCTGTCCAGAGTTGCATTCATTTTTCACCAAGATCTTGTATTGATGATGGGAGAATCGGACCGCTGCGTAAAGTCTTCGCCAGCACATCCCAAAGATTCTCAATGGGGTTAAGGTCTGGACTCTATGGTGGCCGATCCATGTGTGAGAATGATGTCTCTCTCATGCTCCCTGAAGCACTCTTTCACAGTTTGAGCCCCATGAATCCTGGCATTGTCATCTTGGAATATAAAGAAAAAATCCATTGACGGAAAAACCTGGTCATTCAGTACATTCAGGTAGTCAGCTCACCTCATTTTTTGGGCACATAACGTTGCTGAACTGGCTGAAGCAACCCCACATCATAGCACTAAGTTAAATCCAGATGGGGACTTTTTTTGGCCAGGCAGTGTAGCTTATTGCTTATTGCAGTTAAGCATCTGTGGGTCTGGAATGTCAAGGAAAATCTTGGCAAAAAAAAAAATCTGGCAACAAATAGTAGGCACACAAAAATGATCAAATCAAACCTCTTAAATAATTTGTCCACAGTTTGTGAGCCGGCACAGCACAGGATATTCCTGTCCTGATATGCAAATTATTAATGAGGAGTTACTATTTGTTTTATTATAAGCGCAATATAATAGTCAACGTTGTAATTCCAGATTTCCCTTAACCTTCATTCGATTAGAAACTCACCAATAACACTGCATTGACAGGGAAAACCCCAAGGCTTTGTTCCACGTCTTCTCACAGGTACACCACTTTCTAAACCCACAGTGCTGAATAAACTCTCATTTAGTCATTAATTTTATTTTTATATTTTTTAAGCCCTTCAAATTTGATGCCCCCCTGGTCCACTTAAACTCGTGCAAGCTGAAATGAAGCTGCTCTTCAGAATTTCCAGGTCCCGGACAAAAGCGAGTTCCTCGCTCTCTCAAAGGCCATACTGCTCAGCAAAAACTCAGCTGTGTCTTGAGTAAACTGCTTGAACTGCCTAAGTATGATGCCATGATGTCACGTTCTTAGGTGAAGTGAGAAAAAGAGAAATGTGCTTGGAGAAAGTTTAGTGGACAAATGCAAACTCAACAAACTTTAAGCACTGGTTTGGGATTTGTTGTTATGATTTTGTCATAAAACATGCACACAAAGACAGCAATTCGTATGTTTTCGTAGAGACTTCGATACAAGCGATTGCACGGGTGAGAGACAGAGCTTGTGTTCGATTTAGGAACTCAAGCCATCTGTTAAAACATGGTAAAACATAATATACCAGCGTTTGATTTAAAATAAACACATCAGCGTTACTTCCTGACAAACCAGTTTGCGATACCCCCCACCTGCATATTCAGCTAAACACCGTGACAGTAAGCTAGTATGCATAGAGTAAAAAAAAAGTATATTTCATTGCAAACTTGCTGTGACAGGTGTAAACAAAACCATTCACAACAGAAGATGTTAAAACAGATTTATAAGCTTGGAGGTGGTCCTATAATAATGAAAATGCATTTTTTTCCTTCTGGTTTCTTATTTATGAAAGCCCTGACCAGCTTTAGATGTGATATTTTTGTGGGGGTGAAAATTTAGAGCAGGAACATGCAAACCGGCTTGATGTGAGGTTGATGTGCGCAAGAAGGTGACTTGGGCGCAGAAAGCTGGATTTGCAATTGTTATCCCATCCAAGAGAGAAACTTCCAGACTCTGACTGTCCACCACTGCTGGCATAAAGTCGGTTTGTGTTTGCTGTCTCCTCATTTTGTTAAAAACACCTCTACACTGGGAAAATGTTGTGTTTTCTATTCAGTCACAGATCTGTGACCCTGGGGATAACCATAGACAGGAAATCAGGATGAACATCATATCTGGCAGATCAGGTTTCCTCCTATGCATCAATATCTTCTTCCCGAGAAGCTGTGGGAGGTCTCTCTCATCCTAACATATGTCTAAAACAGAGAAAAGAACCTGTGAAGGTGAGAAAAAACAGGTTGCCAGTCCAATGAAACTTGAATTATAGGAGGACCACCAGCTATCCTTGTGCTGTGACTGCAGCCACTAAATTAGCCTCCGGCTCCCAGCAGCCATCGGCTGTTTTCATCACTCCATCTGTCTTTCTGACACGGCATCGGTCTGCCTGTGTGTTTTTCGTGATGCTCCATGATCCCCTCCTGTGCCGCACTGTACCAAGGCAGATGGGCTCTCCGTGGGATCATTCTCCAGCCTTTGCCAGGAGTCATGGCAAAGCGATGACACAGCCGGGTTGTAAGGGGACCTGTCGCTCTCTTTCCCGTTGTGTCCCAAAATAACTCATCGACCCCACAACCTTTTGCGTCAAGTCATTATCTTCAGGCTACCTTGGCGATCTGTCATAGTTTTTTTGTCCTCTCAATCTGGTGACCTCCCAGAAACCACACAGAGGTGTGAAAACACAGAAACTTTGTGAAACATGGAGAATAAATAACTTTCCTAGGTTAAATACATGTTTCTATATTGTTTAGAAGATATCGTTACAGAATGCGTCACATACATCACATGGCCAAAAGTATGTGGACACCTGAGCATCACACTCATGTGTGCTTGTTGATTATCCTACTCCAAATCCACGGGCATTCATATGGAGTTGTTCCCCCTTTGCTGCTATGACAGCCCCCACTCTTCTGGGAAGGCCTTCCACCAGATTTTGGGAATTTGTGCCCATTCAGCATCAATGAGGTTGGATGAGAAGGTATTGAGTGGGGTTGAGGTCAGGGCTCTGTGCAGCCACTCAGGTTCTTCCACACCAGCCTGGGCAAACCATGTGTTTATGGAGCTTGCTTTGTGCACGGGGGGCAGTCACGCTGGAGCAGGAAAGGAAGTTCTTCCCCAAACTGTGGCCACAAAGCTGGAAGCACACAATTGTCCAGAATGTGTTTCTATGCTATGTGGGTGCAGCTGAAACAGCTCAGCTCAGTCATTAGCAGGGGAGGGGGTCCATATACTTTTAGTCAAACAGTGTGCTTCATCACAACATCTTAGACACTTCTGGGTTATGAGAGGATTAAACCCATCACCCTGTACTCCTGATCTTTTTGAGTTCCAAATGGAATTACTTCTAAGTTATCATCAGGTTTTAACAGATTTGAATTTGCAAAATTTAGGCTCCTTGGTTGGAAGTGGTTTAAATCCGATTTGTGTTTGCATATTCCCCTCATGTCTGCACTGGTTTTCCTTGGGTGCTCCCATTTAGTGTCACAGTCAAAAAGACCAGAACTGGGGAGTATAAATTGCCTGTACTGGTGTATGTGCGAGCAAGCGTGTTACTTTTGTCTGTTGTATGAATGAATGAATGACAAAAGGGAATTTAGTATATTATGCGTTCCTAAAACTGTAAGTCAACTTTGCAAAAATTGACTGCCAGATTCTAAATAATAGTCATTCTACTGTACATCCATGTACATGGAGAAAACCTTGTGTCACATAAACGTACTGATTCTTTATCAAAGTTTTACTTTGAAATCATCTTTATCCTTTAGCATGCTGGGAGATGGCAATGGACCCATCTCCCTGCGTAATGGGTGAAAGTACCTCAAATTCGGAGTGTCTGAGGACAAAAAAAGCAAACTGAAGGAGGATTCGTTGAAGATTTATGAAATGCTGCTATGTGTCAGGCAGGCACAGGAAGAGTCAGTAGGAAAAATGGAAAGAGTTTGGTGGAGTCTCAGAAGATGTATTAAAATACAGGATGAAAGTTGGTTGGAATAAATGCTTCTCATTCTTTTCCGGGAAATGTGGTCGGAGAAAGAGGGAAGACCATCACTGGTTCCGGTCCTACTTTCGGAGAGAGAGGTAATTCGCGTTTCGTGCATAATCATGAACGCTTACTTATCGAGACATCATTACACCAACATGCCACCCACTGTGTGAACAAAGTGAAAAGTAAAAATAACCTCTAGAAGAGCCCTGCTGTTGAATCAGAGGAACAAAGGAATATTCTAAAGTAAAGGCAAAAACGATAACATTGACGCCCCTACAGGATAATTCATCTCCGAGACAAATCCCCGCAATGTAAGATTAATTCACTTAAGTGGCTCTTAATGCCTTTACTGCATCAGGGACCACAGAGCTGGATGTTATGATCAGAGAGCAGAATATGTTCTGGCCTCAATAAAACGGGCCAATATTAAACATTGCAAAATTCCCAAACATTACTTTGGAGGTCTGAATGAAAACATTTTCTCTTGAACAAAGTTTAGTCAGAAAGCTGGAAACCATTAGCAATGAAATTTCAAAAAGGGGTCCACCCTACTTCTTAGCATCTCTGCCTTCAAAGCTAGAGGCTCTTCACTGAATTTCAGAAGCCCTCCTGCCTGCTATCAGTTTAGAAAAATTTTAGTCCACGGATGGACCCAGGTAGCATGTTGATGAATAAAAACCAGAGCCTGGGTCTTGCCCCACCTTTGGGATGGATTTTATCTACAGTATGTAGTACCCCCTTGGATTCTTCTCATTTCACAAGTCTTGTAATAAGATTACTGGAAAGAGGGCTGTTCTGTTTTTTCTTTTTTTCTTTTTTGCTTCTCTGTCTTAAATTCTTTGTACTGAGGATGGAAAAAATGCACCAGTGCGGTTAAGGGAGTGAACTGGTGTTGCTAATTCAAGTAGGTGTTAGATCTCATGAACAATGTGTCAGCTTTTGAGTATAAATGCTAGCTGACCAGGAAAAGGATGAGTGGAGAGATTAAATAAAAAGCCAACACTGAATTAAAATATGGCATGAAGGTCTGAGAATGAGCTTAGCAATGCAGTGACCGGTGGCTGGAGGTGAGCATCAGTAGCCCACCGAGTCTCCTGGCAAGCTTCAATGTCACCAAGGAGAAGGTCCACGTTGAATAACCAAGATACTCCCCCCCGACCTTGTCTGCTATGTAAGATGACACAGTTTCCTTCATTGTCACTTGTTTACTCGGTGGCACCACTGTGACCCTGGTCATATTGCCGCCTAAGGAACTTGTCAGCTTGTCCACTTTCTGTTTTCCCCCTTTAAAACTGTTCATTTTTCAGCTGTTACCTTGGCCGACCATATGGTGAACGGAAGCGTTAGGGTCCGACCTTACGTCGTTGCTCAGAAACTCCCTGAAACTTTAGAACCAAACGGTTCAGGATATCACCTTAAGGCGAGAAATTTCCAGCTCCGTATCAACGGCACTCAGCCAGAATTATTTCGGCAGATATGTGGCTGGGCGAACGGGCGTACAGTTACAAATGATCCGAGTCGGTCTGGATAAAACCGTCCGTCAAAAAGAAATTTGTGATAATTTATGTGCGGTGAGTGTCACACTTCTGGCTGCATCAGCATTGGGAGTAAATTGACCATCAACCAGTTCAAATCTATTTTTCAAGGACATTAGTTACCATGGATTTGATCTCAAAAAAGAGGTTAGAACTGTAACAGATTTCTCATTTTTAGTCGAAAATAATTAACCCCCGCTGAAAGGATTAACTGCAGCCGAGCCTTTGCGGCATAAAATGGCACGAATGCTTTGTCTGTACAACTGTGCTAAGCGAGACTGCCATTAATTTCATCACTTCAATGGACGCCATTGTATTTTGTGTAGATGGCATGGTGTCGCAAGCGAGGACTAAAACAAATCACCTCACTTTATCAGACAGTACAGAACAATAAATTATATATTTTTCACCTTCGGGGAATGGGGATGTGGAAACAGAAAGGGTTCCCAGGCAATGTTTGGAAAACTGGAACAAATTCCTTTAAAGAACGATTAAGCCCGCTTAGGTGTTCTCACTTTTACTTGTGAAATTTCTCATTTTTCAGTTAAACAAAAACGTATAAAACTAAAGAAAAGCCCTGCTTAGCTACGAAAAATCCTCAGCGCGCAGATTATTTGAAGAACTTTTAATTTACGTGCTTTTTCTAGCATTGGGTTTTTCCAAAACTGTTAAAATGGAAGAAATATAAATGTATTACAGAGTCGATGCAGGGGTCATGTACCCACCGAGACCAAACAGAGAAAACAGCTTTCAGCAGCCATCATGAGACAAAGGAGGAAATGAAACAGGATGTTTTTCAGAAGGACCAGAGGCAACTCTGCCCAAACAGAAAACTGACTGGACATCTGCCAGGAGGAGCTGGAGTCGGAGTCTAAGCTTGTTAACTTTTGATACCAAGACAAAAGCAGTCCTGAACTGTGTGGAGATGGGGGGATGCTGAGGCAGATCCTTCATCCACTCTCTCATCATCAGTGCTGAGAGGAAATGGATTCCTTGTCTCTGTTGCTTTCAGCCACGCAAGCTAAATCCTCAGCCCCGATTCTACAAGTATCCCTCAGCCTTCCCAACTGAAGCGCCCTCCTTACCCTCAGAACATCTCAACCCTCTCGTGCTTCTCCACTCTCAGTATCCCAGTCCACTGTTCTTCTAAATACGCCCTCATCCTTCACTGTGACACAACATCCTCCTGCCCTATACCCCTGTGTAGCTGTTCATCAAATGTGCCATCATCCCCACTGACCTCAGGATCATTTGTCAGACAGTTGTCATCCATTCCTCCCATGGACAACTCTTCTTCTTCTTCTTTCGGCCGCTCCCGTTAGGGGTCGCCACAGCAGATCAATTGTTTCCACTTCTTCCTGTCCTCTGCATCTTTCTCCGTCGCAACCACCAGCAGCATGTCCTCCTTCACCACATCCATAAATCTCCTCTTAGTCCTTCCTCTCTTCCTCTTGCCTGGCAGCTCCATCCCTAGCATCCTCCCGATATATGCAGAATCTCTCCTCTGCACATGTCCAAACCAACACAATCTCGCCTCTCTGACTTTGTCTCCAAACCATCTAACCTGTGCTGCCCCTCTAATATACTCATTTCTAATCCTGTCCATCTTCGTCACACCCAATGCAAACCTTAACATCTTTAACTCTGCCACCTCTAGCTCTGCCTCATGTCTTTTGGTCAGTGCCACCGTCTCCAACCCATAAAGCATAGCTGGTCTCGCTACCATCTTATAGACCTTCCTTTCACTCTTGCTGGTACCCTTCTGTCACAAATCACTCCTGACACTCTTCTCTACCCACTCCACCCTGCCTGCACTCTCTTCTTCACCTCTCTTCCACACTCTGAACTGTTGATCCCAAGTATTTAAATTCATTTACCTTGGCTAACTCTATTCCCTGCATCCTCACCATTCCTCTGTCCTCCCTCTCATTTATGCACATGTATTCTGTCTTAGTCCTACTGACCTTCATTCCTCTTCTCTCTAGAACATATCTCCACCTCTCCAGGGTCTCTTCAACCTGCTCCCTACTCTCACTACAGATCACAATGTCATCCGCAAACATCATAGTCCACGGTGACTCCTGTCTGATCTCATCTGTCAACCTGTCCATTACCAATGCAAACAAGAAAGGACTCAAATCTGATCCTTGATGTAATCCTACCCCCACCTTGAAAGCATCCGTCACTCCTACCGCAGACCTCACTACTGTCACACTGTCCTTGTACATATCCTGTATCACTCTTAAACACTTTTCTGGCACACCCGACTTTCTCATACAATACCACAGCTCCTCTCTAGGTACCCTGCTATGCTTTCTCTAAGTCCACGAAGACACAATGCAACTCCTTCTTACCTTCTCGGTACTTCTCCATCAACACCCTCAGAGCAAACATCGCATCTGTAGTACTCCTTCTCGGCATGAAACCATACTGCTGCTCACTAATTGTCACCTCCCTTCTTAACCTAGCTTCCACTACTCTTTCCCATAACTTCATGCTGTGGCTGATCAGTTTTATCCCTCTGTAGTTACTACAGCTCTGCACGTCATCTTTATTCTTAAAAATTGGTACCAGTACCCTTCTTCTCCACTCCTCAGGCATCGTCTCACTTTCCAAGATTACATTAAACAATCTGGTTAAAAACTCCACTGCCATCTCTCCTAAACACTTCCATGCTTCCACAGGTATGTCATTTGGGCCAACAGCCTTTCCATTATTCACCACCTTTCTCTTTGCCCTATGCCTCATCTCCTTGTACTCCTTTCTGCATTCTTCATCTCTCTGTCTATCCCACTTCTTCTTCGCCAGCCTCTTCCTCTGTATACTCTCCTGTACTTCCTCATTCCACCACCAGGTTTCCTTGTCCTCCATCCTCTGTCTAGATGTCACACCAAGCACCTTTCTAGCTATCTTCCTTACCACTTCTGCTGTAGATGCCCAGCTCACTGGTAACTTTTCACTGCCACCCAATGCCTGTCTTAATTCCTCCCTGAACTCCACCTTATAGTTTTCCTTTTTCAACTTCCACCATTTGATCCTTGGTTCTGCCCTCACCTTCTCTTTTTGATCTCCAATGTCATCCTACAAACCATCATCCTATGCTGCCTAACTACGCTTTCCCCTGCCACCACTTTGCAGTCTACAATTTCCTTCAGTCTGGCCCTCCTGCATAAGATATAATCCACCTGCGTGCATCTTCCTCCACTCTTATACGTCACCCTGTGTTCCTCCCTCTTCTTAAAATACGTGTTTACCACAGCCATGTCCATCCTTTTTGCAAAATCCACAACCATCTGACCTTCTGCGTTCCTCTCCTTGACACCATACCTACCCATCACCTCCTCATCTCCTCTATTCCCTTCACCAACATGCCCATTGAAATCTGCTCCAATCATCACTCTCTCTCCCTCAGGTGCACTCTTCCCCACTTCATCCATATCACTCCAGAATTCTTCTTTCTCATCCATCTCACACCCAACTTGCGGGGCATATGCACTAACAACATTCATCATCACACCATCAATTTCCAGTTTCATAACCATCACTCTGTCAGATACTCTCTTCACCTCCAAGACACTCTTGACATACTGTTCCTTCAGGATAACCCCTACCCCGTTTCTCCTCCCATCCACACCATGGTAAAACACTTTAAACCCCCCTCCGATGCACCTAGCCTTACTCCCCTTCCATTTGGTCTCTTGCACACACAATATATCAACCTTCCTTCTCTCCATCATATCAGCAAGGTCTCTCCCTTTACCAGTCATACTACCAACATTCAAAGTTCCTACCCTCACGTCCACTATCTTAACCTTCCTCGTCTCCTCCTTCCTCCGCACATGCCTTCCTCCTCTTTTCCTTCGGCCTCTTCTACTTCTTCGGCTAACAGTAGCCCAATTTCCGCCAGCACCCTGTCGGCTAACAGTGCTGGTGGCGGTCGTTGTTAACCCGGGGCTCGACTGATCCGGTATGGAAATTTGTATTTTTGTCCACATATTTGGTTTGGCAATTTTTTACGCCGGATGCCCTTCCTGATGCAACCCTCTCCATTTATCCGGGCTTGGGACTGGCATAAAGAAATGCACTAGTTTGTGCATCCCCTTGTGACTGGATTCATTCCTCCCATGGACAACATTACCCAAAATTATCAATTCATGCTCTCCAACATGCATTCTATCACATTAGGCAGAGCAGCAGGCGGTCAGCCGATAAATGTGCACAAGTCAGGCTGAGTGTTAAAGAGATCCTGGCCAGTCGCTGGGTTCTACTGTTAACTTTGATACTTAACAGTAGAACTTAACCGAATGTAGAAGCTATGTTTGGGCAATGAAGTGGGGTGTCTAAAAAACAAAAAAAGCTGCAAAAGTAAAAGAAAAAATACAATACAAAATAAAACTTACTTCTCGCCCACTTTTGGTGACCAGTTATCCTTGTAGGAAGCCAGGAGTTAATCCCAAAATCACTAGACATAAGGCTGTTTAGAGGAGACAGGACTTCTGTCCATTGCGATGAGCACTAAGGGCAATTTTAGTCACTACTTTAGTGAAACGTGTCTTTGGACTCTGGTAGAAAGCTAGAGCACCTAAAGTGTACCTATGCAGACAAAGGAGACCATTCGTACGCTCAAGTTTAACCTATAAAGAAGCTAACAGGGTGGAGGGTGTAGTGCACTGCTGACGAGAGCATGGATGCTTTGGAAACCCCCCCGCCCCCTCCGTGTCCACACAGTTCAGGACTGCTTTTGTCTTGGCATCAAAAGTAAACAAGCTTAGACCAATCCCAAGTTTAACTACCCGGTCCCAGCGAGGGATGCACCTATACAAACCATCAAGCCAAGCAGTTTACTTTCCAGCATGAAAAGTTATGTCAAGTTTTAGCCTCAGGGGTTAAAATGCAAAAGTTTAAACTGTACAATAAATAATACAGAAATAAGAGTAGAAGGTTTAAGCATGGAAGTGTCTGTAGGCTTTTGCAGTAGCTGCAGCAACTCTGGAAAATGTAACAATGGTTTGGAAAGTTGATGAGCAGCAGAGCTCATGAAAGCCTGAATGAAAGAGTCAGTAATACAAATCGAGCATAAATTTCTCCCTGAGGGAACAGAAATGGATCTTCAAAGTGTTTTTCACCACAGGGAGGACAAGGTGCCTCGAAACGATGATAACAAAGGCCGAGGTGAGGCATGCATGCACGAGCGGTATTTGTTTGGCCCAAAAGCCCATCCAGGGAGGTCGCTTTTGCGGCTCGGTACTTATCTATTCATCTTCAGTCAGGTAATGTGTGGGTGCAACAGCATTGCCTCTCATTGGACTCCAGCCTTTCACCTTTTTGGTCATAAATTCAGTGCTTGCAGTGGCATTGAGGATTGTGACCAAGCAAGCAGTGCAGGGTTTGCTGAGGAAGTCACTGTTCTCCAGACACAAATACACCTCTGCTTTTCTTTAGACTGTGAAATTCTGAGAGCCCAGCTGCCAAAATTGTGCCTTTTGCAGAGTAATGGGTTTATGTCACTTGAAACAACTAAAGCAAATGTTTCTGTTCATGGTGTCCTGTTCTTAAAACACACACCGAGAGCAGATTGGGGGGAAATTGATAAGGTAAAAAAAATCCTTACTTTGGGCCCCAAGAAAATTTTCAGCAAAGTTTTCTAATTTATTTATGACAGACTGGACGATCCCTGTCTATTTTATACATATGCAGGCATACTTTCGCAATCCTGCTTAAGAAATGTTGGAGAGGCAATGCGTGCGATGGGAACTGCAGCACTGCGATGCGTCAGCTGTGTTTGCATCCTTTCCACCTCAGTCACCCTGAGTTGGCTGGGATTTCCACAGTTACCTCAGCATGTGGCTCATGTTTTTCCTTTTATGTCTTGGGCCATGGATGAATGAGTAAACACCTGTATCTCCTGTGCTGCACTTACCCTCTGTGAAAAGTGCATCTTCAGCAGTTTTACTGTCCATATACTATGTGTGTCTGTGTGTGCAGGAATGTGTGTCTTTTTATCGCATATGGGTCCATGTAGGCAGACATGTTAGTGTGTGTTTGCACAAAAATGGCTACATTTCCATTTGGTTGTGTAAATGGCTGAGTATGGACATGATGGTGTATGTATATATGTATATACGTATGTGTTGAAGTATGCTACATGGCCAAAAGTATGAGGAAACTTGAGCATCATCCCATTTGTGCTTCTTGACCATCCCATTACAAACCCACGGGCATTAAAATGGAGTTGTTCCCCCCTTTATTGCTATAAGAGCCCTCACTTTTCTGGGAAGGCAGAAGGCTTTCCACCAGATTTTGCCAATATGTGCCCATTTGGCTACAAGCGCATCAGTGAGGTTGGGGGAGAAGGCCTGGCCTGCAGTTGACATTTTAGTTCATCCCAAAAGGTGTTCAGTGGGGTTGAGGTCAGGGCTCCGTGCAAAAATTCTTCCACACCAGCCTGAGCAAACCATGTGTTTATGAAGCACCCTTTGTGCACGGGGAGCAAGAAATGAGCTTCTTCCCCAAACTGTGGCCACAAAAGTGGAAGTACATAATTGTCTAGAATGTGTTTATACGCTGTGTGGGTGCGGCTGAAACAGCCAGGGGGTCCAGATACTTTTGGCTATATAGTGTATAATACCACTACTCTTATCCAACCTTAAAACCAGAGTTTAGAAACAGTCTTTTTTTGATAATTGAAACTGAACAACCTTCATTCTGTTGTAGGGGCTTTTTACTTGGCTGCAGAAAAGCTGATGAGTATGATGGAATCGAGGTGTTAAGTGGAGTGGGACATGAGGCATTGAGGAAAAACATATGCAGTCTTGCTGGTCACCTTGGTGCACTTAGTATCAGCACAGGGGCAGAGCTGTGATGGATTCCCATCAGGGTGCACAAAGAAAATAGAGGAATAGAGAAAAGGAAAGCAAGGGAGGGGGATAGTGAGAGAAGGAGAGCAACAGAATGTTTCTGACTTCGATAAAGGTTTTTTCTGTTGCCACGGCAGCATGGTACCCATGCTTTTAATAGATGTGATTTATACTTAATAGGGACAGAGCTGCTGGTGTGACACCTTCCCCCCAGCGTGGATGCCTCCTGGTCACCCACTGCTGCTCTGCTGATGCCTCCTTGTGTGCTGGGATCTCCAGGGTTTGTAGAATCCCTGGGGAGGCTTCTGGAATTGGCCCCGCGTGCTGGAGGGGTGACATGGAGAAGGCTGGGGCTGGCTGTGAAAGGAATCGCTAAGAGGGAGTCAACTGAGACAAATTGCTGTGCTATATTTCTGCAGCTGTCATTGCGGTGGCTTGCGTGTTACCCACTGGGGTCCTCCTCTCTTCCAGTTCCTCCAGAGAGACCTCCCCAACTCCCAGGACTGAGCCAATGACCAGTGATGGAGTGGAGGTGAAAGCAACAAGGTTGTACTTCTACTTGGGTATGCATCTGGGCAACACAGACATGCAAACCTGGAAACAGACCTGCAGTTCTGATACTCCATTATTTATTTATTTCTTTGTTTATTTGTTTGTTAGTGCTTTATCCTTACTTTTTACCTTTGCTTTCTGAGGCAGCTCAGCCCCTTTGGGAAATTTAGGTGATCCCTGCAGACAATGTCATTCATTCATTCATTCATTCATTCATTCATTCATTCATTCACAGAGGTGAGCTAAGGCCCATGAGAGCTCACCAGTACGCTTTGAGTGCATCCTTTAACTCGGTTTTTTGGCGGCGCAAGCAACAGCAATAATATTGAAATCTCCAGGTCTGGACAGTCGGAAAAACAGCAGCTAAACCCCTTGCTGGGAATTTTGTTACTGACTCAAGTGGGATTTCACCTTGTGCTGGGATGTTTTTGCTAACTAGTTTTCAGATTTTGGCAGCAATTTTCCAAATGCTTTGATATTTTTTTGCCATTGTTCCTGCGCTACCTTCTCCCTCCCCACGGATTGGATTCATTTATGATTCCAGCAGTCCAATGTTTAACTTTTGAGAGTTTTGGGGAAAGGAGCCGGTAAAGATGTGCCTGGGCAGAGAGGTGAAGTTCGTCGAACCAGTGGGCACCTTGGCTTCCAGCACACAAGCTCTCAAAACCAGCAAAGTCAACTTCATTAAACTACAATAATACACCCTTATTTCTGCATATTATAATTTATTGTCACAAATCTGTTTTCAACAATCTGGTTTACATAACAGGAATGGAGCGCAAATCTAAACAAGGGCCCAATGTTTGATTCAAGCTGCTGTTATGTGAGAAAAAGCATCTCTGAAAGATTTCTTTGTACAAAGTCCAGCAGATTACTGTATAAATTCTTCCGCACTGGGTGGGGTTACCTGTCAGTAGGTGAAGTAAAAACTAATCTGGCTGAAGTTGGGTGAGGAATTTGCAAGGTTTCCTTATCTAAATTTGCCCTCACCATTGCTACCCTCATAAATACCTCCACGGGTGCTTTTTTCGGAAGGGTTCATGTTCATACCGAATAACTTCAGTGAATGTTTTAATATTCAATATCAGAATCAGAAAGCATCATTTTAATAAGAAATGGTTGCTTTTGAGTTTTGAAACAGAGGCCAGAGTGGCTGTGGGGGGTGGTTTCCACACCGTTGGGCCTTTATGGTAGCAAGCACCATCTGTGAATGAAATCACACCCTCCCACGTACCCATTCCAAAGCCTTGAACACATGGGGGTTGATGGAGGTGGGGGGTCAATTTGCCACACCAGGAAGCACACTTTGGAGTGGGGGGTCTTGCATTTGACTTGCTCTTGGTTACTTCCCTTCTACAACTCTTTGAAAAGGGAACAGCTGCATAGATCAGGCAGGTCTGCTTTTCCTTTTGTTGGATCCTTAATGTTGTTTTAATAAAGTTTCCGGTTGTCAGCTGACTCCTATCACATCTGCTGCTGTTCCACTGCGTTTATGGCCAGGTTCTTTAGAAGATGGAACAAGCAGGAGAGATGCAACATTTAGAGAGAAATGCATAGAACGTAAAATAGGACAGCAGGCTAAAGCCGTAAAACAGTAAAACTTACGTTACCATCTTACTGTTTTATGGCTTTAGCTTGCTGTCCTATTTTAACTTTACGTTGAATGAGAGAAAAATGCTGGATCAGAAGAAAAGCGAGGCAGTGGGAGAGACCGGGAAGACATAACAATAAGACTGAAAAACAAACAGGAGCAATGCAGCAGTGAAACAAGGAACGTGGCAGGTAGACGTCAACAAGATTGGGGCGAAAGCTGGAGAGATTACATTAAAACAGAAAAGAGAAAGTGAGAAATCACTTCAAGACATGGAAAAAGGCCAAAGACACCTTTTTTCTTCTCCAAAGCTATTCTCTCTATCTCACTCTCACCGTGTCTCCCAAAAAACTGCCTCTCAGCTGGCAGCCTCTGGGTTGTTAATCTTTAAACGTCTGACATAAAACCACGCGTATTATAATAAAGCAGCACACTGCGGATTTGTGAGGAAGAGACACACTGACGCTCGGTCCATGGGGAGAAAATGTGAGGCTCTTTTACAGCTGAGCAGCAAAAGTCCTCTGCACTGTCCAGTGGAGTCTCTATGCTTCCCTCTGCATCACCGCACTAATGCTGTTAGCCTGCGCGTGGCTGTTGCCCGGCTTTGAGGTCGACTGTCACTCTCGCCGCTCGGATTCAATCCTTTGGGTACAGAAATTAGGGGGAAGTGAATACTTAAGCTTCCGAATACTTCTGGTTGGCAGCAGTGCAAAAAAAAAAAAAAGTGGTGGAGGAACTGCTGTGGCAGTAGGGCGGAGAGCTGTATTTGGGCCGTAGGGTCCCAATGGGATTGTTTGTGGTGGTTTCTATGAGCATGTATGGAGGTTTACTGAGTGGTTTATTTATTTTCTTGGAAAATAAACACCTGGTTCACACCTGAAACGCTGGGAAAGGCAAGTTACTGCCCAAATAAAAACTGTAAAAAGGAGTAAAGTGTAGTAAGTGTGTATGAACCAGTAGGCCCTGCAGCCCTCATACACACCTGAGGAGGCATGGGCTGCAGAAAGGAGCAAAACCTGTGATGTTTATATGAATTTGCATACGTTCATCTTGGCCCAGAAACCCCATGACGCTTACTTAGCTCCCTGTTCCTTACTCCTGCATTTTGTGTTCTGCTCCATTACAGCTTTTTCACTGTTACCATAATATGGCAGCAAAAGTAGTTCTCTTGGTTTCAGGTAAAAGGAAAAACCATTCCTTTAGTTTCTCTCTTCCCTGCTTTATCAAACAAAGGACACGACAAGTCAGGTCGGCGGTGCCTGTTGATCCTTCTGAGGCCAGGCGCTATCAGAGTGCTTTCTCAGTGATGCACTCTGCTGAGCACGAAGGGTTTGACTCAGCAACCTGAGGGAACTGAAAATGCCAGGGAGAGACTGAAATGTGGATGCTGAGGAAGCGCAAGGGCACATTTAGTCAGGGTGAAAACCAGGCAGTCAAAGATCAAGGCAGAACTATTCAATTCTGGCCCAGGAAGCCAGCTATCTAGCAGACATTCACTCAACCTGGGTACTGATCTCATTAAGCTTCATCTCTTAGCCATGTGATTTGTGCAAGACAGCCTACTAGGCTGTGGTCTGGATGAAATCCAAAGGGTTCGCCTTAGAGCAAAGTATTATGGCAACTCAACAAACAGACATAGAAAAGAGTCCAGGATGAACAACACAAGTTGGTGCAAAACAGAATAGGAGTGTAACACTTTGCTGAAAGATCAGTCCGTGGTGTTTATTAGCTGCTCAGTAACCCTGCTGTTGCCATCTTTGTCGTAAGGACTGCAAGTTTGTTCTCCGATTTGAGGAAAAATCCCGATCTGCCAGTATTGCCAGTACCTGCCAGTGCATGCATTAAAGTGAATGTCTACATGGTGATGTCAGCAGTGCGATAACAAGGGGAATCCCTGCGCAAGCAGCTCGGTCTCACCCTGGTGCGCGGGGTTCCTTTTTGGGAAATTATCCTTTTCATTGAACCAATTTGATTGCCTCTTCCCTCTTGAGGGGATTGTGGTTTCGAATGAACTTGGTCCTCTAAGGCCCAGAAATGGGGAGGTGGTGGTGGGGGATGGGAGGGTGTATAATGGATGTAATTCTCACATTACACGACAAATGAGCAACTTTAACAGTGTCACTCTAAACCCTGGCAAATGTGGGTGATTTTCTTTTTGTCTCGCCTCAGCGCATTTAAGGGGAAGCGTGAGCCAGACGGGCTGTACTGCGGGTAATCCCAGCTCGACAAGATCGAATTAACCAACTGAGGAGACGGACTTCTTTCTGCCTTTGAAATGATTCATTGGTTTAGCAACAGTTTGGGGTTTTTTCTGCTTGAGACTTGCTGGCCTCTGGCTTGAAGTAGTGAGGGCCCAACGCCTATGGGAAGCCAATTCCCTCACAAAGTTCATTCTTATGCAACGGAACCTAAAAATAAAGCATGGCCCTTTCGTAATTACGAATGAGCTATCGCAGATTTAGTTTTCAGTCGGTGTTTCATGAAACCCTGCTCTCCGTCAGCCTATCAGCGGGCTACCGTGCATTTATTCCAAGGGATTTCCAAGGTTTCTCTTGTTGGTGATTATGGAGCTGTAAATACATGCTTGCGTTTCCTAAGGTTTACAGTGATCCAGCACAAATAAAGATTAATTTGTTTTATTTATTTACTTTTTCCTCCTCTTTAAGCAGCCCACGGTCTCGATCTGCACGGTCACGATGGAGCGGTCCACCTGCCAATCTCTCGAAAGGAGACGCAACTCCGAATGGGCTCAGCGAAGGCAATCCAGTGCTCCTCTAATCAAGTCTACGCACTTTAATCCGCTGGCAGAACCCGTGTTCCGAAGGACAGACACCCCGCGGGATGAATGGAGACGAGCTATTTTAATCCGCAACCCCTGGCCTGAAAATAGATTAGTTGAACTACAGAAATTGCATTCAAAGGGGAGATGCGGAGGAGATGTGGGCGCCGTATGCTGCTCCCTGAGAGCTGGGAGGCTTGGGAGGAAAGGCACTGCATGCCTGTTGTGTGTATGCTGAGGCTGGAAAAAAACACCTGCTGTCATTTCCACTCTAACGCCCCAATTTATATCTGAATGCCCTCCGAATTTCACATAAACCAGTGCAAAAATCACAACACGTGCAGTCTATCGGCTCAATTTATGTATCAGTCCAGACTGCTGCATTCTTCCCCCCCTTTTTTCCCCTAAATGCTGCCCGGGTTGAAAGTTTTAATGCATTTTAAAGAGACTTTATTTCAATTTCACGTGCACATTAAATAAGATTAAACATATGAACATTGGAGTATGTTAACAATATTTAGCAACTAATTTGACAAGGTCACCAAGCATGTCTGGTTCAAATACAAACAGTTTGTCTGGGCTCACAGCCACAGTGTGTATTTGCATGGATGAGCTGAAGATGTCAGTCCAAACAGGGTGATTAATGCACCTTTATGAACGGGGTGTATGGTTACACTAAATCTCCATGTTAAAGGTCATTATTTCTGTAAATATCCATCTGTGCAAATGACTAGAAGATTAATACTCAGTCTGCTAAGTGAATTATAAAAAAAGTTATTGGTTATTTGTCTGGCTGCAGCACACCGAGCTCAGTGTTTCCTGCCCGGTGGCTGGAATTTGCATTTGGCTCTTTGGTTCGGACCAGACCGTGTGCTGCGTCCCTCAGCTCCAAACAAACACCGTAACATCAGGATTTGAGAGTGGGGGGGTGGTCCGTCAAGGTACCAGAACGGTCCTGATGTTAGGTCCCCAAGGAAAAGCCACAATGGACTGAGAGCCTCCTCATCTCCATCAATCGCTGGGTCTGCAACACTGGGTGCCATTTTATGGAAATGAACTTGCAGGGGGGAATTGGAAGTGACCACGTTGAGGGGAGTACGTGCTGTTAATCCAGGGCAGCAGACATGAGCGAAAAGGTTCCAGAGATGCAAATCTTTTTGTTGCGAATACAAAATATTTAACTTTTTCATCTACGAGGATGGAGATGTTACAAAGTCCTCCTTATACCATTTTCAACAGCTCCTTCTTTTTATTGCTGTGGGGTGACAGGAAGCCAGTGACTTTGAGTAATTCAGGATCTCATTTTTTTGACATTCCCACCCAAAAGATTCAGGAAGCTTCTTTCTGTTGGCGAACACTGAACAATGGTTAAGAGTGAGGGAGTTTCGTGAATGCCTGGAGATGCAGCAGTCTGATGGGGTGAGAAGACCATGTCTGAATGCTTTGTCGATGGCCCCTGTGATGGCAGATCATTTATCACCTTTATTTTGTTCATTTGCTGTTGCTATCACTTTATATTGTGCAGGACTTTTTTACTGATATCCATATTATCGTGAAATGTTACACACTTTTACCAATTTTAGCAACATGGAGGAAAAAAAATTCAGAGGTTTTCAGGGATTTTTTTGTCACAGTGTAAATTGCTTTTCACTTGGATTTTTCCTTTGAATATATCAATTCAGATATAAATTTTCTTTCTCGATTTGAGCAAATTTTCAGGTATATAAACCAACGGAGATCTCAGAAGTATTTACACATGTACTGTTATTCCGGAACATCAGAGCAAATTGTGATGGAAGTGTGTGCTCTGCCTTTTTGGTGGTTCTCACTTTTCCGCAGGAAATCCACTGTTTAGCTACAGAAAATATTGCACAGAAAAAATCCATTCAGAGACCAGTTGTCAATGATGAATGAAAACTGTAAGTGTGAGATATCGATTTCCCGGCGAGGCCCCATTAAATGTGAGTCACGGGTTTTCACCTAAAGCCCAGTTTAGCCGCACAGCAGCCAAGGTGCAATGGAACGGCGTTAGACCTGATTTACAAACTCATTTGTCATGGATTTGCTGCAGGATCACACTGTTGGAGTCACCACATCACAGTGTCACTACCCATTATAATATTTCTGTTGCTATCAAGCTTTGGTTTACAGTGTAAAAGTGGGCTTTTTAATCTTTAGAGAAGTATCGAGAAAGTGTTCACATGTTCGCTGTCTTTACAATTTTGCCGCAGTTTCTGCTACGCTATCTTAATTCTTTATTAAGGTGCTGCAAAGTGAGGTGCAAAGTCAAAGTTACGCATTCAATTTACCGTATTTTAGATGGAATGCCTGTGCGTGATTGGACAGGAAAGCGAGTCAAAACACACATTTCAGATATGCTGTGCATTCCATAGGACATTAGTTTCATGGGAGTGTTTGGTAATTCATCACAGAGCAGCAACAACAGGGTAGACAGAGTAGGGTATTAAACTGTTTATTCCTAGGCTAAAATAATTTATAGCATAAATAAATAACAATAAAGCAGACTTCAAGGTACATCTGACACATACTGTAACTCAGAGCTCCTGGCTGTAGGGTCAGACCTGGGTTTAAATCCAGCCTTGTGCAGATTTTATTAGCTTTTTCTGCATTTTTTGGTCTCGTGCAGTATTTCAAAGATTAGTTTTAGTCGAACTGGGGAATTTCAAATTTTTAAACATAAAACCCACTCTTCTTTTTTTAACCATCACCAGGAGCAGTCGTTCCCTACTAGACCTACAATAGTTGTCCCCTCACCTAATCTGTTCCAGGGCAGATCTATGACCTCAGAATTAGACGTTCTTATTTTCACACCAGCTGCTTCATAATTAGCTCAGATTTTACCTCTCAAATACATGCCAAGGGTCACAGCTGGATGAGGTTTGAGGCGAAACAACCTCAACAAGAGTCCGGCATCCACGTTAAAAAGATTCACCATGCCACCATTAATATGGCAGATTTAACATTGTTCTATCTAGAACAAAAGACATTTGAGCTGAAAATACACACTTGGGGGATGCTGAACTAGATAAGAGTTCAATCTCAATCCAAATTTGTGTCTTTTCCTGCATATTTAAGCTGTAACAAATACTAACCTGTGAAAACTTGAACAATAAATTGTACTCTCTTGAAAGGTAACATCATTACGAATGATGTAATTTGAAGTATTACAAGATATTATATTAATTTATCTTGCACACCTCTGGCTTTAGGTTCAACAAGAAATTGTGCCATCTGCAGAAATTGTCAGATGTCACAGTTATTGCTGGATGTATAAGTAGGAGCATGAGTGCTGGAATCTTGTGAAGAACTTTACTAAGCAGTATGAACTCAACCAGCTGCAGCTCAACAGTGGAAAAATGGAAATGAATATAAAACCCTAATCTGGCAAGGTAAGCATATATTCTTTTATTTCTTTCATTGTGCTACACTGGTGGACGTCTGTATGGACCATTCTTTATCTAGACTCTGTCCTCAGAGTAGACCCTACCAGTAGCACAAAGCTCCAACAACATAACCGTAAGGTTCACTGAGACACAAAAACCTGACCATGATGCCAAGAAGGCCTGGTGTACAAATTTTGAATTCATCATACAGGGTTAATATTTAATAATAATTGATATTATAATATTTAAATTATATAGCAGTACAGTGCATATATATTTTCACATGGAAATACCCAAAATAATAAACCCAACACCAATGCTGAAACCACTTCAGCAATCGCTTAGGATCATGGGATCTCGGTACCTGTCATTAACCTTAGAAACCATGACAGATGCCACTCTGCTGCTCAGCTGCTAATATCGCTATTTTCTTTTCTGCTCTGAAACAAAACTGTCACTGTTTTCCTTTGTGCCAAAAGTGCTTGCCGGTTCACTGTATATCATGGCATTACGCACCTTTAAATTCTGTTCTACTTGACAGCAAAAAAAAAAAAAAAAAAAAAACTCACGGGGAAGGACTCTGCATACTGATGTTTGTCAGTGTAAAATATTCTGCTTCCCTTTTTATGTTACTGAGCAAATATTCTATTTTCAGCAAGTCAGATCCAACTGTATGTTAAAATAGTTTTACACAAGCAGCCCTTTGACCAGTCAGCTAGCTGGCATCCCATACCAGCCTAAATTTATCTCTTTTCCCTGCAAGTCTTCGACTTGTCCCTGGTGCACGTTTGCTGGTTTGTATGTTTAACATTTGTAGACAATTCCCAAGAGTATTTGAGGGAGAGAGGACATTTTGTGTGGTGATGCAGCCCCAGTTTTTGAAATGATTATGAGAGTGGCTTTACGTAAATAGTGGTTTGCAAAAACAGAGTTGTCTTCAATGACAAAAAACGATGCATTAATGTAGAGTCCCCGTGAGTCGACATCGACTCGGCAGCACTTAACAGCATTATTTCTTTCTATGTGACATTTTATTTCAAAATGAATTTTTATAAGTCAACATGAATTTTGCTTCTCAGAATGTTTTATAAAGAAAAAAAACTGGAATTATGCCATTTCCAAATATTCAAACCCTTGGACTCAATATTTGGTAGACATGCCTCTGGTAACAATTGAAGCACTAACTGGCTACCAGGTTCTGACAGTAGCTTGGTGCAGTTCTGTCCATTCTTGTTGGTGAATCTGTTCAAACTTGAGACTAAACTCGAGACAAACTAGCTTGGAGATGGCTTGTGGACAGCAGTTTTCGTCTCTCCAGAGATTCTCAGTTTCATTCAGATTAATTAAATGAAAAAAGGTTAAAAAAAAATTAAATTATTTCTAATCTCTAATTAAATCTAAATTTAATTTTTAAAAATTAACACATGGAAAGAAAGACTGAAGCATCGTTTTGTCAAGGGTCTGAATACATTTGCAAAGCACCGTATGAATGGGTGACCTATTCACTAGAATCCCTAATTTTCTTAGCACTATTTCAGTGTAATAACATTTCTAAATTTTATGTCTAAGTTTCTCGTCATGTTCAGTAATAAATCATGCAATACTGAGTCACAGCCAGCTGTGGATGCATCAAGGATGAATGTTGTCATAGGACTCTCAAATATATACATGTAAAGTAAAAACTATTTATATTAATGAAACAAAAATCTTTGGACTGTGATGGAAATCTGCCAAGACACAATGAGAACATGAAAAATCTGGAAATTTCAAGAGCTCCATCCATCCATTGTCATTCATAATTTACCCAAAACACTTGTGTTTGGACTGTGGGAGAAAACCCATGTAGACATGGAAAGAACATGCAAATTCCACACAAACTGAGCTCGCACCCAAACAGCCCAGGCTCTTTGATGCAGCAGTGCTACTTGCTAAGCTATAGTATCACCCTGGATCCAAATTTAGGACCAAGAAGCTGCGAGACTCACGTGTTACCTGGAGTTTTAAATGTCACTTAAGTTACTTTGTGAAAGCAACCTATGGACCCTATGGATTCACAGAAGAGAGCAGTGAGTCTGTGGACTGGAACGATGACCTGGAGGTACCCGCTGCTCCCACGATGCTAACTGGGAAGACAAACCTGGAGAGGGGTAGATAGGAGGAGCACAGCTGCAGAGTTTCCACAGGTGGAAGTGATATGGGTAAACAACACGTCATCCAAAGCATCAGACATGGAAACTCTGTAAATCTGGCCACACTGATTCGCTTAATGCGGTCTCCGGGGGCTCCGAGCAGTGTTTCCATCTTTCGCCGCGATAGTGTTGTTCGCGTCTTATTCCCAAGAGAATAACGTCAAGATGCTTATTATGACTTTAATAGGGACACCTAAAAATACCTGAGGAAAAGCACTGCCGCGTCCTGCAGTGGAGGGCGAGACAAGCCCTCTCTTCACTTGAATCAGCCTCTCCCGGTCTGTAATGGGAGGCGGTTGTTTTGGAAGCTGTGCATGAATCCTTTTTGGGGTTCCACCAAATCTGCTGTTCCGAATCAGCGATTGGTCAGCCACCACACCACAGGGATGCTGTTAGCATGTACATATAGCGCCATTACCACGTTACACTGCTTCTTACATGAGTCATGGGACGCGTGCGTGTTTTGCATGCATTTTTGAGGTCCACCGGCGATCGTGCTGGCCCAAAAAGAACAGCTTACCATGTGCTGAAGCAGACAGTTCTGCATATAACCTGAGCTGTATTTTTTAATCAAAACTGCATTGCTGCCAGTCTGCTGTGCAAAGTGCCATTTACCACAGTAAAAAGGCATGAGCAGAAAGGAAGACACTGTACATAAACAGAGTCAGCAAGGCAAGACAGATGCATTAGTCAAGGGTTTAAGCAAACTCCAGCCAGAATGCTGTCTTCACTAACAAGGTAAAGGGGGAGCTTTATGTTTGGAATCCCTGCCCCCCATAGCCTAGTCAGGAAGAGCTCCAATTGGAGTGAGCTGTCACCTTGGCTCTGGCTCTTGGACCGCATTAAAAGAAGCAGTACTGCAGCCATGCCTTGAGCAGAAATGAATGAGAAATGTGCAACGGCAGAGAAGCCCGGAGAGGAACCGTGACTGAGCTGCTCAGCTTGGGTTCGGCTGTAACCGCCAAGTTGCCGGGCGGAGGAAACAATAGCGTGCCAAACCCTACCGTTGGACGAAGCTCACATATGGCATAAATATGTATGGCTGGTGTAAAAAAACGGCTGCCGTGTCTTTGAGGCTGTGGGGAAGCTGGCATTGCTGCTCAGCTGGCATTGCTTGGCAGATTTCAGGGTTACATCAGCGCCTTGTGATCATTTGTCAGATCTGCAACCTTTTTAATGATACAGTAGTAAAACACATGTACTGTATATAGTGGCGGAATGTGCTTCCAAATACCATTTCCTTACTCCGTACCTCTGGCGCTGTTTACTATTTTATTGACACAAGTGCAGCCAACATTTGAAGCTGCACTAGGAACTAAATAGTAGGCACATTTTGGCTTTGACTGTTTCTTTGTCCATTCAGTTTCTTATAGCAGTTTTTTTTTTTTATTATTAGTTTTTGCTTTAGCTCAACAACGCTTACAAAGTTTAAAAATGACCATAAGCAAACAGAATGATGTCGGCTCTGCAAGTAAAAATCAGCTTTTTGTTGAATGAAGTGAAAAGACAGCAAGAAAGAGCATATGACAATGAATATAAGCAAAAATATGTAAGAAGAATGAACTGCGACATAAAATCGAACATTTCCATTGTTTATAGAAACCCGATTTTGGCAGCCGCAGTTCAAAAGAGCTCAAGTACGACCCTCCGAACCGCAGTGAATCCCAGGTGGAAGCATTAGGATATCAGCAGCACTTACTGACCTCAGCGTCTCCCACTTCAGTGTCACATTCACAGTCTTGTGCAACCTTTGCAAATATTTTTGAGCGCTACCCTATTGCCCATATGTTTACGGCACAAAAGCCGGCACGGCGGGTAAGTAATGTATTGATTCCAGGGCATAAAAACAAAACGGCGTGCGTTTTTGTGACTTTTTATGTAGCTGGATGAATGTAGGACCGAAGCTCAGCTGCGGGCGGTTGCTATGGAGATGGATCCACTGGAGTCGCTGAGCCATTTTTATCTGTGCAATCCCACAGAGAGGGGAATCAGCCTCCTTGAAAATTTAAGACAATATATGTTTATTACACATGACCATTTCAATAACATAAGAACACGGGAAGTTTATACAATTGCTTAATTTGGTTTCAACATAAATTAAAATGTATTGCAATTAATTATTATGTTTAGATATTAAATAAGCCACTGTCAGCAACCCAGAAAGTAATGCATTCTGGGAACTGCTTGTAAATCAATTTCTTGTAAACTGGGGCCTAAAAAACCAAGCAGTTCAACCTACTCACCTGTTTTCACACAGATATGCTAAATTATGACCAGAGAATGTAGAGGCCATTTCAGTGGAATGCAGTTCTTGTCATGGAAACACAGCGTAAGAGGGAATTTTAAAATCCTTACGGGGCCGTAAAATGGATGCGGCCCAGTTGTTTCACGAGCAAACGATGGCGCAGTTTTAACAAACAGTTGAGGTTTGCTATGCAGTGGAGAAATTGTAATAAACAAAAAAATAAAGAAAAAAGTTTAATTTTCCACATGGTGGCACGGAGATGCCGGTCAGGTTTGAATCCGGCCAGGTCAGCCTGTGCACGGTTTATGCATTCTTGCTGTGTCTGTGGGGGTCTCATTCAGGTGCTCCTGTTTCCTCCCACAGCTCAAAGCCATGTTTCTGTCAAACCTCCAACTCTAAGTTGCCCTAAATGCATTGAAGTTCTGCTGTCCAGTCCAAAATGTGCGCTTAACTAACCCTGAATTCTGCAATAATCTGGAATAACTCCAACTTGAAGTCATCACCGATAGTGACCAAATATCTGCACCATTTAAATTTTACATATGACCGCCTGGGTACTCACCTGGGTACCCTGTGCTGCCTACGCCCATTTTTTCCACAACTTTATAAAACATGCTGTTTTGAGTTTCCCAAAAAAGCATTTTTATATCTATAAACAACTTGAAAAGGAAACTTCACTCATTCACTTATTGCAATAAACTCAAATAAATAAAAATATAACAAACTCAGTAGCCCCTGAATTATTCCAGTAATGTAATTTTAAAAGCCTGTTGAACCCATTCCTTATTACAACACCTGTATATACCAGTAAAAGTGAAGTTATTTCATACCAGTGTATTGGCCACCTACCCCCTCCTCAAAAAAGCTTATTTAAAATATACTTTCAAAAAAGTACTGAAGTACATGGAATAACGTGAATACATATGGATGACAAATGCACAGTGAAATACAAAAGTAGATTTCAATGCATTCTTATACAAACATGGAAAAAGCAGTACTAACAATTTTGCCAATGCATGATATCGCTTAATTCTGCAGTTTATTATTAATATATTACAATTTACATCTTTATGTGTTCATACCGTGGCACTGTTGTTACTACAAGCAATCTGTGTTGTTTCATTTACGCTATGCTTATTATAATTAATAACTCCATTTATACCAATAACAACTGCAACCACAACAACCACCAAAGCTTACAAACGTTTAAGCTTTGCATGCAGGGTAAAGATTTTGAAACCTTTAACTGCCACTAAATTATTTTACGTTTTAGGATATCATTGCAATCTGAGGCCTGGAACAAATACACTAGTTTTTTTATTTGCAATGTTAGTAGCTAAACGGATTAATGAATGTAGCGGCTACCCCGCTGACCCAAACAACTTGGCAACATTTATGCTATTTTTTGCTTCATTAATATCACTAATATTCATTAGTCCTGACTGTTTATATTTAAGTTACCTCATTACAAATTTTAACTACATCTGCTGTTACCATCCATGTGTATGAGATAAAATTTCATAGACACATAGCATTACAAATAACTGTCTAGTCTCCTTATATTAAATATATTACTAACTAATTCATTAATTAATTAATTCATTCATTCATTCATTCATTATCCTCATATAATTCCTTCACATTGCATATCTGTGCAGTTTGTTGGCTGTGAACTTAAACTTCCTTTTTCCACCCCTTGGGAGGGCAAATGTGTTTGCCCCTTCATCCTTGCAAATATTCGCTTTATTAGTTCTGTTAAATGGGGACACTTAAATGCTTTAATTTCTCCTTTTATCAGAGACAAAAGTAATATACAAACAGTATTTTCTATAAATGCGAGCCATCCATCCATCCATCCATCCATCCAAAAAAGCTTGTGCTAGTCAGGGTCACAGCAGTGTAAAGCCAATTTTAAAATCACGGTAAACCAGGCTAGGAATGAACACCCAGGATGAGATGCTGGCTATTCTTGAATTCATTATTGTTTTTCTCAAATTAATGTAGAAAATTAAACACATTCTGAACATAAATTATCCAGGTTGCAAAAAAAAAAAAAAGGACACAACTTCTCCAGCACCAAGTGAGCCTTTGGTAAACAACTTGAAAAATACTATGTTTTACCATAGTCACAATTAACATCTGGCTTCTAAACTGTGATGTTTATATGATGCTTATATAATGTTTTCAATCTGTTTGTGTCCCAGCAGAGCAGCTGGTGAGATATAAGTAGAGCATCTGAATGTCCTCTAATGCTCTCCAACGGCGGGCCAGTGTACAAACTGCAGCATTGCTGTGGGAAAACCTAGAACATCAGAGCTTGGCAAGATGGCTGTTGGACTCCCAGTGGAAGTGAGAGCCTTACCCACCTTTGCTCCTCCCTAGTGAAGCTTCTGAAATGCAGAAAATTGTTTTTCCTAACTTATATGTTACATTATTAGGACCAACGGTCGCAATGGGGTTTTCAAACAAAGGTTGATGCCGTGACTGCTGTATCAGACTTAATCCAGGTGAATCTGCACAAAAGATTTATTCCACCACAAGGCTTTATATTGCTTCCCACTGCATATTGGAGTTGTCTGATCTTTTGCTTCTTAGCTATAAATGCAACAGAAGGTGAAGTCAAGCGCTGGGTTTTTGAAACACAAAACACGCTTCCTGGCGATCTCAAACCTATCAGACTGAAATGCCTGTTCACTTCCAGGCTTCCATTGTCCAAAAATCTATATTCATTAGAAGTACAAACTCTATATTCATCATACATTTATTTCAGACTTTTCTTGCTGATTCCACCGGCGGTCCCATGAGGCCTCCTACTCCAAAGCCATGAAATTCTCAATCAGCTATAATTCCAACCTTTCTGACCCATTCTGTTATTTCAAATAAACTTTTTTTCATTCCCTGTTTTATACACTGATGTGCTGCACATCTGTTACAAAGGGGATAGAACCTAGGATTGGAGAGCGCCCCATAATCTACTTTTGGCACAGTTTTTTATTTTTTTTTTTCAGTTTGTCTTCAGATAAGGTGACAGGGACATAAAGTAAATTGACCTTTGTACGATAAACAAAAGAGAAGCATGTGGTATGATGCCAAAATCATCTTTCAAGATTATGTGGGCTCTTGTGAAGATAGCGGCTTAGTACCAAGCAATAGCTGCTGTATTTGAGCTCCCAACGGCTGTGGAAAGCCTGGGATTTGCTTTGCTCCGTGTTTATGTGGCCACCCAGTGTATTGCATTACCCCTGCATCTTGCTACACCTGCGCAGCACCGTGAGAGACTCAAACGTGGCCACAATTTGCTCCTTCCCTCAGCAGCACATAGACACCCCAGCCAGTGTGTGCGTAACGTTTCCCATTTACTCACCCTCACTGACAATGGAAGAAGACAGGGGAAAGGAATTGCTGCACGCTTGTTGGTTTGCTTATTTGCTGGATTTGATATGAAATTTGAGCCCGAAGTTGAAGGATCGACAGAACTTTTGAGGGAGGCGGACTACGTGTCCTTTCTACGACAATGTGGAATTTGTGTCATCTGCAACAAAGGAAAAAATAGAGCTATATTCAACAAACCATCTGTGGCTTTAAAACTGATTTGAATTCCGTTTTTGTTTATCGTAAATAATTAATAAATTGTTCTAAATCCCAGAAAATCTTATTAATGAAGTGCAAAATCATGTTTAATTGGGTTAAAATCCTCTCTGCATTGCCTTGTCGGCAAGTATAAATGGTCAAATAAACGGTTCAACGGAAAAACTTTTCCTTATATATTTTTTTAGTTTATGTACTTACAAATAATTGTAAAGTATCTTAAGGTTGCTGCTCAAAATGTAGGCATAATTGCAGACAATTTCATCTTAAAGAAAATAATAGCATCAGGAGAGATGGAGCGTGTTGAGCTAATGAGTTCCCTGAGAGAGCATTCGTGAAGAATTCATTTATTTGCCATTCAAACTTTGCGCTTACTTGTATAAAAGGTAGTTTTTTTCCCCGGTTGTTATTGTTGTATTTTTCCTCGGTGAGGTCGGATTTCTCTTTTATCCTCTCAGCAAACAGGAAAGAACAAACCTCCCTGGGGTGACGCTGGATCTTTGTTCAATGTCCAAGAGGGTTTAATGATGACGGTTGCTGGGGCTTCTGTCTTCAGCAAATTTTGACAGGATGAACAACGCTTTGTAGATGGTCGAAGGGCTTGAAATGGTGGAAGGCAACAAGAGCATCATGTTTGGTTTGGGTTCTGCGAGAGAGAGGTGGGTAGCGGGGACACCCTTGCTCGGCTGACCAGGGGGCTGGAGATACCAAAAAAAGTCTGACGTCCCCGACCGAAGGTGATGGGAAACTACAGTATAGAAAAAGTACCAAAAATTGTGGCCAAAATCTTAAATAGGTTCTTCTTTAACCCATTCAGAGAGATCTTTATTCTTGCAGTGCATTGTGGGTTGTCACTGTACAATAATGAATCATTTTACCACATCTTCAAAGCATACAGTAGTTTATACTGTCGGCTTATATAACTGTAAAAGCGGCTAAAAAAAAATCACAAATTTCAAAAGTCAGTACTGTAGCTGGCAAATATCCTTAGAATACTGCCGCAGACACAATATTGTAAATCAACCTAACTGAAATATAAAATAGGTCTCCAAGTTTTCCAAAAAAACAAACAAACAAAAAAAAAAACTGAAAAAAAATCTTTATAATTATTTCTGAGGGTTATCTGGTGTCAGGTTTCTTTTTTTTTGTGCGTTTTCCTTGCATATTTATGAACAGAGATCACTGAGGAATGAATATTCCGATGCCTCGGAATAGCATAAAAGATGATGTACGGCCCGGGTGTCTTTTTTCGGTTTGCGGGGCTCTGATTTCCATTAATTGGGCGCTGCTGAAAAGATGCTCCAAAGATAAAAGAAGCTCTTAGCGTCTACGCATTAATCCAAAGGTCAGCGGGAAATAAACAAACAAACAAACAACTGGTGACTTTCACCTTGCTGATGATTTGCCTTCTTCTTATGCCTGCCTCCTAATGGAAGATATATTGTAAGTCACCATAATTTATGATATTTTTCTTTGGATTAAGACACAAAATGCTCTTTCCTCATTAACCCAATTTGTATAATAATAATAATAATAATAATAATAATAATAATAATAATAATAATAATAATAATAATAATAATAATGTTGGTACTGTTGCAGTCTCCAGGTGATGGTATTAATTCCAAACTGATTTGTTATATTGAAAAAAGTGTTTATGCTCAATTATTTGTCATGATTTCCAGTCTGTTCCTGTTTACCAGGTTTAAAAAGTCTGAGTGGAGATGCTGTCCCTCCCTGATTTATCAGTTCATAAGTTTGGAATGGGAACAGAAATAAAAATTGATTTAAATTATATTATTTTCCTGAGGCTGTAAATGAAGCGTATGGTTAGCATAGTAAAATTTTAAAATAAATAAATAAAAAAACAAAGTCTTAATTTACCATGTTATTTAGGGTTAAGGCATCAGGCTTACCACAGTGTTTTTGGTCTAATCTGCCTGCATTTCCCTTGTGCCCCGACTTAGGGGCTGAGCCAAGATTTGTGCACAAGATTGCGTAGGAGATGTCTCCAAAGATCACCAATCGTTTCTGTGTTGCCTTCGCAAGTATACACAGTACATGTGAAAGCAAGCAGCAGTTTCCTGCTAAATTCCTGATAACTCCTACAGGGGAAACTGTATTGATAAAAATAGCAATACAGTCACAGAAACACTGTGGTCCCTCCATCTGTGGTTGGCTGAGAGGGGTGAAGGCCTTGTTAAACTGCGGAGAAACCCCCCTCAGAGAGCTACTTGGAGGTAGCCCCCCAGCCAAACCCTGCGGCTTACTGTGCCGCCTCAGGCCTTCCTGAGTGGGTTGTCTGAAAAGTTTAAGTGCTTTCCCGTGTGTCTCCCTCACACCTACCTCTGGGCAGGCTGGAGATGAGCAACGCTCTTTGCGAAAGCGTTCTGGCCGTCAGTTTGCTCACACCTGTGCCTGCTTACCAGGTGCTGGGCATTGACAGCCAAAGTCCTGGCAGGTAAGATTTGTTCCTATACTGGGTTTTGTCAGCTACTGTATCATAAGCTGACAATAAGACCTAATGAACTAACCTGTTTGTGAATTTTGTGCGGCACCCATGTTCGAGGGTCTCAGATAAATTTTTGGCACTGCATCATGGGGTTTACCTGTACACACACACACACACACACACACACACACACACACACACACACAGACAGAACTTGACTTACATTAAGGCCATTGAACAAGAACCAGCAGTACCCGTATTCCATTGCTAATTTTTTTTTTAGTGGGGACAAAAATAAAGAACTATTAATTTGTTTAAATAGTTTAGCTAATGTCAGTTCTCAAATGTTTAAAGGAAAATGGATGACAAGTTACTAATAATTAATTGTTCATTCATTGAAACAAACATTCATTCAGAATGAGAGGGAAACAAGAGACATTCAACAATACACGACAAGACAAGTTGTGGGCAGTATCTATGCGATCCGATCATTGCTTATGAATTAACACTAATTCTGTTATACACAGTTGGAAAACAGCAGCATATTCTGGATTTGTTCTGACCTGACTTGAATTATGGGACCCATTCAGTCAAAGTAACGCAGAACTGAACTGGAATGAAATCCGGCACACTCAGCAACCTCAGAGCAGCGCTGATAACCCCACTACAGTCAATCTGGCTGTTAGCGCTGCCAGGCCCAGAACTCAGCATGAGCCTCCAAAGGTCAAATATTAAACAGCTAAGTGAAATTTAAAGAATATCGCATTTTCTGGAATATAGGCTGCATGGTACAAACTTGGTGAAAAACTCAACAGATAAATGACAGCGGAGTATAAGTTGCACGTGTGGGCACAGTGCATTGAAACTCTGCCTGCATCTGCATTGTTAACCGCCCCCCATAGACTGATTAAAACCGGGTCTTGCAGTGCATGCTAGGATATGCAACTTCATTCAGTAACAGTTAATCTATTACTAAAAGCAAAGTGTTGCTGGCATGCTGGTATTTGAACGGGTAGCCTTTGACATTGCGGGTAGACAAACAAAAGCATGAAGAGCAGCCCAAACAAATCTCTGATAGTAAAAGCAGTGGTTCCAGCGCTCCCAGTATTGCCGAAACTGTTGAAATGAATACATGACTGCATAATTGTTGCTTTCATCTGCAAACTGTACACTGCACAAATTCCACAGTATAATTTTTTTTTGCTTATAAGGTGCACTGGAAATCTATTCACACACCTTTGCAGGAACGTACAATCTTCTAGACCAAGAGCCAGGGATTTCAGGACAGCCTCCCACCCATGGTGATCCTTACCAGGGTGAACAGTTAAAGATAATGAATGAATGAATGAATGAATGAATGAATGAATGAATGAATGAATGAATGAAAGGAACAATAGTTATAAATTGTATGAATATGGTTACAGGTGTCCACTTTGGACACAATGGAATTTAATCTAAATGAATGAATAAATAAAATAAATATGTAAATGCATAGCTTTTATCTGTGGGATATTACTACATGGATTTTATTTATGCCATTTGGGTTGTGTGAAGTAATGCTTTTCTGCTTTAAGGGCTACAGTGATGCTGTTGGTCCAAAGAGACTGTTTGGTAATTCCACAATGCTTACATTTAAAACATGCAACATGCTCAAATTTCCTTTTCATTATTCACTTGGTCTGGACACATTAAATTCTGGGTTTTGAAATGTCTTTTGCATTTGCCGTTTATCAGTTTGGGTTGGTGCTACAAATCTCAGCTGTAAATATCTCTTCAGTCTCCTGCTGACAGATGCTGAGCTCCACAGTCCATCTAGTCTGGTAGTCTGGTCCACTAGTGAGTGTAGGACTAGGAGTGGCCCGACTTAAACAGCCTCTAGGACACCGCAGTCAGACAACACAGGATTTTACATGGCTTTTCGGAGCCTTGCCTCATCGGTTTCTACACAAGATGCAGCTTTCACTCTGAATTATTTCATATGCCTTCTCCTTCTTTGCCTGTAAATGCTAAAGAAACAAAGAGATCCTGACTGCAACCTAACCAGTGTTGCCCATTTTAGTTCTGCAAAACATATATTAATTTAACCATTTCTACTTTACTCGCCCTGGAGAGCTGCATTAAAATATACAATAAACTAATTTTATTTATTTTATTTTATTTTATTTATTTATTTATTTATTTATTTATTTATTTATTTTTATTTTAGGGTCAAAGGAGGTCTGCTTTGTATCTACTGCTATGGAAGAATTATTATAATACAATTTTATTAATATAAGATTTTATACTGTTGCAAGTATTTTTACATGCAACATGACATCTTTTTACACTAATGCTTGTACCAAAACACATTTTGAATATCTCCACTGCAGCCAGAACACTTAATTCTTAGAAACAGTTGAAATTGCACACCACATGTTTTTGTGTGTTAAAAGCGTTTTACCGCATGTTAATGAACTGGCCATAGAATGCTCCTTTTTTCTGAAAAGATTTAATTTACAGTCGTCGGAGGTCCTCCAATAGGCTCTTTGGCTCGGCTGATCTGATCTGCTTCCCCAACGCATGTTTTGTCATGGAAACTCGCAAATGCCAGAAGGCTGGTTCCCCTGAGTGGCGTGCGGAGGAACAATGGCATTCTTTCATGCGTTTGGGAAGGCTGGGAGGGAGGACACTAGGACCCAGGCACAGTCTCTCTGCCAGGCTGCCTTGGCTCCTGAGCCGTGCTCCAGCGCTCCGGAGAGGAGGAAAGAGTGCGAGAGAGGAGAGAGGGACGGAGAGAGGAGCTACTGCTGCCCCGGCTGCTGCCAGGAAAAAAGGAAACACAATACTGCAGCCGAAATGGAGGGAGCGGCCTGTGGGATTTAAAGGGTGCAAGCAGGAGCAGAAGCTCCCATCAAGGGGGCCTCCACTGGAGACCACTGGGATTAAAAGGTGACTTTACAGCTGTTCTCTTGGGGGCCGTGCGCTCGAGCAGGGTCGCCCGACCCCTTCCAGTGCATTGCAACACAGACATGTGCTGCCACGACACACACAGGAAAAACAGGAGTTGGAAAGATTTGAGGAGGGGAGGAATTCATTGCAGCAGAAGCAGGACAGTTTGAAGGAGAGCAGTGCTGACAGGAGTGGCAGCCCAGGTCATGGAGGTCCAGGCAGTGTTTGAAATGTGTTCGCATGGAGCCTTTGTAATGGTCAACTTTTTTTGGGGGTTGGCATGTTGTTATGGTTCCTTTTCTTAAGTGTTTTTGAGCGGCGAGGCTTTGCCTGGAGAGTTGTTTCTGAGGGTTCGGTTCAGGGTTTGAGAAGAAGGACTTTGTCTGGAGTTTCGTAGACGGAACGCCACCAGCAACAGAGACGCTGCCGTAACCCAGAGCACACTTAGCTAGAAGGAAGCCGTCCATACGGAGTCCAAGAGGGAGAGTAGTTTAGATGCATGGCAACAGACTGACTCACTGGAAGCCACAAGGAAAACTCAGGGCTTAAAAGTCCATTTGTCTTTCCGGAAAAACAAAATACGGCGATGCAAAGAAAGTCCTTGTATTTGCATAACTGAATTCGTTGCAAGCAAACGTTGTTTTTGTCTTTGTTGTTACTGTGCTCACCACTGACTCCTGAGAGTTTTCATTTTTATTTTTTGAGTGATTTTTCCCTATGTTTGTCTCCAAAATTTGAGCTAGGGTGTGTGTGTTTGTTTGTGTGTGTTTTGCTTCGTGTTGTAAGCTATTGATCTTTCCTACACTTCTGTTCTGCTCAGCCTAAGTCAGGTTTGTTTTTCAAAGATTTGGGTGTTGCTGGGGCTGGAGGGGTGTCAGTTTCTTCTTCTTCTTCTTCTTTTTCTTCTCTTTCTGCAGCTCAGCATCATTGCTTGCGCATGTATTCCACAGGGAAGGGGCCCAAGACCGCCCCTCCCTCCTCCAGGGATGCTGTCATTCTTGAAGTGCTCCCATTGTAGGGAGACAAAAGCGCTGTTCATTCAGGAATTCACATTTCATCTCGGGGCACTGGCAGCAAGCGCCACTCTCCTTTGAGACCTACAGTGGTGCTGATAGAGGCACCTCCATTCAGAAGACCCTGCCAGCCATGCCCTCAAACCCCATACATTTGCAGCCCTTGTTTTAGGAACCTTGTTTATGCACGAGAGGTTCGACTTCCCTCAGCCCCTTTGAAGGCTTTGCTATATATATATATATATATATATATATATATATATATATATATATATATATATATTTAAGAATTTGCTGAAGAAAGATCTCCGTAAACGTTTGCATTCAGTCACTTACAAATGTCTTTCTCACTAAGGCACCAAGAATGATAGAGGCCAGAGGATCAGATGACCAGCTTTTGTCAGGTGAGTTCAGATATAACATTTTTAACCTTGAGTAGATGCTAATGGCATAATGTGGAACTGCCCAGATGGTCAGATTCAGCGCACTTTGGTTCCATGTGTTTCTGCTGCTTCTGATTCTGTATAAGTTCAGTTTCAGATGTGTTTGACCATATCTGAGACCTGAAAGTGAAGTTTAGCAGGCGATGAAAAGGGAAGTGCTGCGGTAGTGACTCCCTGTCTCTCACGCATGCACGCACGCGCACACGGGTCCATATAATGAAATAAATAGCAGGAAGCNTATATATATATATATATATATATATATATATATATTTTTTTTTTTTTTTAAACCATTGTGTGTCATTGAGCGCAGGAGGACAGGACAAAGCGACTGTTAATACGTTCTGGTGGAGGGTTTTCCCTGCAACCCAGACAGCTATTCTCAGGGAAGAGGGATGGAGCTGTAATTTCTGCTGTGATCACTGGCACAAACATGCCCTCCTTGTGTTTCTCACACTGCTGTTTCTCTCTTTGCTCTTTGGAATGCTTGGTTGCTGCATTATTCAAAAAGATATTTATGGTGTTTTTTCCATGTGGCTCTTCATTGGCTTTTCTTCTTTGCTTTCATTGATAATAAAAATAGTGTTGCACTCTAATAGTTGAGCAGCACAATTTGTGGTAAACTGCAGAATTTTGGTTTAATGTAGACCTCCTATTATTAACGTCAAGTTTCCAAGGCCCAGAAGAGCATGATAGCCATCTTACTTGTTCCATTATTGTTCCAGTCTTAGGGGCCTGGATTTTGTTGTTATTGTTAAGACTTCTGTCAGAGAGAGAGGCAAAAAAAAATCAATGCCCTTTGCAAAAATTTCTATGTAAAATTGTGCAAACACATAGGGCGTTGTTGGGTTTTGGCCTCAACCACAACTTCATTCAGTTTATTCACTTATTGTATTGATTTGAATGAATTGCAGGATCTAATCAATGAGCCTAATATTTATCAGATCAGTGCATGTTAGCAGATTTGCTGGTGCTTTAATACAGATGCTGGCGTACAACAGGTGAAGATCTGAGACACATGCCTACCCATTACTGCTAGTCAGTGGCATCTGAAAAAGTAAAACTTGTGAATAGAAGTTTAAAAAAGTGAAATAAGTCGACCAAAAGATGACGTTTCGTTACGTAAACGGTAAAGCATATTTGAACGCTGAATATGTGATCTTTTGAGGCTTGTGGTGAAATGTGGCTCCCTGTAGATACCCGGTAAGACCATAAATTAGCAGGTATGAAACTCATTCAGCACACGCCTTCTTTTATCCGTCTTTTTTGGAACAGTTTAGAGTCTTGGACTGTTTTTCTTCTTCTCCAAAACCCTTTTTTTTTTTTTTTTTTTAACTTTTCACCCTCTCACGACTCACCTGCTCTCCTTTCGTACGCCCACCGTGATCTCTAATCGGCTGCCGAAGCACGTGAGGTTCAAGCCCTCCAGCAATGTGGCTGTTGCCTGCTCCACCAGATTGTGACCCCAGGTCAAGTTTAGCTTTTGAGAATGAACAGATGCTTGGGGCACTGATGGAGGTCAGGTCAACAAATTGATGGTTCAGGGAAGATGTCTGCTCATCTCCTATCGGTTTCCACTGCTGGCTGCGCTGTGTAATAGTCTTGTTGGTGTTGTAGGCAGCAGTCACCAGACAGTGTGTCAGTTACACTGTTTTTCTTCTCACTAAGGATTCTTTTTGAGTATCTTGTTCTCCTTTGCGTTACTTTAGGAAACTGCTGACCTTCTCCTATAAAGGACACTGCTTTTGTAATCCTATATGTGGGATTGGGGGAATTTGACTGATCTCCACTATTGGGGCTGTCATCTAGCGGCTTTCAGCCCCCTCTCGGTGGTAACTCAACCAGACCTTCTCCATATGGTGGTTCTAAAGTAGAAGAAACTCATTCTGTGCGCTGATGTCCCAAGCAGAGCAGCTAAAGACTAAATAATTCCAAGCCCAGATGTGGAGGGGTTGGTTCTTTTACATCTATTTTACATGGCTGACAGTTTTTGAAGGTCTCCTTTCCAACTGTCTATGAGACACCTCTTGTTTTACCCTTAACGGTTGCTGAAAAAAGCAAAGCAAAAAAAAGGTCTAAAAGGAAGTTCTCAGACCATTTCAAATTGCTTTTAAAAAAGGTAATTTGTGGCTCTACTTCTCACATATGTGGGTGTTTGTCTAAGGGGGGGTGAGTGGTGTCTGCTGGTGCTGGCCTACTGGTATTTGTGTGGACAGGGAGAAAGCAGCTATATTTAACTAGGCTGTGGGTGTTTGTATTCAGACAGAAAGGTGTAGCTCTCTTTTATAAGTTTGTGGTTATTTGCATGTAAATAGCAGAGTGTGGTTGTTTTTAAGAGGATGGCATGTTCTTGTTTTCAGACTCGAGGGTGTAGCTGTCTATTGCAAGTTTACTGTTGTTTGGATATGACAAAGGGGGGGAAGCAGTGCTGGCCAGGGTTGTGGGTGTTCATATCCCGATCGGGAGGGGCTGCTCTGTTTGTGTATTAACAGGGGAATGAAGGGAATGAAACTGCGGTTGACAAGTGTGTGTACACTGCTGACTTTGACAGGCTTTTGGATGTCTGTTTCTGTGGAAAAGTACACAGCACTAAATTCTGAAGAGGGTTTCGGCCAAAGGGTTTCCTGCTGACGGGGGCGTTCGATTATCTGATGCAGGAAGTGCATCGGCCCTGTTGTTGTTCTGCAAAGTGACAGCACTCTTTGTGGATTCCTTATTCCCATCCACTGGGTTGCAGGTGAGAAGAGGTGGGATTTCTGCTTATTCAGGCAGCACCTTGTGATGACCGCTGATCTCAATGTGGGAATGCTATTCTCATGATAAAGTAAAGGCCTGTTCAGCTGTGCAGGACTGTCACCTTGATTTTGAATCCATGTGAAGTTTTCATGTTCTTTCCATGCCTGCATGGGCTTCCTTTGGGTACCTCCTATCCTTGTGCTCGGTGATTCTGGCACAAGCAACCCTGACCAGGATAAGGAGTTAAAATGGATGGATGGATACACATTTCCTGATGACAAGGGCCACTTTCTGATGATCATTTTTTTAATTCATTGTAGAAAAGTTTACCAGGAATGGTAGCTTACAGCAGCGTTTCAGCAATTGAGAACCCTGTAATGTCTGTTTTCATTGACCTGTATTTTGGGGCTTTTAAGAATATATTTTACTTTGTTCTTCATGCTTCCTACAGGTACTACAGTAGTTAAAAGTGTCACTTTGCTCACTCATTCCTTGTAGTATGAATACCCCTTCTGCTATAGTACCCTTAAACAATGGGTAAGGGAATGCAAAATTGTGAATAGCTTGTTATTGAACAAATCTAATATTGTAAATTGTCTTGGACAAAATATTATCGAATTAAAGGTTAATAATAACCTTTTTTCAGTTTGTCAGACAGATTAACTGTCTCATAAAAGCAGGGTTAATGCTGTTATATTTAAACAAGCAGTAGGGATGTCGACAGTACCTTCATTAGGTTTGCATCATGCTTAGTAAAAGGAAACAGAACTGGGAATGGTTAAAATGTCTTTAATGTTTTCTTTTTCCTCTGCTGCCTGTTGGTAAAATGGCAGAGGGTGGGGTATCCAATATATTTTTGTTTAGCCTAATAGAACAGCAGTAAAGACGTTTCGCTGAAGCTAAGTAGCCTGTTTTGCTGTGACCAGCTGACTGAAATGACATCGCCTCTTTCCAAGGTCATAAAAAGAAAGGCAGCTGAATTTTAGGTGTTAAATAGCCTCCGCACACAGCTTGCTGCACAACGGTCAACAAGTTTCATCGCTGCTGTGTAGAAGTTCAAAAAGTTTGGGCCCAGTGAGTGAATCGGGGGGTTAAAAGGAAATAAAAAGTGATTTCAGAGCCTTTCCAATGTATTTGGTTTTACTGAGGTGTGTCAGCGCTCCCGGCTAACTTAAGAACATCCTCAACAGAAGCAATGGTGGCAATTAAATGAGTTGACGAAGAAGAGCCAAGTCTGGGCTTTAGGGAGACCCAACTACTCTGGCTGAACTTGAACATCAGGCCATGCGCTGTTGTCTTTCCCCAATTCCCCTTTCATTGCCCACTGTCAATGAAGAAGATGGAGCAGCGCATAAAATGAACTTCACTCAAGCATTGCCGTCACCACACGCTTCTGCTCTCCTCTTAGAATAAACCTACCATATTTGCAGAGAACTACCTCCTTTCTGTCTAACACAATCATGCTGTCTCTGTAAAATACAGCGATGCCTCCTTCAGAAGTTATTTCAAGCCTCATTTGCATCCATTATGGGCCAATGAGCTGGTCACACGTTACATTTCGTGCTGGAATTTGGACATTTGCCTGCTGCTGATGAATCTGTGTTTTGCTGTTTGCAAAGCTTTTCCACAGTTTGCTTCATCGCACAGTCCTCCCACTTCCTACCCTAAGAAAAAAAAAAAAAAATCATCTCATCTCACCCAGTCTTCCCCCTCTAATGATGTAAAGGTTGCGGGTGGAGGGTGGGGACCCCCTCCTAGGTTTATCATGGCTGTATATGAGTTCTCTGAGGACTTTTTTGTTTCTTCCAACAGCTGACAATTTTTTGTAATACTGCTCCTTCTCTTGGTGCAGCAAAATCCCCTCCATCACTTGAGTTTAGGGTTGGTATGCGGTTGGATTGCTCATTTCCCTGACCATTTTTATGTATATTAAAAGGACCTCTTGGAAAAATAAATATATGAAAAAAAGAAAGAAATAATAAATAGCACCAACTGGCATGTAGCTCAGTACTTTGAACCCACCAGTGAGAGTGAAAATTGTGGTTACTCTGGTAATGTAGGTCATAGCGATGGGGTCCAAAAGATATCCCTGGGTACTGATATGAGAGGCTCACTTGATGAGCTCTACATGCAAAATTTCCCTTTGATGAAAAAGAAAGAAGTAAAAATGTGTCTTACCAAAGGAGGAGCAGTTGACCACCTTATGAGTTTTTTTTTTTTTTTTCTGGATTGCAAACGCCAAGGTGGTGTGAGTTCTTCTCTTTGAGAAGGAAGACATGGAGAGCAGAGGTTGGAACTGGCTGCATAGTAAAGCATGAACAAGAAGCCTGTGACATCGATTTGCTGATCCTGAATGAATCAGACTATGTGCATCAAGAGAACATGGGAGTGGATAGAATGGGATGTGTGTTACCTGGTAGAACTGTCTCTGAAAGTGTGTTTACTGCCTCTCAGCCCTCCTGGCCATACCCACAACTCTTTCTCAACTTGACCCAGTCTTTATACTCCTCTCTCTACCATGAACATTATAACTGAGGAGCACTTTGAAATTTTTCCAGCAGGCCTAGATTATTTTTCAAATTTTTGCTTAATGCTAGGAGGCTCTGCAAAGCATCATTGGGCTTGAGTACAGTTGGACAAGATCAGCTGTCAACATCTAGTACCTTGGTAACACACCAGCATATTAATTTATGTATACAAATAGTCTTGAGTTGCTAAGTGTGTTGACTACATGTCAACGTTATTTAATGCCAAGTGTACTGGAGCTCGAGGTCTCAGCCTGTAAGTTGTGTAATAGTATAGGCTGCAAGAGAAGAGGTCACCAGATAGAAGGATAATCTAAATCAAGGTCAGGATACAATAGCTTATGTAGATTAGTTTTTGTACATTTTGGCCCGATGGCAGCGTACTGTGTTGTAGCTCAAGAGGCTGCAAGGTTGCGTGTCTGAGGAATGATCCTCCTGTAGTACCCTTGGCATGAAATGGTCAAAAACTACAGGCTGAAGAAGAAAGGGAAAAGCTTAGAAAGGTCTGCATTCAGTCTTACAGCTGCAGCTGTGATACGTTGACGATCCCATCAAGAAAAATTGAAGGATCTTCTCCCATGGTGCGGCTTAGCTTAGCTTCCCTTCTTCAGTTGGGTTAAATTTCATGGCACAACACAGCGCAGATTTAGTGTTGGCTTCTGAAGATTGGGTTTAATACAACCAAGGAAATTGGGAGACATTTGACGCATTGTGTAGCCTAGAAATTTTGAGGCTTGGGTTTAGCGACAGGTCAAAATCATTTAAATATACAGTAATAGCTATTCTATGATTTTGTCTTTTTTTTTTAACTTAAAAAAAATGCTTGTGGAAATGCTTATATTTTATGTGTATTGTTTTGGTTAAGTAGAAACAGATCTTATGTCAGAGCACCAATCAAAATTTATGTGATATTCCAAAATATTAGGGAAGTACACACATACACTAAAGCAAAAAACTATAATACTGTAAAGACATTGGTGGAATATCAGCAGAGATTAAACAAACGGTTGAAGATAGCCACCGGGTCTGAGAATGAGGCCCAGGAGAACATCTAGCTTTGACAGTGCTGTTCCTCCCTCTACCACATAGCCATGGCACCATGAGCAGGAGCAAGCGTTGAGCTCATAGCACAATTTGATGGAGGAAGCTTTGCAGAAGTGGAGGTAGACATGGAAATAGGGGCACACCCTGCCCTTATTTGCTTAGTTACCCCATTTTCTACATTCAGCAGAGCACTGATGCAGCAGGTTTTGTTTACTCCATGCTTGAATCTGATAAAAGCGTGTTTTGCAGAATAATATGCACTGCACAAAAAACCTGTTGAAATGAATCCCATATTGAAAAAATAAGGTGTCCTCACTTGTGTTACTCTTTCTGCTGTTTTTGAAAGACTGCTATAGGTATTTATTTATTTATTTATTTATTTTAAACAGTAGATTTAATAACAGTACATTTTCAGCAGTGAACAGAGTTTAACAATGTATAATCAACAACTGAAATTCCCAGGACAAACACTGCTGCTTGCACAGTTCAGACTGTAGCATTAACATTAACTGAAGCTCCTAGTACAAACACGCTCTCTGCTTCGACAATGCCATTCTGAAGCTTTCTAAAAATACGCGAATTGAACTCATCCTTTGGACTTGTGCACATTTTGTCAATACAGCACAGTGCCCATATTACGCTGGTTTACATGGTAAGCGTGGCACTGTGCCCAAGACTGCCAAAACAAACAAGATCTTTAATGTTTCGTTGTTGGAAAGTGTGGCCTCTTTTGTTAAGTTCCAGTCTCTACTGCCTGGTAGCTGCATGGAATAAAAACTGGTGACACTGGAATGAAACAGCAACTTGAAACATAATTTCATCTTAATTTGTAAAGTGGGGTGCAGTAGGAGAATGTAGGTTGCTCTGCTTCCTGTCCATATCATATGGGTATCACAGTGTCTTCACTAAAAATGCACAGTGCCTGTGCATGACCACTGGTTTGCAACTGACAGATAGAAACAGATACACCACATGTGCAAACTATGTGGACACCTGAGCATTACCCCATATATGCTTGTTGAACATCCCATTCCAAACCCATGGGTAGTTATATGGAGTTGTTCCTCCCATCGCTGCTACAAAAGCCCCCACAAGAGCATCAGTTCGGCCACAAGACCATCAGTGAGATCGGGCACCAATGTTGGGTGAGAAGACCTGGCTCGCAGTTGGTGTTCCAGGTCATTCCAGAGGTTTTCAGTGGGATTGAGGTGAGGGTTCTGTGCAGCCACTCAAGTTCTTCCACAGCAACCTGGGCAAACCATGTGTTTATGGAACTCCCTCTGTGCATGGGGGGCAAGAAAGAAACTTCCCCAAATTGTGTCCACAAAATTAAAAGCACACAATTGTCTAGAATGGGTTTGTATGCTGTGTGATCGCAGCTGAAACAGCTCAGCTCAATTATTACAAGTGGGGGGGGGGGTCCACATAATTTTGGCCATATAGCATGGGTTTGACCACTCCATAGTGACTAGTACTGCCTGCGGTGTCCATGTCAGAAAGACTGTGATCTGCTTGCCATGGACCCAATATTGTCCATATGCCTGGATGAGAGCAGGACATCATATCCAGATGTAGAAAGTGACCACATTTTAGTTACATGAAGAAGGGCACCTCAGGGAAAACTCATCTATTGTTTTCTTTCCTTTGTTGTGTAGAGTGGCAGGTGAAGGCCCCAGGGGTTGTAGCTCCATCTGTTCATCCTTTCTGAACTTTCAAACTAGAGCCCTCACTGAGGACAAAGATGTTTTCAGCTTCCCTCAGTTGCAGCCTCAGAGTGTCGGGTTGCTATGCAACCAAAGTGGCAGCTCTAGGAGGTTAAAGTTCAGGTGTTATCATGGTTTGGAAGGATTATATTCTCTGTTAATAAGTTCCTCATTGGCTGGTCTATCCTATAGCCACAGCTGCAGAGAACACGAGTCCGAATGATAACACATAAAGTGCAGACATTAGATTGTGTTTCTGGAGCTGGACGGACAGCATTTAAGACCCCTCAATACCCCAAAGCAAAACCACAATATTTTTCTTCCATTTTATCATCAAAACATGCATCTCAGAGTTAAACCACATCTTTTTTATAGCTTTGTGAGGTGGCTGTACAGTAAAAATTCCTTTGCTTGGTTTCGGGCTGTGTACATAGTTAAATGCATTTGTCTGAGTTCTGCCTGTTTTTACTGTGTACGATAAATAATGTCGTCTGTGCTGACATTTTTCCTGCCCTGTCGACCAAGATCAGAGATGGTTTTATTTCCTGAAAAAAAAAAAAACTGTTTGTTAAAGAAAGCAGCTGTCAGCAACCGTATTTACATGCTAATGGTAGTCTTGCAAGTAGGCCTGAGGCCTCTTCTCCAGACTCCCATACTAGGACTTCTTCTGGTTCCACACAGCGCAGAAGGGAGCCTCAGGGCAGTCTTTAGAATTCCCAGTAGCAGCTTTCTGGACTTATTTCTGGAATTTTTTTTTTTTTTTTTTGGAATGATGCTGAAAAATAATTCCGTCTTCGTGTTTCCTTAGCCTAGTCTGCATTGTCACTGGTTTCCCCAAGTTTTGTCTCCGCTGTGGGAGGCTCTGTTGCAAATCTGTTGGTCCTTACTTGTGGAAACAAGTACATTTCCTGATTTGGAAAGCCTTTGAGAACTATATTCTGACATGAGCAGCTCCCTTTTCAATCTGAGGCTTACAAATATTTATTAATTTATTATCCTAATGCCCCATGATTAATGTTGCATTAAGATCCTTAACTCTTAACAAAGCCTGAAGATGCCTGAGATAAACACCTCTGTTCACACAGTGATGAAAAAGCAATGATGTCCAAACCAGAAACCCAGAAGGTCAGCTCACTCTTCAAGGAACTTGAGGAGGCTGGAAACAGACATGACCCATTGCCCCCCCTTAGTCTTCATTGGATCGCGATCTTTCAGATGTTTGGTGCTCCAGCGGAGGTGAGACCACCAAGTAGGTCAAAGTAAAGACATCCAAAGAGGTCCCAGCTGGAACAGTTATAGCCATCCCATCGCCAGCATGACGGAAGAAAAACTAAACAAAAACAAACGTTTATGAAGTGCCATTAGTTGCAATACAAGTTATTACCGCACCAAATGGCTTCGATGCCTCACTGGTGTTTACCAGCAAACACCAAGCAGGCATAGCAAAACACTCTCAGCATGCAGCAGCCCCACACTGTGGGAATGGACTCACGGGAGGTGTTTTAAGGAGGAGTTTGCTCTGTTCTTTTCAACATTTTATTGTGTACAGAGAAACTATGAAGAACTTCTCAACTTTGACTACACTTTGGTTCGCATTTGCATCCAATGGATCTGTTGGACAGTCCGACATCTGCAGCTTCTTTTAGACGGCATTTCTTTTTCATTTGTCTCTTTCTAATGTTCCTACCCCTCCCTTGAGTTCTGGTTGAATGGATTCCCCTGCTGCTGCTTCTGCAAAATCAGATTTTCTCCTTGTTTTCAGACTTGTCATGGTACCGTCTCTGTGAAGATCATCAAGAAAGGTGCAAGGGGGTTTTCATGCTGCAGTAGGCTGCAGTTGTCTTGAGGTGAGACCTGCTATGTATTCTTGGTCACCTCCTCCATGGCACTGATCCGCGGCTGAGATCAAAGTGGACGCTGGTGAAATTCTTCACCTTGAAATGATGTCGTTTCTGTAAAGTGGATTTGGGTTGAATGCTCCTGGGTTCAGTCCACAGCAGCCCCATGGTATTTACCTGTGAAGAGAGTTTGCAATGTTTTTTTTTTTCCATTGATCATGACTCAATTCCGTATCTTGGAAATCGGAGGTCAAATTGAAAGGCCAGAGAGGCTAAAAAGCTGAGGCTGTTGAAAATTTAAGTTGCAGATTTGCTTAGCAGGCAATTTATGCAAAGCACCCTACACAGGTTGCAGTTTTACTTCCACATACAGGCAGATATTCTTACTGAAGTATTTAATTCAAGGTCATTGCATGTGAAGTCTGCAAGGTCAGCGCCTTTTGTTCTTCAATCACATTTTTTCACCAGGTATGTCATCTTTTTTATTGCAAAAACTGGATCAAATATGTTTATTGTTATGGATAGGATAGAAACAGCTTAAGAAGAATCTGTGCTTCAGGCATGATCTCACAGATTTAAACATCTGTAACCTTTGCTGTGTCAAATCATCTGACACAAAAAAGAGTGCTAGAGCAACATCCCCACCAGCCCTTGCACGAAAGTTGTCTTTTTGAGGCTTGTCCATTTGCTGCTCTCCACCTCAGCTGTCTTGCTACTCAAGGAATCTGTGCAGATGGCAGAATATTTGTTGGCCATTTGGCTTCAACTAGGCCCCTTGGGAGGCCAAATCACAGGGAGGGTTTAGTGACCTCAAAGAGGAAACGGTCCCCACTTCCCTGTGCGCACCAACTGACACGGTTGTGTGAGGCTGTGCACAGCCTCAACACATTTGCCAGAACCGATAGGAAAAAGCAGTCTGAATCTAATATATTGGCATATCAGGTATTGTTATTGGGTATTTTGACCCCTAGGTGGGCAGGAAAGTGTAGTTTGAGGAATTAATATTTCCCACCACCAAAGTCTTGCGCTGTTTGCCAAGATGAGCAGGTGCGTATGTCCAGATATTAGATTATGGGAACAAAATCATCCCTGTCAGGGCCCTTTTTCTGCCTGTGTGCTAAGCAACAGCGGCTAAATAGCGACGTGCATAGATATTACAAAAATGATGGCTGACATCTGAGAAACAAATACAAGATCCAAAGATTTTATGCTTTGTTTTTGTTTAATAAGTTTGTCATTCTGAGGACACCACTAAAGGAGTCTTAGCGACTAACACTTTGTAAATTCTCAGTTATTGCATAGTTTTTTTTTTTTTGTTTTTTTTTAAATGTCTGTAACGCAGTAGCTGTGAACGTGCTTTTATTTATTTCAGAATTGAGAACGTTCTATAGCTTTAAGTCTGAAGGTAAATAAGCAGCTGCACGTGTGGACTGCAGAGTTCAACTTGTGCAAACCTTTAGTAGCATCCCGTCAGCAGAGGTGAGGACGGTAAGAGTCAGACCTTCAGAACTGCCACAGCTTCAGAACCCATCGTCACAACAGGTGTTCACCCCATTTAAGGCATTGCTTCTGCATTAATATGTAGAAAATTATAATGTGAATAGAAATGTTGTCTAGTTAGATGTTTTGACAACGTTAACTAGGTTGACTAAATGGAGGTAACACAGTTCAAGGATTGAGAACATCCACTGGTGTGGCCAGCGAGGCTGCAGCAAGCTCTGTCCATCTCACGGTCATGGCCCATAGCGGTTTCATAAATATACAACATTTTGATTTGTTTATGATGTGAAAATTAATTCATTTGGCCTAAGAGAGCATTGACAAGTTTTATCTTATAAGCTCGCCTCTAAACAGCATCGTGATAGAGGAATAGGAATAAATTATGGAAAGGAGCTTTTTGGGAAGAATGTACGACCAAAGAGTTAAAAGAAGGAACTTTGTGATGAACGTGGGCTCCTGCAAATCAAACAGGGAGTCGTGACTGAGCCTCTTGGGAGACCGATAATGAAGTGGCATCTAAAAATGCACACAGTCAGCGTGTAAATGACAGATCTGTGATTATTATTAAAGTGCCATAAGGGATGAGTTTATTACAGGGCCTGTAAAAATGAATGAGCAAAAAAAAAAAAAAAAAGATTATTTTGCTTACAAGCTGTAAAGTGTTTGTAAATTAAGAAGAAAGATTCAAAAGATCTTTTTTTGACGAAACAGGTAGAAATTCCTGTACATATGCGTTTGTGTAGAGGAACACCTTTGTGATATTTATGGATAGGGTTGTCCATACCTGGTAACAGCTCAGATAGGGCATATAGGGATTATGAGTAGGTATGACAGCAATTTAACATTGTATTTTTCATTCATTTGTTTGTTCGTTCGTTTGTTCGTTCGTTCAGGGTGCAGACTGGATGGGATATCTTCAGTTACATTTGAACCATTTAAACCTTTTCTCTGCCAAAAATTTGATTTATTTTATCTGATTACCTTAAGACTTCATGAAATCATCCACATTTGACAGCAAAATGCATAACATTCCCTGAGTTTTACATGTGTTGCACACATTTTGCATATCTATGTTGTGAGGAGATCTACTGGAAACATGGTAAACTCCGCAGGGGATGGGGCAGATTATAAACCATGCTTTAAAGAACAGCGCAGCCACAGTAGAACCCCAACACTGCCTGTTCCTCCACGGTGCTCCTCGATATATTTCATTATTATTTTTATTATATATATCTGTATTTGAAACTCTTTATCCTTCATTTTAGACAAATGACATAAATGTATGTTTAACTGAGTCAAGAGTCTGTTGCACTACACTTAAGTTAGTAAAAGCTGGACGACTCACATGATTGGATTCCTAGTCATGTGACCTGCACATTTTTAGAAATTTTGTCCCTTAGTTTAACTTTAAAAGTTAAAATTTTTGGTACAGTTGAAAGGTGCATGTTCCACTGTGTTAAAGTCATGCGCTGGGTTTTGGGAGTAGCTGTGACACAATTTTCAGTATTTTGCCTTTGTACACCACCACAGTGGATTTGAAACAAAGCGGTCAAGATGTGATTGAAGTTTAGACTTTTGGCTTTAATTTAAGGGGTTTAACTTTTTAGGAATGACAGCCATTCATATACACTGTCCCCCATTTTCAGAGGCTCAAAAGTAATTGGACAAACTAAAACAACAATAAATATAAGAATTATTTTTAATACTTGGATGCATATCCTTTGCAGTCAATGACTGCCTGAAGTCTGGAACCCATGGACATCACCAAATGACTGTAGATGGATGCAGTAATGCAATGTCTATGATATCAGCTTTTTGGACATAAAACCACCAATTGACTGTCACCGCTGCTGCTGTTCGAAGTGAAATGCACCGGGGTGCCTATTGCTGGGGTTGGGATCCTTTTTTCCTCAAAGAAAATTTAGAAATATTTTAAGTTAAATTTTACAATGGCTTTTATCTTTTTTCATCCTCACTGGTGACTGCACAGTGGTTTAAATATGCATGTCTACTTTTTTTTCCCCATGTAGCCTTGTTTTTAATAAATCCACATCAGTATATTTGCACAAAATACATAAAACTTGTTTATATTGGTAATTATCTGGAGGTAGTTTTTCCTCCTTAGATGTGAGTAGAATTGTTGAAATGAACATTACAAGAATATCGAGGTTTGACAATAAGTCTTCAGGGTGCAGTTTTCCTACTTCAGTCAACTTGTGGGGTTTTGTCAGCGCTTTTGGCTGAGGAGCAACATTTTAAAGTCTGGAATTCAAAGCGGCGCGCTCGGACACCGACGTGCGCCGCTTTTGGCTCAGCAACTTCGAGCTCAGAATCTCCAGTGGAGATACCAAGGAAAGCACTCAGGTTTCGTGCTCTCACGTGGATGGGTCATGAATTCTTCAACTCGTTGTGCCTTCAAAAGTCTGCAAAACGTGACCTGATTGAAACCAGTAGGTGCGGCCTGAAGGCTCTCAGCTGCACCCAGCTGCCATTTTTCCGCTGCATCTTTCTCCACAATCTCTATCGAGATGTTTTCACGCTAACATTGAATGTCTTGCATCAAACCACCTCCTCAAAATTCTTTTAGAAAAGAAGCAATTTGTTCGTTGCAAACCAGACAAATTACTCAACATAAGCAATCTGATCTGTCCATTCAGGATGGTATGATCTGTATTTGTTGTCTTTCTTTTAGCCATTTTCCCCCTATGACAGCTAGAGATTTTGATAGTCCGTCGATCTGTATAGAATAATATAACTTGGCTGTTGTGATGCATATGTCACAATGTCGCAAGCTGTACGACTGCAGCTGAATTATTTAAAAATAAGCGCCAGACTTACGCCAACGAAATTGGAAACAGATCCGGTTTTTACCGCGGCCGATGCATCCCACTTATTTGAAGGCATTAGAATTATGGTTACCAACTACACAGTAAATTCTTACAATTTTTGTTAAATTACCTTAATTACGGTATTTCAGAGCCGGCACAGTCAAGTTTGGGGTGTCAGAATAAATCTATTGTATGGGAATGGACAGGTGGAACTTGATTCTGGTTCACACTTTCTTCTCTGCTTTCTCTGCTTTTTATTTAATACATCTGTAAATTCCGTATGATTATTTTCCACTTTAGCATTTCTGTCTCTCTGGAAAGGTAGGAATAAAAAGAATTTTTTTATAATAAATGTTGCCTTCAGCTTAAAAAAATAAAGAATTAAAGCCTTGAGGTGACATTTTTATTTACAGTAAAGGAGTTCTTGCTGTGAATATATAACATCTGGTTTTAGCCTTAAAATGTAAACGTGACATCATTGCAGCATCGGTGCAATGTAAATGGACTAAAACAGGTTGATTCTCGTGCTGGTTACTAAACTTGTTAAAATTATTATTACATTTTTGCAGTCTTTTCCTGCATTTATAAATACCCCAGCCCTGCAGTACTGGTGGATAAATGGATAATTCAGCACCTGCACAACCAGCTCCATTATTCATTCTCATTCCAGATGTTAAAGCTGCACCGCTTTTCTGTTTGTTAATGCACAAGTGGACAAGTTAATATTTTTTTCTGTCATATCCATTTTTGAAGTTTTATTTAAAATCATTTTGAACATCATACTGGGTGCAGTTGGGGACATTAAGAGAAATGTTCAGTTGTTTGCTAAGTTTAGTCCCAAGTTTATTCAACAATATAATAAATTGGAATTACATATCTAAATAATTCCACACATGTAGAAAAGGCAATCTTTGCTTGAAATATGGGGATAAATAATTTTGATTGGTGGTGGAGGGAGTCGCGCTGCTGCCTCACAACATCAGAGCTGCCTGGCTGTGGGTTTCCTCACACAGTCCAAAGACATGTGTTTCAACTTAATTGGTCACTAAAACTCGCCCATAGTGTGTGAATGTGTGTGCCTGCCCTGTGGTGTAATTCCCTAACCAAGTGCCCAATGATTCTGGGATAGGTTCTGGACCGATGTGGCCCTGACCTGCGTAAAGCTGTTAAACATGATGGATGTATGGTTGTGGCAAGTAGGAGCTTGACCACGCCAACTCCTCACTTATACTCACCTGGTGTAGGTTCTGAGGAAAAATAGGAGGAAATGTAGATACACAGAAAAATGACTGGAGAGAAGATCAAGTGTGAAAGTGTGAAAATGAGTAGATTTTTGAGTGTTTAGTTGTTGGGAGAGAGCTTAACTTTCTGTGCTAAACATCTTAATTTTCACCTTCGCTTAACAGCAGTTCCCTTCTTTAGATGCGTGAAAATCAGTTTCAGTCCTTTGCTTTACCCAGCTTTGGTTGTTTTGTTTAATTTACAATTATGGGAGGGGGGATAAAAGTACCCAAAAATACACCTACTGCAATTCCCTGCCTGGTCGGCCCGTGAACACCGCACACCTCCGCTGCTGTAAAGTTAGCGGTTTCATTTCTTCTTTCTTCCAGCCTGTATGCCTTTTACAGTTTTTGATTTCTGCCGACCGCTGCCAGGGTGAACCACTGACAGCACTGTTTGCGGTGTTATCACTACTGATAAACGTCTTGTTTGCAACCCGAGTGGGCTGCCCTTCAGCCAAGGACTTTCCTCCCAGTCCACCGAGAAATCAGCAGCGAGCCCAAAAAATAAAAACAAAAGAAAAAAAAAGCCAACGCAGATGGGCGGTCAGTCAGAAAGTAACGTTAATGCAATGCTGTGTGGAGAAATAACAGCCTGCCTGGTGTTTTACCATGGTTTTGTGGTATATTGTGAGGCACAGTGGGTCACTCTGCTGCTTCACAGCATGTGGTGTGTTTGGATGTGGGTTTGAATCCAGGACAATCTGTGTGCATGCTTTCCTCTGCTTGAGGGCTTTGGTTCCCTCCCACAGTCCACATACATGTGTTTTAATTTAATTATTTATATTACAAGGAAAAAAAAAAGCAAAACCAACCAAACAAAACAACCTCATTTCATCATTAAACAAAATAGCACTACAAGTGCTGACCTGATCTACACATTTGGAATTTACCTGGAATGTAAAATTATATAACCAGCAAGAATATTGCCATAAAATGATATGCAACAAGAAAAAATACACAGGATAAAACACCAGAGCCTAAATATCACACATTCCAAAAAAGTAACCAAAACCACAAAAAAAAAACACTTTAAACACTAATAGCAAAAAAAATTTCACTCCACTCAACTCTGCCTGTACATGAGGACCGCACATTTTTAAAAAGGAATTAAATCACAATGGACTCTGAAATATTTAAAATTAATTAAAACTTTAAAACACAATAAATCACAATAAAATCAACAGTTCTCTATTTTTCTAAGTGATTAAGATTAAGTTAACTGGTTATTGCAAAACTGCTAATAGTGAGTACAGTCATGGCCAAAAGTTTTGAGAATGGTGTGTGTGTGTGTGTGTGTGTGTGTGTGTGTGTGTGTGTGTGTGTGTGTGTGTGTGTGGCTATCTGTTGTTGTGTGTGAACTGTGGTCTCATCCGGGGTGTGGGTGTTTCCTGCTACCATTTATTGGCACTAAAAACAGAAGATGATCCTAAAACCCTTCCTGCAGCCAACCTGCACTTTTCTGTGAGATGCTTACAGTCAAGTGTTAGATCTGTACTGTTTGTACACATTTTTATCATCCAGTGGGTTTTTGTACCAACCAAAGCCCTGCACTTCCAGCTGATGTTGCTCCCTTAAAGTAGCCGAGGTGACACAAACAAGATCTTGCATCTACTTTACACAAAGACACAATTTACTTGACGGTTGTTGTTGCCCAAAGGTTTGCCCTTTCGAACATTAAGCACTCAAGTCGCAGCTAAAGTACATTTTTAATGCGACTGGAAATATTCATAAATACTAGATTGTACCATTGAGGCTTTTTTCAGACAGGTGTGGGACCCCAGACGGGGTCCAACTCCCATGTCGAGGCTCAGCTGTCTCCCTTAACTGAGCAGCAAGCCCACACTTGTAGAAACGCACACTGTGAGTTTCAAAGCTCACCCCCTTAGGAAGACTGACCACTACGGGGTGGCTTATTTAAATTTGTTTGCATGAAATAAGAGCCCAAAGAAGCAAATATTTGAGAACAGCGCGTCGAATATCATGGGGATGCACCTTGCGGTTCACAAAGGCACAAACAGAGCAGTTTGTTGCCATAGCAACAGCGCAATTTAATGACTTTACTGTAGTTGTAATATAATTTTCTTGCTCGGAGACTCGGGGCCCCGCCAACCACAAAAATATAATCAGCAAGTCTGCATCTGCTCAAAGCGTAATGCTGTACCATGGATTTTTCTATCGTCTCATTGGACTTTGCAGTCAATCTGTTTGTATTTACCATTGCTGAGCGAACGTTTTAATTTGTCGAGAAAAGTTGCGCCTCCACAACGTCTTCATATTAGCGAACGGATGACTTTTTGTCTGTTTACAGAGCTTGTAATCTGGATCAATCTTCAGCAAACAAAAAAATGCCGCAATTATTGGTCACCTGATGCTACTTTCTGTAAATCCGCTTAAAATCACCACCGCTTATTTCCGTATCCTTTCATTCCATAAAACCACAGACACCCTTCTTGCGGAAAAGAACCCGAAACCGACGCTGTGTTTTGAATTTGTTTCTAAATGTGGCCGAGGCCCCGACATATTGTGTCAGTGCTCTGAATAACAAATTGTTGGATTGTTCTGGAAAGAATGTGTAGGACAGAACTTTGCCCCAACCCGATTTCCCCACACTGAATGATTTCAAATCTTTAAACAAAATATAAAATTGGACAAAGTGACATTGCTGAAAATGTGTTTGATTGTGGGCCAGAAGATACTGCTGCAGCTTTGTGTTTCGAGGGGTGAAGGTGGAAGCTGTATTTGCTGTACTTCTTCCACCCATGTAATCCCAGTAAACGACAATGGGAGGACACTGGAAACTGTTCAAGCTCGCAACCTCGAGGGCATCGTGTTTTCTGACTCCCAGATTCACACCTTTGTAAATTGTTGCCATTGCTGAGATGCCGCAGAGGTATGAAGACTTTGTGTGTGTGTGTGTGTGGGGGGGGGGTATGCAAGCCAGCAAGGGGGACAGCATGGGAACCTCTTAGTGGTGAAAGCGGCCATTACTGACATCTGTTGACTGCACTCTACTTGCACACTTCTGCAAATTTTTTGGAACCCATTTGTAAAACTAGACATTTAATCTTAATTCTCCATGAACTGTTGCATGCAAGTCCAAAGTATTTCAGGCCAGTCATTTGAGTCTCACCTCCCTACTATTGTCTCAATCTGTCCCACCTGTCTCCCCCAGGAGCCGTGGCCTCGATGGGCCCTGTCATGCCCCCCAGTAAGAAGGCAGAAGGTTCTGGAGTCAGTGTGTCTACGGGGCGGAGCCCGTTCTACAGACCCGGCTCTTTGGGGGAGGCCCTTCAGGAGGCTGCTGTGCTGGAGCCGCCCCTACCCTTGCCACTGCCCCTGACTTTGCCCTTGCCCCTACCTGCTGTCCGACCTGAGGATGAGGAGCTGACCAGCCTCAGTTGGTTGCACGAGACAGCAGACCTGCTCAACAGCTTTGGCGGTGATGCGGTGCTCCGCAGTGTTAGCCCCCCTGCACAGGAGCCTGGCCGGCGCACACCACCCTCATTGGTGCCACTAGGCCCGATAGGGCGCGAGGCACGCTGCGGCCCTGATGCCAAGCCACCATACTCCTTCAGCTGCCTCATCTTCATGGCTATTGAGGACGCTCCCTCCAAGAGGCTGCCTGTGAAGGACATCTATGGCTGGATCCTTGAGCACTTCCCCTACTTCGCCACTGCACCCACAGGCTGGAAGAACTCTGTCAGACACAACTTGTCCCTCCATAAGTGTTTCAAGAAGGTGGACAAAGACAGAAGCCAGGTGAGGAAAAGCAGCGCCGTTCCTTGTGTAATAGAGGATACCGGCCCCTTTTTATTATTTATTTGTTAAGTCAGCTTTTTAAATCCTACAAGGACCTGAGTTTCAGGTGGTGTTTTTGCCCTGTTATTTATTTAATTTTAAAACATTCAAACTTACAGCAGTGTCTGCATACACATACGTAACTCATGCTGCAAACATCTGAGTTATGAATTTTTTAAGATACAACTATTTCAGGGCTTGTTTATTATTTATAACATTTTCTTTACCTTTCTGCATTCTAAATATTTTCTGTGGCTTATGTTTCCATTTTTACAATTAGTTTGCAGTAAAATATTGTATAGTCAGGGAGGGAGAAGGAGGAAATAGGAATGCGCAAGGCAGGGAATGGTTTACCTCATCTTTGGACTTGGTTTAGTGCGTTTTTCATCTTGTATTGCTATACCTAAAACTTTTACAGAAAATTCCCCCACAGATAAACAGGAATACTTGGGGTTTTCCTGAAGTTTTTACCTTTTTTTTTTTTTTTTTTTTGGTCAAGTTTAGGAGACCAGATTCTGACAAATATATTTATATGATAAGTTGGATGCTTCCTCTTGGCTCTGTTTAATTTTCCTGTGGCACCTGAGGCACAGAAGTAACACACAAAACAATCTCATGTGTAAAACAATTAAACATTACACATCTATTTTTTTTTTTATTTTAAGTCATTTTAAAGTAAACTTTAATGTTAAAAAACAATTTAAAAAGCTGGCATCCTGTTTGCATGATCCCTGCCTCCCACTTGATGGTCTTAGTATAAACACTCAGATCCACGTTCTTTTAACTGCTAATGAAAATAAATGTACGTAACTTGCAGCAATTTTTTAAATTAATACAACTTTTTTCTGATGTTTTAATTCTAACTGCGAATAAATCAACATATTAAGTTGTATTATTACAATTTTTAGGGATTTGGATGTAATGGGTTAACTTTGTGCTACAGACTTCCGGTCCCAGTTGTGTTTGTTAGCCAAGGTGCAGAGATGACTACTTAAACTATTAATGTGTATAAACTTCTTTGACATCTACTGATATTTTAGCAGCGCGCTTCAGCCACATAGGCAGGGCGAATCCTAAATATATCAAAAATCTTTTTCACGAGTTGACATGAAGCAGAAGCGGAGGTGAGTGAGCAGATCAGAGACAGAGCCCTTTGCCAGAAAAGCGAAACAGTGGCTGTAATTTAACCTGACAACTTCTTGTGCACACTTTATTACATAATCCAAATATACACGTTGCCATGCAGCACTGTGTTTGTTTATTGCTATGGAATCAGCTTTCAGATATTTACTTTAATTTAGATATTTTCAGATATTTTCTTTTTCAATGGGATAAGCAGCTCCATTAGAAAGCATGAAGTTTAGCGGCACCAATCTACTGCAATGGAGTTTGAGTAGCTGAACAGGGGTGTTGTCATCCAGAGGAGTTCTGTCTGTGTGTTGTCTGAAAATGTACACTTGTATTTATTTTCTTGCATGAAATGACCACATCATCATTTTGTGCTTTTGCTCACCTTTCAAAATAGAATGCCTGTGTCCTTTCCCAGTAGCCTGGCTGCATTTTTGCTGTTTATTTGTACATTTTGTGTGTGTGTGCGCGCACGCATGTGTTTGTGCTTGGTATGCCTGGGGCTGTTCACTGTGACTCACACGGTTCACTGCCACATGGTTCTTGCCTGCGCCACGAAAGAATTTCCTCTGTATACACATCTCCATGGCAACCGGGATGCAGTTGACACAGAAAGCAAGAAGTTGCCATAGCAACAGGGAAAACTGATGAGGCAGCGTGTTGGATGCCGGGGCTCCGCTCTGGGGAAGGCTGTAGAGGCGGGGGCGGTGGGCAGAACGTTGAGTCCGGACTTTATGGTGGGCGGAACTGTGTTGGGTTTTCCCCTCCACCCACTGTGACGTACCGGGCAAAGCGATGCAGCCTGTGAGCCCCCCCGGTGGAGGCTGCTTGCATAACTTGCAGAACGGCCAACTCAGCCCAAATCTCCCCCTGACTCTGCCTTTGGCTGCACTGATTGCCTCCGACAAGAAAACCTTCTCACGATCTTTGGTTTGCTTTATTATTAGTTGGGGCACAACTTTATTATTGGCTGTCTTTCTACTGCAATCTGACTGCATTCCAGTGATCTGTTGCAATGAGGCATCTCAGTTTGGGGGACGGGGGTGAGGCATGTACAATAAACATGGTGTATAAAAGTGTTCCAAATGTTATGGGAGGTGTTGGCAGAAAAATGTTGAGATTGTAAATCTTTTTTATGATGATTATTAAAGGGGTTTGTAGGGGTGTTTGTGCTTAGAATGGCTAAAGTCAGGGGCTTTGCCTTTGGTTCCTTATAGCTAACAGTCTTGTTAATGTTCCTACTCAAACATATTCGGCTTTATGGAAATGAGTGATTTTAACGTAATAAAAAGTAGTGTGAATGCAGAACAATTTCTGATTTTTGTCAGCTGGAGTTAAAGAGCAGCACTGCAGGACAGTGTCTCTATTGTCTAGAACTGGATGGAAGGTTTAACAAAATTTTTTTGCTCAGAAGAGTTGGATTTTGCTTTGTCTCAGTATTATTGCTGAATACATGTGGAGTTGATGAATTGTGTGTTTTCAAGGAATCAGGTGTGCAGATGAAAACAAAATGGAATGACATTAGTGGGCCATTCTGTGTTGACTGAATGAACATTCAAACAAATGTTCAAAACAAGCAAACAAACAAATGAAAATCTGTCAGTGCTAAAGATGTATTTATAACTGTCTTTCTTTTTTGTTGTAGAAACACCACTGTTTCTCTCTCTCTCTCTCTCTATATATATATATATATATATATTTTTTTTTTAAATAGATTGTAGATAGAAAATATTTAACATTTTCCTGGTTCAGAAGGAACATAAATTACCATGCACTGTTAATGTGTGATCAGATAGCCAAATGGATGGGGGTCATAAACAAAAGCAGTTTTTGCATTATTGATGATCAGATGAAAGTGCTGCATATTGATCCACTGGCTCATACTTCATAAAGAACATTGATCTCTCCATTAAGGCCTCATTCCTCATTATAACGGCTATGATGTAATAACATTTGGGCCAATGCTCTAGAGAGTCCAGCTGTTGAAAATGTGGTGAAGCATAAAAACAGTAAAGTGGTCTTCTTGCGCTTCTGAGGATTGGCAAAGTTCATGGTCAGAGAACCCAAGTTTGCCAGTTGCTAAGTTTGGGTACCATAGTCAATGCTGTTTGTGGATATAAGATGATGCAAACGTGTCAAGGGGCCTTAAACAGGATAGACACCCAGCCGATGCACTTACACACACACATATATAGTATGTAAATGTACTATATATGTGTGTGTGTCTCTTTTTGGACCATAATGAGTTCTTCTAAGTTTTAAAAAAATAATACAAGTAGATGTGCTGTTCTCCGAAACCTTCATTTAGAGGGAAAACGCTGTTTGAGCATTTGGCTGCAATGTTTTTTTTTTTTTTTTTTTTTGATGTTTAGACTTTTAGATGTTTAGATGATCCCTTCACTCAAGGTGACTTGCAATCCAAAAGCCTTTGGACAGTGACACAGTTTTTGCTGTTTGGCTCAGGACTGTCGCAAATGGGATTTGAAAAGAAAAAATGGCTGCGAGATTAGAACACGGACTGTCGACTTTAATTTGATGGTATTTACATCTGTATTGGGCGAAGCTATGGAGAGATTACATCCCCTTTTATACATTGTGCAACCATTTTTGGGAGCCAGAATAATTGGAGAAGTGAATCTTAAAGCTGTCCTCTTGAGTATTTGGTTGTAAGACTGAATGGATGTTAATGATATTGCTTCAAAGAGGGCTGCTGCCATTATTTTTTTGAAAAAGCAAATATTTTCTACCAGTGTTTAAAACTGTTGAGATTTATGGTTGTTGCCAGTGTTTACACTGTGCCGTGCACAGCCATGCATCTGAGAAAGCATGCGAGCTCATCCGTTCTTCGCCAGCTTTAACTGACACGTGAAAAACACACCCGCTTGCCTTTATTTCTCTCACAGTGCTTGACCTCAGAACCGATAAGCTTCATTCTCCTCATTTGGCAGTCTTCATCGAGCTGGATGGAATGTGTCAGATGATCAAAACTTTTGCTTTGCGCTGACTCTTTTGATGCCATCTGCTATGGTAGACATCTATGGCAGTTTCAAGAACAGTTCTACACCTAATGGAAGTTTTCCACAAAATAGGGTAAAAGAAGTAAATGCTTGACTGAAGAGATCCTTAGCAGCAACAAACAACACTTCTGAAAGATCATGCATTATAAATTGTTGTAAATATCTATTGCCCTGCATCAAAAGTATTGTTTTTTGCCTTTCTTTGTTGCTGTTTAAGTGCTGTTAAGTTGCCCTGAAATGCATCCGGTCACGGGCATCCATAGCTAGTGTCCACCCACCCCATTGCTGGTCTTCCTCTTCTGCACTGAGCTTCCACTTTGCTGAGCAAGATGTCCTTTTCCAGCAACTCTTCTCTTCGCGTTAGTTGTCCAAAGTAACCCAGTAAAAGCTGGGCCATTTGAGCTTCCAGTGACAACTTGAGCTTGATTTGCTCCAACACCGATGCATTTGTTCACCAGCCATCCAGGGTATGCGCAAGATTCTTTTCCAGCACCACAATTCAAAAGTGCCAATTTTATTCAGTTACATCCCTGCACTTGAGACTTTTGTCCAAGCTCTTCAAGGCTTCTCTGCCCAGTGCAATTCTTTGTTAAAATTCTTGGCTGCTTATCACCTCATTATTGATTACTGATCCAAGTAGGCTGAAGTAGTCTTTGTATTCCTTCTCCAACAAGTCTGAAGTTGTCCAAACTACCTACATCTTCAAATCATCTAAATAAATTGTGTAAACTTTAACTACGTATGTGTGATTTGGAGTATAAATGATCACCTTATTCGGGACTTATGGCTGAAGGTAACTTCTATCCTGGAAACAGTGTTGGGGTCTTGATCAAGTACAACTTAGGAAACCTCTAAACCTATAGCCTCTAAGTGTAAACGTTCAGCATTGTGTTCCACAAAACCGCTGCATTCTACACTGTCAAAAATCATTGTTCACTAAGCATCTACTGTCCACCTCCAGTTCTAGAGTCCTTAAGTTAACCTTCTAGCAAGTCTCCTGACGCGCTTCACAATGATGGAATGAACTGTCAGAAAGGATTAATCATTTATTTTTTTTTCCACCCGGCTTTTTAGTGAGCATTGACATTGCCACCACTGTGAACCTGAACCAGGAGAAGCAGGGCAGGAAACTCAACTGAACTGGACCGGTGTTACTGCAAAGAGCCGATATCCAATCCAAGTTAAATGGATGATGTTGAAGCCATCTTCCAGTGACCATCGCTGATGTGTACAATGTTTTTCAAATCTCGGAGAACAATCTTGACCGGTCTTTCTCTGCTGTACCCAAGTTGGCATAAATCTTCATGATATGTAATACTTGCAATGAATGCTGCACTATATAATGAATCTAGATAATTGGAATGAGACTCCTTTTTTTCCAAGAAACAGACCTATCTGCTGACCTTCTTTGATGTTTGAGCTTTGCTTGAATCTTAGCCATTCGGTTTCATTGGCATTAGAATGAGACCCATGAGGATCGTTCCAGAAAGGGTGTTCAAAGGTGTGAGGATAAGAGGCAGTGATCTCTCGCCCACAGAAGTGCACAGAGCTGGCGTGTTTTGTAATGTATGCAAGATGCCTTCTGCTGCTGTATTTATGGACAGGAATAACCTTCTAAATCACTATTGACTTACAACCCCCAGTCCACCCTGCACAACAGCCCTCTTCTGTCCACTGCAATTGCTCTAATTCAAACAAATTTATTATAAGTTCCAGCTGAGGCAATGGCCTGGGGGTTGGGCTGGGGCCTTAACACCCTTAACAAAAGCACTGTCTCAACCTCTTTCCTACAGGCAGGAATATTAGCATCAAAGCCAGAACGCAATGACGCATTTATATGGCATCTGACCTGAAGGATTGGACTGAATTCTCCTTCAAGTCACCTTGAGCTTTTTAAATCCATTTCAGAAAGACTGTTCCCATTTCCTACATTTGAAATGTATATACAAATACATCCTGTTGATATCCTGTAGTCCCTATCGCTCAGTGTGCTTGTAATAAATAAAATCTTTAAAGTGTTCTAAGGTAGCTCTTCAGTACCACTGATGACGATCCCTTCAACGTTTTCCTTCAATTTCACATTTTGCAGTTTTTCCGATAAGACCACAAGGGCAATGGATGTGGTTTGCAATGAAATGATGAATGCTTTATAGTCTTTGTCACAATTATTAACTGTTTTCTCAGTAAAAAAGTATTGGTTAGGAGTAGTTTCTAAGTACTATTTTGTCCTCTGAGATGTCTAGTTCTAGGAATAGACCAGAACCCCTACAAAAAGATTTTCAGACATGTACTTTGCACTTGTTTAGAGGCTATGACTGTTTCTTGCCATGACCTCTGGTTTGCAACTGACAGACAGAAACAGATACACTACATGGTCAAAAGTATGAAGACACCTGAGCATCATCCCCATACGTGCTTATTGAACCTCTCATTCCAAATCCATGGGCATTAAAATGGAGTCGTCCCCCCCCGTTTGCTGCTATAACAGCCCCCATTCCTCTGGGGAAGCATTCCAACAGATTTTGGGAATTTGTGCCCATGTGGCCACACAAGCATCAGTGAGGTCGGGTGAGAAGGCCTGGCTTGTAGTTGGCGTTCCAGTTCATCCCAGAGGTGTTCAGTGGGGTTGAGGTCAGAGCTCTTGCAGCCACTCAAGTTCTTCCACACCAACCTGGGCAAACCATATATTTAAGTAGCTCGCTTTGTGTATGGGCGGTCAACAGTCATTATGGAGCTGGAGAGGAGCTTCTTCCCCAAACTGTAGCCACAAAGTTGGAATCATGCAGTTGTCTAGAATGTATTTGCATTCTGTGTTGGTGCAGCTGAAAAAGCTCAGCTTAGTCATTAGAACGGGGGTCCATATACTTTTGGCCATGTGATGTATTTGATAAATCATGATTGGTTACTTTACATAAAGCTTTGAGTAGGCATCCAGCTGCCACTTTATACCATCATCAGGAGGAGTAACGTCAATAAACTGCAGAAGGGAACAGTTACTGCCCCATTATCTCCACAGTTTGTACAGGCTGCAAACATGCTTGTGAGGCCAGGAGCAATTCAATGTGGAGGTTCATGCACCAGTTCTGGAGTCAAGTCAGCCTGGAGATATTCGTGTTGGTGGAGTATTCTGTGTTTAGAAGGTCTCTCAGTGGTATGGAGCTGTGTCTTTGGCAAACCAGAATGCCATTAGGAAGCTTTTCTACAATTTGTACCTCAACTGGGATGTAAGCAAGGTAGAACTTGCATGGTGACAGCTGGGAACCTTTTTGGTAAGTTTACTGGCATTCAGTTTGATAATCCGGTCTCAAGTCAGTTGCCGTAGTCCGGGTCAGAAAGGATCATAGCTTCAGAACAGCAGATGTGTGATCAAGTGTGGTTGCATCTGTTTGTATGTGAGAAACATGCAGGATTTGGGAACCAATACTGAGTTTGGAGAGTTTAAGGTTTTTATTTCAGACGATATGAATGATTCAACATCTTGTCATCTTATAGTATATTAGCAGCTGTTGACAGTGAAAACCCAAGGAAAGGCGATGCACAGGTAAGGATGATCAGTATCTCCATCTTGTACAGTCTCAACCGTGGACCCTAGATGAACGTCTGGTTGGGTGCATCAGTTAAGTGTGCAGAAATGAAAGTGGAAATCTGAGTGCCAGCAGGGAAAAGAAAGGTTGAGCTGAGTGCTAACAGAAATGATGACCTGTCATAGGAGATGACAGAAGAGCGAGGAGATCCAATGGCTACACTCTCAGATGAGAGGAGATAAGCTTGCCAGGACATGATTTATGATTCAAACCTGACAGGGGAAGGGTTATTTCCATCTTAATTAACAAAAATAGACAAATCTGATGGCTGACGGTGTCAAATGCTGACAGCACACTCTGCTGCATAAAAACAGACTGAAGGCTGCCTTAGCTGCTAAATACCCTCAAGTTGTAATTCTCGCTTCTTACCTGGGCCAGGTGTAGCCAGAGTATTGGAAGAGGAAGTGCATGGTTAGGACAGGTAAAAGTGGAAGAAATAGGAAATAAAACATTTTCTAATTAGTTGTCCATGATATAAAAGATATTTCAGATATAAATTGCAGATTCCACTGGCCGCCATTTAAAGTAGACCATTAGCTACGACTCTTCACCATCTCCCTGCTTCTTTAATGTTTCGGTTACATTTTATTTGCCATAGTTGGCTGTCAGTCACAGTTTCCCCTGCAGAGACAGCAGTTTGAGTTTTTAGAGCTGCAGATTGTCAGAAAAAAATGTTGCAATACTGTTTAATACAATGGGACTTATTTTCTACATATTAAAGTTAAATAATATTTTCATATGCATTGTATACTGAGAGTTTGATGGTCAACAACAGCAGTACATGGATACTCTATTTTTTGGTGACACTGGTAGCTTTTTCCACTTAAGTTTTGTTCTTTCTTCTGACACACAGAGAGAGAGAGAGAGAGAGAGAGAGAGAGAGAGAGAGAGAGAGAACGAGTGGGCGACTGATACCTAGCAGACTGTTATCTTTAAACTATTGTTTATTTATTGGTTAGTCTGACAATGCCAAATTTTATTATACCAGATTTAATTTAGACTTCTTTTTAAAATCTGAATCATAGTAACTTTCCCCTGAAGTGATACTTTTTACTTTAACTCAAGTAAAGTTTTGCATGATGCTTAAGCATTTCATAAAAATCGTTTCTTCAATATTCACCATGGACTAACAACAACACAAAACACCCCAGTTAAAACTTTGACTTTTTTCAAAATTCATGCCTATCGACACATTTTCAGGCAGTGTTATTAGAAAACCCAGTGGAACATGAAAATTTGCCCCGTACATTCATTCATTTCCTTTCCAAACATTTTTTTAGCCTGTGTGTCATTACAATGAACAAATATATTTTTTTTTTCATTTTTGTCTTCATAACAAAAAATATACCTGCACATCTAAGCACTCTGATGCAGCTACTAAGTTTCTGCCCCACCTTAAGTAAAATTTACTTTACAAATCAGCAGTCTAATGGATGGATGTATGGATGGATGGATGGATGGATGGGCTGGCCCGCAGGCCTCACTAAAGTGTTTCTGTTTCTTTCTGGTGCAGACCACCTCAAATCAGAGACGTGGTCACCCAACACTGAGTCTTCTGCTAAAGAAGGACAAAAAAGAGGGGCTCGAGAAAATATGTAGAAATGAGAAAGGTAATTTCCACAGTCAATTTACTGTGGACAACGGTGTTCAAAGGGGTGCCACTTGTAATTCCCTGTAGGAGCCTTCATGGCTGATATAAGTAATAGGAGGGGGAAAATTAATAATCATGGCGCCCCCTATGATTCCTCGTGTTCACCCTGAGTCAAGATTAGCTGTTCAATTTGTCCCGGGTTTTGTCTGCAGGTTTATGCGGAAATCTCAAATTCATTAGCGCTGCTGGATTTTTGCCGATCGTGATGGATGCACACAATCTGCAAGGCCCAGGCACCTGAAAGCATCATACCGTAATTTCATGCTTTACCACATTAAAAAGATACAAATTCACACCTGTATGTTCTGCATTATTAGAAGGAATTATTTTTTATTTGTAACAGTTTTTATTTTTTCTGATGTGCTTTAGTGTTCTCAGACACTTCAGCTGAGAACCAGAAATGGTTGTTCAGTTTGAGTGGCCCTGGATGACTTTGCTTTTCTGCATCGTTTTCCGAAAGTTAGTCTACACGCCGTTCGTGGATTTTAAAAGGATTGCGAACACCGTATGGAAACACTGAATACGGCGCATAGCTGGCAGGTCGTGAAATCCCTAGAAATGCTCTGCTTGGTAATGGACCGGATCTGAGATAAGCAAAAGCTTGACAGTCCACAGCAAAGTGGCCTCCGCTGACGGTGCAGGGGATTGGATCTCACACTGGGGCACATTCTGAGGTCTTAAAGCAGTCGGCGAAACTTACTAGAAACAGGAGCGCAGAAAAAATGACATAAGTTAGGGTAAAAGGTTCCAAAATGGCACAGGCTGGTGGAACAAGAGAATCATATTTCCATGAAAGCTCTGGATTTTTTTTTTCTTTTAGATGTTATTTATAGAAAAAAAGTCTTATTGGAAGAAGCCATGGAATTCACTTGGTGTTGTCTTATCTGCTCTTCCCTAATGCGGTCCTCTTTCCCTGGCAGCAGAACATAGGGAAGGGCTCCCTGTGGTGCATTGACCCGGAGTACAGGCAGAACCTTATCCAGGCACTGAAGAAGACCCCCTACCACCCCTACTCCCAGACATTCTCAACGTCTCCCACTTCTCCTCAGGCATATCAAAGGTGAGTCAGGTGCCATCCCTTTTCCTCCTTGGCTCTGCCCATCCATGTTCAACTGGCCTAGACCCCACATGTCATACACACACATGCTGATGAAGCAGATACATACCTAATACTTTAGGAAAGATCTGGATAAGTATGAAATATGGGTCAACATGAACAGAAAACTGGCAAAAAGGAAGGTACTGACAAGAAGAAGAAAATGATACTGATGATGATGATTCGGGTCAGTTCTTAAATAAACCAGTGTCCGATGACAATCATTGTATACATTGATGTCCCCAACTAAAGGTTCCTTCAGAGGATTGTAAGGATCCTGTCAAAACGTCCACTTTGTCAAAGTGTTACCATCCATGCAAATCAAACTTGTTTTCTTGCCTTTGAGAGTCAGCCAGCAGAGTGAAAGAAGATAACACCGTTCTGGGTTTGCTGCAAAAACTTAGATAACTTACATTGTGCAGCAAATGAGGTTTTAATACTGGGTCCTTTATGTCTCCTAAACATGCTGTATAACCTAGGAGACATGTTTTGGGATAACATTTCAAAAGCATCCTTGTTGCCAAAATAAAATATAATCGGATCTAAAAAATAAAAATAAATAAATAAATAAATAAATAAATAAATAAATAAATAAAATAATAATAATAATAATAATAATAATAATAATAATAATAATAATAATAATAAATAAAACAGCTGGTGCCCTTTTGAGAGATAGGGGGAGAAAAGATAAGTGATAGAGTAGATGGGCGGTATTAAGGGCCAGCTTCAACTTGCTGGGCGTTTGACCTCATGAGCCGATTAGCGTGAGCGTTGCTGTGGCAACTAGAATGCCTCCATGGCAACACATGAGCCGAGACAGGTGCGGTTGCATCACGGCACTATTTGTTGCCTGGCAAAAGAACAGGCCATTAGCACTATTGCCCTGGAAACGCGTAACTCTCCATGGCAACAGTGGATGGCTTGGAGCTTGATTTAGTGGGGGTTTCTACCTGCCTTTGTCCATCTTCATAAAAATCTGCAGATGTACGAATGATCAGAAATGACAGCTAAAGCCCTTGTAACCTTCAGAGATTAAATTTAAATGGGGCTAAGTAAATGAAGAGTATTCTTAAATGGCTTTGAATGCTGCAAGTTTGACCTCTGGCTCTCCTTAAACAAGGCCTCATCAACACCGAGAAATAAGCCGATGAAAAACAAATTATATGAGCGAGGGTGTAAAATCGGGGGGATGTTTTTTGTTTGCCTCAGGCAGAGAAACACACACTGTTTTTGACTTTATACATACACAGAGCATTTTCCTTTCTTCTTTCTATGTCTGAAGTGAATTGAAGCCTCTCTCTAGTTACAGAAAATTATAGGACCACTCCAAGGGTTATACAGCTATTGTAATACAAATATAAATGTTAAATTGTCATGATTCCATATCTAGGACCCTCGGAGGGTTTCTTTTATTCCGTAAATGCACAGGAATAAATTGCAGGTTTTGCAAATTTTTAAATGAGGACTTTCTTGCAGATTGACAGGGGTCATATTTTAATGTTATAATTCCATTTGTATATTTGTATAAAATATATATATATATATATATTTTTTTTTTTTCACTGATTCTTAATAAAATGACAGCCTTCTCGGTTCTCGAAACAGCATTTGATATTCATTAACGCAGAATCAGTTTGTGCTTTCTGAGGCCAAGTAAAAAATTCCATTCAGTGACAGTAACAGTGGCGTCTCAGTTTGTTGGTCATCAGGGGATCTTTGGACAGTTTAATGGTGGTACTGGACTGCAAGTAAGCAAAATAATAAAAAATAATTTCCTCTGGTATGTATCCTGGAGCTGGAGCTGGTCTTTCACCATCAGTTCGCGTCTGTGATATTGACATATTCGTCCACTGTTTGTCCGTTTGAGAAATGTTTCCTGAAAAACTGAAAAGAAACATTAACTGTGAAGTAATGCTTGCATTCAGGCCAAGACAAAGTCATCCATTTTAGTTCATTACGTAAATTACGTAAACTCATGCAGGTGTCAGAAAAAACAAAAAAGCAGTTTCACTGGGGTCTGTTTGGTTGTTGCAAAAGTTTAAATATAATTATGTCCTTCACAAATATTTTTAGCCTAAATTACTTCCATATAGAGAGCTAAAATGTAAAACGTAGGCTATTTCCTTCAGTTAATAAGTAACTTTGTTTTTACTTATCAAGGAAAAAAGCCCCAAAAAAATCCTCAAATTATGAGCACACTTTAGACAGAAAACTTGTTCGTAACTTAACTTAATAAATCAGACTACTACATCATAATAAAAGAAAGGTTTATATATTCACCTGCTCGATTCTGCTAAAAAGTCAGACACAATGATTTTTAAAAAATAGCTATAAAACTTTTTGATTAATTCCATTTTCATCAGATGCTCATCTTATCTTTTTTTAATTATTATTGAAATAATTTTTTGGGCTGCTAAACATAATTAAAACTAAGAGTATTTTCATGCAAGTTTTCATGTGAGTTCTAATGTTGCCGCTACAGTAGGCAATGCTATGCTTTGGGATGGGCTTGAAGGTGAACAAACTTCTGTCAGGCACAAGCTTGTCACATTTCATATCGGACCAAGAAGAGTGATGGTTTGCAGTCGTTCCTATCAGCCGTCATGTTTACAGGGACTGAAAAACTGGACCAATGCATCACAACCACCGCAACTCCAAACCAGAGCTTAGCAGTCTACATTCTGCCTTAATCTAGGCCTCTCTATGATTTTTTTTATTTCTAAAAATCAAAGTAAAAGGGGCAGAATTTTTAATTCTTTTGGCAAGCAAATTCAACGCCTTGATTCTTTCATTTTATAGCCATGCAGGTGTAGATTTGCTGTTGCGCTTGGGATCATTGCCCTTTCGCATGACTCGATTTCAGCCAAGCTTTAGCTATCGGACAGATGGCCTCGCATTTGGCTCTGGAATGCTTTGGTATAAAAGGAGCTCACATTTGACTCAGAGGTACCCTGTTCTTGTGGCTGTAGAGCAAACCTGCATCTTCAGCCCTCCACCAATGTGCTTGGATGTGAAGTGTTTGCAAGAATACAATGTGTTTGGCTTTTCCCAAACACAGAGCTGTGCATTATGACCAAAAACACTGCTCGAGAAATCTTGTGGTTTGCAGATGCTGCCATATTCTTTTCAGAGAGCATGTAAATCCCTAGATGTAATTCCTGGGTTCACTGCGATTTCTCTAATCCTTATATGGCCTGACCTTGGGCTGAATTTGCTGGGACAACCATTCCTGTGAAGATGTCTTGAATTTTCTTCTCACTGGATTGTTGGACTCGATTGATTCTAACTGCTTCTAAATGACCTTGTGCCCTATTTATGCCCAGGTAACATAAAATCATTGACCTGAAAGAGGGTGCACTTTCTTTTTCGCACGATTGTATGCATTAGTTAGATAGCATAGCTTAGCACAAACCACAAACACATTCAATAAGTTCTAAGACTGGTCACTGTGCAGTGCGGTCACGAGACATTAGCATGAAGCGCAGCTACGCAACGTGGCAGCTGGTCTTCAACCTTATTCTGGCATTTCCCATGCTCAGAACGCTAGATCAACTATCACGTTTGTACTATGCACGTCATGCGACAACCTGCCCATCAGACTATCACTTCCTCCTAAATAACAGCTACTGAGCAGTGCTAGCAGCAGGAAGTCATGAGGGCAGCCCAGGCCTACAGTGGAATTTGGCCTCCACATATAGAATCCAGCCAGTGAATAAATCAACTAACATCTGTAGCATTTTCAAGATTTTCTCGATTTTGACATATAGCACTTAGAAACTTCCAGCCCCACTTGAGTTTGAAAGTTGAGGATGAAATGCACTTGAAAAGAAGCTGAGTCACAGACAACATGGTAAGAAATAGCTGTAGTGCACAGCAAATGTGAAAATTTAGTTTATAGAAAGGCCAGCTATTTTGAAATAGAAAAGACATTTACTGGAATGTTAACATTAGAAAGTGAAGGGACATTGTTTTGGGCATCGGAGCATTGGCGCCAAGGAGGCCCTCCATCCACAGAACACTGTCAGCACCCTGGGAAGCACCGACATCCTTTCAGTTCCCCTGGCATTTTTCAACAACCCGCAGGGACCTTTTCACTTAGCGTCTGAGGGGAAAAAGCTGAGTGAGCTCACCTGCTTCCTTTTCAGAATAACCACTCAAAGGCCCTTAACTGAGCTGATGGAGGAGGGGTAGAGGATGGCTGTTGTTGAAAAGGGTCCACTGGCCTCAGCAAACATTTCTTTAAATGCGAGATGGTTCCTCCAACGTAAGGATTTAACAGGCCGAGTAGTTGAAAATGTACTTTCAAACCAGGTATCAGCATTCAGCCTGTGTGTACTTTCATTTATCAAACTTTCCCAAAGATTTTTGAGAGGTCTTCAACGTTCAGTCCTCAGTTAACTTTAGTCCAATTGAGGTGTAATGCGAGCCTCCAATGCTGTGATCTGTGTTTGTGTTTGAGTCTGCATAGAGTAGGGCTGTTGAGGACGAGTGACACAGCTACACACCGTTTTTCAGCCCTTTCCAATTCTCTTAAAGTCAGCAGTATCCATCCAGCCATCAGAAGAAATTTGTTGTTCATAGTAGCGCATTCCTCTGCCCTAATCTGATAGAAAACATACATTAGTGTGAAATATGGACAGACGTCTGGCTAGCCAGAAGGCACAGAGACAAAAGGATTGGATTTACAAGAAGTCAAGAGTGCCTCACTGGAAACTCTGAACAGGAGAGGTCAAAATATATGGAAGAATTTGTTGTCATGGGATTGTTTGTAACTGATGGACTACATAAAACTGCATTCTAAGTATACTGCTGCTTCTCTTGTGCTAACAGCATTGCTAACTTCAACAATACACTATATGGCCAAAAGTATGTGGACCCCCCCTTCTAACTACTGAGCTGTTTGAGCCGCACCCACACAGCATACAAACAAATTCTAGACATCTGTGTTTCCAACTTTGTGGCCACAGTCTGGGGAAGAAGCTCCTTTCCTGCTCCAGCATGACTGTGCCCCCCATATACAAAGCGAGCTCCATAAACACATGTTTTGCCTAGGTTGGTGTGGAAGAACTTGGGTGACTGCACAGAGCCCTGACCTCAACCCCACTGAACACCTCTGAGATGAACTGGAATGCTGACTGCGAGCTGGGCCTTCTTCCTCAACTTTAGTGTCCAACCTCACTGATGCTCTTGTGGCTGAATGGGCACAAATTACAAAATCCAGTGGAAAGCCTTCCCAGAAGAGTGAGGGCTGTTACAGCAGCAAAGAGAAAGCTATTATTAATACCAATGGGTTTGGAATGCTAGGTTCAACCTCATATTCAGTCTGACTTTATTCATTATTCTTGTCCACCATTTCTCATTATTCTTCTTTACTGTTTCTTTCTTATTATTGTCTCTCTCACCTTGTAAAGCACTTTGAACTACAGACTACTGTATAAAAATGTGCTATACAAATAAATGTTGTTGTTGTTGTTGTTGATATGAGGGTGATGCTCAGGTGTCCATATACCTTTGGCCATGTAATGTATGTCCTCAAGTTAGTAAAGAAAATTTATGAATTAACCTTTTCACTTTCCCATTATGTGTTCCTGTTTCCTCCACCTCATCCTCCAATTTTATGATTTTGTAATTGCAGCGTTATCAACCTCTTTCACATAAACACGTGATCTGTTAAGATGACTTTTTGCTAAAGAATGGTACCTTGTATAACCAACCATAATGGGTCAACCCACATATGCTTACTTTGTATAAAAATATATGTACTGAATTGGCAACTGGAGACTTGCTGGTGCCTTTGCAAATTACCTGCTGAACATGCAATCATTCTAAAATAAAAAAGGAAAATATATGTTGTCGGCTGGGAGTCAAGCTGGCCCTTGGTCTCTTTGGGTGTGGGTTCGAATTCAACTCAGCCTGTGTGCAGTGGGCATGTTCTCTCTGTGTCTATGTGGTTTCCTCTCACTATCCAAAGACATGTGTTCCAGGTTAAATAGAGACCATAAATTGTGTGTGTGTGTGTGTGTGTGTGTGTGTGTGTGTGTACGTGCAGTTATCTGCGATACTTTGGTTGGGACACCAGTCTGTGTTCTCCTAGCCTTGATCTCATTTATTCCGGATAGGCCCCAGACTAGCAGTTAAGGAAAATAGACTGAACCCTTGGTCAATTTGTTAAGTCATTTTTTGTAAAAAATGAAATTTCTGGAGCAAATTATTTGTCCCAGAGCAGCAGAGAGGCACAGCTGTTTCAAATGGCCTTGTTTTTTTGGCTCTCATAGCTCTCGCTTAGCTTGTGAGGAGTTTGCATGTGCTTGCTGTGTACATGCAGGTTTCCTCCAGGTATTGCAGTTCTCTCCACAGTCCAAAGACATCATGGTCTGAAGTTACGGTAGAATCCTACTGGGTAGTCCTGCACTACCATGGTCTTCTCAAAATAAAATAGTGATTGTGTCACTAACAAACACAATGATTAGTGTAGGGTCCCATAGAAGGGGCACCTTTGCTGTTTGGTTACAGGTTTGAATCTGCCACAGTTTACAGTTGAAATGTTTAACCTTCAGGTTGAATTCTCAGTCGCCTGCGAATTCCTGCTCTTGTACCATCAAAGTGCTTGACCAGAACTGCTGTATGCATGAGTACCTCAGTAAGGAGCTCTAACAGTGATTTGCTTTCTAAGATGGCTGATCGTGTCTCTCTTTCTCTCTCTTTACAGCATAAGTAGCCCTCTCTTGTCGGGAAACACCTTCTTCCGAAAAAATGGAGGGGTCCTTTTGCAAGGTAACGCACTTCCATGCATCTGAGATGTGCGTGGCTACACCAGTCAATCCTAATTTGTGTCAGACAATGTTACTGGAGCTTCAAGTATGCTGGCCTGACTCTTCACCTGCCCTGACTCTATGAATTTTCTAAACAAGCATCTCCATCTTCAGAGTTTTTTTTCCAGTGTTAAGTGACAGCACTAAGGAATTTGGAGAAAGAGTCTTTCTTAATGGAGGGTCTACAGGATGTGCATTTTGAATCTTTAGTTTTATTTTTTTCTGGTTACAATATGGGTGGCGGCCAGCCTTCAGCTGATCTGTTTTCTGTTTTTGTCCTACTGTAACTAGATGGAGCTTTTCATTCCCTCCATCTCACTGCCTGCATCGCTCCTATCAGTGGGCATTCAGAAGAGGCCACACAACAACTGCCATTGTCAAAGTCATCTGACCAGACCAGATGTATTTAGTCCCTCAGTCAGCCAAGCCAGATATGGCTATTATTCAGTAGGATGGGGAGAGGGGAAAGAAGGGCTGATCTGTATCACTCCTGTCATTCCTCCCTGTTGGGTGGAAAGCTTCTGTTCTAAAGGGTGAAACAAGGAATTGATGAGACACTATTTCCTATTCTTCATGTGCACATAAAAGTCAAAGTATGTAGGAGGCTCAGTTGTGAATTTACTAGCTGTTTTATGGTCAAAGATAAGCACAAAAAATAAATGGTACTAGAAAGAAACCTTATGCAGTTGTCATCAACATTTTAAATGCACCATAAGGCTAAAAGTACATGAACACCCCCCCACTAATGATTGAGCTGAGCTGTTTGAGCTGCGCCAACACAGCATACAAACACATTCTAGACAACTGTGTGCTTCCAGCTTTCTGGCCACAGTTTGGGCAAAAAGTCCCTTTCCTTTTCCAGCATGACTATGCCCCCCCCCCCCCATGCACAATGCAAGCTCAATAAACACATGGTTTACCCAGGTTGGTGTGGAAGAGCTTAAGTGGCACCACAGAGCCTGACCTCAACCCGAAACACCTTTTGGATGAACTGTAATGCTGACTGTGAGCCAGGCCTTCTTGACCGACTTCACTGAATTCCCAAAATCTGCTGGGAAGCCTTCCCAGAAGAGTGGGGGTTCTTATAGCAGGAAAGGGGGGAACAACTCCATCTTAATGCCCATGGGTTTGGAATGGGATGGTCAACAAGCACACATGGGGGTGATGCTCAAGTGTCCATGTACTTTTGGCCATACAGTGTGTCTTTTCAGCCATTATCTTTAATTACTTATTTGGGACAGGGTGACATCAGCCTGGGCTATTTCTGTGATTCTATTTGCTTTAACCATGATCATCCTTGTGTTGTTAGACCTTGAATGTAAAGGGCCAATCTGCGTCAAGCAAACACCTATAAGAGTTTTCATGGTTGACTTGACAATGAGTACATTGTCTTTCCCTGGATGAAGCTGTATTTTGCTTGAGCTTTAGCACATGAAGTAGAATAAGTTTTAAACTAGCTAAATCCACATCTCTTCTAATTGCTGAAGGGAAAAAAAACTATTGATAGGTTCTGCTTTAGCACAAGGAATATTTTTTGGAGTCTGTGAAAAGCTTAGATATGGGGTTGACAGCAACTTCAGAGGTGCAGTAGTGGTTCAGACAACCATATTGTGGCTTTTCAAAGAGAAGGCCTGATCAGTGTTTGATCACAGCCATTTGACAAGGCCTAGAGAAAAGCAAGCATGAGGAAGCAGGGGATGAAGAACCAATTGCCAGGATGGTAAAGATTCACCAACAAGAGTGTGAAATAGGTGTGAATGTGAGGCCTTTTACTTAGAGCTCTGGATAAGAGCACTCCACCATATTAAGTTCTTGATCTAAAAAAATTGCTATCTGCTGTCTAGTCCATCCAACCTGCACAGCTGAGTTTTTTTTTTTCCCCCAAAACGTTTGTTGAGTTTGAATTGTCATTAGCGCAAGTTCTCAGTGGCCGCCGCGGAGCGCTAATAAGGGTTCCTACTGCTGGTGCCATGATCAGGTTCTCAAAGTTCATCAGTATGAATGTGGCATACACGCACGGTTTGGTAGCTGCACTTAAAAAAGCTTCCTCTAGAGTGGAGAAATCTGAATTGTTGGATCTTGAGATGCTATTATTTCAATTACAACATCTCAAGCTATATTTTTGAATAGTTTTCTGTTTTTTTTTTTTTTTTTTTTTTTTTTTTAGTTTTATTAATTCTAGATAACCTTTCACCAGATACTCCTGACCACAAATTTTGAATGAAGAGCAAAAAACAGTGCAATTGTGTTTTTTTTTTAATTCAGTGTCCAATTTGTGGCATCATGTGATGCTAAGATGAGCGATTGCCTCCAAAGCCGACATAAAAGGGGAGAATTAGCCAGCAAGTTGTTATTAAAAAAGGCTCAATGAGATTAGCCAATCAGCTGTTTTTTTTCCATCCAACAAGACTGACAAAAGCCAATCAGTTGTTTTGTGTACCAAGAGGCTGCTGTCACGTGAGCCAATCAAGTGCTCATTATTTCCATAAGCGCTCTATGACATGGGATATGAGATTTTTCTTGCTGACGGTTGAGTCTGGCGAAGGAGAAGTTCGTGCTTTATTTATTCTTACATTAGCAATTGGCAGTTTATTATTCATAAGGAGTAATAACATGCTGATGGATGCTGCTGGATGTCAGAAATGTTGATGGTGTCCGAAACAGCCACAATAATCAGTCCTAGCTACTGGATGGATTTTCCATACATTAAAACTTGTGTTTTTGTCTAACACCTTAACACCCAGTACATTATTTATTCAATTAATTAATTATTTACACCCTAATTGAATTCAGGAAAGTCTTAGGTTAGAAAGATTTAGTAAGAAAACGAAAGCGAAACGACATTTTATGATGAATGGCGAGGCCTTGTATAGAGGGACCTAATGAAAATGTTGCACCTAATAAGGTTTAATAAGTTATGAAAACCAATTTGTGGCATATTAGTTGCGTAAGCAACATATTAAAATAATAAATGACAGCACAATGGATCACCGCAGCCCCAAAGTGCTGAAAGGGCAGAAGGATGACTGGCAGGAACTAATTAGTAGACTACATTTATTTATGTAGCCAAGCTTTCTGTACAGTGGTCTTCAGAGGCAGGGCAGTTACTTCATTCCTCTTGCCTGGTGTTGAATTGCTTTTGCATCTGAAGGACCTTTGACAGACAGATGCACAATACTGAAATATGAAGTGCAGGGGTCCTTTTCACCTAACTCTGTATCTAAGAACAAAACACAAAAAACGCAACAGATGCTTTATTGCATTTGGCCTCTTTGGGATTGCGTTTGTAAAATATGAATTTCCATATCCTGCTTCCCTCCGTAATCCCACACGATGGTTTTCCTTGTTCCAAAGTGCCTACAAAAAGCCATGATGTCATGCTTGTGGCCCCGGCTTATGCATTTACGTGATCCCTGAGCATTTTTTGGATTTTTCCCATGGTAAAAAGGGCTTGATGAGATATAAATGTTTTGCAAGATGTTAGTATGTGATGGCCTTACGTAGCTAAGAAGCTTCTTATTGGGCCACTATGATGTAGGTTTACGCTGAATCATTTAGGGCAAATCATAGCTTAAAAAGTTGTCAAGAGATACAAGCATACTTGTATTCCCTTACATGATCATCTGGGCCAGCAAGAATTATATCTGAATGTATTTTTGCTCCTATTCTGTCTCTGGAAAGAGCCATGAACCTCATTTCAGGAGTGTCCGTATAAATTCAAGAAGCGCCGCTCAAGGACATGAAGCGCTTTAAAGTCTCCTGAGTGATGTGGTTACAGTCTGACTCAGTTGCAGACAGTCAGGAATAATAAGCTGAGGGATATTTACTCACTGCTGCCAGGGAAAAAGGCCTGGCTGGCAAATGAATACGGGGTTAAATCACACGGGAGTGTTGGCAGGGAATTGCGTGTCACTGTTTTTCGCTTAACTTATGGAAATAAAACACATCAACGGGGTGGTGAGCAGACGAATAGATGCTTCCCAGTACTGTTTCTGCTCGCCTCTCACTTGCTAGGCTGTCACTTGCTGTCCGAGATTAACGCCTTTCGTTTGCATTCCCGCCGCTGATATTTACTTTAGAAATATGTCTTAAAATCAGCAGTTTTACTGGTGTCCCACTTGTGGAAGTTGCATCCATTTTATTCATGGTTTCATTTTTTTGGAACTCGCTGTTAGTGTAATTTTGGTGCCTGCTGTCACATGGACAGACACCGAGGCTTCAAATTTGTTATTAGATCATTAATATAATAAAGCTAGCGAAAAAAGGGAAATGCAAACTGTACGTATTAAAATATTGGTTTTGTATGAATATAAGGTGATGCTTAGTTGCCTTTATGCTCCCTTCCGTTCTTCCTCAAATTTGCTTGTTGACTATTACAACATAATAGAGAATCATCAGTTCAAGCGCTTGTTCATCTTGTCTTTCTTTTGCCTTCCTTTTTCTTGGCATCCTGAAGATAAAATTAAAAGGTAACAGATGGAGATTAGTGATGAAAGTGAGTTATTTACATTATTTAAATTACACTGTTTTTCAATTTCAAGGGAGCACCCCAAGTAGCAGTTAAGTCCAGTTTCCTCTCCTCCAATATTAGAGACTCCTCCACTTCGAAAAGATGACTCTAAGTTCACCAAAAGTTGCCCATACTAACCGCCACCTGAAAATTTTGATCATCATCTGTGGTTGTTCTAGAAGGTTCTGCCCGTCATGTTTAATCACCTCCATTTCCAACATGGATCTGTAGATTAAGCTTCATGACCATCGTTTTGTTCCTGTAGAGCTTCACACTCAGAGTTTCTGGAGTCTGGGACGTCCCAAACACAATTTGTGAAAACAGATTATGAAGGACAGAAGGATAGAAATAAAGTCCAGTCCTCTACGGGCTGCAATATATTATGGAAAAGAAAAGAGAAACCAGAAGCCGGTTCCCACAGCAGTATGGAGCTAAGGAAGAAAGAGCATCTTTAGGAGCACGAGATAAGATGCTTCATCCATGGAGCAAAGTGCTCTGGAGATACACATGGGGGAGGAAAGAAGAGAGACAGAGTGGATCTGCCCAGCAGGAAGACCATGTGCCTGTCTACTTCTAATCCTTCCCAGGAAAAGATTGCTAGAGTGATACTTTGGTCTACAAAAGCTTAATGATTCTTAATTCCTGATGGTAGTCCATGGATAAATGGAGAGGGTTGCGTCAGGAAGGGCATCCGGCGTAAAAATTTGCCAAACCAAATATGTGGACAAAAATACAAACAGTTGATCCGCTGTGGCGACCCCTACCGGGAGCAGCCAGAAGAAAAAGAAGAAGAAGAAGAAGAAGAAGAAGTCCATTCCTGATCAGATCTAAACAGATTTTGCACAGCTAGTCACACCGGTTTCTCTTCTTGCTCGTCACCCATTTTCCCACCTCTGTGTCATCCCTACAGTGAGCGATCCACGTTCCAAGCTTATCATTACAAAGTGATGCTCCCCCTGAATTTGTTCAACACCATTTCATGTGGAGGTAAAGAAAAAGAGAGAAAAACCAGGGCGACATCAATGCAACCTTCTCAGATGCAAATGGCTGGAGCCGTAAGCTGGTATTCCCGTCAAAACATAGCTGAAAAGCTGGGCAGGTTCATATGGACGCAGTAGTGAGGTGGGAAGGTGCTTCCTATTGGTGAGGGGTAAAAAACTGAATGTTGCCATGGTGACAGAAAGCCTAGCTGAGAAGGGAAGGAGACAGCAGCACAATACTCAGGTTGAGGAGTTACGTTGGAAGTAAACAGAGGCTTTCAGACAAAGGTCATACAAAATTAGCCATGCAGATCTTTAACACGGAACTATGGGAGAATTGAGAATTTGGGGGAGTTTGGTCCAACGGTAAAGGATTGTACAAACAAACCCATCACTCTTAAGTTCTTACCAGAAAAGATTTGCTCCCAGGAATAGTTTTGTCAACCGATTCAGAAGAAATCTTGATAAATTGTGTTCCTGTCAGAGATGCAGATGTATGGGCTTCATCATACATTAAACATATTTTCAAGCATGTTCAACAAATCTCAATACTTCCTCTTCGGAACTCCAAAACTGAACCAGAACTGCTATTCCAAGTCCGGCAAATCCCCATCTACTTTGCCATGAAAGTCATCATTTGTCCTTCAGGATTTTTTTTGACAGCAGCTCCACTCGTTCAAAGATCACCCAGCTGATAAGAGTTGACAGTACAATGATCTTGTCCCCGTGCTTTGAAAAACGACATTTTTTTTTCCCTGACCTTAAAGTCACATCAAAAAAGTTAAGAAATCTCTACACTAGTTGGAGCTACAAGGTGCACAGTAAGTCAGAGGTCAACTTAATTCTACAGCATCTGCTGGCAGTTGAGATGTCCAGCATCTATGCCTTGGGGTGCATACAGTTGCATAACCATCAAGCAAATTCAGGCTGAGACATCTGGCACCTCTAGGTTGTCCCATTTCGTTGTACTGAAGCCTGGAGAAGTAAAGGGCAGCACCTTTTATGCATGCTTAGACATGAGCAGGAGAAGCCTCATTTTATGGTCAATATAATTTCTACAGCACTGGAACTCCAGTTACTCCAGTTGATCATAAATGCTACAAAATGCAATCCCATACAGCATTTGCGTCTGGCAATAAAATCTGACATGTTCTCGATGCAGCTTTATTTATTTTTTTTCATCAGGGATTGGCCTGATACCTCTTAGCCCTCCTTTTTTGTTGCTGCTGTTGATTTAACGCATTTTCTGGCTGTTGAACATGGTGGGAAATTCCAGCTTTTTTATGAGGAGCCTGTCTGAGACATTCAAGAGATTTGCTTGAACACTGAGATTAGAGGCTGAGCAAAAACCATTTAAATGTTCTGTTTCTCTGAATGGAGGATGAAGACGGGGAAACTTTCTTTGCTAGTAAGGTGTCTGCACCGTACAACCTTGCTGCCCATTTGTTATGTTTCATGTTTTAATCATGGCAGCAACTAAATGCAAAGGTGCTGTTTCCCAACAAAATGATCAGTCCATCACACATTTGGAGCTTTGCAATGGCTTTTTTTAATGAGATCTGTTGTACTAAGATGTACTGTGATATCCCAGCATGCACTGGAGCGAAACAGTTCCCCTGGTATGGTGGTGATCCTGCAATGTCCAGTGTTTTCTCTAATGTTCCAGTTATTATATCTTCTTCAATGGTGTAATGTTGCCTCATACTACATCAAAAATACACAAAATCTTCCTGGCACATAATCCTCGGTTGTTCAGGGGCCTGAATTGCACAGAAGCCGTGAGTTTTATTTGAAGAACAGCAGGTGCAAAGATGACCTCTTGCTGGGGATTTGTACTTGCGGGATGCAAACCCTCCAAACGGCTGTGGAGGTGAGTGGCTGCAAATAAACGGTGCTCATGCACGTCCCGCTGAATAAGCCAGATTGCTGTTTTCTGGAGGGCACGGTTCCTTTCCGTCAGTCATGCAGCAGTCACCTCTTGCAGGGATGGCCTCCTCAGTTGCGAGGGAAATATCACACGTAACCTCCAAGAGAATCTGCAATACTTTTTTCCATTTAACTGAAAAGAGGTTTGTTTTGATCATGTAGAGAAACGGGATTTGCATAAAAGCCGAAAGAGTGCCTTCACTCCTTGAGGCCCTTTATTCTGCATCAGTCCAAAAAGAGCATTTATGGAGGACAAAGTACTTTTTCAGAATCAAACAATTCCTTATTTGAGGGAAAATAATTGGATTCAAGTAATTTTTTTTTTTTTTTTTAAATGGTAGAAAAAACCTTTTAATGAACAGGAATTTCCTTGTTCTTCAAAATGTGCATTCCATTTGCATGAAAAGATGTGTATTTGGATTTATGACTATGCCTCGGCCCCCCAGAGCTGATATACTGAACGCAGGTGCTGCATATAATTCACCAGCACAGGTGATAGCGCCATGATTTTGTTGTATGTGGACCAATGAAAAAACTGCTAACAGATGGAGTCAGTTTTGGGCCAGCTAATATAAAGCCAACTTTTTTTATAGCCCTGCTGTTTAAAAGCCCTCGTGGGTCTTCTTTTCTTCCTGAGATTTACCAGTCTTTTAGATGCAGGCTGGAGATTCCCAATTATCGTCAGTGTCCCACCATCTACACATTTATTCTGCGTACCCAAACCCACCCGTTGGACCTCTGAGACAGGGAGGTGGGCAGGGTGGTGCAGAGAATGGTGGGCAGAAAATATGGCAGTAGGTATGTCCTTGCAGCTAAAGGCATGTTCAAGCCAGCATGCAAGCAGGCCACCCCTGAAACAAACTGAAAAGCCTAAGTCAGCCAAACAAGCAAATTAACCTGAGAGTGAGCTATTTTAGCAGACTTCCTTCAAAAATATTTAAATTTTGTAATCTTGAAACAATTTTAATATATATAGCACAAAATAACCACTACAGTTAGGTCCATAAATATTTGGACAGAGACAACTTTTTTCTAATTTTGGTTCTGTACATTACCACAATGAATTTTAAATGAAACAACTCAGATGCAGTTGAAGTGCAGACTTTCAGCTTTAATTCAGTGGGTTGAACAAAAAGATTGCATAAAAATGTGAGGTAACTAAAGCATTTTTTTTAACACAATCCCTTCGTGTCAGGGGCTCAAAAGTAATTGGACAAATTAAACAACTGGAAATAAAATGTTCATTTCTAATACCTGGTTGAAAACCCTTTGCTGGCAATGACAGCCTGAAGTCTTGAACTCATGGACATCACCAGATGCTGGGTTTCCTCCTTTTTAATGCTCTGCCGGGCCTTTACTGCAGCAACTTTCAGTTGCTGTTTGTTTGTGGGCCTTTCTGTCTGAAGTTTAGTCTTAAACAAGTGAAATACATGCTCAACTGGGTTAAGATCAGGTGACTCACTTGGCCATTCAAGAATTTTCCACTTCTTTGCTTTAATAAACTCCTGGGTTACTCAGCAACGCAAAAAGACCTGGACATCCATGGAAGACAACAGTGGTGGATGACCGCAGAATCATTTCCATGGTGAAGAGAAACCCCTTCACAACAGCCAACCAAGTGAACAACACTCTCCAGGGGGTAGGCGTATCGATATCCAAGTCTACCATAAAGAGAAGACTGCATGAAAGTAAATACAGAGGGTGCACTGCCTCAAGAATAGAAAGGCTAGATTGGACTTTGCTAAAGAACTTCTAAAAAAGCCAGCACAGTTCTCCGATCATCCACCACTGTTGTCTTCTGACATTTTATTTCCAGTTATTTAATTTGTCTAATTACTTTTGAGCCCCTGAAATGAAGGGATTGTGTTAAAAAAATGCTTTAGTTGCCTCACATTTTTATGCAATCTTTTTGTTCAACCCACTGAATTAAAGCTGAAAGTCTACACTTCAACTGCATCTGAGTTGTTTCATTTAAAATTCATTGTGGTAATGTACAGAACCAAAATTAGAAAAAAAGTTGTCTCTGTCCAAATATTTATAGACCTAACTGTATGTATGAAACAATTTTTTTGGCTGAAAGGTTTCATGGTGCCGCGTTCAAAGAAGCATAAATACTGATGCAAGTTCTTTTTCAACACCTTTTTTCCATGTTTGAGTGCATCATGATGTTTGTATTTTGAAATACAAGCAGAAATGTTGTAAAAACCCCAAAAATCACCAAGTTTCCCAAGTTTCCTGATGTCAAAGGAGAGTCTGCAAACACCTCTCCATTTTGGTGAAGACTTCCGGTCTTCCACAGGAGATGGCGAAAAATCTGTCACCGTTGCCTTCTAGACAGCAGCAGAAAGATGAGGAAAACTTTTCGACACTCGAATAAATAAAACTAAATGAATGAGCTGTTGTATGGATGTTGAACAAGAGCAAAAATCTGAAGAAGTGCTGCCCTGGTGACCTGCTCACGTGAGCCGTTTAATGGCCACCTTCTCTGTACTTTGCTACATGGCCTCTAGACTTTCCAGATAACCAAAATATACTGAAGGAACTCAAGCTATATGAAAAATGAGATAACATAAATATATAATAAAAAGCGTGATCTCTTCATATACATCCATACACAGCACCTGTGGAAATAGTTCCGCTTTTATTGTTTTCTTCTCTAGCACCTTGAGCTGATTTTGACTGCTATCCGTTCTAGTCTTTTATTACGTGAAAAAGGATGTTTGATCTAAGAAGACAGCAGTCCTTACCCATTTGCTCCACCAAACATGTCTGCTGCTGCTTTAGAGAAGACTTGCATTTAAGGGCAAAGTTCAGAAGTTTGCTTTGCAGAGTAGGATGGCTAAAAACTTCCCTTAGGGGATGGAACATGCAGAGCCTTGCAATTCTTTTGGTGCTGAAGTTTCTCCTGCTGAACCAAAAAGGACTGCCTGGTTTCCTCATATAGGCCTTTGTTTGCTTGCTTGATGGGTTTACATGGTAAGACTGACAAACCCTTCAAAATTTTTGCAGATGTTTTGAATGATTATTATAGTCCAGTGACGAAGAAAGAATCTCTTTTTTGTTCGTCTCTGTGTTATACCTTTGAGATTTGTGTCTGGTTAATGTCTCTTTGTAGACTTTGTGGTGTGGGGGGGGGGGGGTGTATGTTTGTTAGACAAAGAGGGGCACCACGGTAGTGACCTTGTCTATTCTCACCAGTCCCTCAGGGAGTGATCCAGAACGGAGCCCGCATGGTGAGCCAAGGGCTGTTTCCCGAAATCAGACCCCTCGCCATCAACCCCATGGGAAGCAGAACAGCCACCGACAGGTGAGGAGACCTTTTCATGTCCTCTGCTATGAGAATGTTCCTCTTGGACCATCAATGTGGAAGCTGCTGACTGATATCCAGTCTATGGCTGTACAGGGACACTGTAGCCATAGTGAGGAGTCCTCAAAACACCTTTGGACTGCTGTGTTTAAAAAGGATGATTACAGAAGGGCGTCACACAGCTTATGGTTTCACAAAACACTTTGGCTGTGAAGGAACCCGTGAAGCCCAGGTGAACATACGTCCACGTAATTATTTACATTTTGTTTATGTCACGCTAAACCTTGTACCTGTGCACCTCCAAATATTTGATCAAACAGTAGATGATGGAGCTCTTGGTGAGCTTTGTCAGGTGGGAATTTCGACTTGTACGGCCAGTGCTGCTTCCGGACTTCAAAATGGCTTGCAACACTCTGCAACCTTTCACTTTACATTTAATACAAACACACACACAAAAAATAACAATAATTTACATTTGCATAGAATGATGTAGACATTCATTCCAAAAGCCTTTAATTTCTCAGCCCCTCATTTGTCAAGAAAAACAGCAACAGCAATCGTGGTGCCCTTTTCTGTGAGCTACCACTGGGTTAATATTCAGATGTTTTTACATGTTATTATTTAGTACTGAATGCGCCGTTTCAGCTCTGATGTTGTATGATCCTCACTGATGTTGTGGCTCAGTGTGAGAGTAACTAGGAAACAGATAGAGGAGATGGTTTTCTTACAACAAAACAAAGTGTCTCTGTGCAATGAAGAAAGCAATAGATGGATGGGTAGGAAATAAAATACCTGTTGTGGAAGTAAAAGGACAAACCCACTGCACAGAATAATAAGCCCGATATAATATAACAATAATTTTATCTCATTATTATTATTATTATTATTATTATTATTATTGTTATTATTGTTGTTGTTGTTGTTGCTGCTGCTGCTGTTGCTGTTGTTGTTGAGGGGAACATTTTCTAGAAGAAATGTCCGAAATTCCATATTTTGCAAACACGCTAATTCATGGTCTCCAGTAGAGAGGAAGGCAAGCACAAGTCCAGCTTCTTGCCTTGCCGTAATTAACCCAGACAGGATCAAGTAGATGACACAGCGTTTGGTAATTAATCCTTGAAGCCAGCACCCTTATCGCACTTGAACCTCTCCTCCTTCCCCACCCACCAAGTACAGAAGTGTTAATGAGGGTACCGTGCGGGAATGTTTGTACCATAACACTTACGCGTTTCAAATGCCAGACGGAAGTGAATGTTTCGCTGTTGAGCATTTTCATGCGTCCGTTATTAAATTATAACCTTAATAAACCTGCAGGTTTGGTCGCTCTGACCGTAGCGCATTTTAAAAAAAAAAATAATTCAACGTTGGTTAGAACAGTATGAGTGTGTGAAGGACAGCCTTGTATAAATTATAGGAAAAAGTATAAACTCAGTTCAATTTTCAGTTCAATTCAATTTTATTTTTATATAGTGCTCTTCTCACTGCAGGGACACAGAGTGCTGAACAACAGCTAAACAGCTCAGCAATGTAAACAACAAAATAAAATAAAAAGTTGGGTGTCACACCAGTGCAGCAGGTAGCACTGGTGCGTCAAAGCACCTAGACTGTGGTTTTGAAAGGCAGTTCAAATCCGGCACCATCTGTGTGGAGTTAGCAGGTCCTCCTCATGCTCATAGGGCCTTCCTCCAGGTCTCCACCCACAGTGGATGTGTTTCTGGTGAACTGGTGACTCTAAAACATCAAGAATGTGAACCAGTAATCTGAATTAATAATTTACTATTTTTAGCTGGTAAGGATGGCACAGCCTGAGAGGACTGTTTGGGCATTGGTTCGAGTCCTTCTCAGTCTGTGTGAAGCTTACACATCTCCCCATGTGTCTGCATTGGATTCTTTCAGATGTTCTGCCTTCCTCCCACAGTCCAAAGAGATGTGTTAAAGGTTTATTCTAAACTTAATTCTAGTTTTCCCCACAGTGTGTGCATGTGAGTGAGTCATTGTGTGGCCTCAGGAGTAGTTTCACAGCCTGGTGCTCAGTGGTTCTAGAATATTCTCCCGACTGCAACCCCGTTTGGGATTAAGTGATTAAGGAAAATGGATAGATGGATGTCGCTGATATTCAGAACCGCTTACAGCATTTGACATGTTTTTAACTGAGAAATTCAGGATAAGTACATTGATCAATGGTAGTGCAGAAGTGGGAAAGAGTGGAGCTTAACCTGACAACCTTGGGTATGCCCTCAGCATTAATGTACACTATGTGGCCAAAAGTATGCAGATATCTGAACATCACCCTCACATGCGCTTGTAGTTCATCCCATTCCAAACCCATGGGCATTAAAATGGAGTTGTTTCCCTCTTTGTTGCTACAACAGCCCCCACTCCTCCGGGACATCTTTCCACCAGATTTTGGGAATTTGTGCCCATTCGGCCACAAGAGCATCAGTGAGGATGGTCAAGAAAGCCTGGTTCGCAGTTGGTGTTCCAGTTCATCCCAAAGGTGTTCAGTAGGGTTGAGATCAGGGCTCTGTGCAGCCACTCAAGTTCTTCCACAACAACCTGTTTATGGAGCTCGCTTTGTGCATGGTGGAGCTTCCCCAAGCTGTTACCACAAAGCTGGAAGCACACAATTGTTTAGAATGTGTTTCTATGCTGTGTGGGTGCAGCTGAAATAGTGAACTATTATGATGCACAATCATTATGGTGCATTTAAAATGTTGATGATGACTATAGAAGGTTTCTTTCCAGTACCATTTATTTGTTGTGCTTATCTTTGACCATGAAGCAGCCAGTAAATTCACAACTGAGCCTCCTACATACTTTGACTTGTATGTGCACATGAAGAAGAGGAAATAGGCTCATCATTTCCTTGTTTCACCCTTTAGAGCAGAAGAACAGCTCAGCTCAGTCATTAGGCTGGGGGGTCCACACACTTTTGGCCATAGTATTACATACAACTTGTTGTCTTTAAAGAAGACCCTGACTGTGGCTATGGCACCAAATGCTACCAGTTTGTACTTCTTCCATATGATGAATATTTTTGTAATATAACATAAAATATGGTAAATGCTATTTTATTTAAAAATGTACTGTCTATGCTTTTGTCCCTCTGTCTGATCCCAGGTCAGTTCTTGCCAGTTATCGCATGCACGGTGAAAGCACCCCACCCGACAGCACCACCTCAGTCAACAACAACCCCAAGCAGGACCACAACTACAGCAGTGCTAAGTCTTCCCTCCTCCACAGTGGCTCATCACCCAGTACCTCCCCAGGACAGCAGAGTCATCGTCCAGGTGACAGCGCCAGCAGTGACGTTGAAGATGATGACCGGGGCTGGGCCAGGAAGGGGGTGACTGAAATGCTGCCCGATGCGGCATGTTTGGTCCAGCACAAGAAGCGACTCCACTGGACAAAAGCCAAGCCGAGGGGGGACACCCTCCCTCTCAAAAAGAGGCGTACGGAGAAGCCTCCGGAAAGTGATGATGAGGAAATGAAGGAGGCCGCAGGCTCCCTCCTGCATTTGGCAGGGGTGCGGGCCTGTTTGAACAATATCACCAACCGGGCTGCGAAGGGTCAGAGGGAACAAAAAGAATCTTTGAAAAACTAAGACTGAAGAAATTGTATTAAAATGTTGATTTTTTTTTTTCCTTTCCGGGACATCAGGTAAATTTGAATAATTTGTGGCAATACCAACAATCACTTTGTTTTAATGTCTTACAAATACTGTTTTTGAGGGTTCCTTTGTTTGCCTCGTTTTTTTTTTCTTTTCTTTTCTTTTCAAAAGGAGATCAAAGCCATAAAAAACATTATTATTTTCGATGTTCGGCTGACATTGGGCCTCGGTTGTTCTTTAGGCTAAAGTGGAAGGAATGATGGCTGCCAGGGTACGGGGAAAACAGGGATATCCGGAAACTGCATCTTCATTTTTATGGGGAAGTAAGGTCTTCATGAGACAAAATCTTTACAGCTTAGTGTTAATGAGCAGCAGTTTGGCTGTAGTCGGTGGGCGGGTGGAAGCAGGAGAAGAAAGATTGGAGGATGAGATTGAAAGTGTGGAGACTGTGGTTGGAGGACACCTGAGTGCAGGAACCCAACTATGCCATCCCGACTGTGATTACCTGGACAGGACAGTGCCAAAAAGAAGCCCAATGCTGTCAACCAGCAACCGTCATTTTTCCTCTCGCATCTTCCCTTGACGCGTTGCCATGGTTACCAGGGTCTTGATACCTAATGGTGGCTGATCACAGAACTGGATGCTTAGGTCATAACAATGTCAACTCTTCCATGTGACAACTGATTGACGGGTTCCGGTTTTAAGCACAGATTTTAGTCTTCTCTTTCTAAAAATAATACAGATAAGTTTAAAGCCATAAGTTATTTCTGAGATGTGAGCAAAAAAAAAAAAAAAAAAAAAAAAAAAAACAAGTTAAATGTCTTCAAGACTGCCTGTGCTGTTTATAAGCAATTCAGTTAACAGCGTCATTATAACCAAGTAATACAAAAATGATAACTGTGTGCTGTTAAAAAGTTAAATTCAAAATCTGATAACAGGGAAAATGTGCTGTTAAAATGTCAGTCATATAAGAGGATTATATACACATAAATGACCACAGAGTGTTTTATTTTTCCCCTTCTTTTTAACACCCTCTTACTTAAGCAAGCAATTTCACTGTACAGAGGTTATCAGTAAATTGCATTGTAAGCGGAAGCAATGTTGCGAGCGGGATTTTCCGCACTATGTTGCATGGGTCCTGTAAAGAAAAATAGAACTGTTTTTATTCATAATTCACGAACGGTAAATAATGTATTTAGCATGAAGCATGAATTATTTTCATATGACTATAGATCCTAGAAAAAGCAGCTTTGCCTATAATTTTTATGCCCTTAGGCCTAGATTTATGTTGTCATTTTTTTGTGTTTATTTAATTTTGCTTGTTTGTTTGTCTGTTTGTTTGTCTGTTTGTTTTCAAATACGATTTTAAACACGAGCATTTTTTCAGGGACTGCAAAAGGACTGTTGGGAAATTCAGTCTGCAATATGAAGATAACTTGGTTCAGGTGGGGCCGCGCTGGCCTGTGCTACTGCCGAGTTCCACCGGGGTCCACAGTCTAGAAATGTTTAGGACCATCAAGGAAAAGTTAGTAGTAAGTGTGCATCTAAACGTGGTCCCCCGGAGTGCAACACACACATTGCAGAGCCCTCTGACAGCTCTACCTCCCTCATGCACCTGTGTTCCACTTCATCTGTCACGTCAGTACTTCTGCATTCCCCCATGAGTGTCGCACGTTTTTATTTATGATACATTTTTGATTTGGCTTAGATGAATCTGAACTCATTCAGGTCAAACTACCAGTATTAATACTTATTTTTTTCTACATTAGCAACTGTACAAGTTCATACTGGGCGAAATCAAGTGCAGCCATGTTTACAACTCAGTCTGCTACTGCTTTGACTACTATGTATGCATTCTTACTGTAGTTTGAAATGTATGCACATTTTTAATAAATGTTTGATAAAACAAACAGGTGGTACCACCACAAAATATTTACATAAATATGGATGCCTTACATTAAAAATAGAATAACTGTAAGACTCACGGTAGCCATACCAAGTGGTGTTTTTGCCAGAATATTTGCCATTACATACATCGATTTAGCCCCATCATTTTACCTTAGTCAGGACCTGTGTGGTGTGTGATACAGGTGTAAAATGCCTGGAGTCAAGTGGCCTGCATTAATATACTGTCTCTACACTGCTGCCCTGGCTGATCAGGACATGCCACTTCTCTATAGAAATAAATGACAATAAATAAATAATCTAATAAATAATTGATAACACTGCCACTCACCGAACCTTCCCAAACCCTCAGAAGTGCTCGCTGCCGATGGAGTGGAGTTTCACTGACTGACCGACATGGCTGTTGTCACGTTCATGACCTTCATGTGGTGCCAGCACTCACTGCATAGTGTTTCCTTCACAGTGCTGGGACAGTCTGGGTGATAAGATCTAGAGATGTACAAAAATATTTATTTACAATTTTACCACTAACCAAGTATGTTAGTCATTAAGAGGCCAGTTTATAATCTTTTTTTTTTTTTTTTTTTTTTAAGATTAACTGCCATTTACATTTAAGTGTGTAGAAATAAACTTCCAGAAAGGAAACATCAGGGGTTAAAGCTGTGTTTGATGGCATCTGTATTGAGTTAAGTTGTCAAGGCTGAGATGCACCTGCATTTTGTATCTCCTTGATGTGTAATCGTATTGCCAAAGACAAACTACTTCTTCAAGAAATGTAAATATTGTTTTTTTTCCTGTTATTATGACAAAAATATGTTATGTTCTGTTAATTTTATTTTGTTTTGTCTTTTTTCTTTTCTTTCTAAAACCTTCCCTAAAGGTTCTGTGATGTATTGTCTTCCAGTTGCAATAAAAAAGAATTCTTGAAAAAGTACTTTGCGTCTTCAATTTTTAGTGTATTTTACCCAGTTCAAGTGAATAAACTAACAATGAGTTGAGTACTTCTTTCCAAAATGCTATTGAATCTCGAGTTAAAACCGGTTTTGTTAATTTGCCAATTTTGTTTTTTAAGCCTCATTATTGCGCACATATTTTTCAACATTAATCCTATTGACCCAGTGAGAATAATGTTTCTAAAATTTCTTACGGTGAATCCATCACTCATTTTCATCATCATTAATCATTTATCCAAGTCGCAGTTGTGCAGAGGCTCAACATTTACATTTACTCATTTGTACCCGCGACCACAAAAACCGGGAGCTAAGGATATAAAATATTTTTGATTCCTTCTGGGGGACATGACCAGGTAGGTTCACAACCCATTTCTATTCCAAACAAATGAATCCCGATCACTATACCTGCAAAAACATCACAAGTGATTAGAATCAAACACAAAAAGCAACCAATTTTGATCTAATGCATGTTCATAAGCAGATCCAGTCATCTGAAGTCCTCAAGTTCAACAACGTTGCTATAGAATTTCCAGCGCAGACTTCAGCGAGGCCAGCATCTCCTTGAAACTACTTGCGAGCCTTTGTACTTTCTATTGCCTGCACCTCCACAAATTAACCATCCCTATCCATTTCCCCTGTCCATTAAATTATGATGTGCTACCTTTATCTCTTTATGGGCTGCATGCTATCTTGCTTATTTTAAGCAGTTTCATTATAATGATTGCTATTGTATTGTTTGGCTTACTTACACTTACATTGCATTTATGTTTGTACCACGTGTTAAGACCATTCAAGGTATGGATTTCTGCAAGATGTAAATATAAATGAAATTATTTTTAATTCGCATTTTTGTCAACATTCTGTTTCACTGGATTTTTATTTACCATATTGGTCTGAATATAAGACAACCTTGATTATAAGACAACCTCCTCTTTTTCAACACCCATTTTTGGAGAAAGGTTTTTTTGAACATTATATCTTGTCTTTAGAAAGAAAAATCATTTTTGTTCATATTTACCGTATTTGTGTCTTTAAGACATACGTAGTTTTTCAGCTAACAATCTTCAAACATGGCCTCCTGTAACTTTATATTTCTTGGCTGCTTGAGAGTTGTTTAATACCTCTGCCTCATTGATCGCCATTATCTTAAAACTGGCATCATAACTCTTCCTCGCTCCTTGGTTAATTTGGCCAAACTTTGATCTGCCTTTTTACCGACAATCTCAAGGTTTTGCCATCCTTCACACTTGCCAGCTCCATTTGATAATTTTTGTAGATAATTGATGCCAGTGGATAAGTGACCCCACCCACTGGTGTTATACAGTATATATCCTTTATAGGTTTAGTCCTCAAATATAAGGTGACCCTCTTTGTTGGATGCAATTTCCAGAAAAAGATATTGTCTTATATTCAGGCCAACATGGTACAATTTCTTTGTTGCAAAGCAAAAGTTGGCTGTGCTTTGGTTTCCTGCCACTAACTGGCAATAAAACACCCAAATGAGGGAGAGGGGAAGGAGGAGGTGAGGCTAATGCTAGACCATAGCACCTCTTCTTTTTCTGTATGGATTTCAGTCGCCAATTTTTTTTTTTTCCTGTCCAAAACAGAACCGACCCAGGGGGCAAATACAGGTAGGTGTATTACTATGTTTTTTGAAGGTGGTCCGATGCTGTCAAATGTGTTTATGTAAAGAAATGGTCGCTTGTCTCCAAAGTGGTTACCTATGTATATAGCTGGGTATTTCTTCCTGAAGCAAATCAGGGTGCCTTAGTAAAGGGTGCAAAAGCTGGAAGTGGAACTTAAACCTGTGTCTTTCTGGCATAGGAGCAGCATTATGCCACCTGATGGCCCTTAAATCTGCTGTGGCTTAAAAGGCTAGAAAATGTACAGAGGAGCTCATATGAAGAAACACTCAACATTTTAAATGAGGGGAAACAACATGTTGCAGAGACACAATGGATTTATCCAGATTTATTTGATGGCCAGATCTGCAAATTTACCTTTTTCACAGGCCTTGTCTGTGTTTTTAATCGGACTTTTCCTTCCATGACTGTAATGGTGGGAGAGCAGGCTCATCCTCAGAAGGTAAAAACATTTGCAAAGCGATGCTTCAGATTTTTCTATACAAGCTACACTGCCAAGGTGGTGGAGGACATTAGATGCATGAGAAACAGATTTCACTGTGGCTGAAGCTCATTCAGGAGAATATATATCACATTTAACTTCTATTTCATTCACTCTCTGCTATATTGTGGTGTCCATCGCCTCCCCTTTGTACCCAGCAGTCCCCAATAAAATTAATGGTCTGTAACAGAGTTGGCAGTAGCAGGTACACCTATCACTCCATGCTATGCTAATGGCTTAGATGAATCACGTGGGACCTACATGCACCACAGGGCACGCTACCCTGGCTCTGGGATGTGTTTGTAGGAACAAGTCTTCATGGGAACATTTTTATATTATTGTGTAAGTGCATGTCTATATATTGAACCTTAGCAATTATACTGTAGTATGTAACTCCAATAAGTATTAATATTTTTAAGAACCTCCCACCAATACTTGACAATGGGAACATGGGCCCGTCCATGTAGCGGCATACAGTCATGTCTATGTAGCAATATGAGTTTAACCGTATGAGCCTGTGAGGAACGTGAAAACGTGTGCTTTTATTCTATGTCAGCATGTTTGTTTGTGTTTGCGTATGTCAGCATCTACGTTCCAAAACGTTTCAAAATGTGTGCCGAAATGCCATAAGTATTCTAAACCCTGTTTATGTAAATAAATACTTAGAAATTAGAAAGGTTGTGCAGAGGTCAAACATCCAGTACAGCGCTTTTAGCACAACAGCTTCATTGTGGTTGTTTTTATTGTTCTGTGCATAAGGGCTTGCAAACCAGAATACAGCCTCTGGTCTCATTTGCCAAATTTTGTCACTTGCACCTGAGGAAGGAAAACCGATGGGATCTCTCTCGCTTGAATTTTTTCTGCCTTATAGGTGGTATCGTTGCCAGCGGCGACAGTCATGGCAATTAAGAGGCCATTAAGAAACCAGGATGTATGAGAGCAACAGATTCATCTGTGGCCATTAAAAATACTGACTTATGCTTTAGCAATGCACATTTACTGGCCAGCCTTCATAACTATTTGGCGCTTTTCTGGTAAAGGGATATCACGAAAAAAAAAAAAAAACTATATATATATATATATATATATATATATAAAACACATTGACTCGACACCACTTAACAACAACAATGGAAAAAATTTACACATGCTCATCTGTTACAGTAGCTTGAGATCGTGTAAGGCCGTGTTTGTCGCAAGCATGGGGTGGCGGTACGAAATATGACGTTATGCGCTAAAGAACTGCAAAAATTTTGAGGCAATGTGATGAAATTGCAATTTCTTTTTGTAGACTTAATATATTTGCATGCTGTTGTGGAATCCAAAGTGGGAAAGAGAGGAGAAATGGGCTGAGAGAGTAAGGGAGCCTTTGGCTTTCTAATTGGTGTGAAAGTAAGTTAACCAGGGGGATAAACTGCCAGAATGAGTAATGGATGAGAATTGGACAGGCAGAAGAGGAGCTGTTTACCTTATTTGACCTTGAATTCCGAAAGTCTCAACGGGCTTTTGTGACCAACAGGCCCCTAAGATCCCCAACCACCCCTCCCAACAACAAACACAAAAACACTGTCCCAACTCCCAGCTCCATTTTTCAACCAGCCCTTGGCTTTTCCTAGACAAACCAGGTCCTCTCAGGCACAGAGAACATCATGGCAGCTTGGAAGCATCTGGAAATGTGTTATGGCTGCTGACTGAGAGACCGACCACAACTTCCTCCCTCAACCAAGCTCCGCAACCATTCTTTTGCAGTATAATCCCTCTCGTGCAGAACCAATAATGGTCAGTGACAGTCAGTCAAGAATGGAGCGTAGGTAGTTCCTAACCAGAGAAGAAAAGAGACAAGGCCTCCCTCCTGGCAAAGACCTCCATCACACTCACACTATCTTACTTAAGTAGAAAACCATAAAGTGAAAAGCCTTGTTCTACCATAATGTGCCTAGTCCAGATTTTGGACCAGGATGATATTTTTTCATTTAAACCATCACCGGCACAATATTTTGGTTTTGAGGGTGCTTGGGATGGCTGAGAACACAGGAGAATCAGATGCACCAGCTCTATGGATATGAGACCTGTTTTTGCCTTTTCTAAGGGATGTGCTGAGAAATTAAATGAACATGTCGAGCACACAGAAATACAGGAGACAAAATAATAATTATCAGCTCAGCAGTTATTCAGTCCCCAATGATACCAAGGAATAAGAGGCTGTGATCGCCTAAACGGTGGGATCAAAAACATCAAGCATCTGGGCTAGGAAAAGGGCCGGGGAAGTTTCAGCAGCAGCTTCAATCGGTGAGAGAAACAAAACAGAGCCCGAAATCTGAACTGGATATTATAATCATAGAGGGATTTTGAATTTATGGTTTCCCACTTTCCACTGTGAGGGGTTTCTGCAGGGAGGGAGGCCTTGTGTCTTCTTCTCCGACTGGGAACCACCTGCGCTGCTGTTGCTGGACGACTGTCGCTGACCATTATGGGTCTTGCATAAGAGGGATTATACTGCAGGCCAACCCAGATAAAATTCTGCCTATGAAATCCAAAGAATCTGTAAGCACATGCGATAAGGCCTGATATCAAAACCCCCCAACCACTGTTTCATAGAATAGGCAGACATGCATGGTCATATGACCCTTAGAAAGAAAAATTAAAAAAAAAATAAATAAAAACACTAATGCGATCATCCCATCAACGTCCGGCCCCCAACGTCCAATAATTGAGCCAGAATATCACTGCAACTCAAAACTGTGTGTTGATCTCATTCTCCTGTGACCTGGGAATGTATAAATATTTCAAAACATAACCATTTGGACCGGGGACACGGATTGGATTTTGAAATATTTTTACTCACGACATCAACTATGGTTTTAAAAAGATTTTCAGCCATAAATAATAAAGAACCATATTTGCCCTCCATTTGGTTCTTTGAGAAATGCATGCTGATGATTATGGTTTATCTAAATCCTAAATAAATCAATGTCAAGTGTTAAAAGGTCTTTGACAGGAGGACAAAAAATGGACCATAATGGGTTTACGACCTGACCCTTATTGTACAGTTTACACATATTGTCCCCTTCTGTACACACAGTATGGTGTTTCAGTCTTATACCTTATGATAGGGGTAATAAAAATTTATCTCTTTTAGATGTACAAATATCATTTTTAGAATCAGTATATGATCAGAAGTGTTTCAAGTTCTTGGTTAGGTTCACCTTCTTTTTTGTTGCTTTTCATTGCCTCACACTATTAGCTATGCAGATTTGCCATCAATAACATAGTTGTGCACAGCACGGCAAGCTGCATAAAATATTAAAATAAATAAATGCAGACATTTAAACCTTCACCTGCACGATCTTTTAGTTTCGAGGGTGCTTGGGATAGCAGAGAACACAGGCGCATCACATGCACCAAATGTGTGGATGAGATCTGTTTTTGCCTTTCCTGCTAAGGGATGTACTGAGAAATTAAATGAACACACGTGGAGCAAACACACATGCACGAGACGCTATTAAAAACACAACCTGAGACCATGAGGAGAATTGCATATAATTTATTTATGTATCTATTTATTCTAAAAGTGCTATTTTTTGTAAATACTGATTTTTATTGATTATCTAAGGTTCACAGGTTTGGACATAATTACAGTGAATTTGGCGCACAAATATGAATTCCCTTTTTCATTCTGCGTGCATTTCGTTTCTCTTTTGTTTACTCTCCTGCCATCTACTGGTTACAAGTAACTGAGGAAACCGTTTTTCAGTGCAGTCTTTGCTGATAAAAGGCAAATAATTTAATTACGCTATTTGAATATAGCACAATGAATAAATAGAGGAATGCAATTTATTTAATGCAAACTTTTTTCCACATGGCAAATACCAGTTTTTATAAGGTGTCAATAAGGTTTTGACTGTTTTTAAGCTTATTGGTGACTAGAACCTCCTTTATTAGTTTTTCACATCATTTACATACAGTACATACATACAGTACAGTACACAGTTCGAACTGGCATGAGAAACTAATGCTAATGTTCTCTAAAAACTATTTTTTTTTAAATGTGTTATAAATATTATAACAGTTTGATAGTTCAGATATCTTTTTTATTTACTTTTTTCAATATTATTTATTCATTCACACGAATGGCAGCCAATGACTCTTTCTAATCCACATCACGCCTCTGACCTGGACTAGATCACAGGTTTCTTCATCAACATCTTAGGCAATGTTATCCTTGGCCACACAGTGTGGCAATAAACTGGTGTGTTTTGTATCCATCCATGAGAAGACACTTCAGGTGTATTGGAAGGAGCCTCCTCCAAGGCCTGTAGAACATCTACCACCTCATAAGGAGTTCTGTTATAAACTCCATCATCAAGCTGAGAAAAATACCTCTACAAGGTTTATGAATGGAGAATGTAGGGGCAGGAGAGGCATTAGAAACCTTGGCTTTCTTGAAACCAATTGTGGATGAAAGCAGCAAAATGGAAATTTTTGTATGTGAGTTGCTCTGGCCTATAAGGTTGTTGAAGTACTGTGTTTTGCAGATTTTCACAAAAAGTGATGAGGAGGACCGTGTTGTAGAATCCAAGGTTCTTGTGATGGTGGACGATGTTATACTGGATGAACGCTTCACACACTGTGACTTTTTCCCAAATGCTGACCAAGGAATTGCCCGCTGCCGTTGACGCATCTACCCCATATACTCCACTTTTTCAGGTTGATAAATAAATATCAAACAAATATATTATCTTGGGTATCTACTTGTGTCAAATTCAAAGTTTCTCAGAAAGCAGAAGGTAGACAATTATAGTCAACAACAATAGTTTTACTTAATGTGTTCACTCTACAGTAGATTACTTGTACTGACTTATTCTTGAAAACATGGTGAAAATTATCCTTTTTCATCTCTGAGAACAGGAACAGCAGACTGAAAGGGGGTTTGGTGCAGTGTCAGCAAGTTTGTAGGCACTTTGCTGATCCGTGGTGGGGAAGCAGGAGCTGAGCCTTTGAGTAAAGCTTTCAGTTTACTGCTCACTCAATATCCCCGTGCACATTTATGGTCACGAGCTTTGGGTAATGACTGAATGAAACGAGGTTGCAGGTACAAGTTATAGAAATTGAGTTTCCCCACAGGATTCTTGGGGTCAGTCCACAGATGGGTTGAGGAGTTCAGTGATCTGGGACAGCCTTGCAGCCTCTGCTCCCCCGCTTCAAGAACCATGACCAGGACAAAGCAAGCGCCTGCTGATGATAGATAGATAGATAGATAGATAGATAGATAGATAGATAGATAGATAGATAGATAGATAGATGTCTTAAATGAAGTACTGCTGAGTTGGAGGGTATAAAATCAGTTAGGCTGAGACTTAATATATTTGAGAACATTTAGGGAAAAGTTTTTATGATTATGTTGGCTTGAATTCTATTTCTACTGCTTGTAAATTGCTTTGAAAATAGTTAAATGACATATGAGTCATATAACTTTGTTTTGGGGCAGCAGACAAGGAAGGAGTTATTATTATTTATTTATTTGTTCATTTTACTCCTGCTGTAGGTTCATTGATCAAAGAACTGGGTTGCTCCAGTAAAAATAACTCTAAGCCTTGTAAAAGGGTAAATCATTTTATGGACACACAATGCTCTCAGAAAAACAATGGTTAATAATATATTTATTTGTTTTTATTTGATTAATGTAAATTGGCATAACCGATATCATTTATTGAAAAGATATATTTTCCATCAATACAATTCTATTCTGGAGCTCTTAATATAACTAGTGGTAAGTTGATAACTTGGTATGTTTTTTAAGTTATACTTTTTTCCCTTTCAATAAAGGTATATCTTTTTAACTAGTATTTTCACTTAAGTAGTTTTAGCAAAAGTACTGTATTTTTATTTGCTAGTTTAACCATCTTTGGTTATTTATGTTGTCTTCTTGGCAGCTGCAGAGAGTGATCCGGGCAGCGGAACGCTGCACCAGATCTGATCTGCCATCCCTACAAAACAGCTACACCAGGAGATGCAGGACCAGAACGACTAGGATCGTCGGTGACCTGTCTCATCCCAGCAACCATCTATTCATCTTGCTGAATTCAGGCAAACGCTTCAGAAGCATTATGGCCAGAACGGAAAGGCTCAGGAGGAGCTTCTATCCACAGGCCATAAGACTTCTGAACCCGGACATGATATCACAATCCTCACAGACCAGGGTCTTCAATATTCTATGACTACTCCCCTCACTGTCACTGTCCTTCGAGTGCACCTTAAGGTTTCTTTACCGTTTTACTTATTCATTTATTTATTTTTTATTTATTTTTACTTATTTATCTATTTGCTGTTTGTTTCTTTTCTTCTTGGTGTTCGGTTGGTTGTTTGTTTATTTTTCATTATAAATTTTCATGTACAGTCTATCCTGGATCAGAGCACATTTCACTACATGGTATACAACCATGTACGTAACAAATAAACTCTTTTGACTCTTTGGAAGGGGCCAGATAAGAATTCAACGTATATATAAAACTGCATCTCCCATGAGCCACCTGAAATTCCCCGTATGTTAAGCACTTGTAGCCACGCAACACGTAGTAGTTCCCGCGATATTTCGGGTAATGGCGGTTTGACCCTGCCCTATGTCTCCCGCATTTGCTGCTTCACGCTCGGTATATAAAGCAGGACCTGGGAGCAAGGAGGACGGCTGGCCAGCGCAGCCTTCGGATTAAGTATAGGAGCATTTCGAAACGTGTTTTTATTTGTTTTTTTTAAGCACGTGATGCCGAATTATTTTAAACTCTGAAATTGTTTTAGAGAGATTTCGCTGTTTTTGATTGTTTTCTTTTTTTTACACACTGCGCTTGTAATGGCGAGCTCGGCTAACTCTAATCCAGTGGTAAGGACCGATCTCACAGTGCAGTCAGATTCATGACGCCAAATGAATTCTTTCGTCTGTTTGCTAGGTAGACTAGTGGCCGCTCAGGTATTTTGTGCAAAAAACTGGAAAAGATGAGAGAGAATGTTACATCTGCCACCTAGCCACTGCTGCGTTTGACAAAAAATGCTAGCTAGCTAGCTGGCCGGCCACAAGCGGCCATTTCTTGAACTTTTTTCCGAGACCAGTTTCGGTTCCCGTTTTCAGGTGCGCCATTTCTCTGCTTTGGCTTATTCGCTAAATGCTGTTGGGGAGCTCAGTTTACACTGGTCTTAGCTTTTAAAAAGGCTAGACTATATTTACTAGCTGCTTAAGGAAACAAATGGGATTTAAAACAAAAAAAAATGGTTTCGAGGAATGGCTCAGTGGCTAAGGTGTGCGTTTGTCTGTATTCGGCACATTTTAGCCGAATGCATAACTTTGTGACAAGTAACCAACAAATATTTTCTAGTAACTATTTAGCGGCAGAGAACGGTTAGGTAGCCGAGACACCTCAGACTACTATCTTTCCGAATCAACAGTCGAAAAGCACCTTCTCACGCATTGAATGTCAATTCTTTTCTTTTAAACAAAGTCCAACACGGTATATTTAATTTAAAAAATATATATATATTTTAAGGCTGTCGGTTCCGAATACTGGCTTTGAGAACCTTTTTTTTATTTTTCCCCCATCCCTTGTTGACATGGATATGCAATGAGACACGAACCCCTTTTTTTCTCTCTTTCTGAAAAGCAGTCTGAGGACTCGCCCCATGACAAGCACCAAATACGTGCACACTTTAGAAGCACGTTATAAATGGGCCGTCTGTGTTTTTAAAAAAAAAAAAAAAAAAATGTCGGAGGGGCTTGTCGGTCACGGCTTCCCGGCGGTGTTTCAGTCTCTCTCTCGGCGGCTGTGCTTCGCCGCCGCAGCGCCTCCTCGCTTATATAGAGCCATAGCGGCGCTCTAATATAGACCGCCTGGGATGGGAAGGTGCTATTGAGCGTTACGTCATCGGCTCTCCATATAAACCCCAGATTGTCCTTTAAATACTGAGCTGAGAGAGAGAGAGAGAGCGAGCAAGCGCGCGGGGGCAGAGCGGCCGGCTCATGCTCCGCGCGCGCTAACGTTGCCGCTCGCGACAGGCACATCAGTAACGTCGCTTCGCCGGCATCCCTCGTCGGCAGCGCTTCTTCTCTCCATGTTTGTTTTTTTCTTTTCTTGGAAAGCGACTAAATGTCCGACTGTACGCGTTTGTTTTTTTGTGCATGCAAGTAAGGTGGTCAGTTTTGAACAAATTGTCGTGTTTGTGATGTTTATTGTCAGTTAAATGTCTAATAAGGGGCGGACAGACGTCGTAGTGTGCCCCCCCCCCCCGCCCGCTTCAGCCGAAGCTGTTCGCCAAAACATTTTGTTTTCCCGTTCGGGTGTTTGAGGAAGCATTGCCTGTTAATTTTATGTGTAAGAGGCTTAGGATTATTTAGCAAGCTGACACTTTTACACCTGCCGTTAAAGAAGTCAGATTTTGCTTGAGTTGATTAATCCCTTTGTTTTCCTCCCATCTGTTTAGTGCAGCAGTTCATGGCTTCACGCTGAGAAGGAACATCTCAAATGATGGTTCTGAGCAATTGGATGTGCTTTATTGTAAAGGGCATCTGAATGCTGTTTTTTTTTTTTTTTTTGGCACCATGTAGACTCTCAAGTGTCAATTGACAAAAATGTTCTACTTTCTGTAAAAGCCGTGAAGCTTGAGTTTTGTCCAGGTGACTTTATTCTAAAACAAGTTAGTTTCATAGTGTATTTATTACCATCATGGTTTAAAAGATATCTGTCAAGTAATGTTCTTGAAGATTGTTTTCATATCTTAAACGTGGGTGCGTTGAGCTTCATGAATTTGCTCCTTGAAGAATACTGTCTGAATCCATCGCGGTGGAAGGTGAAAAGGTCGTAAATGTCCATCTCTTGGGCCTCAGTAGCTACCAAAAGCTTATTTCAGATGCTTTTTTTTTGTAGCAGACACATTCTCTTTTGGTGCCATATCTGCAACGGTATTAAAGCTTTAAGAGAGATTGGGAGACCTTTTTATATCACAGTCAAGCCGTGGTAACTGGCACTACCTGGGTCAGAAAGTGGAAAGTAGATTTTGATTATATAAAATCTTCAAGCTGTTCACCTTAAATTGGTTGCATTCAGGTCCTAAGTATTATTACTGTTGAGTAGAAGGATGGAGCAGATCTCAGTGCATTGGAAGATGTAATAAAATATCACAAAACTATATTACCATTCTTAGTAGCGTCCATTTCCATTTGTGTGTCATGTATAACTCTCCAGCAGCACCCCCCCCCTCCCCAATCACCCCTCTCTGGTGCATGTGCAATGGGCCGTTTGTCCTCATCTAGACAAATTAGCTGGGTATTGCCTGGAGGCAGGCTTAAAAAACAAAGCTGTGCATAAATCACAGGCAAACCGGCTTTATAGATACAAAGATGTCTCAGTTGAGGTGCCTTGGAGGAGGCTGAAATAAACTGACTAATCAACACTGATGTGTGGAACATCTCAAGGAGGAGATTTATTTTTATGTATCTGGTTTGATTGTGTATCTATAGATGGTGTCAAACTGAAAATCTGATTTTTTGCAAAATCTATTATTTTTTTTTCCAGGGTGTAGAGGTCTGCCGATTATTTTGCATGATGCCCATGCAGTTGAAATACGTCATTACACTTTCTAAACAGATAAATGTATCCCAGGAAGTGGGCTCATTAATTTTAGCCAAATAATGTGTAGAAGAGATGTGTGTAGCTATTAAAGTTAAAATGACACTGTGGGGAAAAATACTTGTTAACTAGTAATTATGAAATATTTTGGGAGGAAGTTAGAGAATTTATTTTTGGATTTAATGATTTTCCATAATTTTATTTTGCAGCCTAAACTCTACCGAAGTGTGATTGAAGATGTGATAAACGATGTACGAGAGCTGTTTCTTGATGAAGGTGTTGATGAGCAGGTTCTCCAGGAACTGAAAACGGTAGTTCTTGCTTTTCTTCAATCTTTTGCATTTTTCCTTATTTTAAAAACAATGACTTTTCCTAATGAACAAACATCATTTTAATGGATGATTCATTATTTATGTCTGGTTTATGTGATATTTTGTTTTCTTTGGCAAGCGGCAGTAAATCATTCCACGTATACAGTCACATTCCATGTATTTTTCATGCTTTGCATTGACTTGATGGATTGTATCTAGATGAACATAGTAACTCTTGCATGCCAACAGAAATATTAACAGCCATTTAATGTTTAAATTGTATTTTTTAAATATATACATTCTATAGGTTAACTTGGATTAATCAATTCTCATGTATTAATAAAATAGCTGCCAATGCAAGTTATCCACTTCTGTGTTTGCACAACCCCCATTTAATGTTTTATAAATGGAGATTTTTTTTTTTTTTATTTAATGTAATAAATGATCTAGACATAAACAATTGTGTAACCCTCACAGTTATGGGAGAGCAAGTTGATGCAGTCAAAGGCAGTGGAGGGCTACCACACAGAGGAGCAAGCCCTGCAGCAACAGCTGCAGCAACAGCTTACCCCCCAAGCCCAGACACAGTCACAGCCGTCGCAGGTCCTTCTACCCCCTACCCAGCAAGGTCAGCTCCTCTTCCATAAGAAAAGCACAATTCTGTAGCACATGACAAGTTGTAGATGACTGACTTCCTGTTTTTCTTTACCTAAAGTGGGGAAAAGGTATAACAACATAAAATGTACCAGCACCTTTGTTCAGCTACTTATCCCTGAAATTTAGTGTAAGTGCGTACTTAGAATGGTGCCTGTTCTCCATGTCTCCCTGCAGCCCCACAGCAGCAAGTAATCATGCAGGACCCCAGCAAGTTGCTGCCGCACATGACCATGGTGAGTTCATCGTGGTGTTGGCCACATGAACTGATTGCACTTTGTTTCTCCCAGAGTCTGAAATGCAGACCAAACAGATGCTGGACATCTGTGGCACTACAGTTTACAGGAATGTCTTTTAGGGACAGAAATGGATCTCAGACTGGGTTAGAGATCAGGCTCAGCTGGAATGTTTTTTTCATGGTCTTCCTTCTATCTGTTTCTGTCTGACACTGAGACCCAAAGCTTAACAAGTCATTTTGTTTGTCACTGCATATATTTTTCCCAAACAATAGCCTAGTTCTTTGTTATCAGTACAGTCCTTTTTCTGTCTCTTGTGTAGAGTGCTGCAGCTTCTGCAGCCACAATTGCGCTGCCAACAGGAGTAACACCCTATCAACAACTGTTAACCAGTCAAGGTAATACTGAAAAAAAGCCTTGACTCCATGCTTTTACTGTATTTTTGGTTTTGTTGGATGTCAGAATACATGATAAATATTAAAAGAGCAGTTTTTCAGTTCTTCATATTTCCAAAGAACTAATTGTTATGGATATTGCACAATGTTTGATCTCAGAGGAGAAACTCTGCATAAGTGAAATCACAATGTTAATTTAGTATTCTACAAGGAAGTCTTCTGGGTACTTGCAATAATAATAAATACACTTGTATCTCAAATTACATACACATTTGGGACCAAAAGTAACTAAGTAACTTAATTTGTAACTCAGATTAAACCCAGACTTAATTGGTTATGCTCCATCATCATTTTCCACAGTCAATTGCAATATTGGCAAGATGTGTAAATATATCTTGCACACATTTCTTGGATTTTTAAGGTCAAATTCTGCAAGTGGTGAGAGGTCCAAATGGAGCCCAGTATCTCATTCAGCCCCAGCAGCAGGTGTTGCTGCAGTCACAAGTCCTGCCCCAGATGCAGCCTGGAGGGGTGCAAGCCCCTGTCATACAGCAGGTAGGACTTTATTGTGTTTTATACACGTTTCAGTGGTAGAGCAGTTTGACTCCTGTCTTGAAGCCCACGACACCAGTTAAATAAGCAGATAGGTTAGGTGCTCGTTTTGGGTGTTGCTGAATCGTACACAGGTAGGATATTTGTCCGTTCATTGAAAATCCTACTAAAGCAAGCTAGTGTGGCACAATTAAACTGAAACAAAATTAACAATGTTACTCCTAAAAGAAACAGTATGTTATAAGTGCATCAAATCCCCAAGGCCCAAAAATGCCTTTTAGTTGTCAGACACATGCAATGTTTAATGCATTTTTTTGTTGTTGTTGTTCAAGAATTTTGCTGAAAAATTAATCATTCCATGTTAGCTTGTTTTAGGCCTGCAGACAATGCATTTTACTCCTTTTTGAAAGTAGATATACAGTTGTTATCTAACTCTGGGAAATAGTATTGTAATTAATAGTTTGGTTAGAAAGGATCTTACTTGAAACAAAGTTAAGCTTGCGTTGTTGGTAGGACTCCCATCATTTAGCAGGGTCATGTGTGAGGTGAATGCAGTAGAACGTGCTGATGGATGAAGTCCTGCAGCTGATGCGAAGCTGTCCTATCAGGTCTTGGCTCCCCTACAAGGAGGAATCCCCCAACAGACTGGTGTCATCATTCAGCCTCAACAGATTGTCCTAGCAGGGAACAAAGTCCAACCAAATCCACAGGTAACACTCCGTCTTGCATTAACCTATTACACTCCAGTGTACAATCCTGTGACAAACAAGATTATGGATATGATTGCAGACACTTAATCACATTATTGTTAGGAAACGTGAACAAACTAGGTTGTATGCAGACCAAGGTCAGTGCTGTATCATATCTTTTTTAGAGGATTTTTATTAGCTTGTAACATGTCAAGGTTTCTCAAGGGTGATGAAGGCTAGCAGTTAGCAAATGAACTGTTGGCTGTATGACCAACATACAAACATTTCCTCATGAGCCTCAGCTGATATGGGAAAGCACAGCACTGTCAAGTTGATAGTACAGTTGATTGAAGCCCAAGGAGGTTATTTGCAGGCTGTAGTAGTTTGTCTTCCACTTTTTAGATGGTGTTTAGAATAACTGTCAGGGTAGCATTTTATTTCAGCATACTAGTAAACTGATCTACTGCATTTCAAAAGTGGTGAGAGCTATTAAAACTACAAGTTCTATTATTATTTATTTTTTTTTTTTTTGCTGAGTACATTTGACTGGTACAAAAGTTAACTGTCTAAAGTGGAAAAACTAAGTATAGGGACAGGAAGTTACTCATTTCTCCCAGTATTTATGCTCAGCTGAAACTGGGAGAGGGGGCTAAAAACAACAAATTACATTATTCTGGTATAATTTAGGATCTATGAAAAACATTACACAGAAATAAAAGCTGTCATTCTGTACTTTGGCTGTATATTCATTGTTTGATCTGAACTACAAATGCTATGATTATGTGGCAAAAATATGTCTTAATTCACTGCCAAAATACTTTCACAGTAATCTTTTTGGGTGACAGTTGGCTTTTACCACATTGTTTATTCAAGGGCAGTACAATTCGGAACAAACTTGCAACTACATTCATACGTTGACGCAAGCCGTATTTTGACAGAAACAAACCAGTTTGTTTTAATTTGTTAAAGGTCATGCAGACGGCTGCAGTGACGGCACAGGCAGGACAGGGAACTGCACAGATCCAGCAGCAACCTCAGACTCAGCAGTCTCAACCACCACCACAGCAGCAGCAATCCCAACAGCAGCCGCCACCTCCTGTGATGCTCCAGGTGGATGGAGCAGGGGACACGTCCTCTGAGGAAGATGAGGAGGAGGAAGACGAGTATGATGAGGATGAGGATGATGACAAGGAAAAAGATGGCGGTGAAGATGGACAAGTGGAAGAGGTTTGCTTCTGTTTGATGTTTTGGCTTTCAGCAGCATTGACAATCAAACACTGTACTGTGCTTAGGAGCTGAAGGTAGGATGACAGGTCATTTTCTAGAGTTGACCAAAATACATTACAAATACAGTTGGGACAGGAAGCCTTTGGGGAGCCTCAAAATTGCTTGTAAGTCTGCCCATTAGTCAACAAAAACTTAATACACCTTAATCCGTCAGTTAAATCTGCGATTAGAATTTGTTTAAAGCATCAGGTAAAGCCAAAATCAAATGAAAACTCAAATAGAAAAAGATTTTTATCGTTTAGTTCTGTATTTAAGCATTGGTCAGTATGTACGACCCCAATTTATTATCTTTTATTACCATGAAGCAACATGAAAATTGTCTACTTTGCAGGGAGTGTATTTTGATGCCCCTCATGATGAACAGCAGAAATGCAGGCTGTTTTTGCTCTGCAGCAGAGATGTTTCAGAATATAGACATTGAACTAAATACTCTTAAAATTGAACTTGGAAACATTTCTCATTTAAAAAAAAATTGTAACTTTGATGTTCATAACACATGGCATAAGTAGATACAGCACATTGAAAGAACCTGCTGCTGTATCCTCAAGGAAGGTGTAATCTGAATTCCTTCAGTAAATTATCAAGATCTGTAATTTGTTTGCTATAGAATCTACACTAAGTAACACTGAATAATTGTATAGCTTCAGATGTTGAGGATTGTGTGAATGTACATTAATCCCACAGGAGCCCTTGAACAGCGGTGATGATGTGAGTGATGAAGAAGGCCAGGAGCTGTTTGACACCGAGAATGTGGTTGTGTGCCAGTATGATAAGGTAACTGAAGCCCATTTTGCAGCTTGCATGCTTTTATTGATTGTTCACTAGCATCTGTTTTTGCCAAATTTACTAGAAGGTGGACAGTCTGACAAAAAACTTTACATCTAGATGCTTTTTTTTTTTGCTTTTTCTTTTAATCGCTTCTGTATTTATGTGAAAGAGCTGTTTGTTCAAGCAATTCAACTGTTGAATTATAAGTAACTTTAGAATTTTTGGGAAGATTTTCTTGAATTTCTCAGAACACGGTGTGCTTTTATGGTTTTAGATACACAGAAGCAAGAACAAATGGAAGTTCCACCTCAAAGATGGCATTATGAACCTGAATGGAAGAGACTACGTGTTCTCCAAAGCCATTGGGGATGCAGAGTGGTAAAATGAAAGAGATTCCCAGATTCTGCTGGGTGGCGACGCAAGACACAGATGTGGACTACGTACATTTTCAGTGTGGCGTGTGGTAAAGAACAACACAGAGCCGACAATACTGGAAGTATGAGTGGTAACACACTAATAATAATGTAATTTTCCATCCCCCACTTATGCTCCTGATGTGCTCTGCCAGTTTCTACAGTAATAACATGTTGCTGGTGACTCTGGTTCCTGAAACTGTAGATTTTTATTATTATTATTATTATTATTATTGTTGTTGTTTTTTTTTTTTGTTTTGTTTTTTTTTTGTTTTTTTTTGTTTTTTTTTTTAAATAAACAAATTCAGTTTGATTTGTGTGTGGTACATCTTATAGAAACAATGGACCAGGTAAACTAAAATTGTTGACCTATCTACCAGTAGCAACATTTAAGCCTAACATTTACTCTGTGGTAAAGCCAAAACCCAGTGAGAAAATGCATTGTGTGAAATTTTCCCACCCTTGGAGATGTTTGGCAGCAGCAAACTTTTGATAAATTTGATTTGTTGCATTTGTTCATGAAACTTGTAACCGTGTTTTGGTACCATCCCTAACATTGATGTGAAAGGTCCAGTATGTATGACATTTCATTTGGTTACCACAGAGTGATGTAGGAATTTAAGCGTTTGGCAGTGTCCAGTTGTGAGATCAGCTTATTCTTGCTGTTTTTTGCTCAGATTTTTTTTGAGCAAAACATTAAAGGCTATTAGATATTACTGTGTGCTTAAACTTATATATGTCTGATTTTAGTCCTTTTCCCCCCCTTTTACCTGTGTGTGAGGGTCCGCTTTTCAGCATGTTGTTGATTTTGCACTGTTGCGTCTGACAGTCTGTAGGCAGCAGGTGGCAGTGAGATTTGCAGCATCTTCAGGTTGCTTGCAAAGCTCACCCCCTGCGGACCCTCCTGCAAAGTCAGTGTGGCTTCTTTGTTTAGTGGTAGTCGCTTTCAGTCGTCTTCACCCTTTTCCCTGTAGTTTATTATAATGAAATTCCAATTATCTTGTAGACTTTGATATTGATGCCTAAAAGGTTGGGGGAAACCATTAGAAAGATGAGACCACACCAAACTGTGCTCTTATTTTAATACAAGTGTTCCTTTTCAGTGGGTATCTTTTTTTTGGTTTGATTTTACATCATTCAACCTTCTAATCAAAATTTCCTGTGTTGTATTGTACTTGAACTTTAATCATAGTTTTTATCTTGCAAGGACCGTTTCACTTGGAGGAATTTAGCCTTCTCTGCAGTTTGTTTTAACAGTGCAGTATTGTGTAATTTTAGAGAAATAAAAGGTGTGTCTTTTTTTTAAGATTTACACACTTGTGTTTCGGTTTGTGCTCTCACTGCTTTAGAAATGTATTCTGCCAGACTTGCTGATAAACACGCGATTTCCTTGGAAGGAAGGGAAGGTATCTGAAATAATGATCAGTGGATTGCAGCTGGTTGATTAATTTACTGCCCATACCTGTTTGTTGTTGTTGTTATTATTATTATTTTTATTATTTTGAATGAAGAGATAATTAGGAGTTGAAAAATATTGATTTTCAGAGCCTTCAATGTAGATCAGACTATGTCCTGGCATACCTTCTCATAGTTTGTGCCTTGCAGTTTTATTTCAGCATTCAGGTAATGAAAATGAATAAGTTGAGGTTAGGTGAAGAATTTGAAGAGAGAGCCTCTTTGGTCATCGTATGTCAGCTTAAACTTCTAAGAATAAACTGTTTTCTACTGTGCTTTTCCAGTCCTGGTTTTTCATCTGAATTCAAGTGTATGGAAAACCTTGTTTGAATGGTATACTAATTGCATGGAATCCCAATAAAAGTTTTATAATACAGACAGTAGTTAATCTTCAATTAAAATATTTAAATGAGTTGTGACAAACTGATGAGTATACAATAGCGTTATTATTTGGTATCGGCTTGTAGACACGAGTCTGAGGTACAAGATGGCGGTTCGCTAAGTTGGATTTTTTTGAGCTCAGTCAACAGTATGAAATGTTTGGTCAAAGAGCTGTTTTTTGTCTTTCTAGCATTGTATTTCTCTGTTCACCTTCAATAAACATCTCTTCTTACTATAAACATTTCTGACCTACACTTCTAAATTTACAAACATGTCAAAGACAGGGAGCCGCAAAGGATGAGGCCAAACTTTTCCCCCTGGCCAAGGTGTGGACCGCTCAATCGCCTGCAGATCAGAAGTGCAAAGCAGAGGGTCCACAGGGCAACACCAGTGTCTACAGCGGTCACTGGCCTCCTCGCTGAAGTGACTGCGAAAATCGTGAGTGCTAATGGTGGATTTTACATCTGGGGAATTTAGGGACTGAAATCTTTGGTTCTTCTTGAATCCAGGTTACATACAGAGGAGCAGCCCATAGGCACATGACAAGCATACATCATCCTTTGTTGCTTCAAGTCGAGGCTGCTTAGGGCTCCTGAAAAGGATGGTAAATGTCCGACCCACACTGGTCTGAATTTGCAGGGAAAAGATAGGTCTAAAAGGAAGGATGAAAAAATGATCATCTCTGAAGTTACCCCATGACCACACTTTCCGGACTGACAGTGGTTACAGTAAGGTAAACATACTAAGGTAAGGTTTAATATTTTAAGTGGTCTCATCCTACTGCTTACTTTTGAACGTCTCGAAGATTTACACGCAGTCGATAGGTCGGAATGAACAGCAGGTGTCAGTGTGTTAAAGGGCAGCCATGCTGGGGATGTTACACCGCTACGATATTCACTTTATTCTGATCTTTTACTCATTGTTTATGGGTGTAACTCTGAAAATATTTTTTTTTTGAAAAGGTTTCATACTGGCACCGTATACAGAGAAATGCCTTCCTCATATTTGGTGGGAGAGAACAGTTAATTACATACCAACAAGATCACCAAAAGTAAATTTAAAAGTATTTATAGAGAAATTAGACCTTGTTAACATCTGGAGGAAGAAGGTTTCCTCAGGCTAAATTCTATAATTCTATAAATTGTTTGTATTCCATAACATTCATACTTTCTCCTGTAGATGACTGCAAAGCAGTCTCATTAGTTTCTTTCTCTCCAGCTCTACATAACATGACTGCTTCTTACTCGAAGCTAAACTAAAGTTGCTGTCTAAATTTTGAGGAGGTTTGAAGGAGTACTAACCACAAAATCTAGCACTCTTGGAAGAAAGTCTTAAATCTGTATTGAGCACAGTGGTAAATTTTAAAATTTGACTTGGGAGAGTGTATGAGGACTTTCAACAGTGATTTTGCTAAATGAAGAAGACCTGAGACAGGCTCTGATGTCTGAAACTCAGCTGTCCTGAAAACCAGCTGAACACCTCTCTGAAGATGAGATGCTTGAGGTTCATTGAACTACCAAGTAAAAAGGGCAAAAAATATGAAATTGCAGCGCAGATTGCAGCATAAATGCAAGTGAAAATGGAGAAGAATGAGTTCTTTAGGTTTGCAAAAATCTCTTAAAAGCTCAACTGCTCATATTCTAAAAATATTGTTTCTGCACTTTTCTTTTCCCTGAACAAAATTAAAATTAACTGGATCAAGCTTTTTCTATGCAGCCCACATTTGTTTTGGACCTTTTCTCCATTTTGGGTGGTTTATTTATTTATTTATTTTTGCTATTGTGCAACCGTAACATCTCCAGAACATCCTCCAACATATCTATATTTAATAGAGACCTTGCTGAAAGCATTGTCTTGACCTTCAAGCACAATTTCACTTCATAGCTATTTTATCTGGAATGTTGATGATATGCAAGAGTAAATATATTTCTTGATAACTGCTTCAATAATATTTTTCTGGCTACCTAGGCCTTTAACACGGAAGGGCTAACTTTGAGTTACTCAGTTTCTATCTATGTACAACTGTCCTGTTGCTCTCAGAGAAGTTTCTAGTGTTCCAGAGTAACTGGACTATTGCGGTAGTGAAGGTGCAACCTACTCCAGATCTCTATATCAGTCCCTACAGAACTTTGGTAAGCCAGGTTTACCCCCTCTCCTCCCAAAAATAAAAAAAAATAACACCATTGGATCCCACTTTGAAGGATGTATTGGCACCGTTTCCTGTGTAATGTCTAAACTGGAAAGATTTTGTTGAAAACCTTCAGTGGAGAAATGTTTGGACTGAGCCAAGTATTTACTTGCAAATTAGATTAGGAATGTTTCACATAAACCGATTCATAGATTTTAAGCAGATAAAGGCTGTTACGTGGAAAAGACATATTTGTGAACACCTTCTTTCAGTGGTTTTACACAGCATCCCCTAAATAACTGCCTAGTCCCCACTAACCACGGCTCAGTTTGTCTATATTTAGACAAATATAGTCTCAGACAATACCATTACGAAATTAATTAATATAAAAGAATGAGCCGAACTGCAGACACCACATGGGAAAAGTTAAGTGCAACCTTCATGCTTCCCAAGGAATTAAGAATGTGTTGAGCAGCCAAGTGCTGCTAATAAAAGGCGCTTGGTTAGTTGATCATTAGGAAGTGTGACCACCTCTGTAAGAGCAGAACTTTAGTATTTTGGTGGTCTGGAGCGTTCAGGTGTGTGTTAGCACTGTGCCAAGGAGGAAAGATACCAGCAATGAATTGTTGCTTCTCATAAATCTGGAAATGGTTGTAAAGACATTTTGGAAAAAAAAAATTGAAGTACAATTTTTAAATGTATTATTTGTTAGCGTAGCATTGAAATAAATATACATTTTTTTTCAGGTTCTGGGCCAAAGCTTTTCAATACAAACAGAGCTCAGTCTGCTTGAAATATTCTGTCCTGCTGTGACCCAGCCGGATTGTAATGAGGTGCACGTGAGGTTGCTGTGGTTCCCTAAGGTTTATTCCCCTTTAGCAAAACCCCAGTCCTCTATTTACAAGTGCACAGGTTTTGATAGTAACTGTATACAAACATCGGACTTCTGCTAGAAAACCAAAAGTCTTCACAACAACGTTCATGTATCTCCTTACTTAGAGCAACTCCGCCCTAAGCTGCTCATTTAGACAACTGTTCCCTTTAGTGCAACACAATAACTTTAATTTATTTAAAATGCAACAGACTGTATTTGTTCATTTACCCCAACACATCAAACAATATTTATTTGTACTGTGCATTCTCAAATGGATTCAGGGTATTTATGCACTACGATTCCCATAATTCCTGCTTTGCCACCTGGCCCTCAGCTTCCATTTCACTGCAGATAAAGCAACTGTTTTATTACGGTAAACAGCTCGCTTCTCTTAATATTCACCGTGACAACAAACACGTCTGTAATGACAGCAGCTCATTTATATATTGTATATATTTCTATATTGTTTTTCACTTTTGTAAATGATACATGTTAAAATTGTTATACTGCAACTCCATCACAGCCAGGTTGAAACAGCCATTGGAAGGCAACATGTCTGTCTGCTGCTGTGTGGAAAATCCTTAAACCTGTTTCACCTGCCATGTCAGATGTTAAAACACACGATGAAATTTGCTAGACTTCAGACCTCAGGGTTGGGACCGACATACGGCTCTTGCCGGCAGGGCAACAAGTTAGTAACAACAGACCTTTTCCCCATTTGCACTTTTCTCAGGACATTGTGCAACACTGGGAGGAAATAAAGACTCTGGTTACAAAAGGTCTGATTTCTTCATTTGGAAATATTTAGCCGGTGACTTCATTGCGATGACTTCACCCCAGCATGTTCGTGGATCGGAAAGGGACCATTTAATAAGCTATTTTTGAAGAAAGAAGTACGATTTAACAAGCAGATAGGAATAAATAAGTTTAAAATGATAATTCCTTGTAGGAGGATCAAGGGGAAGGACATTTGCATGCTTCAAAAAACAACTATTTTTGTCGCTGCCTGATTTTTTTTGCTTAGAAGGAGCAATGAGTTGAGGTCACGACTGCCAGCTGCTTTTGAGGTTTTTCCACACAGCCTCCAAACAAGGTTCCGGGTGTGAATAAATATTCCTTTTTATTTATCTGGTCTTTTACTACCAAAATAAAATAGATCCTGATTTTTTTTAATTTTATTATTTTGTGAAGTAGCTTTAAAAAGTTATTGTAGGAGATTAGAAGATAATTTCCTTCCATGAAGCACTGCTCCTTATGTTCCTGTGTTTCTACTATTTATTGTGCCGTCTGAACCCAGCAAAGTCTTCTGCTGCTGGGGTCCATCTGAGTTTTTATGGCATGTTATTTTTTATTTAAACAGTTCGACGTCAGGCCACATTCAAAGACACAAGTCAACGTTCATTCTAACGTTCACCGAGTTTGAGTTGTTCACATCTGGACACGACCGCTCAAGAATCTGTATAATGAACTGTAATATTTTTTTTCTAATTATACAGCATAACCAGGAGGAAGGTCAGCCAGCTGGACACAGGCCCCCACACATGGAAGTTCTCTTTCCACCTGGCAGTTTTCCCTCAGATCTCCTCTTGCTTTTCTTACACCTTTTTTTTAAGCCATCTATTATTGTTGCTGCCTGCACTACACACTGTATATTACACACCAAGATCACTTCCTTCGTTTCATGAAGGACTTTATAAAAATGTATGAAATGAATATGCAGCTTCATTTAATTTTTTGTTTGGTGGATTTGGTGGACTTACCTGCCAAAGCACAAGCTGTATAGCAACATCCAAATTTGCACATGTGAATGTGAAGAATATGAAGAAATGCCTCATGTGCCCAAGTCTAAATCTTATAACCCAAGTTGCATCTTAGATCTGACTGTCGATTTTTTATATACTGTAGAACTGAATCTGAAATTTGAAAAACAATTATTGTTTTTATAACTGTTACAAAATTAAAGCTGAAATAATTAAGAATTTATCCTGTGCATTCATTTTTTTATTATATATTCTTTTTCATCTTCAGAGGTCAAAGTAAAATATAAGGCAAAGTTTGCCTCGAGCTGAGCTAAAATCTACTTGAGTTTAACTGCATGAATGGAGAATAAGTGCTGCTGATGTCAGAAGTTCTCATGGCTAAAACAGCAGGTCGGTTAAGGTATTCAGGCTGCCTGTGGAACTTTGTAATAAAACTTTTTGAAAAGATAAACATTTAGGAAGGCTGCAAAAGACAGGAAGCGCTTTACGCCTTCCCAGTTAAGTAATAAAATGAAAACTAACACAACCTAGATCAGACTACTCTGCCAAGCAGGACAGTTGAGTTAGAAGGGCAGTTTCCCCTCAAGCAGCCAAGAAGCCAACACTGAAATACTGCCTTGCTGCAAAAAAGCTAAATATTTTCAGTGCAGAAATATTCTCTACAGATCAGTTGCATACAGTGTTCATATATCTGGCATCCTTGAAAGGCTAGAAAGGCTGAAGAAACTTGTGAGGAAGCTGTAGTAAGTGCAAACAAATGGGTTAAAAACAATGAGTGAGCTTTATGGAGAGATCTGGTCAAAACCCAAACCCTGGAAAATCTGTAGTTTGGCCTGAAATTCTGAAGTTTTTCATCTTAAACGGGTGACTGTTCACACAGAAGTGCCTATGAACTGTCAGACCTGGTGAGTTAAATGTGTTTTATTTTTTGGAAGAAAATAATGGAAAAAAACCTAGAATTAGTGAAACTGGACAGATTATATTCACTGTATTTATTAGGCCCGTTGGACTGCGATTTTGCGCCATGGAGAAGCTTCCCGAAAGAACACGTAGGGTGCAGACTGGGAAGAACATCAGTCAGGAAGCACCTTTGGTTTTTTAAAGTCCAAATCCAGATGCTGGAGAATGAAAATCAATTGTGAAGGCAGTAGTCAAAATGAGCTTCTACATTTAAACTTTAATGATAACTTTAAACATCTTTTAATACTGTGTAATTGTTCATGCAGTTAAAGACAGAAAAAACATAAAATGTGAGCTTTGCAGATGGATGCATGTAGACCACTGGGGGTCCTAAAGCAGTCTTTAACATGCTAAAGGAAATGTGACTTGTGTTGTGTTTCGGTGAGTTTTGGATTCTCATTACTGTGGCAAGTAGCACTTTAACAGGGACCAGTGGAACAAGAACAATTTAAACAGCGTCATCGGAAATGGTGATTGTGTCGCTATTTGAAAAATTGGTTAACTGGTTCCGAAAATTTGAGCAATAGCTGCCATGTTGACAATACTACACCAGACCTCATTGGGAAATAACGGAAGTTATGGTTTTTAAAAATAGCCATCGATGCCTTTTTTGCCATCATATCCTGCTTGTACTACTGCACCTCCCTCCTGTTTGCCTTTTCAGCCACCAGGTCTCCCCAGGTTCCACCAGATCTCCTCAGGTGCAGCCAGATCTCCCCAGGTGCCACCGGGTTTCCTGCTGTGTTTCCATGTGTCTCCCCTCCTCGCCTCTCCAGTTTCTCCCCGCAGCTGCCCACGTCAAGTAGACCTTTCCACGCTTTCCATCCCTGCACCTTTCACTGTTCAATCTACTGAAAACCCATAAATAATACTGCTGTTTCTGTTGCTAAAAAAAAGTCACTTTACAGAACTTGGTAATAAGATGTGCACTTAGTCTCACTCAGTCATTAAATCTCCTTGTGGAAAACATCTCAGAGGAGAAAATGGAGTCCATATCTCAGTGGCGTCATCCTATAATGAAAACCAAGCAAAACAAGAAATCTGGGGTCTATTAACTGGCATTGTAAATACTTAATGGGAGATGGACCCTTAGTCTTTTTGTGGAAGCAAATATCAGTAGTTTGTGCATGTGTGTGTGTATGAAATATATTCATACAATATATGCATGTATATGTTGTGTTTATGTATGTAAATTTTAAAAAAAGCAGAAACTGCAAGAAAAGAAAGAAAAAGTTGGATGCGGCCTACAAGTCAGTCAACCCATCCAGACCTCGGTACCTGCAGGGTCCAATCCTTACATAGCTTACCATAGCTACAGTACACTGCTGAGTGCCTCCACTTCAGACTGCTTGGTGGTTCCAACTCCCAAGGTGTCTAAAATTCAAAAACCCCAAAGATTCTCTGCTGTGGACCCAGTGTGATAGGATGAGTTCCCTCTCTTGGGCAGAATCTATTTTTCTTCACTACTTTACCTGTTATTTGTTCATTTGTTTGTTTTTTTTTTTTTTTTTTAGAAAAAGCTCACCCAGTTTCTGCTGCCTACAGTTGCTCATATGGTGGTGGAAATGGTGAGCTGGACAATGGAAATAGTGTGTCTATACCTGTGCCTCCATTCGTCGGCGACGTGTCACCTTGGAGAAAAGCGTCTTTTAAATGAATAAATGTGAATGTAGACAAACAATTTGCAGCCACTGTATGAATAATGCAGCAACCTGTTCAGTTAGGAGGGATTGGGAAATTATGAATAAATGCACACAGGGACACATGGAAATAAATCTCATATTTATCATTAGTCCATATTTCTCCCAAGAGGGAAGCGAAATTGGATTTTGGGAAACTTATGCACTTTATAACATTTAGGCCCATTTTAGTTTTGTTTAATGTAATCTTGGAAAGTGAGACGATGCCTGAGGAGTGGAGAAGAAATGTACCGGTACCAATTTTTAAGAATAAGGGTGATGTGCAGAGCTATAGTAACTACAGAGGGATAAAACTGATCAGCCACAGCATGAAGTTATGGGAAAGAGTAGTGGAAGCTAGGTTAAGAAGGGAGGTGACAATTAGTGAGCAGCAGTATGGCTTCATGCCGAGAAGGAGTACTACAGATGTGATGTTTGCTCTGAGGGTGTTGATGGAGAAGTACCGAGAAGGTAAGAAGGAGTTGCATTGTGTCTTTGTGGACTTAGACAAAGCATATGACAGGGTACCTAGAGAGGAGCTGTGGTATTGTATGAGGAAGTCGGGTGTGCCAGAGAAGTATGTAAGAGTGGTACAAGATATGTACAAGAACAGTGTGACAGTGGAGAGGTCTGCAGTAGGAGTGACGGATGCTTTCAGGGTGGGGGTAGGATTACATCAAGGATCAGCTTTGAGTCCTTTCTTGTTTGCATTGGTAATGGACAGGTTGACAGATGAGATCAGACAGGAGTCACTGTGGACTATGATGTTTGCGGATGACATTGTGATCTGTAGTGAGAGTAGGGAGCAGGTTGAAGAGACCCTGGAGAGGTGGCGATATGCTCTATAGAGAAGAGGAATGAAGGTCAGTAGGACTAAGACAGAATACATGTGCATAAATGAGAGGGAGGACAGAAGAATGGTGAGGATGCAGGGAATAGAGTTAGCCAAGGTAAATGAATTTAAATACTTGGGATCAACAGTTCAGAGTAACGGGGAGTGTGGAAGAGAAGTGAAGAAGAGCGTGCAGGCAGGGTGGAGTGGGTGGAGAAGAGTGTCAGGAGTGATTTGTGACGGAAAGGTACCAGCAAGAGTGAAAGGGAAGGTCTATAAGATGGTAGTGAGACCAGTTATGCTTTATGGGTTGGAGACGGTGGCACTGACCAAAAGACAGGAGGCAGAGCTAGAGGTGAAATGAGTATATTAGAGGGTCAGCCCAGGTTAGACGGTTTGGAGACAAAGTCAGAGAGGCGAGATTGTGTTGGTTTGGACATGTGCAGAGGAGAGATTTTGGATATATTGGGAGAAGGATGCTAGGGATGGAGCTGCCAGGCAAGAGGAAGAGAGGAAGGCCTAAGAGGAGATTTATGGATGTGGTGAAGGAGGACATGCAGGTGGTGGGTGTGACGGAGAAAGATGCGGAGGACAGGAAGAAGTGGAAACAATTGATCCGCTGTGGCGACCCCTAACGGGAGCAGCCGAAAGAAGAAGAAGACGAGGCCCATTTTAGTTTCGGCTCATGGGTGGGGTGGGCTTTAAAAATTCTTTAAAAATTCTAAAATTGCCAGTATAGCTGAAAGTGTGGTGTATTTATTAAGCGATAAACATGCCGGTTGGCTGCGCAGCTGCTTCACGGCCTCGCATGCTGAAGTGCAAGTTTGCCAGGCGAGAGTTTATCAGCCGGAAACATGGACTGTTTCCCCCGAAAAACACACGCATGCTTTTCACAAGAATCCCGCCTTAATCTGAATGATCTCCGTCCACGTGAACCTTCGGTGACACCGTGCCTGGGTTTCGGCTGGAGAAACAAACCAGCTGCAGAAACGCTGAACTTCTGCTCTCCCTGCTTTTGAAATTTCGGGCTTCTCAGTGTAACTGGACTGGGGAATCGTACATCTTGCAAGCAAGCGATGTCGTCCTTTTATTCGCATGCATAAGAAATAACCCTTTTTGCATTTTTATCCCACATGAAATTACAAGACAGCCTTGTGTGCTTTTTTTTTTTATTTTTTTTTAGAAACGATGTTATCTTTCCTCTTTAAATATTGACTATTACTGGGTTGATGGTCCTTTTGCAAGCAGGTATTGCTTACAAATGTGAATAAATGCAAATTATTGTGTTGCACATACAAACACAAGGGGGTTCATTTCATTACCTTTTCTGCCATCTACTGGTTAAAAAGGCTTTAAATACATTTACATATTTAGGACAACATATGGAGAGCAACTTCTCTTGTCGGTTCTTTAATAAACTTTGTTTAAGCTGATGAGATATGAAGTAGATGAAGATTTCGAGAAGTAATAAATAAAGGCGAGTGCCATCATTCCGGATTGTCCAGCTGGTGAGACTGTTATGCTCAAAACCATGGGACTGAAATGTATTATGTAAAGTGTAGCAGGAAAAAATCAAATATATTAATAAATGTTTTAATATTTTGGTTGTTTTAGTCTTCTGCACTCCGGTTAGCCAGTGATGCTGGTTGTCAGTTTGTTCTCATAGTGGGTAGTAATAATAACATCACATTTATTAGTATTTTGTGTTTGATATGCATCACAGTACAGGTACAGATCTTTAAACTACTTTGTAGGTGTTGAGAAAAATGTTAATCTTCGCTAAGTCAACTACAGGAAGTCGATGGAGAAAACCTAGGGGGAGGGGGTACATGGAGATGCTTTGGCAGGAGAAGCACAACTTATACCTCAGTGTTTTGGATCAGCTGGAAAGACTTGAGTTCACAGACCAGAAGATGCAGTTGTTTAAGGAGGGAAAACCTTCGAGTTGTCTGATGTAACTTAGATTTAAAGTTGTTTACTCTGTTTGGGTGTAACTGTGGTGTCAGGTGTCAGGACAATGACCTCCATCTCAGTGTCAGCAAAACAAAGGAGCTGATCGTGGACTTCAGGAGACAGCAGGGGAATGGCCATGTGCCCATCTCTATAGCCAGCGCCTCAGTGGAGAGAGTGAACAGCTTCAGGTTCCACAGAGTTAACATCACTGAGGACCTGTCGTGGTCACGGCACACCAGCGTCGTCATGAAGACGGCAACACAACGCCTCTTCTTCCTCCATCGGTTGAGGAGGTTCGGCATGCACAACAGGATACTTGTCAACTTCTACAGATCTACCATTGAAAGTATCCTGACTGGCTGTTTCACGGCCTGGTATGGCAGCTGCAGTGCGTCAGACCGTAAAGCTCTGCAAAGAGTGGTCAAGACAGCACAGACCATCACCAGGACTGATCTGCCAGCCCTGCAGGACCTCCACACCCAGCGCTGCAAGAAGAAGGCACTTACCATCCAGAGGGACAGCAGTCACCCCAGCCACAAACTATTCTCCTTGCTCCCATCCGGAAGACGCTTTAGAAGTGTTCGGACAAGGACGAAAAGGTTCCGGAACAGTTTTTTCCCTCACACCTTAAGACTGCTAAACCACTGACCCCTCCATGGGCAGTGCGAACAGTCGATCGGGGTCTGTCTGTCTGTCTGTCTATATGCCCGCCCCCCCCATTGTGGAAACCCGTCTGTTTCACACCCATTTTTCTGGAACTTATTGTTGTTGTAGGTTTGGTTGCTGTGTGCTGTTGGTTTGGCTGCTGTGTCTCCCCCCCCCCACATACCTATTCCTATTTATTAACCGTTTGTTTACTCTCTTTATTTATTACTATTTATTTGTTTTCCCTTTCCCAACTATAGTACTTATCTAATCTATCCTGTACCTTATTTATTTATACTTTTACATATTTATGTCCATATTTGTACTACTGAGGATGCCCGGAAACAAAACTTTTCATGGTGACAACACTGCTATGCTATGTTGTTCACCCATGACAAATAAGCCTTTGAATCCTTGAATCCTTTGAACTGTGTTACCTCACCTGTTATGTTTACCTCCTTATGTTAATCTGCCGTTTCAGTAAATTTCTTTGGATGGATTAGTAATGGCGTCCTATCCCTTCCCATCCTATCCATCTTCAGACAAGCTTTTTACCGAGGGCTTGACCAGTGGCTGTGTTGTTAGATATGGGTAGATGTTATACAAGAACTATCTGCAGGATCAAGTTATGGTTAAGTGTGTTCTGAGATGGAGGATCCTGTGCCAATTGTCTGGTGGCAACTCCTGCCCCATGAAGAGGATGAAATAAAAGAGAGGAGCTGAAAAGGAGGCACTGGTTGACTCATACAATTTTGGAGTGGATGGAAGGGAGGGTAGGAGAGATGGAAGAGGATGGGGAGGTAATATGGGGTGAAGGGGAAGAAGGTGAAGTAGGAGCAGTAATGGGTAAAACTATGAAGAGATGAAGACATGGTTTAAAACATGGAGCTGAGAAAGAGGAGGATGGAAAACATCATGTCCTCAACTCACTCACCCATTCATTTTTGTTAACTGTTTGTTCTGTTTGCAATCATAGCAGTCTGGAGTCTATTCTGCAGTCACTGGGTACTGAGGTAGGGTACAAAGATGCTTGCATGAATTTCCTAAAGATAAGTTGTAGTCACCGAGAGGATCTCTCTTGTCTGCTAGGAGGAAACTCACCAGAGTGTCAAGGTCTTCTAGAAATAAACCGTAGGGGCAGAGGATGGTGATGGAGGATAACCATGAAGAGTACAGATGTGGTGGTGGTTGAGACAATGGGGGATTCAAACAGGGACAGATACGATGGTGGAACATAAGAAGTGAGTGTTCTCATGGTGCCTCCACCCCAGCCAAATGTGAGGGGTTTGGGTGAAACAGCAGTTTGTGGAAAAGTTGCAAGTGTTGCTGTATTTTCAGGAGTGGTTTGTTTCTTCTAGGGGCTGGGATGTTGAGTAAGACATGGAATTCGTGGGCCATCAGGATAAATTTGACCTTCCCTACAGCAAGCCAGTTCCAGAGGCCCATGGAGATGTTGAAGCAGGACAGAGGATCATAGGATGCCAGATGTGCAAAGTTTGGCACATGGCCAGGTGAGAAATGAGATTTTGCCACTCTTTTTATTTAATTTGCATTTCTCAGTCCTCAACGCCTAGACAAATACCAAAAAACCAGCAACTCAAGTTCTGCAGAACGCAACTCCTAAAACCTTACTATATTAAAATTTCCAAACCACTGATGAGAATCACCGGTACCGCATTTTTTTCCCCACCTTCCAGTGGCCAGGAAAGTAAGAAGTTAGCTCTTCAAAGAACAGGTGGTTTAATGGAAATGGCAGTTCCAGAACTTACATGAGCGTGGAGACAGGAGCAGCACTGGCACATGATGGCAGTGTGGAGCTGTAAGTGTTCAGCAGTGATGAACAATGATGTTGAGATGAAAGCAGTGTTGGTGCCTCCTAGCAATAGCACAGGCCAACATGGTCACCTTTCACACACAGGCTGCGAGGGGACAAGGAAAGCGAAGGTCAAGATGATTTGGTGCGAGTGGTGGAATATTGACCCCGTCAACTAGTGGTTTCAGCAAACGGGTTGACATGTATGGTTGAGTAAAATAAAATGAATTGCCAGAGATATGATGGCAGTCACAAAGTGGGGTTGTAAATTTCAACAACAGCAGTGTGAAGAGAATAGCTGCATAGATACTTGATGCTGGAGTGTGATGAGTAGCAGCAAAAAGCATTGCCGTCAACAAGTGACACTTGGGGTAAATGGCTGCGTTCATGGCATCCGGATGGCCAGTTTGTTACCAATGGCCGTGCAACAAAACTATTTTGACAGCCATGTATACAGTGTTGTGTTATTATTGTGTTTTCCCGCAAGAGATGAGCGGAACACAAAATAGTGACACAAACAGCAGCACCGTTTGCTGAGACGACCGTGTTGGCGCCTGGACTTTAACTAAGCCGTTCAGTTTGACAGGATGAACGATGGCATTGGCGGCAAATGACCGAAAGGGAAGGAAGGCCTTGTTTATTGTTTTTTTTTTTTTTTTTTTAAAGATGCACACCTTGTATCAAAGATGGGGGAAATCAATCCTGGAGACGAGTTGCAGCTGAAATTAGTTTCCATCATAAATTTTCTCTTATTCTTTTTCATTTTCTTCAGCCGCTTTTCCTGGTCAGGTGGCAGCAGACTGCAGCCTCTCTCAGAGTCACTGGGTGCTAAGCACCACTCTGCATGATAGCCCCACACACATCCGATGCGCAGTTTACAGTGACCCCAAGTAACCTGAGACGCATGTTTTTAGACTGTGGGAGGAAACCCATGGAGGATATGCAGTCGCCGCACAGATTGTACGGGATTCAAACCTATGGCCCCACTGTGCTACTGTCACCTTCCATAACGGACTGGTATGGCCAATTCAAATTCTGGACAGTTTTTTAGATGTTAAGTAAAAATTGACTGTGGAATGTAGTTTAAACATCCAAAATGAGGTACCTGGGACATGAGGATTGGTATCAATAGGTGGTGCATGAATCAGACATAAAGCAGTCCGGTGTCATAGTGCAACCCAACAGCACTGCAGTGATACCAGTAGACAGTAGGAATGAAAGAGAGGAGGAGAGCCTGGAAACAGGATCATGTGCACTGATAAAAGGCTGCTGAGGACTGTGGGATGGGGGAAAGTAAGGCTTGTGGACAGGGCAGGGTTAGTAGTAGTAGAAACGTCCACCGGATGAAAGGAGATAGTTAAACTAAGCAAGGACAGCCAGTCTTGAGGAAGCACACAGCAATGTCGACAACTGAAGCTGTAGCAAAGGGGAAACCACATGCAGACCAAATCCACAGGAGCAGATGTGCATCCAGAAACTGAGCCACCGTTTAAGGCAAAAGTGGAGGAAACCAGACATGGACAAGTGCGACGGGGCGGTCACGGTTGCAGGCTGTCAACAGAAGACGAGGCGGAAACTAGAGCTCAAAAAAAATAAAAAGCTTATGAGTAAAACACAAACATCTATAAACAATGAATACATCTGCTAACAAGTGGCAATCTGGTAAGTTAGTCTTCTTCTTAAAGGACATGGATAAGAAATAACATGACCACCCAGTTAGAGTTCAGCCTCAGTGATGCACACCATCACTAAATTAAAGGTCAGCTGCATATAACATATAACAAATTAAACCACACACCTGAATATAACACATTTTACATGCACACTTCATACAAAGGCACAAAACACAGAGTAGAATTTTTATTTAAAAACACGAGCCAAGAATCCTTGGCATCAGGTGCTGTGTTTTTGTACAATGAGAACCACGACAATGGCTTATGAACACAAATGCCCCCTTCGCATACAGTTTATTATTCTGTACAGCTGCATTTTCCCCCACTTACATGGTCATCTTATTCCTGCAACAGGTACTTTAACTACTGTTTACTAAGTCTTTCACTCTGTAGAGTATGTGGACAAAATGCTTCTTCTATAAAAAAAAATTTAAAAAAATTTAAAAAATCTTCTGCTCCGAGAACCTCAAAGCATCGCAGTAATAGCAGATTAAATGCTATTATTATTATTATTGATTTAGCTGATGTGTTTCTTTGAAGCAACTTAAAAATGTTAACCTATTCAAAACGATTTACTCATTTATACAGCATGGCAATTTTTATTGAAGCAATTTAGGGTAAAGATCAAGGGTACTACAGCGTGGCTGAGAGCTTAAAATAAGCTTTTAAACTGATACAGTAACTATTAATGCAGTGATTTAACACGTACAATATAAATACCCTTACACTAGCATAAATACTGCCTTACTCTTAAAATAAAATGAAGATAACCTACAGTCATTGACTTAGTTATGCCAGACTTTGGTTTTAATGCTGTAATGTCTGTATGCTTTGTAAAGTAAAAGCCATATGCAGTAATTGTGTGACTTCTTCATATGATTTATGACATCTGTGGCCCAAATTATTACATTTTATCTTCTGAAAGTCTGCCCTGTTCATGCCACCTGTGTCTGGGTCAGGCTCTGGACCGCCTCCACAATGTACTGCACAAACAGTGACCAGTAATTGAACAAAAGTAAATGTGCCTCTGTTTGGTATTATGAACAGCCAAGTAACAAACTGTTAAAGATTTTATTTAGTTTTAATTGCATTTCTGTATTCAATTTTACAAAATTGAATGAAACTGTTTCCATCTTCTACCATTCGGAAACAGGCTGTAGAAGAGGAAGACAAGATGGGGGGAAGAAATGAGGAAGAAAGAGGACAGATGGGGGTTGATTTCGGCATCTTGTAGATTCTTAATATGATTTGGTATATTTTTAGTTAGATTGGAAACTTTTACAGAAGCTACTCTCTGAATAAGCAATAAACTCTTATTCTGTTTTTTTATCGCAAAACTGAAAGCGACCAAATGCTAACAAACATGCTTTTGTGATGAATCGATTGCTTCCTTTTGGCCAGTAAAATATAAAGTTAAAATTTTTGGACAAAACACTTTTCAATAATTTCCTCCTTTGTCTGCTTTTTTTCATAATTTTTACTCCCATAATCAGTAACTGCTTGCCCAGCTCAACCTCTGCGGCCTGGATCTAATCCTGGAAGTGCAGGGTGCCCGTTCATCTCAGGATAGACAGACACATGCATAGACAGACAGACAGACACACACACACACACACACACACAGGAAGAACATGCAAACTCCACACAGCCTGAACTGGATTCAAGCCTACACTTGAAATGGCCGGATGTAATGTGGTGGCGCTACCTGCTGTGCCACCGTGCTGTCCTACCTCAGCTATTATTACTCCACTTTCTTCTGAATAGTTTACTAAGGAATGAAATGGTGGCTTTTTTATGAGATCAACAAACCATCTTCCTTTAGACGGATGCTGCTGCTGTTTGGATTATGGTATTAAGCCGCTTTGGGGGTTTTGGGGGCTGAGATAGGTCCTCGGCTCCTTTCTGCAACTGTTCACAACTGCAGGGCCTGCACCTTTCACAGATGCCAGGTGGGCTTTGGGTGGCCTCTGACCAAAGTGCTGTCATTTGTGCCACTGTTGTGTTTTCTCTGACACAAGTCAACATTCTTGGAGGATAAGATCTGGCCCCGGAAATGTTGAGCACGGCGTTTACAGAGACCCACTTTGCTGAGCAGGATGAAGACATCGCCGCGAAAGGCTTCGGTGAAGATGGCATATAGGAAAGGATTAGCACAGGAATTGAGTGGGTAGAAGAGAACCAGCAGGATCTTGGAGTTGGAGACAGTGATAAGGGGCTTGTTTAGTACTGCTGACATGGCGTAAAAGGAGATGGGTGCCATGCAGAGGAAATCAGTGAAAATGAGCACAGCCATGCGTTTGGCAATGTTGGCATCTTTACGATGAGGGCGGTGTTCTGGATTGCGGACGGCGCAGTATATCTTGAGGTAGCAGGCACAGATGACCAGGAAGGCCAGGATGTTGAGGACCAGTACAGAGAAAATGTAGACCTTAGCCATAGTTGTCTGGGTGTCCATGGGAAGGCAGATGCTGACCTTGCGATAGCTGCTAACACCCACCAAGGGCAGGAGGGCCAGCAGCAGGCAAAAGAACCAGCCGACCAGCATGGCCGCAGCAGCGTGTAGGAGCCGAAGCCTGCGGTCAAGCCGCATGGCGAAGGTGATGGCATGCCAGCGCTCCAGTGTAATGATGGACAGTGTGTACACTGACAACTCACTGGAGAAGACTGTGAAGAAGCCAGCCAGACCACAGCCAGGACCAGTCTGCCAGTCTATGGCATGGTTATAATATTCAGACTTGGTGTGAAGGTCTACTGAAGCGATGAGCAAAAGGTAGATGCCCATGCAGAGATCTGCAAAGGCCAAATTGCACATGAGGAAGCGGGGCACAGACAGCTTGTAGTGGCTGGTAAGAAGGACCAGCAGCACCGACAGGTTTCCCAGGATAGCCAGCAGGCTGACAAACCACACGGTCACACGCAGGAAGCCTAAGCCCATAATATCCTCACAGGGGTTGAATTCATCTGGAGTAGGTGTGCAGGTGATCTCCTCGCCCTCCTCACAGACAATGTAATCGTAGCGACTGTCAAAGTCCTGGTTGGTATCTTCCTGGGGGTTCTTCAGCGTATCCCCGAAGCCCACATCACTGTCGGGCTGCCCCCCAAAATAGGCATAATAGTATGGGCTGCTGCGGAACTCACGATTCTCTTGGTGGACCTGGAGAAAGGCCTCGTCGGGGCTCAAACCCTCCCCAGGGCGCTCGTGTTGAATGGGAACTCGAAACCCACTCACTGACCGCTTCTCATGCTGCCCGTAGAAAGCAGTAAGGTTGCAAATGATGTACTCCAGATACCTGTAGCATAAAAATTAGACTGTACAAATACAGCAGTCTCTTTTGGCAATAAGCAATGTAACTGCAAGTTCTACATTCAGCCGCCAAAATGATAAAACACGGTAAATATAGAACGTACCACTGTAAACCCAACGTTAAGGTAAAACACCTCGGAGCAAAATCGAATCATGGCATTGCATATTTGTCAGCTGTAGTTAGTAAAATGGCCAGTGTTCTGCTTTTTCTTTCTATTCACAATTCACATGGTTAACCAGCACTCACCCTTTCTTCTTCTTCAGGTTCTTGAACCCGCAACAGTGACTGGGGTAGGTGAGGTCAGCGCTCATTAGATGTCGAAAAGTCTTTATTGGAGGGAGTTTCTTGAGTGTCCAAGTGTTCTGCGCTATAAGTTCGCGCAGGGACTCCAGCCCCTTTGCTGGCAGAGAGGTGACGCTTGTTAAGGACACGTCGCTGCCAGGACAATGTTGAAAAAATGACAGAATGAAAGGGAAGGACAAACTGAGCATTTTGGTTTCTTTACATTTGCAGTTGCACACGTTCGTGGTTCTGCTGCTAAAAATGTATCTTTTCATTCCCAGCCCTATGTTTTGAAGATATTTGCTGGACAAATTTTCAGGTAGCCCTGGAGCATTTTTGTTGCGATAAACTGAACTCATTGTGAGGAGCTAGGATTCGAGTGGGGGCTCTTCAGTGACCAACATCGGAAGGCTACGGGCATAAATCCAAGAGTTAAAAGTACACCTATTGACAGGTTCCTCTATTTGCCTGATCTCTGGTTCGCAGTTATTTTGTTTAAAGTTTATTTAGGGTTTAGACTGCACTCGTGCTGGTTAGCTGGGTACAGTTTTTGCACAAAGAATGCAGACACATGTGACTTATGGTCATGGAACCCATCATACCATAAGGGGTTCACATAATCTCCTTGACATATTGAAAATGTGATGATTTCCAAACATTTTTCCAATTTAATTTGTGTAACTTGTAGTATAACCATACCAAAAAAAGGTAGGACCACATTGACCTGAGTGGCTTTGCCAGGCAACGCAAGCAATCGTATTCATAGCCGCTCCCTGTAGGCCGATTTAAAAATGGGTCTCACACAATAAGATAGCCACATATCTCTATCAGCAATGGTTTATCATTTATCAAATAACAGCAGCATGCAAGGCACTGGCATCATGAGTGGAGGAATTTAAATATAAGGAGCAGCCCAAACAAATGTTTAAGTATTGGTATATAGCGTACACAAAAATTACGCTGGTCCAAGTTCTCACCAACATAGCTGAAACCGTCAGTCTTCTCTCCTAGTGTTGCTGCTGAACAGATTGGTCATTTCTGGTGGGAGGCGCATTGTGCCTCCAGCTTTTCAACGTCACCTTCCACATTGTTCCCGGATGTTTCGCAACTGAAAGTCGGCAGTATAGCTTTTTCAGGTTTTTGTTGCTGACCTTTCAGGACTGTTGTAACTGTTTTGTAATATTTTAAGGATAAAGGCAACAGGTTATAAGGTAGATTGTATGTAGATTTTTTTATTATATCCAATGCAACAGAATATGCCACACCAGCCCGTGAGGTGAGAAAAATGTTGTGACTTATAGTCTGGAAAATACAGTATTTAACACTTTTCCTACACGAAAGCATTTTCCAACAACACTGGGTCCTCAGCCTATAAATAAAATAGCGTCTGGAAGTTTGTTTGCAGCTCGATTTATTTCTAAATCCATTCATGCAAAACTCAACAAAAATCAGTCACCTCCAAAAATTCATTCCATACCACAAATGTGCAAAGTTCCCCGACTTGGTATTGATCTCCAACACCGACAAACGACAGAAATGAGCTGTAAACAGTGTGGAACCAAACACATCCGGCCCCAGGTTTCTAATGTTTGGGCGCCCTTTACTGCCACCCAGTCTGTAGGCACAAAATGCAGATGTTCGCTTGCTCAACATTCTGAAAACAAACATGAATTGGCTAAATGTTTGTATGTTCGAAAACCTGCAACTCAAAAGTGTGAAGCTGAAGGTGATTTAAAATAAATTTGAGTCATAACCTCTAACTGGCGGAACTTGTTAACATAAATGATGATGATGACTTTCATCAGAAAAAAAGACTGGCTACAAGATATTGAGCATAAAAAATATTTTATATACATCATATTCAAACTATCATCACCTTATCTTGCATATTCTTCGCTACAGTTCAAAACTCTGTCGGAAATGTAGATATTTAAGGAGTTCTTGGCAGTGGCCAAGCTTTTTGTGGTGTGTCAGAACATTAGAAGCTTCTTTTATAGAAGAGGAGGCTGTAACTGTTTCTGCAGACCACAGGATGTGCTGATTTTCGGTCGGCTGCGGAATTCAATAGCCGTATAAAAATGAAATAAAATAACCATTTAGGCAGCATGTGATACTACAGATACACGTGTCAATCATTAAAAGATGTTTGGAAATGCTGGATTTAAACCCGGCCTTTGGTCTCGTTTGCATCCTGCCATTCAAGCAAGAGGTTAATTCACACGTTTGCCGACAGAGATGTTCTCCTTATCTGCCCTCTTCTCGGGACTCTTGTGTAACCATCAAGGAAAACAGTTCGGCTGCAAAAGGTCTGATTTTGTCATTTGGAGATGCTTAGCTTATGACCTAACTGTAATGATTTCATGGCACGGCGTTCATGAATGGGCAAGGGACTTTTTGATAGCAAAGCTATTAATAACGTATTAATAAGATGCACATTTTAGAACAGACAGGCAGAGCAGAGTTCAGCCACAATGCCTTGTTGGAGGGGCAAAGGAAAGGGCATGTCCTCATTGTCTGTGGCCTGACTTTTCACTTAAGTGAGAACGGGTAGCAGCTAAGGCATTGCATGTCCATCTGGAAAGTATTTTGCACAAAAATAATTTTCCCTTCACTTATAAGTGTGCAGCTGTTTTTGGCTATTTTCTAGTACCTGAAAATACTATAATATCAGTTAATCTGGGCTGTTCATTAGCATAAAAATGGTGAAAAATTTGAAAATATACTGTACAGCAATTCAGGGAACAAAATTTCAAGTACAAAGGGTGCACAAAATGGAAGCTTTAGTCTTAATTGAACTACTTGACTAATAGATTTGTTTGTATTTATTCACTTCCTTTGCATGCTGAGGTGTAATTATAACAGAATTGGAAACACATTCATAGCTTTAATGGTTCTAACCTCAATTTAAGTCCAATTTAAATTTAAAGAAATTTCAAGAATTTAAATTGAAAATTCTGTTTAATCCTTCTGTTGGATTGTTACTTGTCAAGTAACTGCGCAGATTAAGCAGTCATCCAGCACAGTACTCACAGCAGCATGGGACCGCTGATGGCACCGGAAAACACATTCTCGTCTATCCGGGTCAAGTACCTGTTCCTGTGGAGGTACCTGTTGAGAATGAAAACACAGGGCATTGGACAAGTGTGTAAATGTTGCGAGGGCCGGCCTTTGAAATAACAAGCGCCGCAAATACACCTTCCCCTAAAATGTCCCTTATATGTGCTTACTGCTGCATTTTTGTTTCAGATCTAATTTTTCAATATTACATCATTTAGAAAGTGGCCTTTGAATACGCGACTTGTAAAATCTGCTGCCTTTTTAAAAAGCAAATTTTTAAATCCTAAATCTAATTATTTTAACAAACTCTAGGGGGGAGTGTTTATTTTGGTTTTTTGTGCTTGGGGATCAGTTTTTATGCAGCGCAAATTCTGTGCCAAGGGAAACATTGGGGAAGTCAAGATTGCAACACGACTTAATTATATAACTTTTAGATTTTAAGGTCAGGTGATGGAGCACAATGCAAAATTTCATAAACTGAGCAGAACGTTTAATAGGAGAATAGATTAAAAGGATTTGTAAACTATATTGTAGGTTTATGAGTTGGAAGAGTGAAGCAAAATGAATTAATAAATCCTCTCTAATAAATCACAGTAATAAACAGCCTAATAGTTGACGGGTCCTTGGGTGGCATTAGGGAGGTGGACAGCTGATGACAAGAAAGTCCCCCAGTTCTTCTCAGGGCACCTAAGCTGAATACCCCGGTGGCCAAGAGAGCTCACGGTGATCACTTCATTTCCATGAGGGACGATGGCTTCGCCCTCATCTTACCCTCTGCCTCCAGCGAATGAGGATGAAAGATGGCAAACTATAAACACAACCAAAAACTACAGAAGAACTGTGGTGCCGTTTTTTTAATCCCATAGTGTTTATATGTTTTGAACATCCTCAGCATCTTGCTGACATTGCACAAGTGCACGGAGGAGGCATGGACTTACACTGCATCCAGTCTGGTTCCATTGAAGGCATGTTGTTGGATTTCAGTGAAACCATTGCTGTACAGCATCCTGCGCACATAAACAAAAGCTAAGGTTATGTACATGAAAACCGAGGAGAATGCGATCTTCGGCCACAGTACATTATGTTCATCCTGTGCTGGGTACTTGTGCCAGGTTTCAAAACAAGGAGATCTATCTGGACTGTTTAGCGGCATAGAAACCAAGATGCAGATGCTCTTCTCGCTGTCATTTTTATCAAGGAATTTTCCAACCACTGTGTCAGCAGTTTATAATTGTTGTGGATATGAGAATGCCTCCTAGATAACATTCATCACAAAAAAATGGGAAAAAATATATTCTATGAGGCAGCATAAAACATGGAAATAGAAGTACTTTCTTCAGAATTTATAAGTAATTTAAGCCGTTGCAAACGTGCATTAAAATGAATACCGCTTACTCAAAAGGGCAGTAATCTCCTTCCACAGTGTTGCTGCTTTTGACCTAACATTTCACGTGTAACCAAACGTTCGCATACGTGCGAGCAGCGCACAGCTGACACTGTGCCATGAGTTTCCGGCGAAAGCACTTACACTGTCAATACGTCGTTGGTGATGCCGTGAAATGAATTGGCCTTTATTTGAGTGATGTAGGGATGGTCAGCGATCTCACTGTTCCAACATGAAACACAAACCGGGTCAGGACCGCAGTGAAAACCAAACTGCAAGCGTCGTTGCGAGTCTTTCAAAATATAACCATCACATATGTTCAAACAGCAACAATCATCAGCCATGAGAAAGCCGGCAGAATCCCATTTGATCCCTGGGCTTCCCTTTCAGAAGGGTGCCTGGCGAAAATGGATATGCGTCTATTTGAGTCTCGCACCACGGCTGTGCAGTTAAGTAACTGAGCAAGGCTGTGACAAAAGGGATGGCAGATGGCTGAAACTAAGCTACGATGGTTTACTTACAGTATGAAGTTCATGTCGTTTGAGTGGATCTTGGTGAGGCCAGGGAACACGGTGAGGCCGGTGTTGAAAATCCCCCTTCGTGGAGAGCGGAGATGAAAACGCGTCCATTACACAAATGCCCACTGCAGTGAACCAAGTGGAGCAACAGCTAATAAGCATTTTCCACCATGCAGGTTTGGCAGATGTCAGGGTTAAAACAGTCGCAATATAGCATGCAAAATTTGTCACATTTACGTACTACTCTGACAGCTCAGATGTTTAATTGAGACTCGGTCCTTAGAGGATATCATGCTATTCTACTGAATGAGAGTGGGTTAAGATCCTCTCTCAATAACACTACAGACAAGGTCTGTCCGAGATTATGAAGTTATAACCTTCAAGTTGCAAACCCGTGCCTTTAACGTGTTTGCAAGTGAGAAAGTGGTGGCTTTGGATGTGTGAAGTTCCTCCATACAATATCACGGTCCTTGCTGCTGGAGACCTTGCTTCACTGCTGTGAAGCTGTAGTAGAAGTGATGATGTTTAAATGTGGTGTCAGAACCTGGAGTTTTCACATGTGAATGTGGTGGGGAAAAAAATTAAAAAGGAGCTCACAAGTACTTCAAATTTGGTAGATCCTTAAAAGCCTCTGGGTCAATGTATGACAGAGTTTTAGTGTTCCGGATTTCTCTGTAAAAGAAGAAAAATAATAATTCATTATAGATTTTTCCAAAAAGGCTCGTATATTTGTTTACTTAAAATTCTTCGACTCAGCTTTAAAATGACAAAAGTCAAATGAATCTTTGCATTTTGAACAAGATTATAGTTTGAAAAATACACGTCAGCTTATATACTGTTGGTGGACAGAGACGATCACAGCTTGCAAAATTAGAGCATCAGTCAGCCAGGTTAGCGTAGGGACACCCTTTGCTTTCAGAACAACTTGAGTCCTTCAGGAACTTTGTATTCTGAAGTCGTGAAGTCTAGAATAAAGTTTAGTGGACTTTCAAACCTTTTTTCTAGAAAGAAGGCATTTAGTTCTTTGAAAGATAAAGGTAAAAATTAAGGGTGGGTGATGTTTATATGGAGAAACTCTCCATCTTCTGTATGGAGTTTGGTGGAGTTTGATGGAACAGGGAAACATTGTGACAAAAGACACTGGACCCCAAGGTGTACCTGGATACACAAACAGTGCCTTAATTCATGGCATTTCCATCACTCTTAGAATGCAAGGGCTTCCATAAGATGGTTTCCAAGGCCACATCAAGCCACACCAGCAAATCTGGTAGCTCGCATTCTTTGGATCTCACCAAACATAAACCCATTCACATGTAGAAAAAAAGACTCCTCAAAGCACATTCCTTTTTCCGCTGCTGAGGGACTGTGTAAAACGGCCAAACAAATCTAATTAAATTGTATGAAATGTAGGAAATTTTAATCTAAAATAGTCCGAACGTAAACTGAATGGTCTGATCCAGCTGCAAATTTGGAAATGAAAGAAATGAATTTGCGTATTTGTACACTTGTGTACGCGTATTCATAAAGCCACTTGGCTGTGACTGTGAAACAACACAAAGTGCATTGCTACATCTTTTATCCGATTAGAAAGCAACCAACACTCCACTTTACAGGGCCAACCAGAGCTCATGGGGTGGTAATAAAAATTCAACTCAACCGAAACCTTTCGGGTTTCTTGCTTGGTGCTCATATCCTCTTCAACTCATCACTGACTTAAAATAAGTCCACCTGGACCTTCAGGTGAAGTCATAATCTTGTTGAGAGTATAATTTCATTATTTACTGTAATTGATTGTATTAATATACCAATGGCAGTACACTTCACACAGAGAAAGTGCCAACTGAGTTTCTGCCCTTAAATCTTTACAGCTGGCCCAAATCTGCACAGCTTGAAAACCACATTCTGACCACAGCTTCCATGTGGGAAAACCTCTACCGTGTCTCTCAGATATGAAGACTGGATACAGACACACATCCTAGCAGCCATAACAAAGCCTACAAAACATTTATCGTATTAATATTGATCTGACCCTTGAGGGTAAACTGAGAAAAATAAAATAATTTTTGCTATAACACATACCAGACCCACTTGTGCTGATGGGGTTTAGGGAATCCAACACAAACAGGAGAAGCAAAGCAACAGAAACAAAAATTTTTTAAATTTCCTCCATCGTTCTAAAAGTAGAACCCGGAACGCAGCTGGACAGAATCGCGGAGGCCAGACCAATCATGGTCGGGGCAGGAGAACTCAAAATGTAGAGAGGACCAATTGCACGGAACAGATTGAAGTTTTTGCTCAGTCTCGGGAAGGAAGGTGCAACCGTGTCATGGGTTATTGCATTCATATTTATCGGTGCCCCCATTACTGTGCAGCCACATTACAGTGACCTGGCATTTGCCCATTTGACTCTGACTGATAGTTCAGCAGAAAAGGTTGAGACCACCTTCCATGCTGAAGGTAGACTGCAATAGCAGGAGCTCAACAAGCGTTCTTCTTTATTCTGTGGTAACACCTCCTCACCAATGCAGTCTTTTCTGTCTCATGAAGCCACCTGTAAGAATGACTGCTGTGCTATATTTCAATTTTTGTGACTAATTTTGCTTCACCCAGGTTTCATTTTTTTTTTTTTTGAAACAATGCTGAAGGTGTTGAACTGTGATGCTTGAGTAACTACGCAGCCTGAATGCCATTCATGCCATCCACACATTTTCAGGTCTTTTACCAGGTAAAAACTCACAGCTGTGTAGAGAAACGTGCCGGTGCTATTCAGTATTGTACTGCTAATACTTAATATTTAATTGTTCTGTTTACTGAAGAAATAATCCATTCTTAAGGTGGAAAAACATTACAGCAAGATGAGTCATGGATTAATAATGAAATTATTCCAAGATAGAACAGAAACCAAATCTCTTTGCACCCTTGTTGTTGGTTTGGATTTATCTGAATAGCCAATATGTTTGTTATTGCTATATTTAATTGATATATTATCAATATTCGTAAAACCATTGTTATTAACTCTTTCAGTACAGGTCACAACTCCTGGGAATTGCCAGAGGTTCTGTGCGGTAACAGAACGTGACGCACCAGGGTTTGGTGGACAAAGCGCTGACAGCCATGTCTATGTAATGGGGGCGGACAGTTGATCAACGCGGCTCCTTGATCAGCTCGGTCTAGACAATGGCGTTAGCGAGAGAGAATCCCAACCACTGTGTCGTACACCCATGTCCAGACCCCTTCTTCCAAGTCTCTATTCCCAGCATCTTCCTGTTTCTTTTCCAAGCTCCCCATTTTCTCTTTGCCAGGCCTCCAGTCCCTCACCACCAGTTCTGGACCCTCATTGCTTCCCAGTCGCCAACCCACCTCAGCACTGTGTATCTAGGAGCCACCAACTGTGCTTGCACAAAATTTCTGTACTATCCATTCACCAACACCATGACGGTACAGAAAATCTTTTTCATACTCACATGTGAGTGATCTTCTTTAGGTTGTAAAAGGAATGCTTCTCCAGGCGCTTCAGTGTCACATCCACCGACATGTATCTGAGGGAGAAATTAAATTATTAGTTCTCCCACAGAATCGCCATTCCCCTTTGGCTGCATTTGTTCTGGGAGCTAAACAAGAACGTTGTTTTTTTTATTTATATAATCAATCTTTCATCAATGTTATGTTATATTAAAATCTACCATAAAATGTCCAAAAATGTAAAGATACATAATGTCCACAACCTCCTTATCAGTGTGCCGTTCTGGCTTATGCACACAACACAGTGCCATGTTCCCCCTGCACATCAGCTACTACAGAGCAATAACAGACTCTTTCTTTGCTTTCTTTCAGAATGTAAATAGCTTATATACTGTATTTGTTAGGCTTTTATTCTACAGCATATTTAATCTTTTTTTATCTACTGGTGACAATGATGTTAAAGTTTTATGTTTGTCATCATCTTCATCATTTACACAAATATTACAAATACGGAAAATCCAACTATAAAAGGTAATCGGATATTTTAGTTTTTATTTTAGATTTTATTCTTATTGACTTTGCTTGCTGATGATGGCAAATCAGTGGGGTCTTCAATCCTCTTATTATGTTGACACAATATGTTAACGTTTATTCAAACGTTTTTAAAAATTCTCTGTAGATGACTGTTTGCATTATTTAAACTGATTTAAAGTTGTGTGTGTGTGTGTGTGTGTGTGTGTGTGTGTGTGTGTGTGTGTGTGTGTGTGTGTGTGTGTAATATTTAGGTGACTTTTTTTAGGAGTGCATGAACGTTACTGTTTTCCAGCCAAAAATCCAAGTCTCCTTTTTGGGGTGGGAATAGATCAAATTATGGCGCCTGCATGACTCAGATATGCTAGCCCACCCTGTCTCTGAAAGAGCCTGGTTCTAAAGTAAAGTCTCCATTTAGTCAGTGAAAATCAGGTCCTTTAGTTCATGCTTTTACAATATGAAAAGTTGAACAGCACCTCTTAAAAACTAGAATAATCCTAAAACGAAGGGCCTGTTGCAAAAATCCTATTCAGCGAATGCTTTGCTTTCACTCCATTTGGCTATCGTGGAAACATTTGCCGTTCTATATTTCCTAAAAGCAGTTTAAGCTGAGTACTGTGCTCCAAACTGCAACAACGGTTCTTTACTGGGGTTTGAATGTTCGGCATGAACGCCCTGTCCTTTTGCTGACCTCTCCAATAAAGGCTACTGGAGTGGCACTCAGAGCTGCCGTTTTACATGCCTTTCAGCCTTTATTTGCCCCTTTTCTCATTGTGGAAACCTAGTGCACAGTCGATAGTTTAGAGAAAATCTATAGTCATAATTAACATTACAGAAAGCTTACCATAGTACTTACACACTTCTATGACACAACTGCATGGCAAACTCTACATTTGTATAATGATAACAGACAGTTAACAACCATACTGCACTGCAGAGGAAATTCATACTCCGTTACCACGGTAAAAACAGGCACTCGGCAGAAAGTGGAGACTCACATGTGGGAGATGTTGACCATGTTTGCAAAAGCGTCCTGGTGCACAGAGACTAGTCTGGTCTCCAGGAGTCGTCTGTTAATAAAAGATAAGTTTAAGGTTACTAAGAGCTTTTATCTTTATCCATTTTTTTCCATTCCACGATGCAACTTCAAGACGGTAAAACCTGTTGCAGTTTTGTTATTTCTATTAGCGTACTAAACCGAATAACCAATATAACAGATGCTCAGCTGTGTCATAATCATGGCTGCACTGCCGAACCAAATTTCATCTTGAAATTGTTCATTAATCTTAGACCTGAAGGGCAAAGATCATTGCTTGGAGCAGTGAATTAAAACTTTGCTAAAAGCTTAAAACCTGCTGGACATTAAATAACCAGAAATACAGCAATCCCTTAGTATTGGAATTTAATTACTCCTTGAAAATGTGTTGGATACTGAACTTTACTCGCACCAAGTGCCTGTTCCACATTATACTATATGGAGGAATAATAATAATAATAATAATAATAATAATAATAATAATAATAATCCACTCCCAGCCCATCTGACAACACTTGTATAACTGCCAACTCATTACTTCAGCAGGATAAAACACTTTAAACATCTTCTTCTTCATCTTCTTCATCTTTTGGCTGCTCCCGTTAGGGGTCGCCACAGTGGATCAATTGTTTCCACTTCTTCCTGTCCCCTGCATCTTTCTCCGTAAACATAATTTATCTAATTATAAAACACCTAATATTATCAATAATGTGCATGTTTACACATGGTGTATTATGTGCAGTATGTACAGTACAGGACATTTTACATCCAAAGCCAGCCTGATACTCTCAAATAAACAGCAGGGACAAATGAGACACCAAAATGTGCAAGCAATTAAACTCCAGAAAAGTTTATTACAATACGTTCATTTTTTCAACCATGCACTAAATGGTATTTTCTGGAGTTTATTAGTTTTGTCAAGACTCTGGCCTGGACTGGGACTTCTGTGTACTGCCATGTGCTTCTGTTTACTCCAGTGTGCTCCTTGCCCCACCTCCCCCACCTGATCACCATTATTACCTTCATTATTACTCTCATTATTACCTCTTGTGTTCCTCCAATGGAGTCAAAAGAGAGTCAAAAGAGTTTATTTGTCAAGCACATGGTTGTGTACCATGTGTTGAAATGTGCACCGATCTGAACCAGGATGACTGTGCGAACAATCTATAATGGAAAATGAAGCAAACACATATCCAAACACTAAGAAGAATAGAGACAGAAACAAGCAGTAAATAGATAAATAAGTAAGTAAATAAATAAATAAATAAATAAATAAATAGGCAAAATGGTACGGAACAGTTAAGGTGCCCTGGAAGGGCAGTGACAGTGGGTGGGGGGGGTGGGAGCGGAGTGGTCAGAGATTACGTGAGGGTAGTCATGTCATGTCCGGGTTCAAAAGTCTTATGGCCTGTGGGTAGAAGCTCCTCCTTAGCCAATGGCCCATCTCTGTTAGGTATTTAAATCCTGTGTTTGTGGCAGTTCCTTCTCAGACTGTGACCATGTACTCTGTCCTGACCTGCTTTTGCTTGTTGAATTGGATTGTTTGCTGATTGTGTCTCTGGTTTCTTTTTTGGACCCTGTTCTTCTGGACCTGTTTTTGCACTGTGAATTGGATTTCCCTTTATTAAACCTGCTTCAGTTCACTGAGTCAGCAATTGGGTCCTGACTTGTGATCCCTGAAAAGTTTTTTTTTTAATTTTTTTTTTTATAAAGAAAAGCTTTGGATAAAAATTCACTGTAGCAATGTGTCCATGTGGATACCAATAATTAGGCATTCATTTTCCAGAGCATTATAGAAAAAAATTGGATACTGAGGGATTGCTGTACTGTATATTATTTGCTATATCAGCAGTTAGACCTCCTGACTCTACAGTTTCCAGTGAGATGTGTGCACCTGCAGCCCTGAATTCCTCTCAGAAAAGCCCCCCTGCATTTAATTTCATTAATTCTGGTCCTTTACAGTAGGTGGTTTTCATCACAGTGGGTTACTATCCTTATGTTGGGGTGTGCAACTGAAAACATAACTAATAATATGGATGGTTTTTTCCATCCATCCTTGCAATATCAGTAACCACCACTTCATTATTTGCTAACACACTTGCATCCATCTATCAATATTTCACTCTATTATGTCTTTTTTGTATATGCATTACAGAAACCAAAATGTAGCTGTACAACAATTCACATATATGTAATTGCAGCACAGCACCTCTGGAAGATTTCACTGCCACGTTGGGCATATTTTAATTTTCCTCAAAATGTTATTCCCCTTCTCACCTTATAAAAAAGAGGAATTATTGGCTCCTTCAGCTGAGTGAGATTTTTTTTATTTTTTCCGCAGGCGTGTCCAACGATTCAAATGATTTTACCTGCCAAAAAAAACCAGGACCTCACTCAGAGATAAAAGCCCTCCTGTCAGTGGGTTCTAAAACGGGTTTGGATCTTTATTCTATTCATCTTATGTGACTAAATTATGTTCATGTCTAGGCATAAAAATCACAATAATACTTGTGCGACCCAAATTACTTTACACTGGTGGCCCAGCTCTGTTTTACATACTCTATTATACATGTGTAAACACGGTACATTAGTACGGTTTTCAAACTACTTTTGCGGACAGATTTCAAAGGTGGTGGGGTGCTTGAAAGGGGTGTGTGTGTCACAGTAGTTTGTTCAAACAATGAATGGACAGAGCAGGGTGCCAGCAAGGTGGGTGGGAGGAAACAAGGTGCACTCTGACAGGTAATAAACAAATACACCAATTCTCCACAGGCCTTGTGGTTGTAAGTTCACAGGAACGTTCAACTGTATTCCCGAAACCCGATAACCGCCACCTCGTAGCTTCTCACATGGAGTCCATTGTGGCAGCACTGCAAAAAATCACCCAGTTTATAAAGCGGTGAAACAAACATGTCAGAAAGTTGGTTTGAATTAGTGGGAAACATCTTAATTTGGAACAAAGTCGAAAAATGGTTCAGCTCCTGCTTTTTTCTTTCCAGCCCACATTTACAAAGACTTTCAACATTTTTTTTTTACCTATTTTCAGGAAGAGCCCCTCCTTAACTCTGATTTGTTGCAATTCAGCAGATGGTTCTACTACTCTTACACTTTCTTTCCATATGAACACTGCAAAATGCACAAACTGAACAAAAACAAGAAACCCTGTATAGACTATAAACATGGATTTCGATGATGAAACCCAAATACACTATTTTTAACAAAAGATATGGCGCTTCCAAGCATTTTTACCAGAAGTGGCCCGATGTTAAGCTGAGCTGCCTGTGTGTTCTCAGTAGTCTTGGTATAAACTGACAATCTTCCCCTTATTTATTCAAAAAATGTATAAAATACCCAGCAGTTATAACTGGCAGAAACCATGACCAAGCCCCCTTGTGTGCTTTTTCTGCTGAATCACAGGAATAACCATGGGGGGGGTACAGATATCACTGTCAAAGCCCACCTTTTTAAATCATATATTTTTAAAACCATAATAATGATTAATATCTTCATAGGTACTATAAATTCGATCAGACTTTTTTCATCTCATTGACTTTGGATATTAATCAATAGCGGTTAGTGTCTATTTAATAGAGATATTGATCTTAACCAGAGCCTAAAGATGTTTAGTCCTGAAGTCCCATGAACTGTGCGAAGGTTTGGAAGCAGTGAGTACATTAGGGCCCCGCTAACAAACGGTGACCTGCCATGAGGCCTGAACATCAGCGCTGAAATGTTAGCATCGCACTTGGTTTGGATGGAGCCTGCCGTCACACAAACAGCGTTTCCGCCTTCCTTTATGCTACAGCTTCTCAAACGCTTCTATAGCTGGAGTCCGAAAACACAATTCTCATCTTATGCAGCCATACACATACTTGAACTATATATGCAGTCACAGTCTCACACACTCTTCTATATAAACACCCATTTACAAACACACTTTCACAAACATTCTTGGACTCACACACACCTTTATGGGTTTGTAAAAAAGTACAAACACATGCACGCACACACACATCTGAGTGAATACTCATTTATTTTTTTGTTCAAATGTAAATTCTATCCTTTGCAAAATTTCTTGTCTTTATCACATTTTAGGAATTCAAAACTGAAGTAATGCAACTTTTTGAATTAAAATAATGTATATTTGAAATATCTAGTTGCTTCACTTCTTGGTAAAGAAGAACTGCTGCAGCAATAAGAGACTAACAGGTTTGGGTTGTGGGTTTAAGCCACTATTTTGTCAGCTCAGTTGGAACTGTGAAGAATTCAGAACTGTGTTAAAGTCATAGGTCCACATGAGAAGAATAAGCACTGCTGAGGTTGTTTTTGAGTTGTAGGGTTTGTGTTGCAGTTTTATCTGAGTTCCGCCCCCCCATTTTTCCTCAAGGGAAGAATGAGAGGTGTCATCAGCTACAGTCCAGGCTGGGGACAAAGCTGAATTGGCGCACCGGTTGGACATAATTTTATGTGATGTGTGTGCGGCGGTGCGGGGCGTGAGCTGCGAGATGGTTGAGAAGGCATCCACACTGAAAACAGATCATGGGAGGAATGTGGTCTTCAATACAGTGAGGCGGAGGAGAATGTTGACCATACAATGCATTAGACTCGTGGAGTCAACCTACAGCTGCTGGCGAAGGAGGGTACAGGTAGGGTGCGGAACCACAACACTTTAGAAAATTAATTTGGATTACATCAGCTTTTTGTGAGATTAACCATCAATTTTGTTCTATTACTTCGACATCTTATTGGCCCAGAATAGTGCAGAAGTGCTATTTTAACCCGTGTGCACAATAAAGGCCAGCCACTGAACCAATGAACCAATTACCTTTCCTGGTTTGCAACCAGAACGTAGTTGGAAAACCAAGCAGTTTTCTGTTCCTGTGAACAAGTCCAGGGCCAGTGTTGGGTAATTCCAATTTTTAAATTCATTACTTTACTGTAAGATGAGTAAGGAACCAAGCGGGGATCCATTTTGCATTTATTACATTTTATTACAACATTTTACAACTCACTTTCCACCTAGGAGTCACATGCTGCACACCGGCCATTAACAGTAGGGGCTACCAAACAGGCAACTCCGTGTGGCAAATTTGGTAATGATGCATAAACAAATGAAGAACAACGAAAAATTTGCTACTAATAAACTTGTAATTTTTGAAGAAAACAATCTGATACTGCACATGGAGTCAGTTTCTCAGGAAAATCTTGAAAAAAGACTTTGAAACTCTGAGGTAGTCCCCTCAGCAGACCACCGGTTTCTGCCACCTTGTTGATCATCTCATCGCTGTTCAAGGAAATAATTTATTTCTCTGCTGACATTAATTTAATGTGCAGAATCCTGTCTGAAACAGTAGGGTAACTGCAGAACAGGGGATTTAAAGGGTCCTGTTAGGGCTGCTGAGACAGATTCGACCCCTAGGAACCGCTCGTATGCAGTTGCATGTATTCATTTAGTAGATAGTTTTCTCCAAGGCGGCACAAAAACTAAAAGAAAGCAAAAGTGCATCTTATCAAGAGACAGAGAAGCACAAATACAGATGCACGATTCTCAAAGTAGTCTCCTGGTACAATACCACCGTTTCTGCGGGCCCCCATTACCCCAGTAGATGCACATTTTTTATTACCTCGACATCTTTTCGGCCCAGAAAAGCATAGAAGCACCATTTTAACCAGCGGCCATAATAAAGGTCACTTGATCATCTGATCTGAAGTGCACAAGCAATCGGTCTGAGAGTGAAAACCAGCCAGTCCTCTTTGCGCAGTCCAGAAATGTTCAAGCGCAGGCCACTTGGAAAAGTCCCCACTGCCACTCCAGCACTGCTGTGCATAGTCTGACATACGCAGACTGCAGTCCCCCCCACCTTACAGTGGTCACATGTTCCCGAAAAACCGAGCGAAAAGCAAATTCTCGTAATGCAAAGATTCACTTGATCATTAGTTTTAATGGTAAAAATGTTTATGTTCCTGGGGCCAAAGCTGCCACCTCTTAAAATGTCACCAAATAGCACTAAAATAGACACAGGTACTTCGGTAAGTTAAAAATTAGCTAACACAGCATTTTCCCTTCAATACTTACTCTAAAATATTGTGTACAGTACTGTGTGTCTGCTTTATTCACCCCACACCATGCTCTTAATAAGCACTCAGAAACTAAACACGATGCGCAGTGTTTATGTATTTTCTCATCCTTTAATGCCAAGAACAAAACAGAAAAGTAAAGAATAGAAATCAATACCAACAAAAGTGCACTCACTAAACAAGCAGACGTGGTGTCTTACAGGGCTTTGTCTCGGCGGGTCGGCAAAGGTTTGATTCCCACCCAGTCTGTGTGGAGTTTACATGTTCTCTTCATGTTTATGCACTTTTTATTGCAAAAATATGCATTTTAGGTGGGCTGGTAAGTCTAAATCGTGTGTGTGTGTGTGTGTGTTAGTTACACTGATCTGTTGTATAGAAGGGTGAATCATTGTAGGGGATTTAGTGTACTGTATCGATCACTAAATCGCTTTGTCTAAAGATGTCAGGTTAATAATAATAATAATAATAATAATAATAATAACAACCGTATCACATTAGACGAAAGGATTTGTTAAATAAATAGCTATTAATTGCTTGCCCTGTTCACCTCACGAGAACCCAATTTCATATTCTTTCCTTCAAACTGTCCTGTTTTATTTATTCTTTTTTTTTTCTCAGGAGACACTCGCGTTGTCCTGAGTTCAGGGTCCAATTAGGGGAAATTCATTCTTTGTTTAGACACCCTCAAATTTACAGATTTCTGATTTTAAGGACAGTCTGAAAAATATTCCATGGAAAAGTTGAAAAAAAAATTATAAATAGGAGTATTCATCCATGCCAGTGAAATGAAGAGGCTCTGTGAAGTGTGCCATTCTGCTGTTCTAAGCCTTGGCAGTCAGGTAAGACACTTTGCTGCTTAAACAAGCGCATGGTCTGCTGCGGTCAGAAGTGTTTGCGAGATCTCTCAGAAAACAGGCCAGCGGGGTGGCCTCTGTCCACACGGCCCACCTCTGTGAACCCAGCATGTGAAATGAACTCCTCAATGTAGACCGAGCTCTGCCACTTTACGTTCAGACTCCTACGTGGAGTCAACACAAATATGGTTTCCAGATGATTTCCATATCACGCACACATTCAGAAGTTCTGGATTTAACATCTCTTAAAAGACATTTGTGGAAGGAAAGGCACACACTGTTCACCTTCCTTAAAGACAGCTTGCACCACTAAGTGAAAGAGGACCTAGGGTCCCACAAAATCTGCTGGAAGGACAGTCGCATCACCCTTATTCGCATTAGGCTTCACAATTTCGCTTTAGAACCTCAAATTATTGCAAATGATATTGTAAGGACCAAAATATTCAAATGTTCATGTTGCTGTGAATATCCACGAACCCACTTACCTGTTCTTTTCAGTTCTGCTTAAATTACCTACAGCACTGCTGCAGACAGCAGATGCATTGCAAAGGCAGCGGTTTAGGAAAACATTGATCATTTCTGCAAAGTACAGTGAATAGAGTACAGTAGATTGCCGAGAAATATTTTTCCAATATATTCTGAAAACCTGGAAGGGTTGGGCAGCCTCTGCTTAAAAACTCTTCGACTGGTATTTTTTCAAATTCCTTGAAGCTTCCATACATCCACACAACAACAGCCTAACACAGAAGCTGAGATAAAAATGCGTTAAAAATACATAAATAAATAAATAAATAAATAAATAAATAAATAAATAAATAAATAAAATACTCACAGGGTCTCGGTGCTCCGGGGAAATGCAGGTATTTCTTCTATGTCGAAGCATGAAATAGTGAATGAGTTCCACTCGGAGCAGTCGCAGTTAAAAGGGCAAAAGCCCAAGTCCCCCAGTGCTCCGACCGCCGGGGCCGCAAGAAGCGCCAGAAGGGTCACGCACTGCATTGTCGTGTCGCTTTGGTTTGTGCGGCTCAGCGCAAATAGAAGGGCAGCGCCGGTCCGTTTTGTACGGTCAAGGTGTCAGATTTCTCGACGATGCCCTTAAAACTGTTGGAAACGGTTCAATAAGACTGACTTGTGCCGTGGTCCCGACGGCGGATGCACCTCCCGCGGAGCCGGGCGCACCTTGCTGCCAGCGGGCGTTCGCTTCACGCTCGTGCGGCCCCGCAAGCGACAAACATCGCGGTCTGGCCGAGCGAACGGCTCCTATTGCGTCTCCTTGTGTCCCGATTCTGAAACAACACAGCCCAAGGTTTGTTTCAGCGCCTTGCAAGGGCATACCAAACTGAACCAAACTGAAATGTATCACCCTAAACTACGGATTAAATTTCCAAATACGATCACCGGCCACTTTATTAGGTACGGCTGGCGTCACAAACTGGTAGTGGGGGTGTAGTGATGGATTTTTTTTTTTTTTTTACACATTTTACGTTGTCTTTTTATTACGTCAGTTGAATGTCAGAAGTGTTAAAACTTTGCTGCTGACCGGCTGCGTTTCTTAATTCCCAGTTTAATCCTTCCTATACTAACATTTCCAGATTTCCAGCCCCATGTTACAAAGTACACTTCACCTCAGGATGGTTCCACAGACATGCAGGTGCCTTTACTCCTTTTTCCACTTCATCCACTTCTCAAGATGCTGGAGCATCTTCGAGATGAGCTGGAACGTAATGTTAGCAGAGAGCAGGTGATGCAAAAAAAAAAAAAGACAAATTCTTTAGAAAATCTGTGATCAGAGACCAAGATCCCTGTTGTGAGTGCCCTGCTGTTGAATTCTTGCTGTTCTCAAAGCAAGGGAAGGTCCCAACTGTTGTTAGGTAGGTGCACCTAAAAGAGTAGCAAGTGAGTACATTTGGTGATGCCCCTTCATTTGATATCTGCATAAATATAATAATTTTTCTATAATATTGGAGCGCCAGACCAGGCTCAGATGGCGTGAATGAATTTACTCCATAGGCTTGCGTACGAATCTCAGCAACAGAACGCACCGCGGAGTCTACGGTTGAACGCTTAACCTTGGTCGCGCAGTACCGACACCTACCACTAGGAGCGCCCTCGCGTATCGTCCGACTCCACAGTATTTTCTATATATTTGTATGAATATGCAAATTTGTCTATGTTGATTAATCTGAGAAAGTGTGTTCTATATATTTAGATCCTTATTTATGCATTTCTTTGTTTATTTTTACAAAAATTTGACATGTTTTGTTTATTTCGTGAGTAAGTGGTATGCTGAAACCTTTGGGAATTTCCTTCCACGTTCGCAGCGGTTATATTTATTGATTATGTGCTTTTACGTGTTCGCAAAAAATAAGCATTCATGGAGAAAAGGAAAAAAAAAATTATATATATATGTTTTGAAACGGCGGGGTGTATGGCGCGCTGTTAATCTGACGAATGAGGGCGTAAATCTCAGTCGCTTCCTGCAAGCAAAAAAACACGTCTGGGCTACGTGTTTGGATATTGTAGTTTAAAGTTCTGTCTTTTGCTTGTTGCGCATGCAAAGTTGAACCGCTTAGGACCACACATCCCAGAATCCACCACCACAACATGCGCTGTAACGTCTTCCTGATTTAGGGCGGCCAGTTTAAGTTGCCATAGCAGGGAAAAGGAAGCTCCATCATAGTTACAAGGGGAAGTGAGAGTTACTAGTACCTCGTATCTTCTTTTTTTTCCCTTGTTTTTACAAGGTGAGAAGCAGTGACATGTAATGTTTGTTTAGGGGAAATAATTTAGAGTGCGCTTAGCTCTGGTACAGCTTTAAACTTCAATCCGTCGTGTTAGTTGCAGTATAAAATACTTGTTGCCGAATATCTGAGCCGCAACATGTTGGGCAGTGTTGTTAGTAACATTTTTATTTCAAGTTTCGGTTTTATTTACTTACGTGTTTTAAATTGAACTCCGAGAGACGAGACGGTTTTGGCCCCGATGCGAGTCCGACGGACACCATGGCGGAGTCCTCGAGTGATTCGGACGCGCGCCACCGGGGGAGAGATGCTCATGCCGGGCAGAGGCGACGGCGACCCGCCTGCGGGCACGAAGACTTCGGCGAGAAGATGGACACCTTGGCCAGCACCTTGCAGGTATCCCGTTAACAGGCACTTGGAGCAGAGAATATGCTAGCTTTCGATGCAGTCTTGCCAGCTGGACCCTGGGTTGGTTTGTGTCTGGCTCAGTCTCTGTGTTTCGAGTGAACTGGTCGCTCTGCGTCGCCCTCAGTGTGTGAACGCGTGCGTGCGGCCACCCTGTGATGGCCTGGAGTCCCATATCTGCAGTCCACTGCATAGCCGGTCCCTTTGTGTAAATGACACTTTCTTGTCGAAGGACACAAGCCGAAATCTCCACAGCGTGGACAGAATGCTGGGTCAGTACAGAGAGCACACGGAGGGCCAGGCAGAAGCCATGTCGGCAGTAAGTATGTGGCTCGGTTACTTGGCACGCCAGCTACTTGCAGGAACCTTGCGGCGAAATGGGTGACACAGACTTCACGTCCTGTCTTGTGTGAACCTGCTCTCATCTTGCAGCTCAGGGAGGACCTGGGGGAGTCCATAGAGCAGCTTCGGAGCCAGCGCCCAAGGAGGGGCTCAGTGGCACACAGCCCTGTTATGTCCACACCTTACACCAGTGAGCTGGAAGGTAGTGAACAGTTGTCATATACATGCAGCTATCTCTTATTGTCTGTAACTCCTCTGTCCAAATTTTTGCTTTTATGACTCTTGAAATATTCTAAATTCACTATTGAAAATCCGCTCTTCTGAATCTGCATACAAAATATTTAAGTTGTGTGTGAGTTCAGGTGAGAGGATGTGAATTGTTAGGATTGTGACAGTATTGCTTTAAGAGAGTGGGGAATTATGGGAAATTAATGTCTTGTAGTTCCAGAGAGGTGTCTGTTGCTTATTTAAGCACTACTTGAATAAATGGGAGGCGGCGGAGCGCTTAGCACTAAAAGTTGTGCATATGTTTTTTTTCTAATTTTTTTTTTTTTTAACTCAGTATGTTTTAACACAAGATGAACAGTTGTAAAATCTCTAAATATCTAACAGATCACCACACACACTTACAAACGCAAGGCAGTTCCCAGACAAACTGATTCTATATTGTTATTTGCATTAAATTGTAGAACACAGGAAATATGAAATGGTGTTTTTTTTTGTATTAAGGAAGTCAATTTTGTCAAAATTTAAAAGTGTGCTACAGCTATGCTCATGATGCACAAGGACTAATAATTGTTTGCTTTTAATAAAGTTGTATAAGGAAGCTTTGGCAGTGCATTTGATACACTAATTTTTAGAAGTGAAAGTTATTGCTGCTGTTCTTTGGATATACTTAGATGTAACCTAGTTGTGTTCATAATATGGTGGCTGTACTCGATAGGGTGTGTTTGATAGAGCAATTCTCAGGGGTTCTGTGCCACTTAAATGTTGCACTTGCATTCACACAGAAGGCTTTCGCTACCTTCCCACCTCCCCTCTCCGGGACTACGATGCCACCGAGACGGCAGTTAGAAGACAGCCCCGGTCTGCCACCGTGCGATTCAGAGACCCTTGTGAACCGGAGGTGTGTCTGAGGAACAGTTTTGGCACGGCCATTCTGTTAACTCTGCTGCAGCATAAACTGTTGTTTGAGTGCACCAGAGGGTCATATATCACCTGATGTCAGCTTGTTGGTATAGGTGACAGGTTGTGTATAACAAGGTTGGGACTATTTTATATTTTAGTGAGGCATATATAGGATTGCAATAAATGAAGTTGTGAGGGAATCAAATCACTTTTAATAATGGATAAATAATGTTAACTTTGGTTAATTCTTCACATGATTAAACAGAATTGCTGAATTGTAACCAATAGGAGGTTATTGGTCACTGTCAGTAGTTATGTTCCAGGTTTAATCTGATTTGCGCTTCAGTTTGTACTGCTTTGGTTACCTTTGTTACTTTATGAAACCTTTCTGGGTTCCAGCTTTAAATCTCTTGTTTAAAAAGCTGCCACTTGCTGAACGAGTGCTTCACTTCCAGGTGCATAGCCTGCACCAGTCTCTCCGGGACCTACGCTGCGACCAGGTTCGACTAGGGGATGAAGTGGACAGGGAAATCTCCAGAAGGAACAGGTATCCCAATGTGGAAAGTCTACATCACTTTGAGAACAGCAGCTGATGTTCTGCTGTTGTTACCCACCTGGGCTGTACGGTTACACTGGGCATTGTTCTCCTCAGCATCTCTAGTCAGCCATTTCCACTATTGGTTATATAGCAACAGAGAAGATGGGGTGCACTTCATCCATGCTATTTTGATTGCAGAAATGTTCCCAGATAGTCAGTCTAGGTTAGGTTTCTTAAACTGTATATGCCTGATATCAAACTTACAACCATAATTAGGCCTGAAACTCTGGCTGTAGCTTAGTAAACCCAACCACTACATCACCGTGAAAAAAAAATGGATATCTGTATCCCTCTGTATATTCAAGGGTTAGGTTCTGTCAAAAATATCTCTTAGTTATAATGGATGATTTAAAAAAAATAAATAAATAAATAAAAATTGCTGAGGACACTACAAAACTAGCCAGGAAGATGGAATAAAGTCAAAACAAAAGCATGTGCAACATTTATCACCATCTGGTCATTTTCTGTTTATTTGCATTACCTATACAGTCAAACAAAGGTTAATAATAAACAGTAGCAGAGTTCTTTCAAAGTCTGATATTATTATGGTAATTCACTTTTAATGTTAAGACATCTTTTATTAACTTTAAGCCAAATTATAATGAACGTAAACTGGCCATTCTTTGTTTCAGTACAATTCTTTGCACATAAATATGTGCAGCAGTCATCAATAACAGCTCACAGCGATCAGTTGTAAAACCCAGCTGAATTTCATCTCTCTCACAAATCTGTGTTTGGGTAAATGCCAACTAACCATGCTTGCCAACTGTGGTTTGTGGAAATGCAGGTGACATTTGCACCACAAAGTTTTTGACAATGACGAGTGAAGAAAATATAAATATTTTTTAAAATTTTTTAAAGTTGAGAAGAACATGAGGTCTATTTGCATTTTTGGATGATGAATGTAAGTTTACAAAATAACTTAATACATTATAAAAAGCAAAAATATAATTTGAGCTACTTAGGCATTTGAAAATGAGTAGAAACAATAGGTTTTATGCACTGAAATGAAAGTGGAAAATTTAAATAAAAAAAGATGTTCATTGGCTTTGTGCTTTGCTTTTCAAATGTCAGTTTTCAGTCATCGTTTTCATACTTGTGTGCTGTGTAGTATGCATGTTTTATGATTAGCCAATATTTTTTACACCATACACTTGTCATTCTGATGCCTTTTTATGCACCCTCCCCTTAATTTTTTCCTTGCTTCCAAAGTAGATTTTTTATGTTTTTTTATTTACTTTTGAATAAAAAATATACCCTATTAAAGTGTGACAATATGACTGAATAAAAAAAATAGCCTATTACAGTGTGACAATAATTGTGACATAATCAGTTCCACAAAAATGTATGATGGATACTTGCTTGTTTGTATGTTGGCTTATGCCACAACATGGAAGGTAGCTAAAACCAGTAAAAACCTGTGTGAATATTCACTTAGCTTATGGCTAAAGCTTTTTTTGTAGACTTCTTATGGTTGTATGTGAATTATCAAATGAAAAACAAAGTAATGATTAAACCAAAATGAGTAAGAAACCTTTAAAGTAAATTGGTCATTTTCTACATTGTTTTATTTTTTTTCCCTAACTATAAAACCATATGTATAACTAGATACATTTTATGCAGAAGGTGCAATGGCACAATTTTAAGTGCGGTGATAATATTGTAAAAATCCAGACTGTTAATGAGAAACACTGCTGTCAGTTAAATACAAAACCCGTATAAGTATGAATGTTGGTCTCACTGAAAATCCAGGGTTGCTTGTTCTTTAGTTCTAACATTTGTGTTTTGCGTCTCTTTTAAAGGGCTGATTTGGAAACCAAAAGAACTTTGGAGAATTTAACTGAGCACTTGAGAACCTCCCAGAGAGAGTCGGTGAGTCTGAAGAGTGTGATGGCTGACTCTTGCTCATCCCCATGTACATTTTTCTCTCGCAGCACTCATATGGTTATACAGTCATATGAAAAAGAAAGTACACCCTCCTTCAATTGTAAGGTTTTGCCTATCAGGACATAATAAAAAATCATCTGGTCCTTAGCAGGTCTTGAAATTTGGTAAATACAGCCTCAGATGAATAAAAACACATGACATATTACACCGTGTCATTATTTAATAAAAATTAAGCCAAAATGCAGAAGCAGTGTGTGAAAAATTAAGTACACCCTTACTGCTTCTATAGGAATCAAGAGGGCAAGTAGAAATTTTGGCAGTTTGCTGCTCTGGAGCATTCAAGTGTATGTTAACACAATGCAAAGGAGGAAAGACATCAGCAATGGTCTTAGAGAAGCGATTGTTGCTGCCCATCAATCTGGGAAGGGTTGTAAGGCCATTTCCAAACAATTTGAAGTCCACTGTTCTACTTTGAGAAAGATTATTCACAAGTGGAAAACATTCAGGACAGCTGCCAGTCTTCCCAGGAGTGGACGTCTGAGCAAATTCACCCCAAGGTCAGACCGTGCAATGCTCAGAGAAACTGCAAAAAACCCAAGAGCTACATCTCAGACTCTACAAGCCTTAGTTAGCATGTTAAATGTTAAAGTTCATGACAGTACAATTAGAAAGACTGAACAAGTATGGCTTGTTTGAAAGGGTTGCCAGGAGAAAGCTTCTTCTCTCTAAAAAGAATATGGCAGCATGGCTTAGGTTTGCAAAGTCGCATCTGAACAAACCACAAGACTTCTGGAACAATGTCCTTTGGACAGACGAGACCAAAGTGAAGATGCTTGGCCATAATGTACAGCACCATGTTTGGCGAAAACCAAACACAGCATATCAGCACAAACACCTCATACCAGCTGTCAAGCACGGTTCTGGAGGGGTGATGATTTGGGCTTGTTTTGCAGCCACAGGAACTGGGCACCTTGCAGTCATTGAGTTGACCATGAACTCCTGTATACCAAAATGTTCTAGAGTCAAATTTGAGGCCATCTGTCCGACAGCTAAAGCTTGGCTGAAGTTGGGTCATTGACCGGACAATGATCCCAAGCACACCAGCAAATCTACAACAGAATGGCTAAAAAAGAAAAGAATCAAGGGTGTTGCAATGGCCCAGTCAAAGTCCAGACTTCAACCCGACTGAAATGTTAGAGCAGGACTTCAAGAGAGTTGTGCATAAATGAATGCCCTCAAACCTCAATGAACTGAAGCAACATTGTAAAGAAGAGTGGGCCAAAATTCCTATACAATGTATGACTGTATCAGTCTCTCACATCAGAAAACGATTACTTCAAGTTATTGCAGCTAAAGGTGGTTCTACAAGCTATTGAATCACTTAGTTTTTCACACATGGCTTCTGCATTTTGGCTTCATTTTTGTTAAATAATGACACGGTGGGATCTGTTGTGTGTTGTTTTATACCCGAGGTTAGATTTAAATACTTTTAGAACCTGGTAAGTACCAGAGGATTTTTTTTTTATGTCCTGATACGTGCAACCGTAGAACTGAAAGAGGGTGTACTTTCTTTTTCACATGACTGTATGTGCCACTGAAGGGTCTCAAATGTCATTGGCTATTTTGATGGTATCATGGTGTGAACCTGGAGCACCACATCTGGTCTCTGCAGTAGAAGTTAAATTCCCTTTGCAAATTCTTCACCGTTGACCCTTCTGCTTTAATTTTTGTCCTTGTATATCTAATTCTGTTTTCAGAATGCCCAAAGGACGTGCTTTTCACAGCAAATCCATAGCAGCAGGTGGCTCCACTTTGGTCACCATGTCTGTCATATTTTCATGTAATAGTTTTGATGGTTTTGATGTAAAACGGTAATTTGTTGGCCTGCAAATCTTCAGGTGTCTTCACAAGTGGAGAGACGCCTCCAGGTGGTGGAAAAACAGATGTACTTATGCAGACAAGCGTTGGAGAGGCGCCCTGAACCAAGAGTCACCTTATCAGCAGAGCTGCAAGAGGTGTGGTCTTGGTTTCCCCAACAACATGCCCTCCATCTCTGTCTTGACCTGTTACTCCATTTGTGACCCTACCTATGCAATCCTCACTAGTGTCCTACTGTATTCATCCATGTGCCTTCAGACTTTATCCTGGTATTATGTAGAAATACATCTATGTATATGTCCATCCTAGATGCATCTGTCTGTGACTTTCCGGATTTTATGGACTATAGCAAAAACATTCCAGAAAAAAATAGAAAGGTCTTATATTTTGGGGAAAAAAAAAAAAAAAACAAAACTTGTCTTTAGGCTTAGTGTAGTTATTTTCTCATTTTTTGGTGAAAATAACTCCATTAATGCATACAGCAGTGTTTTTAACAATTTCAGTGTCATGGCTTCAAAAACAACCCTCCAACTATCTCACTGTTAGTCATGAAAGCAAAGTAATGCAGTGCCCCTCAGTCCCCCCCACAGTGTTGTTTTGATTGTGTGCATTATCACCTGATTTATTGTTTTCAGTACATAGTTCACTACTGTATGTATGTTTCAACTACAGTATTGACTTTAACTTTATTAGGCACATTACCGCAGTACATAGTGCAGTATCATATCGCACTGTAAGAAATAATGTTATACTGAACTAATCTTTTGATTTTATGGACTCTTTCCATATTCAGATATCCCCCCCCAAATAGTCTGAAAAATGAAGGATAGAGTGTGTATGTGTTTTTGCCTCCTGCAGTACAGTATCTTGTGCTGTTAAAATAAAAAAAAATAATAATGATAATTTCTTCACCCTAAAAATTGAGTTAGCCTTCCACAAGGGGGCAGTACATTCACACTGAAGTGAGTGAGAAAGTCCTTCCTTTGTCTCTGCAAAAGATAAATGTGACAGATTTGCATTTGTAATGTTTGAACTGTGCTAATGAGGAGACAAAAGTGCTCCTGGCACTGTAGAATCCGGCTGCCAAACACGGCAGAGAAGTTGTTTTGCATTTGATTGCTGACTTTCATCCCTCTGAATGCAGTGAACAGCACATCTTCTGTTTTCAGGCCTGTGCTTTTCGCTTCCTAGCCCTGCTCTCCGCTACAAGTCGACATCAGGGCACACAAGGCGAGGAAAGGCTTTATCGTCCTCTCCTTTCATTCAACACAAGGAGCTGAAGCAATCTTTTTTTTTTTTTTTTTTTTAGACCTCTATTGGGACTAGAAGATTTTAAAATAATTGTCTACAGCTGGAACCCATCTCATTGAGTTGGTAACAGGATGCACATGCAAGGACAGTTTCCAATTTGTGGTTATTGTTCATCTTCTGTCATGTCCTCATCAGGACTGCAGGGAATGTTTCCTCAACTTGCACTGGTTTCTTCCCTCCCCCTTTTTCCCATTTAACAGACAAAATTGGACATGTTGTCGAAATGTTAGAAAGCAGTTCATATGAAATAATTTCAGAAAAAAGATTTTGTTTTGCCGAGGCAGGTTGAGCCAAGCAAAGGAAGGAGAAGCTGCACATTGCAGAGCTTAACATTATAAAGAAAAATTCTGCTCGGGTGGGATACAGATTTCCAGTCTGAGTTGAGGAGTGTTTAAACTGTAACACAGATATATGGATTGAAAATAATAGGGTGGGTTTGTAGTGTGTCTGGGGTAGTGCAAGTGTTTAGTGGAGAGGAACACAGGTTTGTAATGTGTGTGAAAATTACTTGGGTGTGTTGAAAGAAGAGTGAGGCAGGGTCATCGGCACACATTTACAGTGAATGTTGAGGCCATTTTTTTTGTCCTACTTGACCTTAGTGTCATAAATATGTACTGGCTTTGTGACAGGCCCTGAGGACAAGGGAGCCCTGTGTCCGTGGCGCAGAGGAGGGCATGAAGGACAGACTACTACGAGCCGAGTCCGAGAAAAACAAGGTACCCATGCACGTGATGCTTTTGAGTGCACTTCATGACACTTCCAAATAAACTGCAGTAAATTGAGAGTGAGATGATTTCAATGCAGGCTTTGTGGAGGTTCCCAAAATACAACCCTGTCCACTACTATTAGTTACCTGAAACACAAGTCATTGGACTGTGGGGGAAAGACCAGAGCATCTGCAGGAATTTCACATGAAGACAGCGAAAGCATGACGCCTCCATACGGACTGAGCCTCATTCAAAAGTACAAATCCCAGCGGTTAGATACAATTACTTATCAACATGCTGCACCAGTGGATTATGGGAGAGCCACGGCATCCCCCAGTGCTACAAAACTAATGATACTAATAGATTATTGTACGAAGATGTGTATTAATGAGTAAATTAGTAGACACTGTATGTTTGTTGCCATCAAAAGATGGTGGCGATGGGCAAAGGGAGCAGGAGGACAGGAGCCAATCGTGTTGTTTCCAAATTTGTCTTATCAGAGAGTTTTACTGTAGTGATTAAAATAAGTCTATTTAAAATAAGGAGTTGAGATGATATTGTTTATGTGTCTAATGTTAACATAATTCTTGGAGTTTAAAACCTAGGCCTTATTTCCAGCATCAAAAACCTTGATAACAAAAACCTGAATTCAGGCAGGGTAAAGTACAAATTTATTTAAAATTTATAAAAGCCTGAATACAAAATTGGAACCTCGCAATAGCTTATGATTAAATGTGCTTTTACCTTATATCTGTAGGGCTCTATTACAAGAGACAAAATTCTGCAACTGCAGAAATTAGTACTCTGTGTTAAATGCATACATTAGTCACATCTAAATATGAAGCTTCTCAAAAAATGTTATTTCCAGCATACGTAATAGTTTAATTTGCTAAGCTGCATTCACAAACGTCTTCCTGTATTAATGGCCTTTTGCGCTTTTTTAATTTTGTTGGCTTTTTCCTTCATTGACTATGGAAGGATAGGTTGACAATAGGTGCTTTGTCCTATGCAGTTTTACCTCCAGGCAGATTCTAACTTCTTGCTAAGATGTGGGGACATTAGGAGGCAAGAACAGTTGCAAAATCTAGACGTGGCAGAAACCAGGCCCACACCACCGGTGTGCAGAGATAAGCTAGTGATGTCCCACTCCATGACATGTGGAGCAGCTGTGTTTCCTTGAAGCAGGAGATTTTATCATGTCAGGAAATTTTGCAGTTTCACTAAATTGTAGACGGGTAGTGATGTACCAAGTGTCACTGTGAAGACCATCTCAGCTAAAATCCAGCCACGTTCCCTGGTACATCATTATGTTGTTTGGTTTGTGAATAGATGTTACCCAAAGCCTTTATAGTTGTCTTCTATCTTATCAAAAAAAAAAAAAAAAAACCCTGTGGAAGGTGAATTCTCGTAACTCAGGCATAATTACCATTAGTATTAATGTTAAACATTTTTAGTATGTTCCTGAGTCAATATATGGTGTTGATACCCATTTGTACTAATGTATCACCAAATCTTAGGGGTAAAAAGTTGACAGTAACTCAGAGTTAATATTATTTACCATAACCCCACATAACACAGCAGTTCCTCTTTATTAACTGCTTCATAGGGTGCCCCACGGCCCTTTTGTACATATTAATACAGTACATTTAATAAATGCTCACAAACAAAACATGCAAACACATGCTACTCGTTGTGTATTAATTCTTTATTTAATGCAAAAAGTAACAACAGTTTCAACAAAAAGCTGGGAACAAACTACAGAAAAGTAAAACCATGTTATTGTTACTCCATTTGTGCTACACTACTTTATCCTTATGATGGTAGTCACCATTTACCGTGAATTTGGGATGGGCTCGGAATGGATGGGGATTTTCGGTACGCATTGTTTTTCTAGAGCGCGCTTCTCACAGTGACGGAGAGCTGAACAAAAGATGAAGCGACAGCAGAAAGATAAAGCAGATGTAGAGTGAGCCTGCAGCTAAGGTTAGCTATACATTTAAAAAACACAAGGACTGTATTGTTTTCCGAAAGTAAAGAGCAAGTCAGCTGAATTTTACCCTTAAGAAATAATGGAATAAGAATGTTATTTTTTATTATTAATTTTTGATAGCTAGTCCATTTTTAGGATTGAGCTGGGAGTTGTTAACAGGAGATAAGTGAGTTGCCATACCTTCTGCCTTTACTTTGACAAGGGCTATAGGTGAAAAGTTCCAGTCAGCTTCATAAATTCACCAACTGCTGCCATCTCCTCAAAGCCTTTTATTTAGCGATGCGGAAATTATTTGCTGCACTACATCTTCGCACACAGCGGGTCATTTACTCAAATGAACGTTAATTATTAGCTGATGAAAGACAAAGTTGGCTATTTTGCAAGAATGCATTAGCAACTTGCGTTTGCAACATCAGCTTACACTGGGGTGGTATCAGTGAACAAGGAAACCGCAGAATAATTGAATAGGTAATTGGAATTTTTTCATTTTGAATGAAAGTGTATGGGGGGGTAGATCTGGGGCGAGAATTTCGGAGCATGCTTTGTAGAGGAAGAATTTTAGCAGCTTTGAAAAATGCAGTTTTATGACACCAAGCAATGAGTGGAGGTGCAGTGTCTCTGATCTCCACAAAAGGGGCTTCTCTGTTATGAGACCAGTTGAAGAGATGAGACCTTGAATTTAGTGGCTTATTCAGTTGAATTCAATTTGTTTTTATAGAGCACTTTCCTCTCTAGGGAATGGCATTAGCATTATAGCATTCGTCCGACTTCTGCCGCTGTTAACATTCACGCTGCTGGCAGAAGTCACGGATACAGTTGTCCCGTGCTGTAAAACATCTTGCTACACCAAGCTAATTGTCATTGTTGGCCTTTCCGGTGGGAAAGGTTTAGTTAAACAGGATTTTAGATTTGCTTATCTTCAACACAGTTCGGAGTTCCTGTTGAAATGAGAAATTTGGTAACTGTGAGACTTAACACCTTGCAGCCCTGTTAATGAGCGTAATCACTAAGAATTTCAATTGAGTGACGTGTTTGGAGTTGTCTGCCAGTTATCCTCAAAAAGTGCTGTCCCAGTCCACTTTATTTGCCTTTATTTCTCTCCCTTTTTCGTCAACAGAATCCAGCTTTATCCTGGTTACACCGCAAGGTTACTGTGAGACATAAGCCTTTAGCTGTATTGACTATGACTTTGCAATGCAAAGGATTCCCTTACTTGTGCTATTGTTTCATAAGATTCCCTGTGTGATATTAGACAAAACAATTATTGATTCCCTGGCTGAGTTCTCCACGCAGAGGGCTGTTTTGTTCTTTATAGGCACGCAAACGCTGTCTGAGAACAACTGGCCACCTGACCATCTACACCTGAAATGTGAATTACGTTCCGTCCACATTTGTCCATTTAGTAGATGCTTTTCTTTAGAGTGACATGCAATGATGCTGTGTAGTATTTAGTGCAGACACATATCTAAACACCTTCACAATGTAATCCACACAAGTCCATACGTAAACACTATGGGTAATTTAGAATCACCAGTTCGCCTTGAATATGTGTTTGGACAGCAAGTTGAAACAGGGGCATCGGTCTAATCCAGATCACATCCAGTCACTCCATCTAGGTACTCTCAGAACCTAGCCTTATCTGCTGTACCACTGTACCACCATGATGTCTGTATCAAGTGTCATTCACACTCTGTCTCTGCATTTCTGCCTCTGCTCTGGACAGATGGAGTTAGAGCTGGACAAAGCCAGGAGGCAGCTTGACCAGTCTGAAGGTGGCAGGGACGCGCTACTTCAGCAGGTACTGTCAGCCTTCCAGCTGCCTGTTCTGCACTCCTTGTCTTGTGATTGAACCTGAACGTGGATCTGGTGGTGCTTTGATTCCACATGGGGGGACTCCACCTAGGAGATGCGCATGAAGTGTCTGCAATCTTTTGATTCTGCCAATTATTAGAAAATTAATTAATAATCACACCTTGAATTGCCAGGACAGGTGCATTTCTGCCAAAACTGATTTCACTTGGATTTCATCATTGAACTGTCAAGGACCAAAGGCTTACCTGTCTTTAGCGGTACCAGCAATGGGTTCTGGTTTCAATCGAAGATACTGGGAGGAGCTTTTTGTTGTACTGAGGATTATTTACTTTTGTTGCGAGAAAAACCAGCGAAGTGGGTTGTTTCCTACATAAACATCATTTAATACATCATAGACATAACCAAGCAGATAAAAATACCCTCAATTATTTTAGAAACGGCAGACCTATGAAAAGCTAAATTATGGCTTTCATTGCTTTGTTCTTCATGATGTATAAGTGTGTGGTGGTCTAAATGCTTGGATTTGATTGAGTCAATAAGAATATTTTAGGCCGCTAACGTCCTGTGTAATCCCCTCTGTCGTCTACCCAAGTTAGAAACGAATCAACTGATGAGCAGAAAAAAAAAATGGAAGAAATGTACAGGATTTCTCAATCTGCAGGAGCTTGGCTTGCACAGTTGGCGGCTCAGTTTGGAATTCAACACTGAGCGCAAGGCGATCGCAGGTATCACTGACAGCCAGAGGAGAGGGTAACAAAAGGAACAGGGTACAAAGGGGGAGTCTACATCTGAGCTAGCGGCTTGAGGCTTTTGCTGCGGCCAGAAAAAACGATTACCCACAGCGGACAATCCCAAATGTGGGAGTGCCTCCAGAAAAGCATTGAGCTGCGCTGGCATGGTCTGTGTGCGCGAAACCGTTCAGCCCGTTAAATTGGCCCTGGCAGAATCCAACTGGGCACTGGGCTGCTGTCGCCAAGGTAACAGACGCAGATTGCAGTTGCATTCACCGCATTCTGTTTTGTACCTGGCTGATAGGAGGGACCAGAAAAAACCTTCTTTTTCTAAGCCAGTGGATTCCTCCTCAAGCACTGTCAACTCTGGCTTTTTGAGACTACAGGTTGCTGAAGGTCACCATTTTTCCATCCAAATGTGCTGTGGGGTCTTCTGCTGCAAGTTTTTTTTTTTTAAATTTATTTATTTAAAAAGAAAATTTTCACAAATGTACAGTATATGTTTATGGTATTTTCAGAGTTGGGTAGAGTAGCCAAACACACTACTCAAGAAGTAAAAGTACTGTTGCTTTAAAAAAAAAAAAAAAATGCTTATATACAAATTTACTTGAGTAAAAGTCCTTTGATTCAAATGTGGCTTTCTAGTGTTATTAACCATAAGCAGCAAAAAAAGCTGTAATGTACATTTTATCTTATTTTTTTTTCAGTAAATGAAATCTTTGTAAATAAAAGTAATAATTTACAATAAATAAATGAAAACTACCTCTCTAAGTTGAATCGGGTTCATCGTGAATTTTCTGTTTAGGTTTGTACATGAAGCAAACAACTTACAAAGATTTACTCATTTATGCAGTAGGGTACCCTCACCAAGAATGGTACAGAAAGAGCAGGAATTTAAACTCCTGTGCTTTAACTCAAAGCTGCTTTAACAACTACTCCACCTAATGTCCCAAAATGAAGTTATATAATTCATTTTCCATTTCATTACCATTTTCTCTAACTGGTGCACTACTGACAGGTTAGATATTCCAAGTCTAAGAAAACGTAAAACCCTTTAGGTTTAATCACATTCTAAGAATACAACTTACTCTGTCAGTCTAGCTGTACTGTGCGGTAATACAGTATCTAGCTTGGAAGTTGTTCGTTTCAGACATCAAAATTAAATGAACAAACGCTGGAGTGAAAGTACGCCATATAGCTAATTTATTGCAACTAGCTAAACTTGCTAAACTTTGATATTACATAACATGTTTATATTGACATTCTGGACAGAAAGCACACAAAGCTGGTTACCTTGTTGATGCAGTAAAACCCACTGTTCAGGTGCCCTGCAATTAGACAAATTCCACTAAAACACAATTGGCTCCCATCCTTCTGCTCCCTTTCCAATCATCAACATCTTCAGTGTGCTGCTTCTGCTGAGTGTCTGACTACTGTGGGAATTTACAGGGATATTCTTGATCCTCCCTGTGTTCACTGTGTTTGAAAGTTTTGGGGCAGGTATTTTTCTGTGCTCTGTCTTTACACATAGCATAGAGAAACAAAGCGTGAGCTCTCACAATCTCCAGAGTCCTCATTTTGCAACACAGCTGACAGCATTATGGAAGCAGGTTATTATAGTATTAATAATTTATTAGTACATATTAATTTTTGACACATGCATGTTTTGTTTGTAATAATTGGTCTATTTTTTACCTTCCTGTTTCTTTTCACACTGTAATGGGAATACCGACTGAAAATATTGTTTTTCGTTAACCTCGCAACAAGATGACCCGCATTTATGCTGTTGACTTTTTTCGAATCAAGTTATCCTGTTAGGTTTTACTGTAGTTTATGTTTGCAAAGTTACACACCAAAGTCAACATTTTTTTTTTCTTTTTCTTTCCAGTGTGTGTATAAAGTAGGTAATGATGACAACACACGTAAAGTGTAGGAGACTTGTGTCATCATAATTTTTGCTGTAGGCAAACTTTGTTGGGATGGAACTGAACTCTTGTACTCATTGGTCATTACTGAACTCCTATTATTTTCACTGCTAATGAACTTAGCCAAGGAAATCAACCGCAAAAGGCAGCTGACTGTGAAGAGAAATTTTGACGTTTTTGTTCACCTTAAAAGTAGCTTTGACCGACAGTCGACTGGTGAAATCCACAGAAGTACATAATTAGTTTCAGGGAGAAAAATTACTCAGAATTTGAACATTAAATATTAAAAGACTGCATTATCTCGAACATTTCAAAAGTAACTAAAAGAAGGTGATGAATGAGTGAAAGTTTTTTCTTTAAAGTTATTGTCTTAAATAATTAGTACAAGTATTAATGTGAAAAACATCTCTGAAAAGAGTAAATATAACTTTTTAATGCCCATCTTTGTATAATATGTAAATATATGTTAATAATCACACCCCACAACAGCTCTGTTGTATTTATTAGTAGCTACAAGATGGATTTTGTTCTTTACTGTTCTTATCGTGAAGATTTAGTGGGTGGTTCATTTCGTCTTTCTTGCTGCTTATATGAAAGTATATTTTTATAAAGACACCAGGTGCTAAGGCCTTAGTTTTATAGCAGCAGAAAATCACAGATTTAAAAGGTAACCAAGTTAAAGCAATGGCCTGAAAGTAGTAAAGAACGTAGAGTCCACAGGAAAGTCAGCCATCTGCTTGCAAGGCCTGGAAACATGGCACCACACATGCAACTGTAACAGTGCTATGCATTTTGGATGTAAAATCTGCAGTATTTTTCATTTTCTCAACCTGGATACAAAAGCTTGTATTAATGTTCTTGGGTCACTGGTACTTTATAGCTGAAGACACAGGCATTTGACACATTTGCTTTACTTGTGTGTGGATGTGTGCTTGTGTTAATAGGTGGAAAACTTGCATCTCCAGTTGGTTAAGGCACAAAAGGATCGGGCAGATATGCAGCACAGGGTCTCCCATCTCCTGTCACAGCAGAGGAGCCGCTCTGACCAGAAGGATTGGCCAGGTTGCTCTGGTAGGTTACCCCATGATGCACACAGACCTCTGTTAAACATATTTATATCCACATTTAACATATGTAGAAAAGGGATCATAACCTAGATTGGAACCCAAACCCACAGGTAGGAACCTGCTGTCTGTATAAGAATGTGCACGCATGCAACCTCTTCATATCTGTCATACACATTCTTACATATGCTCTATGTATCTGTGTGAAGCCCACATATTATTTCACAAAACTATGCAGACCCTCTACTCAACTGTATACTTAAAAATTATGTCCAGTGGATTGACATTTGCCAATCACACACATCACATCTCATTGATTAAAAATGTGTAAAGATATTATTTAGCAAATGAGCCAGTGTTTGTTAGTGTATCTGTAGAGGAAAGACTGACTTAGCCAGGTTTGGTATTCATCTGCCAGTGGAGCAGGAGGCGCCAGCCTTATGGACGGAGCGTGATCAAGGGGGCACCCCAAGCAAGGTGGATGAGCTCCGGAGGATTGTTGAGCGCAAGGAGAGCGAGAGGGCCCAGCTAAGTGCACGTGTAGAGGTGGGTCTGACCACACAGTATGTGCTGTATGTATGCTCATTGGTCACTTTAATGGATACACCTGGCCCTTTACATACATAGTAGGTCACTTCCCCCTATAGTGAGTAAGTCACATAGTTGTGGTTTAGTATAGAAAAGCACACAGCTTAATTTACTCTAATAGTCTGAATTTTTCCCAGTTCTCCAACATATAGTGCATCTTTGGGATAATGTGAAATGTGCAGAGTGAATGTGGTGCCCAACAATGTGTAGAAACTGTACAAACCTGACAAGACAGCATGGCTCGGAATGTTTTCAACAGCTTTCTGCTGAATTCATGTTGCTGGAAAAGTAAACAAATGTCCTATCAGATAGGTGTAGCTAAAAGTGGTTTATATGTGTGTTTTCTGTATTTAGATCTTATTCTGTCTAGTAATGTTTAAGTCATTTTACTTTTCAGCATTACAGTAATAAAGCAAGATAATAGCTCAGGTGTACAGTAAGCCTCTGGTTTATGTCCTCTCGATAGAACTTCTGTTCTTACACCAATAATTCTTTTTAAGTTCTGAACCAGACGCACGCACATACATATATGTGCGTGCGTGCGTGTGTGTGTGTGTATATATATATATATATATATTCTTCTTAGCCCAGCCATGTGGGGAAAAAATATTAATTTATGCTGCAATTACATTACAATACAGTGTTTTGTAGCTTAACTCTGAAATTAAAAACTCTCCTTTTGTTGTGTATTGATATTTTGAAAGACGGCATTTGATTGTGTCTTGCTTGTATTGTCCCTGCTCGGTACCAATGGCCTCTCTTCTTAAACTTGCCTATGCCTGTTTTCATATCCTGCAATGTATTGCACCATCTGCATTTAAAACCGGGCATAACATCCAAACCAGTAATGGAGAAATTTTCAGTAGCCCACCAAGTGTGAGTGAGGGGGATCTGCTGCAGCTTTGTATCCAATCAGCTTTACATTTTGACCTCTGTCACACAATGTGCCCATATTGCTAAATGTCTGTTGTTGTACAAGGAGAAGAGAGGGAGTAACAGTAGTGATGGTTACAGATTATAATTTTTTTCTGCTTAAAATAATAGAAAATAGGCTCCCTGTTTACACTTCAAATATTTAAATGAATTTTTTTCAGGAAAAGATTAGCTGCATAAACTGGGGTATGACTGTACTGTGTTTTTTTAATTTTTTTATTTTTTATTTTGCTGCTAAGAATATTTATCACATATAATTTCTACAAGCCACCGTTGTATCTGAAAATAAGCTCTATATATGGGATCCAGGCATCCTGCCCTTGTAGACGATTGGTTCTATGCCCTGCACCATAGTGTGCGCAGGTTTTTCAGCTACCCAAGTGCTTAAGCACTTGACTGAACTAATCATTACCCTAATTGCTTTGAATTAGTCCTCACTTGCAGCACTGAGGTTGTTGGCAGTTTTGAGAGAACTGAAAAACGTGTTCTTCCTGCAGTCTGCCAGGTCCTTGGGCTGAGAAGCCTCATTTTGTTCCACATCACAGTCTAAATTTGTCGTAATGTGGCCAGCATGCTTTCTTTGGACTCCTGATGACTGAGAAGCTGGTTTCTTCCTGTTTTTCATACTCTTTCACCGTTTGGGGAGACTGACTCAACATCTGCGCCACGCTGCTTCCTTGGCTGTTCAGACCATGTTGCTCTTTTGCTACAGCTCGTGTTCCTTGTGCTCAGTGTCTCAGGGTGAAAACAACGAGATGAGAGCTGGGTCTTTTTTTTTCTTTTCTTTTCTTTTTTTTTTTTTTTTAAAGTCTCCAGAATTTGAGTTTTGTTAGAAGTACAGTACATGCTTGAAGAGAACTATACAATGTGTATAAATATAAGTTGTTTTATTACTAAGTTATGAGTAATGTTTCCAATCTATTGAGTGAAAGTGTCTTTCACATAAATACTAACAAACTTGTATAACCTCAAAAAATATTTTCAAGGAAATACAAGATTGATCTCACCCTAATTTATAGGTACATACACATGAATTTGCCAATACATACATGTAATGTAAACTTACATGTTATGCAAGGGTATGCATTCCACACCTGATAAAGTTCATGAGGTCACAAAGGGTCGGACACAACTTAATGACTGAATGGTGAATGCGTTCCAGAAGAGAGCTTGTAATTTGGAAATTGCACGATGCTAGCTTATTTCTCCACAAAGAAATGATGACCAATGATGCAGAAGTGTTCTAGAAACACATAACCAGCCCCATGGAGGCTTTTTTTTAAAAAAAATCCTATGTTTATTGTATTGACCTAGCTTTCTGTGAAAACAGACATCGCACAAAGTGGAAATCGGCTCATAGGGTTTAATCGGCTCAAAGTTAGAAACGTAACGTGAAAGTATTGCTTTGAGAGAGCGCATTATGGGAAGTGAATGCAATTCCACACAAGTGTGTCAGCCATTTGGGTGTCATTTAAATATCTCACGTCCATGGTGGGAAAAATTTGGGCACATGTCACATAAAGCAGGCAGCATAGGGCCCTTCCTAAATGGAGCTTAGTACTTTTGGTTCTGTCAGTAATTCAAAATGACAAAAAAACCTTTCCCCCCATCCTCAATTGTTTCCCCCCCAAATTAACTCAACACTGCTGAAGGACTGTGGCTTTTTGTTGTCTGTCAAACAGTCTGGACAACCCCAGTACATCACCACAGCTAAGGAAGCATTGTCATTGGTGGTAAATAATGAATGGACCTGTACTGACAGTTAGTTAAGGGTCTGAGGCAAGGGTGTAATGACAGACTAGGTGTCAGAGGTCATTACTACAAGGACAGGGACGCTCATCTCTTATGTTTGCTACAGATGCCTTGGGGGAAAGGCACAAGGAAGTGCAGGATGTTTTAGTATTGCCTGTTTTTCTTCACTGCTGCTGGTGGGGCAGTGGTTTGTTTTTTTATGAGTAGGAGGACTAGGGACAATTTTGTTCATATGTGGTACAAGTATCCCCCATTTATTTGCATCATGTTCCTGGAATTCAGCTCATAAGGTGAAATCTCTTAAATTGCAGATGTCATTACAGTTACGGCAAAACTTTAAAAGTTCCATAATGTTTGGCACTTGTTATTTGTAAAGATGAACAGTTAGCCTCATATTTGGTTGTAACCAAGTAATGAGCATTAAATGAGTCCACTTATATATGCAAAAACTGGTAAGTCAAAGACTTGTATCTTGAGGATTGCCTGTATTTGCCTTCTGTATCAGACCTTTTTGTCACCCAGGTTTGTTGGTTGCTTATTTGATAGCTTATTTACTTGTGACCTGCGTATGCGTATATCCTGTGCTGTGGTAAAAATGTCTTGAGAGTCGGTGAAGACTTGTATGTGGCAGGTTCAAGACTGGCCTGAATGCAGCCTCCCCTCCCCACAGGCTCTGTCGACTGACCTGGAGCGGCATGAGCAGCAGCAACTGCACATGTTGGCACAGTTGAAGGAGCTACAGGCACGGTCAGAGGCCGAGAGGACACACGCAGGGCGAAGCCTGGTGGAGGCGGAGAGGAGCCGAGCGGAGAGTGAGCAGAAGGTTGAGGAGCTGCGGGCCCGTGCCCAGCAGGCCTTGCGTCAGTGGAAGGCCCGATGCAAATCTCTGGAGCGTGACTTGGAGGAAAAGAAAAGGGAGGCCCAGAGGAGCGCTGATGAGGCTCGGCAGGTCAGTCGGGATAGTCACTTCTTCATCCAGAGGTGGGGTCTCCCTCAACTCTGATGGAGCCTTTGCACACAATTCTAGTTCAACACAGGAGACTTTATAACTGAAGGAATACTTTTTCCTCTATACTACAAAGCACCCTGATGCAGTCAGTATCAGATGTGTCTTCCTGTACAATCAATTCAGTGGTGCATTTATTCATTTTACTGATTATTTTATTCAAAACCACTAGTAACATAAAGCAAGTTACGATTATTTACCCATTTATATAGCGGTAATTTAGAGCAGAGCAATTTGGGGTGCATACATTCCGTAAGGGTACTACAGCAGTAGGTGGGATTCTAACCATGAGACCTCTGAGTTCAATGACAGCAGCTTTAACCTCTATGCTACCTGCTGCTGTAATGACCTGGCCTTGTGTTCAATAACAGCTGTGAATTGGACTTGCGGTGCTTTACAGTGTTCAGGTTCAGCAGCAGTAAAGCAACAGAAATACATGTTCCTCCTCAGAGCAGTTCCTGGTAGTTCTGGCATCAAACACAATTCACAGTTTGGGGATAGCTGTGCACTACTGTGCCCCACACCGATCTCTCACTTCTCAGAGGAGCGCATCTGTTAATGGGTTCACTGAGGACTGAAGCTAGTTTAGTAGTTCTGAAGTGTAGCAATGCTCCTTAAATTAGATAGAGCCACCCGGTGCTGGCACAGGGTTGTCTGTTCCTACACAACAGCACGGCTGCTCATGGCCCTGTGGCTCCCTCCTGGGGGCGTGGCTGCCAAATAAGAGCCTAATTTTTCTTCAAAAATGCCTGGTAAGTCTCTGGACCAGTGAGCCCAGATGGACGGGAGCACATTTAGAGGGCGAAGATAAGGTTATGTTTAATTTTGAGAATTGTTTTTTTCTGTTTCACTGGTGTCTTTCAACATTTCTTGGCTTTCCCGTATAATCAGATCATTTGCAGTACATGTGGTAGATTTGATTTCAATCATTTAGTGATTAAAAGCAGAAGTTTTCTATATTTCATTGCTGTTTTGGCTCAGTGAAGCAGAGGGTTTAAATGTAACGTGCCCTTCTTTACCCTAGTCTGATTTAAAGTTGCGTACATCTCCAAAAGTGTTTACCAAGGGCTTATTTATTTATTTATTTATGTTAAAAAAAAGCTCTCTTGCAGTTTTGTATATCCAGTGTTTAAAACAAACAATTTAACATATATAAATGATTTTCTCCAAGGAAACTGATGGCCATATTTAAAAAAAAAAAAAAAAGAAAAAGGAAAAAGAAACGCTACAGATATCATCCTTGCACACTTTCTCCTACTTTGCTTAAGATTATAACTGGAGGTCCTGCTAACGTGGGCTTTCTCTAAGCATTAAAGTGCTTAAAGAATGTCTAAAATCATTTTTAAAAAAATGTCCATATGTTCTGATTTTCATTAACTGTTTGCAATCTGGCGTGTCAGGTGTCACATTAGTGGGCGCAATTCAGATTAGTATACCAGCCATCTTTTTGTGAAAACATGTAAATACTTATAAAAAAACTTTGTACACCTATACCCCAGTATTTGAGAATGAGCGGTATATGTATAAAAACCCGAATCTGTATTCATATTGAGAAGTACTGGCACAACAAGTCCTATATGAGTGCAGCTGAATCAGATCCACAAAGTATCCGAAATTTGCATGAGTGCAAGTGCTAAGCTAGATGGATACACTGCATTCTCAGTCTTTGCCACGTGTGGCCCGTTTTCTAACATAGTTTACAAAGTGTGATTTCGTTCTCTTCTGTACACTTACTTCAATGATGAACCAACAGTTCATTACAGTATGTAAATGTATTTCTTTTTATTTTACGTTGTTTTCAGTTCTTCATTTTTTTGGCAAAAATTTGATTGCATGATATTTGCTTCACAGGTGAACCTGGAACTAAATTTTCTTTTTTTTTGTATGATGCATCACACGCTGGGAAATTTTTATACATATATGTTTATTATATGACAGTTAAATCTAAAATGGAAAAAAAAACCAATATGTGAAGCAGAGAGATTTGACTCTATGAAATACCTTTGGAGATTTTGTAGATTCTTATATACTTTTCTTGTTCCCTCTTTTATTCTTCCTGCAGGCAAGCAAGGAGAAGGAGAGCCTCCAGCAGCAGTTGCGAGCCTTTGGCCAGCAGGCAGAGGGGCTACGGAAGGAGTTAGAGGAAGCCCTAAATAGGCTGGCCCAGCGTGATGAGGAGCTCCGGCGGCGAGATGGAGAACTTATCGAGAGCCAGGCTTGCCGCCGGGCCCTGGAGCAGGAGGTACAGGAAATAACACGTTCCCTGCAGGAGGAAACGGAGCGGCAAAGCCTCCTACAGGGCCAACTGCAGGAGGAGAACCGGAACTTGGAGGCTCGGGCAGAGGCTTTGGCACGTGGTCGCGATGAAGATCGGGCAACAATGCTGGAACTCCAAGGCACTGTGAAGGAGCTCAGCACAGCACGGGCAGGCCTGGCTGTACGCCTGGCAGAAGAGGAGCGGGCTGGGCGTGAGCGGCAGCGAGGTGATGGGGAACTCCAGCAGCGCCTAGAGGAGGCACAACTCGAATGTACCTCCCTGGGTCAGCAGCTACAGCTGGTGAGGGAACTGCATGAGAAAGAACTGATCAGCCTCCGTGCAGCCCTGAAAGATAGCAAGGCCAGAGAAGATCGCTCTGTACAGGAGACCATGCATCTGTGTCACCAGGAGAAGCAGGAGTTGGAAGCTCAACTTGAAGAGCTAAAGGTAATGATCTGTGATTTCAGTTCTCCAGAATACACTGCATGTAGTAACTTATCTATGTGATCTTAAATGAAGGATTCTTGTGTCCAAAGGAGAACATGCAGAACAGTAAGTGGTATGCGTGACAAAAACAAATTCCATACATACAGAAGTGTTCAAATTAGTATTAGTTGAAAACTGAAAACTTTACACACCGCTATATAAAAGTCTTTTTTGCAAGAAACATTACGTAAGTGAAGCCTTGCTCTGGGCACATTTCTAATTTAAACAATATCTCTGTCCTTTCTGGAACAGTGTGACAAATTCTGCAGTCTGGGGAAGGTATCATGCTAACTGCACCAAGGCCAACAGATTTTATGCCCCTCTGACAGAACACAGCCAGAAAGTTACTTTTAGGCAAGTTCTAGAGTACAATTCTTGGTGAGCCAAGCAGTGCTGTAAGACAATATCATGGAAATGACATTCATATGGGCCTCAGCTGGTACATTTACATTTGTTCTTTCAGTAGACACTTTTTTCAAAGCAACACAAAGTTTAGCAGTTTCCCTCCCAGTACATTTGATGATGACATTCAGATGCTCACAAATCTCAAAATTTTGTCAATTAGTCTAATACTATGGGTTTTCCTGGCATAGTGTATACATCAGTAGCTGTATAGACCATGGTTTCCCAACCTCGGGATCACAACCCCCACTAGGGGTTTCCAGGGTGTCCCTTGGGGTCACTTGACAAGTTTGATTTAAGGGATGTTTGAAAAAATGAGATAAAGTATGTATGATTGAATTAATAAGTTAAGAAGTTATTTTTTTTGTGACCAAATTAATAAGTAAAATAGCCACAAGTTATGGGTTGCAAAGTGGGAGCAGCCCCACTTGCTGAAATGAAATTTAAAGAGCTGGTATGAAAATATGGGGGGAGGGGGGTGATATGTTTGATATGCAAAACAAGCTTTTCTTAGGCAAAAGGATTTTGAACCATTCATGTAGAGAATGAATTGATACGTTTAAAGTTATACACACTAGTTAAAGTTTATAGCAAATATGGGAAATCAAGACAGAAGTCTTTAAGTGGAAAAAGATGTTCTCACACCCTTCTTGAATGTTGAGAGGGATTCAGCAGTTCTGAGTGAAAGAGGGAGCTCGTTCTACCACAGTGGGGCCTTGTGCCTTTAGAATTCTGCCCACTTGTTTTTGACAAATTGACCATAGATGGAGGAGCCTAACGTTCTGCCTAAGGCATATTCCAGAAGGCCAGACAGAAGAAAGTTGCAGTAATCCAGGCATGACCTGGACCAGACACTGCATAGGTTGTGTTGTGACATAATAGCAGATCAGAAATTTTGACCAGGGGTGCCCAAACTTTTGCATGCCACGGTATAATCTGGCTATGGTTCTGATGTGTAAGAAGACAACCATAAATCTTTCATGACTCCGAGTTTTTTTTTTCTTTCTTTCAAACTGATGAAGTGAATTAAATGAGAAAAATGTCCAGTTTGATAGAGAGGGTTCCAGACAAGTGTATGGATCCTCTGTCAGGTGATGGATCTCAGTCTTGGTAAGTTTGAGTGCTCAGTCATCTAATCAGGGATGTTGGAGAGGCAAGCTGTGATACAAGAGGAAATGTCTGCAGCTTCCGGGAGGGAGAAAATGGTGGGCATCTCAGCATGGCAGTGATGAAAGAATCCAGGAGACGTAACAACAGACCTAAGAGTGATGTGGATGGAGAACAGTAAGAGGTGCAGCACCAAGTCCTGTGAATTACCAAGGAGAGAGACTCAGGTGAAGATAGGAAGGGATGCAAGACCACCTGGTAAGATCTATCTGAGAGGTAAAATTAAAACCATTTTAGTATTTTTCTTTTGATTCCAAGACAGGAAAACAGGATCGATCTGGTGGATGATGGTGTCATATCTTACAGAGAGGTTCAGGGCAATGAGAACTAAGGAAAGGGAGACTGCTCTTGTCAACTGAAGAACTTCTGACATTCTAATGAGAGGTGGTCTCAGTGAAATTGTCAGTCTTGAATCGAGATTGACATTTGTCAAGGAGGTTGTTCCAGGCAAGGAATAAAGATTATTATAAAGGATTATAAGCAACCCATTCAATAAATTTTCAGAGAAAGGGGGCCAAAAAAAGGTCTATATTCCTGGACTTGGTCTGGGTCCAGAGATTGTTTATTTATTTATTTATTTATTTATTTATTTATTAACAGCAGTCAAATGTAGGCAGTTCTGAAGGCAGATGGGAAGCAACCATAGGAGAGTGATGAATTGATAATAGGAGAAATAAAATAAGTTGCAGGGATGTGGCCTGTAAGAGAGAAGAAGGTATGGGATCCAGGGAGTAGGGATTGCTTTATGTGAGAGTAAGAGAACAAAGATTTCACCTTCTGATAGGGGTTAAAATGTAAACAATGAGACTTAATAGACCTAGCTTGGCTGTAGTAGTTGGCAACTTTGTCAAAATTGTTGGGAATAAAATTAATTTTGTCTTCAAAGAATGAAGCCAAATTGTCAGCAGTGAGGGAGGTGGTGACAGGAGAGAGGAGAAAGTGGTGAAAAGGTTTGTGCAGGTTACTGGCCACAGACTGCAGCTCATTCTAAAAGAAAATTGTTTTTGCTGAGAAAACAGCAGAGAAAAGGATGCAATGACCTCATTATAACCTGCTAAGTCTACAAGGTGTTTTGATTGCTGCCATGTCTGTTGTCCAGCTGCACAGAGTTTGGCTCTGTACGCTTAGAGCGATAACCATGGTCTAAAGATGTCCCCCTCCTGCTCTGTGGATGACCCTAGGAATCTTTCAGTGGATAGGAGGTAGGACAGTATGGCAAAGGAGATGGTAGAGAGTCAGAAGTATTTTAAATTTCAGCAGGATGTTAGAGTAGGCTGAAATGGAAGAGGGGCTGTGGTGGTGATGAAAGGTTGGAAGCAGATGAAGAAATAATCAGAAATGGAAAATGCAGTGATGGAGAGGACAGGAAGGATACAGTTTGTAGGGGGAAAAACAAGGTCGAGATGACTCTCAGCCTGTGAGTAGAAGAGAACTGGGACAAAGAGAGGTTAGAGGACTGGAGGAGTGCCATAAGGCTGGTTTCATGAATGTCCTTGATATGCATGTTGAAGTCATCCAAGAAGATCAGTGGAGTATTGTTCACGGGAGAAAAGTCAGCAAGATATCAAGGTCATCCAGGAAGTACCCTCAGGGGCAGGACAGCGATAGAAAACAACCACTAAGTGTGTGGTCAGGACAGTAATAGAGTGTGGAATTCAAACAAGGAGAGATAAGGATGATGGAGGGAAATTACCTCTGTGCAGAGATAAGCAGGCCTGTGTCTCCATTCCTGCCAGAGGGGTGAGGGGTGTAAGAGAGGAAATAGTTGGTGCAAAGAACTGCAGTTGTGGTTGCTTTTTCAGGTATCCATGTTCCGGTGAGCTTGGAGGTTAAGCGAGAACAGAGGCACAGGCTAGGATGAAGTCAGCCTTCCTTACAATAGCCTGACAGTTCCAGAAGCCTGCGGAGAACATAAAATTGGATTGGGAAGCAGACAGAGGGTACACCAGGTTACTGTTGCAATGGAAACATTTATGTCTGCATTGACTGTGATAACCCATGGACCCTTAATCACCGACAACCTCAAAGGTAGACATTTGCAATGTGAAACACAAGATGGGCAGTGGTACTCACATCTTAGGGGTGACCTTTCTCAGCAAACTTACGCAGGTTGACCTCCTTGTCTTTGCTGCATAAAGACTGTGCTACGCATGAGTTGCTGCAGTATAAAGTCAATTTATGTCCGCTAAGAACTTAATCATGTATCAAGTGATTATCATATAAACAAAGAGGGGAGGTACAGTTATTCTAAAAGCCAGTCACACATGGTCATACATCGCAAGACCATCAGGGCAACAGCGGTAACAAAAATAAGTGATGGAACTTGTGTGATCACAGTATGACATAAAACTTGTGTGATCACAGTATGACATAATGTTGATGTAGGCAGCTAAATTAATATCTCAGCAACCCCCCCCCCCCCATTTTTTTTTTTTTTTTTTTTACATTTTTTGTCTACGGTTGGTTTAGAGCTTTGCCCTTGCCTACCAATGAACACCTGTGTAATGCTTGTACCCATTGCCTTCTGCTGTCGCTGCTCTTGACAGCATTTCTAAGGACAGTCCGCATAAGACCTGTGGCAGAATGGTGCTAGGTTTCTGTGGGAAATGTATATTCCTATTGTAGACTGTCAGCCAAACCCTTGCCCCATTACATCCTGGTTGTCTTGGATGCACTTAGTGACCCAGTGAAATTCATTTTGTTTTCTAACACCAATACTAAAACTGTGGCTATAATAATATTCCTGAAGGTCTCTGTTCACAAATGTAAGTATCTTTGATTCTGCTGCAGACAGTTTGCTATAAGGGAAATGTTCTTCTCTATTTTCAGGTCCTCACCTCAGCATGTGTGTTTTAGCTTCCTGTTCAGAGTGCTTTTCCCCCAATCCCAGGCAGAAGTAGCAGCCGACAGGGAACTGGCGCAGGCCCACCGGAGGCAGTTGGAACGGATGAAGGCAGAGTGCAGCAGGCTAGCAGAAGAACAGGCCCGTGCAGAGGAGGGCCATGCAAACCTCCGTCGGAAGTACCAATTAATGAAGCAAGAGCTGGAGGAGAAAGTAAGCCCGTCTATTGTAAAATTGCTGCCTCTGTTTGCTTTGTGATGGCATTATAGTGCAAATCCATTGTGCTGCAGTATGTCTTTGGCCTGGTTGTGTTTTTGTGAAAACAGTGCCCCTTGGCTTGCATTGGTACAATATGTGCTTAACTAACACATGCCAAATCTGTACTGCGGAGAAAAGAATATTCATCTTGTATGTTCAGTGGGCATGTAATCCAACAATTATCTGTGCCATCAGTTACTGAAAAGGAAATTCGACATTGTGGCAGCCACTAAGATGATGGGTTTTAATTATCTTCTTTGCTGTCTTCGCTACATCTGAACACTAGGTGTGGTGTTTTATCACTGTTGTCTACATACTGATGTGTCATCTTTAGTATTATACATGTTTGCATTTGAAGGAGCATTACAAGGGATTTTGACAGGGAGAGATGGTGGTGCAGCAGGCAGCGCTGCTGCCTCACAACAGTTTCTCTTACACTTCAAAGACATGGCTTTCAGGAAAATTGATCATTCTAAATTGCCGTGCGTGTGTGTGGGCAGGCGGGCGTTCAGGGGGTATATCTAAGGTGTCGTCTGACTGTGTGGCACTCACTGATTCCAGTATAGGCTCTAGACTGCTGCAACCCTGACCAAGATAAAGCATTAATGTTAAATACACTATATGGCCAAAAATATGTGGACACCTCTTCTAGACAATTTTGCGCTTCCAGCTTTATGGCTACAGTTTGGGGAATAAGCTCTTTTCCTGATTCAGCTTCACTGTGCCCCCCCTTGCACAAAGTGAGCTCCATAAACACATGGTTTGCCCAGGTTGGTGTGGAAGAACTCGAGTGCCCTGTACAGAGCCAGGACTTCAACCCCACTGAACACCTTTGGGATGAACTGGAATGCTAACTTCTCGCCTGACCTCACTGATACTCTTGTGGCTGAATGGGCATAAATTCCGACAGCCGCGCTCGAATTTAGTGAAAGACCTTCCCAGATGAGTGGAGGCTGTTATAGCAGCAAAAGGGGTTTGGGGCAGCTCCATATTAATCCCCAAGCGTTGGGATGGGATGTTCAGCAAGCACATATGGGTGTGATGCTCAGGTGTCCACATACCTTTGCTCATGTAGTGTGTAAAGGATAAAGTGTTAATAAAAATAAAAGTTGATGGATGGATGGATTTTATTTTGACAGATAGTCATAGATGTACTAACACACTCGAGGATTTCACTCAGTGGTACACTAACATTACAACCAGAATTGTTTAAATTTGCCATAGACTATTAAAAAAAGCATTAAATTAATATGTAGAAGGCATAGTCAATGACACAGACGTGCTGTGGATACGGTATGACGTGTATGAATAAGAAAATTTTTCTGTGAGGATTTGGTTGCCAAGGTGTTACAGCAGAGCACAAAAAACAATACAGGCCCATCTATCTTCTGGAGGCCAAAGCTTCTCTTCAGACAGTCCCACACCAGACGAGCGGGAAACTGTAGATCCTGCTCGGTGAGCTGGCTGCAGAGCACGCTGCCTGGCCAGGCGTATCCAGACCCTGGTTAATCGGGCTTTCATTCCAGCAGTGCTGCTTGTTAGTTTCCTGTCTGATTTCTAAAACTGGCAAGCTGGATAGCTTCATTATTCCACGTTTAAATCTGGTGGGCAACAAGATGTTTGAAGCAGTAGTGAAGGTGACAGAGAGCAAGAAAATGGACAATTTCAGTTATTGGAATATACAAATTGGCCATAAAGCTTCAAGAGAGATTTTTCGCTGCATGGTCCATGTCGGCAAAGTTCTCCGGACCCGGCTAAGTCATGTTTTAGTATGAATGCATGCACAGCGTGGGGACGAGTAATCCTTTAACACAAAATCCAGCACAGCTGAAAGTTTTCATAAAGGCCTCACTCAGAAAATTATGATTCACGATCATGCAGTTTGTTTGTAATAACAGAATGTAATTTTTTTTTTTTTTTTTTAAATGGACAATTTTTTTTCTTCCCTTTGCTTCTAAAGAGACAATGGGCTGTGAAAGTGTGGGGGACATTAGCATATTTCATGTATCTGAAATGTTCCAGCCATTATAATATTTTTAGGGACAGTTTTAACTGAAAAAGATGTGAAATAAGTCCTTACTTTGTGTGAGGATGGTGTAATCAACATTGGGCTTTTCTGTCTCAATTAGCTCTAATTCTGTACTTAATTCTACGTTTGATGCAAGTGGTGCTTTGTGTGCTTTTGTGTTAAAAAGGAAACCGTGGTTCTATCGCAGTGTTATTGTGTAGATAAAGATGTAATTAAGTCTACCGTAATCTTTCAATTTTTGACGTGCGGCCTGCTGAAAATTTTCTGCAGGAAAATTAGCTGCTCTTTGCTGCCCTGCAGGTTGATTTGTGTTGTTCTGGGCTCTAATGCAGATTTAGCCTTTGTTATAAGCAGATGTGGGTCCATTTAAAATTACTTGTGGACCCATCCCTCACATAACAGGGTCTTATACAGTGGGAAAATCATAATGGTTGTGAAAATGTACCATTTTTAGTACAACGGGCTTGTACATTCAGTATAAGAGCTTTTTTTTTTGCTTTTTTTTTTTTTTGCTTGTTATGCCATTTTTGCTGTGTGAATATGCTTGGGACAGTTCTGAAACTGTTGTGACTGGAGATTGATGGCACAAACTCTCTCCTTCTGTAGTTCGCAAGTCCTCCTGTTAACACAGAAGGTTAAAAATAAGCAGTGATGAACACATGGCCCTTCCTCTTGCTCTTTCACAACAAGGTTATAACCTTACACAGATCCTTAACAAAGGAGTGTCCAAATACTTTGCAGAGTGAAATACAGCATACATAGATTTTGGGAAATATCTTGTGTACATCTTAACATTGTAAACAGCTATGAGCCACATTATGAAAATTCCTAGCATACTATGTACCATGTTTCATACTTCTTTCCTCACTTGGTAGATCCATTTGCTTAAAAAGGGAAGTACAAATAGGTTGTACAATTGGTCTTCATTTTTGTGTAATTGGAAATCTCAGAATAAAAAAAAAAAACTTTGTGTCTAAGGAGAAGCTTCTCTGGACCTTATGTTTCACTTCCTCTGATCTTCTCAAGCTCTTGTGTCTGCTTTAATAGTTGCATTGCACTGTCAGGACCACCAGTTTGGGCAATTTAATCTGTCCCAAGTGTTAAAAATGCAGCAATGGAGTGCCTCCTGGCTGTTGTTAGGTGATGGCAGCAGCAAATGCCTTCCTGTTGTCAGCCAACCCTCTTCTCTTCCAGGCAAAATTGGTTGCTCAAGGCGACAGGTACCTCCGCAACATGGACGATGCCGTCACACAGCTACGGGAGCAGGTTGGACGCCTGGAGGCAGAGCGGGAGTCTGTCCTAGGCGCTGCAGGAGCAGAAATCGATGCCATGTGCCGCATGCTCTCTGGTGACTCGAACGAAAAGTTCAAAGTAGGCCCTCTGCGCTCTCACTTCATGGTTGCTTTGTGTGCAAAAAAGTCCAGTGCTTGTGTACAAATCATGTGGATTGCATTTTGGGATCATTTTTTGTGAAATCCTGTCACTTGCTGTACTTTGACTTTAAAAAAAAAAAAAAAAAGAAGAAAAATAAAAGTTTTGCTTTGTGTCTCAGCAAGACAGATAGTGTACTTTGATCATTAACAGATGCGGTCTGTCACTAAAGAGGCGCGGTTGGTTTCCCGCCTTGGTGCCGGCAGTTTCTTCGGAGGTTGTTAGAAGTGCAGACAATCTGCCGCCATGGTGTGACATCTCCACTTTGACGTTACTTATGCTGACAGCAGGAACGTCAGGGGAGCGTCAGCCGATTGCAGCGACGACTAACGTAGGCAGGACGTTTCATGTTTACCCAGCCTGCCACATGTGGAGCTGCTGAACTCTAATAGGCAATTTGTACCACCTTGTGCACCGTTTTTGGAGAGACAGGCACGCTGGGTTTGTGGGACTCTTAACACTACACATTCCAGTCACTGTTACGAAGTGGTTATTCTTTGATGTACAGTGTGTTCAGCTTGGCAGTGAAGCAGGTGGCTACCTCAGGGCTTTCTGCAGCCCTGTGTGGGGTGCTGTGGACCAGGCTGAGGTAGACCTTATCTCAGTGTGGCCATAACACATCTTTGCAGCTGCAAGTTTCCATTTATTTGAGAGTAGGTAGTTTTACAGTAATAAAACTCTATGCCATTAATTTCAGCCTATCAGCTTGTTATCAACCTTGTTTGTCGGTACAGGGAACCTGCATTTTCAAGTCACTTTGAATAATGGGTGTGTCAACTGCAGTAATTTGGAGAATGTGTCCTCCACCTATTCGAAATGTACTGCTACTTTGTTAAGTCTTCTAAGTGTAATTTTAATGATCTGTTGAGTACAACTTGGGAACGATTGATGGAAGCAATTTATGCGTCTTGGTGGTGCAGTCATTTTCTTTTAATTGAAAATTCAGAAGGCATCAGTATTTGGACGATATGAATAGTTCATGGAAACAGGCTTCATTATTTGGAATTATTTTTTTAATTAATATTTCTCTATTGACATTCAAATTTTACACTCATTTTTATAAAAAGGCTTGATATATAAAAGTGTATCCAAATTAATTCATTTGTTTTCTCACTACACTGACATAGAGCTCTGAACAAACTTTTAAGGGATGTGTCAATGAATAGAATGGAATGGTACAATTTGGATTTTCCTTTTTTCTAAGGCAGCAGGTTTAGTTAACTGCAGAATAAGCTTGCAACTGAGGAGAGGAAAACAGAACAAAAAAAAAGCCAAAGATGGAGAGAGAAATAAACCTCTTGGGGTCTAAGTACCAGTGGTTGCCCTCTGAGGCATTCTTATGTGGTGACAGGGGAAATATTTTGTGCTAAAATTGCATTGCCAAGTATGTTTTGTTGTGTGATTTTATACCTTGTAATGACTATTTCAAATCGAATTCCAGGAAGTTGATGTATGACTGATGGTTGGATAATGTTGTTCTCAGACCATTGCTCTAACCCCTGGTATTCAAAAGGACCCCCACCGCTGGCTGGCTGAGACCAAGGTAAGGGAACCTGTTGATCGAAACATTCCCCACTTGTGCTGGATTTTAATCAAGGATTTGTGCTTTGATGGCTGCAGAGTTTTTATATTTGTAAAGCTGTGGTCACATGTGTATTCTCTCAGCAATAGTTGTACTGTCAGATCTCTCGAAACACCAGATGGAGATTTAAAAACATTGGCTCCTCAACCTACAGATACCCTTTTTGCTTTTCAAATCATTTTCAGTAAACCAATTTGTACAAAGTTGGGGGTTCATCAAATAAACTGGCAACTCGGTGTATTTCTAAATACTAATTTTAAATATGTTTAATAGTAACATGAGGTCATATTATGATGTATTTACTGAATTGTTAATCCAGAGATTAAGTCAAGTCTTGGTGCCTGTGAAAATGTTCATCTCCACTGTTGTGCTCCTGCATTGTTTGCGGCAGACCAAGCTGCAGTGGCTGTGTGAGGAGGTGAAGGAACGCAAGAGCAGAGAGAAGAAGCTGCAAAGGCACCTCCAGCAGGGGCGCGAACAAGCAAAGGGTCTGAGAAAGAGCAAGGATACGGAGCAGAAACTCCTCCTGGAACGCATCGCGCAGCAGGAACGGCTGCTGGAGGACATCCGTGGCGAGAAAAAAGGTGGGCGTAATGCTGGAGAGTCATGTCCACAACCTGGGCACCATTGCCTCAACCATCCATACACAAGCAGGGCCCTTCTCCTTTCCTCCACTCCCTCCATATATCTCCAGTTTATTAAGGATTATATTATGATCATGCCTTGTAGGACAGTTTACTAAACAGAACCATTTTCATATGCAATATATACGTTCTGGTTTTCCAGACATTATCCTGACCTTAGCTGAACTCCAGTAAAAGGTCACCATACAATACTGCCTATGTGATGGTAACATATAGGTATGGTGACCAGTGTCTAGAATGCTGTCCTTGTTTTGCCTGAATATTTTCAGGATATTAGATATCCATAACCAGGTTGTGTAAGAATATAAATTATATTTAATTTTACAGTCAGAATGCAAAGGCAGTAACATTTGCATCTTTTTTTTATTAATTGATGACTGAAAAACAGGGATTGAAACCAGGCATGGCGAGTGTCTTCATTCCATGCTGCACCTGCGCATTTATTTATTGTGCATTGATTTGAAGAACTGCAGAATAAAGAGTGACAGAACCCCCAGGTACTCATTATTAGACACCCAGAAGCATATACCTGAGATTCTTTTAAACAACAATTCTTTTAAACTTGCTTTAAATAACTGTTTCTCTGAACAACGACTTCGTTTTTTGAAGCTTCTTATATTCATCTATACAGAGAAAATGGCCTTTTAAGGCTGTTGGCTTTGAAGTTCTGAAACATGCTTGGTATCACACAGTTTATGAGTTCTTTTGATGGCGCACACCATGAGCAGTGTAACAGCAGTTCCTTAATGGGTAAAATGCCGAGCTCTACCCCCTGTGCCGCGTTGTGCCATTATCATGACTGTGGTTTTTCCTAATTCCACTCCTAGGGAAGCACACAGTGTGGCTGGGATCTCCATTCCTGCGACACACCAGCAACAACACAGCTTATGAATCCTTGTGAGCTCAAGGGTTTGCTGTGCCAGGGGTGCCCCCAGCCAATAAGTGCCTTTCAAGCTGAAGCGGTGCCGCTTCCACCCGAGAGACTTGCGGTGTGTGCAGTACTATGGCAGCAGCATTATTAAATACACTGCTCTGTAGGTGGACGAGGACACGTGTGTCGGGGCAGAAAATATCACTCAGCTCAAGAGGTCGGCAGCAGTTTGGCTTCAGGGTGTGCGCATTAGTTGATGTGGGTGAAACTGAGCAACACCGTTCCTGTTAAGTGATCTTCACTTTTGCGTCCTCTCATGTCTCTGCAGCTGCTAGGCTGTATTTATTTATTTATTTATTTATTTATTTATTTATTTTAATTTTAACAATTAAACACAACTGTGGCCTGTTAGCAGGATGTACACCGTTTGTTTTTGAATTTTGCTAGAATCAATTTAATATTCCTGTGATGACATAAAAACACCTGTACATGGTGCCCAGGTGTGTTTGAGCAGTTGCAGTACAAACAGCCATGTGTCTTCCCTAAAGAGTGTATAAAACCAGTGAAATACCCCAAACAGGAAACATGTCTCTGGATAAGACAGTTTCATTATTAAGGGGTTGTGTAATTTTATTACTCATGTTCTTTTGCAGCAATGAGAGGCATTCAGTTACAAAAGGGATTAAACCCCTAAACCTTTCCCTATATTTAGAATATGACTGATTATACCGTTTTTTTTTGTTTGGTTTTGCACCATGGAGTGAGAGGCAAACCTGTACCAGTGTTGTCTGTGAACTCCTCACACCTATGGTTTACCGTGTTTTTCCTCCCATTTACATTTTTTCCTCTTTGTGGGTCACACCTGCTCTTATGTGATTCTCTGAAGATGCAGCTCACAATGAGCCCTGGCGCGGTGATTTAAGGTACTCTGTTCACGGTTGTTGGAGTGGCCTTCCCAATCCCCCCTCGCTACCGTTTTAAGCAAAGGGGGTTAATCCACTTCGTCCGTTGGTGTATAGGAACTGCTTAATGTGCTGTCTTCTTGGTGAGAGTAACTCCCTGCTCTTCCTGCTGCTCCACTTTGTTAATGTTTCGGTGGTACAGCCTTCTAGAGGCTCCCAGTGGCACTGAATAGGCACAGGCCTTGAACTCTCTTCTTCCCTAGATTGGGGTTGGATTAAGGGCCTTGCCTCAATGACTTCCCCCTGAGATTTGATTAAAATGGAATTAAGCTAGAGGAGCCAGTTGGTTGTGTAAAGGTAGAATTTCAAGTCATGGGCCAGTGCTTACAGACCCAATTGTTAACCGTAAGTGCCTTGACTTGTTTGATCTAACAGTGAGCGAAACAACTATTTAAGTATTCCTGATGTTTTGTATGAACTGGATCAATGGGCAATTTCAATACAAATGAGCACAGAGCACATCAACCTCTTCTGATTGAATATTGAATGGGATTTTCTTGTCCTCTGTAATAGTTATACACAGAAGAACCGCACAAATAAAAGCAGTAAACAACCTCCATTCTATCTTATTATTTCTTCAGAGCTGTAATCTGTGGATTCTGTAAGGATTTTCTTTGAACTAATTTTATATTGGCCGAGTGCAAAAAAATTTTTTTTTTTCATTTTAAAATTAAAAATTCTGTGAGAATCGAAATAAATCTTTGGCCAAAAGTGAAAGGATGAATTTTAATTTGTTTCCTATTCCAGGTTATATACAGTCAGGTCCATAAGTATTTGGACAATGACACAATCTATATACCATCACAGTGGATTTGAAACAAAGCAGTCAAGATGTGACTGAAGTGTAGCTTTAATTTAAGGGGTTTAACAAAAGTATTGCCTTAACCATTTAGGAATGACAGCCATTCATATACATTGTCCCCCATTTTCAGAGGCTTAAAAGTAATTGGACAAACTAAAAAAAAAAAAAAAATATATATATATATAAAAGGATTATTTTTAATACTTGGATCCATATCCTTTGTAGTCAATGACTGCCCTGAAGTCTAGAACTCATGGACATCACCAAATGCTGTTACCTCCCTTCAGATGCTTTGCCATGAGTTTGCTGCAGCGGTCTTCAGTTGCTGGTTGATTGTGGGTCTTTCTGCCTTCAGTTTTGTCTTCAGTAAGTGAAAACCATGTTCAGTTCTGTTGAGGTCAGGTGAATGACTTGGTCATTGAAGAATATTGCATTTCTTAGCCTTGAGAAGCTCTTGGGTTGCTTTCACTGTATGTTTTGGGTCATTATCCATCTGTAGCGTGAAGCACCTTCTTATCAGTTTTGGAGCATTTGGCTGAATCTGAGTAGATAGCGTAGCTCTAGACACTTCAGAATTCATCCTGCTACTTCTATCAGCAGTCACATCATCAAGAAACACCAGTGACCCAGTTCCATTGGCAGCCATCCATGCTCTTGCCATAACACTGTGTCCACCATGTTTGACAGGTGAGGTGGTGTGCTTTGGGAGTCCTTTCTTTCTTCTCCATACTCTTTCCATCATTCTGGTACAAGTTAATCTTGCTTTCATCTGTCCACACAATCTGGTTCTAGAACTGGGCAGGCTTTTTTAGATGTTAGTCTAATCCAGCCTTTCTGTTCTTGAGTATTACCAGCGGTTTGCACTTTGCGGTAAACCCTCTGTGTTTACATTCATGAAGGCACTTCTTGATTATAGACTTTGACAATGATACACCAACCTCCTCGAGAGTGTTTTTGACTTGGCTAAATGTTGTGAATGGATTTTTCTTAACCAAGGAAAGAATTCTCCAATCATCCACTTTAGTTGTCTTCCGTGGTCTTCCAGGCCTTTTGGTGTTGCTGAGTTCTCCGGTGCATTCCTTTTTTTTTTTTTTTTTTTTTTTTTTTAAAAAAGAAGGTACCAAATTGTTGATTTGGCAACTCCTAAAGTTTTTGCTATTTATCTCATAGGTTTGTTTTGTATTTTAAGCCTAAAGGTGGCCTTCTTCACTTGCAACAATACTTCTCTGGCCCGCATATTCCCATGGACCTCATAGTTCCCATGGACAGCTATCAAATTCAACACCTGGAATCAACTCCAGACCTTTTATCTGCTTAATTTGTCATGAAATAATGAGGGAAGAGGCCATAAAACTGCTTGTCGGTCAATTGTCCAATTACTTTTGAGCCTCTGAAAATGGGGACAATGTATATGAATGGCTGTAATTCCTAAATGGTTAATGCAATACAGTATTTTGCCCCTGTGCACAACCACAATGAATCTGAAACACATATTGATTGCTGTGTTTCAACTTCATTATGGTTGTGCACAGTGGCAAAATACAAAAAATTGTGTTATTGTCCAAGTACTTATGGACCTGACTGTATATGCTGGCTACACCCCAAGAATATGGATTTGCAGTTAATTTACGGAATGTCTTTGATTCCACCCACCCCCCATCTACCAAGTTGAGTGCATGTAACCAGGTAGGCTGAGGTCAGTTATTTTGCTTGTGCTCTTGTGTACGTGTTATATACACTCATTTATACAGTAATTTTCTGCATGAAAGATTACTGCTCACATAAACGTTTTTGCTAGTATGAGTCCACTCTCACTGTTGAACTATTCAGAGTTCAGTGTGCGGACCTGTTTGCTGCAAATTCAAGGCTTTTCTCAGATTTCATATAGAAATTTATTATGATGTCTGTTTTTTTTTTTTTTTTTATAAAAACTATTCATATGAAATCTCCGGACAGCTACCAGGAACACATTCAGTAACTCGCTATTTAGTGGAGCAAAATAAACAAAAAATGAGTGCACTCAGCATTCAGTTTTCTGAAGGAACAGTGGCAAACTCAATTATTCATACACTCTTACTGCTGTACAACAACACTACATTCAAGAAATCTTTTTGGAACCCATGCAAACTGGTTCATCCTCTTCAACTCGGAGTCTTTTTACTTTTCCTGTGATAAGAGCAGGTGGGAAATTTCACACGGGAGTGATGTGTTAAATCAGCTTATTTATTTGTTTTGGAAGTAAATTGCAACTTTGAGGAAGAATGCTAGGAAATTCCTGAAAAGTGGTAATTTACAGTTATGTGTTTATGTAGTTTTGAAATAAGTGGTTTGCTTATAATGCCAGATGGGATAGCGCAAGACATTTTATGCAAATTTTGCAGAGAACCTTCAGTCCTTGCTAAAGGGTTCTGTACTGTTTTACCCTTGTATAGATGTATAATTTTGATTCCAGCTCACATATAGTGTTGCAAGCCTTTATTGTTTAAACTATTGCTGCGTAGGATCTTTTGCTTCTGTAGTAGCTTGAAAGTTTTGAAGTATTGATTACAGAAAGTGCTGAAATGTTTCAGAGCAATCTTGATCGATGCTGACTTGACGGTGTTGGTGTTTTTTGCAGATTTTTTGGTAACACATTTGTCCTGTTTTAGCTCATAACGAAACAGGTGGTTTGCTTTGTTAGATTCTGAGGGCTCTGTGTGGGCCATCGGAATAGAGCCATGGCACATTGTTCTACTGCAACTGTTTGCTTTAAAGAGTAGATGGACCATGAAGAGATGCAACTGGTCATACTCTGGTGTTTAAACAATACTCAGGTGAATGCAAAGGACCTAATGGGTGGCCAGAAAACATTCCCCAAAGCATCACTCCACAATTGGTAGTTTGCACTGTTGCTGTGAGCCAGCGATGCTCCATTGATTCATGCTGTTTATGCCAGATTTTGACATTTCCATCAGAATGTTGCAAAAGCACAATTTTTTGTTGTCTTTCCTCTGCTTCTTCTTAGCTTGTTGGAGATGTACCCACTCTGGCTGTTGGCCATTTTGCCTGCATGTCTGCCACCAAATGCACTGCTCTGCTTTTTGCACCATTTTCTGCAAATTCTTCCCACTGTCATGTGTGACAATCCTGAAAGGGAGGTCATTTGTCAGATACTGAAGCTGATGAGTTAAGTCAATAGGTAAATTCTTTTTAGTTCCACGTTCTAGGTTTAAATGTGGCTCCAGTGATGTCTTGTGAATATTTACTATGTTCCCCCTATATTAATGTAGGGTTTCTCAGGGTACTCCTGCTGCAGTCCAAAGACCTATTCCTCAAGTTGGTTAGCGTTGCCATGAGTGCCCTTCATTTGATGGATCAGTTAAACAGCTATTTTGTCTTGTATTCTGGAAATGCTGTACTCTGAGGGAAAGGCCCTGATTAGAAAGCTATATATATATATATATATATATATATATATATATATATATATATATATAATTTAGGTAAATTAAGAGAACTGGCTGCTATGTAAAGTGTTTAAATGTATTCTTTAGGTGAGTAATTGTATCTTATGCAATTCCAGTAACTTGAGATCGCTTGTCCTGTGTAATTTAGAGTCACTTAAGCATATAGTAATGCCACTAGTTTCGCCATCAGTTTCCACTACGTCGGCATGCTGTGATTAACTTGACTGGCTATTATTTCACTCTGCCGCTGAGGTGCTAAAGTGTCCTTAATGTTGCCCCCCATGCAGTCCATATCTGAGCAACCCAAAGGCAAGCTGTCAAATATCTACCATAGCGGAGAAAGGCACCGGTTCATCGACTGATTGCAGAAAGAGTAATGGCGCAGACCGATGCCTCTTTCATTTTGTAGGCCTGTCACCAAGTTGTACGCATTGATTTGGTCTTTCCGATATATCATTAAACATCCATGCAAATTTGAATTGCCTTGGTTAATAGCCAGTAGTCAAAAAGCATGAGTAAGGTTAAAATAAAATGTTGCAATTGACAAAAGATAAAATTGTGGTCATTTTGGTGAGGAACTTACTTAACTGACAAAACTCTGTACTGTTGTTTTTGCTTGATTTTAATACCTTCAGTTTGATTTTCACCTTGAAATGGGCTAGCAATAAGTACATTATAACTCAAAACTTTGATTGGAAACTTTTTTTTTTTTCTTTTTTGCAGAACCCCCCCCATCCAATTCATACACAAGCTAAGTCAGTGGCAGATGGCTCCTTCCATGGGGAATATGTTTTGTCTAGAAGTTTTATCATAACAAGGTAGTTGCACATTGAGGTCTAACTTAATTGGCTGTATGTGGATGGAGGATTCGCTTCATTTGGTGGATGATGCAATAGCCTCGTATTCACCTTATTTCCCCTGGTGCGAGTGCCATTTCTTTTACTGCCACTTCTTAGTAGGTTTCTTTAATGGCACCGGGTGCTGCTGGTCTAAACAGTAGCCTATATGGTGGGCATCAGGTCATGGATTACTGTTTCAAATGAATTATTTCTCCCATCTTTATGCCACAAGACATCAAAGAAAAACCATGCATTCAAAGGCCCTGGCGATTAGAAGCCAGTGAGAGGCCATGCTGTAACCTGCTCCTCTTGAGAGCAGTGCTCAACCCCAGTTGGCTGTTTCTTTTACGTTTCAGCCATGACTAAATGTGTTTAACTCATCCTGGGGTACAGTGACAGACGTTATATTTTCCTTGACTTAGGTGATGCATTTATTTTTCTGTCTTTGTATCTCAGTAATCCTCTACTAATCTCCACCTTCTCACACTCCCACCTTCTATGCTTGCAGTAGGGGTTCCTTTGCTTCCCACCCAGCATGGTGATCGATGGCCCCATCACGAGTATGACCTTTTAACCATCCTGCCTTCCCACTGTGCAGTTCACCAATGAATCTTTGCTTCGGTCATGCCAGGAAGTTGTAGGAGAGGGACAGTTGGGGACACTGGAAAAAGATTGCCTTTGGTTAGCGGTAACACTCTGTGGCCATCAAAGTAATCACCCCCCCACCTGCAAACTGCTTCACTTTGCCTGTTTCACATCCCGGTCATTACTGCGCAGCACCTTCACTGGAAAAGGGGAATTGAAACACTACCACAGAATGGCATGATGGAATACGCTGTCTGTTTATTGGCAGATTCACACACACCAGAGACTTTGTCTAAGTTATGTCTAATGGATAAAGCCATCAGATAGGGCTTATTTAACTAAATGACATGTCAATATACTCTAGGCCTGGAACAGCTTTCTAACCATATAAGTGAGTTTCCGCACATCATATTCAGGCTTGCATAATGGGGGCAAAAGAATTCATGGGGTGATTCTTCATTGTACTAAATTAACACATTGCTGCCTTATGAAAATGTACAGTTCATAAGGTGTGATAAGTGAGAACCAGCATAGTTTTGTGTGTGTGTGTGTGTGTGTGTGTGTGTGTGTGTGTGTGTTGGCCCAGGCATAGCAGTGTGAGTGGAAATTAATCAGAGAAAATGAAGGATTTATTATAGTTCAGGCGTGTGGGCTGCAGTTTTGAAATGTTTCTCATTAGAGACTGGATGCAAAAGAAGTTGAATTTAAATGTTCTCTCAAGCAAGATGTACATAGCGTACTGTAATGAATATGGCACATTAACTCTGAAATTGCGATGCTACTGGTTTGATCCTAGAACAGGTGTGAATGAAATGTATATTTATCTCCATCAGCATAACTAGGGCTTGGACTGGTGGAACTGTGAAAATGCAATGCAGTTAAAGAGCAGAGAGGCATATGAGGAGACTTACCATGTGCTGTGAAGGGGAAGAGAAAAGTGGACAGTGTAGTGGACAACATAAAGCAAGGAGTGAAGTGTGTGAACTGCAGTTTTCTTATCTACAGCACTGCACATTCGAGGTATTTTAAGTGTTGATCGCGGCTACGGCAGCAGCACTAATGGCACTGCAGATGGGGGGGTGCCACTGCTGACTCGGCAGTTTGAATCGCCCAGCCAGGTCAGAGTGTGAGGTAGCCTGCTTCTTATTGAGACGAGTTTGGAATCATCTCATCTCCTAGCTGTCATGCAGTAAGTCAAAGTGGACTGCGCTTTCCCTATTTAACCCGATGAGAGCCAACAAATGCTCTGCATCTTACTATTTCTCCCCTTTATTCAACTATCCAAAACTGCTCATTTTAAGATAATTTGAGGGACATGTCTGCACCATTTATATTATAAACTGCATGTAAGACATAGCTCTACATTTTATGTGATTTATGTACAAAGTTTAATGTGAAAATTTACAGGGCATCAGCTGTTCGGATTCGGGTTTGGAATGCAAGTTGAACTTTGATTGGAATTCAGCTTTATTTAATGGCACACTGTTTTGTTTTGCTTTTGTTGCATTTGTACCTCTTAATTTTGTATTTTTGAAGGCTGGCTTTTCTAACTGGCTTACTGGTTTTACTGTAACTTCTGAACATCCTTTGGAGAACAACTCAAAATCGCTTTCATAAATACCCAGAAGCTATGAAAATTTGGCTGGAGGTGGAGGATTACGGGTGATAAAGGGAGGGGTATTATGCCATGCAAAGGAAGCGATTCACGTTTGTATCCATTTATTATCAATTTTAATGGTTGCATGCTTGAATGGGTTGCTGTTTGTGTGTTGAGGAGGAGCTCAAATAGTCCATGTGTGTAACTTATGAATCATAATGTCTTTATGATGCTGATTTCAGTGCTGATGGAGAGGATGTGCAGAAAGGATGAGGAGATGAGAAGCCTCCAGGTGAGAACATTTAGCCTGCAGGATTGCCTACGTTCTCATGTTCCAGTTGTCCACAATTTCCACAACAGCAGCAGTAGGGATTTTTGGCTCCTTCCAAACTGCGAGACATCCACTTTAAAGTCTGCACTACTTGCTACTTTCCTACACCATCTTTGCACCCATTGTGGTTTTGCCCAGATGTCCTGCTAGCACAGTATTTCAGTGTGGGTGATGCTGTATCCAGTTGGAAAAAACCAGCAACAGTGCTTGTGGATAACTACTGTTTCTCTAACCACATTTATGTGATTCATGTCGCAAAGTCTTTAACAATGGTTCTGAAATCTTCTTCTTCTTCTTCTTCTTCCTAGGACCGAGTATTGGATCTGGAAACTGTAAGTACCCTGTAAATCTTTAGTTACTATGTTTTATGACTTCTTGTTATGAATGTAGTCAGCAAAATATTGTAGAGGAATTAACAGAAAGTATGTGAAATTATTTAAGCCTTTTTTGTCCAAAGTTTGGTTATTTTTACTGAATGGAAGAATAAATTATTTCTGTATTCAGGACATCTCGTTCCATTCTATTTACACCTGCAATTTTTTCATCCACTGTCCTTATGATTGTTTTTCTGGTTTTCCATGATGTTCATACGTTTCCTCCAACACCAGTAGTTTTTTAATCTTATTAATTTAAGTTGAACTTTAACACCCATATAGTATTACAGAAAATACCGTTGCTCCAACAATCCAACTTTTTTATTGCTAACCCTTTGCTGTTGATCACTGATCTTCACCAACAGTGAAGTTCAGTGCAGCCCCACTCCACTCATAACTACTTCTTTACTTTTTTCATTACAAGTACTATATCGTAAGATTCCAGGGAGAAAGAATGCATGAATGTGTCTGTAATTGATGCAGAAATATAGCCACTTTCAGAAGTGCATGTCAACAGCCATAGTCAGTACTATAATGCAAATGACAAGAAAGCCAGATTGGTACTTCAATCTCAACCAAACTCAACCACAAATAAATAACACAGGCATAGTTTATCACTGGCTGGAGTTAGGAGTGTGTCTACAGTGTAACATATTTGAAACTTGGACTGCTGTATTATTGTTGTTATAACTTTGTTTCTCGCTCCTCATCCAATATGTTGCAGCACGCACAGTTTTGCAGTAATAATCAACAAATATCCATACGAGCATTTCTCTTCTTAAATTTAGCCAAAAATAAGCTTTTATTTGCTTCCTTTGCACTGATGTTGAAATAAAATAATGCAAACCCATTGAATATATGAATGTGCACGCGAGAACGCAATGCTGCATCTCAAGTAAACACAACTGACATGGCATCCATTCTAAGCTTCATCAGCCTGTTCACACAGCTGTTTGTGTGTTCGTTCGCTGGCACTCGAATGTGAGCATCCGCCCAGTTGGATTGTTTGACTTTAAACATTTCATCCCAGATTTGGTGCAAATAGACTGAAACGCAGAGTCTTGATGTCAAAATCAGTGGTATAAATTTTTGAAGTTCACATGAATGGAAAGCCTGAATGTCTATGTACTGTGGGTGTAGCGTCCATATGTAAGGCTCTTAAGATCAATTAAAGAACAAAACATACTTAATTGTTAGCATAGCAAGCAAAAAAGTCTGCCATAATAGGACAAGTTAAGGATAGGTGCCCTATACCCTATAGTGAAGCATACGTCATGCAAAATACCAAAAAGAGGCTTTAAATATTTCCATTCTTCTTTATTTATTTAAATCTGGTCTTTTTGCTGTAGAAAAAGCCACTGTGAAAGATAGGCTTAGGCTTGCAGGGAGTTAAGCTGCAGATTGTCTCGTGCAGTCGAGCAGTGCGTCAGCAAGGCATGTTATGTAAGCACAGCGCAGCCCCTGTTCTAGTTGTTTTATCAGTACGATGCCAAATTTGTTATGCAAGACGTCATAATTGCAAATCTGACAACTGCTGCAGGCCCTTTATTTGAATGTGGAAGATAGCTGCCCCTTTGATTCAGGAGCAGTAATACATTATTGATCTTCAAAGCTAACACGGATCAATAGTTATCACCAAATGGGGAAAAATACGTTGATGCTTTTATGAGAGCCTACTATTTATGGCATGCATAAAGTGACCTCTGCTCTTTGAATGGTACGAATAAGTCCTTAGAAAGGACATTTTTACAACTGTCTGTTTTATTCAGAAGCTAGGGGGTTACTTCTGTCTTCTGAGGATGCATGTGAGAAAGACTGGACAATGACCTGATCTTACCACCTCTGAGCTAGCGGCTTTCGTGCGTGTTGCTGGTAAACACTGGCTTTCTGGTTGCGTTTGCTGCGTGGATAAACGCCACGTGTCAGCAGAGATTCGTCTATGTTAAATGGACCAGCCGAAAAGCAAAACGACATGAAACAGTAGTACAGGATTAATTTTATTGCTGTTCTGTTAAAAATAATCACCAATTTCTTTAAAAGTCATTCATACATTTATTGAGTCCCAAAAAATGAAAGAGCTGTTTGGTATTCCTTCAGCTGATCGCAATACTGCGCTACGGCTCACTGCTTCAAATTAGATTAGCAGTTGGAGCATCATGGCCTTCAGTGTAAGCCCATTCTTTCAAATCATTCTTGCTTACTGCGAAAACATAATGGCACCCAATATCGAGCTTTCTGTCTACTCAGTGATTTACTTTCTTTTACATTACAGTATCGCATTACAGGGATCAGTGAATGCATTTTTAAATCAAAAGCCTTTCAAAGAAACTTGTAATTGTTTAGTGAATGCATAAAATTTTGTCCCCCCACTTTTTTTTTTGTTATCTTTTTTTTTAATCCCATGCAGAGCACTAAAGTAGCACTTGAACACCTGGAGTCTGTTCCCGAGAAGCTGAGCTTACTTGAAAACTTCAAAGATCTCGAGGTAGGCAGCCAAATAAGAATTCATGCTCCATTTAAGCTTTATATTCTTTACATTCTGACATGTATGTCAATCAAAGCGTCTGAGACATTAGATGTTGGGTGGTTTCTTATCTGTTATTGGAATTACTGCCACGTGGTACGCTGTTGACAGCAACGTATGGATCAGCTACCTTCCGATGCATTGAGAGAAGCAAACATGCACGCTAGTTTAAATCAGGGTGGCGTTGGTCCAACCTGCCTGTGATGAGATACCCAGGACTAGCGTGAGAAGAAGGAGCATTTTCAGAAGGCGTCTCTGCCGCTGTTCCCAAAACACTCGGGGCCTTTCATCCTCTGGAATGCCTGCCGGGAGACAATGTTTGACAGTCTATGGCCAGGCGGACTCCAGGAGGCCAGGCTAGCCGCTGTGGGCCAAAAGCTTCCTGGAGAAGCCCCCTCTGCATTGGTGTGGGGGCCTACGATATGGTCCACTCAGTCAGCTCACAATCCTATCATGGTTTACCACAAGGTCTCTACCCAGGCCAGGGATATAACAAACAAAACAGGAGGAAGCTCTGTTTTATGTTCATTTCTCTTTATTCCTCAAACATTGGTTGCATTTGAGCCTCATTCTGACCCAACTCAAGTAATGGGCAAAAAAAAAAAAAGACTAAAATATATACAGTATATTCAGTTTTATTCATTTTATGTTACTGTGATGTATTCAGAGTTGGAAACCTGGCAGACAATAAAATATAAAAACAATAAATAACCTGAGTGGGGGGGGGGTCATAGAAATGTCCTGCCATTACATGTGCATGTCCTCCAATTTTTTTTTCTTCCATTTCGAGAAATCATTTTATTTTAAATTGTGCTATTTTCCTCAATTGGCACAATAACTTCTATTGAAGTGTCAAGTCAGTTCTTCCTTTCCTGTTGTGGATGTACTTAACCTTTACTTAGAGTTGTGTTAACTTGGATTCTTGTGGATTTTTCACCATTTCATGAAGCCTTTGTGAAAATGCGTGACAAAATCCAAATTGATGTTTACACTTTTACTGTAACCAGCACAGACACACCAAAGAATGTAGCATAAGTAGCTATGCTGCTATAAATATAATTACATTTACAGATTTAGTGCATGTACAGAGCTTATATTCAGTGCCAAGCATGCTTAGGGTCCTTTTCAATGGCAGTGATTTAACCAGTGGCCTGAAGCCAGCACCTTGGTACCAGGTGACTCTGTGGCTCTTAGGGGCTTGCGTCTCTACAACCTGATGACTGAGCTATCTCTCTGCAGGAATGCCAGCGCCAGAGAGAGACCGTGGAGCAACGGTATGCCAAGTACAGGGAGATTGTGGGGGTCCTGCAACACGAGCTTGAGGAGTCCAAAAGGAGAATCCAGGAATACAGGGTTTGTTTCTGCACCCACTACTCTGTACATCTCTGTGTAGGAATTGTGTGTTATTGTTTTAGGATTTGCCATTTCTGTACGCCAACGTGGTTGGGTTTCTCACATCAGAGCAAAAGAAACAGAAGCTGTGTGGAGATTATGATGTGATTTTTGTTGTTTCTGCTGAATCATTTGTTGTATCTCCAGGAGGCAGATGAATTCTCCGATGCTCATGCAATCTTGGCCATAATTTAGCTCACATTTAACTTTGTGTTAATGGTATCCATTGCCAGAGGACTTGCTTAGCAGTAGGTGGTGATTGCACTGACCTAACAGCCTATATGTAAGCAGAAGCCCTGTGAAATGGTGATTCATCCTGTTTAGAATTCCCATTCAGAAAGCCCATAATCTTAAGATCGTGACTGGACAGCATGGTACACTAACCATGAATGTGTGCAGTTTCCACATAAAAACTTCCTCGCAGCTGTCTCAACTACACCCATTTGTACCGATTACCCCTGAAAGGCTGACAGAGATTTGGTAAGCAGAATGAGTTGAGTGGCCCCAGGGTTTAATGCAACTGCAGTTTTTATTTATGACCAAAGTGACCCCCTGCATATTCATATTTTCAGGATGAGAAGTCAGATGCTACGTCACGCAGCATTCAATTGGCCACGCTGTCATCCTCAATCCGTGGCCAGGGAAGCTTCCTGACCAGCTCCTTACTTGCCAGCAAGAGTTGTGAGTATTTTAACACTGCCACTTGTACTGGTGGAGGCGGTGTATTCTACACCACTCTTCCGACAGTGCACCCTGGGTATTGCAGTCTGGCCCCGCCACTCAACCTTGATACTTCAGCCTAGCAGACCTTGGCAGCCCAATACAATAGAAAGGATTTTACTGGTACAAACCTTCTACTCCACTACCAACAAACTGCCTAAGACCATGCTGAGAAATCTCAAGATCTTCCAGGATGATCCAGTGACTCTTTATGCATTTATTAGTCTTTTTTAGATTCATGAATTTAACATAAACAAATAAAACATTTCCAAGATATTTTTGTTGGAAATTTACAGTATTTAAAAAAAAAAAAAAAACACCACACTACATACGTTACGTTACACAAGGAGCGTAATTCTATTATTTCTAATATTCTGTTAATATCAAACTTGAAATTAAGAGCCTAAAGTCATGTCTTTAAGATCTACAATTAATTGTGTACATCAGAGCATTTTAGAAATGTAACCAGCTAAGAACTGGAGTAACCTGACATGTACATACAGTATGTACATATATAAATGAACTACAGTCCATTAAATATATAAGATGGTAAAAGAGCCATTGGGTGTTTAAATTACATGTTAATTGTTTACAGTGATGTTTTTCACCCTGTTTTTGCAGCACCACCCAAGCGTCTGTCTTCTCCAGATTTTCTCAGCTTGCTTGAAGATGGCCACTCTGCTTTCAGCAATGCAAAAGGTTATGTGGAGAATGGGACCACTTAGTGCGCACTTCCATAAGCAGGTGGCTTGCCTTCCGGAACAGTAATTAGCTCTGTGGTCCATAATGTTTGTCCTCCTCCTTCACTCGTTCCATGTGTAGCAATGTCCACAACAGTCTGATGCAGATACCTCAGAGGCAGCTGTCAAATGAGAGCGTTTACCTGGGAAGGGTGTGAAGTAAGGTAACCCATTCAGCAGAAACCTTTTGTTCCAAACTCTTTTGTCGGACAAACTGGTCCAATAACAGCTATTCCATTTATGCATTTTTTCAGGGTCACTCTGGTTCACACAGCTCACCGCTCAGATATTGTTTGGCTTAGTTTACAGCGCATCTGAGGACCATTTTGTGTTATTCAGATTACAGATCAGCCTCCTTTTTTATCTGGAAGACAGAAGCTTTCAATATGACTGTTACATTGAAAAGAAGTACTGCACACTGATGTATCATGGAGATTGACATAGTATGCTTTTCTGTTTACAGCTTAAGAACAGAGTGTTGTTTATGTGTCTGAGCTTGGTGCCTTTTTACAGTATAAAATTTTAATACATTTAAAAATTTTTTATATTGTGCCTATATGAAATGTGGCCAAAAAGTTTCTTGACTGACAACGTTGCTGCTGGTTGACACCACATTTCGGAGAAACGTGTTCATATCAAGTTATATATCAAAGGTAGTGACAGTATCATTATTTTTTGCATGAAGGATAGCAGTTTTTTAGCTTTTTTTTGCAAAGAATTATTGTGCTTGTCTTTTTGCTATCCTTTCAGCACAATGCTGACTTGTTGAAAAAGAAAAAAAGTCACAGGAGGCAATATTGGGCGCATATGGAGGTACTGAGTGATCTTGTATCTTGCAGAAGGTAAACAACCAAATTTTTTTTCACACAGCTTGATGCAAATGCATTGCTCAGAATTTGTTCAGGACACAAAAGGACAAACAACTGCAAATTGTCACTTGTCTTGCCCGAATGTATAATGAGGCAAGTTTGCGACTGGTCACGCACCATCAGAAAATGTTCACTGACCTTCCACCCCATCACAGTCCCAAGCGCAACGTCATCTGGTGGCAATGTTGTCAATCCGGATAATTTTGGAACAGTCCTTGTATTTTGCTGCTGTTTAAAAAAAAACTGAACAATTAATAAGTTATAAAACAAATACTATTTATGTTTTGCACAGCAGGTTAATGCATTTTTTACTGTTTGTATTATAAACATTTATATCACTGTAAATGTTTTTCACTATATTATATGCCTATATGAATGGAAATGATACACCTTTCATGCTGTCTTTTTTCTTATAAGAAAGTTTTTTCTCACAAAGAAAGCAGGTGACAAATTGTGTGTGCACGCATGTTGGATTTAAACAGAGTGACAGGACATGGGGATATATATTTTTTTTTTTTGTCTGCCCCCCATTCTTGAGTGTTTAGAGTAAAAAGTGTTTGAGATAACTGAAAGCTGCATATTGTACTCGCCTCCCCTTAGCCGATGAAGATATCCAAAAAGAATTGTTATGAAGAGCTTTTTGATATAGGTACAAGTAGTCAATTATATTTTTCCCCTCTTCACATTAGGTATAAAAGCTAACTCAGAGTGTCCAGTGACCTGCAATACTAAAAATATTTCCATCGCTGTTCAGAATAGGCATCAAAGTTGTTTAGATGGAAGACTGGCCCTTATTTTTAAGGTTGACCACTAAATAACTTCTAGATGGCATCTTGTTACTGGATTTATAACCTTTACTACACAGAACCACACTGTGTGAAAACTCCTACAGAACTGGCGTTGGCTATTGGAGGTGTTACTGTGATTACAAATGAACTGAAGTGGGAATTGGCTATGCCGGTGACAGCCTAGGAAAATTTTTAGTCTCATCGAGTGATGTTAACTGCAATTTTATGCTGCTGACTGCATTTCTTTCATCCACAGCACTCACTCGTTCATCCATCAATTTTAAAATCATACAGTTGCAGTTTTATAATGGTTACATCACACAGCGCCGTTTTTTATCTCTGCATTTTCTAAATGTGACCAGCGCACGTGAAAAGCGTGCAAAAATTAATAGTGTGTTTTGCTAGCACCTGAATTTAAATTCTAATAGTTGTTTGTTTTGACACAAGACAGGCAGTTCAATGATATTGCTGTAATCTTTAATTACTGTTCCACCATTATTGTATTGCAAATATTCTCATCCTTTCAGTAGTTGCTGAATTCTGCCTCTCTGTTTATATAATTAAGTCAGTTTGTGCTACTGTAGCTATGATACAAGGCAAAAGCACCCCATAATACAGTAAGGCTTTTTTATGAAAGGAAGAACAGAGTTTTGAAGATGTTAGTCATGGACCAAAATGGCTATGAACATCCAAAACATTTTTCATCAATTGCTATTTATTCCTTCAGAGAAAAGATCTGCTAAAACTTCAGAACTGGAATTTTTTTTTTTTTCCCTCCGTTGCTTGTTTCACAGAAGATCGCCCAGCTGTCAACAGAATGGCCTGGCAGTCCTTCATAAAAATTCATCAGCACTGTCATCTGGATTATAATTAGCAAATTCTGTCTTGCAACACATGGTGACATGACTTGAAGAGCCAGTTTATTTACAGATAGCTCTCACAAAGCCCCCTCTGTGACCTGGCGGTTCAGTAGCTTCTCGGTGGACCTCAAATTAAAAAAAAAAAAAAAAAGGAAACGTTATAAGTCAAGTGTTTATAGTGGGTTTATTAGTGACTCATTACTGTGTTCTCTAGAAATTGATAAAAGCTTACAATGTCTTCGACCCATGGCTATTTAGTAAGAGTGAGAGATATTGGCTTCTTTACACGGCATCATGGGAACTTAATAAAGAGGTTAGCTTGGCAGGGGATTGTTTTCCATCTAAGTTTTCTTCATGGTTGGCACAGTGGCACAACAGGTATTGGGCAAGTAGTTATTGATGTTCACTTGTGAAGCTTATGAGGTCATCTTACAGTTGCGAAGGTATTGAAATAAACAACATTGTCCAATTCAGGGTTGTGATAAGTCAAAGGCACCCCTGGTGGACACAAGGAAATGGTCACACATTGGACAGAGCACCAGTCGATTGCGGGGTAACTGTACACACGTTAATGCCAGTTTAGAGTTGCTTATTTGCTTGAAATACATGTCTTTGGACTGGTACAATGAAGGAGGACATGTAGACTCCACATAGATGGGGTTGGTTTCAGACCTCCATCTGAAAACACATCCCAGGCAGTATGAGGAAGCAGCACTATGGAAGGACTTAAAAAAATAAGACACAAGGTTTTTATTTATTTATTTATTTATTTTAAATCAAGTCTTTAATAGAATAGAATAGAATAGAATAAACCTTTATTATCCCACGAATGGGAAATTTCGGTGTTACAGGGCTCTTATCAGGAAGGGATTATAGGAGAAGAACAAGTAGGTTAGTATTAAAGAAGGACACGAACAATTAGATTAGTAAGTCTGTACACAAGTACAATAAAATAAAATAACTCTATATACATTAATAAGTTATGAATAAATAATTTAACCAATTCAGACTGCGTTGTGCAGTCTGACAGCTGCTGGTAGAAATGACCTGCGGTAGCGCTCCTTCCTACACTGTGGATGTAAGAGTCTGCTGCTGAATGAGCTACCCAGTGCTCGTACAGACTCATGTAGGGGGTGGGAGGTGTTGTCCATGATTGATGTCAGCTTGGACAACATTCTCTCCTCCCCAGCCTGCTCGATGGACTTCAGAGAACAGCCCAGGACAGAGCTGGCCCTCTTGACCAGTTTGTTGAGTTTCCCCCTGTCCCTCTCCGCAATTCCGCCACACCAGCAGATCACAGCATAGAGGATAGCAGACGCTACCACAGTGTCATAGAATGTCTTTAGCAGAGTCCTGTTAACCCCAAAGGACCTCAGTCGCCTTAGCAGGTGAAGGAGACCTAGGCCCTTTTTATAAAGTGCCTCTCTGTTTGTGGACCAGTCCAGTTTATTGTTGAGGTGAACACCCAGGTACTTGTACTCCTCCACTAAACTCTTTTGACTCTTTTGACTCTTTGACTGTCTCAATGAACAAGCCCTGGATGGTCACTGCCGTAATAGGGGGTGACTTCTTGTTGAAGTCAATCACCAGCTCCTTCGTCTCCTTGTATGACAGCACAGTTGTCCTCCTCGGTATTATATGATGGTCTTATCGTGGAGGGACTGGAAGCTTACGGGGAAATGAAGGACATATTGTAAAAATATATGCAAATAGTCCAGTTGTATTTGGGTACGGATTCTGAATGAGCCTTATTTTGATTTGGCTGATGACTTAAATCTACATGTAAGTAACATACATTTTAAGTCCATGTCTACACACATTGAAACTAATAAATAAGTATTTATAGGCCTCAGAATTAAGCTAATTTGTGTACCTTTTTTTTTTTTTTTTATGTTGGACGTGCATATTTTGTAAGAGCGGGTTCTGAAATTTTCAGTAGCCTATCATTTACCCGTATGACTGTGCTGTCATACAAGATGTCAAATGTTTTTCAAGTAGTACATTTGTGTATTGACCTACAAACACTACTCATCCGATCAATTCGAATAAAATCTGGATTCATCAGACATATGAGGTGCTTTAGGCTTCATAGTTATCCAGTAAAGTTTTCATTTTAATCTGTGATTCTGCAGAACAGTTGTAAAAGTGTCAGTTGGACATTGATGTGCTTCTGTGTCCTGATATGTTTCAGTATAGTTTTGGAGATTAATTATGACTTGGATTGACATTCTAAAAAATTCCAATTACGTGTAGCAGTCATCTGACTCTCAGATTTTTTTTTATTTTTTATTATTAACTTTTTGCATCCTGTCCTTGGTTATGTTACTATAAGATAGACAGTTTGGTTTATGTATAGAAGAATGGCATCATATAAGCCATTTTTCTAAAGGAACCTTGTTAAAGCATGACAGTTACCCAGCTGTGATATAAGAGAAGGTGGTGAGATGGGACAAGATAGAACTTTAGAACATAAATGCAAAGCTTTCTAAGTGGCATAAACCTCAAACTGCCCATACCTCAAAAAACACCATTGCTGTATAGAAGAATTGTGGTGGTGGCAGCATCGTGCTGGGGGGGGGGGGGTATTTTTTGTCAGCAGGAACTCGGCAGCTTGTTAAAATCAGAGGAAGGGAAAATTAATGTACAAAAAAAAGTGCAGGGAAATACTACAAGACAGCCTTCTTCAGGACCCCGTGGTCCATGTTAAGAAAGCTTATTGCCTGAAGTGAATAGGGTAGTATGAGCTTCACTGGTGTATCATACCGCTTGGGTTGTGGATTTGGATGTCGGCTCTAATCTAGTCAGTGTGAGAGTAGTTTGCATGTTCTGCCCATTTCCTCCCTCAGTCCAAAGACATGAGTTCCAGGTGAACTGGTGGCTAAATTGCCTGCAGCATGTGAATGTTTGAAAATTTTAAATTGCAGCCTAAAAGATTATGTTGTCAGAGAACAACACAGTCCTGTCTCCAGTGCCTGAAATGACATTTCGTGCTGGAGTTTTGTGGCCTTCCATCTCCATGTACAACAGTTCTGTGGTCTGCAATTTGTTTAAAATGCAATGAAATTTTCTCATTTTACATATTAATTAAGATTTTCCTTATAAGTGGATATATGTTGTCTAGGTAACCGCTTTGTGAAACAAAGCCCCAGAATTGTGGCTTTTTGCACCCATCTCTTTTATTCAAAGGTAAATGGCAACATAGGGTTGGGGTGAGGGGTGGGGGGATCAAAACAGAGCTTTTGCAGCTATTATGCTTATGGACGTGTTTTGACATGAACGGCATGGCACAAGCCAGTTTATGGCCCATTCATTTCACTGCTGCGCGCTTAACGCGCCCCTGGAGTATATACCCCTTAGCAGTTTCAGCAGGCCCCCATGCTCCGCTGCCATTCATTTTAACAACAAACGGCATTCATTTTTTAACAAACGGCAATCACGTCTATGCTGGCAAACTTTAACGCCAAATGAAGCATTTTCCATCCAGCCAGGCGAGGGTGTAATCACTGCAGCGGAAATATTAATAGTTCTGGCAGTGCCTTTGAAAAGACTGGACTGCATGTTAGATGAGAAAAGCAAAATAAAAACAAAGATTTTTTTTCCCCCCATTTATTTTAAATATTGTTTTGCGTTTTTATTTTTTTCCTCCCCCAAAGTTAAAATCAACAGCAGGAGGAATAGTAGTTTCTTGCCTGTACATTTATATGCAAATGATCCACAGGGGTGGCCGGCAGAGGTTCTCAGGATGCAAAAAGCATCGCAATGTCCTGAATCCTCGAGGCAAAATAATCTTTTTTCCCCAACGTTTCCCTAATTTTATCACACGTTGGCCCTTTCGTTATGGGCGAGTTTCCCAGCACAAACAGCCTTGTGTCACAGCTGCAGCATGATGTGTTCAGGGTGGCAAAGTAAAATGTTTGTAAAGGTTCAGTTATAGGCAGTAATGTGAGGAGAACTGAAAAAGAAACAGTGCAGAGATGACAAAATGTCTGCGCTGAAATCTGAGCCTCATCTAGGTCTCCACAATTCCAGAAATAAGCAGGATGTGTTCTAACTGTACAGTCACTCTGCCTTCAGCTTTGTGCACATATTGTTTTGTAAAGATTTCAGCTCCTGAAGCCAGGAGGAACATCTTGACAAGACATCATCATAGCAAAACTGTTGACAGTATGTATTCTGTGTTGTTCTATATGTTCCTATATTGATGGAATAGATAATGCTTTAGGGCTTCTGTCGAACAATTTTATTATTGAACAAGCCAATTTGTTCTAGTTTATACATTAATTATATAGCACAACCAGGAGTTTAGCACAATTTACATCTGCATGTATGGAAGTCTTTGTGGAGGTTCAACCTCTGGGTGTGAAAGCTCTTATATAAGGTGTTTAAAGTGTGATGGGTACTGTAGAGCACCTGACCAATGAGAAATAAGTATCCTTTAAACTGACCAATCATAACAGGAATACAGCAAGCATGTCCTGCCCACATTCCAGTGCGAACATTTTGGCAAAGGATAGTCTGACCTCGGCTACAAAGCTATTTACGAGCCATTGGGGGGGGGGGGGGTCAGGTTAAAACTCAAATATTCCAGTTGTATTTCGGTACGGATTTTGAATGAGCCTCATTTTGATTTGGTTAATGGCTTAAATCTACATGTAAGTAGCATACATTTCAAGTCCATGTCTACACACAGAGAAAATTCTGAGAAATTGGGAGAAACACAGAAAACGTTCACCTTTTAGCAAATGAAACAAATTCAAAACAACTCCATAATAAAAATGGTTCTTCTACACCTTTTTGCTTACAAACTAGCAAGTAAAACACAGTGTATTTTCTTAGTATCACTGACATGCAAAATGAACATCGTGGAGACACAAATTATCCCAGAAACCAGACACACGGTGTGACAAAGCCATCGGCTGACAGGACTGCACCAGTGGAGAGGCGGCCGTGCTCCCTGGGAGGTGAAGCAGACCACCGGGGACATCTCAGCGTGAGCAATGACGGGAGACGACTTAACTGGGGCAGCAATGCGGGCACAGAGGTAAAAATGAACAACTTGCCCTTAAAATTAGCATTTTGTGGAGACCCGGTTAGGTCGTCGCTATATGATTAACCAAAACTAACATAGAGGCCATTTTACAGAATTTTGTCAAAATAAGTTACTCAGTTATCTATGTTTACATCATAAAATGTCATTTTAAATTTAAAAAAAAAAAAAAAAGACCTTTGTTCATTATTCCACTTGCCACAGAAACGTTTTCCTTTCTTGGCAGGTAAATCGTGTTGAATAAGGCCACGTACAGTCTTTGTCTAAAACGAGTATTTGGCTTCTGAAAAGCATCAAAGAAACAATGTGCAAATGAATGTTCATGGTGAACAAACTGGTGAGGTTTCGCTTGAACCACCACTTATTTTGAGCTTTTCCTCAAAAAGTCCTAGAGGTTTCCAGTCCATCTTGGGAGATGAAGCACCCAATTCACCATTTGCTTCAACACCCGTTTCAGAGTTTTTAGTGTAGCAAAGGCATGTAGACCTGCTGGAAGTTTCATGCTCTGCTTCACATCACTTTGGTTTCATTATATTTTTTTTGTTGCACATAAATATGTAAAGTGGTGTGAAAAACAAGACCTATGTTGGCCATGCCTGTGAAACTGTACCATTCGTATCCACCGGCACGGGTGGACATGGGACTTCTATCTTCTTCAGTCTGTCTATTAATAGAGTTATGAGGTTCTGCTGATCTCCTAGTCAGGGGTTCCTCATGGGTAATCCAGTAAACCCCAAAACCCTTACACTTCCTGGTACTTATTTTTTATAAAATCTTCTATCCATAAAGTGAAACACCATCAGTATCAAGACGCCTCAAGATTATTTATCCGAATTGCATCATTTTATATGCTGAAGCACTGGACAGAAACAGATGAAGGTTAACCTTTACAGAAATGACCTTTTATTTCAGTAAGATGAAGTTTTGACATGCGACATTTCGACAACCTGCTTCTCTGTCAGAAACTTTGTGAATCTGTTTGTGGTTGGGAAAGCTTTTTGGCTTTGGTGACCTGACGAATTGTCTGAACTTCTGCTCATAAGACCCTTATGTACAACAGATATCTTAAGTGTAGGCTTCTTTGAAGATGGGGGGCTGAAGTGGTTTGAGGACAATTTATGAAGAGGAAATGGGTGGTAAGATTTAGTAGAAACAAATGACGTACAATGGAGTTTAACAGACATTCTGGAGGATAAAAACTAAGCTGAGCAGTGCAACCATGCAGGGCCGAATCAATAATATCCTTAAATATTTATCTTCTTCCAGGTTATTGTTCAATGTCAGGATCTCGGAGACCAGGAATCCTTTCTCACAAGAGTGAAATAACCTCCATTAACCTGAACTGTGAAGATCCAAATACTGCTTTTTATTTTACATTGTGGGAGAAAGTTAACCAGAGGGCATATAGATCACGAAAAGCCCTGAAGACTTAGTTTTGCTGCTTGAGGAGTAAAATCTCTGTGCTGAATTAATCTGAATATCAAGACTTTCAGGCAGCATGACAACAAATTGCATTACTCTTGCACGATGTTGAGAAAGTCTGTTTGACTTGACGGTGACACACTTGAGACAAACCTGTTTTAAATGTCTGGGCGGCATGGATTTCAAGAGCTTTTGAAGTGGCAAGATGCTACTGCAGAATGCTTTGGCAAAAGCTTGGGCAGATCTCACTCCCTCACAGGCAGTCTGGGTTTGAATCCCTTGGCAATGGTGATACTAGAGGCAAGTGGAGGTGGATATGTAAATTGGTGGGTGACAACATAGAATCCCCCCCCCCCCAGAAAAAAAAAAAAAAACTCAGAAAATTATAGTAATTTATTTTAGCATTAGTCTGCAGTGGTTTCCATGGTTACCATTAAAATTTATAGCAGGTACATGGGGTACAGACTGATTGACTGCTTTTCTTGCTCTGGTTTTGTCCCACAGTCCAAAGACTTGTGTTTCATGTGGATTGGTGACTCAGCCTCCCATAGCGCGTGTGGGTGCAACTGGAACCTAGCGCACTGACCCAGGGACCACTGGACACAATGACAATGAATGGCTGGATTTCACCCTTTTTTTCACCTTGGTTTTATCTACCTCACCCTTGAGAAGGGCATTTATTTTACTTACTGTTGAGAAGGAACTTTTACTCATTTGCTGGGTTGATTTTGTGTTAGGTCCACCATCTCACCCTGGACTACTAGTTCTGCCATGATCTTGAAACCCCTTTTGGCCTCGTATTATTCTGCCCCTGTTAAGCTGCCTTGGCCACAGGTGTCAGATAAAGAATGATTGACTTCCTTTATCCTTAAAGTATAACAATAGTAAAAAAATTTGCGTTTTGCTAAAGCAATTCATATCAACTCAGTAGACATTTTATGTGACAACTATGCATTTAAAATACAATTTCTATAGTGGCATTTCTGTGACGATGTTAAAAATGAACTTACACAAGCTTCTCGATGAGTGCGAGGTTATAAAATGCAATGCACATGGCGTTTGCCTCCTGAAAGCAGTTTGTTTTGCGTATGACAGGGCGTAGAATTGACAAGGTCAGCGCACTTTGCAGAAGAAAACAAAAGTCCTCTTGTCCCAGCTCCGAACCGCTGCTCTACCAATGACATTTACCGCGGTGTAAAATGCGACGAATGCCTTCACACACCCTTTACCACCATTAAACAGATTTCACCGCCAGGGAAGCCGCACATGGCGACGAAAGCATCTTCGCGACAACCTGCTAATTAAATACATAAAAGCAACATTTCAGATGAAAGCACTTCTTTTTAATAACAATTAAATAAATCCATTTTAAAAACCCAGTTTTAAAATTGCTATTATTGCAAAAAAAAAAAAAAAAAATTAATCCTGCCAGGGTGCGATAATAATAAAACACAGTGGGGGATTTAATTTTTCCCAAATTTCCAGCTGAAAAAGCTCAGTTATTGTGCAGTATAGCTGGGAAATGCTTAGGTTGGCTGAATAACTGCTGGTACATCAGTAACTTCTCACAACGGTTATTTCATATTTTAGGATGGTGGGAGGAGGAGGAGGAGGGTTGTTGTGTATCAGCAGCTGAAATTATTTGGACGCAATAAACCTAATCATCAAATTATTTACTTTTTTCAGCATTTAAAGGACTGGAATTAATTTTGCCAAAGACATTTCAGCTATTATGTTGTTTATAGCCACTTTCAAACGTGCTGCACATACAGTAAATACACAGTATGCAGACACTGCTGAAGTGTTTGTGCATCACTTCAAGGGTTTTTATTACAAATTTATTATTACTTTCAGATTACAGGTTTTTCTCCTATAAAGAAGGCTCCACGCAACCATTATCATTAACCACTTTGTCCTGGTAAGGGTCTAGGAGAGTCCCTGGACACTAGGCTACGCCCTGGAAGGGCTGCCAGTCTATCTCACACACATTCACACACTACTGACAACTTTAGAGTGACCACTTCACCTGGAAACATACGTCTTTGGACTGTGGGAACTAACCGGAACACCAGGAAGAAAGCCATGGAAACATGAGGTGATGATGCAAGCTTGACACTACCCTTCCACCCCAAGAGACCTTGTATGAGAATTCGGATAACAAGCTGTCAGCTCTGACAATTAACACCAACGACAAAGAACAAACGTTTAATTTCAAAACGTCTACCTTGGTGACATCGATCATCATGACAAACCAATGAATGAGGCTTGACAGTTCTGTTTTGCATCTTGGTTGTCAGCTGGGCTCCAACTCACCAAAGCTCTTAGAAATGTGGCGATTCTATAACAAATGATTCTATAATAAATCACTTCCCCTAAAAAATGTAGAATGCTAAAAGTAGAAGAGACAAAAGAATGTCTTACCTACAGTATGTTAAAACGCAAAGTGATAAAATGCAACGTCACAAATGTGCAAGGGCATCCAAGAATCATCAGGTAAGACCCAGCCTACCCGGAACCGCTTCCCTCGTGAAGATACAGGATTTAAACCCAGCCCTTGCAGCGTCTTGTGGCTTTCTTGGAGAGAACCTCATTTTAGTGGCCAAAGGAACACGGATTCCCTCATACTGAAACATCTGTGTTCTCCTGGCACGTTTTGCACGGTGCAGCAAACACCTGCACCTGGATCAACCTTTTCCTGTGTCACATTATGCAACCCCAGCGGCTCTGTGACTTCATTTAGTGCAAATTATACTTTACAAGCAGCTCGGTGGAAGGTTTAAGAACATTACTACTTATTACAGTAATTGCTAGAATTGTCTTGTAAGAAAGTGCTCTAAAAATAGTAATAATAATTGCAATAATAATCATCTTTGTTTTATTCAGCATATTTAAAAGCTCCTTCTCAATGTGCTTTACAATAAAATGGAAATATATACAGTGTAGCCCACAACTGTAAAGCAATTTACAGCACATATTAGCATTTTGTAAAAAAAAAAAAAAAAAAAATCCATTAAAATAGCAAGCAAAATATCTTCAGTATCATAAATCCTTTGTCTTATGCACACATGCTAAGGTCAGTTTAGATAACAATTAACCTGAAACGTCTTTAAATTCCGGAAGAATGCCCACAAAAATTCAACCACATGAACTCCCCAGACACTGAGCGGGATTTCAACTTGCGGCCTTGGAGCGCTGAGATGCCAGAGCAGTCGATTGCTCCAAAATCCCATTCACAAATATCTGACTAACAGTAACATTATTTTAATAGTAAGAACATTTCTGGAAGTGAAAGGGGAAATTTAAAAAGGAGCAAATTTGTTATATATATATATATGTGGTTTTGAACAGTGGATTTTAAGCCTGGATCTAAATGTGTCCAGAGCAGTTCTGATATTCTGAGCACAATCTGAATTATCATTTGCAACATCATTTTTCAGAGGTTTTCAGCTGTCTGTAACTGTTTTTACATTTATTAATGACACTTTTTTGTATATGACCATGTGGACTGAAAATGACTCAGTTCCTGTCTGCCGTTTTGTTACTGTTGTCACCTGCGAAACTGCAGGAAGGTTTTCAGTCGCAGGAGCTCAGAATTCATTACCGGTTTCATTCATAGCGACTTCCCAAATGCATTTATTTGTTGTTTGTCCAAGTAAAAAAATAAAAAATTACGATGAAAACTCTGCAGGGTGACAAGTTCAACCCACGTTAGCCACTATGTATATTATACACTTGATGTTGACGGATTCAAATTTTTTGCCTTTACGTTTGAAGCAAAAAGTAAAAAATCCCGAGCAGAAAATCTTTTTGCCGAGCCAAATAACCACCAAATTACCACCATGGCTTTGTCACAAAAGCGACTCTATGGATCATTGCCCCAAAATCCATCCAGTCTCCAGCAAGTCGGCTAGGACTTGACAGAGGGGCATCGATGGCTGTGGTTAACATGTCCATCCACCACATCTCAGGTCTTCCTCTTTTGTGCTGACCTTCCACTTTGCTGAGCATGATGTCCTTTTCAGAATGACATTAGTTTTACTATCCATAGATTTTTTGTGGCAAGACATAGAAGTAGACTGTCAGGCCCGTCTTCCATGTAGCTAATGTTGGTATTATTGCTGTTGTCACTACCGTAAACAACACTGACCCATATTCCTGCTGCCCAGTATGAGGTTCGAGGTTCGCCGCTGTTTGTCTGACTTCTAAAGCAGCGGTCTCCCGAAGGAGCATTACTCCAGTCAGTATAGCCCTCTGGATCACGGCAGTGCGAAAGCCCAACCACCACAACAAGGTGGCAGCTACTTATCAGGGCACCATCCTCGACCCCTGTATCTTGCATCGCCTTCATAAAACATTTGTGAGATAATCTTAAGTTCAAAATGATTCCCTTCTCCGCACTGCGTTCAGGAAACAATGTTTTCATTCTTACGTCCAAATCTTTCAGGCAGGACCGCAGCTTGTGGTAAATGATGTCTGCAGCTTGCCATTAGGAGCGAGGAATAATAACTGGAATTGGTTGCAAAAATATATCCAGTAATTGGGATGCTCTCCAAGATGCGACAACAATAATAATAATGAACACGGAAGCGCAGTTTCATAGAAATTGCTTCTCAGATGAGGAAATGCAGCACCGCAGGCGCACTGTGTTCCTACAAGAACCGTACAGCAGCACAGCGCAAAAATGACATTTCGGGAGACAGGTCGGGAGCAGACACAAGATTTTCTTCTTCTTCTGTGGACGTTTCCAGCATGGGCTCAGTAAAGGTATTATGACTGGAATCAGTTTTGAAAAGTGTGTCCTTTAGCGTGTTTAAGCTATTTTCGTCTCGTATTTGGGGATTGGTTGTGGTTCTCGCAAAAATCCAAAGTCAGTCTCGAAACGTCAGCACTGAAGATAAAAGAAGAAAAGGCCTCGGCGAGATATGTTGGTAAATTGATTAGCTTCCGAGGAGAAGCTTCACAAAGCAAACAAAGGAACCTCAGACATTTCGCTGTAGTCATCCTTCTGCATTTGAAAGGTGACTTGTTCTGCTGTCAGGTGATTGATAGACTGAAGCAAAACCTAATAAAAAGTCACTTTCCCTCATGCCACCGACCTAATAAATGAATGAGCCCTAGGCATATGTTAATTCATTAAATATTGTAGTAGGAAGGTCCCTCTGCCAGTGACGTGATGTTTATTTCAGCCAATAGTTACTTCTGCTACCTGAGCGTGGCTTTCCTTGGGCTTCACAGGATAGGCAGCAATGATGTACACAAGAACAGGAGGAGTTAGGGTGGAATTTGTGCCATTTTCCAGAAAGAGGTGAAGTAGTGAGGCACTGTCACAAATTGAGAAGGCAATAACACGATCGGCCAGCAGGAGGCGCCATTTTAGTACCATCGCATTCTCTTGTCAGTCCTGCAATCAGGGCTTCCTTTAAATAGATGCTGTTTGGAATCTGTTTGAATCTATAGAGTATTGCCTTGTTCATAAGTCAGTTTGCTGTGTTCAAAATTCCTTTTAATTCCTGCTTAGTCTTCGGGTTCCAGTGAGTCTTTGCTGTAAGAAATGTGCACCATTGTAAGTAAACTCCGCGCTGGGGACTACACCAAACATATCTCAGAACCCTTTATTGACAGCCCCGGGTGTAATGGTTTCTGTTGTGTACAGATCACAGCAGTCCCATTAGTAGGACAGTGCAGACCTCTTGGTGCTCTAGCCATTTAGAGACCTTCTCAGAATTACAAGAATATGAAATGGTCTTCTGAAAACAAATTTATACTGCATGCATGAGAGCTGCAGTTATCTGTACAGTAGTGTCTTAATGAAAACCTGGATGTCTATGATAATGAAAGTGCTTTCTATTATAATAGAATCACATCTTTTCCTTGTGCTACAAAAATAAAACTTACATTTTATTGCAGATATTAACATTTCCAAGTTTATCATTCATTTATAGTGGCACTTTTGTCAAAGGTCAGTTTCCTAAAATTCCTGTTGCAAAGAGAAAATAGCCTGCATTTCCACTTCTGACCACTAGTTGACACCCAAGAGAGATTACACGGCCTTATTAAAAGTGAAGTGCAGAAGTGACACACAAGCTACTGTCTTCCTTCTGCAAAGCACAACGCAATGAATACAAGGTTGTGGACTTGATGTGTTTTGAATTTTCATTTAATTATGTATTAAATTTTTTAATAACAATAATTCAATTGAACTTTATTTGAAGAAAAAAAAAAAAAAATTCTATAAGTAAACCTGAACCAGATTCCCTCTCTCCCTTTTGGGTCCACAGCGGGGTCATGGTGGTCTAGAGTCTGTCAATTATTCCTGGACTGAATGCCAGCCCCTCATAGGACAGCAATGCAGTCCCTCAGGTAGTCACAAACTATGGGCAACATGGAGCCCTCAGTCTTCCAGAAACACAAGTCTTTCAACTGTGGGAGGAAACCACAACACCTGGGGGAAGCCCACACAAATAGGACACACACAGACTGAGCCCGATTCAAATGTTCGCCCAAACAGCCCTGATGTTCTAAGGCAGCTGATCTACCCCCTGCATTTCCACCCCAGGATCAAACCGATAAATTAAAGAAGTGAAGTAAACTAAGCGAGGCAGGAAGTCCAAAAGGGTGAAATTAGGGGCTGAGGGCTCAGCGCTTGAGACTAAATGTCGTAAAGGTCAGTTATTATGACGCCTGTGGAAGGGGGAATAACTCTGTCCCTCTGCACTGACTGACACAGCGGTGGAAAATCCAATTCGGGATCTGACCTTTAAATTACCCACGCATTTTCACATTAGGAATATTGTTTTAAACGTGCTTACATGATGGGGGAACTGAAAGGGCCACTGTGGAGAAAAAGGAAAAATGCCGTTCGGAACAAAGCGACACGGGAAATGCAGATGTCAGACAGGGAAAGAGACAACAATGCCACACACTGGGCTACCAGTAGACCCTCTTTACATTCAAGTTGATCATTTTAAGTTAAAATGTGGGGGGACGGCAGCATAGAGGTTCAGGGAGTAACATCCTCCAGCTCTGGATCTGACTCAGTCTGTACAGAGTTTGTATGTTCTCCCCATGTCTGTGTGGGTTTCCTCTGGGTGTTCCTCCTCCCACAAAGTCCAAAAACATGTTTCAGGTTTATTGGTCTCTCTAAATTGCCCAGAAAGTGTGCGTTTGTGTGGCCAACCTGCGATGGATTGGCGACTCATTCCTTGGTTGCTTCATAACACCCTTGGCGCCCATTGCTTCTGGGCTAGACTCTGGGCTGTCTCAACCCTGCTCAGGGTTAAGAAGTTAGCAATAATGGATGGACATCAAATCTGAACTTTTATTTGACCTTACAGCACAAAACTGAAGCAACATCATTCCTTCCACACAATCAAAACTGCAAGTAAGCAAATAAATGATAAATCTGCAACACTGGCAGATTTCATCATTAACTTTCAAATGTTAAACTTGCATTTCTGAGCACTTCTTCCTTTTCCATACTAACCTGCAGTCCACATTACAGCTCACTTTGCAGTCCAACCCACTGTCAGTTCCCTCCTCCTCCTCCTCCTTCTTCCTCCACCCTCAGTGCTGATGGTCTCGCCGTCCATCAACAGTGGGTTCTTAACATCCACTTCCCCAGTCCTTAACAGGACCCTCAGTAAAGCTTTGCTGCATCTAACCCTCTTTTGGAAAGTGAAATCTTTGACCTCCCACACAAAACCAGTACCTCCTCTCTTCATCCCACGTCTTCTCATCTTTTACAGTCCATTCTCCCCCACTCATTCCTCTCATTTCTTTTATCCTTAATTGTTTGGATGCGTCTGCTTCCCCAAGGTTGCTTCTCCTGAGATTGCCTTTAGAACCGCACAACATCTCAACACGATTGCAGAAACCTTCTTTGGCCTCAATCTCAGTCTAAAATTACAAGCCAGTCTCGATTCTTTCTTCTCCCTTTCCGAAAGTCTTGAATGTGCTATTTGCAACCAAGTATCTGCATTCTCTGATCAAAATGTTCTCCTAATACCAGGCTAAATCCAAGATCAGCTACTTCACCAAGCCTGCACCCAGTTCTTCTGAAGTTCTAATGTGGCACCAAAAGATTGTCTATAAAAACTTAAAGTCAAAGATGCAGAGTAGATCTCCTCTAAAAAACCCGATGGTGTTCTTTTTGAGGAACAGTGCAATATCGCACTACACACAGTTCAGGTTGTTCCACAAGGAAAGGGTTGTTAGGTCTTTCAGCTTTTTTATCCATCTACTGTACTTCATACTAGACTCATTTCTACAACCAGCTTCAGGTGGAGGCAAAATCAGCGGCGTTGAAGAATCCAGCTGTGCTTTGACAACTGCACATTCCCATCCGAACCGCTCTTGCCTGCTTTCTGCTGCATTTTTGTTTACCTCGAGTTACACGTTGCTTTGGGGAAAGGAGTCTGCTAAGTGAAAAAATGTGTGCAGCACACATCTGGATGCACAAATACGGCAAAGGTAAAGGGTGTTAAATGTCCACGATAATGTTTTTCTGTGCGGGTCTTCCTTAGCGGCTTTGATATAACCTTTAGTTCAGGATGTTGTGAGTTATGCTAAAAAATATATATATATATATATATATATATATATATATATATATATATATATATCTATTTTTTTTTTCTTCTATGTTTCCGACCTGGTCCACAATTTTCTTTAGTTTTTTTTCCCAATTATCAGTTCTGGGGATAAAATTGCAGCTTTGACAACTACACACTGATTACAGATTTGAGCCAATGTCCTTTTTTCCGCTCCCTTCATTGTGTAAAGAATTGCAGCGCAGTGATATAAAATACCGTGGCCTCCAGGGCCCGGACTGTAATTTGTGACCAATGAGCAGACAAAGGCTTGATTCAGCAATGGCCTCCAGCTAGCTGGAGAAGGAGACGGGCCTAATTTTAATAACAAGCAAGGCCTTCGGAGTCAAAGATTAATGTTGAGAATGTTGTACTGTGTGGCTTCTCTCACTTCACTGACCCTCCCAGTTCAGTCACCGCGTTTCATCCATTATGCCTACGTCACAAGGTCCGCGGTCTCTGAAATTTTCCGGGAAATGCGGTAAAGGACAAGCAAGGTAAACTGTGCCCTCCGCATCTGCGTCCTTAAAAATAAGCAGCCGGGCAATTGTCTTCTTCAGCCATTTAAGAACATTTGTGCTGAAAGATATTCTTCAGCCCTGCAATATATAATAGCCTAATTGCATGTCGTATTTATAGTGCTGGGAAATGCTTATAAAGCAAAGGAAACCAGTCTAGAAAAAGAAGAAATTCAATAATTTCAATGAAGCCGGATTTTAATACACTAAATCTCTGCACTGGCCTACATGGCTGCATCAAACCGCATACATTCCCTTATTTATAATGCATTACAATAAAAACAATTTGAGGTTATTAAAATATATTGAGGACATGGAGATTAAAATATGCAGTTTTACATGATTAAATAGATCAGTTGTAAGGAGACAGATGAATATGTCTTTAAAAGACATCCGCACACAAGCATGCGTTCAAATAAATGTTCCAATATGTTCTGGAAATGAACTCCTTGGCGTGGGTTGCAAATGCAGCTAAGAGTCCTGAGGCAGCACGGCGATGAAGACTGGATGGATGGTGTGGCTTTGCGTTGATTTTGGTCGTGCCGGGAAAACAGATGAGAGATCCATGCTTTGCCCATTTTAATATGGCATCCTAGATGAGCATGATCTCAGCTGAGGCAAGAAGAGACGACTCCTCTCAAATGTTTGTCGCATCTGCTTTCCTTAAGATGTTGGTCACAAAATTGTAGTAAAACCTTATCCCCTAAATTACAGAGTGACAGCACCAGTAAGGCTTAAGCCCTGGTTATTTTCGGCCGGGGGAGGGGGGGTAATATGTTGGATTCACCCAATAGCATGTTGTATGATGTAGTGTGGCACAGTCCATGATTTTCCTGTAGGGGCTTTGCAAGAAAGTCCATGTGTAGGGCCAATAGTGTGTTGGGTATCACCGCCAGCCAGGGCAGGAATGCTGTGAAAGTTGTTACTGAGGCTGTGAAGAGGGAATCTAGTTGGCCATGGATCAAGAGGAGTGAGTTATGTGTTCAAGGTACCCTTACCTGCACATAGTTCTGAGGCCTGATTATCCCTGAATGTGTCTCCAAAGTGAAGATGTTTGACACTGAAAGATCCAAAACACTCACATACATGACTGATGATGCATCCAGGAATATAGCAAAATGTGTCATATTAATAATTCAGATTAAATATGAATTATCCTTGTACTTTCTTTCAGTGATTCAGGTGCTGAAGTACTGCAGTAGCAACTGGCCAAACCCCTGGGAACAATTGGCAGTTGACCAACAAGGGTCCTCACCTTCAGCAGTCTTCCAGGATTCCGTACACCTGTCTTTACTCTGCTTATTACTCCGACTTTGAAAGAATGAGACTCTTCAGACAGAGCTAGCGATCACCCTTCCACGCCTGCTTGGAGTTTGCTCTGCGTCATGTTTGTGCTGCATTTATTCCCAGCTGCACTTAAGTCCATATCATCACCAGTCACCTCCTGTTCATGACAGCAGCGTGAAAATTACCTTTACCAAAGAAACAAGCAAGAAATACAAGGTGCTCTGGGTTCGCCGACAGAGGACGTCACTCTTATAGCAAAAAAAAGGGCTGCTGGAGACATGCACTTTGCATATGAGTATGATTTATTCATCGTGATATTTGCATTGTCTCTGGTATGGCAGGTATTCCTGCATATTTGTACCCATTACCCTTGTGAAAAAGGAAAAGCAGAACCTTCAAGCAAATAGAAATCATGCTTCTGTTATTGGCATAAACCTATATTACAACAACAAAAATCAGCTCTGACAGGTCATGACCAGTGGTATTTCCATCATTTGGCCAAAATAATCCACAGTTGATACTCACAATATTCTGTACCCAAAGTTTAACTAGGCTCAAGATTGTCTTACAGTCTCTCTGTTTGTATTCACTGCTTTTCATTCACTGTTTTCAAAAGAAAAGAATCAGTGGGCAATGGTGGATGTGATTTTTCCACATGCGCATGTACTGAGACCGATCTGCTTCTAATATGAGCAGTACAGGCGGTTCTACTGGCAGCTCTCTATGCAGCACCATTGAGACTTATTGGCTGGACATGAAATTGTGACAGGGCTACATTTCACGGAAAGCTCTCCAGAACTTCCTCCATGTAAATTTTTCCAAATAAAGACCAGCCTCTTGTAATGAGGCAATTGTGACTGATTTATGGTGCATCTTGACACCCCAGGTGAGCAGCAAAGAAGACAGAACTGAGTTGGTCAACAGAATGAGGGATTAGTTTACAGGATTCAATTTAGGTTTGAGTTTGTCAGATGTGGTTGTTTTAATGTCTTCTTTTTAATCTCCCTTTCCACAAACACTTGTTTGTTTTTTAAATTTCTTGTTCCACTTGCTGTTTGCCTACACACCCTGTCCTTCTGCTTTGCCTTTCTAAGCTGTCAGGCTATTGGTGATATAAAATGTATCCCCCTTTCTCCCACCGACATGATTTTGTTTCAAACCCTTGTTTTCCTGTGCCTCTCTTCACCCCATACAGACATCATATTTCCCCAAGTGGCCACATGCTAAACTACTGTGAAGTGCTGGAGAAGAAAACATCAGGGAAGACATCAGCGACCATCAACGCCTCCGTCTGACCACCGACACTCTGGTCTAATGTTTTATGCTTTTATTATTCCCATGGGATTAAAATGTCTTGGATCAAAGATTTAACCTTCCATCTAAGTCTGAACAAGTGAAAATACCCCAAAAAAACAACAGTTGTTTATTTATCATCTCCAGCAGGGTGCACAAGCTATCCCAGCTGACCAGAGGGGTGGTCTGTCTGTTTTGCTAGTTGGTTCACATTCCAGCTGTCCCTGAAGCCCATTTATCTGTCTGCCTGGTGAAGGAATTACTTGCTCCATGTTATAAATTTTAAAAAGTTTTGATCCTTTTTGAATTTGTTTCTCACCACGTTTAAAATCACCCATTAATTTTTCATATAATTATCAGAGTTTATAATCTCTAGTTAGATGACTTCTTCTTCGTCTTCTTCTTCTTCTTCTTCTTATTTATCTTTCAGCTGCTCCCGCTAGGGGTCGCCACAACGGCTCAAACGTTTCCATGTCTTCCTGTCCTCTGCATCTTTCTCTGTCACACCCACCACCTGCATGTTCTCTTTCAACACGTCCATAAATCTCTTCTTAGGCCTTCCTCTCTTCCTCTTGCCTGGCAGCTCCATCCCTAGCATCCTTCTCCTGATATGGCCAGAATCTCTCCTCTGCACATCCAAACCAACGCAATCTCGCCTCTCTGACTTTGTCTCCAAACCGTCTAACCTGGGCTGACCCTCTAATATACTCATTTCTAATCCTGTCCATCCTCGTCACACCCATTGCAAATCTTAACATCTTTAACTCTGCCACCTCCAGCTCTGCCTCCTGTCTTTTGCTCAGTGCCACTGTTTCCAACCCATAAAGCATCGCTGGTCTCATTACCATCTTGTAGACCTTCTCTTTCACTCTTGCTGGTACCCTTCTGTCGCAGATCACTCCTGACACTCTTCTCCACCCACTCCACCCTGCCTGCACTCTCTTCTTCGCCTCTCTTCCACACTCCCTGTTACTCTGAACTGCTGATCCCAAGTATTTAAATTCACCCACCTTCGCCAACTCTATTCCCTGCATCCTCACCATTCCTCTGCCCTCCCTCTCATTTATGCACATGTATTCTGTCTAAGTCCTACTGACCTTCATTCCTCTTCTCTCTAGAACATATCTCCACCTCTCCAGGGTCTCCTCAACCTGCTTCCTACTGATGACACCCTTGTCCAAAGTGATGGCAACAAATTGGTTTGTATAACAAATGCCTTACAGTTGCAAGATATTTATATATACAAGTGGTGGTGAAGGTATTTATTTAAGCAAAGTAAGCAAAGTAACAAAATCACAGGTATTATAAACCTGGGCCCCTCCAGGAACTTTAACCTGCGGGTTATAAACTCATGATCTCCTGCACTGCTGCTTGTCAGCTGCGCTGAGTGGAAGCCTCCTAATGCTTCAGTAAAGTGAAGAAATAAACTGCAGAATAGGACCAGAGGCAAAAAGACCATTGATCCAAGGGTAGGACTGTTTGCTTTTCACAGAGGCCAGCAATGACTTCAATCAGTGAGGGCATCTGGTGAATAAAACCCTGAAGCTCATTAATATAAAAATGATAGAAGTGCAGAGCAAAGCCTGGAAATGCCATCAGTTGGCCTGTGGCACAACGTCTAAGATGGGGGCAGGAATGGAGATAAAATCTTGCATATGGAGGAAAATTTCAACATCATTCATAAATACTTTGCTACCAGGTGATTTGGTGTGGGACTTTTTTTATTCCTTATTAAGGTGATGCTTGGACTCCCACCCGACTCTTGCACTCTATAGCGAGCGATGGAACTGAACAGAATTGGGAATTCCACTTTTGATTACTTGAGATGGAAAGAGCAATGCTAAAGCTTGATGAAGTATATAGCAACTTTCAAATTCAAACGTTTCAATTTTTTTTTATCTAATATCTTTGCTTGGTTTTGCATCATTTTGAGCCTTCATATCACACCTGAAAAAGTAAGTTGTATTATTACAAAAGCCAGGCTTTTTTTCATGTGTTTAGATGTACAGTACTAAGTGGTGTTGTAGAGGCCAAAAAGGCTGAACATTCAAATGTCCACACACACTCACCCACTATAAATACAGGTGGACCCCCCCAACCCGCCTGGCCTGTCTGGGCTGTCAGTCTTGTGATCGCATCAGATTGACTTAGATTTGTCCCATCAGGTCGGTTAACCATCATCGTGTCCTGTCGTTCCCAAGCTCTTCTGGGGAGGCCCTGACTACAGGAACTGCCACCAACCATACAGAAGCGACAAGGGTGGACTTCCCTGGAAGCGACAAGGGTTGGCTGCTCTACTGATGTGCGCTGGAGAACCAAGAAAATGCATCTGCGGCCTCCTCACAGTTACCAAGGAGAATTTTACCAAGCAAAATTAATTTGCGATTATGGCTCAACAGTAACAAAATTTGCTTCAAAGGATTGCTATTGAATAACGAAATTGTGATTAAATATGTTTTTAGCAACTGTTGAAGGACTGCAGTGATTTAGGAAAACACTCTTTTTGCCTGCCCATCTCGCCGCAAAATCGAGCGGCGATCGAATTACCGGGACTCGGCAAATTGACTCAGCTTTTTTGTTTGCCAAGTATATTTGAGCGAAATGAAACACCCCTTTCAGGTAATGTTCAGGACTAATTGCCCAGGCTGAATGTGTTATGCTTCATTGTCTCCTCTTTAACTTCATTACTAGCCAAAGGCTTTATTCCAAAAAACGCGCTCCATCCGGCTTTGCATTTTAATTAGAAAGATGCTTTTTTCAATTAGCTGTGCTTTTGGCTCCGTTTCTGCCGTGCGAAGTACGCGTTGCCGCCTCGCGTTGTTTCGGCAAACTTAACTTTTGCAAAAATGACTGAAAATAGGGACTTGCAGGCTGACCTGAATGCCTCGGTGGGAGCCAGTACTTTACAGCTTGTCTCAGAAGGGTCTCAAACTTGTGCAGTGCACAACATTCAACCCAGTAAAATGTGCGGTTGCATTATGTGAAGAACTGAAATCAGTGCATCAGATTTAATCCCCCCCCCAGAAATAGAGACTTTCTTGGTAGCCAGAGACTGACTTTTAAAAGTGAGGTCAAGCGCTGAAATTGCTTGCTATGGAACCCAGGTAGACTTATTCTACATACAAGGCAAAGGCATCAGTTTCTTCATTACGACACCCACCTGTACAGATTATACTCTTAGGTAATATTAACAGTCTGTTATGCATATGATGGATTGCTCTCAGTTGTGTTTTCATATAGGTTGCTGGCTAATCTCATTAGATGGGTGTTTGTCTTCCTGGAGGCAAAAGAGCGTACCTGAGCTCAGAATGTGGATCTCTTCCACTCCCCTGCTGGTGTTACCCTCAGATTTTAGGGTTTTATCACAAACTTAAGTCTAAGGTGGAAAAAGGGCACTGCAGTAGAAACCCTGCTGTATCGATGGATACATTTTTTGCTCTTTTTTGTGAATAATTGTTTTTTTTAAAAGCACACATTAAATGCATTCTTTCAGCACCACGGATAGCAACAACCGGTCAAGCTGTGCTTGGGTGCAGGTCTTCCTCCTCACTGATTCCAAGGTAAAATCCCCGTTGCCTTTGAATGCTGCCAGCCACATTCCAGGACCCAAATGCATTTGCTTTCCTGGCAACAGTTTTTCTTTTTTTTCCCACTGAGGGAAATGAGGACTTAAAGTCACCTGAAATAAACCAGAGTCATTTCATGGCTGCTTATGTCACCGAAGAGAGTGAATCGATTCGTTTATCCCCTTAGACAAGGCTCGGCAGAATGCCCGAGTTCCGTCAAGGCTGGGTTTACGCCGTGAAGGTTTGGATTGGCAGCCCAAGTGCTGTAAAGGTTCGACAGTTGGCTTCAACATGCGAAACAAAATCTAAATTAATAAAATGGTAAAATAAGCTGTTTCATTGCATTTAACATATGTTCTTCAAATCAAACATAGGAAATGCAAACACAGAGGCTACGTTCAGCATGAAGCCATTTACAGGATCAGGAAATGCCCAGAAGTGCGTGCTTTACACTTGGATGAGATTCAGGTTTAATCCAATAGATTTGTTTTCCAACTTGAGCAAAATAACTGGGAACAGGTCTGGGTCTGGGAGACTGGCCATTCAGTTCTGTGCAGTATGCACACCCTTCCAGCATATTTCAGAAAAATTACTTTTTATCTGTAACCCTGAGCTGTGGCCACCACATCTACAATTGAAAGCAGTTTCTCGCAATTCCCAGTTTTCTAAGGAATGCAGTAAATGGTTCATGATTTTTTTTTAACTCAGCGTGTTTTTCTCCTGGGGTTACTACACCTCTTTACAGTCTATACTAAAGAGGGTAAACAAAGTCGAATGTAAAAGCAGGTATAAAGAATAATGTTCACTGAAAAACAGTCTAACAATAGACTAATTGGTGAAATAGCAGGTACATATTTTGCAAGTCTTTGTAGATGTTGATTCCCTTATGTAAACAATACCTAACATAGTACTTAACTTTGTATGGCTTTATCTCCATTTTACATCCTAATCTCTGCATCTAACAACTGGAGGACTTCAACTCTGCATTGTGAGCATCAGCCACATCCCTCAGTCTTATAAAATGTTCTTGTCAGGGCCCAGAGCAGCCATTGATATTTGGACCCACAGAGATTTAGACTTTTCCCCTTCTTTACAGTTTTAGAGTTTCTGTTTTCCTCTCCTCATTTTCCAGCTGGGTTAATTTACAAAGGGTCATCAAAAATTCCAAGAATTTAGCCAATTCTGAAAAGGGAATAAAATTCTTTTTTTTTTTTTTATCAGTCCCTTTATAGTCAACAGAAGCTGCTTTAATAAATGGAATTGTAACTGAACCAATAGCTGTAATATTTAAACTTTCCTTTCCTTGTTCAGCACTTGGTGTCAGCCTGGGGAAAATAACTCTGTGAAAATAACCTGAATTGAACTAAATTGAATTTAGTGTGTCTATTACAACCGAGCTTCTATCTCTCTGTCTGTGTTGTGTGCGATTCCTGTGTGTGGGGTACAGCTGTCTATTTGTTTGACAGCTTCACTTTCTGGACACAAACACATCCGCACTCTCGACTTTCCATGGAGTCTGATGACTTTGCTGGAAGGGTGAAATGGTGTGGAACATGACCTAACCCATCAGAGACGTTCGTCACATGGAACTCACTGGGCCAGCTCACAGATGTCAGCTCTTACCACGGTTTATTGCCTGGTAATCCACGTGGTCCCAGATCGATTAAGCCAGACGGTGGAATGAATCAGAAAAAGGAAAGAAAGGGGTGTTTGAGGGCAAAAATGCAGAGAAAGGAGTAGTCTCTTTCCATGACTCAGGTGGGGGCAGATGCAGGAAATGTGATAAGTTTATGTGTTTGCAAGTTTTGACAACCCACAATCATTTTTTTTTTTTAATCAGAATTCATTTCAAATTCCAGGAAATTTCACTCATTTTCTTATAGTGTTATTATGTACACTTCACTTTATGTAGAACTGAAATAAATGGATATTTTGCTCTGGATGGATTTGTGCTGCATCATTTAAATCCAGTGGAATGAAATAATTATTGTATTTAATGTATTTAATGTTTTCTTTTACTGGTACTTCTTCAAGTTTATGCAGGTGTAAGAGACAAAAATTAGGCAGTGGGCCACACATAAAACTGTTAATTTTACATTGAATAGATAATTGTACTAAACAGCATAACTTATGTTCCCTGCAGGGTTTTGATGGTCCAGAGTTCATCCCAGAAGGGATGGTTGTGAGGATGGGTCCACCATGGACAAAACTGCAGGACAGTCACACACGCTCATTCCCTCAGTCTGACAAACACAAAGGGGAACTTAAAGTCAGCAGTTCACATTAAACATTTATCTTTGGACTGTGGGAGGAAACCCACCTGAGAACGGGGAGAACATGCAAACTCAGCCCTGAACAGATGCAGATTTCAGCTCACATCCAAACTGCCTAGGTGCTGTGAGGCACCAGAGCTACCCTCTGTGCCTCAGTATCTTTTGTAAATGTGATTTTTACAAATGGTTTTCAAACCAGACCTTTCTGTAAGCATAGGACACCCTGCCCAAATTCTGGATACTATGAACCTCTCCAGGGAATTCAAAACTTAAGGCAGATACCTGTACCACCTGACACCAAATCACTGAGCATTGTCATTAGTCCTTCCCCCAACATTATGTTAAATGGGAAAAAATCCTATGCACATACCCTGAACTAAAGGGCACAGTGGAGCAGTGTGTAGGTTGTTTAGCTGTGGGTTCCAATACAACTCAGTGAGGATCTTTTACGTCTGCGTTGGTTTTCTCTTGGCACTCTGGTTTCCTCCCACAGTCCAAAGTTGGGTATTTCAGGTTAACTGATCATTGTAAATTGCCTACAGTGTGTGTGACTGTGTGCAGCTCCCCTGGGATGGCTTGGCCTTCCATCCAGGGATTTTTTTCATAACCTAGCACCCAGAGAGTTTGGGATCGACTCCAGGCTGCCATGACCCTAACCAGGATACCTCAAAGATGAATGGATGGATAACCAATATTAGCAGTGCATCACGTCTTTCTTTTTGCAAAGTTTGCCTATTTCTGTGACATATTTTCCTTGAATTGTATGTATATTTTTGTGAAATCTTTTTTTTTTTTTTTTTTTGTTTCTGAGACTGAGCCAGCAAATTTATTGGTGAACATGCAAATATCCAGTTAGTGGAAGCTGCACACCAACTCACTACTGAGGTGGGTTTATTTCAGTCGTATATTTGAAGATCACAATTGCCAGCAGCGTAATTACTCCCTGGGAGACCGGAAGAGAGAATGTCATATAGGTTAAAATAACCTGGTTGTTTTATATTACAGGACCCAACTTATTAGCTGTGTTAATGCTTATTGCATTTTTGCTGAAGCGTTTTTTTGATCTTGCATTTATGTATTTTTTCTTAGCTAATGTTTTCAAAAATGTTGGAGGAATCTGGCTGCAAATGTAGCTGCAGCTGCCGCTGCCCACAGCATCAGATAGTTAACTGTTCCTTCAGTAAAAGGAAAGCAGAAACTAATTTCATTCTTCTTTTCTGTAGAACAGGGAATCTCTGCTACCTAATTTGACTTTATCTTGTTTTTGGGTCCTTCACCCACTAAATGTCATCTATTGCATTGATATTAGGATGTACTGTACCTGTCTCTGGTCTGACAGTGAATAAAATAATCCATCATAGAAAAAGTGATTTAAGACATAAAAAGTGCAGCTTACAAAAAAGTAAAAAAAAAAAAAAAAAAAAAGATGTTAACAGAGCTACATGTGCACAGTTTTTTAAAAGAAAGCTCATCCCTAAGATTGCTTTGCACCAGAATCTTCTTTGATCTCCTATAATTGTGGGCAGCAGTGAGAAGCAGCATGCGTGCCTACAGAACTCCAAAAAAAAATCATCAGTACGGCAGTCATAAAAAGCAAACCGAAGCACATGGTGTGGGCAAGAGAACGAACATCCCTCAAAGTTCCCACACACCAAAAGCGGTTGCTGGAGTGTTGTTTGTCGAACTCCTGCTGATTCGCCCTGCCTATTTAAAGCACATTTCGGTAGAATGATAAAAAGAGATTATTTAAAAATTAAAATATCTAATGGAGGTGAAAATACCTTGATAATTTTTTTGGCAATTCAAACATGATCTTAGTGTTGAAGTGAATCAAGAAAAGGTGGATGGATGGTCTGCCTCTATATTCTACACCCTCTGTTTTGAATAGGGGATGCAGTTGCAGGGTAAGCTGGTGCCTCACAGCTCTAGGGCTGCTTGTCTGATGTGGAGTCCAAGCCCAGCTCAGGGGTGTGTCTGGGGTTTGCAGGTTCTCCTCCATGTTTGCACCCCTCTAAGGAAAGAATATACTGGAAGAAGGCGATGGCAAACCTCTTCAGTTCCTCCTTGCTTTGACAACCATGTCAATGGTCGCCCAGGAGTCAGGAATGACTCAACAGCACTTTCCCGTTCCTGCTATTTCAAATATTAAGTGATGAATAAAAACACTTTTGAGAAATTGAATAAAAATCACGTTTTAACCGTGGACCAGCTAGTTAGACCGAGCTAGCCTGACTGCCTTCTATGGCTAAATTATTCCCCTATAGGTTTTCTTTATTAGATGTTTCAAACATGCAGCGTATCAAACAGCCAGCTGTACGATATTGGTAAAAACTTTGGGAAGAACATTTTATTGCTAAGCATAACCTCAAGCCATAGAAGCAAAATGAAGGGTCAATTAAAAGAGACACTAAATTAAAACAAATATACACTCCGACTTGAATCGAATTAAAAAATAAGTCAAAACAAACAGCAAAAACAAGCAAAAGTGAATAATAAAAAGCCACGTAACAGTGTGCACAAATGGGCAAAAAATGATAAGGAGGAAAATGAAGCTGCCGCAGAACAGAAGACAAATTCAAACAAAAAAGGAAAGCGAGAAATAAAAAAATGATTACACATCAACAGTTGGATGAAGGGTGTTTAACAAGACTGTGGCTGTAGGCTGAGACCGTGGCGCTTATTCACACAGGCTGTCTGAACTGGGCGTCAGCATCTGTCATGACCTCTTTTTATTGTACCTTTTCCCGCCGTTTCCAAAAGAAAAAAAGTTAAAGAACTAAAAAATATATGTATATATATAAATAAAGATTTTTAGCTGTTAACAAAGAAGCCCTGAAACAATTAAAGAGTGTTCTTCAAACTTCCAGCAGTCAAATACTCATGCGGCTTAAAACATCAGCGAGTACAATTTCACTGTAACCTAAAAGTAGCCCCCACCCTTTACAAAATAAGTTCACGCTCCTCTTGCTCTGCTCACCATTTCACACAGCAGTTTTTGATTTTCTTCTTCAAATACACCGATTTACCAAATCATCAGTCTGTACAGCGAGATTACTTAAAAAAAAATACAACTGAAATGTTATGTACAGTATCAGCCTACAAAGTACAACAGCTAAAATGTAATAAAATATGTAAACAAATTTGTCGTTTGACACAGTTGACTGTGACAACAGATAAAATTCACACTTTTCACATTAGATTTATTTCCATTGAGACATCGGTAACAGTGTTATAGAACTGCATCAGTCTTCCATCAGACAGTAGGAGGTTAATTCTGTCATAGCAGCTTGATTTAAAAAATCACGGGGCGGGGGGGGGGGGTTGCAAAATACGGAAAACGTCTGAAATCATCTATGTGAGACCTTTTTGCATTTGAAAAACGAAAACAAAACGAATAAAATACGGTTCTCCGATGATGGATAATTTGGCTTGGTAGGTAGATCCAAGCAGACGTGTAGATCTGTTCAAGCACTTGTGTAAAATTCCGGCGGCATGCATTACAATCGGACACTTATTTTTCCGAAAGAAGGGCAAAAAATAAAGGAAATAATATGACAGTTCCCCTCCACAGCTACACAAAGTCGACTTGGTTCAGGTAACAATGCTGAAAACCCATCGCGAATTTTTCGAGCGCGTTCTGGACACCTTTTCCGCTTCGATACATAGACTTTTTTGTGTTTTTTTTTTTTTTTGCACAGAGCAAAAATGATAAGACACCACGTCGTAATGTAGAAACAATGCAAAGTTACCGTTTTCATGGCGGAAAAAAATTAACGCGCTTCTTCTTTTGCTCTACGGCGATTGCTTTTTTTCTCCTCCTTTCTCATCCCCCGCTCTTGCAAAGACACCAGCAAAATGTCACACGCATGCTCGAAATGGCCGAAATTGTTAGTTTCTTTTACAGGGTTACGACAAATAAGGTTCACGCCAAGGATCACATACCTCTCAAAGTCACTTAGGATAATGATGTAGCGGTGAAATATTCCACGCTGGCGACTGCTCGGACCCAGGTAAAAGACAAATGTCACCAATGTTGATATACCCCCTTCTTGATATGCTTACAATTGTAAGTGTGCTTTATATTACAGTGCATTTTAACGTCCGCTGATTGTGCAGTCGATGTTCACCATGAGCCACAGCTTCAGATATGGTGACAGTTTCATAATGTAGTTCTTCACTACGCATATTTTGTTGAAAAAATTTTACACGTAATACTCCTTGTCCTTATCTTTCGGCTTCTTGTTTGCACTCTTGGCGCCCTGCTGTTTGTCCTTCACCACAGCGCCATTTGTCTGCGCGGAGTTACTTATGTAGTTGCGGGTCTCGTCCACCTGGTAGGAGCCCTCATCCCTGTTCCTGTACTTGTACATGGCATAGAGCAGGATGAGGATGCACAGGGCAGCAGCTGACACGATGCCCACCACCATGCCTGTGGTGCTGCTGGACTCGCGCACCACCTCGGATGCCCCTGGGACCCGCCGGATGCCGGGCTCTGTAGGGCGGGCCACTGGCACATTGCGGAACATGGGCGAGGTGATCGGTGGGCCGCGGGGCTTGGTGCCGTCGGCCTCTTGGGCTGTGGGCAGAGGGAGCAGGACCACATCGGGCTGGGGTTTTGGCTCCCGGTTGTCCATTTTCCCTGCGGGCAGCTTGGGCATGGAGGGCCGCGCTGTGGCACCACCCAATGCTGGTGATGGGGGTGTGCTGGTAGTCCTGCCCATCTCGGAGGTTTTGCTAGGCCTAAAGTCCTTGGTTTCCCACTTGGGTGCGTGAGCTTTGTAACCACCTTCAAAAGCCGACGTAGACAAGGTCTTATCTGTGACCAGGGAGAAGGTGTTGTAAAGATCCTCATCATCAGTAGGGGGCAGGCTAGAGTCGAACTCTTCCCCAGAGCCATACCCCGATATCACCAAGCGATCATCATCATCACCATCACCATCATCATCACAACCATCGCTGCCTTGGTCCGACAAGCAAGGTAACCCCGCCTCAGCGGCCGTGGACAGGGACTCTTTGGTGGTCTCAGTAATGGTAAGGAGGGGGCGGAGGGTTGGGGGGAGGCGGATGAAGGGTGTGCGAGTAACTAGAGAGGGGATTTCTAGGGGGTCTTCAACAAGAATGGGGACGACTAATTCCCCTCCTAGAATCAAAAAGAGAAAACAACATGTCAGAAACAAGCAGGAGATCAGAAACCCAACACACATAAGCCTCATATTAAGAAACAGAACAGTACCAGTTTATGAAACAAGGACAAAAAATACTCAAACGACAAAGGAAATTAAAAAAGAAAGAAAACAAACTCAGGGCTAAAACAAACAGAAACTGGTACGCTGCATCAAAAGGCTTCCAGGGCTACGCTGGGGGGGAGCCAGACATGGGGAGTATGGACCCAACTTTTGTCCATCTCTGTTTCAGGCCTCATCCATGTTCAAAAGTAGCGATAAATGAATAAACAGACAATTGAAAGTGAGCGATTTAATTTAGCCTGTAAATCCCTCTAAGTGTGCGTTGGATAGTAACAAAAATCCGAGTTAAAGCATTTAATACCCTTGGGGGTGGACAGAAGGATGGTGAGAGCTGCTTGGTGTGGATGTTGATATGGGACCCAGGACGGTGACAGTTAAAACCCTTCTCTATCATCAGTTTAACCGGCTCCCCCAAAGGCCCCAGGCCTCTTGCCTTTTGACTGTGTTATACAGCTACCAAAATGGCAGGTCGCAACTAAGCACTTCAATGGCAGCTGAATGTTCTTTTTGTTTAATTGCGTACAGTGACCCGGTCAGGTCTGAGAGTCCGTCAGCTTTCTAAGGCGTGTGACTCTCAGTCCGAGCTCAAATAGATTTGTATGTACGCGGCTAAAAGGGGCGCAATGGACTAAAAAAGGAAATCAAAATTATTCCTCCGCCCTTTGCATAGTAGACTTTTAAATTCTATTATTTAAATTAAAACAAAACAGAAGGATAAAGACTAAACATCAGAATATACAATATTAAATTATATCATTGCATTATATTGTGTAACTGTAATAATGATATTGTTATATGTTGCATTACAGTAAATTATATTATATTATATTATATTATATTATATTATATTATATTATATATCAAACTATAATACCCTGAAGAAGAAACAAAAACATTTATGAAATACAAACAACATCTCTGTAAATAATATGGTAGTGTGTAGGTTTACAGTAAAGGAATCACCACCCTGTTGAGAAATTGAGTGCCTTTGACCACATTCTGTTTTTTTCCCCCTCTTCTTGCAGGCCAGAATGTGAAACAAAACCCTTGAACATTCAGATGACAGTTGAATTTGCTAATATACTCTACCATGGTGGCTGTGTATATGCTGCAAAGGCTTGCAAATAGAGACCACCAAACAATGATGCAATTTAAAAGGAAAAAAAAAATAGAAACAAAAAATAGGAAATAAAAGGAAAAATAAACAAGAAAATAAAAACAAACCAAGGCAAACATTATGCAAACGTTGCAGATATTGTCTAGTACTCACAACATTACAGCAAACGTTACACATTCGCAAACCAATGGCACAGTTAGAGTTATTCAAACAAGAGATTAGTAGTTGCACAAAAGGAAAATTAAGAACATGTCAAAAAAAGTTGGCTTGGAGAAACATAACAGCCTACAGAAATAATTATTGAAGGAAGAAAGCATACCGCAGTTGTCATCAACTTACATCAAAATATTGCCCGCATGATTTTGGCATGAAGAAAAAAATTTACAAAAGAAAGTTGTGTAAGAATGCTCTTGGACAAGCATAGTCAAAACTGGTGAAAATTTGACTCTTTTTCTCACTTTTTTTCTTTAGCAGTTGTGGTTCTCATTCTATATAATCTTTCAGAATATTACAGGGAGGCAACAACACATACATCCACACCACATAACATGAAAAATAAATTTCACCACTTTTTTTGCTTTAAAAATATTGTCCTCTTTTCATAAACTCAGGTATTAAAAAAATCTATAACTTTAGCTTCGATAGATTAGCTCCATTTTTTTCCTCGATAAATATCTGCAGCCTTACATTTTTTAAATATTTAGATTTAAATTGAATTTGTTACTTAAACAAATGGATGGCTGTACATATTGTAACACTGCTAGAGAGGAGGGGGAGGTGGGGAGGGGGTGGGGCCTATGAACATACTACATAGGTAATGAGAATGATGGGGGTGAATGTGTAAGTCAGTTGCCATGTCCATGTATGGGCAGTACCAAGCGGTCGGGCGGCATTAGAGCTTTTGGCTGTAAGGAAGGGATGGGAACACACAAAACAATGAGCATATACATGCCCATCTACAAAAAAAGAACATAACTCTAACACTGACAATCTCACAAACCCTAAACTGCAACTTATTTGTCATGCAGTTCAGTTATTTTGCTCTGTTGTAGTCATTTACTGAAATAGCTTTCAATATTTGAAAATTGACAGGGAAAGAAAAGATCAGTGCAAGACACAAGTGGAACCCCTTCACCAACATCCGTGCATCTTCTTGTTTGTTTGCTTTTGGATCATTTTGCATGGATTAAAACACGACGCCAACCAAATTTTTGCCCGATACGTGGGCGCGTCACTCCTTCCGCAGCCCGGCAGGCGCTGCCGGTTCATTTGACAGATGTCGGTGAAGTAGTTACAAATTCATAAAAGAAATAAATAAGCAAAAGGAAATGATTCCTGCTTTCAAATATATAATTATAACTTTTCCGCACAACTGTAAACAGTATCAAACAGACGGTCAATTTGGAAAATTATAACAACACAAGTATATTATATATATTATATGTGTAATATATATAACAGAAAGAAAATAAAGGCAAGGAAGGGAAATAATAATAAAAAAAACAATTAGAAATTTTCAGACAATACTGTAGATGAACAACCAGATGGCACAAACTAAACAGGACACACAGTCAGGAGGAACAGTCAGTGGGCAACTGTCACCTCGATCATGTGTTCCAACAACAAATAGCTCTGTGATTAGTAGTTTGGAATATATATTTTATTAGTAGTTTCAAACACGTAACAGGCGTGCAGTCTGGGTGTGCGTCGGAGAAAAAATTTGTTGAAAACGCGTAACTTTTTTTTTTCTTTCCTTTAACTGCGAGAGGTTATCGCATGCTTTCATTAAGTTGCATTTAGGGAAAGTAGAGGGACAGGACAGCATGCTGGGGTTCAGAAAGGTTTGCTTTCAAAGATGTTCAACCAAGGGTTCTGAAATGTCTAAATGTAGATTCTGGAATTTTGGTTCTTGGCTGGCTCTGTTGTATTAAAAAAAAATCTGGCTTTCTCCTTCACCTACTATTGCAGTCTTTATTATGTCTTCCTCGTGTTTCCTGATCTCAGATTATCTGTAGTGTATAATAGTTCTTAAAAGATTTGCTGCTGACTTAAAGCAAATAAATAATAGTGAAATAGTTATTTTGAATGCTAAATGTTTCTGAGGCATCGATACCTTTAGTTGAACAGCTTGCACAGAGTACCTGGAGGAATTCCACAAGAGGGCACACTGTTTGTCATTCTCCTGTCACCGTTACGAATCGCGAGATTTTTACTGGATATCGGTTGATGGAAGAGGTTTGCGACCCCGCAGCTGCCCTGTGCGGTGGCTGACAGCGGTGGGGATGATGTGGTGCTCCTGCTCTTTTGCTACCGGCTGCAGGATTAGCTAGCAACAGGTGTGGATGTTCAAGCAGAAACTGGTTAACAAACAAATTTTGTCCATAATCTTTAACCTGGTTGGTGTTAGGGTGGTCACCGGAATTGCTGGGTGCTCGGTTAAGTTCAAGTTCTCATGCTCTTTGACTGAAAGAGTCCGCTTGACCTGACACTGTTTCTAAAATGAAAGTTTTGCTACCATATAATGGATAAACTGCATTCTGACAATGGCTCTCGCTGAATCCTCAGTGTTTAGGGTTCCCTTCAAACCTGAGATGCTTCATCTGTCAGCTGTGACGTCTATGTTTTATTAGCTTTAGCGGGTGTTCTGGTACAGAGGGATGTAAGTGGGAGGAGGGCGATACATGCAATACATTAATAATCCGCTGGGGTGGTGGGACAACAGGGATACAACTGGAATCCAAGACAACGGTTTCATCAGTCTTGCCAGAAAGAGGAAACTCTTCCGGTCGGATGGGGGTAATCGCTGGGGGTGGGTTGGGTCCAAATGCTGCAGCTGGGTGCCGAAAGTGCACCTTTTACACGTACCCCTCCATTACTGGATACAGCAGATGAGATACAGTGCCATTTTACCACGCTTTCTCCAGACATGCAGAGGGAGCAAAATTATAATTCTTCAGCGCTACATCTACCATTCCAAATCCTTTGTGTATTGTTAAATACTAATTTAATAATATGGTTGTAAAAAGTGGCAGATTCCTTCACCTGCTGACATCTTCCATTCCCTAACACAACATTCTTTTACCTCCCAGTCTACATTTGTTCATTAGTATCACTACCGCGGTGTGGTTACCACATTTTTCCTGTACTTCAGCGGTACACACCATGTGCGTATCTTCTGGAAGAACGTCGCTACCGAGATGAATTTTACGATTGTATGCTTTTCCTGTGTATGACTTCTGCGTGTGGCAATTGGCCATTATTATGTGTGTTTGTGTTCTGATAACTCGTGCAATTACCGTGGCAACGGGTAGCAAATGAAGCACAATACACAATAATAGAACAAACCTCTTTGCTCAACTAGGCTGCTTTATACAAAGTGCTTGAGGGGATCGCAAAAACATTAAAAGCAGGGGACTTAGTTTTGCTTTCTTAGTAATCAATGAAAACTAAAATATATATAACCACATATGTGCTGGTATGGTGGCTGTATTAATTTAAAACCTATGTGATAAAGGTAAGGAAGTGTTATTTTATCCTCTGCATAAAAGTGGTGTGACAGTAATAAAAAAAGGAGGCCATCTTCTTTGAATTTGTCAGTTAGATGTGTAAAGTAAAAATTATAATGAACAGCAGTAGCTGAGGGCCTGAAACCGAGGCACTAGTTGTAAATGTGTTAAGGGGGTGATGTCCTGCTGCCCTGCCGCGCTCCATGGGTTCGGCTGAAAGGTAGTGGGTCTCAGGGGTGGTGGCACAGATGGCACAGCCACAACTCCTGGGTTTTGTGCTAGAACCGGATTTTATTGGCAAATTTTATTTATTGAGAACAAATACCCACAAGATATTTTCCTTCTGAATGCCCATCTGTAGGGGAGGCGTGCCCGGTCACAGAGGCAAAGAAATGGTGCTTCCATGTGTGGTGCTTGGTTCTGTGCCACACAGAGGGCCTCGAGACTGCACATGTCGCCCCACGGCACACTGTGTCTCCTCTGTTATTGATTGGCTGCCGAGTCTGTTTTTTGGGAAGAAATCAGCCAGCCATTCCTATCTGATGATCTCGATCCCCTCTGAGGTGTGAATGAATTCTCTCGCACGGTGCCCTTTTTAGCTTAGGAAACTCTCTTCCTGAGCACTGCCTTTGTGCGTTGTGTGTCTGCAAGCCTTCCTGTCCACTATCATTAGTCTAGGTGCTCCACACTGAAGGCCACCACCTCTCCAGAATTTAGCAACACGTCAAGGGCTACGGAGACTGAAAATACGCTATTAATTTTTCCAACTTTTCCATTTCTTGTATTTAATGTAGGTAAACACCATCCACTTTTAATGCTGTGCATTTAATGCGATTGTGTTAGCGTTCAGGCGTAATGAAACCCCAATGAAGCACATTGCTCTATGCTCCATTAATTCCCAAATCAATCTTAAATTGCCAGCGTACACAAAGGCGACTGGAAGAGACCGCATTACAAAAACGATCACGTTTGTATTCGCGGACAACGAAAGAATAAATGCTTACATTTATGATCCTTATGTTCTCACACTTTAAGGGTACTCGCATTCTGCTCAAAACAAAGCATTATGGGTAAGATCGAGTTCAAGCACATTTACAAATATTATATAAGGTTGAGGAAACATTCAGTCATACTTAATTTTTGAATTGTGTCATACATAAATGCTATGTTAAGATTTTTCTCTGAATATAACTTACTACTACTTGGCTTTCACTTTAACTGGATGCCACATGTAGGTGCCCCTAGTGGCAGTTGTCAGCATAGATAATTAGTGCCCAACCGTAGACTGGACTGTGTTCTATTGTTGGGGTTCGCACAGTTCAATGGTGTTTTTGCAGCTTTTCTGTACTGTACAAATTCTGATCAGAGGGAAAATACATATCAGTCACTCAGCACAGTTAAGCACTTCCTGGTGGTCCTTAGCCTGTCCCAGAAGCTCAGGGTGATCAAAGTACACACTAGACAACACGTCGATCTATCACACAGTAACCACGCACACATTCGATCCACACAGTCAAGGCAATTTAGAGTTACCAATAAATCGCAAATAAATACAAATAAATCACAAATGTATTTGAACAGTGGGAGGAAACAGGAGCACCTGGAGAAAGCAATGCCAACTCTGGGAGAACATGCAAACTCCACAGAGACTTGAGCTGGATTCTAAGCCCAAACAGCCCAGGCAGGAAAAACATACCGAAAAACATATCTATTATGTATACACATATTCCTCCTCACTGTTGCTTAAACTGACAGGACCGGTTGCTTAAAAACTAAATCTTTAATCCGAAAATAACGTGTTTGTAGCTGGAGCGTTAAAGTGACCCATTTTTAGTTCAAACCGATCCCCGAGGCCAGGGGAGGCCCAGCACAATTAAGTTAATTTTTTATTGTCAGATGTTTAATCCATTTCTATACCATAAAACCTCTCTGAAGTAGTTCAGACTGAAAATACTTAAAGGTACAATATTACACACCGGGCATTTAGAGCGACAGAGTTTTTGTCACGGATCCAATTTCATCAGCTTCATTCCACCATTAGGGGTTTGCTGCATCTCCGCAGCACTTCTCCTTTCAGTATCATTACTAAAAAAAAAAAAAAAATGATGTACTGTACATCCGCCTGAAACATATCGGTAGTTTTCAGCAGCCGGCGCCAGCAGCCAACATTTTTGCACAGCAGCGCAACTAAACATCTATGGGATGCGACAAGTGTCAGCCAGATACCCTGATCTGAGACCTGTTCTGGAGCGACAGGAAGTCCGTTGAGGGTTCTCCAGACAGGCCTCTCCTGTCAGGGTGAGTTTGTTAATCCGTTCCTTTAAGCCTCTTACCCATGTTTCTTATGTATCAGATATTATATCTGCAAGACGAAAGGTCACACCTCTGCCCCCTTCCGAAACAGATACGACCCAATCGCAATCCTAGCAGGCGAAAAGGCAAACGCGGCTTGGGGACAGAACTTAAATCAAGCCAATGCAGCAAACAAGATGTGACAGAGACGAATTTTGCCTCTCGGGTCTCCCCCCAACTCTTGAGTGCTGCCCCAAAACACACGTTTTTCCCGACGCTTCCGGTCGTCATTTATCAGCCATTAATCCCAGCACGTTTTATTTCACGTGGAGCACAAGTGAAAGAAGCAGCCCGCGGAGGATCCAGAGGCAGCGAGCAGAGGCAGTGCGACGACTCCAACCGCGGGCCTTGGGACGGCTATTTTCCGGGCTGTTACAAGACCCCCGAGATCACAGATGTCTCTCTCTATGAGTCACACTCAATTATTTCCACCCTCTGCTTCAGCCGACATCAAAGGTGGCACCTAGGCAATTTCTTTGTTGAACGGGAGTCTCACACAAAGGATTGTACAGAGTTTGTCGTGTGCCAGTTATCTAAAAAATTCAGCGTGCACCCCAACAAACTGCGCTTGTAGCTCATACCAGCTGGCTCTAGTTGAGATGTGTGGGAACATAAGTGACTATTTGAATAGTGATATATGTTAAGCTGCTTAGTAGTGAAACTTAGTTAAAGAAGCCCATGAGCAAAGTCATGTTCCATTTATTGCAAAGTATACCCAGTGAAGGAAAGATCTAACCACTGCCATGTTGTAATAAACAGTTGGCCTAATTATTACACCTCCGGGGAGACATTAGTCCTTTGATGTTTTGGCTATTTTTGAATATTGCTATATTATGAAATTTAAATATTTAACCGTTTCCGTTAAACGTCTTGCTTGGGTAATTATGTTGATGTATTTTAAAACTGCATCTAAGTGGTCTTGGCTTAAATGTTTCCGAAGGTTTGACACAATGCTCGCACGCGTTATGCACGAGTTTTGCTCTTCTGATGAAGACCCTAGGTCGGGAAATAAAGACGGAATTAATCGATTGACTGTTGGGTTAATCGATTAACCAATAACCCTGTGCGTCATCAAATCTTTTGTCTTTCCTTTTACTTGGCTCCAGCCCTCTTATGGAATTCCTTGTGGGAGAATGGGAAAATCCAACAGTTGTACGAGACAGAGAAACACAGGCACGAGTACGACACCTCAAGAGACAGACAAATATGCAAACGCAGACACTGCTGAGGAGAGAGAAAGCAGACGCGGACGTTGCGGCAGTAAAGGACGCTGATCTTGGAGCAAACACAACACCACCAGCGCAGGTTAGCCTAAATGCAGAGCTATGATGTCCAAACATAAAATGGAAGAAGTCATGCACTGGTGGATGAGAGTCACCAGGAGGCGGGTCTCAGTTAGTTAGTTTAGCAGAAGCTACAGGTATCGCATGCCACCACCGACTATTTAATAAAATAGAAAAACAGATATACATTGTGGCAATAAAATTCTTTTTATGCCATCTGCATTGAAGAAGACGTTTGAATGCAGAACGGCTGGGGAGATGGGAGAGGAGGGGTAGGACGACAACCGGGAGCGGGGGCTGGAGGGGGTGGGTGGGCATTCTTTCTCACACAACTTTCTTGAGACAATAGGATTGCCCAAAGAATGCTAAACAGGGTGATGGCAAGAAAAGATTTTGTTGCCTTTCATTTGCTTTGTTAATCAAAAAATGGCAATGTTTAGTGCGGGTCTATGGAACAGATACAATAAAAAAAAAAAAAAAAGAATTAAAAAAATAGATTAAACAAAATGAATAAATACTTCACCACCAAAAATTCATGCGGAAAAAGATGTAAGGCGTACAACGGGGATGTTAATTTAAAATATGGGCATGTGAGGACACCGACAGTAAGAAGTCTCAAAAGACAGGAAATAATGAAACGCAAAATAAAAGTAGAACAGAGGGGAAATGCTTAAACATGCCTCACCCCCACGGAAGAAAAAAAAATGAATAAAAACAGAAAACAAATATCTCATGCAGTTTTCCATATCAAATGAATCAGGGATTAAAAAAATGAAAGTATGAATTTCTGTGTAAATGTGACTGGACGACTGGGGAGCTGTCTAGCTGTCTAACTCAAGTGTACAAAAGGGTAATTTTTATTCTGTTTTCTACCTCAGCTACTCTTTCAGAGATAAACATGAGGAAATCCAGAAATGCATACAATCTGGAGCTGCCAGTCATCACTACGCAGTGTGAGAAATGTCGGAAAAACTTCCCAATTTAAAATTCTTAGCCAAGGCAAACGGTGTGATTTATGTTGGAGTGTGCTGAGTACCATTGTGGTTCTCAGTTTATTGTTTCCATAACTTGTAAGCGCAATCCAGAAGGCTACATATTTCGTTCGAGAGGCTCTTCTATCCTACCACTGGATTTGTTGTAATTGTAGCTTATGTTTGCATCTTTTTTGTCTGTAGATTAAATGATGAAAAAATGTAAAAGTGAAATGTACAAAGATTTTGACAGATATTTCTAATATACATGTAATATTTGGTAGCTGTTTGGCAAGTAAACATGTTTTCCAAGCAGCTGAATGTTAACTTTGCGAAGGTTGGCAAAAAGATCATTTTAAATATGAAAAAGCTATCATATCCTCATGAAAAAACATTTGCGTTTCTGTCATTCAGCTTGCAAAAATGTAACCCAAGTTTCTTACTTCTTCACCGCAGTGATTTGACTGCCAGCTTTATTAAGGCCAAATCTAAGAAAAAATTTTACGTGGTTCACATCTGAGGTCTTTTGCAAAAAGCATTATGGTTTCACTTCATGTTTATCAAGACAATGCATTATTATATTACAGTGGGTCCCGTACTTACAAACTTAATTGAGGTTGATAGTTGGCTTTTGTTGGACAAGTTCAGTCCAAACTGGGCAGGGGGCTCCACATCAGTTCTGTACACAGTTCTACAGCTTCACAGGGTAGGAGGCAATGGCAGGGTTTTTTATTTGAAAGAGATCAGAACAGTGCTGTCTATCTCTCCCGCTAGGCTAGGTAGGCTGTCCCTCAAGTAAGCTGGGATGCCTCTTACATGCAGAAGTTGGCTCCTAACTGTGTTTATGACACATTATCAATAAGAAAGCACAATAAAGAACCCTGGTCAGAGCGGTGTGCTGTAAACTGTTGCTGCATTGGATAAAGCTTTGCCATGCAATTTGAATTTAAATGCTATTTCTATTTAGGAAAAAAGTAAGTCCTAAATACTAGCTTATTAAATAAAAGCTCATTACTCGAACGGTTGTACGTCAAGGACCCACTGTACTTTTATGTTTTGGTTGGAACAAAAGCAGACTGAAGCAGACTAAAATCGTAACCTTGGGGAAAAAAATGGATGTGCACATTTGTACACAGAAATTCGATGATATCTGTTCTCTATTAAGATGTTTAACTTAAGGCAAGCCTCCAAAAATGATTAAACAACAAAAAACAATGCAAAAACTAGATCAGTTGCAGTTAATCTGCTAAATATTACACAGTTTTGCTGAAAGCTATTTTTTCTCCATATAATTTCAAAATGTATCACTTGGCAACAGTGCACTCAGTCACTACTACATATGAAAAAAATCTCAGATTTTGATACATTTTGAAGCATCGGTGCAGGCAACATGGTACTAAGTACTAATTTTGTACCTTTCAGTCAAAGGTAATCTTCTCTCATTTAAAAGAGAGGACAAAATTAGTGTAATAATATTACCATGTTTACTGCACTTTGAAACCCCATGGACAAGTGTAGTTATAATAAAATAGTAACTTTTTACTTTCGTAAAAATTAAAAATAATACTTTAATAAGTTTTTACATGTAACCTAGGCATCAAAGATATATTTATCCTTCTACAAGAGTTTGTGCTGAATTTCAATTGATGAGCGAATTAATCGAATTAAATAGACATTGAGTTGATACTTGATGTGCCCATGGGTGGTGATGCTTGGGATTAGATCTTTAGTACATGGTAATAAATCAGGATTGAGCAAGCAGAATTGAACAAACCCATCACACCTGCGTGTCCTGAGTCACACTCCTCCAGGTCTTCGTCATCGCTGGAACACTCGGCCGATGACACAATGTCATCCGTCGTCTATAATGGAGTCAGGAAGACACAGAAACAAGGATAACTGATTTTAGTCTATTAAGCAAGTTTACTACAAAGAAAAGGGTAATCCCCTGGCAGAAATTTTCCAAAGGTTTACTGGCCAGATTTTCCTCTCATAAACTTATGATCGCTTAAAGAAATTGTCTTATTTTTTACCAGATGCCCTGATGTCAGCTCCATGCAGTACAGCAGAACGTGAGAAAATTTGTTAGGCTCCAAATTTACTAGGAAATAATCCAAAAGTGGTGAAATCTGTCCTTTAGTAATGCTTCAGTGATAGGTTGCTGAAGAAGTAGTTGTACCACAACATTCATGTTTATTAGGGAGGCCAAAATAAAATAAAAAAAAATTTAAAAAATGTGGTCACAGATCGGGATGCAGGAAATTGCTTGGATCTCAAGGAACGATGAGCTTGGCACCCCTTCAGGGACGAGGCGAAACCGTAAACATCCTCGCTTTTTTATGGTATTGAAATGTATTTATGAACAGGCAGTCAGGGAAAATTTCCGCAGTGCATTGCTGTAAAATACTGCTCTTAGTAAATATAATATTATTCATTGAATTTGTGTTAAGTGTGCAAAAATATGGGAAAGAGAGGGGCTCACAGATGCACAAAGCAATAAAAAAGCAATTGACCGATTTTAGAGACCATCTGAGGTAATCTCCGATTTCCTGCCAAATGATGCCGATAAACCCTTGCGCTTAATCTCATAAACAACCAAACCAGCCCTTGGTCCTTCTTCGCAAGGTCACTGTGTTGTCAGATTCCAGCGGTAAGCCTGGGACTGAAGGAATTATTGCAAAGACTATAGCTCACAAGGTGTGAAGATATCCAGTGGTGCAGTCACCCCATGACCCTTATTGCTTTGCTAAAGGAGGATATTATCTGCAAAAGCTTAGCAGAACCTACAGAAAGTATCCACAGAAGCAAAGTACATGGTTGAACCTTGTGGCGTATCGTTTTGTGGACGTGTAGACAAGCTGAAGATGTAACAATCCTTGCAATTACAGCTTCGAAATGTCATTCTGTGGCCTAAGCCATCAACATCTAACGCCAGCGTAAGCTTTCATCTGCCTCTTGTGAGCCAACCTACGGGTGAGTGCAAGCTGAATATTGAACCTCGTAATATCACCTGGTCTTCTGGTGTTCCTTTTCTTTTCAAAGCCCTGGAAAAGCATTGCTTTGTGGAGCCCAGCTGATAAGAAAATCCACCTAAATCCTTTCAATTTGTTTTTCAGCATTCAGAAATTACAGCTCATTTAGAGGCCACGCATTTCTTCCAACAGCATGAAGCATTCATCAACTTTCGTAGATGTTTCATTGTGTTTGATACCAGTAATCCAATAAACATTAAACTCATAATAAAACTGCACTTTCTGTTTATTATAGACATTTATATATCCTGTAGGAATCTACAGAAATTGCAACAAGGCAGGACAAGGTGGTCAGATTTCATCTTCCAGGAAATTCAACAATATGGTTGTCTTACAGCTAAAAAAAACTTTACACGCCCCACTCAAATTATATTTCCTCTGAGCGAGAAAGATGCTTTTTACTGAGCGACATTACGTTTAATATCACTCATAATTGTTCTCTTACAGAATTTGATGCAGCATTCTTTTTTATTACAATTTTATTTGAAAAAAGCCGCCATTCTTTAAAATGAGATGAAAGACACTACCTTGATGTTTAACTTATGGTAGAATCAATTTTCAAATTAAAGTAAAAAATTGCATTATTGAGGATGCAAAGATTAGCCAACCTTCATGGAAAGCTATACATGCAAACTCTTTTCCGATCATCAGGGAAAGCAAAGTATCGCTATTATATTTTTATTAAGTGCCAAATTAACAAGCAGACAGGATGACTTTTGTGATGGCGTTGCTGATGCGCGCTTATTTTTTACCCCAGCTTTTGCTTCCATTTTGCTGTAAATGAAACATCTGCGGTGGAGATCCAGCTCCCAGGAAAAACGGTGTCAGCCACTGCTTATCACCTAAAGCACGGCGCTGCAGAAGGTGGCAGCTGGGAGACAGAAGTCATCATGATGTGAGAAAGAAAGGTGTAAACACACAGGTCGGGCTTTGCCGTGCTGACTCAGCATCCATGGCACCAGGTGCCATCTCCAAGTTGTACGGTTTCACGCTGTTTAGTCCGTTTCGTTGAATGCCGAAATGAAAGAAGCCCATAAATAGATGCGTGCTGGAATATTGCCAAAAATCCTAGCGCTCTAGCTGAGTTGATATATTCTTCTTAAAATGAATTATAAATTAAACACCCAGTTATGATAATTGTATTCCTTGGTTTCAAATCTGCTTTTTAAATATTTAAACTCATATATACTTCAGGGTGCTGTCCTGCTAATTCCACCATAAACTGTTATAATTTCCCTACCATGAGCATTAGCTGTCCATTAGCTGCTTCATAAAGCGAAAATAAAACCTGCACAGCAGTGTGAAGTGTGATCGGTTTTTAGTCAATGGGGAAAGCCTGGGATGAACCCCGCTGTGCAAAACCATCTTATATTCATTCACCTCAGATGCAGGAGAGCAGCTTCTTGGAAATATTCACCCATGAGGTTCTAACCTGTGCTTGAAGAGCATCGTGGATGCGAAAGTCAGTGGGACTGGTGTGGGACGGGGAGTGGCGCAAGATGTGAAAATACACAGGTACTTCAGTCAAAAGCATGCCAAAATAAGTACTGGCTTTCAACCTAAAACTTAAAGGGGTGAAACACCTGCATTGTTTCTTGCTCTGAGCAGAGGACAAATAGGCCAGCATGAAGGCACCTTGGTCACCCAGGAGCAGGGATCCTGCTGTGGAAAACTCCAGATAAAGAGAGAGCTGGGTGTTACAGCTAACAGAACAACAGACAAAAATACAAAATAAAGTCCTAAATGATCTATTACTGATGTGTGACAACTGCAATGTAAAGAGATTTTTAGCCAAGTAAGCATAGTAATTCCTCAGTCTGAATTCATGAAAGGCCACTGTTGGGTAAACCGATATCAGCCAAGGTTAAAAATGACTTCACAAGGGTCCATGGGACTTCCCAGGATTCGATTGAAGTCCCTTCATGCCAAAAAAGGAGGCAGAGTCGCAGCATCTTTTTGTCTGTTTGGCTCACGATGGAATAATGCGCTTCTGGTTCCAACACCTGGAAGTCTGTTTTGTTCTGTTCTTCTGCCTCCCACCGCTGTCACTCCTGGTCTGACTATGAGGAGACACTTCAGATCTCACTGACCAACAGTGACGATTCTGAAACTTCGGACCTTTGAAAATCCTTACGATGACACAATAACCACAGCTGTGGAAGCCCTTCTGTCGATGAAAACTGAACATGATTCAGGCTAAGCATTCATAAAGTTGCCATGAGCTGAGACTGACTCAACAGCATTTAACACCCAACAGTAATCCTTGTGGTTTTTGGGACCCCTGACAGATTCTACTACACCCCAGGTTGAGGACTAAGGTCCCAGGGCTGCTGTCTTTGACTCTTCTTCATCTCCTTCTCCTTTAGCTGCACTGGCTATAACCTTCCTAAAGCTATATTTGCAGCCCTAGGTTGCGTCCATACCCTTGTGGCCCACGTGGCGCAGAAAGCAACTGGCTCTGTTGATTGTTCTCAGCTGTTCTGGCGAGGGCTTTAATATACAAACCCATTTGCAAACACACATGAAACGGCTCAATTTTTCTGCCTTTCTGCTGCATTAACACGAGCCATGTTATTTGGAGAAGCGGAAAAAAAAAACCCCGTGTGTGGCGGAGAGTCAAATTTTGTGGTAACAATGCTCTGTCACTCTTGCACAATTTTTATGGGTAAAGGGAAGAAAATATTTATCTTGTACTTAACATTGGCCTACTGCCAGTTCGAATACACTTGGATGCCCAACCTATACAGTAGTTTATGAAATTTACAGTATATCTCATAGTATGGACCCACAAAATAAGTTGGTTATGTCAGCACCTATTGCCCCAGCACTGGTCAGGCTCTGGGTGTTGATCTAAAAACCAACTACATGACATAATCCAACTCTAGTTTGGCTACAAATCTCTCAAATCACCCGACAAAACACATTTCCACTGTTTTTGGCTTAAATTATGTTAAGAACCCATTGCACACAACGGAAAACATGGTAGCTTGAGCGCTGCTGTTCCCATCACGTGCATTCCATCCAATTTTACAGGCTTGGAGACAATGGAGGCAACTGGAGTAGAAATTGGTAGGGGGGATCGTACAGCTGGGATGGTGTTGGCACCTGCAAGTCTGGAAATTGCGTTTGTATTTCTTTCACAATGGCACGTAATTTCTAAGGCTAAGAACTCATTTACGCCAATCTTCCTGGCGATTTAAGATCTAATAAAGTTGTATGGTTGGCCATTTCTCTGCACAACTTCACTTAACTCTACCCACTTAAAAAGTCAGTGTGCTGGATCACACTTATTTTCCACAACTCTCTTATTACACAGATTAACAGACGTTTGAATATCGCAGCAATTTCAAACAATATTCATTTTAAAGTGATTTTCTTTGGAAGCGATCAGGGTAAAAAACAGTCATTTTTAGCAGAAACCTACTAGTGCAAAGCCTCAGTAGTTACTGACAGTAAAATCTGAGGCTGGATTCATATTTGATTTTGTGGCAGCTCAATGACCAGGATGAAGGGAAATCTTAGGGATGTTTACATGACCCCCCGGTTGTGTAAACACTGACAATATCCTGGTCCTCACCGGTCAAAATGATGAGCAGATGATGTATGCTGCAAAGGGTCAGCGTTCAACTTGAACCATCAAATCTCAGCATTTAACTCATAACTCCCACGGCGGCCTCAGAAATGCGTTTTGGGCCAATAACAAACAAAACATCTGGGATTCTGTCCTCCGGGGTTGTGGCGAAGCACAGCGGGCAGCGCTCGGCTGCCGCTCAGTAGTAGCCCTACGTGCACACGAACGGAGGGGCTTGGCGTAGTTATGTGTTTCATGCTTTGGCTGCCCAAAAAGTAATTTAACAGGGGCCGGCATGAGTAGTGCTGTGTTAATGCAGCCCTGATAATGACTTGAATTTCTGAAAGCACTATTACCAAACAAAGCCTATAATTGGACTCAGAGTATCTTTGGCTAAACAGGCAATTACATTTTGGCTCCGGTAAAATGGAGCAAAAATTAAATCTTTGACTTTTCTGACTTTGACGCCTTATTCAATTCTAAAATTAAAGCAAACCATTTAATTCCAATCAAGATTGACAGACACAGCCATTATGGAAGTCCTTGTAAAGCACTGCGTTAATCTACCATTTGGTTCTGAATCCAAATCTTCTCTGCAACTTTGCCATTACGCAGTGGCTTATATACTGTATTTGGGCAGGGTCTTCTTGAACATTTCCTGTCCAAATGAATCTCCGGTGCCAGGGTTAAACAGGAACGATCCGAACGACAAACCCTACCTAAAAAATTTAAAATATTGGTTGTAATACGCACCAGCTTCGGAGAAATGTTTTCAAACTAATTTTACACAAGGTTAGCAGAAATCCACATGTGCAGGCATATGGTTCCCCCGTGTGTTTGGTGTTCATTTCTTTTCATAATTTCAGCTCGCTTAAATCATTCAAAAGCATTTAAAATACTTGAATGATTTCAAATGTGATATTAAGGTGCACTTAAGATATTGTATAGCAAAGCATTTTTATAATCCATGGTGGCTCAGGGAGTGGCACCGCTACCTCACAGCACCTGGGCTGTTTGGGTGTGGGTTTACTGGTCGCTCCAAATATTGTATCACCACCCTGCCACGGACTGGCATGGACTGGGTTGTTTCATAGTCCAGAGCCACATGATTCTGAGATAGGCTCCAACCCACCACGAGTCTGGTGAAGATGGAGCAGGTAATGGATGAATACTTCATTCTTCTTACATTTCTTTGTCGGACATGGCCGATTCAGTTATTGATCTCTCTGCTGAAGTTACCATCTGCAGAATAGTAGAACACAATAGAACGCTGAGTGTTATTGACAAGGTGGTGCCATAGCACAGTGGATCAAGTTTGTGCTTTGCATTGTCTGGATTGCTTGTGGTAATTTTTTCAAACCAAGTCTGCATGGCATCTGCATGTTCTCCAGGGATCTGTATGAGCTTCCTCTGTGTGCTCCTGTTCTCTCTCACGGTCCAAAGACACCTGTTGATAAGCTGGTGATTCCCACCGGGAATTTTCCAAAGTCAACATGTGAGGTGGCTGTGAGACAAACTTGCAGTTTTTTTCTATATTCAAACTCAGGCCAGTTTTTTTGAGTGGCCCATGTGACATCCAGTCTGGCCTGAAAACTATGCAGTTAAAAGATGATAAACAGATGTAAATGTTGTTTCTCACATGCTCTGAAAATTCTGGAGCGCATCGCCATACAGCAACCCTGCTAAGAGTGTAAATGCATCTTGTTTTTGTTTGTTTACCCTGGTAACCTGGATGTTTTACTACTAAAAGGTAAAAACAGAGGTCCGAACAGCTGCGTTAGATACAGATTTGAGCAATGAAGATTTGCTGGAGGCAGGTTTATTTTACAGCACAACGGGAAATGGTTCCTTTTGGTACACTTTAAAAATGGCGCGGCCACGTCCAGACGCCTACCTGATCGCTCCAGGAAGACTGTGCGTTTTTTCCTTAATTTCTGTAGTTTTCTACCTATTATTCCCTCACACATCAATGGGACTGGTACTGTATGACAGCGCGACACTTCGGGAAATTGGGAATCAGATTCCTTACGTGGTTTCTGAACTCTTCAAACCCGATTTGTCGTGGCCGGCTGAGATACTCCGGACGCCGGATAGCGAGAAAGGAAGCGACCACGAAGACCCCCCGCGGAGACGCACAAAGAAACATCGGGGGACCCGCGCCGGTGTTCGGAACAAACTGCGGAAACGAGCTCATCGCCCTCCACTGCCCAGCATTCTGCTCGCGAACGTTCAGTCATTGGAAAACAAGCTGGACGATTTGAGAGCAAGGGTGACTTTCCAAAGAGACGTGAGGGACTGTAACATCCTGTGTTTCACCGAGACATGGCTGACCCCCCTTGTGCCGGACCAGGCAGTGACTCCGTCGGATTCATTCTCTGTGTTTCGCATGGACAGAACGGCGGAGGCCAACAAATCCAAAGGTGGGGGAGTCTGTTTCATGGTGAACACTAAGTGGTGCGAGGTGATGAGCGTTTCTGTTCTTTCTCGGTCCTGCTCACCTCATCTGGAGCATCTGACCATCAAGTGCCGTCCTTTCTACCTGCCTCGGGAGTTCAGCTCGGTTATCGCCACGGCGGTTTACATCCCGCCTCATGCGGACGTTGGCACAGCCCTGTCTGAACTACACGAGGCACTCAGCACTACCCAACACAACCATCCGGACGCAGCAACCATAGTGGTGGGGGACTTTAATAAAGCGAACCTCAGACAAGTCATGCCGGACTTATACCAACACGTGACGTGCATGACTAGAGGGGACAACACGCTGGACCACTGCTACACGCCGTACGAGCAGGGCTACAAAGCTGTTCCACAGCCGGCATTTGGGAAGTCGGACCACAACGCTGTTTTCCTCCTGCCGGCTTACAAACAGAAGTCTCGTCTTGAGGCTCCGGCCACGAGGGAGGTAAAGCGCTGGTCTGCCCGATCGGAAGCCGCGCTACAGGACGCGCTCGATGACGTCGACTGGGACATGTTCAGGACAAGTTCGGATGACGTCAACGAGTTCGCGGAGGTAGTGGTCAGCTTTGTGAGCGTGCTGGAAGACAACATTGTCCCCACGGTTACGATTAAGAGCTTTGCCAACCAAAAACCGTGGGTCGATGGTACGGTCCGGAAAGCTGTGAATGCGCGCACTGCTGCGTACAACGCAGGTCTCGGCACGGGCGACATGAGCGCTTACAGAGCGGCTAAATACGGCGTACGGCGTGCAGTGAAGGACGCGAAGCGCCGATACCGGGAGCGGGTCGAGTCGCTTTTCCTCCAGGGTGACGCGCGCAAATTGTGGCAAGGACTGCGTACCATCACAGATTTCGGAAGGAAATCTAGCGTGGCTATGAGTGCCGATTCTGGGTTCGCTAACGAACTCAACGCATTCTATGCCCGCTTCGAGCCCGATTGCGCTAAAGTCACCCACGACCGCAGCGAGACCCGCAGCCTGGCGAAGGAATGTGGTGACTTCATCTCCGTCGCTGAGTCCGATGTGCGGAGGGAGCTGAAGCGCGTCAACATCAGGAAAGCGCCGGGGCCGGACGGCATCTCCGGGCGCCTGTTGCGCTGCTGCGCCGACCAGCTGACCGGAGTTCTCACAGCCATCTTCAACGAGTCTCTGGCTCAGTCCACAGTCCCTCAGTGCTTTAAAACATCCACCATTGTCCCGGTACCAAAGAACAATAAGCCCTCATGCCCAAATGACTACCGGCCCGTTGCACTGACCTCGGTAGTCATGAAGGTCTTTGAGAGACTCATCAAAGCCATCATCACAGCATCCATCTCCAACTTTGTAGACCCACTTCAGTTTGCCTACCGCCCCAACAGATCCACGGACGATGCCATATCCCACGTCCTGCACACCACCCTCAGTCATGTGGACAGGAAACAGGGGAACTATGTGCGACTGCTGTTCATCGATTACAGTTCAGCTTTCAACACCATTGTCCCCCGTAGACTGTTCACTAAACTGAATGACTTGGGATTGAACCGCCACCTGTGTGCCTGGGTTCTCAGTTTCCTCACAGGCAGACCACAGGTGGTGAGAGTGGGTAGTTGCACCTCAGGCATCATCACACTCAACACAGGAGCTCCGCAAGGTTGTGTACTTAGCCCTCTGCTCTATGCCCTCTACACTCACGACTGTGTGGCCACACACGCCTCCAACTCCATCATCAAATTTGCTGACGACACGGTGGTGCTGGGCCTCATCTCCAACAACGATGAGACAGCATACTTGGAGGAGGTGGATAACCTGGCATCATGGTGCCAGGAGAACTGCCTCCAACTGAATGTCGGCAAAACGAAAGAGATGGTGGTGGACTTTGGTAGGCGCCAGCAGCGGTCCTACACCCCCCTTAAAATCAACGGGACTGCAGTGGAGAGGGTGAGCAGTTACAAATACCTGGGCGTTCATGTCACTGAGGACTTGACATGGACTGTACACATCCGAGCTCAAGCCAGTAGAGCAAAGCAGCGGCTCTACCACCTCCGGCAGCTGAGGAAGCTACAGGTCTCTCCAGCTATCCTTAAGACCTTTTACTCTGGTGCTGTACAAACTGTTCTGACTCAGAACATCATCTCCTGGTTTGGGAACAGCTGTGCTCGGGACATCAAGGCACTGCAGAGAGTGATCCGGGCAGCGAAACGCTGCACCAGATCTGATCTACCGTCCCTACATGACATCTATACCAGGAGATGCAGGACCAGAGCGAGTAGGATCGTCGGTGACCTGTCTCATCCCAGCAACCATCTATTCATCTTGATGAAATCAGGCAAACGCTACAGAAGCATTATGGCCAGAACGGAGAGGCTAAGGAGGAGCTTCTACCCACAGGCCATAAGACTTCTGAACCCGGACATGACATGACTACCCTCACGTAATCTCTGACCACTCCGCTCCAACCCCCCCCCCCCCCCCACTGTCACTGCCCTTCCAGGGCACCTTAACTGTTCCGTACCATTTTGCCTATTTATTTATTTATTTATTTATTTATTTACTTATTTACTTACTTATTTATCTATTTACTGCTTGTTTCTGTCTCTATTCTTCTTAGTGTTTGGATATGTGTTTGCTTCATTTTCCATTATAGATTGTTCGCACAGTCATCCTGGTTCAGATCGGTGCACATTTCAACACATGGTACACAACCATGTGCTTGACAAATAAACTCTTTTGACTCTTTGACTCTTTTGACTCCTGATTGTAGTCAGGTGGCTTCAAGTATCTAAACACGGGGGGCGGGGGGTTCTGGCGCAAATCGTACTCCGTACTCCTAAACAACGCTAAGCGCAGGTCTCAAACACATCTCAACCTGTATGCTGTTAAATGCTGAAATTATGGGTACAGGAAGCAGGGGACAAGCAAATAGACTTAGCTGACTTAAGTCGGGCAGATAAAAGGAGGGGGGTGGTCTGCTGTGAAGAGGAGGAAGGATTAAGGTGACATTCAAATTACCAGGACATCGGTTTTGCGCAGGAAAGGCGAGATGTTCACACCTGGCCGACACCTAATTAGAATGGAATAAATCAGTAGAGAGCAGAAAGCAACTTGTATTACGGCCAAGGAGAAAGAGAAGCCCCGAGTCGTCCTTATATACTGTAGTAGAGGAAAGCCTGATAAATATTACAACCCGCATTACATATGCATTAGTATAACAGGAATATGAAGAATAATCTGTTGCTATCAACGCCGAGCACTGCTCATTGGAGCACAAAGAAAAACGATTTGAAGAATTCAAATATTAAACAGGAAAATGAAATATGAATATGAGCAATAAATTATTCCAAGACTCAGGGCGGGCACGGCGGAGTTCGGCAGAGAGAAATAAAGCGCAAATAAAAAAAACCAAAAAAAAAACGACACAAACACCTTACGCTGTCCTCTTGGAGGTGTCGCCTGTTTTAGAGCAGCCACCGCGTCCCTCCAGCCAGCACACTCAGTGTCGTTTCTGCTGCGACTTTTATGAAGATGTTTACCGTGCACGTGCGGAGCATTTGGTGTAATGGGACGCTGGGCACCTGCTGAGACACACTCAGCCATTACCTTAATTCTGTGCTTATGCAATTTTACGGAAGAAGTGGCAGTCTGGTGAATTGTAAGTCCCTTTGTGCTTTGCCATTTGTTGGGATTTGTGCCACCAAAGTCTCACTGGGAAAACCTGCTGTCCGCTTCCCTTTGCCTTGCCCAACATAGACACCTGAGTCCCACCATCAACTGCAGGGCAGCGCATCGATGCCAATTTCTGGTCTAGAGAGCACAGTTTAGGAATACTTCCAATTTGCAGGATTTAGTTTGCAGATGCTTTAAAAATGATAAGTTGTCCTATAAAAGTCTGCACGTTTAAATATTCGGAGTAAGCCGGATTCAAAGTTTAGTCAGATGCTTCCATTCGGACACACACTGCGGTTTTACAGTGCGTGCGAATATGCTGCATGCTTCGAATTTATTTTTGAACAAATAAATAAATATATGAATAAAAATCAGGAGATTTGTTTCTGAAAAATGGTTCAGTCAGGGCACCCTCGGTATGTCGTGTCCCTCACAGAAGGGGGACGTCGGCTAACATCCCCGCATCAGCTTTTTTGTTCAGCAGCACACAATGCGCAATTTACAGTTCAAGCGTAGCTCCATATTTTTCTGTATTTTTTTGCATTTCGATGACTTTAACAACAGTAGGCCTTTAGTTGGGCTGCCTGATGTAACAGAGGCTCTTGGCCCTAATAACACAAGAGCTCCACGGGGGAGTGGATCTGGTGCCATAGCTGTACTAACCCATTCTGCACCTCAGCTGTAAGCACAAGCGAACACTGCTCTGGCGACTGCGGACACGTCAGATGCTGCTGCTCTGTCAGGAATGAAATGCTCGTGTCACGCAGAAGAGGCGAGTTTAACGCAACTGTCGGAAACGCGCTTTATCTCGACAGCCGTGGCCTGTTTAAGAGGAGGGCGATGCCGTCGTCTTTAAATGTTGTCTACGGTACAAGGAGTGTAAACATTACAGTAAATCACTTTTATTTATCAACAAGGTTCATAGCATATTTTGCATTGGGTGTAAATCCGGTACGTACGAAATGGGTGGGTGTGTACTCAGTTATGAGTAACCTTGTGTGAAGTGCCTGTAAAATTCATCGAGGCTTCATTACAGCTTTAAATCAGCATATGGACTGTTTTCTGTGTATGTGTGTAAGGGGGAGGGTTACCACAAACAGGGTGTAGCAGAGACAACTAAGTCAATTCCACATATGATTATAAAGAATGGCTACCAAGAGGTTCTGGTTTATTTATGAGTAAAAGCCCTGTGAAAGACTGCCAGATGGTTTCTGAGAAATGAACAGACATTCTTCAAACCCCTCTGCCTGGATGTACCGGGGGCTCTGGCTGATGCTGTGTGTACAACACTGTGCTTATGGGGTATCGAACAGTAATGTTTGAAATTTATATCACAATGCTCCACCTCACGTCTTATCAGAAGGTAATGCCATGAAAGAATGTCAACCTCCAGGTGCATCTTCATCCGCCATTTTTAAAATAAACCAACCAACAAATCTCTAAGGTTATTATTCCTTGCATTAAGCATTGTGTCTCCCCACCTTATTGCAGTGACATTGGGTTAACCCAAGCAAAATGATAACGCTTGCATTTTATAATGTGTACTTCAGATAGGAATCGAATCAACTATCCTGGTAGTTAGGGTGTCTACAGGCTGGATCAGGGTTGAGATGTTTGAACACCTCTTCCCCTCCCGAGAAGGTGCCCCGCTCACTAAAACATTCCTTCGGGGGAAAAACTGCTGAACAACAAAAAACTGAACAACATTCTGGGTGAGGTCTACAAATCTGTTGATGTGGCCTTCTGGGGTTTCTCTGCCCAGAGGAGACTCCGCGGTGTCCTAAGGCAATCTCTCTCACACAGAGGCGGCAAATCCATCATGCTGCTAATTCTCGGCTGAGGGGACGACCTCAACACACACACAGGTACCGCTGGCCTCTCAGCGGCTCCTAAATTCACACCCACATGACCTAAGGATTACAACTGCTCAGTGGCCTCTCTCAGCCTCCCGAAACAGCTATTAACAGCTAGGAGAAATAAAAAATACACACCTTTTAATGTCAAATGCTATATCTTAAGGCTCTTTCAACTTTTGAAAGGTTGTTAATTATCAGTCATAATAAGAAAGCTCCTGGCAATGTCCTCTCCAGTGGTAACATCAGATTTTATGTCAAATTAATCTGTAAAAAAAGCTTGAGTGCATTCATGTGAGCGCTGCAATCTCAACAGTCTCTTTCTCCTAAGGGAAGAATAAACAGAAACGATGGCAACTACAAACACATGACCAAACATATAAAACAGAGCTCCTCTTTTCAGTTAAAAATGATCTGATGCTACGTGTGTGGCCGAAGTATTGGCACCCTGCCCCTTTTTTAAAAAAAAATCTCACAATTTTCCCTGAAATAAACTGAAGCTGGCGAAAGTATTTGGTGTCCACCATTCTTTGTTTCACATTTAACATAACAGAAATTTTCTTTACATGCTATTTTAAATAATAAAATAAAAAAGGGATTGGACAAAAATACTGGGACCCTTAACCAACACTTTGTAGACAGTAACTGCAGTCAGGTGCTTTCTGTAACTCTGCATGAGATTTCTGCCCATCTCCATTCATAGTTTGGCTTGGTCTTGAGCAAACTTCTTCACTTTTCTTTTTCCCAGCTTCAAGTTTCAGCTCTTTCCACAGATTCTCTATGGGATTCAGATTGGGATACATGCAGGCCACTTAAGAAAAGTCCAGTGTTTTCTTTTCATCCATTTTTGGATGCTTTTTCACCCAAGTTTCAGGTTATCATCCTGCTGGTGGACCCATGGCTTGTGACCGAGACACAGCTTTCACTGGACTGTATATTTTTGCTCCAAAATGCATTGATAGTCTTCCAAGTTCATTGTCTGCACACTTTCAAGTCATTCAGAGGCAGCAAAGGCAAACCCAAAACATCACGGATCCTCCTCCATGTTTCTCTGCAGGGATGGGGTTCTTTTCTTTGACAGCTTTGTTTTGTTTTCTGTGAACGTAGCGTTGGTGTGATTTACCAAAAGCTCTGTTTGGTTTGTTGGTACAGATTTCATTTTCAGGGACTGTGGCTTGCCAACATGCATTTTTGCAAACTCTAGTTGGGCATTTTTATGCCTCTGTCTCAGAAGTAGAGTTTTTATAGATACTATGGAGCTCATTTTCATTCACATGATGGCTGGTGTAACTGGAAACTGCTGCACACTGAGCTTGAAGGTCAGCATGGATCTATTTTGATATTTTCCGTGGTTGTTTCTCTGTCATTCAAATAATGTTTCTCTTCAATCTTAGGTCAATTTTCCTCTAATGGCCACATCTAGGGATGTTGGCTACAGTCCCACAAGCCTTAAACTTCTTGATAATATTAGCAAAGTTGGTGACAGGAACATCAAGCACATTGGAGATGTTCTTGTAGCCTTTATGTTGATCATGCTTGGCTGTTACCTTCTTTCTAACCTCCTCAGACAACTCTTTGCTTTTCCTTTTCTTTTCTATGTTTAGTGTGAAAAAAACTAAACATAAAACAGTAAGAACAGCACAGTGAGAACTTTTCTCCATTTAAACCAGTTGAATAAGTGATTGTAAGACTGAAGAAACCTATGGTTCCACCTAAAGGAGAACTGTCTACTATCAGTTTTTATCTTTAAAATTTGTTTAAATCTAAAGTTATTTGTGAAAATGCAAGTACCAGGCTTAGGACCACCGTGATCCTGCTTAGGATAAACGGCTTCTGAAAATGGATGGATGGATGGATGGATGGATGGATGAAAAATGCAAGTACGTCCTGCAGTTTGAAATGTGGGCATACATTTTCACTATACAATACCAAAGGGTGCCCATCAGGTTGAAGACAGACCTTTGCCGGAGTGAAGTTCTACCTTAGTTTCAAACACAGAATAAATTGGGGGTCTCTAGATTTTTTTTTTTTTTTGGTGAATAGTTAAAAATAAGCATAAATTACTGTAAATAAAAGTGAGAATTATTCCAACTGTAGTGACAAAGAACATCAGCTAAAAACTCCGTTGCACTCCAATTGTTGCTTAACATAAGACTATAACTGACTTTGGGCTTTTCTGCTGCAGGCTGCTTCCCCGCAAGACAAGACCTCATTATAGCCCCATTAACTAACAAAATACTGCTTTTGGGATCTGTGGTTCAGCATGACCCCTGGGAATGAGCTTCATTGAAAGAAAAGCTGAAGAATAACCATAGCGGAGAGCCGTGTTGCACCCACACTATGATTTCGCCACCAACAGAAGCACTGCAACAAATGACCTCTTCATTCAAATCCTGAGGTAAAACCATCAAATTCTAAACACACTTTTACTTGTTTTTCTTGCTTTCTAAATTTTGTTCTAAGATACTTGACAGAAATAAAAATGTTTACCATTCATACAATGGATGGCCACCAGTGTGGATTGTGTGTACAGTAACCACATTATGTTCATTAGTTAGTAAGTGTTCAATGACAACACAATTCCATTAAAAATGTTTCCCCTGTTGAGATTCAAAATTCTACCTAAATTTGTTATCATCTGATTGACTTCCTTTGGTTTTCAATATTCATTAACTAATATCTGGGAAATGATAGAGAAGCCAGCAGTAATAAACAATAAGGACTGTTCCCTGAACCCCCGTGTTAGCATGGTACCCTTGAGAAAGGCACTTAGATGCCATTTTCAGCACTGAAGCATCCAATTATATAAATATAAATACATATTTACTCCTACAAAGAACAGAAACACTAGCAATAATAATAATAATAATAATAATAATAATAATAATAATAATAATGAATGCTCAGCAGAAATGTGGAAAAAAATTAAAGTGACATAAAAATATAAACTTTATTATCCTTTCATTAGTTATGCATGCAGCATCTTGTGTATCTGACTACACAAAAACCTGACTTAAGGTGAGGGATACCTATGCGCCAAATTTCAAGTCTTTGCCATAAAAAAAAACAAAGCTGTGTATAAAGGAGAAACAAACAAACAGAGAATCACCTTCATGGATATTGAAACAACAACAACAACAACAACAAGATGTATTATTATTATTATTATTATTATTATTATTATTATTATTATACAACTGGAAGCAGACACAAGTGCATGCCAGATGCCTGAAAGTGTTAAAATTTTTCTTTTCTTGATCTGTTATCCTGCTCCCCTTTAACAGGGTGAGGAATAATGACAAATTGAGAGCGACTTCTCTTGGTTCCCACTGCTCTCAACTAAATGGAAGATGAAGAGCAAAGTTAATTCGCCTGCAAGAACAAATGCCACTAAAATAGCTTGGGCCAATGAGGTGTAGATAAAGAACTGTCGTCCCCTGCTTCTCGCCTGTGACACAACGGGGCAGCACAGCTCAGCCAAAATGTTACCCGCTGCTGACAGACAACTTGTTTACCGATCCGGCTGGAAGGGGCATTTAGGCAGGGAGGCAAACATGGCCATCGGCTTGTTGCCCTACTCTGCTGCTCAGCGCCAATTACAGCATCCCATCACTTCCACTCCACTGCGTCTATCCAACGTTCTTCCCTCCCCCAGTTTATGAGCCTCTAGGATGAGACAGCTCCTCAAACATCATAAAGCAGCAAAAGTAGAAGCCTGAACTTTAACATCGCATTTCTCTCCACGACTTGTTGTCTTTTTATGCTTTGAGCTTTTCTGCCTAAACAGTGGAAGAGAAGCACGATGGCAGTGTGATTCAAGGATTCCCACAAATGAAGGTACAGTAAAGTGGTTGGTAGGAATTAATCGTGCTCAGGGGTGAACCGTGAAAACTGTTTAACTGTTTAAATCTCACAACATGGCTGAAAAGTAGCCTCAAAAGTGGAAAACACACTTAGTGGGGATGAGTAATTTATCCTTGCGTAAAAGGAGACTATGCCTGTGGTCACGGGGTGGGGGGTCATGACAGCTGAGCTTCTTGGAGACATTTGGAAGCCAAACTGGTGATGCATTGGTCTCTTATTAACCCAAATTTGTTTCAGTAAAAATAAAATCCCAAATCCAAGATTCCAAGCATTTTTGTGGTTGTTAAAATTTTTCTATGAATAATTGATCATATTTTAAGAAAAGTAGGCCATTGCCTATTATAATTCGTGACCAACCAATTTTTATTGCATAATTCTACAGAAAAATAGAGATTATTTATGATTTGCTTTCATTGACTGTAAGTTCGTCCCCAGAAACACAGGGCTTCAGGTAGGGTTCATCGTACGTGAGATGCCAGGCTACTGTGGGGCAAAGACTCATTCTCTTTCACTGTCATGCACACTTAGGGGACTAGGAATCTCCAGTGAAACACATATCTTTACACCATGGTATTAAACCCACATGAACCTGGGGGGGAAATGTCCAACCCCACAGGCTAAGAGCTGCGGGGCACCAGCACTGCCCAGCGAACCACCATTGCAGTCATTCAATGTACAAATAAATCACCCCAGTTTTTTTGTCTGCATTACATCATAACTCATCTTTGGTTTAAAATGATAAAACAGTCACATAAAGTTTATACTTTAGTGTCGGACGCTATGTAAAGGTAGTAGACATCGGTATTATGTTTGTATAGGTAATTGAATGTTCAATGGACGATGTGTTCTGTTGGAGTTCTCACAGTTCAAGTGTGTGGGTTGGAGGGTTGGGCTGATGAACTGTGTTATGATACCTGTGCAGTGTTCTTGTTTTTTCTAACCGAGCCCAAACTGGTGTTTGCTACATTGGTTTTGGCAGTGGGATAGAGGTGTAGAATAAGAAGTTGGATCACATGGCCCCTGGTGCCAGGAAAGACAAATCCACCCCATTGCAGCCTTGCTCAAGCCACCATGAGAGGGAGCATCAGGGCAGGGAGAAGTTTAATGCATAACAGTTTGTTCTGGCCCAGAAATGCACATTGCGGTAAACCTTGCGAGAGGTTTGTTGCTCCCGGGGCATGTGACGAGATGACATGTGCACGTGCCCGGGCGGAAGGATTGAGCAGCAGAAGGCAGCGTGAGATGCTCAGGCACGGAAGAGCGAACCGCTTGTGAGCGCTGCTGCAGACGGGTGAGCGAGTGGGCAGTGTGTCTAGAGCACATGCTCTCCCCACGTCCACAAAACCCTGTTTGGGTGCTGGATTGTGAGGGTAGCAAAGTCAAGCATGTGGGAGCCACCATGAAGCAGGAAGTGCACATTAGACAACTGTAGTGGGACCACAGCTGACCAAAGCGGGGGCAACGATGGCTGCCTCAGCTACTCCCATGGTGGCCTGCAGCCTCATCCCATCAGAGGTGCAGCTAGGAATAATGCTGGACTTGGGACTGTTGGGGATGGTTGGGCCATGGGGAAGTGGCAATTTATTTTAACTGGGAGCTGTGTAGCATCAGGTGCTACATAAAGTCACCCCTAGTGATAGATATTGGTATTGTGTGTGAATGGTTAAGTGTCAAACCATAGACTAGCTGATGCTCTGTCTTGTTGGGGTTTGCTGAGTTCCAATGTGTTGGTAAATGGGTTTGGGTGGTAGACTGGTCTCAGGGCAGAAGCTAAAAGAGGCTCTTCTCTTCGTTCACCTTAGCTGATAACATTTGTTGCTGCCCAGTGTTAATAGAGGTGGTACATGGGAACACACTAAAAACATTGGTAAATTTGTAACTATTTGCTCCCCCTCAATGCTGGGACACGGTCACCTTTGGCAGCCTGAAGATACTTTATAACTGCCAATTTGCTGCACTGGCCAGCACAGCCATTAAGTGTCACACCTCTTTGCTGTTGAGGAAACAGAGGGAATGTGGGTGGAGGATACCAAACGCTTGGTCTGGACACCTGAGAGCTGGCACACATATTCCTAGAGTTTCAGCAAAGCCATACGCTAGGAGATGATGCACTGCAGAACTTTTTTTTTTCTACAACAGCTTGACAGGTTGTTGTCAGTGTGAGAGGTACCTGCTATGCTCGGCAGCTCTGTTACCCCTTGTGGAGCTGGCATTCAGCATTGTTTGAAGTCTTGCCTAATATTTCTGTCATCAGCCATCTTTTGATGCATTTATCACCTGGCACAGATGCAAACCCCCATCCCACAGGAGGACATAAATAAAGTTAATCACTGCTGAGATTTCTTTTTCCGCTGTGGGCGGTTGCTTTCTCCTTTTGCTTCATTTAGCTCCAGCTAGCAACAGGCTATGTGAGACCACCCACTCCCTGGCTGACCACTGTGTGCAGGAGGAACCCCCTCCAGAACTCAGGAGGTATAATGTGCAGCACGAAATACGTCTTACGCAGGGCAGCCCCTCTGGATGCTCCCGGCCAGTGACTGCCTCTCAGGCAGGACAGCGCAAAGGAAAACGCTTGGTGTTGTCTGAAGCCGTCATTAATAAAAGGAGAGAATGGTTCTGTGCCTGTTGTTGCTGCTCCTTTCCTGCAGCTGAAATGCAATACAGCGCTTATCACCTTCTGGGATCCTGAGAAGAGCATATCAAATGAAAGGTCAGAGCTGGCATTGCAGATTCCTGTGACTGCTGGGGCTACAGACAACATCACAGCCCTCCTTCCCTCAGACCTGGGTTAGAGAGATCTACTGCTAACAGCAACAGGTCACTGTTGGTAGTTAGTAAGTCAGCTAGTTGATCAGTTGTTTGTCTATCCGTCTGTCTGCATATTTGTCCACCCATCCGTCTATCTATCTATCTATCTATCTATCTATCTATCTACTAATTATCACATTATAATTTTTTCATTGTGCTATGCAGCAACTCAGCTGTGAACGTGGATTAAAAAGCAAGGTCTTCCTGAAGGAAACTCCAGAAATGAGAAACCCAGAAAGGTTACATAATGAAGTCAATGCCTCAGGAAGAAAATCATTTTCAGTTTTGGAAAAAAATGAAGAAGTTTTAGGATTAAAGCAACAGAGAAATGTCAGTTATGACCGTAGGCGCCAGAGCATTCACACTGGAAGTACAGCAGCAGTGTTTCTATTAGGCAGTTATTGAAAACAGCACTTTCAAGGAAGTCAACATTTAGAGGAAAAACGTATCTAATCTCCACAGAGGTTTATCATTGAGACACCTACTGGTCAGGTAATCTCACTCCAGCATTTAGCAGTCATTCATTGATGGAACCGTCTCTTAAATAAAGAGTTCCTCCTGTAGTCACCAAACTGCGATGTCACTGAAGGCAGGAAAAATCGGGCAATAAACGTACATTGGTTACAAATAAACAACAGCCACTGAAACTGCTGATGAAAAGGTGGTGTTACTCTTAAGTTTGTACAATAAATATAATGAAAGTTTGCTCTTAGGAGAGAATGTGAAGATGTTACATGCAAAAAAAGTAATTTAGAGAAGATGATAGAAATGTAACAAAGTAAAATCACATTTTTCGTATAAATGTATGCCAGTGATGAGTGCTGGCACCAGTATTTCCAGGAAAATACAAGTAACCCACTACTGTGTTCCTATCCATGTGTTCCCAGACCTAGGTTGGCATTTTCAGGCAGGAGGATCTCACAAGAAGGTATAAACAAAAGAAGATTGGCTTAAGAGTGACAGTGGAGTCAGAGGGGAGGACACAAAAGTCAGTTCACGTCAAGCACTTGGATTTGAGTTATGGTTTTAATATTGTGACCGCCAGGTCGATTTGTTCTAAGGCATTCACAAAAGAAGAAGAAGATGAAAAAATGAGCCCAGGTAATCATATTTCGGTAAAGTGTGAACATTTATTGGCTTGCCGTCACAGTGTGTTTGGGAAGCACTTGGTTTTGCTGTCAAGAGAGAAGGGGGTCGTGTGAAAAAACCTCACAACCTTACGGACCCATTTCAGATGTTGACGCGATGCCCCACGTTGGGTAAAACCCTGATAAAATCAACAAAACCTTGATATTTCATTGTGTTAACATTCTTTTGCATCTGCACGACAAATTTTATTGTTAAGCATGATTTTCAGTGACTGTCACTTACTTGCACCGGCCCATTTTCAGTAGATTTTATACATATATAGAAACTAAAATAATGGTAATTACCTATTTTATGGTAAATAATTGATACTATATAACATTAGAAATACTGACTAAAATTTTGCAATAAAACAGAACCTACAGTGTGTGGGGTTGCTCCATTTATTTTCCAAAGAAGGGCAGGGTGCTGTGGGGTTATCACTGGAAGGGAGTAGCACTGAATTGCAGGGCGGCATCAGCACAAAGAGTCGCTTCTAGAACAACACTGACTCTCCTACCCTCTCACTGTCTCAAGAGACTTTATTGTTCTCTCTTTCTTCTGTATATACAACAGGCACTATTTATTCTGCTAATCAGCTCATAAACATGGTAACACAGTACAGCTTTCGGATCCTGAACCTTATACCCATGACCCTTATCTAGAATGTTCTGTGAAAGGTCACTTTTAAAGAATTTCCTTTAAGAAATGAAAGACTGAGAGGTAGGTTATGTACTTCACCTTGCCACTGGCACCAGCTGTGGAAGAATTTATCATCAAACATAAACAACGCGATCTTTCCAATTATATTTTACTTTTTACTGCATACGCACGGTCGGAAGTTTGACACAGTTTACATCTGTACACAGATGGGAATCTAGGCAGAGATTCACCCTGTTCTGGGTTTGAGAGCCTTCATATAAGGTGTTATAGTGTGACACGTACAGTGGAGGACCTGACCAATGAGAAATAAGCATCCTTTTAACTGACCAATCAAAGCAGGAATACAGCAAGGAAGTCCCACCCACACCCTGGTGGGAAAATTTAGGCAAAGGATAATCTGACCTTGGCAAGAAACCTATTTACGATCCACACAGCACCTCCAAAAGTCATACCTGAAGAGTTGGTGAAGAGCGCTGCTTGCGGGTAGTGGTTGTGGACAGCGTAGTGGTGGTCTCGATGAAGGTGGTGGACATCTCGGGTGGCAGTGAGGTGGTGGTGGTTGCTGAGCCTGAGACAGAGGGCACCTCCCCCACCAGACGCACGCTGCCATTGGTACGGATGTTGGCATTGCGTTCTGCTGCCATGGTCAGCACTTTCAACCCGTTGTAGTACAGGCCTGTCAGCTGGCCCTGGTACGGACGGCCCTTGTCCATCCCACCTATCGTAATGGTGGCCTGGGTGTTGAAGATGGTTAGCTGTCGACCTGTGGGGAGGACCAGGAGGAAGGGGATTAAACTGCCCATGGCAGAAGATGTAACTAAGCCAAATAAACAAGCCTCTTTCAATAAGTGTGTAAGGGGCGTGTTTTAAAAACTGAGAGCTGGGCCAAGCTGTTTGAGTCTGGCACTTGTAGTCTTCAGCAATCCCAAAGCGAAGTGTTGATAATTTCAGGTTTGATTCATAATTTCAAGTCAAGATCCGATCAACTGGAACAAGCACTTAAGGCTATAATAAAACGGGCCTTATAAGAGGTAATGAGATGATCCCCATCATGTTCTTTCTATAGACCCCACGTTGGTAGGGGTCACGTCATAAAAGGTCATTCTTTTTAATCATAATTGTGAATTTCAAACAAGGATTCACAGAAACAATGAAAAGGTCACCCTTTGGTTTTATTCAACCACCCCCATCCCCCCATTAAAAATGACATATTTGGGCTCAGTTAAAAACAGCGTGGTTGGATTGTAGGACTACATGTTTTCCAAAAGTAAAATGTCCCAGTACCTGTTGTGATAGGGAAAGGACATTTTCATGTTATGGTACAAGGCAATAAGTTTAGCGCTCCTAAAGGTCAGACGCATAAAGCATTTATTCATTTATGCTTCCCTTTTATTATGCATTTAACATGGCCTGAAGGATTATTGTGTTTAATGAATTCAAATATATACGTGAGCCCAAATTATGTTGAATATTTTAAACACGTTATACAGCTTCTAAGTGCAAAAAAATAAAAATAGATCGCAGTAAAATACTTTGATATTTTAAAAATGTCAAATGTGAATTTGACCAACCAAATTCAATATTGTCTTAAGAAATTTTTAAAAGGAATTTATTGTTTTGGTTTTTAGAGGCCAGCCTATGGTATTTTAATGTATTTTATAGCAATGTTACGGTTTATTTGTGTGGACACATCCATCCCATCCTTATAAACAACAGCAGTCTTGCACAGACACAAAATCAGAGCAATTTCTGAAATAATTCAATGTTTATGAGTAGTTTAAAAGTGGGACAGGTTTTGCATGCTAGGAAATGCACTTATAAATGTTCTCATGCATTTCTTTAAGGCGCACTTAAGGAATTCGTATTTTAAACATGCCTGGTTCTTTCCAGTGAACGAAAGGCAAGACAAATAAGCAAAAAAAAAAAAAAAAAAATAGGAAACAAAAACAAGTTCAGTCGGAATTATACACGAACACATGAGCTTAATGAACTTTTCCTTTTTTTTTCTAGCAGCAGAAGAAAATCAAGTTAAAAATATGCATACAGTATATACTTATAACTAAGAGAAGAAAGTTTCATAGCCGTTACCTTTCTCTTGTAGCCATTCTTCTACTGGGCGGGTATATTTGAATGTGATTTTCTTATTAGCCGTTTGTGAACGTTCAATGTCGCTGCTGCCTTTGAAGTTTAAAAAACAGCTTAAAACAATCGTCAGTTGCAACAGTAACAGGCTCCATTTAGACATTGTTTAAGACACTTTTAGCAGTTTTTTTAGGAATGTTAGAATTTGTTAAGACTGCCAGCGGCTTTTATTTGAAGACATTGGCGAAAATGATACAGTGGACATACATCAATTATACGTATTTTGAGCAAAATGTACATTTGCACAGTGTAAAAATCTCAGCAACACCAAAACTAGTTTATGCAGTAAAATTATACATCATACTGGTTAAATCTAAAAGTTTAAATTATAAAATACCATTATTCCATTAGTCTAAGGGGTAAGAAAACAAGTGATGCAGTCAATAAGTTGTAAGACTGGCAGGCGTGCCAATACTGTTGATACGACTGAACGAAAATGTTTGTGCAGCAATGCAAATGCGACAACGCACGCCTTAAAACTTAGAACTTATAGCTCATAGCACGTATTTCATTAGCTATTTTTCCCCTTCTAAAATGTAATTTAAAGTCAATTAAAACAGTAAATGTGGTCGTGCAGATATTTGCCGCAAGCTCGGAGAATGAATTTTGAATTTAAGTCGGCGTTAAAAACTCTTCATTGCTCCATTGGACAGCGCAAGCATCTCTTTCCAGCAGCTGTAAAGAAAATTTGTGCGAGGACAACACCGCAGCAAATTGTGGAAGACAAACTTTGTAACATTAACAACAAAAAATGGATAAGGAACGACACCACACATGAGGGTCCAGCAAAAAAGGACCTCTTCTCCGTAGCAGACATCTTGCAGAATAATAAAAAAAAAAAAACTAAAGTTCATGTCAGGGTCACCCAAGTGCCATCACTGAATTTCATGACAACTTTCTACTGTGTAGCTCTTCTGGGCTTTTCCAAAGGAATTAAAGTGATTAATACTGCAGTTTCCCCAAACTGGATCCCCTAGTAATAGCAATTGAACAGCAACTCCAGCGCTAAAGACTAAAAAGCCTATTAACTGCATGTTTGGATGACCATCATCCAAGTTTTTATACCCGGCAGATAGTTGTTAACTTCCTTTGCTTAGTTACACACTTTTGCTGGCACTCCCTGTTGGTGCCAGTGCTGCTTCTGAGGCCTCAGCTCTGCACTGGCGGCGTTTACTGCATCACGTTCCTGTGTTCAGCACGCACGCGCACGAGGGGGCAAGGGTGTAAACGGTCTTAAGTTAAGCTTGAAGCTTCTTCAGAGGCACGGACTGAAAGCTCACCAACGCAGAATATTGATGACCATTGCTGTTTTATTGTTACATAAAAAAATCCCACATTTTTAAAACCGTGCAAGTAAATTTTTTAAGAATTGTGGACTGCTAATCAAAAACTTTCCGAGCCCAGGAACGGATAACATGAGTTCACATAATTCACCAAAGTTTGTTTGTGGGAGTAAACTGGGAGCTGACAATTCTGTGGTTACGTGCCAGTTTAAATTTTATGATCCCAGGTCATATGGTTGTGGAATTTCACTGCAATTTTACTGACTGTGGACCACGCTCTTGTGGAAGCCGCCCTTGGGTTGAGATACAGTAAGATTTGAGAGCGTTTCACTGTGAAAAATAAATAATGCATTGATTGCTCAGATAGAAGGAGGCAGATAAGATGTTCTGTATCCAAAAAGATTCTGAACGTGTTTATCCTAGAGTATTAACTCATATTTCTCCAGAGAAATGTGAACATACATAGACCAAGTGTGGTTTAGTGTTATTTAATCATATATTCTAAGAAGCAAATGGAGGGCTGGAAACAATTATGCTGATTTTAACGGGAATTTGACAGGGGGGTTCTATTCTTTTCAGGCAGCTGGTTGTTCAAAGCTGGCAGGTTAGTGAGTGCTGAAAGCAGGCGTGGGCTGAAGCGGGAGCTGGAGAGCCGCAAAAGAACAGGGGGTTAATAAGAACACGACCCGCTGCCTTTGATCCAGGGCATATGCGGTGCGAGACTCCTCTTTCCTTTCAAAAGGAGAGTGGTACGAGGGGGTGAGGGGTATGTCTGCAGGCAAGTCTGCTGCACGAATGCCTTGCCAACTGCAATGTGTCACGATCCCCACGTTAGTGCGCAAGAAAGGTTCCTTTAGACAAACCCGCAAATTTCTCCAGCGTGCACTGCTAATTGTGTCAGAAAATAGTTGGCGAACTTTATTATGTTACCCAAAATAGTATACACAGCTGATACCTCCCGCGGGACATAAACTTGGAACGTTTGGGTTCTCAGCTACCGCACACCTGTATACTGCTAAACTGAACTACTTAGAACTGTTTAATATAAAATGTGGTTCTACACCCACCAGAACCTCAAGGAGTCTTTTCAAGTTGCGAACATCCCACAAGTGGGATACGCTGTCTCCTAAAACGAGACGTGGCGGATCAGCAGTGCAAGATCTCTGCCTTGTAGGCACATGAAAAGTACCTTGTGTTTTAGTGCTTACCTGAGCAGTGGCAGAAACAGCTTGTTTGGATGCTGTTAATCTATCGTGCTGACCATTGCCATGGCAACCATGTGCTGCTCTCTGCATGCTAGTTTAATGCAGCTGTGACTCTCTGTTGATGCTGGAGGCCTTTTTAAGCTATGAAGTCTGCCTCACCCATAGCTCTGCATGAAAATTGAAGGTGGAGCTAGAAGCCTTCTGATGCCAACCCCAGCAGCCAAATAAGAAGCCAGGCTGCACCAACATCTTCCCTTAAATGCAGTTGCAAATGCCTGTGGAATCAATCCTACGAGGGATGCGGGGCCGCCAAGTTTTGGTTGATGCACCAAACTCATTAATTAAAGTGAATTTTCAGATAGAAAGAAGCGAAAATCTGAAAAAAATGAAGTCGGGCAATGGTTCTTTCCATCAAAACAATGACTTTTAAACAAATGAACTCAACAAAAATCCACAGCAGTCCTTCCTGGGCATTTGCTAACTCCCACGCTTTACCCCAAATAAAATTTTAATCCATTTTAATTTGACATTTAAATTCTACTATCATCAGTTAATTGATAAAAGAAAAGCCGAGAATTTGAATATGCATAAATTGTTCAATTAAAAATAATCTTTCCGATTTAGACTTTCTCTTTCGCATCATTGCCGCTGCAACACGGTGAATAAAAGCCGTAAAATGGTTGTCAGTTTTCAAAAATGAAATCACTTCTGATATTTGAGAACAACCTATGAATGAGCATCGAGCAAGTGATGGTTATTATGATAAACAGGGCAGAGGGTGTCAGCACAAAGGGGCAATGTGTAGGATGGAGAGCTTCTCATCACCTGGGTTGTGTGATCAGACGTAGGTTTCATCCTCATTTGGTCTACAGCGAGTTCTTATGTTTCCTTCATGTCTATGTGGGCTTCCTCTGGGTGCTCTGGTTTCTTTATACACCTTGAAGACACATTTTGGATTTGTTGGTGGCTTAACTCCCACAGCATTTGCATTTATGAGTGAATCTGATCGCTGTGAATATCTCATAGAATAAGACATAATAGTATCATCTCGTCCTTCCCAATTGCAAAAGCACTTCCAATCGTACATGGATGCCAGGAAACCTGCAATATCCACTTATTTGTTGGCATGTTTGCACCCTTCAGTCCACATTGTGGTAATTAACATCCCTAGCAAATTGTAGAAATGAATTAAAAAAGAAAAAATGAAGGACAAAAGAGGACATTAGCTGTAGAAGCCAGAATGAATCTGCATTGGGCTTTTTAAACTGGAACACAGATGATTGTGCAAACAAATTTTGAGAGAAAAAAAGGTTGTTTTCTCGATTTTGACACTTAAAATGTTTGCCTCTACTGTTAACAAGAGAGGGAAACGGTCCGTTGTTTGACATGAATGGAATATACTGTGTTTCATAACCTTAATTTACCTTGCAGTGGATCCTGCTTTTATTTTAAAAAATGCATTCTAATAGAGGGGAAAAAGTTGTACAGCAAAAACAACAAAAGAACCAGAACTTGTTCTCAGAATGACTTGGCGAAATGCAATGAACATTTGCTGATAGAATTTAGTTCTGTTTTTTGCAATTTACATATTTGAATTGCAAACTGTTACCTGCTTGTGTCTGCATGCTTCAAATATTGAGAAGTTCAGGAAGTTGAAGGGCACAGATCATTTTTTGTACACAACTTCAGTTTTTCTCCTTCTCCTTAATTGGTAACCTAGCGGTAAAGTGTCACTTTAATTCAGAAACTTCATATTTTACTGTAACTACTTTGCCACCACAATGCACAGATACCTACAAAATGTCTCCTGCCGATTATGCCTATGTCACAGCAATAAGATGACGTAGAGTAAAGCCATATGCGAGTAAACTAAGCATACTTCTCTCAAAGCAATGTGTTGGTAACGAAAGTACCCACGGAGTCACATTCCCCAGTTATGTGCACCTCCTGCACACAGAGAACTTGTCCTGCCCACAACACCGGGTTCTAGGTTCTGGTTGTGAACATGTATGTAGCTATTTGTCCTTTCAAAATCCTTCAAGACAACGAGACAGGCGGCATTTATCGCTAATCTGAGCTTCTGCTGTGGTTATGTTTAATGGTGGGATTATCCTGGCAGCCTGTATTGAAAGCTTATCTCCTTCCACCCACTGAAGATGTCTAAGGGCAGGAGATTTTGTTCCCGATATGAGTAATTGTATTGGGCTTGTCGAATACAAAGTGATCTATCTCATCCCTAAGAAATCGTTTGCTCAAATCCTGAATGATAAAAGCATAGGACAATAGAAACCATTTGGTGCCCTTTTCTGTGCAGTGCCACAGCTAAATTTGTTAGGTGGACAGAAAAAGTGGTTTTAATGTTTGACGTTTTGTGGTTCTGTGTGTGGATTTGACCATTGAGGCAAGTCTTTGAAGGAAAATGTATTCAAATGGCTCCCAAGGAACAGGAACTTCTTTCCCATCGTCCAGTAAAGTAGGCAAGTTGCAGGAGTCACCTTCAAACACCCCGCTGAAATTTGCATGCACTTGTACAAACCAGGTGGTGAAAGTGGTTTTTTGAAAGCCGTAGCAGAGCAAATATTTTCCGTCAAGTCCTCAGGACAATTTTAATTCACGGTGAAGGTAAACACAATAGTAGAAAGCCGTCGAAAAGAAACGAAAGCGGTTGCTTTCCGTTCAGTCACACTTACGTACATGCTGCCTGCCTGACAAAGATTTTGTCAGGCTGACCAACTAGTTGGGCGAAGGAATAAGGCTTTAGCCAGTCTTGAAGAAGAAACACAAGAGGCCAACCAGCCTAAGACCCCTTCCAAATTAACCCCTGTGAATGCCTTTTTCCCTGTTTTAGGGAGCTGTCTGTTGATATTTTTTCAATTTCAGCAAATTTAGAAAAGGAAACACAAGTACACAGAAGATAAGGTTACTGTAAAAACTCATTATTCAGCAACATTTTGCTGTAGTTGTAATGCTATATTTTAATGTCATACCCTGTATTAAACAAGGCAATAAATGAAGAGCAAAGCATACTAAGACTTTGTGTTATTTATCTTTACAAGAATGTTTTCTCCAGTTGCTGTACGTGAGGAGCAAAATAGCTATCAATGATAAAAGCATAATTCTGTTTGTGCCTTTTCATTTAGCAACTGGTAGATCGGCTGCAATTGAGAGCTCTCCACTGCTTTGCAATTTGAGCTCAACCTCTAACCTGAGGTGGAGGGTAATGGTTGAACTGAACCAACATTCAGTTAAGCCAGACTCTTGACAAGCGGCCTGCATGGGTGAAGCAGCAGGAATACCACATCAATAGTACGGTTTGACAGTGTGAAATGTTTTGCAGTGTTCAAGTGGGTTTAAGAGACCAAGTCCTTTAGAAATGGCATGCTGAGCATGGAAAGGCATTTTTGCAGTGCTACAAAGGCTAAGCAGGCACCAAAGGAAACAGCCGCAACTGAGAAAAGACAGAGCTGTTATGTTTAGACTGGAAAGTCAAGCGATCACAAAGACCTACCCAACCCTACATCTTCAGTGCTGGCCATGTAGTTTTTATTTTTGCTGACTCAACAAGATCATGCTCTGATCTGAGAAATGCAGCACATGCTAGATTTATGTCCCTGAGCAGTTCCCTCTACTCAGTATACACATACAATCAGGCATGCACATACATCTACAGCAGCTTGCTTTCAAGTTCTACCAGAACATGCTTTCCAGCCTCAGTTGGGTGTTGTGCTACATCCCTCCCCAGCTGAATGTACCTGATAGATTGGCTGACATTCATAGATTGGCTGACTTTCATTTAAGGAATGAAAACAAGCTTATAGATATTTATGATACCTCCCAGTTCCTCCAAAGATAAACTTTTGTTCTAATGAATATTTATCTGAAGTCTCCATAATGTAAAAAAAAAAAACTGCAAAAAATCCAAATACATTTTAAAAATCAACAAATTAATACAATTCAGTACCACAATTTAATAACACATTTTAATAAACTGTATCCTCCTGTAACAGGTTACATATTTATCTGAAGGAAGATTCATGTACATGCTCATGCAAGTGTCTTATCACCTGTTTCCGCTATTTTTGCTTTGTGGGAATGTGTTTGTGCTTCCAGCGCATTCCATTACCTTCACATTTAATTTTTAAAATAAACCTATATATTTAAATACCAGTTGTTGTATCAAACAAAGATGCAGTGGGTGACTTTAACACGTCTTTACCTGACGTAAAAACATTTGATGACACTGAACGCCGCTACAAACCCAGAGCATGCAGCCCCTTACCGCCTGACACAAGGACACCGGTAATGACACAAAAAATGTCCTCTACTGTACACACTATTCCACACATTATAAATATGCAAAATTAATGACAATATTAAGTGTTTTCTAATTATGTAACTGGTGTTTACAATGTTGTATTATGCTGAAGTCATGGGCTAATAATTATATCGGTGTTTTTAGTTGGGGTGGGAACACATTTATTTGTTTGTTTGTTTGTGTGCTTGTTTTTTCATCTAAAATAATGGGAAATAGACACTGATATGTCTACATTTTTGGTATCCAGCAAGTTTTCACAGACAAATTAGATTTGGATACTGAGGGATTACTGTAGTTCATATATCATGGCATCAAAAGAAAAAGCAATCATCATCTTTTAACTTTATATGCAGTGGAATATGCTGTCTGGATGTATGTCACATCTCAGACCTCTTTAGTCATGTATAACTATGTCTGCTGTTATTTAGATATGCACAAAGGCAAGGCAAATTAAAGGAAATACAGACATTTGTTGTTGTTCAAAAGCCTTTATCCTGTCCTACTACAGAGTGAACAAAAATTTATTTAACTAAATGCTTTGCATCTCCAGCACATCACTGTGAGCAGAACACCCAAGCAAACAAACACATCAGATGCTGCCCACTTCCTTGATGGCACCTAGCAGCTTGTCTCACAGTCCTTGATAGCTTTCATTCTGTGTTTAGAATCACTGGCATTCCCAGTGTTCACTCTCAGACAAAAATGTTTGGGTATTTCTCCCACTAAAGGGCTACAGATTTAATATGAACACTGGTTATAGCGTTGTTCTCTGTGCCTTTCTTAAACAACAAAAGGCATCCAGAGAGTTTAACGTGTTCTCACCCAGGAGCAAAACGCTGTAGCACTGCGCAGAAAAGGGCACCAGGAGCAAATTTCATCAGTTTCAAGACATCGGCAACAGATGAAATGTACAGCAAGAACCACACAATTTTATATATGAAATAGTTTTTTTTTTCCCTACATTATGACCTATCGTCATTCATGCCATTTTATTGCTCTATCACTGGGCCAAGTGATGGTCAACAAACATACCTGACAGTGAAGATACGAGGTCTTCATCAAAAAAAGAGCATAGGCTTACAAACATGCTTTCAGATGCGTCACATTTATTAAAGAGAATATCAGCTTTTATGCCCCTCATAAGATCTGTATGTTTGCTGCAAAGTTGCAGGCTGGGGCGATATTACACATTGATTCTCAATAATCACACCTCATTCCAAGCAGTTCCTAAAAATACACTTATGTTGCTATGGGACTGTGTATGGGTGGGACTTTTGAGAGTGCTAAGCAATCTATAGAGCTAATTATACTTAGGAAAAGTAGTTAAAGAGTAGAAATTATTGAGGGTGTATTACCAAGAGTCCTTCTTCTTATGGCGTGTATTTTTTGCTTTGTTGCTCTTCATTTCCAGTCTTATCTCTGCCTTGTATCCCTCCTGCCACCTCCGTCTTTCATCTCACCTCCCTCAACACGACTTTAAAGTTATTTCTTATTCTCCTTTAGTACTACTGTTGACCTCTTCTTCAAAATGGATAGAAGAAAATGCAAACATGTGGATTAAGGAGCCCTGCCTAAATAGTTTTACCATAACACAAATGTATTAATTAGGAAAAATTGTGTAAAAACTCATGCATTTTGCACACTAACACCGGAAGCATCTTGCTGTTCATTAAACATCAGCTTATTTAAATACTGCATCAGACATAATTTTACATGGCTTTGTAGTTTATGGAAGACAGTCAATTATTTTCACCTCACGTTTAGGGTAGAGATTTCCTCCCACCAGCTGTTATGTACTACACACACCCATCAGAATGACTGCCAAAGGCATAAAAGGGATAAAAAGTTGCTTATTCTTCTTCCAGATTCCTAGGGTTGCGGTACAGGCATGGTAACTGAAGGGGATTTTGCAAGACAGTTGGAACATCTTAAATCCATTTCACCATCCGCTCAAGTTTTTCATGGGATGAAGCAGTTTAGCAGAGAAGGAAAAGCAGATTTACAGGTAAATGCAGCGCAGTACAGTATTGTGCATAGAGTCAAATGTGGTATATTTTCATTCCAGGAATTAGAAGAATTGTATAGATGATGGGTAGACTTTCCATTTGGGTTTAAAGTAAGATGGAGGCCTCATATATGCTGGTGGTCCTGAACTGGGACCCTTTGAACAAAATAGAAGTGGTGCTGGGGTGTTGCAGGGTTTGTATACAACAGCAGATGCTGGGTTGGAAAACAAGCATTTATATGTGTATGACTGAGAGCTGGATGCAGCCAGTGGTTTAATCTGACACTTTTTTCCCAAAATGTGGCTTCTATACACCTCAAATTATCACAAGCAGGTGATTCCAGTGCTCCATTTCACTCATAAACAGTAGACACTTGCTATCAATGTCCATCTATCCATTAAAAAAAAAAAGCTTAACCTGCTGAGGGTTAGAGTTGTGTAAAATAATGACAGGAATGTAAACTTAGCAAAAAAAAAAAAAAAAAAACATTTATTCTTAAATCATTCCAAGCATTTTTATATTTTTATGGTGAAGGTATAAAATATATATATATATATATTGTAGGTATGCCAGGCTTTACTTTAACATAAATGTAAATACAACTGAACTCCTACACTGATATTGTGGGTTACCACTGTATGAAAGACGTGCAAAATATCTTCTAAGCTCTCAGCAGCGAGCTGTCTCAGCCATCTTTGAAGCAGAGCTGATGGATCTGGTGAATCTTCTCCCTACAGCTCTGCGCAAATCCACCGGACTGCTGTCAGCTGCACCAACAGCAAAAGCGAGATGGCCGGCCAAACAAATCACTGGCCAAATGCGTGGGCCATACACTTGGTAGCAGCTTGGGGTTAATCCCAAACTAAAGCTTTTAATGACAGTTTTTGAAATGAAAAAGAATGCAAGTCTGCCATTTTTTTGTAAAAGTATCATGAACTGTTTTAGATGGTATCACAGTCATATTTATCATACTGCTAGGTGGCTCCAGACTTCTCTAAAGTGAAAACAGCATTTAATCTAAAACTGTGGCCCTCAGTCCAGCACTTTCTATATCTAAAGAATTTAGAGTATGATTTTTTTTTTTTTTTTTTATGGGCAGCCCTGGCATGAGTCTGACTCCAGTTTGGTCTGTATGAGGGTTTGCATGCTCTCCCTGCATTATGCATGGGTTTCCTCCAGGGACTCTGCTTTCCTCCCACAGTCCAAAGACATGTGTTTTAAATTAATTGGTCACTGTAAATTGTTCATAGTGTGCGCATGTGACGGTGACCCTACCATGGACTGGTGTCTTATCCAGAGTGTTGTAGCCTAGCATCCCTGTGTTTTCGGATTCAGGACTGCATGTTTTTTTCATTTATTTTTGGAACTTAGCCTTTATTTTGCCAGGTAATATTAGCTGAGATAAAGTTTTTATTTACCAGCCAAGGAAGTAGACAGTGGTGAGAACTGAAGGTTGTCTGCACGTTGCCATATTCATGTGACTGCGACCTTCAGTCCATGTTAGAGCAGTTTGCTGCAGAGTGAATCGGGTGCTTTGATAAGCAGCAGCGTTACCTAGCTAACCCTCATTTTTCCCCACATGTACATCATAGCAGCAACCTTGAGAGCGCCGTGAGAAGCATTTACTGAAACGAGCAAGTGAGGAGATGCGAGACAACAATTTTCATCCTATGTACTGCATTTCATTTACCTTATTTCACAGTGGAAAATGTGTACAGGGCTGGAAAGAAGAGGGCCATATGGTGTACTATAAGGCCAAAAATATGTGGACTCCACCCCCCTTCTAATGACTAAGCTAAGCAGTTTCAACTGTACTCACATGGCATACAAACACATTCTAGACAATTGTGTGCTTCCAGCTTTGTGGCCAGAGTTTGGGGAAGAAGCTCCTTTCCTGCTCCAGAATGATGGTGACCCCCCACACACACACAAAGAGAGGTCCATGAACACATTGTTTGCCCAGGCTGGTGTGGAAGAACTTGAGTGACTGCACAGAGCTCTGACCTCAACCCCAATGAACACCTTTGGGATGAACTGAAACACCAATTGAAAGCCAAGCCTTCTCACCCAACCTCACCGATGCTCTTGTGGCCGAAAGGACACAAATTCCCAAAATTTAGTGGAAAGCTTTACAAAAAGAGTGGGGGCTCTTATAGCAGCCAAAGGCAGAACAACTCTATATGAATGGCCATGGGGTTGGAGTAGGAGGTTCCACAAAGCACATATGGGGGCGATGCTGAGGTGTCCACATTATTTTAGCCATAGAGCGTATATCTAGATGAAAGCTGTCTGACGTCATGTGGGCATTCACACAGGTGGGCCCACATTCCTTACTATAGGCACCATCTTTGATAAGCTGTTGGAAAAAAAAATGGGTCCCATAACACAAGCAGCAGGACTACTAAGCGATATCTGAGGTCCTACAAGGGTATCTACTGAGGGACCCTATCTTGACAGCCCATGACATCCAGGTACCCTTCAACCTGGATTTTTATGCCGGTGGCAACAAAATGGGGGGTAGTCCTGTCCCAGCTGAGAGCAAAGGCAAAACAGGCTATACCTATTATAGAAGGTCATTGAACAAGGACAAGCGGCACTGCTGTGCGGCAGGTGGGAGCTGCTCTCTGTACCTCTGCCATAAATAATTCTGCCTTTATCTCACCAGCCTTCGCTTCACTCTGAGGGGGGTGATTCTCTACCCTCCATTGGCTGATGAGCTTAAAGCAGCCTGGGGGGATAGGATAGGTAGCAAGGTGTTGGGAACAGCTGTGCCCGTGCAGCGAAGCAAAAAAGTCTGCTGCCAGTCTCACTGTGACGAAAATATTTGAGGTGCATGACCACCCGTCACGTGACGGAGTCACGTCTCAAGGCAAGGATGTCATGACAGGCATCATGTGGCTACAGGATGTGACCTTCTCAGGGGGAAAGACGCGATTGTCTGCTTGTTGGATTTCACCATCCCAAGAGGATTCGTATGGCAGTAACACATATGCACACGTGCTCTGATGCCGAGAGTGGATTCTGCTCTTCATACCAAACTGTTCCATAGCAATCATTTTTAAAATATCATTTATGCAGCTGGATGTTCTCACCAAAAGTGAGAAGTTAAATATCATCTCCTGAATACATTATAAAAACAGCAATTTATGAAACTTACAATTTTTTTTTCAGTGACGGATGATTTGCAAATTTGCAAATTTTGAACACGTGGGGGGGGCTTTGTAGTAGTACATTTGAGGCTGATATAAAAGTAGAGGCTGTATACAGTGTGTATATGCATGCAAAAGGTAGGTAAATGGAAAATGTGGTTATTTACAGTAGATCAGGTAATAATATACAGGTATATGGGCTGATGTGGGGAGACAAGTGTAGGGCATAGACGCAACAGTGTAGGGGTTACAAAGGTATACACAGTGTGACTGTAGGGGGTAATACAATAGCAGGTAGGTGGGTGGTCAGTGGGTGGCAGGTTTCGACCATGTGGATAAGAATCCTATTGTCACTCAGTCTGGCAAAGACTGGCAGCAGCAAACCCACATTGGCTTTTTCTCCACTGACGTGGATGGATGTGAGTCCCACATCTTCTCCAGAAGAGCAAAACATGTTGGCGTTGAATCCTTTGACCTAATGTGCCTGGTTGTTTTACACATTATGGATGCACGGTGTGTTATGAACAACACAGAATGACGGGTTAACAATGTACTTCGTTGTAAGGTGAGGGACCATGCAAAAGTGAGCCCGAGAGGGGTCTTCCAGAAGCTTCTGGATTCCGGAAAAAACCAGGCACAACCTGTGTGAAAAAGATCTGGAACCCAGGTGCTGGTGACAGGTGGTGAGCGATTCAAACTCCGCAGATCCACGAAGGAGGTTCATGCCATGGCCTAGACTGTCTTTTAGAGAAGCTAAAAATCTGGCAGTCAAAGCACACTATTAGGTGCTGTGTTTGATTATGCAAAAATAAAAAAGGGAGAAGCAGCACAGTAATTAAATTTTGAAATACATAAATCAGCCAAAATAATATGACTGCAATGTGTAATATCTTCAAAAAGAAAGGTTACCTAAGAAAATCAATATTTTGCATTGTTTTTTTTGACATGTCATGAGGGTAAAAAAAGATTATGCTCATTGAAGTATCCAAAATTTATGAATATTACACTTTTGCCAGCTTCTGCGCACAGGGATTACACAGACTTAGAATCCGTAATGCCAGCCACGCATTTACGGTGCTAGAATTCAAAGCGGAAGACAATCTTGACACGACTGAGGAGCGTGTGGGAGGTCCCTGAAGGGCCTTCATGTCACGCGCCTACGCAGAACAGCACAGCGACAAAATGCTACCTTTTTTCATCTTAAGACTAAACCTACACCGAAAATGGACTGTCTTGACTAAGCAAATCGCCAAATTAGTCCCGTCTGCACGTCCTTCCTTCCCAGGCAGATTTGCTAAGTATTTATTCACCACGGATCAAGTTATCGCATTTACGTGAAGCTGCTCAATTTTATTTATTATTTCCTTTCAAAGCAAATGATCAACCTTGTAAGTAGGGCTGTGAAAAATACAAACCTCAGAAGTATGTGCACGGTAAACAAATCCAACACACACATAAATATCATTCCAATCCACAACAAACAAATAAACAAATAGACAGACAGACAAACAAAAAAAAAACTGGCATTTTGATTGACATGTCTGGCCCAGCGGTTCCTCAGTTGGACACAAGGGAACACCTTTTGTTTAAGAGTTTATTTGAATTTTAATTTAAGCATTCATCTTTGTTTAGGTATTTATTCAAGATGAAAGGAACAAAAAGACACGGTGTTTAAAAACAAAGAGGTGCAGGAACATTTGTGCACCGCACCACTACTCCAATGCTTCCCCGGCATGAAGTAAAAGTCTGAAAAGTGACTATAGGCTGCCAACGCTCCCTGTGGATGAAGAGTTCATCCAAAACTTTAGTGTTTGCGCACAGGCGTTTAAAAATGAGTTGTAAACTTGTGACTTTAGCAGGAAGCTGCAGAGATGCACATATATTTATCTCAGTTAATAAGCAGCACAGTCTGTTCAGGAAGCAACTTGGAACAGAATGAAAGGGAATAAAGTCATGCAGTAGATAAAAATACTATTGTAAAGGAGATAAATCTCACTTTTTGGTGAAAATGTTGCTCGAAATATGTTGACATAAAGCACATCGCCTGAAAACAACTTTAAACAATAGATATTCTGTGGGCGTTCGCCTACGATGCAAAGCTTGTACAAATCACACTTACTGTCATTACGCTGCTGAGTCATTAAATCTGCTAAATGACTAAACTTTTTTTTCCACCACATCAATACTCTTGCTTGGCCAGAGGACTCAGAAAAAAGCATTTATTATGATTTAAATGTGGGAAATTCTTAAAATGAAAATGCCTTATTAAGGAGCAATCCCAAAACTCGAGTTCTGATGAAGATATTTGATTTTAATTCATAATTAATTTTTTTTCTGCTGAAGTAAAGCACGTTTCACTTGAAGTATTAAATTCCTCTTTTGAAAACTTAGTACATTCAGGCTTTAAAGTTATTAAATTATATCTTGAAAAGGTACACTGTCCTATTCTTATGTATGCCTATAGTGAGAAAAGAGTGGAATGGTTAAGTTACATCTACCTGCAGGAACATCTGCATGGTGTGTAGATCATATCTTCAGTAGAAGGGTCTGGTTTTGGAGTGGAATATATAAACATATTAAAATCTTCAAAATAGACTAACAACAACGCTTGCAAGTAAGAGCTATAACTTATTGCTCATCTGTATCCCTGAGCTATTTTAGTGCCGCATGCGTGGCGGCCATCCACATTATCCGTGCAGCGATGGCTTATCATCCACATTCGCCAAACACATCTCCAACAGTGGAGGGTGAGTTTAGAAGGTTGTTGTGCTAAAAGATGGTAGAAGACATGCTCTCCTTGGGGGTTGGGGGTGGTGGTGTCGAAAGGAGAACATACGAATTTAATGGTACTTTCACAACAATCCCTACATCAACACTCTGTTCTCCTTCATCATCTCATTATTCATCTTCATTCCACTCCTCCACACTCCTCCTTTTTTCCTGCTGTTTTATCCACAAATCATTAACACACTGCTATCCTAATATTTGCCATCAGTACAGTGCTGTACACTTGATTTATTTCAACAAGATATGAGATGACATGGGGATTGTTGGGAGTATCAGGGGGACACACTTGTTGAAGCGGTGTAGGATGAAGTACCTGAACCTCCACAGTGAAGAAACTGAGATGATGGTGGAGTATCCCAGGGAGTTCAAGGTTGGAAGCGGTGGTGACATACAAGTCCCTGGGCAGGGGTGGCGGTGAATATGCAGTGGTTGCCTAGCCAAAAAAAGGTCACCACCTGGATTTAACTTAGTGTTATGATCTACGGTTGTTTCAGTTGCTCAGGTCTAGGTTCAGCAATGTTACAGTATTTGCCCAAAAAATGAGCTCAGCTGACCACCTGAATATACTGAATGACCAGGTTTTTCCATCAATGGATTTTTTTGTCATATTCCAAGATGAGAATGCCAGGTTTCATCGGCTCAAATTGTGAAAGAGTGCTTCAGGGAGCATGAGAGAGACATTTTCACACATGGATCGGCCACCACAGAGTCCAGACCTTAACCCCATTGAAAATCTTTGGGATGTGCTGGAGAAGACTTTACGCAGCGGTCCAACTCTCCCATCATCAATACGAGATCTTGGTGAAAAATGAATGCAACTCTGGACAGAAAGAAATATTGTGTCATTGCATAAGCTTATCGAAATGATGCCACGGCGAATGCGTGCCATAATCGAAGCTAAAGGCGCTCCAACCAAATATTAGTGTGTCACTTTTTTTTGGCCAGGCAGTGTATGAAAAAGCGTATTACTTTCTGAGGAGGCCCAGGTTGTTTGGAACTTATGGGTCTGGTACTGTGTTCCTGTCATGTTTGACAGATTGTTTGACCATTTACAGTGTCTGACCGCCACTGGTCCTTCCTCCTGCCAATCATCATTATCTGTGACATCACTGCAAACCTCCCAGCAAATCAAAATCAAGGCATCAAACAAATTTAAGACAGCTGGTGTTGGACTGTTTTGCGCTGAACTTTTTCCTGCTGCTTATGTTTTGGTTGCACGATTGTGTTTATGTTGGTATTGCGTTTGCTTGTCTGCTTGAACGTCCGCGTGTCTCCCCTCCCACTCTGACACCGGTTACCTCTGAGGTTTGGAATTAACTTAGTCTTAACTGTGGTCTGTGGGGATTTAACAGGTAAGAACGTCGTGTGACTTACATCTGCATACGTAGGTTTGTTTCGGGTGTCTAATGCACACTACGCAAAGGGTGAGTGTTAGCTATGTATTTTAAGTTTGGGCACTTTGTTCCTCCTCTGATGTTGAAGAAGCTTTTTTATTTGTGTTTGGTTGGTTAGGATAGTCTTCTCTACCTTAGCCAGTTTTGCTTTGGTTTTGATTTGTTTTCTTCCTTTAAAACCACTCTTGTTTCTTTCCCATGGGGGTAAGGTCATGCCTCTCACCTGTGTGTATATATAGTAAGTCACTGTTGTACCAAAAATCCTCCCCCACCCCGCATCCAAACCACTACATCAAGCTGGTTGGACACCTTGGGGTCATAACAGGGCCACTGGTAGAGATGTTCTAGCGGTCTGTTGTTTCTGGCCAGTGTTTTTGCAGTGGTACACCAGGTCAATAGCATTACTGGAGGAGAAAGCGAGCTGCTTTGGGCCGAGGAGTGAGGCTAAACCCTCTGGAGGAAGGTGCACAGAAACAGACAGCAAGCAACATCCTATCCACCATGGATAACAACTCCTACTTTCTTACAGCACCCTAAATAAAAAGAGGAGCTCATTCAGGAGCAGACCGATCCCATGGAGCGTTAACTGAATTCCAAGGTCATGACCTCTTAATGACTGAGTGCTGCTGAACTTAGAACTACATTAACTCTCCCCCATGTGAAATTAATCTTATTTTTCCCTACTTGCCAATCTATCAATATTATCCTCCCTCCTCCTTTCTTTCCTTCATACTTAGTTTATACATGTGCAGTGGTTAGCACCACTATTTTTGGACTCAGAAGATCCAGGTTTGAAACCCACCTCTGAGCAAGGTAGCTACCTGGAGTTGCTCCACAAGAAAGTATGCTGCTGTATATAAATCGGCAAATTAATGTAAACAGCTTGAGGTGGTTAGCTGCTGTGGAGAAGAGCGTCCGTTTATAAAAAAAAAAAAAAAAAAAAAAAAGAAAAACGTTAACTGCCTCTCTAGTCTTTGCTTTATCACCACTTCTTCCTTGCCACCACCATTGTGTATTGTATGCTGCTGAAGTCAAGGGCCTTTCCTATTTGGGAATAACAAGCATTCATTTAGCATTTACTGTAATATTTTACTCAAGCAACTGCGCTACTGTCTTTATTCCGGTAACCTCATATTGTTCCTAACTCATTATTTTTTACAACAGTTTTTATTTTACTCAGTTATACCAACGCCGTAACCCTACCAATTCACTCATCGGCACCGAAGAAACCCTGCTTCATTCTTCCATCGCTACCGTAACACCGACTTCCTTATTTACCGTCGCTTGTTAACTCGCTCACTAGCTCCATCGACTCTGCAGTCGCACAACTTTACTTCCTTCACACATTGGTGCCTCTTCCTTCATTACCAGTCGCACTAATAATTTATTCAGTCATTACGCAGGCACTACAACTTCATTAACACAGCCCTGCAACCCTGCTTTATTATTCATTCGGTGCTGCAGAGATAACATGAATCGCTGTGCCGTACTGTTACTCCGTCTGCTCTCGCCATTATTGCAGCACTAACTCATGTTCTTTTATTCATCACCGTAACACTGCAACAGTAGTCATCACCACGGCAACTTTGCTCTTTCTGTACTTCGGTATTTACTACTCGTGTTGAGGATGAGTTGCCAATCAGATTCAAGAGAAGTGAATATATGATTTCTTCCCCAAAAGAGACCGCCTACTTAGAACAGCTTTGAAAAGACAAATTGGGACTGACTCTTATTTGGGGAGAATTTTGAGTGATGCTTTGAGTGTCTGAGAAAGAAACTTTCATTACAGTTGATATTGCTGTTAAAACTCAGCACATGAATAAAGTTATTAAGTGTTGTCAATTAATAGTTACTAATTAATAGCTATTGATAGATTAACAGTAAGGTTCAAGGTTTATTTGTCATGGATGTACTAACACAGCATAGCAGTGTTGTTACCATGAAAAGTTTTTGTTTCCAGGCATCCTCAGTAAATAAACATGTAAATAAATATGTAAATTGGTATAGAAAATTAAATAATAAATACTGAAATTAAAAAAGGAAAATAAATAAGGAGAATAAGTAAATAAGAAATTAGATATGAAAATATACATAAAGGTTAATAAGCAGGGATGGCAAACAGAACAGGTAGTACCAGAGCAGAATAAAACCAACAGAAATGGAAACCAAACAACAGCAGCCAAACCAACAACAACACACCACCGACAGAATTTTATGCAATGGGTTTTATACAATACAATTTATACAATTTTATACAGCATTGCTGTAGTCACAGCAATATTTTGCTTACAGCTGAGTTCTTGTTTATGGAGATGTTGGGACCTTGTTTATGACTGTGATTTGATTGCGTGTCAGGATATTTGAACGTGCGCTAGGTTTTTTGTGTGACAGACGTCTAAGTTATGAGCGTTCAAAAACGCACGCAATTCTGAGTTTATTTTTTTACATTTTGTTTACTTCATTTGCCTGTTGCTTATTACAGAGGAAACACAACCAGCATTTCCACAGCCATTACCTGTAGTTGGCATAAAAAGCATCCTAACAGAGCAGGAATGTGGGACTGTTTAATTTATCTTGCTGTCACAATGTTTATAGCTCATGTCTGGTCTTCCTAAGTGTTTATGAAGGATGCCACACAGTCTGTTGGTTTTACAACATTTTTCCAGGTTACCTGTTACCCTGCAAACACCATGAAATGTGACAAATGCAAGGCATTTAGAGTTTTGTTGTTGGAAGAGGAATTTTTTGAGCAGATGCTCTTCCTGACGACAACCTGGTTAGGTACCAGCACTGAAGAACCAGCGGCTGGTTAGTCCCATACACTACAAGCAATTTAAAATGAACAATTAATTCAAAACAAAGAGTACATGGAAACACTATGTAGACTGACTAGGATTTGAACACACACTGAAATGAACTGCCTATAGCAATGCTACTTGCTGCGCCACAGTGCCACCCAAAACATTTAAAAAGTACAAAATCAAAATTTTTCACGTTTATGGTATGAATCTGTCGACGAGCAGAATTAAATATGAGCTGGTAAAGACGTTACAGGTAACTTGGCTAAAATTCCTGCCTTTGGACTTAGAGGCTGCAGATCTGAAACCTGCCTCCTATGGTCGTACCCTTATGCCAGGAAACCATCCTGTACGCCAGTAAAAATTACTGACCGTATCGACCAAAAATGGGTAAATAAATGGAGGCCGCTTTGGAGAAAAGGATCAGTGCATTTTCAATCATTTTAATTCCATTTCAATGTAGTTAATAAAAGTGTAAAAAGTCCCATTCACTCTGAACTGTTCCAGCTTCTGAGCTTTCAGCATAAGCAGCAAAGGGTTGATGTAAATAAAATGAACTAAAGCCTTAAAACAAATATTTCATTTTTTTACCGATTGTAATGTAATGGGTAAATAAATGGAGTGGCCAACTTCTGACTGCATTTTTGTGAAGCGGTTGCATAGTTCTAAGCATGTTGCACCAAATTTGATAGCCGAGAGCTTGCTCTCATTCTTCAGTCATGTTAAAACCAATTAGTGTTCGGTGAGAGATGAATAAATGTGATAACTTTTGGCACTTGAAGAAAACAATTATTTCCACAAATCAGTATTTTCTTAATCATTCTTGGCCACAAATGCTAAATATGTTTTGTTGCTTTTTAGTGACCGACCAAAGCTGTTTTCATGTGGAAAAAATGTATAAAAATTAAATCGGTTAGATGTGACTTGAATAATGCTATTTATTTGGTCAAAACAAGTGAGGAAGGCCTTAAACCAACAAACTGCGCGATCCACAAGTACCAGGACCGCTCACCCTTGATACAAATATTACAAAAATCCTTTAATAGGCCACACTGATCAAATTGTTTTATATTTCATATTGAGCAGCACAGAACCAGCATAGAAAAATTGTACTTTGCTTTCCTACCATGTGCTTTAGACAATGTTTCCCCCCCCCACTGACAACATTCTGTATAAAACTATCATGTTTTTAAATGTTAAATTTAATTTTGTGTTATAGCTTGACCTTATCCGCATCTGCACCAACAGGGACAAATCTAAAATGGCTGTATTTCACCTGCACGTAAATGGCCACCCAGGGGGAACATATGAATGTGGATTTAACATTTGAATGCCACTGTAGCAAATGAAGCATCAAAGCTTCAAATAATTGGGGTCAGCCACTGACAAAACCATTAAATGTTAAATCATTTAATGAATTTAATAGATCATTTGACAATCACATGTTGTTACAAGGAAAGTCCACGAGGGACAAAACAGTCCAAGTTCCAAGAATGGTATTATATTACCTTGCGCTGTATGTTCTATGAAATACACTTAGTGGATGAGGATATCGGGGATACGGCTGTGATGCCATTGCTGATTCATTTCTTTGCGTACATGTCTGTGTCGGGGTCGGACTGGAGCCTATCCTACAAACACAGGGTGGTATGTTACCTGGCAACCCTGGAATACTGGTTCACCTCTGCTTAGCTCCAAATTCTCCATCACTCACACACTTCTGCAATTCGGAATCACCAGCTTGCATCAAAACGTGAAAACAAAACACACAGGGGAAAAAAAATACTATAAACCCTGCCACCCTCAGCCACATTTGAACCTAAATAGCCCAAGTGTTGTGAGATGGCATCACTACCTGCTGCGAGCAGGCATTTTACCCTGCTGGGGTGAGTGATCCCAGGAAGCTGGCTATCGCATAGGCAACACTGTTAGCATTCAGCAGCTGCAGTTCCCCTCATTCCAGGACCGCAGCAGTTCACGAGCTGTCTTCATTAAGCAGAAAGACCCTAGACGCCTCAGCAAGTGAAATAACATTGTAAGTGTTTGAAGGGAGCTGCTTATGGGCCTTGTGTCTTTCATGTCTGTTAAAAAATGCCAGATGTCCCTCCATTAACATCTCCCATAAGACAAAGGCACTTACTTGGCCAGCCTTGTGCAAAGACCAGGTGTTCCCTCTCAGCTTGAATTTTGCCTGCTCGTGAAATCTCAGGGGGCAATAAAAACAGCACGTGTCCCAGCGATAGCTGGCTTAATACAGGTTTTCATCTCCGCGCCACTCTTCTACCTTCCTGACAAACGACGGCACAAAGAAACAAGCTGACTGTAATAAACTCAGCATCCGCAGACACATATTAAATTAGCGTGGTTTGTACACAGAAGGACACTATGATATCAAAGCTGGATTAAGAGCAAAACAAACTGCATTTTTTGCCATCTCAACTGCTGCTTTTCAACACAGGCGCTGTCCAATGGAGTCTATACTATGGAAGAGTGTTTATTTCAAGGAAACGGGCAGGAAGGTAAGCATCCGGTGATTACCTGTAGGGTAGTGATCGTTGATCGGCCAGTTGTCCACCTGGAGCGTGGCATTGCCTCCATTCCGCCCGAACCGCACCACGTGGTACTTCCCATCATTCACTGGGTTCGCTTCCTGGACACTGATGTCCACTGTGCCAATGTTGAAGGTGACGCCAATCTTTCCTTGCTCCTAGGAAGGGGAAAAACAAATGGAGCGTTAAAATGTGTTTGACCATCTTCTTGTTTCGACCTTTTGCAAGACTGGCGTGCAGCATCTGTTCAAAAGTCTGTCTTATTTTCAATTGCTCGACTATTCTGACCTTTGCTGAACCTTGCCATCGATGCACCGACAAGTGTTTGAATAATCTATAACATTTTAAAACCTCTGATAAACCTGTTCTCCTAATGAGAATGATTCGCCGCCTTTTACCCTTGGTTTTGAAAGCGGAGTCTGCCTCAGCGATCCACATAATGTGGTGGAAGAGTGCAAAAATTGAGATAAGGAAGATTAATGGATGGCGGGGTTAATGCACTGCACTTGTATACCTGAGTGCTTTCCAATGTGGAAAGTCTCCCTGTAAAGTCAAGATGAGTATACGTACCTGTGTGATTGTGTGCCATCTATTCTAAATTCACCTTGCAGTGATTTCACAGTTCTTATATTTCAGGCCAACGAGTCACTCTTACTTGCCTATAGTGTGTGAAAGGTTGTGTGTGGTCTTCCTGTAATGGGCTGGTGTCCCAGACAGTGCCAGTTTCACATCTGAGCACCCATTGCTTCCAGGAGAGGTTCTGGACCTCAACAATTCTACTTAGGATAAATGAGTAGCAAATATAAATACAAAAAAAAAAAAAAAGTTGAAAAGCAATTTTCCCCAGTGGTTATAATGATTACCTTTCATTCGTAATATGAATTTTGTTATTACTAAAAAGTACAATTCTTTTAATGCTTTCACAGCTCTTATCACAGCTCCTAGGAGCATGGCCTCCATTACCGAACAGGGGTCCTCATATGGCGCTACCTGAATCAACCCTGCACACCTGGCTATAATAATTCTATTAGGTAACCAGGAAATTTGACATCACCTGCAACTTCTAAAAGAGAGAAACTTTCACCACTTAGCTTGTGGTCAGAATAAGCGAATCAGACTTCTCAAGTCTGTTGACTTGCTCCGACCTCATTGTGCCCAAGTGCTGCTTCCTCCTGTTCCTATGCTCATGGTGTTCCTTGTGTCCTTTCCTTGTGCCTCTCTGTTTTGCTCCTAGTGTATCCAAGCCTTTGTATATCTCAACCTCCAAGAAACGGTGACTTAAGGTCTCAAATCTGCTCATCATCACAGTGCCACGTCTTCCCAACTCCACACCTGACCCACATGTACGGTTGCAATCCCCGTTTGCTTGTAAATGTCATTTGCACTTAAGTTCGCCTTATGACCAGTTTCCTAGTTTTCGTAACACCAGGCCACTCAATTCTATTCATGCTCTCCAGCCAGAATGCCTACATAGTCCCTGTTAGGCCTGACATTCCAGCTGAAGAAGAACAGCAAGAGGAGAAAATGACCAACAGACATGCAGTGGATTGTAGCAGCATTCTGAGAAGTTCTTATGGTTTTGGTCTATAAATGCATGTTGAAATCAATTTTCCTCAGTAAATCCGGTCGATGCCAGTAATCTTTTGAAGCAGAGCACCGCTCGCGTGTGCCAAGTGGCAGGGAGGGGGGGCCTGGGAAAATGCATGCTTTAACAATGGCTCACGGACTGCGACAATAATGCCAGTTATTTAGTGCAAATAAATTTCGAATAAAACACATCAAAAATTAAAGTCAGGTAAAAAGTGCAACCCAAAACTTGCAAACTATGTAAAAGTTAATGCATTCCACTGGTTTCCCTGTTTAAACAGCAAAAACAATGCAGTGGCAAGAATAACTCATCGGCTGTTTTATTAACTAAATTAGAATTAAATAAGAATAAGAATTACATAAGAATTAATTAAGCCAAACTGACCTCTGGTTGCTCGACTCAAGGGCCACTTGGAAACATTCTGTTATGTTGAAGGTAAATCAGTTCACAATATCTGAGATAAAGGTGTTACTGTACAAAACAAAAGTAAAATAACACAATAAAAAAATTCTCCATTATTCGTTTCAGATTCGCATTTGTTTTTACCCAAAGGCAACTTTAGGTTCACGGTAGTAGGAATTATGCAAACATAAAACTCTGAAATAAAGCTCACCTTATACCTTAATAACTTAAGTTCCCAAATGAATCAAATTTTCTCTGTAATTTGAAGGAAAATAAAGACACAAAAGGCTTAAATGTGCAGTACATTTTTAGTTAATGTAGGCACTAAATAAATTTAAAGTACAGTATATAGCCTTTAATACTTTAGAAAAAATTGTATTTTTTAAGATAGTAAGCCACACATTGTTATTCTCTCCTGAAGGAAGTTTTTTCCACATCTGTCAGCAATGTTGAATTTTAGTAGGAGCAAAATAAACATAACTGTACATTTAATTTTATTTTAATTTTTTTAGTTTCATTACATTCGTTTTTGTACAGGCTAACGTTTTTGGAAAAAGCAGGTTCCAGTTCATAAATTTCTTCCTTTATTTATTAACATTTTCTGGTTCCAAAGTAGCTGATTTGGTAAAATAAGAAAATTCTGTTTTTTTTTGTTTGTTTTTTTTTACAGAAAAAAGCCTACAGATCTCATGTCTGAATGTTTTTTTTTATTTTTTCAAAACAAAAGGTTTGGTAGACACAGCTTGGACTTCATACGCTGACAAATGACATAACGGTAACAGTACAACATCCCCTGCACTCCATGCCAACAATGCAAACCAAATGGAAACAATTTCAAACCAACACAGCTTTTCTTTTAAATTATTTACAAGATGAAAATGTATGAAAATACAGAAAAACAATCTCATGTCTTGTGCCCACTCCCTTGTTTTTGCTGCAGCAAAAAACAGCAATCTATAACCCGGACCTTTAATATCTCCCATATACAGCTCACTCATTTTTCTCCATATACATATACCATTGCTGATCTATAAATTTCTGCTAAATGGCTTCCATGTGGTCGCAACTGACTATACATGTGCACCCTGATGAATTTGGGCAATACAGTGACCACTGTGGCTTAGCGGTCCAATGTGGCAGTGGCTACATCTGTCAGCTTGCTCTTCTTTAGCCAGGGGTTGAAAATTTTCCTCCCTTTTTTGATGCTATAATACAGTTCAGGTGTCTGCCTGGTGCAGTTGAAGGCCACTTTCTCCTGGTACCAATAGTCTACATTAGGTGTTTGCACACTTTTTTAAAGTGTACATTTCAGGATGACCTACTGATCTCTTCCCAGAGGCCAGTTCTCCATGGACAATGTCTTTGGGAATGCGAGCCCCCTACATATGCTGGACATATCTGTGTCATGAAGGCAGTTTTTCCTTAAGAATGTTGGCTACATGCTTGAAATATGAGGACCTCTGTGTTGGTGTTAGTCCAGGAATATGCTAATGTTGCTGAAAATGGAAAGTGTTCAGTTTCTTCTCCTGCTTGGCATATGTAGCCTAACCCATGGTTTGTATGTTCCATGATTCTAATCTGAGAGTCAGTTTTGTTTACTGTTTTGTTTTTTCTTTATATTATCTACATATAATGTATAATTTATGTTTTCTTAAGCTTTAAATATCATTTTTCAGGCACAAACTTTAATCCTTGTGCATCTGTTGCAGTAAAGTGGTGATGTGTTCAGACACAGCCATCACAAGACTGGCAAGGAAGCACAGAAACAGTGGAGAGGACCCCAGCACAAGTGAGCAACGGGATAAATTCTTTGCTTTGCTTCTTAAGCTTGAGAAAAAAAATTGTAGTAGCAAAAGTTTCCATTCAGTTCCCAATATGTAACTATCAATTTTTACAAACTGTTATACCGTAAATTTGAATAAAGAGAGTTTGAATAAAGAGGGATTTCTGTAGAAGTATGATATGTTTCCACAAACTCTCATTCTTCTGCGGACTTTGCTAAATTGTGCTGAATGATACGCGACGAAATGCTGCAGTATTTTTGTAGCACAAACACAACACAAAATATAACAAAAACACAGTCTGACTCTAAAAGCCACCCCCCCCCCAGCATTCAAGAACCAGAATATTGTGTGTGTGTGTGTGTGTGTGTGTGTGTGCGTGCGCTTGTACGCCTTTGGAAAATGATTGACATTTCCAATTACTTTTTATTAGAGACGTGAGAGAACTTCATTGTATGAGATGCTCAAGCAAGAAAATGGCCATGCGGTGTCCCAAAATAGATTGTTTCTTTCAAGGAGAAAACAGCAGTCTATTATGTGTTTTGTAAACATGAGCAAAGGAACTGGTATATCCATCTTGTTAACAATAGAATCCTTACATGAATCCTCCTCTCTCTTATTTTTAAACAGAAAATAATAGCAACCAACATTCTCTTAGCCTGGGTTCAAGTGGATGCTACAGACATAGACTGAGATGATGAGAATCAAATGGAAAATTCCTCACAGTTTCAACTCTCTAGCCCCGCCGCCTTGTTTTACGATTGCGAATCCTGAAGCCCAGGTTTTTTTTCTCCTCCGTTTCATGTCTACACACATGAAGAAGCTAGCGAGCACATGCTAGCCCCTTGACACAGACCTGTCAAAAGACAGTCATGACATCACACACGTCCCAACCCAAGTGATGGGTCCTCTGAGGCTGGCATAAAGAAGCACGCGAGACGTAGTCATTACCATTCATAGCTGCCTATATAAACATAGAGAATATTTTGAAAAAATGTCAGCTTTTTTGTTCTACCTGGTTTGAGAACTTCTCCACTACTGGGTGTAAAATATTGTTGCGGAGCAATGGAAAAAAATGTGTTCTCTACGCAGATGTTCTACACAGGGGCATTGCTGTTGTTGTGCAATTGTGTCCAAATTTTACATCCTTGTAAAGGCAGTGTGGTGGTGTTTTCAAATCCAGCTCATTCTGGGTAGAGTTTGCATGTTCTTGCCATGTTTTTATGGGTTTCCTCCAGGTGCTTTGGCTTCTGCCCAAAGACAGAACTTGAACTTCAAATTAAATGGCCTTTTGAAATTGCAACTGGTGCGACTGTTGGTGTGTGTGGTCACCCTGTGATGGACCAGCATCCCATCCATGGTGTAGCTTTATGGGTTAGTTTTCAGGATAGGCTCTTGACTGCTGTGACCTTGACTAAGATGAAAATGGACAATGGATGGGTAGATAGACATCCATATAACATCATAAAATACTGCATTATTGTGTGAACAATGTAGGCAATATGGAAGTGCCAGAGCCACAGTTTAGCAGGTAAAGGCTCTGTTCTCACAGACAAAAGTGGCAGGCACAAATTCCCACAGCCATGCTCCAAAATGTGGTGGAAAGCCTTCCCAGAAGAGTGAGGGGTGTTATAACAACAAAGGGGGAACAGCTCCATACAAATGCCCATGGGTTTGGAATGAGATGGACTAGAAGCACATACAGGGGTGATGTTCAAGTGTCTTCATTCTTTTGACCATACAGTGTATGTGAAGTACATCTATCTAAATGTAATAGAATGAAAAAAAAAATCTTATGAAAAAGTGTGATGTTGTGGTTTTAGCACACGTGTCAGTTTCATTGCATTGCAGTGCTGCAATATTAGCTATGGGTTATACTGTAGTTCCACACTGCAGTGTGCATGATGCTGAGCACCCGTGTTATGCAAAGGCCTCCCCGCTCTCCCTTCACTGACTGCACCAGCTGAATAATCTATATAAAATATACAGTCAACTAAAGTGACCGTTTCAAGCCAGGGACACAGAAACACAACCTTCATACTGTATGTAACTTCTAATATTTACGTTTATGCATTCGGCAGACATGATTCTCCAAATTGTAGTGCTGTTCAGAGTAAACAAAAGGGCGTTCCACACTGGACAGAGTGTTTAAATGTACACTTATGATTATTGTTCAAAACAGTGACTATCGTAGCACACAGATTCCAGTACATGCGTACAAAAGTGTTTTGCAAATGGGAAAATAGGTTGGTAAATCGTAGCGGGGGGGTGATGAATTATCTCACAAAGGTTTCAGGAACTTCTGAAGGAAATGGGTCTGAAACAGTCACTGCCACATTGCCCCAAGACTGAGAGGGATGAGGGGATGAGGAAGCAGCCACAGATGAAGGACTGTAGAATTTTTACAACAGTGTAGGGGTGGCTCAGGTTCTTCAGGTGTGTGTGTGTGTGTGTGTGTGTGTGTGTGTGTGTGTATTAAATTCCACGAAACCCGCAAAGGTCTAAGAAATTTGGTATTGGAGAGATGTACTGTGGTGGGTAACATTAACATCGCCGGAAGGCACCCTGCAACCATTTCAAAATAACAGTTCCTGTATCAAATGGAAAGCTCTCTTTTGTATAGATTAGCCAATCCCTTGGATATTTCATACATCAGTAGCTAAATTTAGATTTTGTAGGAATACTGTCCCAGCAGGAACTGCGTGCTGGGACACAAAGAGCTGCCAAACAATGGGGGAAATAATAGACTCTTTAAAGAATAGAATGCCTTGGTGGAAAGGAAGCCATCCTATCTCTCAACAAGAGCATCCTGGGATGAGTGGAGTGTTAAACCCCAAGCCCACTGTCCCACCACAGAGGGAATCAGTCACGCTGCAAGCGCCCTCCCCAGTTGAGCACATAATAATTCCAGTGCAGATAAAACGGTGCAGGAGATATGAGCAGGGACGTTCCGTCGCAAACCCCGCCAAACTTGATAAGTGGAGAAAAAAAATGGATGACATAATGTAGTAAAACTTCATTCCAAAAGGGTCATGTGCAACTGGCTGATAACAAAAGACTGCAGCATAAATGGTGGAAGAGCAATCATATATTTTGTTACCAAGAGTTAAGTGACAAAAAAGGACAAGGTTAGCTCCTCGTAGCCTATATTTATGATCTACTTTGGACTTTCTGTGTCAGGATGCGAAGGTTTCCACTACTTCTACTTTCTCGCTAAAACTGTTAGTAGGTGGAACAGCAGTAGTGTCACATCCTTGGACTCCGAGGTTGTCGGAAGAATGCACTGGATCACGACTCGTGGGGTTTATCACCTTCTAGCTAAGGGAGACCACATCTTGAATTTACTTCAGCAAATCCGTGGCGACATCTCAAGAAAGCGCTTGTAAAAAGGGATGGTTGTGCAGGTTTGGGTGGTCTAAAAAATGGTGGCCTTGGATACATCCTGGCCAGAACCAAACCAGGGGCTACATTTGGACCCAACTTTGCAGTGAATACATCCTGGCAATTGTATTCATCTGCCCTATCATGCACACAAATCTCCAAAACAGGTTTTCAATTTCTGCACGCTTGTATCGAGCGCAACAAAAATCAGCCTGTACTGTACTGTTGGTACATAAACCGAATCAAAAGGCAACAATTGCGAGTCCTCTATGCTCATTAATATGAATACTACAAATTTTGTTTCATCCGTGCTGATTGCTGACATGATAGGCAAATTTTGTTTTTGCTACTTTGGTCACAAACATTATTTTGCATGCGGCATAAAAAGTCAGCCTTGTGAGAAATCTCGCCTTGAGCACAAGGGAAGCCACTTAGACCGATGCTGCCGATATTTGGAAAGCAGCAGTGGAACCCAGAGGCTGAGCTGTGCTTGGCGAAGCCAAACGATTTGCCGTCTAACAGCGAGACTGAAATGACGCTTAAATTCCTGCCAGATAATTGCATTAGCAGGGATTATGGATGTTCAAGAGGGCCGTGTGACACCACCCTCTGTCTGTTTACAAATGAAGGCAGCCTTTCAAGCATAACCTTTATAGGCGGCTTTGAGAGCCTTTGCAGATGCTGACCACTCTCTTGGCTAAGAGTCTATTGTCAGGTCTGGAAGCTTTGTATTTCTGTAGAGGAAACTATTTCTAACCATTTATGCTCATTTAAAGGATTTACATCAAGACCCCCATGTTGCTTAATGTTGCCTCTGACTCAAGGCAGTTTTATCAAAAACGTTAAATACTGCAGTGTAAACCAACCTTTTTGTCTTGCAGCTTTAGCAGTTTGCCTGCCCATGACTTTGGCAACAGAGTCATTTCTTTTTTCTTTTTTTTTTTTTTTTTTGCTGTTGAGGTTTCCGTCAAAGTCATAGGGTTTAGCCCAAGGAATTGACAAGCTCAAACCCAGCCTTATGGGAATCTGGCAAAATTGAACGCTCTCTTCCTGTGGAAAGTGACCTGGACTAAAGTGAAGAGAGCGGGAGGGCAAAGATTTAGGATTAGCAAGCATGGCAGCTTGTGGCAAACTTTGATTTTGCGGAAGTTCAATTAAAAAAAAAAAAAAAAAATCTTTGCTAACTCCACCATCTATCCAGAGCATTGCTTGGAAACCTCTGGAATGAATGCAACTGTGAGGTTCAATAATACGAGCAAAGCTAAATGAAAAATGTGTCTGTTTAGCTGCTTTCCTAGGCAGCACGGTGGCTCAGCGAGTAGCACCGGTGCCTCATAGCACTGGGCTGGTTGAGCACGAGATGAATCCAGCTCAGTCTGTGCGGAGCTTGTATATTCTCCCCCTGTCTGCATGGGTTTCCTTTCACAGTCCAAAGACAACTGGTCACTTTTACAGCCTCACAACCAATGACTCCGGGACCCCCACAACCCTGATCGGGATTAATCAGTTAATGATAACAGATGCAAAGATAGTTCCCCACCTTCTGAAAGTGTATAGCTACCATTAAAATTTTGGAAACAAATAATATGTAATAATATCAACTTGAACTGAAACTTGTTGTTTTTGACCTCTCAAATTAGATGAATGTCTTCTCCAAAGACAAACAACCAGGCCACATGCAAAACTATTTGGCTTGGTTTAGCAATATAGATACACATGTACATGTATGGTGTTCCGGCAGAGGAACTAACCCTAACCCTTAAAAAAAAAAAAAAACTGTTAACTTAATGTTTTAACAGTAATAAGGAAAAGAATATTTTCACTGTGAAATTTCAAAAGATAGTGATGGGCTGACATAGTCTGTTAACGCTTTATTATTTTAATGCTTTCCTTGCAAAATAATTTTCCTATGCCCAGCCTCAAACATTATTACTGGAAATATGCAGTTAGTTTGTAGTTCATTAGAGGAATAATGAAATTAGATTTGTGTTAAATTGAATATGGGGCCACAGAACTTCATCTGAGATTCGGCTAATGAAATTGAAACAGCTTCGTAATTAAACGAAATCTGGCCGGTGCACATTTAATTTTATGTTCTGAGGAGTGCTGGCAAATTCATTTCGGCGGTAAAACTAATGTAATGGGCAAGCTGTAATTTTGCAAGTTGCTTGAAAATAGATGACAGGAGAGCACAGGAAGCAGATGACAAAAAAGAAAAATCTTCTTTTATGAAACATCTTCTTTAGAAATGCTTCCATAAACAAAGCATTCTGTATAAATGTGATTTAAAGACGCAGGCGAGGGTCTTTGCAGAGGACTGTTTTTTTTTTTTTTCTTTTTTACCATGGTGGCCAAGTGCTTTTCCTTGTCCCTCTTCCAATATTAGAACTAGTTTTTCTCTCAAATACAAACACATAAATGCACAGTTGGCCAAATTTAGTCAAAGGCCTTAAGTTCCGTCTATTAATTTCCAAGGAAAAAGGGTCAAAAATAAATCTGGAGTGTGAGCAAGAATATGAAATCAAAAAGCATTGTCAAAGGGTTAAAGAGGTAAAATCAGCTTTACTGAATGTAGAAAACTGAAAGTGTTGGCAAATGATGTCCTGAAATCAGTCCTGAAGAACTATGGAACAACTATATTACTCAAGAAAAGCATCAGTCCTCTGTTGAAAGTGAATCTTTTTATGAAACAAAGAATATTCACAACTCCACTGAAAACCTTACAGAGACCAGAATGGTTAATGGTTACCTCACTACACAGGGGAACAGGCTTCAACCTGGCCTCTACACAAATGGCTTTCTTGTGTTTCGTTCCTTTTCTATAGGTATTTTGGTTCACTCCGTTTGAAACACACTTTTTAGGTGACCCGGTGGCTCAGGATTGCCTGTGGTGTTCTCTATTTTGGACCTTATAACTAGACTATGCTCCAGATTTCCATGTCTATGAACACTTTCCTAGTTTGCTGAAAACCAACAACTATCCCTTAGTTTTTTGGTGGCTTTGGACTGTTCCAATCCTCTCAGCACGCAAAACACAAAATAATATAAAGCACTAAGTGACCCATTTGGGAAACAGCATGAAGCAAATTTTAAAGCAGAAACCTGCAGAAACAGGTTGATTCACATCAAATTAACAAAATCAAAATTCACAAAAGCTCGCTGTCACTTTGGCATTTCGATAGCAGTTTTGCCAGACCTGCTTGGTCAAAAAGAATACAAGTAAAAATTTGCTGTTGCAGAAAAATAAAAGTAATGATAGAATGGACATAATGTGATCATCTGCCGTCATGGCAATTATTACAAATGTCATGTTAAAGTGTTACTCTAGACGTTCATACATTGCTTATTGTGCCGGATTTTACCGTTCATTCCATTAAAGGACAAGCAATTGTTAAAAAGTAGGCAATCCTGGACTGTTTATCTCCTTTTACTCCCAAATCAACTGTCCATATTGACTCTCCCTCAGAAATGCCCCTGCAGCTACAGCGTAGGACGGCCGACATACCAGCATACGGCATGATGTGGAGAAGATAACCTAAAGTAAGATAAGCGCGAGAAGAAGCAGATAAGAGATTTTTTTTATCATCAGTGTGAAGAAATCAATCCGACATTCAGGAACCAAAACTAAAGAAGAAATCGATTTCTGCATGCAATTTTGCTAATGCATAGCTCAGAAAAGTCCAGTAGGCAGCTAGAAAATTGTATGTGAATTCAGGAAGTTTACTGCTCCATCAGTGAAACAATGAATGAGAAGACAAACGCAAAAATGGACACTTTGTTGTGGCATTTCAGGTTAATCTCTAGGGTAGAATGGCAGGACTTCAAAATCCAGCTTTTATGTACAACTCCTCTAAGGCTGCCAGCTATAACTCCTTAATGCCTGCCAATACTTGATAAACCTGGTGATCTAGTGATCTATTTTTGCTCAGTATTACACTGTCATGGCCCGAGGTCTATTGTTTGTGTGCTTGTGTCTCTTCCCTATGGTCAAATTAGGCCTGTGGGGACTCCAGTTGAAATCACATAAACCAATTAACCGCAAATCTGTAGCCCTGCCTATGGTGCCTACAAAGAACCCCACACAAGAAGTGGAGGGAGTGGAGTTGGATTTCCACAGTTTTGCTCTTGTTATTTGGAGCTGGCTGGCTGGTTGACTTTTGTATGGTTTGTCTAGAGAGTGTGGTGTCCTATTCCTATTTGTGTGATTTGTTAGGTGGGTTAGATAAATGTATTCAGTCAGGCATGGAAGACTTTGCTTTGGCGTTGCCGCTTTTTCTTTCCGGGTTTAAGATGGGTAGCTGGTCTTTAACTCACATACAGTAGAACAGTTAGTTGGTTTTCACTTGTGACACCTTTGAAGCCATCACTATTATATGCAAATAAATACCCACTATAAATTGCTAACCTTTCTCACAATAAAACCCTTCCACAAATATGTGCAACCCCTTGGACTCCTCCCACTTTACTGAGCCTAACTAAAGTACTTTTTTCTCACGGGCTATCAGTTCCTCCAGCATAGAAGCATCCCAAAATATAACTGAAGCCACCAAAACACACATTTTTTACCATATTGCCATTACCAGGTCATTTTTCATTTTCTGTCAATCAGTACAACGCAGTGAAGCATTAAACTTATGCTGCACTTGCCCAAAACAATATGCAAAGCAAAATGTAGGAAGAATGAAAAACAGGTCTTTATCTTTTTTAATTTCAATTTATATACATGCATTTTTTTTTTGTCTGTGAAATGAATTGTTTGGGTTTAAAAATTAGGTAAAACTTTTTTCCCGTGTTTGAATTTCAGTCTTGTTATTCAGTATTTACTCAAGTCCGTGTCAGTTGTAAAAGAACAAATGAAATGATTTGCTTTAAGGGAGCCGCTGCCAAAAACCCATTTTCTGATCCTGTGCTTGGGCAAAGTTTTTAAGTGCATCAGCATCCGAGCCGGCAGTGCGCTTGAAGGACTTCACTCTTCACACTGAGCAATAAATCTTTTGTTCAAAACCTGTGTCCTGGGGGAAGCACAGAGTAAACACAGTGAAATAAATAACAGTGCTGTGATGGGTGTGCTGTTAATAGGGCCCTGCAACACACAAGCAGCTGGGCTGGAAATCATCACTGCGGACCTGTACAGAGTGCCGGAATACTGTAGATCCATGCCATTTGATATGAGGAGAAACGGTTTACTTAGATTATCAGACATGCTGTTATTAGACAATCTGGCTGCTGTCACATCAGTATTGTTGTCGTTTCACTCCAAAGCTTTTGGATTCCAAACTCAAATGCCATGCAGTCCTATTTAACTGCATATTTGATAGAGACACACCTTTGTCTTGAATGGCCAGATACAAACACAAAAGAAACAATAAAAGGCTATAAATGATAAAGGAGGTGTATTGAATTTACTTTCAGTTAAAAAAAGCAGTTTATATGTTTTTATAAATGGTGTCCTTGGACAAAATATATCTTATTTAACCACATTGTATGTACAAAGTTCCCTGTAGACAACAACAAAAAAAATAATAGCAATAATAGTTGTTATAGACTACAGTTAACTTATTTTAAATTTGACTTCTATTTAAAAGAGGTGGGATAGATGGTCTTCAAATTTATGTGTATTACTGTCATGCTTATCTACAACCGTTCAACTGACCCATTTTAAGCCTTGAGGACGTCACAAGGGTACAGGAGTATCAGTACAAGTACCTGCTGACCATCAAGCACTGTTCGTATCCAGTTTTCCAGCTTTCAGCACCAAGGCACCATTTTCAGCCTCATGTTTAGTGCAACTGCAAATTTTTATTTTCAAGCTCAGTCTCAAGCACAGCTTCGCAAACCCAGAATATCTTGACAGTAATAATATAGGCACAGATGAATAAATTCCAGTTCACATGGAACTCCCTCAGCACACAAGAGATCCACGGAGTCCCACGGTTACCTCCTAGAGGCCTTCAGTGTCTTTGGCCATGGGAGCAGCTCATGTTATTCAAAGGCTGAGACTGAGGGCTGTAATAAGCCAGTGTAATGGCGGTGTGTGGTCTACGGGAGTTGGGGGTTTCATGATTTACAGGGCCACCCTGGATCAATCCTTGTATTGCTGTCGGTGGAAGCTGGAACCCATCCGCACCCATCCCACCAGTTTCACTTGTGGAAATCGGCTCTCAAGGCTGCTTGCTAAACTCGGTGTTATGAAGCAACCCAAAAATAGTCAAAAATGCCTTCTTTTGTTTAAAAGGGTACAACTGCCTCCTCTCTGGCACTGCCCATTAGAGCAAAGAGCTGCAAGTCCGTCTGTTCAGCAATCCTGTCAGTTTCCAAGTCGCATTAGCAGTATAAAATGTCTGGCACGAGACAGCATACATCATAATACCGGAACGTTTGATTTGCCCTTTCTACGGAAAAAATTGAATCGCTAAATGCCGGACATTGCTAGCTGTCACCCGAATGTCTGCTTTCCCATTTGCGTGTTAGATTTTCAGAGGTTGGGGATGCTGAAGACACTGCGAAAGCATTTCCTTCCAATAAAGAGTGCCCGGATGTGTTTTAATATCAGAGAGATGCAAAACGGGCTGGGTGACGTGGTTAACAGGAGCCCATGCATGTTAAATAAGATGCTGGGGCTTTTTCATGCTTCAGTCCTCATGCATCCTCTAATTGCAGGCTAAGCATCATGGCAAGCAAACGCCTAACACAAGACGGCAAGTGCTTCCAGTCGTAAAAGGATTTGTAGTGACTGATTACCGGCAATGAATTGATAAGACGGGCCGCACTGGAAAACCCAATTATGCGTGGGGGGGGGGGGTCTATATCTATATATGTCCCGAAAGCCTGAGGGGAATAAAAGATTACTCACGATTATGCCTGCTTTGAGCTGTGATGTGGAGTTTTGGATAAGCACGTGAGCCCGTGAGCCTCTCGGGGTTGTGGGTTTAGATGCAAGTCAAGACTCCCCTGTTGTCTTGGGAAACCTAATTAGGGAAATTATCCCAAAAAGCTTGAACACGTCTAAGTCTTCGCTCCGGCGAGGAGAAGTTGCCACCGGGCCGGGCGAATCCGCCGCGCCTTTGGATTTGCGTGGCGGACGGCAGCATGAAACCCCTTTTCTGTACAGTGCTGCTCTCTGGGACTTTTTCCCCTTGCAGGAAATATGGGTTCATTTATTCAAGGTTTACACTCGCCACAGGTCTGCAGTCTTTGCGAGCGCACTTAATTATGGGTGGGAAACATTTTCTAAACTGCTGAATATGAAAAAATAAGCTTGTGTATTTTTATTTTATTTTTTTTCTGACAAAATAAGTTAACCCTACTTGTAATATGCATATATTTAATATTCTTTGGCCGGTATTATTTATAACTGTGTAGTAAGGATGAGGCCTGAAGAAGAAAGAAAGAAACACGGAGCAAAATTGCTGGCAGTGTAAGATTTCGCTGAAGAAATCTGACCGGCAGTGACTCAAAGGGGTCGAGGAAACACCTCAGACTTCGCAAATGATCCGGCCTTCATAGTCGTTGAATATTAGGATGCCGTTTGCTTTGAATATCTGACTGAGACCGTTTATCTTAAAACACAGCAAAACATGTTCGGCCGACACAGCCACATCCTCGCACTGCATGTGATGGCTTTGGAGACAGGAGGAGTCCACAGCTTGGTCCGAGTGACAACCTGTACAAGGTCCGTCTGTACGGGCAGTCCTGTCTGTGCAAATGAATTCTGCCACATGGGCTTGTTTGGCATCATCCAGAAAGACAGAAATGTCAATATGGCAGGCATGCTTGGCAGGAGAGCGCAGCGCATTAAGGTGATCTGATGTAATTCTTTGTGACGGAAAGCTGTGGCCCACGGCCTGCTGCAGTCACACTGGACCCTGGACCCTCAGGTTCATTTGTCTGTCCAATCTTGGGTTCTGCTCATTTGCCTTATTCAGGCTTGGCAAATATTCACATTAGCATCCTGCCAGTCAAGGCCTTCGGGATGTCAACAGAGCTTAAACTGAAGGCAAGACTCATATCCTTGTCACTTTGTGCACAAAAAACCCATTTCAAGTAAAATGCACGCAGCTGGTTTCTACTGTTGTGTCATAACGGTGGTAAAATTGCATGAAAAAAGTGATTTTTTTCATAAATTATTCTTAATTATAACACGGCCACCAGAAAGCTACATCATTTCCTAGTCAGCTGTTTAATTTCCTTTTCGGACAAAATACAGTTTTTTTTGTTCAGTTCTTTTCTGTTACCTGACACATCGCTTGTGTGCATTACAAACTTCGAGCACTGAATGAAAGGACTTGAGATAACCAACAGAAAATGTAGTTCAAGGCTTTATTAATAAGAAATAAACAAATTATTTAAATTTGTTCATTATTAGTTCATTTTAGCATTTACCTGACACTTTGCAAATGTGAAAGAGGTGGAGGAGGACAGGTTGCCGCCTTTTTTACTTTTTTGAAGAGACCATGCGAGCCACAATTAAACCTGGTCAACACGCAGGGAGGCACAGACAACTAGCCTGTCGACGCTCAGAGACTCTGGCAAACAAATACAAACACATTCAATTCCTTTTAAAAACAAAAACAGAAGTACAGATTATACACATCAGAAATACATGCATATCCATCCATTCATTGTCCTTAACTACTTGTCCAAATGGTTGCAGCAGTCTAGAGTCTAACATGGAATCACGGTATGCTGTGCTGGTCTAGACTAAACCCTCAATGAGATGCCAGTCGATTGCAGGGAAAGGAAATGTGTGCACAGTCTCATGCACACCCCCCACACACATGCATTCTACGCATACATTATAGTCACCAACTCAGTTAAACTCATGTCTTTGAGTTGCGGGAAAAACCAAAGCATCAGGTCAAATCCCAGCCAGATTTGAATCAATTTCTGAACCCAGAGTCCTGGAGCTGTAAGGGAGCAGCAGTATCCACATCAACACCGTGCTACCCCCTTGAGATTAAACAGAAGTCAGTGACAATATTTCCTATTTGTATTTCCATGTAAATAGTATTTTCCCGTTCATATGTCATAAGCGATGCAGCACACACAACCTTTCAAAGTGACTCCGTCGTCACATCATAGCTTCAGGAGGTGGGCAAATGTGGACCCCTCAGTGGTCATTTCCAGCAACTCGGGCTTTTGGGAGCATCAGAGGTGAATGCCATGGAACACATCTAAACACGTCTAGAAAGCAGTCATACCCTTCAAATGCAGATGTGCAGACATTTGCCACAGAAAACCGTTAACAGCACATTTTGTCTCTTATCTCCGCGAATGACTTCCTTCACGGCAGCTTGCAGTATTCAATATTTTTATTCATGCATGTGTTTACTGGTGCAAATTAGACGGAGAATCTGTTTGACAGGCCATACAGCCGAACTGGGGTGTTCGGCTTAAACTGAGAACCTTCTCATTACATCATATTCATAACTGCTATGGTGGACTTAACAAATTTCATCCATGCAGATCACAAGGTAGGGTCTAGAGACCTCACGCCCCATAAGAGAAAGATGTCTTAATAACCCATACAGGTGACAGACTTGTGTTGGCTTTCATTAAGAAAAGCTATGAAGGGGAAAATTATAAATACAGTACATAACACACTGCCTAAAAGTCGATTCATAAGCTACCAGCTGGGTGGTAAATTGCTACTGCATTTTGAAGTGACAACCCTGAGGTTAAAAACTATAATGTACGGCATTTTCATATCCAAATATTTCAGATCCTTCCAGACTTTGCCTATTAGACGCACAGGTGTTCATATGTGTGTCGAGTGGATGCAAATCACACAAATTCCTGGTTGAATGCAAATCGTATGCAGAGCTAGAAGGCTGGAGGTAGAAAATGGAAAGATGAGAGGGCAAAATACACTTCAGACCAGAAACAGACCAAATTTTCCATGCACATCTGCACACTGACACGTGGACACATCCTCAGTCACTTGCTGCAGTGGAGAATATAAATATTAAACGATAACTGATGAATACGACAGATGGATTTGTATGGCTTCAGCCAAAACAAAAATGCATGTAAAAGTATGAAAATCCAGATTTGTACGTTTAATGTTAACCAGTGTCTACTAGATATATGGACTGAAATTAGCTAAAAATGAACGTCTTTGAGAAATGCTGCGCAGGAAGCTGGGCTCTGCTTTTGACTAGTGTGACAGTTTTGGAAGCGGAAAAGGGTTGTGAGTGTTTCTGGCGAAATCAAATAGTAGTTTGTACTAAATAAGTAAATAAAGTTCTGCCAACTGACACGTTGAACGTTCTCATAAGTTTGACAAAACCGACGAAACTGTTGATGTCGAGAGAGCAGACAAGGATAAGGAAGAAGCGAGCACAAGCAGCTTTAACAAAAGGCAAGATGCGCCGCGGCATCCTATCATGCTCTCTGCCTAGGAAACGACTCGCCGTTATATCCACCTGAGACTTTCTCGCATTGGGAAATAAATATATAAAAAAGGGCACATTTAGCAAATTGACTTCTTCTGGGATTATCGACAAGAAAGGGATGATGAATTGCAGTTGCTCAAGTGATAAACTTCAGCATTAGAAAATAAATCTGCTGGAAAAAATCTATCTGCTGCTTTCAATAGCACGGCTGAACGATGGAAATTGGCTCCCTCTCAATGTATTCATTTAGGATTAGTTACCTGCTGGCTAAAGCAACAAAAAAGTTTATTCCTTTTTTAAAAAAGAAAAGATCAAACAGAAAAGTAGGGCTTCCTGGCTTTCACGGACTAAAATTAGCCCTGAATGCTTCTTGGTTTGATGGAAGTGGAACAGTTTTTTTATGTTAACAAATCCATCTTGGGACTGCATATTTACATTGGAAATCAATCCGGCCATTGAGGAAGTGATGTAGAGGATACGACTGGGGTTCTGCATGCCGTAAATGGACAAATGACGCTGTAAAGTTATATAAAATTAATTTGTGAAATGAGCTTATAATTATACATTTGTGAATTAAAATGTAGTTATAATTTGAAACTGATGTCCATACGTCTTAATGTTTCTGAGATGTCGCTTCTTCCTCTGACCTCTTAGTTTTGATGAGACAACGTTAGCTTTTGAATATTGTAGCGCTGCTGTGAAGAAATGCATTAACAAACAAAACGGAGGCAAACGTTTGTTACAGGTTGAGTGCATTTCTTGGTGAATGTTGGCCAAATTTCTCTACTACGGGATGCAACTCTTGTGTTGCTTGCCTCTGAATCATGGCTGATGCAATGCATGGTGTCAGCATTGTGGTGGGGCCATGTTATACCAATATGGGTTGTGACTGATGCGCAGAAACCTGGTTCTGCAGAACAGAAACCTTTGCCTGCTTATTTTAACGTAGCCTCAGCGGCTGAATTGCAGAGGAACAACCTGATGGATTACAATTTTCTCCTCATGTACAATTACCCTCCATCTGTTCCATGGAAAGGGAATGAAAGATTAAGGAAAAGAAACAAAAAAAAAAAAATATATATATACACACACACACACACACACACACACACATATAATGTTGCATACATAATATGACATTATTATATAATAGAATCATATTTTATTATGTTATATATTATATATTTACTTATATCCTGACATGTATAATATATAAAGTTTTTTCTTTTGGATGACATCTTCCTCCAAAGTTGCTTATGCTGTTAAGCTGCTTACAGTGATTTTACCATTTATACAGCCAGGCAACGGCAACTGCAAAGCCAACTGTATTCTGCGGTATGGTTTTAACAGGTGAACATTTTTATGCCTGAACACATTATCTATTATTGGTTTTTCTAGGTTAAGAAAATATAAATAAAAACTGTTGTTCCAACAAGAGTTCATTTTGAGGGAAGGTCTTCAACAACAAATTGTGCTCACTCATTGAGGAAAGCTTGGATCTATAAGAAAAACAGGAACTGCATTAAAATAGAAATAATAGAAAAATAGAAATGATACTAAAGTGTCGATAACATCTTTTTAAGAAGAAGATGAAGAAGAAAGCTTCCCTTGCTGTGCGTTCACACACATACGCACACACACTCCCAATTAGCAGTTTAAAAATTCCAGACGATAAGTTTCAGTAGTGTGGCCAGAACTTTGGACAAACTTTGACCCCACAAGATCCAGATCCAGACTAAAGCCATGAGCAGATCCTTTAAGACAAACATCCTCATCAACACCAGACCCTCAAGGAAAAGAACCTGACCAAGACCAAGACCTATCTATACCATAACCAAGATCAAGACCCAGACTACCAACAACCACAGACACGTTCACCTTTTACTGACCAGTATTGCTTACACAGGGGGAATCTGGTGGTGCAGTGGAGTAAGCTGGTGCCTCACAGCTCCTGGGCTGCTTGCCTAATGTGGGGTCTAAGCCCACCTGAGGGGTGTTTGTGGAATTTGCATGTTCACCCCCATGTTTGCACCCCTCTAAGGAAAGATTATGCTGGAAGAAAGCAATGGCAAACCACTTCCATTCCTGCTTGCTTTGAAAACCACACCAGTGGTCACCTAGGAGTCACACATGACTCAGCTGCACTTTCCAACTTCCAACCAATTGCACAGAACACATTTATCTTGTAGCCATGAGGAATTTTTACTTTTGTTTGTTTGTGGTGCAGCAGCAAATACTCCAGAAATCCATTTCTATGCAAACCTGCAGCATAGCCCTCCCTCAGCTATGGAAGAACCAGGGGAAGCTTAGCACTCTTCATTCTGGTGCACATGCTACATCCACCATGGCGCAAATATTAAAATGCAATTCCTACAATTATATTCTCTCAAGCATTAACAGGAGAGCAGAATAAATAGTGCTGTTTAATTTTATTTTGAAACTTCCAATTTCAGCATAATGCTGTAAGTAATAAAATGTTGTTGACTGATCTCTATGCACATTTCCATAATCGGCACTGGTAGTAGCCAAATTTCCATGCTGATAATTCACCTTTCAAAAACAGGGAGACACCTGCTAGCATAGTTTATTACACCAGGAGACAGGAGGTTTTAGTGTTAAAAAAGAGGACATTATTTTACAATTTTGCTTTTAATTTTATTTTATGTATTATTTTCAAAAACTGTCACAGCTCTGCTTCTAACATCATGTCTTAAGTTAAAATTGTAAAATACGTCATCTGTGTTTTGAAGAAATGGATGCAAAGCAGGAAAAAAACAGAAGGTGTACAAGGTAGGCATTGGTATTTTATTTTAAATGTACTACTCCTTGTACAGACTGCCTCGATTACGGTTTTTTATTATGAAAAACATCTTTTTAAAAAATTTTCCAGGAACTCGCCTCATGTTTACACTGCAGATGAAGACTGTGTTCACCACCCAATGACTGCTGTGGGACAGCTGCCCCACACACCAGGGGACACCACATTGGTTGCCTGCTTACTGCGCAGTGTAACCTGCAAGAGCTCCCCAGTGGCCCTTTCACTCCTAATTCAAGTTGCAGGAAAAATGAACATGAACTTCACAAGAATACAACCATGGCCTCCTTACCACTTCGCACACATTTTGAGAGCAAGTGATGGTATGGCACTAATTTACAAGCAGCTGAGATAAGAAGTTCTTGCTTAAATTAAATGCACAACTTATAAAAGAGAGGAGCCATTTCATGTGCCGGTACCCGCACAGACACTGGAATACCGATACAGATCATATACAGATCCTAAGACACGCAAACTTCAATATGTGTATGTATGCAGATGCAGTAAAAGCCCGCGGTTATGTACTCTGCGATAAGGCAAATTCAGATATAATGCAGTTATTGATGATTGGCTCACATCCTTCTGCTCCCTTTCTAATCATCAGCATCTGCTTATGGTGACAAATGTGTAGGATCTACAAGATTATGCGTGCATCTGTATGGTAACTATGGTAAAAGTTTCTAACTAGTGTTAGTAGTGGTGGGTGGTGGCGCTTCACAGTGCCTGGGGTGCTTGCGGGAAGTAGAGTTCAAGTCCAGCTTAGCGGTGCATATGTGGGGTTTGCATGTTCTTCTCTATTTTTGGGCCCCACTAAGGATCTAATATGCTGGGAGAAGACAACAGTGCACCACTTCTGTGGTTGCCTAGGAGTCAGACATGGCATTCCAATTCCCAAGAACTATTGTTATTATCTTAGTGGGAGCAGGGGGAGCTGTGGCTTTCCCATAATGCTCTGCTGCTGCATGTTTGTTATTAGTTGTATCTAACTGTTGTGGGCCGTCATTGTGTTCACTGTGTTCTACAGCTTTAGGGCAGGTGTGTTGTTGTGCTCTTTGAGTGCCGACATTTAAACAAGCTGCAAAGAAACAGACCTTGTGTTCCAACAGTCTGGTCCTGAGTCCTTGTAACGCTATAGACAGGATGGGTTGTTAGCACCCTTTACGTATTATGAAAATATATTTTTCATATACAGATTTTTTCAGAGTAACTGATTCATTTCCATTAAGTCTAACAAATTCAAGCAAATGAACGGAAACATATTTCTTCCTTTTTTGTTCCACGTAGGAACTGGAAAACCAGCTGAAAAATATTGCTTTTCAGGAACCTCGCAATAAGACATGACTGAATTTTTAAGACCTCACTTCTCATATTACGACGAAGTTTAACTATACATCGCAGAGGTGTTTTCATTGCGTGCACAATAATCCAAAAAGCTTACTGCTAATTTGTTTCTCAAATATTGAAGGTAGAAACAGTGTCTTTGGACTGTATTTCATAAAACACTACCATTCTTTTGCCCACAGTGAAATTGTTTGTGACACCAAATGTTAAAATCGATATTTTAAAATTATTTGTGATTCACTGGGAAGTAAGTGATAAGGCAGAATAATGTTTTTCAGAATTGAGGTCTTTTCAGGGGGCATGTGGTGGGGCCTCACACCTCCTGAGCTGCTTGTGGGGTTCAAGCCCAGCTCAGGAGTGTGTCTGTAGTTTGCATGTTCTCCTCTGTGTTTGCACCTTTTGTAGGGTTGAGACATGATAGCCTTGATCAGAAAAAAGTACACATCTCAACAAATGCAGACAATAAACACACTTCCTTGTAACTTACAAACAAGAAGCTGAAGAACCAACAAGGAACTGTCAGAGTGGGGGGAAAAAAAAAAAAAAAAGAAGTTGTGGTTCTCCTTGGATTTTTTTGTGGCAGATTCCATAAAATATACATCAAGGAGCCCGACAACGGCAGCAACCACAAGGGAACGTATAATTAAGTTACACTGTTTGTCTAACGCGGCCGGCTATTACGGTCTTCTTTCCTTCATCTGACGGTTCCCTGCAAATGCTTTAGATGCCTGTGGGACCTTGTGTCTGGAGTGATCGGCTGGTGGAAGGTGGTTCAATTAAAAAAACCCCAGATCAAAAGTTAGGGCGTGCATTGTCCTGTCGAAAGGAGAGGGAAGTCCTCATAGGCAACCAGGCCTCACTTTTCTGGTGATGTGAACAAATTTAGCAGCGGAAGCTGTCAACACTGATGTTTCAATAAGGTGAGCCTGAAAAGTCATTGGCTCATCCGCCAGCAGAAAGTTTCCAACAGACAAATGCTGTTACCATTACAGCGATGGGTCGATTAGCATGCTAGATGCCTTCAGAAGTGCATCTCTTAATGAAACAGACTAAGATGAGGTAGCAACCCCAGGAGCAGGAAGCTGGTTTTTGTAGTCAGACTGCAGACCCCTGCAAAGATCAATAGGATGTGTCTATCATTCGGCATGACCTTTGTGAGCAGGAATTTTGCATGCTTTTCACTGCAGCTCATGACAACTTATAGTCATGTGAAAAAGAAAGTACACTCTCACTCTTCAGTTCTATGGTTGTATGTATCAGGGCATAAAAAAATCATCTGGTCTTTACCAGGTTCTAAAATTATTTAAATCTAACCTCAGGTGTAAAACAACACACAACAGATTCCACTGTGTCATTGTTTATTTAACAAAAATGAAGCCAAAATGCAGAAGCCATGTGTGAAAAACTAAGTACACCCCATGATTCAATAGCTTGTAGAACCACCTTTAGCAGCAATAACTTGAAGTAATTGTTTTCTGAATGACTGTATCAGTCTCTCACATTGTTGTTTAGGAATTTTGGCCCACTCCTCTTTACAATGTTGCTTCATTTCACTGAGATTTGTGGGCATTAGTTTATGCACAGCTCTCTTAAGGTCCCCTCACTAACAAATATGGTTGACAATCGTTTTTGGCACCATGAGACCAGCACGGAAAGATGGGTGGAAGATAGAGTCAAATTACAGCACACTGAGACATGTACACTGTATATCTCAGCAGTCTGGAAAGGGAGAGTGAATTCTGAGGATGAAAAAGACAGCTTTCTAAAGCAGAATAATAGACTAATCTAAACCCAGGGTAGGTGGGGTCAAAAAATTTGGTTTGATAAATGCATTGGGGCTAAGGCTAGAATTGAAGTTTGGGCTAGGGTTAAGATTAGAGTTTTAGTTAAGGTTAGACTTAGGGTTAATATTAGAGTCAATGTTAGCATTAGGGTTTCTGCTAGGTTAAGACTAGGGTTAAGGCTAGGGTAAGGGTTAAGGTGCAGGTTATGGCTAAGGTTATGGATAGGATTTGGGATAGATTTCGAGTTAGGGTTATGAGTTTAGGTTAGGGTGAGGGCTACAGCTATGGTTAGAGTTAGGGTGAGGGTTATCACTAGAGTTAGAGTTAGGGTCAGGGTGAGTGTTATGGTAATGGTTAGGGTGAGGATTTCATGTTAGGGCTTCAGATTTGGGTCAAGTCTTGATTGTGGGTTAGCAAAAAGGTGAGCACTAGGGCTTTGGTTAAGGTTAGGGTTATGGTTTTGAATAGGGTTAGGATTTGGGTTTGGGCCAGGGTTAGGATTACGGCTAGGGCTTGTGCTATGGTTTCTTCTAGGCTTAAGGTTTGGAGTTGGCTTAGGCTTAGGGCTACCACTTTATCTTGGGTCAGATTAAAGGTTGTGCTTGGGTTTTTGCTTGGGCTTTTTGTAGCATTATGGTTTGATTTTATGCTAGATTTAGGGTTAGTTTATTGTTTATGTCAAGGTCAGGGTTTGAATTTGGCTTTCTGTTATAGTTTTGACTCAAGTTACTTTCTAACTGTTAAGGTTTTTGTAATTAAACTGTTTTAGAAGACGGAAAAAAGCTGTATTGATATTTGGAAAATTGCCTTTGTTGGCTGACTCTGAAGTATTCTATAATTGGATGGATGGTTGCAAAAGTTATTTTGTAGAGGAATTCCTATGGATAGGGTTCTATTATTGGATGAAGATTGTGTTAGTTAGTACATCGGTTGGGTTTGGGTGGAGTGCTGTATTACAGAATGGAGAACTGTGTTAAGAGGGAATATGGCTAAGTTCATGGGCAACGGATTGCATTGACAGAGGGAGGACAGCAGTAATAAACTCAGTGGCATTGATCCATGAATCAAAGGCAATGGGGGCGAGGTGTATTCCCAGGAGGCAGAGGAGAGCCAAAGAGTGGTTTCTGCTGCTGCTGTGATCTGCACATCTCAGTGACTTTCAGTGCTGTGCAGTGACTGTTTAATCCTCTTACGATGAGTCCTAAGGGATTAATTGTGGAGCCTCACCATTACAGTAGCTAGTAATGATTAGGAAATGAAAAGTATGCCCTTGTACAGTTATTCAGGTAGTTGGGTAAACATTGCATTTTACCTGTAGAAATACATGTAAGTTGTTTAAGTTATTTTGGGGAAAAATAATGGGGATAAGTTAAGGAAAGGCTTTATTATTTGTATTAACCTATTCATGCAAGAAAATTTTGGTAAAAAAAGAATTGCAGTTAATCCCTGGTCACACTGATTTGTCAGTCGCCTACTTTCAACCCTATGTGTGCTTTTTTTCATATTAAATACAGTTAATGCTCCTTCTGAAGAAAGACATTAGATTTGAAATTCATGACATTTAAAGAATAAAAAAAAAAAAAAAAAACATGGTCTGAAATGTTGGCTATCTTTCAAAAGTTAGTTTGCCCTTTGATCTGCCAAGTTACCCAGTGCAAGTGAGTACACCTGAGGTTTTTTTTTTTTTTTTTTTAATTTCCCTAAAATCACCAGATTAAACAATATTTTAAGTCCCAAGATTTTTCTGTCATGCAAGAACCTTCTTGCATGTCGAGACTGACATGTCATCAAAGGGTTAAGGAAATCCTGTCAAGTTGTTGACAGAAGTTGGAAGGCTCAATGTTGACTATTTTTAACAATTATAATAAAAAATAAACAAATAAAGAGACATTTAAAAAAAAAACTTTTAATTGTCTACTCTGTGCCCATGGTTCAATTGCCAAAATATTCACAAGGCATTTTTAAGTGTCATGTTCAACCACGATGAAGCTTTGTGTGATCTTATAACTGGAAAAAATGTCAGAAATTCTGATTTGGCCTGATGCAAGAACGCAATAGAGGATCAAACCCAAAACTCATTTAATTCCCAATTCCTTCCTGCATTCACTTGGCTGGAATATGATTTCAATTATCTACAAGTTGTACTTTCATTCTGAATTAAAGCAGAGACCCTCCAGGTGGGTAATGGAGTTCACAGAGCTCACTATGTACAGTCCCTGATTGAGTGTAGTGTCTCTCTCTCTCTCTCTCTCTCTCTTTCTCTCTCTCTCTCACACACACACACACACACACACACAACTTTGTTTTTATTTTTGGGGGCTTCACGTTCACTCTCACTCTCACACAAAATAAATGGTTTCTACTTTGCCCTTTTCTGCCATTTTAATTTTCATTATTATTATTTTTCTGAATAGCTTTTAAAAAAGCCTTTCATGTGATATCCCCATACCCATATTTTTTTTGCACAATATGGAAACGTTTTTTTAAACTGAAACAGTTCCATAATATGAATATTAGCACAAATGCGAACAATCACACAAATATCACAGTTTCTTCCTTCTCCATCATGCATGCACAAAACACACTGTAATATATTCTAACAATTTGCATTATGAGGTTGATTTTGCTAGAGAAATTGTACAAATTTTAAGAAAATTTCAAAGGAAAGATATATCCACTCTGCTATGTTACCCATCTAGTTAGGAGCAGGAGCTGAGGATGGCAAAGTTTTCCAGCTGACTGCTCCAAAAAAAAAAAAGCTTTTATTTTAAGATTTCACTTTAAGCATCTGTTGTCCAACAAACACTTGCTCATTGCTAAAGTGCATCCAACCAGCTATTTACAGTATGGTGTCACTCAATAATTCACTGTGGACTGTGAAGAAGCACAATGATGCTCTTGTGACTAAAGAACAAACAACACTGGTAACTGTCAGATCAGACATATTGAGTTTCCATACATTCATTTTATAACCAATAAAGGCAAAGGTTACTGCATGTTTTCTGTGAAAATGATGTGAAAACTCCTCCAGTTCTGCACTTTCCCAAATGCATTAATACAGAGTGACTTAAAATCATGCAACGGACTTAAAATCACCAAGAGCAGCTCGGGTTCTTTCATTATGGGGAAAGAAATCTGTATGTGAATGATATTACTGCTAAACCTGAGGCAATAATCCATTTATTTTTTATTTCTTGTTCAAGAAAAATAAATATATTGACAGAAGCCATTGTGAACAATCATTAATCATTGCATCGTTTTTTTGGATGGCAAATATTCATGTCACACTTCCGTTACCGATGACATAGAAAATGTATCCTGCACTTTGATTTTTTCAAGTAAATGTGTTTTGTTTACTTATGTATTATTTCATCATATCAGCATTTTTTTTGGAAAAGTGAAGAAAAAGAAAACATCAAAAATCAATGTTCTCCAAAACAGGAGGATTTCTTTCAGCGCCATGCCTGCATGTACGGGCCATAATGCAGACCGGTGTGTGACGTTTTTTGGAAATTTTACACATGTTCTCGGTTTCCACCATCATTCAGTTCAGGCACTTACATCTAACAGACAAATACATAAATAAAGCAATTATCCTCACAATTGGGGAGAAAATTTTCACTGAAATAGTCAAACTCTCCCCTTTCCATATCCTGTCCTGTCCTCCTCCTCCTCCATCTTACATTTGATCTGCTTTGGCCATTTGCTTGGCCACCAGCTACAGTCCTCCCCAGGTTGAGCCTAGGAAGACGAATGATTTCCATCTTGCCCTGGTTCAAAGGGAACAATCTTTACCTTGAGCTAAAAATATGCTCCACTGAGAGCCAGCACTGTGACTCATGACAGCGGAACCCCCCCCCACCTCACCCAACCCCTTCAACCCCCAGAAGCTCAGCCTAGAGGAAGATAAAGACCCATCAGAGCCTGAAATGCCACGTGCAACCAGTACCAAAGCCTCATAAAGTGCATCCCCTTTCCAGAAGGTCCTTCAACAAGTCTTTGTCACCTAACAGCCAAAGCAGACTCTTGAAGATTTCAGCAGCTTTTTACAGCCCTGACCGAGGAGACACGCAAACAATTTTTAAACTCATTTAAACTTGTCTCCTTGTTGTTAACCATCCAACCATTGCCTGTGTCCAAAAAGACAGCAGTGGCACCTTTCTCCAAACTGCTCAAAAGTAAATCCAGCTGACAGTCTGCTATAATCCAGTACATTATTAAAATGCAGGTAAATGTTTTAGTGACACAGAACAAGAACAAGAAAGGCGCTGGCACTTGGCCAATTTCATTTTCCACTAAAATGCTCTTTTCTTTTTCCTTGATTTCGAAGTGCTATAGGGACAAAATGCAGATGCTTTGTTCACGTCTGTGTCCCTGAAAAGTAGAGTGATAACTGCAACAGAAAATCCTCCAAATGTCACAGTACGCAGTGAAGGAATTAATTTCTAGCTGCAGACCCCTAAACAAGCCTGGGCACTTGTGCCACCTTTTCTTGACGCTCCCCCACACTGAACCCAGGTGATGCACGACGCTCCTGGCATTTGAATGCTTCAGCCGACAGCGGCGACTGCGGGGCTGGAAAAGAATGGGCGATGAGCGCTTGTGGGCCAGGCTGATTAGGAGGGATGAACGCTATTGATTTCCTGTACTGCTGGATCTTCATAAATACATAGGCCCGGATTTTGTTTTTTCCCCCCTGCGATTTCCATCAGGCCTGGTGGCAAGCGCACCCGCAGAATTTCCTCCTCCTCTCGAAACTGATAGAAATCACCCACTGATTCCTGAATGTGTGTTTATTTTGGCTCGGTTATGCATTCCCACCCTAGCGGATTATCACTGCAGCTGAATGGTCTAATGTCTTGCCATAGAAAGTCACGGTATTTTTACATGCTTGATTTAGAGATTTGGAGAAATTATTTATCTATTACATTTTTTTTTTTTCCCCTTGGTATAATATGATTCTAGAGCATGTAGCACCTACTTATGAAAGACGCCAGCTTAGTGATAATAATATGTAAATGTAGTATTTGGAGCCATGTATAGTCTGTATGGCCAAAAGTATATGGACCCTCCTTCTAATGACAGAGCTGAGCTGTCTCTGTACCCACGCAGGATACAAACATGTTCTAGACAACTGTGTGCTTCCAGATCTGTGGCCAGAGTTTGGGGAAGAAGCTCCTTTCCTGCTCCAACCTGGCTGTGCCCCCCTGTGCACAAAGCGAGGGCCATGAACACATGGATGGGCCAAGTTTCCACAGGCTAGACCCCCTTGACCCTATGTTGGGACAATTAGATGTCAGTAGCATGTGAGGGACCTTTGTCTTTGTTGAACATACAGCAGTGAATGACAACTAACAAACTACCATCTCTTAATCACATCACCTCATTGTCTTATACATAGCCTAAATACTAAAGGCACAGCATAGTCAAGGGTGAAGCCAACAATGACAAAAAATCTCTTTAACCCTGGTAAAGCATTTCCTGATGTACACATGATATCTACATATCAGATGTTCCATTAACCTGCCATTGCTGATGAGCAACCAGCAGGATGTAGAGAAATAAGGAACAATCATCTTAAATGATGAAAACATATCATTTTAACATACAATTACTGAAAAGGGCAGCTGAATATAAAAAGACTTAATGCTCGCAAGAGGACAACAAGCGTATGTTTCTGTGGATTATTGTATTTTTATAAAAACAACACTGTTTACACTTTGTGAGTGTTGATGACTCACCGGATGGTCTGAATGGCCAGCATTGTTGCACAACTATGACTGGCAGTAAAGAATCACTTTTTTTGTGAACACTTTAGTTTTTTTAAGCATGAAACAACAGTGGTCAATGCCCATGTATTGCATGCCTAGGGTATATAAGTAAGTTTCATATGGAAAACAGAGCTAACAGCTGAAATTGTGATTTTTTTTTAACAATTTGTGTCCATGTTCATCCCATCAAGGCTGCAGTTTCATAGCTTGGTGCCCTGTGACTCCGTCACAGGGCACCAAGCTATGAAACTGCAGCTACAAACCACCATGACCCTGATCAGGATACCAAGGTTAATGGCAGCGGACGGATAGACGGAATGACAACCGAATGGTATCTGTGTTTGTAATCTGTTTTTTAGTCAACATGTTTCATAAACTGCAGTTTCAGAGCAAAAACACACCCATCTCCATTAGCCAGCCTTGATGCTGCACCCAAAAACACGAGAAACGCATAACATAGGGCACAGTTCAATTACAACTCATTTAATGATCTGTTTTTCGGGATCGTGCTGTCCAACATTTATGAACACCAGCCTTGTTCAGAATTAATAATTCTTTATAATCTATATTTTTCAGAATCCCCTCAGCATGTCTAAACCCTACTACCCATCAGAACCCATCTAAGGACCACAAAGCATGTATGTGAGTGTGTGACAGTGGTGGCCAGATGCTTCCTTTTTTGGAGGAATGCTGTGAGCTTCAAGGTGACCCACCTCTACAAAGCTGCTCCAGGCTCAGGATCGAAGCGAAATTGTGCCAATGGACAGAGAAACAATAGAACCCATCCATTTTAGCACTCACTAGGAGGCCAAATGCTATTCCGGACCCAAATTAAACCCACAGTCTGGCCAACTTTCCGTTTCATCGTCACAGTTTAGTAAAGTAATTTGACAACGTGATATTTATCTCCAATAAAACGTTTAAACCATTTGGCGCGATAATGGAGCACGGTGATCTCTGAATACATCCAAAAAAAGGTTGGAAAAATAAATTGGAGAAACGGATGCACTTCCTGGAATGACCAAGGATAACATGAAGTTACTATTCAAAGCAGAGGAATGAAAGTCCTCATCATTCGATCATTACAACAACCACGATCCCGCCTGTGTTCTTTTCCTAACTTTAACACCAAGGACTCCTTCCAGCCAAACTCCCATCCACCTCAGAGCTGGTGGAGAATTCCTACGTACATTAAGCATTCGCACCATGCTGTGACGCGGATCTCAGTCAGAACTTTGATCACGGGAGGGAAGATGCTCTTGGAATCCATTAAAAAGCAATTAAAGTTTTTCTTTAAATGTTCCTCCTCAATTCTTTTTTTTAAATTTTATTTTATTTTGAGCACACCCATGATTTTTCTCTACATCTGCTGAAAACCCAAGGTGCTTTCCTTTTGCTGATTCCTCGACTGAAATGGCGCTCAGTTTCTCTGTAAGTGAGCAGATGGCAAACTCAAGAGCACACAGTTTCGTCTTGCGGCCCCTCGAGACACGAGCGCTCTACGCGAGGAACTGCTTTCCAAGCTGTTTTTGGAACCGTGATAGCTTTTTTTATGCTGCCATCCATTCACTCTAGTCCACACATTGCCATGTCTCCTATGAGGAAAAAACAAATTAAACGTAACAGAGAAGAGAGAAAAAAAAAAGTTTTGTCTCTTAAATTAGGAGTTTCTTGGAAAGATCCTGATTCAGATTTCATATTAAACCCACGCAGAGCCATTTTGATTTTGAATTTGATTTGGATTAATTGTATTAATATTCTAACATAGGCAAATTACCTCATTGTTACCGCGGTATTGATGCAGCGCTGATAAAGAAAGATTTGAAAAGCACGACGAGCTTTTCTTATTCTTTAATTGCTTTTCTTTAAACCTTACCATTTTAATGTGAGCACAGCTCAGTCTGTTTACTGAAGCAATTCAGATTAAGTATCTTTGTTTACAACAGCAGGGGACCTCTTGGGAACTGAACCTGTACGTTTAATTTTGCCAGGAGTGCCAGTGATGAATGTGTTGCATTACGGCGGTTCGGGAAGCGTTAGACTAAGCGGGTTCTCTTCCCAAGTGCTGGGGATGGCTCCCAACACAGTGCTGCAATAAATAGGCCACGAACCTCAGTCAGAGAGGTTAAAGGATGGAGGATAAAGGTTGACACCATTTGTTCTACCTCCTCCCGGGTCAGATGAATGCTATTATGACACCATGTCCCTGGCACAAAATTTCTACAGCAGTTACTGCAGCGTGTTGATAGGCTGTTCTGGCAAATCCAACATTGTCTTTCACGTAAGCAAGAAGGGCAGATCCACAGCAAAACTTTTTTTTACTGTCAAAAAGAGGGAAAACAGTCAATTTAGCAGTATAAATTGGTTGAAATCTATACTGTAATGGTAATATAAATGATCAGATCATGACATTTTTGGCCCCTTACAAACTTTCTAATGTGACATGCTGCAATTGTGGGGTCTCTAGCATTTCTAGTGTGATGGAGAAGTTGCTCCACACATGGATAAACCCTACCAACAGTGTATCCGTGCCATGTAAATGTCTTTTCATATGAAGGATGATTGTACGTAGTCCAGTAAATGTTAAATTGTTCTGGAGGAACAAGCAATTTCCTTAACAGCATGGGAAATGGAAGCTGACGGTAAGGTGGCAAAGGGGGGTTATGGGAAATGTAGTGCCTAAATACCATGCGGAAGAGCCCATCTGAAAATCAGCTGTACAAGTATTTATTGCTTAGATTAACTTAAATACTGTGAAATGTATATGTTAAATAATTGAGTGATTTGTATTTGAAACAAATTATGGCTATTTAATATGTTGCATTTGTAAGGGTCTAGAATTTTTGTTCATGTAAATAGGAAATGGAATGGCTCAGGGCGGAGCCCAAGATATAAGTTGCCCATTTTGAGAAAGTGCTGTGTGTTTGGTGGATGCAGAAGCACACGAGTATTATGTTATAGACTGTTGGTTTACCTGGCAGAAGTCTGATGTTTGTAAATAGTTATTTGACTGGTTCACCTATAAATAGAGCACTGGTGATTTGCTAAAGGAAAATAAACCCTTGTGGATCCTCAGTAACCTCATGTTCACCTCATCTGTTGCCCAGCTGGGTCACACTAGCAGAAAGGAGTTTGCTGAAATGAATGAGCGTGAAGGCAGGGAAACAACTACGATGACAATTCAGAGGTAACGCTGCAGACAGGAAATATGTGTTTGACTTGTTTAACATTTAAACCGAGTTTCAGGCAAAATTTGCACCAGACCTAATAAACTGACAGCACTGGTGGCCAAGAAGAATAGTTCTATCCATTAATGGAAATCCTGAACCATGAGACTCAGTGTAATGAAGCTGAAAAGGATCTCCAAGGTACAAAGGGATAAGTTTTCAAAACATCAGAGTCTGCATGGCTTAATTCTGCTCTTGCTTTTCAACATAACAGTCGCTACAATTTGTCCATCCAAAATTATCTAAAAAAATAGCCTAGCTACTGAACTGTACTGTTATTTCTCTCTGCTCACGCTCATATTTATGTCATTTTTGCAAAACAAAAGCAGCCAATAGGCACAATCAAATGAGAAAATTACAGACAGCCCAGGCGGCTCTGCTGTTATTTCCTCTGCTCACTCTTGTATGTGCACCATTTTTGGACAAACAAAAGCAGTCAAGTAAAAAGAACAGTCAGTGAACCTGCTGCAAATTAGAAGTGCGAGATTTTTTCCAAGTCCATAAGTTGGACCTTTCGTCAAACAGTGGAATGATAATATAACTTTGCTGTCTCCAGCCTGCAACACACATTATTGTACCTGCAACATGGCAGTTTGTGAAACTTTAAACATTTCAAAATTATTTGTCAGTTGCCTTTAAATTCTACTCAAATTCTGAAATGTGTACCTGCTGCAACATAAATTATGCAGCAGTGTCTACTGAAAGGTATTACCTCCATGGGTTAAAACAGGAACTTTGACAGTTCTGCCTGGTATAAAAATTGTTTCAGCTTTTTCCCACAGTGGTCTGAAAATGTTCATCCTGATTTTTATCACCAATCCTAACATCCTCCCAACATGCCTCCATCCACTTTTTGTCTGTATATTTGAATTATTTCATGATAAGCACCCCATGAAAGCACTATAAAATGGTTCTGTACAAAAATAAATTGCAAAACAATGTGAAGTTAGTTAATCATATTCCTTGGCAGATTGTGGATGCAGTTCCCAGCTGCCAAAAAGTTTAACAGCATGAAAAGTAAAAAAAAAAAAAATTACTGAATCCCAGTTCTCAAGGGCCACATCAGACATAAAGCCCTTCAGTTTTTTTCCCATCGCTGTTTGTTCCTGTTCCCACAAGAAGAGGTCTTACTGCTGTGGGGAAAAACTAGTAAAACTAGTAAAACCAAGAAAACCAGTGTACAGATGGTGTCTGATATTGAGGCCTTCAGACAGCAAAACCAAACCAGGCAACCACTAAAAACTAAGTTCAAATGTCAAAGTTAAATGTCTGTCAGTATTTGCCTGGTTCATCTGACAAGCCTGTAGTGGGGGAGTAACAGCAAGACATTAAGTAAGGAGAAGGGCCTGTGTTGCGGTAACCTGGCAGAAAGATAAGAAATATTTGGGTAAAAAAGTGTACAAGCTATCCATCTATCCATCCATGCATCCATCCATGCAGGTGAGTATTGGTATTCCAAATCCTACACTTACTGGGTGCCAGGCTAGGAGAACACTCTACATAATGGATAGGACACCAGTTCTGTATAAATCAGTTAAAAATAAATTTAAATGTATGAGCAATTATATAACATTTGATTTAAAAAAAGTTAAACTAATCATGCAGCAAATTCTCAAGTTAAATTTATATAACTGAGAAGTAGGGACAGCATAGATTTCACATTAGAAACCCGAATTAAGACAATTTACCGGTTTGCTCCGCAGCAGCTCTAAGGAGAAATATTTTACCAAGGTCAAGTACAGTTTAGTCTAGAGAAGTAAGTGGAGTTCAAGAGGTGTGCCTGAAAACTTTAATTGAAAAGGCCACTCACTTACCAAATAAAAAACAAAACCAAAAAAAAGGTGTTTTGTGACACGGAAAGTGACAAAAGCACCGTGTGAGTATGTTTATATGAGATTCAGATGCATCTATTACCTTTCACTTCAGGCACCAATAACAAATACAGATGGACGGAGATAGCGGGAGGACAATCAATATGAGAGCAGGATGATGCACCACTGCTGTGACTCCCAAGAAACCTGATCTGAAAGACTGGGAAAAAAACTCAAACACCAACTTGAGCTTCTCCCTGGGATCCTTTTGAAAGCATCCCGGTTCGGAAATTAATTATTGATAAGAACAGACGTCGAAGACCAAGGGCTCGCAGACGTGAAGGAGGTGGAGGAGGGCAGGTTGCCTCCCAGCAAATTGCATTTGAATTGCATTTCTGTTTTTTACTTTTGTGAAGAATCTAGAAAATGTTGAACTACATTTAAACTTTGCTGACACGTAGGGAGGCACAGAGAAGAGCTGGACAGGCACTCTGGCGATATAATTTGTTTAAAAAAAAAGGGAAAACAGAGGTATAGATTGTATACATGAGGAAAAAATCCATCCATCCATCCATTGTCCTTAACTGCTTGTCCTAAGAGTTGCAGTGGTTTGGAGTCTAACCTGGAAACAGAAAGTGCTGGGCTAGATACCTGGGATGGGTCAATCACAGGGAGGTGAAACGTGTGGATTGTCTCTCTCGCTCTCTCACACACACACACACACACACACACACACACACACACACACACACACACACAGAGCTCGGACAATTTACGGAGACCACCTAATGTGAAACTTATTTGTACTGTGGGAGGAAACCTGAGCACCCTAAGGAGAGGCAGAGACGACGCAAGAACATGCAAGCCCCACACACTGATGTGGTCATGAATAAATTCAAAAATTGCCATTGTGGGACGACGGACCCTTCCCATCACCCCTTGTCGTGCAGCATTTGCGTGCTGTTTTCATTATGTTTAAGAAGTGCTCTGTGTATTGTGTTAATTATCTTTTATATTAATTATGGTTTAGTAACTGCACTGGCTTCTTTATATGTGCTTTTTGTAATATTTCATTGCCCACCCTCAGTCAGCCATATGGATTTGTGTGCGTTTTTCCGGAGAACCCGCAGTTTACAAAATAATTCTTTTTAAGGCAAATAAACCACTAGCCTTTTTTTCCTGAGCATATTTAGATTTATCATTGTTTATTCAACACCACATTTACGTATTTAATTGCTTTGACAAGGAATGCTGTAAATTATTTACTAATGTGCTTGTTTATTAATTCAGCATTAGATCTACAGAAATACGTTGACTTACTGCTCAGTACTGATGAATTCTGCTATGCATCTGCAAGCGTGCTGTAGACTCGTGCACACGCTTTACTCTATTAAATGTATAATAAAAAGTACAAGCGTGACTGCACAACGATCACACATAATTTATAACAGACATACTTAATTTAATATTGAATGAAACTTAATAGATTTTAATGTTAAAAGAAGATATGGAGAATGCATTTTCTTGTAATATTTGAAGTGTAAAAAATATTTCCAAGGCCTTTTATGAACAGGTTTTATATATGTATAAAATGTTGTATATATACTGTATATACATATATAAATATACATATTTATAAATACATACATGTTATAGACATATAATTTTGTTAAAATGTGCATATTTACATATACAGTATCTATATTATACAGACTGTGTGTGTGTGTGTGTGTGTGTGTGTGTGTGTGTGTGTGTGTGTGAGTTTATATGTATGAATTAAATATAATAATGAGAATCATTTTTCCTACAGGCAATCACTGAACAATAATCAGTCAATGTTCTGGGTTACAAGGAAGCAGCTTGGAGGCCTGAAGTCCTAGCACTGTTAACTGTGACTCAGATACATGGGGGGCAGAGCCACCATACTCACAATGTGAAGCATGATGTAGTCTCCCAGGCCGGGGGCGCTGTCGATGCGAACCAGGATGCCGTCCTTCAGGGTAGTGCTGAAGCCCACGGTCAGGCGGTCAGTGCGTGTGCTTGGGCGCTCGTTGTTGGGCCATGTGTACGTGATGAGCCCTCCCCCTTTGCCAAAGATGAACGTGGTCCCCGCTGAGCAAGAACAGAGAGACGCACTGTCATGGCAACGTCCTCCTCCAAAAACCGCACACAGTCAGTGTCTGTATATACTATACTGTTAGATGTGTACAGATGAGCACATGGCAGACAGCAATGTGCCTATTTATTTATTTATTTATTTATTTATTTATTTATAATATTAAAAATCATGATGCATTGTTTATTTCAAATTTCAATGGAATTAGAAACCCCACTGCAGTCTGGTGCAACATGCATGTCATGACACACTGCATTGTAAACCTCATTTGTGCAGTTTTCCTAGAATAAGCTAAAGACATAATCAAAAACTATTTAAAAATATATATGGATCTTACTTTCTTCTATGAACATTATTAACTATAGCCATACCCTACTGTGCGGAAATCACCAAAATCTTTAAAAAAAAAAAAAAAAAAAAGGCTAAAAAAGGTTTAAAATGTTTAATACTGTGTAAAAGTCTGGGTTGCTGGAATGGGGGCAAAGATGCTGAGTATCAGGACTTTACTGCATACATGACCCGAACCAGAACGATCTACATGGCCACTATGGTAAAGTAGTAGAATATTAAAATCATCTGCTGCATAGCAGCAGATCTGCCACCAGATCTTAATCATCCTGGATCTGGTTATGATATGGAATTATTCTAGAATAAGAGAATATCAAGAGGGTCCAGACATATTTTCAGTGGTATGACCCTGATTCAGTGTCAGCCATGGCGATGTCCCCCTACTAAACAAGAGGTTCAGTAGGCAGTCAACCAAACACAGGTGCATTACAGAACATGTGTTTGCCAATTTTTGAGTTGTTCTTTGTAACTAAGGGTAAAACACACTATGCACAAGATTTCCAAATTGTTCCCAGATCATTAAAACTGGAAGGATTGCATTGAATCCGTGAATGAGGCTTCAAAATGAAAATTAAATCTGACATTAAATACACTAAAGGAAGAAGGAAGATGACAAGAAAAAGAACGAAGCACATGCGAGTGAACAAACAAAAGAGAAGGTTAGCAACTTCCACGGAGGTGCGGGCAGGTCAGCGCAAGGCCTGGACGTTGGCCTGTGATTAATTATCCTGCAAAACCTTGACCTTTCTAATGGGACTTTTAACCTTGAGCAGCATTCACATTAAGACATTGATGTAAAGCTCACACAGAAAACAGAGAAAAAGGGAACATTAGAATAGTAAGGGGTTGTTATAAAAGTCTTTCTGCAAGTGATGTTCATTGAAACAGTTGTCTTGGTTGAAAAGTTTCATTAGAAGGGAAAGAAGAAAGCACATTTCGGAAATTGGAACGCGTCTTCACTAGATCTTTGGTCACGACCCCCGCTGCTGCGCCAGTCTACGGCATTAGCAAGTTATTATTAACCTCTTTTGCGGTATTACAAGGTACTCTTTTAATGAGATGCCAAAATGGGTTCGCAGTGAAAGAACTGCACATATAATTTAATTATGCTCTTCAACTTTTTAAACTTAAAAAAAAAAAGATGGGATGAATGGTGCATATTCCTACATTATAAGTATCAGAGGGACTGCTGTACTATAAGAGTAAAAATAGTTTGATTCATAATTTGGAATTAAAAATAAAAACTTAATTCCATCCATCCATCCATCCATTCATTTATGTTAGCTGGTTATCTTGAACAGGGTTATAGGAGAGTCCATTGGCTAACCTGGAAGCACTGGGTTCTTGACCATGAACCTGACCTTGGATGCCAGACCATTGCAAGACATCAAAGGCTTATTATTCCAGAGAAATCTTATTATCATGACATTTACACAATCACATGATATCTTGCTATTATAAATCATTAGAAATTCTCCAGATCTCATCAGTGCTTTTCTGTACATAAACAAGGAAGCGAAAAGGGCAAAATTGAAAGACTAAATGATCAGTTTCAGATCAATTTCTTGTTGTTTTAGGTGAAAAGTTAAATGTGACCAGGACATTGCAACTGATGTCAGAGCTTTCCTGGAAGAGAGACCAAGAAAGTTGCCTCGAAGCGGAGTGGAGGGAGGAAAACAAATGAAGTCATCAGCACAGCAGGGGGCAAAGCCATCTGGGAGGTCCATTGGATGCATTTGTTATATTCATTAGTATGTGATAAGGAGGCAGTTACTTCAGGCCGTTCTCACATTTGTAAATTCTCATTCATCTGTTTGTAAGCAAAAATGTACATGTGGTTTTGATGATAAGGTGGTAGTTCTGAAAACACAATAGGCAGAGGAAACAATGGAATCGAGCAGTCTTTGTCGAGTCAGTGTGCAGGTCTTCAAATAAACAAATTTGCTGTTTACTCTAAATAATGGAATAACGACTGTGCTAGTTATCCATCCATCCATCCATCCATCAATCTTCTTTAACCCCTTTTTCCTGGTCTAACTCAGTGCTCCTAAGCCTATCCCAGATTCGCTAGGGTACCCTGGGGCTAGGCTATAAAACAACATTCTGGATGATGCATCAGTCTGCAGTGATTTATTTATTTATTTTTTTAAGGGAAAAAGCTGTTAAAAAGAGTGTTTTGTATAATGTATAATGTAATGGGTTTTTGCATACATTTTTAAAAAGACAAGCCCTCGCATATAACTGAACCTCAACAGGCTCTTCAAAGTGCTTTGCACTACACTAGCAAGAAACTTTGGCATCGGAATTTCTCTGTAGCTCCATCTTTCCAGTAACTGTGGGAAAGCTGGCAGCTGTTTTGCACATACTAATGATTCACAATTATTTAACCAAATCTTACACGTTTTCTGGGGTTTAACTTACATACATTAACGTATGTACGGACCCTTCACATGCCGTGCTAAAGTGCATTTGACTTCCAGTGATTTTCGGTTCTCATTTCCAACCAGTTTAATGATTAGTTAACTATTAAACACCATTTAATAATAACTTCATTGGTCTGAGTACTCGTTTTACAGAATTTATTGAGTATATATTTTCATGTTATAAAAAAACTGAATAATCTAGGATTGCCCCTTACATCCTCACTGGGATTGGACAGCTGAATTGAAAGTAAGGTTCTGGTTATGCATCGATCATTTTTCCAGCTTAAAATGTCAATTGATCTTATGTGACTACGAGAAAGTTGCAAAGTGATCTCATTTCTTGAAGTACGCTCCTGCTCTATTTGTCTTCATTACACTTTTTCACCACAGCATACAGTTGTTTGCCTGGAATACTAAGACGCCATTTATGACATTAATCACAGTTTCCTTGACGCTACGTATGGCTCCATACTTCGGGGTATGGAGCACAAATGGATCGGCCTGCTGGAATAAACAAAATCAAAGTATTGAGGACTAATGGACCTTCCAGAGTTCCAGACTGTCTACGTCAGACAAGAAAGAGACCTTTATGACACTACAATCAGCCCAAGTGTGGGTATGGTATTGATTTTTCCCAGGAACTGACAAGTATGGGCTGAGGAACAAACTGCAAGGTCTCACTGAGTGGGAGAAGATGACGGGAGTCTGCAAGTTGGCTATAGTAAACCAGCCACTGATGGGCGGGAATATCAAATCACTATCATTCAATCCTTCATTCCCCTCCATTTTGATTTCAAATGCAAGTTCATGTCCTGCATTGGAAACAATTTAAGGAGGAAAATGTGGCGTCGGGAGCTGAGAGTGTGGGAGTCTGTTGAACGATTGAATTTCGAGTTCTTAAGGAGGGCTTCACTGAAGTGAAATCTCACCATTCCGGGCTGGAAATTGCCAGAAATCCCCAGTGACTGAGCTATGGATACTAGATTAGAAAGCTAACTTGTTATAAAAGGAGGTTACCAATGAGTACAGTGTGTCATAACTACCAAGTTCCTTGTCAGTCACTTACCAGACCAAAAGTGTATGTTTTACATTTAAAAACCATTTTCAGGTTAACATACTCAAGCAATACTTCAATATATGAGATTCATATTCATGGTCAAGCACCGTTATCAAGGATTCAATAGCCAGTGTCCTCCAGGTCCCTGAACTTCCAATCTAAACATTTTAGTGTTTATGAATAACATGGATATGAAACAGAACACAGTCTAAGTTCAAAAATCAGCCAGAGCTATTGTTCAGTTTTTAGCAATGCTCTTATACTGCGGTGCTAATAAGGAAACAAAATTATCATGCATGGTGGGCAGATGATAATTTGTGACATGGACAGTAACAACTGCCTTGAACCACTTGTCCCCATGAGAAAATTAAAGCTCCTTCACTGTAAATTGCTTGTGTCACATGCACTTCATTGCTGAGCACATACTCTTTGGCAGGGATGATGGGGAATATATGGCACTTCACTGCTGACCCTCATACGTTCAATTAACTGCGATACCGTTGTTTAGAGAGAAGAACTGCATCCATTCTTCAAGCCGAGATGACCAAAGCAGAACATGCACAAAATAAGCTCCGCCACACGTTCTGTCCACAGGCTCACCTCAGAAAATGGGGCAAAGGATTAGGACACGAGGAGCCATAGATGGGAATTTGATAGAGTCCCTGCAAGTCATCGTTTTCAAAGCAGCTGTGTGCCAAACTCTTTTGAGAGCCATTTTCAGGCCGCACCAGAGGTCATTAGCCTTCCAATAGCTGGCACCTCAAGACAAGAGGATATTTAGTGGCTAAAAGCAGAAGCACGGATTTTTTTATGGAAATGTCTGAACGCTAAATTTGTATTTTTCTCACGACTGAAGTCAAATGTCTAGCTGGGTGGACCTGTGTTGCAGTAAGTAGTGCTAAAACCTCAGGCTTACTTGATCACCCCAGTACTGATAAATACAGGTTCAGAATGTTAAAGTTTATATTCTAGGAAAAGAATAACCAGTTCTTTCATTTATTGACATTGTAATTGCCATATCAAAGTGTGCTGCTCTTTTTGAGAATGCAAAGTGAAAGATAAAACCAATGAATTATATCATACAAAATATACTAGTGCACCTTTTCCTCCAATATTCTCTGAGGGTGACTGGAAAATATACTTATATGCCAGATGCAGCTATTGCCTGAGGCTATTTCTCTGGTGTTTGAATGCCTGTTACTAACTTCTGTTTTCAAGTTCTCTAGTGGGCCCAGCAGACTGCACTACTTTTGTCTCCCCTGGATTAAATGTGCATCTTTATAATGGAGGGAGAGACCATGGATGTTTTTCGTCTGTGTTCATGACCCAGGTGCACATGGTGGTGCGACATGAGGCGACAGGTCATTACGTTCTTCCATTGCCCAATTACCATGCTCTCCCTGGGAGCCTTCCCTGTCTGTATTGTTTTTCTCCCTGTAAGGCATACAGTTTCTGAACACTACAGTGGCTCTTTGTATTTTTCTGTGTATACAGGGTTTGGGGGGTAGGGTGGGTTGATACAGACAGGTCTGATCACTTGCAATCCAATACCTCCCCCCCCACGTTTCCATTCTACACTTTCTGTGAGTGAATGCGTGTGTATATTTGTGTGTGTGTGTGTGTGTGTGTGTGTGTGCGCGCGCACTTCACTGTAAATTCCCTTTTGGTAGTAGCTCATCTCTCAGCTCTACAACCTGTCTACGGCTTAGAACTGACAGGTGATTGTATATCAGTGAGCTGCAACTGGCAGAGCTGCAACTGGCAGAGCATACTGAGGACTAACCTGTAATTAATGGGAATTCAGTTATAACTACGATGCACTTCAGATGGGAGTCATTTCAACTCTTCACAGAGAAGTGGAAGCAGTGTATATATGTTAGACATTCACATCCATAAAAAATATATCATGACCTTGAAATAAGGCTTCTTTTATGAAATAAGCAACCATCTGCAAATACATATGTTTAACTAAATATTATCTGCACACATACGGGCTTTAAGCACTGCTCTGCTACAGCGTTTGGGAAATGCTATGCAAATGCAACATTATGCAAAAACAAAAACAAAAACATCACTGATTGTATACAGAACCCAAAGCAGAATACAGAATCAAAACTTTCAGCTCAGTGCAATTGAAAGTATTTTTGCACAGCGAACTTCTCACATAGTGACACAGAGTGTGGAACAGAAGATAAAGATACCAAGCAGAAGGAAATATATACAAAGTAAGCCATTGGTAAAAGTTTTGCTATATATTTAATGACTCTACATTAATAAAGCTAGAAAGTAAACCAGCTGGCAACTGAGGAGAGGAAGACAAAAAAAGAAAAAAAAAACATAACCAGATGGTGAAGTGGAAAAATAAACCTGTGGGGTTGAAGTGCCAAGTTCAAAGTTAAAAGTTAGAGAGAAGATTGTGCAATGATATTTATAGGTAATATTGGCACGTTAAGTAAGCCTGTCATATATTTACAAAACGTGCCTAAATAATAATTTTCCTGTAAAATATTCTAATTGTGCCCTTTAATTCAGCGAACAGCTCATTTGAGAATAAGTTCAAGCTCAGCAAAAAAAAAAAAAACACAGAAATGTCATCAATTCAAGAATTCAGAGGGCAGTATAGGGGGCAGCATACAAATATGGGCATTCGTACAGAGACCACCCATAATGAAGGCCATTATTGTGCTAAGATTTAGTCTGTCTGCATTGAAAAATTACAGTTATTATGGCAACATTGCAAAAAAAATTCTTTGTGACAAATGCTGAATAAAAACTGGCTTTTACCCGCTTATAGTAACACTATGGACTTGATCTTTTTTTGTTGTTGTTTTGAATATCATTATAAATACAGTTTTAAAACCACCCAGAATTTACCATAAAGCTTGTTGGTCCACAGTCAAATTTTCTGTGTACAAAGGATAAAAGTCCCAGAATCATATCAACATTTATGAAACCCAGTCTGTTTGACTGTTTATTGCTGATGCACATCCTTGTTTTTCAAGCGCCCAGGTACTTGTCACTCTAAGTGAGGTTTTTTCATAGTCAAACACACACACACGGCAGTGCACACATTAAAGATGTACTCCAGTTCACAGCTAATTTGTCAAGATGAAGACAACCAGGTCACCTCACACATGCATACACGCGCAAGCATCAACAAGACAGGATTAAAAATTATAAACAGCACATTACATTACACACTGGGCACATTACTAGCATAAGGGTATTAAAGTTTGATGATATATTTTGTTGCCATTTTTCTCCTTTCCACTGGACTACATGTTGCTCTCTATGGTGTTCACCTGTTCAGCAGCACTAGCAATTCTAATGCACCAAATGCACTTTAAGGGCGATGCAGTTTGATGATATGCAGTGTGTTTTTAGCATTTACTTTCCACTTTCTGACCTGGGGAGCAACGGGTAACTCGGTTGGTGGTATAATAATTAAAAATGGTGCCTGTATTGCTTGACATGAAAAACATTGGAAATTATTTGTTTGTTCAAAGAGTGAGGGCAAAAAACAAAAAAAAAAAAAAAAAAAAGTACAATTCCACTGAAGGGCGACAATAAGCAGGTGCACAGGGACAGTTATTCTGGGCAATAGAGAATAGAGGACATGAAATAGGCCAACAGACTGTGTTTTTGGGGTTCAAGTGCATGTGCCATTGTCCAATATGCCCAGAGGGCCATCTCTGGAGAGCCCACTACATTAATCACCCTCAACACCTGGCGACCACTGCATGATGTTCCAATGCCACAAGGTTTAAGGACAATACAGTACCCACCTCTGGAAAAATATGAAATGCTCTGATGATTCTTCCACAGTTTCAGTAACACTATGGACTTCCTCTTTCTTATTTTGAGTACTGTTATAAATACAGTTTTAAAAATACCCAGAATTTACCATGAAGCTTATTGGCCCACAGGAGGCTCCTGAGTGTAGTAAAAGTCGAGGGAGTATCGAATCCTAAAATCCATCACCTATTCAGATTTTATATAAGTGTCAGCTCTATCCTGCATTGTGTCGTTTTGCTGTCGATTCATCCATTTCATCAATAAAATTGCCCCTCCCACATTGTGGGGGTTAGAGGCCCAGCCCCCCCGCGATGTGGAAAAATTTTCAGGCCCCCTAGGTGAGAAAAGCAAGCATGTGAGCATAGTGAAGTGAAGCGAGCACCTCCAACTCGGGGGTTTGTCATCGCCCCGAGTAAATTTTTGAAATTTGACTAGTCTTTTCACAAAACTTTATTTTAAAAAAGTGTATATTTATGGTATTAAACAATAGCATTTATGCCTTACTAAACTTTTTTTTTTTCCATTTTCTTAACTTTTTCTTTGCTGTGCTACGTGGTTTCCTGCTAAAGGCTGCAAAGCTCCCAAAAAATTCCCATTTAATAGTTTGTTGCTGACCCGCGAAAAATCTAAGCCTCGATGTGGGACGGCCAACTGTATTGTTCACAGCTATCATGGTCAGTACAATGCAATTCAATTAACTGCTGCTTACATCAGAGAGAAGAAAGACAACTAAATGTGACTCTTCCACACCTAAAGAAAATCTGCTAAGCAGAAATAATAGAGCACAACTTGATCAAGACAACTATGCAGCTTATGAAGGTCCAAGGTTCACTTCACTGTCATTATGCATTTACATAGGTTCGCAAGAGAGAACAAAATGTAGTTTCTGCTGGACCACGGTGCACCATATGCTAAACACAGAGCATGAAGGGCACTTCACCATACGATAAACATGTCCTGACACACGACTGAGCATTTTGGCGGTGCTTTGATACTATAAGCCACCCACGTGGTGGCTGCGGACTAGAACTAAATCCCAGAAGACTGAAGGTTCAAACCCCATGATGGCACTCCATTTTTGCACCCTCGCGCACAAAATTTTTCCTTCCACTCAGGAAAACGCCAATTTACTGCAGTAAAAAAAACTGTACATATGGGATTTTTGGGATTCTGCCATGTTAACATTCTCTGCTCAGACAAGGTCTAACATTTTGTCATCGGAATATTTGTCGCAATAGAGTGGAATACAGGAAGACTCAGATGGAACTTATATACCATGACACACAGGAAAAAAAAAATCTCTTGGTTATATGCCTCCATGGTTTCTACTCTGTAGGCACAGATATGGCTGTCATTTTGTATTTGAAGACACGCAGGCTATAAGTTGTGAGGACACATGTATGAAACCTGGCCAGAAGGGATGAAATGAAGGGATAGCACCTCAGCCCTGGTGACCTGTACGAGAAAATTAACTGCACAGGAGGAGTTCAGTCCAATCTTGGAAAAGACACTCTGACAAGGAAGGTCAGGGATACGCATGGAGCTGAACCAACCTTTTCAGACAGTTCTGTCAGATGGAAAAAACATTCTAAACTTAAGCAGAAATATAAAACGCTGCTCCGGTTGAGGCGGCATGGGTCAGAGCACAAAGAACATGGGCCCATTTCTCATGGAACAAGGATGCCTGGGCTACTGGGGTTTACAGAACCCGGACATTGTAAAATGCCCGCTGTTCCCGTGTCAGTTACGAAACATTCGATGCAAAGTAACGCAATGCTCCACAAATACAGCAGGTAAACCTGCGCTTGGCGTAGGCAAGCACCTGACAAAGAATATAGGTCTTTTCTGCAGTTCCTAAAGATGATGACTGTTCCTGAAGAGAAGCACATCGGAGACATAACAAAAAAAAGCTTTAAAAATGGTTGCAAATGGAATCAGTATTAATAACGCAGCATTCCCAATGGAAAAGCCTTCTGTTTTGCATTTCAAGGCAATAGAACACTGTCAGCAGACACGTGAAGAAACAGGGAAAGAGCGTCTTTAAATAAGCAATTATCTAAGTGATGATTTTAGCACATCCACGTAACTGGATCAGGTGTGTGTTTTTGTCTTACAATAAGCACATTGACATATATATATTTTGTTTTGCATCATTTCAGGTTACTGCAACTAGGATAAGTCAATGAGAGTTGAAAACCCTTGTACTGTGCTGTTCTACGCTGTATTAAATATCATTCAAAACATGTTTCCTGTCTTTACAGACTGTATGGCCAAAAGTATGTGGAGCCACCTTCTAATAACTGAGCTGAGCTGTTTCAGTTGTACCCATGCAGCATACAAACACATTTTAGACAACTATGTACTTCCAGCTTTGTGTCCATGTTTGGGGAAGAAGCTCCTTTCCTGCTCCAGCATGACTGTGTCCCCCTATGCACAAACAGAGCTCCAAAAACACAGAGTTTGCCCAGGTTGGTGTGGATGAACTTGAGTGGCTGCACAGAGCCCTGACCTCAACCTCACTCAACACCTTTGGGATGAATTAGAATGCCGGAACCCAGGCCTCCTTGCCTGACCTCACCGATGCCCTTGTGACCAAATGGGCACAAATTCCCAAAATCTGTCAGAAAGCCTTCCCAGAGGAATAAGGCTGTTATAGCAGCAAAGGAGGAAACAACTCTATATTAAAGCCCATGAGTTTGGAAAGGGATGGTCAACAAACACCTATGGAGGTGATTCTCAGGTGTCCGCATACTTTTGACCATAGAATGGATAAATTGCAGACTTGTGGGTGGAAAAAAAAAAACATTTTAATTTTTTATTTTTTTTTTTTGGCTTTGCTTTAGTCTAATTTAACTGCAAAACATACACCATATATGAGTTTTAATTCTCTTTTATGTGTTTGTAATAACACTGGCTGCCATCTTTCTGCATTCTGTCCATAAATGGCCTTGATCAGCTGGTCACTTCTACAATGAAAAGAACTTTGTGTTTCTACAAAAGCCACACCGGTGCTTAAAACTGAATAATGGTGAAAAAAATCCATTTTAATTTACAGCAAAGAAAATGACAATTTCCAAGGTGCAGTTAAGCTCAATTTTCCTCACAGCCATGCTCCTCACAAACCGCCAGTGGGAAATCAGTGCATTAGCATTTATACCACTTCATGGCCTTTTGCTGCATCCCTCCATGACTCTGATTGCTCTCTTTATGCAATTGGGCATTATTTCTTAGTTTTATTTTGCCCATTTTCTATATTTCACCGTCAAAAATCCAGCTAATCCAATCATTAACGTTGACTTCCTGTTGTTCAGTTTGGTCATTGAGTTCTGGTTAAGTTCTATCCATGCAAATTTCACAAGTTTATATTCAGCGTGTAAACAAATTGCACCAACAATAATTTCACTCAAAATGAAGCCCATCAGTCTCAATATCAGAGATGGATATGAGGTCTTTTATTTTGCTTGTTGGGCTTTTATGGCAGCTTTTATGGCTACTGTCTTTCAATATCCCTGTACGACAAACTATAAATCCTTGTTATTCAGGTTCCATGGCCCGCCAGAGGAATCAAGACAAAACTTTGCTACCCTGTTGGCATGGCAACCTCTCTACTTATTGTAGCTTGGAGAAATATGGTTGCGGGAGGCCTGTAGTTAAGGACCGTGTTGAAACCAGTGGCATAGATCCAGCGTGTACAAATGGGCTGCTCATCTATTCACCTGTCCCATGCTAAGTTGCCTTTTAGTGAGGTCATTTATTTATCCTTTATATCTTTTATATCCTTTATTATGTTTTTTTATCCTTTTGATTATGCTCTTCCCTGGACCACTGTGCAGCTTTGGGCAAATGCCTTAACCTTTAGCAGCAATGTCTTTCTAACTTCACTTGAGAAGCTGCGAATATAGGAACAATGAGAAGGTCCTCCATCTTTCAATATTTAGACAATAACAGTTCAATGGTGTGCTTGTTCTTTGTGCTACAAACATTTGAGCTTATGTCCAGTATTCCTGAATGCCAGCAAACAACAACCTGACAAGGACTCCCTGTTTTTGGGCTGAATCAGTCAAAAATCTGAATTCAGCAGGGGTTTGTGGAGAGAACATACAAACATTTTGGTTTGCCTTTATTGCTTACATAGATGACAAAATTGAAAAAGGCCTAAAGCTGATGCACACCAGTGAAGCTCATAGCATTAACTGGTTACCAAGACTGAATTGGATGCTGTGGAAGTCATATATTTCTCATTTTCAGTAGTTTTTGAATAGGTTTTAATGAAATTTAAAGCTAACAAAAAACAACATGGGTCATACTGTGATGCAGTGGGTTCACATCCACATCAAATTTTGAGTTCCTTGCTTCTGAATGTTGCAATACTGAACATTCAGTCATTCCTAAAGGATGGATGGAAGAATTGCAGTATATTCTTTACTCATTATTAAAAAGATGAACGAGTAAACAGCATGCCACATATCGGACAGACAGACAGATAGACAGATGGATAGATAGATGGATAGAATGGCTGGTGTATGTCACTGACATGTAAAGGTAAATTGCCATTGGAAACCAAAACAAAATTCCCTGTATGTGTGAGTATACTTGCCCAGAAAATCTGATACAGATTTTTATTGTAAATGTGACATTTTTCATGGTTTCTACTCTGACATCATGAGGCTGCCTGCAGGTTGAAAGAGTTCAGCCATATGAAGCCCTTGGGAAAAATGTGTGTGTTTTTGGGGCAGAGGAGTTGCTCAGGCCAAGAAAAATGATGCAGAGGATGAAAGCTAGCAGGTGGTGGTGGTGGTCATTTCTGTTTGCCCTGTCATGTTTTATGTCTACATTTGTGGCACTGATGATGGTCCTGCAGCGTTTTGCAAAACCATGAGGGAGAAACATAGCTCTGCTGGTCATGGGCACTGAACTGGGGAAAGGGACATTACAGGAGGCTTAACGCTCAGAAGGGCATGGATGTGTGAGTCAGTCCTCAAGAAGAGCTGCTGCTATAGTACCCTTGAGTGACATAATTTGCATCAATCCAGTGAAAATTCCGTTCAATACAATTAAAATAATTATTTTACAAAAATATGAAACTCAACATATTTTATTTAGTGTTTCAGCCTGGTGCTCTGGTTTCCTCCCACACTCCAAAGATGCATCACTGGTGAACTGGTGACTCTAAAGAGCCCTCAGCATGTTAATGCGAGGGTCTGAGCACATATCTGGCTACCACCCTTGCTTCCTATGCTCCTGGAACTTTGATTAATGGCTAATGAAAGCTAATAATAAAAATAATAAAAATAATAATAATAAAAATAATAATAATAATAATAATAATAATAATAATAATAATAATAATAATAATAATGGTGACTCTAAATGGCCTATACTGTGTTACTACGCAAGAGTGAATGTGTGTGCCTTAAAACTAATTGCCATTCCTTACTGAGTACACAGAGCCTCCGGCCCACTGTTACTCAGTACTGGACAAGTAGTTATTGACAATGAATAAATAAATACCCATTCACTCACTCATTTCTCAGCAATCACTTGGATGATCAGGCTTCAAGGTTATTATTATTATTATTATTATTATTATTATTATTATTATTATTATTATGTCAGTTTCACAAGACTGGCAACACTGCCTTTTCTGCTTCAAAGTGTGCTCTCCTATCTCTTCGAAAGCCACTAGACCTTGCAACTCAAACTGCTTCATATGTGGCTGCATACAAACATTTTGCCACTGCCAGCCCACAAGAGGCATTTTTGCCCGTCTGCGCAATGTGCTGACAGCAGCAGCAGGAGCAACAGAAGGAAGACAGAGTCTTGTCATCTTCCTTCAATGACAGCAAAGTGGGAACCGCAACAGACCTGACATGCAAGTCAAAAGGTTCTCTTATCCACTCCAGTCTACTGCAGACACGTAAGCATAAATATATAAACAGCCTGCTAGCATCAGAGACATGTTTACATTAGGTACAGGTAAAAATATGTATGCATTGATTTCAATGTACTTTTTTTTTTACCATGTGTGACTTTCTTACAGAAAGTAAGAAGAGTAATTACTTTTTTCCTACTTAAATATGTAGAGTGTAGCGGGTTAGTAAGAAATATATTAATTCTAACTTATAAAGAAGGAAACAGAACTTTTAATTCTAGCAGGCAGAAATAATGTGTGTGGTCAGCACTATAGCTTGTAAACTGTCTCCCAGAAAAAAATTCAGAAATGTGAAAAAACAAAGTCGCAGTCGACATTCAATCAACATCTCATTCAGCAAAATTAACAGCCAGTATACAGTACTGTAAATGCAATATTTTCCCAGAAACTTCTTCTCGAGAGGCTTAAAAGGACATCTCCACTCTGAGAACCACTGGGAACATTTCCCTTTGCCCGGTTTTTTCCCCTACAGCCAAACAAGATAACAAGCGCTATTTCTGGAGGAGATAACAATGAAATGAGCGGCAACATAAGAGCTCCCATAGGGTGGCTGTGATTTGCAAAATTGTGAAACAGGAGAGCTGCACATCTGGCAGGGGTGTATGCTGGGGTGAATGTACAACATGACTGTAAACCCATGGCTCCCAGATGGTTCCAGGTCTGTTAGCAAGTTAGCATTTGAATATCTAAACGGACCAGGCGGATTCTGAATTCCAGGAGCAGTTCACCTTACCGCCCCATTAAACATGAGCATGTGGACAAGACACATGTATGTGTGCTTGTAAGTGTCATGTAAATTGGGAAAGTAAGCCATAAATAGTATACTCAGTGCTGAAGTACCAACAAAAGCAATACTAAGAGGGGAGTGCATTAGTGCATACACATTGTGAGTTTGTGTGTGAATGGCGTGTATGTATTTCAGTTCCATTCAAGCACATAGAGACCTTTATTAGTTTGCTTCAACCATCCTCTGCTGAAGTTCTACAACTGATCTGCCAGCCCTGCAGGACCTCTACACCCACCGGTGTAAGAAGAAGGCCCATAACATCTTGAAAGACCACAATCACCCCAGCCATAAACTATTTTCCTTGGTCCCGTCCAGAAAACGCTTCAGAAGCACCCGATAAGACTGTTAAACCACTGACCCCTCCCTTGGACAGTGAGATACCATCATTCTGAGTCTGTCTGTATGCCCTTATCGGTTTGTATGTGTTGTTTTGGCTGTTTTTATTTGTTTGTTTGCTATTTCTCATTCACTAACTTTTAACTTCTATGTATATTTATTTACATTTTATTCCTTATTTCATTTTCTTAATTTCATTATTTATTATTTAAATGTCTTATATCTTATTTTCTGAGGATGCCTGGAAGCAACACTTTTCATGGTCACAACACTGCTATGCTGCTGTTAGTGCACCCATGATAAATAAACCCTTGAAACCTTGAAACTTGAAGCCTGCCGAGAAAGAAAGACAACAGGGGCACAGGAATCGAGGCGAGTAGTTCATGGACGTTTGCACAAACATAACTTTTTGGAAACAAAGGACACTGATGACAAGGAAGTGCAGTTGGGTACAACTAGGTACTTAAGATGCAAAGCACTTTTTGAACAATGTTTATACTGTATAGCCAAATATCTTAAATACAGCTTTTGCTTAGTATCCCATATTCTCTATAGTGGTACTTTTGCTATTAGAATTGTTTATCCAAAGTTTATCCATAGAAAAAAGAAACATGGATACAAATCAAAATTAATTAAAAAAAATCAAATAAATTAAATACTATATGGTGTATTATCATGAATAAAATTTCATGTGTTGTAATAAACTGTATTTTGTACTGTTATTTAATTATCCAATTTGAAACACATGCGCCCGTGCTTGTGTGCTGTCAGTTGTTTCCTCGCTTCCTCACCAGTCTCCTGAGTCTGAACACGTCACCACATTACTCCTGTTTACCTGGGATAATTCAGCAGCATGCTCATCGGTCCTCAAAAGAAGAGGAAGAAGAGGAACTGAAACAAAACCGAAAGCCCCTCCCGCAGAAGATAGGAGAACCTTAGAGCAGCAAACCGAATGATCTCACTATGGAACTTGGAAGTGACACCAGCAGAAGCTTCACTTTCAACAACACAACTGAAGCTGCTGTTGCAGATTATAAGGAGATTTGCATATGAAAATTGCACGAAGGCAAACTCAGTACCATACTTTTTTTTTTCGCTCCTCATCCACCAGCCATTCAAATCTCTAACAGAGAAAACTGGCACAGCTGCCTCCCTCCAAACAACAAACCTTACAAGCCTCCTCCCCACCCAGTAAACACAGTCAGCCTTGTTTAAATTATCTGCAATGTTTCAATTTAATTAAAAAAAAAAAAAAAACAATTTATTTACTACTGTACATACTGTACCATGAATTATAAAGGTGCAAATAATGAATATTAAATATTTGTAATTGTGACTCCCTGCTGAAATCATTAGCTGACAGCTACTTTATGGCTGTTTTTGGATGGGCTGGAGGCACAAAAGTTATTATTTTTGTCCACAATTTTAAATAATGGGAAATAGGCACTCAAAATATCCAACATGCTTTGAGGAATGAATTAGATACTGAGCAATTACTGTATCTTAAATCTCATGATTGAGACGTGGTGACAATAAGTTTGTATACTAAATGAGCACTTTGCCAATAAGGAAATATACACAAAGTGATGAATACACACAGAATTTAGGACAAAACAGCCTGATTCCTTTCATTGAACTATATGATTTCGGTCAATTAATCAACCTATGAACTAATCTGCTCTGGCCTGAGTGGGACAGCTGCTGTATTGTGAAGTGTCCGACTCTTTCCCTCCTATCAAAAAGAAGATAAATGAAAGTGCTTTTCACCTACAGCAGGGTTGCTAAGGGGTCAGCAAGCATGAAAAGCTGTCTCTGCACTGATTTTCCACCTGGCTGAGCCCATGCACACCTGTTGGCCAACCCTAGCAGCAAGGGTCCATGTCCAGATACTGACATAGAGACCTGCCTGTCCTTGCTGAAGAAGGGAGTCTGCAGTGTGGGATACACAATCCAATGTGGAATAGAATCATTAGCTTGTTCACTATGCTTTCCTCCTTGTGGGGGCAAAAGCTAACATCATAGGAGCACCAGTTTGGCTATTTTTGTCGTTTTTTCATTCTTAAATGGACTTGTATTTTTGCAGTGGCCTTCTGATTGTTGTTACTATGAACTACATAAAAAATTATACATACAAAGCAAAACATTAATCAGACTAGGGACAGAAAACCCATATTTGCATTCCTTCACATCTCTATATCTATAAACTATTTTTCTATTTGCTATAAATGGCTTTGTTTTGCAGCCCACCAACTTTTTTGGCACACAGGCACTTGTCACTCTAAGTGAAGTTTTTGTGTTCACTGAACTCCAGAACAATCACTTACTGTTTAGAACATTTGAAATTCCATCTCTGAGCAGGCTTGGAGAAGCGGGGGTAGTGACATCACACACAGCATGCAGCAATGTCATGTGTGGAACGTACATACGTGACACTGATGGATTTTCACGTTTCACATTCCATCGCTACACCCTTCTGAGCAGTGCGGATAACCCAGCTAGTTGTTAATAATCAATACGCTGCTGATTCATTTATAAATCAAACAAAGGAAGGAGGTGAAACATGAATACAACATAATAAATAAATATGCTATAAGGGCACAGCAGCCGTGAGCATTTAAATAGATAATCTTCAAAATAGTGATCTTTGAATGTGCCACATGCATGTTACCTGTGGAATTTCCAGAGAAGTACATCCTGATAAATTTTACTGTGGTATTTTAAACAAGCTGCCTTTAATAATTGACATGTTGTGTATATCCATGAATATATTACAATATTTGCAGCTTCTGGCAAGGAAAGGATGGGTGGAATCAGCTAACAACTGAATATAAAATAGATTTTTTCTCACCTTTCTCACACTTTTAAATCTAGCAACTTAACTACCAGATTGGTCACTGGTCTACTGACTGTGAACATTTTTAAAAAAAGAGGGCAGAAGGTCCATCATGGCAACAGTAGGTATGCATGGAAATAGATCAGATTTGTAGAAATGCTCTTCACGGAACATCAGCAAATGAACTTACTTCAGTCCCAGTGGCTACAAAACAATGGGATGCTGAGGGAGTTGCTGAGCTGTCAAACCAAATCATCTTTAGAAATGTATGAATCATTTGTGTAAACTGTCTGCTACTTTGTTGTTGATCCGCATTTGTGCTGCTCTTTGGTGTTGCATGTAAGGAAGAAGGGCACTGGATCCTAGCCACCAGTTCATGCGATAGTCGTCTGCCTGGGTCGGACAGCAGTTCAGGTAATTGACAGGCGGCACATAGATTCCCATTATTGAGGACAGCACACAGAGACGGGGCAAAAAGTACCGCTTACGCGTGCTCCTGTCATTGGTGTGATAATGCCTGCATTAGCTGACATTGCACTTCGGGGCACGCAAATCTAAGGAAGGAGGAAGCGACCGTAAGTGACAAGGAGTGAGCAACCAGTTGGGGGCTGACAGAAAAACAAGGCCCTGCCAAAAAAGAACAAAATCGTGTAGGGAAAACAAAATTTCCCTCCTACAAGTTTGGGCAAAGGAGAACTACACTCAAGCCGCCGTTACTATGTGTGTCTGTAGATAAGGACGTTTCAACATGAAACAAAGCCCCACATCAAAACACTTCACAAAGAACATTTTGTTTTGGTAAATGTTGAGCTACCTTGATCAAGTCAAACATTTGTTTTTCCTTTTTTTTTAAAAAATATTTCTGCTACACTAAAGCTCCATATTCCATGTGCCGATATATGACACGCTGAAAGTGTAAAGCTGAAGAAGAAGGTGAAAAATAGTACAGCGGTATAAAGTTTTATTTGAACAGAGACAATTACCTTCTGCCTTAAGCATAGGAAGCTAAAGCTTTCAACGATTTTTTCCTCAGGTATATAGAGGGGAAAAAACTAAACATGCAGTAATGCTCCATGTTTCTCAGACAACTTTCTTAATGGCGGTGGGGATGCACACTGCAAAGTGGATTGGGACGATAAAGAATCGGAAGAAATTGACACCCTGTGCACTGAGTGGCAACACACAGCAGTCACCTCTGTCCTAAAACAGGAAAAATCTGCTGGAGACTCAATCCAGGGGGTCACAGGTCGCACTAAATAGCCAAGCTTGGTGGAGAAAAACAGGCGTCTGGCAAATGATCAAAGGTATGCAATAAACAGCCTCAGCAAAACACCTGCTGGACTCATAAGTAGCTTCAGCAAATGTGTGCGCACATCTGTGTATCTTCTGTATACACGTGCAAGTTCATAAGATTTATGTGCATCTGTTTGTCATATTCTTGCTCAAAAATTGAAAAAAAATCAGTGGATATGTGATGTGAACCGATTGATGACAATGGTGGAGGAAACATTTGTAGTCTGAAGATATAATGCAACTAATATATTTCAAGAATTCTTCAACTTGACTACGATCGCCATGCATCCCTCTCTGTAGCGTTTGCCTGTCGGACAGCACTAACAATATTTATGCACTAAATGCAACCACTTTAATGGTAAAACAGTTGGGTGATTAAATAATCTGTCATTGCTTTTTACATTTCTACCACCATGCCATTTCAATCCGGGCAGTGCTGGACAACTCAGCTGGCACCTTATATTTCTCTAAAGCAAGAGATGTGCACAACAGTTTTGCTGTGAATGCTGAATTAATCTTCAAATATGACTCACACATGATGTCATTATTATGTTCACAAACAAATTAATTACACCCTTAAAATATTGCCTGTGGTTTAGATATATGCATTGCATGACATTTATTTCATGCGAAGCACATACATTTGAGGTTAATAACTGTAAACATTTAATGATACATCATAAAGAATTATATTTTTGCCCTGAATTTAGTGTATTAATATATTAACATATGTATAAAATACAATATATAGTGTTTTATGGATGTGGTGAAGGAGGACATGCAGGTGGTGGGTGTGACAGAGAAAGATGCAGAAGACAGGAAGAAGTGGAGACAATTGATCCGCTGTGGTGACCCCTAACGGGAGCAGCCAAAAGATGAAGATATAGTGATATATAGTGTTATCAATCATATATGTTATACTACACTACATTTTTTTCCATATGAAATTAACCTGTATTAATGTCCATAATTTTCTTAAAAGGATTGTAGGACATGAAATAGTCTGGTAATAAGTGACAACAAACCCCGTGGCCAGGTACCAAAAAATGGAAATCTATCCATTGAGTTACTATCCACTTAACATTGTGGCAGAGCTAGAAAAATAAAATGGAAATTTAAAGTACTGTACTATGATGTAGTGTAATGGGAATGTAGAGTACTGCACTGCAGTGTAGGGTGACATTTAAAGCCAATATGTTTAAACAAACAAACAAACAGATAAATAACAGACTGGAGAGGCTCTCAGGATCACAGGGTTTTTTAGGCTTTGAGTTTCTGATAAAAGATTTTTTTTCAGTTCTCATGTCTTTTTTTTCCTAAACCAGAATTATTAATTATTATTTAAATTATTTTAAAGAGGTACCATGGTCTACTATAGTAAACCACAACACCCCACCTCACGGCAGCACAGCTTTATGAGAATACTGGTGTCTAGAATTAGAAAAAGACGAGGAATCCGTTACTTCAGCACTTACAAGAGGCCTAAACTTCAATCTATTGAGAATGCACTGAAAGGTGAGGAACAACACCCTGCAGCCAAATTAAAGACAAGAAAAATATACCCTCAGAAATGTGTCAATCTTAGCTTTTTCGCCATAGTCAGTATTCCTTCTTTGATTCCAGGCACCCACCATTTCACTCCCCTCATTTCCGCACTGTCAAAAATGTACCGATTACATCCCTCAAAATGAGCAGTGAGAAGAAAGCATAACACATGACGTTGTTTGGCTGGAAGGTACACCGGATTATTTCATATCAGCAATATCGGGCTCGATCTCTCTAGCTCGCATATCATATCCAATCCGTGAGAAAATGAATCCACCCCTCTCAAAACGTAACATTGGTTTTAATTAAAAGGCCTTTGTTGAATTTGTCTTCCCAAAAGCTGCACAACTGGCCTCGCACAGCGATAGCAAAATGAGGTTCATTTGCTCCATGGTTTGATGTTTTCTTCTTGTGCACAGAAGCTCATGGTTATGCAAAGCAGGAGTTAGTCGAAATGCCCTGGATGAACGCTCTAGTTAAGCTTAAACCAGGGTTTCAGTTATGGCCTTGGCGAGGCTGAGGTTTCTGGTTTATGGAAGTGTGAAGGATGAGGTCTGCTCTGGCTGGAGAGTGAACCACCTCATTTAATTTATTTTTTTCTTTTTTACACTCTTTATTTGCATTGGTGAGGTCTTTGTGGTGCAAGACGATTGGGAAAATGTTCTGCACAAGCCCTGATCTGTCTAACATTTAAGCTCTGGCATCTTCTTCAAAATGGACACCAAGACAAAAGGACAACATCTAAAGCAGACTCTACTTCTGCTGTTTTGCAACAATTTTTATGTCCAGTGTATACAGTAAATATTGTGGCTTTCTATATAATCACACCATAAGCAAGATCTAAGTGAGGATTCACCATATGGCCCTCAGAAATCTGTCGTTTACAGGCGGCTCATTTGGACAAAAAGCCCTTCAACATCAAACTTTTCTTTGTTCTCAGCCGAGAGAGGAAAAACCAAACTAGACCACATTCATATCGCCAATAAATCAATAAAATATTACAGATGTGCTCTGAGCTACACTAAACAGAACACAATGGGGGAAAATAGAATCACGAGTTTTGGTTGCTTTGAAGCTTTTTTATACAAATGTCTGTGTTATGTGAAATTATACAAGTGTAAGCAATGATGTTCTCCAAATAATTCAACAAAAAATTTCTGAAACAGGCATTTCCTCATTGCAGTGTCGAGCAAAGTAATCTATCCTAAAAGTACCTTAATCTTCCTTCTTTTGTCCGTGTGCAGCTAGACCTGCACAAGAGAGGAGATGAAGGAGGTTCCTGCTGGTAATGTTTTTGTTCCTCTTTTGAAAATACATGCAGACTTTATCTTTGTGGTTGATATGAAGTTGAAAAACAGACATTTTTCATTGATGTTGGGCTTCATCTTTGGTGTGAAGTGCCCACAGAGCATACCAGAGATGCTTAGCCCTGTCACTGTTCACTTCAGGGTGACGCTGGAACCCATGTGGATGGCAGGTCTTACTGTGAACCATCCCAAAAATGTTGTTGCTCCTTGTTTGGATGCTAAATTTGGAGATACAAGAGGATTGCAGACCTTTGACCAGTTTAGCACCTGTTCAAGGGCACTCATTTTCCATGACTGTAGGTGTACCACACCACCCACAGTTTGAATGGCAGAACTGTGGTAAAAGCATGGTGGTGCAAGCAGTACTGCTGTCTCACTGCACCTGAGCAGTTTAGGCATGAGTTTCAGTCCAGCTCATACTCTGTAGAGCTTTCATGATCTCTCTGGGTCTACGTGGATGTCCTCCAAAGACCGGTGGTTCAGGTTAATTTACATGCATGCTTGCATGTGTGTTTGGGTTTAAGGCTACCCTGAAATGAACTGGTGCATCACCCAGGATGCTGCCCCAAAGTCTAGTGCCCAGGGATTCTGAGCTATGCTCTGGACCCCCATGACCCTGACCAGGAAAAAGCAGTTAAAGATGATGGATGGATGCAATTGAGAAGGACGAGCATGCAGAACAGGACATGCACCCTGTTCAGATATGACACCCATTATCGAGAAACGCACACTGAGCATAATGGGTTACAGAATCAGGCTACCCATTTACTCTACCCAGCCAACCTTCTTCTGCAAATATGTCCCTCAGGACATGAAAACAACCAATTCCACATGCGGAAACCACCAAAAAAGGGCACATATGTTACAAATTCTGTCAAAAACACACACACAAACAAATTCTCCCATACAAATACAGACAAAATGATAATTTCCCTGTCAAAAGAAATAAAAAAAAATAATAAAATAAAAAAAATAAATAAAAAATAAAAAACTGTTTTTCCAGCTTGGAAACGGATAAAAAAGGCAAAAGTACAGAGTGATTTTTAAAACGCATAGAGAGGAATGAATGCAATGCATTCTATTGAAGTTCAGCTACGCCAGGATCAGACGGGTTCCCTCAAACCTGGCAGCGAATTAGCATACGCTAATACAATAGCCTCCAACTACAGGATGAAAACCGAACACCAGAGCGCAGACGTCAGCACGACATCCGCAGAACCGCCTTGGCTACAGTTTTTACATTTCTGACATTACCGTTAAAAAAATAAAAACCTTTCACTTTTATCGAAGGCTCAGATAAGGTTGAGCAATAGACCGTGTGATTTGGAAACACTTTTTAGATTTGACTTTGTTTCATAAGGCCATACAGTGTGTAAAATACACTTTACAAGCCATGAATGTTGGAATGTACTTCTTTACGATCAAATTGTTCCCTTTCGGACAATTCAGGCTTTGAACACTTGGAGCAGCATTATGGGATTTTTGCGACACAAACGTGTCAATTATCCCACGACCCTGATGTCTTTCAAAGCTCTGGGACTCTGGGATCAGATCTTTGCTACTTCCACGTCCTTCTTCACATCTTTCCCCTCGTTCAGCAGCACACACCTTTAAGGCAAAGACTGGCACCTTCAGAAGAAGGCCGTGAGATCATACATCAGCAGCGCAAAGCAACAGTCAGGTTCTATTTGACAGAAGCCCGCCATCCCAGATTCACCTAATGAAGATGGAGTGGTCCTTCCATGTCATCTTCACTGCACTGGCTGCCGTTCCTTAACCACGACGAGTGGCTTACTACAGCATCGCAGGAGATGCCCACACATCTATGCCAAGTGACGATATAATAAAGCTGAGTACTAACAGTTGCGCTAACGTACTGAAATAAATAAGAAGAAGCTGTTCTTCTGCTTAAGAGGGAGGGAAGAGTGCCATACAGCCATGTAAGAACAGAGATCTTTTGGTTTGTGCTTGTCTGATGGAGAATAAAAGCTGCTGTCAAGGTAAGAGACGTGAGGCGATTGCTCCAGCGCTGTAGACACTTACAAAAAAGAAATCGATTTCAAGGTGAACTTTTTATGAGACAGTGAGAAAAAATAAGAAGTTCTCTCTCAGATGATATTGCATCTGGGCCTCTAAAGTTTTGAGATTTTGTGGAATTTTTTGGAATTTACCCCCCTTCAGGATCTTGAGTACTTTGTGCTACTATCATCAAGTCCAGAAATTGCTTCCAAAGACGAAGCACAATGCCCGTAAAGCGAGAAAGGGCAATTATACGTACTTGCATGCGGTTCCTCATGTAGTTTCTTGCCATTTCCATACGAGGCAGAAAATGGCTTTGCTTGAAATGGGAACTTTAAAAGTTCACACTTTGACAAGATTAACACATTGCACGCACCCACAAAAAATGTATTAGATATTACTGGATTGCTCACTCCCCCAAACATGCAAGCGAGAAGATCCCTGCACAAGTGTGATTCCACCATCTGCTTATTGGAACAAAGAAGTGACCCAATTAGCAGGCAAGATGTCTCCATGCCTCACAAGTAGCTGCTATACTGGCAATGAGGGAGCTGCTCCTTTTCCTGCAAGAAGATGCAGCCGGAGTGGGAAAAAAAAACATGCATTTTTGAACAACGGTAAGATGGTCTCCAGGAACATGTGTAGGAATACACATCTTCACTTGAGCGCCACATCTTGTGGCCCATGTTTTGTGTTCTTAAAGAATGGGCTTCCATCAAACAATGCGGGTGAAGAAAAAGCATTGAAGGATGAGTGAGTAAGACGTAAGTTCAAAAAAAAAAAAAAAAAACTCACAGCTAAATCTCCAAGGGACAAAGATGGGGTCAGTGTCTGCTTCATGCTGGCTCTGTGCGTGTGGCCACCTAGCAACCTTCTCCTCTGTGCGACATTTCAGAGCGAGACATCGGGAAGGAAGGTGCCCATGTGGCAACCGTGCACCACACAGCAATGCACGTGGTTTGTTTCGGTGTCAGCTTTGTGTTTGTGTGCGTTTGCAGGTGTATTGGAGGGTGGTCGCCGCAGCTACTGTGTGATTCTGCCTATCAGCAGTGACACATCATGAAACAAATATAAAATAAACCTGGAATAAACAGTAATTCTGAGAGGCTTTCTTGCCCACCGCCATAGTGTAGGATGCCTGGTTTACCTTGTGTGCATGGTCACAGGTATCTACATACTCGGCCCTTCTGTCATGTCTCATTTTCACGAATCCTTTGTGGTTGTGAACACAAAAAAAAAAAAAAAAAAAAAAAAAAAATCTTTTTGAAGTTCATACTTACTGTTGTAAACATCTTTGGTTGCAAACTGAAAATAAATGTATAACTGAAATGAGGAGGTTATCCACTTAAACTATTTATTTATTTATTTATTATTTCTCCACTGCCAAGACGATGTTTGCCAAGCGGTACAAATCTGCTGGATTAAACTTAAGCGTAATTCCATCCTTTTGCCAGCAACCCCCTGTCGCATGAACTGGGTAACTTTGGCTTCAGCGCCAATAAACCTGACTTCTAAATCTGACATGAAGCCAAAATGAAAAATGTGAAATACATCTAATGTACCTGCTCATATATAATCTTATTTCATAAATTCAATTCAGTTCAATTTTTCAAATCGCAGCCATATTTTTCTTTGGCTCCAATCAGCTTGTAATGAAGATTTAAAGGGTTTTTTTTTTTTTCCCGAGGCTGAATGCTTATTTTTTTTTTTTAGAAAAGTGTGCTAATGCTTAAGGACTGCTAAGCAGACGGTGTCCATGCTGTCAGCTGACAGCTACTTCGTACAGCAGATACATGATCACAAGATGCACAGTCACTGCACGGGACCCCTTATTACATTAGCGCATCTGTTGCTTGGATACCGGGACACAAAAAAGGTGTGTTTCCATACCTGGAACAAAAAAAAAAAAAAAAAAAACGGATACTTCAGGTGGAGCTGAGTGTCACATACAATGTGGGTTTTAGGGCAAAGGAGGCAGTGCTGTTATTCACTGGTGACACAGGCACATGGGCAGTGTGAAAATTGTGTGCTTCCGTGGCCCCAAACAAAGGCAGAACAGAGTCCTACCAAACAACGGGCTAAACCCAAACAGGTAAAAGAAATAAAGAGAGTGGTTTTAGCCACAGCACCAGGGAGTCACCGCTATTTTTACACACTTATTCATTTTGTCAAAAGCTCCAAGGTGTAGGATGATGCTGTGAAATAGCGAAACTGCATCTGGTTCATCGACATCAACCCCTGTCCAAGTACGTGGACAGTAAAAGGAACTTCAAGCTGGGGGGTAGCAAGACAAAAAACTACAGTGCAAAGGGTCAAACCAAAAGAAATTTTGAAAATACGGTGAAACAGATGTGACAAAGCGAACCCTTCCGTTGAACCAGTGCACCACGGCTTGGCCTTCCCTGCATTCATAATGTACAATGATGTGAGCACCGGGTCTATTGGTTTTGCCCTTTTAGTTAAACAGATTTTGTGAGTGGACTGTAAAAAGCCCCCACCCCGCAGTCCTGTTTTGTTCTCACTTTACTCTGAGGAACTCACTAGCTCAGCTCCAGGTGATCAATGTCTACAAACAGAACTATGCAGAGGCCCTTATTGAACCCTGTCACCATAGTGGGAAACCAGAACGTGAAGCAGCCGTGGGTCTCTCTCCTTGGCTTTTGGGTGGTGGTGGTGGTGGTGGTGGTGGTGGTGGGGGGGTTAGTTTCTCAAAGGCTTAAGAAATGCAGCCCTTCGGACAACTCTGTGAGATGCTGCTGTCATCCTCAGAGACCACAGAACAGTTCAAACACTGAAAGTCAACTTTGAAATAATAAAATAAAATAAAATAAAATAAAATAAAATAAAATAAGCTTAAATTAATCTTCCAGCAATTCCGTTTTGGGTTGCCCAGCCCTTATCATCTTGCCTGACTTGAGCTGACAGCCTCCCCTGGTGAGGAGTGAGGAGCTGCAGGGGGTTGTAGGGGGTCTCTCACAAGTGTATCGTATATTGAGGATAGAGCTCCACATGGACAGCCCCCTGAGGGCACCACCACTTTAATGAGGAGGAAAGTGTCTGGTCAGGGGACTGGACTGCTAGCCAGAACACCTGGAAGGAGTCAGTGTGTGGGGAGTGCAAGGAGACCCACACCACGATCCTGAGCACTCCATCCAATAACTTCTTTCCCACTAATGTGGGGGCTCAGATAAGGCAGCCCCATTAAGCATTATTGCAGTACGAGTCAGATATCTGGGAGCCACAGCCATCCTCGGATGTCCTTAAATGTTATTTTCTGAAATGTTAACCTTATTACTGCTGTTATTGTACATTTGATCTTGAAGCTGCTAATAAGCTATATTGTGCCTCAATGTCCTTGCATCTAAAAAGAAACTCAATCACAAAGATTTGCACTGTACATGATAAATGAGATCATTTTGCCTTATCTATCATATCTTGCCAAAAAAAAAAGTTATGATGCATGAAGTATTCATATTTTTCTTCTCTGTTGTTTTATTATTATTATTATTATTATTATTATTATTATTATTATTATTATTTTATTTTGCTTTGCCTAAACTCAGAAGCAGAGGCCCTCATGGGATACGGGTTGCTGGTAAATAAGGACTCCTCAGCCACCACAGGGATTCTTCTGATTCTCACAGAGAAAAAAATTATCTGGCACCTGGACTAAAATTATAGTGCACATAAATATTTAGGGACCGGTGCAGAATCCAGAAAGTTTAAATAACCCCATTGTGCAACTCTGCTAGAAAACAGGGATAGCCATACTGACACCCAGTAACAGTGCAGTTGAGAGTGTGGCACAACTGTAGGAATCTGATGCTCTGAACATCTCCACACCAGTCTTGTTTATAGTAACTAAATGTCTGGTGATAACTGATAAAACAATGTGCTGGGTTTGTATTTATTTTCTTATTTCTGTGCAGAATCTTCAGTGATACAAAGGGATGGACTCAATTCATCTACAAGTTCAGAAAAGCACCACAGGCCCTCACATGTATAATTTTTTTTTCTCCAATCTTCTTTATCACAATATTCCAGCTATTTTGCTCTATTAATGCACACAAACTGACAGCTCAATCCCAGTATACAGTAGGTACCCCCCCACTTACAAGTGCATTGCGTTTTTGGAATTCGGCTCATAAGGTGAAATGTCTTAAGACGGAGACGTCATTACCTCCACAATACAAACTTTAAAAATTCCCCCATGCTCAGCAGTTTCAAAAATCTGCCTCTTATTTGGCTGCAATTCTGTAAACGGTGTTGAATAATTTCACCTGGATCCGCAAAAACTCTAAAGCAAAAGATTTGCATCTTGGGATACACATATTGTGGCGCAAGTGGAGAGACAGAATGGAACGCAATATGTTCTAGAGTTCAGGCACTGGCATGCTGTACACAACCTGCACCTGGGCACTATATCCTCCCTAACACATGCTTACTTACGGTCATTAAAGCCCTTGTCATCCAGGTGACAGTAACTTTTCCCATGGAATGAGAGACAGAGCATACAGATCTGTCCCAAGCCCAGCTTTCCCAGATCCACATAAATACAAACAAAACAATGAAAACACAGACAGCAGCATTCTGATTCCGTTTCTCCCCAAATTGTCCTTTCCACACCTGTGTTACAATTATGTTCATTTTACAATTGTTTAACCAATGCTATCGGCACAGCTGGTCTGGCATTTCATCAAACGGCTGCTAGACTACTTAAGAAGGGTAGAGCAGCTTAATCCATCTGGGGCTTGAACCTACACCCTTCCAGTCTGCAGCTTTCAATGTTTACGTGCTGAATTGCAATGGGCAGAGCAGTTAAACTGATGAAGATGGATGGATGGATGGATAGATAGACAGACTGAATGACTGATTAATTGATTGTGGGGAGATTATTTTAACTGTGTCCATTGATATGAAGTATAATATCTAATAAAGCTGTACAAACGTACATGCGGTACAAAAGTAAGTCAAGAGTTAAATAAGCCATTTTTGTCTGGTACAATCAGTCAAAATGTGTTTTTGGAAAGAGAAAACTTTGTCTTGTAAAGGAAACGTCTTTACATCTAATGAGCTCCTCGGTGAGCCATTTTACCTCACCTGTACAAAGGGAAATCATCATTCAAATATTACCTGACATGAAACTGCCAGCAGTGCTCAGAAAGTCATTTAGCAACTGTTTTAACTTCAAGATTTAATGCAAATGCAAAGTAACATTTCCAAAAAGGTTAAATGGGCCACTCCACTGAAAAACCATAACTGGACAGGCATTTTATCACATTAAAGAGCAGGGCTATGAAATGGACTATATAGATATTTATATACAACATTTAACTTCAGATTTAAATTATGAATAATGAATAGGTAGCTGATATTTTAAAAAATAACAATTTGCCTAACTGTCACCTTAGGCAATACACATTTGTCAAGACTGACTTTTAAAACACCTTTCATGAAAATTAATAGTGGCAAACACAATCCAATACCTGTCTGCAATTTATATTATATTTATACTGCACAGTGGCAGTGTGGATGGATGCACACTTGGTAGTGGGGTTCAAGCAATCCTTGACTTTCCAGTCTAGACACAAGGACACAAATAAAATCAATCAATCAATCAATCAATCAATCAATCAATCAATCTGCCAGTCTGCCAGTCTGCCTGTCTGTCCATCCAGCCATCCGTCTGTCCGTCCGTCCGTTAACCTCCCTGCTGTCCATTCATCCACCTGCCATCCATCCATCTATCTATCTATCTATCTATCTATCTATCTGTCTGTCTGTCTGTCTGTCCATCCGCCCACTATCTATATGTCTGTCCATCCATCCATCCATCCATCAATCCATCCATCTATCTGTCTGTCTGTCTGTCTATAAAAGTAAAGACTTTACAGTGAGATATTGCACATTCATCTATGTACAGCAAGGGACTGAGGGTCAGATGGTTTTAGAACATTACAGGTACGATCGTGCAGCACCAGTAAGCTCCAGAAGGGAGTCCATACATTCCAAAACTGCTTTAAACTGTTGTACAAGTCAAACGTCAACTTTTCAAGCAAGGGGACGATAAACATTTCAACATATTTATGGAAGGAACTTCAACTATAGACCAGAGCTTTAAAAAAAACATTTCCTTGCTAAGCATGTCAGGGTGAACAACCCATGCTCCATGACTTCATCAAAAACGGACTGGGTTGTGGTTTAACAGTAAAATAGAAGGTGGCAAATTAAACTTCATATTAAAGGTCTTTTGAACAGTTGATTGAACTCCTTTCCAAAAAGCCTGTATCTTATCACAGTCCCAGAATAGGCGCATCAAAGGGCCAAGAGCAGCTTTGCACTTAAAACACACCTGTGATGTCCCCAGAAACATCTCATGAAGATGAAATGGGCAACGGCAGATTCCATGAATGAGCTTGAAGTCTAACTCCTAAGTGCCTAGGGAAGTGCAGTCTGGGAGAACTTTTGTACACATAGCTGAGCATTCATGATCACTGAACGACACGTCAAAGTCACACTTGTATGTCCTCTTCAAAGCATTGCAGGAGTTATTGCCAACCCTGATAAAAATAGGATAAAAAGTAGAAATCAGGCCTCCGGAGTTGTTTATTTCCTCTGATTCTGTTCAAACTCTGTTCTCTTTGTCTGTGGTTGTAATAAAAGGAAGATGTAGATATTATACAAGTCCATACTGGCTAGACCAAATTTAATTCTAAATGTTCAAAGCAAACCATTGTTTGGTCTGAAAATGAATGTGACAGCCAACAAACTTTTAGGCAGCCATTTCCACAGACTTTCCTGACTAATGTTTGTGGGAAGGTATGGGTTGGGAACAACAGGAGACGAGAGAGGAAGATCACATGGACTTCCCAGGTATCTCTTAACATCTCTCCAGGCAAGGAGTCACCTTGGGCAAAAAGGAACCAAGCAGTCAGGACAACGCAGCGCTACATGTATACGCTCCACCTTCGAAGGAGTTGCCAACACCAGGTGAGCTTTACAGTCTGCAACTGAGCGACCGTCGCAAACCATGGCAGCCTCCACAGGAAATTCCTCAGTGATGCGCATTACAGGCAAAACCGTGCTTCCCTCCCACTCAGGGCAGCACCAGATTTAATTTGGGGAAAGAATTAAAAGGTTGGCAGGTGGGCAGGGCATACTTAAAGCTCATTGCATATGTATATTTCATAAACTCATTTACGCTAAATGCTTCATCTCCAAAATTGTTTGTGTTACTCGTTCGTGACGTATTGAAGTATGGCGTACAAAAACAGAAATCCGCTGCGGCATGCAGTTAATCAGTTGTAGAAGCAAACCAGCGCTGGATGAATTACACTTCATTATAAGTCTGTTTATCACGGACCCCCAGCTGTCATGTCAGCAGACGGTGCATGAACTGTCAGCGGAAGAGGCCGACAGTGGTTCACTGGTGCAGGAGTTGCTCCACATACTGCTGCTGCTGCTGCTGCTGCTGCTGTTGTGGGCTTTGTACCAGGGTGCAGAGGCTTAAACTTCCTTCTGATCTCCACTTTAATCCCTCAAGGTACCCAAGGGAGGGGGAGGGCAAAAGGGTGAAACAGCTTAAGTGTGAACCCTTCTTACTCAGGGTGAAATGGAGGACAAGAGACCTTGAAGTACTACTGTGTAGCTCGGTGCACAATAGCAGAGCAGGAAAAAAGGCCCCAAGTGTTGCTGCGCACCGCAGTATCCGAGCTGCAATAAAACGGTTATTTTATTGTAGGACCACTTGGTCAAGGTAGCAGTCTTAAATTCCTCCAGTATGAGATAGAAAAAGCACAGCGCTGTATTAACGGATGAATCGCTGTAAAGTTATTTATATAACAGTGTGAATTGTTTTGGACAAAGGAATGAGCAACAAAAAGGTTTGTGTGTGTGTGTGTGTGTGTGTGTGTGTGTGTGTGTGTGTGTGTGTGTTTGTGTGTGTGTGTGTGTGTGTGTGTGTGTGTGCGCGTCACTAAAGCAGGCAGTATCCCTAAAATGTTAGTATACAGATAATGATGCCAGAAAAACTTTAAATGATTTCTTGAAAACACTCTTTACTAAGATGCTTTCTATGGGTTGAAGAGTCAGATTCTGGAGCTTAAGCTGAAACTGACATTTTTGTAGACATTTCAAATAAGCATAACTGGAAAAAAAGTTTATTGCCACAGTTTGAAGGAGGATGCTTTTACATGTAAGATAGTTCTTCAAGGTTATAATGACACTTTTTTTGTTTCCTGGAATTTTTTTGAGTTTTGGTTTTGCTATATTTGAGCTGCTTTGCATTTTAGAGCTCCTAACAATGACATCTCAGCCGTTTGAAACCTGCACAGTGAAAAAGACTGATACCATGAGTGAAATATAGGCAGAGACATTTCCTAACACTAATATGTTTGGTTTGCTGTAGTAAATATACTCAAGTAACATGAACTTCTTCTTCTTCATCTTTCGGCTGCTTCCATTAGGGGTCGCCACAGCGGATCAATTGTTTCCACTTCTTCCTGTCCTCTGCATCTTGCACCGTCGCACCCACCACCTGCATGTCCTCTTTCACCACATCCATAAATCTCCTCTTAGGCCTTCCTCTCTTCCTCTTGCCTGGCAGCTCCATCCCTAGCATCCTTCTCCCGATATATCCAGAATCTCTCCTCTGCACATGTCCAAACCAACGCAATCTCGCCTCTCTGACTTTGTCTCCAAACCGTCCAACCTGTGCTGACCTTCTAATATACTCATTCCTAATCCTGTCCATCCTCGTCACACCCAATGCAAATCTTAACATCACTCAAGTAACATGAACAGTTAAAAAAAATATATATCACGATCATTCCTGAGCTTACGGTCATTGACCTGATTCCCCCATAGGTGCTATTACCTGTAAATAATTGCCCAGCATAACAGTTGAAGGTGTTTTGGTAATTGCAGTGTGTACGCCTGGTCAAGTATGAGTGCAGCATGTTGAGTTAGCTGTCTATCTTCACCTTCTGTCAGCAGTTAGCTGCTGAAATAATTGGCAAGAGCTGTTTTTGCAACTTGCTGAATCAGACTTTTTTTTTTATAGGGCTCTTGTCATCGTCATTATCTCAACGCAGAGGAGTCAGGCACAGCTTCAGTGAAATCTTTCCACTAAACTGTTGGCATGAATAAAATGCGCTGCATGGCCAAAAGTATGGGGACTTGACCACATTCTACACAATCGTGTGCTTCAAGCTCCATGGCCACAGTTTGGAGAAGAAGCTCCTTTCCTGCTCCCCCATGCACAGATTGGGGTGGAAGAACTTGAGTGGCTGCACAGAGCCATGACCTCCACCCTACTGAACACCTTCTGGGATGAATTGGAACCAGGCCTTTTTACCCGACCCGATTGACTGATGCTCATGTGGCTGAATGGCTACAATTTCCCAAAATGTAGTGGAAAGCCTTCCCAGAAGAATGGAGGCTGTTATAGCAGCAAAGGAGGGACACACCTCCATATTAATACCCTTGGGTTTGGAATGGGAAGTTCAACAAGCACATATAGGTGTGACACTCAGGTGTCCACACACTTTTGGTCACATAGTGTAACTATTCAGAACCACCCAATGTGTTCTGAGTGAGCATCTCAACAACACACCATCAAAAAATGTAGAATATTTTAAATGATGACATTATAATGGTAACTCTAATAATAATTGCTTAATCCCTTAGTTACAGTTAATAGTGCCAATCCTCATGTTTTGCCAAATTAAAATTGACATTTGACCTATAACCAGTAGTCAAGTGTGTGCTGTTTTTATTTTCCTGGATGTGTATTTTATTAGAAGCGGGAACGTGCTGACATCAGGAAGTGCTGAATTGAAACGTCATTGCTGTATTTGCTTTGTCTGATTAATCGGCTGGATCAAGGACACGGCGACACCCGGACATGATGGGTTTAAGCGCACAAACATCACCAGAGAACGCTGGGAAACGTATTCACCTGTATTATTTTTGATGGTGTTCGTGTAGCTACAATAACTATCGAACCTCTTTCATGCGGAACCCAGGACCATGAACCAGTGGCTCGAAAAGCATGAAAGAGGGCAGTAGAAGGAGAGCAGAACGATGCATCATCTAATCTGACCTTTGCCAGAGGCTCAAGGTGTGACAGACTCTGCAGTACAAATATTATACTTGTACATGTACAAAAAAATACATCTATAAAATGTGCCTACATACACTAGAGTGTAAAAAAAATTAAAAAGATGGAAGGGAAATTGTCCAGAAAAGATGAAAATGTGCATAAATGAATGAGCAAATAAATACATTCAACAAATTATTAAAACAGCATTTTGTAAGGAGACGACACACCGCTGTGTCATTTACCTTTTCATTGCTTGCTTCATTTAAGCAGATCATATACAGTACAGTTTATTTACTATAATTTTATATATTTATTCTACTAAGACAAGTCAAGGTCTTTGCTCTGTGTATTAATGTAGAAACAGGGCTTTGGCAAAGTCTTGAAACTCCAGGACTGGTTTTTGGCAAATTCTACATCCTATTCTATTGGTTTATAATTGAACAGATCAGAAACTGGCAGCTGGTGAAGGGTAACAAAAGGGCAAGAACAGGCACAGAGTAGGGGGCTGATCTGCTAGCGTGACATGCTGAATCACAGACCACCTGGACCAAGGAAACATCGTGTTGGAGAACATCAAAGGACGTACTTGCTGGGTTCACATCATGACAACTGGTCCAGCAGGAGACAAAAGGGGTCCGTGAGGTAGGATAAGTCATTTTTACCAACTATCACTCTCCACATATTTGGTAACTGAAGAATTTGACCATTAACTATGGGTATGGGTATATATGTACACACACACACACACACACACACACACACACACACACACACACACTTCTGTTACCTTAACAAACATCTATTATAATAATATATTATTATATTTGTATACTGTATGCATTATATGTGGGATATGTATGATATCTGTGTCTGTGTGTGTGCGTGTGTGTAAATGTGTAAGTTAGTAAATAAATAAGTAAACAGATAGATAGATAGATAGATAGATAGATAGATAGATAGATAGATTTATGCCAGGTCTTCTGAGCCCCAGCATGAGAAGAGGAAAGTGAGTGCTATGAGCCTTGATAATATGCCATGTGATTGTGATTTACCTCACAAGATGGGGATGGTATTTTATGTCATTTCACTGTCCATCATCAATGGAGATTCATTAATTTAACTGATAATCAGATATAGAAATGGAAATAAAGCAGGGAATTATATAACTAATGTATTGCTTGTCTTAGATACTCGGACAACCTCATAACATTCAGGTCAAGATTTAGAAATGCCATGCAGTTGTGCTTCCATGATCCCCACTCAAACTACTTGTTCCATACACCCAGAGCAACTTCGAAACTGGGGAAGATGTCACTTGTACGCGATAGCGCTGCCTACAGCGAACACCTACAATTGATTTTCAAGCATTCTTGTGAACATGACGCATATCAAATTGTGACCTGGCAACCTGGTCAGCAGCATAGAACATTGGTGAAACAAGATAATGGCGATACAATGCATGTCCTCAAATTTTTCCTTCCAGCCACACAATATTAAATCAGTGACATGCGCGGCTAAATCAGAACAAATGCTGAATTTCCTTCAGAAAAAATATGACCTTGGACGAAAGGTCTGTTGAAATTCTGGCACCAAGTTCCTTATTGTTTTCCTTTCCGAAAGACGTTTTTGTTTAAAAGTAACCTACAATCGGTAAGACGACACGATCGAATTGTAGAAGCATTTTTTAGGAAGTGATGCCATCAAAACCTACATTTAGGTACAAAAAATGCACTCAAATTATCCTTTAGGTCAACGTGAACAAATGGGACTGTCATGCATTGCACTTTATTGACTCCTGTAATAATTCCTTCAGATAATTGACACCGCATAAGCATTTTTAAAAAACAACCTAACACATTTAAACAGTTTTCAATCCAACCGCACAACTAATTTCTTTTGAGGTGCCTTATGTAACTGCGTAGTCAATTCTGGAAGACATACAAAAGCACACGGAAATTTCCTGCTTCCCTTCCCACTCCTTACTGATGCAGTTTGAAGAGCAACGCAGTTAATCCCACACTCAGTTTGTATCTACAATGGGTTCCTTAACGTATTTGACAGCAGTCTGAATAGCTGGCTCTATAGCCGTGAGGACGGACTCAGAAACTGCAGATGTTTTCCAGCACGATGAAAACGTACATAGCCGACGATGAGGGGCGGCGATCAATCGGGATGGCTTTGAGGCTAAACGGCTTTGCGCAGAAGAGGCATAAAACCAAAAAGGCAAAACTGCAAAGCGCCCTCCCACTTTTTCCCAGGCCTCCGCTATGGATAGCGGTGTCACGACAGCCCTTGTTAACCTGGAGTACGGTCAATTAAAAAATGCAATTTATTCACCGATGGTTACCAGCTGGTCACTTCAAAAATACATAAACCAAAGTTCTAAAATTACCAGCAGCCCAGTGAGTTGAAAACCAGCATCTTTCGGGCTTAAAGAAGAGGTCCTACAATGAGGCGCGATCGAACGGGTCAGCGCTGAGCTCAGATGCTCCCTGTTTGGCGAACGCTATGAGGATAAAGGACTTACTGAGGAGTCAACCATTGTCGTGGTTTTAAGAAGGGACTTTAGCAAAATAAATGATACTTTACAATCTGGTCATGTTTGCATGCTGACTTGTTTTGGGAAAAAAAAAAAAATCAAAAAGAATAGAAAGGAGAAAACTGAGTCATTTCTTGTGCATCAGCTCAGGGAAAACACCTTTCTCAAGGGTACCACAGCAGGGGATGAGATTGAAACCCGGCACTTCCAAATCGGAGGGTTTAACCAATATGCTAATTAGAGTGCTAACACTTCACCGTACAGAAAATGTTAGTTTGTAGTAGTCAGGCGAATGGTGGAAAAAACGCTCGATCAAAGCGAAGGGTTTGTTGTATGCATGAACAGTCTTAAATGAGAAACAGACACTGCAGACTGAGGGGAAACAAAACAAATTCTCGCTGGGAAGACACTTCTGAATGGATCTTCTCCTACACTGGAATCAGATGAGTAATACACCGTATTCCATTCTTACCCCTCTTATATCCATCTGTGCCAAGAGGCAGAAAAGCACAACTGGAAACCACGATTCCTCCAAAAAAAATGCAAAAGGATAAAAAATGCAGAGCACATTTGTTATCTGGTATTGTCTGCTCTCGTGTAACAGAATAAATTATTCTCGCACCCTTGGGGAGGTTTTTGACCGTTCGAAAACAGTTACAAACTCATCAAACCTCCAACGGCACTAAACAGGGTTTACCGAGAGGCGGTAAAAACCTGGTAATTAAAGGGCAGGAGATGATGGGACCAGCGACAGCAGCGGCCGAATCCTCCTCACGCTCGGTCTCTGCGTTTAAATGAAACCCAGACCTCTGGTTCACTGCAGCACTTACGGCAGTTGTTGTCTCCCATCCCCGCTTCGGCTAATCACTTTGCGCTCCTAATGGCTTTGAAGTAGCCACTTTACCGTTATTTACCTCTGTTTGCCGTAAGCCATGCAGGATGTTGCAGGAATAAGGAGCAAGTTTGGGTGAAGCCGCGGGGTAATAAGTAAAGCAGGCATTCACGTCTCCTACTGTCACATTTGGAGAGTTGGGGGTGCGGAGAGACTCACCGTGCCCGCCCCGGAGTGAAGCTGGGGAGCGGTAGATGGAGACGGGAGCTGAGTGGTGGTGACGACCCCCAGCGGGTTGGAGCGCAGGGTGGGAGAGGATAGGGGCCAGAGCAGGGGCTGGGGCAGAGGAGCTCCACGCAGAACTCACAATACATCCAACGGTCAATGGCCACATCCAGGGGCTCCAGCTGGAGGGGCGGTGGAAGGCAGTGTGGGGTTGCATGTTGGGGACCCTGAAGAACTGAGGATGGTCAGTGCGGGGGACTCCACAGGAGAGGCCACTCTCATGGTGGGGAGGACCCCATCACATAACCTCCGGAGTCACCTCCCTCCGAATAACAGCCCGGCCAGAACTTGCCCAGGAGTCGTTCAACCCCTCAAACTTGCCCCAAAGGGGTCCGGTCAGAAAGTGCAGGGTGAGTGTTCCGTGTTCTGGAATCCAGCCACCAGGAAAAAGGTCTCTGCTGTGAGTCACTCCTGGTGGTGCAGATGCTGGGACATGGATACAACTGCCATGGCTTTGTTGTGCGCTCGCAACTGCTCCAGCTGCACGTGGGTTGACGGCTGGTGGTCAGTCGGGCCAGAAAGACTAGAGAAGCAGAAGCACGCAGCCTGCTGCCTCCAGGTGGGTACTGACCCCAGCCTTTACCGCTTTCCCGCAGGCCCCCAGGGGGTTAAAAAAAAGACAAAAAGCTAGTTTCCAAAGCAGATACCGGCAACACTTTTCCCTGGGATCGGATCTGCTCTTGCCCTGGAGTTGCAGTGCAGACCAAATGAGCGAGGAGTGCAGCTTCCTCTCCTTCTTATTTCTTACTTGTTCTCACGCTTCTTCTTTTTTTCTTTTTTCTCTTTTGTCTGGTGATCTAAGCCAGCAGTGCCTGGGTGTCAACCCCATACATCCTTGGACAGCGAAGTGCAGAGAGCTCTGCTGCCACTCCACAGGAACTGCAGGAAAGTGTACAGTGCAAACTGGTGGGAAGGGAATGAGAGAGGCAGCAATGGAGAGAGAGGGAGAGCGAGAGAGAGGGAGAAAGAGAGAGAGAAAGACAAGGAGAGAGAAAGACACACTAGCGTGGGTCTCAGGTGAAGCTTAGCGGAGAGGATGGGGATGGCGGGGGCTATATTGTACAAATGGGACAGCCTATGCAAATGTTCGCAGAGCAAAGAGCAAATCGTTGAGGCAGGACGAGCACTGCGGAGGATCGCGGAGCGTTTGTGGGGGGGGAGCGAGCGACAGAGAGAGCGAGAGAGAAAGCGAGAGACGCCGGCTCATTTTGTCTACACCGAATCCTTTCAGATAACAGACTTCAAAATTTAACCTTCGTGCAGAAACACTGGTTTTTGCGTTGAAATGCTCAAAAAGCATCCTGGAGTAAAGAGCAGAATATCTTTTCCCCTGCCCTTTCGTGTCTGGCATTTGTGTTTGCCCACCAAACATCAGAGGAGAGGAGCTGTGGCGCGCAGGGATTCACGCGGCCGTCGGATCGGGTGGCTTCATTTGAATGCGCGTGCCGATGCGTTGACCTGAGCTCTGCTGCTCGGGTGGCATTAAATGCCGCTGAGGTGAGCTGAACCATTGCACTACTGCTGCCCGCCGACTTTTACAATGGGGCAGGCTGTGGGGGTTCGGACCCTATCTGCAACAAGATAAGTGTACAGATTTGGGTCCAAGTTCCTCGTCACTACGTTCCTCGGACCCTTTCCCCGGGTTCCTGGTTTGCATTTTACGCTCCTTAATAGAACCTGGTGTGCAGCAGCTGCTGAAGAGGGTGGTACAGCACAGCAGCTCAGTAGACGGTAGTTTCCTGCTCCACTACATCCGCCACTGTCACCTGGCTGATATTCTGCCGCTATATGAGCTGTGCACTTTAAAATTCCCTGCACATCAAAAGGTGTGGTTATTTCAAAAGAAACAAAAAGAATTCCAGCCCCAACCATTACTCAAAAATCACAACGTATTTTGCACAAAATGTCTTAATTCCATGCTAACGCGGAACACAATTGTTAAAATGTGCGTTTTTCCCTCAAGCTGTCCGTAAGCGAAAGCAAAGGAATCCAGACACAGAAATGCACATTCGGTGAAGCAAAAGGCATCCAATAGCCACTCCGTACCACAGGATCGCATCCGTCTGGGCATCAGCGCCCCCTAGAGGACAGGCGAGAGGAGGACGCAGGAGATTTGAGGAAGTCTGCTTTAGAAGCTGAGATGTTCAACGCCTAAGAGTAAATATAGTGACTTTCTATCCTGAATACCACACACACACGTACACTCATGCATTTAAGCATTGACTGAATCAGGTTCATAAAGTTTCATTTACCAGAAACACGATCATTTCTGTATTTTAATTCTACAGCTTAGTCACCATCTAATCTTGCGAAGGCATTGAAAACATCACAGACTAAGCATTTTCAGTTAAATGTTTGTCAGTTTGCATTTTTTGCAGCATTTCGGAACATCCCAGCCACATTCGGGCAGGAATTCCGAAAACGATTCCCAAAGTGTAACACCGAACTTGAAAAGCGAGCTCCGTCACAGCAAGGTTGCTCCAGGCCTGACGTTCTGCCAGGTTGGGACGTTATTGTAATGGGATTAAACGCCTCAATATGCAGACAAAAGAACTGAAGCATACAAAAAAATGAGTGGTTGCAAAAGTGAGTTTACTTGCTTTACTCACTCCTTTCTTATTTTTTAATCAGATTGTTGGTAGAGCTAAAAATGTGCTGGATGTATTAAAATGCAAGTTCAGGTCACCACCTGCAGCCATCAGCTGTACTGCTGAAAGCACGACATCTTTAACAGAAACACGCTTGTAAGATCTAGTTGATATCAAACACAAAGTCATCAGCATCGAAAAGCATCCAGTGGATGCAAAGGTTTTAGGTTCAGCTCCCCAGCGGTCGCTTCCCTTATGCAAATGTTTAGATCTGCGACACACTAAATAAAATAAATACATAAAACAGCTGGCTGTGGGACACCTCAAATAACAATTTCAAATCTCGATCACCAAAGGTCAGTTTGGCTTCTGGAAACAATAATTAATATTTAAAATGAAATATTTTCTAATTCAAGGGGGGAAAACAAAAATGTTGCCCTTTGCTGCAATTAGACGCTACTGTGTATGTTGACCTTTCCTTTCCAAAATGTATTTGCGACAACATGGATATATTTTCGAAGTGCAACGCATCCTACTTCATGCTCATTGTAGCTCGGTTTATACAAGTTTGCATTATTTAAACACAAATCTGTGCGAAAACATGAACCTACAGCATGTTCTTCATATTCCAAATCTTCAGCATTGCCTGTAAATGGCTGCCAGCTCTGTAGCAGGAGAGCAGCACATAACAGCACAGACAAAACCACATGTACGCCGCTGTTTCATCCACATAAGACACAACTGTCAGGAACCCACACACCAAGCTGTGCTCTCTCACACGCACACACGCACACACTTATAGGCAAACACATTTTTCTGCTCTGTCAACTGCAGAGAGAGAGGAAAATCAATAACGCAAGAAATGAACCATTCTTTAAAAGTTATTACTTCGATGAATGGGTCAAGCTTCAAAGGGGCCGTATTTCAAAGCGAGGTGGACATATAGACTTTAGAACATGCCAAAGCAGAGATCAAAGGCCTTTCGCGACCAACGTTTCACACGCTTATTATGCTCAATGACTTCCATTTCAGCATTACCAAACTCCGCTTTTATTCGGTCAGGGCAGAAGTTAGCTGCTCCACGCCGTGCGAAAGATTGCGTTGTTCAGAGGATAATGCGCTGCGTATTAACAGTGCAGGCTGACACACTCTACACACTGCAAACTGGCAGAATGTATTATTTTATGACTTGGCTGACGCTTTTATCTGGACAGGATTTGCAGCCCATTTACACAGCTGGCTATTTCATTGGACCTATTTAGACAGAGCGGTGTGCTCAAGGGTAAAGGTTGCCAAAGTAAAGTGCTTTTTTAGCGAAACATCTTATAGCTCCCAACGCCATTTAAAAGTAAACTTCCGCCTTTTTTTTTTAAAGAAAAATAAACCAACACTTAAACCAGCAGCCATTATAGTGTAATATGAACAACAAGTCTGTGCCCTTTAACCGCATTAACCATATTGCTGCCAGCCAACGATGTAATTCAATATTTAATCTGTTCTGCAGATAAAAAATGAATTTTCAGGTTAAAGAGTGAAGTCATTACCCTCCAGGACGCAAAGAAACACCCAGGAGGAGTCTAAGCATTGCTCCGAAGCGGCAAAAGTGTTTCTTCTCTTTCATTTTCGATGATAGAGAGGCTCTTCAAGAGTCTCTGATGTAATCTGCTATTTGCTGGCATCTAATGAAGGGCCTTTTTCTTTCCTCCGTTTCGTAGATCTGCTCCATTTTAATTAGGATGCACCAGGCTCCCGGTGCGAAAGCATCGATGCATCTCCACCAGCAGGATGCCTTGATATCTTACACAGCGCCCGTGCCATGGCTTTTGATGAACTTCTCAATTTATCCGTTTCCAGATCTCATTTTCATAGACCCATTTAAAATGGAGACCTTTCTCCCCTATTGGCTCGGGGGCATCTGAGCTTTTATCCATGCGGTAAAGCGATACAACTGGTACCTCACTAACTGCCAGTGAGAGAATATAAGCTTTCAGTTAGGAAAAAGTAATGATTTCAGATTTGGTTACAAGGCCAAATGCAACGGTACTATAAATCGCTTTGTACACCTATACAGCTCTGCTGTTTGACACAGTGTTCAGACCCAGACTGAATTGGTGTTAATGTGTTTTTTTTTTTTTTTATGTGGTGCAAAATGCTTAAATATGTTAACAGTGATTACTGCCATGACTGTAATATTGTCTTTTCATGCAATGGTTCTGTGGAACAGAATTCTGGATGATGAACAGGGATGTTGGGGGATTTCAGGAAAGCCTTATCAGGTTATTTAGGGTTTAACACCAGATACAATCATATTTCATCGCTGTATTCAAAACTGCATTATCAGCTGAAAAGTTTTTTTTTCTTTTTTTTTTTTTCCTTTCCTCATTTACATGCTGGCTTGGTTAAACAGACAACTATGGAAAAATCTGTGCTGTATCACTGACAGCCCTGCTGTTGCAGCTCTTGAAAGCTTATTCAGCACAGTGTCACCCTCCTGAGCACTATATATAAAAATAAATTAAACCAAACTGAACTGAATTTAATGATTTACAAAACTTAATGGCTTTTTTTTTTTTTTTTTTTACAGCAAACAGTAGTGTTAAGTGTCATTGTTCATAAATAATGCTGCACAAGTTTCCATTTTCCTCTGGCAGACCACAGCTCTAATGATGATTTTCAACTTAAATGACCGCCAAGGCAGCGTGAAACCCGGTGATAAAAACGTGGGCTTGCAATCCGAAGGCTGCAGCTGCCAGACGGGGACCTGCTGTTGAGGCTTTTCAGCAAAATTAAAATGGTGTAAAATACCGCATGCAGGTTATACATTACAGGGGTTTGGGATCAAAGTGTCAGCGCAGCGATGAAATAGGCTAGCAGGTTAATGAAGGTTTGTGGAATGGTTAGGCTAAGAACGCTTGTCACAATGTCGATGGCGAGGCAGCGACGGACCCGACCACACTGCCCACATTTCGGCTGCTACGCTGACTGAAGTGTACGCAGGGACTGGGGCTACGACATTGTCCACACAAGCTTACAAGTTAATTGAAGCGTCCATATCTGACAGACCAAAGCGTCAATTACTTTGTCCATAAACACTGGGTTAAGCATTTAATCATGGTGCCTGCAAGTGTCGTGGCTCAAATATTGGTTGCAGGGTTTTGCCAGGTCCGTGTGGGCAGTGCCAGCCGAACCACCATGACCGCGATGTAGGCTTCAGTACACCCACCGCTGGACTCTGCTCGCTCAACGCTACACACAGCTCTTTTCAGATCTTCCTCTCCCTTACTTTCTCCATATAACCTATGCGTCGGACGGCCTCCCTCCTCACCTTCCTTTCACTTTGTTCACTTCCTCTCCCTCACCCCTACCCAATTTCTCTATTCTGGGTTGTTCGACACCCCCCCCCCCCCACACCTCACCTCTCATCTCCGCTCCATTTTGCGAATTTGCGTTGCCTCCAGTCCTCACTTTGAACCAGGCAGCCGATCTGCCGCGGATGACTGTCACCTGCCACGGTGACGACGCCGCCATCCGAGCGTTTTCCAAAACACTGGAATCTAAATTTGCGGAATCGCCATAATGTCCACGAGAATTTGCTGCAGAGCTCTTCGGCAGAAAAAAAAAATGGAATTATTTTTAGTTTCACGGAGAGAAAAAAGAAGAGGGGGGGCATAAAAGAATATTGCTTACTGGATGAATGCTGGCTGCCTGGGTAGCTGAGGAATGAATCACATTTATTGGTCACGGTTCCATTATCTTAAAAGCAGGTTTTCTGACAATATGGTTAAAATGTAATAAGCGAACACTGGGGTACATAGAAAGTTTGCAAACTAATAGAGGGATTAATCATGGTCTTCTTAATCAATTTTACAGCTGAGCAAAATGTCTGAAGACTTTTGTGTTACATTGTTGGGTGCACAAAATAAAGTTTTCCTGTCTTCAGTTGCTTTTATCGTTGCCCTGCTTCATCCTGAAATGGTAGAGTCCCATTGTACATGGCGGTCACCAATAAAATGGGAAGGCAATGCCTTTATGCTGGTTTCATTGTATTACCTAATAAAAGTCAGGCGGGGGAAAAAAAAAAAGAAAAAACTTTTAAAAACATTTTAAGTTTTTTAACTGTAAATTCAACTCGATGATCCCAAACAACCAGCAGGCCGATGGAAAATCGAATGTCTCCACAAAAAGATGACAGACACTCATTATTTGTCATCTACTACTATTTGCACTCTGTGCCTTCACGTTTTCATCTTCAAAATGTTTTCAAAAAATCACGAAAAAAACCCCCATTATTCAGAATCTCCCCCAATTCCAGTTCATGAATGAATTGATGAATGAAAACAGATTACAATGACAGAATAGCCCTCGGGAATAACCTTGTGATTTATAATGTGTCAAGAATTCATAAGCCAGGTCAGTCAATGTTTTTAATGGAAGCAAAAGTGTTGTTGAGTGTTGTGTGTATGCTTTTTTTTTTTTTTTTTTTTTCTTTCTGACAACTTGCATCTGCAACATACGGTTTTCTGCCAACCAACGACAACCTCCTTGAAACATACAGAAGGCTGGACAAATTTATGTCTATGTAGGGTAAGAATCCAAGGGCACCTGGAAATTGTTAGTTGGGAAAGGAACAGGTGTGTAACTGAAGCTGCACTTGGTCAATGGATTTCTATTCACAGCAAAAATGATGTAAAATAGTCTACATTTTTAGGTGCGCAGATGGCTACTGTAGACAGTTTGCACGTTTTTGCTTCAGCAAAAATGGATATTAAGTCTCCATCTCAAAAAGAAGTTTGAAATGCGCTGACACGGAATCATTGGCAAATATGAATTAACCCCTACAAATATAATTTTCCTCTTCATGCCACCAACTGGAGAACTGCTTATTTCCCCCATTCACTGTTGGCAAACAGGATTGATCCCTTTCCCAGGCAGAATGCATCCATACTCTTTTCACACTCCATGATGATTTGACATTCTATTAGAGCTTGGACAACAAGAATTATCTGTCTTATAAAAAAAAAAAAAATAAAATATAACTAAGACACTCAATGGTCTTTGTTATTTACTGTCACCAATAATGGTTTTTCTGGTTGCTCCTTTATAACAACTCAAGCTTTTGAAGGGAGTGAGAGATGGAATAAATATAATGCTTTCATGAACAATCCAATACCAGAGGGGCAGGGTTTAGAAATTTGTGGATTTACAGTAGAACAGCATTGATTCTTCGGGATGCATGGAGCTGCAGAGCTTCACCATATGATGGCACCTCAAAAATTGCTATAAATCAGCCACAGTGTGATGGTGTTAAGGGTGGGATCACATTTTGTGTTGTCTTCCCTTCATCAAAGTGAAGTAAACTTGACCCAGCAAGAAAAAAACTTGCTTTCTGTTAGCTGCTGCTAAACAATTTTGAACATTATAGATGGAAACCACAGAAGATTAAAACGTAGAAGACTAACGTTGATATTCGACACATTCAAATAATCTGTTGTCAACATCTTTGACAGCCTGGATAATACAATAGACATAGCTCATGGTTTTGATGCGGGAAAAAAAATAACAGCACTGTGAGTACCAGCAAGCTAACAACAGTTCTGTTCAAGCAGTGTTTATGAAACAATTCTATTGAAACAAACAGAATAAGTAAATAAATAAATAACCTATAAAACACCGAGTGTGGGAAACAACACATTCGTTGACGTGGGCACATTATATAAAGGTGAACAACTGAGGAATTGCATAGCTTGATGGAAATAGATGGTAAGCTTTATGGCTAATTAATATTCTAATAAATGGCAATGATGATAATGCAACAATAATAATGGCCAACAGATACACAAAGACCAGCAGTCCAAAATTTCTACCCACAGAGCAATGTGTATTAACGCCTGGCTGCTCTAATTGTAATGTGCATCTGAAAGGAGAAGGTTTACTGCATCCAGACAAAAGACAAGAAAGACTTTTTCGTGCACACCCACTCCTCGTTTTAGATGAACTCAAAAAAAGAACCAGCAATTTGGCTCCGACATAAAAGTGCTTCTCTGCAGAACTACATAGAGGCACAATTAATGAGGAGATGAGGCCATTACCTCAGGACCATAAGACCACAACTTTCTGCACTACGCCCCCGATGTATAATGGTTGACCATTTGGAGGCTGCATTTGCAACTGCAATTCTCTTGCTACCAGTTGCCTTACTGATTCATTGACATAGCGATGATATATAATATGATAACTGATTTATTGTTCTAATTTAAATGCCACAATACTTAGCTGGACAGAGTTAGTTACCTTATCAATCTTTTTTCAGACAAGAGACAAGCATTGAGTCCTCTTCCACTTAGCTTGTTTCAGTATCTACAAACAAGTGCAAAGATCAATACAGGACAGTTGAGGTGGAACCCATGAGCTTGCTTCAAAAACAATGCTATACATTATTGGCAACCTCTTGGTGAGGGCCGCGGTGGTCTACAGTCTTGGAAAGAGTGGGCACCAGGTTCAGACACAAACCCTGGATAGGTCCATCAAAGCGAGGCCAAGCACATTATAGGCAATTTAGAGGGATCGATTAACCTGAAAAACATCTTTGGACTGTGGGTTTAAACAGGAGCACCAAGGCAAAACCCACAGAGACACAGGGAGAACCTGCACACCCCATGCACACTGACCTGGACTTGACCAAACACCCAAAGGGCCCAGGCACTACATAGCGGAGCCACAGTACAGTGCAGAGCTTCCATACAGAAAAATCCATTTCTGAAGGTATCCTTGGAGTCACTAATTCCTTCCTACATTCCCACATTCTCTCATTTCCATGAAAGATAAGCAATCTGAATATAAACCGTTTTCTCAATGCAAAATTAAAACTGATCTCAGTGCTGCGCATTCATCTTATTAGTTTGAAACCATAATAGGTGGGACCGTTCGAAATGCGGACACCACTCAGCTGGAGGGGATAAACGGTTAAAAATAACCCTTTAAAATGCATTTGCGTAAAACATTTTAGCTAAAATCATGTACAAAGTACATTAATACCAAAGACACAGTAAGTCGACTGAATATTTGGAAAGAACAGACCGTTGCTACCATGAGACTGGGCAAAGAGCTCAGACACGATAATAAAGTGAGTCTTCACAACAAGCTTCTTGCACTGCACGACAGGAAGCCTCTGTCATTCAAGTGACAGCATACAAACACAATTGTGGTAAGATTTTTTTTTTTTTTGTAACCTTAAAGTTTCCTTTAGCTGTGGCGCTGCAGGTAGTCTGGGTGCCTTGTAGCAGCAAAGATGCGCATTCAGACCTGCATGGGGTTTGCATCTTCTCCTCATGTGTGCATGGGCCTCTGCCGAGTTCTCCGGTTTCCTCCCACAGTCCAAAGACGCGTTTCCCATAGCCGATGACCTTACACCGCCCTTACTGTGTGCATGGAAACGTGTTGCATTCCTATCTGTGAAAGACTGTAGGCAGCTTAGTGTATCTGGCGCTGACAGGCATCTTAGACACCGGAAATTGATCGCAATTTTCTTTTACTCGTGACATGCAAATGAATCCAGCTTTTAATTTCTTTGCTCTCTTTCTATCGATTGCTTACACGAACTTACTGCTCATAATTGATTAACACACGGCTACCATTTGTTACGTCACCCGAAATAGTCGCATCAATAGCACAAAAGGTGAGAGCAATTCATTTTACGGCCGATTTGGCCTTTCTATGACGTGGAACTCGGCTTGGCCCAGATTTGCGAAGGCGTCCCGGAAGGAAGATGTCTTCCAGTTTGGACAGCTCCTACTGTCTTAATCACTAGTGATGAAAATGTCTGAAATGAGGATCAGAAGGGGCAGCTGAGGCTTAGCCTTTAAATAGCTTCATGCTGCAAGCGATGTATTATGTTAAAGCAGATGAATCTCAAATCCACATGAGCAGTCAACAGAGAAATTTTCCTACTTTGTTATCCTCGAGACCAAGACCAAATCACCATTAACTGATCAATAATGGAATAATCCACTAACTTCCTCATTCAAGGGAGCTTCGTGCTTCCTGTGCAGAGGACTCAAAACATCTCTGTGTATTTTATTTCCCTGTGCAAAAATAGTGGAAATATACGAATACTGGGAAGCTTGTTGTAGAGCGAAACCTGGCAACAGTAATCCTCTTTCCAGAGCTCTACCTCGATGGTATCCGAAACCCGCAAATTGCTCATAAACGCTGAGTGCAGGAGATGTTCAAGCACTGGGAATCTGCTTCCAGAGTGACCGCTGGAAGCTGGAAACATCCCTACCCAGCAAAATACAGTAAATGGCCAAAAGTGTGAGTTCACTCCTTCTAAGGATGGCATTGAGCTGTTTCTGCCGCACTCACGCAGCATACAAACACATTCTAGACAACTGTGTGCTTCCAGCTTTGTGGCCACAGTTTGGGGAAGAAGCTCCTTTCCTGGTTCAGCATTACTGTTCCTCCCATGCACAAAGCAATCTCCACAAACACTTGGTTTGTCCATGTTCGTATGGAAGAACTGAAATGGCTGCACAGAGCCCTGACTTCAACCCCACTGAACACTACTGGGATGAACTTCAATGCCGCTTCAACGCCGACTGCCTTCTTGCCCAACCAAAATCAGCCTTTCCAGAAGAGTGGGGGTTGTTATAGCAGCAAGTGGTGATGGTGGTGGTGGTGTGTGTGTGTGTGTGTGTGTGTGGGGGGGGGGCTCCACATTAATGCCCATGGGTCTGAAATGGGAGGTTTAGCAAGCACACATGGGCATGATGCTCAGGTGTCCACATACCTTTGGCCCTGTACAGGAAGCTACTATGAATGTTAACGCTGTCTATGGTTTATGTCTCCATCAAATCCAACAAAGAAAGAGCAGTGTGCACTAAAAAGATAAACTGCTACCTACATAAATGGACTTGGAATTTATTTGAAAACATAACCTTTTCAAACAGGAACGTGTCAAAATGTTGATTGGAATATTTCCGCAGCTTCTCTTCCACCCCGTTCCTTTGCAGCCCTAAAACGACAACCATTTTTTTACATTTTAAATGGCTGAATTTGCTGTGACTGTCTCGGACGTTTATTAGAATAAATGCCACACAAAATACCACCACCAGACGGTAATACAAAGTTAAATGTGAATCATAATGAGTTTTAATGTGGAAAATGGTCCGCGTCCCGAGTGCCTGGAATATTCAGTCATTCATGGCTACCCTGAATCCCACTAGTACTGCATACTGTGAACATGACACCATCATTTAAAAGTATATTCATAATAAATTGTGGGGGGGGGGGATATTTAACTAAAACAGCAACCAAAAGAAATTAAGGGAATTTGTTAAAAAATATCAGCTTAAAATGATACAAGGAAAAAAATGCAACGAGATAAATTCTTAGGCACAAGTGAGAAAAATGGAAAGGCAAACAGATTCCTTTGCACGTTTGCACATTTACAGTAGATGCTGACAGGCCCAGTCTGCAGTGGACAGTTTGCAGTTGTTAACCCAGCCCAAAAAAAAAGGATTCAGAAGTTTGAAGAATTAGTCGTGCATTTGGATGGATGCTTGGTGTGCGGCCCGTTGGGGCTTGGAGTCCACCTGAGGGCTCATACATTAAGGGTTGAACAAGTTTGGTGGAGACAAACATGCTGTAAAAATCTGATGTCCAGAAGCCTGACGTACTTTAATATTTCTTTGTCATTCAGAAATAATAACCGAGCCTGGAATCTCTGAAGAGCTGCAGCGAACTGCCATTTTCACCGCTGGAGAGCGATTAACATCTGGCAGCCGAGGTCCAGCCAGCGCTGCGCTATCCCCTGTCAGGGTGGCCACTGGTAAACACGAAACACCGCAAGAGGCCGTAAAATGCATTTTAAGTGCCATGCAATTCATTCGCTCATTATGTACAAGCTTGTTCCTTGCTTTTTAAAACCTGTTCCCCTGGCGACGGGTCCTCCGCGGAGCTCAGGGCAGCAGCACTTTCGAAAGCGCAGCCCAACATCCTCCAATTCTTCCACAGAAAGCAAAGACGAAAGCAGCGGCAGACTTCTGGGTCGAGGCCGCATTCGGTGCAGTCGCTCTTTACGCACGTAGTGGCGGACCACTCATTAACCAGGCTTTGTAATGATTTTAAAGATCGGTAAAGATTATTGCAGCTGTACCATTTGCAGTTCCAGTGAGCTCTTTAGAAGAAGCAAAGAGCTCTGGGATGGTTACGAAAGAGGCAGAAACACGTCAATGAAGTACCGATTATAATGGAATGGTGAGGTAAATTTAAGCCGCTTATTAAATTCCCAGGCTCTTTAACGGAAACGTACAAAATGAAGGATGGTGGACCTTAAAGGCATCAGCCTGTCAGAAATGTCCTTCCTTCTTCGTATAGCACTTTGTATAGCACTACAGGCTAGTATATACAGTATAGGCTACAGGCTGGACAACAAAACGTGAACCGTCTTCCGACATTCTCTTCGTACAAGACTGATGGAATGGCTGCAGTGCGCGCTCTATCACACGCGCATGCACGCACACACACACACACACACACACACACACACACACACACACACACACACACACACACACACACACTATGCATGGTAATTGCCCGCACCTGCAGCTCCTGGTACTCGCCTGATCGACAGCTCATTTGGATGACAATGAACAATTGCCCTCTATCAAAAAATGGGCCTCTCCAGTGTGCCATTCTCCTGCTGAAGTGGTAACACCAAACAGGTGCAGTGTTAGCAAAGGTGCTTCTGAGGAAAAAAACAAAAAAGCACGACTGCGTTATAGCAAGAATTAGAATTTGGCACTGAAAATAGGCCTGCTGCTTATGTATATGAGTGTAGGATCTTTCCGCATTGCCATAAAACATCCATAAACCAGTGGGAAGCGTGTTTAAATGAAAAATATAATATTAATGCAGCTAAGCAATAAAAATTTAAAGCGACCTTAGAATGAGAAGGTAAACAGAGAGCGGTGTTGCAATCGGGGCAGCACGGTGGTGAAGGGAGTAGCGCTGCTGCCTCGCTGCACCTCGGCCGGGCGTGGGTTCGGAACCTATTCAGCATGTGCGGAGTTTGCATGCTGTCCTGGGGTCTACATGGGTTTTCCCCCACAGTCCAACAGGCATGCGTTTCAAATTTACTAGTCAGTTTATACTGAACGTAGTGTGGGGATGCGTATGGCTACCCTCCGATGGACTGACATCCCATCCAGGGTGTGGTTTAGTAGTCTAGTGCTTTGTGATTCTGAGACGGCTTCAGACCACCATGACCCTGACCAGTATAGCAGTTAAGGATAACAGATGTATTGGAGGCTTTGTGTGTTTGTGTGGTCCAGAATAAGTATGAACTATTCTTAAGGACTTCTTAAAATCTCACTACCTTGTCAAGGACCTGGCTGCTAAAACTACTGAGATATGGGAATCCATCACAGTGGCCGCTGAGCATCACGAAGGAACCTCAGTGTCTCAGTACTGTGTTTGTTCCTTGTCACCAACTGCAAAGCACTGCAAAGCATTTTGACAAACGCTCACGTAATGGCTCTGCTCTGGTTAAAAAATAAATAAATGAATTAAAAATAAAAATTTAAAAAACTGCTATGGGCCCCTGCAATTCAGAAGCCTCATATTTGGAAATGTACCTGATTTTACAAGAGAATAAGAAGTCTATTTACTTTACCTTGAGGTGATTTATTTGTATAAACATTTCCATTAAAGCAGGATTATAAGGCACATTTATCAAAATACTGCAGGCCTCAGCACTTTCTTACTGGGCCTTTGATCACCATGGAAACAAGCTTGCACTGTCATGGCTGCCTTGATGGTATGTATAATTTTAAATGTATGAGCAGTGCTGATAATGCAAAAGACATTTTTGGCTGCGGGAAATCTTTCATGGGAGTAACAATGAAGTTACACTTTCAGAAAGATGAAGATGTACTATAAGTTGAACCTGCTGTTACATCATGAGAATACATACAGTACATACATGAGAATTTGCAGACAGATTCTTCTTCTTCTTCTTCTTCTTCTTCTTCTTCTTCTTCTTCTTCTTATTATTATTATTATTATTATTATTATTATTATTATTATTATTATTATTATTTTGACACATTCATCATCAGTAAGTTCAGTGAAGGTTCATATTGGTCCAACATCTGGCCTGGAAACAGAGGGCAGTAGGCTGTGAGGGAGCAGCACTACCTGCTGAACCACTGTGCCTCCTTAGCCAGTTTGACACAAAGCAAAAAAAGCTGCTTGCACAAAAAAGGAAATAATTGTTTACATGTCGCATTATGTGACACACCGTATTAAAAGGGAACTGAAAAACTGAAACCATACATCGAGCAAATAAATGGCCACTCCACAGCAATATGTCTTTTCAATCTTTGAAGTCATTTCCCACCTATCAGCCTTCCAGTATAAGACAAATGGTTTAAAATAAAATCATATTACTGTATAAAGCTGAATATTAACATCTGGCTTAGCCCTGCCATTGCAAATCCCTCACCGTTGGTACCAAACTCACCCACCTCATTGGTACCACAAGCAGACGGCATCTCTGCCAGTTTCCTCCCCTCTTTAAGCAAACATGAGGGTGAATCTTTGGGTTTTCAAGGTTTTTTTCTTCATTTCCCTTGCGAAAACCACTCCGTCTGTGGTCACTAGTGGTGATTTTATGGTAATGTTTACCCAACCTTTCCACTGCCATTGACTGTAGGAAAAAAGTACATAACTTCTGCACCTACTGAAGCATCCACACAAAAACCATTGCTCCCTAAGTCAGACATTAGAATGCTGCTCTGTGATTGCTTTTTTCTGTTTTCTTTTCTAAGTTACTTGGCATTCTTCTGACCGGCCCTCACAACCAAGCTGCATTATCCACTCCTAAGTGCCACTGCAAATAATCTGCATTCAGAAAACGGCGTGTTTCAGAGTGAGGGAGCCATACACAGAGAGACAGAGAGTGGGAAAAGAGAGACGTTTTCAGAGCAAGTTTCTGCTGTGCTTGCTCCCCCGGTGTGACATGGACATATTGCCCCTCAGCCTGGGGAAGGAAGAGAGGTGAGCGGACCTGGCAGCTTGGTGAGGGGAAGCCATCCGCAGCCTGAGGTCGAGTGACTTACACACAGAAACGCACATGTAGGGGCCCATCATTCACCTTTGCCTTTTTAAATATGTCACGGAGACCTGCAGTCTGCGACAAATCATCAGACTTCCCATCCCCTCCATCCCCCCTGTGATCTGGAAACCTCAGCAAAACAAAACAGTGAGGTAACGTTGCAACAATTCTTGGTAACCTCAGGTAGACGTCCATCAGACAAAATTTGTATGCAGGGAGACAGAACAACACCGCTGCATAGTGGATGACGTCTGCTGTGTCTAGAACCAAGTGTACATGATGGTATACTGTGTGTGTGCGTGCACTCATGCACGCACACACACAGTATACCATCATGTACACTTGGTTCTAGACACAGCAGACGTCATCCACAATGCTTTGCCTCTCCATGATGATCACACACACTTCCTCTTCTTGCAACAGCAACAACACCTGCTCTAAGGACCCTTAATCCACAGCAAGATGATCCCAAAGCAAAAGATGGAGAAGCACCCGGGTCCTCTTGCGAGAACCAGTCTGCTCTCACATACATAACAATGTAGATGCTGGGAAATGAGCGTGCGCTGCTTCTCTAAAGGGATCCATCACCAGGCCGTAAGCCAGAGATGGGGCGGTACCACAAGATGTCCACCGATGTTCCTATAGCAGAGGTTCCCATAATACAACTAAGCTGGCCTGACCGGCTGTAACCCCATTACCTGCCATGACCTGTCTGCGGAAACAAACTGCAACTGATCTGCCAAATGGCAGCTGAAGGCTACCGGCAATCCTACGCGTTTACTTTGAGAATCACCCACTTGTCTGTTTGATAAGAGGAAATACTCTGCAGCAAGGAGCATTTAAGCAGGGGGTGGCGCGATCACAAAAAATCATCCCATTAAGGGCCATTGCTCAGTTTATCAGTAGCACGGAGGGGATGAGGAAATTGTCCGAGACGCCCGATGCCCTTCGCAAAGAATTCGTGTTTGTCATTCCTGCATTTCCGCACAACTCTCAGGGTTTAGCCACATGCACCAAAGTTTGTTGCAAAGTCATATTCGTCCCTCATACCCCCTGCATTCAGAGAAAAAAATGAAGGAAAGTGCAACACAAACAGTATTTGGAGAATGAAAAAGATGTTAATGCTCAAATATTTTCTGCTGGATATCTGCCAATACAGATTAACCGTGACAAAAGTGTGACTTGTGTTCTCTCTGGCATCTTCCTGGGGTGCTATGTGCCCTTCCAGACTGTGTGAATCATCTGGGAAGCCCTTGGTTGAGACTGACACTCGCTGACGCCCACCGGATCAGCTGCCGGAATTCATCACAAAATCTTTTTTTTTTACATTTTTTTTGCCCATGTTTCTTTGAAGACTTCCGCAATGAAGCGGATCTCTGTGACACCGGTAGGTCCTGCTGAGGTTTTCCGGACCTCAAGTCCAACACAACGCTGATACATAAACGTACGTTCTAGCTTTTTACGGGACCCAAGTGCTTGTTTTCAGTACGGGCCGACAGGAATGCTTACCCGTTTGTCTGCGGCATGCGAGCAGCGACCGCATGCTGCCTGAGTGGTATAAATCGGAGAGGAACTCTGGCAATGAATACGCTTTACAAATGTTTAAAATGAGCAGACTGCTTCATCTTAGTAGATCAGCGAGCGTGAAAATGAAGCTTGAAGCAAAAGGGTCTCTCCGTCGAGCAGAACCTTCCTGCCCAAATGCTTTTCCGCCTTCAAATATTATTTGCTTTTCTCCACGCTGCTTCCTTCGCATTTTGCATTCGCTTCAATTCAATTACATTTATTCTTTTTCTTATCCTTGAAATGGTCCATCCATCATTTTTTACCATGCAAGTGACCTTTAAGGCCCTTTCATACGCAACTATCATATTTTCATTAATAAATACAGTGCCACTATCATGTTCTCCAGTTTCAGCACTACTTTATGCCACAAAAGTATTAGAAGATGGTGGAATACAAGCCAGTTGGTTGGAATACCTTGCAAGGGGTTTGAAATTGCGATCAAAGGCCTTGACATAACAAATTTAATAAAAAGTTAGGTTACCTCTGATCAGAAAGCCCTCAAAAAATGTGCTTTACCTGAAACAGCTGAGGAAAAGGAGTGTGCCTACAAAAACTTATTTTAAATATAAATAATTTAAAAACAGTAAACAATGTAGGCGACTGAATGGCAACGCTGAACAAACATGACAAACAACTTGCTGTATTCACAAGGCACGATAAGGTAACGGGTTTGTATTTTTTTGTCCAGTGTTAATGACCAACAAGATAACTCACTGAATCCCATTCTTATTGAGTTAAGGTAGTGGCATTTACTTATTTGTCATGAGCAACATTGATGAAAAACCGAGCGACATTTGCGCAAAAACAAGACAGTTAATCAAATGTTCTCTATAATAACTGGAACTGTCAGCGCATTTGTGACTGGAATGTATGTGCAAAAGCTATGGAATTTGTTTAATCTTTTCCAAGCAGCGGAACAATGCAAAATGAAAACGTGCGTCTCAACACAAAACGTGAATGTATGCAGCATTTCTGCAAGTCTCTTTTATTAAATATAAATATATATGCTCATATGGTGCTTAATTTAAATGGTTGATATTGTAAGTATAGAAAAGTCAAAATATGTTGCAAAAAAGCATCTGCTCTGTTTCTTTGTCTTTAGCAATACTAAAAAATGTACTATTTTAAATAAAGAAGATGCTATTTTTTTATTTATTAATTTATTAATAGTATTTATTTTTATTTTATTTGTTATTATTGAGACTACAACCAAAAGATTTTATGAAAATGCTTACAACAAGGACAAAGAAAGACAATGAACTAATGTACTGGTGGGAAGATCAGAAGACACACTGGCCATTCAGTGATATTTTTTCCAGGCGTGAACACACTGCCCGGTCTGCTTTGTGGTTCTTTCAAAGCTATGCAGAGTTAATATTGAATGATATTTTAGGTAAAAAAAAAAGGGTCGTGTTTGTCAAATCACTGTCACCATCCTGGTGGCTTTAAAAAAAGGGGAAAATGCGGCAGTAGCAGTGCAGATATTTCGACAAAGGAGCCACAGCTGGCAAAACTGGCTGAGCAGTTTGTCATTGAACATTTATGCTATTACTTAAATGCATGTTCATAGTTTGTCTTTGGTGGCTGCTCCAGTAAAATATGTGAGCAGTAGGTAAGGCAGATTAAACAGAAACGGCTGTAAAACTTAATTACTATAAAATTTGGCTTTGGCACTGACCCCTGTGGCCACTACACTGAGGAATATAAGACATAAAGAAACATACTGGATGTAGCCAGTTCTGCAGTGGTTCCGGGTTAATTATTTTTTCCCTTTTTTGTGACATAATCACACCTAAAGGTAGTATAGTATAGCTGTTGCTTTTTCATTTGGAATCACTCCTCCTGCAGAAATGCTCCAGTAAAAATTGTCTGGCTATACAAATGGGCTGTAAGGAGCTTAATGTATAAATCTAATACAGTATGGTGATGGACAAAACCATCAGCATAATAAAGAATGATAAGAATTATGAATTTAAAAAGGTGGGGGAAAAAAAATCTTACCTGGCTGATCTTGGTTACTGTTAGGAATTTAGTTTGTCCAAGGTGCTGGGTACCCTTCATTTATATACTGTATTTCTGTTGTGCATAATGGTTGAACTACAGCACACCTATCTATGCAGATGGAGCTTGATTCCACATCAGGTCTCAAGCTGTTGACCACAGGTTTGATAGCAATCTGCCAAACTTAGCCTTCATTTTGCGGCCTGTTCCACCAAAGAGTTGGTGAAGATGCCTCTCCAACAATCGTATTCCTTTTTCATGCCACCTTCATTGTGGAGGACCAGGACATGAGCAAGACCAAGCGGTGCTCCCTCAGACTCTGCATTCCCATAGGCTGTGGGCAGACCTGCTTTGGGTTGGAGTTAAGTCTTAAGGAAACAAAAAGGTCTTTTGCTTCACCTTGAGCAGTACATGTCTAGGTTTGCGGCGTAATACATTTCTGCCTGTGTGGAGTCTGCTTGTCTCCCCTGAGGATTTCCTCTCACAATCCACAAATACATGCTGTTTGAGATAATTTCAGATTCTATATGGCCTTTGGACATGAGAATGTATTTATTTGCAAGTGGTCTATGGTGGCTCAAAATCCATTCCAGTGCATATGTACTTCTACCCTCACTGCTTCTTAGGAGAGACCCCAGATCACTGTGGCCCTAACAGTATGAGTGGTTTTGGAGACTAGATGGAGAAATACACAGGTTCTTACTCATTTGTGACATTTATGGATAAGATACGGATCCCAATGACAAATTCAAAATAAAGACAGAAAGTTAGCCTGTCTCTGACATTCATATAGCGAGGACTTCCAGATGGAACTTAACCTACACAACCAATGCAGCCTGGTTTTTACCAGAGAGAAATATCAGCCTTAAGGTTTGCTGAAGCCGCCACCCAAATTTCCAATTCCAGCAACTAATAGAATGGACTTACTGACTGCAGTAAGGCCAGTTTTCTGGTGTTTATTAAAATTTAATATCGCTGTTCAAAATTTTGCCAATTCAGCCATCCAGCATCACTCTAGCAACCGTTTTTTTGTATGGACTGTGCCGGATCACATCCGGACTACATTCTGTACCACAAATGCCCGTGTTAGGGTTTAAACAAAACCAGGGAAAACAAGTTGCGAGGACTTTTGGGAAACACGCCTGACTGCATTAAATTCGGTTGCAAAAAGTTGTGGGAGTGTCATTAAGGTCAAAGGCAGGCCAATACCGCATTCCATATTAATTCATTGAAAGAAAAATAGTTTATTCATTGCCACATGTGACTCATACCTTTCCAATGGACAGTACACATTGTTTATCTAGTAATTATTCAGTAAACCTATTTTTTTCCCTTTTGCCTTGACGGCTTTTTTTTTGCTAATCTACTTTACATTGCTACTTTATATTTTGATCAAATTTTTCTTTGCTGTCCGTGACCTATAGTGGACATAATGGACATCTCTGAATTTCAATGTAATGCGGATCAAGTACGCATTTCTTTCCTGTACTTTGGCGGTCCAGGTTGGGAAGGCTTCGGATTTCCTTTAATTTCATCATGCCTGACTGAGAGAGATGTTCTGTGGGACAATGGGAGCGCACACTATCATTCTATTTCGGCAGAGTCCTTCTACCTGGGTGACTGAGGTTTTTCTCCATCACAGGGACACTGGCTCAATGCCCCCCTCGTGCAGCTCCCCAGCTCCCGCCAGCGACCTCTCTGTGATTTTCTTTTCAGTCTTTGAAAGATTGCCAGATGAGAACATCGGACACAGGGTGTGTAATCCCTTACATATTCATGCTTCTCTTTGTGGGGCTCTGTAAGCTTCTCCCTTGTCAGGAGCGGACCAAAGGCGAGGACCATTATTTATAAGCATGAATTGTGTCGGGTCGCCATCAGTGAATTTTTACCGTCTGGGTATGTTGTGAGTGTGCAATGCTAACGTTCAACTTTTTGCTATGTGCAACTACAGAAACCTTTCAAATTATAATGGCTGGACACAACCATACCACTTTAGTGCTTATTTCAATGTATATTATTGTTATCTGAACAGACTGAACCACTTGTGGCAGCAGGTAGTGCCGTGGTTAAGGGCAGGGCCTTGTGAGAATCATGGCTTCTGAGTTAAGTCCCAGGGCACATCATGGTAGTCCTAGGATAATCCAAGTTTCCCGTAAGTGAGGTCTTTAACTAAAATTGATCAAGCAAAAATATCCAGAAATATGAACTGCCAGTTGCCTTAAGAATGAGTCAGCTAACCTACAGAAAAAAATCCCAAAAAATCTCTCATAAACATATAAATATAAACTATAAGCAGCCTGCTGGATGGTGAGTGTTTTTACCCTGAAAGAAAAATATTTAAGTTGCACCTTAAAAAAAAGAAAGAGCAATATTTGTGACATTGTTTGCCAGCCTCCCCCCAATCTGGTTTCCTTCAGCAATTCAGGTTCCTTGAGATTAAAACTCCTGCTTTGCCTTAGGAAGCCCCCATAGACAGACTACTGGTGGAAACCTAGTTAGGAAGGACAACCAAACTCCTCGGCTGGCGCAAAGATGTAGAGACTCGGTCATTGATTTCTGCCCAAAGATCACGGGCTGTAGCAAAATAGATGGCCGTAATAAATAAGGTGTTGACAGGAAGTAGAACTCCAATTAAAGATTCCCTATCCATGAAATGGGTGGAGACACCACACAAAGTCAGATGTATTGAGTACAAGCTCACCGCAAAGGGAACATTATGGGCTTGCAACAGATAATGCCAAATTTGACGGCATTATCTTTCCCTTAATTGGCTAGAAATTACAAAAGATTGCCTCATAAATAAGGCAAGGTGTCCCATTAAGCCCAAGTGCTGCATCCATTGTCTAGGCCTTGTATTAAGTCGGACTCTATTAATAGTGTGATCCCTCAAGCTAGCACTTGGGCCATAAAGACTCGCACACAAGCATCAGCGATGTTTGAGAAGCCGCCATGCGGATCGCATTGAAGAAGTGAGAGCTGCTAAAACTTTGCACTATTAAAACGCGTCATTTGTTTTTGCTGCATGACAGACCCACATGGATTACAGCTCATACGCAGAGAGCATGCATGGTGCCAACCATTCGCAATGAAGTCACGGGGCTGCTAACATTAGTATAGGAAGGCACACATTTTAGCAGAGGAAAAGAAAAAGAAATGAAATATGATATTTATATGACTGAATGTGATTTGAATAAGACAGACAAGCGTTGAAGGAGCAGTTTATGCTCCTCCATTTGTTTTCCTAAAATGGGGGATGTTTTCGAGCACATTGTATCTCTCTGGTCCATCTGTTATATTCTTCAAGTCTACCATCTAACTTCAGCAGACACGGTGTAATGAGACTTTTCTGAATGTTTAACTTAAATAATCACAGATTTCATTTCCGTAATTTACTGAAAAACGGGACCCAACGTTTGTCTCCAGAGTCGCACCTTTAATTTATTGCTGGGCACATGCTCTAGCAAACACGATACCAAGTTAACAAAAAGTCCCTCTTCCACCGAGCATCCCTGTCCACCAGTAGTGTAGCTGCTTCTCAGATACTGTGGGACCAAAGAAAGGAAATATTAGTTTAGTGGACTTACGCACAAATATTTGCTTGAACACTGGAGAGAGATACCTTGGGTCCTCATGAAACTCCATAAAAAAAGAAAAAAAAATAAGCCTTGTGAGCCAGAATAAATGTCGAAAACCTGCAGATTAAAAAGGTTGTTGCCTAAATGTTCCCTGGTTATATTGTCTCACCTTTCCTTAAATTTTGCTTCACTCATTATCTCTTCCAGGTTCTGCTGAATTTTCTAGATTTCAAACATAGCTACTGCTGAGGCAGCATGTTTTCTCCCTCTTTCTTCTTCCGTTTTCCAGATCTGCTTTCTTTCACTGCATTATCAGAAAAGTACCGCTATAGGGAAATGCATTATTTTTCCATTTGGGAGCTGCTTAGAGATCCTGCGGTGGAGTGAAGAAAAGGGGGATTTCCTTTGACTCTGGAGAAAACCCCACACGCAGGAAAAACCCATGACATTTATCCAGAAACCTCAATATACTGTAAATCCCTTCACACTAAGACGACTGGAGTATCTTATCAAGACAATGCAACAGGAAATGAAAAGTGTCTGCGTATTATAGTCACGATAATACCCGCAACAACATTGTCTGCTATATATCCTGTAGCTCCTGTATCTCATTGCCGTACTTCTCATCCTGCTCTTTGACAGTCTGCAAACCCCTCACATAGACAGTATTTGTTTGAAGTATTTGTAAGTCAAGGTTAAGCAACAATTCCCTCTTTTTGCTCCAACATTCACCGATTTTGCTCACTGTCATAGGCGATGTAAAAAAACCTGATTGCTGCCCAGCAAAACTGCTTATGCAACAATGTCCATCTCAGACGTGACCCCCCCAGAACCATCATATTGGCTGTATTAAGTTACTAAACAGGTGCATTTATCTCAACTGTATACTATACATAGCATTTTGCTATCATAGGTTAAGATGGTGGTTAAATTTGTGTTAAGGTCAGCCACCCTCCTCTTGATTCCATCAAATAAGTGTAATAAGCAGCTCAGAAATACTAACACAGTATACAGAGCTGCTTCTATAACTAAGTAATAAAAGAAATCAAATAAAAGAAGGAAAAAAATGTGTGCTCTGTATTAGTCACGCATGAGCCATTCAGCTACAAATTTCAAAGGAGTCTCTGCCCCCCCCATTTATTTATTTAAATATTTTCCCCAAGTGTAGATTGTTCATGCTCCCGGCCTTCTTCTCTCCTCAAGACAGTGGCCTAGATTTTCTCCCAGCTTATCTGCGAGAACATGCCACAAAGCAAGAAATAGCTCGCTGGGGTTCAGTCACTGGAAATTATTCCACAGCGTTCAGTTGTTGATGTCGGCGTATCGGCCATCAGTTTGCCCAGAACCCCGCGACAAAGTTGACTGATATATATATATATATATATATATATATTTTATTTTTTTTTTTTAAATCAATGACTGCCAGCAAAGATAATCTCTGAAATCACGTTAGCGCTTGGCCTTCCATATATCATCAGGGTGTCTTCAACTTTCCATTCGCGAGTGAGCACAAACAAAAGGGGAAGCCTGAGTAACATTAAAGCGATTGATTTTTGTCAAATGAATTAAAACACCAGAGCTTTCAAAATCACCGCAATGGACCTCTTAATGTGCTGTCTTCCTTAATTGTCATAAACTATTCATGAAGAGTAATATGCCAGCTATTTCGAGTTTTTACATAATAAACCTGAAGTGAAGAATTTAGGCAGTGGAAAAAAAAAAAAAAAAAAACATATTTAAAACAATTAAGCAGACAATTGCTCATTTGCATGCCTAAAAAACTGCACTTCTAAAGAAGATTAAATTGCATGTCTGTTGAAACAGACAAGCTTTCAGGGTCCAATTTCCTTTTTTTAAATAAATTAAATAATTTTAAGTGCAGAGAGCCTATATTAATATTCAAATATTCAAAGACTAAATACAACTGGAAGATGCAAGACTGAAATAAGGCTGTAGATACTCACAGACTAAATGAATAAATTAATTCATAATAAAAAATAAGTTTTGCTACCTTAAGACACAAAAAAGTCATATATGATGTACACCTTGAAGTCAGTGCAACAAAGAGAGGTTCCAGGGGGGGCAAAAGGTTCAAACTTCCAAGAAAAATAAATAAGTAAATATAAAACAATAAGAAATAAAAGTATGAACTTTGATGTGAATCACCAGAGGGTAAAAGTTCCTGTTATTACACTTCAAACAAGTATGAGCTGAAGGCAAAGGCTTCCCTCCATGGCTACAGACTCAGCCAGACACAGCGAGACCCACCTCAGCACTGAGCTACTGTACACCAGTAAAATCTGTAAAGTCTCTGGGGAAATATGAAGACAAATAGTGGGCAAATAGAACTGATTTAAGAGTAATAACTACTTGTTCAAAAATCTTTCAACACTGACATTAAATATACCTTTGGTATCCAGGCGTTTCAAATATACAGACAACAGATTGTTTATCATTCTGCTGCAGTTAACTACTTAAGGGAATGGATGTACAATAAGAGACACAGACTGTTGTCTGTTGATAAATGGTCTTTGGAACAGAAATTGCAGCAGCAAAGAGATGTCATTCATTGGTGACAAACTCAGAAACCCTAAAGGTGTCAAATCAAATGTTCTTGATATCAGCACCTGAGAGGAAGTGGTTTACACTACTGTCGTGTTGACAAGGAGGTAATTTGACAAAACTGAGCTGGGCTGCTGACCGAGAGCTCATCCAGGTTGACGTCCACACTACCTAGAACATCTGTAGTCATGCATACTGGCTCCTGGTGTGAGCAGGCAGCAGGCAGTAAAAGGTGTGAGGAGTGTTAAGTTGAAAGCACGGTCGTTCAAGCTGTAAAAGGGGTCTTGCTCTAAGTGTGGTTGTGCGAGGCATCCTAACTAAACCCTTACAGTTAAATAACAGTTTAAAGATGAATGAAGAGTTAAAAACCTGGTAAATATCCATCTGTGCCACACCGGAAAGTGTGGAATCAAAGGAGAAACAAGGTGGGGGATTTTAACTGCTTTTCATACTTCTATTTCTTAACTAAAGTACAGTAAACACAAATATCAACAACAAAGAGCCAGGAACACAATGACAGGAGCACCAAGACACCAAACACCAAAGTCAGCCTAATGTCACCAGAATGTACAACAAGGACCATCAAACCAAACTTTCCTCTCTTTCCTAGGCTTTTCCTGAGGCCTCAACTTGGCACGCCAGCCATGCATTGTCTCTATGTACTTTTCTTGGCCAGGGTTGCAGTAGTCCAGAGCTTATCCTGGAGTCACCGGGCACAAGGCAAGAGGGGGTAGACCCTGGATGGGACACCCTGCATGCACACAGTGGGCAATTTAAAAGGGAACAAATTCTTGTGAAACATGTCATTGGACTGTGAGAGGAAACCGGAGCACCTTTGAAAACTTATGCAGAAATGACATAGAGAGAAGAGGAACACTCCACACAGACTGAGCTGGATTTAAAGTGAGGTACCTGAGCTACTCGCCGTGCCACCCTATCATCTTGGTTAATGCCAATGTGAGACTCAAACAGAAAAAAAAAAAAAAAAAAAACTTTGGCACAAAAAGTAAAATCTTGGCAAGATAAAGGTTAACACACAAATCAAGCATTAAACTCAAGAACAAAGAGCAAATTGAACCTATTTTAGAAAACTGTCAATTGTAGGTGACCTTTGGCTGTGTACATTACAGCATCTTTAGGCCTCAGCATGACAGCATCCCTTCTGTTATTCACATGCTGCCCACCTGACTCCATCACAGTCTCTCAGGTTTAGATGTGCACTTCCTCTGTTATTCAGGTAAGCTATGGAACTGTATTCAATTTTGACAATTAATCATCTCCCTTTCCTCCTTCAAGGTGTATTAAGAAGAAACAGTCATTCAAGTTCTCCGGCATGCAAAGAAAATCTGTGTTTTTAATGCAGCTGTGAAAAATCAATCCGAGTGATTCTGGCTCTCAGTGAGTCTGATATAAAGTCGAGTCAAGCGGAAAATGAACTTGCTGTCACCTCAGAGTACTGGCCGACAGCAGCCGTGGGCCCACCGACACAGCTGATTTCCAAACTTTACCTTGCGCTGTTTGTACAGAAGACTTTGAGATTCATCCCCAGGTCCAGATTCAATGGATTCTACTAGCGCTGAGAACTACAACACACTAGGTTGCAATGGAAAAGTCAGCCAAAAACTTAGCATTCGGATGACTTCATGTATGAACGGATGACAAAAGATTGGTTATAAAAATAGATCAATTATCCATGATGCATTCTTCTTACAGTTTATGTTCCATGTATAGGTTTTCCATTTGGATCATGAGGTGACAGTGACGATATCCCCATAGCTGGTGTAAGCAGATACTGAAGGTCACATGCAGGAAGGTCAAAAATATTAGTTTCCCTGAAAGACTCACTATCCACATCTGAAGGAAAAGGATGCTGAGTTATGAGCTGCAAGATTAAAAATAAAATATTTAATTGTCATTTTTTGGCCATTTTTACTGTTTCAATTGAAGGATGTGCCTTGCTCAAGGGTTCTATGAAGGGAGCAGGGATTCTGACCCAAGTCTTTGGGTTGCAAAGCAACGGCTCTTATGGTAAGTGTGATAGTAGGTGGATACCAAAATTTTGGAAGGAAAAAATGTCTGTTTATGTAAAAGCCTGTATTACATAATGTATGTGCCTGTATGTAAAAACTGACTTTTGGCTGCTCCCATCAGGGGTTACCACAGTGGATCATCCACATATTTGGTTTGGCAGATTTTTTTATGCCGGATGCCCTTCCTGACACAACCCTCCATTTTGCCTGCGCTTGGGACTGGCACAGAGGCGCACCCCCTTGTGGCTGGATTTGCAGCAATGCCCAATGGGGGGCTTGAACCCACAACCCTGCGATTACAAATCACATGCTCTACCGACTGAGCTAGCCAGGCAGAATTTGTGGCAGAATTTTTATATATATAAAAAACAAATTCTGCCTTAAAATGAACACAGTTTAACAGTTAGCATCAGTTGTACAGCATCCAAAGAGAGGCCACAATAACAAAGTCTGGACCATGAGTATAGAGATTTTACCACAAAAAATAACAAATGGCGGGCAATGGAAGCTGAGAGCTTAATGCAACCTTGCTGCGGAGGATTGGTTGATTTCTTCATAAACAGTGTGAACAAATTAAGCGGAATTTGTATTTTAAACATAAAAATTCATTTATAGACCAAACAGAAGCAAAAGAACAGTGTGCAGAAGCAAAAATGGAAAGCAGATGGCAATCTAGAAATCTAGAAATCCCTGAATGTTAGTTTTAAACTTTGCAAATGACAAAGGCAGAAAAAAAAAAAAAACAGTTCATAGCAGGATAATGAATAAATGGCCATTTGACTCGAATATCACGCTGTTATCTGCTAACTTTGATGCCTGTCCTGTGCATCACAGTACAGTGAGGACCCGAGACAGATGTGACAATGATTAATGGGAGTCATTTAAACCCAAGCCATGCATAGCCGTCCTGCTGTTAGGTTCGCTAGGGACCAGGTGGCTGGGGTGGGACAGGCGGCTAACAGCAGGCATCACAGTAGCTCTCCCCAACCCCAGCTCTCCATTTAATTTCTTCTTAAACTAAGGTGTTAAAGTCCTCAGTGATGCTTAAGAGAGGGCAAGACCAAGGGCTATCCTGAAGTGGTGCTTCACATCTTAATTTTCTTTCACCAGACGTTAAATACCTTCATTTAACTGTTTTTTTTTTTTTTTTTTTTAAATAAGACAGAGCCAGCAAATATCTGTTTTGGATGAAAGAAAAGTACTTGAGTTGATGAGAAAATGTGCTGAGCCTGGAATGAGTTCCAAATGTATTAAATTACAGCGTGGGCCTAAATTTGGGGCTAATGAATGATCCTGTGAAACAAGGGGGCAAGTTCACTGCTCATTGGGATGCACTGACCCAACTCAGCAATAAGTACACATGTAGTTTGCAAAGTTCACATTTGCATTTTTCCTGCTCAGCCAGCCCCCGGTTTTTCCTTATCTACTGCGGTTTGCCTTTTCATGCTTCTGGTGGCACAAAGAACACCTGAACTGTCAAGTACAAAAGGGCTTAACCCCCTGTGCACCTCCAGGAGTCAAAAGTCATGTCCGAAACCTCACTTTCCTTTTCTAGGTTCTCCCAGTTTACCCACTTTGATCGCACCACTGTGACCCTCTATTCAGCAGAAAGCCTAAATAGAGCTCTGACACAAACCCCAAGCCCGTGGAGATACAAACAAGCTCCCACAACACTAGGGGTATCGTGGGTATCATGCTAAAATGCTAAGTACAACAGCACCCTGTCATTCCATGGTTCGTAGACAGGTCCTTCTATAGTAACCTAATAGCTATAGTAGCGATTAAATAAATTCATTTCAGTTAACAAGAGCAACGCTAAATCACTAGGCCACTAAATCCCTCATCCTTCAATAACACCCCCTCCCTAAAAAAGGAGCAACTGCATCATAAGAAGAAATAAGATTTCAGTGAGCACTACTAAGTATATGAGGGAAAGCTCCTATCTGTGGGAGGGCAGGGGGCACTTTGGTGCTGGTGTTATAAGCATGTATTCAGCCCTGTGAGGAGCACAAATTCCAACAGACAGGTTTCAGAAATCAGCTGCTCCTTATTAGAACAACAATTTAACTTTATCCCGAGATCAAGCTCTGTGATGTATTATTTGTGGCAGCAGAGGAGTTAGCAGCAGCATGAGCAGCAGTTGTGATGTAATGATGTTCTTTAAACAGAAGAACAAACACATTTGAGGGCCTATTCCCGCAAGAAGGTGGTATACGTTGTCTTTAAAGAATCATAACAACATAAAGATCTGCTGCACTTTGGGACCCTGGCACCTTACATTTCTCGTTTATGAAACATATATTTAAATTTAAAAAAAAAAAAAAAAAAACTGAACAAATTCATCAATCGACCTCCGGAGGAGACAGCTATAATTTCCAAGTGTGTTTTTGGTTTGTGCCAAAGTATTCACCAGAGAGGCCTACTGAGAGCAAGGGAGCCTCTCCTATCCCTTGAGATTATTTGAGGACCATGAGTTCTTTGGGAAGGAGAGTCTGACAGCTTCGCAGCATTTTTCAACAAGAATGGTCGCACTGGGAATGACAGATACTTCATAAACTGGTAAAACACTGACATGTTAGACAGCTGTTAAAATTATCTGCAAGCGTTTTTAAGCTGTCACCCCAAAGTACTGTGTGAAATGTGTCACTCAGAAGTAATAATTTTATATACATTGCTCTGTTTTTGACTGCCTTTTATTAGCATGCCGCTCCATTAATACCATTGTTTCTGGTTGGGAGACTTTGCCTCCAGCATTCTTTCTTCACATCTGGATAAAAGCCTATTTGGCGAAAAGCTAACAGCATCTTTATGTCTTTCATGTCCTATTGCTTTGGGTAAAAAAAAAAGCCAAAAATCAAAGATGTCCTTATCTTTCTTTCTTTTCTCTTTCTTTCAATTTTGTAAGCACAAACGTTCATTCCAGCAGGGAGTTCGCAAGCTGGTGATGTTATCCTGCAACTTGAGAAAGTTTTATGGTTTGCTTCTCTGAAGAAGCCACACTTGAAAGAGGCTGTACTGTTTTCATGCGCAAGAAGCTAAATTTCTGCAGCTGAATGCAGAGGTAACATTTGAAGCCGCTGAAGTTTAAGCAAACACGTCATTTGGACTCGAGAGGAGCAAAAACGCATCCGAATGCCCTCCTTGTCCCTCACTGCGTAAGAGCTTAGATTTCCCAGCATGTCAGCAGATGTTTGCTAAAGGGCCTTAAAGATGCAAATGAGAGCAGTGAATTGTTTACATTTAGCCCATCTTCAGAGCATATTTTGGCATTAATGCTATTATTCAAGTAAATTTAATAATAATAATTTAATAAAAATAATAATAAAGCATTTCTATCACTCCTCATTCCTTCCAAATTCTTTACAACTAACGCTTTAATATTTCTTATTCGTTGGGCTGAGCTATTTCAGTTCAATTCAGTTCAGTGTCTCTGCTCTACTTTTTCTGGTCAGGGGTATGGCCATGGATTCCTCTTATTAAGAATATCAAATTTTTACTGACATAATAGTTTTAATTTATGAAATTTATAATAATTTATGAAAACCCACATATACTTTTTCCATGAGCTCATACTATGTTTAAGCCGCTAGTGATGTTGATGGTTTACAACACTGAAAACCCTATTTTGAATTAAACAATCTTCAGTACTTGACCAGTTAGTTTTTTTTTTTTTTTCTTTTTCATTTTGAAAATGCTTCTTTTAATTTTAGTCAAGGAAATTCTGGGATGACTAGTTTTACTGTAGCATTTTTTGTGTCTGTGTCTTTATGTATGTGACAACTTTTATTGTGCAGCGGCTTCACTGCTCCATCCACCTCTGCCTATCAGTGGTTTAGCGATAAGCCCTTCACAAGTGAGGTAATAAACTGCTCAGCAGATAAATTTATCAAAGAAATTTTGTATAGCTTGCAATTTTATATTTAATGCACTTTTATAAGAAGCTGAATGACTTTACTGAAGTCTGGAAAAGGCTTCACAACAGTGGGGCAGCCCTGGAAACTTTTATCCACATGTAGTTATTAAGGACAGTCTGCCTTGCAGCACCTAGCCTGTTTGGTCACAGGGATGAATCCAGCCCAGTTCGTGTTGAGTTTGCGTGTTTGGCCCCTCTTTGTGGATGCCAGATTAATCCCAAAGACATATTTTCAGGTTTATTTGTTCAATCGCTCATTGTGTGTGACACTGCATGTCTGCAGTCATCCCGCAATGGACTTCTGTCCCATCCACGATGCGGATTCTTAACTTTGCACCCAGCCATTCAGGGATACGCTCTGGAGTTTTATAACCCTGACCAGGTAAAGCAGGCAAGGACAATGGATGGATTTTATGATGCTACATGGAATCTAGCATCCCCCTCCTTTCAGCAACAACAATGTCTGAGATTGTCCATGGGGGTGACATTCAACAACAGCAATTTACATGCAGCCTGCTTCACAACAATGGGATCATTTGTCTGTTAAATTACCCTCTGGTTTCATTTATCATTGTTCTGGTTAGGGGGCTAGGTTCACCTTGCCAGTATCCACCTGACTCCATTGCCATTTACCATGTTTTGGCATCCTTCTGAGTCAAACATGGATACCTTTGTTTGCCTCCCGCAACCAGCCCGCATGGACTGGTGGAGCAAACATCTTACTAAGTGTGTGTGTGTGTGCTTCTGCGTGTGAGTCTCTGGGTGAATGTGTGTGTGGGGTAGTAGTGGAAAGGCTGTCCCTGCATTAAAGGGCAGCAAAATGACAGACGCACTGGGACAAACTTCAAAGCTTTATGATCAAGCGCAAGTATTACAAGGCAACTTGCTCTCACGCAGGTGACAAAACACTTACATCATGTATTCCTGAACTCCGACAGAACTTAGGCGTCTCTTCATCAGGATGAGAACAGAAAAATATGTAATTCCATTAGCATGAAAGTTCAGGGACTTCTGAGCCTGTTGTTAAGACAAGAATGTGTCTAGGGGACAAACTGAATTTCTGGAATAGGTTGCCTTACAACAATTGTTCTCTACAAGCAATCTGTATGGAAAAATTTCTGTCCATTTTCTATCCTCACCTACTCAATCTACGAAGTTCAGAGTGGCCAGCAACATTCTCCTGTCAGCTGATGCTGGCTTTACAGCAGTGTTCACCCTCCTGGATCTCACCACAGTCTTGCTATTGATCGTCGCATCCTTTGACATGGGTTGTTGGAGTGCCTTGGTTTGGATCCCACACCTCAGACGGATTTTAGTAGCGTCTACATTGATCACATTTCCCTAATCATCTTGTTTTAAAGACCTAAAATCTTGCTGCTGGGTTCTAACATACCAGGCAGTGAGCTCACTCAGTTGTAGTTGATATGCCTCAGTGTTAATCTAGAATCATCTATAAGAAACTGTACTGTAGTCTTCACAGTGCTATTGTTTAAACTTCATGTCGGTTCCATCACAAAGACGTGCTTCATGAACCTAAGGAATATCCCCATACTAAAGCATTTTCTCTCTGAGCTAGATACTGAGATTCCAGTTCATGCCTTCATCTCCAGTAGACTTACCTACTGCAATTCTCTGCAGTCCAGCAGCCCTCCTTGCATCATGTCACCTCTTCAACTGGCCCAGGTCCACCTGTGGGCTTCCACCAACATCTGCAGCACCCCTGAGCTAAGATACTAAGTTACTAACTCTGAACTGCTCTTGTAAAAATTTCTTGGCTGCATAAATGGATGCTGGAGACAAACAGTCTCTTGTGCATCCTTAAAATGTAGTCCTAAATAAGATCTCAACACTAAGGAAGTGGAAATCAGTGATTTTTTTGGTGAAACGCTTTACCCCATAACTTCACTCCCCATGATCTTGCCAAACACCTCTTGTCACACGCAGAGGCCAAATAGATTTCCCGCCATACTATTTCCCCCCAAAAAGCTGCCAATCTCACCTCTCACCATCAGCTATGCATGTCACTCTCTACGCTATTCTGCTCCACTCACCGCAAACAATTTTCTACCACTGAAGTCTCATTTAGTCGCATTATCGACTGTCCACCGTGTTAAGAGTTGTTCTATCTCACTTCTTATCTTGTTGCAGAAAAATGTCAGGCAAACAAAAGCTATTTTGTCTGAGTGGTGTGCATGAGGGAGATCTGTGTGCATCACAGCAATAACGCTTCAGAAACCATTAAAAAAAAACAGCAAGAAATCAAACAATGGTTTAGTGAGCGCTTTGGTCAGACTGCTAGTATGGAGGGAGTCTGGTGCAGCAAATGCATAAAAGAAACTCAGTTCTGGTGAAGATCCATAACTTAAAGGAATGGTGCACTTTAGTTCACAATTTAGTAGTACACTGTGTGGCCAAAAGTATGTGGAAACATGAGTATCACACCCATATGTGCTTGTTGGCCATCCCATTCCAAACCCATGGGAATTCATATAGAGTTGTTTCCCCTTTGCTGCTATAAGAGCCTCCAGTGTTCTGAAAAGGCTTTCCACTAGATTTTGGAGGGCAGCTGTGAGAATTTGTGACTATTCGGCTGCAAGAGCATTGGTGAGGTCAGGCAAGAAGGCCTGACTCACGGTTAGAATTCCAGTTCATCCCCAAGGTGTTCAGTGGGGTTGAGGTCAGGGCTCTGTGCAGCTACTCAAGTTCTTTCACACCAGCCCCTGCAAACCATGTGTTTATGAAGCTCACTTTGTTTATGGGGGGGGGTCATGTTGGAGCAGGAGAGGAGCTTCTTCTAGCATGTGTTTGTATGCTGTGTGGGTGCAGCTAAAACGGCCAAGCTCAGTCATTGTGGGGAGGCGTCCACACACTTTTAGCCATACAGTGTAACAACAGAGAATTGCAGTAGGTAAGTCTACTGGAGAAAAAAAAAAACATTCATCATGGACTAAATAAACTGCTGTAAAAGTTGTGGATTATCTTGCTCTCGGAATCCTGGCGTCTCCCCGTTTGTACTGCCAACCGTGGCTCTTGCCAACAGTTTATTAGGCAAATGTGAGCGACAACAAGGTAAGACTATAAATTGAATCTAACAGAGCAAAATGTCTAATAAAAGAAATTTTACACCAGCAAACTCATTGATCTCTCTACCTATGGAACCTGATAGTGACACAAACATGAGCCTCGCTTTAAACAACAAAGCTGAAGATGCTGTCAGAGGTCATAAGGAGATTTAGGTGAGAAAACTGTGCGAAGGTAAACAAAGTTATATACTGAGTTTTTTTTTGCCAGTTTGTAGTCACTCATTCAGGTGAGACACAGGTCTTTAGACCGTGGGAGGAAACCTGAGCAGTAGGAGGACTGCCATGGAGAGAATAAGGAGATTTCACATTGACTGAGCAGGGATCAGATCGGCAGCCCTTCACACCATCAACGTGCTGTGAGGCAGCAGCGCTGTCCATTGTAGAGCCATCGCTGATGCCCGATATGGGCAAATATTGTTCAAACTGTAGGTCTACACAGTGAACAGCATATATTTGTCACATCTTCTTATTGCCTTAACAAGCATCAGTCTTGAAAATAAGCTTAATTTTTAGTCTCTTTTGAGTCTTTGAATTTGAGTTCTGTGCATACATAATGTTTACATTCACTATCATCACTAATAATGTAAAAACAAATTGTTTAATAAATACAATTTCACTTTCCCTTCTTCTTGATTCTTGCATAGAGACATCCAAAAACATTACACCAGCCCTGGCCAAGTACGTTTTAGGCTTAAAGAGAAAAACAAATCCAGTGAATTACTAACCCTTCCACTATTAAAAACTATTATGATATACAGAAAATCCATTACATGGGAAACAGCAGTCTGCTTCTATGTATTAATATGCTTTACCAGTGCAGTAGAGTAAAAATTACATTTATATTTATTCATTTGGTAAATGCATTTTGTCCGAAGTGACACACAGCTCCAAGTAAATAAAAGGCCATCTCACTAGCAGACAGGGAAAATCAAAAAAGTCAAAAATAAGCTCAGCGCAATCCCACTGTACCACACTTTACATCAACATGTTAACAGCATCAACCTGCAAGTGACCAGAAACAAACAAATTAAAAAAAAAAAAAAAAAATACATGGCTTCCTCTGATATTACCCGGATGCCACTGGCCAGATGTACACCCCCTGGATTTTGCTCTGTTTGTAAAAATATTTGTTACATGGTGGTGCCGATTCCATATTCTCCGCAATGGATTCCTCAAGCAGTAATCTGGTGTTCCTCATTATCTCCACAGAGTGCGCAAATTGTTCTTCAGCTCTAATCTCTTGAGCCCAAAACTATCTTTATCGCGTCACCCCTTCAACATTTGCACCTCAGGTCCTGCTTGAGATGATGCATAACAAGTACTTCCGGCATTCTTATTATAATCACCCCACCGTACCCAACCGCATTGTTATTATTCACTTATTTAGTACACGCCTGCAGCCTGCGGCACTGGAGGAGCTTTAGCAGCAATGAGCGCAACAGTGTAAGACGTAGCAGCCACCATTTGTGGCTTTGCATTGAATTATAATGAATTAATGGAAGGACCCAGAGGAGTGCAGCGCAAATGTAAGCCTGTCATTCCATTTCTTTGGCATTCACAGCAAGTATGGGTGGCAAAGAGCGCACGCAAGTATACACACACACACGCACACACACGCGCACACACACACACACACACACACACACACACACACACACCAGGGGACACATGCACACAGATGTAGTCTCTCCTCAGAACAAAACAAAAATGACAATGGACAAAAGTGTGCCCTCAGAAAGGAGTTTACAAGGAAAGTGCATTACTGGGGCTGCCCTCTGCCCATGGCCAGGCCTATGAAGCATGAGCACATGCTTTTGAATATGGACACAGATGAAACATTTACGAAAGGCAGAGAGAACACTCATTTCCCATTACATGGGCGTGTCTTTCTTTCCATGTGCTATGTCCTCTGTCTTCATCTGCCACATACAATGACATGAGGGTGTTCAGGCAGAAACCAGAGCCTGTTGATGGTTGTTTTAGTCACTTCCACAATGCCTTAAAGCTGCCCTCATCTGCATGCATCTTTTTATTATGTTGTTCTGTTGTTGAATATGAGTTTTTCATATGGAACATGATATGCACCAGCCAATCTTGGAATTTGTCTTAACAGCCATATAATCTTACCTACAGTTTAAGGATGCACAATATTAATTTTGCTAGCTAGAGTTCAACAGTTTGAAACCACTCACTCGCTCCCGTGAACCTATCTATGTGAAGGGTCATAGCAGTGCACAGTCCGTCCTGGGATCACAGGGTGGAAGGATAGCAAAGGACACCCCTCCACAAAACAGACAGACAGTCACTACTTCGAAACTATTTAAAAAATGTATTTTCTTTTCTCACATTTATGGAAATTTTATGCCAGTGTTTATATTCTAATTGGCCCTCGATGCTTGTTTTCATCCTTGTGGGGAAAGAATTGAAATGGTGAAATAACAATTGATTCTACTGTGTCTCATCCTAAATAGTTTAGATGGGCTGTAATTTGTACTTTTGTATACTACTTTACCAGAGTACTGAGGATTTGGAGCATAACCCAGAACCACTGAGCAGTCCATAAAAATCTTTGTGTTAATCCTACTAACAATCATTTACATATAGACTAACAATTGTTTGCATTAACACACATTTTGACATTAATAAGCATTGATGCCGAAATAGTTTGTCCATGCGTGGTTAAAGAAACAGTGTAATAACTGAATCGGTGACCCTGGACAATGGGGTTAGTTAAGGGGTTAGGGGTTTGTAAGTTATGGTGTTAACAATAGATGATAATAATGCATAATAATACATAGCAGACATGCCTCTTGTATTTATTTGATCAGTCTAAATGACAATATTCAATTTTATTTGCACAGCTGATTTAAATTATTGTAAAGCCGATTCAAATCACTTTTTATTGCTAGTTCTTCGTAAGATTAAAACATTCTTTTGAATCAAAGTAACTTCAGCTCTTGAGTAAATTCACTATACAAGGTTCTTTATATACTGTTTTTCATAATTTTACATCATTTCTGCATATTGACATTATATTGAGCGCTAACGTCAAAATCAATCAAAATTATGAAAGCAAAGTGAAGAGGGACAAAGGATGAGATTCAGTTTCCTAAAAGCAAAATGAGAAAATTCAACACAAGTGAGGAGCGACAACAAATATACAGTGTACATATATATAATATTATAAATACTGAAAAAGGTGCTTTTTTTATATCTTTCACAAAAACAGTCTCTTCTGAAAAGGAAAAGGATTTCTCACCACTTTCTTCTCAAAGGGGATTATTAGCAATACATTATTAAGCAGCAGCTCAAAACTGAAGTGAAACGCGAGTTCAGATGGCGCCTTAAGTCACCCAACCTCCTGTGGCTAATGATGCGAAAATGGGAAACAAACAGGCTGAGAAATGGCTGAAAACAGAATGTGCCTCAATGTGTCGGGATGAGACCCAAAAGCTCAACGGAGGGTTGCGAAGAAAGGGGGGAAACAAGGAGATAAACATTTATTTTCATCGCTCTCTTTAATTACTATATTTCACACTATTTTTCCAGTGTTTTCCGAAGGTGGTGCACAGAGGACTGGGAAAAACCTGAAAGCCCGGACTAAAGTATCCAAAGTATCCGTTCCATTCAACCATCGAAGACTCTGTGACATTTTGCATTTTCAAATATTAATTTGGTGTTCAAATAAGTCAGCTATGCAGTCCGCTCCGGGTCCAGGGGCTCCGTTTTCATTCCAAGGTTCTTCAAGTCTGTATCATTGATATGACAACTTATGCAATGCCATCCAGCTTCCTAAACCGCGCTGCGCATGTTAACTACCGAAAGGCTGAATTTCACCCGCAAATGTTTTCTTTGGTGACAATTTGGTGGAAATTAAATAAGCAAATGTGATTTGAAGAGGGACAACTGGGATATTTTTTTCTAATGAAATGCTCTGAAGTGTTTAGCTCTTCACACAGCGACGTGTTTAAGGCTGTTGCCAAGTCGGCAAGCGTTGCGAAGGAATAATGGGATTTATTTTTTTAACAGTCTGTGTCAGTGTGCTTTGTTTGTGTGTTTCCCCTGAAGCAATGAGGGCTGGAGCAGCGGGAGCAGAGCGTCCTGCCTGCACCCTCCCTTCTCCTCCTGCCATCTATTAGGAGGAGTCGGGGGTGAGTGGCCAGCACTCCAGTCAGGGTTCCCAGAATGAACTCCCTCATTGGGTTCTGGACCCCCATAAGTGTGCGCATACCAGAATTTAACATGCCTGTCCATTAAATGGAAAGGGGATCACGGTGAAGGTAAGATATAGCTGGTCAGTCATGGAAGGAACAGAAGCGATTGCCAAAAAAGGACTCAAGTTAGGTGTTCAGTGACAGCTGTTTACAAAAAAGACAAGTTAAAGAGGGCTGTCATCGATTTACAATGGTGTGTTAAAAAGAGAAGATTAGTGAGAATAACAAGAGGAATCATTCTCCTCAGGAGTTCTGCCATTGAAAGCTCTGGATGAAGAGAGCCTTACAAAAAGTGCAGAGAACTTGAGGTGCTTGACTATGTGGAGCTGGGAAACATACGGTCAGAGGAGGGGTGGACCAAAGCTGTCCTAGCAACCCAAGGCTCTGTGACATGTGCAGTGAGACAGAGGGACCACCAGAGCGTGAGAAAGGATGACATGAAAGCTGAAGGGGAAACAAGAAGCAGGACAGAAGCAGGACATGGAAGCAGTAAGCAAGGGCAGACACTTGAGCAGACCTCCAGTCAGCCACTTTGCCTGGATGTGAAGATAAAGTAAATGAACTGCATCAGTATGCACAAAATTATTATACAGGGAAATAAATAAAAAAAAAATACAGTGTATATAGAAATATATGCAAAGATACAGTGATGCAGAACAAGGTGATGCAACACATTAACATTTGCATTTTAGTTAGCAGATCCTTTTCTCCACATCAATGGTAAACCAAGGTGGATTTGGTAAATGGATGCAGAGCTCCACATGCAGATGTTTCACTATCAAAGCAGTTCTGTTTGTCAGATACAACAATTTTTCCACAGTGTTCATTAATTTAGTACTTGCAGAATTGAGACTACAAAACTGAGAATCAGATATGAAATATAAAGCAGACGGTTCAGAATAGGCTGGGTGCTCGCTCAACTAATCTTACCTGGTATTAACTCATTAAGAGGGATTACAGTTCAGCGAGAGAGGGTAGAAACCATCAGGAGGTAGCGGGAGACAAAAATATGAGCTTTTTATATCCTTTTAGGAAACAGCTGGAGCGGTGAAGACGATTGCTTCCACCTGCCCCCGTGATAAGAACTGCCAGACAGGTTCTATCTCATCACCATCTCCTTCTTATCTGACTTAAAGAGGAACTGGCTCCTATTTTTATTGTTTTGCCTTGAACATTACAGCTAACAACTCTACCCAAAGCCGGGTGGAGAAGCAGATCCAGTTTCCAAGAACAAAGCCTTTAAACCCGCGAAACACTGGCCGACTTTCATTAATGACATCAAGTGATAGTTATCCTGTAATTGTGTAAGCTCTCTTATTGAACGTTTTTGTATAAATACTGAGAGTTTTTAGTATTAGTCACCCATCCATCCATCCATCCATCCATCCATCCATCCACCCACCAATGCCAGGCTGCAAATAATCTTGTGCAAAGGGATCAACTAAGTAAATAAATCTTATACAGATCTGCAAAAACACCTTTTAAAAATAGCTTACATCCTCTACAGTTGGCATTTCTCTTAATGTGCAATTGAAAGGTGACACAAATGTGAAGTTGGCACGCATGGAGGAGTCTTCAGAGGTCTGAAGAAATGGGATGTTTCCTCAGAATGGTGCACAGGTAGCACCGTCCAAAAAAAATGAATATCAAAGAGTAATGAAACATTTCAGTGTTGTGTAACAGAGCACTTGTGGTTCTGTACATTTCAGTGCAGAAGGAAAAGTGATGATCACCCCAGCTGCGTGTATAAGAAGAAGAATGGTCACCGATATTGCAAAACATTTCCGCACAGAGGGCAGAGTCATCACTTCCTTTCAGGAACCCTTCCAGAGGAGAATGATCACCACCGTGTTAAAGTATTTCTGCACAAAGGGGAAGGTAGCCATCGCTAAAGGGAACCACATAGTGCAGAGAGGTCAGTGCTTGTGCATAGCTTCTCAAGTCCAAAGGATGAGTAGTCACCCTCTTTGGAGAGGCCATTCATTTCACCAAGGTAGGTTAAGAAAGTTGCTGAGCAGAAATCATTCAGAGCACAAGGTACGGCGACAGTAGTCTGCAAAGTTCTCACAGAAATTGTGGATATCTCTGCTGAATGTTGCAAAGGGACACGACATATGGTATTCACACACCAGAGACTTTTAGAAGATCACTTTCGCTAAGATACCCTGTAGACCTCATAAAAACAGACCCCGGGCTGCATGCTGTTTCTCAAGAGCGGTCATCTCCACTTTCATAGCTCACCTCATTCATCTGCAGGCAACAGGCGAGAGCTGTGTGTGTCTCACGCACTCTCTCTCTCTCTCAAACACACACACACACACACACACACACAACTGTGCCCATTAAGTGACACTCAAAGGGAGATGAAGAGGACATATGTATTTGAGACTCTGTAAGCTCTCTGCGAGCTCTGAGAGAGGCGTAGGTGTGTGAGCAAGCACCTCTACATGTGTGAGTGTGCCATGTTTTGCCTCATTGTGTCGTACTGAGAAAAATCACACCCTAACAATTATCTGGCTTCACTAAATAGCACTACTTATTTTTGTTGTTGAAATTTTCATCCGGCTCAATATTAAAGTTCAGCAGCACCTCAGAGGTATCAGCAGAACTTCTCAGGACATGAGCCCAGTTATCTTAGTGATGGTGGCCTCCTAGGTCTTATATATTGTAAGTACTAAAGGAAAGCATATACTGTATAGGGCATATCAAATCTTTTGTATTTATGTTTTTTTTTTTTTTTTTAATATTTTATTTCTATGTATGCTTTTTTATAAACCTCAAAAGCAAAATGATGCTTCCTTCTTTTCTTTGCAGTCATGTGAGTCCTAGTAATAAATTTAAATGTGGAGTTATCTAAAAAACTGGTCCAAAAAAAAAAAAAAAAGATGTTGTCCTTTACACTTTCCTGCATAATTCACACAGCCCTATCTCGGAGGAGGAGAATCCAAAAATAATTTCACAAAATATTTCAGACGGATAGAATACAGATGGACAAAAAAACAAAAAGTGACAGCGGCAACACCACAAATGTAAAACATTCAGAAGCACTATTTATAGCCTCTACAAGAGTTCTAGTCTCAGAAATGACAAGGTAGGTCTCAAAGCTTACAAAACTAAGCTCAAAACCAAAGCATCAAATATTCAAATTCCTCTTTTGTTTAGAGGTGCAGAAATGAAACTATATCATTGTAATTCATAATTCATCAATGCAAATTTACAGTGCCTTGTCTTGATATTTGGCAATACTTTAGGTGAAGCAATATAACTGCCTGTTTGTGAATACTGAGGACATATAGTACCGATTGGTCAATCAATTGATCGATAGAGCCATCCATCTATCCATCCATAAGATGGAGGGTTACACCCTGGATGGGATGCCAGTTCATTGTAAACCTGATAATTCAAGGACAGCTTTGGTTCCTATCAACCGTTTCTAAGTAAAGATAAGAATTCCATAAGGATGTTTGCTGTCTCCTCTTCTATTACTCCTTACCATTGATTTGATCATGAAAAAAAAGAATTGAGCTGATGCTATGGACCAGGCTTGATGACCTGGATTTTGCTGATGATCTAGTGCTGCTTTCTTATAGGCAACAGGAAAAGCAGGACAAAACCAACACACTGGCAAGTGTAACATCACAGGTTACTTTTATCATCTGCAAATACAAAACCAAGTTCATTAAGATCTGTTCAACCAGTGATAATCTGGTCACATTGAATGGAACGTTTCTAAAGAAGGTACAGGCCTTTAGCTAAATGGGGAATAGCATTAATGTTGAGTATCAATAAGGCAAACAACAGCCTTCCTGCAGCTGAAGAACATTTGGAGCTCAGAGAAGTTATCAGTCACACTATTTAACTCCAATGTAAAGTCAGTGCTATTGAAAGAAGCAGAGACTTGTAGAACAAAAAGGAAGTTATTCAGAAAGACAAAACTGTCAATGTTAGTCTAAGAAAAATCATTCAGAATCATTGACCAGATATTATAGTGAAATTAAGCTTGTGGCAGAGAACCTACCAGCCTCCAGTAGAAGAGATTGAGAGGAAAAAAAAGTAGGGTAAATTGGGTGTATACATTACATGCCAGGTACTCATGGGGAGATCTGAGGGCAAGAGGAAAAAGGGCCAGGCAAAGACTGGAAAAATGGTTGGTTATATACTTAGAGACTGACTATGAAAAGTAACTGGCAACTGAGAAGAGAATAAGAAAAAAAAAAAAAAACTCCTAACCAAAAAGTGAGAGGGGGAAAAACTCCAAGGTTCTAGTTGGCAGTGGCTACCAACCCCTGCTGGGTATTGTGGGTCAAAAAAGGGAGTCAGTAGGGACAGCTGTGAAAAGAAAGACTGTACAGCTGTTTATGACATAGCTGTAGTCACAGTAAATTGATGTCCAGGTGCCAGTATGCTTATCTTGTCCATATTAATATGGATTTGACCTTGATTCTGAAAAAACCAAAGTATGCAACATGTGGAACCACCCAGAGAAGGTGGCACAGGGTAGACGCCTATGGCAAAGTACTGTTGGTGGCTTACACTCCAAGTGGAACTTTTCTTCCCTTTATATTGTACCATCTGCTCCACCTCCACCTCCATCTCCTACAATAACTTTTGACGCTCTCACATTACTTCTTTGTCTAACTCCCAGAGTGTGGGTGGGACTTCCTTGCTGTATTCCTGTTTTGATTGGTCTGTTTAAATGATACTTATTTCTCATTGGTCAAGTCCTCTACTGTATGTGTCACACTTCAACTCCATATGCAAGGGCTTTCGTGCCCAGAAAGGGTTGAATCTCCATATAGATTCCCATCCATGCAGGGGTGTAAACTGTAAGCTAGTAGTTGTGCTGCACGATTAAAGTATAAGTTAGAATAGATTGGCTTATTATTTCTTGTTCGATAATAAAACCCTTTCACACCTGCATCACTCATCTGGTCTGTAAGCACTAAACTCTGAGGTTCCATTTTGCACTGACAGAGAAGGTTCAGGATGAGGGGATTCTACCCCGTACCCAGAAGAATGTAACAAGGAAACATTTGACGAAAGGTGAACCCAAATACTTTGTGACAAAAGCTGGCTTTTTTAACAGAGCAGCGCACCGAAGCGCTGCTAATTACACTGAGTTTATTATGGGGCTCTGGCGCGAGAGCAAATGGGCATTAAGCTCCAAGCCCTAAATCACTTGGTTTTGCCCCATCCGCCCCCCAGGAGCGCAGTTTTGTCAGAGCTCGAAGCAAAGAACTGTGCCGAAGCTGCCGAACCAGCGACTCGTCTCCTCACTGTGCCTGCTGCGTCAACAATACCGCACAGAAGCATCCGCAGTAAAGGTGGCGAAAATATTATAGCTAGAAGCAACTAAGCACCAGCAGCAGTGCAGATGTGTTTAATCCAATGCTCTTTCAAAGCTGGCGAAAACAAGGAGAATTACCGCACACGACAACAAAGCTGGATCCTGGCTTGAAGACACTTTGCAAGAGGCACTTAATTTGGTTGGCAGACACCTTGGGCAATTTCGCTCCCAAATGCCTCAAGTTGTCCCAGATAATTGGAAGTAAAGGAGGCTACAGTTAATACAGAAATGATCTACCATCTCTCGAGGCCTGGATTTGATTTATGTAACTTAGTTAATTTTCATTTTAAATTCTGATGTATTTTTTTAAACTGTTAAACAGTATGAACACCAGTCGTAAACAAAACAAAAAAAAAATCTATGGATTTAAAGTGTATAAGTCTGCTTTCTCACACCATGGTGCATTCAGCGGTTCTATTTTAGTCATGGGCAAAGCTCCGTTCTGAACAACGGTAATGGCGTTGCATAAGACTCTCAGTTGAAGTTGAAACGTAAAGTTCTTGATTGCTTAAACAATCTCTGACAAATAAAACTGCAATGTGGAAAAGCAACACTGTTATCCAGCTTACTTGTAGGCTCTAGCATCAGCTCCACAGAAATACCGTATCTATAAAGGGGGGATTATTTCGGTAAAGAGGAAGGCACAGTATGTTGAGAAGAAATAAAGCTGAGTTTAAAAAAAAAAAAAAAAACAAAAAAAACTGTCCAAATCTTCATATGTAGATCAAATTGATATTGAAAATTATTATTTATTTTGCGTGCATTCATAAACTAAGCTGCTAACAAGTCTTTACCCATTTACACAGGTGGACCATTTTACTGGAACAATTTTGGGTAAGTACCTTGCTCAAGAGTACTACAGCCGGAGGTGCTTAACCTGGGTCTTTGGACTGAGAGGTAACAGCTCTAACCACTGCACAACCTGATGCCCCGTGAAAATATTTTTCAACAGCTTTAATATCGTAGCACAGATACGTGTCTCTTTTTTTTTTTTTACCTAAGCCTGGGGACCATAAGATTTTTTGGCTTTAGCTAGATAAAATTTGTCATATAAAGAAAAAAAAATTATGCATTGATAATTTTAGTATTATATTATTTATTACAACAACAACAACAACAACAACAACAACAATAATAATAATAATAATAATAATAATAATAACATTTTACAAGAGTTTTAATGTCAATGGATACATGTGTTTATTTTTTAACCGAAGCCAGGGGACAATAACATTTTTGGTTTATGCTAAATAAAATTAGTCGAATAATAGAAAAAAATTATACATTGAATATTAATAATTTAATAATTAATAATATGCAATATTATTTATAATAAATTGTGAAAAAGATAAAATAGCTTTTTATGTGTGATATATATATATAAATAGTAACTTGTATATACCTTACTGTATATATGTACACATATGCACGCGCACGCACACACACACTGTATGTACTGTATATTTGAATTTAAAGACATGAATATAAATCATACAAAAACAGGGAAAGGGTTTTACATCTATAGTCTGTAGAGTACATGCATCCGACAAAAAATGGAAAATCTCTAAATGATTCATATGGTTCAGGCCGACTGAAGACCGTAGCATGGACAAGATAGAAGAAAAGAGCAAAGTAACGAAAAATGTCTGACCACACTTTTGCGTGCATTTTAATAAACAAAATCTGCAGGGAGCAGGAAAAAAAAAAAAAAAAGATTAAAACCAAGAGCTAAACAAAAATAAGTTTAAAACTGTAATGATGCCAGTTTAATTTTGGATCCTGTCCAGAGTTTTGTTCAAAAGCTTGACAGCCAAACATCCATCCTTTTCCAGCCATCTAATTATTTTCTTTATTTTAAATAAAGAACTGAGAAGTGGCACTGCCGCTTTGTCCTTGAGTTCCTCCTCAAAGCAAACGCAACAATAAAATTTGTGGGCTCGGTCTCGATTACATCAGCGTCCCGGTTTAACATCCATATCTGTGAAATATGTTCCACACCTCGAATCGCTACACGAGGGACGGCAGGGATATGGGAAGGCAGCCATGATCCTTACTGAGATCCTGACAGGGAGAGCAAGAGGAAACACAGCCCAAAAAACAAGATTGATGGTCTCATTCCCCCACAATTAGTGTCTTGCAGAGAACTGTTTTACAACTGCCATAATGTAACATGGCAGAGCCTCAGACCATGTAAAAGGTGGGCAAGAAATTGGAGTACAGGAACACACCGGCGATAAGAAAGATCAGTATATTTAGAAGTCAGAAAAAGGAGCTCAGCTATATTTTTAAAGCTGCTCAACTTAGCAGTGGCTGAAACACAACGATTTAAGAAAAGAAACCACAAAGCTAATTTCAAGATTCTGAATTTAAACCATGAAGATCTGCAAAAGCAAAACAGTTGAAATGACTTAAAGAGGGGGGCACTTGTCACAGTCACACCAGGGTGTAAAAGTGCAGGGGGCTTCATTCTCAGCGCAAGAATCCACTTACTTCCCCGCAGGATGTTTTAGACAACTTACGAAACCTCCGTGCTACGCATGAAAGATTGTGCTTTGCTGCGTGAACACATTTTCCTAGAGATACACTGGAAATGCGTTTGTAGACATTCGGCTGCACAACCAACTAAATGTTCTGTTTATAACTTATAACTCTGGGTTCTAACAACCATCTCAATGAATGCCCTAAAGGAAACTGCAAATGACAGCGGAGCTTCATCTGTGGCCTGTAAACTCCACGTCGGTCACATTGCACATCACAGCAGAGTATTTCATATGAAATGGTGTAAATTTCCATGTAAACTGGACCCTTGTAGGAAGTGTCAAGAAGAGTATTACTGCACGGTTGTACGTCTGTAACTTCAAAGTCGGAATGACGGAAAATATTGCTTCCTGGTATTTAATAAGCGTGTCCCCAAATTCCATGGGCGTCGATAACAAAGCACCGGAGACTGCAGGTTTGGGTCAGTGGCAGGGTAAAGGCTGCAATTAGGATCTAAATAAAAATAAGAGCAAGAACCCACTAATGGATCCCTGGCGTCACCAAGAAGAAACGCTTGTATTAGTGAACAGCAGTGTCACCAAGCAAAATAAACAAACAATTTGAATCTAAATGAGGGACTGAAACAAGGCAGGCCGATGTCTGCAGTCTACAACACTGTTACCAGCCATGGTTTTTGTCAGATTTCCCAGAGAAGCTCATTAACACCGATACCCTTCAACAGGACCCTGACACAATGTCGGATATCAGAATACTGCTAGCCAAAGCTGAGAGCTGAAGTTTTCTTATAATCTGTCCAGGTGATTGTCGATTTCCTTTCCAATAAATCTCTCACGCACTCCTTTTTCTTCAGTGTATATCCAGTATTTTATCAGATGCCATACTATGTCCTGTGACGTTCTTATTGTGCACTATCCATTGCCAATAAAATATGCAAACACCCAAATGTGAGGAACAAAATGAGTGTGTTTATTTCAGGACTGCTTTGTGTCCTTATAGGTAAATTATTTAGTATATGGATTTAAGCTTTAAAGTAGTCTTTGGTCCTGTGCACATTTGTGACATAAATATCCAAACGATATGCATTTTATTGTTAAACACAGATACTGAAATGAACTGAAAATGCATTGTTTATCTAAATGGGAAAGGACGCAGTTATTGCGTAGCTACAGTATAAAATGTGCGACGCCTATGACTTGAGGGTTTAAAGTCAATTTATTAAGATGTTAACTTGTCTCCTTGAGGCACAATAAAAAGATATTTCTGAACTGGGACGTCACTGTAAAGAAACTCAGACGGAGTAATGATAGGGGAGCAAATTGTTAATGCAAACAGTTGCTGAACTTACACAGAGGAGTTTAAATAAAAAAAATTTAAAAAAAAAGACGGTACATGATTGCAGAAAGACAGAAATGTGTGGCCTTTTTCAGCGGTTAGTTAATTTGTGAGCTATCCAAGATCAAAAGGGATAAAATATTGAAAAAGGTATAGCACCTTCCTGTGAATGGGATTTTGAGAAGTTAGGAGCCATCAGAATACAGAAAAGCAGGATTTGTTTTTTTATTAAAAATAAAGGGCATTTTAGTTCCATTAACAATATTGCAGGGAGGACAGTGTAGAAACTTTTTGTAGCATTAAGGAGAGATGTTTTCAAAATTTGAGCAAAAATATACATAAAAAAACATATCTATAGCCCGTGCCCATTCACACTGCAGTTTTGGTGTCGTACTGTGTGCAGCTAGCATTTAAAAAAACCAAGGCAATGTTATCTGGTCCAGATCAAATAAATAAATAAAAAATAAGCAGGAGAGAAAAACATTCCATATTATTTTTCAGAAATGCTACTGGAATTTTAATGCCACCACCCAAGCATCCATTATCCGTCACTGCTTGTCCTGGTGAGAGCTGCCATCCTCCTGGAGTCACTGGACCCTAAGCTAAATGATGTCCTAGCTGGGGTGCCAGTCCATCACAGGGCAGCCCTGCATACACATGTTCCCAAACACACACTACGGACAACGCTTGACCAGTTAACCTGAAATGCATACCTTTGGACTTTGGGGGGAAAGCCATGCAGACAGAGGAAGAACATTCCAGCTCCATCCACACTAAGGCAGATTTGAATCCATGCAGGTCCATGCAGGAGCAGTGCAGGGGGGGGCGGCGCTGCTCACCGCACTACTGTGCCGTCCTCATTTTTTGCCATTTCATGCGATTACAAATCTGATATTCGTCATCTGGCCATATCTGCTCTGCGTTCACTTGGTGTGGATGGACAGGCGTGTTTTATTGCCTCCCATATCCAAATGCAGCCGTAAATTCATGTAGAAATATGAGTTTCCAGTTAAAAAAATCTAAAAAAAAAAACAAACAAAGAAACTTTTCTTCTCAAAAAATTATACAAAGGAAATCTATTCACTGATTATTAGCAAGAATACATTTGAGACCATAGAGGACAATAGAACTGGGCCATTTTTATGCATTTGTGCAGCTGAACCCCATTTATCTTGCAACTGATGGATGGTCTGGCCTGTATGCCTGAGTCTTAAAGCAAAAATACTCACAGCCATGGGAAGGTCACCTTGCGACAAACAAACAAAACATTTTCTTAATACAACAGTTTTAACTGCCATCCTCAGAAATTAAAAAAAAATAGATAAACAAGCAAAAGCCTCATGGTAATCGGGTGACGGGTTCAAACATTAACGGAAGGATGGCAGGAGAAAAACAGGCAGCCTGAAAGAAAAGGTGGCAGTTGAGAGCGAGGAGCGCAGGAGGACACAGGGCTGGCCGGTGATGAATTCGCTGCCAAAACAAACCAAGCTTATTAGAAAGATAGCCATCAGTTAACGCCTGCATGCCATATATCCGTTTGAATGGAAACTGTGTAAGATCAGAGGTTCTCTGCTCTCAAAATCCTATCTGGTGAACTCCAGGTTGCTCCTCATGCGCTCATTTTGGGGTAAAGAGCCCTTGAATTCAAATGCACAGCTACCATAAAGGCTCATACAACATTGTTCCCAGCCTCCCACACCACCGACAGGTGGGCCTCAAAGAACTCATCTTTTGCACGTAAAGGTTAAAAAAATATTTTATTAATACACTGACCTACCGCAATATGCTCAAATTCTATTTAAAACTTTTACATTCAAATCTCAGAGGTTTAACATTGTTTTTAAAGGGACAGCACCCTTATTCAGCAGCTTTCCTCAGAGCAACCACCGCTTAGCATCCAGCTATTTGAAGCAACGGCAGCCATGTTGCAGAAGGACATTAACTACTTTTTTTGGGCCACAAGGTAAAGAATTAGCTGCACATTTACAATTCTGAAGGATGAATTTCCTGCCCCACTTTTCTGCTAGAGCCTGAAAAAGAACTTGACTTGGACTTGGGTTAGAAAGCCTGTTTTATAAATAAAGTCGAACGGGATTTTTAATAACCACAGTGAGCCAGAATGTTAGTTTAAAATCTCTTCTGAAAGATGAATCAATGTAGGTCTACACATTTAGATGCACATTGTTTAAAACACACTAAAATGGCGTCTCAATTTTGCCGGGTGCCGAGGGAGGGGCTTAATGTAGCAGATACAGACAAAATTCGAGTATAACCTTTTTACGATAAAAACGTATAAGGATATGGTGCCGTAGGTTTGACGCTACACAAAAGATTGCAGTAAATAATAAACTTTACAAAAAACAAATTGTAGGCACTTTCGAAAGTAAATGATAAAGTGTAAAATGAAAAAGCGTTATTAATGTACACTGCGCAAACTAATTCACCCGGTGAGTACCGCTTTCATCAGCTTCGTTCAAAAGCGTAAATCTGTGTTTTGCACACATTTTACTTTTCCCGGAGTTGCCCGCACAAACTTGAGATCGCAGAAGTCAAATACGTTTAAAACGTGCCGCGCCGTAAATACAAATAATTTGCTCATCAGTGTGAAATGTGGTAGATTTCAGTGGACATAAACCAGGGTAAAAATGCACGGAATTTATGTGTTTGTATTTTTTCATTTTATACGTAGTCAATTAATTTTATCGAACGCATTCATTAATTTTTTTTGTGGGAAAAAAATGGCAGGCCCGTGTGGTTGATTAAAAAGTGAGAGACATTTAACCCAGACGATTGATTTTGGATTATTCCTTTCAAAAGGGGAATCTCGGTTTTGCACTTCGCTTTCTTCTCCCTTAAATAAAAAATGAATAAAATAACACAAAGGCTTCCCATTCAATTACGCAGCCGCCGAGTGGAAGGAAGCCATCACACCAATCATAGGTGCCATAATATTCCCTGTGCCTTAATCACACCCCTCACCCCCAACCCTACCAGAGCCATAGTCCGGGCTTTGGTCACAGTCCACTCGCACCGAAACCCCTTCCTCTCCTCACCACTAGTTTATTCATTCTGTCAAGGCCATCATAAATCGGAGACGCTTGGCTGACAGATGGAAATCCTATAGGTTTTAAATCTCCTGGTGGGGTTTGGCGGACCTGAGCAAACATGCTTAAATCTCCCTGGGTGACAATGCACATGAGGTGTGTGGGGTAGAGCTCCTGCAAAACTTTAGGTGAATCTCAATCCCATTCTTCATTTTGCATTGTTCTTTTCTGCTGGCGTGGCAGTTTGCAATAGTTCTCTATGGGCCCACATCTGTATAAATCAGTGTGACATCACTGGTGTTAAAGGGAAGGTTAGACTCCCATTGAACCGTTGAATCTGCGGCCGCAAAACAGATTTTGTCATTGCACGGTTGGAGAAAAGAAAATATACACCCTGTACTCCCTATCTAATAATGGAATTCAGGGGAAAAATCTGCATAATGAATAAAATGTGAAAATAAATAAATAAATAAATAAATAAATAAATAAATAAATAAATAAATAAATAAATAAATAACCATTTATCCATTATAATTAACTGCTTAACCTGGCCAGGGTTGAGTTGGTCTGGAGCCTATGATAGAAATCCTACTTGCTAGGCTAACAAGCTACAGTCCATCACAGGTTAGCCACTTACACACACACACACACACACACACACACACACACACACACACACACATGGTATGGGCAATTTAGAATGACAAATTAATTGGAAGTGCATGTCTTTGGACCGTGGGAGGAATGTGGTGCACCCAGAAGAATTCCACGCAAACACTCAACTTCCACACTGACTGAAACCCATGTCCTAATAGCCCAGCTGCTGTGAGGAAACACCATTACCCACTGCACTGCTGCACCCAGTAAACAAGCAAACAAGGAGATAAACAAATCAATAATAAATAAATTAATGCATTGATAAACACTTCAGATTGTGCAGTGTACAACTGTACAGTGGGGTACAGCGGCTCAGCCAGTAGCATTGCTATCTCATACCAGCTGAGGTGTCTGGGTGTTGGTTTGAATCCAGCTCATTGTACGTCTAGTTTACATGTTTCCTCTTGGGGCTCCATTTGCCTCCCACAGTCCAATGATGTGTGTTTTTGGGCTAATCGGTCACTCTAAACTGCTCTTAGGGTGAGTGTGTTTGAAGGTGTGAGAATGTGATCGCCCTGTGACTGACTGGCGCTCCATCCAAATGTAGATGCATAGCCAGGAGCCCAAAGATCACGGGATAGGATCTGGACCACCATGACATTTCCTTTGGACTGCATTGCTGCAGAGAGGGTGCTTGCAGATGTGTGTGCGTCTGCCTCAGCAAGCACGTGCGTATTTGCGTCTGGGCAAATGAGTGTGACGTTGTGCGTGCGTTGGGAGTCGCACGAGTCAAGGCAATTTGATAAAATAAGCCAAAGGGTAAACCGGTCAACAAGCTCGGAGCCCACTGAACCAATTGGATTACGCCCCAAAGTCTAGGAGTCCATGAAATAAACTGGCTGCTGCGGTGCTGAAGAAACACAACCGGAGAGGAAAACCACAAGTGCAATGCGGCGAACGCGGCGAATATGCGCAACAAAGGGTTTTGCGGCTCAAGTGCCTTTGCATAAATTCCTCATTCGACTACCGCGCACAAACCGCTGTGGAGGGGAAAACAGAGCTAAAGCACCCAACCAGAAGCAACGCCAAGCACAACGGGACTGCAGTCCAACAAAACACGCGGCAACAGAGGTGCGGGTAAAATTAGACTCGTGGTCTCGGGAAAGAGGACAGGAGCTAAGAAGCCGGCATCGTCTCGATTTCAGCAGCCTGACATGATAAATATACGCTGCGGTCTAAACCACCCCATCTATGGGATTACAGAGGATACAATAGAGGGATTTATGCAGTCTACCAGAGCATCTCTCAAATCGATGTTCGCTCAGAATATACACTCAAGCTGCTGCAAAAAATTGGGCTGCAGTCTTGAATGTAGGTCAGGCGCTGCGAAAGGCGAGGGCTCGGCTGTCATTTTGTGGCGACTACGGAGAATTAGCATCGCCGGTTTGAACTCGGATTTGCTGGGGTGCGAGGACACATACTGACACCAAGCGCATAACACCTGAGACGGTTCCCCAACCCACATTCGCTGAACCTTTGCTGCACCAGTAAGCACCTCTGTCGAAATTTTCTGAAGCGCAAAAAAAACAATAATAATAATGAACGAAGTGTGTCGAAGCATGTTGCTAACTGGTTAGCGGAGGCGCCGACAGCAGCTGAAATTGCACTGTTCGTTCCGCGCGCGGCCGACGATCGCGGATCCCCTCGCCATTCAATAACGCTTAGCATGGTGTGCATATTGGAGACTTTCTCTGCGCTGCTGGGAAAGGAATTACAGTAGTGGACAGAGGAGAAAATTGTGTTTGACCTCCTGCCAGTTTCACTGCGTTTTGTTGGGGATCGTCTTTTCCTCCCTCTTCCTACAGGAATCTTTACTGCCACCTAGTGTTTCAATAGAGAGTTCCATCAAAAACCTTGGTGTGCATGCATGTAGTATTTCTCATTTTATTAACTAAGGTTTCCGAATTTTTGAATGCACGTTCGAGGGCCAAAATTTAACACAGTATGCAATAAATACTATAATCATCAATATTGCCATTACTTTCAGCAAATACACAGGAAGCGCGTTCATTCAGCCAGTTGTGGCCCTGCTAGATCAGCAGTGGCCATGCTTTTCAGCCTTCTGGAGAATTTATTAAACAATCATTACTTTTATGGAAGTAATTCAGCTTCTTTCCAGCGTTGAAGTCAGGGTTTGGTTAAAAAAACAAAAAAAAAAACAAAAAACAGAAAGCGCACGCATAGTCGCGCCACCGTGTTAACCTTCAAAAACTTAATTATACATTACAAAAATACATCTTCAATCCCGGCGGTCATGGGAGACTGCGGCTCTGTTAAACTCTAACAACTTCCCAAGGGGGAAAGAAAGCGAGGGAATCCTTTACTTTAACTGTGCTTAAACATATGCTCCTGTCCAAAATGAATACAAAAATCTTACTGAAATATTTTCAGTTAAACTGTTTGCTCAGTGATGCAGCGAGGCCTGAGCTCCCTGGGAACCAGTGATGCGCATCTGTCTTTAACCACCAGGCTAATAAGGCTCCCCCACCACACGGGTTATCGTTGCGTAATGTGGTTAAAGGTGGAGATGTCACCCGAGTGCATTGTACAAGGTCACAGCCTTGGCACATTGAGACCTTATCCTTCATTTTATTATTCGGAGCCAAAGTAAAACTTTACAGAAATACTGCTGCCCTGCAAGGTCACAATAAGACTATTGTGTAGTACAGATCCATCCCAGCGCAACAGCAGGATTTCCCATATATAAGCAATATATTTTTTTACAGGTGCTATACAACAAGGGTAAAAAAAAAACAACACTAAGCAGTCATGTGGATGAAACAAAAAATCAAAGCAATTTGTTCTTGTTATTCAGCAACGGCGCTGTGTCAAATCTTACCACCGAGTTATCAGTTTTACCACCCACCTAATGTCTTCTAAGGTAACGTTCACAACATACATGTTTTCAACAAAGAATTCTGTTGCTGCCAAAGTGACAGCGTCAAATATTGTAATGGCTCCATCCTCTTATGGGAACATTTGTAGCGCTTTGTTGCATCTCCACTATAAATGACAACAGCATTTGAGTGACTCTGGGTTCCTTTTCACAGACGCTGTTGACTTAGATTGGATTTAGCACCTTGACGCCTAGCTCCATTTTTCAGATTAGACAGAATAAAACAAATGGTAAAGCTATTAAGCTGTTTCTTCCGTAAGTTCATCTTTCCGCACCTTTTCACAAAAGTCCGAAACTGCGAGGATGTTTCGGTCAGAAGGCAAACGCGACCTTTAATCCACAATACGGCACCGCAGGTCGAAGGTCACACACCATCGTCCAAAAGCAAGGCGCCTGAGGTCAGATTCAGCGTGGTGTTCGAGTGTCGGCTCCAGCATGCAGCTCGTGTTGCTCTCTCATCTGAACAACTGCGCTTCCGGTCCTGCCAAGGCCGTAATGCGGCCACCGTGAGGTATTGCTTTCACGATGGCAGGTGCAAGCCGTCAACATCACCTCATCGCCACCTTTCTGTCGCTGCCGGTTTCCATTTTCCGGGCCGAAGAATGTTTCACCACAGATCTCATAGATTTGTGTGGCTTTCAAAAGCCAGTTTATTCTAAAAGACAACTTAAGAATGTGTTTACAGGGGCGTTACTGAATCTCAGTACAGTTCTCATTTCTGGGGTCCTGTACATTCATAGAAACAAATCATATCAATATCTGCTTTCACCTATATGTGTAAAGCTGCATGGTTTGTATTTATCTTTGTGCGCACGGTGCCCTAAGAATATGTATTTACCCTCCGGATACTTTTCATGATCACAAAGCAACCACAGCAAAATGGAGGAAAAAAAAATCCAGCACTTACCTTCGGAAGGCCTGAGTCAGCCTTCAAATGTTATGCAATACAATGCCCTTGTGTTATCTACTATACTGCTCTTCACAGTTCATGTCCCTTTACCATCTGCAGCACAAACAACCTACAGCCAAAGCCACGCTGCCGTTTTGCCTTCCACATCTTGTTGCTTCTCTGCAAACATCACCAGAACATGCACCCGGCCCCTAAAACTGTATATACCTTTAGGCTTATCTCAAGCTTTCCCACTGACCCAAACTGAGCATCTTCACAACATTGTGTTGGCCACTTGATGATAGGAAGATGTTAAGCGGTGCAGCAAGTTTGGCTTGACTTCACTCAATACTGGAGTTGTTTCTCCAGTTAAAGCACTGTGTTTTTGACACCTGGATGTTGTGGACTGGCATGGAGAGGAGTGTACTTACGGTCGTTGCACTGGGTACCAGCGTAGGAGGTCATGGAACAGTCACAGGTGAAGTTTTCCCATTGCTGGATGCAGACACCCATGTTGGCGCAAGAGTCCTCCTGGCACGTGGTACTGGGGCCTGGATGTGGGCAGCAGAAAGGAGGATTAGAGCAGCTGCAGGATACGGTGGTCGTCTGTCGAGGAACAGCTTCATCGGGTGCCATGCAGGAGCTAAGGTCAGATGGGGCATGCGGTCAGGGCTGTGGATGCGCAGAGGTCGGGTACAGACAGGGAGATAGAGCACCCCCACCCAAACCCCAAAACCCACTCAACTGCAACTTCTGCGCAGGCATAAAGAATACAAACATCTCAAGCATGCCTTGAAGTGGGAAGCCTGAGGGGCTCCATAGAAGAGAAAGAAGATAAGTCCCGCCCCCCCCACCCTCATACCCACCCTGCTCACACACCTTCTCCCTACATCCCCTCACTGTTCTCCCTCCAACATCACAGCAAAACAGACACTTTACAGGTGTACAGAGAAGAGAACATTTTATAGCTGGAAGTGCATATTAATGTGACATATGCACTTTGGTTATAAATGTTTTAAACAGCGGCGTACACAACAAATATGTGCCCCCATCCACATTTTTTTAAAAAAAGAAAAATGTTCTGGAACACGCATCCAGGTGGGGGTGCAACAGGTGCAACAAAAAAGTTAAATAAAATTCATTTGGCAGAAAGAGCGGGCAACAGAGGGGTCAGGGACAACACGTGGCCAAAAGGAAGTCCAAGTCACAGTTTGGGAGGAAGGAACCATAACTGCAAAACGGCAAAAACGGCAAATAAATGAACGTCATGTGCAAACGGCATGTGCAAGACTGCTGGGACAACATTCTAAAGTAAATGACGTCGGGGGGCTAAAAGCGCGTTTGTTGTGCAAGGCGTAGTGCGACACGGACGTGTGTGTGAAACAGTTCACTTCAGGAAAAGGCTCCTCCAGGTTTGCAGGGGGGGAGATGTTCTTACTGGCCAGTGGCATGAACATAATGGGCTGACACCAATAATACAGTCAGACTTATGGTTTGCTCGGGTGATTACATAATGTGCCCCAAAAATGTACTGACTTTGCAGCAGAGGGACAAAAAAATTGAATTACGGCAGCCCATTGGCTGGCACTGTCGGAATGCCAGGTGTTGAGCGCAGGTGTAAATATTGACTACTGACAATACTGAATAACTATGACTATGAAGTAACTACTGACTTAAGAACCTGACACATTACATGTTTAATGTTTTCACTTTAGCACAAGTTGACAATATACAGCTGTCTTTTTTTGCTGATACATGCATTTTGGACAAATAGTACAAAGCACACATCTGCTATCCAGATGTTATGAAAGGTCCTCACAGCCTGACCTGTGGGAATACATTTGTTACAGTTACATCGACAGTGGAATACTGAGAATTTATTTAGTAGACCACTGTAAAATAAATATAAAATTAATTCAGTCTTAACCCCCTTTACCCACTCTTACTGAAATTATCTGTGGCGAGTAACATACAAGCTTAATCGATGTTATGTGACATTAATATTTCTATTACTTTTATTATATTAATATTGTTTTATTTTGCAAAAGGATAAATGACTGACTTTTTTCTTAGTTGCATTTGACAGGGTTGGGTAGCGATTTATTGTGAAAAATGAATGGATTCCTCCAGCTAGCACTGCCAAAGGGAAAAAACACTCAACCATCATTAGTGTGAAGTAAAAGCAAGATACAAAAATATAGATTTAGAGACATAATTATGGGTGTAAAATGGCCAATGTTTTATTCATGGGCCGTCTCGGTGGTTATCATTATTTTCACATCTCCCAGCATCGCTGCATCGTGACAGAGTGAGCCCAACCGTTCAAGAGGTGAACCGTTTCGTTCTGAGTAACACCAGACATTACACAAAGCGGCTTTCGCCAGCTTTGGGGGTCACAAAGGAGCGGGGCCCTCTACCTTGCAGGTCAGCTTTGGTCAAAGCGACTTTGTTTGAAAGAATAAGCGGAAAAAAACAAAAAAGGTTGAAAGGTTAGTTGCGGCTCAGTTAGTTTCATTCAGAAAGTGGCTGCTTTGCCAAAAGAAATAAAGTGACATGAAATAAATAAACAAGTGCATAAAAAAAAATGGCCTTAGAGTTTCAACTTAGTGTCACACACTGGGAATAGAAACCATTCTAGTGATTCCAGATATTATTTAAATATAAAATTTTGTTACAAGTATATAGGAATCGCTGCAAAAAGTGATAAAATGCTGATCAGTGCAGAAAATGGTACGACGGAAGGATCCATAAGGGAGCGACAGATTTTTTTTTTTTTTTTTTACGCAAGATGGTTAACGGTTAAAATTAAAATTTGACAGATCGGGTGGATAATTATTAACGCCACGACTGAAATGGAATTATCAATAAAGTAAAAGCATTTTATTTTGTTGGTATGTTGGAATGGTGAAGTGAGAAAACCAGAGCTTCCAAAGTTGCAAAAATGTTGTGTTCTGTTGTGAAAACACAACAACCCTGGGGTAACAAGGTGCTAAAATAACAAGCAAAATAAATACCCATGAAAAAAGGTTTTAAATTTAGATACGAAACAGGATTTTAAATAAATCCTAGTTCCTTGCATTACAAACATTCAAGTTTAAAGATATGAACATTTACAGGTTTATTTATTTCTTATTTATATTTATATAATTTTATTCATTTTTTTTTCTAAAATTTGACTGCAGAGTGAAAAGCCTATATTTTTTTTTTTTTACATTTACATTTATTTCAATTGTGTTAAACAACAAATTAATAGACAACTAAACAAAACTGCTGTCCTGCTCATGGTGGATGGTGGATCCTGTCCCTTACCAGATATTTTTAGGATGCAGGGACCCTGGTGCTGCATGAACTGTTGCTGAAAATCAAATTTTTTAAACCCATTAACTTAAACTGTGCATAAATAAAAGTATTAACCTGTAATATTAATCTTCTCCTCACTGTGACATTATGGGACTGTCACGCCTGCAGGTTCTGCGAGACTGCCTCGTGTCCGGTCTCTCTGCCCCGCCCCAGACTTAGCGCCGGCAGCCGGCAGACATAATTACAGACAGTTTAAAAGAGCCGCTCGGACCCGTACCCGGCGCTCAGTTTTCGGTTGATGCTTGCTGAAGCTTAGTGAGCTCAAACCTGTGTTGTCCTGTGCTTTTCAGCTCGCCCGCCACGGCGCTTGTTCCTAATTTCAAGTACTTGGTTTCTCACGGTCTTCATCAGCTCCGCTGTGTGGCGGCGAAACTTTCGGTTTATTTTGCCATTGTCTCTTTTGCCGCGCACCCCCTTGTTGTTCGCTTGCATTTCTGTTAAACTCTTTATGCCAGTAAAGCACTCTCTGTTTATCTGCCCAGCTGTTTGTGTTCCGCACTTGCTTCCTCCACGCCCTCAGTCCCCGAGCGCCGTGCCAGGGTTGAATTAGAAACAAATCTCAGCTTTGTCTTTAAGTTGATTCCAGAGTTTTGGAATTCATCAGTCAGAATTGAACATTCATTTGGGGTTTGTAGAGAGCGCATGCTTTCATTTTCAGTCATTCTACATTATTTTTCATTTTACTTTACCCTGAAGTCTTTTTTTAACGTTCATTTTTGTTTGTTTGTTTGCTTGTTTACACAACCTGGATTGTCGATTAAATGAGGGACACTGAACAAAAAAAAAAAAAAAACAAAAACTTTCACTCCTTTTTGTGTTTGCTAAATTTATATTTTTAATATGTCAGGACAACCTGTAAACTAGAAAATAAATATGATTTCTGACTTCAGATTTTTATTTACCCACATCTCTTGATATTATAAATGAGGGTGACTGATGTACGGAGTCTTTTTCATCTATTTTTTTAAAGACCAACACGACAGTTTACGGCAGTAGTCATACCTACAAACTTAAATAACCATTGTCAGTAATATTTGAATTTTTTTTTTTTTTTAATAAAGGGCCACTGAAATGCTGTTGGCTGATCACAAGGCTCAGTGGTGGAAGAAAAGGCATTTCGCAGCCGGATGTCCTCGAAGAAGCCGGTGTGACACTGCCATCTCGTGCCTAAAACGCCTCATGACAACGAAGTACAACATGGTGCCATCACCAAGGGGCTGCTGGGTTCTCCTACACAGCTTGGCTGCGCGTAACTGCTCGAGAGCTTCATGCCATGCACCTCCGCGAGTGCATCACTACGTTTTAACACACATGCAGGAGGATCATCATTTAGCAAAAAAGCCTAAATCTTACCCAGGTAAACTGTGAGCAGAACCCTCTTACCCTGGCAGATTATAAATCTTCAAAAGAAGCTCACGATCACCATCGACAATAACAATACAAATGCACAACTACTCACTGCTGGACTGATATTCAAATTGAAAAAAAGCTGTTAAAATGCATCATATATACCGTACAACACACTAAAACACCCAACTCTATTTGATATAATGACATATTTAACCACCATTTTATTTTATTTCCTTTATTTTGTCTTTCTGTCTACTAGCTATAAAATAACAATGAGAATATTGAAACCCAGAGCATATTAAATCACTGAGATAGTTCAAATTCCAGCATGGGATATGAATAAGACACTTCCTTAAGTACATTGGAGAAAAATTACTTTTTTAGTGGAATTACAGAGTAACAATAAAATATAGCAGCAGAAATTATGCTGGATAAAAAAATTATCTGCAGAGATTTTTTGGGGGGGGGGATTTGTCAATTTCAGAGTCATTTTCACCCCAAAGTTTGTAAAAGGTACGCACACTGGCGCTAAACTGGGCCTATATGTCTGGGACGGTAGAAGGAATTGAAAAGTGGTTTTGGATGCAGCTGTGGAAAAGGATTGGTTTCCCTGGGCTGATGCTGTATAACTAGCTGAGTGAGGACAGGTTTTGTAATATTTAAGTTCTGCTTCAGTGAGAACCACCATGGAGCTCCTGCGCTCGAGGCGTAGGCGTACCTTCGCAGCCACGCTCGATCTGCCCACTGCGGAACAGAGCGTCGTTGATGAGGTCTGGCAGACGGCTGTTGAGGTCCACGGAAGCCAGGCAGCCCTGGAAGCCACTGCGGGAGGCGAGCAGCTTGGGCAGGTTGCTGTACATGCCTGGGCCCAAACCGGCCACAAAGAGGTCCCCTTCACCCAGGAGATAAGACAAGCCTTGTTAATAGAAGCAGACTACCAAGGACTGACCTGCATCAATACACATGTAATTCATAAGGGCTGTACAATATGTGGCCATTATGGCCCGTCGGTCAAGAATCTAAGAATTTCTGGGTTATGAAGGTAAAACCTCAAAGGGGACAGCAGTCCATCACAGTAATGCTACAAAGTGTTCATCATCTTATCATTAATGTGTAACAGTGACCTCTACTCATTTTGTTTTTCAGCAACGCATCAGTGCAAACTATTGAGAAAATGCAAAAAAATTCACTGCATCACTTGTAAGATGACAGATTTTCCAGACTTTTCACCTGCAATTGCATAGTGCATAATAATACAGCAGGTCTCCAAAATTGAGCTGTATCACTGACAGGTGATAAAGGTAATTCAAAGGGCTTAACTAAGGTAAAAGTAAAATGTAAAAGAGATAAACAGACATTTAAAAATAAAATCATGGAAAAATGGTTGTATGCATGTAAAGATTTCATAAAACAGAATAACAACAAAATACAAGAAAATAATTTTAAAAGAAAATAAAATACGGAACCAAATTAAATTATTCAAGAGAAACGTTTTCAGTTTTCAGGAAGTTTTGAAAAAGTTTTACTTTTTCAATTGCTGTAGCTTCTGAATGATTTGTTAAATGCTGACCTATGAAGCTATTTTTCCTGAACATCTACTTTTCTTGAGTTTTCTCTTAGATTTATTGTATTTTAATCTGACGTGGAATAGACACAGCAGAGCCCAAAGGTTGACTGTGAACGAAGCTCATCGGGTCGATCAGTATCGGCAACAGAGTGCAGCTACTTGCCGTTTTATTATGGATGCACAAAATGAAGGAAGAGAGTGAATTTTCCGGAAAGTGGCAATGAAGAAGAGCATTTCGGCATCACCATGACTCACCTTTCAGGTCCAGGTTCTTGGCTCCGTTGACAACCTGAGTGACAGTCTTAGCATCCACCTTGAGCACGTGCACATTGCTGCTGTCACGGGTGATGGCCACCGTGTGCCACTGGTTGTCGTTCAAAGCACGGTCACTGTTCCCTTTGAGGAGACTGGGACCGTTGCCCAGATCGATCACGTAATGAATGTACCTGGAGGACAGGAGAAGGAGAGTGACTGCAGCACGCTGAGCGGTAAAACCAGTCTGAAGCCATTAATCATCATCATTTTCTGCTTATTCCCACATTCCCTTACTGCACATGCAAGTCATGTCCTACAGCAAAAAATGCAGCCTTTCTGTTTATCTGCATTGTATTCTCTTTTTTTGCAATACCAAATTTATGTCTACGCAATATTTGAGTTTTTGGAACTGTTTTATTTTATGTTAGCAACAAACTGATGTTGTTGAACACACTTTTATGAAGTGGAATGCTTCCAGAAACCTGGAAATTTTTTAAAAAAGTAAAAAAAGAATCTCATTGGGGTATCATGCACTCTGTCCCACTATAAAACATTAGTGATCAAACTCCGGATATAAAAAGTTCTGGGACAAAATGTAACAAAGCAAAATATTTTACTTAAGTACAGTGCAGGAGCTGGAAGAATTAGACTAGTTGTGCATTTGGATGGGTGCTTGGTGTTCAGCCCATTGGGGCTTGAAGTTCACATGGGTGGGCTCACACCTGCCATATGTTGAGGTTGTTGAATCCGCTGTTGGGACTCCATGGTCTAGGTGGCGTGGTGCATATGTGCGTGATTGACAGGGGTTTAGTCTAATACTTCTTATACCAAAATTTATATATAATTTATATATTTATATGTAAACATATAGTCAAATAACAAAGCATGCAAACAAAAGAAATAAACGTGAATACAAAGGAATTTGTAATTGCAACAATTTTCTGGGAGAAGTGGTGCATTTTGTGAAAGAAGATTTTTGGCCCAGACTGTGTTACAATCCTTCTGCTTTAAATGACACATTAGATAATATTAAATATTATTATACAAAATTTTATATTAGAATTCTGTTTAGAGCCACAGCAATTTTGCGGCAGTTATTAACTTCTTGTAATTGAAGATATCTGTTTGATGTTTGTAAACAAAATGGAGGTATATGAAGGAGTAAAGTAAACTTTTTACAAAATTTTGTTACTAGTTTGATTAGAGTTAGTGGCAGGTTTTAGTACAGGGAACGGTCAAAAGGGTGTAAAACTGACACAGCTCAAGAAAACCCAGTACTCTTGTTTGACCAGTTTTATTTAGCTGGCTGAGTTAGGCTTTTACCGTCGCTGGAAACGTACAGTCAGCATTACACTTCCTGCATGGGTGAAGGTACCGTAGCGCAGTGAGGAAAACCGGGTTTGTCACTGGCGTTAGTGGAGTAAGTGAGCGGGCGCCACGGCCGTGTCCTGCCCCTATGCGCAGAATGCCGAGGGCGCTTTCATCATTAAGTAGAACACAGCCTGACAGCCCCTGTCACTCATATGAAGCTCCACTTACAGCGGGCAATGAAAAGTGTCAGGGGTGTTTTGGATGAGACCGATACACACCGACTGGGGAAATTACTTTATAATAAATCACTGTACCGCGGTAAGCGACTTCAGTCAATTCTGCAGCGCTGCTGCTTGTGTGTTTTCAACTCACATGTATTGACTTGAAGGTCAGAGAGGAGACAGTGAGAAAACAGAGCAGTAGTCTGTGAAGGAGGCCAATATATTAAAAAAAAAAAAAAAAAAATGCATTAAAAGTGAAGACGAACGCATGATCTGCATTTTCCTCAGAAAACAGACGCGTCCCAAAATGTCCAACAAGGCAGAAAAATAAAAAGGAAGCTAAATGAAATTATTGATTTAAAAAACTTGATGTATGTGTAGAACAGAATATATGTATACTTAATAACCTGGCAGTATTATAAATATTTATTGACTGTCAAAGCATTTATTTATTCCACGATATACAAAGCAGAGACAAGCAGTCGCGGCAAAGATAAAGGAGTGCGGAACGCGACCACAAAGTAACTGTTTTCTTCCTTACTGCACATGCAAGTATAAATAAAATCAGGAAAAAAAAACTAGTATTAAAGTGTTATTATTATCATTATTATTATTATTATTATTATTATTATTATTATTGCATACAAGTTGTTTGATTTATTTTGTATTTAAAATTTAATGTTTAAAGTGTACAAGGCTCACGTGGAATAGTGAAATGGTGACAAATGACAGTGTAACTTGCAGGACTGAAGGCCCGGTCCATCAGTGGATTATCGACTGTACCTGATGATGAGACAAGGAAAACTCTGTCTGTCTGTTATATTTACCGAATTTTTGTTCAGCTTTAGCTAATATGTGCACACACAGTATCAGAGTCAAATGTTTACAACAGGCCTAATTTTTTTCAGAAAGGTTTGGATTGTTTTGTCTGAATTTTTGTGTGAATCTGCTGCACCTTGTTGGCTGTTCTTCACTGAGGTGTTCACTGAGCTGTGCATCTGATTGTTCCACATGTCTTGTTTGTACCCCTTCAGCAAAGCTTGGAAGACTTTGGTGTCAGCAAATTGCCATTTGCCCTATCCTCTTACCCCTTCACCAGCTCCACGGCAATGAAGTCATTGCCATCACCACTGTTATAGAAGATGAAGCCGTCTGGGGATGTAGTCTTGAACTGGAAGAAAAGGTGCATGGAGGCATAGGCCTGCAGCGTGGAAAGGCCCAAGTAGCTGCTCTTCGTCTTGAAGGTGACGGGGTCTGCCACAATGGAACGCAAGCCGAAGCGGGCGTTGAGCTCACAGAAGTCGATGTCGCCGTTCTTGCACAGGTCGATGTACAGCATGCCGTTGAACTTGAAGCTCTGCAGATGGCCAATGAAGTTCGATGGCACAGAGGAAACAAAGCGGCGCTCTGTCATGATGCCCGTCTCCAGGTTGTGGAACTCCAGACGTGTGTGGTCACCCGCCATCTGACCTGAGTATTTCAAAGGGATGTCAGGAGCCTTAATCATTGTTAGTCAATGTGAAGATGGTTACTATTTATATACACTGTATGGTCAAAAGTGTGTGGACACCTGAGCATCACCCCCATATGTGCTTGTTGAACCTCCCATTCCAAACCCATGGAGATTAAGATGGAGTTGTTCCCCCCTTTGTTGCTATAAGAGGCCATACTCTTCTGGGAAGGCTATCCACCATATTTTTGGACGGCAGCTATGGGGATTTGTGCCCATTCAGCCACAAGAGCATCTGTGAACTCGGGTGAGAAGGCTTGGCTTGCGGTCCCAAAGGTGTTCAGTGGGGTTGTGGTCAGGACTTTGTGTAGCCACTCAAGTTTTCCACCCAACCTGGGAAAACCATGTGTTTATGGAGCTTGCTTTGTGTATGGGCGGGACACAGTTATGCCGGAGGAGGGAAGGAACTTCCCCAAAAACTGTGGCCACAGAGCTGGAAGCACACACTTGTCTAGAATGTGTCTGTATGCTGTGTGGGTATTGTTGAAACAGCTCAGCTCAATCACTAGAAGAGGGGGTCCACACACTTTTGGGCATACAGGACATAAAGTTAGAAGTTCTGTATATTTTAACACATTTCTGTGTGTCAAGGAATGTATTTAATATACAACTACATGCAATATTCAACAATAGGAGAACTCTTTGCATCTTCATTAGTGTTTCAGTTTTTGACGTTCATTCTGTGAAGGATGTGCTGCTCTGTTGAGAGGGAAGTACAGAACAAATGCTGGTTGCGTTTGTTTGCTCAAGGTCGACACAGTGGGGATAAAGCTAAACACAGCTGGTGGAGCAGTGTGTCTGTCACCACCGGCACCTGACAGCACTCAGGAGGCGATCATACAACTCAGCTCCTCACGCTGGTGGTGGATCAGTGGCACAGCTGGCAGATGGCATGGCGCAAACACACAATGATCTAAGGAAGCTGCACAAATAGCAGAGCCCTAATGACCCTGTAAGACGCAACATGGAATGCAATGGTAGTCATCAAAGGTGTAAACGTCGCACAGTCGGTGGGTAAGTTTAACAGCAGCCGTTTTAAAGTGACGTGCATGAACATCCAGGGGAAGTACCTTCAGCCACATCATCGTCAACCATGAGCTTGTAGTTTTTACCACGGCGGATCACGCGGACTGTATGCCACTCGTTGTCATTGAGCTTTTGTCCTGCGTACAGCGTCTCCGGTCCTTTGCCTGAGAATGGTTGGTAACAAAGTTAATGCCATCCTAAGATGTCAACCAGACCTTTGCTTTCCAGAACAAGCTGGCTATCTCCACACCTCGCCGAGTCCCAGCTTGGTAGATTAACACCTTCGGCTGTTTTATTTCTCCAGTTTTAGAAAACAAAGGTTTGGTTTTTGTTTCAGAAGCAAAATACAAGACCATACATTCATTACATAATAGTTTATTATTTTTTTTACTCTGTATGTTAACACTGCTAAGAGTAAACAGCCACTGTCTATTCATACATCCAACATCAGGAACTGCTTTTACTCATAATCAGGTCTTATAAAATTTGTGTAAAATTTTCAGGGTCCAAGAAAACTGAATGCTCAAAAATATTGTTATTTTTACTATTAGTAATGACTATTTTTTATTGTTATTATTTTAAACAGGTATCAAACTTGTACAAACATACAGCTGTACATATTTCAACTTGCTTCCACAATGTTTGCAGCTTTTTCTAGAGTTCATTCATTTGTACGGAATAAGTGCTTATGGAAATGAGCACATAAAAACCAGCTACAATTTTAATTCTGTTTGACATTAAGAAAAAAGTAAAAAAAAAAAAAGTCAGGATCAGTGAATCAGTATTAAGCTTTTTAGCTGTCTCCACCTGTCAGGAGGTTATTAGTAAAAGAATGATGAAACATTAGAAAGGATTATTCTTCTTCATCTTTCGGCTGCTCCCGTTAGGGGTCACCACAGCGGATCAATTATTAGAAAGGATTATTAAGCTCATTAATTTCTAAAAAGGCTACTTAATATTTTGAAAATTTTAAATTTGCTCTATGGCAGAACTTGGATAAGTGGGATTAGTGAGTAATGATGTCACATGCAACTCCTAAGTAAATACATTGAGAGATTTTCTCACACACACAAACAAAACTACACACAACAGTGATGCAAGCGTAAGAAAGTTTGGAATTTTTTTTAACTTTTTTCTCCATTTCCCTTGAGACAGATGTGCATCACTCTCCAAGACATTTGCCTGTCTGACAGCACTAACAATATTTATCTACTAAATACAACCACTTTAATACTAAAATAGTTTGGCCATTGTATAATGTGTCATTAATTTAAACAAGTAGACCTTTTGGAGCTGGGCAGCATTGGAGAACTCAGCTGGATTTAACCTAAAGTGTTGTGAAATGTAAACTATTTAAGGTTTTTCTTGCATAGAAGACAGAGTGACCCCCCCCCCACCCCCATTATCATGACAGATAGCAGAAAAGTTCTGTAAGCCTTAGAGAGATATCCTGGTCTTTGCTAGCTATGCACCATGCTCACACCCTATTCCAGGCTGACTGAACACCTTAAGACCACATTTGCAATTCCCTTGTTCTCTTAGCCACTACAGTACCTAAATTACAGTCTGTTTCACAAACAAACATTAAAAATTTTAAATGTGAGTCCACTTCTTTCTAACGCACGCACATGCAGAGGTTCACACACAAATACGGCCTGTTAACTACAAAATGCCTTAACTGGAACTTTTGTCTAAACCAGTAGCGCAGAGAGGGCATGTTTGCCTCGGCATCTAATATTCCCAAAACACATGGCGACTAAAACCACAGCGTATTTCTAAATCCTTAGCATCCAGGTCCAGTTTAAAAATACCAACTCTATACACCTGGATATTTTAATGGCATATATCATTTGGTATAAATCACAAATTAAAAGCTCATGTGCAAAACCCACTACCCTACTTGCATCCTAACATTAAACACTTAATTTTCAGCAACATTTGAGGAAAAAAAAAATCACAATGCAGTTGAAGAACAACCTGGGCTGGAATGTGGTCAAAATTTAGTGAATTGCAGTACCCCAGCTTTGTCACATGGGGGCACAATCACAAGTAGCTCTGCACTGCCTACGCATGGCCCGATCTTGACGGATGGTTTTGCTTTGCAGTTTAATCACTAAAGATGCTGGGCGTCAGTTTTAAAATCTCAATATTCATATATTTTTGGGGAAAATAAAACAAATTCAGCAAATGATTAATACAGTTTATTCTGTGAAAGTTACAGGTTTGTGATTTATGTGGTTTATGGGTTATCCAGGCCAGGGGTGGACATGGGGCAACTGGCTGGGTCCATGTCTCTTAAAGTTTTTATTCTGTATGTGTCAATGTTAATTATTAAACATAAAAAAACTGAAAAATAAAAAATATTGAAGAATTATGTACTTTTTGTGTTAAATTGTTGATAAATTGTTGGTTAACTTTATTGTTTTTTGTAAGTTAAGCATATTGATTGGTTGATGAGCAAATCTTAAACGTTTGAACTTCCACAATATTTAAATATTGCATTTATTATTTAATAAGTATTTTTTTATTTATTATTTATATTTATTAGATATTTATGAAGTTATTTGGGGAAAAAGGTGATATGAGACGTTAAAGGTGAGAATGGCAAAATTTGAGGCCTTTTTTGAATGTGTCGTTTTTGGGTTTCGTGGAAATTTTTTCAGTATTTTTAACTTAATGAATTCTGAATTAAGTCGATTTGGAAAAAAAATTATTTAGGGACTGTTTTGGAAATAAGTTTTTTTATCATGTTTTCAGCATTGGTAGTGCATTGTGGTGGAAATTCCATGTGCGCTGTGTGAACTAAAGGCTCTAAATGCAAGTCATTAGTGGCGAGGAAGGCTTTATTTTCTGAATGTTTACACAAATTCCTTTGTGACTGGTGAACTTGCTTTTAAAACACAATAAAGCATATTGTGCTAATATTTCAGAGACTTTGTTCTGTTGCATTTATTGTCTGGTTTTAGGGTTTTCTGTCATTGCTCAATTGCCTATTTAGAGCATTTAAATTTTTTATCGGAGCTTCATAAATGTTTAGAGTTGAAAACTGGAAAAAAGAGTGCCGTTTCCAATTCCATGCCATGCCGTCACCTCTTACTGCCACCTTCTCTCCTAATAAACGCTGTACTATGGCGACCACCCCAGTGTCCTTTACCCTGTTCGCACCCACAGCTGCACTCGCTACCGTGTTTAGATGCACACTACTTTCTGTTGATGTATTTCTTCTCGTAGCGTGCACACGGGTAAAAAATCAGGAGACAAACTCACAGAAGTTAATCCTGATGGTTCATCAGCACTACAGAAGCATTACTGGCTCTGATGGCTGTAATGGGGGACAGCAGCTCTGTGATCCAGCGGCCGAGGTTAATAGAGGGTGACATGAGCCAAAGGCACGAGAGCCCAGCAGTCCCCCTCGCTGCACGACCGACCGCAGATGTTAGGTGACGCCTTCCACCACATAGCTGCACAAACCCTGCTAGGATGCTCTCATACAAAAACAGATTGATGGCTGTGGCAACACACACACACAGAAAGCAAATCCATCACTCACTCACATATGCACAAATATTATTATTATATTATCTAACTTACTACATTAACCATGGTATTTGCTTTGTTTTACACCCTTAAGGCACACATTCTTGTGACATGTTTAAATATGTCACCTCACATTTTTTTTCTTTCTCTAAGATTGTCTAATGAATTTTGCCCCACAAGGGCTCATATCTTTGAATTTACTTTGGAAGACATTTTTATAAGAATGGCATCAAAAGTAAAGCTTGCCCACCTTGCCGAAAAGAAGCACAAATGTAAATAAGTCTAAATAACTAATACAGTTATTACTAAACAAGCAGTTTTATTTATGCAATACATAAAATACCTTTATTGAAATATTGTTTTGAAAGACCTCTTGATGAGTAAAAGCAGTGTAAATTATGTATATGTAAAATAGCAGCATATTAATTCTGTTACAAAAGATAACTACAGCTCGGGAATTCCAGCTTGAAACAAGTTACTACAATCCATTCTGACAACATAGCATCTTATTTATTGCATGTATGGAAGTGGCTGTCCTAAGGACCAGCGCCACTGGGCTAATTTTATATTATTTCAGTCATGGTGAGGTGACCTTACACTTTGACAGTACACATGTCACCCTCATAGCGCCCAAATACCGGACAGTCAGAAGCGGTGACTTAATAACCTGCGTTCAGTTGCCGAGCAGCGTTGAGGTTTTAATGGCCGCAAAGCCCCTGCTTGAGAGTTTGTGAGGGCTGTGATAATTTATGAGCAAATTTCTACATAAGCGTTGCAACGACAATTTAACCCGCATTTGCGCCAGTGATCCTTTATATTCCTAAAGCAGCAGGTAGAGTAACGCCGAGGCACAGCCTCGCATGAACGGTGCTTCATGGATGAAGAAGCAAATATTTTTCTATTCAGTTATTCATCTTTAGTTGTTTTTTTCTTCTTCGGCATCCAGACGTCAGCTGACAACAGAAGCGCTCGAACAGAACATGGGCCTGAAGCCGTATTAATTCAACCGCATTGTTTGCAACTCATGTTTCTGAGTGTCTGTGATCAATAACAAGATGAGCAAGGCTGCATGTTTATGGTACAAACTAGTAAACAGCGGGGTTTAAACAGGTGGTACTAGAGATTATGTATTTTCTAAGTTTCAATTTCAATGAGAAAAATGGAACAAACTGAGAGTGAACAGATGCTGACGAACACTGCGCCAGCTCATTCCAAAGTTAATAAAATATAACGCAATAAACGTCCGGTGATGGACTGCTGTCCCTTTTTCCAGCCTCACAGGATACTCTTTGGAGCACAGAAATCCTGCACAGGATGAACGGGTGATGAAATAGGAATAAATAAAGGACTAACAACAAACTGTGACTCACTGAAGCTGCACGTGCAGTTTTCAGGGAACAGACGAAGGGAAGTCTGCACTGCTGAGACTTTATAGTTCATGATGTAACGGTTTATTTATGAACAAGCTCAGTTATAAACAGGTGTCCTGGCTCCAACCGTGTTTCACTGCAAACTTTACAAACCACGCATTGCGTAGATAGCAAACACACATAGGGACTTACTTACGCAAAGCTGTCATGCATTAGCGAGTAAATAAATGTAACTAATGATACCGAAGCATACAAATAAATCCCCTGCAAAAATCCCGCAAATCACCCCAAATTTTGGGTGCAGCCGTTCCCATGTAATACAGCTACATATTTTCTGCGTAGCTAAACAGAAACGCCCACTTCTGCACAGGCTAGTCGACTCGCTGTCTTACATTTTGCCACCGCAGGTAAGTGTCGAGTCTGATGCAAGCTGTGATTTCTGGCCCAGAAACGCTGAAGTTAAAAGGAGGTGGAGAGGAGGAAACCGCCTAATTCGTGGGGCAGGATATTCTTTTGATCGCCAAGAATAACAAGCTAACTGACTCGATAAATTCAAGTTTACTTGCTATCAATTCTACAGAGAATCCAACATGTTCAGCATTAGCGTGATCAGTCAAGGGAGTCCAAGACCAATGTTCAAAGAGAAGCGCTACTTGAACTGTTTATCTCATCGCGCTACGTTTCGTAATGAGAAAATACTTAGCTAATCGCTCCGCGAGCCATTATCTAATGAACAAAAACCAAAAATCCGTCGAATCACTGCATCTAACTGAACGGAGAGGCTGCTCTTTTCGGCAGATTATTAAGTCACCGTCACTGTCTGCTTTGATCTTCGTTCGCACTGTGACTGTGTCATCGACTTATCACAAAGGCACGCACAACCCCGGCATTAAAGGAAAAAGACTGAAACATTGCTTTAGAAGAATTCGCAAGATCAAAAAGTTAAGTTTAAACTTACTGGAGTTACAGTTTATCCTCACACAATCTAGATGGGGAAGAATAAATGAAAGATGAAATTGCATCCTTCAAGGTTACAGCTGCAGACATCCAAAAACAAGAGTTCCACCCTTCCGGGGACGACTGCATGCATAGAGGAAGCCATTTTGCCTTTTTGCGCATTGTGACGAACAAAAATCTAAAATATTTACCTTTGAATCTTTGCATCAAATTCTGTTTTTTATGTAATGTTCAGTCCTTCTACTCACAACAACCAAACCCTTTTTTCATCAGTTATTTTGAAAACAAAATAAAATTTAAAGCAGATATGAAGTAAAATTCTGCCAAGAAACGCAATCGGAATTTTTCCTTTTTGAATTTTGCATTGTTCTGACAGCATCAGATCCATCAGATCTGGCTGAACATGCAAAGCGCTTTCCATCTTACACAAAAGCAAGGGCAATGACAAAATGGCTGCCTTCCTTTCGCTAGCCACATGGATTCTTATTTGTGCAGATTACACATTTTCAGTCGCTCTTCAGATCGTAAGATTTTCTATTTATACGTTCAAAAAAAAAAAGTTTAACTTTATTCCATAATAAGATGCTGTTTGCTTTCCATCTAGGATTTCCGATTTCAAAATCGTAGTTGTATTTTCCTAGTTTAGGCAATCTTTTTTGCATTTTTAGGAATTTTCAGCAGTGAAGGATACAGACAAAATTTTTTCTGTATTCGATCATTTAAATAAACAAACAAATAAACAATCAAACAGACAAAAAAAAAAAAAAAAACAAATAAAAAAAAAAATTAAATCTCTGCATGATATTTGTTATTTGGTTCAGGCTGATCCTGAAAATAGTTTTTGTGTTTTGTGTAGACGGAAAGCAAAGAGCGTAGGTGTGGCTCCACGTGGCCAGGCTTGCCTTGCGTCGTCAACCGCATCAGAAAAGTGGGAGCAAACAGCCTCGATCCAACCAGCGCCAGCACCGTGCAGTGGCCAAGGGACTTCTGGGATGATGCCTGACCACCGGGCGTCCAGTGTATGCAGGACCTGTGCACCGAACTATACACCTCTCTAAGGTATTTAACGGGAGTTGCTATACAAGAGTTTATTACTGAGGTGTGAACAAATGTATTCGCACCCATAACTGCACCTACAGTTCCTTCCTCATTCATTCAGCTTAGCAGATAAAATTATATAAACTGTACTGTTTAAAAGTAAAGTTCCCATCATAAATAAAACAACATGCACGGTGAAATTAGTTCCAAAAGAGAACAGCAAATGTTCAAAGATACTCTATAAAATCCTAAAGATTCATGTTGAAGTGATAACTGATATGCAAGTACAGTAATGCGAAAACCTGAAAGGCGCCTCAACGCCAGACAAATGGACTGAGGTGAGGTTTGGCAAACCCGACACAAGCGCGGTCATGGCGAAGGGCAGGTGGAAGACCCGGCCAGCTGCAGGTACGCTGTGCGCTGTGTTCTCGGGCTGTTTGCCTACCGGGCCGCAGGCTTCGGGGCCTTTGAAGGGGTGAATACCATCTTTTGACATTGAATGGAAGGTGGCATCTACAGCGAGCGGCGGCATGACGGGCTTTGAGCAGAAAACGGAAACAGCCAACAAAAGGGCGAAATGAAGAGCGCTAAATCCTTTGCAGAGAAAAGAAAGAGTAAACAAGTAGAAATCACACAGAAAGTCACAGCATTTTGGGTAATCTTTGTATGCAAATGAGAAAGAGTAATTATGAAATAAGAATGGATTTTAGGTTCTCAGCAGTTTTTTTTCTTTTTTTTTTTCTTTTTTTTGCAAATTCACTGATTTATTTTACTGTGACTGTCTTATAAATGCAGTTTAAAATGGAAATGGGCATGATTTATCCTGTGCAAAAGATGGGCCAAACACCATGTGTATTCTTTTTCAATAGCTAATATAATAGTGAAGGAAAGTGCAAAAAAAGTTTTAAAAAATTGTGTTATCACCAAACAAAGCAATAACTGCACATAAACACTAATCATGCAAACAAATCGATCATTTATTGTTACTGTTAAATACATACGTGTATCCACCAAGATCAAAGAATTAAATAGTAAAATAAACACGACAGGAAGGGATACAGGAAAAGAAAATATGGAAGGCTGTAACAAGAAGCAGACGTGTGGATACGATACCTAGGTTGACGGTCAGCTTGACGCGGGCGCCGTCCAGCTCCAGCCGCAGTGTGTCGGCCGAGTCGCGGGACGTGGCGGCCATGAGCAGGCCGTAGGCCCGGTGGGACATGAAGCGCAGGGACACGTCCTCCGCCTCCGTGTGCATGGCAGATGGCATGGCCACCTTCATGTACATGCTGCCGTCGTAGCTCAGGATGGAGGCCTCTGCGGAATATTCCGGAAAAGCAGACTAAATTGGTAGCAGAGATAAAGCAGCACAGCAGCAGAGGAGGTAGCTGTGCGGTCTGCATTTCTTGCTTCCTGATAGCCTTTTGCATTTTGTTCTATTCGTGCATTAATGATCTCAAGACTTGCAGAGGACTATAATTTTAACAAGTTTAATAAACTAACCTTGAAGTGACATTAATGCAGCAGTCCACTTAACATGTACCTGTCTCTCACCTGTCTGCACCTGTGTCACTACAAGTGCGTTACTAACCAAACCATGTACATTCATCAGGTATTAATAATCATTTTATTTCGCAGATTCGTGACTCTCAGTGGCCCATCGCGTGCGTGCGTGTGTGTTTGAGACACTGCTCTGCTGTATAGATAGGTGAATAAAGTCCATGTCACCTTGCCACCTAACACTGTCACCTTGAATAAAGGTGTCAGCTAAATACACCCTTTCTAGAAAAATGTCTACTAAAGGAATAAATTTAAGCTGTGCTACAAAAAAATAAAATAAATCTCATTCCATGTAATATTTAGCAATGAAAATAAACATTTATAACAAAGAAAGCAGTAAATATGGTGAAACATTTATTGTTTACTCAAATTAATGAAGCCTTTACAGAAAAAGATGACCCAGGTCCATTGTTGTCCATATGGCTTTTGTAATTCTTTTGAAGAACAAACATGTTTTAACTTAAATTAATTTAGTTCAAATTTCCAGAGGTGCTGCGAAAGATATAAGCCGCGGTGGAGACGGTTATCCTGAACGCATAAGTGCCGTAGCACTGGAGGTGCTCCTCATATTCAGCGAAGCTTTTGAAGCTCATCTCGGTCGACGGGGTGTAAACCGCACGGCGGTGTATCATCTTTTAGGAGTGCAGGCAGGTGCCCCTTACCGCCCACCTACAGGAATAGGCTTGGCTTTGAAAGAGAAGCAGCGCCAATTTGCTGTTCTAGCAAAGGAACTGCGTATCTGCTGCGTTGCTGCGTCAACAACAACAACGGTGACAAAAAGGCAGTCAAATAGCTGTAAATCAGGGGTTATTTAAGAAAAGTGTCAGCAAGCACTGCATTTCAAAGGAGCGACGGGACTCAGCTGGAACCGAACGCCTTTCAGCAAATCCTTCTCACGCTCATCACAAGGCTACGGCGCTGGGCGCCCTGCAGGAAAGCTTTTAATTCGAGGGTGAATGCGGCACCGTGAACTCCGGCAGATTTCGGAGTAGTTTTGAGCCGTAATAAGCAGTACATTATGACACCCAGCTGAACAAACTGTGATTCTAATCCAGAGAGAGGGGCATCACGTCGCTGCACGCCTGCGGTGGTCGTCTGGGCAGCTACTGCCTATCACGCATAGGTCTGGGCTCCTCACTGTCTGCACTTGTCTGCAAGCCTGGAGAGCAGTAGGAAGCCCCATATAAAGCCTTTTAAATGAGAGAATTGCATATGAGGCAGTGGCGCTGACAAGTATGGGGTCTGGGCATGGGGAGGGGAGGATAAAAACGGTGATTTGCAGTATTGAATTGCGGTTCCATTTGGTTTACAAAAAAATCTGCCGTGAGATGGGATGGCAGTTTAAAGATTTTAAACCAGATGCCTGCCCACCACCTTAGTTAAAACACCCAGTTTTACAAACAGCCAAACAGTAAAATATGTACAGGAGCAAAAAATGTTTTTGATGATACCTGGAAGGTGGGGATGTTACAGTCCTGTGGAAGGAGTGCTATCAAAGGCACATATTCACTGAGGATTTGTTCCTCTCCAGGCATTGACAGACAGGAGATGGCCATATTTTACTCATGCTCACCTTGTCAGAATACAAGTGTTACCTTTGTCTGTTGGATGATTAACCTTCTTGCTGATTCTAATCGCTTTAGAGTGGCTGTCAATTATCATTATGGTTAAGCACACACATGGGACTAAAGCAGGGCCTTTCCTGCTGTGGCAGCTTCCACATGAACCATCACGCTACTCACTGCCCTTCCCTTCAAGGTGTGCAAAAGTCAACTACTAGTGTATGTACAGTTCAAAAAATTATATTTCTGTCTTTTTCTCAAGTTACTGTGTGAAAAGACATCAAAAACTCATGTAATAGCAGTAAACAGACTCTAACACTCATTACAAATAAAATATACAAGAGAAAAAGAATAACGTGCAAATAATAATAGTCAAAGAATCCATTTTGACCAGGCTGTTGGTGGCCTTGTGAAAGAAAGATTTGGGAGGCTGGATCATGGGAGCACAGCATGTTTAAATACCAGCACTCACAGAGCACAACAACACACCCTCTCCAAAGCTCTCAGAACAATCCGAACACAGAGGAGGTCCATAGTCCCCCTATAACTCCTCACAACATTTAGACAACTATTCACAAGTTAGTGTGACTTATATTCCAGAGTAACATGTATATTTTTAAAAAATCTGCATACATTTGACTGCACTGCGAATGCGTTGCCTATACCAGTAGCTTTGTTAGCTCATAACAAAGGAGTTACAATAGGTAAAATACCTGGCACCTGCAACTTATTATTCATGTTCCAGTCATGGTTGTATGTCAATGATCTCATGGATCATAAAGGTGTAGAGTATATAACTTTTGACTGATCTTTCAACATTACATCCATGCAGCAATTAACATGTACATTATTCTACATCTGCACCTGCATCCCTAAGGAATTAATACTCAGACTATACTGTCGATTAAAAAGAGAGTAATGATCATATGTCATTTTATTCTCTGGTGAGACCCATCTGCTGGTTTTTTCAGTTATGTGCATTTTTGAAAATTAGACTTTAAGAAACCGGTAAGAATAATGACAGAAATTTTTATGCAAACATGGATCATCTTAAGTAAATCCTGTACATTTGTCTCCATCAGAAGATGATGCTGGTGACTGGAAAGGCAGTATTGGGATGGGAGCCAATAACGTCACATTCAAATTTGTCTTACTGCAAGGTGCATTTTCACTGGGTTTTACAGTACCTTGATTATTAAAAAAACTTTATGAATTATAATTGTTTAAGAGGATGCCGACATGGCTGTGAGGAACTGTATGATTATGGTCTCTACCTTCTCCTTGCTGGTTGTCTACCGGCACAAATACATTACTTCCAGACGTGGGTTCTGAACAGCAGTGCACAAGGTTGCATTTCAGTTGATCTTAGCATAGCTGATCCCACCTTATAATGATCTCCAAACATATTCCTCCTCAGTGAAGACGATTTCACAAGGACATCAATCCTACATTTTCGAGGCCCTCCCAGTCCTTCTGTCAAGCTGGGGAATTAATTTATCTTAAATCCTTTTCAAATGAAGCCAATCTGAGACAGTTTGATAAATATTTGTCCTTTGTGTAGCTTTCCAGTCCGACTCCTACCTGCCAAAGTGCAGGAGGGTGGGGGGTGGGTTTTTCCCACACAGTTAATGAGCAATATTAATGAACTGAATACTGTGACACAGGAACAGAACACAAAATGCACAACCCCACTAGGACAAGACTGAGCATGCTGATGTGCACCAATGATCTCCAAGTCCAAACTCTTTTGGCAGAATGGAAGGGAACATGTGTGCCATTTTAGCCACAAACTACCTCCACCTGCCCTCACACTGCTCGCTAAATGAGATATTTCACCACCCCAAATAACCACAGAGACAGCAGACATCAGTCAAAATTAAAGAAACAGAATAGTAAAACAAAATATGTGCATATAAACCGAAATGTGTACTGATATTGAGAGATTTTACTGATGCTTACTGCAAGAACTTAGCAGACGTTTGTACAGAATAAATTCAAATCCAGAAATTAAAGATAAAAGAAACTCCTAGAATCCATTTAATAACTCATACTTTATCTGTTAGCACCACTGTTATTTTTTATTTGAAGGCTCTCAACATTTAAAATTTTATTTAGAAATGGACACCTTTATGTCTAACACTTTCTTATAATAAAAAAAAAACACAGGGTGCATTATATTTTATTTAATGTAAAAGTTAGACATGATTTCTTGCACACATATTAACTCCAATATTAAAAGGAAACAAGTTCAGACAGAGGTCATCGATCGACAAGGACGTAGCTGACGGTTGCACTTCATGCCCTTTAAATGTCCTCCTGGTGGTAATGTTTTCCTGTTTTTTCCTCGTGCTGCAACCATGCTGCGACTTCTGCCAGAGTCCCACTCATTCACCAGGAAGCCATTGGAGGGCAGCACAGGCCACAAGTAAAGCATGAGCCGCCCCCCCGCACACTTTGGATTGGCGCTCTGCTTATGAAATAAGCGGTAATGTGTAGCGGTCCAGAAAATAAAGCGCTTCAGTGACATCATTTTTGCAGGCTGATGTGGATTTGTCAAAGGCGGTCGGCCAATCCAGGCTGTACTCCAGGATCCTCCTCTCTGGAATGAGTCCCGGAACGAAAAAGCTCTGTGCTTTACGAACGTGCATTTATTTATTTATTTATTTTAAACCAAGGCCTGCTAATTTTTCAAACTGCCGCCTGGTGAGGAGCAGTCCCAGCTTGGAGGACATCACTCAGAAGGGGCCAGTAGTTGCAGGGGCTACGAACGCGTGCCGACATCCATCTTGTCCAGGCTAGGCAGACAAGATGGATGTCAGCATCCGGCTCGCATTATCCTCGGCTAATTTAAATAATTCACCCACCCTATGAAGAACAGTGTGGAAGTGACTGCCGCTTTCTTCTCCACGTGCCCCGAGGAGACCGCCTGTGTTTATGCAACGCAAACCCACAGCCTGCTCAGCCAGCCACAAACGGGGGACAGTAGTCCTGCCATCCTAGAACTGGAGCCACAGTTTGACCCAAGGGAGGGTGTCCGCTTCACAGGCAAGTGCATCCAAAAACTGTGAAGGAGGGAGCATTGTACAGCAGCTTAAAGTGACTGAAATGTGGGACAAACAACAGCAGCAGCAACCCAGGACTCACTGATGCAACTTGACTGTTCTGACCCCTTGCCCCATAACACATCCTACTGAGGTTCTACACAGTGATCTGGAAAAAGGTGAAAGCTATGGAAATTTTGCAACTTATTCCAGTCCATTCTGCTGCCATAAGCATCTGGCATCAAATAAACTGCAGTTGGGGTGCACCTTGGATGAAGGTGTTCATAGGTAGCTTGGAAAACCATGATTTCAAACAGTTTCACCACGTGTGTTGGGTTGAGTGCAAGTCAGCTGTTCCCTCTCAAAAGAACGTACAAGCAGTGCTGGACTCAGATCAGTGGAGTGAATGGTCTTCGCAGCCAAGGAGCTGGCCATCATCCAGCCTATTTGTGTTGATGGGGCAGAATTTGTTGCACCTCTAACTGCTAAATTTGCTTGGACTACAAATAGGTTCTAGAAAGCTCATTCTCTGTTTAAAAACCCAAACTGGCGACAAGAATGGGTACACAAACTTATTTTATAACCTCATGTGTGTTTATCTGCACTGCGGGTTCTCTTCCGAGAAGGTCAAATGCATTTTAACGTTTGTAGTGCTGTGTGTGTGTGTATGTGTGTGTGTGTGTGTGTGTGTGTGTGTGTGTGTGTGTGTGTGTGTGTGTGTGTGTGTGTGTGGTGGACAACCCAGTCACAGTTAAAAATCAAGAGGAAGAAAAGTTATATAATGACAAACATCTATTTTTTCCTAAAGAACATAAAGTAAAATACAGTTTAAAAACAGTAAACTTAAAAAAACTGCCATACATAATTATATGTGTATAACTGATAAAGTGGAGAGCTTAATATAATAATATATTGATAAAACTGTTTTATTTTTATAATCAATATAATTTTTTTTTTCTTTTCCATGCACTGACCTCAGCATGACATTGATGGACAAAAAAAAAAAAAAAAAAAATATATATATATATATATATATATATATATTTTTATATATATATATATGACTTGGTATTTCATACTGTCAATATAGAGTGAATAAATTAGCAATTCTGAAAATTGTTAAAAAGAGCAACCCTTTTTTTCACAAAACATTGCCCTTCTTTGCATTCCATCTACAGTCACGGCTCCGCCTGGCTAAAACGTGTTTAATTCATTTAACATCATAAAAAGTCTTTGGGAATACATAGTGCTATGTCGCATCTCGCATGGGTTGTTCTGCATTTGCATTACCTGTGACATCCCCTTCCTGTACCTGGATGAATATGCTGAAACTTGTTATAATTTTGCAGCACAAAAATGCAAAGAGGTATTTATACAACGGCGCCTCCCGCGCCGATTTCCAATTTGCTGCTATCCGCAACCCAGAGAGCTCATCTGAATTTGAAATCACGCGACGCAAAGATTTATGCACTGCACAGTCGCGAACACGGCGTTTGCATCACGAGGCGGTGCGTTGTGAAGCGAGGACATTCTGGCACAATGCTAGCAGGAGGGAAAACGTCCTGGTTACAATAATGCGTTTTTCTCTCTGCAGTCCTGCTTCCCTTTAAAACTGTTTTGCTGGTTTGTCTTCACGTTTCAATTTTAAAGTTAAAAAGTATCGCAAGAAACGTTTTGCTACTGAAACTTCGATTTAAATTTTTACTAAAAAACAGAAGACTCTTAACCATTAACGTAAAGCTTCAGCTGGGGGGGGCTAAGTGCTGAATAACGCTTCCATATTTATTCTCATTGTTACTCAGATTACATGCAGCCCTGAGAGCCACGTACAACAGGGCCTGGCATCTGGTTTGTCTTCCGATACCCCTCAGGTTCGAGTGGCATGACCTTTGAGGACCTCGCAGTCGAGCTCCATCTGGCCCAATGCCTTCTGGGACTCGTGCATGCGGGAAGCATTGACTCCAGGCTGTTACTCAAAACTGTCCTCGGGGTGTCATGTTCGCTGTTCGGCTACAGTTGCACATTGTTTTCTGGTGAGGCATCTGGTGTCAACAGGCATGGAGACTCCCAAGTTCAGCAACACCTAAAAGAATGCCCTTCATGTTCTTCTGTGGGCTGTAAGAACATGACAAATGTCCATCAAGAAAGCATTTTACAAGAACAAAACTGGCCCATTCAAGCAGATTTGTACTCCTACCCAGCATTGTCTGCGTCTCTGAAGAGAAGCACTGTTGTTTCCAGTTGAAGTACAGTCCCTGTGACACCTCTTCTTCATGCCATAGCAAACGTGAATACTCATCTAGGACTGCTCCTCTTATTCACCATCTCATGTTCACACACTATTAACACCAGCAAACCTTCTTCAGCGCTGTTACAGACAATTGTCAATGAGTGGTGGGAGCAGTAGAGGCAAAGGCCAGTGACAGCAACCCTAAATCCCTTAAATTTTCCTTCACATCACAATTAATGCAAATTTTAAGCCCAGATACATCGCCCATCTTACACCCCACTGGACTGTTTTCTTCTGTGAAATAAACCCTGTTAGAAAAAATGTGATATTATATTACATACCTTTTATATATGTACTTATTTTTAAAAAAGGTATCTATAAGTATGACAATAACAAAAATCTATGAAATTATAATATAATTTATAATTAATTAATATATTAATTATAATATATTTATTATATTAAAAAAGTAATATAATAAAATTTTATTGTTGATAATTTGTATGTATTTTTTTATTTCTAACATATAAACTGCAGGCTTTATGGGGGGAAAAATAATAAATTGGTTGTACTTGAATGTGTGTAGCCAGAATATGTATTTCAATACTTTTTCAAAATTAAGTGTTATAAGTATACTGAATACATGTATTTGTCTCTGAGGAGTGCCCTCCTCGCTCCTTCATGACAATCAATCGTTCTTCTCGACCTAAAATCTACAGACAAGCATGAACAGCACTGTTATGAGTTGCTTTGGCTGCAGTGTTTTTTTAGCTGCTGATGGTAACCAACATTTATCATCAAAAGATTCTTGGGGTCACGTAGCAGGATGAAACTTCAGCTTACAGTTTCTGCACCTCAGATCCAGAATAAATAATGGGTGCATTCTGATAAAGTACGATAAATTATGCTTGTTTTATTTTTCTCATTTAAAACCTGAGAAAAAAAAAATCCATGTTTACCTTGGTTTAAATTAAATACATTGTGGAAAGTTTTTTTTTTTTTTTTAAATTAAGGAAACATTGTGTTTCTTTTTCAACTGAATCATTCTTTCCACATCTATACTTTTTCAGTTCTAGGGCAAAATCCCTTCCCTTATATGGGTGTGCTGTAGCCCACTTCCAACATAACCCCCTCCTGATTGTAAAGGACCTTTGGTACCCTCCAGTTACTCCTTTGTCCAATTCTCCTGCCGGAGTGAGAGTGGGAGATCCTTGTAATACTCCTGTTTTGACCAGTCTGTTTGCAGGATGCTTATTTCTCATTGGTTTATTCCCCTATTGTGGATGTTTTCACGCCTTATATAAGGGTTTCCATGCCCAGGAAAGGTTCACTCTCCAATTAAATTCCCAACCCTGCTATTAGTTATGCTAAACTTTTGGCTGTGCTTGCAGTAAAGATGAAGATAAAATGGAAATATTTGCTTATCTGTTTTTGTTAAATTCTTCTACAACACCTAAATGCTCTAATATGGTCAATAAAATTAAAGATCAAATGACTTATGGGTTTATGGATAAGGTAGAGTTTATAATTAAATTCAGTTTAGGTAAAACAGCAAACAAACAAAATATGCTAAACACATCATGAAGTATTCCATAATATCCTGACCACAAAATCCAAAACATGCACATTTAATCCCCATATGCTGCTGCTTTTGACTGATAGAGAACAAAATGCAGCTCATAGAAAATGTGAAGCCATAAAGCAATTTGATCATAACCATAACATCACTGCAATCCAAAACTGTACCAAACAGACAAACTGTGCAGAGGAGCTCAAATGCCGGGGGAGTTGAGATTCAAGATACGGGCAGAGACAGTGCATCTACAGGGCCACAGGATTAGACCTCAGCCCAGGATTTGAACCTTCAGAACATAAGTGACTATAGATCACAAAGTAAATGCACTGCACTATGACGACCATCTATAGGCATTTCAGATTCAGGACCGGGTGCATGTGTACGACCAGCAAATAATCGAACTTGACTTAAGAGGCACAAAAGGAGGGCAATACAGATCAGCTTCAGTCATGGAGAAAAATTAAAAATAAAAATAATAATAAAATCTTATCTCTGACCTTCAGTAAAAATAAAATTGCTTTTAATTAAAAGCTTAGAGAACAATAAGTACTTAAGCTGTATATGACATCACCGAAAATGGCCGCATCCTCAGCCATTGGGAGGAAGCATGTTTGGATTTAGTGGGAATGCAGATTTCCAATAGCTTTTTTCCTTTTTTCTTTTAATCCAATAATTTTTAGACCAAAGGTTAATTCACTCTTTTCTGCTTACCTTAAAGCCCCACAAAAAAAGTAACCACAGTTTTATTGTATTCTCAGTACAGATAAGCTGAGTAAAAGTTGAACAGAAGCCAAAGTACTGAGTATAAATTGCCAGTGATGCACAGCTATTGTGGTCTGGAGAAACCCACTTAATCCAAATTGGGTAAGAAAATATCCTCCTGTATAAATGGACCAAAGTGTCAAAAACTGGTAAGCTCCTGTAAGTCACTGGAAAAGGGGCCAAGAGCAATTTTAAATAAAATCAAAATAAAAATATATCTACTGTGTATATATGCATATATCATATATAAATATAGACACACAGCACATATATTTTATTTTTTTCTTAAAAATTGCACTCTATATATAAACAAAATTCACAACAAGATTATAGGAGACAATCGCAGATCAATCAGATAATAACAAAATTATATTTTTAAAGGCATAACCGTCTTTTTTCCAACCAGGAGACAAACAGATCAGTTGTATTGGAATTCATTCCTTTACTGTTGGGACAACAATGGGAAACTTGACCTGATCTAATCAATGGAGTGTATAAGCACTGCCATTTTAATATTCAGTTTTTGACTCACTACAATGCAATGTGTGTTTTTCAAAGCCGGCAAATTTGCACCTTTTTCTCAGCTGCTGAAAGACTCCCCCACAAGGGACCCACTGAACTGTAACAATCTTCTGAACTACATTCACTATTTACAAAGCCGTGTACATAATTTCCACAGTCTGTTTTGCCCAGAAGGTGTGAGCTCTCTCTCTGTGTGTGTGTGTGTGTGTGTGTGTGTGTGTGTGTGTGTGTGTGTGTGGTTGTGATTTCTCCAGAAGTCCCTTGAGAAAGGCCCCTGGTGAACTTGCTGCGCTCAAGCTCTGCGGTGGACCACAAAATTTGACCTTCACAGTGCCCACATTACTAGTGATTAACTCGAGTGCTTCATACAGAAGCCCGACTCTCCAAGCAGCCACACACTCCATGTCAGTGGTGTCCATAAAGTGAAAAAAATCCATATCAGCCAACAGCATGACTCAGGCAGGATTATAGGGATCTGTATCAGTTTTCCCTCCTTTTGTAAACTAACAACATAGTGACAGACTGAGTTTATGTTTCATATATTCATGGTTGATATACACCACCAAGCCCATGCGCAACATTATTTGCCGGAATATTTCAAAAGAGCTATATATTGCAGGGTAAAAAAGACAATCGAAGAGATTACTAATTTCAAATTTCAAAAATGTGCCCAATTCAGTCATGGAAATGCTCAAGATTGTTCAAGCCCCCTTTACTGGAAGTGCTAGCTATAAAACATTTCAGTGATGCTTAAAAAAATAAATAAATAAATACTTTCATTGCATCTTTCAAAATTTTTTCGTAAGGACAGTCGTGGACCATTTAGACACATTTGATCAACTAAACAACTTTAATTCTATTTCTGTGCCCCTAGAACAGTACTTGAAAGCAGCGCCAAGATCACTAAATGATGGATTAAGCATGGGATGGATTGGATTGATGGATGGGTAGATTAACCATTCTGATTTTAGGTGCCCACAGGGCTGTGTGGTTTGTTAGCAGATGTTTCAACGCTTTGCCCTAATGATGGCATCTCAGCTGACGCCGAAACCACCGAGCACCCAAGAATCGAGCTAATTTTCCGTGGCTACAATCGGCTCTCTCATCTCCAGCTCCCCGTTCTACCGACTGAACCGAGCAGAGCTCTGCACAGCGAGCACATTCTGCCGCCTCAATAGCGCAGCTGGACCCCAGCAGCTTCGTGACAAAGACACATTCCAGCGGAAGTGCAAAGCAACAAGAAAATGTTCATTTCTCTGCTCTTATCAAAAAATACAAAGTGTTTGAGAATTTTAATTACGCTTCAGCCCCCCATGGAAGAGAGACCTGATGCATTACGGCCTGCGAATTAAATAATCCAGTTCTGTTAATAAGATCTAATAGCCAGAAAGAAAGCATCTTCCAGAAGTTCATTAAAACATGAGGTGAAATAAATTAGCATCTTAAGTGTGCAGATTCATGGTTTTAAATGAAGGAAAAATGAAGAAAAAACACATTTTGCCCTTGAAAGACAAAACTAAGATTTAAAAAATAAAAAAAAAAGGCGCCATGCTTCCGTTTTTCTCTCACCGCAATAATGTACATTTCTGTATGTTGTATTTAAGTTCATCACTGATGCAGTTTGTTTTATCTGTTTCATTTCCCAGCAGGTCTATCGGCCGTGCATGAAAGCTGGATGACAACCTTGAGTTTTCAGTGTTTTCAAAAACCACTGCATCACGTTTCTTTGCCAAAAAAAATGTGCGGGGGAAATGAGGAACAACTTTTCAAAACCCGGTGCACAGTGATCCGCGCGGATACTGCCTATGGCTTTCCACAGCGTGGCGACCTTGCCACGAGCACCTTCTTCAGACGCCGACCCTCTCCCGGCAGGGCAGAGTAGCCAAATCTCTTCTAGCCTCGCAACACCACACACATACATTCGCAGTGTGCTGGCATTAAAGAAAGCTGTTCAGGCTCACACATAAGGTCAAAGATTAAGACAGTCTCAATTTCTTCTAAGACAAGTCAACATATATATTTTTTTCCCACCGCATATGTGCAGTTCTCCTCCTCACTGGAGATCACGGTCTTTCTTTCAGCCAGAATGCTCAACTTCAGCAGATGCATTTTTGCACAGCTATAACCAGGAGAGCTTCCTGCCTGCAGTATGCGTGAGGTTCAGCTGCAACCTCCAGTGAAAAGCAGACACATAGAGTCCCGCGGCACGGAGCGGGCAGAGCACTCTGCCACGGTTGGCCTGCACGGTCAGAACCGCAAGGCTAGGGTGCTGCCTTTAAGGACATTCAGCTGCATTTTACGCAAACACGCACACATACAGTGGAACTCATTTAAAATTATTTCCCATTTAAATAATTTCTTATATTTAATTTTCATTCTTTTTTTTATGGAGTTAGAACAAACTTAACGCAATTGGACATCAATTTCTCCAGCTGCTGGGAGCCGCTTTCCTGCACAAGCCATTTGTCTGAGCAAAATGGCGCTTTTTGTTTTATTACAGCAGTGCATTTCCTTTAAAACATTCCCCCCCCAACTCTTTTATTTATTTTTTTTCCATTAATGTGTCACTCCAAGGCTTTTCCGAGAGAACAACTGATCCTGAGAGCTTCGACTGCAAGAATCAATGCCACAGTGGATTATATAACAGATGACCTGCAATACAGCAAGCACATCTTAGCATGCCTGGAATATACAAACAGGAGCAAAACTGTTATTTGCTTTGAAAGGGCACATTTGTCCTACTTCAAAAAAGGCTGTTTTTAAAAACGAACACAACATTTTTACTTGCTGGGGGGATGTACATCATCCTTGCTTCAATATAGCCGTGATATTTATTCTTGCCCCTTTAATTCAGTTTAGTTTTGAATAAAACACTCTTGGCAGCAGTGAGGTCACATGCAGTTGGAGCCGAGCTTATTGGAAGGTAGTTCACTCGACCGTTCAAACTTTAATGCAAACTTTGATTTGTCGCCTTGTGTTTTGCTGCTAAACCACAACCAAGGCTGTCTTTTTGATGAAGTCCTGGAGCATAGGTTGTTCATGCTGCTCGGCAAATAAATGCATTTTAAAGCTTTGGTTTACAACTGAAGTTCCCTCTGTAAATATGTAGACGTCTGGTGTTTGAAATTAACATTTTACTTGTGCAGCTATCAAAACAATTTCTGGATGTATGGACACCCTTCTGGAGTTTATTGGTGTTGTATGACCATACCTGTGACGCACTGTAACTATCAGACCCTCAGTCCCTTACTGTAAGCAGACTTCTTCGGTCTATCTGTGCCTCAATGTTGCCGTGACCTAATGCTTCTCATAATTCCAATAAAAAAATTAATTTAAGATTGGCAAATAATGCAAAGAATCCCTTAAAGAGGAAATACTTATAAATGTATGATTTTTTTTGTTCACATTGTGTCTCTTTTTCACCCTCAATTTCATTTAATGTTGAATGTTAAAAAGGGCCCTCTTCACAAGAGCAGGAGATGCACAGCATTACACATGGGTCAGAACAGCTACCTTTAAATCTGCATGTACAATAATCCTTCCATCCATTATCCTTAACCGCTTGTCCCGGTCAGGGTTGCTGCAGTTCACAGTCTATCCCAGAATTTCTGGGCACCAGGTTAGGAGACCATAGCCAGGACATTAGTCCATTCCAAGGAAGCAATAAGATTGCCTAATTATTCTGAAATCCGAGCAACCTCTGCGAGGAAACCAAGATCTTGAGGAAACCAACACAGACAAAGGGGGAACATGCAAACTCCACACAGACTGAACCGTATTGGAGCCTAAAGCCCAGGTCCAAGCACTATGAGGGAGCAGTGCTACCTACTGCACCACCATGGCACCTGAGTATTAAAACCTTTAAATCTAATCCTAAATTCTCAGAAGTTCTGCACATCAGCATCACCTTGGCAATCATCCTGCTTAGGGCAAAATGGAGGCCAGACTAACAGCTTTTCATACAAGGTACCTGTATGGGTTACAGTAAAATATCTCTTGCTATGACAAACTACAGTCTAATGTTCACATTATTACTCATAAATTGATGATCATCCACAAAGAATATTTACTCTAATAAGAACCTTCATTTATAATTAAAAACAGTTGTTTTTTTTTTTTCTTTTTTGTTTGTCTTTGGGTTGAATAAAGAAACATAAGAGATGTGAATGAAGCGGTAAACCAGCCAAAAAATGGTCCTTCCTGAACAGCAGAAATAAAGCAGAACTTCCATTGTACACTGTTGTATGATCATAGCAAAGCAGAGGGTCCTTACACTGAAACACGCACGCACACACGCACGGCAAGATGGAGCTGCATCGCTCCTAGACATCAACGGGCGGGCAAATGGAAGGACTCACCTCTTTCGCAAGTCCTGGACCAGAAGCCCGTTCCGGTGCAGTCACAGACGAAGCGGTTCCAACCCTCCTTGCAAGCGCCACCATTCTTGCACGGGTGACTGTCGCACTGCTTCCCGGTGACCTTGCTGCAGGACGGCTTGATTCCAGCACCGCTCTGGGCTTCAGCAATGCGCCGGATGTCGTTGCTACGCCCATCAATGAAGAGGTCCCTGATGCAGCCCACGTAGCCGTAGTTGAGCATCGCGGTCCACAGCTCAGTGGGCAGCACCAAGCCCGCCCGGTTCTCAGGAAGGCCACCCAGGTACATGGCCCCCTCCAGATCCAGGATCTCACTCTCCCCGCTGGCCGTGAAGGGAATGCGGCGGCTGTTCACCGAAATGGTACCTACAAGCCAAGACAAAGAGTAGAGCTCCCAATCCTACACGTGATAGGAAAACTTATGCACATTTAAACAACTAAGTTTAATTTTTAATAGCGCACAATAGGTGTTCACTTAGGAAAAGGAGTGTGCACAGGAAATTTGGCCGTGGTCTTCATTTTTTTTCATTAAACTCACATCATTAATGCATTTTGTTTATACTTCTGTGTCTCGTGGAGCTTTGTGTCTTGCTGGAGACATTCTGGGTAAGTATTTTAGTCAGCAGTACAAGAATTTACTCCTCCGGGGAACAAACAGCATTGTGGTTACAATCCACGTCACTTCTACTACTGCTAACCACTGTGCTATTCTAAGTATGCAGTCGTGCGTGTGCTGCGTGTTAGTCAGTGTCGAGGTGCTCTCAGCATGGATCACTCTACTCACTAGTGTGTCCTCCATAACAGAAGGCACAGAGCAAGGCTTTACACACCTACCCAGGGTACCTAAGACAAGGGGCAGGGGGGCAACAATGGATTCTAGGGCGTTGGCGACAACCATGCATAGATGCAGGTGATCATGAAGGCCCCTGAGATGTTTTAAAGAAACACCTGGGTGCAAGGTGAATGCTGTGGGGTTTAAGAAGTTCCCAGAGGCAACATTTTGAGGACCAGTGCTGTTAGAAGGGTTTTTGGGGATACACATATGAGCTCTTGCACCAGGAATTCCAGCACAGGAAATGCAAATCCGTGCAAACTAACGTGACATCAAGTCAGAAAGCCATCAGTATCTGAAGCCACAACCCCAACCTTGCATCTAGCAACCTTAGAGCATTGCAGGTCACCGGTGCTCTCGGCATTAGCGGATCAGTTGGTTTTCAACGTGAAGACCACTGTTTTTATTGAATAGGTTTGTTGTAAACTTGCAAATGGTGCATTTGGTCACTGTGGGCTCAGGCTGCTTTGGATTCATTTGGAAAGCAATTTGTGAAAGGCAGAGGGAAATGATTGGGGCAACATATTTTGTGTTCTTCACACATTCTTTCCAACCATCTGCTAAACAGTTGAAGATGAGCTAATTTTTAAATTAGCCAAAAGTCCGTTTTTTTTTTAAAAGCGATGCCATGTTTTCCATCAGAAACATCTGTGATCTAATACAGGAGTTAAGATTACTATTCATTTCATGTAAAAACATTATAGAGTGTTGTTATGCCATTTTGAAACTAGGTATGTTGAAGGGCACATTTCAGTTTTGAAAATTAATAATTTTATATCAAAACTGATATAGTAAAATATTAGAAAACTGAACTGTGATAGCTGGTGAAAAATTGTACTGGATTAATATTTTTCAGACATATGCAGCTTCTGCTCTATAAAAGTACAGTACAGGTTTTTGATGCATGGGGGGGTGCTGTATTTTTTTCCCAAGTTTGGCCCAAGTTCTCATGAGAACAGGGGGTGATTAATCTACCCAGGGTAACTTGTCATGAGCAAATTGCCTGCCCTCAGCTGATAATATACAGACCACGGCAGCACATATAAAATAAAGTGGCATTAAGTCTGCGACTCTGTTACAACAAATCAAGCGGGATGTGGGCAGAAACAAAAACACCGCGGCAGTTTTCTCCTAAATAATCCTTTGGAGGATGGAACTTGCTTTGGTGGGCATCGCAATTCATCATGTTCTTCACTTTTTTTGTTGTAAAGGCTAAACTTATCAAAGCACTTGCGTATGAGGTGTCGGAAAACCTATGTGTACACCTCACTACATAAGAGCTCACTTCTCTCGCTATTGGCTGCTTGTCCTAGGTTAGATCATGGTGATCTGGGGAATTTTCTGAAAGCATGGGTGCTCATCCCTATCCTACATTAAGCCCCTAGTGGATGGGATGTTGGTTCGTTGCAGGGCAAGCAAATCCATATACACACACTAAAGAGACTTTAGAGCCAAAAAAACCAACCTGGGTTAAGTATTTTGACTTACTTTCAGCCCAGGAGTTACTGCTGCAGATGGGGCCCTTACTAGTACTGCCCACTGACCAATAAAATGCTGTAACTACCGTATATGTTACTAAACCACATAACCAAATAGTTGTTCTATGTGGCAAATTAAGCAATTATGCATTCAAAGAAATCAAATTAACAATGAAAAATCATCTGATCATAAACCATTTTACTTTCTGAAGATCAGCTGAAATGACATCTTTAGTCTTACTTCACAGCTTAGCTTACGCAGTCTGTTTCTTAAGAAAATCTCAGTCATCTTGCCTGCCCCCTTATCACCATTCAAGTACTGAAAAATCACTTTTTTTTTATTTTATTTTTTTTTTTTTATTTCCAGAGTATAAATACATGAGCATGAATAGTTGCAACTAACACAAGGTTCTCATTCGGTTGTTTACAGACCTTTGCATAAAAAGCAAGTACAAGTATTACTGTACTATGCTAATCTCAGTCTGTGAGAACTGACAATAGCAGATGTTTCTTTTTTGCATGTTTCACCTCCATATAAACTTTTAACAGCTCTGTTCACACCTAGGGTTGTTCTGTCATTTTCTGCAATCATTGTAAAACACTGTAATGTTCTGTCATTCTTCCCTATTCCAGCACAATAGACCACCTTCCACCTAGCAATATATCAAGAAACTGCATGCTGTGCGTTTGTTGTATTAAGGCATTGTGTGGAATTTGTGAACTGCAGAAAAAAAGACTTCAAGGGTCCTTTTGGACACCAGTGTTGTCCAGCAGAATTTGATTAATGGCAACCACTTATTTACATTTTGGAGCTGGAAAGTGCTGGCAAGTCATGTCTGACTCCTAGGAGATCACTGGAACAGGTTGCAAGGCAAGGAGAAACAGAAATGGTTTGCCAGTGCCTTCTTGTGGCTTTTTTTCCCCCCCCAAAGGAGAACCTGCAAACTCCACACACACCCCTAAACTGGACTTGAACCTGACATCACACAAGCAACCCAGGAGCTGCGGGGCACCTTCTAACCCTACTGTACCACTGCATCCAAATGAGCTACGTTTGCTCTTATTCAGCAGATCCTTTTCTCCCAAGCAACATGGAACAATTCATTAGTAAACAACATTTCTCCAATAATACAGATTCCCAAAGTACAGTCAGTTATTTCAGTGTCATCACTTTTGGACAAGTAAGACACAACTGATTATTATTATTTTTGAAACCAAGCAGAGTAAAGTGTAAAGACCCACTCGCCAGTTAACACACAGTTCATGCTAAGGGGGTGTATGGTAGGGATTTAATGTGGCCTTCATCATCTTTAGATCACAAACAGAGAGAACAATCAAGCTCTACACACCCTAAGTTGGATTCAAACCCACACCCAGGAGTAGCTCAGAGGAACCGATTTTATCTGCTGCACCACCACTAAAACTAAAATACCACATGGAAGTTGTTTTTTTTTTTTTTCCCCCCCACAAAAACAATAAACTACCACATTGTACAGATGATCACCAGTGTACAAGTTATGTAAAATTATTTTCTAGGGACCACCATACTTTTCAAAAGCACAGCGAGTGCAAATTTTCTTAATAGTCTACACTGCTTACCTGGGGTATCCTGCAATCAGTCAGCAATTTTTGAGCATTTTAACACTTCACCAAATCAATTTCAAAAATCTTGTCTTTTCAGCCAATTTTATTTTCAACTTTTCTCTGTGGTCACTCAGTCTCTAATTTATCCAGCAACTTAGAAACGATCCCTTAAAATATCAAGATTCCATATTATGTCTGAATTACAGCCAATTTTGAAAAAAATCTTTGAGGGACCCAAAAATTTTTCATTTACGTTGTAGCAACAACTCACCTGATCTTCCATCTCGCTGTATATCCACATGATACCAGGTGCCATCGTTCACCTTGCTCTGGGTGGCTTTCACCTTGATGGTTCCAGAACCCATGTCCAAAAGTAAGTACAGGTGGGCATCCAGTAGCTCCACTGCAAAGAAATCAACCTTGGTGTTCTTGAGGTTACGAGGCTCCTTCCGGTCCTGGGGCCTCCCATGGGTGAAAAGGATAAGACCATTAGGCTCCGTGGTGCGGAAGTCAAAGGATATGGAGCCCATACGCTTGGTGTTCCACTTGGGGAGGCTGAGGTAGGCCTCAGGTGTTTCAAAGGAGATAGGGTCCAGGGTGGGTACATTTTCGCACTTGAACACCACATCACCCAGGATCTTCATCTTGGGATCCGCTATCCTAGCCAATCGTGAGAGTTCTAGTCGAATGTCATTGTTTTTATAGACAACCTGTTAAAATACAAAGGACATCAGGCTTAACATTCAGGAAGTGCTCAAGATTAGCAGTGATACGACCAATAATTGATCAAAAGTCTAATGAACAACTTTGGTAAGAAAAGTGGTCATTCCCCAGATTTGCCCTCACCTTGATAGCCAAAGGAAGCACACTGAAAACTGGACGTTCTTCTGAAGATGAAGCACCAAACCAAACCTCTCAAGCAACTAAAAGGGTTTTTTTTAGGCTTTTTATAAAACTGCAATGACAAAAGCTTGGTTGAAAATGTTCAACGGCAGAACGGGCCTAGAAATATGGTAAATAAGCATTTGTTATCTCACTGATACATGCCGTGCCACAAACAGACCTGAAGTGTAAACTGAAATTCAGTCAAGTGGATATTTGCTATATAATACTACAATAAACAAAGAAACCACAATTATGTCAGCAGTCGCAGTGTCAATAGATTTTTTTTTTTCTTCATGCTGGGATTACAGCTAATCCTAACAGATTTGACAGCAAATCAACACAGGTTTCAAGATGGCTACTAGATGCAGAGATTGCCCCTTCCTGCAGTGCGGTTGCCATGAAACCGGAGAGCTCAGACTCAGGCAGAACTCCCATATCTACTGGATCTCAGCACTTTGCAATTTCAATTAGCCATGGCCTATTCTGTGAAAATCTAGAGTATCTCACAGAGGGTCCATACCCAGATTAGAACATCTGATGCCTAATCGCATTATGCCCTACATCCCCGGGTTTACGCACATCTTCTCAAAGAAGTCATCTCTACCCTTGGCAGAGGGCAGTTCAGAATATCTTGCAATTCCCCTGGTTGATCTGCTTTTGCTATGCCCTCTCCTTCTGTGTATTTGCATTGTGGTTGAGAAATCACCAGTTCTCAATATGTACATTAATAGCATTTCTACAGCTCTGTTGATGTATTATTTTAGTTATTCCAACAGTCAGGTTGTGTACTTAATTTAAATGCAAAATTTACTGTTACCTTATTGGCGGAACTTTTACAAAATGTTACTGCCATAATATTAACATAAAACATACATCATAGTGCAAGTACAACCATGATACTGATGCTTATTTATTTGGAATTTGAATCAATGGCTTAGATCATGGTGCTGGGGATGAACACTGGGGACTGCCTGAAAAACAAACATCGGTGTTGGAGGAGATCAAATCCAAATTACTCCTGGAGGTACATCATGCAAAGGGAAAGAGAAGGAGAAGGACAACATGCTTGGCAAAGCTGAAGGTCAATGCAGAAAAGGGCGACCTGCAACGCAGCGGACTGACACGAAACTGCAGCTACAGACGCCCCAGTGGCTGAAAATCGAACAATTCAAAGCAACGATGCATGTAGTTGCCATGAGTGGACATGAAAACCAATGGTACTCAACCACAACAACATGCACATAATCTATAACCGCTATTGATACTGCATGAAGGCCATAATGTAATAAGATTTGTTATTTTCTTTTTGGGCCTAGTTGTACAGTTCTGCTACCCCCATTTGCCACAATAATTTTTATTGCACAATCACAGTTTGATGGGAAATGTTTTGTAATCAAAATGTAGGATTTAATAGCGCCATAAAACCAGATTCTTTGCCTTCTTAGAGAAATGCATTATTGATCTTGTGAGCCGCACAAGCTATAAACTCCTTTTTCTCCTGTTTCTTTTCCTCACAGTGGAACCTTGATACCTTTCCATCCCTCTCTGAATGTGAATGGAGCTCAGGAGATGTGCGGAGATGTTGCAGTGCAGCTTTGGTTGGTTGTGTCCCATCAGGAAGCATTCGGCCGCTCAGAAGTGACTTGCAAACCACAGCCCATTCCTGTGCAGGCTGATAAACCAATTGCAATATTGGTTAAATTGTTGGAGCTATTGCAGGCGATTCTTCAAAGGTGGGGCCTGTCACATTTGTCACAGCCTGCGTCCAAGTGCCCCCAGGTCATTGCCAGATACCTGACAGAAGCAGCCACTCTCTCTGACAGAAATTGAAACCGTTTTCCAGTTTTGCCTCGAGACCTCAAGCATCACGCAAAATGTCAGCTTGTCTATTTGAGCGTCAGCTGATGGGCCAAAGCCCATCATGTAATGTTCATCCTTCTGAAAGGTAAATGGAATGCAACGCAGGTAATGAATATCCGAAAACTGGGTCCATGCATCGTAACTGACACCAGGCAAGCTGTTCTGTATGATTCCTTGTGCATCTTCAGTCTGCTATTTGCTGGGTTTACGCTGGCATTTTTTCCCCTCAGTGCCCAGGCAGGTTACTAGACTTGTGGATTTTTAGGTATTTTTATTATTTATAGTCATACACATTTTGACATATAAACTAAATTAATTTAGAACACATACAAATTGTGGAAGCTTAAAAATCTGCCAGTTTGTATAGGTCCACACACTGTCTCCTTGAATATCTATATGTAAATTAATTCAATGGCAGATAAACACAAGGATTTTCCATGAGCTGGGAAATAAAAAAAATAAAAAAAAATAGCCGGAATAGAAATTCATCAAGGTGTTATCGCATCAGGCAGATTGACTCCAAATGAAACGGTTACATATCAGCTCGTAGCAGAAAGCTTGGCTGAGCAGTGGGAAGCAGAGGATTGCCCACAGCCGTCTGCGGTCCTGGGCAGAATCCGGAGAGGGTTGTGTACAGCCCTTGAACGACAGAATGTGCATGTTTGTGAATTTTAAAATTGTGAACATTTTAAAAATACACCCAAGCAACAGTTTCTAAGAAAGCCTCTATTCTACAGAAAATATTTTAGTGGCAATTTATATTTTATATTTATGTTGAATCTTGTGGGACACGACCCTTCCTTTGCGCCCTTCGCACCAGACACTGCGAGTCACACTTGTCATAACGGGTCACATCTATGGCCACTCATTTTTGTTGAGCGCTGGTCAACGCCTCTGTGTGCCCTGTGGGACGTCACTGATATTTTATTATATTTGATTATGCGTCAAAGAGGATTTTGGTAGCCTCACAAAAATAGCTAAATAAATCTTAACCAAAATAGACAATGGTAGCTCTTCAAGCACAAACAAACTATACAAATAAAAGCAGTTTTCACATTTATAAGATATACACCACTTCTTAGATGAAAGAAAATTACGCCTCTTTCCCTGTAATTTTTTTACTTATCCCCTATGCTCTTCTCCTATTACAACAATTTTGTCTTTATTGGCGGTTTTTAAAATTTGCAAACACTGGCATAAATTTCCGTGCTATTTTTTTCCTGCGTAATCATTTTCTCTTAATGCCAGCGTGTGCGTTTATTTGGGCCCTGTTCTTATTTCATGGTTATCATCCCTAGTGCCATTTAGACAGTTTACTGTGAAGTGCAGTAATGTACAGACTTGATGTAACAACATATTTTTGAATGCTGATGAGAGCAGTATTACACTCTTAACCATAAAGCACAGGAGATGTAGTGCAGTACAGCTGCAAGATGTCTACATATATTAATTTTATATATTCATGTTTTTGGTTTCTTCCAAAAAGTTGGCTGTTGAAGGTACTAGCTTGCAAAGGTACAATGCTGAAACTTCACCAGCTGTTTCTCCGGCAGGCCCGGTTCCTCTTTCCAAGGGCAGCACCAAGCTTTATCTTTCTTTCAGGGCTCATCAAAATAGATCAGCTGGAGAGTGGAGCAAGTAGGGCCATCTGGCCAGGCAAATCTACTTGCTCTCCAACAGCAGCTCAGAGAAAACAAAAAAGGCTACTACAATCCTGAATGTAGGTTAACACTTGTTTTTGGAGCACAAGTGGGTGTTTAGTGGGTCTTTCAAACCTTTGACAGAATCAGTAAACAGTGAGAATCTTGTCTATCATTTTCTACTGGTTAAAAAAAGAAAAATATGAATAATCCACATGTTATTAAACCACATTTAACAGCACAAAACTTATAGCTGTCAACAGGCTCCCACCCTAACTGACTAGCCCAAAAAAGTACATAGAAAAGACCCCACTAAGAGACCACTGCCATTCTAATACAGCACAATAAGCTGTCTATCTTCAACATGGAAGATCCTGGCAGGCATCATAACCAGCAAGCTGAATGCAGATGAATACAAGTACAAGAGAAAGGGATTGGAAACATAAGAGGATCCAAGCACCAGTTAATGGTAGACATAACTGCTAACCAAGATTCCAAGATCAGGCAGACCAGCTTGAGTAGTTGCCTGGATTGATATAGCTCAGTGCCACACCGATGGATACTGGAATGGCTTGTGCTATGCATGGTCAATAAAACATTAATAACCTTCATTAAGAACTCATTGGACCACTGGAGGACAACATTAAAAACCAACTGAAAGACAATTGCTCAGGTGACTATAAAGTGTGGTAAATACCAAAGAGATGAACTATCCTTGCTACTGTTCTCCATAGGCCTATACTCCTTTAGTCAAATAATCACTGAGTGGACTCCCTCATCCACCTGAACAGGATCTATAGTGAAGGTGTTGAGATTTTGTTCAGACTAAAGTACAGCAGAATGACAATAAGTAAAAATGATAGAGATGGAGGGAAACAAGCTACTTCAAGGTCACATCACAAATATGCAGCACTACAAGTACCTGGGGATCCTGCAATCACACAGGGTCAATGAGAGTGGAACTAGGAAGACCGCAACATCCAAATACCTCCACAGAGTGAGACAGGTCCTAAAGACTCAGCTGGATTAGAAGAACAAGATCAGAGCTCTCGGGACAAATGCTTTGCCAGTCATCAGATACCCGACCACCATAGTAAGTTGGCCAAGAGAGCACATGGAAGCTGTAGACATGAAGGCGTGAAAACTTTGGACAATGCATGGCACCTTCAAACCAAAATTCAGTACACAGGGACTGCAGACTACTCTAAAGGAAGGGAGAAGGGGTCTGAAAAGTGTGATGACTGCTTTTCTGAGATGCAAAACATCATGACCAGTCAGTAAATCCAATCAATGTCCCTCAAATAAGGGCTGCTAATGAACCGTCTGAAACAGATAGAGGAAGTTGACCATAGAGAAACAAAGGTGATGCCAGGGCAGGGTAAGTCATTCCCTGCAATGTACCACCGACAGATAGCTAAGGTGGCCATAGACTTGAGGAGATCCTGCTAATGCCTGGCAAAAGCAGGAGTGAAAGACAATACAGAGGTACTTATAATGGTAGCACAAGAGCAAGCCCTCAGCACCAGGTTGTTCAAAACAGAGGTGGCATATCAGGCAAGACATCTGGTGTAGACAGAGCAAAGATGCCCATGAGACACCTAGATGGAGGCAGGGACAGCAGATACTGAGAGACACTACCAGGTGGCAGGGATCATTTCCAGAAAAATCTGGAAGAAATATGACCTGGATACTCCAAAGTCTAAATGGAAGGCACTACAGAGAGAGTTAGCGAACAACAGAGCCAAGATGCTGTGGGATGTCCACATCCAGACAGATAAACAGATAATGGCTAACCAAACAGAGAGTGGTAGTAGATAAGGAGGTGGAAACAGCAGTGGTGATGGATACAGTGATTCCAAATAACAGAAACATCAGGAAGAAGGAACATGAGAAGCTGGAGAAACATCAGAGATTGAGAGAGAAACTAGAGGAATGTGGAAAGTGAAAACCAGTGTATTTGTCATTGTCATTAGTATTGGTCATAGGAAGACATAGGGGAGTGATCCCTTTGCTGGAAGAGCAACTCCATCAGACCATGAGAGTGACAATATCAGTTTCAGGCCAACAAAAAAAAAAAAAAAAAACTAATTGGGGCAAAAGATACCAGCCAGAGGCAAAATGGGGTGCAAAAGGAATTATGTGAGATGGTTTGTTTTTTCTTCTAATTTTGGACTAGAAAAAAGTCAACCAATGCATCTTATTAAAATGGAGATAGAATTTTAAAAAGTCCAAAAAGTCAGCAGAATCATTGAACTGCTAAATATTCTTTTTAGACAAAAAAGGCAAAAATTTCTTGTTCAAACCCCATGCAAAGGGGTGCTTATTGATACCTTGGTTAGAGAAGCACCCAGCCTGCCATTTGACAGCTGAGGGAAAGAGAGAGGCATCACAAGTCACACAGCAACAAATGAATATTAATGGCTCTGTGTGAAAAATGGAGGGTAATAAACCAAGGAGTAGGCTAAGTCTGTCAAAAGATAAAAGAACAGCAACAAGGTGACTTTCCATTATGATGGTTATTACAGACGCCTTGTTTTCATCTGGAAACCTCCAGGAGAGAAGGTTATGATTGGAGGTGGCTCCCTGGTCAGGTGGGCATCTCAGCTAGCAAAGTGGGGGAGGAAGTGAAAAGAGGTAGGGGCGGGGGGTGCACATAGACCCGACTGGCTAACAAATTGTGCAAATTACAGTCTTTGTCAGAGCTCCACCAACAGGCAAGAGAAAAAGCTCCTACACACCTAACCTTAGAGACCCATTTCAATAACACAGTGAGGAAGAGGAGAACACACACACTCAGATGTCATATCTTTGCCTGTTCAGAATTTGTAAAACATCACTTGCAAGATGCTGCAAGAGCACATCAGAAGGTCCTGTGATCCAGCAAGACAGAAGTGGAACTCTTCTTGTAAATCTAATACTAAACACCACCACCACTCACAAACTTTTGCAAATCAAAATAGAGAGCCTGGACCACAGGAGCTTCTTCAACAACCATCATTCTTGTTGCGCACCTGCCAACCCTCAAAGATGGATTTACCTTCTAAAATTAACTCAGACCAGGTGAGCTACCTGTTTCCTATACAGGTGTAGATCATCAACAAATTGGGTGAGTTGGTCAGGTTACACACTGCACCTCAGCAAAGTTAACTTAGCAGCGCATTTGCAAAGGGTATGAATACTTTACAAGTCTTACACTTGTATTTTTTATTTTTTAATTTTCAGTAAATTGCTGAAATTTGTTAAACTGTAGTTTTCGGTTTCTTTCCTTTGATTTGGTGTTATGTACACTGTTTTGTAGATCAGCTAAAAAAAATCTGAATTTTGTGCACATATTTTAAGTTTGAAAGCAGAGATAATAAAATGTGAAACTAGAGTTGGTGGTTGAATTTTTTTTTTTTTTTTTTTACCACTGGAAAAAGATGATGATTATTTATTTATTTATTTAATTTTAATTTTAATTTTAATTTTAATTTTAATTTTAATTTTAATTTTAATTTTAAACAATTAGCAGAGGCCCAAAGGATCAACATTGATTCTGAGCAGGGCAACACCAAACTACACCCACCCTCCAGCATACAGACACTTAGAACACAGACTCACGTATCCGTATTTAAAGAACCTGTTCCACTCGGCCTCTACATTGAACAATCTCCAGATAAGGACTTTCATGGTTCAAAATCTGGGGTGAAACATTTCCAACCATGTAAGCCAAATGAACTGACTGATAGGAGTCCAAGAAGATTATCCATAAATACACTAGAACCTCACTATAAAGCAGTTTTTGGGATCTACGGTCCAACCCACTCTGTAACTCCATCCACACAATAATGAAATACAGCTTTCCTGCACGTTCTCACCGACGGCTCCTTAAGTGACTTACGATCGACCCAAGTATGATGCGGGTATAACAATAGGGGTATTAACATATTCTGACATGCTGTTGCATTTTAATCTGTTTCTCATATCATGTGGATCCCAACAATAGCGACCAAAGCAGCCTGAGCATTGGAAGGCCATTTGGGCAGCAGTTGCTAAATACTTTGCTTTATATGAGAATGTCCTACAAAGCAGCATCTTCCAGCAGATTCTCATAAAGTTAAATATTATGAACTCCTACTAGATTTTACCAGGCCTGCTAATGGTGTGCACATGGAATAACATCATGGTAACATCATGGTAGTTGCTACATAAAAAGATCTTTTTTCATAAAACTGGAAATTGTTGTCATGATATGGACAATGTTTTATTTATTTTGGTGCACGAAATACGTGTAATGCAAAAAATATGAAAACAACACTAATTTGCAAATGGTCATTGTGGTGGTATAAGGCTTTTCCCGGTGGTTAATCTTGGAAAAATTGGGAGCCAAAATAGCACCATGTTATAACTGCTTCCACGTTCTAATGAACAAGGTTCCAGTTCAGCCGTTCATATTGACTGAGGATGTTGAAAATGGAGACCAACACAATTTGTGTTTACAAGAAGTTCTGCATTGGGTTCTTACATGCAAATTCCTGTCTTCAGTTACATCGGTCGACTGCTTTTGTTTAATCGTGGAACCAAATTGAAGTGAAGGTTTAAGGAAGTACTGGCAAAAAAGTGAAAAGAGAACTGCCTATGTCTACTAAAAATACCCTAAACCACCATGGTAAATGCTGCAGAACCTCACTGCTTGCTCAAAGTCTTCCATCCCTTGGTGAGCTACAGCCATTGTCCACTCTACTGCATTTTTTCTTTTGCCTGAGATTTAAACTGGGCCAATTACAAGCACACATTTCTTAAACAGATGACCAGTCAGCCGATAAATATGTAAAAATTTTCCAGAAACTTGCACTCTACTAGCAGAATATCCCCAGGACATCCCACTTTCCTCATGTCAGCCATCAACAGTACTGCCTTATGAAACATAATAGGGCAAATATTTATACAAGTAAGACCCTTTGAACAATTTAATTAGGTTAAATGTTGGTTTGAGTGATTTTTGAAGGAAGTTGCATCCAGCTATTATTTACCACATGAAGGAGTTGGAAAGTGGCATTGAGTCATCTGTGACTCCTAGGCAACCACTGGCATGGTTGTCAAGGCAAGGAGGAGCAGAAGTGGTTTGCCATTCTTGCTGCTGCCTTCCTTCAGCATATTTCTTTCTTTAGAGGGGTGTAAACCCCACACACACCCAAGTTGGAATTGAACTCCGTATCAGGCAAGCAGCCCAGGAGCTGTGAGGCACCAGCTTACCCTGCTGCACCCCCCCCCCCATTCCCAACTTCCCACCTTATGCAAAATGTAATTATATGAATGCATTCTTAAATATTTAGCAAAATCTTTACTTTTCCAAGGGGTTTTCATTAACCAGGTATATATGAATAAAGTGGTGTAGGTATAACCTGTAATGTTTGACCCTGTCCACACTGTCTCTTCAGAGGGCAGATCTTGCACTTGTAGAAGCAGCACAAAATCACTTTAGAGGGAGATGACTATAGATTAAACTGCAAGGTTTATCCCTTTTCTTTCAAGGATATAAGTCATTTACTTGAGTGTCTTCCAGATGCACACCAATACCTCCCACTTAAGACTACTTGCCTTACATATACAAATCAACTGCTTACAATGTCTTTTTCTAACCTAATATATGCCTGGGCTCAGTAGAAATGCTATATACAATGATAGCTGCAGCATGAAACAGCGGTTCTGGAGAAAATGTTGTGCTCTGCATTGACTCAAAAAGATGACAAATCCAAATTAACCCTATGATAAAAATGATAAAACTCTAAGAGGTCAGAGGCTTGGTTTATATCAGTATCCATTCAAGCAAACATGACAACTGAAATATTCTGCCACCACTTATGTTCTGGCCCATTAAGGGCCGTGGTGGTCCACAGCTTTCCGTTTGTGTATAGGGAAAAGGATATTTTATCCCCCGCTGCTGAGCACACACACTTTCCTTTACACATTTACACACTGTTAGAGTCACCATTCAAATTAAGCACATGTCTTTGGAGTTGGGAGGAAACTAGCACACCAGGGGGAAACTCAAACAAGAACAGGTTGAAAGCAAGTATGGATTGAGCTGGATTTGAACCCACAATCAAATACACAGCTCAGGTGTTGTGAGGCACCACAGCTGCTGGGCTGCTCAACTAGAATATTGGCAGAGGAAATATTCTACAAATACCACATTAAACCACAGTACACTTGGAATTGTTTAGCTTAAATGATACAATCTTATTTGACAGATATGGTTTGTGTGTTTTATTTCATAACTGCCATAAAAAATACTTGTCAGTTACTTTATGCATGCATACCACTTGCCAAAGAATTAAGGTACACTGAATGGCCAAAAGTATGTAACCCCCCCATCTAATAACTGAGCTAAGCTATTTGAGCCACACCCACACAGCATGCAAACACATTCTAGGCAACTGTATGCTTCCATCTTTGTGGCCACAGTTTGGGAAGAAGCTGCTTTCCTGCTACAGCATGACTGGAGCCCCCCATGCACAAATCGAGCTCCATAAACACTCGGTTTGCCCACGTTGGTGTGGAAGAACTCAAGTGGCTGCACAGAGCTCTGATCTCAACCCCACTGAACTCCTTTGGGATGAACTGGAATGCTGACCATACTGCTCAACCTCACTGATGCTCCTTTGATCAAATGGGCAGAAATTCCCAAAATTTAGTAGAAAGCCTTCCCAGAAGGAAGAGGCTGTTAGAACAGCAAAAGGGAGAACAACTCCATCTTAATGTCCTTGGGTTTGGAATGGGATGTCCAACAAGCACATATGGGTGTGACACTCAGGTATCCACACATTTTTGGCCATATACTGTAAATCTACTTTCAAATTTTAAATTACCAAAAAAATGTCTTCCCATCATTGTGAAACTGTTTCTGCATACAGTTTCCATCCCGCAGTCTAAATTCTGATTCTGCCACAGCCACTTTAGTAAATTCTAGGGAAAGATGTTGCCCGAAGATGGGTAAGCCCACTTATATGATAGCAAACATAATTTTATGTCTGTTAGAAAATACTTGCGCCAATTGCATTACAAGAGCACAGTGGAAGTAGAAGACTCTATTTACCCGCCCAGCAAAAAAGCATTATTGAATTAATTATATCCTTTCAGTTCTCTCCTGGCCAGAAAACTGATACTATTTCCTGGCGTCTTGGCTATGAAGGGCTTGGATGCAGGGCAGCATGGAGGAGACAGGTTAATAATGGTTTACCTCTTTCAGGCAGCCCATAAAATTGTTGCTGACAGGAGAGCCAGGTAGATCAGCTGTGCTTGGGCTTCCCCCAACGTAGAAGAAGTCATCTGATCCAAGCATGGTGTAGTCCTCCTGGGTGTAGCCCGTGGTGGTGAGGATGCCATCCACGGATATTGTCACCTGTTCAAAGGGGGGAGCGGGACACATAGCCCATATGTGACCAAGCAAGAATGAATGCACAATGTTTCTTTTTATTTTTTAATGTTTCGATTTTGTTTATTTGTTGTTGGTATGACCGGTCTCCATACCTTGGGTGTCTCATTTGGATAAATGAAGTTTGTTTTTTCTTTATCTTTTTTTTTCTTTCAACAGACAGGTAAAGAAAATATTACAGCACAATATTTTCTTTATCTTTGATGGAGGTAAGAAAATGATTTTGTTTTGTTACTGTTTAGTTTAGGTTGGAGAGGGTTAGTAAATGTTAAAACCAAGGACAAATTACTTGTACTTGTTTTAGTTTTGGGTATAATTTGGAATTTTACTGAGATACATGCATTACTAAGGGGTGGGGGATGTCTGGTACTGATGTCACAAATGAGCAAGGCAATATTTTAATGAAATGAAGTTTAATTATGGTGGAAAATAATGGATTTATTCACAAAGCAGGAGCAACAGGTGACATAAAGGTGCATGCTGGGACCACGGCAGGGAACAACTTGACAAAAGCAAAACAAGGAGCAGGCAAAAAGGGTGGTGGCAGCCAAGGAGTTGAACTGCTAGTTAATACTGGTTAGCTGGTAACAGGTTTATGGAGGCCCGGGGAGATGAGTCAGTGACGTTGATGCATGCCATGCAGAAAGTGCGCTAAAAACAACTGTCAGAGCTCCCGCGTTGATGTTATTTATTTATTTTTCTTACTCATTTATGTCCTTATTTATTTATTCATCCCCAAGGTTTACTTTGGATTTTTCTTTTTGTTTTTGGTTGTTGTTGCCGTTGCTTTGTGGAAAGCTTCTGCCAGTTTTCGCCAACGCTGGTGGTAAACGAAATGTGGAGGCTTTTGAACAGCAAGCCCTGCAAAACTTTAAATCTGTAGTTTTTTTTTTTTTTTATTACTTTCTTTTTTGGAAGAGTTGGAGGAATTCATAGAAGAAACAGAGAAAAGCCATGGTGAGGGAAAAATGTAAAAGAAAAAATTAAATAAATGTGAAGAGGTAAATCGGGAAAGTCAAGAAGCCAAGAAATACCAACCCCATTTCCTCAATTTTTTTTTTTTTTTTTTTTTGATAAGTGTCAACAAATGAGAGTCAAAAAAATAAGGGAGGGAAGAAACACACCGCAAACCCAAAAAAAGACAATAAGAATGATATCTACCAGACAATGTAGTTTGTTTACCATAGCGTGTCCAATGCCTGATTGCTTTGCGGAAAAGGGGGAAGAAAGGAAATTAAAAAATAGTGAACAGAACGATTGTTAATAAAATGGCGTAACTCAAAATGACAACAGTGATGGAGAATTAGGGTGTTAGTACATTAGCTGGTTAGGTAAAGGTTAGTAAAACAATGACTTGTTCCATGAATCAAAATGGCTTATGTTAGTTGCACAAAGCCTGTCCTCAAAGGAGGTTGGAAGACAGAACAAGTAAAAAGAGAGAAAGAGAAGGAAAAAGAGGAGAGAACAGGATTGAAGTGGCCTAATTTCACATCCATTCTCTGCATATCCCATAGATAATGGAACAGGCCATCCAGAAACTTCTATACTGTAGCTTCAATAGTTAATTAAATAAATAAACACTTACTTGTCAAACTTTTCCAAATGTGCATATTTTTCAATCCACAAACTTGAAATTTTAACTAAAGGTCAGCCAAACAATTCAGCCAAGAAACATCCATTCGTTGCGGTCAGAGTCTCATTAGTTCACTTTAACTGGTTGACAGTTCAACAGAAGGTGATGTACTTTTGTGTGGTTTTATAATCTGCAGCTCCCTGTCCTCCAAATTTGAGGATGCACTTGTACCTCATGTTACAAACATGCTAAATAAATCCAAATTACAAAGTTTCAATAAAAGATACATGTATTTATTTATTTAGCATTTTCCTCACTGCTATATTTTCATTGTTGTACAACAAAAATAGGTTGCATTAGTCTTCAGTCAAAAACTTTTGGGGGGAGGCATTTTACTGTGTCTCGTAAATCTTTCATGTCAATTTAGGATCCCATATTTTAATTTGTTATTACTGTATCTGTAACAGAAACTACCCAGCAAGTTAACAGATGTTCGTATCTATCATTACCGTTTTTTCCTACTTTTTAAAACTAAATGAAAGTGGTGAAATGCCGACCGTTGTTTCTTCGTGGCTAGAAAAATTAAGTTGGGACTTTAAGGTGAAACCCTTGAGAAACTCACTCTCCTTTCTGTACTCCACCATTCTCCTGCAGCCCTTGGAGTCTACAACTAATGCGTGAACTAACATGACACCATCTCATGTATGTTAAGCAGGACAACACAGTAAATGACTGAAGGTAAAAGTATGGTATTGCTTTCATTTGCTTCAAGGTAGATTTTAATGTAGCTCCATATTTTTATTAAACGTAATAAAATATACTTGTGTCCTGTTCGCTCTGTTCCCTGTTTTATGTGTCGTGTCTCCAGTGTTGATGGACACTGTGTTGTACTGTATGAGCTGTTGATAACAAGTCGTGCAGCAATTGAGTTTAAATTCATTATACCTTTATATTTGATGTTTTCAACAGAATACAAGTGAACACATCCAAACATTACGCTATGAAGTTTGTCCCCAATTTATGAACTTAATTTGGACAAAGAGCTGGCTTATTATTGAGAAAGTACAGAACAACTGAACGGTGTGTTGAGCAACAAATTTGTTAGTGCAAAATTTGTAAGTTGAGAACTTGCAATGTTGGTGAACTTTTATTTGCTGCAACATAGTAACTGGAGTTACAAACAATTCCAAGCCACGAACAGGCTTGCAGTCTCAGTTCTGCTTGTAAGTTGAGGTACAAGTGTAAACCGCTGCGCACGCCCCGTGCAGACAATTTAATATCAAAGATGGTGTTGTAAAAGCAAAATGCACCCAGAAATCCAATAGCTACACTATGAAAAATCAATTTCTTGAGACAAGTGATACTCCCTAAGATCAGATAAATAGCACTCCTCTTTCAACTTTTATCAGACAATCCTTTGTTGGAACACATATTGCACAATAGTAAAATACACCGGACAGAAAAAATTAAGATCGCTGAAAATATTTTATTCTCTTGATTGCTTAGAATTTGGTTTTCAGTAGACAAAGAGGAAACGGCCGGACCTTTGCCTGCATTTACACATTAAACTCACAGTCCCGAGAGTGAAGGGAATATCTAGAGGACAGTGTCAGTCTCCCAAAGCCATCAAGTTAGTAATGGCTTCTGACAGAAGTGTCTGCTTGAGGAAGCAAAAAGTGAAGCAAAATATGGGTGAAATCAGAAGGGAAATCGGTGCTCTTGGACTTCAGAGTTGTAAACAAAACAAGGAGACGAAAAAATAAACACATTAGACGCTGACAGACAAAAAAGGCTATGCAAACAACTTAAAAACAAAAACACTGAGCAATGTATTGCTCTTCGCTACAAATGATGACATACGGACACTTTTTATTTATAACCTTATAGCACAATTGGGAAATTCCAGGCCTCATGGGTTGCAGGGTGTGATGGTCTTAACTCTGGTTCATAACTTCAGTACATTATTGAGACCTTTATTCTACAAGAACTGACTTCACCTGGGCTGCCAGGTGTGAGACAATCTTAACTGAAAAGTAACTCCTGCAGATGTTACAGCCCCTTGAGAGTTGGAATTCTCCACCTCCAGAACCACATTTTTTATCCTTCTCCTACACTTGCTTTGTATTGACACAAGATGCCAAGAACCTCTTCACCCACAGCACACAGTCCCTACCTGCCGCAGGTTGCGTGTGACCTTGACATCGTGCCACGCGTTGTCGTTGAACTTGCCGTTGACGGGCTCCACGATGGCCTCAAAAGCCCCGGAGCCCAGGTTGATGACAAGGGAGACAGCACCGGCCTTCAGCGCCAGGTTCACGTAGTCAGCTGACTTGCCCGTGTGGAGGATGAGACCATTGCGTTGCCACGTCTTGAAAGAGAGCGTGATCTCATCACTGCTGCTCTGGATAGGGTTCTGTGACAGGTCGTAGCAGAAGTACTCAGACCCACGGAAGGTGGCTACATTCTCCTCTCTCGCTGTGGTCAGACACGAAAGAAGAAATCAGTTGTTACATTTTATTCAAATCTCTTTTGAGGGTTTGATGCATTACAGAAGCAATAAATGCACCTCCCTCAAAGGTACAATAACAGGGTCTCTCTTGGGACTTCAACCAGCAGCCCTCAGATCCTTAACCACGTGAACATGCTGTATATAAGATGGGATTATACATTCTGGAAATTTTAACATTTCATGCTTTTGTATCTAGCTGTTGCTTATTGAGCTAAATCCAATGTTTTCTGTGATTTGCAGGAATTGCCGACGTGTTGGACTCCGAATGGTTAAGGGTTCAAAAAATTAATTAATTCCAGTTTTTTTTACATAATAGTGTAGTTAATTCTGTGCTTTCCTGGGGAAAAATGGTTGCTTACAATGAAGTGTACTTACCTGTTATTATTCCCTTTAAAAATGTATTGACAGACACAGTCAAAGATTCATTACCTCTTAAAAGGTCAAATTTACCTCTAAGCAACATATTAATACTTAAAAATAAATAGCAACTGATTTATATTCTCAGGGTCAAGGGTCTCCATACTGCCATTTAAAAACTTTTTAGTTTTTAGTTTTAAAAACTACATTTTTTTATAAATCACACATTTTATACAAGTTCACTTTATTTGAAGATCTTCACAACATTATATCTTCATACTAAAACAATAATTAAATTGTGAAAAACTGTGAATTTACATGTACTGACATTTTTTCATTTTTTGGAGTAGGCCTTTATTTGCAATTTCATACAACTTTGGCATTACCTATACCGAGTAAAATTATTCACAAAAGCTGCCGAATCCAATAAGAACTCCAATACCTCCAATAAGGGGAGTTACAGGGATGCATGGTTCACTGAATACTACTGAAGAAAATCGGAAGACATTTTACTACTACGAATTATAAATACAAATCAGACATGAAATTTGAAAGTGCAAAAAACATTGCATTAGATTTTTTTCACTGGCACTCGTATGATGTTCCTGTTCAACATGTGGGCCCTTGCAGCTGTGAAACAGCATTGCAGACTTAATACCTGGCGCTTTGGTGCTTTTGAGAAAACATGACTGTTGGAAGATTGTTTAAATAAGGCTGGTAGTGAGGCATGGTAAACTCAGTAAACACTGCGTTCTGTAAATACTTTGAGACACTTTGTCTGCGGACTCAATAATCGGATTTTCCAAGTCTTTTGCATTCGTGTCACGTCCATTTGAAGGATTTAATCCACTATTTGTTAACCAGAATATTTTCTTTAGCAAAAAAAAAAAAAGGAAACCAGCGTAAACCTCTTCATAATGCATACTGACAGACCCCAACTAGAGCATAGAAAAGAGGCTATTTTTTATTTTATTATTTTTTCCATTTCAGTAAAAGGAATGAGGTCAACTGTACTGTTTGGCTGAACATCCCCCCCCCCCCCAGTTACAGTTTGAACCCTAGATTATGTTTCACTTGCTATTTCCTGCAGAAGATATACTGTACAAAATATCGGCTTTCTGTCAACAAAAGTCAATATTTATAAAGCTGATATTGGCGGATTTTAATCTGTAGCATTACTATCAAATGAGAGGTAAGAATGTAAGAAATTTCAAACACCGTGTAGCAAAATGTTCATCCCTAACACGCGTATGAAATAGGCATTTACAAATGCTGTATACAAACTAACAGGCACATATTTATTGTCTACATAAATGAACAAAGAAATATTTTAACAATATTTAATAATCTGTGATGCTGGCTGGAAAATCTCACCGGACAGAAAAAAAAATCTCAGCCTCACCCTACTTTTAATACTCAAACAGGCAACTTTCCGGGGCACTAAGGTGCAGGGTTGAGTTTCCAATTGATCTAATCTGGACTGTAGTCCAGGGCCCCAGGGCTACATTTGTCAAAATAGGTAAATAAATTTATTTTACTGTTTTTTTAAACATTTTTTAAAAATTTTCTATCACAATTCATTTGCTTGTGTGTTTGTCAATTAAAAATGATTCCCAACTCAGCGAGGCTCCCTCAAATTTATATCAAGTTCATAAATTACATTCGTACTGGAAAAAGGTGCTGGACACCTGCCACGTTCCACTGTTAAAATTGTTTTAATTTGTTTAGTTATATGTCTGTCATACTTAGTTTTGTGCGTCGACTGGGTTAAGCTTCTGTCAGTGGAAGTGCTGTGAATTATGTCACTCAGGTTGCAGAGGCGGGCTGAAGTTTTGAGAAGAGTAGTGGCAGCTGTGAAATTTTTTGTCCAAGCGGGGACCACCTTTCTGGTACAATATTTGGCAGACCTAAGAATGGAAATTTAATGGCATTCCTAGCAGCTGAGCAGCCAAATAAACAGTAGCTATTCTGCTATTCCGCTAGCTATAAATATATGTGCATGTCTAGCTAAGCTTAATATTACATGGCTACGGTTCTGAGGTTGGAGGAATTGTATTTTATCACACTATATCTAGCTTGCGCCCGAACAATAACTTAAGCCCAGGACCCCAACCCCTCAAAGTCTACTCCAGCACTCAACACAAGTGTATTGGACACAAGTGACCTGCAAGACCTCCTTGGAACCTCGCCCATTCACCCAAATGACAGCAGTGGCATCCACAGTATCCAGAGGGTCTGGTCTGTTAGCGAAAGCGCACAGGACTCAGCCCAAGTCAACATTTACACCTCTAAAATAAAAAGCTCCACTATTCCCTCCCACATGTATGGTGTCTATGAGACGATGGGTGGATCTCTAGCATAAGTAACATCTGTTTAGCTGACACGTATTTGTCCAAGGTAGCTTAAACTGATAGGTAAGTGTATGAATCATGTTCATAACTTGATGGAGTTACGTGCAGCGGAGCTGGGACTGGAAGGGAGGCACACACCACTAGGCTGCCTGCTCTCCCTGAACGTGAGTAGATGTGTAAATGTGAGAACGCCGGTGACCTAGTTTCCCACAGCTTTACACACTCCGCTTCCTGGATCAGTCTTCTCCGCTGTCTTGTTGGGTAAATGTGTATAGAAAACAAAATGATAGATCGGTAGGTGGCTTGCATACCTCAAGGCCAAGCTAATAATACCAGGAATTTATTACAGAGCTGCACAATTTTTCCCAGTTGCTCTTGAGCATTAATGCATGCAGTTATTGCAGGAGTCATTGTGAAAAGGCAAACTGTGGTTTACTGTGATTCAAATTAATGTGCAGTCAATTGATATAATGACAGATGTCGGAGGTGCATTATTTTACATCTAGACCTTGGTGATTTATTCAGAAAATGCACGGCGCTTGCTCATTTGTTCCTACTTCTATTCACCCTTTTCGATTTTGGGCATTTCACGTAGGTGCGCAGTTTTGGAAAGAACTTTTCCCCATGAAAAGTCGCGTGGCTTCAACAACCTTTGTTCCTGTCCCAACTATCACGCAGTACTGTAAACTCACATTACCACGTACTGTACACTATAATATAAGCAGTGTGAGAACAGCACAGAAGCAGAGCTCTTCAGAGTCTTTTGCTCTCTAACCTTCTAATTAAACTAAAATGTACCACAAGCTTAAAGGTATTAAAACCTAAAGCACATGTTTATTAAATGCCAGCGCGTGTGTCCCTTGAGATACGAGACGTTGACTTACGACTATTTGTGCATGCAAGGGAAATGATCAAATATAACCAAGTATGAGGATGATTTTTTTCCGTTTATGAGGTACACAAGAGTGGGGAAATTTTCAGAGTTTGCACCATAGTGATGTCTACATCTTGTACTTTGGAGATTTTACCAACGGGTGATGTCTGGGAACAAGTTGCACTCATAAGTAGGGGATATCTATATTTGAAATTAAGTTTATCGTAATTGTAGGATATTAACTCGCAGAGGTGGGGTGTATAGCCAGCTGCCACTCAAAACATGGTTGTTTTTATTTTTATTTTTTTGGCCTCTGTTTGTGTCCTCTCTGTTATTCCTCACTGGCCTTCTTCCTCTCATTTTACAGAGGATCGTCATTTTTATTTCTTCTTAGGTGCAACACCGCACTTTACGAACTATTTTTTATCATGCAGTTTAAATATGTGGTTAACACTGCTATTGCTGCTTCACCATGGCCTGTAAAACTTTGCTTTGTTGATGCTTGAATTCCCTCAGACAACTAGTAATATTTTTTTTAAAAAAAAACAGGAAGTATTTTGCTAAATGTAGGACTCGTGAGGTTATAGAAGTAAAATTAAATTAGCTTTTTATCCATTAAAATCTTGTTTGAGAGGAGCTGGTTCTGGGCCCTGCCTCTCGTTGCAGAACAAGTCCACTCTTCTGAGCAGAGAAATCACTGAAAGAACCTCTATTCCCATTTCAGCAGCCACTGAGAAAAGAAATATATCACACCATTGACCGCACGCCTTCAAACAGCCGAAGGGGATTTCTTGTTCCCCTCCAAAACGGAATAACATTGAATTAAACTCCATTCATATTCAACGTGGGTAGTCATACTCGGGAAATGCAGACTGCAACAGAATGCCAATGAAAAGAAGCAGGAGGCGCTCTCTATGTGTAGAAGCTGGACCGCGTCCCTGGCAAACGTGATGTGCAGGACAGGAGTCACACATCGTTCTTTTCAGGTCTCAAAAAGCCAACTCCCCGGCAACAAATGTCAGAATTGGCCACTCATCCGTCATTGAGCTAAATCTCCTGCCAGCACTTTCAAAGGCACGGTTTTCAATTAGCACCCGTGTCCCGGGACAAGGAGCGAACAGCAGTGAGGGACCAATAACTTCCCGTCCTTCAGGTCAGTATATTTGGAACAAAGTGCTCCAGGGTCTGAAAGGCCCATTATACTCGCAGGAGAGATGGAGGAGGATGTACCCTAGTGAAGCAAATTTAATGTTCCGCTGTACTGGGGCTTGGAGTTCATTGCAATTGAACAGAACATACAGGTATCTCTAGAGATACAAGCCTACGATTTAAGAGCTTTTGCACATACAAGCGAAATTATTTAACAACTGTTACAACCAAAGATGAGTCTGATTTTTTGCATACGTGAGTGACAACAACAGACACGAATTTGCACCATAATAGCTATTTATGTTATTTCGTTGTTATTTCCGATTTATGTTATGATCCGATTTCTAGGAGCGCATCAGGCAGTGGGATACCTGTACTTCATGACACTTTTTTAACCAAACTGCATCACAGCACTGAAGCAAGTGCTCAGGTAAAGCTTTTCAGATTTTTATTCCTCATTTAGAGTTGATCTGGCCTACGTATATAACTGCAACATTTATGTGAAGCAGCATCTAAATACGATGGAGATGGAGAAGTGGAAAAAAAAGAGTTGAGAGCAATTCAAATAATATTCAATCTATCTTTCTCCATCTTGATTCAGTGAGGTTTGTTTTTATTATAACTACAGAGAAAATGTTTTTGCTACCCAAGAATGAATGTATGAAATGCAAATTCATTTACATATAAAGGAGCAGCTGAAAACTTGAGATTGAATTACAGCGCTATGCTAATGTGCACATATATACACTATAGAATTTCCATCACTGTGTTGCATGTTCACTCAGTGTCAAGTTCCAAGGTGGATCTGCCATTAGTGGTGATAAATGAAGATGTTTTTTGAAAGGTTAAAAGTGAAGCATGCAGATGAAATGTATTCCCACTATCGCCTCCATCCTCCTAGCTCCCTGACAAACCTCTCTAACTCCAAGAAAGCTGTTGTGGCATCACACCAGCTCCCTGACCTTGACCTCTAGACATCCTTATCTAAAAATGGAAATGTTCGGTGGCTTTCCAGGTGACACCTGTCTGTCATGGTTCTGCACTTGTGATGGATGCCATCTACGTCCATGATGCAGGGATCAGTTATTCTGCCATGTTTGCACACATTTATGGAAAAGCACTTGACTTCTGCAACCCTCATTGTGCACCAGCTGACATAGAAGGACATGGGATCCTTCTATCTGTTTTTTTTAACTGCTTTTCCTGAGCAGGGTCTCCGCAGTTTATCCCAAAAGCAGTGGGCGCTTTGCTAAGAAACCTCCCCTATATGGGATGCCAGTGCATCTCAGGAAGGCCACACACACTATGGACAATTTAGAGTGAATAACTAACTTGAAACACACATTTCTGGACTGTGGGAGGAAACCAGAGCACCCAGAGGAAACCCATGCAGACGCAGGGAGAGCACATAAATTGTACACACACTGAGCTGCATTTAAACGTTCACCTGACCAGGCCAGGTGCTATGAGACAACAGTACTGCTCCATGAGCCAGTGTGCCGCCGCTCACAAAAAAAAAAAAAAAAATAAAATAAATAAATAAATGAATAAATAAATAAATATATAAATAAATAAATATTTTTTCTTGAAACTCTCAACAGAATGTTACTGTTATTTTTCAAAAAATATTCCTTCCCAAAGTGCCAGCACAACAAATAAAATGAATCTGCACGTGGAGACCCAGTTTGTTACTTTACATAGTGTGACGTCCTAGGAAATAAAATTATCCAAATTATTCAGCATCAAAAATAACCTGTGTGCTGCACCAGATCAATGAAATATATACAGTATGATATTCACTGGCACCTGCCTGTCTACACTATTCAGTTACCGACTAAATAATAATAAGATTCAAATCTATTCACGAGTTTTCCTAATGGTACAACCAAAGACATCGTAGAGATTTTGCCAGATGTTTCTGAGCTGCTGTCCAGGAAACGCATTAAAAGTTAATGAACAAAGACCGACCACATATGCCTGCTTGGTTCACAGACATCAATAGCAGGCTTGTGTGGAAGCGATAGATTTAAAAGTTGAAATTATGAGCCATTCTGGCATGCTGTTAATTCATATCAAATGACATCTTTTAATAGAAAGTTACCACATGCAGAGACAACGCCAAGTGCTAATGCTATACAATTTTGGATTTGCACCCCTCATTCGGTGTCTTATGTTATTCTAAGCTGTCCATTTCTCACACATGTTCATAAACAGATTATTGGCATTTATACATTTTAAATACATCTTTAAAATCATTTGTTTAAAAACAATTCAGGTTACCACTGAGGCTCATGTTGTATTTTTTGTACATATTGTTGCTCAAAAGAAATAGTTGTCCGAATTTAGCACGAGTTCAAATGATTGTTTTTCCACTTCATTACTTAAATAACTGCAATATGAGTTTTTGTCAGTAAGAACTATACCTAAAACCATTCTTCATGGCTGATGGTTCAGAACAAGATAAACACTAACAGCAATAGGAGGACATCAAAGCAAGTGCTGTAATATAGGCGTATCCTACCAAGCACATTTACATTTACATAAAAAGGATTTTAATCCCTGAAATAATGGCACAATGGGCATTTATCACTCCAACAAATACACGCTATGTGCACCTTCCTGAAATTCAAATGCAAGTATGGTTCTCCGTGCATTTTAGTTCTCCCACAGCAAGGTGATCTTTGAGAAGAAACAAAAAAAAAAAAAAAAAAAACACGATGGTTGGGAAAGGAACAAGATGGCGGACGGGAGTCGTTGAAGCCGCGGAGAGTTGACGTCTGTGACTTTTTGCGGGGGGGAAAAAAAAAGACATTAGCTGTGGATTCTTAGCCATTTATTGTACTTTCTTCCTCTTCCATTGGAAGCGCCTGCCCCTGTTCATGCTTTGTTTTCACGATCCAGTAGAAGCAATTTCATAGCCTCCTAATTTACATTTCCCAGTTCTTTTGATCTCTGCCAATTGCCCTGTTACATTAATTCCTTCTTATAATTTTCTTATTTTCTTCGGTAAGATGGGCACGGGGGAGGATGTGCAGAAGGGCAAAGAATTACTTGAATGGAAAATAAATCACTGCATTTGAAACATTTGCGCCGGAAATAAATAGGTTGATTATAAACACGCCCAAGTAAACAGCTCCTCCTTTCCCCTGATTTATTATCAGATAAAATCTAACGCTTTAGACAATTCATGGGGGGGAAAGTATCCCCCCCATCCTCCCAGCATGCTGTTTTCCTGCCAACATAATTTATTCCACTGCTTAAAACTCCCGGTCCATTGCGTGATACCACGTAAGCTTGCCCTGGGTAAAATGCAGCAGCGAAACAGACTTGGATGTGTCCAAAGACACAAGTGCCGGAGAAGGAGGGGAAAAAAAATAACATCAGGCTAAAAAAAGACAACTCATTTCGGCAAGGCAAACACCGAAGTAGCCTGTGGGTGTTGGGCGTCTAACAAGGTGCCAGAACATCGCTGAAAGTCTGTAATCAACATTTAAATGTGACAACGTTCCACTGCAAGTGAGCTGCAGTCACGCCGTTTGGGCCAAGAAAACAGCGTAAAATATATACAGTACTCAGGTGCGTAAAAGGAGTGTAGCTGGGGTTACATTCGAAGGGGGACCTTGTAAAATTACATTGGTCAGAGTAAAAACCCTGGCAGATCACTCCTTTGTTAGAATAAAGTTATTCTGGCAAGGAGAATCAAACACAAATGTAAACCCATGAGACAATTTTCCCTGCTGGTTCACCCCCAAGGTTAGTCCTCGTGTGTCAGCTGAAGCTGGTTATAAATATTAAATTCTATTATCTTGCTCAGGAAAAGAAACAAGCGACATTGTCTAGAGAAACCACATTCTTTATTCAGAACACATGCACATGCTATTACCACTGTCTGCGCTCTATCTGCTCCACCACACCTACCAGGATCTACATCACAGCTATGCTGGAACAAACAAGCACAAGGCTCACAAATGTGGGACTTGTGAGATCAATGCAATTGCATGATCACAGCAGCAACGTAATGTAACTCAGAGAGAGACGTTTATTCATCGATCAGTCAAATGCAAGCTAAAAAGCCCCTTTTATTAACACACATAAATCAAACTGGACATTTGTCCCTGTATTCATATTAATATAGCTAAACAATTATATTTATTAGCATTATTATTGTTATGGTAAATGTCAAGGTACATGTATATTTTTAATGTACTGAAACAGCTTGCATGGTTTCAGTACATTAAAAATATACATGTACCTTGACATTTACCATAGTACATTGTGTGTTGGTTGAAAAACTGGTCAATGAAGCAAACATTTGCCCAAAGAACCAAGACCATGGGTAAAATAAAACAAACTATTACTACTTTTTTAAAAGTCTATTGGTTACGAACCTTTATTTACTCTCTATCACCTACTAACTGAATAAATGCAAAGGTCAGCGTTGTTTAAGAACAAAATCTATTACACGGCGATATCATTACACCCTAATATACTTGTGTGCTGTTTCATTTTGACCGAGCACATTTTTAGATATTAATATTTTTTTAACCCAAAAATGCCAACTTATTTCATGCAGTGTAGGAGAATTTAGTTCAGAAGAACAAGGAAGCAGCAAATTATATATATAAAAATGTTATGTATATAAAATAAAATTTTATGTATAATTATCCTATTTGACAATATATTGCAAAAGCGGGAATTGATTTCTGCCAAAGACCAGTTAAACAAACAAACCATCGAAACAAAAAGCTTTGAAAACAAAGTGTTGGTACTTATCAGTCTGAGGCAGCACCTATCCTGCAAGCTGACCTTTCTGCATGGCTCTGAAGAACAATGGCCTCCTTCACTGCGGCTTGCCCTCATGAGTGATGTGTATAGGACGCTGTTGGCTGACATTTCCCATGGGGTGAAACAAAAGGCTGCTAGGATGGGGTCCATTTATTTTCTTAGATTTGCTTGCAATACTTCATACGCATGGATCCATGACACAAACTCTGTAGGAGAAGCTATCAATGTCACTTAGGGTCAATAGGCAGCATAGCAGTTAAGGGCACAAAGTTGTATCCTAAAGGCCATTGGGTTGTGCTTTCTGGTTCTGTTGAGAAGGATACTTAACCTGAAGAGGTTTGGTAAAATGTGTAGTAGTGTAAAAATTTAAGAATTTGAAATAATCCTGGCTTATTGAGGGCACTGCTGCAATGGTGGGCATGCACAGTAGCCATTTTATTCATGGTTTCCATTCTTTAAAATTTTAATATGCCGATCTTTGGTTCCGTGGCCAGTTTTTCGCCCACCACACGACGTACTATGACAACCGTCAAAGGTGCGGTAGACTTTTACCTTACGCAAATATGTCAAAAACTTCAAATTTATGGAGAAGGTCATTGTGATGCTGTGGAAACCATCTTGGAACGAAAGTCAAACTAACAAGACCACGTGTCTAGAGCATGATGAATACACATTGGGGACTACAGGCAAAATAAAGAAATTCCTTCTATCCTTTCCAAAATGAAAAGATTCAAAGGAACTGCAAAAAAACCAGTGAATCCAGGGGAATGAAAACAGTGCAAAGCCATCACTTCTTTTCTCAGACACCCAAATTTCACCTTGTCTCAACGTCAGCGCGATGCCTCCGTGCTGCCGACACCAAACGTCACGCTCGTGCGCCCACTAGGAGAGGAACGGGCCCGCGCTCAAGCAAAGAGCTGACGGAGGAGAAAAGACTCGCTCGAGATAGCCATCTGCAATTTCTTTGCAAAAGGAGATTACACGTTTCTTGCAGGAGCTGACCAGAGAAACTGCCGAATAACAAAACGTCCACATGCGCTGCAGGGTGATCGGGAAGATAGCAGCGTCTGTGCGTGTTTGTGTGTGTGCAGGGGTTTGGTGTTGGCCGAACGATTAAAAAGCAGCAAAACTTGGACCGCAAACCACTTGGCGATGGCATGAATCGGATTAGCGTAAAGAAATATGCTTAGTAAGCACCCGATAAGAGGACTGACGCTGGGTGTTTACATGGTGGCGTTGTTTACGACCACCTAACTCCGAGACCCATATGTCCTTCATTTGGTCAGAAATGCAGACATTGGAGCAAAGGATTAACAAAGACGACTACCAGGTTTTTTTTTTTTTTTTTTTTTTTTTTAAAAAGCTTCCATTTAATATTCCACAATGCCTTTGTAATCAGTTACATTTCACAATTATAGAATATTTGGTAGATTTGCATTTTTTAAAATTTTTTTAAAATGCATAAACTGCAGTGATTATCATAGACATGAATACATTATATGTTTCCATATGTGTGTTAAACCTCTTTGCAGTTCACACGCCGCACGCAATGATCCATTCCAAGCCGCTAAAAAAACAACGCACAATCACAGCCAACAGTCTGAAATACAAAATTAAACGGATGCATAACAAAAATTTTATGATGAACCCAGCTTTACTGGAAAGATGGTTTATAGTCCTGCAGTGAAATGGTTTCACCTTCTGCAATGTGAAGGCTGCTGTGTTTCCACAACAAGGGCAGTTTATATAGACGGGGAGCAGTAAATTTGTGCCCGCCTGTTCAAAGGTATGGCTCTTCCAAGCGTAACCGGCAGTCCCAGGGGCATTTCATTCACTCGGAACATAATACCATGTTATTGCCCATTATCTCTGCTGTCAGGAGCGATGTTGATGTATAATGAGGGGCATCTATGTCGGGCTGCCATTTTTCAACTGCTCTCTGTTGCCTTGGAGACGTAGTGGCTTGGGTTTGGGGGATTGGGTGAGAGACGTGATTTCCCGCTTGGACCTTGAGGGGACAGGACTTTTGGAGCTGCTTACGCCTTATTTCTATTTCAAGCAGGTGAGGAGAAAGGAAAAGAAGGGGTTAAGCCTCTAAAAGTGATAAGACCGCATGGAGCGAGAGGTGGACTTAAGCTGAGAAACTGGTACGGGCAAATTTTATGTTGCTTTTTCAAAAGCTGTCTATGCTTGTCTAAGCACTGGGAAATTGTTGCTTCGGCTCTTTGTCAGTGTTCATGGGACGCACAAGGTCATTCTGTGTAGGGGGTTAGCACCATGGTTTTAGTATTGTTATGAAGATATTTTTAATTTATTTTTAGAAGTCCATACTTCTAACACGGTTTTAAATTAAAAAAAAATAAATAAATAAAAATTAAAATAAAACTCAACCATTAATAGATGTAATGTAGCAATAACTTACAAATTTCTGGAACCCAACCCTTTGTTCCAGTGTTTTATGTGGAAATGTTTAAAAAAATCAGCAAAATGCAACAAAACTCCCAGGAGGGACGCTTCTAAAAATGAACAGACTATATTCTACATCTACAGTCTGGACAAGAAGGCTGTTGACCTCTCTCACCAACCATCTCCATTAGATCATCTTCTCTTTGGAACTTCCATCACACCAGATTGTGGCCTCTGAACAAGCAGCGTCTTCTAAACTGAAATACTGACTGCACGCCTCTAAACCAACTAAATGATGACCCTCCTTGCTGGGTATGAAGGAGAAATATAACCACAGCCTCGAGGACGTTCTGTGACACGAGGACACAGTCCAGGTAGTCCGCTAGCGAAATGCCTGTAGTGTTTTCACGACTCTTCATCACTTCTGGCCACCCTGCAAGCAGAAGGAATTGCATTCCTGCACGAGTAATAAGGCGGCGGAGAAAAAGGTGTTGGCACATCATTTCTGTTTAGGTGAAAATTCCTAAAGTTTTAAACTTTTGTTGCTAAATCCTCCACAGTGATCTAGCTCCATTGGATATCTCCATATGAAGCGGTTTTTGGGGGAAAAACTTCATAACGGTGGACAGTCAGCAATAGGCCACATATTCATAAATATACTGGTTTTCTGTGCATTAAGCATCTGTATCTGCATATTATTGCCCTCAACCAGACAATTGCAGTTGATAACACATCCACGGCAAGGAAACAAGAAACAAAGACCCATAATTACATTATTTCTTTGCCCAGCCATGGTTTGCAGTAATGGAAACTCTGAAAGAAACACAAACTGCTTTCTTTCGTCCACCCCTTATCTCACTGCCCCCCACTTTTTCAGGAGAATCAAGGGAATGAGAGCAAACTTCCAGCTCCACTGCTGAACATGGCTATGAGTTCCCATCCAGCTGGAATCAACTGTAGCCCCCGGCCAAAACAAGGAATCCTAAAGCCACTGGAGGCACAGACATTTCGCTCTGCACCACCTTGAGTCAAAAATAGAGGAGGGGATGCTTTCTGAATAGCAAACAGTGTGGATTTGGCCAGGTCCACCACCTTCTCGTTGCCTTGGCCATGTGAAGGGGAAGCCTTGTGAAAGATGGCTCATGCAAGGTTAATACTCACCTGCACGAACACACTTGCTGATGTCCAACCGAAATGCTGCGGGGACTCAGCTCTGTGTGCGCACTGGCACAGCCGCGGTGACAACAGCCCACAGTGCTGATGGCGGAAACCATTTTGTTCAGCCCCAACCACCAGCAACAAGATGCAGCACCCCTCAGGGTGTGCGATGGTGCCATGTTTTCAAACACAGTCATTTTCTTTCTTCCTTCTTTGCTACTGAAGCTCCAACATCTTGGTTGGACTTCAGGTGCTCACAAAACAGCTTTGGGCACGTTGTGGACACTTTGAGAGCCTTTAATATTTCTGATACATAAAAACGTTTTTCCTCTAGACTGTGTCCCATTTGCACTGGACCCTCAGTACATGCTGCCTTGCCCTACCAGCCTCCAGGGGTCTATGGCAGCATGAGTAAAAAAAAAAAGTATTGTCTTCTTCTACTAAAGTTCCCGACATTCCAGCAGTACATTTTGAAGTGCAGCTTCCAGAAAACAGTCCTGCCAACATGGTAAAAACTAATGAAATCCATCGTAGAGGTAATTACTAAGGGCAAGATCTGGGTTGTGCACTGCAGCCACAGCGCATAAACATAGCTATTTATATAAAACCGGACCTCAGCATGTGGGAGGAAAGAAGAACTAGAAGCATGAGGCAAAAAAAAATGTCCTCAGCGTTCTCACAACCCACCTTCCCTCATATAGTGGCTCAGTCAAAAATGGTCTCACACACATTTCTGAACACCTAACAAAAGTATGAAAATAGAAAGCCGTGTTCTGAAGTTCAGAAATAAACATCTCTGCTTTAATTTTTGCATTTGCAGCCATTATTAGCAAGCACAAGCACATGATGCTGGCTGTATGGGAGTGTGTAGCTGCCATCACACTGAATGTGCAGAGATGTCAGTGGATGTGCAGGCTGCACACTGCAGTCCAATTTAATGGATTTCAGATTTTACTGACAAAATTCTATGATTTGTGTCTCAGCACCTTCACGTTATTTTCCAGCTAATATGTTTGGAATTCCCCATTATACTCTGGTTGATATGTTAAAAATATAGCCTTATAATTTAATTTAATCTGCAGTATTTTACACTCCCTCTCTCCATTTAGTCCATTAAACCAAGGAAATACGGTGTATATGTATGTGATGTTATTTACTGACCACTTTTTATTTTATTGGTTGTCTTTGTACAAAACAGAAACCTATTGTTCAGGAGTTGGAAGATTGGTCATGTATTTTTTGTCTATTGGGGCCTGGAGTTGAGCCCGATGGCTCGCGTCTGCTACTGAGTGAGGTTGTCGAGCACCCCATTGGGACTCTTCGAAGAAGACTGAGGTGCAGGGGGTGGTGTGTTTACAAAAACAGTGCCCACGGGGCAGAAGTAAGTAGGTGCTTAAATAAGTCTATGGGTGATTGACAGCTGAGTGCAGCCAGGGGTTTGATCTAAGGCTTCGCTCCCAAAATATCTTTTACACAAACTTTAACAATAATAATGAAAAGATACAGCACAAGACTATTCCAGGCTTATTTTTGTGTATAATGTATGTTTAATGCCTGTATAATCTGGGCATCAATGTGATGCTGTAACATGCAGAACTCTCCTGTCTCCACCCACAGTCGAGTACCGAGTATTTCCAGCAAAAAGCTTGACATCGAAATGGATGAGAACCAAAGTTAAGCTGAGGTCCTGAAAGCTGCAGTTGTACAGTGACGATAATTAAGAGCGATTCAGTCCATCTCCAGCACCTGGGGCAGAGCGGGGGGAGAAGGAGCAGCCTTGGCTGGCTGGTATTCTGCCGCAAGGCTTCAGTCAGGATGCGCTGCAATGGACAAGACGGCGTACAAATGACAAAGGGGAGGGTGAGGGGTTCTCTAGAGTAGGAACACCCCCACACATGTCTCACTTGTCAGGGATATAGCAGTTGATGCACAGGGTCTTCCTATGACTGTTGGGCTAGGAAAGATCCATGTGGGGGGAGACTTAGTGTTGTAGCACTGCATTTTGGCACTTCAGCGCAGACTGACATAAAAGATGTGCCTATGTCTCGCGTGTTTGCTCCTCACACTACCTCTCCAACAGCCAAGACAAAGGGCCTCTCCAGGCAAAGCACAAGCGTGTCCTTTCAGGAAGCTTCACTTGCTTAACAAACATGCCAAGGTGGATTTCTAAACAAGGAGCTGATGGGCCCTGGCACGGGTCTTCAGCAGGAGGTCTCGTGCCATGGCCATGACAGGGCATCCTCAAACACTTTTAGCATCACTTTGTCAAACTGCAGCTTGCTGTGATCGCACGCTTATGGTTTTGAAGATAAAAAGGGAAAAAGGCAAAGTGAATGTGGTGTGGGAGGGCACTGTTACTAAAAACAAAAATGTTGCTTGACTCACATGCAAATCAACACCTCTATTTAGCACAGCAACCAACAGAACACAAAATATTATGTCAACTAATGAAATCCACTGCGGGAAACAAAGCAATTCACACAGATGTATAGTGCAGGTCTAATTTCATTCTTATTCATACATGTTTAACAATATGTTTTTCTCTCCACATAAGGCTCTTGAAACGCTGCTCTTCTGAGCCTTAGCATAACCTCTTTCTAGCACACCCTGTGTCACTGGAGCCAAGCAAGGGAGGGCAACTGTTCCATCAAACAGATACCCGGGGGAAGAATCTCTTTTTCTGTTGCATACTGGGGCATCACTGTGCCACACTGGCAGGAGGGTGGGGAATGGAGGGCAGAGAACAGCCAAATTACCTGCATTATAACATTATAACATAACATATAACATCTTGTGTGCGTGTGTTTCTGAAACTAGCCACACAGTTTTTCATTGGTGGCTGCTTTACAGCTCATGGACTGTGAAGCTGCAGGTCAGTTTCTGTGGCATTTCTATGATCTCCCATGTTTGCGTGGGTTTTCTCTTTATCCAGTTTTATGAAACTACTTCAGTGTGTAGTTGCATAGTGTATTGTCCAATGATGGTCTGAACTGAAGTGCAGGAAAAAGCAGTTAAGGATAATGAATGGATGGCTATTACTCCATTTCATAAGCAGATTTTTTGGCTAATTTCAAAGACTTTCAATGATCTTTTTCCTTAGGCTGTGAGAGGTCGTGACACATTTGCAGTAGAGCTTTCCTGTTGGTGACATCAGGGTCTTTATGAGCTTCACCTATCTAGTACCGTGGTGTACTTCGTCAGAAATGATGTTCAGGTATGTTGTGTCAATCAGATGTTCTTCAATAGGTATTTGGGGTCTTAATGTTTGCCATTTGTTAAAAATTCCCCACACCATCCTACTGCCACCACCGCTCTGTAATATTGATGGCTCCATTGGCTCATAGTTCTTGTGCCAAAATCAGATCATTCCATTAGGATGATGCAAAAGGAACCTGGATTCATCCAACCAAGAAACTTTTTTTTGATGAAATCTAAATCTTAGTCATTGTTTTTTTTACAGGTGATTATGCTCATGATTTGGTACAAAAGCAGTATCGAAGAAAGGCTGAGTCTTTGAGGCACAAAGATGGGCAGATCATCTCCAGTTTATCAACAAATGTGTGAGAACATTATTGTGGTCAGATGAATCAGTATTCCAGATCTTTTTTTGGAAGAAATGGACGCGGTGTATTCCAGACCAAAGACAAAAAGGACCATCCAGACTGTTATTGGCAAGGAGGACATGGCATCCATTTCTTCCAAAACAGATCTGGAATACTGATTTGTCTGACCACAATACATGTTTTCACTGTGTGATGGTCCATCCCAGATGCCTCAGAGCCCAGAGAAGTCAATACCATTTCTGGACATGGTTAACATAAGGCTTCTTTTTTGCACAGTAAAGTTTTAAGTGGCATTTGTGAATGTAACTATATATTGTAGTGCTTGACAAAGGTTTGCCAAAGTAATCCCTTGCACGTGTGGTTATATCAGTTATCAATGAATGACGATTGTCGATGCAGTGCCGTCGGAGGGATTGGAGATCACGGTAGTTCAGCTTAGGCTTGCGCCTTTGCCTTTTACGCATTGAAATTCCTCCAGATTCCTTGAATTGTTTAATGATATTATGCACTGTAGAGGGAGAAATATGAAAATCCCTTCCAATCTTTCTTTGAGGAACATTGTTTTTAAACAGTTCAATCATTTTCTCATGCATTTGTTGACAAACTGGAGCTCCTCTGCCCATCTTTGCGCCTCAAAGACTCAGCTTTTCGTGGATACTGCTTTTGTACCAAATCATGCTTACAATCACCTGTTGACATCACCTGTTTCAAATCACTTTACTTTTTAATTTATTTTTACCTCCTTACTAGGTCTAAATTGCCCCCGTCCCAACTTTTTTTGGAATGTGTTGCAGGTCTGAAATGTAGGAATGGATGTATATTAACAAATTAAATTTTAGCTGACCAGACAAAACATGAAATATCTTGGGTTCACACTGTCTGCAAACAAATAAAATTCAAAGTAAATGTATGAATCACTGTATTTTTTTTTTTATTTGCATTTTCCATACTGTCCCATCTTTTTCTGATTTGGGGTTGAACAATTTGTGTGAAGGTGAGGGTGTACGTATGTATTAAACTGGTAACTTAATCGAGTTCTGTATGGTATGCGTGCTAGAAAGAGGGAATTTGCCAATTTCTAGGACACAAGGCCTTCAGATGGTTCCCATCAATTGATACTGTGTTTATGATGGATATTTAAATTTTCTAAATTTAATAAGATGTTTGCAATTGTTCCTTAGATCAAAATCAATGACCAGAGTATTTTTTTTTTACCTTTCCTTTTTGACAAATAGGTATAATTTTTCTAGAGAGATGTTCTCCAACTTGTCTCAGATCTGAGAAGCAGAACAGCTAATAAACATGAAATAAAAATAATGTCAACAGGAATGTTAACAGCATGTACCTTCCTTCCTTTTTCTTCAGTGCAAATCTCAAAAGTCAAACACGCAGAAAATCACACAAAGCTGACAGTTAAATAGCAGATTTTAGGTTTGTTGCATTTGCTTCACATGAGTAAATAACTTTTAGTTTTTGTGAGTGATGCCAAGCCGCGCTGCTGAATGAACATAAAGACAATATTCACTAATCAGTTTCATAATGAAGACTTTGGGAAATGCTTCCTTTAATGGGATGCTATTTGGATGCATGAGTGCTTTTGGTAAATGGCCCCCCATGTAGGCAAGAAACGGGCTGAATCTGGATTGAATGCCTTTTGAACAACGCACACAAGCTCTGTTCAGTCATATTTTTCTGTTTTTTTTTTTTTTTTTTTTGCTTCATGTCTCTGTTCTTCTCTTGTTTTTCTCTATTTCAATCCAATGCCCTCGGCGTACAGGTCACACCTGTCAATAGTCCAGGCCTGGCCCCTACAGGAGTAATCACTGGTGAGCTGCTTCCCCCCAGCGTGGGTGGGAAATGAGTTCCAGAGCATAAACACCTGCTGCACCATTTCATTTTGTCCTAGAGTTTCCTAACATGTGAGCACTGGCCTCTTCCTCTAGTTCTCCTACAAGACAAACTGACGTAGAAGCGTCCGACAGCGAGAAGGTAAACACGCAAGAGGAAGATTGATTCTTAAAAAGCCATCACACAGTTGTGTTACTCATTGCAATAAACAACCTGCGATTTGGAAAAATTATTTAATTGCCCCTGTTATTTATTTGTTTATTTATGTTTATCCTTAATGGTTGCACAGGATAACAGGGGTGGTACACAGAACTCTGCTAAATGCATGCTGGGCTTTTTGCAGAAGCTCAGAAATTAGCTTACATTAAAATATTACATGCATATAAAAGCACCTTTTAATAATATCTTACCTGCTTTGTGAACCTATATTGTTAATGAAAGCTGAAGCAATAAGATTTGCAGTAGAATTTAGGCAATGCACCAGCTTTATATTTCCTAGTCAGTGGGTTTCAATATATCCTTTTTATTGCCAACAAATTGTAATAATACTAAGTGCTACTAACTACTTGAATAAAGAGCTCTAATATTTTATTTTAGTTAAATAAATAATGGCATGCCCATGTTTGTAATATATGCAATAGACAGACTAGTGCTGTTACCATTCTAGTCATATAAATTCTCAAAGCATCACAAAGTATTGGCTTTAAACATTTAAAAATAAAACAGGGCTGGCGTGGGATTTATTTAGTTATTTACACACCTGCCTGTGGATTTCAGAGTTCTTTAACCTTTTTTTAACCTTGTTTTTTGTTTCCTCTTTTTTTTATGTCAGAAGCCTTCACCAGCTAAGCACTTTTAGGTTAGCGACAGGAAATGAGACTCCAGACCCACTCAAGATAACCGTCTGCAGTCTCCTCCGACCCCAGTTATTTCCCAGCGCAAGACATTGTGAACCGTGTATGAACGGCCTCTTTGCCCCCATCCGTTGCCGAAATGACTCTGGGCTGCTGCCATGGAAGACATTTAGCTCATGAAGCAGAATGGGGATTAGAGCCGCTGGACTAACATGGGTCATTGTTTCACCGTGAGCTTGGGCCGTTCCAAATCTGTGCAACTGTGTCACAGAAATAATATGCTTCTGGATGTTTTGCCAAATATCACTGGCAAGAGATTTCCAGCCTTTGTGAGGGAGGTCCAAAAATATTTAATAACAAAAAAAAAAAAAAAATCAAAATTATGAAGATATATGGGTACGTATTTATGTGTGTCGGATTGGTAAAATCACCACGTTTAGGCTACAGGAGAGAAATAGGGGTTGGAATTAGGCATTGAGCATCATATCTTGTAGCATTTTGTTCCTCAAACAGGTTTGTGAACAGTGAGATTGGCAGCAGGACCCTGTCTCGCAACCCAATATTTACCAGTCCCAGAATTCACCTTGTTGCAGCATCTTCTGAGCAAAGGGCTTTAGCAAAACATCTGGCCATGTAAATAGACCAAATCTATAAAACCTTTAGATATAAGTACAAGAAATAACACTGCAAACAGCAAAAATGTTTATCAGCCTGATGTGGAGCAGCAAAATTTCAATTTCTGCATATTTGTGTATATGTTTTCTCTTTCTCACAAAGCCTACATGAAGGGCATGAGGTAATCAAATGTAATAATGGCTACACAAAGGATAGTCAGGCGGCTGCAATAATACAGCATCTAATATCTGTTTCTGCAAGAGTACACAAACACCAGCACTTTATAAATGCAGAGTGTGGGATTGTGAGGAAGTAAAATGTGGGTTTTGTTTTTTCAGTAATAAAAAAATAAATAAATAATAGGTGCAGTAATACATGCAGTTCTGGTGGATGGTCAATCTCATGGGATGATGACATTTCCCGACTGCTCTCAGGCATGAAAACGCCACGCTGCGGTTCATAAGCCACAGCAGAGGCCCAGAATGGATGGATGAAGGTGCACGGGGGAGATGGAGTGAGATGGACTGAAGGATTGTGGGCTGCCGGCTGTGTCTCAGCCACAGGGGAGGAACTCAACAGCATTGTGGAGGTCTGCCAGGGCTGTAACTGCCAGTGGTGATTGCACGTCTGTGCGGATGTGAGCACTGGTGTGTGTGTGTGTGTGTGTGTGTGTGTGTGTGTGTGTGTGTGTGTGTGTGTGTGTGTGTGTGTGTGTGTGTGTGTGTGTGTGTTTTACCCTGCAGTGCTTAATATATAATTGTAAAGATGAGATTATGCAGGTGTTGCCAAAGTTCACACACTTCCCCTTGCTGTGCATTACAAGTAGAGGAGGAAGCTGTGACCTCCACAAAACTCCCAGCGATCCCTTTGCAGACGCAATAAAAACTACAGCTGAGCAATACCGACTTAATCAGAAATACTGGTACGCAAAAGGAGGGAATATCCGCAAATAAGTGAATGTAAACAATCTCATAAAAATAAGAGCTTTTGTTGCATCTTCGTCCATTAAGCATGGCACAGAATCTCGCGAATTTTGGTCACGATCGTCTGTTATCTGGAACCGAACATGAGCTGCTATTTAAAATGCAAAAAATAAAATAATTTGAATTACAATTAAAATAATCCAGTTGCTGGTGTTGTAACAGCAGTAGCAACAGATTTCTAATTTTCAACTTTCCAGATTTCCAATTTTAGCAACTTAGCTTTGACCTGATGTCACCATTTCTCTATTATAAGTCACTTGTTAAAAAATGCAAAAAAAGTGCTTTAAACTGTAGCACTCAAGCTAAACAAGGAAATGTCCCATGACAAATGCTTTGCCAGCAAGTAAATGAGATCCTTTACACAATTTTTGTGTATTATCTAAAGAAAATTATTATTATTATTTTTTTTTATTTTGGTTATGAAATAACTAAAAATTACACTATGCAGAGCACACATGCATGGTAGAAAGTGAGCTTTAACCTGCTAACAAAAAGCAAATATACACCTAGTATTTAAAAAGTTAAAACTGAAATTTTATGGGTCACTGAAAACGGTGTATTTGCAAATACATTTAGACAAGCCACTGTATGACTGTGCTTTCAAGCTCATGCTCAGCACTGCTGTAGTTAACGTGCTTTTGTACACAAAAGGCCTAAACTGCTCACTCCAGCAGCGTTCATTTCTCCACGACTGGCTGTAACTTCAGGAAGCCGTGCATCACACAGCTTGCAGAAAGACAACTTCTGCAAAATGTGGGTTAATGAAACGGTAATTCATTTACTCTGATCTTTCTGTGGGTACCGCCTGAATAGTCCACGATGAAGCAAATTCCTCATAAAAGCACTTTTATATCAAACAAAAAATAAATGTGTAAATTAATACAAGTGGCTGCAACAACGCCTCAAAACACCATTGCATGCTATCAACGATAACAAATAAATAAATGGATTTATAATTTATACAGCTAAGCTTTTTTTTTTTTGGTTGTTTATTTGCATACACATATCTGCTGGATATTCCCGCACATGCTTTGTATTTTCTTGCACTGCCAGCTTGTTTTAAAGCACCACATGAACAATTCAAGCAGAAGTTTCTTTTGCCTTCCTGCTTCTTGTTTTTTTTTTTTTTTTTTTTGCTGACTGAAACACAATCGGGAAGGAACACAATGGTAGCAGCTGAATAGTAATGAGGATTTTTGAAGGCGCACTAATCAGGGCAGCAGGAAAAAGAAAAGAGTCATAATCGCCACATTTTCCCTGAGCAAATACAATGAGCAAAGTGCCTTGAAGGCAGCCAGGGGAGGAAAAAAAAAAAAAAAAAAAATCAAATATTACCTAATGAACAAACTTGAAACAAGTGTGACTATTAATATTTTTGCTGGCCCAACGGGCACCTTACTCACATTCTTGCATTATTTTAACTTCAAAGAACCTGCCGAACCTGGGAGGGTAGAGAAGTCACACAATGCTCTTAGTACCACGTTTATAGCAAAAAAATCTCTTTTGATATGCTAATAGCCAACGGGGGTCCTGGCCTGCAATAATTAACAATTTAAACAAATTTGGTTTTGCAGTACAGGTACATCATACGGTACAAAAGGTTGTGAAGACTTTGTAGCAAACATTGGTAGCTTGTATATTAGTGTGTGGTTTCAATCAATTTATGTACAGTAATCACTCAATATCAGAATATGATGCTGAAAATGTGTCAGACACCAAAATTTTGGAGAGGACATGAGTTAAAGCCAACACTGGCATCATGTCCACATACAGCAGCAGTGGGAGATCAAAGGGCGCATGTTTAGGGTTTGGAGCTCAGCATTATGAGGTGCTGCATACAGGGAAGACATGCGTCAAAGTAACCCGCCACCTCTTTTTTTGACACATTAACCAGCATTTAAATAGTTTATTTAAGAAAAATAAAATGGGCAGTGAATGAGGCAGCACAAACGTGTTGAGACACAGAGAAACTAGTGGAAACAGCTGATAAGATACCAGCGTGAGACCTGGCTTTGCATAAATTCCTGACAATAAAGAACACATTATTATAATATATGCACCCATTTTTTCATTACAGTTCATTTACTATTTAGTTGATTTATTTAATCTATTTTGATTTTTATTCACATTATGATTTTTTTAAATTATGGATAAGTTTTGTGTGAAATTTTGTTAAAGCAAAAGTTTTTTGTTCAGATACCAAAGTATATTTATTAATTTTCAACATTATTTATCAAAAAAAATTATATAGAGAGTTTGGATGCCATGGAATTGCTGCACTTACTAAGAGCAGAAGGGCTAACCGATATCTGCTATTGTGGTGCAGGCCTCATCTTTTTAAAGACATAACAGATCATATTGCATTCATGAAATTTTTACTTCACAGCACATATTTTCAATGTGGGGACTTTTACAGTACAGAATTTGGAGTGCTATGTACGAAACATATTTAATGGGAGAGGCCGTACAAACACTAAGTAAATGGGAAATCTTCAAGTATAAACCTATGTATGTATATGATTATGTATGTAATATTTATTAAAATTTACTGAAATATGTTTATCAAAACATTTTATTTCTAACACATTTTCATATCACTTTTATGTCCGTTCAAATGTGGTTGGACGTCTCTTTAAGCTGTCTGAGAGGTACCAGATAAAATTCTTTCACTACATAATGTGATGATTAAATTGAAAAGTAGCAGTAATATGGAAGTAAGTACATTTGCAGGCTATTAGTTTAAAAAAAAAAAAAAAAAAACGAAGTAAAACACTAACAGATGTGTGGCCAATTCTGCATTAAGCATTAAAAGCAAAAACATTAAAAAGGTTTTAAAAAAAATGCAGCAAATTAAATTTTTCAGGAAAAACTAAGCAAATTAGTTTTGTAAACCACACAGCTATTTTTTTTTTTTTTTTTTTTGATAATGATAAAATGATCCAGTAACCTTTAAGGACTTTAACAAGTTATGTTCAGAACATCGTTGTCCGTATTCTTATCACATGAAATGTACAAGATTTAAGTATTAAATGTGTTCAACATATATTTTGTTGCGATATACTTAATGCAGATTTGTCATTGGAAACAGACAATTATTAAACAATGTTTTGTGAAAGGATAAATAACTACAATATCAGATAGAGAAAAATAATGTCTTGCTGTGCCCTTCATGACGTTTGAAAACTGTCCTTGTGCCCTGGCACCAAGATATACACCAAAATGTGCTTGATCGCTTTCTCTCTCTCTCTCACACACACACACACACACACACACACACACGTGCCCTCACTCCCACCAGCAAACATCCAGCTGCCCGCAGACCAACAATCAGTCCAAACACATGTATCCCTTACAGCCACACACACTCATCATCCATCACACAGTACACACCCCTGCATCATTAATACTGTATCCGTACTGCATGACATGCAGATTACATAACACTTATTAGTGTGTCATTGATTGAAGTTTTGGCAGTTTGATTCCACAAAAACAGGAAAGTTTTTTTTTTTTTTTTTTTTTAAATATAACAGAAGCTTTTTGACCCAACAAGACTCTAATTCAGTTCAGAAAAGTGCAAGAAATTAAGGACCCCAATCAGCTATGGATGCGAGTGCTTGCTTCAAGAGTAGTGTTACAAAAACAAAAACATTTGAGCCCCAGTGTCATCTGTAAGCAATGTCTTCTAAAGACCTAAAGTCAAAATCCTGTGGAGTGCCGGTATGAATACTGAAAAAATTTTGATGTAGATGAATTTATCTGTGGTGCCTTGGAAACATCCTACCCTCGCACCCCCAATAACAAAACGAGAAGGTCAGCTGATAGAGGGGCAGCATCCAATTGCATCAGCAGGTTCTGCACCAGGGGGCCCAGTGCCTTTCCCTAGGAGCTGCCATAGCCACAGTGCAATCATGGCTAATCCTGGCTTAGCGCATTAGCAGAGATGCCAAGATATGGGGGGGGGCTTTTTGGCCTCACGTGTCCCTCCGTCTCCCTCCATCACAAGAACACGCAGCAAGGGTACAACTGACTCATTCAGCCAAAGAAAATGAGACACAGATCTTTGTGTGGTTTACAAGTCTATAGCTTCTTAGTCAAAGATCATTTTCAGGCTGTTGCTAAATACTGATATTGCAATATTGCAAATGTACAATAATTCTTAAAAATGTTGCTCAACTTTGCATCAAATTTTATTTTCTGCCTTAACTTTGTTCTTTTCTGTAGCAAAGTATATGTATAAATCATGGCTTGACATATGCCTATTATATAATGAGAGTGATTCAGTATTATTATTATTATTATTTCTTTAAACAATTGGGTAATTTTTAGCAAAGCAATTCAGGGTAAATACCATGTTCAGGGGTATTACAACAGAACATGATATTTGAAGCTGGGTCTAGCGTCAAACATTTCTTAGCATCTGCGCAGCAAATCTAAGAGCACGGTGTTTACATATTCTTAAGAATTTTCTTTATATCATGAACATCTGATGGCCTTATAAGTCTCCTCTGTGTCACTCGCCTTGTTTTTGAAAGATAGACTCCAGATTTATAGGACAAAGGAAGGGTCATTCCACTCCATAATGCTGCATAAAATGGCTACAAACATAAAGTGGCACTTGTGATCAAGTACAATGTTCTCAAGATCCAGAAGGAGGTGAACAAGAGGTTAGAAGAACATCACTCATAGTGAAAGGGAGCTGTAGTGCTTTCTCCAACATCCTGATTTCTTAGTTTCACAGCTTCAATGAATTCCATGAATAAAATCACACTTATTTAAAGCCACAAACAACAACCACCACTACAAGCTCATGTTGGTTGAGGAGATCCCATTCATTAATGGTATCTTTGAAAAAGCTTTGCTATAAGCCACAACTACACCAGTATTTTTCAGTGTTAGCATTCCTATAACTGTGACTGTAACTGTGAAGGGTGGTACATCTGTGAGATACCTTCTCCAAAGGAACACTTGGTCAATGCCAAGAATGTTTTGGTCCACTTGGTGCAAGAAAGAGTTTTTACATAAGAACAGACATTACTAAGCAGACTACATTCTTCAGACTGATGAATTTCTTGAATTTGTCCTGCTCAGGCAATGGAAGATGTGGAAGATCGGTGTCTCAGTCAAACTAAAATCATTTCTCAGAAGCTTTCTGGGTGCAATTATGTTACTATTCTGATCATTCAACATCTTCGTGAGCAGGTGCAGCTTCAAGGGTGCCATTTCACAGAGAACGCTGTGAGAGCTCCTGGGTTTTGGATAGTAGGTTGGGAACAGTACCTCTGATGGATCATTTAGCAGTATGTCAAATGTAGAAAGCTACAGGGGGGTAGGGACTGTGGGACTGGAGCACCAAGAGGGAACCCACATGAATACAGAAAGCGCATGTAAACTCCACACAGGTTCTGCAGTATTCACATCCATCCACTTGCCTGTGAACTGTCGTGGCACTTATTGTCACTTCTCCTGTGTGGATTCTTTTTGGCCATGATGACCGTCACGTTTCCTCATACAGTAGGAGACAGTTAATGTGCATAAGCACCAGGGCTATTCATACTGAAGTGACAGTCTGTGCCATAAGCTTCACAGATGCACGCAAACGGTTCTTCTTCAGAAAGTCAGCAAACAAAAATGGTCTGACAGGAGTAACAAACTTTATCAGGGCATGCAAAGTCTGAGGACAGGCTCTACCAGGACAACGGAAAAGGAACAAGGTTGCTAAATGACAATGAAAGCACTTTGGATCTTCAGCTTGCTACACTAGGGATTACAAAATGTATCCTTTACTCTGTTCTTATCAATATTGGCCTAACAAAGCTAACGCATGAGATTGAAGACTGCAATTGTAGGCAGGCTTCTGCTGAACCCTGTATTGTCTGACATAGATTGTGCACTTGTTCAGGCGGTACCAATGCTCCTCATGCAGAAACTGGCTATGGTATCCTATCAGTGTTGAATTCTGTGGCAGGGGCTTAATGCAGCTATCACCAGAAATTTATTGAAACCTAGATGTCTTTTGGAAGCCCTGGAAGAAAGAACTTTCTGCAGAAATGGAAGCAAGGGCACTAAAATCTCAGACATGGAGATCTCACAGTAAATGAGGCGAGCAAGTCAAGAAGAACCACAAGCCCATGGGAACTGTGGGCGAAACACTTCCTGGCAGTAGCAGAAGGGTCCAAAAAGCTGAAGTCAAGATGGTTAAAGATGAATCATCCCAGACCATCCTATGGTTTATTACTGAGATTTTATTTCTTTCAGAGAACGTCCAAAAATAACTGTGGCATCTTAAAGACATTGAGCAGGAAGTTTTCCCTCCCCAGCAATCAGATTTTGTGCCGTCTGGATTTAAAATCTGAGTTTCACCCATATTTGCTCCTTTCATTTTAACAATTACACCTTAGTTGGCAAAGTGCATGTCAGGTTGCAGTCAATACTTAAAAATGCACAGAATTGTGGGTACTCAGTTCATTACTTGAGTGTATGGTAAAGAAAGAAATGGCAGGTGGAAAGGATGAAATGCAATCTTGTCTCTGGGAATGCAAAGATGGACCAGATGGAGACAGACTGCCAAACCAAAGAGGATTACATGAATTCATCCCATAAAATAAAACTAAAATGATGGGGAAGTACGTCTGTAGTGCACACCCTGAGCTTTAAGACCCATGTCATAAGAGCTGACCCATTTGTGCAATACATGCACAAATACTGGTGCAGGTTATTGAATACCTAAAATAAAAAAAAATTTAAAAAAAGCCAGAAACTTGAAGATTTGACTCCTGTGAAAGGTGTTGCTAAAATACCAATGATCAGAGTCCTAAATCTGAATGGCTGAATAAAGTGCAATTGTGATAAATCACTATATTCTGTGTTTTACTCACTGAATGAACTGCATGATTAGAACCTGACTTATCTAAATACATTAGAGGCCTAATATTAAAGCACACAAAAAAAAAAAAAAAAAAACACTAAAGTCAATTTAATGTGTGCTGTGCAAGTGGAATGTGCTGCATTTATATTATCAGAACTATTTGCATTATCAGTATTATTATATTATCCCCCCCCCTCCCATGCACAAAGCAAGCTCCATAAACACATTGTTTGCCCAGGTTGGTGTAGAAGAACTTGAGTGGCTGCACAGAGCCAAGCCCACCGAACACCTTTGGGATGAACTGGAACACTGACTGAAAGCCAAGCCTTCTCACCTGACCTCACTGAAGCTCTTGTGGTCAATTTAGCACAAAATCCCACAGCCATGCTCCAAAATTTGGTGGAAGCCTTCCCAGAATAGTGGGGGCTGTTACAGCAGCAGGAACAACTCCATATCGGTGCTTATAGGTTTGGAATGGGATGTCCAACAAGCACATATAGGGGTGATGCTCAGGCACCCATGTACTTTTGGCTATACAGTGTAGTCAGTCAGATGCTAACATAAAAAATAATTGAAATTTACAGTATGCCAAGTAAAATGTTAGGATACTTTAACATTTAAACTCATGGTTGCAGCAAAACAGTGAAGGTAGTGGGGTGGGGTAAAATACACATTTGCAAAGCTTCAAGTCCGCCACTGGTAGCTGTGTGTCTTCATAGCAAGTGGCAAACATCCAGCCTCAGATCTGTACAAAGCTGACAGCTTTCTCAAAGCTTGGTGTAAACAGCCCACTTTGAACAGTTGCCAGCTTTGTCGTTGTTGGAGCACTTTGAAAATTAGTCTGCGTTGTCTAAAATCAAGATGGGTGGCCCTCAATCTGAGCTGTGTTGGAAACTGCCTTGTTTGTAGATCCCATCTCTTGTCAGAAGTTCCAGGAGGTGGCTTACAGGCCTCATATACAGGTTTTTTTTTAAACATCTTTTTAAAATAAAATCAGCAAGTATGGCCCTTTACTTCAAGCCAGGTAATGCTGGGAAGTCCCATGGTTTTCTTCATATTTGTTTCATGCATGTGCACGAGTGGCAGACCACTAGGACTTCTGCTCACCACCACTGCTGGCAGGAGAGCAAAGCTTGCAGTGAAATCCATGACCTGGTTGGAGATTGGGTTGAGTCATGCTCTTTAGATACATAAGACCCTGCAAAAGATTGATTTCCAGCTGACATAAAAATGCAGAACATTAAAGAAATCGGCTGATGCTCGGAAAACATGGAATTAAACTGTATGCTCTGGTATGATGACACCAAAGGTCCTGCAATATCTAATGATCATGCTTCTGGTAGCTGTGTAGGTCTGTTGGTGCAAGCAGGTCATTTGAACGGATGACTTTCCACAGCCATCCTGGCCCCGGCTCAGCGCTCAGAGTTCCCACCACTTGGTAATGATACTGCTTTGTCAGGTTTGGTGAGAAAATGTCAGCAGCTTATGGTGCAGCTAAAGTTGTTAGCATCAGTGTGCTTGCAGTGTAAAGATACCGTTTTGACCGTTTGATAATACAGTGATAGAAACAAAGGTTGGCAATGAAAAACGCAGGATAATTATAGATTAAGATGGAACTGGAAAGATTTTCAGTCTTTTGTTTATATTTTGTGGCTTCCCAATAGGCTTGTTTTTGTAACAGACTTTCAGATGTTGAAGTTCGTGTTACAGACTTGGTCAGATGGACTACAGTATTCGTGTGCATGCGTGCGTGTGTGTGTGTGTGTGTGTGTGTGTATTCCCCCATTGCAAGTGGTACCACTGTCCAGCCAAGTGTTATAAAGGCATTTAAGGAACAAGGACACCTGAACAAGAAGAGAAGAAAGGAAAAAGGAGAAGGAGACCTGTGCTGGGACGAGTTGTCTGTTTTATTTATTTGTGATATTTGGTGAGACGTTTATCTTTCGTGTTCTTGTACTCACTAGTGTATGTATTCTTTATAATTTGTATAAATAAACTTTCTAACCTATTTCTATTGGAAATACTTGTAAATATTAAGCAGCTGCCAGAAGGGGGTGAGTGCTATTTTTTTTTTTTTTTGTTTGCAGAAAGGCTTGGTTATTGGGTTGAACTAATGATAATTTAAAACAAAAAAGAAAAACAAAATTCTCACCAGGGTCTAGTTTCTTTCTGCCTGGGTCAGTTCTGTCCTCATTCCCCATCTTAGGTCCCAACCTTAGACTGGGCTGTAACACTGCCACTAAAGGTAACTACAAACAAAATGCCATCCAAGTAAAGAAAATATTCTGATCCTTGACACCTCAGCATGGGCCTGTTATTTCACTTGAGGGGTCTTGGTATTTTTACTTTGGAGCATGATTTGTATTTGCAAATTACACTGCTGTGGGTTCTGAATTAGGAGCAACCCAGGATGGAGGTGGGGTGGGGGGGTGTTGGTGAGTCATGCCTTTAGCATCAGCTGTCAAAACGGCACAGGAACTGCAAAATGCCCCTGCTCCAAAATAAACAAACAAATAAATAAATAAATAAAAATAAAAATGGCATCAGCAAAGTCACCCAAAATGAGCCCCCGAAGCAATTGCTTGTGACCTGGCCTGCTCCGCAGCCATCTTAACTCCCACCCCTAACTGGAAAGGGAAGCAATGAAACTGTATTAAAAGATTGAAATTACCCATAATTTGCACATTTGCTCTCTCTAGAGCCTCCGATTTTGCCTGCCGCAGCAAACGCTAACATGAGCAATCTGCCTCTAATAAACAATTCAACCTTTTAACAAGGGCAAATTACCCATCGTAAACAATCGAGCCATTTGTGTTTGCAAATTTCCATATAACAAGGGCACTCGGGCATCGTAAGCGCTGCCATTATCTTTGCTAACTATGATAAGCAGTGAAGATGGAGTGATTTATCAGCCCAAAGGCGCTATGTATTTTGGACTGAAAACATCTCGACTATTAATTTACTAAATTTAATACATTGGGCCAAGTAAGAATAGAATTGTTCTTCATGCCAAGCCCACAAAAGATCAATATGAAAATTTCGCTATCATTTATTTTAAACAAGTCATAGTCTAATACTAAATAGACAAATGAACATTTTTTTTTTTTTTTTTTTAAATGGAGCTGATTTATATTTAAATTTAGTAAAAACACATCTCTTGTGAACCTCTCAGCGCTGCCATGGTTAAAAGAGTCTTCCAGTCCTAATATCAGCGCCAGCTGCACAAAATGGAAAAACGAAATGTAAAACTGTCGTGCCATATCTCCTAAATGTTAAGGAATCACACATTTCCACCGATATAACTTACACGATTTCCTTCGACATTTCAGATTAAGATTTTTTTGGGAAAAATATGGAGCTGTTGAGCAGTAGCTGCAACTATCCAACCACATTCTTTTCCCTTAGCATGTCAGTAAAAAATTTCCTTTAATACACTTTTATGCAAATAATTCCAATTCCAGATATACTGAAAGAATGTTATGAATAAAGGGTTTTCTAAAATCGTATTATTTCTTCAAATTAGAATGAAGTTTATAGCTTTTTGCTTTGTTTGTTCTTTACAATGAAACGTTAATAAACTGTTTATTCATCACTTTGCATTAAGCTGTCAGAGTCGGGGGGAATGCTTTCTTGAACAAAAGGTAATCTGTCCCATATAACATTTTCTACGTTGTGCTACACTTAACCCTAATGCTGGTGTTCGGACAAAAAAAAAAAAAAAAAAAACAAAATGTGAAACTTAATACCTTGTTTTTCATCAGCTCATTTTTTTCCACCCTTTTTAAACTGTTTTGGCCTCTAGTGGCATACATGGGACATTAAATAGCAACAAAGAAAGAACGCAGTTTTCTCCATCCAAGGAGCAACTTTTTGAGCACATAATTAAACTTCTTACCCTATCATTACCCTTAGTAGAAAAAAAAGAAAGAAAAAAAAAAAAAAAAACCTTTTCTGGGATGCAGAATTCACTCAACCTCCCTCCCATTTTTGCTGTTCACCCCACCACATTTTTTTCCTTGTGCCCTTCATGGTTTGATAGGCCTGTAGAACTCAGACACTTCAATTCTTCCTTTTTCACTCAATAAACATTCAAGGCCATCTCTGCTGCAGAAAGCTGCCAATATAGCAGGTGTGGGATGTACCAGTCCCTCCAGCCCTCTGCAAAGGCAAAAATTGTCTATTTACTTTACTACCAACTCCCAGTTGCTAACCTCAGGGGGACATACATGTTAGAAAACCCCTATTAACTTCTTTCCCCTCAACACCTCTAAAACCTTCTCAGCTCTGCTGTGGTGTACAAGAAATAAAAGGAAATCCTATCAGGCTTCTGCACACATTGCTTGCAAATTCAACCACTAATCTACCTTGAATAGTACAGTGGTGAATATTTGTTTCTTCTGAAAGATTTTAACAATGGCATGCAAGGCTTTTAGGTTATTTTTTCCCCAGTTTGTTCCATAAGAAAACAAAAAAAAAGTCACTGTACAAGATTTTATAAAGGGTGACTTGCTGCATTACTGATCCTGGGCTACATAAAGAAACTTCAAAATGTCCTTGAACACCACACCGTACAGGTCCAGCGATTCAAGTCTGGGGTGGACAACGAATTTTTAAGAGAAGCCCACACAGAACGGGGAGCCCTGAGAATGTTAGAATCAAGCATACACGCAGTGTGGGAGTCAGCACGGACGGTGCGTCAGAACATATGCTTAGTCCACCTGCTCTTCTGCATGTCAGTTGTTTGCAAAAATCACCGTTTGCAGGCTGCAATGAGATTTTCACCATGAGTTTCTAACACCTTTATTTTTCCTTTCTATGGTGAACATTCTGTATGTACAAAAACATAAATTAAATGATTAGATCCCCCCCCCCCCCCCCCGGAAGTAAGCAAAAACTGCACTTTTTTGTTCAGATTCCATGAGGGTGGTATGTGTTTAACATTCACAGCCTTGTTGCAATGGCAGCTGGTTTGCATTTCATGGAAATATTATTGTTGTAAAGAGTCCTCCTTGTACAGTGGGGGCACTGCAAGTTGTTTCTGTGACTTAAAATAGAAAGTGAATATTCAAACTGTACGTCTGGTTAGTGACCTATAACACTGGAAAACAAAGATTTTGCTACTGGCCATAAACACAGGTTATATAATAGGATTCGGAATCAGCACACTCAGTTTAACACAGAATTTGCCTGGCACGTCCAGATCTTATGTTATACAAACTTGCATAATAATTGTATTATTAATTTATTTGGCTTTTGACTGATAGTTTGCTATACATCCTGTTGCATGGTGCTATGATTACCACTACTAACAACTGACTTGCAAGCCCCTAGCATCAATATATTCCTGGAGGCATGCTTGCAGCAATGTCCAGACACATTTGAGAAAGTCGGTCAGCTGATGTCAGCAGCAGCTATACAAGGCAAGAGGGTCGGCACGCCTAGAGTTTGCTAAGGTTTTGTTGGTGAAAGTTTCTGTTTTAAACTTAAAACGAAAAGGCGCAGCTGTGGCAACCATTCCCACAATTTTTGTCACGTTTGTGGTAAATGTACTCCATTTCATCAGCACAAGAACTTGACAGTGACAATGCTCATAGGTATTATTTTGGATGTCAAATTGAAGATCAGGATTAAAATTAGGCACCTCATGTCTGCTGCCCAGTGTGTTATTCTGGGCTACACAGGGGGTGAATGGCAAAAGGAATGCAAGGCCTTTTGCTGTGCCTATAGTGTGGCGTGAACAAAACAAAAAAAAAAAAAAAAAAATCTTGTTTCTGTATGACTAACATAGCTGGACTTTCAAAGAAAAATAAGTCAAAAATGGTTTACCCTGACTGAGTCTGCATTTAAGCCAAAGACAGCTCTGGCAAAGGCCTGGAAGATGATGTCACTGCTGATGAATTGTATGATCTGGAATTTGAACAGGTTGAGCCACACTTGCTCAGCCAATCTGATTTAGATGATTTGGTGAGAGATCAGTCTCTGTCAAAAGAGAAATACGAATGGTTAGCCTCCAGGCGATAGGAATGGCATTTGCTACAGGAAAGTACCACACTTTCGTGATTGCCACAGAAAGTATCTTAAGTTTTGAGTAATAAAAACTGGTGCCAAACTGAAAGCAATTTTTATTGAACCAGAAATCTGTGAACTGATGCGTGATACCACATTCAGAGCAAAACTCCTCCCAGTTTAACTTCCCACTTGGAATGCATTTGTGCTAGTAGTGCAAAAATTTTTTGGGAACCAGCGAGCTGAAAACCATTCTGAACTCGTAAACAACACGCTGACAGCCTACCAGAAACTCTGCCGCCGGATGTCATGAAAATGCATTTCTTGCATTCGCATCTGGATTTTTTTCCACCAAATTTGGGTGATGCAAGAGATAAACATGGAATCTCTCTCCACCAAGATATTTCCATTATGGAAACAAGATATCAAGGCCACTTCAGTCCCAACATGATGGGTGGCTACTGTTAGTTTCTGCAGCTGGCAACTACGACCACTCACAAAGACAAAAGTAAGTTGAATCTTAAGGTGAATCTTTTGAAACTGAAAAATTTTCATTTCAGTACATTTTATTCTGTTTTATTGTTATGAATACATCAGCGCGGCAAAAGTAGTACTGCATTATGAGCAATTAAATTTTTGAAGATGTATGCTTAACTTGAGATCCTGGCATGATAGACAAATACTGAGTTCAGATTTGGAATCAGCATGCTTGATTTAGTAAAGGAAACATGGACTCTGCCCAGCAGATTTTTTTTTTTTTTTTTCCTGTGGTTCAGCGAAATATTCCTTTGTAAATTTCAGATGCAACGACAGCCTTGGACTGTAAAGAACTTACGCATGAGCAGTGGTTCGCAACATATTATTACAGCACAGACACAATATTTCATTCATCCTCTTAAATAATGCCATTTCAAAATTTTATGGAAGGTAAATTGAGAGCTATTTTGTTTACTTGTCACTTAAACTGAATCGATGCATTTTTAAAAGTTTTCTTTCGGGCCTTGCAGGTCAATATAATTGGCATAAGAGTACTTTCATGTCAGATGTTATTAGTTTAAGCCCTGTTTCTCCAATTTAGTGGCCATTATCTTCACACTGACCAACTGACAACACCACAACAGCCAAAAATCAAAAATCCAGACAGAATTCGCAGCCCCCAAGATGAACACACCCACTTTTTACCACTGCATTTCATCACAGGGATGAAGAAAGGTTGTAGCTGCGCTGCTGAATTGTGAACCCATTGCATCAATGCATCATAAATGGTCTGCGTGAAAAGACAGACAGCTCAGTGAGACTGGGTTGTGGGTGGTAAGCAGTGGGTGCTTTTTGTGATCTGAAGACAACAAAGTTGCATCTAACAGAGGTTTGTTGACCAAAAGGGCAATGAACATGAAAAGAATGTGATACTCTGCAAATATGAACTGCCAATGGCTGTGAACATCTCATTAAAAAGCCCAGCTTGATGCTTCAGCGATGATATGCGTGGGTATATTAGTCAGCCATGGTTAAAATTGTACAAAAATGCCGTCTAGTTGGCTTTGGTACCTTAAAAATTAAGCAGTTCAGTTTTTTTTTTGCCACGGATTGTAATTTTTACACGTTTACTGAGATTGAAATCTTCCTTCAGCCTTCGACATATAGATGAGCACGTTAGAGAACAGTCGTCCCTCGATTTACAGACCCTCGATCTGAGAAATCACTACAGCAAACTTTCTCATTTAGCATTAACTTGCAAGCATTTCAACCGCAGTAATGGCCGACCAATTTGAATTTTGCACACAAAATGCAAAACCAGTTTTCATTTTTCAAGTTCAGCATAGACACAAACCTTAGCAAGGAAGACACCAAACAACAAAAATCTGGGGTGGGCAACCAAATATTACAAATAAATAGAATACAATACAATACAGTAAGCCACCTAAGAAATGGAAACAACTGATCCGCTGTGGCGACCCCTAACAGGAGCAGCCGAAAGATAAAGAAGAAGAAGAAGACAATACAGCAAGCCACCTCCATTACTAAACCATAGTTAATGTCAGAAGCTTGCACAATAGTCAAAAGCACTCTTTAAGCATAGTGAAAGCAACACATATGGTGTGCAGCATAGGATGATGGGAACTGTCCACCATCCCAGATAGAGCAGCATGCCTTGCTGTTTATATATGTGTAACTGGTTTAACCATAGTGTGGTGTTAGAGGCTGAGACACTGTTGGCATTTACAGTGTTTTCATAAAATCTTTGTTCTTACCTCCTAGGTCTTTTGTTTACACGCTGAAGGCATCAGAACCCTTAAACACAATTACCACACAGGCACCGTATTACATCTGTAAATCTAAGGATTCCTGTACAAACAGTTTCACCTATTGCTATATATTGGGATGATAACTGATCCCCAATGTTTTATTTTTGACTGTTTATCACTCCTCATTACTGTGTGATGGACTGGTGATGGGAGGTACCCTGGTGCCCTGTGCCACCTTGATCCTGACTAGAATAAATGGTTTTTAAAAAAAAAAGAAAAAAAAAAGTGAGCTTTAACTTTCCTTAAAAATAATTCAGTTTAGATTTCAGTGTAAGTTTTGATTCCTAAAATGTGGAACTTAATTTAGAATACACAGAGACCTCCATCCACCATGCACAGACTTCCACTGTGGGAATTTAAGACCAGATGCTGCCACGTTTAGTGGACAAGCTAACAACACCCCTCCGAAGGCCCTGGGTTGGTTGCTCATGCAGCGTATCACAGAAACAAAGGGGTTAGGGTTCAGCTCAAGCTGGACAAGATGAATGACGGACCCTAAATGAAATGTCACTCCTGGTAATGGGAAAATTGGGATCCAAAATGCAGGTCACTGCAGTTTCAAAATATGGTGTTTGCAAGCACAGCTTTCTGTTTCTGTGTACAGCATTGCAGGACTATGGGCATGACTCATCTGGCCCCTTAGTTTAACACACAAACAAACAAATACATTTTCATACAATGGAAATCTACAGCAGTGAGAACATGCAGTCAATACAGATCAATTATGCCAAATTTACTTAATCGGATAATTTGTTTTTTTTATTTAAATATAGTTTACTATACTCTATCTGTTAATACTGCATTTATCAAGGTTAAAAAACATTAAACTGAACATTTGAAGAAAACAGGAAACAGCACTGTGAAAAGTAGTGAATAAGTTTGTACTATTAATGCCAGTGTTCTATAGTTTTTTTATTTTTTTTTTAAATATAATAATAAATATAATAATATAATTTTAATAAACAGCAAAATATTATGCTTAGTGGGATTATTATGTTTGTACAGCTGCTTTATTTTCAATAGTTTCCCCTCTGCATTCAATTAATGCTCCTCTCGTGCAACACGTGCAAAAAAAAAAAAAAAAAAAAAAAACACTCCTACATAAACAATTTGAACATTAAGTGCAAACCATTTATTTCACATGATGCATTTTGGCCACTGTATGTGTAATTATATCTTGAAAATCATAGACAATGAATATATAATGAGCAGTAAGTCCAAGCTTCATTTTCAGTTTTTCCTTCTCCTTTCCGTTTTTTTTTTTTTTTTCTCTCTCCTACCGAAACATTACTGCTTATTGTAGCTATTAGAACTCAAGGAGGGAACAGCATGCTTCTTCACTTAATGACATTAATTCCTTTCCCATCTTCATGAGCCACCAAATCATTCAAACGGTAATCACACTGAAGCAGGGAAGCAGGGAAGCTACTTGGGTGCACAGAAATTCAGAGAAAATGCCACGTACAACTTAAGAATACACAACCGATTCAATGAAAAATCACGATAAAACAAAACGAGCAGCAACACATAATGGATTTGTTAATCTGCATTTTTTTTAGGAAACAAAAAAAAAAAATTAAAATAAAAATCAAAATGCAAAAAAATTTTACATTTTATTCTTCATCTTGTATCATTATTATTTGGCGTGTTTTTCCAGAACTTATCTGTGCCTTTGCAAGGCTTAATGAATATTGTCTTTGGAGTAAAACACGTATAACTGAAATTTATTAATATCATGCACACAGAATACATCAGGGCTTCCCTGGGTTATGCTTACAGCAGAATTACAGCAAAAGCTGAGTACATTTAGCAAAACTTGGCTGGTGTTGCTAAAAATATTTGTAATATTGTCACATGCCAGTAGCTTACAAACTTTAGTCAAAATACTACCAGGAATGTGCAAAGTTAACAGAATTGCAGATGTGTTCCCAAATCAAAATGAGGTTTGAATGGATTTTTTTTTTCCACCCTTTTTCTAACACTGCTCGCGTTGTTCTAGGGTCTGTTTTAGTCCGAAGGGCAGCTGCTGCTGATGGCTGAACAACGTCCTCATCCTTTAGGCGCCCCTTAATTAATGCAAATGCAAGCTCTCCTCTGACCTGCAACGTTTCCTTAACCTCGCTTTCCATTTACCTTTGGCAGGCCTCACCCTGACACTTTTAGCACGATCATGGCAGTTGTTTCCCATCCCGACGGGAGTGTACTCTGCCACCATTAAGGACGTGCCGGTTGCTCCTGATACCGAAACAAAAAAATGACAATGGAGTTTCCTCTCCAGGGGGAAAGGGAAATGTTTACACATCTATAGAGCATCTTTTCTGAGGGATGAGCAGTGAGGAGGAGGACGGTCATACAGCACACTTGCTTATACAAACTGCAGAATTGAAAAGTGGCATTGAGTCACGTCTGACACCTACGTGACCACAGGCGTGGTTTTCAAGACAAGGAGCAACAGAAGTGGTTTGCCATTGCATTCTTCTGGGATATTTTCTCTTCAGAAGGGTGCAGACAGAGAGGAGAACATGCAAACCTCATGCACACTCCTGAGGTGGGCTTGGACCCCACATCAGCCAAGCAGCCCAGGAGCTGTGAGGCCCCAGCTTACCCTGCTTCACCACCACATCCCAGATACACACACACACGCACGTGCACACACAGTCTCTTCACATATCGGTAGAGCTCTGAAATCCAAATTCTACTGGCAATTAAGCAAATAAATAAATAAATAAATAACTAAAAAAGAATTTAATTTTTTCCAGTGTACTTGGTTAGCATATTATACTGTATGCCAGATATTCTACAAATCCACAAATCATTTCATGTTTGCAGCACAGTTTTCACATCCCACACCCCCACTTCTCTATCTTAACAAATTATATCGGAAGCAATTTGTATTTAAAAAAAAAAAATGATATGAGCACTTTTATTTGCAGAAGTAATTTTAAACAATGGGATGATTCACCCACATTCGGGATTTTAACCAGTATGACCGGCAGGTCATTTCTTCAGCCATCTCTGCTACAGCAGAGCTTTACCCAGTTTTGTCCATAGGCAGGCAAATTAATTTCTCTGTGGAATAAGTCACTGCCATTCGGGGTGTAAATTCCTAGGAACGGTTATTTTGGTTATAAATTTAAAAAAAATAAAATAAAAAAATAAAGATGAAGACTTGCAATTATCACTTAGAGTGTACATTCACTCTTGGCATACAAAACACAGTAGAACCACACAGTAAATCTTTACTGGGTTGACTTACAAAAAAGTTTTTTGTTTTTTTTTTTTTTTTTATTTTATTTTAAAGGCTAGATAGATAGAGGACTGGTTGCCTGGTTAGCTAGTTTGATTCAGATAAAAACTCAGGACCTGGTAACCAGTTTTAAACTGTGAAAGACCCTGTAATGTGCTCTGTTCTGTTCATTACTTATATTTCATATTCATGTTATGGTTTTAATGAAAATATATTGCCCAGTAAGGCAAATATGTTCCAAAAGTCAAAGTCTCAGTCTAATGAAGTCGGGTGGAACACCGTCCACTTCTCTGCTTAATTGGCCTATAGTCCAGGAAAGATTGGTTTTGTAATAAAGCACTGGGGGAGCAGGCATACAGGGAAAGGGTGACCTTCATTTCCGACATCTTTCACCCAAATGGTACTGCGTTCAGCCACGGGACACTTGTGGTTCTGACACTCCTACGCTTGCTGTGCATGTGTATCAAACCATTGTTGGGGGACACAAGCAGTCTTGCTTTTTGGTGGGTTTTGGACAAAAAAAAAAAAAAAAAAAAAAAAAAAAAATGGATCCCAGATCAACTGTATGAATATGGAAAAGCTAGGAAAGCATTTTTTTTTTTTTTTTTTAAATCTGTTAACAAAAGCAAAGATAAAGGCTGAACATGTAAATCTTATAAATATCATTGGAATATTTGACATTAAATTACCTCACTACACTCTATCAATAAATAAGGAAAGAGAAAAACTTAACTGAATAAATGAGAGAGTTACCTGGGCCACAGCAAAGCAGCAAACCAATAATGAAAATGCATGTTTATAAATGAGCTACATTAGGCTCGATCTCTTTAAAAATGTGTTTCCTGTGTACAATTATTACTGCAAACTGGGACACTTGTGACAGTGCTGTGACATAAAAGGACACGATTTCCCTTGTCAATACAATATTAATGTAGAAGACTCCTGTTGTATTAAACAAGCACACCTACTAATCCTTCATTATTTGCTCCTGGGTTTTTCCATGCATACCGGGTGGACGTACAGTAGATGAAAGCTCCCCGTGCTTCCCGCTCACTCATAAGCCAGAGATGAGGAATGCTCCATGCACACTATACTTTAGGTCCTAAAGGCCCCAAGTGGCTGACCTGGGCTTCTATAAATATTCAGCGGGCACTTCAAACAAATTGCACTTTGACGGTCTCTTTTGATCAGCTGCCGCTGAATTTGTTGTATACACTGGCCCTCACTGTTTAAAAAAAAAACATTGGTGGATTTCTGTTTAATAAATCTAAAATGAGTTGCTGTTCTGAAAGGATCCATTTCCAAAAAAGGTAATACATAAAATAGCATGGTATGGTTTTGTATGCTATTAAAAAAAAAAAAAAAAAAAAACAGGCATGAAGTGGCTGAATTTTAACACCTCCTATATCTGAAGTGGAAGCGCATAGGTCATGTTCTGTGTATCGTAATAATATAAAGGATAATACAGTATTAGCTCCATTAGTGAAACGTGCCCTGTATTCCAGGCATTTTTCCTTCATGCAGTCCAGCATTCTTTCACCGCAGAATCAGCCATGCTACAGGGATGTAAGATGGTTGACCTGTTTCCGGGTTGTGGCACATTATTCTCATTAGACCTTCAGTCACCAAAAAAAAAAAAAAAAAAAAAAATCTGCTGCTACATACAGTATTTTTTCCCAACTCCTACCTGTCCTCTATTACTCAGTGCCAATAACATCACTACATTCCATTTATACATTAATACCTCCTGTACCATTGGTTTGCAAAACATTCCTTTATTTTAGCTTTTGCTTAATTCTCTCACAATAATTTGCCCCAATTCAAAACTAAAATTTAAAAAAATATCCTTGGTGTTTTATATTTGTTTCATGTGTGTATTTGCTGTTAATGGTATATCTATTCTTTTTTCTCCACCTCTTCTTGTGCTCCACTTCTCAGTAAAGCATGAATGGTTCCAACTGAGGTTTTGCTATGTATAAACTAACAATGAGAATACAAGGCATCCTCTTTTGACTTTGAGGGCATTTTAAATAATACAGATAAACCCCAGTATCCCAGTTCCCTCTTTGCAAAACAGACATCCCACTGTAACGCAGAGCTGTAATGCAGCACCAGAATTTCCTGTGCAAAAAATCCAAACATTTAAAGTTCCCATGTTCTGTGAGTAACTTGTGCTGCTGCCATACCATATAGTAAGGCAAGCTCTAATGGACACACAGTGGTTTGCTAACATCCTTCCAATTTCATGCTTCATGTTTGCTTTTCTTCTGCACTTTTGTTCAGTGTCTCCATTAGTGGTCATACATAAACTGGTATGTTCCTGTGTGTGTGTGTGTGTGTGTGTGTGTGTGTGTGTGTGTGTGTGTTCGATACTACGCATTTTAGAAAGATGTTTTACAGACTTTTGGTGATATTTGAGGAAGTCTGCTTGGGGATTGGGATAGAAAGGATTATTATTTGTCCCCATTTAAGATAACTATAACATTGTGGTGTATACACTTTTGAGCTTTACAGCATTTTCAGGAACCAAGTGTATTAATTGGGGTGTACAAATCTGAGATCAACAGATTGTGTCTGTTTCAGTTCTGTAAGAAATATATGGTATCTACAGTATCCATTCAGGTTGAAAAATGTGTGTTTAGCAAGGCATGGACAGAGTCACTTCCTGTGCCTCAGCATTATGGCAAATCAGACAAGGTTGACATCCGTTACGTCAAACCCACCTAGGGAACCTCTGTCAGATGTGACGGCTCAGGTTTGCTGTCATAGAGAATCAGTCTTAGGGTGATGAAATACACTTACCACATAAGACAAATGAACAAACAAAGCTGTGTGGAAGAAATAACAATAATAGGCAAATTTTAAACTGCATAAGTCTCGCCAATGATAATACTGCTGGAGCCCTCAGCATCAGATGTTTAAAATCTTTGCAGTAATGAGTATATTATTGAATGGAATGCATTATGCATTAACAGACCACAATGGAAAGCAAAGGAGAGAATGTGGAAAGGAGTGCTACACATGTAGCCTCTCCCAGACATCCCCATAACCACAGTGGGAAAACTATAGTCGATACGTGAGTCTGTTATCGTGTCAGAGGTCTGTAGATAGCTTTTAAGACGTTAATTGAAGCTCACCTACGGTCAGGTTCCTGTTTTTTTTTAAGCCGTTTCTTATGTTGCTCATTCAGTTTAAGGAAATTCACCCAACCCCTTAGTCTTCACAAAATGCGGCAGGCGATGAGGTTTTACCTTGCCACTGGGCTCAGACCTGTGAAGGGTCAAGAAAACCGGCAGGGTGGGGCTGGTTTAGAAGTGGGGGAGGTTTAGAAGTGGGGGAATTGAAGTGGAGAATCCTGCTTCTATACCACAAAATTACAAAGCGATCATCCTTTGCTAATCTCTGCTTGAGCCCCTGAAGGCTTAAAAATAAAAAAAAAAAACTGTATACTGTGACGTATTGCAGAGGGTTAGATAACCTTGGTCTTAAAGGCATGGGTGGCATTTAAAAATAAATAAATATTACCTCCAAAACACAAAAGAATACATGCCAGTTATTAACTGCTTGCTAAATGTATTGGTGCATAATAGGATCTGAAATTGCATTTTCCTGGTAGCTTTTTGCTTTCTACCGTCCTCGGCTGGGGCATCATCACTCCACAGTAATGTCAGGGATGCAGAAAATCTGCTTGAGTTGTTGGCTCTTTCAGGGTGGGGCAAGGGGGTGTTATGCACCACAGTGATTTACAGTATTTTGTCTGCTTCCATCCAAACCAGTCTACATTCCACCTCCGGTCTGAAGACTCAGACCATGCCGACACTGCCCCACCAGCCTCCTGGCTCCTGCTGGCTGGTAGCGCTTGCGGGTGTTGATGCACTCTCGCTTATTTTTAGAAATGTCCTCCTTTCCCTAAAGCTTTTTGTGGCTCACATTAATATAAGAGAGAGAGTTTGACCACAAGCTACCCTGCTGATAAGGGAGCCCAAGAAAACGTCTGAAGAACCGACAGCTATTTCAGGTGTTGTTTCTTCAGAAGCGGTCTAAACCTTGCAGCCTTATGTACCCCCGGCCTCGTAATGTTAAAATGAATGCTCACTTTACGACAAGCCAGAGGAAAAGGCTAAAAAGTGGAGGGAATGGTTGCCATTAAAAATAGAAACATTACAATGGAGTGAAAATCACAGAGGAATGACAGCCTAATAAAAAAGGCCATCTCTTGTGCAGGAGCTGGGGGAGAGAGAGAGAGAGAACCCCAACAATAGGACAATATGCTGTCAGTCACCTACTAATTTAAGATGGTAAATCCCATTTCAAACACAAACCATAGTCTTTAAGGGAGCAAGAATATAGGACAGATCCACAATGCAGTAGCAATAATGTACCTTGTTGACCTTGACAGCATCCATCCTTGGTAGTATAAGGTCATGTTTCACCAATATCGTGATACAAATCGATTCCCATAATGCACAATTTCTCACTACAAATGCTCGTGAATGATATATATGGAAGATGTTTTCTTGGTCATCACAGGTAAGCTACATTTGAAGTGGGAGCAGTGTGAAAGTTGTACAGGACTGCAGTGGGTTGTCAGTGTCGGTCAGCGTACTGCGGTGTCACCGCGACGCGGCCCTTGGCAATTGAAAGTACGGATGCAAAGTCCACCCAACAGGCAGGACGACAGTGATAAAGTGCTGTAATTTCACAAAATAAAATCACTGCCACCGATTGCCCTGCAATGCTGCCCCTGCTCCGCGAAACCTACACATGCAAATAAAATGGAAAATTTAACCCTCTTTAGAAAGCGGGCAAAATGTTTCAGCCTAAAAGGGACGCCGGAGTGGGATGCAGCACACAGCCGATGCGGCAATGTTGTCAGCTGGAAGAACACATCTGCCTCTCGGTTTGTTCGCCTCCATCTTGCATATTCAGTTCATACTGAGAGCAATAAGATTTGCTACATATTTGAATAATCTCAGTTTTAGTGGAATTTGTGCGCTATGAACAATGGCAACAAAAATGACACCAAAGCAGCTGCGACTGAAATCTCTGAGACCTTGCTAAAAATAATACAATGGAAAAAACAAAAAAACATGGGCTGCGGTGGGGGTATGTTAAATAAATATGTACAACTGGTCTGTAAAATGTGTTTGCATTTAAATAAAGGATGAGCAACTGAAATGTAACTCATTACAGTGTTTGTTTTCGAGCATAAGCACAATGTGTTTAGCATTTAGTGGTTCTTACCAAGCAGAAGGCCTATGCATGGGAAATGGCTGCATGTAAAAAGGTAATTAAACCTAAAAGTAAACTAACCCTTTGGACACAAAAGGCAGTTGACACTGAATACATTTCTGTCATTGTTATTGCTGTTTAATAGCACCCAGTGTGCTTCTGTGTGAAGTATCTAAGGTCACAGTTATAGCGGCAGTCACACGTATAGAAATTATCTGCGCTGAACCCTATAATTAAAAGGATGCCTCTCTGGAGATCTCATAAAATGACTGAATTTAAAGGCTATTGGAACAGCTGTGCACAGCACACTGCAGGGGCAAAGGTCACCATCCGGAGGTTCTAAGCAGGTCAGGCCAGCAGTGCGTAACATTGGCATTAAAATGCCCCCAACACAATACATGCGACCGACTGATTTCAAGTGACACCAGCATTCTCATAAAGGTCAGAAATTAAACCAAAACTCAATCTGTTTCAGCAAACAAACGTCGCAGACAGGCAAAAAAAAAAAAAAAAAAAAAGTTGCACCCCACCTGCTCAGGTCTTTCCAGCTCTCAGATTTTGGGAAGGGTCTGCAGTGTTAGCAACTGCGTCCAACAAGCTAGGGTTATTGCCACAAAATCTTCACCTGCATACACCTGAGTGAAAAGGTGTGAGGCATTATGGGGGTGGGTCTTAAATAGAGGGAAGGTCAAAATGAGACATACAGGAAAATATATATATATATATATATATATATATATATATAGTACCGGGGTTTTGTTGAAGGGATTAAAGATGGACCAAGTGTATGACAGGTAATCTGAGTTGTCTTCATAATGAGTTTAACAACACAAAACTGTCCTGGATGCTTAGAAATAATGAAGGGGTTACTTGGCTGACTATTATCTCATTGAGCTTACACAGCTTATTATTAACTTCTACAGCATATTTATTAAGGTGCTCAACTTAAGGACTGCAGAGAGGAATGGAGAAGCAGAATACACTACCCTTGTCAGAGCTCCATTTGTTATACAACTGCGCTACCTGCCCGTGGGATCAGTCATGCTTATTTATTTATTTATTTGATATTTTGTGAGATAGATGTTGCATTCAGCTGCAAAGGTTACTCCTCAGTACAAGCATCACCACAGAATTGTGCACCACAAGTGTTGGGAGAAAAAGAAAAAAGAAAAAAAAAAAAAAAGATGTACATGCACTGTGATACCTTCAAAGTGCAATTTTAGGTTTGTACATCTTACTGGATGAAAGGCTTCCATGTCACCAAGTTCCTACAGAGGAAGCCATATCCATCTGAAAGTAAATTTTATAAATAGAATAATTTTACATTATACCATTCATTTGTTTACTTATGTACAGAATCACCAGGATGTAGACTGGTCAAGGCCCTAGTTTATAACGCAAACACGAATTTTAGTTCTTGTGTTTGTCAATACAAAATTTTAATTCATGTCTTAATTTTGAGAACTCTGACACCAAATAACATTGATGAAACCATTAATTTTCATCCGCACTACAGAGTTTCATGAACCTAGACATCAGTTTTTGTGACTTAAGACATCACAAATGAAATGCAATTTATAGACATATTTATTTATAAAGTCTGAATAAGATACTGTGATATTTACTTTGATAATTATCCAAAGTAATTTCTTTTTGCATATTTTACAGGTTTTATGGAGTCTAAAAATCAATGACAATTATTGCACGCCTTTGTTTTATGGTCACAGACAGTGCTCTCTCCCTTGAGCAAGTTAACAAAACTGCTGACTGTGGCAGAGAAATTTGCCAGATGTAACCCAGCAAGGTCTTCATGTGCAGCACACAAAACTACAGGATGCAAAATTTAGTTTTTTAAGAATCAAGAAAAATGGAAAATTAAGGGAAAAATGTTTTTCTTATAACTTGAAATTGTCTTAATTGCAAAATTAAAACAGTAAAGATGTTTGGTTTATAGAACATGAGACAGAATTAGACCAGAAAGATGATTTTTTAAGTTTTTAATTTTCATAAGAATTCAGAATAATTCCCCTCAATATTCTGAAATGCAAAAACCAATATAGGCAAATGACAAACATCAAATTTAAAATGTGAAATGTATCAGTCTGAAATAATTTAAAAAATAATTTACCAAAACAGTGAGGAACTCTAAAACCCCAAGATGAGTTGGATTGTTTCAAAAGGGAGAAAATTGTCTTTTTCTCACAACTATTTGTTAAAAATGATAAACAAGTGTCAGTGTTTATGAAACATATGAGTCGCATATAAAGGTGTGCCTCAGAAACCTGGTGCTGTGGGGATTAACACATTGGGAAAAACAAAAAAAAAAAAAAAAAGGGGGGGGGCAGGGAGGAGGGTACAGGCTCTGAAGTCTGGGACAACCCCGCTGAATCTGGATCAGACATCTGTCAAATTCCTAAATTCTCCACTCAAATATTTTTCTTGCATCTTGATTTGGTGATTTTAACCCGTGATTTACTTGCCGACATTTTGTTTTGCAACCGAATTCTGTGAACTAAAACAATTCACGTGAAGCTTGACCATCTTTTATTCTGCCAAGGGATTCCACAAGCATTCCCTTTTAGTTTTGAATGCGCTGCCAACATACAGTGTTGGAAAAAGGAAACACTTTCAGGTTAGCCAAGGACAGGCTGAGCAGAAACACTGACTTCAGAACAAGAGATGGAAAGACTGCCCAAAGTACCATATTTGTTGGGTTAGGGTTATAACAGTTATCGTAAGCTAATAAGTCATGTGCGTCACTACTCTCGGGCCACAGATTTTAATCATCATTTTTATTATGACCCCTTAACATTATAATGTAGCATCTTTGGAGTGAACAAACTCTTCTATACTACATTCATATAGTAACTGCACCCTCCTGAAGCATTTCATCTGCTCTGTTTATGAATGGGGTTTCAGATGCTTGCAGTCAGATTTTGAGTTCACAGTGAGTGACTAAGTTCCACCTTCAAACCAAGTTTCCATTCCAATCCTTTCCAGGGCATACAGTTAGATAAGTCTTTAGTAGCCTGACCAGCTGAAAGGGCTCCCAATCACCATCACCACACTGAGGAAAATGCTGAGACCTACAGGGCTTCTCTTTAAAAAGTACAATTACATTTTCAGTCCTCACAAGGACAAAATTTTTCTGCAGCAACAAGAGCAAGGGCTGAAGTATCAACAAATGCTCAGGAGCATTCAACCCCTGCAGGTTTACAGTTTCCATCCCATGGAGGTGGTGTCGGTCATAATTATGCTTCTATTCTGACACCCACACATGGGCACAGACTGATTCATGTGGTGACTATTTTTGCTCCTCAAGGGCCCAAAACCATGAAACTTAGGAAGCAAAAATTTGGTGATACTGTTGTGGGTACAAGTAGGACCGGTCTAACAGTTCTAGCTACCCCACTCTCAATGCAGTTTTAAAAAAAGGAATTTATAACTTCCAACATAGAGATAGATAGCCAGGTGCAAAGGTTTCCATCAGACAGGCTTCCCATAATGAGCTGTCCAAAGTATAGACACAAAAATGACCCAAACAGCCACAATATGGGTCAACTGTTATTAATGGGTGAGACTGAGATCTGGTTTTACACTAGCATTGAATGTTTGCCTAGAAGCTCAAGTTTAAAAGCAGCAAAAATCTAGAGGCTTTAAGGATTCATAAGTCTCAAGCAGTTTATTTTTATTTTTTTAAGCGATTGTACACTGAAGCCATGCAGTTCTGGTTATCATTACTGGCATTCTCACATTTAAGTACATCAGGTACAATATCTCCTAAGAAATGAACAGTGAAACAACTACAGTAGCTATAGCAGTCTATATATAGGTTTGTTTGTTTGATTCAGAGCAGTACAGGACAAAAGAATAACAATTAAATGAGGAACTTTGTGGAAATGGTATAACCGACTGGCTCCCAATCTGTTTGATGAGAATTTCACTACAGTAAAAATAGACTCATCTGTGAAAAACTGTCATGACATGAATTAACCAACAATTAACAAATGAATGATGGCTTTCATGCTTAAAAAAGTGAATTTGTTCCTGCTTCTTTTCGACCATGGTGAAGACAACAGAAAAACTTATCATCAAATTTAAAAATTCAAAAGTATACAAGGCCACCTCCAGTTTGCAATGTTAAGAAGTTTGATGCTCATGGAACTGTCAGACACCTCCCAGGATGGGGCAGGAAGAGGAAAATTAATCAAAGTAGTCTTTGAAAATTGATGCGAACTTTTGAAGAAAAAAAAAAAAAAACATGCAAAACATCCAAAGAGCTTAAAGCTGACCTGCAGTGATGGTTTCTGCCTATACCATTCTCTACATACTGAACTAAGAAGGGCTTTCTGGGCAATGACTAATTAAGACCTATTGTTGAAAGACAAGCATTAAAAAGGCATGTCTGATCTTTTTCCAGACCTAGAGAAACTAACATCTTTCTTGGATAATGTTAAACACAGATGATGTAATGAACCAAAATAAAGCTCTTTGGGAATGGAGACAAGTGATTGGTTTATAGGGGACAAAATGAACCTTTTAAGGAAAAGAACAGTTTACCTTCTGTTAAAGAAGGTAGAGGTTTCATAATGCTGTGGAATTTACTGTTGTTGGATGCCTTGAAGGTTTTATGGGAATTCTGAAATCTGAGGATCACCAAGGATTTTAGAGCCAATTGTCCCTCCCAGTGTCAGAAAAGTAGGCATAGGCCAAAGATCATGGGTTCCCCAGGAAGACAATGACCCAAAAAATACATTCAGAAGCATTAGAAGAAGGAAGAACAGTTAAAAAAAAAAGAAAAATGGATCATCCTAAACTGGTCAATAAGACCTAATCTCAATCTGACTGAAAAACTTGGGAAAAAGATTAAATCTGCTGCTGGTAGAAGGAATCCTGCAAACAGAGCTATGACAAACTGCAAAGAGGATGGGAGAATCTAACAGTAGAAAGGTATAAGAAGCTTATAGAGGCTACAAGAAACACTTGGAGGCATTCATCATTGCCAAGGGTTGTGCAATGGTTGTGCAGGTATAAGGGAAGATACCTTTAATTTTGTCCATGTCATATTTTTATTCTTCCTCTGTAGAAAAATAAAGATCACTTGTAAGTTAAACAGCCATCCATGTGTGCTGTATAACTTTAGGCATTCTATTCAAATATTCAGATGATGAAAAGTTGCTACATTCCCAGTTATTTATGAAGATATTGTACATGATATGCTTATAAAGCATGACATGATTGTGATGCATTCATAGAGTCATTGATCATGCCACAGAATATGTGAGAATTTGGGATGCCATCCCCTGGTACAGGTTAAAATAAAGCATACAGAATTTGCAACAGTGCAAAAACATCAATTTGTCAGAAACCACAGTGGTTTCATGACTGACTCATCGTTTGCGATGCTTGACCAACTGAACGTATAGCTTGGAAATCAACTCCACTGGTTATCACATTTAAAGCCTATAAAATTTCTAGAACAGAATCTAATGTAGCTGTTCAAAACTAGCCATACACACTGCATCACATTTGGCAAAAATATCTGTTCTGGTACTATAGGCAAGAGTCATGACACGTCTGCAGAGCCTTATCATAACGGGAATGGGTAGTTATGTTTACGACTAAGCGGTACCTTTGTTAGAAAGAATAAAAAAAGTGGCGGGGGGGCAAAGAGCTATCCATCCCCCACACTGCACTACAATACTGCATGCTCTTCATTGCTTCATAGCCATTTCTAATCCCATAAATTTCTATTCTCAGTGAACTCTGCAGGGACAACATTATTGTATAATATTTATAATCTCTCTTTTAATTAGGTGTTAAGAAAGCATTAATATGTCTTTGAAAGGCAAGATGGGAGATCTTGATGAAATACAACCTGACATAGTTATAGTAAGGCAAGCGCTTACATTCCTTACTCACATCCAGAAATGCCTTTTTTTTTTTTTTTTTTTTTTAAAACTACACATAAGCAACACTGTCAAGGTGGAAAATGAGACCTCCACATGTGATGTGAAAGACTCATCAAGGCACCTACTGTTGGTGCATGTGGAAATAACACCTGCATCTTCATCTGCAGAGGACAGTGAGGGCTGCTCCACACAAGGACTGACTTCACCGCTACTGTGCTTTTACTACCGACTTCTTTAGATGATTCCCAAGGGCTTCCCAGCTCAGGCTAATTCAAAATGACCTTTAGAGCCACTCAAGTTGAAAATATTCATTATCGGTGTCTCTTCTAGTGCTGCTAATTCAAGACAGTGCAACTTGTCATCACTTGTAGAGTGCAAAGAGATTTTCAGAGGGACAAGCACACATGGAAAGGTACCAGAGAGGCCTTGTTGAAATCCCCTTTGGTGCCTCTGCTATTCATACCACTACATCCCTAAAAGCTTTAATTTGACTGCAGTGATTCAGATGTAGGAGGAGCTTTGTGGAAAGTCACCTCTTACACTTTGTTGCAGGAGATGGAGAAAATGCTTCCAGGCTGCTCTGTCTCAGGAGAACAGGACAGGCATCGAACACTCAGAGTTAGAGGGATAGGAATACAAGGACAAAGCTGAACCGAGATCAGCACTGCAGTTGAGAAGCTGCAGCTATAGGAGTGTAGGAGAAATGAACAAATAAAAAAAAATAAATAAATTAAAAAAAATCAGGTCAAGAGCTGTGTCCTTTGGTTCTTCTGTGCATTGACTATGGTCAAATCATGGCCATCTGCTTCACAAAGACTTTGAGACTGGGCTGTGGTTGATGGCTGAGGATGTGCTGCTAGAGTTGCACAGTGGGGTCAATGCTGGTGCACAAATGCTGGTTTAGTGAGGATCTGAGACACATGGATAACAGCTTAAGCTTTGTTTATGAATTAAGAGATGGGCAGCATGGCAGCTTTGGAGGTAACCCTGCTCCTCTGCCTCACATGACTTGGACAGAATGCATGGAGGTTCAAGTCAACCTTAGTCAATGCGGACTTTCCTTGTTCTTCATTTGTTTGCTGTTGTTTCCAAAGGTGGTCCAGTGACCTTCCACAGTCCAAAGTCATGTGGTGAAGACTACCTTGTGATGCTTAGTTGAGTATTGTGTGTGCAGCTGTCATGCAAAGGGATGCTCTTCTGACAAGGTTGTACTGACTACTCTGCTTCCAGGATTAGCGCCACACCACCATGGCTCAACTTGGGCAAGCAGTCAACTACAGAATGCGAGTTAGATTTAATCAACCAGTACTTGGAGCTAAGACTACCAACATACTGGCAGGTTTGGGTAAAGCACCAAAAAATCTACAGCATGTGTGCCCTTGGCTCTTTGTGTATTCAGTACATAAATGTATTTGTAACAGACTTCACGTCATACAGGCACACAGAAGAACCAAGCATAGATGGATGGAGTGTGGTGATGTTAAGGGCCTTTTTTTCTCTGTAAATTTAATCTCAGCAGGATTTGTGCCTAGGCACTTCTGTATGGTGCATTAAGGTAAAGGAATGATTATTGCTTAAAAATATTACCATAAGCAGTACCATACGTATATGTTATTCCTTTTAAAGGGCCACGCATCCATCATTCTGTCTGCTTTCAACTCCACTTTCGCACCACACTATGATTAGCGCAATAAAACGTAATAAAACAAAAGAAACGGTAGCACCACGTCGACAAGCGGCTGTGTCAAAAGACAGCAATTTCTAAATAGTCCTTCAGATCTCACACCCAGTTCCAAACCTTGTGGGATCCAGCGGACTACAGTGCTCTCTGCGGTATTCTGCCTGCGATCAAAGCATTTGCACTTCAGTTGTAATCTCCTTACCACGGCATGAATGCTTTGACAACACTGTTTGTGACTCAGCTACATGCCTACTGATGTGTATAAAACATGACAACTCAAAAGCATTTACCACAAACAGTCAGTCCCGTCTGTGTCATGTCTCCGTCCGTGCATCCTTTCCTCTTTTCTGAACTGCAAGGCCTAATTATGGATAAATAGAAACACACATGTATTGCTGTCTTTTTTTAAAAAAAAAATTTTAAATCATATCTACTGGTCCTGGGCAGGACTGGGGCAGTTAAGAGCTTATCCTAGAAATGCTGGGTGTTAGGCAAGCATCCCATCCAGGGTTTGGTCTGCCAGTCTACCTTGGTTACAGCTGGAACAGGTGCACTGCATACCATGAGTGTTTTATTAAGAAAGGGGGAAAAAAAAAAAAAAAAAAAAAACACACACAAAAACACAGGAGCTAAAAGGTTTGTGCTTGTTTTTCATGACTAAGGCATTGTAGAAAAACTGTACAGCCATTTCCTATCTGTTTGGCCAAGAAAGCACCAGTTGTAAAATCTTATAAAATGGGAAATGAAACCTAGTTGTATAGTAGATAGAGGGGGAAAAGTTGAGATATATGGTTAAGCAGCCAAAATTGCAAAGAAGGAATGTGGGAAGCTGGAGAAATATCATGGGATTGAGAGAATTGGACAGAACATGGAATATGAAAGTCAGTCTTGTTGGACACAGGAGCACTCAGACCTGGGAGCCCCTAAGCTGGAAAAAGCAACTTCATCAAATTCCATTAATAACATCGATCACAATATGCAAAAGTGCAGTCCTAGGTGTCCGCGCGCAGTACAGCCATGGCCAACAAGGCAAGGCTAACCTGAAAGTCCGATCTCCACCATCTGGCCCTCACCTAGCAAAAAAAAAAAAAAAACAGGCAATTGAAACCTCAACAGACAGAGTTCAAAGCTACTGGTCTGAGGACTCTCAAGGTGGATCTGAAATTGGTGGCCATTTCTGCCACTTATGCTTGTGTTTCTGCATTCCTTTGGTCATTTTGAGAGAACCTATTTCATTCTGCTTTAAAGGGGCTACATCTCTGTATTTGATAAGTAAAGCTCTCTTGGTAGAAGGAAATCCTGCAGTTATGTGACTTTGCCTTGCCCTTCTGGCTATCTTTATCCCACAACTAACCACAATAATACAACTGAGTACAAATCACAGTGTATTCAGAGCTTCTTACTCCACAGTTGATACAGATGGTAGAGGATTTTGGTTTGTGATGTGAAATGAATAGAAAATAAAAAATTAACAGGTGCACAAACTTATACCTTCTGTATGGCCCTTTGGGAAGTGCACCCAAGAAAATAAATCAGACTTTGGTTTTTAGGAATAGATTCCCCATTTTTCATACTATTCCTTTCAAACAGTTTGCTAAACCAATGCAGAAATGAATGAAAAGTCAGCTGTGAAAGTGTTAAGTCTAGTTAAGTAAAACTATAATTTGGTCAAACAATGTATAAAACTATACATGCATGCAGAACAAATGCAATAAGATGGAAAATTCACTACTAAAAACTAAAACACCACTAAGATGTTATTTGTAGCCAAGTTAAGTATAAAAATTAAGATTCAATAAAAGATCCTTACCACATGAAGTTAACGTGCAGTTAAATCTGTTGAACTGCATGCTAGCAGTCAGTGGCTGCGGCTTAAAAAGGAAAGAATTTCATGCACGTATACAGTAATTGCAGCCCATGTAACCCATAACCGTAAAAAAGCAAAATGAAAAAGTGACAATGCAAAACCAAGAGAGTTGGGAAAAAAAAACTCAGAAAACTAGAACAGCTGGCAGGAAAATCTTGCACACAATTCCTCTGTGGCATTCCTTAGTGAGACACACCTGAACATCCTCACCAAAAATCAATCACAGTCACCTGCAGCCCAACAGGATCCAACACCACAGAGGCCCGGGGTTCAGATCACAACCAGGTGTAGTCAAGTAACACAGTGAAAGCCCCATTAACAAGAATCCCAGTCAATTAGCCCACAGAGTAATGTGAAACAGAGAGCAGAACACCACAGCCCATAGAAAGTTGGACTTACCCCCAGGAAAAAAGTGGGATGGGAACCTCATCCTTTTTTTTTTTTTAAAAAAAAAAAAAGAATTATACATTTGCTATGTTTATTTGATATTTTAAACAAACAAATAATACAGAATGAATATTTGTAAATATTTACTTCACATGCAGGTACTCAGCTCGATCTCTACACAATTATCATTTCCCCGAGGTCAGTAAGTGGATGACATCCTTTAAAGAGCAGACGGGCTCATTGGCATATAATTTGCATAACAGCTCCGCTGGTGGGTGCTGATCTGCATGTGGTTCGGCTTTGACCGTTTTTACTTGAACAGGTGAGCCATTTTCTCCGCTGTGAGGTAACGGATGACAGATCGCATTAATTATTCAAACTGCTTCAACTAAAAGAGTAAACATCTCACAATTTCAGCAGTTTGCAGATAGCAGCATAAACAATGGATGTCGAATTAGCGAGCCAAAAAAAGTAAATACTAATACCAAACAGATGCAGTCCTCGAGTTACAGGATGTACAATTTGACAACAAAACTTAAACACAGGTTTAATCTTATTATATTATTTATTTCTGACTCCTGACGTTTAGCTGTAGCATCTAAGGACAACCATTCCATCCACTGTAACAACACTGGTTGGCTGGCTGCTCTGCTACTATCTGTTTTTGGCTCAGTCAGTGTTTTGGCGTCCATGTTATTTAAATGAATGTTTTACTGACAAAAGTTCCCACTTGTGTGATTCCACTTAAGTTACCTTTTATTTACAATGGCTAGCAAGCAAAAAAAAACGTGACCGTTCTGGTGGTGCAGAAAAGAAAAAGCAAAATTAAATAAATGTATGAATGAGAGTTAAAATAATGGTTAAATGAACTAAAACTTCAATAGTTCAAGTTTAATTATGATGCTGTACTGTATATTATTCTACATTAGTATTTTAAAATGAATTAGATTAGTGGAAAATATTACAAAGCCCTATTATACAACATAGCATAAATGCATGTTAATAACTGATATATGCATATGGTTTACATAATACAGTACGAAGGGATTTGAAAATTACAACAAAGTCCACTTATGACAGTTATTGGAAAAGAACCTTGCTATAAGTGAAGAACCCCCTGCATTATTAAAACTATTGCTATTATTATTTCTTTTTGGAAAATAGCTAATATTGGAGGAAAGAAGACATCTGACATTCCAAAGAGAAGCAAGATTTTTACAGCACCATCAGCTCGCGCACAATGTCAAAAGATTGTTTGACAGCCATGAGAGACGCTAGAGATGGGGTCAAGAGGCCCTGTCCCATGGTTCCTGTCAACTTCTTCCCAAAACAAAATGCTGCCGCTCAGGAACGACCTGGTAGTCCAAACACAAGACTGTGGAGAGGCAACCCGGGGCAGAAGCGCATGCCAGAGTAGAGGTGGGGAGCAAAAAAAATCAATATCTTGCACTCCTCTCCATGCAGTGCTAACATTTAGGCACGAACAACACAGCGCATGAGTGAAAGGGAGCGAGAAAGAGAGCAAGCATGGCCACTGGGGAGCTCTCAAAGGTCCCCATTTCAGTGCCACAGCCTGTCGTGTCTGTTGACATGTCCCAGCGTCCAAATGTCTATCCTCAACTGTGATGATCAGCTACAGATGCCTGTTAAAATGCAAGGCTATACACTCCCCCACAGGGTAAAAACACTGAGAGCCACAAAGCCAGATGGTCCTCCCCCACACCCCATCCGCAAACAGAAGTGTCACATTTTTGTCACACTACTGACACTTACAGTCCCTCTATCAGCAAACTCTAAAAGGACTTTTATGTGCATGTTTTGGTTCCCCCCCCCCCAGACCCGACACCCATATGTGAAAAATTGGAATGCATTTGTAAAATTATGTGAAAACCAAAGCTACACCACACCACAGAGCCAGCAGTTGCAATCGTTTTGGATTAACACAAAAAACAAAAGGGGAGCACTTTCATTCATCTCTTGAGATCACATCACATGCCCAGCAAAAGGAGTTTCGTACACGTGTGGAGTTGCTTGGGGTAGTCATTCATAGTAAATAGTTTTCTATATTCATAGTGGCATTATCACCTGCGGGATGTTGGTTGTACCCACTACAACTTGAATTGTGAAGTAACAAACCTGGCTAAATGCTCACATTCATATTCATCTCCTGCCATTGAAATGGAAATAACCCACATGAAGGACTTAATCCTGGCAGACAGGGTATCTGATTTGGAATTGTGCTGCTGAAAAGTCCTGTGGAATTGCTCCTGGAAACTTGAAGCCAGCGCGGTGAATGCGGTTTTGCAAAACTTTGATGCGAAACCCAAATGGGAACTTTTGCTTTGCTGACGACTGCCTGCCCGCCGCCACCCTGAGCGAGAGACCGATGCTTGTGCATTCCGTTTTCTCGCAGCTTCTTCTGGGATTTTGGGGTTTTTCTTCTGATTCATCTCAAAGAATGGTGATGCATCCACTGTATTTTTTTTAAATGCTGCCACAGGTACTTGTGCCCAGGTGCCTCCCGTTGTGACACAAAGACGTGCGGCAGCCAAACACAATACAACCCCTGGTATCCGTAGTGTTAATCTGTAACTACGGCTGCACCGTTAAAAGAGACAAAAATGCACGGCACACTAGAATTAAATACAGATTAAGCATCATCTACCTTCTTTGTAGAGGATGTCCGAGTCTGACCATCAGAACTAAACCTCTGAATTACTGAAATGCTTGTTGATGGTCGCACTTCAATCAATTTTGGTACATTTAGGCTTCCTTTTGACGTTTGTCATACAGTTCAGTGCATACCTACACAGGTTTAACTTCATTCAGAAAGACTCCAATAACCTATTTTTTATGTAAAGTTAATTTCTTCTCTGCTATATTTAATGGATAGTTTTAGTGCATTATAGCATTTAAGTGAAAGTGAAGCTAGCATACAGTAAATAACTAAGGTTCGGGTCTTTTTTCCCTCATTTTACTCTAGTTATGACCTTACTGTAGCTGTCAGCTAAGTACTTTGGTTCTTAAACCCTGCCTGCCTCAGGGTTATTGGGGTTATTTCACAATGCGGTATTTCTCAAATTAGCTGCACAACTGTACCAAATGGGTTTTTCGATCAGAAACAACAGTCATCTTATAAATTTTGACATTTTTATATTGTTTTACTCCCTGACTCCCTACCCAAACTCCCTTTTCAGAGGAGAACTTGACTATGCATCCAACACTGTACCTGTCCTTTTAATACCAATGGTGCACAAATAAAACCATGACCATAGTAGGATTGACAATGTAGCTCAGGCTGAAGAACAATGAAGAACTTCCACTCATACAATTTTCACACCATGTTCAAATCAAATGGGCTATTCTGTGTGACAAATTAAACGACGAATCATAAAAAGAAAACAAACTGACATTAATAGGATGTCGATAATAACCTGAAATTACGTGTTAAGTTCTACATGACATCATAGGTCACAATTTTTCTCAGGAAAAATCTCTACAAAAACTGAACTCCTGTGGAAAACCGGCACCAAGAGTTTTGCGAGACCTCTTGAGGAGGTGGAATGCTGTCATTTGTTATTGGAATAAAAGTGCTACGTATCTAACATCTCCATATCGAGCTGTGTTCATATTTTATTTTGGAGATGAATTTGTGCCATTTGCACACTGTGGATCGACTGATTCTTTGGGTAAAAGCATCCGGTTAAATAAAAATTGATCAAGAAATAAAGATCCAGAGAAGCAATATCTCATATAAAAAAAAAAAAAAAAAAAACTAACTTAAATATGCTAGACACTTTTTTTAAAATTGTAAAAAAGTAGCTAAAAATTCCAGAAACATCAGCGGTGACGGCACACCATTGAGCATTAAATCCCATATAAAATGGAATTGTCATCAATCTTATTAAACTGAGAAACGCAAGGACAAAAGTTCACCTTTTACGGAAGCTTGCAGTCTGTGAAACAATAAACGGTGTCACGACCATTCAAAGATTTAATCTGGAACGCGCATTGTACTTATTTGTATTCCATACCACTAATTCAACTTTAAACTTAATTTCATCTCACAGTAGCACTCTTTGACCAAAACTGTTAGCAGGAAGCCACCGCATACAAATCTGCAAGCACAATAACAAGCGGAGGAAAATAAGGGCGAGGCCCACACGTGACCATGGACAGCATCGCATTAATAGTGAGTAAAGCACTGTACCTTTTCTTTTAGCTACAGAAATGGAGAGCGAAGTTCCACAGGGAAATGATTGACATGATATCCGCAATCGGTAAAGCCGTAGGGGAAAAGAGAGGGAAGAGTAACACAGTATAGTGAAGACCGAGGCTGCTGGAAAGGGAGCATCAGTTTGGGTCAACGCAGTCCATGCAGATGCACCTTGGGGTGCTGCATGCCGACACACTGTAAATGAAGCTACTTTACCCAGCATGCACGTGCACTCTGCCATTAGCACAGCTCACACCACTGTTACATGACACACTTTCCAGCTCTGAGAGACACCCTCCCTCATTCCTGCTTGTGGCAGGAAATGCAGACATTTAATTTTCTGTTGTGAAGTGACTGTGACGAGCGCTTGCGCGTCGTTCATCTCGTGAGTGGCGCTACACGGCGGTGCAGCGGTGCGCTTCGCTGACTTTGCTTCATGCGAGCACTTGCTTCCCATGCAGATGTGACCAGGCGTGATGCCGTGAGCTGACGGGCAGGGATTGTACTGCTTGCGCAAAACGCGCCGTACGTCTTCTTTTCAGCAGTGAAAATGTGTCGACGCTGACAGTCAGCCATGCAGCGGCGTCGTACCATCTCCAACCCCAGATACCCGACAACACACATGCGCGCCCATGCTTCCGAAATGCATGCAGAAATTAATAAGCAAAGAAGAAGATCAGGAAAACAAAAAAGTGCATACCTTGATCGCCCATCATCAAATGCAAGAAACCTTTAGAGAAGGGAGGAGAGAGAGAAAAGGAGAATGCTTAGAAACACACTTGCCAATACTGTTTGGTATTGTGATTCCACATGCTTTACCGGCAGGCCAAGCATGGCATCTGTCACACTGGTAGAGAGAAGTTTCCATAAAGCTAGAAATTTGTCTCCACTGGGCTGTGCTATGGATAATAAATGCCTGTATTTGTCATTTTATCTGTGCATCTTGAAATATGTGTGGCTACTAATGTGCATCTTACAAACATCCCTAAAATGTGCATATGTAATAACTGAGTTTTTGTTTTTAAATGACTTTACTTAAAATGCAGTCATACATGCTTAAACCTTTAATGACACCATTGTACCTCAATAACCAATAATTTAGTGAATTTATGTTTGCTCCCTTTAATCTATTTCATTCCCAAAAGTAAAGATGTTTATTTGCATGTGCTTGTTCCCAAAACTCACCTGGAGAACTGTCTTCCTCTGCTGAATCTGGTGCAAAAAAGGGGGGGAAAGGTGGAAACATTCCCAGCATTAGATTCACTCTTTCTTTTTTCCATTTTGCATGGCTACCATGCAAAAACAAAACCACGCAGCTCCGACCATGCAAGCGAGAGCTCTGCATGTTTGTAAAAATCCGGAGAAGGCCAGGACTCCTGAATCTGTTCCACCCTTTCAAGGAACCAGATTGCAACTCCAGTCACACTTGGCAACCCTGAGAATATTGTGTGCAAATATTCTGTGGCTGTTATGGCACAGGTACCCCCACATACACACACTGAAGCATAAATCCCAGCAGGCACTGTGTCCAGCTCCCTCTCAAGGAGGGTTTCCTGAATTTATGGTGTTGCGGGGTTTGTGCATAGCTCCTCACTACCCAGACCATTACCCTGGGCCATGTTAGTTATTCCCACTGCAGACAAATGCTGGAATGATGTCAGATTTACACAGTAATCCTATTATAAATGCACACTATTGACTCTGGTTTGTAGGAATGAAACCCATCTTAATAAATGACAGTTTATCTTACATCATCAATGTGTCCACATTGTGTTATATTATTAAAAATCGAACATTTATTTCCCCACTTTAGCTATTAGGTATGCAGGGTTCCTTCTACTTTTTACCTTGCTTTAACAGAGGTCACTGGCACAAACAGTATGTGTTGCAAAATATATTTCTAGCCGCTTCTTTTCATTTCCAACACTAAACTGGTGATTATGAGAGCTGTTTTTTTTTTTTAGTTTTTGGGGTTTTATGGCAGGGTGGCCAACCTGCAGGTATATTCAAGCAAAAATATTCAGAATGAGGGTGGTTTTACCAAAAATGAATACCAAGCAATCACTTAAGGGTCCTGAAATTTGGGGACGCTGGATTTTGGAACCAAAATAAACAGATAAATTGTAATCCAGGGGAAAAAAAATATTCAAAATCTGCATAATATTTGATTTTTATAAGAGAAGTGAAGATCTGCTGCTGTATGTATTATGCAAACATTGCTGCCCCGTGTCTTTGAAATGAAAGAAAACAAGCTGTCAGGGCCTTGACAAATTTCAGTCTTGAAAATACATTTCAAATGATTTGGCATAAATGTGTGTTCACAAGTAAGGTGGTTTCACAAAAAAATTACATAAAAATTTATGATCATTATAATTATAATCTATTTATCAATCTAAATTCCAATCTTTGGGCTCTGAACTGCTCGGGCTAAACGGCGGGTGACAAACGGATCAGTTAATGAATGTCAGTTCTTTTCTTTCCTTTCTGAACTGGGTCTTTATGAAAGAAAAGCAACATATGTCTGCATCTGCTGCAATATCTGAACACACTTAGCTGCCTGTTACTTTGTCTGCTAACTAAATGTTGTTTTTTTTAAGAATAAAAACTGAATTTATGGTGTATTTCCCAGAAAATTATTTCTGGGAAACATCGTTTTTTCAGCCAATTGTACTTGTTACACACCTAAAAGCAGATGAGGGAATCTCATATAAGTGTCTGTTGGGACAAAAATTAATTAAAAAAAAATATATATATAATCTAGCCTTTTTCACTTAAGACCTCCTCGGTGTAAGAACAAAAACATAAAAATGCATTAAAATAAAGCACACCTGTTGTCATTATTAAAATGAATAAAACAAGCCTTTGATGTCAGTTAAATCGCTGCAATCTCAGCTTGTTTGAAAACAAACATTAAAGGAAATAAAACTGCGATCGTCGCCAACTTCATTAAGCTCAGTAGTTGCTAAAATATTAGCCACCAATTTATCGTATTTTGGAGCAATTAAGGAGAAAAAAAACACCCAGTTTCCAAGTTCTGTGACTCGAATTAAAATCCATGCTTGTGAATCTCTCCTCTTTTTGTGCCACCTGGAGGAAACACACGGGAAACACAAAGTTTCCAAAGCCAATGGATGCTGAGAGCTAAAGACAAAGATTTCACTTTCCAGGGCTTCAAGTCTTCAAGGAGGAATCACAAAAATGCATGGATGAGGAATTGTCCCTAAAAGGGTGACAGAGCATTAATGGGGGGCATGTGGTATGGTGGTGAGACCCCCCCCCCCAACATCCTGAAGGACGCTCTACCTCTGTAGTGCAGTGCTCTTGTGCAATGGTCTTGTTTTTCGCTCCAGTAAGAATATCAGCAAACTAAAGGGATACACCTGGTTTCCATGTGTGCCCCTGTTGTTTTGTAGGCTCTAACTGCCGGGCATGTGACCAGGTGTAGGCCCGTCACCTGACAGGACCAGGAGAGGCAGGCTCTTAATCCCTCTTGTTATTTCTAATGTCATATTGAATTCCAGACATCATTTTCAGCCTGGACAACAGCACCAACTTCAAATCAATTTCAATCAAACCAGGGTTTTTCTTCTCTCTTTTTTCTACTGACCTACTTTCATGGTAAGATTATTGTAGCTGTCATTTCCTCCCATGTATATTACTTTAATCCTAAAGGCTAGAGCTTTCAGGAATCTTTTTGACATTGTGTTAGCACTTTGCCTCTCTTATCCATCAACCATTTTTTAAATCACCTATAATAGTGATAAAAAAAATTATTCAAAATGTCATTATGTAATTTTGTTTGAGAATTCTAACATGTAAAGACATTATTTCTTTTTTTTTTAATTTGTTTGCCCCTTTTTAAGTTTCACGGAAATATCACGGAACCTTGTTCTCCTGTGCAGTTTGCCACTAATACGGTTTTATCCACAAGGGACCGAAAGCTTAAATGCGTTTTATAGCCAAATGTTTATTATCTTAATCTGCCCTCAGATTATGCAGTTTTACAGACGATGCTCAGTGTTGCTACCGCAATTATTCCCCGCTCCAAACATACGCTGCCAGCAAGGCAAATGTTTCGCAGGCAATTCTTGCCATCTGTCTGCTTTTGAGAGAAGCATTTAGGGTTCTGCTGCAATTTGTGCAACTTTTAACCTGCAATCTGGTTCACTAACAGTTGATGACTGCAGATAAAATGCAAAAAACCCATAAAAAAAAATATTTTGATGGAAATTAATCTCATACATTGATCGAGCTGATCTATTATGAAAAATGTAGAGCTTAAAAAAATGTAAAGATTAATACATTTTTTGCTTGCTTGTTTATTTGTTTACTTACTTAGTTATTTGACTAGCTGTGAATAAACAAGGGGGAAGTTAATGGCTTCATCAGTTTAACTATTTGCCTTCGGTTATTTACCAAAAAGCAAAACTTTCCGCTCCATCTTGAAGAACCAAGGAAGAGTGTGCAAAAGGAACCGGTGTTCCGTTTGAACAGGCGTTTGTTTTTGAATTTTTTTGCTTTTGTTTTTTTGCCTGTTTTCAGATCAAACACCAAGATGGCTTGGTGACGCCTGATTTATTTTTTTCAAAATTCTCCAAAATGAAGTTGGGACCAAAGGCCACCACACCAGAGGGTGGTAGAGGGACAACTGAGTGAGGGAAGAGCCAAAGAACCTCCCGCCTCCCATGAGTCTGCTGTTGGCGCAGCCTGCCACCCCAAATTCTTGGGAATGTTCTCTTACGCACGTCCAGCCGCCACAACAAAGTGCGGTGGTCTCACATCTCCGACGTGTAAGCCCCCACGGCACAGTGAGTGTGCAAGGTATGGCGGGCAAAACCATAGGCTGTCATCCCAGATACTTCAGAGTATTCAGTGTGCATTTTCAGCTAGAATATCCTGCTTAAAGCCAGCCAGGTATCCCAGGATTTCAAAATCCGCAGTGGAAATAACTCAGTGTGATAAGGTCCCTCCACGCTGTCAAGTTTGTTCCCCAGCCAAAAGAAAAAAGGAGATACGTGGAAGCAATGAAAAGTGCTTCATGTTTGGAAACAATTATTAAAAAATAAATATTGTGTATATACATTATTCTAAGTCTCTCCATGGGTGTTTTAGATGCAATATCCTTTCAGTAGCTGTTTAAACTCATTTATTAAAAAATAAATACAAAACAATAAAACATTTAACAGAGGTGGGAATATGTGTGGTGTTTACTGTGACTGTGTTCATTCAAAGAAAAATATTTTTAACAGCAAAGCAAGGATACTGCATCTTAAATTGAAACCAAAGAGCGTTGAAAACACGACAGGGTTAAAACACGAAAAGCCTCACTGTTCAAACCAGCATGTACCTTTATATTTCTTTTAAGCCTGCAGGATCTAAATATATTTAATACAAAAAAGGAGCCAAGGTTTGAATTTTGACCAAAAAAGGGAAGTGTTATTTTGTCAGAAAGGAATACACTTATACAATAAATGAGGGTGCATATACCGATGTCCCGTACAAGACAAAATGACTGTATCAGGCGTACAAAGTATACTGTAGTTTAAATGATGGAAATTGTTTGTCCCATTTACTGGGGTCATGTGGGCACCACCACAGTGTCTGACAGCTGCGGAAAAACATAGCATGTGACAAACTTGCTTATCCACATCATCAAACAACAGATTTCCAAGCTCAGCCTGTGCTGCTGTGCTATCCTCCACTGTGTGACAAATGTGCACTGGATATAGAATCTGGACATGATGAAAAGTTTGCAGGTTGTGGAAAAACTCTCCTTTAAAAAGGGGTATTTGTCCATGTTTAGAGTAGATAGCAATGAAAACATTCAATCACTATTTTTGGAGCATCACACTATTATGGTAAACTTTCAGATGGTTGTAAAAATAAAATACTGCACCTACAAGGTGTGCAATGAACAGACAGTAAGGTTCAAATACATTATTTAAATACTCTCTCACCCCCTTAGATTAAACATACATACATGCATACAGTACACCTTTTGGAAATGCATAGCAGAAGATGCTGTTTAGTTTATAAAAATATAACAGAATCCTGGAGAAAACACAAAGATAAGGACTTTTGTCTCAATTGTTATTGCAAGAGAAAGAAATTCTACTGTGAGGAGAGTGACAGGGAATGGTTGCAGCAATCAGAAACCAAACAAAAGGAAATTACCTGTATGAGTGTGGGAAAGTATGGGAGGACTGAATGGCTGCTAATGGAAACTGCAGGATGCTGTCCATACAGCAATAATGTCACATTCAACCAAGGTTTAAATTCTGCAAGTATACAGGGCTCAATGGAAAGTTATCACTTACTGTATTCATACAGCACAATGAAATGCAAAAGAAGAAACTTCTTTTGTTTTTTTTTGTTTTTTTTTTTAATCCTAATAAAATTGTCTGAATGTCTTTTCATCATTCAAATAGAAAGCTTTTTTTACCTTTTCAATGTGAAACAATTTACATCTCAGAATGTACAGTCTACATTGAGGAGGGAAACTGAACGGTTTTTCTGGACTTACCTCTTTCGCAGAAACGGCCTATGTACCCCGTATTGGAACAATCGCAGATCGGTTCCCCATCTGCGATGGAGCAGATACCTCCATTGACGCAGGGGCTCTCTGCACAAAGACCCTCCATGTCCAAACGGACCTTCTGACTGTTAATAAGCCTAGGCTCTGTGTTCCCATACTTTAGATCTGTGATAATTCCCTTAAACGGTGGTTGCTCCTTCACCCGCGGGTGTGTTAGTGCTGAGGTCCGGATGTCCAGCGGAACACCTCCCAAGAAAAGGTCACTGATGATCTTCATGAACTGCCGCTGTGGCTTGACCTCGTCCGCCTTTATCTCACTGTCCAAACGCAGGGTAGTCCTCAGGTTGTACCGGCTAAGTGTCATGAAGTGCCAGTTGCTGTCGTTGACCCTCTTGTCGGACGTTACGGTCGTCTCTGCACAATCAATACTGAACCGCAGTTGCAGCTTCCCTTCCACCACCATTAGCTGCAGGAAATCGCAGTATCCACCGTCATCAAAGTACAAGAGCATGGCATCAGATATGTCTGTTTTGAACTGAAAGCTGAGGTCACTTCTGGTGCTGGCATCCCAGCGTGCATAGCGAGCCCACTGTCCTGGAGCCCCAGTGAACTCCAGGCCCAAACAAAGATCTAGCAAAGTACTGAGCAGAAATTGCACCTGGAGGAGAAAGCAGACTGGATTCATTGTACACCGTGGCAATGGGGAAGGGGTGTGCTATGACTCTTAACAGCAGGACACCATCAAATATGCTTTGGTTCAGAGAGTTATATATCCAACAAATGTATCCGAAACCAGTTCAGCGAATAATCTTCTCACAGATGTCCTGGCCAAAACATGAAATCCTCTTGGTGGGAATGGAGAGGCGTAGAAAAAACAAGCAACCAAAGTGAGGCCATTAACATTCTTGAAAAATCAAATCATTGTTGAGCTTCAGAAGAGATGCAGAAAGCCTTTCATTTTACCAAATGGTGAGAGGAAGTAGAGAGGAAGGGCAGAGGTTGAGTATCCGCTCAGAAGAAATGGGTTTCAATCCTCAGTTTGTACTGCTGATGTTTCTAATAGAGTTCTGATGAGCTCTCAGTGAAATGATCCTACAAACTTTCAAGGGTAACAAAACACTGTCCATGCTGCCCTCAAGGTACTGTGGTCTCCAGCCTGTTTGCCTTGAGATTATTCAGTCCCATCACTGTCAAAGACAGAAAAAAACACTCAGTTATTAACACGCACCAGTTCATCACACTCCATGAAAGTCTTTCAACAATTTCTGCAGAATAATGATCATGGCCGAGGCTATATTTTATGGTGAAGTTTGAAGAAATGTGCTTTCAACACAGAGGACATATTTACACAACGGACAGCAATGAGCACATAATGTATTTACACACAGATGCTGCAGTGCTTGCATAGAAATTTCTTAACTAAAATGTTCAATTCAAAGCGACTTAAAGCTTTGAACCAGTTACACACCTGGAAAGTGACTAGAACAAGTTCAGAGTTACACTGTATGCCCAAAGCTATGTGGGTGCACCCACACAGCATACAACCACATTCTAGACAATTGTGTGCTTCCAGTTCTGTGACCACAGTTTGGGGAAGAAGCTCCTTTCCTGTTCCTCCATGCACAAAGGGAGCTCCATAAACACATTGTTTGTCCAAGTTGGTGTGGAAGAACTTGAGCGGCCTGGACACAGCCCTAACCGCAAGCAGACTGAACACCTTTTGGATGAATCAGACCGCCAACCGCAGACCAGGCCCTCGCTCCCGTTAAACAAGGGGATATGGGGATGATGCTCAGGGGCCCACATGCTTTTGGCCTTGTAGTGCACCATGCTTGGCAGTATTACAGCACTAGCAAGGAGCAGAGGTTGAACAAGCATCATATAAGTAAATAACCAAATCTACTGCATAAATCAAAAGAGAATTTTGCCTTTTTACACGTTTTCTTTTAACACACTCACCTGAAAGCAATGCCCTTTGCACATCCCTGCTGTGGAATGCCTTAAATTGCTTGAAAGACCTCAGACTCAAGCTTTACTAAGAAGAGTGACATGGCATCTCCCTACAGTTATAGTCTTGAAGTGGAAAAAACTTTTTAAAACAAGCAGTAAATCGTTTAATGGTGGTAAATCAATGCAAACAATGTACTTTCATGAAAAAAAGCAAAGAAAAATTGAAGTAGCTCAAATAAAAATGATCTAGGGTGTCAAAACATGGACACATAACTGATGTAAAGAGACCAATTATGAAAAAGATGAACTTCTCCAAAACTTCCAACTTTAAATATGCCCATATTAAAGTTTCCATATACAATGTAAGTGCATTACTAGTTTCTTAAATTGCCCACATTACTAAAGTCTGTCAGTCAGCAGGCCAGCCGCTTACTTTATATGACAGCAAAATGAAAGCTTGCACTGGAAATCAAATTCAGAAAAGAACATGACAATCGATGCACGTCCGCCTACTTGCGTACTGCCATTGAACTCAGATCCATCACGACTTATTTACCGATGTGCGGTGTTCCTTTATTTATTTATCTCCGTGACTCATTTGCTGCTCATAGTGATTTATTGTGGGAACAGTGCAGGCCAAATGTGAATGAACGGTTTCCATGCGAAACCTTCTCCCACCTTCTCATTTGCATACACTGGGTGGGAAAGGCGCAGTCGCCGGCGCCGTTATCGATTTCATCTCTTTGTGCTGAGGCTTCATATGGAACTGCTACTGCGGGCCATAAAACTTTACCTATATATTTAAATAAACATACTGCTCTGGTTTTTCATTTGCAGAGCAACCTTCTCAGGATTCATTTCCATGCTAGAACTTCAGTTACTTTACCCTGAAATCCCCAATTAATCCACTCAGATGCAATTCTCAATTTTTGACTATATATCATATGTATCTGTATAAATATAAATATATAAATATAAGTATACTGTATATACTAATAATATCATATAATATAGCACACTAAAATATCTAAATATTTTATACTATAAATGTATATATACATCCAACCTGTTGTTTGAATATTAAAAGCATCACAGTTTGCATTATTATTATTATTATTATTATTATTATTATTATTATTATTATTATTAAGCCAAATATTTTACAGGAATGATATGTTATCAATTTTTTTGGCTTTTTGAACTGAAACTATCCAGGAAATAATTTATGATGAAGTAGAAACAATTTGCGATTCATGGTTGCCCAAGTATGACACGCCAGCCTGACCTTTAACCTTGAGAGAGCAGGTTCACCACCTTCACCAGCCTCTTAACTACCCTCTTAACCACCCTCACCCCATCTACGACATCCAGGTAACTCACATCTGATGTGCTGTGTTATAAGCATGATTGATTACAGACTTTTTGGTGGAACCATGTGCAATGCCAGCCATTGTAACCACGTGTGCTTAATAGTTAATTTAATTTAAACAGGGAGCTACTGAGCGCAAGAAATCGATACCCATGTTAGCCATCCTGCTCTTCTCACTGACAGCCTGACAGCACGTGCCCTCTCCCTCTCCCTCTCTTTCCCCATCGCCTTCTCTCTCTCAAAGAATGTGCCTCACTACTGTAGAGAAGAAAGGTAAACCAACATTGTGTTCACCAGTATGGGCAAAACATGTTTATGAACATACCTGTCGGGACGCATGTTGTCTCTAAAATGGGATGTGGTTTTTGGATCCTCCTCAATAGGAACAAGTAGGAGAGCGGGGCTGAAATTAGAAACCGCGAAACATGAGACGGATATTAATGTAAACAGACTCCCACACTCTTCACAGTTTAATGCATCCAGCGTATGAATTTAGTCTCGAATTGCACAAGGGATAAGCACAGTGGCATTTACATTATCAGTGTATGTGTTCAGCAGTCAGCCATGGTGCAACTCTTGGGAATAAACAAAAAGGAGAAGAACAAGTGAGAAGAGAGAGGCTGTGAAAGATGATTTAGGCCGAGATGCGGGCCTATCTAACGTTTCTCTCGCGTTGTTTATGCAGGCAGCTTTGCGGCGAAACATTGCGATGTTTTCAACATGGCTGTCCTCGTGCCTAGTGGGCCGAGTCGCTTTTCCACGACTGCCAAGCCAGCACTCCTCCCGAGCCGATTATAACGGCGCTTCCCTGGTTCCACATCAGTTCCGCTCAGACTGGCAGCCACATCCAGAAAGGGCCGTCAATCAGCTTCTCCTACAGCTGTGTTTCTCTTCATTATGGTGCAAAACGCGAGACACGACCAAGATTTTTCCAGTTATGTAGATAAGATTTTTTTTATTTAAATGCAAAATGTTAATAAATTGTCGCCATTATTTGAGACATGTGCGTGATGTGCAGTCATCACAATGTACTGCATATTATCAGTTAACAACCTGTGTTTTTCCACCCTAGGACATAGTCTTTTACATATTGTATTTTACTCCTGTTTTTTACTTTTAATAATAATAATAATAATAATAATAATAATAATAATAATAATAATAATAATAATAATAATGACACATTACACATTACACATTACATAAACATAGCTGGCGGATTTCTTTAAATCTTATTTTAGACAATAAGCTGAACCTGTTAGCTCCCACACCCCAGACTGAAATTCTTTAACATTTTATATGTCCAAGCAGAGGCAAACAATTGCCAGGCAGCCACATGTGAATTTTGGGATGTGGCTTCTGAGGGCTATGAAGTGGCGGTTATGCTGAGCTACTGGTGGCCGAGACTTGGGCTTGGAGTCCCTGTAAAGGCTATGTGAGAGAAACCTGCAGGGGTGCTGTCAGTGGAATTCATTTTTTGCCAATTTGAGCATTTTCTACGCAAAAGCTTTTAAATAGGGAGCTCCTACAAATACTTAAACGCTGTTAAATCATCTAATGTCATTCTGAAAAAAATCTAAATCTGAAACAATCCAATAATAATAATAATAATAATAATAATAATAATAATAATAATAATAATAATAATAATAATATAGATGGCGTTACAGTGGTCTGTAAAAACTTTAAAACTTTTATATATTGCTTGGCATTTTCCCTCAGTGACTAATTGCCCAAAAAGTTAATTTTAGAATAAGATAAACTGTTTTCAGTTTTTTTTTTTTTTTTTACCACATATGCGTCAGCAATTCGCCTCACAAACCTGTTTTGGGGTGAAGTTCTTTGGCGTCCTTTTTCATCAAAATATCGAGAGGACTCCGTCCCCTCAGGGTCCCGTTTCTACTAATTTACTTGTTTTATGTGTGGGTATCCCCACATTTTCTGGCTTCTCGTTTCCTTTTTCCGCCTTTTCCCTCCCAGCCTCGGACGGAGCACCGGCGGCCGGGACGCCTGTCCGTGCCGCCCGGTCGCGTCGCCCAGGCCGCCCGGTCGCCTCCCAGGGGGGGTCTCGCCGCGCGTCGCCGCGGCTGCACACTTATTAAACTCCGACAAAATCACATGCCACGGTTTATCCACGACAGGGATGCCCGTTTCCTTACTGCCATCTTATAAAATGACTTTAACGTCGCACATCCCGTAGGGACGACAGGCTGAACGGCGAGGTTATAATTATTTCCTCCAAAATGAAATGCTCACGATGCGGGTTAAACGGAGCTAAAAGGCGGTCCCACGGCAGGCGGCTCCAGCGGTCACTCGGATCACTTTACCCGGTCCAGTGGTTGTGTGACACCAAACCACCCCCACCTCCCACCCCCTGCGGCTGCTGCTGCGTGGTGTGGCGGGACACTCGTTTACAAAGATGTAACACACGACTACCGGCACTTTTATTCACGCACTTCTCCCACCCTGGGCACCAAGCACGCACGGCGGTAAAGCATTTATTTCACCACGGAGCGCGGTTTGCGCGCCAGCGTTTGCCCCGGTCAGCGATTATGCCACGTCGAAAGCCCCTTTGCCTTAAAAAAAATCACTTTTTTGCTCGTCGTTTGGCTTTTTTTTTAAACTCTATTAATATTTTTTTCAGGTTCACCTAAAAGGTGGGAGAGAAGCACAGAGCCAAAGCGACGCCGCCCGCCGCAAACAGCGGAAACTTCTGCTCTCCGTCCGTCGCGGAAGCCGCCGCTCCGTCGGCGGCGCGCCGGTGCCGAAACTGCGGCCGCGCAAAGTTGCCACAGCGGGGGAAACTACCGCCGCCCTCCGCCGCACCGCCGAAGCGGACTCTTACCTCAGCTGTGGTGAAGCAGACCGGAGAGGAATGTAATCCCGAGCGGGCAAGTGCGGGAAAGCCAGCCGGGGGGTCCGTGGCGGAGCAGCGCGCAGGCAGCGCCACCGTGGGCTCGGATCGCCGGGCCTCCACGCGCGCACGCACGAGCACAAACACACACACAGGCGCGCGCGCGCACAGCCCGCGCGGCGCCGCCTTTTATAGCGGGACACGCCCTTCGCACGAGCCCGCGCTGCCCGTCGGTGACGAAGCCGCGCCGAGAAACGCCTTTTAAACGGCACCGCGGGAGCGGCTCAGGCGGACGAACGGCGCCCGAACCTCGCCGGCACTAAAGTGCTTACGCACCGCCCAGAGGGTTAATGGTCCCGTTTACCTGCACGTTTTGTTACGGCAACTTTGGGAGCATCGCGTTAAGAAACCACGGCAGCTTCCAGAACCAAAAAGTAGCTTCAAGAACCAGAGGCATTTCCAGAACCAGAGGAGCTTTTACAACCAAAAGTAGCGTCCAGAACCAAAAGTAGCTTCAAGAACCAAAAACAGCTTCAAGAACCAGAGGCACTTCCAGAACCAGAGGAGCTTTTACGACCAAAAGTAGCTTCCAGACCCATAGGCAGCTTCCAGAAATAGGGACAGTTTCCAAAACCAGAAGTAACTTCCAGAACCAGAGGCAGCTTCCAGAACCAGAAGCAGCTTTCAGAAATAGGGACAGCTTCCAGAACAAAAAACAGCGCTCAATACGACAGGCAATGTCCAGAACCATGGACAGCATTCAGTACCACAGCCGACGTCCAGAACCATGGACAGCGTCCGCTCTCACCCCGGTACCAAGAATACGCCGAGTTTCAGATAGAAACAACATAACTTATAATAACAGCATGTAGGCTCTGTAGCAGAACTTTCCAGCAAACATTTCAAATAGTTATTCCAGAACCTTAAAACATCTTACCCATTTATAATTGGCATATTTTGCATATCTGGCTGTGTGAGAGTATTTTAGCGAAATCACTGAATAGCTGAGAGATGGCATCTTGCTAACAGGAAAGGCGCAAAATAACTCCCAAGCCTGCTAAGGACTAAACATTAAACAATGTTTACCAGCATACAGAGATATTATTTTGCCTTTTGCCTGGTGGAAATAAAAATATTCAAGACAAACATCCGTACCAATGCATTTTTGAATAGTCTGATATATTTGCTGAAACTATTTATTTAATTCTGACTTATGTTTAAGTCTGAGGTGTGCTTTGTGGAAACTGCTTCCAATTGTTCTGCTGTATGAGAAGATGGCCCCCCGTGGTGTGCCCACTGCTGTGCTCTTGAACCCCAGACCGGGGCTGAGGACCACGGCAGAGGTGTACAGACCCCACACCAAGCAACAAAGTCAACAAACAAGGCAGCCTGTTGCATTATTATACATTGCATTCTGGATTTAAGGAAGGGGGGAGAAAAAAAAAAAAACTTTAAAATTATGCTGTTGACACGGTGTTGTGCACTATCTGCTCAATTACGGTGGACAAATGTGTGTGTTTTGGCGCTGCATTGCACTGGAACAAACACATCCCTCACGATGCAGCAAGAATGGAATGAAGCTGACATTAAATAATCTCGCTGTGATTTCTTGGCCTCCGGTGTTATGTTAACATGCAAGTTTTGCTGATGCGGTGATGCAGAGTTACTACACTGCTGAACTCACTCCAATACAACAAAGTGTGAGGCTACACACACAGAAGATTCCTGAAAAGTCATAATGGCATTAATCTGCTATTTAAATAAGCCCACAGTTACTTTAGGTTGATAGAGTAACTGCTGTTACTGAGGACAGTGTATAAAGTAATACGCTGCTGGACTTGTGACTCATTTGGGACTTCAGACTTTACGCCCTTGACCAAGGTACTTAACCTTAATTGCTTCAGTAAAAATCTACGGTAAGACTGTAAATGGCCCATATATCAGGCGTCCGACGTGCATATGATCCAGAGTACGGCTGTCTGCCAAGCCAATTAATAATGTAGTGTAATGTAATGCTGCATGATCCGGTCTTTGCTGTCTTTCTTAGCACTGTGAGGTACAGCAATAACACACCCATGTACAACATAACAACAACAGAAACTATTATTATTATTATTATTATTATTATTATTATTATTATTATTATTATTATTGTTGTTGTTGTTGTTGTTGTTGTTGTTGTTGTTGTTGTTGTTGTTGTTTGATTCCTAGTTTAATAAAACTATTCATATGATTTATACAACAATAAAAATAATTTTGGTTGATATATTTTCTGTTTTAATGTAAAAAAAAGTTTTATACAACAACAATATAATAACAATAATGACAATGCAGATATAAAGAATATGATTTTTAATTGTTTGTGTACGGTCTTTTTTTACTTTGCTTTATTACTTTACATTTTATACACTTTGTAAAAAATTGGATGGGCCACTTCAGGAGTAAATAAGGCAAAAGGACTCTGGGTTTAAAATATGGGAGAGGTATAAATAAACGTTAACTGAAATGATATATGATGGCGAGACACCTTTATGAAACAACGGTCGTTTTTAAGATAGCGGGAACACTGAGGGTTGACAGCGCTGTCTGTAAAAAGGGGAAAAAAGAAAGACCAGCTGCTCTTTCACGTTACGAGCATTAAGGAAATTCCATCCAGGCTCTCAAGGAGGCTGATGGCTGCCAGATCAAAGCTGTTCTTGGGGAGGACACAAGAGGTGGGTTAGCGGACTAATTAAACTGGGAGGCTTACGGGAAGACTGGGGGCTCAGCTAATGAGAGTGCAACTCACTCTCGGGACAACACGCAAAAATAGCAGAACTGAACAAGGTGATCACATGAGGACTGAAAGGGTGGACAGGAGGTTGAGCGCTTGCATGCTTTCGTCGCCGCAGGGACCTCAGACGTAGGATGAGTATTCTGGTATTTCTGGAAATAAGTTTTCCTTCCTAAAGCATCCCTTTCAATAGTAATTCGACATTTCCATTATCTTTGCAAATAGTTGAATGACGTGATTCAGCATCTTTTACAGGTTTGCCCCCCTTCTCATCCATAACATTTGTAAGCCGTGCCACAACAACGGGCGGCATGATGCCAAGATGTCGCGGAATCCACAGCACTCAAATAAAAACTAAACACTTTAGTTTCTCCTGTCCCTAACACCCAAACTGTCAGTGGGAGTCAACTGGCCCATGTTTTATTCCCCACCCTTTGCGGCATGCTGTGACAAAAACCCATTTTCTCAAAGCTCTGGAAGAGTCCCGTAGCTGAGGAGCCGAGGCTCTCAAGGCTTTAGATCTTGGCACTACCTGTGACTATGAGCATCATGTGCATAGATGGTTGCATCCAACACCCCCTCTTTCTCAGCATGCAGTCATGTTCTTTAAATTTCCTGGTTCCAAAACAACTTTTCTGGCCCACTAGAAAGGCATGCCCTCTCATATATGTATGTACATAGATAGAAAAAGAGACAGAGAAGGGGGACAAATACACAATGATGGACATGAATATTGCAAAGTCGTGTCTCTACAACACTCCCCACGTGCATACGTTTCCCACATCCCCACCAAATGGCACGTACACAAACACCGCGGCACAGTTCTCACAGCTTGTCTGCATGTAAACCGCAGGCAATTTTCTCCAGGATGTCAAACAGGATATCGCTCCATGCCAGGTGCTATCTAATCCCCTGCATCATATTTGTGCGTTTCCCACTGATCTGGTTTCTTGGACACAAAGAGGAGCGGGAAAACAGACAGCACATGCTTTGCCCCTTACCGACTGCAACAATGGCGTCCAACGACGCGCTGTGAACACGTCCGTGGGACGCCAGCTGCCAAACGGCTGGGCTACCTGAGAACGTAGACCGGCTACGTCATGGTCTGCTGCCTCAGTGCCGCAGAGCCCAGGAATTGGCAGACAGTGTAGGTTTTGTTTGATGGGTTTAGGGTGGGAGAAGAAGGTGTGCTTGCATTGCAACCCTGCTGCTCTTTGAGCGTTAGCCTCATCGCTGTGGGATCAGTCGGGTTTATCTCACACTGGTTCTTATTACACCCTCACTGGGATAAATTTACAAAAGGGCAAATGCGTGCAGACACCTTTCTGTCAGTGTATTGTGTCGCTTTAAACGCTACGGTTTTCCGCACGGGATACACTGTGTTACGGCCAAGTCTAGGGCTGGGATGTAAAACAGGCAACAGGACAGAACTGACCTAGCCACAAAGAAACCTGGGTTTGCCTTTGTTTTGTACTAAATTATTATTTGCTCAACCCATTAACTCAGCCCTTTCTCCAGGGGTGAGCAAAGCCAACAACCAGAAATCCCACACCTTTTGGTTTCTACTAAAGTGACCTGACAAACAAGAACAAACAAAAGTCAACACAGTCAAACCAGGAGAAAAGTTTCTTGAGGCTGTTTAATATTCACAGGTATTTACAAAGCAACAGGTTTCAAAGATTATTTATACAATTTACAAAGATTCAGTACCACTTACACTGGTGGTAACTGAGTATAAGAACACTATAGATCAGTAAATATCACTGATAAATACATCACACAACTCCTGCTGGCACAGGCTCCCCCCATCTCTGCCTCATCCTTTTCCTCCTCCCTCTGTCCCCGCTCTCATTCAAGTGTCCGCATTTCCCGAAATGAATCCTTCCAAAACACATAGATGCATGCATGCACACAAATACTAAAGGCCATCTGACCAAGACAATAACAGTCGCTTCATGTGGGCATCATTTGGTAAAAGGAAGGCAAGTGTTCTGAAACCCCAAGCTGCAAAACAATGTTGTGCTGGAAAGGAACGTGTGGCCCTCTGCAGTTTGGAAGCCATGCGAGGCGAGTATGGTGGTTATGGACGTGACGTCTCATCCATCTCAGTCTGTGTGGAGTTTCCATGCTTATCCTGTGCGCAGGGTCGCCTTCCTCTGAGAGTCCTGGTTTCCTCAGACAGTCCTAAACCGTGTTCCAGGTGAAAACAGGAATCTGAACTCCCAGCGTTGCTGTATAAATCCATGAGCGATTATGGTCAATTTACCTTAGTAAGCAGCCTAAGTAAACAGTCAAGTAAATATATGTCAGTAAACTATTGTATGCATTTTGAGAAGCACATCTGCTAAATGAATAAATGTACAGTAAATGTAAGCTGTAGTTGCAAGAAATTGTGAACACGAACCAAAAATAAATTTGGGATTTACTTCACAGGCAACAGTGCCCTTTCAGAGTTGTGCGCTGAACCGCAAGTGCGACTCAACTGCTCTCCAATAAAAATCATTTCCACGGCGTGCAGACGGCTTACAGCTTGCGCGAGGTAAATGCTTTAAAGAATTTGACTGAGCCGGTTGTGCCATCGTGGCACTTTTACAGAACATGCAGCGTGTAACTGACATCGTATATCCGCCTCTACGAAATGAACAGGACGCACGTTTACACACCCACGTTTCCAGCTGGGAGGGTAATCTTTCACAAAGCATCTTAAAGCCTTCATACCTGCAGCAACTGTGCTTGCGGTAGCACCAGCTGGCATTTCCAAACAACATGGAAATTTGTACATTTTGGAAAGCATTTTCTGTTTCTATTTCTAAACCGCAGACTAGACGGAAATAAGAGAATCCCTTTTTAAATATCAATGCCGGCAGATTTTCCGTCATTTCACGTTCTCGGATGCTGATGTCTTTTTTTTTGGGTCAGCTGAAAATTGGTAAATTGCGAACGTGATTTCTGCACCAATTTCTCTCGTTCTGGGAAGGGTTCCTTCTTCTTCCATTAGTTACCGTGTAGAAGAGACTTTGGGAGCCAAGAGTCTTTCCTCCTCCTTGGCAATTACCAAAGACATCCGTCAAGTGCCCCTGCATGGTGTCTCCTGGGTCACGTCCCCACGGCGACATCAGAAGAGCTGTCTGGGACGTCTTCTGACATGACAGCGGCGCTCCAATAACTGACTCTTGGCAACCGAATTAACACATCCGGGTGCAAGTGTTCCCTGTTGTCGAGAGGAGCCGTGTAAACAACAGGGCTCAATAAATTGATTAGATTACATTTAATATCGTAAAAATTCAGAGTTACTCATTACTATGGACGCACGCTGTCGAGCGGTGACAAATCGCTGACACCCTCAATATGAAGCGCCTGTGGAATTAAGAGGTGACAAAAGATGGATGTTTAAATGTGAACATTTTTAAAAATGGAAGAAGCCATCAGCTCCGATACTGTATGCCGTCACCTGAGAGCTCTGATTTTGTGGAACTGTTTCTCGATGGACACGCCAAATGGATTACAAATAATCCTTCTCCCAAGAATTAATTTATGAACTACCTATCCGTCTGGCATCGGGGTTGCCTATTCGCTTACATTTGCCGTATTACCGTCTGTCACAATTAGTCCCCTGCTTTGAGAATAATTATTTTCAGTGTCATTCCAGCTAAAGCTTGCTTAGTCAAAATTAGGCTTCAACGTTGGCTGCCTATGCTGCACCGGGGTCCAAAAACCCCAGCCTGCAGCAGTTGTTGCAACCCCCTTGATGTTGGACTCGGTCAGGTGCTGGTGAAGGGGTCGTAAATAAAAGTGGGAAATGGAGGGAGAGAGGGAACAAAGGTGTCGAGTGTAGTTATTGTCTGGAAAAATCAAGGGTTTTTCAGGAAGGGGTTAATTGTTGGGTAAGTTATTGGTAATGTGAAAATATAAAAAAAATATAGTGGTGATGTGCTCTAAGGTGTCCCAAGTGAAAAACAAACTATTCTATGCTGTGACGAACAAAAGACGATTGACCTACCTTTAACGCTGGAAAGAAAAAAGGCAAAGGATGTCTTCCGCTCCCCTGACTACACTGCTGTAAACTAACAAACCAAAACACACAAATAGGAACAGGGCGCCACTCTCCATGCAAAATCATACACACGCAATGCAAAAGCATACAAATGCACACACACCAGACATGCAAATCACTGCTCAAAAGAACACAAAGGAAACACACTGAGTCATAAATTAAATTACTAACACACCGAGGCACAAAATAGTCAAATTCAGGCCTAAATCACCAAATTTAAAATCTCAAAGAACAAACAGACAGAAGTTTAGGGGCTGAAAAAAAATCCAGTTTTTAAAGTGGCGGAGCCTGGAGATGATCGGTCCAGAATGGCGGGACTGATGATGACGGATAGGGAGCAGAACCAATGGCAGACAGCAGACCTGGAGTGGGACGTAGCACAGTAGGGTTTGGTTACATGGACTTCTAACCAAGAGGTTGACAGATTGAGTCTCAGGAGAAGCCACTGAGTGAAGGGCTTGACCTAAACCGCTCTCAGTTTCTTGAAGGCAATGAGAAGCTGATGAAAGAGGGAGGTTGGACCAGTCCTGAGGTCCAAGTCAAGTATTTGATTGAGCGAAATGACCTGAAACCCCTGCACTTTGTCACCTACTCATCATATATCAGATGTAAGACAGAGGAACATAAGCCGTGTTGTTGTCTGTCATCCTGGTAAACACGAGTTTTTAAGATAAACCCATGTTGAAGTAACAGCAGCACAAAGCGGGGGGCAGCCATTCGGTTTGTCTCCACACTCCCACCTGGCCTCAGCTACCCCGAATGATCAAATGAACCTTGAGTTTCATGAACAGGTTCACCTCGTACCTTAATTCCACTTCTCCATTCAGTTCAAACAATCCTATTTCGCTTGTCAAAACTGCAGCTGTGACGCGGATATTATTTTGTGCGTTTATCTTTTTATCGCCAGCTTACGGAAATCTCAATTCATCCTGGCGGTAAATTAGATGTGCAGAATTCCTATTTTCTGATACTTCTCCGTGAGTTCACTCAAACTCGGCTTATAATGTCCGTGATGCCATTCGCCTGATGAAAACCAACCTCACGTCTTGGTTCAGCTGTTAATCAGGTTCAAACCTGCAGGACCCTGGGGATTGAAGATGCGATTGTGCCACTGCTGTAAATGAATAGCAGGATCATTTTAGCTTCCAGAGTGCTTGGCGTGAATTCATGCATTGTTCAGAGTTTACACTGTGGTGGAGTACTGTCTCATTGAGGGAGAACTTTTAAAGCAACAAGTCGGGCAGGGCTGCATTGTGGTCCATTATAGACATTGCCTTAGAAACTGCACATATTATTTATGAAGGTGTGAACTGACACAAAAGCAGTAATTTCTTTTCTTCCTAGCTCCGTGTATCATGCATTTTCAGTGAAAGTAACTTAAGATATAGGCCAAACCAATCATTTGAATATTTCTGTAAATATTTAAATACCCACACATAAATATCCTTGTGCATTTTGATTAAAAGTGTGACATACATTTTGTAGGCTGCGCCCATTCTCCTTGGCATGAGGGTTTGAGAAGATAAAGAAAACCGAAAATTAAAGAAAAAAATAAATCAGAAAAAATAAAAATTGGAAAGTATTTTTGTGTGTGTTTTATTTTATTTTAAGTCCTTAAAAAGGACGTAAGAAATAACTTTTTTTTTGTTTCATGTGAATTTGTACAAAATTACATAACACATATGTGGAACAGAGAAAAAAGGACAGGTCAAGAGAGATGGAAATGTGATAAAGACAAAAACCTTGTGGAAGAAAAAAATCAAGAAGTCAGCACTGTTTAATAATACAGGATAAGTATAACTTTAAATCAGATTAGCATATTTTCTATTGTTCCAGATGTCAAAAAGTCCTAGTGGTAGCGGAAATAGTATTACAGCAGAGCCACAGTTTGTTAATAAATTTTGGGTAGTCATCGATCAAAACTCATGACCATGAGTTGGCGTTTTTATCAAAATAAGCTGATTTAATGCAGCTTAAGCAAAAATGTAAATGTGAAAACCTTCACTGTTCAATAAATTCAGTGTAAATTCTTTTGGTATACATTTGTCATTCACAAAATACGAAAACCTAAAGATATGTAAGTGCCTTTACGCAGGAGACCCAACATTAGATCCTAACACATTAACAGTGCTTCACTATTCTATCTTTACATTGAGACTTATGTGGTCCATAAAATGGGTTTCACAAAGGTTTATGACATAAATTTGTAATTGAAAGGATTGCCATTCTGAGTCTCAAAGAGAAGGTTGAACCCGTCACAGAAAATCCAGACTCCAAGCAGTGCACAAAATGTGCAGAAAAAATGACAAAACGGAAAGTGTCTCTGTATATTTTAATAGTTCTAACAGTTCTCCACCAATAAAATTTTACTGAATAATGTTTTAAAATGAGCACAGCATCTCTTCTTCTACATGCAGGAGCTCCAGCAGCCTCAGGCCCATGTATAGGTAAGACGCTGATGTGGAAAGACACAGGTCTAGAAGGTGTCCAGTTGCCCAGGGCGCCATCACTGTGGTGCCATCCACCTCCAAATGAAAGGAAGCCCTAGTGCTGAGGTCCCTGCGGTGTGTGAATTAAATGAACATTCGCTGGTAGTTTGTTCTTACTTATTGCTATTTCTTTTTCCATCCAAATTAACCTGTACAAATGTTTAAGTTTTCTGCCACAGTCCAAAGACGTGTTTCAGTTCATTTGGTAGTTAAATTTTCCATTGAGTGTTAATGTGTGAGTCACTGTGTGTGCTAAACTCATCTTTTATGTAGACAGGTAGATAGTTGTCAGCAAGTTACTTTAACGTATCTAGAATTACGGCTAAATGCTATCGTGTCCCTTGTATAACGAAAGCTCCTTTTACAAGAAATCCGTGCCACAAGCAAACATAATTTACCTGGTAAAATTCATATAATGAGCTGTCAGCTCTTACCTATAAGACATCCCTTAGAAGAACAGACATTTCCCTTTAAAAAAGTGACTTGCTGACATCTAGAGTTTTTGTTTTGTCACTCGCCAGATTTAAAGCTTGAAATGATGGCTCACCTTGAAATAATATGCAGCTACAAAATGAAAATGAATGATTTTAATTTTTATAGCAATACCTTTTTAAGATTTTAAGGATTATATAATATAGAAAAAATAATGATAATAATGCAAAATATATATCATCTCTTGTCCCTCTGTGAAGAAGGAATATGAGAAGCTAGAAAAATACCAGGGACTGAGAAGGGAACTGGAGAGAATGTGGAAGGTGAAAACTATGGTGGGCCCAGTGGCAATAGGAGCACATTGGGCTGTGACCCCTAAGCTGGAAGAGACCCCAGGAATGACAACACTGAATGACAACATCTAGTAAGAGAGCCAGAAGGAGAAATGGCATGAGAATGGATTTTTTTTTTTTTTCTACATTTTAGATTCTGCTTTCAGGTTTTGACTTGCTGTCTGGATGCAGGCTTCTGCGATGTTTTTTAAACCTGCAGCGCTTTCACTACAAAAACAAATGGTGACTAATGTGAGAATTCCTTTGTCTCATATTAGACACCAAACGCTGGAGGATCTCATCCGTCACGTCAGCTAAAATGTTGCTTTGGCACGGAAAGTTTGCCGTAAAGAAAAGAAAGGGGAAAATCATTTGATTTCGAAACTGTTTCTGTGAGGGAAAGAAGCGCACCAAGACCTTGAGCATCTCCTTAGTTATCCTGTAATGAGGAGCCCATATGTCTCTCCAGATTGAAGGGAAAATCGTTCCTCCCACCGCAATCTACACGAGCATATGTCAGAACATCGGAAAGCTTCGCCGAGCTGCACAGTCAGTCCTGGCATTTATAATATGGAAATGACACGATTATGGAATTCGGGAAATTTGGGGCTGTGGTTCCGCATATATGATTACAATCACTGAACTATGCTGGGAATGTGCGCGGTATCTAAGCACCACTTTGTCAGGCAGGCCATTGTGAATAAGGGAGCCATTTTGCTTTTTTGCGAAGCTTAAAATCTGCACCGCACATCGAAAGCAAACATTGGGATGAACACAAAGCGGATACGGCTGCTTTGGATTTTGCGAGCCGCACCGCTTCTCGTTCCTTTAGTTTAAGGATGCACAGGCGCAGCTACGGCCAACGGGCTTGGATTTGTGCTTGCTCTCTTGCAAAATTAGCAGCTTCATAGTGATCAAGCAAGTAAAACACAGATGGAGTCCACTTTCTCAGACTGTCCAGTCCTCTGTCAGTCCATTTGTTTATAAGAGAGTTGAGGTGTTGTTATTACCCCTATTAGTCACCTCTGTTCTGCCTTCCTCTCTTACAGGCCTCCCTTTTTTCCTTGCTAAATCCATTAAAGTGTGAACTCTCTCTTTGGCAGTGTGGAGTCAAGTCCGAGACTCTGTTAACGGAGGTGTCAAGGAGATTAGTGAAGCAATGGAATTTTATATTTTGTTGTCACCTTTATCTGCGGAGCCAGCAGCACCACTAGCCAGGTGTTGGAAGTGATGCAGAGCGACAGAAGGAGACAGAGGGGCAGAGAGTGAGACTGCATGAATATACAATGATGGTGTGAATGTGGATAAATAAAAGAGTCGCACTGTGTTTGCTTGAGCAATTTCTCAAATTCAAATCCTAATTCAATTGAGACTGCGAGAGAGGAAGTGTGACCCAGTCCTGTCTGGGCAAATCTGTCATTACCCTCCCACGATATCACAACCCAGTAAACCAAATGTTTTCTGAAATAAAGGTAGGTCCACGCCTTTATATCACTAACTGTGCTTTAATCGTTTTATTATTATTATTATTATTATTATTATTATTATTATTATTATTATTATTATTATTATTATTATTACAGTTGTTTCATTTAAGCAATTGAGTGGTTGAGTTTAGAAATTTGAGAAAAAAGTTCACTCTTCTCCAATGAAAAGAAAATATCAATAAATGTGCTGTAAAAAAAAGAAAACAACATAGCATAAGGAAAACTGTGATTTTACCAGAAGCTGCAGATACAAGGTCAATCTGGCAAATGTTCATGTTCCACCTCTCAAGCCAGCCTGATCAAAAATCTCTTAGTTGGACATCTTCTCCTGGGGGCTTAGGCGAGCAGAGCTGCAAGCAGGAAGTCATTAGGTGTCTGCTAGATGCTATAACTGCATTAGCCTGAGAAAGAGAAAGAGATGGAGAGAGAGAGGGAGTGGCATCCTGACCGTGACATGGGATAAGCGGTGACAAAGCTGTTTATAGCTGCTACCTGCGATGTGGTTTATCCTCACTTGACCTCTCACCCGCCCATGTAAATGCTCTGATTACAGATTTTCATTGGTTTAAGTGTGCGGTAGATCTGCAGGACAACTGAAACAGAACCAGCTAGGGCCAGATGTGCATCTATAGCTACATAAAACAAATAAAAAAGAACTTTCTATAATACCGTTTGTGGCATAGGTGTCAGAAAGCAGCAAACCCCCCCCCTCCCCCCGCTGAGTTACACACCAAATTTTGAGCCATTTTCAGCTGCTGGGAGTTTCCTTTCATTGGAAACTCAATGGTGATTTTGAGGGCAGCACGATAAAATTCCTCTCCATGTATCTGTTCAAATTATGACCCCATAAAATTATTGCAGATTGCACGGTTAATCCTATGTAATCTCAGAAAAAAGGCCATTATGTTGCCATGGCAACAGAGTAAGATTAAGCTGACCCTTATAACCATAATGTCTGACACAATAAATCTAGGACAAGAAAATGTGGCTAAAGAAGCTGTCACTCATGTGATGTTAAAATGAGACTACTGAAGGAAGAGCTGCTCAGACTCTGCAAATGCTGTGAATGCAGGGGTAAATATAAACCGAAGCCATGTTAAAAACAAAAGTTAAAAGAAATGTTTGCAAAGCTGCTACAGCGGTCATTTTCTTCTGCTTTCATAAACATCATTTTAAATGTGTGATAGGATTGTGCAGCTCGCTGTTGACTAATAACTGATCATATTGGTCACTTATAGTTTTATAGTTTTTTTTTTTTTTTTTTTACTCAATCCAGGTTGAGAAAAACCTGCAATTCCATTCCTTCAAAAATTGAATTAATAGTATCCTCGTTCAATAATATTGCCTCCGAATGGCACAGCAAACTCAATTTGCTGCATGTCTGAAGGACTTTTTCTTTTCAATACTTAAGTCATGAATTTGCATTGCAAACTGCAGTTAATGTAAATGTCCATTAAGACTGTGAATCACATCACTGCTGGTGGATTTTAGAAGATTCATTTAACTGTTCAGTTTATTCTGTAAAACCAGGCACCCATGCCTAACTGTATGTGGTGAGATTGCCAGCTTCAGTGGGAGAAAATAACTGTTCAAAATGAACAAAATGATAATTTTCTCAAATGTAATTGATCGCAGATGCTCAAATCATTATTATATATATATATATATATATATATATATATATTTTTTTTTTCCTGAATTTGCCATATAATGCAACACAAGTGACTATTTTCCAGAATGATTGCCTCTCAGCATCCTTCTCCAGCAGCAACAATGTGCCCCTTCTGGAACCCGAAACCAAAACCTTCTGGTTATCACCGCATGCCCTTGGTCAGTATCTTAGCAGCTGATGACAGTTTCTATTAAGTTCGCTCGAGCGAATTCACATGACGTCCGCGATCCCGAAAAAACAAGACGCCATTAAAATACATCATTCTAACTTTGGCGTTTCGCATCACCCTGATTACCAAGCCCCATTGATTGACAAAATAATAGAAAAAAAGCCCTAAAATCAATAGTAATCTCGCCGTAAGGAACACAGAGCCTTTCAGTAAACAGTCGATACCGGGACGACAACACGGCGGCATATTTGGTTTGTGTGACCACATTTGCACCACTGGCTGACACTGAAATAATCAATTTCCAAAAATGAGCACAAATGATGAGATTCACAAACATGTGTTTAATCAGACTGGTTTGCTATTCTGTTAACACACTTTGTATGTATTTATTGGCCTAACCCCATCATGGATTTTTTTCACCACAAATGCTCTTTATTGCTTACTATACAATAACGTACAAGCTAGACTTTGCGATACTGAACCATACAATCTCAATCGATTGAGAACCGCAGAACAAAGGAAAGCGGACTTTTTTGAACGGCGCAAACAGAGTGCGTTATGAAATATCAATGCCCCTGGACACCCACAGGCTATTGATTCTCACATCAATGCCTTCTGACGTCCCTTCCATGGTGTCATGTCATCTTGGTGAATTACCATTGATTACAGTCCGAGTCTAAGGTATCCTGTAATCAAAGAACCCATTATTATACATAACAACTGGTCCAAATTGAAACTGGCTCTGGTTCAGATGGGTTAGGCTGGCCCATTCACTTCTTTGGAGTCACACACGGGCTGTAATAACAGGCCTGTCAGCTCCACTGTGAGACAACGCAGGTGCTTTGGCACCGACTGGGCAATCTGCTCCGCTTCCCCCCCGTGCACTTCACTGGCAGACCCGCGCTGAGCGTTCTGCTCTATTAAAAATGGACGTGTCCCATCAAAGCATCAATAAGCGTCAGTAAAAACATGTGAGCGCTCGAGGCCCTGTCGCCGATCCAAAATAAACTACCGCTGCACGATCGTTGTAAGCATTGCGCTCCGGCCCTGTAAATCGGCAAGCGTGACCCACAAGGTCCGGTGCGTCAGCGTTGCCTGTTTTCAGAAAACCCGGTAGGACTCCTCATTATTTGCATTACTTATGTGTATTTTTTGCGTGATGAGCACAGGCCAAACTGCCATGTGTCAAAGGAATTCTAGATGGCTGCGTAGCGTGAAGGTGCAAGCAGATTCCGCCTGGGGGGTTCATTTGGTCACGACCGCAACTGCTTTTGTGTTACCTGAAGCAACATATCATCCTGGACTCAGTGTCAGGCAGCTGCAGGCTGATCCATATTTCTGTTTTTTTAAGTTATGGGCATTTTCTTGGGTGCTCCGTTGGCTCACAGCCCCTGGGCTGTCTGGGTGTGGAGTTTACATGTCCACCTTGCGCCTCTGAGGGTTTCCTTGCACAGTCCAAAGTTTAAGTTATGCATTTCAAGTTAATTTGTCTGTAAGTGTGTGTGTGCGTCTGTGTGTGGGTGGACACACTGTGATAGTCTGGTGCCCCACCTAGAGCAGGGATTCTGGGTTAGGCTTTGGATTGCCCAAGATCTGCTCAACAGTAACAGATGGCTATTGTTTTGGTGTTTACACTTTCAGCAATTTTCACAGATATTTTCATGAAATAATTTAGGCTAAGGATAGTGTTTGGGTTGAGATACAGTTTCAGAAACCTTTCAGAACAAGTAACCTTCAAGTCCATACTCCTACACAGAGCCACCACAGGAGGCCACACAGTTACGAGAAATTTTTGCACTGTTGGACTGTAAAGTGAGTTTCGTGAAGCCGAGACCTTAGTCCCCATCCATGCCAGACGGTGGATTCACATCCATTTTACATTGTCCTTAATCCAGGGTGCTGGACCTGCCATTTACGATGACTAACCAGCCATCAGGAGCTCTGCCTCTGCAGACACACTCACCTGCATGAAGCATGAAACCACAAGTCAAACGCAAGAAGATATTCAGAAATCAAGCGTGTCCCGGCCCTCAGCCCTTTTCTTCCCGTTCTCCTTTCCAATAGGACGGTTGTGTTGGAAGCACCTGGGTAAAACGGATGTCAAGTTGCTGGCCCCACCTCTTGCGCCAATAAAGACTTGCACAAGTTAGAAGGACATTGGAGCTTCATCCCTTGCTGCTTCAATTAGAGCTTATTTTCTGCTTGGTTTTGATGGCGATCCTTTATACTCCTTAGTTATTACTAACCTTCCCCGTGGCAAACCCCTCCAGAAGATCCGTTGACTTGTTTCCTCGAATGTTACCCAGATCATGCATACATTCAACATTTTTCTTTTTAACATTTATGTGCCGACACAGCACGTAAAGGGCCTAAACACCTAGAAAGGGTTGTAACGAATGTAAAGATTGTATTTTAAACGCAAGTAGAGTTTATTTATAATAGCACCGTGGGAGGAATTTAGAATATCACTATTAGGATTAGGATTAACTCCAAAAGTCACCAGAACCCCCTGCTGTGCAATAAGTGATAGAGAAACAACTGAGTCGGTCTCCATGGCAGCCACAGCAATGTCACAAAAGGGCCATCCCTGGCATAGGTACCTGTTCCGGTGTCACCTACACAGGGTTTGTCATGTCAGGTGATCCTTAACATCTGAGCTGATCTGTGGACCAACAATGTTTTGTGGCTCTGTTTGGCAGCAGATTATGTTTTGATCTGATTAATAATACCTTCAAATTAAGGGTCGTCCCACCTCACAATGGTGCCCTGTGGCCATGCAGATTGAGGGTAAAATAAATCCTGGCACATGCCGTCACTTTTGGGAGCCCTGCCCAGCTTTCTGATTAATCGCTTTTAGCCTCATCCTAGATAAGGGCAATCTATCATTTCGAGATGAGGAATCCATCGCACGTCCTCCCGCTCGCTGCCCACAGGATCATAGGGGGGTCGAGGGTCACGTCGCTCCTGTTTGGTGGTCGAATTCAAATTCATTTTCAGAACCTGATTCCAATATGAAGTCACTGCTACCGTAAATGAAATTGTTCAGGTGTTAAACAGTAATGAGGAAGGAAATATCCATAGCAGCCATCCTCTCAGTGTTTCTGTTTCCACTGACCTTCAATGGCGATTTTAACTGAGAATTATTTTTTAGTCCACTTTGCAGTGTTGTGCTCAGAATTGTCGCAAGACACCTTAGTATCAAAATTATATTAAATGTTTTGCAGAACTTTTATGTATGTAGTACATATTGTTTCAATTCTGCTCTGTCAGGAGATTGGTGGCTGGTGCTATTGCTCTTGATTGCTTCTGCAAGGACTTTCCAGCTGGAAGAACAGATCAGCTGGCCCATCCAGTGGTTTTGTCCTCAGACATCTAGCTTTCCATTATCAGGGATTGTGTATAATAAGGTTCATCCTTGTGTGATCTGACTCCTGGTGGGGTTGCCCAGCTGTGTGATGGACTGTTCATTCCAATCTTTAATATACACCTGTTGCCCAGTATGTGTCCTCCCCATTTACATCCTCTCAGTAGAAACTCTGTTATTTTTTAATACCAGAACTTTGGTTTAAGTTCAACCTCATATATACACCTTGTGGCGAAAAGTATGTGGACACCCAAGCATCACCTCCATATGTGCTTGTTGAACGTCTCATTCCAAACCCATGGGCATTTATATGGAGTTGTTCTCTCCTTTGCTGTTATAACAGCCCTCACTCTTCTGGGAAGGCTTTCCATGGGTTTTTGGGAATTTGTGCCCATTCGGCCACAAGGGCATCAGTGAAGACAGTCAAGAAGGCCTGGCTCGCAGTTGGTGTTCCAGTTCATCCCAGAGGTGTTCAGTGGGGTTGAGGTCAGGGCTCTGTGTAGCCACTCAAGTTCTTCTATACCAATGTGGGCAAACCATGTGTTTATGGAGCTCCCTTTGTGCACGGGGGGCACAGTCATGTTGGAGCAGGGAAGGAGCTTCTTCTCCAAACTGTGGCTACAAAGTTGGATGCACGCAATTGTCAAGAATGTGTTTGTATGCTGTGTGAGTGTGGCTCAAACAGCTCAGCTCAGTCATTGGGGGGGCCACATACTTTTAGACATATATAAAACTAATGTATTACTTATGGTAATACTGTATGGCATATAGCATGTATATATATTGTATGGTATGAGAGTAATTCAGTTTAAAATGATTTTATCAAAAAACAGTACAATATGACAAAATAGTTCAAACCTGAATTTATAATATAAATGTTTGTGTTTGTGTCAATAGTTTTATGCAAATAAGTCAGTTCAGATGCTTTAATAAATAATATTTTGATGCACTGGACTGTCCCCTGTTTGTCACCACAGGTCTAGGTGGACACACATGGGCTGTCCTCACTCCCTATGCCCTCTTCTTCTTCTTCTTCTTCTTCTTCTTCCTAGGATGGTGGTTCTCATAGGAACTACAAGTAAGACTGTGTCCTATGATTTATAGGTGCACCCATGACTGAGTGCTTTGTTTGTGAGAAGAAAGCAGGAGGGAGGGTCGCATGAAAGACTTGATAAGTGGGCGGTAGAAACTGGATGATTGATTTGCAGCTGACCTTGACTTCCTGCCTTTCACTTCAGGGGTTTTCGGACACTTTGATTTTGCCCACTCCAGTTGAGGCGATGCTACGGACGTTTCCTACCTTCGGTGGGCTCGCAACTCTTGTTGAGGTCGACAATCCGATTCAGAAACCAGGTTTCCGTGAACTTTTTTTTCTTGTCTACAGCTGGATCAGGTAAGAATCTTCACACTCTCTTTTTAGTTGTGTCCTATAGCTTGATGTTTGCAAGCTGCTCTCTCCTCCGAATCACGGAAAAGCAAGCGCTCGTGTCTCTAAGGTCTCCACCCAGGCCCCATCCCCACTCCATTATAAAAGACACCCCTTAGCTCAGAGTTTGAGTGCCAGTATTAATCTTTCATTTCTGTTGACTCAAGGTGATAAAATATGCATGAACTTGTCCGGAGGAAAAACGAGGGACGTCAGACCGTCTGATACGGCACGAAAGTGTCAGGGCCCTTGTTTGACGGCATTTTTGACAGGGAAGACGAAAGCAGAATGCTTTTGCCCGTGAAACAGCGATTCTTCTGACACACTACCGGGTGACCAGGACTTAATGCTACTGTCAGGCTGAAGAAAACATGGGGGATGTTCTCAGAAATGAGGGGAACACTGATGCACGGCAGTACTCGAAAGAGACATCCGGCCCAGAGTGCGCTTTGCTGTACAGGGAAGCAGATTTTGAGCCACGTAGCAAGGATGCACCCCAGCAAGGGCAGTCCAGCCGGATCTCCTGTGATGTTCTGCTGTAATGAGGAGTCCCTGCGTCCTTCACTCATGAATCATTGATGTGGGTATCCCTATACTGTTGATGTCCACTGCTTAGCTGCCTAACCAACCTGACGATGATCTAGCAACACTGTAGACCGGAGCTGCCAAAGCGAAATTTATCAGTACAGGCTTTTCTGTTCACTAAACACTGAGAATGCAAGCAGAAAAAAAGAGGGGGAAAAAAGTCACTAAAAGCAGTAAATGAGAAAAGAGTGAAAGATAAGAGCTTTTACCGGAGAGGTATGCATGAGTGGGATGCGCCTGAAGTGGTACGGAGATAAAGCAGCGGAGTGAGCGATGTGAAATCCATCAAAAAGGTTTCAAGTGCAGACCATTTCGCAGGCGGGAGATTCCTGTTACAAAGGCGAAAGAGGGCAGCCATTTATGGGGATGTGTTTACATTTTTTTTAACAACAAATCAAACTAATTCCAACAGGTGGGCTGGAGGTAAAAGTGTCACAGGGGTCCTGAGTCATGTAGATGGCCATCAGCAGCAAAAACAATTCAACAATGATGGTGCGGGCAAAAATTTAACAGTTTGGGAAACTGATCCTGGAACACCATTAAAGATTTGAATTTAAAAAAAAATCTTTAATGACTGTTAAAAAGTAATTCAGGCGGCATTCCGATTTTGGTCGTAATCCAAGCTGACGCTGATATAAAACTGGCAGGGCTGTAAAGGCACCGGTAAGTCCAAACTGACTTCAGTTAGGGTCATAACTGGTGTTATAGTAACTTTACCAGCAAACGCCGACATTTATGCCAACACTTGATGTTTGTTTTCACGTGCACGTTTTCGTAGAAGAATAAACACTGCTGATGGAACGCTGACGCGCCAAGGGGGCTTTGAATCACTGACCTGACTGAAACACTTGAGATGCTGAGTGGATTTATGAGATCAATAAGGATTTGAAAGGACCTTCTGCTTTTTTAACAGCTTCGTGAAACAGACCTAACTGTCTGTAAAATCTGATTTCATGAAAGTAATAATAACAAGAGGGGCACATTTTAGAAATCCTAAGCGTTTCTTTCAGTTGTAGAGCCGTGCACTGGCAGGTCTATGTGAAAAGCCTTGTTTGCTTACGCTGTACTAGGCTGACTCACTGTATTTGACTGTTTAATTCTGTAGGTTGTTTCAGCTCTTGACAAGTCCTCCTCTCCAAGTCACAATTCCAAGAAAGAAGCCAGTGTTGCACACCTATAAAAGTTACCCATAACCATTACAGAAAAATATACAGTGCTATAAACGGTGGTGAAAGATACGTAAAAATGATGTCAGCTCTGCTAAAAGCATCTACTGAGGATCTAAATAATGTAATGCATTCGGTCCAAAGCCCTGTTGGGGGTTCAGGGCTGTGTTTGATGCACAGTGACGTAGAAACCATGGAACACAGAATGTCCTCTCAGATACACTCAGTGCAGGTCTCACTGGTGCGTCGCCTTGCTCTCACCAAAGCCATAAGTCAGATGGTTCACACATGGACATTTCCTGTTGGAGCCCTGCTCCTGCCCTGAAAATCTGCCAGCCTTGAGCCACGTTTCAAGTCCACCTAAATAAACTGTGTCACAGTTCTTAAATACTATGGGTGCAAACATGCAAAAGCCCTGCAGGGCAACTCAGGAAATTTATTAGCAACAGCAGGGAAAGAAGAGGTGCACATATTTGAACACAATGCATGGAATAACCGATCAAACCCGATCCAGCAATGCTCCCTCTTGCAGAAAGCGGTCCCGCTGCAAAAAAGTTCAAATTTTTTTTAGTTGGTCGTGTATATATTTATTTTCTTCTACTTTTGTAGCAACGATTTTGAATATTTCCAGAAAACAACAGTACAGAGTGGGGCTGCCCACCCATGAATTTTAATTTATTTACTTTATTTACCAGACCAGTTTATAAAAGAACACATTAGAAATGTAAGTATCCAACTCGCAGATTTTTTACTAAAACTATTTGGGTTATGCTTGGTTATCTAGTTGCCCAGTTCTGAGAACAGGGCTCCACCAGGGGTTTTAAACATGCAGATGTTCAGATGTTTTTGGATGACCTTTATAAAGCACTGTACAACTTGCAGATGCTGCTCACTAGTTTCATTTTTGTCTTCCTTTGTCGTGATTTTATGATTTTCAGTCATAATGGGGGGCAAAAAAAAAATCACCCAGAATGGACAGACCACACTTTTAGAGTAAACCTGCACATGAAGATAGAGGTTTGAATCCTCTGTGGAGTGAAAGAAATAATATGAATGGCAACAACTGGGTGACAACTTGAGCAGCAACTTGACTGAGGTCATAAAGTTTCTTCATGACCATCAACAATGATGCGTTGTGTATTTTGTCATGTTCTCCCTGTCATTGTGTGGGTTTAGAATTGGCAACTCCAACCTGCCCATGAGTGAATTAGTATCTGTGTGAGTGTGTGTGTGTGAGGGTCATTGTCCCTGTAATGCACTGGGAGGCTATCCAGTTTGTATAGTGTCTCAACCCCTCACCCCACCATTTACAGTGTAGACCCAAAATAACTCCTCTCATTATAACGTGGAATTAACACAGTCAGATGGACCCGGGTTCCCCTTTTCAAACTGAATCAGTTTACAACTGAGATTTATTGATAATTCAGGATCAGGAGCTTGTCTGTGTGTGTTTTTTTTTTTTTTTTTTTTGTGCATGACGTATGTGAATTTGTGTTACCAATAATAAAATGTAAAATGAAGTCAAAAAAGGTTAAATAAATAAATAAATAAATAAATAAATAAATAAATAATAGCTGCTAATGAAAAATGATAATTTAAAATTGTATGATTGGTCCATGTACAGTTTCATCTATTTACACTCATTCATGTGTAATAATCGCTATTTGCAGTTACATTTCATCGATTTCTAACTGTAAAACACAAAACGCTGGTCATTTTCTGCTCAAATTTGAAAAGAAGGCAAACCTTAAATATGGAAATGTGTGGACATTTTCTCTGGAACAACTGTACAGGTAAAAAAAACCTCAACTGGATGCAAGGCCCAAACAAGGCTTTTTTTTCTGCATGACATCGGTTGCAAAAACAACGGCTTCTTAATGGAAAGCATTCAATATTTTATTTCATGCCATCCTGACAGGTGTGTTTATTTTTCAATAATTTATTTATGGCTTCAAAATAGTTCAGAAGGTTAAGTGCTTCCATACTGAAAAAAGAAATCTGAGCTATTGTCCAGCATTTTAAAAGATACATTTCCAACACCTTTTCTATTTATTCGGCTTATTGCTAATATTTTTAGAGTAATAATATAAAATAATATGCTTAAAAAAATATTTAAAGCACAGATACTATAAATCTTGTAATGACAACCAGTCAACAACATATGTGTGGAAAGACATGCACTAAGGGTGAGTGGACTGTTGGAGGAAATCAGAGCAGAGTACAAATGTAAATAAAAGTGCCATATATAATGAAAACCCACACACTTGAAGGTAAGAAAGTAGCACAAACAGACAAATGATTTGCTGTTATTAATCCTGAGTAAAATAATAAATATACATTCAAACACTAACCTTAAAGAAAGCAATGATAGGGACTGAGTCAAAGTGCTGGCCCTATGCCAGAAGGTAAATAGCAGTTCTCAGTTCTAGGCATTATATTTAATCTTAACTGGTGAAGAGGGTGCTTGTTTGTTTGTTTATTTGTTTGTTTGCCTGTCTGCCTGCCAGGGGTTTTCTTAAGTCAGTGAATGTGCCTAAAAAAGGTGCTGTTGTATATTAATAAGAACAATATTATATCCACAAATCTTTATAGACATGACCTTTACTTGGACAAGCAGAGCAAACGGTACAGACTGATGCATTTCCACCTGTCTCTTGCACACCTTTTCAGTATGCCCTTGCCAAGTCAAAGCTCCCATGTAATTAAAGTTGCCTGCCCTGTGAAGTAGTAGACCACCCACAGAAGAGCTTTAGCATTAATAGTGCATGAAAGAGTAATGGACATCGGCTGGGCTATCAGTCAATACGATTAGCCAAGTATGCTAATGTATCTCAGGCTAATTGACTACATGTAAGAAAAGTTTCATTTCTACCAACAAGTCCAAGATATAGGACTGAAGGACTGTAGGTTGGTGCTCCAAACACTGTAGGCAGCTTCCTTAAATTACAACACAGTAGTGCAATGGATTTTTGAAATGTAACCCTATTGTCCTGCTGTGTACAACCCCAGATCATAAAATATACATCTAGTTTCTGTAGTTGGTTTTATTGAAGGCAAGTCAGTATCTGTCTCAGGTGTGTGCTTTTCCATCGGTCCTTGCACAACATACTGTACACTGTCAAATAAATTAATGGTTGCATCCATGGTCATTTGGCATCCAAGAATGGCTGCTTTCACAGTCAGTCCTTGCTATACAGGTAAACAGCCACTGGATAGTCCCTGTAGTGTTTTGCACATTCCACCCGCTGAGATTAGTCCAACTCTTGGGCTTGTGCTGTTTAATGTTGCCTTTTGAATTCTACTGTCAGGATGCGGTGAGATGGTTAAATGGTTGATTTTAAGTAAACCTCTGTACTTAATGCATCACATTTGATCAAAATTGAATTATTATTTCTGCTAGTAAGTGAACAAAAGTGACTTCCACATGCAGGGGCAAGCGTGGGTCACAAAACGACCAAGTGGGGCAGAAGTGTTGGAGGATTTGCTCTTTTTACAACTCTACAAAATAACTAAACAGAAGCAAATAATCCAAGTATCAACTTCATTAGAGCATCATTCCACAGTGTGCAGTCCGGCCACTGCACAGTCATTCAGTCCACTCCTCTTCTCTCTCTAAGTCCGGACTTTTGTGCAGTCCTTGGTAGCTCAGCTTCACCTGTGGCTTCTTATTCTATCCTGGGACATAGCCTGGCTTTAGCTTGCCACAGTGACACTGCTGTTTAATTTATTTATTTATATTTTTTTTGGCAGATGCTTTGCATTCACTGATGAAATTGTATCTTATTTCCCTGCATTTGTTATTTTTCAACAGCGCTAAAGTGTAGTGGAATAGCGTCAGCCCCCATCCGTCATACAACGCATTAATGCAAATTCACCATCGAGGCAGAAAGTCCGCAGGAAGTACAATACATCTCCTGATTGATGCACTGCCATAACTGCAGTATCTCCCATGACTTCTGGTAACCTTTATTCTTATGGAAGGCAATAACTAAGCCAGTGGGAGAACTACAACATTACTTGGGTGATTTGATATGGCAGCCAGACCCAGAGTTTTTTTTTTTTTTTTTTTTTTGCCTTGCTGACCCAATGCCCATATTGCATTTACTTGCAGAGGCCGAGCTCGATTAAAGTGTGGAGACTGCGGCCAAGACTGTAACCTTGCCCGTAGAGTCATCTCAGAGAGCAAGGAGAAAGAATGGCTGGCTCCATTTCAGAGACGATAAAAAAGCAAATCTCCTTAACTGTACAAAGATTTTCTAGACTAAAAGGGTCACGGAAAACTTCTCAGAAACTCTCCAGCAATTTGATTCCTTTTTCTCTTGAACAATATTAACAACACCCTATGAAATGGAACAAACTCAACAGCTGAAAATGCTACATGCAGGAAAGATCAAACCAATTTATAGAGATGGACCCATGTTGCTGCGCCAGTCTGCTGGCTGGCAGTATGTGGGAAAATCATTTGGAAACAGGAATGTTTCCAAGAAGCACAAATGCCTCGATGTAAGCAAAGAAATAAATCAATAACCCTAAATAGCGTCGTTTATGTCTGCTGGGGAACACCGTTAGTCAGAAAACCCATGATGCTCTATAAAATGTAAGGTGAGCGCTTTTCAGAGCCACTGAAGGTAACCCAACAGTACATAGAGTCATGCATACTCTGCAAAATTTTCTGTGGTCATCACTAGACCCCCCAAGGCTTGACTGACTCAAATCTTCTAAACTTTAATTTAACTTTTTTTTTTTTTTTTTTTTTTTTTGCCAGTACTTCCAAGATGTAGGAGAATTTGTATTGTGTTGGCTCAGGCTCAGTGGGAATTGTTTGAGTGATGTATTTTTGTTATTATTTTTGTGCATTGTGACTCATAAACGAATAATGATTCAGTATTTACGGAGCTGATTCAAGGGTTGATGCCGTTTGTGCTTCATTTTAAATGGGGAAAATACTGACATGTTCACACCCCATCCAAAAACGTAAACCGACTTTCCCTAAGATCACTACAATACTGTAAAACACCTTACAGTGTGTGCAGTGTTGTGCAGTACAGCACACACAGGGCATTTTGGCTGGATTGCATTTTTTGAAATTTAAAGGGAGACACCACACAAATGTAAAAAAACAAGCGAATGTGAGATATGAGCATGCAAGGATATTAGCAAAGCACATCGCTTACAACTTGGCGTTCTTCACAGTATTACATCGCAAGGCAGTGCAGTACAGGAATGAGATACTGGTGCAACGTGTGAACTTTGAATTTCTTGATTTCATACAGGCAAATTTTTGGTGCTGTGTTATGACCTGGCATAACAGCTGGGGGTCAACTGCAAAAATTGAGAGCTGGTTTTAAAGGCTTAGCAGAAGTGCATATACCAGGGTTTATCTGTACAGTTTTCCTATACCCTTTATTTCCAAATATCCAAAATAGTGTGTAGGATAGGCAGTGAACAAAGAGGATGATGTGAAAAACTCCAACACTGGTATAAATTTCTGTCCAACAAACAATACTGCAAAATGGGATATGTTGGTGGAGGGGACAGGAACAGTGCATGGACTCAGTCAAAAGTCAAAGTCAAAAGAGTTTATTTGTTACGTACATGGTTGTATACCATGTAGTGAAATGTGCTCTGATCCAGGATAGACTGTGCATGAAAATTTACAATAAAAAATAAAACAAACAACCAACCGAACACCAAGAAGAAAAGAAACAAACAGCAAATAGATAAATAAGTAAAAATAAATAAATAAATAAAACGGTAAAGAAACTTTAAGGTGCACTCGAAGGACAGTGGCAGTGAGGGGAGTGGTCACAGAATATTGAAGACTCTGGTCTGTGAGGATTGTGATAGCATGTCCGGGTTCAGAAGTCTTATGGCCTGTGGGTAGAAGTTCCTCCTGAGCCTCTCCGTTCTGGCCATAATGCTTCTGAAGCGTTTGCCTGATTTCTGCAAGATGAATAGATGGTTGCTGGGATGAGACAGGTCACCGACGATCCTAGTCGCTCTGGTCCTGCATCTCCTGGTGTAGATGTCTTGTGGGGATGGCAGATCAGATCTGGTGCAGCGTTCCGCTGCCTGGATCACTCTCTGCAGTGTATTGATGTCTCGAGCACAGCTGTTCCCAAACCAGGAGATGATGTTCTGAGTCAGAACAGTTTGTACAGCACCAGAGTAGAACGTTTTAAGGATCGCCGGAGAGACCTGTAGCTTCCTCAGCTGCCTGAGGCGGTAGAGCCGCTGCTTTGCGCTACTGGCCTGAGCTCGGATGTGTACAGTCCATGTCAAGTCCTCAGTGAAATGAATGCCCAGGTATTTGAAGCTGCTCACCCTATCCACTGCAGTCCCGTTGATTTTAAGGGGGGTGTAGGACCGCTGCTGTCGCCTACCAAAGTCCACCACCATCTCTTTAGTTTTGCTGACATTCAGTTGGAGGCAGTTCTCCTGGCACCATGATGCCAAGTTCTCTACCTCCTCCATGTATGCTGTCTCATCGTTGTTGGAGATGAGGCCCAGCACCACCGTGTCGTCAGCAAATTTGATGATGGAGTTGGAGGCGTGCGTGGCCACACAGTCGTGAGTGTAGAGGGCATAGAGCAGAGGGCTAAATACACAACCTTGTGGAGCTCCTGTGTTGAGTATGATGATGCCGGAGGTGCAACTACCGACTCTCACCACCTGTGGTCTGCCTGTGAGGAAACTGAGAACCCAGGCAAACAGGTAGCGGTTCAAACCCAAGTCACTCAGTTTAGTGAACAGTCTGTGGGGGACAATGGTGTTGAAAGCTGAACTATAATCAATGAACAGCAGTCTCACATAGTTCCCCTGTTTCCTGTCCACATGACTGAGGGTGGTGTGCAGGACGTGGGATAAGGCATCATCTGTGGATCTATTGGGGCGGTAGGCAAACTGAAGTGGGTCTACATGGCTGGAGATGGATGCTGTGATGATGGCTTTGATGAGTCTCTCAAAGACCTTCATGACTACCGAGGTTAGTGCAACGGGCCGGTAGTCATTTGGGCATGAGGGCTTATTGTTCTTTGGGACCGGGACAATGGTGGATGTTTTAAAGCACCTAGGGACTGTGGACTGAGCCAGAGACTCGTTGAAGATGGTTGTGAGAACTCTGGCCAGCTGGTCGGCGCAGCAGCGCAGCAGGTGCCCGGAGATGCCGTCCGGCCCCGGCGCTTTCCTGATGTTGATGCGCTTCAGCTCCCGCCGCACATTGGACTCAGCGACGGTGATGATGTCACCACATTCCGTCCACTGGCTGCGGGCCTCGCTGCTGTTGCTGCTGTCGCTGCTGTCGTGGGTGACTTTAGCGCAATCGGGCTCGAAGCGGGCATAGAACACGTTGAGTACGTTAGCGAACCCAGAATCGGCACTCATAGCCACGTTGGATTTCCTTCCGAAATCTGTGATGGTGTGCAGTCCTTGCCACAATTTGCGCGTGTCACCCTGGTGGAAAAGCGACTCGACCCGCTCCCGGTACCGGCGCTTCGCGTCCTTCACTGCATGCCGAACGCCGTATTTAGCCGCTTTGTAAGCGCTCATGTCGCCGGTGGCGAGAGCTGCGTTGAACGCAGCAGTGCGCGCATTCACAGCTTTGCGGTCCGTACCGTCGACCCATGGTTTTTGGTTGGCAAAGCTCTAAATCGTAACCGTGGGGACAATGTTGTCTTCCAGCATTGACCCAGCATTGACTCAGCAAACCAAAGATTGCATCCTCAGATCTTGCTTGCTTTCTGCCTACTTATTCAACATTAGATTAAATAAATCACAAATAGTTACTTTTTTAGCTACAGCCATTTCTGCACAGTCCTAGTCCTCCCTTTTGCCACATCAGTCCTCATGTATCACACAGTATAACTCCTATTAGCTTGTGCGAAAAGTGGAATTGGCTATGGAAACTAACAATGACTTTTTTTTTTTTTTTTTTTAAGAAAAATAAATAAAAGGAAAATAAAAACCGCAAGGTTAGTACAGCATTTTCATATTTGAATATTTGAAATATTTTTGGGTAAATAAAAAATTCAGTCAACCAGAATTAACCGTCTCCAGTACTTTATATTATGCACCAGGTTGTTTATGAGCTGTTCTTGACAGAAATTATTGTTAGAATCTGTTCATGTGGAAATTCAAGGTGTTGAATTTTTACACTTCTCACCGAGAGTGCAAAGTGAGGAATTATGTGAAATTATAAAACACTGCTGTGTTGTAAATTAAATGAAGCAGTGTAAGTTGTTAATAAAACAAACATTGCTGCTTGATTTTAAGGTGCAAAAATAAAAAATTGTGCTTATTTCTACTAAATACAAAGCATTGAAACATCATAATTCGATAACTGCAAGTCTTCAGTTTCTCCATTTTTCAAAGGTCCTTAGATAATGAAGTCACATTGTAGTAAAAATTAGAAAACATCATCACTACATTGCATAAACATTTCTTTTTCATTTTATTTAATCAATTTCATTTCATAGGCAAGTCGGTGTAGGACAAGTTATTTTATTGCCTTAGGAAAAATCAATAAGTAATATGTAAATAAATAACTAAATAAATGAATAAATAAAGTAGATTAGAGTGAAAAGCTAGACCCCCTAACCATGCAGTCCTTCTTTACGTACTGGTGCCACAGATGTAGGCTTTGTGAGCGACACTGGGGAAAAGCCAAAGTCCATTTACAGCCTTAGACACTGACACCTGGTTGCCCGCTTATGGTCAGTTTACTGCTTACTTTGACCAATGTTGAGCATCAGTGCTACCTTTCTAACTATCATTATTATAATAGCTAGCACATTTCATCCTCTTGCTTTCAAATGACATAAACAGTTTCCAATTACACACTTTTATTCGCCACATTAGATTTTTACTAAAACAGTTTGGGCTGCTGATGCACATCAGTGCAATACAATGGAACAAAATTTATTATTATAGAATGTTCTTTGCTGATGGAGGAACACTTTCACTGATTACAAATAAAATAAATGACAAATAACCAGCCAACACATATAAAACAAATTTAAAAAATCGATTTATCAACAAATAAATGAAACGGTCAGCAACAGTACCAATGGGGCGGGCATCACCAATTGGAACATAAAACATTCTGTTTCAGCTCCCACTGAAATCAAATCAATTGCGGTTACTTTGAGATATCAGCATATGAAGATCACAAAGTGATTGAGGGTTTAAGAATTAAAAATTTCATGTTTGAAAGCTGGAGCAAGGTTACTGAATGCTTTATGTGGTTTATGTATTAATGAATGCATTTTACAGTCTGCTTTCATGTGAACTGGTGGAGACTTTAGAGCAAGTGTTATGGAATAATATTTCCTAATTCTAGTGACAACCCTAGCAGCACCATTCTGAATCACCTACGAGCAGGATATCATCCGATTTGAACAGCCCGTTATCACACCACTACAGTAGTCAATTCTGCTAGAGATAAAGCTTTTCAGCTGGACCAACATTTTGGCATCGTATGCAGATAAAAGTCCCTTAATTGCATATATTTCTCAGCTGGGGAAAGCAACCTACAGAATACCACAACCTGAAAGCCAGAAGATATGGACCATCCATTAAAACAGTCATGTTTCTAAAGCAGCTTGAGCCATTAAAATGTAGTATTTCAGAATTAAGGATGCGTATGATTGTTCTACAGACTGCAGCATCCCTGCCCGCCGTGATTACTTAAATTTGTCTCTTGTTTAGAGAGAAAAAAGGTTTATGTACTCATCCACTGTTGTCACACACACACACACACACATGCGTGAGCTGTTTCAGCCGCACCCATGTAGCATACAAATACATTCTAGACAATTGTGTGCTTCCAGCTTTGTGGCCACAGTTTGGGGAAGCTCCTTTCCTTTCTGTTCCTCCTTTCCTAACCTCACTGATGCTCTTGCAGCCAAATGTGCTCAAATTCCCACAGCTGCACTCCAAAATGTGGCGGAAAGCTTTCCAAGAAGATGGAGGCTGTTATATCAGCAAAGGGGTGAACAACTCCTTGTTAACACCCATGGGTTTGGAATGGGAAGCTCAACAAGCTCATACGGGGGTGATGCTCAGGTGTCCACACACTTTTGGGCACACACAGTGTAACCCTCAATGGTAGCTTATAGAGTGAGAACAGTAATGGACTCAACACTGACCCTTGGAGAACACCATGACCTCAGCCAAAAATGAAGGAGTGTTATCTTCAAATTTCTGCACACATAGTTCATATTTTGGTAAACACAAATGGAAGAACTTAAGTGGCTGATAAATAAAATAAATAGCCAAGCCCCCTAAATAGAACATCATGGACAGTAGTACCAAACAGTGTGCAAAAGACCAAAAAAAAAAAAAAAAAACATGTGGTCCTAGTGCATAGAAGAAGAGTTGTTTATAACAGTTCTGCTTCAGTTTTATGACCAGAACTGAAGCTTGACTAATGTTTTTCAAGTATTTCATTTCAGTTGATGTTAATTTGAAACAATTCAAACTGGTATGTTACTCAAAGGAATTGTGTATTCTGGATCAAGCTTTCTCAGCAAAGGTCTAATGATGGTCATTTTAAAAACTTTTGGAAGCTTACCATAGAGTAGGAATATATTGAAAATTATAGGTATAGGTTTTGTAGGGAAGGAAAATTTGCCTTCTAATAGTTTGTTAGGGACCAAGTCTAAAGGACAGTTTGTAGTTTTTATCGTAGGGATTAGTGCTATGGTACCCTCAAGGGTAATCCAGCTGAAATTACTTTATCAGCAATAGTGTGTTAGAAACAACACCTGGAAATAAATACATAGAGAAATTAAAAATAAATTGTAGTCACATACCGGAACACCACAGTAATTTTTGCCCCATTAGTATGTTTCCCTAATGAAAATGTTGTTTGTTTTTAAAAATACACATTAATAAAAAACAGCTTGTAGATGACAGGTGCCTGCAGTGAACTATAGGAACTCTAAAGCAAAAACAAAGACATAGAAAACACAGTAAAGGCAGTGCATTTCTGGCCTCAGTTACAACCTCTTTTGTTAGACTTCACTGAGCCTAAGGGTCATAGCTTGAATGAAAAAGGGGTTTAAAAGGTTTACTGCCCAGCTCTCATACAGGAATCAGAACAATAGGTATCTTTGAGAGGGTTTTACTGTGAGAAAGGTTATTGATTTATAGTGGATACTTATTTGCATATAATACCGATGGCCTCAAAGGTGTCACAAGTGAAAGCCAACCAACTGTTCTACTTCGTATGAATTTAAGACCAATTGCCTTAATCTTAAACCCAGAAAGAAAAAATGGAAAAGCCAAAGCAAAGTCTTCCATGCCTGACTGACTGACTGCACTGATCAGAACTACCTAACAATTCACACAAACAGGAATCAGACACCACAGTCTCTAGGCCAACCATACAAGAGCACACCAAAGGCTGCCAAAACTACTGAAAACACAACCACCTACTGCTTCTTGTGTGGGGTTTTTATAGGCACAGGAGGTGGGAGGCACCAATTGAGGTCAATTGGCACAGGTGGTCAATTTTGAGTTCCAACAGCCCCAATCGGAAAACAAGGAAGAGACACAAACTCACAGCCTGACCTTGGGTTATTACATCTTGTTAAAATTTTCCTTATTTCTTTGCATTTACATGAACCTAAAACGGATATTAGCTCAAAGCAGAAAGCTCATCCAGTAGGGACTTACTGCTCCTTGAACAGTCTGGCACACAACTGAAAAGAAAGTGTAAACATTATTCCACTACCTGCTCCCTCTAGCCTGGACACACAGTAAAAGCTTAAACCAACCCTCTCCCCGCATGACTACCACCAACACAAGCCCCAGTCATGATAACTTCAAGGTGACCTGTGACCTCATTATTCTGGACAAGCTTGCTGAGCCTGTTCACGGCCCCGAGAAGCACAGGTGGGGAAAGGAAATCCATTACACTGGAACAAAACGTGTAAACATTAAGCCACAGTCTAATAATAAAGAGTGGAAAACATGTCTATGGTACACAACACACTTCTCTAGAGAAGAAAAATGCATACTCCCATATTATTGGATATTTGCTGAGATTCAATATTCTGAAGGAAAACATATATCTCATATCTCATCCTCTTATATTCCTTCTTTGCACAGGAGCAAAAGATTTTGTACATACATATAGTGTATATACTGTATATATGAGATTTTATAACATAATAAATAAACAAACAAACAAACAATCCTCATATATAAAATATGAGGATTGTTTGTGTGTGTGTGTGTGTGTGTGTGTGTGTGTGTGTGTATATATATATATATATATCATATGTTTCATGGGCTTACAGATTTTCTATGGGATTTAGATCGGGATGCATGCAGGTCACCTCTCAGTGGTCTCTATTTGGGTCTTAATGGGTTTTCTACTATGGACCACATTTTCATTCATACAAAGACAGATGGTGTCACTTGAAACTGTTGCACCTTGAGCCTGAAGGTCAGCTTGGATCTGCTTAAAAACTTCAATATTTGTAATCATATGCAGAAATGCAGGGCAAAAATACACTTTTTTTTCCCTTCCACATGTCTCTTACCTTATGTTTTTCCTGCACTGTTTCCCATATGGTAAAAAAACTAAAAGGTGACTAAAGATGCATTTATATGCATCACTGTAAAGATTCAAATTACTGGTTTTGTCACCCGAGCAATGGCAGGGAGAATACTTGGGGCAATGAACCAATTTTAGAAATACATTCATGCCTGAATTCTTTACCTCACCCCCTTCCCAAAATGATATCTAGAAATGACACAAACCAAGATTTCAGCTGCACCTAAATAAGCATTATGTTATGTATTTTTTTTCCCATTTTCTTGCTTTATCTTCAGCAGACTTGTGGTCCAGGCCTGTAACACTTCATTGTTTTCTCCTATTTTACTTGCATTGATAATATTTTATTTTTTCCACACTTTCACCCCTTCCCTCTCTTCCTCATCTCAGCTGCTCCTGTTGTGACATGATACCAGCATTCTTGAAAAGTCCTGTATTTTTCGTTCATTCACTGAACGACTTTATGGGTGTTAAACACGTGGCGTGTAGCAAAAAAAAAGATTAAAAACTAAAAAGAGCTTTAAAATGTGTGACAAATGGTTTTCACAGATTTGTGCCAAATTACAAGATGTGTTAAAATGATGTGTAATGAACACCAGGTAACTTTCACTTAGAATCGCAGGTCAGACGGTGCCATTTTGCTTTGAGCGAGACCATTTATTTTGCAGTAATAAAAGAGTGACTTTAGGGCACCATTTAGGATAAATCTATCTGTTGGGAGATGTGGCAATAGTATAAATCTCAGGATTTCCCTTCCCAATGTAACCTTTGTTAGAATACAGTACAGAATTTATTCACTTGTAAAGAATTTTCATAAGAATGCCTAGAATGATTTTTTTTATTGATCGATTTCTGGTTCATTTTTTTACTTGCTTTTGTGCTTATAATAAACAGAGCGTGCAAAATGTTTAATTATTTGCTTTATATTTGCGACCATCTGCCAAAGTATGGTTTTAGTCAGAAGGAGTAACAAGCAAAATAATAAGATAAATTTATATCATTCAGACTGTAGACTGATTTGACTGTAAGAATTAAAATTTCTCTTTTGTCACGTTATAATTTAGAACAGGTTCTGAACTAAGCAAAGGTTAGAAATGTCTGTTCTGGCATGAGCTTTGCTTTTTTGTCATTTCAAAATTGTGCATTTAAAAAATGATTTTTGGTGTATTTTCTATAAAGTTTTTTTTGCTAGATTTTGTAGCAACAGACGTATCTTAACAAATACAAATACATATATAAAGCAATGAAGCAAGTGTTTTTGTTTTTTTCTTTTTGACATTCAGATCATGTTTCGTTTCCATTTCAGCTGCCACTTCATAGCATAACCAGACATAATCAACCAAAAAAACAGCAGATTTTTATTGCTTTGTTCCAGACTAAGAGTTTATATCTTATTTCCACAGTGGGTCCTTGTTTTGGCTTTGTTGGGTTTTTTTTTTTTTTGGATGGAAACCGACCAGTTTTCTTTCTCTTGCTCTCCTATTGAGCTGCATGTGGAAACTGTGTTGGCAAATTCAGAATTCCAGAGTCTCTGCACATTCAGAGTCTCATGACAGTGCCTTTTACAACCTGTTGTAAATAAGAAAGCACAATAAAGAACCCAGAAAAAAAGCATTTAAGATTTGCTTGTCTGTTTGTCTGTTTTCTATCAGGAAATTTTATGAAGGTTTGGAGCACAATTGGAGTTGCTTGCTGTGGGGGAAAAAAAAACTTCTGAGAAGAGTTTATACTTTAAAGTTTATAAGTCCATTGTACTTAAAAATCTTCTCACACTTAACCATACTCTGGCATTCCTACCACTCATTCCTAGTTCCTTTGTGTGTTACTTAACTATGGGATTTGACTGCTAATGTACGCTCTGTTAGTTGTCTGATGTATCTCTGAAGCTTAAACTTCTGCCTTATCAGGTATTTTTGTCCCATTTGGACAAATAATATGCAAATGTAAATATGAAGTCATCTATCAGCCTCGTACAAGGGTTACAGGGGAGGTGGAGGTGACTGAATGTAAATAAAAAATGGGGACTTGTACACCCCACCCTTGTAGCCTTCTCGGTAAAGTCGTGGAGGAGTACAGTGAGGGATGATGAGTGCTGGCATGAAGCTCCTGCATCCTGTGCATCCCTGAGCGAGTTGACAGGAATACACTGAGTGAGAGGATGATGGGTTGCTATGACCTTTCCAACAACCCGACCGTGTCACTGTGGGAATTGGCCATCTGACAAACCTAAGGACGAGACACTTCAGTGGCAAAAGTTATAGGACAAAAATGCATCTCATAAGCATTAATAACTAAGAACAACATTAACTAGAATGGGAAAACAACCCATATGCCCTGGCTACAGCTAGAATGTATAAAATCTTGTATTATTTACTCCAAGATTTGCACACACCTGCTCATGTTTTTCTTCCGTAGCATCACCAATGGACTTGTTTCAGCACTTGCTTTGAAACAACAAAAAATGATCATTTCATTTTAACAAATGTTAATAATGCATCAACAAATGGTGATAATAACAAGGAACGAGTCAGGGAGTCCAGCTTGGCATTTTGAAGCTGCCTGTTGTTTAGGCTTCAGATGGCTGATTTGACTGCAGCCCCGTGAGGGCAAGGTGCCCCGTCTCTAATAATTACATATTGGCAATGTCTCAGACCACGGAGCATGACCGAGGCCAGATGTGCAGAGGAACTGCAGTCCTGAGGGATTCTGGGTTTGACCTTCTTTGGATGGAACAAAAGGGAGCTCAGCCAGCCATAGCACCGCCCTAAAAATTAATAAAAAGCACCGTTCTGCAAGTGTTTTGCATCACTGGCAGTGTAAGACAAAGGTCATTGTGTAGAAATGCACGGGCAGTGCTGCAAGTACAGAGGGAACATTCAGAGATGTGAACTTAGGCAACCTAGGTGCAGGGTCACTCTGAATGTCCAGGGCACGCACTTTGTAGGAACAACTGCAGTCATTTGTTGACCCATGAAGTGGGGAGAAGTGTATGTGTGTGTATGTGTGTGTGTGTGTGTGTGTGTGTGTGTGTGTCTGTGTGTGTGTGAGGGTGAAGTTGGACTTGTTTCAACAAAGTGACAGGGTGACAGCAGCTGGATGTTGAAAAGTCACGTAAAGGAGAAAAACTGTGTTAGAAGAGCAAGAATAATAAAAAAGAGCAACAAAATAAAACATTTATGCTCTTAACCCCTTTAACACCCAGCACTGAAGATGGTTTTACACCCTTTTCTACTTTTCTACTCATAGATGTATCCTCTTGAATGAAGTGTTCGGGAAATAGCCCATCCTACATGAAGAAGAGATTTTGACTGGAAAATGATAAATAAAAGCACAGATTATCCATTTTATCATTTTATTTATTTATTTATTTTTTTTGCTATAGGCACTGAAGCTAAGGCGCCTCTTCATGCGTTTCTTTGTTTGTTTGTTACCATCTTGTTGACTTTAATGAAGGTTCCATTCCTGAGCACTTTTGTGTAAAATGGGTTTAAGAAAATGCCCTGCATATTTTAAATAATGTGATTTGCAGCAAACTAGCGAATGTGTACTGTAAAACGCTTGACTTGTTTATCCCTGTTTAACGTGTGACTCTGCAGTATAAGAACCCAAAAAAGTACTTAGATCTACAATATGGCTAAAAGTCTGAGTACATATCGGCAACTTTGCCAATGCTTGAATGGGACAAACTGGACTGAAGAATGAATAAAAGCAAATACCTCTTCAAGAAGGTTCGTTGCAACTTTATCCATTTGCTGTACAGTATTTCTTCTAACATGTACATTTGTATGAGTCCCCAGCATGAATTTACTGGTAGTTTACTAATCTTATTTCATTTAGGCATGCAAAACAAGACTGGGAAAGTGTCCATACATCATATTTCTCCACATCACTTTTCTTACAGCATTTATGTTTTAGCTCAGACAAATTCTTTATGAAGATAGAATGCCTCCATTGCACTAAACAGAGTGACACCTGTGCGTTCTGCAAAATGAATTTGCTCAGCTTAAATAATCATTTAATTTTTTGTGTTGTGGGAGCCAAGAATGTCCCACATTTAGAGCAATATGTGTGCTTATTATTTCACTTTGTCAAGTTGTTCAGCATCACCCATCCATTTGTTTCAGCTTGATCACATTTCCTTCTAGAATCAGGAAACACAGGGACCATAAGGCAGGAATCACCCGCGAGGGAACTGCGCTCAAATGCGCAAATTCCTTTCAACAGTCACGCAGTAACAGCAGATTTGTGCAGATGCGCAATTGCGAGGAAGGAAGCTGATGCACCTGTAGCCACCTCAAGCGAACATGGAAAGCGGGCAAATGCAAGGCAGGCCTGTGAACACCTGTGCCGAAAAATCTTCAGAATCTCCTGAAGTTTAATGGCGATGCTTTCAGCTCAGTGACCGCAGTGTCATTTCAGCTTTGAGAAGGTGAGCAGAACCTTTCCTTTCTTAATTTTGTGTGTCTTAAGTGTTGGTCTTTAGGCAATCTGAGCCACGTGAAGCTCACATCTCATAAACGCAAATGAAACGGTTCAAAAAGGGTCGGTGCTAAAATCACGGGCGTCTGCTCTACCAACCCTAAAACAGGAACATACAGGAGCAGACACTGTTCAGAATAAGAGTTAAGAAAACACAAATATAAATTTACAGTATAACTGGGCACTCTTTTCAGCATTTTTGTCATCACCTGAATAGCACAAAGGATCACAGAATCCTTTCTGTGCCAGTGTTCACTGTGCGGGCAAAGTGCCGGCCACTTCCGCTTTCCACATCAGCCCATCATCTGTCAAACGCAGCAGCTACACTACGATTCGAGAGCAGAAAAGGCATGTAAAAGCTACATTTCCACTTCATTTATCCCATAATCCCTCAATCTACATGGTTCCGGTTTAAGAAGGATTAGCGGGTAAATCAAGTGGATTCAAATTCTGTCGGGTGTGTGTGGGACATTCTGGAGATATAGAGGGAAAAACTAAAGTAGTGCATGGCCTTGTTTTCATTGCATCAAGAGCCCAGTGACACTGAAATGAGAACATGAAGCCCCTTTACAGAGGCCTAGCAAAATATTGCAGATTTCTGTATATAAATGCATCATTCAGAAAAAATTTCAAACAAATAATATTGCTGAAAGTTAGAGGTCTTATTAAAGAGTGTGTATTGTAAAATCTGGGCATATGTTTTCATTATCTGTAGCCACCAAATAGAACATGTTTGAGTACAGCTAATCCACATTTAATGTTGCAGAGTGTAAACAGACTACGGCACGGCTGTGGGAGTACAATGGTGTACAAAGAATGGCTTTTAAGACAACCAAAATTATTGCATTGATCAGGAATCTGGGATGGCCAAAAATGCTGACCCTTGTTGTGCTATCCTAGCTTTCAGATGTGCCCATTTCAGTGAACATGAATCAAAGTGAACAATTTCAGGAACTCATACTGTTTTAAAGCATAAAAGCACCTCTGATGAATGGCTTACCTGCTGGATAGAGTAATGTTGTTTTTGGATCAGACCTTAAACATTAAGCATGGAAATGCACATAGGTTACTGCAGTATGAATGGCCTTTCTGAAGTCCTTGACTCCTTCCAGTCCTTGGACTTTGGACTGACTGTGCCATTTCTCAACATGTGTGGACTGTATGTGTGTGTATATATATATATATATATATATATATAGTCACTCACAAGTAAATGCGGTATATATAATATAATTTTAAAAATTCTTTTTCATTTCATTTTTCCCTTGTGGGTGGTATCTTTCCTCAGTCTCCTACCTCCTACTAAAGTTCCCCAGAGTTAGACAGTGTTTCTGCTTTTCCTAGGATTGCACTTTTCTGGACTGATACTGGAGTTTTCACTCCTAGGTTCTAATAGAGTCATTCTTCCAGCTTAGTGGTTACAACCTCAAGTGCTCCTCTCACCAACGGGACAACCTTTGTTTTCACCTTCCACATTCTCTCCAGTTCCTCACTTTTCCAGCTTCTCGTATTCCTTCTTCCTGATGTTTCCATCTTTTGAAATCACCACACCTTTCGAATATCCAGGCCGTATTCCTTACAGATGTTCCTGGATGTGATCTCCACCACTTGGTTGTGCCTCTTAGTATCTGCCATCCCCGCCTGCATCCCACCAATCACTACCATATATATTTGTCACAGCATTTAAATGAAATATATTAATTACTGTTATTTTTGCTTGTAATTCTCCATGCTTTGAAAAATAATTGAGTTCTCTACATCCCTGTTTTTTGAAGTGCATTTCTATTTCAACAACCAGAACGTGGGTTTTCCTGCATTTCATTTTCCCAAGCAAATCACACCACAAGTCTCCCTTATTCCAAAGAAACAATCATTGCTAGACAAGGGAGAGCAGTGTATAATCATTCTAATCAGTATTCACGAGAGAGACTTATTGTTCTGTTTCCGCGCAAGCACTTTCACATCTTCACTCTCCTACCTTAATCCATTCCTTTCTCTTTGAAGTCCAACCTCAAAGAACAACTTCAAAGACTTCCGAATCTTTAAGCAGACCTATGGGTTGTTTCTACAAAAATCACTACCATATGCCAACATACCTTCATAATTTTATAACTTTGGAATCCAATGTATATTCTTTAGTGGAATAATCATTAGGGGAACTGAGGAGAAGTGAAAATGTCTGGGTTTATAATATGGGACCAAATAAAGTGTTTGGCATCCTTCTGTTTTGGTAATGGCTATTATAACAGATAAGAAACAGTGATTGTGATCAAAAGGCTCAAAGCTCTGGTCCCTTGTGGAGACCTACTGTTGGGCGCTTCATCGTCCAGAATTTCACCTGCAAATATTACACTGCCCACATTTAAAGCCACGAAAGTCACTTCTGATAGAGGTGTATGGCAAGCGAATGAATTCCAAGCAGAAATTTCGCACTCATTCACTTTCAATGTCTTACGCAACATCAGATCACAGCACATTTTCACCACATAGCCATAACCTGAGAATTAAAAAAGCCACCAAAAATACTGACATCAAAGGAAATCCAGAACCCCGATGATATGACATGGCATTTAAAACAGCTGATTTAACATCACCTAAAAGGAGGCGACTACATTATTTATTTTCCACCTTTTACTCAGCAAGAACATCAATCCTGACCCACTTATATAGCTGCTTATACACCGGGTGACTGAGGTTAAGTTCCCCTATGAAGGGTATAATAGCAGTTTCCCTTTTGGGAAATGAATGCAAGGTTGGAAGTTTATTAAGGAAACTATTTTAAGGAGGCTGCACCCTTTTGTTTTTCCCCAGTTGCTGTTTCTCATTTTTGGTGAGTTCTTTAAATGGACCCCAGCCCTATTTTGTGCTACCCCCCCAGGGCTATTTTTGTTTGAGACACTGTTGTTCGAAGGCTCTCTCCAGTGGCACTGACAGTACTGTGTCCAAGTAGGACATGGTGGGTAAAGATGAAAAGCCTTTAAGGCCTCGTCTCTATTTGTCCCAATATGCTGAAATATGCATTATACATTCTGATGCTCTGAATATGGGGTTTAACAAGGAAATATAACAAATTCTGCACTGGACTGCTCTGGTTTTTATAATTCTTCATGCAAAGTTTGGACTAAGAGGAGCAGTAAGGCAGGAACACTGAATGTCGACCTTCTGGGATCCTATCTGTTAAGCTGTTGTCAGTAATAAAAATAACACAGCTGGTTGTGAAATGTGGTGCTGGGATCCGATTCCTCGGCTCAGCACTGAGCAGCGCCTGCGATAGCAGGCAAGCAAGGACCTTTCACTCCATGCAGTCATGTGACTGACAACCCAGTTTACCCCCCCACTTATCCTTTTTCGTATCAGAATTTCAATCTAAACAGCAAGCATTCTGAAAAGTACAGTATATAAGTATTGTCTATGTTATTTATTATAATAAAAATATTTATTTTAAAGATATTATTTTAGTTTTCATTAGTGCAATGCATTTGAAAGCAATTTTTCAGCTCACTTCTCCATACAGAAAGAGGATGTATGGTGTTCAACTCTAAAACAGCCACAAAACCACAGAATCCGTCCATTATTTATGCCATCTTGATCAGTGCAGACCTGTGGGGGGTCTGCTATAGCACAGGGTATTAGTAGGGGTGCACAATGGACAAACATTTCACACACATATGCAAGCTAAGGGCATTAGAGTCACCAGTTTACTCAAAATACAGAATATTTTTGGATTATGGGAGAGAAGTGGTGTTTTACTTGGAAACGCATGTGAACATGGTTAGAAAAGGCAAATCCTGCGCAGGCTGAGCCTAGAGGTGTGATGTACCTGCTGGACCACCGTGCTGAGAACAGCAGAGTGAAACGGCAAAGTAAAAAATGATAATAATAGTGTGGATTTAAAAAAAAAAAAAAAAAAAAAAACAGAAAACGTAGCACACAAATGTGTTGTACATGAGTAGTTTTGAACATGTGGATGTGATGCCCGAAGGCTATGCAGAAAAGTTCTGCTAATCTGGACCTGCTTTTCAAATTGTTGTTCTTTTCATCTGTGTTTAGAAAAACATCAAAATTTTACGTGTATGGTGGAAAAAGGGAACCTTTCATTGCTCGGCAAAACTACGTCTCACATTCAAGACGTGCTCCTATGCACAGTAAAAAGAGCATGAAGAATTCACAATATGAAGAGGTTCTTGGGCATGAATTGCACTCAGGGAAGCCTGCACTGTGTTCAACACTGAGCAACAGATCTTGGGTCATTTGTGGTCATTGTGAAGCGCATGTTGCATTGGCTCCATCGCAACAACGAGTCCCTGAAGCCCGAGTTGGTCATCAGATGCACATAATATGCCGGGACAGCGTGGAATAGCATCCGTCTGGATGTGGGTTTAATCCTCATCCACCATATGCAAATTTGGCAAGCTGTATGTTTCTGTATGTTTAAACTTTGAACAAAGACTCACATTTCTGGTGGACTGGTGATTTTTAAATAGTGCTAAATATGCAGTAAATAGCATGTCTGTGTTGGTGAGTGAAGCTGTGATCGCCCTGTAATGGTCTGGCATCTCATGTAGGGGTTACCCCATGGTGCTCAGTTCTTCTGGGACATGCAGTTGACCACCATGACCCTCCACAAGGACAAGCAGTTTATCGCAATAAAGAATAAAACTATAAAAATCAAGGGTGACTGTGCGTATGGCTACCCTGCTCAGTCCAGCACCCTATGCTTTCAGCCTCGACTGTTTTATTACAACCCTGCCTTAGGCTAAACAGTTATTGATACTGACTGATAGCATCGATGTAATAACTTGGCAGAGCTGAGGCTTTTGACAACCTTTACGTTTAATATTTGGTCAGAAATGTTGTATTTCCCACACCCCATGCCTCATTTTTCACACATTGATGTTTTGCATCCATGTAGATCTTAATCCTGGTCTCGCTGTAAGACTTTTATCTGCACACATCAGTGTCACGGATGAAAGAGACCGGTCGATACAGCTGTGGCGATGGCTCAGGAACAGGATTTATTCACATTTCATTGGATGTCAGGAAAGAAGACTGAAAGAGAGGTTGCGCACCTGCTGTGCCTGCTGTTTGAGTTAAAGGCTGAGGATGCCAGTTTATACCTCTGAATTGCTTCGGTAGGTGATGGTGATGATGATGCAGGTTGGTCCTGAAGAAGTCTTTACATGGCCATGCTTGACAGAACACGTGATTCATGTGTTTATGTTTATTCATTAATGTGTTTAACCTGACCATTTGTGGCTGGTTTAAGCTGTTTAAGATGTCTTGTACTGAACTGCTATTTTCCTTAACTGCATAGGTTAAGGGTATTAAATTCACTGTGGGACAGGGAGTGTGGAGGGGGTTAAAAATCACCTTTGAGAGCTTGATGCTGCATGATGCTGAGAATGCACTAAAGTGTTAAGCAAAGGGTCCCAGTATTTTTTGTATGTGCTGTTTTCCTTTGTTTTATTATTTAAAGTAATATGTTGTCATAAATCAAAAGCAAAGTTTCCGTTCTATTAGATGTGAAATAAAGAACGGTGGATACCAAATACTTTTGTCACTCTCAAATTATTTTGAAAACTGTGATTTTTTTGGGGGGAAAAAAGTGGACAGGTGCCAGTACTTTTGGCCACGTCTCTTTAAACTCTTAACCTGAGTCCACCACTGCCCTTATTTACCTATGATTATGACAGTAGGACCTGAAGAAAATTCTGAAAAACTGATACAAGATTAGTATGTTTTACCACTTTACCATCAGGTCTTTGTTTGTTTCTAATGATTTTCTGAAGGTCTCTAACATTCACACACTTCTACTCAATAATCGTAACTTTTGCGCTGCAACTCCCAGGCTTTCCTCTATCCCTGTTTTTGATTCATCGAGTGGTGTGACTGCATGTCTTATTCTTTTTTAAGTCTTTGAGGCTTTCAGATTTAATCTATTTTCTTTCATGTTTGTGTGTAACACCATGTGCAACCTTTCCCACAGGTTTGTACAACTCATGTATTCCACTTTGCTCCCCATGAAGTTTGCGGGATTTGCGACTTCTCGTCATGACTTTGTCGCACACCAGGCCGCTGCTTTCGTGAGGCATCACATTTCATGCTTTTTGCATCAACCTTTTCTTTGCTTCTCTTTCCTTCTCTGCATTGTCTGCATCATGCAGCACCAAACTCTCAGAGGTAAGAGCTTATTTGTACACCCATCCACACTCCGAGCCCCACAGCGAAGACCTCAAGTCTTCTATCCACTGAGACTGCTGCAAATCCAGTTATGTAGAAAAGGAGTTCTCTCCCATCACCAGGCCCTGGTAAAATTAATGGCATGGGCTTCCAGGATTGTGGTCTCGGTTTGGGGCCTGGACGTAACCACCAAGGAGTGAAACAGGTTGAAGTCAAGGCTGCAGAGCAGAAATAAATAAAGGTATGGGAGGTGTGGGCAGTTAGAATTTAATCTGGACTGGATATCCTAAATGATAAATGAAACAAGCAGTAGATTTAACCACATGTTCAGCATCACCTTGGTTATTAGATACTTTTTCTGCTGTCTTAGACTTTTTATAAAGCTTTAAAGTGGAGGGTGCTTCCAGCAAAGGATGATGGATCTGCATTTATTAAATGTAAGCCTTTCAGCACCTGAAAATTATTTTTTTGGTTACGGTATTTGCATATTCAGCAGTCACCTGTTCGCAAAACCCATGAACTTTGCATTTTCATGATAAACACTTAATTTTTTTTTTTTTTTTTTTGCTAATCTCTTTGAAGTAGGAAAAAAGATATGATTTCATGGATTTTTAACAAAGCTCTGAAATGAATAATGTGGAAATGATTGAATTTCTGCTACATATCAAATAAAATGCAACTGAGAGACATAACCAAGCCAGATATTCCATACTATAATTCTTTGATTTGATTTGTATCAAATAATGAAGGCTTTTATATTTCTAAGTTGATTAAATATTTTATATTTAGTCCAAAAATGCAAATAACAAGTTATTGTGATGCTGAGCAATGAGAGGCAGAAGCAGCACACGGGACCATGGCATAAGCCAAGGCAGCCCAGAACCAGTCGCTGTCCTCTCTTAGCTGCATCCTCTCATTACACGGCAGAATAAGAACAGGTATGAAGAGTGGGGCTGAGGATACTGTGTGGAAGCAATTCGGAGAAAAGTGCCTTGTTCCATTTGTGGTGACGGGCGCCACGAGTTAACTCTTCTGAGATCACAGCATTCAGGCTGCGGCCACCCTGTCAGGAGCACCAATGCCAATATCAGCTCCCACCTAGCTGATAAGCCCCCTTTCCAAGAGAAAGGAGGGTACCCAGCTGGGAAATTCCACCACCACCCTCAAACACAGAGATAAATCCCCACATCATAATTGAGTTTTGTCTTCCTGTTTCTTCCCTGTCTTTTTGTGTTTTTTTCATGTTCCAGTAAATCCTCCTGGGGCTCATAAAGATGGGAGTACTTGCCTGGAAAAGTGTTTCTTTTCCCCCATTTCTCCTGTCATCCCCTTCTGCCAAGTATTACACCACCAGCTTTAACTTATGAAAAAAGACATTTTAAAATAGATATTTCATTGGTGAGTGCCAGGTGGCCAGGCAGCCTACATAACCCAGTTACGCTTTTCCCAAAATGGCAATATGGAGCCAGTACCAGCTAGATATAAGGAAGTAGATGGTCTCACCCTTACACCTACATAGCTTGGGTTCTGGAACCAAACTCTGGAAACTACTTCAGCATCCACAAACTACATCTCTACCTTCACAGATATGCAGGTCTTCTATACTCCACAGTAGAATGATGGACAGCAACTGGAAATTAGACCCCCAGAGGTTTATTTTTCTCTCCTGCTTAAAAGTTGGGAACTTTTTGTTTTCCTCTCCTCAGCTGAAACCTGGTTTCGCCAAATAATTAATAATGACAGCTGCTTTAGAAAACAATGATCAGTGTTATGCCATTCCCCTCCAAAACTGCACTGTTCCCTTTTTCTGCATGATGTGTCACCCTAGTTAGAAGAATGCTCTATTAAAATAAATTGAGTTGAAAATTAAACTGAACTGAATTTGTTGGAGCCACTGCCTGTGGTCTTGAACAACCCAGGTTCTAACCCACCTCCTGTTGCAACACACTTGAGCAAGATAGCCTGATCTGCTCTAGAAAAACATAACTAAGTTACACTATAAGCTGCTTTGGAGAAAAGTTTAATCTAAATCAATAAATTTAATAACTGCTACTTGTCTTCCAGTATCATAAGCATTTATCGTCCTGCACAAAATTATCAAATAGACACAGACTCTGGTAGTCTTTCAGATTCCAGGAATATTTCTAGATTTTTTTTTGTCATTATTTTACCTGCAATCTCTTCATTGACTAAACAGTTTAGCAGTTTTCCGGCTGCGGTTCAAGTACTGAGTGCCTCTCTGTTTGTGTGTTGGATAAGTCTTTGTCATCGTCATCTGAGGACGTCACAATAAGCTCTGACTGCTCTGTCGATATCGATGTGTTGTTTTAACTCAGTTCACTTATTTTTATAAAGGGCTCTTCTGAACAGAGTGTTGCAGAGCACTGAACAGAGTGAAGGAGAGCACTTGAGCTGCGGCATCCACTAAACAAATAAGTGATGCATTCAAAAGGTTTTATATCACACGTGAAAAGCACTGCAACAGCCAAAAAGGGACATCTGTCACCCAGTTAAATTCACTAATCTGAACATTGTAAATTTTTTCCCCTCAGAAATGCAGGCCATGTAATTGCCATGACACATGCATCCCTTGGCAAGCACCTTTTAAGAAGAATGGGTGAAAATCTCTGACAGTACAATGGTGGAGGCATTAAAATAGTGGGAAAGCCTTTTCTTATTTCCAGGATGATGCTTTTATGGGCATATATTCCAGTAGTCTACCATGTCTCCTCACAGTTTTATAATTTAAAATATATTACACTGTATGGCCAAAAGCATGTGGACCCCCCTTTCTAACAACTGAGCCGAGTTGTTTCAGCCGCACACATGCAGCATACAAACACATTCTAGACAATTGTGTGCTTCCAGCTTTATGGTTACAGTTTGCGGAAGAAGCTCCTTTTCTGCTCCCCTGTGTACAAATGGAGCTCTTTAAACACAGAGTTTACCCAGGTTGGGGTGGAAGAACTTGAGTGGATGCACAGAGTCCTGACGTCAACCTCACCACCTTTTGAACGAACTGGAATGCCAACTGTGAGCCAGGCATTCTCGCCCGACCTGACTGATGCTCTTGTGGCTGAATGGGCACAAATTTCCAAAATCTGGTGGAAAGCCTTTCCAGAAGGAGGAGGCTGTTACAGCAGAAAGGGGGGAACAACTCCATATAAATGCCCATGAGTTTGGAATGGGAAGTTCAACAAATACATATAGGGTGGTGATGCTCAAGTGTCCACATACTTTTGGCTATCTACTCCAGTGTTTGTCAAAATTATATTTTAACCCTAAAACAATTTGGTTGCAACTTCCTCAAATTTTTTTTTTTTTTTTTTTCTAAATCTAAATCTATTTGTAGACAGCAGATAGACTGACTGTGAAAGAGATGCTTCTAAAACTCTATTACAATCCCTTCACCATGACACGTAACACTATTTAAGAGGAATGGGGCAGAAACAATGTTCTGAAAATGAGGAGGAACAGTAAGACCGTCTTCCTGTGACCTCCTGACTGAAGAAGAATAAGAACTTGCTCAACTTGCAGAGCTAAATCATATAAAGGAACAAACCCTTCACCTTCTCAAAAGGCTTTGAAGACAAAGTCAAAATTAATTTTAAGGTTACATTGTTTGAACATATTTTTACAAAAAATAGGGTTGAGCTACACAGTCTGCATCAACGTTCAGCCGCTGTGTTGTGGATGTTTACAAAGAAAAAAGTACAGATGCCCTGAAGTGGACAAACAGTTTGTTCCTGTGAACCATGTGCGAGGTAAATGTCATTTTTGGAATAAATTCGCTTTGATGAAGCAGTATCAGTCAGACTGGGAATAGGAAGGAAAGGTGTGAACATAAGGACTACAATGTGTTCTTCAGACCTTTGTGAAAGAGGAAGGTTGAAGACCACCTGGTCACCAGTCTGACAACCTGCCTACACTTGGAGTCCTATCTGCTCAACCTCTCACGTGGCCTTAAGTTCAAAATAAAGCAGACAAGAAGAACACCCATGCCTGTGCCTCTTCTTGTCCCACGGAGCAAACTGAGTGCAAGAGGAACAAATATGAAACAAATGTACTTCATTCCTGAACATCTGCTGATAAAGTGAATATTCAAAAAATCTTCCACTAAATGGGAAAAAGCCACTGAACATTTATTGTTTTTTTTTTTTTTTTTTTAACCAAACCTGTTTTCTGCTTTCTGCCTCATCTCAGCCACACACACACACACACACACACACACACACATTTAAATTAGAAAACTAATTCAAAACCAAGTCTAGAATATCAGCAACACACTGTACACGTCTAAATCCAGGCTTAAAATCCACATGTTCATGCCTTTTTTTATCCGTTTTCTCTTTTTCTCTCATCATTTATTTTACTGGATTATTTTTTTTTTATTTGGTGGCACAGTGGCAGCCTCATGGCTCCTGGTCAGTTGGTTCAATCCAGCTTAGTCTGTGCACAGTTTCTTCCCTGTGTTCACGCAAACATTCCCAAGGGTTTGCTTCAGGTTTCCTCCCAGAGTCTAAACGCTACAGTTTCAGGTGAACCACAAATTTTAAATTATCTAAATAATTTTTGAGAAAAGAGCACCCAAAAAAAGGTCACCATCTTCAGTTTTATTAATTAAAATCACATCATGGGCCCTAAAGTCAGAATACAGCCAATCTTCTAAAACACATTTGAAAAGATCTCAGTCATGAAGAACTTCAGGTCCTACCATATAACGACTGTCATGTAAAAATTTTACTCCATAAATTCTCCAGGTCCTTTCTATATACAGTAAAGGTTTTTACAAAGCTGGTTTATTCATTTGGTAAAAGAACTGAGCGGATATCCCAGTCTTGTTACCCTGGTAACAGCCATACTCTGCTACCTTTTACATTTGCAGTGTGGCTCTAAAGACGCCCATTATTTTGTTATCATTCCCTGAAGCCAGCAATCACTCAACACAGACAGTCAGAAGAATGAAAGCTTGATAGGCAGGGTTGTGAAAATGTCTTCTCTCAGCAGACTTATTGGCTGTCTTTTTACCGAGTTAACATGCAGCAAAGGTGCCTAGCAAGTGCCGCTGTAATAGGAGGAATCCTGTCCATAGATGTTGAACGAGGTAAAAAGTTCACTTCTGCTTCAGCTTCCACTAACTGTGCCATCCTCATTTATATCTTCTTGTCCCAGAATTCTTCTTCCAGATTCAGAATTTATCTGATAACAAAAGTTTTCATTCGATCAAGTTATTCACAAGTCAGTTACGGTTTCAAACCGCAACAAGACGTACTTTTTTACAATTTCCATGCAGATTTAGATTTTTGCTTTTAGCTGATAATAGTGTAACATCCAGAGCTATCCATGTTTTTTTTTTTTTTTGTCCAGTATTTTTTATTTATGGAATACACGGTGCATAGAAAAAGGCAGATAAATGTCAGTTACACAACAATGTTCAAGAGCTGAATAAAGATATGAAAGATTGCCACATATTATAAAATGTGTTAGTTTTCTCTTAGTATTTAATCTTCTGTAGATTTAAGAAGGACATTACATCAAAACACAAAACTATAATAAATAAATGCAGTTTGAATATACATGTATATTGTATACAGCTGAATGGAATAAATATTTTGCTTTTATTGGACAGATCGGTTTTTATTTCACAAAATGCACGTTTACAGTTACAAGGGCATTTTATATCATATTGGCATTAGGATGCAGACCTGCTGTGCTAATGCTGAGGGGGATGCTCCAGCAGCCTAGCCTTGGTAAAACGTTGCACAGCAAAAATTGGATAAATTGCACGTCATAGTGAATAAAAGTTATCAAAACAATAATAACAACAGCCATATGGCCGAAGACCTTGACTGATGAATCACCGAAGGTTTAATCCGAAATGAGTTTCCCGCAACTGTTAGCTGAGAATATTTTGATGCAACAGCAGTTCAGCTTATCCCAGTTTCATGTTAACATTAAGAGAACCAAGCTAATGCACGTACAAAAAAAACCTTCTTATTTAGCATGCCATGCAGGAAATGCACATCACATTCGATTAATACAGAAACGATATATAGCAACTACATGTCCCCAGAGAAAATAATACTATAGAGCAATGCATAATTAAAATGCTGGGCTAAGCTATGCTAAAAAGGATGTAGTCATTACTTGCAAATTGGTTCCATAATGGAAAAAGTGGGGGAAATGTAATGTGAATAGTTCATTTTTTTATTTATTTATTTTTTATTTTTAGAACTGGTAGAAGTGAGTACATTGAAATTTATGCAAGAAATTAGCAAAAGTATCATTCGTAGATGCTGCAAACCTTTAAGTCACACAGGCCGTGGTTAAATGTAAGTTTTAAGTCTGAAGAAACCGCTTCACAACATTATTCTCCAAAATCCAGAAAGAAAGAAATCCATTAAGATTTTTTTTTTTTCTTCAAAGGGAACGTGTGCAGCATTGACTTGGGAATGAGTTAATGAACGATTTGGATTGAATTGCCAGCCGTAGAAGCAGTAATGTTTAACCTGATATGAACAACAATTGAGCAATGACGTTCCAGTCTCATTGCTTGTCAAGAGCTTCCTTAGAAGCAAGCGTTAAGAAAGAATGATCCAGTAATGGAAATTTGTACATTTGAATGAAAATTTATGGGGTAATTGCTTTCTTGTTAGTGGCATCTGAGATTTAACCAGGATTTAAACCAGAATAAATCACATGTTTTCTTAAACCAGATTGTTGGGAACCTCAAATCAGTGTCTGGGACCAGAGTGACTCTGTTCCTTAGTTATTTAAATTAAAAAATAGTTTCACATCTCAGCTGATGTTGATCAGTTGCGAGTGCCTGCCTCATGGTCCAAAGACTAGGAAGTTTGCTTGTTGAAGTCCACTGAGGGAAGCCCTTTTATGTACCGTTGTGTTTTTTATGTAGTGTTTTGTGCCAAAAATGTGACGTAAAAATTGAAACTAAAGGTGACACTATTTTTACCATATATGAAAATATGTAGTTTATTCAAATTTGTATGCCTTTTTCAAAAGAAATATGGAATTGTTAACCTGCTAACTCGCCTGGGGTAGCAGACATTAGTAGTACTAGTAGTAGCAGTAGTGATAGTAGTAGTAGTAGTAACCACCTTAGACCTTATCAGTTAGACGTTTCCAGCTCCAGTAAAAATGAAGTTTAACGTCATGAAACTGTGTGTTAAACTCCACTCTTGGGGACATATAATGCAGGAGCATCTGCTCCGGGACCAGAACAGGTAACCCTGGTCCTAGAATTGCAATTTGCTTCCGTGTAGATTACTGCAAGGTCAAGGTTATCACTAAATTAGTTTAACAGCCAACTCCATGGGTGAACAAGCTCATGAACTATCTAGGTTGAGCTCACCATTGGTTAACGTAAGACCTAACAAAAGTCTATCTGCAAATCCAAAATCCAGAAAAGTCTCTGTCATCTCAACCACATTTGGCAGTTATCAGTTTGTTACCCTCCCCTTAGGACTTCACGAGAACCCAGCCACATTCCAACAACTCATGATCAAAATCCTCCACCGCCTGACATGGCATACATCTCCTCTTACCTGAATGGCATGATCATTTTTAGCAATGACTAGCATAGACATCTGACACACCTCAAGGTTGTCTTTAAGTCACAGAGGTGTGCTGGACTCCCATCAGCACCGCAAAGTGTGCCACTGGATGAAGTCAGGTGTGATGTCTCTGTTTCCTTATGGGCTAGGCACAGAACAAATCTCAAATAAATAAAATTGCAGCCATCTCTACCTGTCCCCCTTCCCTAAACCAAAGAACAAGTAAGGTCATTCCTGAGCCTAGCAAACTATTACCGCTGCTTCCATCCAGACTTCTCCCAACTGTCGGTCCCTCTGTCAGCTCTCACCCACAGTGACAACCCCAACCCAGTCCAAAGGACAAAACAATGTCAGACTGTGTTCCAGTCCATCAGTGTGCCTTAAGGGTGGGCCTGTTTTGTTATGTCCAGATCTGTTTTCCCTTTTTGTTACAGACTGCCTCATCAGATAGAGGTCTGGGTGACGTAATCTCACAGGATTTGGATTGGACTGATATCCCCATCCTGCATATCAGCAGGAAGCTGTCTGTGAGAGAATGATGCCACAGCACCATGGAGAAGGCGTTCCTGCTGATCAAATGGGCCGTCGGGGCCCTCTGCTATTATTTCCTCACTCAGGAATTCCTCCTCTGCACAGACTACAACCCTCATCGCTGGCTTCAAAGCATGAAGGACATTAATATGTGCACCACAAGGTGGTACCCAGCTCTCCACCCCTCTATATTTTGGGTGGCCCACTGACAAGTCCTCTGTGTGTTTACCGAATCATCTCCTTTTTTATGAATGTAGTCACAACGTAAGCGCGATTTAGTTCTTCTACAACACAACCCCAACTGAGCTGAGTTAAATCACTTAAATAAACATCTGTTTCTCCTTTTTCTTTTTTTGTTCAAATCAATGATTTGAGAAAAAAAAAAAAAAAGCTGCCGAAACGGAAAAGCCCTAAATCTCCTGCACCGCACTGTAGCCAACATGTGTTTGACTGAGGTGGTAGATTCTGTGTAGATAGCAGGTTACCTCCTTTGTAAGTCTCTAGAGATTCTCCGCATCATTTTTCTTTCTGTTCTTTTAACACCAGTCTTTAATTAACCACGAACCTTATCTTACACCAGCCAGGGACTTAGTTACTTTACACCATTGTCTTGTGTTTGAACAGCTTTGCCAGCCTGTTATAGAAATGTGATTACTAACAAAGTTGGACGTGAAAGAAAGGAGGCCCAGATACACTTGTTCTGTGAGCTGGAATTGAATCTCTGACCTTGTTTCCATTTCTAAATGGACTGGACAGCACGGCTATAAATGTGTTCTCTTATGAAGGAAATAAATGTGGTAGTGAATGGACTGTGATAAAAAATGAAAATTGCTCACATGTTATTGAGTTTGCTTTATGTATTCATAATATAGCAGTCATTATTTTCCCCCAGCTCTTCTTTATCATTATTATGCCACCAAAGAGTTTCCGGGACTGTCGTGGGGACTAATGGATCTGGATTTTTGGCAAGCGTACCCAAAATGATCGACAGCACACAACATGCTCACAAATGTGTGCCCAAACACCTCACCTTGTGCCCTTTGGAATATTAGCCAAGCAGTGTAATGGAAACACAGCTACCTTGACTATAATTCCTCAATAGAAATATAACAAAAACTGAGCGAGGAAGGCTATTTGGCCATTTCATTGCATTTAAAACTGAAACCATTATTTGTATGTGTGCAAAACTGTTGCTACATATAAGAGCAGATTTGCATGCAACAGAAGTACTGCAGCTCTGAGAGCTGAACAAGCACCATGTATGGTGTGGCTGTAAAAGCCCTGGAGAACCAGGGCTCCTCTGCCCAACCCATATTCCAGCCAGCTCTGATTTGTGACAAATGACATTCTTCCACTTCGGTGGGACTCGCTCATGCGGCCGCCATTCCCTCACCCCTCGCAAACCCCTCCCGCGCCCCAACTTTACCGTCACACCTAGCTAGAGGGCGGCTGAGAAGGACCAAGGGCGACTCATTTCGAATGCAGAGTCACACGGCAGTGACTTTCACGGCTAAAACTAAACAGCAGGCCCGTATATGCCAGCAGCTAAGCGGCCTGTTATGTAAGGAAGCCAGCCAGAAGCGCATTAATGCACAGAGCCCTGGGGGTTGAGCAATGATGATTAATTACAGTCCTTTGTCACCAAAAAAGGTAGCCATAAAAAGGGACTTGGACTTGTTTGCATATCAAGCAGAGTAAGACAGCTGAAGACCAGTGGGACCATTAGCAAACCATGGTGCTTGACTAAACGCTGCCCTGTTGTACAGCTTCCTCGCGTGTAAAAACATCTTATTTGGCAGTTCCGCATATCAGGGAAGATCAGACACTAAGGGTGTAGCAATTTGATCTGGCAAACAGCGTTTTGAGAAAGCCGCACGGTGCGATGTTTTATATGTTCGGAGAATGAGGTTTAATAACTGAGCTTGAGGGACAGGGTGTGGTGTCTGTGGATCTTGGCATCAGCTTGTGCCTGTGTTTTTCCCACTATGGTGAAAGAACAACTTTCAGGCTTTTATTTTCCTTATTTAAAATACACTTTGAAACTTGGTCAGAGTAATGTGTGAATGGCAGCTGTTTAAGGCTGTAATTTTGTGGCTGTGTGGATATCAAACAGTATGTTTGTACTGCTATATAAATGTTTGCATATGCATGTGGTCACCTGTATGTCTTGCTCTGCAATTTTCTTTTATTTGCTGGTGGCTTGATGTGATTTCTGGAATTTTTCCTATGCTTACAGCCAAGGTGACTTCAGGTGAATGGCTGACATGCGGGTTTGTGCAAACAAAATTTTGAACGCAGCGCTTTGATGGACTGGACGGCGGCGGGTGAGGACCTCTTCATATGGCAAAATGCACAGCCTTGAAGAAGAATGCGATGAAGAAATGGATTGTGTAACAGAGGGCAGGTCTCACAGCTGTGGTTGGTCAGGATGCTGAAAATTGCACTTTTTCTTAGTATCAACCCATGTGAATGTCAGCCACGGCACCACAGGACATCATTGCTTCACATGGCTGACTGTGACATGGCTCCCAGAGCAGTGCAACAGAGCGGAAAGCCACTATGACCACAATTCAAGTCTTCATGTGTTGTTTGTAAATTTTCTAGTGGTCGGCTGGTAGAAAACTGACTGGTATGGACTTTCTTCTTTTCTTCCGCTGTGAGGGATCACCAGCCGGGAGGACCTGGGAAGGCTGGTTGTGCCCGGCTATGGCAGATTGCTCCACAAATAAGAATAGCCCTGCTTGAGCAAGAACTTTGGGTCTTGAGTGTTGTGTTGGTTTTGTTCTTTTTTCAAAGGTCTGGATGATTTGGTTTTGGACTTATATACAAGGGTTGCAGTTAGCACTGTCTGTTGGCTTCCTGTTATTTCAACCAGCTGTAACCAAAACATCTTGACTGATTTGCTGATCTCCACACACCTGCAACATATTTACAGTTTCAAACATTTTTAGTACTACTGTGCATAATATGGAATAACCTGGTAATACAACTTCACCAAGTTCTCAAACACTTGTGAAAGCTACTGTGTCGATATCTGGTGAGCAATCCATCACTTCCAGGGCCCTGTTACAAGGCCCATCTCAAAACTGTAGGCAATTGCAGTTACATCTATTCAAAATGTACAAATCATTTCTGTTCGTAGGGAAAACAGTTAAGACATGCAGCTTTGACAATTTCAAATTTGTCTGCATCAGAGAAACAGGGTCCCAAAAAACCTGACAAGATTCATACCGTGAAAAGCCAAATTCCATGAATTCACAGAGATGTTTGCCATTGTCATCGACACAGAGCCCAGGACTGAGATGGAGTCAGGGGAGGCATTTGCTTTCACAGACACGAAGCGCAGGTCACTGAGCCGCAAACAGACACAGTCAGAACACATTGGGCAGAATTCAGCAATAAGGCCTCCTCCTTTTCTGGGAAATGCAGGTGGTCAGTCCAAGGCACCCATCCTCAGCATCACTTATAAATAACAAAAGAACTTTTGCTCGATGCAGCCCCTCCCGTGAATTATTTTACTTTATTTTTATTTTTATCTTTTGTTCTTGGGTGGCAGAGTTCTGGTCCATGAGTTCAAATATGTGTTTTTATATCATTTTAATGTCCCTTGAGAAGCTGTCCCTTTTGTAAAAACTTGGAGAGGAGAAACCGCAGCCAAACCTACGACTATTAAATCACTGATTTATATAATATTCCACAACAAATAATTTCCGTGAAAAGCAGTATCCCTTAAATTCAAATATACAGTCTGATGGGCTACAGTATATAATTTTCAACAATTATTGTTATTTTAAATATATCTGTAGAGACCATTTAAACACATTTTTACAGATTTTATTTGTTTTTTTTTTTGTTTTTTTTTCCACTCCTCAGCTTAAACTGCCCGTGGAAACTGGGAGGGTTCACATCACCTGTCATAAAAAGTAAAGATGCTACAATTCATTTTATTCATTTTAAGATCATGGGCTCTTTTTAGCAGAGCAGTCTCAGTAGAAGTAGATTTTAGAAGAAAATCTGAACAAAAAGCTTTCAAATGACTGTTTTCCTTTAAAATATACTTCTGTAAATGCTTCCTTTTCAAGGTCTCAAATTACTGTGCTGTCCAGGCTGCCTTTTTAAGTAAAGGTTGAGAAACAGCAAATCCTAAAAGCATCTCAAGCATTTTATAGCATTCAAAACACACTCAGACAGTTGAGAACTTCCATGGGGAAAATGAGGTAGAGGAGAATCAAGACAACAAGCAGGTAAATGATTTCACTTGGAACAAAGCCTTCTGTAATGCAAACTTTCAAACTGTGGAGAAAAAAATGAAAATTATTCTCAGACAGAAGGAATGTGTAACTGATTTACTATGTGTGTGAATATAGTCTCTCATGTTTACAGTCTTAAAAATGCAAAGAAAATCCTTTACACTCCAAAGATGTAGCTTGACTACACTAGTTGTCCCTAATATCTTTTTTGAACAAAGTGATTTATGGTAGAAAACAAAATTACTTCCATTATCAGCAGTAAGTTTAGAAAATCAGGACTGTCTGTTTGAAATTCTCTATTATTAATTTCATTCTTTAAAATGCTGGAATGAACCTGTAATCTGATTTTTCTCCATTTCTCAGTGGCAGCCCTATTATAGCTTATATATTAAGATTTTTTCAAGGCATTTTAATGTTTTTTCTGATGATATGATATCTTGGATAGTCTTCAATCCATTATTCAAACTGTCATTAAGGTCATTCGCAGTACAGTTGTTATGAGATAGCGATTTCAGGTGTATTTACTGTCAGAATTTCACTGTTGATGCAGCATTTCAATAGCATTTCTCAAAAATAAACTCCGCTGTCATTCTGTGTGTGTGTTTGTACCTTGAACAAAGCCCAATAATTCCTGAATGCTATGACATTAAGAACAGAGGGCATCTTGATACCCACGTGACACACCCACGTGACAATAGATCTAAAGTGCGACTGTGATTTTGAGTTGGTCCTGCAGCAGGCTGAATAAAACCAAAAGACAGCAAGGGTTCAAAAAATCCATGCCCTCAGAACTGCTGCTATTATCCACCTGCAGTTATACAGCAAGAATAATTCTGCCATACTTAGGGCTAATAATAGACAGAAATTCACAGAATTCAAAAGAAAGAACTGCTTTGTGTCGGGGGACAAAGTGATTGCAGGTGTTGGAGAGTCTGACTTCAGAATAATTGCTGGGTCTTAAAAAGAGGAGAAGTCACCAAAATGTTTCTTCTTAAACCTCAAAGTGTTTGTAAAAATTGTGGCATCTCTGCATCTACCCTTTAATCATAGCATTTATATTTGGTTGGGGGGATGTCCTCATTGGGAGATGCGGGCCCATGCATGTTTAAATCACAAATATTAGAGTTATTAAAAGGTTTTATTTGTGAGACCCAATATTCAAATATCCATGTCTAAGGTCCCAAACTGGAAAGATGTGCAAAGGTGCAAAGGTGGCCATGTTTGCACCATTTCCAGAATGTGTATTAAACATTTATTTATGTGTTTATGTCGAAAATGGGTATAAAACAACACTTCTGAATTGTCAAATAACCCCAACTGTGTTTTTACCCATTGTATTGTGCAGTCGGAAAGGTCCCATCCGGGTCATCATCTCCCAGCCCAGCGTCCAGTGTAAGCTTTGCACAACCACAGTTCTGGCCCAAACAAACAGATCAGGAAAATTCAAAGATGAATGGACCATGTAAAAAATTTGGAATGCATTCTGTGACCCAAGGTATAAACCACAATCTAAGTGTTTGAGCAAAATCCATCCACTGAGCCAGGGTGATTATTGCCCATTTCTATGCTGCAGTGATAGTGTCAGACAGAATTTTGGCACCAATCCTGGATGGGTACAATCCTGTTTTGGTGCTTTCACACACATCCTCCTCCCTTGCATTCCCCTTCTTAAGGCATACTGTTTAGAATCAGTTATTCACATGAATATGGGTTGAGTCTAGGTCCAGTATCAGCTTATTCACAGCCCCCCTCACAGCGTCAGAAGCCACCTTCCTGTTCTCATCCTTCTTGACCTCTCTCCTCTGTGACTGAGTTCCCTATGACAGGCTCCTCGGTCCACTAGAACATCTTGGTATCAAAGACTGAAATAGTTTTGATCGTTGCTGTGCCCCGATTTGTGTGTTCTGCCGCTTTTGCTGGCTTGTATAGCTGCTTACAGAAATCCGGGTGCCATGGTCCTTTGTCCTGATAATCGCTATGGCGGATGACATCATCGCCAACCTTCACGAATGCATTGTTCAGCATGACTCTGGCGACAGTGTACAGGTAAGGATGTCACGTGACCTACTCCTGCACACATACGTTCTGTTTCCTTGTTCAAACCCATCAGTTAAGGTGGCAAGTCTGAGCTATTAGGTTTAGTTTGGACAGTTAAAACAGGTTAGTTAGGGCATCACTAGATGCTGAAAATCTGTTTCTTTCATTTTGTGTTTATTTAAATTAGCTTGTTTGATTTTAATACATTTCTTCCTCATATGTCTTTTCCTCATTGACTCCCTCATATTCCTTTCCCACATCTTTACATATGTGTGCAAGTCAATATTTTCACCACCACCTGCTTTGCTTGTGTGTAGGAAATCACTTTTTTTCACCAAACCCTCTACATTTTTGTCTTTATTTCTATCCTCATCCTGACTGCCCACATCCCAAACAGTTAATGTTACACGCTTGTACCCTTAGGCCCCTGGGGTTGTAATAATCCTCCTGTCTGTAGACACAAAAGAGACTAAACTCTTCTTGTTATTCTTCTTCTTCTTAAAAAATAAATAATAATAATAATAATAATAATAATAATAATAATAATAAGCCCTCCCTAACCAGAGCCCTCCCTAACCAGGCATCACAAGTAGCTTTGCTCTCTCCTGCAGACCATCTCAGATGAATCTTGAGGACCTAAATTTCTGCATCTTATTTTATGCAAGCAATCCTCAGAGTTCTTCTTGACCCAACGTTGTTTTACATGTCCACTCCGTGCGGTTTCCCTGCTTCCTTCTTCTTGCTACCACAAATAAGAGCCAAGACATGAATGTCTGCTGCGCTACATTTGCTTGTACAGTGCTGCAGAATAAATGTGGGCAACAGGGTTTTTGCTTCAGCAGAGGCTTTTTTTTCAAGGAAGCAGATAGCATAGCTCAGCACATGTCACATAGTGGAAAATTTATCTTAATAAAAAAGCATCACGGTTTAAGCTAGTAGTTTAGTTTTTTTTTTTTTTTTTCTGTATGTGCAATTGATGACTGCTTTGTATATCCTTGGCTTACCATTTAGTCATCATCATGCTAGAAAATGCCTGACATTTAAAAAAAAAGCCTTCTTTAAGGCTTGAATCGCACATGACATCATGAGGGAACAGAGATTATTGTTGTCATAAAGTTACTTTAAAGGCTGCTGCTGAGCATTTTAAGGAACACCCATTGAAAGACAGTATTTTGAATTGTTTGTGTGTGTGTGGTGGGGGCGGGGGTTCAGGGATTTACGTTCAGCACTCAGAATCCCTGCTTTTCACTCAGCTGCATTTTTCTGGACCAATCTGGATTCTCCACATGTTGCTCCAGCCCCACACTTTAGGTGAAATGACACAGAATGCTGACATGAATGGACACAACTGCTGTGAAAATGCTAGAAATAAAGGAGAGCATTGGTAATCCCAAAATATTACTTTGATTATTAGACACACAAAGGGTGAGTGATTTGTTTGCAGACATTTTGGCATGAGATGAGAACCTGGGAGATGGGGGTGGGGGCATTTTCTCTGATGCCTTTGCATCTGTATACAAACTACCGAGCCCTGCGTAGGCCTGATAATCGACTGTGAAAGTATGCAGGCTATGAGGTTAAGCTGAACATATTAAGATGGAAGCGTACAAATATTATCATTTGCCATTTCATACTGAACACTTTCTTCACAGCCAGCTCTCGTGTATTGATGTGGAGTCCTCGCAGCTCGAAAATGCATCATGTAGTCTGCGGACCGTTTTTGTTTCAGGTGATAAGCGATCAGGTGATTTCCCAGCCTGACATAAAGGACAAGCTCTTTCCCTTGGCAATTGTGAAGGATTAAGTCGGGCAGATGGAGATACAGATATGTGAAGAGTTATACTGGAGACAAATGAAATGAGTTTCAATTACTGGGGAGGCCCGATTCGTTTTTTAAATGCGGTGAACAGCACCGCTGGCTTATTTAATGCTGAGATTGTAAGGAAGCTCAAGGAATCATCTGACAGGATGGGAAATCTGTAGCCAGAGCAAAATTCTGCTGGGGTAGTCATATGCAAAAGATGGAATATAATGAAAAATAAGCACAAGTATTGGTCAATTAGCATTGCATGCACACTTGAAACTCAAAAATGGTTGCTATGGGTGCAAGTTAACAGTATATTTTTTCCACTGTGTCCCTTCAGGGTTGTGCTTACAGTTCTACTGTTATTTTATTAATATGTTGGAGGCAGGACTTGCAAATGAATTAAACCCTAGTGAACGTGGTGACTTTAACCATATCTGTCAGAGTGCAAGTTGCCTGAACATTTACATTTCCTTACAACACCAACCCATCACTTAGTTATGCCAAGGAAATTTCTTCCGGTGAGAATCAAACTCCAACCAGTGGAGCACAAAGCAGTGAATCATAAAACATCATAGCTTATTTCTTAAAACTTTCCAATGCGTGGCATTGTATAACTTGTTCTTTCAAGTTACTGTACTGTATTGCATTGTGAGGAATAATGCATAGTGGGACTACTTTTTAAATAAAAAAATCATGAAAAATACCATTAATGTGAACTGATGCGAAGCCATTAAGCTATGGAAAAATGTGCAGATCTATGCAGCATTCCCAAATTTTCCGTTGAACAACTTTCAAGTAATCCTGGGATGAACAAACAGAGCAAATATAAAAAAAAGCTGGGTCATACTGGGTAAATTTACACACAAAACAAGATGGGTGTTTATATACCTATAGGCATGAATGCCATTGAGTCACAGTCCGTAAAAGCTTAATGATAGAAACAGTCATGTACTTACTTGTGGGCCTCATGCTTCCAACCTCTGAATCAGCATTCGGTGTTGCTTGCCTGAGAGTGTTGTTCTGCCTTGGGTTTCCTGCTCCTGTGTTTCTATCTTCTGATCCAAACTCTTGATCTTTTGGTGTAGCTGTGCAGCATCTTTCTACTTTTCAAGCCATTTTGTTGCCCTGGCTCTGTGTCCCAGCACCCAGCAACTTCTTAAACCCCATGTCTTCAAGACTCTGTGTCCTAGTGTCTTCAAGTTCTCCAGCCACTGGGTCTCCAAGTTTTAGTGGCTTTCCATGTTCACCTCACCAGTCATTGGAGCCAGAAGAGCAGCTCACATCTGGTGCAAATGCCTGTTCCTATAGCTGATTTGCCCTTGGGACTGATACAAGGAGACTTGAACCTGTACCTGCAAATAGGATCTACTAACCCATGCGCACATATAGACCCAGGTATATAGTACATAGGTGTATACATGGACATTTATGCTTATTTACAATGCTAACTGCATTTCTTCATGTGTAACGTTTTTATTGCTGCAAACAATTTGCTGCAGATTTGCTTCTTGGGCAAAATGTCATGGGTCAGTATTGGTGAACTTAAACTATCACCACCCTATATGCAATGTTATCACACTATCCTATTCTGCAACATCTTGGAAAAATGCTGTTATTCAAACTATTTTGCATTAGGAAATGTTTCAAATAAAGTTCTTTGCTTACATTTGTCTCGGAAATTCCTCTCTGTTGTACTTGTTTCACTTATTATTTTTTATTCAGTTTCAGAGCAGTGCAAGTAATTGGGTTTCAAGAAAATATTTAAAAAATCAAAGTCAGGTTTCCAAAGGCCTTTGTCACAATTTAGTCGTCTGTGACTTTTTACCATGAAAAAGTTCTTGATGAGATTCCTCTTTTTCTTTATTTTTCTCATCACCTTGGGGCAAGTATGGTGGTGTCATGACTGAAAATGTGCTTTGTGCCGAGTGGACAAACTGAGGAACTCCAAGACTTGTGAGCTTTCAAGTTCCCCTTCTATCACTGCTGTGCTTTATTTTTTGGTTCCCTTCATCACTGCTAGCTGACCATGACCAGCACATTGGCTGTTCATTAATTTACTGTAGGACGAAATAAGAACTGTGAAAGACAGCAGGGTTGGGGAGTCCAGGGAAAAGTCATTGCAGAGTAAAAAGCTTTGCTCTGTTCTGCTGAAGTTCCCAGGGAATGATAGTGGATGACTCGCCAGAGACCAGATGTACTAGCAAGAGATGCTGCTCAGATCCTTCACTGTGAATGAGATTTTTTACTGCGTTTTTTCTGTGCCATCCTATACGTATTAGAAAAAAACCCCAAGCTCACGGAGACAGGTATCACTACTCGGTCCATTTGTCATCATGTAGTCATTTCATCTTGTATGTTGCAGATGGCAAAGGATGCAGGCAGGATGACCACTTTTGTGCACACCAGGGTGTTTTGATATTTTGCCTCCATGGGGCATCCACCACTTTCCAACAGTCAATGGATTGGGTTCTCTCCCTATACCAGCACTGTGCCTTTCCATACCTTGACAATGTATCAATAAGGTATTGATTTATCTGGAAGGTCTCCTTAGTAGCAAACTAACAAGAAAAAGTTTAGATTTATCTTTCAGGAGATATAATAAATACTTTGGATATCATATCTGCCAAGGTCACCTGTGATCACAGGATGCCAAAGTAGAAGCTGTTAAACACTGGCCCACCTCCTAAAAAGCTACCAGACAGGCTACCACTGAAGGTTTATCCCACATTTCACCTCAACTTCTGCGCGCCTCACAGATATCATACAAACATCTGTGCCTGACAAAGATAAAATGTGAGACAGAAAACAAACTTTCTTTCTTTCTGACTCAAACACATGCTTTGCTCTTTTCTTTTCCCTTCTTTCATAACGGTGGCCTTCGTTTGCATTTCCAAGTCCATACTGATGGAGGGAGTGGGTGCTGTGTTTTCACAATTACAGAAGAGTGAGCAGCATCCGATCCTGTACCTCAGCCAGATGCTTCTGCTGAGAAAACGGGCTTACTGTACAGTATAGAAGAAAGCTTTGATACTGGACAAGGCGACGGCTGTTTACCGTGTTTCCCCTGTTACTGGCAGCAGTCCCCTACAGTGGAAGCAGAGACTTCAAGATCCCAACCCCCGCTGCCTAATACCTGTCCCTGCAACCCTTCTAATTTAACAGGTCTTCCATCAGGCCGACTGCTTTCACAGATGCGCTTCCCTACTCTGGATCTTCTAAAGTTATCATAGTTTGGTTTCTGAAATAAAAGCCAGAGGTTCGAGGAGACCCATATCACGATTTATGATTTGTTGTACTTCTCTGGTCATCTCCTCTCACCATTATACTGTGTATTTCTTAAAAGTTTTCCGGTCAGTTTCTCTTATGCCTTGACAATCGCTTGCCCACATCTAAAACTCTCTGTCTATCTGCAAAAAGGCTTCTTTTTACTGTAAACCTTTCTGTACAAAAAAGTCTCTCAGATAAATAAATGTATAGGGAAAAAGGTGCCAGAGATGCCACCAGATATTCCCTAAAAGAAAAACATTAACAAAAGAAATAAAAAAAGAGAAAGATTTATTCTTGTAAAAAAAAAAAGCAGGAGATGAAATGAATCCATTTATTCCTTTAACAAAGCCAACAGCCTCTGACTTCCATGAGCAATGAACCAACACTCCCATTCTAAAGTAATGCATGAAATGAGCTGTTATAAAGACTAATGGCTTCCTTTGCAGGTGTGGGTGCTGCTGGAAGACGTTAATGCAGAGGGTAAGGTGCGTGAAAAAATGTGAAGGAACAATATGAAGGTGTTAATGACAGCAATGCATGTGGCATCTCATTTTTCACATTTTATACAGACATTTCGCTGATAAAATTTAATATAATAAACTATAGTAAGCTTATATGGTCATTTTATTTATAAGCCATATTGAGTGCAAAATAGGTTTCTAAATAGCAGATGACTCTATTCTCTCTGTTGTTGAAGTCTCTATTTCAAATTTCCAAGCCAAAGAAAGCCTGAACGTAACTTTCTTGTAAAACTTTATCATTTTTTTTCTAATTAAATTTACTTTGAAGAAACGTGGTTTTGCAGTGGCCACCACACAGCACCTGGGCTGTTGGAACAAAAGTGCAAATTCAGCTTAAACTGTTCTGAGTTTGCCTGTTCTCTCCAAGTCTGCTCTGTCATGTTTCCTCTCACACTGCACTGATGTTTTTCAGGTGAAGTTATGAATGTTTGGTGCTTCCAGAAGCACCAAACATTCATCTGTTCAATGTGAGTAACCTTGTGCAGTTTGGGGTCGTGTTGCTCCAGAGCTCCCAGGAAGCATTCAGCATGAAGCAGGATTCACCTGGGGGGGAATCTGTCTACCACAGAGCAGTCATACAGTAGTTTATCCGTCACTGTTGATGAAGACCATCTTCCTCTGTATCATTCTAGAGGCTGAGGCCTTGTTGTCGTGGTGCTCACAGAAGTGATGCTAGTTTTATGATGCCAGAGGGTTGTCATTACGGTGGATACAAAGGTGCCCAATGGGCCAAACTAGCAAGGTTAAATTAGAGTGCTTGTCTGGTCCTGACGTGAACTCTTTGCACTGGAGCCTTCTGTTTTTCTCACCACATAAAAGCAATGGCAGGAAAGTCAGAACCATCAGGTGAGTGCACTTTCAAAGAACTTTGAAGTGACTTTCAGTCACACTTGTGACATGTGCGCCTTATTTATTACACTTAAACCATTTACAATGAGAGTAAAGAGAGAGGAGAGTCGGATACAGTGAGGAATGACCAGTAAGGTAAATGTAAGACTACAGAAAACCATCTAACAAGGTTTCAACTTATAATTTCAACTCCAGACTAAGGTTGACATTTTAGTGACTTAAAATACAAAGGAAAAAAATCTCTTTTTTCAGTCACAAAAATAACACATCTGTGCTGTAAAGTCTGATGCGCGCCTAATAAAAACTCACAGCTTCCCTCAGCACCTGTGTTCAGGAAGGTGTGCTCCTCTCATGAAACATAGGGTGCACAACTGCCCCGTCAAGCATCCCAACACCACGATGTACAAAGCAGGGAGAGACGAAAAGATATAAAAATAGAGATAACATTATTGTCTTTAATGGCTATGCAGACACCTATAAGGAAGAGGAATCCTTTTTCATGCAACAAAGCACAGTGCTTCATTAATTCAGGCTATCTTTTCCACATTCCATTAAATGGTTTGTCATTTTGTAAAATGACTTCTCTTTATGCCGTCCCTGCTTTCAGTCGGCTGGCATCCACATGTCGGGAGCATCATTTGTAATATGCTTCCATCGCTTCCATTAACGGAACAAGATTCGTGTTCTATTATAGTTTGCAGAGGGGTAAAATGGGTTATTTTGTGTTTTCAGACTCCCGTTCTGCACAACTTTTTTATTTAGAGTAAAAAGTCTGAAGACATTTTAAAGCAAACAATAAAAAATGTGCGACAGCCCATTAGCAATGAGGGAAAGGTTTGGCCATAGTGGGAGGACTGGAAGGAATTGTTGTCAACTTCCAACTGTCTCTGTTAGAAGATAAAAACCCAGGCTCTTCTACAGTAATCGAATAGGAAGTCTCCCTGCTATCTGAGCCGATCAAGAACAAAGTACAATTGGCTGTATCAGATCTTTGTCTGCATTCTGAAGACACTGAAAAAGGCCTTAATGAGTAACATCCTCCTTGGCCCAAAGCTCTGACAGATCTTTGCGATTAGGTTGTGTGGTCATTGTGACATTGAGTGCTGCAAATAAATGCTGTGAATGAGTTTAACTGCCGCTGAAATGCTACCATGACAACACCTTATGGAAGAATACAGTGTATGGCCAAAAGTATGTGAATCCCCCCACCCCTTCTAATGATTGAGCTGAGCTGTTTGAGCCGCACCCACGCGGCATACAAACACATTCTAGACAACTGTGTGCTTCCAGCTTCGTGGCCACCATAGCTTGGGGAAGAAGCTCCTTTCCTGCCTTAGCATGACTGTGCCCCCCCGCACCCTCCATGCACAAAGCGAGCTCTATGAACACATTGTTTGCCCAGGGTGGTGTGGAAGAACTTGAGTGGCCTCACAGAGCCCTGATCTCAAACCCACTGAACACCTTTGGGATGAACTGGCATGCCAACCGCTAGCCAGCCCTTCTTGCCCAACCTCACTGATGCTCTTGTGGTCAAAAGGACACAAATTCCCAAAATCTGGTGGAAAGCCTTACAAGAAGAGTGGGGGCTGTTATAGCAGCAAAGGGGGGAACAACTCCATATAAATGCCCATGGGTTTGGAAACAAAGGTTCAACAAGCACATATGGGAGTGATGCTCAAGGGTCCACATACTACATTATTATCATTTTTCAAAACACATTATATCTACAGGGCTTTGTAAAAGCTTTCATATTCTTGTGAAAAGACATTTTAAAGCTCAGAGATCATTAGAATATACTCGCTGGTAGGATTGCTTTTAAGACAAAATGTTTTACATTGAATTTGCAGAATATCATTATTCTGTAGGACATAATTTTATTTTTGTGTGCATGTATTTTTGAACTTGTTTGCCAGATAAAATCATTTCAGATTAGCAGAAGCCCACAGGGAAGATTTAGTAACGGGAGGAAGTTCTTATTGTGCTCTAAATGCAATCTGCATGACGTCACTCTGATAACATCTTATCAGTTTGTGGAACTGAACCAAGGACTGTACAGAAGCATCCAAATGCATCCGATGGATGCCCTTGTTTTTGAATAATTTAGAAGTCGGCATGGTTTAGACAACTGTCATCTTTATTGTGTTTGTGTGTACAGATGGGCCTGCGGTTCGTTGGAATTAAGGAACCTATCAGTCAAAACCCGTTCACTATGTTGTACAAAACACAAACTATTTGTTGAGTTTGTTCTTTAGGGTTTGTATGGCAATTGCTAATGGCTAATAGCTTTGGCCTGCAATCCAACTTTCTGTTATCTGATCTCACAACCCAAAACATGACCCTTGGAGCAGAAAGGCGAGAAATTTTGGGTTATGGGTAGCCATCACGGATTCATCTCCTCTTCCCCCCTTTCTGCTTAAAAGATAGAAAAGATGCACAGCCTCATCTGTAGGCAAATGTTTTTGTGTATTTGTCTTCAAAACTGTTTATCTCTGGTCTTTTTTAGATTTCTGTGTTTTGTGCATCTTTATCGTTTGATGCTTTCTAGGACAGAAACATTTTTATGGTTGATAAATCTCAGAAGGAGCTTTTATGTCCTTGTGTAAGCGAGAACCTTTCAGATGTCTGTGGAGAACCTCACCACTGCATTTCAAAGGCGAAAATCCCTCACCAAGCTGCCTTCTTCGACAGCAGAAGGAGCAAAAGATGTTTATCTTGCAAACTAGCCCGGTATTGTAATTGAATTTCCTCACAGATCAGTGAATTCATTAATGTGTCCCTTGCAATTTTTCAAGCTGAGGAAGTTGGTTTAATTGGGTGGGTCTGGCCATCATTGAGAAGAAACTCCTTCACCTTCATTGCTGTAACTCTCCACATGAATGCAAAGTCAGGATAGAACCCAAAAGCAAAAGTGGAAAAAATTCACATTGTCATATTTTTCAGCGTTAAATGGCAGCATAAACTTTTGGCAAAGTTTCCGTGGCTGTTACTGTTGTTACGATTAAAGAGAAATTTTGAATTTCAGGTAGAAGAGCGGTTAAGGATCACAGAATTTCAGTTAAAAAGCTGGCAGTTTAAACCCCAAAACAGCGCCTGTTTAAGTAAACACCCATCTGTTCAAATAGGCATTGTTTAAAATTTGGGAAAAAATTATTAGCTAGCTCAACAGTAGGAAAAATAACAAAAATATGTTTTCGTGTCACAAGGTGTAGCAAGCAGGATAAATTCAAAGTGTAGGCTCGCCAATAGACTTTGCAGGGAAGCTGAAAGTGAACCTCAAAGACCAGCTGAGCAGAACTAACTCCAAACACTCATTGCTAGGTGCTAAATCCAATGTGTGAGTCCCACTTAAACCTGCCAGGCTTTCATCTTTTTTCTTTTTTTTTCTTTTTTTTCACATTTTACTGGACACGGAAGGAGAAAACCACACAATTAAACTTGTATGGCAGGGGTTAAGGATGACGTTTTAATTACTAGAAGTATTTAATCTCCTGAGCTCCACTGAACACTGCACTCGACAGAAGAGGTGTCTTGAACAAGAAATAAATGCTGCACTCATTTCAAGCCGGTTTTGATTTTGACGTCCACGACTTTTGCGGTCACTCTGCAAACAAGCAGTAGAAAACGTAGCTGAGATGTAAAGTAAAATTACAGCAAAACCGTTGCTAAGTAATCACTAACTATTTCAATTTAAACAATGAGCTGGACTAGGATGGAGAGCAAATATTGGACAAAAAATGAGTTTTATTTGCTCGTGTGTTGGTTTAGAAAGCTGCATTGTAACTGTATTCATGTTTTATGCATGAAGAAGATGTCCAATTTCTTTAAAACTGTCCAAGGTTAACATGACCAGACATGAAAAAGCTATTCTAAGAGAGGAGAAAGGGGTCTAATAAACCTATTTATATGCTTCCTGCTCTATTTAGAACCACTTTATATTTTCTCAGGAGTGTGCAATTTAAATGATTTCCAGTCTAATCCCAAAAATTTATGAGGGTAAACGCTTACCAGAAGACGTCTTTCAAAAAAAAATAAATAAATAACGGACAAAAAAACAATAAGCGGTGAGTTTCTAATGACAGAGACTGATGAAGAATAGTGGCAGAAAGGCCATCTTCTGCTGTTTGGGTCTTTGATCAGCTTGACCTGATGTCAAAGAGCTGCAAAATGGATCCTGAAGGCCTACAACTGTTCATATCTCATGTGTAATTGTTTTTGCTGAAAGTCACATTGCTGAACTCCAAAACTAGAGGTAAGTCTAGAAGGTTCTTCCCAGGTCTCTGATGCCTTCAACCATGCACCCTGTGTAACAGTGGTGCTGGAATGGCATACTGTCTTCTACTCAGCTATGGATAGAATAAACTTCTGAAGCATCTACCCTTACATCACCACATGCTCTCATCCTCAACAAAAACCCTTTTCCATGGAAGAGAAATCAAAGAAAAACATGGCCTATTGCTTAGAAACCTTGAGACACAACAGCTAAGTCCATCCTATTTTTGATCATCCTCTTAATTTTCTTCAACATCAGTAAGCTTTAGTTTTTTTTTTTTTTTTTTCTTGAGAGGTAATCTGATTTTCTCATAAAGTTTCCAGTGCTTATTAACCTCAGTTTCCACATTTCTGCTTCCAGTGAGCTTTCTGGTCTGATTTGGTAAAAGATTCGCCCTCACATCCATTTCATTATATAGAAAAGACTTTTTTGTCATCTCACTGTTGTTTTTTCTTTTTATTTTGTGGTTCAGTTCTGCTGTTCTTCTGCAGCTGAGTGGTGTCACAGCTCCTAGTCTGTGGGTTCAAATTTGGCTCAGTCTGGGCAGAGTTTGAAGGCTCTCCCCATTTTCCAGGTGCCCTCAGTACCCCAGACAGCCCTAAGCCCTAACTGGTAACATTCACCTGTGTGTAGGTATGTGTGAGTGAATGAGTGTGTGTTGCTACCCTGAGACAAACCGGTGTCCTGTGAAAAGGGTGTCTCCAACTACCCCTGCTGTAGCTACTCAAATATCATTCATTTCAGTTTTAAAACAAAATAGGAAGCTGCATTTAAATACACCGTACTTCTATTTTTTATCATTTCTATTATTTAAGACCAGACAGGTGATCCAATGAGCTTTTCAGAAAGTTCCATTTGCATTTAATAGGAAATCAAATCACAGTCACTCTGATACAGACTTTCAGCAGATTTCTTTTATCACTTAAACTTTTGTTATAGCTCAGGCTTTCTTTTGTCTTTTGAACTTTTATCACTTCCTCATTCAGGGGCTCATTATCATTTTCGATGACAAAAATGTCACCAGATTTCTGGGACAGCTCGTGCACTGGCATACAGCTGATACTGACTTGTGTAGGGGAAGCTGGGCCCTGCAGGGATTCTGTTTGCCTTGTGCAATGATACACATCACCGAGGTGTATATTTTTAATCGAAATGTCTGTTCTTGTAAGACAGGTCTGGTGATAGCATGCAGTTTGTCTATGTGGATTTTCTGGTATGAATTAGATTTGCTCATTAGAGGAACCTTCGTATGAGAACCTGTATTCGCCAGAGAACTAAGACGAAGTTCAGTTCTTTTCTACATTCACATCTTTGCAAAGCAAAAATCATACATAAAATATTAGTTTTGTGAGTATTGTGTAAAGACAAAAATCTTTCTGCTTATGGCTTTCTGTTTGATTATTTATGAGAGCAGTTTGCATTTTTATGTCATATGTAGCATAAAATGTTCAGATATTCTTGACAGACATCATTACCTGCATAACCTGGTTCTGTCACCTTGAGTATTTTCTCCTAAAAAGCTAACCGTGCAGATGTGTGAGGGATGTGAACAATTAGACGCGAACCTGGGGAAAGGAGCGCTGCCATCACTCCTGAAGGTTTTAGTAAAAAAAAAAAAAAAGCGGAAAAAGAATGATTTTACATGACAAAACACTCTGGTTCTCGCTCCTCTTTGCCATGGACATTTATCGGGGAGGGACAAAGGATCAGAAAATCCTGTCTCATGCTATACTTCCATCGAGACAGTCTTTCTGAGTGTCACTGACTGTCCAAAAATCGGAAAAATAAAATCTGATCTCCCAAGTCACAATGACCTTGACGCCATCATTTAACCTCCCTGAGCTTGAACCCGCATGCAACTAATTTGCTCTGCAGGTGGACCGACTTTGCATACTGAACTGGCAAAAAAGACTTTTCGGCACAAATAATGTGCAATTTTAAAAACCGTTATGCCAAGACCTTTCCACAGGGGTGAGAAATTGAAAATTTGGTTTCAGATATCTTCACCTGCATATCATTTAGACTGCATCCTAAGAAACTTTTGTTGCTTGCAATTTTGCAAATTTGAATTTTTATATTATCTGACATTTTCTAAAATTTGCCAGAAAGTGTTCTCTAATGGTTGGACCTACAACTCTTGGCCATCACAATGCCTCCAAACATTTCTTGCAGCCTCTAGAAGCTTCTGCACCATCTACTGCTAGCTTCTCCTGCTCTTCAGCTAGTTTGTTTCAACTCTTTCACCAGCAACAAATTTCAGCTCCTTCTAAAGATTTTCAATTGAATTGAAATCAGGACTCATCGGTTTGCTTAATCCAGTCAATTTGTTCCTTGTTTTAAGGAATAAATGAGTAAAACTTATGAACACGAAGTGTCTTCATTCCTTTTTTACCTTCCCAAGAGCTTAACACAGTCCTTGTCCTGGTGGACTAATGTGAGCACAACTGTTCCAGCATTCCCACAGGAATTCAAAGTACTCAATGCTAAAATGTTTTAATTGTGGAAGTGATCCATTCAGTCAAGTCTTTAACTATTGAGGTGGATCTAAATGAAGAGCCGGCCCATCAGGCTACACCAAGATGTGAAGAAACTTAAATAGATGCATATTGGTCATCTACAGCAAATGTAAAAGGAACAGGGAGGGGGTACGAGTTTAACTTTGTGGTACAGCATTAAACGTGTAAAAAGCCTTCCTTTCAATAATCGTTGCCTTTAGTCATGACAAAAACAGCATTAATTGTTTCAGCGGTGAACATTCCCCTGGGATTTCCAGAAGGCAAATGAACTCATCCTCTCCCTAAAGGCCTTCCATCGAGAATCTCGCTTAATATAACATTATTGCATAATAAAGTACTACACTTTCATCCGCCTCCAGCGATTCATTATTGACTCGGTACATTTATGCCCTTAACAATTCACTTCTGGCTAATCATATCGCCTTCAAAAATATCTTTGAGTAAATGAAACATTTCCATTTCCCATTCTGTATGCTTTCTATCCAAAGCCTTAAAAACGGACCGCTTTCAAGCAGATTAATTTGTACAGAATCTCTTTCCCAGCTTCTTACGTTGGCAAACATTGCTGATTGGCAGCAAAATTAATCTTTGTGTATTTTAGATATTAACAGTTTCAAGTTTATTTACTATTCATGCTGGTTAACAGCAGTGATGCAATGGGGTCATAAATTCATATTTTTATTTTGTCTATCTAGGGAACTTTAGATGTTTTTTTTTTAAATTTCATATAGCACATTTAATATTAAGTATAAAGACGTAGCAGAATTTGCACCTGAAGGGCAGTACAACAAAGCACCAGGTAACCTGGCTGAAGGATGTTCGCCCACCTGTCTCTGAAGTCTGCACGTTCTCCTTATATTCACATGGGTTTCTGGGTGCTCTGGTTTCCTCTCACCATCGGAAGACATGTTTACATTGAATTTGTGACTCTCAAAGTAAGAGAACCAGACCTCTGAACTGCAGAGCTTCTAAATCTGGTCATCTGCTTGTGTCCCTCAAGGCGGCTAATACAAATGGTTCCCGAGTTACGGTGGTCCAACTTGGGATTTTTCGATTTTACAATTTAGGAACTAAATTCTGTCCATGATTGGTTCCTACTCCAATCAGTCATTCAATCGGTGGTCAGTATGACGATGGGGGCGGGGAGACCTCCTATGCTCTGTTGCTGAAGCGGTCACAGCCGTGACAGTAGGTTAGGTGTATCAAATGCATCTTTGATTATATTTTCAACTTACGATGGTTTTATTGGAACGTAACCCCATTGTGAGTCAGGGACCATCTGTACATAAAAGCCATCCATTTTTGGTCACATCCCTGTGTGAAGCAACAAACTCCTTTGTCACTCAGAACTACTGAATCATCTGCAGCATTCAAGACAGGCCTGAAAACATCTCACCCATTTCTTTCCTGAGCTCCTTGCACCTTTGGTAGTCCTTCACAAGTTGTTACTGTTCCTTTTTGTACGTCACCTCTGCAGGTAATAACTAGAATTTGTGTCCATTAAAAAATAAATGATCAAATAAATGTGCTTGAGCAATTGCGCAAATGTGTCCAAATCCCCTGTTTGTTTTGGAATGCACATTTATTTACTCTTAGTTGCACATCACTAGGGAGAAAAGCCTCTGCCAGATGCACACATGCGAAAAAATAGGTGCATAAAACGATTTTCAAAAGTCCCCAAGTTCTTTTAGAGAAGAAGGTATAATGGATACTCGAGGAAGCATTTTCTAAACAAAAGAATAAACCCAGCGTTGCAGTCTGTAAGCCAACCCGCCTCTTGAGAAAAGCGTCTGACACGTCCTAGCATTTGTGTAGCTACAATGAGCACTAAAGATAATTAGAAGCTTTCCTACAATAGGAGGCAAATTGCACGGAAAGCACACGCTCATCTGCCAACCTTTGTCTCGGTGCGCAGCGCTTTCTCACCACTTGCTGACATTCTAATGGCGTCGCTAAGCTCACGTCCCACCACTCTGCGTTCATTCGGGTTACGGCATGTTGTAATTTTGACTTTGTCCATGATCTGTGCGGCTGCTATGACCCACGCATTATGAAAGATACAAAGGATGGGTGTTGTAATTACAGGATGTGTATTGGGCTGAAAAGTCAGACGGGATGATGGGTTTATTCTGAAATCCATTGGTTTGCTATTATCCAAGGTTCGAAATTCGTGTATGTGCAGGTTAAATCTGAAAATTGAAGGCTGTGTACCACAGCAAAATCAGGTTCTCAGTTTATACTGAGCATAACCTTGGCTGGTTATGGAGGGAATTTCAGTATAGAATTATACTCCTGGCATATTAAATATTTCTGCATATATCACTGCTCAAACAGTTTCTGAAATCAATGTTAAACTTTCTGGATATTTTTTTTTTTTTTTTTTTGTGAACTGTGCAGCAGAGGTCATGCATGGTGACTGCAGGGTGGTCCTGTAAGCAGCTGGTCTGTACAATGCATTCAAGAAGTGAAACAACTGGCTTACAATGATCTCAGGGAATAGTCTGATCTTCTCAGCACAGCTGCACAGCATCAACGAACACTTAGCAGTCTCAGAAAAATTGAGCCATTCCTGGAGATATGCTGGTGCTTTTTTTGCACATGCGCTGCCTCTGAAAGGAAGCCTGGCTTTGTCCAGTTGGAATGGTAACAGCGAGAAGGGTTTCCTGAATGGTTTTCGTTGCCCCACCAAGGAATATGTAAATCATCACCTGTTTCATAGGCGACATAGCTCTTTTAAACCATACTTCTACTCAAGAATGTATGATGGGACTACAAGATAAACATTGTAGCCATGTACTTATGTTCTATATCGTGATGTGATCACTAATGCTTTACTCCAGGACAAATGGCCAGCGCTTCCTTCGTTTCCTCTGTTTTCTTTGTCTTGTTTCTTTTTTTCATAAAAGAATTTCCTAGAATTCTCTGCACTGACTGTGACAGAAGTAATGGCTTTGAACCAGCTTTCGAAACCAAACAGAACCTGCATGAATTTCAATTTATTATACAATCTCAGTTAAACAAAACCAATTATTTCAAATAAATTGTAAATAACTTTTAACACCACAGTACTGTAGAAAAATAGCAACAGATCATTATACCAACCCTTTAACTGCATAAAAGAGCTTATTTCAATATTTTTTTAAGTTACCTTTGCTTTCATTGTTGTGGAAGAGGGGAAATAAGAAATAAAGATGGTTGAACAATTTTAGTGTATAAGTTCAAAGTATTCACTTTGTGCTTCCACTCCAGAAGAAAAGGCTTTAAAAAATAAATAACAGTCTAAACATACCCGGTACCAAAGATCATCTCACTCTCCAAAGTGAAAAACGACCCTGGTGTTCTGTGGTCTTTGGTTTACCAAAACACATAGCGGCCTTCAAAGACAGCAAGACCTTCATTTCCTAAGTAAAAAAAATTAATTGCATTCAAGACAGCATTCATCTGAGACAGAGGCAGAAGTCTTCTGGCTGTGAAATTTCTTTTTTGTAGTTTCTAAAAGGGCACAGGTATCAAATGAAAAATGTAGATGTGAGGGGTAGAGGGCTGGGTTGCCATGCCAACATCATGCCACTCAAGTTCATGCTTAGTCACCATTCTCGCAGAAGTTTAGATCCAGAAATGAAGCTTAGCAGTAGCAACCTCACCTGCCAAAAGACGGTCAAGTGTAGTCAAGATGCTTTTTCTCTGGTAAAGTTATTGGTCTTCCTAATGACATTTTATCACCGGTGCCATCATAAGATTTTTCCAAATCCAGCCACAAGGGGATGCACAAACTAGTCCGGATAAATGGAGAGGGTTGCGTCAGGAAGGGCATCTTGCGTAAAAATTTGCCAAACCAAATATGCGGACAAAAATACAAATTTCCATACCGTATCAGTCGAGCCCCGGGTTAACAATGACCGCCACCAGCACTGCTAGCCAACAGAGTGCTGGCGGAAATTGGGCTACTGTTGGCCGAAGAAGGAGAAGAGGCCGAAGGAAAAGAGGAAGAAGGCATGTCCGGAGGAAGGAGGAGAGGAGGAAGGTTAAGAGAGTGGACGTGAGGATAGGAACTTTGAATGTTGGTAGTATGACTGGTAAAGGGAAAGAGCTTGCTGATATGATGGAGAGAAGGAAGGTTGATATATTGTGTGTGCAAGAGACCAAATGGAAGGGGAGTAAGGCTAGGTGCATCGGAGGGGGGTTTAAACTGTTTTACCATGGTGTGGATGGGAGGAAAAATGGGGTAGGGGTTATCCTGAAGGAACAATATGTCAAGAGTGTCTTGGAGGTGAAGAGAGTGTCTGACAGAGTGATGGTTATGAAACTGGAAATTGATGGTGTGATGATGAATTTTGTTAGTGCATATGCCCTGCAAGTTGGGTGTGAGATGGATGAGAAAGAAGAATTCTGGAGTGATATGGATGAAGTGGGGAAGAGTGCACCTGAGGGAGAGAGAGTAGTGATTGGAGCAGATTTCAATGGGCATGTTGGTGAAGGGAACAGAGGAGATGAGGAGGTGATGGGTAGGTATGGTGTCAAGGAGAGGAACACAGAAAGTCAGATGGTTGTGGATTTTGCAAAAATGATGGACATGACTGTGGTAAACACATATTTTAAGCAGAGGGAGGAACACAGAGTGACGTACAAGAGTGGAGGAAGATGCACACAGGTGGATTATATCTTATGCTGGAGGGCCAGACTGAAGGAAATTGTAAACTGCAAAGTGGTGGCAGGGGAAAGCGTAGTTAGGCAGCATAGGATGGTGGTTTGTAGGATGACATTGGAGATCAAAAAGAGTGAGAGCAGAACCAAGGATCAAATGGTGGAAGTTGAAAAAGGAAAACTATAAGGTGGAGTTCAGGGAGGAATTAAGACAGGCACTGGGTGGCAGTGAAAAGTTACCAGTGAGCTGGGCATCTAGAGCAGAAGTGGTAAGGGAGACAGCTAGAAAGGTGCTTGGTGTGACATCTGGACAGAGGAAGGAGGACAAGGAAACCTGGTGGTGGAATGAGGAAGTACAGGAGAGTATACAGAGGAAGAGGCTGGGGAAGAAGAAGTGGGATAGACAGAGAGATGAAGAATGTAGACAGGAGTACAAGGAGATGAGGCATAGGGCGAAGAGAGAGGTGGCAAAGGCTAAAGAAAAGGTGCATGGTGAATTGTATAAGAGGTTGGACACTAAGGAGGGAGAAAAGGACCTGTACCGATTGGCTAGGCAGAGGGACCGAGCTGGGAAAGATGTACAGCAGGTTAGGGTGATAAAGGATAGCGATGGAAATGTACTCACAAGCAAGGAGAGTGTGTTGAGCAGATGGAAAGAGTACTTTGAGGGGCTGATGAATGAAGAGAATGAGAGAGAGAGAAGGTTGGATGATGTAGGGATTATGAATAGGGGAGTGCAATGGATTAGCAAGGAGGAAGTTAGGACAGCTATGAAGAGGATGAAGAATGGAAAGGCTGTTGGCCCAGATGACATACCTGTGGAAGCATGGAAGTGTTTAGGAGAGACGGCAGTGGAGTTTTTAACCAGATTGTTTAATGTAATCTTGGAAAGTGAGACGATGCCTGAGGAGTGGAGAAGAAGTGTACTGGTACCAATTTTTAAGAATAAGGGTGATGTGCAGAGCTGTAGTAACTACAGAGGGATAAAACTGATCAGCCACAGCATGAAGTTATGGGAAAGAGTAGTGGTAGCTAGGTTAAGAAGGGAGGTGACGATTAGTGAGCAGCAGTATGGCTTCATGCCGAGAAGGAGTACTACAGATGCAATGTTTGCTCTGAGGGTGTTGATGGAGAAGTACCGAGAAGGTAAGAAGGAGTTGCATTGTGTCTTCGTGGACTTAGAGAAAGCATATGACAGGGTACCTAGAGAGGAGCTGTGGTATTGTATGAGGAAGTCGGGTGTGTCAGAGAAGTATGTAAGAGAACAGGATATGTACAAGGACAGTGTGACAGTAGTGAGGTCTGCGGTAGGAGTGACGGATGCTTTCAAGGTGGGGGTAGGATTACATCAAGGATCAGCTTTGAGTCCTTTCTTGTTTGCAGTGGTAATGGACAGGTTGACAGATGAGATCAGACAGGAGTCACCGTGGACTATGATGTTTGCAGATGACATTGTGATCTGTAGTGAGAGTAGGGAGCAGGTTGAAGAGACCCTGGAGAGGTGGCGATATGCTCTATAGAGAAGAGGAATGAAGGTCAGTAGGACTAAGACAGAATACATGTGCATAAATGAGAGGGAGGACAGAAGAATGGTGAGGATGCAGGGAATAGAGTTGGCGAAGGTGGGTGAATTTAAATACTTGGGATCAACAGTCCAGAGTAACGGGGAGTGTGGAAGAGAGGTGAAGAAGAGAGTGCAGGCAGGGTGGAGTGGGTGGAGAAGAGTGTCAGGAGTAATTTGTGATAGAAGGGTACCAGCAAGAGTGAAAGGGAAGGTCTATAAGATGGTAGTGAGACCAGCTATGCTTTATGGGTTGGAGACGGTGGCACTGACCAAAAGACAGGAGGCAGAGCTTGAGGTGGCAGAGTTAAAGATGTTAAGATTTGCAATGGGTGTGACGAGGATGGACAGGATTAGAAATGAGTATATTAGAGGGACAGCACAGGTTAGATGGTTTGGAGACAAAGTCAGAGAGGCGAGATTGCGTTGGTTTGGACATGTGCAGAGGAGAGATTCGGGATATATCGGGAGAAGGATGCTAGGGATGGAGCTGCCAGGCAAGAGGAAAAGAGGAAGTCCTAAGAGGAGATTTATGGATGTGGTGAAGGAGGACATGCAAGTGGTGGGGATGACGGAGAGAGATGCAGAGGACAGGAAGAAGTGGAAACAATTGATCCGCTGTGGCGACCCCTAACGGGAGCAGCCAAAAGAAGAAGAGTTTTATGATCCTAGTTCAATTGCATCTCTGTTTGCAATGTTCTTTTACCTGCCCCAGTAGCCACAGGGAGCAGCGTATCCCAGGCCTCTCAGCATCCCACTCACCAGCACCTAAACTTTTTTCTTGACTTGTGCACGGCCTTAAATAATTTGGCTGACAGAGGAACAATTCCAACAGATGACCCAATATCCATGCCCCCACCACCTCAACAAGGAAGAATGACAACATGGCAGCTTCTTGCTCCAGGAGCCACCGCCTTCAGACTTGCCTTTTTAGCAACATAAATGCTTTTAAGTGCATCTCTGAGGGTTCTGGTGAAGACAGGGGAGCAACAAAGGGCTGCTTTGGTTTGTAATAAAATAGTGGGGAGGACTGGGTTGTAAAGATAAGTAGAAGAAATAAATCACAATAAGCATTTGAGGCTTTTTTCCTTTTGATTGGGACACCAGGAGTACAATGAGAGCGACAGCCTGGCTTCTCCAGCTGTCTCAGATCACGATGGCACAGAGACAGCAGGTCAGGTCGGGCCCCGCTCACAGTCACGTGGTCCCAGACCTGTGTGCTTTGACAAAGACTAGCAGGGTGGTTCTGTACGGTCAAATGCATTAATGATTGTTGTAAATGTGAAGAAGTAAAGGTTTCAAGTCCTTCTCACCGTGGGTGAACAAAAAACGTCTGCCATCTAAACTCTCAAATGTAGTGTCAGCCTGGACAAAAGGAGGAAGTACAGGATATTTGCTGGAGATGTACCATTTTCCCAGGAACAAAAGGCTAAACTGGGGTGATACTTTATTGAAGTTCTTAATCTAATTTTTTACCATAATTTTAGTTGTTGGTAAGTGCCATCAAGTTCACTTGAGTTAACTCATGGCAGCTCTGCAAATGTTAAAAAGCTGCTGAGGAGAAAGTAGGGAGGGCAACCTTGTGCTTCTGCAGACTTTTTGACAGAGGATGAGAAATAACCCGGAGGCGCTATGCTGCAGAGGTTCGCCTTTTGTCTTGTCCTGTCCTTCTAGTTGCTTCACAATGACTTGCGGTGGCTGAGCCAATAGTTCAGATGGGACCATATTGCAGCTGGCCAAACCTCCAGAGGCACCACTATTTAGTGCTAAGTGAAAAGCAGCTGTCAGAACTGACAAGACAGCCCCCTCGCCCTTGCTTGTAAGGGACGGAAAGAGATTGTGATTGCAGGCTGTTGATTTTATCGGGGCAAAGATTGCGCTGTATATCAAGGAAAGAAGTCTCCTTCTGTAACCACAGGGTCTCGCCTGTCTTTCTATTCAGCTCTAGTCACTTTCTTCAAAAGCTGAGAATGCATACAGGTGTCTGTTTTGCAATAGCAAAAAAAAGTGCTTATACAAAAAAAAAAATGTGAATATGTAAAAATAAATCAGATGTAGCATTTATACTGAAGTGGAAAAATTTTAATACTTTTCAGCTAATTCATTTTCTCCGTATTCGACAGTCCCACCGGATCCGTTTTAAAAAAAATGTATTTATTTCATTCCCATTTTTAGCAATTATGTTGAACCCTGTTGTTGTGCTCCGCTTCTACTGCACAGATTTAACTGCACGGTTGTGGCAGTTGTTCTTACGCAGGGCACCGGCTGTGAAACACCGCCCCAAACCTGCCGATTCAAAGCGAATTCAAGATAAGTGGCAGCACCGAGGAGAAGTTGCTGAGGAGCACTTTAGGAAATAAAAGCTGATGGCAAGTTTAATAAAAAAGGGGGGAAAAGAAGGGAAATAAGTGTGAAGTGTTGGGAAGCTGATGATGACTTCTATATATAGCCAGATGAGCCTGTGGTTAAGGCCTCTGCATTCAGCTAAGATGGCATGTTATTTCATCTAAAGGGATTTTGCAAGGCAGAGGAGTGTGTGTTTATTAGGCTGAGATTACAAGGCTGCATTGCAGGAGATGATAAGTGGAAAGCGGAGCGATGCGAACCGGAGGAGCCGGTGCCCTTGATTGTAAATCACTAAAGTGACTCTGCTTAGAGGGTTTATTGAACAAGCGCGCTACGATCCTTTCCTTTCAAGACACCAATGGTTATTATCCTCTTCCAGGCAGATTTGATGTTACTTTAACTATTTATAATGCACCCGCCACAAAAGCGGCGTTTGTGGCACAACTAAGCTTTAAGGGTATTTGCAAGTGTCACACTGATAAGGAAGAAGAAGTGTTGTAACCCTGGGAATGGGGGGGGAGCTATTATGATATTAAATATTATAGAATAATGTTATTATTTCTTTATTTAGCTTTATCGAGTCGGGTTTAGCACTTCAGCGAGTGCAAAAGTAAGTGGAGGAAATGGTTCTAATATTTGAACAGCGGGACGGGTTTGACTTTGGTGCCATGCAGTCGTAGCTGAGGAGGGGACAATTGAATATTACAATCTGAGGCTGTGAAGGAGAGCAAAGCTTTGCTTACCAGGGTCACCTCAGAGGAGAAGAGAGGAGCTCCGGCTTGCTCGGCTCAGTGGCTTTGGTTAAATGACACGGACATCTGAAATACAAATTTCAGCCAAGCAGGAAATCACACAAAGATCCCTCACGGTCAAAGGATGGTCCTGCTTTTGTTGCTAGTCCCGCAGCCCCAGATTTGACAAATTATCTGTTATTCAGCACACGCTGTTCGTTTGCGCGTCGGGGTTTTGCGTTGTACATGGATGTTTGTCATGTTACCGAGGGTCTGACAGCACTTGCTGCCCCCCACTTCTCACTGCTTCTCGCCGCTCTTTATGCAATAATAGCCTGTAGGCAGCAATGGGTTTGTAGGCCACATCGTCCTTGAGCCTTAACCCAGATACCAAGCATAAAAGGCTGCCATCGATTACAAGGCACGTAGAATAAACCAGAAAGGAAGCGGATGCGAGCCAACTGTTGCCCAGTGCAACAGCTGTCCACCACCTCTGCATTGTTTGATTCGGCTTCTGCCAGGATAGACAGGTTCCTGGTTTAGGGTCAGTGAGAATTTCACTATGGGTCCAAAGGGAGTGGTCAATGTAACCATTAAAAGCAATGAGACCGGAGATTGTGGGTCACCAGGCAAACGCAGTCTGTATTTAAACAATTTAAAGTTCATTTAACAAATATAGACAGTGTCTTCAAAAAAAAGAACAAAATATAATCCCAAGCTCAGTGTGTGCACTTCAGGGTTCAAGACGATAAAACTTGGTTTGAACGTTCAAACAGTTCAAAGGTTCCAGTGAAGGCTTAAAAATAAACAAGCAAGAAAAATGAGAAACTCTCCTGTGTCAGAAGGGATGCTTCCAGCCTTCAATTCCACTCCCGTGTTTCCTCTCCATGGAAGAAAACCCCAGGCGTCACACTGAAACCAAATGACTTCACCGCTTAGCAAAATTAGCCGTGTCCACAACCACCGGCGTATTTCAACCTTAGTGAAAACTGCGCAACTGTGTTGCAAAGATTCCGCTTTGTGTTGGAATTATTATCCAGAAATATTAATAGAATAGTAGATTCTTATTATTATTTTTTTCTGCTTTCGCTCTTACCTGTGGTGACAGCATTTTTGCCACAGTGATTGAAACCAGCAGAGATCTTGCCATCGCGTCTTTCGCGAATTATAATTTCCCACGTAAACATGTAACAAACGGGAAGAACTAGAGGATTTAGAATCAGAATAACAGCATCTTTATTAGACATCAGTGCGGTAGTTGTGGATGAAGGCCTTAAAGGTGCTTATTGAGAGCACTACACTTTAAAGGAAAAATAAGTAGAGATTTTTTTTTTTTCCCCAAATCTATAAAAGTCATCTCCGCTCTGGTCAATGTGTCCGTGTTATTATTTTTTAAGGAGAAAAATTGGCCTGGAACCTGTAAATGCATGAGAGTACATATTTTAGCTTGGCTGATGGTATCTTGGTATGAATGTAATATTTAGGATATAACTGTTTGTGCTGGCCTTAAATCAGAGCCTTTGGGAACTGAGTCCTTTCGGTTTTTAGCAATGCATTTTATTTAGTACCTGACTGGTATGCAAACCAGTAAGCTGACCAGGTCAGGTGGCAGCTTATCCATTCAGAAATTTTAAGAAATTTAAAATCCAGCACATTTTGGGAAGCTCAGGAACCAGACATGTGAACCCCTGCCTTGAATCAAAGGCACCGAAGTTGTATGATCTTTGGTTTGCCTGCTAACTGAACAATCGATGCCCAAGGGTCGGGTCCTGATCACTCATTCTTTCTCACATCTTTCCTCTGTGATCTGATTTTCAAAACAGTGGGAAGAGCAGCCTCACTTCTGGCTTGTTTAGGTGTTAGAAGGTAGGATCTGGCAGGTGGTCTGGCAACGAATGACTCTTAACAGATCTGACGGAATGTCACAGGGTGCAGAGTCTGAGATGCCAACTGCCAAAAAAGTTCTGCACACCTCTGACAGCAGAACGGTGCTGCGATGTCCGCTGATCATTTTGAGAACCTAGAAGTGAAACTTTGAATTAACAAATTTAAAAGATGTCACGAGATTCCAAAATCATTTCTTTCCATTATTTTAATAATAATATACCTGTACTTATTTTGTGCAGTTTTCAACTCGGTGACAGCAGCCAAAAAACTTTGTGACCAGTGTGTCTGAGAAAATAATGTAAAAACTGTTCAATGCCCAAAATCCCGAAATTTCAGACACATTCTGTCTGACTCTTGTCACGTCCAACGGCTGTTAAAGCAGTTACACAACTGTTGCGGCAGACGTGTTGAGAAAGCCCTTACCTCAGCGTTTAAATTTTGTCCTGCGACAGCTAGAACTTTCTAATAAGGGTAAAAAATTTTAAATTCACAAAACTTATCACCACATAGTAATTACCTGCTATTTCAATTCCACTGTTAAGCCATTCAACCTTTTTTTTGTCTCCAGGTAGTTATGCTTCCCATTGCCGCTTTTTGGAGTGAAACAGTGGCAGCAGCATCACGCGGTGTGTGAGTTAACTTTTCACCTCAAAGCTTGGGGATTGTGGGATCAGATCTCATCCTAGCATTACGGAACTCAGACTTCTCCATTTTCTAAGCTTGTGTTGGTTCCTTTAATTCTTCCCAAGACTGGTGGTTTCGGCCACCTCTCTGTGTGTGTGTGTGTGTGTGTGTGTGTGTGTGTGTGTGTGTGTGTGTGTGTGTGTGTGTGTGTGTGTGTGAGACAGGGAGAGAATACACTGACCTTGCACCTGACACATTATCGACTTTTTGATAAGTGAATATCGCAGACTTTTAAGTTCGCCTTTCTAAAAACTGTTAAGCTGAACATAACTCTTTTCCTCTTTTGCACCCTGTGGCCAAAAGCTGGGGATTGTACACAATGTCTCTGCATCACAGTAGTGTTACAACAAATTAAAATGTTCCTCTAAAGTGTGAGCGCAGAATCCCAGAGGAGTCAGAGGCAGGATGCTGAGTGACAACGATGACAAAAGCGTCGGCTTTAGCCGCGTTGTGGTGGTGTGGGACATAATGGGCCCAAGGCAGCACCACTTGGCCCTCGGGCCCATTAAATAATTATTCACATTTTTTGACAGGTTTTACAGTGAGGTATAAATCACACAAAAAAGTGGACCTGGGGAATAATGCAAAGTAAAATTATTGGTGATACTGTTTGTGAAATTTTTATTAAAACTTTGTATCGAAGGCTTTGAAGGAGAAGAGAAAATCAACACTGAATTGGTACATCAGCTTGATTCATACTGTGACAAAATGTGGATATTTTCAAAGACACTTAGAAAACTGTTCTACATATTTACTGTACTTGAGTGTCATCTCTCTATAAAAAATTGCATCCCATTATTCAGTTACAGTTGCTGTGATTTTGATCTTTAAAGCGTTGCAGCATAAGGTGTAGTGCTTCAGCAGAAAGCCTTTCTCAGTATGGGGAATAGGTGCTGAATGCTATTCTACCAGTAGGCTACTAAAGCTGATAAAGTCCCACAACTGAGCCGAATAAATTGTGTTCTGACTGTGAAATAGAACATGAACATTGAGAGAAAATGTACATGAACACAGAACGCACAAATGCAGACACTAGGAAAGCCGATAACCACTTTTAGAAGCCAGGGCTGAGGTTCACCACTTATCCCAGAGGGACAGGGAGTGGAATACTTGGGAGGAGGGCACACAAAAATACAACACACAGATAACACACCGATCCATGGTCAGACGCACGCTCAGCAGAACTATCCAGGCGCTGTGAGACAGCAGCACTACCCGACAAAGTTCTTTCAACCACTTTGACTTCAGTGAGTTCAACCTGAGAAAAGGACAGCTGCTAAAGACCAGCACTCCCAACCAAACTGTTATTTTTGCTAATTTTGTTTGCCAAAACAATGTTATAAACTGTAACTTCCCCACTGTATAAACAGAAGAAGTTAGGAATTGAAAAGTACACAGTTTTCTATACATCATTTAAAACCCTGGGCCTGTAAAGGTCGTTTTATTGCCTTAGGATGCTTTAGGAACTCACTCATGTGGGACACTGGAGAATAAACAAAAAATACAATTTAGACAAGGAAGAAAAACAGCACAAAACAGAACAAGTCATGGGGGAAAAATAAAACTTGATATACTTAGTAGGGCTGGACTGCTTATCATTGCAGTGACGGGAGGAGGCTTGTACTGCTCCTGGGATCTGGCCCTGGCCAGGAAACTTAACTGAAAGAGCAACTGTGGATTACTGAACCTCTGCAATGGGCCTGGCTTACTGTTGGTTTGCGATCATAACTGTTTAATAGTTAAATACTTTAATGCAATTTTAATTACTAATTCCTGTGATCGCAGTTTCCTTTGTAATGTATGTCATTGCCAGGGATGATAGCTTGTTTTCTTAAAGTTGGCAACTTTCTGCAGCCAGATAGGGAAATGGCCAAGCATGCTTGCATGTGCATGAAGAATGACGTGTTGTACCCAAAAGTTGGTGGGTTCATAGCTTAGGAAATTCTGAAGAGGTGCCAAGACTAAATAATAAATAATGCACAGCAGATGTGAACAGTACAGTAAGATTGCTGGCAGGGATGCGTGTGGGTATAACTGAGAAAAATGGACATAAAGATAGAAATAGCAGCAGGTTTGAGAAAATACATCGAGATGGATTAAATTAGTTTTGAGTTTATATTACATTCTGATTATTGTGTGTACCTCACAGGTTGAGAGGGGTTTTAAAAAAAAAGTCTCCCCTGTGTCATATCTCGGCCCTTGTTGCCCTGTAGGGAGGAATTTAAAATGCAATGGGCAGGATGCCTAGGGTCTGTAATCATTTTTCCTTTCCTTTTTCCTGTCCGGCAGCTGGATTTTTGGTGGGTTTCATCAAATGATCAGGTTTGAGGACCGGGTCATGTGGTCTGGCCTTGTCACAGTAGATGGATGCAGAAGTGAAGATATACTCACTTATGATTTGGAGAATCAAAATTGAATCATTTTTGCTTGCGGCAGGTGAAACTTTGTTAGTCTCAGAAAGCGGGACCTCGACCGGATCTTCTTCTCGATGGACTTAACATCGGATATGCATTTGAACTCAACGGTTGCTGCGGTGTTTACTTAGGAATAAGCTTTTTCTGAAATCCAGAAATCCACACTCATTCCTGCAGTCGGATGAGTTCCTTAAGCTCCAGATTGTTACGACGACACCAGGAAAGCGACTGCTTGACCACCTGCCTATAAGCAGTTTCATTGCCATTGCCTGTGAAACCAATCAGCGTGGTGTCATCTGTGAACTTAAGAAGCTTAACAGTCGGCTCCTTGGAGGTGCAGCTGCGGGTGTAGAGAGAAGAGCAGAAGTGAGGGAACACAGCCCTTTGGCTCTACAGTATTAAGGGCCACTGTGCCCAAGGTTTGCTTTCCCAGTTTCTCCCACTGTTTATAAGGAAGCCGTTTATCCGCTCGACATATCCAGATGGGGTTGGACACTTTCAACGGTTATTTTCGGAAAATGGATTCATATGGTCAAAGTTTCGCTTCTTCACAGCCTTGTCAGCCTCTATAATACGAACAAATGCTTCACCCTTATTAGCCAGTGAAGAGCAGCCAGTTGTGCCCATATATTGCTTTCACCTGTGGTTCACATAAATATTTTGGGCGGTAAACTATCTCAAACCAGCGCATTTAGTGTCATGGTCTCACATTCAGTTTTGTAGCCGCAGCACTCCCTTCAGTGTCGGTAGCAGCTGAAAAGAATCGAAGGCCATATTTGCATGTGCAGTCCACGGGTCATTTGTACGCCAACGGAAAGAACCTACAAGGTGAGGGACCCGTTGTGACATTAATTAATGGAATCTTTCTCCGCTCTACTGAAATTCACAAGATATTTTAGGCTCACTTCTCCCAGCCCCACAATGAGGACCAGCATCCAAAAAAGCACATTTAATTCCATAGCTACTAAACCCCCCATCATGCCAGCCAATCACAGCATGCCTGGCTAATGAGTTACATAATGCATCTAGTTTTGCAGTCACATGCCATTCTGCCCCAAGCGATGAAAAAAGGAGAACGCGTACCCTGGCATGCATAACCATCATCACAATGACAAAGCTACAAGGAAAATATGGCCGGCGCATTTTGCCTGGGATGCTGCGTGCTTTAATGAGCACCGCATCTTGAGGATTCACATTGCGCTTCGCATGCATCCAGGTTTCTACTGTACAACAGCTTGGCGTGTTTATTTAAAAAAATAATAATAAGTCCAGCAAGGTTAGGCGAGCGACTGAAAACCCCTGGGATTTTGTTTCATGCATATCAGGGTTTAGTCACCAAAAATACAGTACACTTCGCAAAAATATGAGTTTCACACTGATGTGAAAGCAAGCGGTAGTTTGCCGTGAATTTAGATGTTCATTATTTTGTGCTTTGAGGGATTTCTGAATGTTGCACATAGGGAGTTCCTTCCACAAGTTTAGCCATTTTGGGTGACATTGTATTTTTCCAGAAGATACAGTGATAGATAACTTATAATTTGGCGACAGAATCAGGAGTTAAATACCAAAACTGCTAAAATTGTGCCCAATATATGAAGTCAGCATACAATAAGACCACTCAGCTAGGGGTAGTGTTGTGCTTAGAGATGTTCCCTTGCACTCCAAATCAAATTCTGTGTTCTGCTGCATTCTCTTAAAGAGTAAATTTTCCTTGTTTCAAAACTGGGTAAATCATTGTAAGAAGTTCAGTATTATAAGTCTCCTTGGAGTGGCCAGCATCTGCTGGGACTGGACACTGGAGCTCCATCACAGCGAAATGGCTTGATGTCAGGTACTTCCGGGTTGGCTGAAAATAGAAAGTAGGAAATAAAAAGGAAAAGGAGCAACGGAAGCTGCGCAACAAGGACACAAATTGATTTTTGTTTTGTTTATTAAAGGAGAGGAAGACAAAAGGAAGGTGGCTTAGACTAACACAAAATTCTAGCATCTTCTGGATAAGGAGCATACACAACAGTGAGGTTTTACAAGCCAACTGGGAAAAAAGTGAGGTTTAAAAAGTTTTGGGGAGTGGTAGGGTAGTAGCTTAAGCTAATAAGTGGGTGACTGTGGTCTGACCAGGTGGGTTGAGTTGGCAGACAAGACTGAGTAGAATTACCTGACCTCATACTGTATGTATAAATGTAGGTACGTGTTTTGGGTGGAGAAATTTTGCCTTATAATTATTTTTTTCTGCTGTTTTTTGTTTGTTTTTTTTGCAGGATATGAAACACTGTCTAAACAGTTGTTTTGCACAGGGTAGTGACAGCACATGCAGTAAAGTCATACTTACTGACTCAGTTCTTTATGTGGAACACTTAAAAAATAAAGCTGTTAAAAATATTATATTGTTTAATTTTATATTAAATATTATAGTTATTAGGATAATGACCAAATCAAAATATTGCAGTGTGTATTGTTCATGGTTATGTAGACAGAAGGCAGAACTGGAGGTGGCAGAGTTAAAGATGTTAAGATTTGCATTGGGTGTGACAAGGATGGACAGGATTAGGAATGAATATATTAGAGGGTCAGCACAGGTTGGACGGTTTGGAGACAAAGTCAGAGAGGCGAGATTGTGTTGGTTTGGACATGTGCAGAGGAGAGATGCTGGATATATTGGGAGAAGGATGCTAGGGATAGAGCTGCCAGGCAAGAGGAAGAGAGGAAGGCCTAAGAGGAGATTTATGGATGTGGTGAAGGAGGACATGCAGGTGGTGGGTGTGACGGAGAAAGATGCAGAGGACAGGAAGAAGTGGAAACAATTGATCCGCTGTGGCGACCCTAACGGGAGCAGCCGAAAGATGAAGACGAAGAAGATTGTTCATGGTTATGTAATTCCAGGCCTTACATGTCTCAATGAAAACAATTTGTACAACAGACAAAAAATAAATCACTCTGACATGTTTTTGACTTCAAAGATTTTTTTGGGAAGAGTCAGGAAAATTTGAACTTTTTTTTTATTATAGTGATAACTGCGATAACTGCCTGGTTCTTCGTACCAGAGACTACGTTCTGGAACTTATTTAACTTCATTCTGGAATTTTTAGGAGAAGGAAAACCAGAACCAAATTTCTGTGCTCTGTTATTTCTGTCTCCAAGAAATTTAAAAAACTCTTCTCACTGTCAAGCATGGGCTTAAATAGGGGAGTCATGGCAACCAGGTGTGTGCTTACTGTAACTGGGGGCCTATGCTGTGGATGCAGCTTCAGGTGTTGTTGTCAGGATTGTTTGTATGTGTAGGTTCATATGTAGGGTTGTGTATACATTTTGTCTTTTTCCCTTATGTGGCACAACAACAGCAATAATAATAATAATAATAATAATAATAATAATAATAATAATAATAATAATAATAATAATAATTTTGTGAAGCTATGAACAAAACAAAATGCTACCGTTCACTTTCTCAGTTTTTTATCTGTGATGTCATCTGCTGCTTGAACTGCTATAAAATGGGCCTAGGAAAACCTTTACTTCATTCTGACTGGCAAATTCGATGGCTTTGTTTACTAAAGACACGGCATAAAGCAAAATTACCCAGAGATGCTGTGTAAGACTGTAATTATTGACATTTTGCATCAAGCTAACTGTGTCTCTCAATGTGACATGTGTTTCAAAAGGAGTTCATGGTTCTAGAAGTACTGCTGAGGCTAACAATGCAGTCCGGCGGAGCACAACACTGTCCTGCAAGCATTACATTTTAAAGAAGTGGATTTGGGGCTGTTGTGTCTCAACTCAAGCAAGTTTCTAAGACACTAGAGCAATGGCAGCTACATAGTTACTGAAGTTCACTCTGCAAACCAAAGAAATGGCCCACAGCTGATACTTTATCCTTGACCTTGGAATGGAAAGTACCACTGAGTCATGTCTGACTCCTAGGCAACCTCTGGCTTGGTTTTCAAGGCAAAGAGAAAGAGACAGGGTTTGCCATTGCCTTCTTCCAGCATATTCTTTCCTTAGTGGGGTGCATACACAGAGGAAAACCTGCAAACACTACACACACCCCCAAGCTTGACTTGAACACCACATTAGACAAACAACCCAGCAGTTGAGACACCAGCTTACTCTGCTGTACCACCAGATTCTTCAACCTATACTTCATTGTAAGTCACTTGCTTTTCATCCTTCCACACATCATCTAAAGACATACTAATAAACTTATGATCTGTATTTTCCATCCCCTACCAAAGTATCACATCTTCTTCAATGTACAAACCAGCAGACTGTAATACGGCTCTTTCCACAAGGTGGGTGGATCCAAGTATGGCTTATTTGCCCATCACAAAGCAAAAATCTTTGTGGACAAACAGGTAGGGACAGAAAGAAGCTAAGATGTTTCTTGAAGTCAGGAGGTGAAGCGGTACCCAGCAATGAGTGTGAGACAGAGGTTTCTAGCTGCAGGCATGTCTCTTCTAGCTGAAGGAGGTAAGTGAGCTCCTTAGACTCACAAACAGGGGTTGAGAGTGTCACGTGGGTTCTCTGGAGCTACAGATGCAAACACAAGCTCCTCTACAGTAGGGAGCCCTTCTGGAGTAAACAAGGTATAAATTACAATTTTATATTAATTCTTATTTTCATATTTTTTATAATAATGTAAAGCTTGTTGGTTAACATCCTGAACAAGATTTTTCTCTGGAGTTATTTAGTCAGGTGCTAAATTTGAACGGAATAAAATTTAAATTACTATGGTAAGAAGTGTTCCCCAAGCAATAAAGAATGGATGTATTTTTGAAAACTGTAACCAATTTGGCCATTGCTTTAAATTTACACAAATGCAGTGTATCGTTCTGTCTCCGTGTCAAACTTGGTGAGAAGCACCGTTCTGGAATAGAATCCTACTTGAAGGAGGGTGGCGAGTTTGAAGGTTGTCTTGCGAGACACCTCTCAGAGGAGAGTGGGAGTCATTTTGAAGGCCCTGTCACCACATGGTACCCACCTCAGGCAGAAAGAAGCAATCATTACCGGAGAGGACCATTTTTTAAACTGCTCTTGAAAGAAAAAAATGGGCCGTTTTGATGGGAGTCAGGGTTCCTTTCATGGTGCTGAGCCATGATGGTGTGCAGAGCCCGTAGGGGTTTAGGGGGCAGAGGGTGGGGGGTTAATGACAGTAATCAGTCTTTTCTCCAGGCACCATGTGAGCAAACCTGAGAGAGGGCTGACTGTGGGTGCCCAGTAGAGAACCAGCGGTTGTGGAAGGGTACAAATTTCAAATCTTAGGGAGAAGAACAAGTCTCCCGCACTGTCATCTGTACTTTCAGCCTCTCGTAAAAAAGTAATAAAATATGCACGCTTTGCAGCTGGTGCACAAATCAGTATAGACGACGTATTTCCATTTATTGTGGATGATCTAAAAGGTAATGATGAGATTTTCAGTGCTGTGCAGAGGTCCTGACTGAAGCAAAGTGTAAAGAAATTCAATAATTCATGCCCTTGCAGTCCTGGTGGTAACTGCATGGGGCATGGAATCCCATACATTTTGAATAGCAATGTAATGTGCAACCACCTATCTTCTGAAGAAATAATGTCCTATCATCAAAGCATTCATTCCCTGATGATTTAAGGTGTCGTAAAAAGGTAACACCCGCTACCTGGGAAAGTGGTAGCAGGGAGGTGCAGCGTTTATCTACAGGTGCAAAGCTCTGAAGGTGATCAGTGCAGGTTTTTGTTGTGCAGATGTGAAGACCTGAGTGCAAAGTGAGGGGGGTCGGTTAGCTCAGGGAAGATGGTGAAGGTGTGGACTGCAAAATGCAAGTATAAGCAGGCGGCAGATGTGGGATCCAAGAACACCTGATCTTGAAACGCAGGGCAGGGTAGAGTAGAGTGGGGCGGGGTGGAGCGGGGCAGGTACATGGGTTTAACAATCGGTAACCTGACTGCTGCCACCTTCTCCCTTCTTTGGTTGTTAGATAATAAAACTGAATACAATAATCTCTCAGTATCCAAATTTAATTCTTCCAGGAAAATGCATCAAATAAGAAATTTTTCAAATACAAAATGCCTGTTGCCTATTTTATAAAATTGGGGGGATAACAATAATGCACTCCCATCCACAAAAACCTACGTAATATCAACTAATGACTTTAGCAAAATGAAGCCCTGAAAAACAGCAGTTATCTAACTGGAAAATAATTATTGTTATTATTAATTTGCATGTTTATAACAGATGGTACAGTACGTACAGTACAGAGCATTTGCATCTTAGCGCTGCAACCGGCACTAAAATAAATAGGTTTATTTAAAATATTTAATGTTAGTTAGAAACATATAAGAAGCAGATAAGAATTTTAACAAACGTTTACTGTGTAGAGGAGAGGTTTGTAAGGTGGCGTGCTGTGCAAACATGTTCAGATGAAGCAAAGTGACTGGGCTCGCGAGTAAACCTGAAGAAACAGCTGAAACACCAGCATGTGTGAGCACTTTTACTCCAGAAAAATTCCCAACTCCGTACAGTACAGTTCATCACAATATATGCATTATTATTATTATTATTATTATTATTATTATTATTATTATAAATACCATATATTTTGCTATATTTATTTGAAGATTTTTTTTTTTTTTTGTAATTTTTATTTCAATTTTTATTTTGGAAAAGATTTCGGTAGATATAGCAAAAATACATACAGTGGACAGTTTGGACCCCCGAGTGACTGCTGGAATTGAAGGACTGGGTTGTGCTAGACTGCTCATGGAAGGACTACTGCCAGTCACTAGCAATGCTGCACATTATAATTTTTATTATACAGTTCCATACAGTCACCCCACAGAAACCCAAAACAAGGAGTATTACATAGTGATGCAGTTTGATTTTTATGTCCCTTTTATACAATGTGGGTTTTTTGGCTTTTAAAGCATACCTTACCATTGGACACTGAAATCCAAAATAAACAAGGTTTGGCTTTATAGGTTGTTGACACTTTCTGCATTTTATGGATGTGGATGTGTAAAATGCCTGTAAATTCAAGAATATCCAGTGGCACAGCATGATGATGCTTTTATACCTTGTGGTACATCTCTCTCTCTCTCTCTCTCTCTCTCTCTCTCTCTCTCTCTCTCTCGCTCTCTCTCTCTCTCTCTCTCGCTCTCTCTCTATCTTTGCTCTTGCATCACCTTCTCCCACCTCCTCATTCTGCCTCCCCATTCCATTGCATCACGGCATAGAGCATGCCCTGGATAATGATTCACTGCACTCCCCTCCTTTTTCCAGGTTAAAAACCTCCACCGTAGCCCGGTGCCGCCTGGGGGGTTGACAAATGAGGTTCCATTCAATTACAGTCCCTCCTTCCACTATCAACATAGCACAGCATGTGACAAATCAGACTCCCAGGGAACATGACACGCAATGACAACCCCTCCATCCCCTACACAGTGCTTTGTAGGTTCACAACATAATACTAAAAAAATACTTTAAAAACACTTAATGCAAAATGTACATTACTGTACTCCAACACTATTCTTCAGACAAAGGAGCCATAGGCTTAAACAGAGGTGTCTTTCTGTAGAAATTAGCACGTCATGCCCGCCTGCGTGCCGCATATATTTTGTGCCCATCAAATCATTTTATATTAGCTTGTAAGCCTCTGACACGTCAGTACACAAATATAGATGGCCTGTAATTACTATTTCTTAAGTCAAGACAGGGGTCATCAGGTTCTTAAGATGCTCAAACTCTGCAAAGCACACATTTCCCAAGTTAATTAGAGTTGTCACCCATGACTGGGAGATTAGTGTCTTCAAGTCAGAATTTTTAAAAATGTACCTAATAACATATCGGTTTGCTTACATTCTTATGTATTTGTGAATTTATTCATAACATTTACGTGCTATTGATTTCTTTAAGGGTAAAATGCGTAATTCATCTCCGCTTATGAAACAGGTATAGTTTTACTTTAGTTTTTATTTGTAAAAAACTTTTATCTGTATAGGCTGCTCTCACATTAGCACATGGAAAAAACAACACTCGTGTGAGCGGTTAGCAGCTTTTACCAGCAAAACAAATAGGAGGCACAAAGGATTTTAATCCCAAACAAGAATAATTTGCATGCAGGAAAACTTAATATAATGGGGTGTCAGCGTGACTGGGAGCATCAACAAGGAAGAGGCAGAAAAGAGCCAAGTTACACCTTACACATTTGTTAAAGCAAAAAACGCTGAGCATGAAGGCATTAAAAGCAGCTTCAAGCTTGGTATTTCTGCCTTTCTTTTAGATCTAGCTGTTTCCAGCATCTGTCTTATAACTTGATATTGCCCAATAAATTGTAAAATACATCCATAAATCCTGTTTAAGTACAACAAGCTGCACCAAATGAAGAGAACTATCAGTTTGCTTGCTGTTGCTCATGCTAATGATGATGATGGTGATGATGACGATGATGATGGTGATGCTTTTGTCCTTGTTGGGCTGGAATTGAACATTTAGTTAAAAGCGAAGCTGCCTCGGTGCATGCCTGCCCTTAGTCTGCAGCACAAATATTGTTCTAATTAAATCATTCATTTCAATTACGCAATATTATTTTTAAAAGGATACTTATGTCTGACAGCGTTGTTAGTCCTCAGCAAATCTCCAGACGAGAAGTTATTTAAAATAAATGGATGTAGTAAATCGTGCACAGTCCTTCTTGCTGAAATGGCTATGCCTTGCCCCTCGATCTACTGCCCGCAGGAAACGCTTGCGTGAAAAATATATACAAATATGGGAGTAGAACATGCTGTTGAGTTGTGTCTGACTCCTAGGGGACCACCGGTGTGGTTTTTAAGGCAAAGAGGAATGGAATTCGTTTTCTATTCCCTTCTTCCTGCATATCTTTCCTTTAGAGGGGTTCAAACATGGAGGAGAGCATGCAAACTCCACACACACCCCTGTGTTGGTCCTTGAACCCCATACACCCCACATTTGCTTTGAAAGACACTGATAAACTGGACTGAGGTGGCCATGTCGCAACTGTGTATTCTAGGCATATTTGAAAGACAGGACCGGTGAAGTCATTCTCCAGCTGGAATGATGGGTGCTACATAAATGTGTGGTTCTCATGATTTTCCAAGAGAGACTCCAAGTCTCTTGTTATTCCATACCAAAACACCCACGTAATGTGATGTTTTTATTGACTTTCCATTCACATGCCAAATGGGCTGATCATGGGGAGAATTGATCAATGAGCTCTAATGCCTCCTCTATGGACAGCGCACAAATTAAAACCCTATTGATCAGCTTGTGTAGGCCAACGCAGGAGGACATCGTGTGTGAAGAACTACGGGTCACTATCATTGCCCAGCAGCTGCAGAACACCTGCACTGCAAGTCTGCATGTGATAGCGAAAGTGGCAAAATACAGTATCTGTAACTCACTGTGTCAAAATGATAGATATATATATCATATTAAATTGCTGTCTTTAGTCCATTGAAGAACACACATATTAAAAGCGTGCAATAAGTTCATCAATACTCTTATTTTTTTTACATTCATCTGCACTTGTAGCCTAATCCAGTCTTCTGTAAACACAAAGAGGAATATATGTTGTCTTTGCTTTAACCATTTTCAGTATATCAGCAGAACAGTGATGTCACCATTGTGGTGCAACTCGGTCCAGTAGACAGTTAAGCTCTAAATGTTGAGCTTTTGGGGCTTTTTGGGCCAGAACACCAAAAAAAGGTGGCCAGGTGCTTCCTACATCTCGCCAGGGCTTCAGAGAGCTTTGGAGAGCTTTGGAGAGCTTTAAAGAGCATCAGATAGTTCCATGAAATACTCTTACCGTACTTCCATGAAGTTGTTATGGGTTCTGGGAACTCACTTGAGCTTTAAATCAATTGAACCTTGGTAGAGTTATGGAAGCTTCATATCCTTTGGACTAGCATGAAACCAGCGATGATCCGATACATTAAAACTGGCTCATTATCATGCACATCCAGCCCATGCTCTTCCACAGAGGTTTGGTTAAGAAGTCTCCCCGGCTCACGAATCTGCCGAAGGATCAGCCTGATTAAGACAATGAGGAAGGGTTCAAAAGGTGACCCAGAAATGGGCTCAAGACACTTTGAGTCCCTGGCTTACATATAACCATGTGAATTTCCCAGGCCATAACATCAAGACACAGTCATCGTAAGTTAAGCTGCATGTGCTGAAGTGGGCATGTGTCAGTAATTCTCGTTCCATTGCAGTATGGGTTTTTTTTGTAAATATTGTACAAACCTATCTAGGGTTCCCCGAATATAACTGAAGCCTAAATATTATTTATTATGCAGTCGCTTGCCCTCATGGACTGAGCAGTCCTATAGTCTTGCGCATTCACCTAGAAAATAAAGCTGAAGGTCACTGTCGTGCGATTGGCAGTGCTAGCTTCCGCCCTGCGATGATCCAGTAGCTCTGAGATTTGGTTCCGTATCATATGCGGACAGGACTCCACTGCGGATACTTCAGCTCGGTCAGTGAGATTTGACAGATGTTTATGTCCCAAAACACAAGCTTGGGAAAAATCACTGGTGTTCAAACCAGGGGCAAAGCAGGGTGCGTAAAAACAAGTGCTGTTTGTTCCATCTCCTGAGTTCATAAAAAGCTTAGTGCCAGAGAAAATAAAACACTCCTGCTTTGGGCTTGGTAACTTACAGTTGTTCATAAATGCAAGAAATGCATTCTGACACCAGCCTTCCCCAGGCAAAACTCGGTATTATACATATCAAAGCTCATACGTATTACTTTCAACCCCTAATATTTATTGCAGCTCCACGGAAATGCACCCTGCATAACATACCTTCTCATGTAAACGTTGTTTGAACAATGCCAACTAGACAGAGGTTTATTAGCAAAGGACTGCTTAGGTTCTGTGTCTGCTGTTTCCCCAATTTCGACAGTGCTGCTTATGTTGTTCCCTGTATCAACAGCTCGATGTTCAACAGTGTTATGTGCAGGAACATATTGACTAAGGCAGTGACCACAAGACTCATTTTGACACATTCACAATAAAATGAAGAAGTAAAAATCGATGGGTGGTGAGCCCAGCCTTGTACATCAGCCACATTTTGCTTCTCTTTGCTGTTCTTTGAATGGAATCAATGACAGCTACTGCAGCTGAAATGTGTGGTTAAGGAGTACTGGAGCACATTTCCTTACCAGAACGTATCGGCTGCAAAGGAAAAGTTTGTTTTTCATGCTGCTATTCGGATTAAGAAGAAAAGCTAACGTGCCTTTCCATTGAGTTGTGTTTTTATTAGGCAGCTCCGATAGAATTGTGCCAAAATTATCATGGTTTCATTGAGTCAGGAGCATTGAACTGAGCTGGGAAAAAAAGCCCAAACAACCTGCAGTTCGTCTATGCGGCTGAGTCACATAGAACGATGACTCGGTCCTATGTCAAACCTTGTTTACCCCAAGGGTGTCTTAAGGACAAGACTTTGCATGTGTAGCTCACAGGCAGCAAAGATGCAGTGAGGGCCGTAAGTTTTACTTATGCAATAATTTGCTTATAACAAGTGCTGTAAATCCTACATCACTCGCCCAATTTTAATGTAAATGCCCTCAAATTAATACCAAAGTGTACGCTTAAAGCAAATCTTAGTTCGTTTCAAATCCACTGTGGTGGCGTGCAGAAAATGATGAAAATCGTGTCACTGTCCAAATACTTATGGACCTGACTGTATGTCTGGGATCCAAAAATGAACGTAAGCACTGCCATAATTAACATGCATGAATAAATGCCATAACAGAAGCTGAGACCACCAAACAGGCCATGGAGATACCCAGGGAAACAGGTTTCTGTCTCAATCTCCTTGTCCACATTTTCACCCAAACACATGGCAATCAGGTGGTTTTTAGGCCCTCCGGGAAGGTGGACCAGACGGCCATTTTGTCGAGCCGCGATTCTGCTACATCATCCTATAAAGCTACGACAGGTTATGAAACCAAAGGAAGGCAGAATGTTCCAGAACTGTCAGTGTCCTCAGTGAAAAAGACTGGGCTCCAGCAAGGAAGAGCAGCTGCGTAGCTAATGCCATTAATGACTTTATGAGTCTCAGCTTTGGGAAGCCATGGCTGTGGGCAGGATAAGGCCTGTGATCTGCTTCCACCATAATTCACACCCCTATTCCCCACTCAAACCAGCAGCAGCTCTTAGTTCCCAAAAAACACAGCGCTTTGCTCCGCTGCTGCTGCTGCTTTTCTGTTCTGCCGGAGCTTTGGACGCTTTTAGGTTGCAGATGGCAAATTGTCCCCCGCTGTCTCCTTTCCGTCACTCGGTCGTGGAAGTGCTTGGAAGCGGCTGTATGTGTTTGGTGCTTATGACACCGTGTGTCATGTACTGAACAAAGTTGGTTATAATTTCTGACATTTTTTTTCCATGATGACAGCTTCCACAAAACCTGCCAAATGGCTTTATTTTGTTTGAGGCCATTCTTAAGTCTTTTCAGAGTCTTTAGACTGAGATAGGACAATTTCAATCTGGAAAACCTTTAAGCATCACACCAGGCAGGGTTATCTGGGTTTCTTTTTTTACTGTTGTGTTACGGTGCTTCTTCTGTCTTCCTCCATCGCTTCTGTCATTCTGGAAAAATGGTGGAAAATGAATTAATATGTATACATACAGCCAGATTTTCACCCAAGCACGAACGCTCATGGTGAACAGCAGTGAGCTCCATAGTCGTTGTTTGTGGCTTCTGCTGACGTTCAAGAATCGGTATCCTAAACAGGAGAAAAGTTTGCATGAGGCTAGGCTCCATTTCTACACACATCAGAGGAATTTCTGGCTTATTCCCCTCCACGAGCTCCTGGACACACAGCCTGGATGGTGATGCAAAAGCAAGAACTCATCTGCTTGTCATTCCCTCAAAAAGCCTTGGTATGAGCCTAAACAGTCAGACGTGGAGATGCCACAGTGCCAAAACAATTCATTGATTCATTTGTATTCTTTTTATATAGGTAAGCCCATGTATCATCCTGCTCCAGTTTGATCACATTGACAATGTGGCTTTTTTCAGTTATATTAGCGCTACTACTTTTAAGTTCACATACAAATTAGGTGCATCTTCTGTTTTGTCCAATTCGGTACTTTTAAATGTTTTTAGAACCAAGGAAACTGACTGTTTGAAGATCAATATGTGTTTGTTAATCTCCTTTGGGAGAAGCCAGTGTATGTGTTTTTTTTTTTTGGTTTTTTTTTGAGGTTTCAGAGGCAAAAATAAAACTTACAGTTGTAGAGAAAGAGCTGTAGATGTCAAAGAATTATGTATTTAGAGATTCTGAAAGGTAAAATTAGTGATGTGCACTGATGGCACGTCAGAGACAATGGGAGAAAACTTGAGTGAGATGCATGTTTGCCTCAAGGTTTCATGGCTCATCTCACTGGACATATATGCCGGTGACCTGAGAGCTGGCATCACACCTGACTTCCTTCGCATGCTGCAGTTCCACAGACCTGACAGCATCCTTACTTTACTACAGCAGCCTGTAGTGTCCCACCTCTCAAGCCAGTAGAACGTCTTTGGGATGAGCTGGAATGAAATGTCAACAGAATGCATGAACCATCAGAAAATATGCAAGAAACCACAAAGCTGGAGCGTTGCCAGGGACAAAGAACATGGTGGAATCAAGTCCAGGTGTTTACCTTGCTGCTGAATCCAAGTCCTGCAGTTAAAAGAGGATCCTGCTGAACAGGGGTATCTAAGTGGCTGAAGAGTGTAAGTGTGTGTGTGTGTGTGTGTGTGTGTGTGTGTGTGTGTGTGTGTGTGTACGGTAGCCCTCACCTGGGGAAGTGGTTATCAATAGTGTGTGTGCAATGGCTGCAATAATAAAAACCTTTAACACATTAAACCATATAGTGGCTCACCAGTTTATAACAACAGAATAGTAAACAAGGTAATTGTGCGTCCGTGCAGAATATGGTGTTGTACAGTATCGATTCCTTACGCCCATGCGAGCCTGTGTTTAAATCATCACAGAAACACAAAATAACAACGGTAATCTTAATAAGCATCTCAGTAATGTCCTTTAATACTGATGGTTATGTTCCCTACCGTTGCTGGGCTGAATTATGACCAACACACAACCCCCTACCCTGCTAAGGTCCCCAAATAAATACTTCCCATAGTCCAAAGAGATGCATTTCAGTTAGACAGATGAATATAACCTGTAACTCTGGATTGCTGTATGTCTGGTGCCCCATCAAGGGTGTAACTTGTCCAGAACAGCACCCCACGGTTGAGGGATATGCGGTGGACGACCACCCTATAGGCTAAGTGGTCATTGATAGAGGGTGACTACGAGTACAGTTTAGAGCAAAAAATATAGTGAATATACTAGTAAACATTTTTAATCTACTGAATATGCAGTTTTGTTATTTGTGACCTTTCTTTGGTATCCTTGAAGCATGTATGCAGCTGAATATAATAAAAGTTGAAACACCAGCCACACATCAACAATGGTTAAACCACAGTGCACCAAAGCCAAAACCATGGGTTATAGCCTGAGGGTTAGCCCACTGTAGTCACCATCAACCTGACAACAAGAGAGACTTTCTTCCTGTAGCTTAATAAAACCAAGGGACCATTGTCATGGGGACCAACTTTGTGGTGATGGAGAGGACCTGTCACCACCCGATTCCTGCCAGAAAATCCAGGAATTACAAATGAATAAAGGGTAGGGGGGTGAAACGGCAACCGGTTGGGTATCGCGATCAAGGAGGGCTGATCCAAAATCTCATCTGGTTTGTCCACCGGAGTAAGAACCGACCTGCACCTGTGCCGCTGCTCTTAAAAGTGGCCCAGATTTTGAAGGAGAAATCAGGAGATGTGAAAAATGGGTTTTGTAGGCAGCACCATAACTTATGTAGAAGTTTTTTCCTGGCCTAGTTTTTTGCAGAACTTATAAAATAAATATAACAACATAACATCTGTAAGAATAGTATTAACACTACTAGTTGGTTCCTCATTTTGTGCAGCATATTAAATGCTGCATATTGTCAAAATTAGACGCCTTTTAGTGTTGTTTGGAGTTATTCGCTCTGGTGACCACTCTTAAAAGGTGGCTTTTAAAACGTTTTAAGGAAGTAAAGTCGCGAAGTGGATCCACGTGAAGAGTGGGGTAAAGGACGTTAAATCTTGTTGCCAGCGAGGGTCCACAGAAAAGAGACAAAGGAGATATGAACCTCAGATATGCAGCAAAGCTGGATGTCTTGCAAAAAGTTTTAAAACTCTTGATGTACGAGGAGGAATAGTTTGCAGCAAATCTCCAGAGAGGCCTTCTGGTCAGCACAGTCATTGGGAACCCCAGAAACTCTCTGCCTGTCCAAGGGTGCATTAGTTGTGTTTGTTAGTTACACGGTAATAAAAAATAAAACAAAAGGCCTCCGCTTACAAATTATGAACATTCTTGACCCCCGTTCTCCCAGTTATGCTCTCCCAGAAGGTGAGCTTCGTCACAGAACGGCGAAAGAATGCTTCTGAATGCTTCCGAAAGACAACCTTCTGAACTTTGCTTAGGAAATGGGGGCGGAAAGAAATTACACATGGCTTTGTAGTCCCTGATGCTCAATACCGAGAGCCGATATCCACTTTTATATGCAGTGAACGTCTGGCTTCCTGTAATGGAAAAATGGCAGCAATCCTGCCTCGGTTTATCCAAATGCAAGCTGCAGTGAAGTGATTGCGGAAATTCTGTCAATATTTTGTTAAAAGCATTTCAATTAGCCATCTAGCTGCCTCTTAATGAATGCATTTCAAGTGACAAAGCAATTTCCTGCTTATGATGAAGTGTGCAATTTCCCTGAGACATAAGTGCAATTCATTATGGTGGGGGCTGTTTGTTTGAAGAGTGAGCACCACTAGGCATGGTTTGTATTAAGGTGGTTAAGGGTCGAGTAGCGAACATGTAAGGGTACGTAATCACGACCCGTTCGCCACTCTCTGCACATCTTGCTGCCGGCGTCCCCTAAAGCTCACGGGGTCCCAGGGTTGTAAAATCGCTGCGGTAACCCAAGCAAATTTTTGGCAGATGTAATATATTATTAGACCTGGCCACTCACCGCTCTAAGTCACTTCTGGGGAATTTGTACATACTGTGTGTCCCTAAGAATGGCACAAGTTAACGGCTTGCATTTGTCAAACAGCACGGCCTCCCCTCCGGCACTTGAGAGCCGTTGCGCTGACTCTGACCCATGGTGCCACCTAGTGGAAACTATGTCAACTGCAGGAAAAATATCCCTTCAGCAGTCTGTCGCTGCATATGCAAATTGTTCTCTATTGCTTCACCATAATAAAAAGAGATGAATAAAGAAACATAGATTTAAAAGTCCCACAGTGGCAGACTACAGAAACTGAGCTGTGACAAAACTTCTGTATATACTATGTCCTCATCTTTATAAGGCTACCTTGTGATTGGGACGCCAGTTCACTGTACAACTTCTACTGTTTTTCCGAAACTTGAACTTGAAATGTGCAACATTTGTCAGCATCTGGCCGTTTCATTCTTTGCTTTATTGGCTACAAACTAAAAAAAGAAGTTAGACGCCTGCCTCGGTTTATTTACAGTAGGTAATAATAAGTCATGGCTATAAGTATAATAAATATGTACTGCAGGATTTTTATGTTAAAAATGCTATTAGGTTTCAGCTACATTTCATTAAAACTGTTGAAATGATTTGGTCTAACATTCCAGTTTTTGGGTTTGTGTTGCTGCCAACCAACATCAGGTAATGGAAATGCAGGGGTTTGCGTCACAACAACAAAAGAAAAATGTCAGAAAATATGTATGTGTAGGAAATACAATTAATAATATGCCAACTGCAAAAGTATATATGCAAATTCTTTAACTCCAATGCTTGTAACACGTGGACCCAATATATAAAATTAGGACATTTCTCTGCAAAGCGGAATGAAAGGGTGTTGAGGCCATTTGTGGGGCAGAGGTGGCCACAGAAGGCAGGAAGAAGGTAGCGAAGAGTAGGACTCACAAACCTTGCACCTCAGAGTAAATAAAAGTGCATTTCACAGCAAGCAAAGAGCTCCAGATGCAGACACAGGATTGGTAAAGCTCAGTTATCTTTTCCAATACCCCTGTGTTTTGCTCACACACTTTACACAAGCAGCTGCCTTTAGAACTGAGTCCAGTACAGTATGTAAGGTGACTGCAATAGCATGAGGTCGATTTATGGAACTCATAAAAGATTAAGAGAGAAGTGCACCCAAAAGGAATGCATTTGGAAATAACTGTTGACTTCTGAAACAGAAAAAAGTTATATAGATGAAGACAAAAGTGAGATCGTAAGAACGTTCAGTTTAAATCTTCTGAGTGGGCACAACAGTTTTTCTGGGGTAAAGGAAATGATCATGTCTTCAGGGATCTGATCCCTCAATCTTCTTGTAAGCCATAACAAAAGTCCTGAACTAGAAACAAGAAGCCACAGAAAGCTGAAGCAAAGATAAGTTTTATAGTGATAAAATGCAATTCTTTTTCAGCCAAACACACATACACGTAGTAACATTTTGGATCAGCTGAAAAAGATTGTTGGTAGAAGACAGAAGACCGGAGGTAAAGGAAGAGGTCAACAAAGGATATCAAAATAGCCTGCACCAGGAGCTGTAAAAGGTGTGCTGTGGTATCCCAGACAGATCCTGCTGTTATACAAGATACATCTGCAAGGATCACTTGTATAAGCAGATCAATTGTACTGAAAGAAGGAATGAGTCAGTTGTTATTCACAGGCTCAAGCAAATAAAATCCACAAATTATCCAGTTTGATAGAGAAGTCCAACAGGTAGCTGGACCTGCTGGGAGATGAAGGACCTCAGACAAACTGAACAGTAGATGGTGGTTAGTTGAGATGTTCAAGAGGCAAGCAGCAATACAAAAGGGTTATTTTGTGACAAGTAGAGGAAAACATAAAAGAGTGTCACCTGCTGAGAAGTGATAGAGGAATCTGTCAGAGGCATTAACACCTCCAAGGACAGTAAAGGCTGCAACCCCAAACACTTTGGAATAGCAGATTAGAGAGTCTAACTGAAAGACAGGAAACCACGTCATACCACGTACCTGATCAGTGTGACTGAAGCCAGACCAAGTCACAGGTACTATGTATTTTACAGGCAGGGCCAAAATGCACCAAAAAATTTAAAAAGCGTTGCAGATACTGCAGAATGAATCTAGACTGATATTCTGGGCAAGAAATGCAGATTAGTTGTAAGCTATACATGTCAAGACTCCAGCGTGATTGGGGACTTTTGGCTGTCCTGCTGACCATTTTTTGTTACTGCAACGGCCTGTTTACCTCTGTGTGCTCCTTGCTCTACCTTCCCCACCTGATCACCATTATTACCCTCATTATTGCCTCTTATGTTTCCTCAATAGCCTGCCTTGCTGGTTTATTGCTTTGAGTATTTAAGTCTTGTGTTTGTACCTGTTCTCTGTCAGATCATGACTGTGTTTCCCTGTTTCACAATAGTGGTCTCTGTTTCACTGGTTTAGACCCTGTTTTTGCCTGCCGGGCTGGAGTATTTGCTGATTGCTTCTTTGGTTTTTGACCTTGTTTTTCTTGACCTGTTTCTGTCCGACGAATTGAATTCCCCTGTAATAAATCTCCTGCAATCCCTTGAATCTGTGATTGGGTCCTGACCTGAAAGCCTGACAGTACGTTCAAAAATTTTATTAAATTAAATAAAAGGGAGAAGAGAAATGGGCCTCTAATTCTGGGTTTAAAGGCTTTATCACCTAAGATGTTTCCAGTTTAAAAGGCTAACAGGAAACAAAGGAAAAGTGGGGATTTAAAGAGTGGAAAAAATTAAAGGAATGAGTTCTGGGGAAATGACTGTAAGACAGAGGAAGGGATGGAATCAGGAGAGACTCTGCTGGCTTGGGGTGAGAGGAGGAGGTCCAATATTTTGTTTTCTATAAGGGGTTTAGATGTAGGAAGCAAGACTTTGCTGGGAGTCCTGGCATGGGTGGTGGCGATGAATATCACTTTTGTTTTTTGTTTGTCTATGATCATCAGGAAGAAGGAGACAGAAGGATTAAGAAAGGAAACGGAGTGAAGAAAAAGTGATGAATAGTTCTTAGGCATAATTTTCTGCAGACTGCTGTTAATTGTGGAAGAAGCTTTTTTTTATACTTGGATCTTGTTCATCTTTTGTCTATGAGAGTCTTGGGTGCTTGCATTTAACATTCAGCAGCACAGGGTTTGGTTCTGTTAGGGTAATGTGTGTTGATATTCATGGCCTGGAGATGGGACTTGAACGTTGTTGAAGTCTCCATGGACTGAAGGTGAAATTAAAAAGCAAAGAGACAGAAAAAGCATAGATGGAGGAAAAAATGTGGCCTTATCTGTGATCAAATGTCAGAATGTAGCTGAAGATGGAAGGAGAATAGCACAGGAGAGGAGCAGGAAGAAACTGGAATGTTATGGAGCGATGTGATAGAGAATGTAGAAGAAGGTGGAACAGGAGTTAGCAAGGAACGGTGGAAGGAGATGAAGAAATGATCAGAAACATTAAACAAAGGACCAGAAAACCCCAACCAGACTGGAAACCCACACTAATACTCAAAATAAAATTACTCAAAACTGAATGCTTTCTCTCAGCTGCAGGAAACAGCGCTAATATGCAAACACTGTTTGTGAACCAAATTTTGGCAGAAGTGTCACTTTATTTTGAAAAGAATGAAGTGCATGTGCGCAACAGGAAGCAGATGGCTGAAGCATCAAGACCAAGCACAAAAAATGTTTGCAAAACAAGGCCAAAAAATTAGACCACTTCTGCTAAGATTGTTCCTCTGTTTAACAGTTCTTATTTATAACAACACCCTGGAGGCAAACAAAAGATTTGCTCAACATTCAGTTCACCATTCAATCAGCGCCTGGTCAATCTTTTAGATTAAATAAGAAATGGATTTCACTTCTAGAAAGTTTGGTGTAAATATATTATTTCTATTTACGTTTAATGTACTGCCATATGGCTATGAATAAGTACACTGATTATTTGGACACAGACCGATTATTTATATTCCACTCTTCAGATCTGTTATGTGCAAAGTGAGCTTTTTATTATTAGAGATTCAGATGTCACTGGTAAACATCTGTAACTCGGCAACTAACAGTAAATCCAAACATCTGTTACCTTAAATAGTTTACCGGTACAATGACTAGTTCATAAATTGCATGTTCTTCTCTCAGCTTGCAAACTATGACATCAGTAAACACTTTAGAGGTTAAAAAAACTGCTTTAAAGTTTTCTCAGGCATAATCAGAAATTTAAGGAAAGCCCCAGGAGAGAAGTATAAGTCTTTACAATTTAGCCTGAGGTGTTGGCGTTAAACACTGAAGCAGCTGAACCCACACAGTTCAGAGGTTAGCTGTGTCCTGTGCTGCAGTTCCACTATAAGCTGGCATTTTCACAAATTTGGCTCTAAACAGACTTCCCACATTCAGCAGGACCCCCATCAGCTGTTTAAAGTGTCTTCTAGTGACCACATGGTGTGACCCAAGGGCAATTTCTTCAAGCATTTTAAACTTTGCTGAAAGATTCTCCCTGGTCCAGTTCTTATCTCTGGGTATTAGCAGCAAGAATTTGACAAGACAAGAGGAGAAGTGATATCCTCAAGTGGCTTCATCATAATTCTTTCTTTGGAGCCATCCCACAAACAGATGGTTTCCACTGCAAATTCAGTGTATGTACAAAGAAATCACAGTGTTGCGACCCGGCTCATTGGCTAGGGGACCAGCAGTAAGGATCGTAGCATTTTAAGGGAAAAGAAAGAAAATGTAGGTGGTAGGAGAGAACCCCTTTTTCAACAGACCCCAAAACACGGCACAGTTATGCAATTTGAACAGTGACAAAGTGCAATTTATTTACAGTGGGGAGTGATGGAATTATATATAGAATATATTTATATAAAAAAACAAACAAAAGAACCAGGCACCAAACAGTTTTACATAATATAGGCAGTTCCCCAACTCAAAGTCCAAAACCGAACAAAAACGGACATCCCAACCTGGGCCACAAAAAGAAAAGAAAACAGAAGACAAACTATAGCTCTGTCTATCTCCACTATAGAATCCGCCAAAATCAATACAAGGGTGGGAGACCGCCACTTCGCCTGGTGTTTTAACATATATGTAAGTGTACAATAAATCGCAGCGTGTTAGCACCAGGTACACCGAGGTTTGGACACTCCCCAGTGCCAACACTTTACAAGAACGGCAAACAGCAAAATCCTCCACTAGGCATAGAATGCAACAAAACACGACCAAGACAAAGCTGTTGCCGCTGCCTCCATGGTGGTCCGCGCAGATAAGCGCTTGCAGGGGTGACATCATCCTGTCGAATGCTGAACCCCTATGGAGAGACTGTGTGAACAGGAACGACAGTTCCCCACCAGAAAAAAAAAACAAGAACCGTAACAACAGGTAAACAGTACCTAGTGGTCAAGCCAGAGATGCCCCAGCTGAACATGATTTCATCTTTGCTTCTAGGGATCTCGTATCAACTTGTTTTCCAGTATTTGGTGCATGCTATATCTCTTGCTTCATATAGCATTTCAGAACATATGGGTGCACCAGACATCTTATAAACCTCATAAAAAAATGAAAGCATCCTGGACAGCTTGCTCTCGTAAAGAATAGCACATAAACGAAACCAAAACAAAATAACCAAGCAAAAGCCGTGACAATTACATTCCCCAATAAAACCCTAGTGCACAGACACATACTGTGTATGTGTGTCTGCTGTATATAAACCTTTATGATGTTATTTCAAGATGAAATGAGAACACGGGAAATGACTTCACCGTCTTCCAATTTGTGTCGGGAAAAAAAAAAGACACAAGCGTGAAGGAGTGTAAAATTTTGTTTTAAAAGTACCAGTGACCCGATCAGTGCCAAAAGAAGAGCAACACCCTGTGAAAGTGAACATTTCACCATTTACATTTGATTGCTATATGTTTTACAGATCATAATTATAGTTTAGATCCCTCTGAATTGTACAAACACCAGTAAATGTTTTAGAAGATCTTTCCTCTGTTACATTTATTATTACATTTATGCAATACAATGGTGGTCTTCATGTTCTTGAGGGTCATATCTGTCCTTTAGACCACCCTATCCAATGCTCAAGAAACCTTTTTGTCTGCCCACACAATGCCCAGCTGAGGAGGGGAGGTTCACAGACGATACAAAGTGAGCACATTCTCATTTTTCTGCAAACCCTCAATATTGGTTACATGTAGGTACCAACATTTAATTACCACAGTTGTCCAAAGAGATGGATGAACTTAGCTTTCTCCTCATAAATCAGCAAAGCACTCCACACCGATTACAGCTGTACAATACAAATAGAGACAGAACAGCAGATATAGGAGTTTGCACAGTTACAAAACAGTTTATCTGCACTATGGTCCAGATGCTGGGAGGATCTGGAGGGTCTGGTGTTTTTTCATACATTCGAGAGCGGTCATTGGCTTTACTGTTTTTCGATCCAGGAGTTCACGAGACACCAAGTCTGGTTCACAAAAGTGCCCACCAAACGTAGCAAGGATTTAATTGTTGGGCCATATTCAAATATGTGACTTTGTAGCCAGTCAAAACAACAAACGGGTGAACAACTCCTTCCAACCTGCACCGCCATTGCTCCAGCATCAGTATAATAGCTAACAGTTCATTAATTTTAGTGAATGTTACTTGTTAGAATGTTAAAAGTGAGAATTTTGGATGTAAATTGCCTGTTATAAACACACAGAGTTACAGTGCGGTCTTTGTTGGTTTGTTGGTTCCAACAACCACAGCACCAAGCACACGTGGCTCTCAGCTATTTCTCAGTTACCATAAAGTGTTAGTTGTGTGCAGCTGTGGGTAATTTTCTGAAATAAGGATTCAGTGTAAGTAAGATATTAAGTAAAAATTCTCAAGATTTTCTCATTCATTCAGAATGAACCACGAACAACACAAAATGGTTTGCAAAGATAAAGACAAAATACCAAAGAAACAGAAGCTTTCTGGGAAGCTTTTGGATTTTATTACATACAGGGGAACCTTTCTCTCTTGGCTAAACGTGTTCTTATTAAAATGAAGAAGGGTACAAATGCTTGATGAAGAAATGCAAGTCTCATCACATTCAACCTAATATCAAAGAAAGTTGTAAATTGACCAGTCACACGTAATTCACTAACTGTACAAAACTGTACTTGTTTGTTGCTTTTGTCCTCATCTACTCTCCTTTTAAAATCGAATTATGTATTGTAACGGCAGGTGGAGTTGTGGCTCTCCCATCATGCTTTGCTACATGTGTAAATAGTTGTCTAACCATTATGAGGAGTTACAGGGGAGATAACTCTTGTGGTGTTGAAGATGTTAAGAGTTCTACGGGTGGATGTATCATGGTACACAATGAGTGGTGTTGATTAAACAAGCCTAATGCATTTTGGAAACAAGTCCTGTGGACCGATGAAGTTAGAATAAAACTTTTTGACTGCAATATGCAAAGGTATGTTTGGAGAAAAAAGGCCACAGAATTCCATGAAAAGAATACCTCTCCAACTTTTAAGCATGGGGTGGATAGATCATGCTTTGGGTTTGTGTTGCCCTGGCATGGAGAACATTTCTCTGGTAGAGGGGAGAATGGATTCAATTAAATATCAGCAAATTCTGGACGCAAACATCACACCACGTGTCAAAAAGCGAAAGATGGAAAGAGGATGGCTTCTACAACAGGATAATGATATCTGAAACACCTCAAAATCCACAATGGACTACATCAAGACACGCAAGCTGGAGGTTTTGGCATGGTCCTCACAGTCCCCCGACATAAAAATCATCCAAAATCTGTGGATAGACTTCAAAAGAGTACTGCATGCAAGATAGCCCAAGAATATCACAGAACTAGAAGCCTTTTGTAAGGAAAAATTGGTGAAAATTTCCCAGATAACAATTGAAAGACTCTTAGCTGGCTACAAAAAGCATTTACAAGGGGTAACATGTGTCAAAGGGGATCTTACTAAGTACTGACCATGCAGGGTGCCCAAACTTTTGCTTTGAGCTCTTTTCCTTTTTTGTTATTTTAAAACTGTAAAAGATGGAAATAAAAATAATAATTTTGCTTAAAATATTACAGAAATGTGTCATCTTTAATGTAATGCCTTTTAAAAATCAGTTCATGTTATGCTGATTTACTGAGAAGAGTCGTGGAATTCCTTGATGTGTGACCATCAAAAAAGCACTGGTTGATAGTGATGGCATTAACAAAGGTCTGGTGCACCCCACCTGAGCATGAAGACCATTGCAAAACGTTTATAAGAGCACTGCATCATCCCAGGTGTTTCTGCCAGCATAGGTGTGAAAATGACATGCATATTCAGCAATGGTTCTAGCACCACATTTGATATGCATCAGCCTGTCTCCCATTGTGGGCTGTTGGGTGGTGAAAAGCTGCCTGAAACTTAATTTTAAACTGGTCATAAGTAGCTCAAAAAGGATCTTGTGGATCCAGCATGAATTGAAATGATCAAGCGTAATACAACTGCCATCCGTATTGTAAACATACAGCAGACTGGAAAAGACAAAATCAGAGTGCAAAAGAATGCCTGCAGCCCAGCCGAAGGTGCAATGGGTGTGAGATAGGGAAAAGTGGGTGGACTGGGCTGTGGGTGTGTATTTCTTTAGGAATGATCCATATTTCGATAAAGGCCAGAAGGTCGAGAGACAGATGAGAAGCTTAAGCCAGGAAGAAGTCAGTCTTCTTTACAGCAAAACGGCAGCTACAGGGCCCTCGGAGAAATGAAAATGGGATAGGAGAGCTGACAGGGGGCATCAGGTTACTGTTACAGTGGAAACATATCGGTCTATGATGACAGCTCTGACACTTGGACCTGTTGCCTCAGACATCCTCAGCATTGGACATTTTGGCAGACGAAGCAACACGGAGCACTATATGGGTCGCAGTACTTGCGTTGTAGCAGTAGTCTGGAGATAGACTCCCTTGCCTCTGCATCCCATGTCTCCCATTAATGTTGCTGCTATATCAGTTACTCTGAATAAATATAAAGTTTCAGAATGAGTAATTCATATGTTTGTAATATAGATCCATGCATTTATTTCTGGGACATTTGCATTATACATATTTCAGTCAAGCCCAGAATGTGGATCTGTTGTGAATCCTTTTTCCTTTTTCAATGATAGCTTTTTATTATTATAATTACTGGGATTTTTAAACATAAAAGGATAAAAAAAAGTTATTGCTTTATTTAATGCTTTTTCTTTAGTTGTGCGCTGTGCTGTTTATAACATTTCACCTTATGGTCAAAAATATGTGAACCCCTCCTTCTAATGATTGAGCTGAGCCAGGGATGCGCCAGGCCTTTTCATCCAACCTCACTGATGCTCTTGTGGCCAAATGGGCATAAATTCACACAGCTGCGCTCCAAAATGTGGTGAAAACCCTTCTGAGAAGATGGAGGCTGTTATATCAACAAAGGGAGAACAACTCCATATGAATGCCCATGGGCTTGGATTGGGATGGCCAACAAGCACATACGGGGGTGATGCTTAGGTGTCCGCATACTTTTGGCCATGCAATGTATTTACTATCCGCCTTCATGCTTATTTTTCAGAAGCATTACTGTATGCTTCTGTAAATCAAGATTACCTAAGAATTATTTAAAGGGGTGAGGGAAAAAAAACCCTTAAGTAAGTCAAGGACTGTTCTTTATGGTCCATTAGATATAGCCAGCTTGCTACTGAAGTGATTGGATGAAGTGTCTGACTCTGCTCAAGCACACAACTACATAACCATATAATAATTGTATAACTGCAGTCTGCCACTTTGCCCATACTTTATAAGCAAAATGTGGCGATCAAAGACTGACATAAGTGGTTTAAAAACTGAAATTATTAGCCTTTCTGATATGGTGCTGATATTCTCTAATAATATCTCTTTTTATAACACCTTAAATGTCTCACACATCTTTTTCAGCGGCGTGTCCTTCAACTTCTTCAGTCTCCTGAAATAAATTTCATTTCTCCAGTCGTAAGGTCACAAAGATCAAATATGTAATTCGTTGCAATAAAGTTAAAATTTTCTTTTTCTTTGAATGATATGTTGATGGCTCCAAGGTAACAGAATCATAAAACATTTTACAATTGTTTAATCCGACGTCCAAAATTAATATTTACACCACAGTGATTACTTGGTTTTCACATTTCACCTTTTAGCGCTGCAGCAGCTACTTCATCCCACGCATCCAACACACACACACACACACACACACACACACACACACACACACACACACACACACACACACAATGCAAGACATATTAAGCATGTGTCCACTAACACTCAGGATCCTTAACACAACCCACGCCCCACTCCAACCAGCCGTGCCAGCACCCTTTCACCCAGTTTAAAACTTTCTTTCGCTCTGTATACCATAAATGTGAAAGAGACCCACCTCGTTCCTGAGTTCAAGCCAGCCCCTGAGTTCAAGTCTGGTCTCAAGTTCAGATAATCCTGACCAAAGAGAACAACGCTGCTTTTAGAGCTCACTCACCTAATGCTTGAATAAACTGTTATTCAAGATGAGTCCTTTTGTCCCTCGAACCAGCGCTGTCACAGTTTCATTTACCAGCAGACAATCATAGCTCTTAGGCTGTTAAAAAAAATCACAGTGTACATAACAGAAAAATTGTTTTGCACATTAAGTCATTATTTTACTACAAAGCACATCCCAGAAAGTGACACCATAAGCCACGATTGTACCTGTCTTGATGGAAGAAAAAGCTAACATACATTTTAATAAATCTTCACATATAGCATTCAGACTGATTTTAATGTATAATGGGATTGTCAGTGCAATATGGCAGCCATATGGAATACAGACAACAGCAGCTAAATCTGATACTTTGGGACCTGTCATAACATTCAGCAATTACATTTTCAGTGGCCACCTTCCCTGCAGCTTGTATGGGAAACTGGTTGACTGTTTTCGTCCGTTGAGTCCCCGATCTAGTAACAATATATCTACGGAGCAGGAATTCACAGAATGCCCTGCCAGGATATGCATTTAGGGCAGAGAGGTGCTCAAGGTTGAAAGCAGATTTGAAGGCACCTCATAAATAATGCAGTGATATGTATGACAGTTTCCACTGCTGTAAGGTAACTGAAATCCATTGATTCCTCTTTGCAAAGTGCTGCTCCCTGTAGTCTTGTGCTCTCAACAAACCTCGCTTCATCTCAGCTCCAACAGAGGAAGTGGGATGACTTTGGCTGTAGTAAAAGGATGACAAATGTACACATTTGCTGTAAACTGAGACTGGAGCATAGGGTGACTTTTGAAATACTGATGCTGAATGCCAGTGTCTGTTATTTGAATTTTAACTGAAGTTTGTCTAGGGGTTTTAGAATGCCGTCATCAGCACCTGCAAATAAACCTCTCAGCCCTGTGGGGTACCTAATAATGGAAGTATTCCTCTGAGGCCACCATTCTTCTCCAATATTTGTCCTGGGGTCTCGTAATGTTTTTGTTACAATTCAGAAACAGAGAGAGCAACCAGAATAAAAAAGCCAGCATTACAAGATTACAATCTTTCATTATATATGATCTATTTTTTTTATATATATATATATATAGGGGGTGTATAAATTAGGAATATATATATATATATATATATATATTTTCCTAATTTATTTTATTTCATTGATGATACAAAATAAAAATGGACCACATAGGCAAAAGCATAATCTGGTGCTGTATACAGTATTTTTTTGAAAGAAACAGCTGACTGATAGTTTTGCAGACTTTAAAAATCATGATATATATTAATGAAACCTACAAGACACTAGAACATTTCTTTTTAAATTTACAAAAGAGGACATTCATAGATATGATATCATTCTTTGCTCTGAAAAACAACTGAGGCATCTGCAGTTAACCTACTACCAGTCAGAGGTTTACAGGACTCATGTTACCGTAACAGTGGACTGTGGTACAGTGGTTTAACACAACAAAAAATATTTGAATTGCATATTTAGAAAAGGAGTGCCATCCTGCGGATTTGGAAAAGTTGGATGTTGTGCCATATTCCTTTACAGCTGGGAGAAATGAGCTACAAACCTGAAGAGCCAAGTCCAAGAGATCTAGACAATCAAGCACATTTCCAAGAATATGCATGAAAGCATAACTTTTGGCATGTAGAAGTAAAATCTACTAAAAACATAGATGAGGTTGTTTATTTAAAAAGGAATTCAGGCCTCTTTACATGAGGCCATTGCTTGTTTTCCATGTAAGCACAAACCTTCAGACTGCACATAACTGTTGGTTTCAGAACAAAATTTGGTGCAAAAAAGCAAACAAATAATAACACCCATTATAGCACTGCAGGCTTGTGTGAATGTTTTGTAGACGATGGCTCATTTAGTTGCTGAATGATTTTGTTAACTCGGTAAGTGTACTGGAGTATTAAATCAAGAATATTGTTCCTGCAGATGTTCTGTGCCCTTGATCCAGAGTATTAGGAATTAACTAAAAGCCGCCTGTGGTTTTTCATTTTAAAATTGGTACATTTCACCAACTGGTGTCACGGGGGGATCCATGAACATAAAGTTCTTAATGGTTACCTTTGAGAAAAAATGACCATTAGAAATAAGGCCACATGGCTGCAGCAGGTATAATGGATTCTTTTGTATATCATGTGGTGTTATATTAAATACACTTATAAATTATTTCTGTAATATTTCACATTTGACAACATGACTACATTCACTGGACATGATATTCAACTAATTCTGCAGCAAGCCTGTGTAGAAGAGGGAAATAACGCACCTCTATCTTCAACAACAGCAGTTTATCAGCTGCCCCGCCCTTGGTGTTTGGTGTTTTAGTGAGTCGCTTAAAATTAAACTACTTTTTAGTTAGAGAAATTTTCAAAATGTTGCTTTCAGCTGTTGAAAAAATTTGGATCATTTCTGATCATACTGCATTGTGGATCATACAAATAATTTTTTCCACCAATCCGCCATTTCATAATAAATATTCCTTCTCACCTGCATAGGTCTGTTTCAGCTAATATGTCTGCCTTTAGACCTCATGCCAAGCGCTAGAAAGTTCTTGGCTTTAAAAATGTGTCCTTGCTAATAATGGAGATAAGAACAAATGACAAAATACACCCCCTGACCTTCATCTTCTCGGCAACAGCTTCGGCTATTAATCAAGATGAGGAATAGTAACCATTTACCTCTTTCCTCCTGTTCCATGGGCCTCCCCTAACTACTTCAGCATCTGAGAGAAAAAGTGTAATTAATTCACCTGTCTTTGATTTACTATGTGGTGGAATGGGAGAGGATGGATAACAATGAGCGGGAGCCCTAACAGAGTTTCTCAGCCGAGCAGGGATCGAACATGCTGGGTAAAAGGATGCAGGGATGGGCCGATTGTTCAAACCGAATGTGCAACATGGCTGATGGTTGTTTTTGGTGCATTACACCTTACTTTCTTAGAATTAATTCTGCAAATCCAGCACAGTGACTTTCTATAGGCAGGAGGAGTTACCCTCCCCAGCAGATGCATGTACACACATTTTCATTCATCTGCTTTAGTGAACCTGTTTAGTAGTCAATTATTTATACCCAGTCCTCATATTATGGGGTTCATTTTTGCCATAAAGGCAGAATCAGATTTATGCTCACACATACAGAGAACTTGCCTTCGGTTTCAAATGGCTCTCAGTGTACATACATACATACATACATACATACATATATACAGTAGATATATACATCCATACGTCAACCGCTTGGGCAAATTACTATTGTGAAAAAACAAATTACCATTATTTCTTATGAAAAAATATTCTTGGTTTTCTACTTATAAACATTCATGTAAAATTTTTCCCCAATGCAATCTTATTTGAGAAACATTTAGTTTTTTTTTTTTTTTTCATTTCACGACCCCTTTTGTTAGGCTCAGTAAAGTTTAGGGGTCGTAACACAAATGAAAAAGGAGTTTAAAAGGTTTACTGTCCAGATACTGCACCGGGAAACAGAAAAATGAGCATTTGTGGAAGGGTTTTACTGTGAGAACGGTTAGTGATCTATAATGAATATTTACACATAATAGTGATGGCCTCAAAGGTGTAACAACTGAAAACCAAGTAACTGTTCTACTGTATGTGAATCAAAGACCAACTGCCTATCTTAAACCCAGAAAGAAAAGCTAAAGCAAAGTCTTCCACACCTGACTGACTACATTGATTTAAACTACTGTTACGGTTCTTGTTTTTTTTCTGGTGGGGAACTGTCGTGTTCCTGTTCGCGCGGTCTCTCCATAGGGGTTCGGCGTTTGACAGGTCCATCAGAGCCAGGATTGGTCCGTCGGCGGATGACGTCACCCCTGCAAGCGCTTATCTGCGCGGCCCACCATGGAGGCAGCGGCAACAGCTCGGTCTTGGTCGTGTTTTCTGGCATTCTATGTCTAGCGGGGGATTTCGCTGTTTGCCCTTATTTTGTACAGTGTTAGCACCGGGGAGTACACACCCCTTTATTTACCTGTTGTTAACACTTAGCAATCTGTTGTATTCACAACCACGTTAAAAACATCAGGCGTAGGGGCGGTTTCCCATCCCTTCTATTTGTTTGGTGATTTCTGTAGTGGAGGTCGACTGGGCTCGAGTTTGTCATTTGTTTTCTTTTCTTTCATGGCCCAGGTCGGAATGTCCGTTTTGTGTTGTTGTTGTTCTGCTGAGTTGGGAATCGCCTATGTTTTGTATAACTGTTTTGAGCCTGTTTTCTGGTTTTTGTTTGAATAGATATCTGTATATAATTTCATCACCCCCCCACTGTAAATAAATGTCATTTGGTCACTGTATCAGGTTCATGGTCAAAGAAGGTTCTTCCCCTATCACCTACATTTTCTCCCATTTCCCTTAAAATGAAACGATCCTCAAAATTGGTCCCCTAGCCAACGAGCTGGGTCGTAACACTACATAACAAATCACAATAACAGAAATCGGACACCACAATCTCTAGACCAGGGGTCTGCTACCTTCAACATCAAAAGAGCCATTTTGGCCTCTTTCCCAGCAAATAAAATTCATGTGGAGCCACAAAACCTATTTGACCCCTAAAATGAAGATAACACAGCATATTAGGTTTTATATACAGTTATGCTATGTATAAAAGAACTATAGTTTGTTGCATTTATGAAATCATAGAACTACAAAAAAAAAAAAACAAATGACATTTTATTGCTGTTTGTAAGAAAGGAAAACACCAAATTCTTATGAACACTAGAAAAAAAAAAAAACACTGGAATGTATAGGGTTACTTTCAGATGAAATACATAATGCGAACCTGTTGGAGTCCTTCCCTTATTTGTGGAAAATAAAAAAAATTTTTTAAAGTTTTAAAATTAATAAAACATATTGCTGCAGCATATTCACTTTAAAAAGAACAAACATAAAAATATGCCAGTTTATATGTATGACTTAAAAGTCCATTTTAGTATGCAGTCATCCTTTTTTTCTCAGTCACTTACACCAATCAACCATCGAGCCTGAACATAAAACACAACCACATCAGTTCAGGGTCCAATATATAAATATATATATTTGCAAAATAATAGCCTATTAAATTCGAAAGTCGAAAATTCAAAATTAGTTACCTGGCAGGCGGTGACCGGTGACGCATATAGGATGTGCAATGCATATTTTGATCGACAAAATATTTAAAAACTTTATTTTTATTTTCATTTTATTTTTTAACACTTTTTATTTTATTTTTATTTATTTTAATGCTACCTCAATCACCTCAATCTCCAAAATAAGAAGTATTCCATTGGGAAAAAAAAAAAATAAAATAAAATAGCAATTATTTATTCACATTATTTTTTCCAAAGCTACAGAGAGTCACGGCAGAGGGATAAAAAAGCCACATGCGGCTCTAGAGCCGCAGTTTGCCGACCCCTGCTCTAGAAAAACCATACAAGAGCACACCAAAGGTAGCCAGCACACTGCTAACCACAAAGCACAAGGCCAAACCTACCAAAATCGCAGCCACACTCCTCTTCTTGTATCCTTATATCTTCTCTTCTTGAGTCCTTATAGCCAACAGGAGGTGGGGCCACCAACTGAGGACAGTTGGCATAGGTTGTCAATTTGGAGCCAAATCACTGTGGACCCACACATGAAAACAATATATCCACCTACAGCTGGGTAACACATGGAGCATAAAGCAAAGAACAACTTGTTGACAGGGAAAAATATGGATGATGAAGCAATACTGAACAATGGAGACTATGTTTTACTGGTTTGATAACCTTAAAACAGTTGACATTAAAAGCCAATAATGGTCAAGGCAGTATTTTAAAGTACCAGGAAGGTAAAGGAAAGACTAACTGACAGCCAGACTCAGGCATAAGTACGGTATACTGTGGAGCGAGTGCATATAAACCAGGTACCAAGTGCAGCCATTCAACATCGAGCCTCCAGTGAATTTTAACCCAGATCAAATTGCCCAAACTATTAATCCTTTGCAATAAACCAAATCGCCAGTAGGGAGCTGTTTAATTGGGTGGTTATTTATTCAGCCGGATATGAAGGAAAGGCACACTTCAGCTGAAGAATGTGACGGGAATCGGGGACCCGTCTACACGTTTATGTCCTCATGACTGCCATTTCATTCCAGCATGCATTGTCATTTAAAAGATCCTTTTATCCTACAGCTCAAATTTCATAAAATTATCTATGAGTGCACATATTCGGGGTTACACACTTGGACTTGAATTGGCAACCTCTCAGGGACAAGTGCATTTCCTGTTAACCTGCTCCCTGCTCCTCTTTCTACTTTCGAAGCACTTCCAAGTCTAAAGCCCAGGTTGAAATATCGAGACATTAGATTCTGCAGCGTAGTTACATTCTGGAAGGTAGAAGTAGCTACAAATATGAAAAATTTTATCATAAAAGTTTGCTTTGCATTTAGACAAGTCAGCTTTGAAGCACTCGGTTTACATTGTTTCTCCAGGCAGATTTATCCTCACCTTTTACCAAGTAAGGAAACCCAAAAACTTCTGACACCTAGAGACAAGAATGTACTTTTCCACTTGAGAGTATAACATCTCTTTGATGTGTCCAGAAAAGGCAAAAAAGCACTCGGTTGCTACTTTACATTTTTGTACTCATATAATACTCCATCATCCCCACTGGAGACAATGACATAGTGTTTGGCCAAATCTCCTGCAGACGGGGGAGAACTGACCCAGTTCGCTGTTTTGTTCTCTGCTCTGCAGTAGCCCAGAGGTTTGGTTGCTCCAAGCAGTAACCTGTATCGATGGCAAAATAAATCATTTTCGACAGGGTAAAGGACAGCATCAGAGGAAAGAGAAAGTGGCATTAGAAGACGAGTCCCCTTTCTTTGTACTGCACTGCTAAACTTATTTGCAATTTATCCTTTTATTAAAAAGCTAATTACAATAATATAAATACTATATGGCCAAAAGTATGTGGATCCATGAGCATCACACTCACATGTGCTTGTTGAACTCCCCGTTCCAAACCCATGGGCATTAATATGGAGTTGTTCCTCCCTTTGTTTCCATTACAGCCCCCATTCTTCTGGGGAGGCATTCCACCAGATTTTGGGAATTTGTGCCCGTTCAGCCTCAAGAGCACCAGTGAGGTCAAGTGAGAAGGCTTGGCTTGCGGTTGGCATTCCAAATCATCCCAAAGGAGTACAGTGGGATTGAGATCAGGGCTCTGTGCAGCCACTCAAGTTCTTCCACACCAGCCTGAGCAAACCATGTGTTTATGGAGCTCGCTTTGTGTATGGGGGGCCACAGTCATGCTGGATCAGGAAAGGAGCTTATTCCCCAGACTGTGGCCACAGAGTTGGAAGCACACAATTGTGGTTTAACAGTAAAATAGAAGGTGACAAATCAAACTTTAGATTAAAATTCTGATGAGGGAACTCCCCTCCAATATCCTATCAGAGTCCAAGAATACATGTCCATGTTTACATTGTTTTCCCTCTAGTTCTGCTCTTTAGTAACCTTTAACACATACAGCAAAGGTCTGCATTTAAAATATCAATAACTTCAAGCTTATGAAGGCAATAGAGTGTGACAAGTAGGTGATGAGCATATGTCAGGCTGGTGTGGACCCCTCCATTCCCTGTTTCTGGTTAAAAAAGGAGCCGGGAGCAGGCACAGTTGATGAGAAGTCCCGCAGAGGTTGGTTCATTTTCATTCTTCCCTCAGACTCCCTTGTCCCATGAATAATGCTATCTGCCGTGACGCCTCCTCTGAGTCAGCTCACGTCAGGGTCACGCACCACAGTAAAATGCCGGTGGCACATAGTGGGGCCACCTGACAAGTTAACAAGGTTGGCCAAGAAGCAGCACAGGAAGGTTCTCTCTACCATTGAGTACAATGATATATTATTGATTAAAATAAAATAATATTTGGCTTCATTCCACATGCTGGAATGCATGATTCAACATATTATGTAAAATTTGAAATATTTTCCATTGTAAGTTTCTTCCGTGTGGGAGGAGGGTGGGTTTAAAATAATTGAGTGTGTTAAAAGTTGCCTCCTTCTCCAGCCATGTTAATGTGACAGATTGCACCTGACATGTCCTTTTATGCTCTGTCACATAAATGACACGGTGCTTCGCGAGAGTACGGCTGTCTGCTGAGGCATTTAAGGTCAGTCCGCTTGTTCAGCTCAAATGCAGCTCGGGCCAAACCGAGCCACTCTGATGCACCATGCGCAAATCTGATCAGACTTAACTGTGGAATTATGTTTAGTGAAACAAAAGAGGTCCATTAACCAGAGAAATGGAGAGATCTACAACTTACATTTTGTTTGTTTTCAGTCGCCTCGATTCACTGTTCAAATAAAGTTGTGGGTGGCAAAAAAAGCTCGGAAAATCTCAGGCTAGAAGCAAAGTGGTACAGCTGGTGGAACTGGAAAGTGCCATTGAGTCCTTGCAGACTCCTTGGGTGACCACTGGTATGGTTATTAAAGCAAGGAGGAACAGAAGTGTTTTGCCGTTGCCTTTTTCAGCATATTTTTCCTTGGAGGGGGGCAAAACCAGAGGAGAACATGCAAACACACCCCTGAGATGGACTTGAACTCCGCATCAGACAAGCAACCCAGGAGTTGTGCTCCACCACATCCCCCTATAATACAGTTGGTACAGTAAACCAAAAAAGTATGGCCAGCAATCAAGTGGTAGGACTTCTGGACAATGGAGCACCCACTTCAGCACTAAGGACACAAGTGGGGGAAAGAAGCTTCGGGACACAATAGCACTCAACAACAACAATACGCAGGACATCTCTGCAATGCCTGGAAAAGCAGAGTTAAAAAATAAGAAGATGACCTGCACTCAGATGCACGGACTCAAACACAGAGGCAAAAGGTGCACACACACCTTTGTACACTAAGGAATCCATAGATGATGGAAGTTTCTGGAGGCATTCCTACGCTTTGTCACCAAGAGCTGACATTGACTCAGTGACGCTTAACAATAGTATGCAAGGATGGTGTGGTCGGCACAGTACACACAGCAAGCGTTTAACTCCATAGAGGATTGTGCAGCTGCAAAAGTGTGCCAACCGCACCTGCAACTCAGCATTTTTGTACCTCATTAAACTGTCTGGTTAACTTTTTCAATTGGTCAAATAACCTTTTCAGTGTTGGCTGCAGGTGACGCAGTGGTAAACAAAATGGATTTAGCAGGAAAGGTGTTCCTAAATTAAACAAGACAAACTGCCGCATGAAATTTTTTCTTCCCATGGATATTTCAAGCTACGTAGCAAAGCTGATGGCATCAAATGAAATTAAAGCCAATTCCGATAAAACTTTCATTTAAGAAACTGCAAAATGTGGTCATGATGGTTTCTCCTGCCCTGGTGACTGGCTCAGAGCCTGGTGACTCGGCCTGCAGTCCTGCCAAAACGAATCTGAGGTTATCGTCCAGGGCGTCCTTCAGTGGCATCTGAGATGGGGACCGACATGGAGCCAGGGAGTAAAAGCTGGTTGGGTGGCAGGGGTTGACACCGCTTAACAACATTCTTTGCATCGAGCAAAGGAACGGGAACCACAAACAAACGCGCACCAGATCGTAGAGCACCTGTGTGCCTATGCTGTCATGAATTATTCACCAGGCTGATGTCACGAAGGCCCGAGGTGCCCTGTTGGCATGACTGACCCAGACACCACGTTTTACAGTGATGGCGAACAGTCCCTGAAGTGACGGAAAAATGGCGCCTTTTCCGGGCCTACTTTAGGGACTGAAAATAGCAACATTTAAGGCCCTTTTTGCCGTTCCTCACAGCAGATTTTTTCTGAAGATAATGGCCCTCATCTCCCTTAATATCATGTGCTGAGCTGGTCTCTTCGTCTTGATGCACCATGAAACAGCCGAGCTAATAAAAACTCCCTCAGAGGCTGTTAGCCACCAGCTCAGAGTTCTGAGCCGCTGTTCCGACGGCCAATGCTGTCATTTATCGATCGCATTTGTAAATGCGAATTTAAGCACCGCTGCTAAAGGCAGACAACTGCTGAGATTTTTATTACAAAATCAAACCCCGGATCATATAAAATATAGCATTTGATTTAAAAGCGTGGAAACTCGTGCTCATAATCCGCAGGGCGTTCAAATTCTCAGCTTTCGCAGGAGCAACGGTGCTCCACCCCTTAGGACCAGAGAAGAAAAGAAATAAAATAATAAATGGAATTGGGTTTTGTTGCTTCTGTACATCTACTTTTTACTACCCAGCAAGTCCACCTGCAAAGTAGGAGCTGGTGAGAAGACGAACAATTATGAACCAGCTCCAACAAACAGCTAGAAGAAAAGACGGATCACATTTTCAGTAGTACTGGATTATTCAATAACGTCACATTTCGAGTAGCTGCAGTCGGCATATTAGGAAACGGAGAGATGGGAAAAAGATGAGGTGACTTAAAATTGAGAAAGGAAAAGGGGGAGCTCTTTATGTGGAGCAGAATGACATTTCATTACAGCACAATTTAATCAGTCGCCAGATAGAACAGGTGGTCAGTCAGAGCTCAGCTCAAAAACACAGCAAACTGTGTGGAACATTCGCAATTATGGGCAAACACGCCTCGCTGCGTACAATAACACAACACCTGTGATTGTCCCGACGTCCCACACGTACGGCATCCCTGATCTGCCAACAGATTCGCTCATTACTGTTGTATTCCTGCCTGGATGGAACAAAATATATGTCAGTCTTCTTCTTCATCTTTCAGCTGCTCCCATTAGGGGTCGCCACAGCGGATCAATTGTTTCCACTTCTTCCTGTCCTCTGCATCTTTCTCCGTGGCACCCACCACCTGCATGTCCTCCTTCACCACATCCATAAATCTCCTCTTAGGCCTTCCTCTCTTCCTCTTGCCTGGCAGCTCCATCCCTAGCATCCTTCTCCCGATATATCCGGAATCTCTCCTCTGCACATGTCCAAACCAACGCAATCTCGCCTCTCTGACTTTGTCTCCAAACCGTCTAACCTGTGCTGACCCTCTAATATACTCATTCCTAATCCTGTCCATCCTCGTCACATCCAATGCAAATCTTAACATTTTTAACTCTGCCACCTCAAGCTCTGCCTCCTGTCTTTTGCTCAGTGCCACCATCCCTAACCCATAAAGCATAGCTGGTCTCACTACCATCTTATAGACCTTCCCTTTCACTCTTGCTGGTACCCTTCTGTCACAAATCACTCCTGACACTCTTCTCCACCCACTCCACCCTGCCTGCACTCTCTTCTTCACCTCTCTTCCACACTCCCAGTTACTCTGGACTGTTGATCCCAAGTATAACAAAATATGTGTCAGTACACTGTAAAATAAATATCTGGGAAGAATATATTGCTAAACATCTTATGAAGAAGATATGAAAAGCAATAAACATACTGACATTGTATTATACAAGGGATCATTAAAGAATGCTAAATTTTCCTCTCTTCTCCGAAATTAAGAAGTTTTTGCCATTTTTTGATCGACCTTTGTATAATCTTACATTCTCAGAATAGGTTTTTCTCTGAAATATATAAGTAAATGATATTTTTGTAGCCCTGTCACTGACTGACTTCCCATGTGAGGTGCAGTTTTATACCCATCGCACACAGAGATTCCAGGACAGGCTTGGGACCACTGCACCCCTGACTAGGTTAATGAATTAACAGAAGAATTCATGCATTAAAGATATTTTTATGTTAATTTTATTTTATTTTATGACTTTATGCTGACTGATTGGTGTAGTTGCAAGCATTCCTGTTTTTGGAGGAAAAAGTAATGGGTTAAAAATGTATATTTTCCAAAATATATTATTTTTAATGATTGCGGAGAAGTATTCCCAAAGTTTTATAACTGTGGCACTATCAGTCCTTGGTAAACCTGTATACTGACAAAAAGAAGTTTTTTTTTACTGTGTAAGTAAAAATTGCATGTTTCTTCTATTTTTAAATCTCATTAAAGAGTCAAATAATCTCATATTATACTAAAGTAAAATTGGATATTTTTGCATACTCATGCAATTTATATTATAGATCAAAAAAGAACATTAAGCTAAGGTAAAGAATGTCAACTTTATTTCTGGTTTTCCAACATTCTAAACCATCCTAATTCCCCAATTTCCACTGCATATAAATACTGGGACATAAAATGGAAAAATAAATATTCAGACAAATATATTTATCTCAAATACTTTCATAAGTTTAAAAAATTCTATACAATATGGACACTCCAGAATAAGGGTTTTGTATGTACGAGAAAGTATTGAACGCTTATAAATCCATTAAATCCTCCCTAATAACCAGCAAATACCCGCATACATAGATAATAAAGCAATATTAATACAAGTTGCAAATTTGCATTATATTTAAATACCAGCTGAGCAAGTGCATGTTTGGAAAACTGGTGCTTATATATGGCCATATGGAGTTGTACATAATTATTTTTAAATAAAAATTAAAACAGCCAATAATAAAGGAACACATTTTCAAATAAAGCAGCTTTTTCAGCCAGCTGAACCGCTTTCATGCTTGCATTACAGCAATTATGAAGCATCATGGACTGTCATCAATTATAATAATGGTGTTTGACCAGGTTTAACCAGAGGAGACGTTACCCCACATGGTGTGGCACAATGCCTGTTCTGGCAGTCTTTGGTCCAGTGTGTCTCTACATTTATGACTGCTGGAACACTTTAGAACACAAGAGCTTGGCCCATCTATACAGGAGGGTTTAGAAAGACAAAAACACATACAATCACCACATGCTTTCCTGTCTCTTAACTGAATAATCAAAGGAAAGTTATACTATTCACTCATATAATTATACACAAATGTATAACTGGTAAGTTTCATAAGTTTAATGTGTATATGACTAAGAAATAAAAAGCTTAGATGCGCTTTTGCAAATCCTGACATAACACTACAAGAAGGGTTTTATTTTCCAGCTGAGAGCTTAATCCTGAGTTCCCATTTTTATGTTTATCAGGGTAGAGAGAGTGTGTGTGTGTGTGTGTGCATAGGCCCATCCTTTAAAACCTCACCAAATTTATTAGGGCAGGGGAAACCTGTTCCAGGCTAAATACCTCTTTGTTAAAGAAATATAAAGGTCAGATAATCCCCGAGGGCTTGGGAAATTGTATTTCAGGTACTTGGTGTTGATTCCTATGGTGGAAATGGAAAGAACAGTTCTCAAGTAAGGCAGGAAACTGCAATGGCAAAGTCTATGTTTACAGACCTCTATGAGCTGTAACTGTGCTGCTGGCCCTTTTATAAAATTGTATAGCTTTTATAGCATTTATAGCTCTGTGTTCTTCTTCCAAAGATGTGTTTGTGCTCAGTCACACTTTCAATAGCATTCCTGAAATCATACTTTACTAACAGCATGCTACAAATTCCTTGGAAATGTGTATATATTTCCATTATGAACTATTTTTATTAGATGAAATTTCACTGAGAATTAAAATAAGATTTTTTTTGAGAATCAAAACAATTCATTATAATTAAAATAAACTTGTGGTTTTGTAGGGATGGTCCATGGACAACTGAGCATTTTTCAAGACAGCTAGCAGGTGATTTCTAGATAGTTAAAAAACAATAACAGTAGCGCAGCAGATAGCACTGGAACTATGGGTTTGAACCCAGCTCAGTCTACATTAGGTTCAATGTTCTCCCCGTTTCTGGTAAACTGTGGAATACAAATTGCATTTAATGCTTGGTGTGAGCAAATAATTCTGTGTTTTAACTGCACTCTAATGGATCAGAGTTCCATCCAGGCTGTATCTCATCCTATTCTATATTTTCATAGGCCCCAGAGCATCATGGTAGAATGAATAATTAACATTTTACCATGACTTTGTTTATGATATAATGCAGTCAGCACAAAGCAACTAAGTATAAATAAAATATATCATATAAAATAATTACTACGCAATTTGTAACTACAACTTATTTATTTATTTATTTATTTATTTATTTATTTAATGCACTGTATGTATATTATTCATTGAAATTAATTCCAAAAAGAGGGTAGTATGCATTTTGAGGACATGTTGTTTAAAAACTAAAAAAGAACCATTTAATTCCTGAAATGAGCAAAAAGACACCATGCTGGCTCACCACTTACATCAAGGTTGTGGGTTTCTAAGTTCTACCTTATAAGCTTATCAGGTGGAAAGGTGGCTGAGAATCTAGGGCAGCTACAAGATGCCAATCAACCATTTAACATGGGTTTTTGGACCAGAGTGTGAAAAAGACTGTTATGGAAATGTGAAAAAATGTACAAATTCATCTGAGAAGTAGGAAAGACTTGAACCGAGGAGCCGAAATGTGTGAGGCCAAGGTACCAAGCACTGCAAAAAGGAATGAGTCAGTTGCCTGCTATTCCAAACAAATTAAAATCTGACCACACAGAAATTATTTGATATAGATAAGAAGTAGGTAAGACGTTAAACCACAAGTGGCCATTTTGTAAAAATACATGACCAACTTAGTTTAGGTAAACTGTCTGTTGTCATGGAGCTTAGCCCCAAATCACTGGGCATTAGGCTAGGAAGGTTACACCCCCTACGGGACAAAAAGCCATCTCAGGGTAGCTACATGCATACACATTCAGGTATTTTAGAGCCACCGACTAACCTGAAACAAATGTCTTTTGAATGAGAGAGGAAACCAGAGCATCCAGAGGAAACCCATGAAGACACAGGCAGAACACATAAACTCCACAAATGGGCTAGATCCTAAACTACATCCACAATGCCCAGGTGCTATGAAGCAACAGAATTACTCACTGCACCATCCTGCCACCACTAAACCAAATTTTCATAAATATTTCCAAAAATGTATGAACTACTATATGAGTGTATGTCATTGTCAAATTACTTATTAGACTATTTATCAACAGCTTTCAAAAAACCTATTTTTTACTATCATCAACAGTACCGATGGCTTGGCATGAAGTTAAATGTCAGCACTCCAGATGACACACTTCAGCGTCAAACTTCTCCAGTACTTATTACAACATCGCGTAGTGTTTGAATATCAAGTATCGGTTTCTTGACATGGGGAAAATGAGAACATGAATACGTAATCTTTCACTGAAATATTTCATTGAAATGGGAGATCCCATTTTGAAAGTTCATCTTCCAAAATGTATGAGCGCCTGCATAAAATTGAAATGGCAATATACAAGCAACCTTTTCCCAACCATGCAGTTGCTAAGCATAAACACATATCAGCACACAAATTACTTCAAATGTCTCTGTACATTGAATGTTACAAAAGTTTTCAAAAGTATATTGATTATGAAAAGTAAATGGCAAGCATATGGAATGAATGGAAAGAAATTGTTGTAAGTTCAAAAAAATCATTATGGCTACTGCGAGTCCATGAAATCACAAGATGTTAAATTAGCTTAAACTGCTAAAAATAAAAAAAAAAGCCTGGTTGTACCTCAAAATGTCAAACATCGTCATGCACAGACAGTGGTCTGAACTACATCATATACTTAATCTTGATCATAGACCATGAAACAGCTTCCCCCCAAAATATTTCTCGTTGATCTCTTTTTTAAAACAACTCCTCCAACAAAAAGCTATAAGGAAATCTTAAATATTTAAAAATCAATAACTGCTAGACAAACTGTAAGTCATCTTGACTGTGTACTTTACTGAGTTACCTGGCATCACTGGGGTTGGAAAGCAGAAAGGTAAATAGTAATAACACATCATATATGCAAAAAAAAACCCTGTATTATGCTTAAAGTCGATTGATCTGCTGCGTGTGACTAAGCAAGAATCTCACTTAGTCTGAGAAATACTTGTACGTCAAATTTTAAGTCTGAAGGCTGAAAAATAAAGCGTACACAAAAAACAAATATTTAAGCAGACCAAGAAATAGAGATGGAGCTTTCTCAATGCATTTATGTATGTATCAATGCTCCACTGTGATGTACCAGCTGCTTATATATATGTGTTTTTGTATAAAATCTTATAATCGCGTTCAATACGTGTTCGCTTACAAAGAATTAAAATAAAAAAGCTTGTGTTTGTGTCACTCCTTCGTGGTAGATTTAACCGGATATGACGTCGCCCTTTAGGGTTTATTTCCGAAATATCGCGTTGTTACCTTTGTGACGTCAACGTCGACAGAACGGAAAGAAAGAAGATGTCGCTCGCAAGGTACGTTGTCTTTACAACTGGAATTTATTTTATTTCTTATACAAAAAAAAACCTACTGCACGTAAATTTGTTTCCAGTTTTCTTATAATATAACGTCTGTGTTTATTCAGCTGTAAATGTACATTCGTTTACTTTTGTTTGAAGGAAAACGAGTGGGCGCACGCGGCCTCTAAGCCTTAGTAGCTAAAGCGGTTGTGCACTTAGTGTTAAAAGGTGTCGATGTTTGTTTTTTGAAAGGGACGTGCTGGAGCCTGCCAGAGATTTTCCTTCGTGCTCTTTTCATCTTAGTATTTACTATTTGAATTGTGTCGAAAAGTGACTTAGAAGAGCTCCCGTTGTAATTCGCCATGATGTATTTCAGTGTCATTTCAGACCAAAGTAGCTCAGGGTTGCCGCTGCGGCAGGGGAAGCAATCGAGTTGTTGGTCGGAAAGCTGAATTTAGGTTTTCTGTAGCTTTCTTCCAGCGCCAACGCAGCTGTCCCAGGACCAGCTGGAAGCCGAGGAGAGGGCCCGTTCACAGAGGTCCCAGTCCACAGCCCTAGTGTCCTCCCGCAGGGAGCCTCCCCCGTATGGCTACAGGAAGTCTTGGGTTCCCAGGACACTGGAGGTATTGAGTCGTGTGTCACCTGGGTGAAAGTATTTTCTTTTTGTGCGGTTTACTGCATAGTACCGCTAATCTTTCAAAGTGTGTAATACTACACTTTGTGATTTATTTGTGAATACAGTACATATTCTCTCCTCACTATCCTGTTGTGTGTGTCTTGCCATTCAGGATTTCGGGGATGGCGGTGCCTTTCCAGAGATCCATGTGGCCCAGTTTCCTCTGGAGATGGGAAGGAAGAAGAAGACCTCCAACGCTCTTGCTGTTCAAGTGGATGCAGAAGGGAAAATTAAATATGATGCCATCGCTCGCCAGGGACAAGGGAAGGACAAGGTACAAGTCATGTCATGTGAAAGGAGGACTGCATGGGGTTTTATAATGAAATAAGTGGTGTTTCTGTAAAAGAACTTTTGGAAAGAGAAGTGCAGAAATGGCATGTAATCTGTATTTAGTATTTGTGATTGTGTGTAGTATTTCAGTCCATTTGAAATTAAACGTTGCCTTACATTTTCAGGTCATCTACAGCAAGTACACAGACCTTCTTCCAAAGGAAATCCTGACTGAAGATGCTCCAGACTTGCAAAGACCAGATGAAGAAGCAGTCAAAGAGGTGAGTTGTTTACAGATAGGCTACTACTGTATCGCATGTCTGTTATTGCTCCTGTAGAGGCTGACTGTATTTTACTAGTTTGATTTATAAAGCATTATTCTAAACAGAGTGACACAAACAACCAGAAAGGAACATCATTTAAAATCAAGAAAATGTTATGATAAACTGTAAATGTGTAAGCCAGTTGGCAGATGAGAGAAAAGCAAAAAAGCTCTTGGCCAGAAAAGGTGAGGAAAAACCTCAAGGGGTACCTCAAGTATCCACCCCTCTCTGTCATTCTAGTGTGTTGGCAAGGACCTGAATGGGTCATGTGATATTTGAAAAGACTAGTTTATCAACTGAGACAATATTCTGCTGTGTATTTTATGTCTCACTAGCACAGTCCTTACTTTTTCAGAATTTAAAATAAGATAGTTGGTGTGCATAGCTAGCATGCCTGATTCTGTGATGGCATTGAAATACTTAAACATACAGTGAGAAGAGCAGCAGACTGAGCACCAAGCTTTGAGGTATTCCATATTTGACTGGAGATGCCAATGAGAGAGAAACTTAACAGCACATGTGTGCTAAGATGAATTCATGACGTAGGGGCTAGTCAACTTGAGAACAGTACCAGAATGGCCCAGACACATGTTCATTCTGAGTAAAAGCATACTGTGTAATGAATGACTGGTGTTAAAGGCTGCAGTGACATGCAGAGGCTGTGACAGTTGTTATATGGCCTGCAGCAGTTAACTGAAGGGCATTGCCATTAGTGACTTGAGCCAGCAATTGCTGGTTTTTCTTATGAACCCCTTCAGAACCAACTGCGATCAATTTACATTATGCGATACACTGAAATACTTTTGGAAGGTCCATGTGAAACGTGTCTTAATGTTTCTGTGCAGCTTACAGAGAAGACGCGTTCAGCTCTAGACAAACAGGTCTCCCAGAAGATTGCTGCCGCCATGCCCGTCAGAGCAGCAGACAAGCAAGCTCCTGCACAGTACATCAGGTAAGAAGTCTTAGTTTGTGTGTCAGTTTCTGTACACTATCGTTGTTCATTTTGCTTTCAAAGTACTGTTTAAATTTGTTTTTGAGCAGATTGAATTACCACTTGAGTACAAATTGTACACTATATATATATATATATATATATATTTTTTTTTTTTTTTTTTTGCTAATTTCTTTGTGGTAATATTTTGTGTAACTGTGTGGATATTGCACTTATAACTGGGACTGTTTTCATTCTTATTCCAGATATACTCCATCACAGCAAGGTGTTGCTTTCAATTCAGGTGCTAAACAGAGAGTCATTCGAATGGTTGAAATGCAAAAGGACCCAATGGAACCCCCACGTTTTAAGTATGTGTTTTTTTTTTATTTTTATAAACACCCAGGTTAAATTAAGATTTTTGATATATTGTACCTACATTAAAGTATTCATCCCTTGAAGTCAAAATTTAGCAGAGATGCCTTTGGCAGCAAATACAGTGCTTGACACTTTTAATAGATACTGTATAGTAACCTAAAATGTCATAACAGTTTGTGCAAAAACATAGCATATTTAAAATGTTGAATATGCTTCATTGATCTCTGTAGTTGAGAGCCAATACATTTTCATTCCATTCCTAATAGGTTAGAATTTGTGGCTGACTTTACAAATACATTTTTGAAACTTTTGAAATTGTGAATGCATTGCACAATATGTTTATCTTGCAGAATTAACAAGAAGATTCCTCGCGGCCCACCTTCCCCGCCTGCCCCCGTCATGCATTCTCCCAGCAGAAAGGTAGAGCTGTTTGTCACAGGCAACAAGTCTGTGCAAAAGCCCACTAATATTCTGTGACACTTGCATGTGTTAATTTGGATTAGCTGTATCAACACCAGTCCATGCTTTATGCTTTGGTGACTCTTGTTTTATGTTAATCTGCTAAATGCTGTGGTCACACCTTTAATTGATCATCCAGGAGGTTTGGCGTGGCCACACATCTACATACCAAAGATGTTTAAGTTTTTTATTTATATTTCAGCTTTGCACTCTACATATAGCAGTTTCTTAACTGTTCATCTAAAACAATACCAGTCTATGGACTTCATAAGATGAGGTATTTAGCCCAGTCGCAATTATTACCGGAAGACATTTGCTCCCTATACCTGGGCAGTGAATGTATAGTCTGTGAAAATACTAAAGAAACAGTTTGCCCCCGATGTTAGCATTAAAATGTTTCTCCTTTCCTTTACAGATGACTGTGAAAGAACAGCAGGAATGGAAGATCCCACCCTGCATTTCAAATTGGAAAAATGCAAAGGTGGAGTCTTACCTGAAGTTGATTGCTGAAATATTGACCTTCTACAAGACTTTACTTGAATGAACTGAAGGACACAAGACTTCATTCAAACTATAACTTTTCTTCTGACACTTTTCCAGGGTTACACCATTCCGTTAGACAAGCGTTTAGCCGCTGATGGCCGAGGGTTGCAGACGGTTCATATCAACGAGAACTTCGCTAAACTGGCTGAGGCCCTCTACATTGCAGACAGGAAGGTAAGTACTTGTTACATGTTGGGTTAGCAGGGTTACACAAGGCAGCTCACAAAACTATCAAAATGTACAAGTGTGCATCACAGTAGAGCGCCAAGAATATCTTTCTTAACTTGATGTGCTGATCACTGACTGACGTTGGGACTGTAATTTTGTTAATTTGTTCCCTCACAGACTTAATGATGTTTCATCACTGAGCAAAATTTGGAGACATGATGTGCCATGTTCCTAGAAGGTCATAATGAGTGCAGCTCATTGTGCATTTTCACCTTTGTGCAGGCCCGTGAAGCAGTAGAGATGCGTGCTCAGGTGGAGAAAAAGATGGCACAGAAGGAGAAGGAGAAGAAGGAGGAGAAGCTCAGGGAGTTGGCTCAGATGGCACGAGATCGAAGAGCTGGCATCAAAAGTCATGGGGATAAAGGTCAATCAAACAGCCTATTCTTGCTGTCACTTTGTGTCTGAATATGTGTGCTGATGAGTGTTACAACTTAACTCCTATTTGACTAAGCTTGACAGCTCAAATGATTTGAGAGATTGCTATATATCAATTTGTTGCTATAAATTTTAAAATCCAGTTTGCAATCATAAGGAGACATGGATGCGGTTCATATGTGCCATCTGGATCAGTATTTTGTAAACAGATCAGTAAACTAATTAATCACCTGGGTGAAACATACAGTGGATAAAATACTGGAAAATCTGCATTGACACCTTGGAGTAACACATTTTCAGATGGGTTTTTAAAACGCAAAAGGATTATTATGTGGTCATGTTACAATTATTTTATAGCTTTCCTGAATGAAAATATCTCCTAAAAATTAATTTTAGTTTTATGTGTGACATTAATAACCCCAATTTATTTTACAGAGCTTTATAATAAGTATTGAATATCACTTATCCAAATTGTACTATTAATTGTACAGAGCAGTGTACATTTTGTCAATTTTGTCAGACTCTGACAAACCATAAGAGAAAAACATAAGGGTATTCAGTTTAGTTTGTACAATTTGTTTCTCAGTTTTACTTTTGAATCTCCTATTTTAGATGTAAATTAGATTTACCGTAATGATTGGGTTTTCTCCTTATGTCTGTGTGAGTTTCCGTTGAGTTCTCCAATTTCCTTCCACAGTCCAAAGACATGGGTTTCAGGTTGATTGGTCACTGTATATTGCCCATGTTGTAAGTGTGTGTGTATCCACCTGCAATGGACTGACATCTTATCCAATGTGTAGTTCATAGTCTAATGTGTAGGATTCCTGTGAACAGGCCCAGGGTTAAGCGACTAATAATGGATGGGTGTATAAACCACCACACTTCTGTGTGTGTTGCTCATGGTACCCTAACTCCACTGAACTCAAGTCCTCAACTCCTTAAGTTACATGAATTGGGGATTTGTAAGCTGATAATTGTGAAAGCACTTGGGAAAGCATAAATGCCTAAATTTCACTATCAGCTTTGTCTAGGTGGCAAGGGCCTTGATGAAGGCTGACACCTCCACATTGCTGCTAAATTCTTCCAGGTGCTGAGGATGGAGAGCTGAGGGAGCGTGATGAGATCAGACATGAAAGACGAAAAGAGAGACAACATGACAGGAACATCTCGCGTGCTGCCCCTGACAAGAGGTACACACACCCTTAATAGTGCCGTCAGTCTTTCATGTGTGGGCCACCCATAAACAATGTCACTTGTTTTGTTCATGTTCTCTACTCAGCCCCCTCACTCAGATGGGGTTTTTTTCTTGTATGCTTATCTTGCCCAAAAGCATGTATATGCTGTCTGATTGAATTCTGAAGAATTCAATCAGACAGCATATACATGCTGTTATCTGTCCATATTACACTAGACTTTACATATGTGAAGCTCTGTTGATACTTACTATGGTACTTACTTCATGTGTCAAGTTAAAATGGTAATTTGTTCCCTGTGATATCCTAGTATTCCACTTTTGTGTGTGATTGCAAGCAAGAACACTGAAATCTAAAGTTTGTTTTTCATATTGGCCAATATAAGTTGTGTGACCCTCCCTGCTCTTGCACTGATGTAGGTCAAAGCTGCAGCGGGACCAGGATCGAGACATCAGTGAACTCATAGCCCTGGGTCAGCCCAACCCACGTCCATCAAGTGAGGCCCAATATGACCAACGCCTCTTCAACCAAAACAAGGTAGAGCAGTGTCCTCCCATTTAAACTTCACGGAAGTGAAATTGGTAAAGCTGACCTGCTCTCCTCTTACACACCCACAGGGCATGGACAGCGGCTTTGCTGGTGGCGAAGATGAGATTTACAATGTGTATGACCAGCCGTTCAGGAGTGGCAGAGACATGGCCCAGAGCATCTACAGACCCAGCAAGAACACCGATAAAGACATGTATGGCGATGATCTGGACACATTAATTCAGAGCAACAGGTAAAGGATATAAATACGTCCTTTTGAGGCTTAGGAAATGGCTTCTCCAGTTTGAACCTAGATCTCTTCAATTTATATACCTTTTTTTGCAGTTGTGCTTGCAATTGGAGATAAATTGTTAATGTAAATTTAGCTTTATCATACAATATTGAGTTTATGCTTGTGATTTATTTTTTGAAGTGCTGCAGTTAGAAACCAAATAGTTCTGGCACGGGTAAATAACAAAGTAAGCATATATATACAAAAGGTTAGCTACATGTTTGACTGTAAAGTTTTATATTGGCTAAAGTAAGCCAGCTGGCATCTGAAGAGAGGGAGAAAAAAACTCCCATCCAGGAGGAGAGAGAGAAATAAACCTGTAGGGGTTTACAGCCTCTGTCAGTGGCTGCAAACTCCTTCTGAGCATCCTAGATTAAAAAAAAAAAAAAAACAGAGCCAGTAGTTACAGTGTCAGTGATATTGCTGTTTTAGTTTGTGCCTGATATATTTTTGGGTTTAACAATCTCCTCTTCTTCAGGTTTGTACCTGACCGTGAGTTTTCAGGTGCTGATCATGGGCCCCGCAGAGATGGACCAGTCCAGTTTGAGGAAGATCCTTTCGGACTGGACAAGTTCTTAGAGGAAGCCAAGCAACATGGTGGAACCAAAAGACCATCTACCAGTGGGCGGTCAAAGGATTACGATCATGATAAGAAACGAAGAAAGGAATGAGCACCATCGACTGATCCAGTTGTATTTGATCTGGGCTTCTATTGTCTGTAAATAAGACAAGTGACAAATAATATCAGGAGGTTCTTGTTTTCTTTCCACTGAACCATCCAACATTTATGCACGGTTCAGTGCCATTTATCTGCAGTCTAAATTTATTTTAAATCTCCACCTGTATCCCCATATTTTGCTGATGTAAAGTTTGTCATTTGTTGTATTAATATTCCCTTTAAAACTACTTGTGAAAAAATGGCTTTTTTTTTAATTTTTTTTAACTGTTTTTATTCTCAGATGTGTAGTATAATTCTTTACCTGAAAGTAATAGGAGATTGCAGTTTAGGCTTCTGTAAACGTGCTGTACAGATATGTCACTTAATAAACTTTATGCTGCGAAAGCTACAGTTGCACAGTGGATTATTTAGCAGAGTGGAGTTGTTGCTCTGCGACTGAGGGACCTAGATTTGCATCTTACACTCATTTTGGTTCTATAAAAATCTTGGATGTATATATGAAAACTATATTGTATGTGCTTGCAGGAATGATTACATAAGCTTGTTGCGCATTCCTCGGCATCTGGTCCTTTTCACATTGATGTAATATCTACAATCAAAAGTGTAATAACAGAAGAGCCATGTGTGGGTACAACTTGTAAGTAATATTGAACCTCTGTGTCCTGAATTTCTGGGCTGCCAGTGGGTGGCAGACAATCAGTTTATTCATACTCATTTTTCATTTATTTCATTTATTAGTAGCTATAACCTATATGGAGGCCAGTAACAATGGGAGGCTATAGGAAGCACAGAAAGACCATAATGTCTTGTAAATGAAACCCAGTGAATATTTAACAGATTTACTTTAACTGCTCACATTTCCATAATGTAAATAGTATGCAGTGATAGTTTATATAAATGACAGTATATGCAATACATTTTGTAAGCTTTGAAAGGTCAGCTGTAGAAGGGCAGATGCTCAGCATTGTGAAATTACATAAAATGGACTGTGGCAGAAAAAGAATATTGACCATAAAGCTGCCAAAGACATTTTCTTATGACAAAGTACATTTCAATAACAATAAAAAGCTGTTCTATCTGTAAGATTTTGATACGTGTAACCCACCACCAGAGTTGAACGTTTTTGTTCGGCTACCCTTCACCTCGCACATGTGCCGGGTTTGTTTTTTGCATACGTTTAAAAAAAAACATTTTGCTAAAGTTTTAGTCTCGGCTGCTCAGTTTCACACAAGTAACTGTGCAAATTCGAAAAAAAATATTTAGCTTTTTTATGAACGAAGCTTTAACCCGAGTCGAAGTTCATAGTTCAGAGGTCACGTGAAGATGGCAAAGATGGCCGCTTCCATTGTAGAACATGGACAGGATGCCTTTAAGAAGCTGTTTAAATATTATAAACGCAGAAATCCGCCGCCCGATTTCAGCGATGTTATCGACTTTTCCAAAGGCTTGAGTAGCGAAAAGGTAACTGTTCTTTTATTCTGAATTTTATTGTAATCCGTAACATTTTTTCTTACTTTTTCCCCCCATTTCTTTTACTTTATTATTATAATGACATCCGTGTTTGATACAGTAGTTCACGACTTTATTTGTCTATAGTTGTATTTAATGTTTAAATAATTTTTATTAAAAAGTGAGACGGTAACTGTGTCTCATAAACAGCTAACGTACTTTATTGTAACCCCGTCCAGTTCATGTACTGTTAAAAGTAGCCCTGTTTCTGCGTCAACTGAATTATTATTATTATTATTATTATTATTATTATTATTATTATTATTAGTTTTATTAGTTTTATTATTAGTCATTATTTATTATGTATTAAGATTTAGGGGGTCCTCACATTGTATTTAGTTTGTGTGTCACAAAATGTTTTACAGGCACTAAGGGATATCAAATATGAGCCATTACTGTTTTTATTTTGACGAGATTAAAAGTTTTTAAAATATTAATAGGTTCATGAGAATGGGTTCACATCTTTGAATCGCTGTTAGCAGTGATTTATTGTGCAGGCTTGCAGTTTTATTCAAAGTTGGAAAAATGCATCAAAAACAAATTATTATGATCATTCACAGTATAGGTATGAGGCTTTGAATTATGAGTTTTTGTGTGTAAAAGTGAAATTATTTAATACCAGATTTGGGGTTGATTTTATTTCTTGCTTATGGGTAACAAGAGTTGGGCACGAGGGAATTTTCAAAGTTGTGGTCATTACATCTCCAACTGGGGAGATTTTACCTTATGAGCCAATTTACGGGACCGCTTAATGTTTCTAAATAGGGGGACTGTAAGCAGGAGTCTTGCATAGGGGCTGGAAGAAGGTTTCAGTAAATCTTTCATTTTTAATGACAGATAGTCTGTTTGTTTGCCTAGGTTTTCCCTGCTAAACTAAACCTGGATGCGGTTAGTGAGAGAGATGCTCAGAGGGTGGGACTTCGGCCGGTCCAGACCTGGAAAGCCTTTGGCCTCGAAGGGTATCCAGGTAGGTAAAAAAAAATGCATATACTTCAGTGTTACGAATTTTGTATTTCTACAAAATTGAAAAAATTATTCCAGAAAAAAATCATAAATACTGCAAAGACCTATTGTTAAACATAAGGGAAAATATAAATATTGAACTAATTTTTAGCTGTTTTTATAGACAATTCAAGAATTATATTTTAAATGATTTTAATACTGTGTCTCAAAAAAGAACCATATAGCTGCTTTTACTGTTCATTGTGACCGTTTCCGTGTCATGAAGGCAGCACCAGCACTTCCTATTGCGCTGTAGTGACGTTCTGATCGAGTGGCATCGGTGCTTTGTTCACTGCTTTTGGCATATAACTCACTTTACTGTTTATATCCATGCTTCCATTACAATACTGGCTTTATTTAATTTCATAAGGTATGTTACATATTAATTACATATTAATTTGGGCTGGATAATCGGGGGGGGGGGGGGGGTCATATTCATTTGCCTGCAGCTTTCCAAAATGAGTAGGTGCAGGTTTAGCGAAATCTCTTGCATTTATCAGGAACTCTAAACCACAAAATCGCCTGTGGCTTCATTGTAATTTAGTATTGAGAAAAAGTGATCTTCTGTTGTCTGCAATTGTCTAACATTGCATAATTATTGCAAAAATCCTAGTAGGTCAGAGATGTGGATCAGAAACGTTGCAGACCTGCCTTCTAGACAGCAGTCTTGGCCAAAAAAAATGCACTCCATACTTTCAGCCCTTCTGAACTCTTGTTCCTCATACAGGCTTCCTCTTCATTTCAAACCCATTCCTTCCCAACTCGCAGCGGTACTGGGTGAAGCAGTGCCTTAAGCTCTACCCGGAGAAGCCTAACATGTGCAATCTGGACATGCACATGCCTCCTGCTGAGACCACAGACATTTGGGAGAGGAGTGCGGACCTGATAAGGTGAATCCACTCTTTCAGGAACACAATGAAGTGGGATGCTGAGTCATTCAGTACTAACAGGCAGAAACATAGTGAATGGGTGACTCTGATGGTTCCATAGTGAAACAGCAATACTAAAGGAAATTTTTACCCAAGTGTATGCTGTCTTCATTAAATCCTGTACATTCTTCTGCATCACATGTTGGTTATTGGAAAGGGAATCAATCACATTACATTCAAATTTGTCTTACTGTGGGCTGCCTTGTTGCATGGTTTTACTGTGCTGTGAAGTGACTTTACTTTTAAAGTCATGATCTGCAAACAGGGGGCATCATCAGCAATATTGTTTCATGGACTCAGTCATGGTAAATGCTTTCTTCAGTGCCCTTACCCGCTGAATTGGCATCACGGGGCCAATGGTCATCCAGGAGCCAGACTTTATTTATTTTTGGATCCCAAGAGCTCCTTACCTTTCTACCCCGTTTATGACTTACGAAGGGTTTTGTCATTTCTCCAGAAAGAAGAGCAGAGGAAGGTCTGAACCCAAAACACTTCTGGAGAGGCTCAGGTGGGTGACGCTGGGCTACCACTACAACTGGGACACCAAGGTAGGCTGTTCTGATCCTTTTGTTGCTTAGTCAGACTTTTCTGCACACTATCTAAAAACTACCTAATACCCCTGCTGAACATTTGTACTTTCAAAACAAAACAACAAAAATATTTTTATGGTGTAGTATGCTAGTAATATCTCTCTGATTTGAAAATTAACAACTGTTGTAATTCAAACCTTCACACTTTAACCAGTGACTTTGATGACCTCTCACATCAGGGATTGCACATCTCATTCTGTCTTCCATTCCTGGAAAATGGAATAAAAGCAAAAAAAAAAAAAAACAGGTGTTATGAGGCATCAGTCCCAGTCTTGCCTCTCTTGTACGTTAACTACAGTGAATTTTCAGGCTTTTGTCATATGAAATGTCTTGTGCCTCACACAGGTTTGCTTAAGTGTGATTATTGGCAGGTTGGAGCAGAGTTTTAAACCTCATTAGACGTGAACACATCCTCACTGCCCTCTTTTCAGACCTACTCAGCAGAGCACCACAGCCCCTTCCCCGCAGATCTGAGCCACATGTCCCAGCATGTGGCTGCAGCCTGCGGCTTCCCAGCATTCAGAGCAGAGGCAGGGATTCTCAATTATTACCGTTCCGATTCATCCCTAGGGATCCACGTGGATGAGTCCGAGCTGGACCATACCCCACCACTCCTGTCTTTCAGGTACAGGATCTTGCTTTGGGATCATTCTGGATCTTTTTGGTTTCTCTGTGTGGTGTCTGAATAGGACATTTGCTTTGTTTGGAGATTGTGGTGTGCTGTCTGGTTTATCTGCTTTGTCATTATGGCAGCATAGAAGAGAAATGGCTGTGAAGGCCCCCACCACAGCTCCCTACCTGGTCACTCCCAGAACCAAACATGACCTGGGATGCTTTCACCTGGGATGCTTTCACAGTTTTCACTTTATCTGGCAACAGGACTGAATGGGGTTTTAAAGTGTCGAGTGGTTTATTTTTTTATTTTTTACCAGTAAACTTGATTTATTTTTTGCCTCATCATGTTCTAGTTTTGGACAATCTGCTATCTTCCTTCTGGGAGGGGCCAAGAGGGAAGACCCCGCCACTGCAATGTTTACACACAGCGGTGACATCATGGTGATGTCAGGTGCCAGCCGGCTACTGTACCACGCCGTGCCTCGGATCCTGACTCTACCCCTTGTTGGCCTTACGTCCCCAGGCCTTCCCAAGCACTCTGAAGGACTAACACCTCCCCCCCCAGAGGACTCTCTGGTCAACAACATAGAAGAGGGAGAATGGGAGGTGTGTGAGCATTACCTCCAGACATCCAGGGTCAATGTAACTGTCAGACAAGTGCTAGGGTCAGGCCAGGCTTTCCCCTCACAGACTGTAAAAAAGACAACCTTGTCCTGGTCCGAAGGGTCATACCATGCAGATGAAAATACAGAGGATGTAAACTTGATGCCAAAAAGAATAAGGAATAACTCTGCTACTTCTGCTGATTCATAATAAACCACTTGCTGCTTTTATGTCTTCACTATGAAACTTTTTTCTTCCAAAATGGTTTTACAGTTTTAATGTCATCAATACAGCTTTAAAAATCAGTTTTTTTTTTTTTTTTTTTTTTTGCAGTTTTGCAGTTTTGTTCAGTGCACTGTTTAACGTGAACTGTTTTACAGACTGACAAAACAATGCAGGGGTTGCTTCTTGCAGGAGGTATGCTGAACACATCTGTCAGTAAATGTTCTATGTGTAGTTTCAGTAGCTGTGTTCAGAAGAAGGGTTTTCTCTGTGACCTCTGCATGTTTTATTACATTTTAGTCAATCTTACAATGATTTATGTGTTGATACAACTGATTAATTTAGGGTAAGTACAGTTTGGTGCTCAAGGGTATTGTAGCAGGAGGTAGGACTCCTCCAGAGGTGACAGCTTTAACCTTTACACTCCTGGCTGCACCCACTATGATGTGTGTGATATTTATGAAAATAAATGCAAATATATATATTTTTTTTACTGGTTATTGTGGAATGTTGCAACGTAATGCCACCTAACTTGAATTCGTGCATGTGGGCTTTTTGGTTTTATAAACAGCCTGACATGGGACCTAGCATTGATGCCACCTCATGCATCAAGACTTTCCACTTTGTACTGCTTGCTTCTGGCAGGAATTTGATTGACAGCAACATGCAGGGCCCCTTTGGCACTTGCAGCAGCTCATAAATATGTAGGATATGATAATATCATTAATATGTAACCTATAAAGACATGCATATACAGGAGCTTTGGCACAGAGTTATTCCAGTACAAAGTACTGTACAGAGTAAGTAGTAAAACTTTTACATCAGTCATCTCCGGGCTAAAATGTTAACGTTTGTTAGTTCTTACGTAGATGTTAACCTTAACAGCTATGTTTCTCAGGTGTGAAATGCTGTGGTGGAATACAGTTCTCTGTGTGGTAAATTTACCAGTTATTTAGTGCCAGCTGGGACTTTAACGCTACAGAAAAAGATTTTAAAAAATCACTTTTTTCCCTCCCCTTATCAGTTGACTTGCTTTCCCCGGTCTGCACTCACCTGTTCATTTCCTAAAACTTATCACTGCACATCCAGTTCTCTTGCACTTCTTCCTCTTTCTTTTGCCATTCACCAAAAATAGAAGTAATTCTCTGTTGCAGGTCATCCACAGCTGTTTCTAGGCAGTTTTAAATTCCACAGAGGCTTATGTTTAAAGTAAAATATGCACGGTGCAACCGTATTTTCTGCTTAAATATTTGACTTTCTGGCAAAGGGGTCAGCATCACACTCAGGGGGTCTAAAATGAAAAATGTGAAGGTTCTCAGTTGTGGGCCTAATGTGATGTAATGGGCTGCCTCTCTCAGCAAAAGCAGTAAAATCCCTTGCTGTTCATGAAGGTTCTGTAAATGCATCTCTTCTGGACCTTCATCCCTCCTGGTCCCCTGTCCACCCTACGAACTTTCTCTGCTCTGTGGCATTTGACTAACTTACTCTACTTGGAGAATCGTGTCCGTATGTGTCCTCCTCTGCCGGCAGAAAGCACTTTTGTTCACTTCGAAGTAAAGAGAAGACATCTGCCAAATGAATAAGTGCAAATGTAAATCAGTTAAGACATTTACCAGGGTACAGCCATGTGCTCTGTCGCCGTAGCTCAGTGCTAGAGGCTGTGAACATTTCCTCACTATCTGTCTAGCACACAGTGGATTTGTATTGATTATTCTTTTAAGCCCTCTAGATTCAACAAATTGTTAGGATTTTAATCAGATGAGCTTTAAATTCACTTTTAAGTGCTAACTGATATGTTTCACTCTTTTTTTTATTTCTTTAATTTCCTTCTGTATAATTTACTCTTTCAGCCAGTGGGTCCAGTGTATCTCAGAGTTCCTTCTGAAGCGTCGGCCTTTGTTAACAAAATTGCTGCCACCCAAAGCAGGACATTACCCTTCACGCTGCTTCACTTCTGTTTAATCTGCTCAAGTGGTGTCAGGCACATGAAAGCAGGGCGATATTTCCTCCGGGGGGACACATCAACAAAGCCGTGGGGCCGTAACATATCAGTTGTGTTATCGTGGTGATCATGTGTCTGTTGAGGAACGTTCTTTAACACAGTGGAGCTTTGTATGTAATAATGCTGTCGTCTGATCTACTTCCAGAAATTTCAGTTCAAAAAGCATTATCAATAGGGAGTTTTTTGTTGCTTTGTTTCCTCTTTCCATAACATTTTGTACTTTTGTACTGAGTTGGGCAATTTGCTCATGAGCCAAAAAGCAGGTCCGTACCAAAACTATCCAGTATGGAACCACTGCAAATTGTTCTGAAGTAAGTCCTCAGCATGAGGTCTTGTGCTCGTTGCTGCTAAGTAACGTCCAAATGAGAGCCTTTCTCCACTTCTGTTTGTTCCCTTGCTGAAACAGACCTGCTGCTGCTGGCAGCGCTGAAGAACTGATGTTCCTCCGAGAAGAAGAATCTTGCTGCTAACAGGGCTAAAGTTAGGAATGAGGGCGCTGATGCTTGCATGGTTTCTTACTGAGCTGTTTTGCTTCATCTGTGCAGCCACACTGACAGTTCTGTTCCTGAGGCCTCTTCTTGTCTAGGTGTGACGCATTACATGAACATGAATGGATAAAACCAAACTAACCAGGTTTCTCACCCTCTTGCTCGAGAGGGCCGCCAAAGCATTCCTCCCATATCACCACATCAGATCATTGCTTCTGTGCCAGCCTGGAATGTACATCTTGGATCTGCATTGTCACTTTTCTTTAATTCATGTTATGTGTTTCAGTTTAGACCTGAAAATGAAGTAGATTGTAAGAGATATGGTTACTCAGGGTAGCAATTGTGGCGAGAGGAATAACTGCTTTTGGACTCGGTGGTTGAGGGTTGAAATTCCCCCACCAGCTGTAGGAACCCTTGAGCAAGATACTTACCATAAAAATTACCCAGTTATGAATTTGAGTGAAGTCAAATTTGGAGAAAGGTGTCAGTTTGAAATGTGAATGGTGTGATGTAGAAAACCTAGTCAAGAGTCACAGTTTGTTTTCCTAGAAGCAAATTATGAGGACTGCAACCAGAGGGCCGATTTACTCAAATCTACAACAGAAGTCTCCATCATGGGATTAGCCGTGCAGACATCTTGGAAGCGTGTGACCCGTATGGTTTCCTGTCGGCTGATACATTTATTGCCGGGTTTCACAGATTACAGCAAGCATCTTAAGCGTAACTTGGATTTCTAAAGCCGCACAGTTTTTTTTTTTTTTTTTTTGTTTTCTTTTTCCCCTCTTCGGGGTTCTTTATTTCTCTCTCACACCAGAGATTCCCCTCAACTTTTCTGCGGAGCTCATGCCCGATCGTTTCTTGGACAAAAGCCACATTGATTTCCACAAGTATGCCGCGCAACCTTTATTTTTATATATTTATCTGTCCGCCTTTATTTATTCATTATTTCTGACATCAGCTGCAGGCTGCAAAACTGAAGAGTCACAACATAAGAGAAAGTTGAGCAATGTTTTATGAGAACTGATACCTGACAGGATCCATTAAACAAGCCGCCTTGTGTTGCCTACCCCCAGCTCTCAGATACACCATTTCCTTGCATCAGTAGTGCAGCAGCAAAGCATTGTATGTATTTTTTAGTAGGAATGAGCAGCATTTCTCAGGAATTGCAACTGTCTTTGCATTTAATAAACTATTTATATGCTTTACGCAAAGGCAACCTGGTAGCTCAGTGGATAGCAGTGGTGTCTCTCTGCACCTGGTCTGTACGACCTGTGGCCGTTCGCAAGGGTTTCTTTACAAACTTCCAGCAGTTCATCTCCAAAACCACCTGTCACTGCGTAGCCTCAGATACTACATGTTTAAAACTTTGTGAAATACCAAAAAAAAGTTTTAGAAGTTAAAAATTCCCCTTGACAGTTTCAAAAGGAGTCCTTTAGGACATTGACATGTGTGTTTCAATTGATGTCATACTGTCAAGTCAACAGGTAATAAGTTTCCAAAATCTTGTGAATTGTGTCATCTGTTTCCATCCACATTTGCATCTTGAACCTGTGGAGCTGGATAGATTTTGCCACATCTCAACATACTTTGCCTAGGGTGAGGGTACAGACTGCCTTTCTTTATCAGGGTCAGCTTACCTCCTGAAACTTGCGTTTGAGTCAGTGACCAACCAGCAAAGGCGTGAAGTGCCAGCAGTGTTTGGGGACTGGTTACCAGACCACAGACTGCGGAAGCCCTCACCACCGTACCTGATGTGGAGAAGAGGATTGTCTCTCCCAGCTCAAGCTGTCCTACCATTGATGGGGAGCAGTTGGGCTGAGGTAACGGACAGATCATCTGTTGCCAGTGCTGTGGATCTTCTCACCTGCACTCAGATATTCCTGATCACATGGAGTCTGTGTAAATTTTGTTCATTCTCCCTGTGTTTGAATCTTGTTTCCTCCGGGTGCTCCGGTTTCCTCCCACTTTCCAAACACATACATTTCAAGTAACCTGGCAACTCTAAAGTGTCCTTACTTTGGCTTTGTTGACAATTTTTCTGACATTCAGTCAAACACGCCACTAAGCCAAGGGTGAATAAAATTTACTATTAAACTGTTCCTGATTTCATGACGCACTCGGTGGGACAGCATCACCTGGTGGACCGAGGGAAAAGGGCAGACGCGGGAGTACTCCTTTCACTCTTAAAACAGAGTAAAAGTTTTTCCATGTTTTGAATTCTTGTAAATGGTAAAGGCCTGGCTCATGGTGATAGTTTCAGTTCATCCCAAAGGTGTTTGTTGGGGTTGAGGCTGGGCCTCTGTGAAGCCGCTCAAGTTCTTTCCCTGCTTCCAGTTCTAGCAAATTCTTTGTTATAACAAACTACTTACAATAATTCAACCCAAAGAAAAATTAAATGAGTGCAGGAGATTTGCTTTATTATCCAATACACATTTTTCTTTCTCTGGGATTATTACATTTTTTGCATGTTTGCACAATTCATTTGGTCTATGGCCATATTGTAGTAAGTTGCCTCAACCCCTACTGCCGGTGTAAGAGGCTTGAGAGGCAGGACTTTGGGAGCAAGTGCTTTGTCACACCTCTTAAACAAAACTTGCACGGCCACGTTGGCTAAAGCTTTCCAGCAGACAGAACAGTATGAGGGTCAGAAGAAACAGCCCACTTATTCCTGGCCATTAATAAACTAAAGTATACCAATAAAGCCGTGACCACAAACCTAAACACGTAACTAATAGCTGCACAATAAACAAGTCCATTTCCACAATTACATGGCCAAAAAAAAAAAAAGTGGCATAAATCTTTGTACAAGAATGTGGGGGGCAATGTGTTATGGGAGAGCTATGGCTCCCCTATCATTGCCGCAGTATGTTTGTTTTTCATAAATCATATCAGGGTGGGGGTTCACTATTGCCAGGCTGCAAATCACATCTCCACACACATTCCAGAACCTGTGAAACAAACAGGAAGCACGGAGAAAACATAACCTGGAAAGTACGTGTCCGAGGCCGTGTTACAACCCTCCGTTTGTCCGCCAGGAAAGGCCATTGTTTCACCAGTTGGGTGCACCTCCATGAAATGTCCGCTCTGTTATATAAGTTCTGCGGTTTGCCCGCTGTCGCTCTGTGATCTGTGATAATGTGTGTTGCTGCATTCCTTGCGTGTGCTCAGACTGGAAAAGTTGCCCTTGCAGCGCCTTCACAGGTCAAGGAGCACATACAGTTCTGGAATCAATTAGTGGAGATCAACAGGGCCACTTCTCAAATGCGGTTATCGAGCCTCGAGGGGTAACACGTCGAGACCACTGTTTGACTGGTACCCTAAATACACAACCATCTCACAGAATGGTCTTACCTGCGTTTTGCTTTGTGGGTGCGTTGACGCACAAACGGATCTAAAGTGTGTTTCTGATGTTGTAGCAGTTGTGAGTGAGCTCCCATTGATAGATGGCACTCGTGTTTTGGTGTTTTCATAAAGTTGACTGTACGGGGGAGTCAAACAGTCATTTCCGACCCCTGTGCAGCTCCTTTAACCATTGGTGATCTTTACAATGCAAAGGCACTTGTTTTGTGAAAGCCTTCACACATTTCTCAGTGTGTAAGTGGTCACCCGTGAGACCTCGGGATGAAGAACCCTCTGCTGAATGGGAAGCTGTGCCACTTCTGCAAACGCATGAATCACCTGGTGAATCTCAGCGTGCAGACAAATTGCAGCAGTCATCACCTGAACACATGCGCAGTCAAATATTTTCATTTTGTTCTCTGTTAAAAATTAGTGCAGAGGTTGTCGTTCGAGAAAAATGCACCGTGGAATGAGTCTGCAGGAAGCAAAACAGAAAGTGTGACCCAGTCTGAGCTGCTTCCCAGCAGCCAGAATCATTCCGAGTCCTCAGGAGTGAGAACAGGTGAGTAACTGAGGAGGGGTCTGTGTTGTTATTTCCAAACCCTGCGCACTTCTCAGAGTTTAATCTATGACCGATGTCACAATGCATTCTCTCAGGTGTGTTACCAGCACCTGCCTAAGCAAACCAAAGCACCTGTACAGCGAGGCCCAGTCAAGAGATTACAGTGTCGGTCTGTACCACTGTGAGGTCAGCAGTCAGAAATAAAAATGTAATCTGATAAAGGTTTTCAAAACTTAATCCTATTGTTCCTTTTTTACAGTAAAATGAATAGGCCACTGCAATGGTAACTCAGTGGTGGAAACAAATGCACGCATACAGCAGCAGCAGCTCCCCTGGGCTGTTCTGGGAAACATAGGCCGTAAAACCCGCCTGACTGAGCCTCACCAGGCTGAAACAAAGAGGTACTCGCGCTCCTCCATGTCCCTGCCGGAATTATCCTCCGAGGTTTAACCGCAAGCTTCTTATCTCTTGCGGCCAGATGTGTACAGAGCTGGAAGCGCCGTAATTAGGTGTCTGCCGAAAATCGCACCCCAATCGCTATGGGTGTCTTATCGGCGGCGATGCCAGCCGCACTCCCTCACATCCGACCTGAACGATTATTTCTCCATTTTCTGGAGAATCTCAGCAACGCAGATGAGGAGAAAAAGATCTCGATGTCCTTGGAAATTAACGCTAACTTTTTCTCTGTTAAACTGTTTTTTTTTTTCTCTCAAATAAAGTTTCCTCAGCGTGCACTTTCAAAGGATGCCGTCTTTATGTTCGGGTTATAATAGAAAATGCAAAAATTGTAACGTGGAAAAATTCACCCAAGCCGATGCAAGCTGTGCTGTTTGGGATGTGAATATAGGACTATTAAACGGACCACTTTCATGCATCCATCCGCTCCAGAATAAAGCAAACATGGCAAATGATCACGGCATCAAATAATAAATGCAGAAAAAAAACTGTTCCTGCTTTTCTTACAAAACTGATCAAAAATTCTGAGCAATGGATATCAGCAAAAGCTTAAACGTGTGGCATGAGTTGACTGCAGAGCATCTGGGGCAGGGGTTTATGTTCTGGGTTTGCCCAGTCCATGAAGCACCTTAAGGGTCTCCACTTTCCAGTCCTGAACTTTCCAACGATGTGTTGATTTTTTACTGAATGCAGTGAAAATAAGAAACTCCCACTATGCCCAAGACCTTCCAGAGATCCTTCTTTTGACCCGAGATACGATCTCTGCCCCCCATGACCTACTATTTAAAATTAATGCTAAGATGCAAGCATTTGTTCTAGGTTGGCAGACAGAGTTGCAGTCTTTACCACTGTGAAGAGAGGATGATGAAGTGCCTGTAGGGTTTCAGTAAATCCAAGGCGCGATCTAGAGGCGCTTAGCAACAGATACATTCATTCAGGCCTATAAGAGCCTTTTTTTGTGGGTAAGGATAAGACACTTGCTGGGATCTGCTCTTATTCACTTACAAGAATTATGCAGAGTATTTTTTAAACAAATTTGTTCTGGTTCTAATATAATAATCATATTTTGGTGGGCCTTTTAAGTCTTGATAACTTCTGTAATGATATGCAAAGTCAGTTGTCAAACACAAAAAAAATCTAAGTTCTTCTTTCAAGACACCTTTAGAGTAGGAATTACCCTGAAGAAACGGCTCCATGAGTGATCTGAGCCTTCTGGTACCTTAGATACTTGATTTATGAACAGGACTGTACTTCACCTTGGGCTTTGAAGAATGTGGTCTGCCTGCTGGAGATTTGCATCAGCAGGATTTTGTTTGCATGCGTGTGAAACCCTGAGTCAGGTGTTTGCTCCTGGACTGAACGTGAATTTAGCATGTGTTTTCTGGAAAAGACAAGCAGGTTCTCTGCCCACCTCTAAGGAGCATTTTAAATTAATGTTAAGCCACAAGTGGCACTGAAAACTTGCAACTTTAAAAGCTGTTTTTTTATTGTCTCCTTTATCTACGTCATTGCCGTTCAGCATCTCTGGCACATAACATCCTGAATCTGAATGACCATCAAACTGGTTTTACTACCTTTTTCTGTAAACATGAGCTGGACCATGTGGCTGTTGGCAGTGTGCCAGTGACATATTTTTTTTTACTTTTAACAATAATATCATCTACAGCATGTTCTGTCATATAAATCCCCCAGCTGGATCTGGGACAGCCCCTTGTAATCAAACAATATTTCTGCAACAAAACATATGAATACATACACCAAGTAAGATAAATAAAGACTATACATAGTCATACAAATACAGTTAATTTAAATAGGCTGGTGTCCAGGACTTACAAAAAACCTTTGATTTTTAGACCTTTTTGGAATTGTGAATAACTGTGGCCCTGTATCGCATAGTAGGGGGATGTGGTGGCACAGCGGGGCAAGCTGGGGCCTCCCAGCTCCTGGGTTGCTTGCCTGATGTTGGGTCCAAGCCCAGCTCAGGGGTGTGCATGGAGTTTGCATGTTCTCCTCTGTGTTAGGAGTCAGATGTGACTCAGTGGCACTTTCCAGTTCCAATCACATAGTAGATACTGTGCTAATTTTTTCTTCAAGCAATTTCTGCATGAGTGTGTTAGTCTGCAATACACACACTGACTGAAAAAGGTGTTTAGTTTATCTTTAAACTCAGAAACATTGAAAAACTTCAAAGTGTGCAAATACCTTTGCAAGTGCATTCGCATGTATGCTAAAAGCTCAGTGGTAATTCGGTGCAACCGACTTGTCAACATTTCTGAAGTGGCTCTTAAGAGATCACAAAGGGTAAGCTGAAGGCATTGAAAAAAATTGTTGTGTGTTGTATTTCTGTATTTTGGGACTGTATCGCTCTACTATTTTCCACCACCCTGCTCCTCCTTAGCCAGTCACACCGTGTAGTGCCACGTTTGTGGCAAACACAGAAGCAAGCAGGAGAAAAGAACACCAATAAAACCACCTTGTCAGCAAAACAAACCAATGTTTTTGTCTATTTTCTCACCCCCCCAACAAGTCTGGTGAGTCTGTATACAGTCAACAGATTCTCAGAAAATTTGCACTTGAGCCTACTTGCCCCTTGTGAACTCAAACTTAGGGGTGTCTGACAGATCCAGTAGGTGCAGCTCAGATGGCTACCTGTGGTGCTGCAAATGCTTTTGTTGCTTCCTGCATGAGTTACTTTGGCAAAAAATGAAAATATTTGCATGTTTTCTTGTCTCGACATGGGCCTATAGTGCAACAGGATCGAAGGACTGCTGCCAGCTACCACCTGATCTGGACTGAAAATCACTATAAAAATCAACAGTGTAATAAGTTTTGCATCAGTTGTATATCCTAAAAATTCAATACAGTAAAATCACATTCACTTTGGATTTTGGTGCTCTCAAAGTGTAACAGTGAAATTTTTTTAAGGAATTACTTCCCAAAACAGGGCTGCCGTTTTAGCCGAATGTGTCACTATTGAAAGACTTTATGTGCAGTGGACATTTGAAATAGTGTAGTTATTGAGCAGATGTTTTTAGAGATTTGCACAGCTTATACTTTCACAATTTTACAGTTGGATATTTTTTACTGAAGGAACTATGCTTATGTTCCTCACTCAAAGAAGTGATGGAAGAGAAAGGTCACAGGGCAGGTTCATATTCTCACAGATGCAGATTTTTTAAAACTGAGGAGACATTTGTTGCGTTACCTGTTATACAAAAAAATGAGTTGGTTTTTAACCATCTTCCATGACTACAGTATTCTTTTTTCCAACAGTAAACAGTTACCTTTTGATGTAGGACTAAAGAATTCAGCCAGGGTAACTAATTCATAACTTATTATGGAGTCTGGCATATACAGTATAGATATAGCTTGACAAAGAATTTTGTCCTAAAAGTTGTAACACAGATGTTTAATTTGCTGCTAAGACAATTGGCCCCTTAAAGTGTTACTAACGTGCGGCTACACAATGTTTCTGTATTGTGGTTGAAGTCCTGCAGAAACATCACCCATCTTTTCAGATTAATAGACTAACCCATTCTTCATTTGATCTTCTGTATGTCATTTATATGCAGTGCTTTTTTCTTTTTTATTTGAATATTATTTTTACTTAAACAACCATAAAACAGAAATATATGTAATAACATCCATAAAACCTAACATTATATGAACATATCAATATAATTCTCAATATATTACAAAAAAATCAGATTAACAAGTAAAGAAACAGGTAAGGCAACATCAGGGTTTACATTTACACATGAGAGAAACCAAACAGTTCAAACATTTCAGCTGCGCATCTCATTTCCTTTTTGTCAATATGTTTTCAAGCCTTTTTGTTTTGTTGTAGCTCACTTTTCAATAGGGCAGTCCTGGGTTCAGCATTTGACTGCATTTTGCCATTTACCAAAAAGTATATAAACGTGTATCAAGATGCATACACTTTCATTAAAACATGTAAATATGAGAACAATATATTTATGTGGAAAATTCACTTGTCTACTCATTACATTTTCCAAACCAGCCCAGCTCGATGTGAAGGCTGCGTGGGACACAGGTAACCGCTATGACGTCATCGTTGTACTACCAGAAAGGTTACTACAGGTCACTTGGGCTACTCCCTTGTTAAATTACATTTAATATCACGCCCATATGTCTTGTTTCAAAACTGTGATTGGTTGGCCGTCCATTTGCTGGGGGCGGCGACTTCCGGTTTTCTCAGGTCGCTTCTTCTACTGGGTTTCCCAATGCGCAACCGAGGAAGGAGGAGGAGACATTTTTACGTCTCCGTTGTGTGGCACTGGTTCTCCTAATTTATCTGGGTACTTCGGTGTCCTCCCTGTTTGTTTGTTTGTAAGCATGACGGAGAGCTCGGCCAACAAGCCGGCGAACGGAGACGCTTGTCGCGGGGCTGCCAGCGGCAGGAAGACGGCGAGGAACGGCTACGTCAGGAAGCAGTACCTCGTCCAGCAGCAGCAACAGCAGCAGCAGCAGAAGTACTGCTGCCCCAAGGAGAAGGTGAGGCCCCGTTCGCTGGAAACAGCCCGGCTGAGTGCGGTGGGCCTCGGCTGGCGGAGGAAGGCTAAGCTAACGTTAGCTGTGCTTTACTAGCCCGCGATGTAACGTCCTACAGCGATAGTTAGCTTTGCTGGAGCTCACACGATCCCGGCGCTGTCTGTTCAACCCCTGCCGGCCTTCAGCGCGACCGGCAGCCGTCAAGAAGCTGCTCAACTCCTCGGAGTCCCGTTAGTGGCCGTTCACTTTTGTTGGGGACGTTGAAGTTAAGAGCAAACGCTTTTAAATGATCAACTGTTGTGGTAGTGCACGGCCGTGGTTGATTTTGTCGGACAACGGCGACACTGTCTTAGCCCGGCTCCAGGGAGTGGTGGTCGGGGCGGCCGCCGAGCTGGAGGACAGCGCCCAAGTGCCGCTGTTAAACGGAGCCGTTGGGCCACGCACTCATGGCGTGGCGAACTGCAGCCCCAAGACCCACCTGAAGTCCAGCTCGAGTGCACGAAAAGGAGGCAATAAGTTAAACCAGGATATACTGCATGTTCAGGACTCCCAGTGTTGAGTATCTGATCGATATCCTCTGTTTTGGGGTTTCAAATGTGTTATTCTGTGTGCTTCTTCTCCGGAGTTGGCTCTGTTGACACATAGGTGGAGGCCAGAAACTTCACAAAGGAAGCTTGAGCATTAAACATTAATAATGTTGTCTTTCACTCATTATCGATAACTGTTTGTCCAGTGTCTACCTTGCAAACATTGACTACCTGCTGGATGGAGACCTTTTTTTATTTTTATTTTTAAGTTTAACCCATGAATGTTTGCTAAATTATGTATGATGCAGGTATGGCAACACTGCGTGATGTTTCTGGATATCTGAAGATGAAATCTGAGATGGAATCACTTTAAAGAAAACATGTAGAACAACATATGAACACACAGATGCTCAACATAGTGTAAGATTAAGAAAAACTATTAATTACTTAAAAAATTGTCTAGACTATATACTTAGTTGCTGAATAATAAATAAATGAAAGTGTTGGATTTTTTTGCATCACCATGTATGTTTCTGTAGTGCCCTGGTTAGGATTGGCACTGAGCATTCTGAAGGTTGCTGGATCAAATCCCTCTCGTTCCACAGTACCAAAGATTAAGGATCTTCCTTTGATACAGAAAGAATGCCGTGCTGCATAAATGGGCAAATTGTTGTAAAGTTGACCGTCTCAGTACTGTCAGTCACCTTGAAGAAAGGTGTACATTAAATAAAGAATAATAATGTGCATGTTTTGAAGGTAACAGCTAAAGGAATATTTAGTGTGAATGTGGCCAGTCTAAGACTTAAGGGAAAAAAATATTAAAAAAATGTCATTGGAGGACACTAAGGTTTTCCTTCCTCGTTGTGGCCTTTTTAGGTTCAAATGAATTTTTTTTTTATTGTTTCCATATAACAAGCAAATGATTGTACAATGGTCAATAATAGTGTGTTGGATAAATCATGGTGCAGCTAATGCTTTGTTTGGGATAGTGCTTTTTTACAACTTGTTATATAACATGCGCTCAGTCCTTGATCAGAGGAGGTCATGGATGTGTTTTACAGCTGTGGTAAAACTGATGTTGTTGCCTTTGCAGAGCCACCAACATGTCACCTGTAATGGAGGATTGTACAGCAGGCCTTTCAATGAGTCATTTGAGGAAACGCCCATGCTGGTCGCCGTCCTCACCTACATGGGCTATGGCATCCTCACCCTCTTTGGCTACCTCCGGGACTTTATGAGGGAGTGGAAGATTGAGAAGTGTCACATTGCCAGGGAGAGGGAGGAGCAAAGGGTAGGGCAGTCTCACCTCCTTTACTGGGGTTGGGTTCCACATGACTAATTGTGTGGATTTAATATGTGGTTAATGTCTTGGAGCTGTATATTGCATTCTTTAAGCTTGTGGAACAGGCTTCTGTGAGACATATGCATAGGGAAGGAACAGACTGTGATGCAATCAAATCTGCAATCCATGCCTTCTTGCATTAAAAGACTTATGGAGTCATCTGGCTGCCTTAATGCTTTGCTTTACAGTTTCAGTGATTGTGTTTGCATCTTTTTTCCTCTACTCAGCTGACTATACTTAACCTGTCTGACATCTTAAAAAGATGTTTTGAATGTACATGTTAATATTTCTTGATTGGAATTTATAGGAAACGTTTGAGAAAATTGATTACATTTTGGAATACTTGTGAGTAGAGCGATGACTAGAAGTTTAGTTTGCTTTATGGACACAATATTTAACCATTTGTATTGTGCTGTTATGTCCAGCTCGGTGGCAACTCTCAAAATGTACCATAATACCTGTCTCCTCAGGATTTTGTACCACTGTATCAGGATTTTGAGAACTTCTACACTAGAAATCTCTACATGCGGATTCGGGACAGCTGGAACAGGCCCATTTGCAGCGTGCCAGGAGCCAAAATGGACTTGGTTGAACGTTTGTCCCATGACTACAACTGGACCTTTGAGTGAGTGTCCCATGTCTTGCGGTAGCATTAGGGAGGCAGTTAAATCTACTGTTAATTTGTTTAACTGGCAGCACTAAGCCTACAAAGGATGAAATGACAAGAAGTAACTGGCTCCTGTTCACTGGAATCTCGTGTCTGATACTTGCATTCAGAAATTTAAACATTCTCTTTGAAAGGCCAGCTGTGTGTCATTTATTACAGCAGTTTGTCTGGAAATATGTATGCTGCATTCTGATACAAACATATCCAGATATGCTGTTATAATACAAACATGAACAGATTTCTTTTGGACATACACTTGCCTTGTTCTGATACCATCAAAGGTAGATATGTTATGGAAAGGAAATGAATGTTCCTTCTGTCATATTCAGATAGCATAACATTAGATTTATGAACTAACTGTCAATTAAGTTTGAAATAGAAAGTTGAGACAAGGTTTGTTGATTGTCTTATTTTTGTCATTAGCTAGTATATCTATTTTGGTTTATTCTTTTGCCAGCTATGTAGGATAATATTTGCCTGTAACTGAAATTGAACTTGTTTTATCCTCCCCATTCTCTCTTTTTTTTTTTTAATCTAGATATACAGGCAAAGTGGTCAAAGATGTTATTAACATGGGCTCTTATAACTACCTGGGCTTTGCGGAGAACACAGGAATTTGCGCTGATGCTGCTGCTGATGCAACCATGAAGTACGGAGTGGGAGTGAGCAGCACCAGGCAGGAGATGGGTATGTTGCAGTTGCATCCCCTGTCCAAATGCCTTGAGTTTGAAATGTACAGTTCTGCTCATTTCAAAGAAGATCTGTTAAAGAAATAACCAGAAGCAAATGCCTACTTTCGTTTTTTCCCTGACGCATGGGTTTTGTGGCCCCCCTTAGGAAACTTGGACAAACATGAGGAACTGGAGATGCTGGTGGCCAAGTTTCTGGGGGTTGAGGCAAGCATGGTCTTTGGCATGGGCTTCGCGACCAACTCCATGAACATTCCAGCACTCACTGGCAAAGTAAGGCCTCTTGTGTCCACATTGTCACTCACTTCCTCTTTGTATCGTATGCCTTATCTTTATTTTTGTTCCTTTCCTGGATGATTCCCTCCCTGATACATTTTTTTTCCTATTTCCTTTTTGTTTATAGTGATTGTTAGCAAGGTGTTTCTAAGGAAATCATTTATTAAGCAGTTCACGGCTAAAATGGGTTTTAAGTGCCAATTTTTGAACCTTTGGAGGTTAGTGTGAAATAGAATCCTTATGGAGAAGAGGGAAAGAACCTCAGCAGGAAACGCATTCTCTGGCTTTGTTTCATAACTGGACTTCCCGTTTGGGTGCAGTTTTTCGCGTTCAATTGACGGAAGGCAAAACTCACTTTGATGGATTCTTATTCCTGTAACTAAGATGCTAGATCAGATTTCACCATAACTGTCGTGGTGAAACTCCTCATACCGTGACCTACAGATCTGGCTGCTATGATTTCTCAACAGAAGCAAGCTGTTGACTTCCCCCTCCACCCACCCATGTCAGCAGGGTTTTTTTTTTTGCCTCTTCCTTGTCTCTAAAAAAAAAAAAAAAACAGCACAAATATAAAGCAAATATGTTTTATATTAGCCACATTTTACATTTCCATCTTTCCTCCAAGTTTTGAGAGTCACACTGTTTTCAGTAAGCTTTTACTTGTAATGTGTAAAAGGCAGGAAGTGGTTCCTCCTTTGTTTTCACACTTTGAGATTATGGGACCAAAGTAACATCCCCATCCTTCCTTCTTACCCCCCAGGGCTGCCTGATTCTGAGCGATGAGCTGAACCACGCCTCCCTAGTGCTTGGGGCCAGGCTGTCTGGGTCTACCATCCGTGTCTTCAAGCACAACAGTGAGGCGTCTTGTGTTTACATAGTACAGTTACACTTAGACACTCCCCAGTCCTCTCTGGCACGGCAATCTAACATAGGGCTCCAGTTCTCTGGGTGTTGCATCTTTTGTAAACTGGAAAGATGTTTACATTACTTCAGGTCAACAGTCTGGTTTACTTTCCACATGACATCAGAGGTCACATGCTAAAAGCAAATAACCAATTTATAGCTCCTGTTTACTAGGTAATTATTTGTACATTTTAATTTGGAATTTAACTATGTTCTACCTCTTTTTGGAGGACAGGAGCTCTGTGGGGTCATACTGCCAGACATCTGCTTTGTCTGTGTTTACATGCACCGGATAGTTGCATAGTACAGCACTTAAGCGGGTACTTGATTGCCTATTACCTAACTTTACTGGGCATTTATGTGAGTAGCAATATTTCAGAATTCCCTGGCTTCCGACAAGGTTCAAATGCAAGCAGTTGCAGCTCAAAGTTCTGTATGCTGTGGGAAGGAGAACGTGTCAGTACATGGGTGTGTAAATTGCATTGGTGTTCAAACGTTCAAATGGTAGAGCCATCTAGAAAGTATATAGAGCTGGACTCAAGGGCTCACTCTCTTGTGTTGTAGACATGCAGAGCCTGGAGAAACTTCTACGGGATGCCATTGTGCACGGCCAGCCCAGAACCCATCGACCTTGGAAGAAGATCCTCATAGTTGTTGAGGGTATCTATAGGTGAGTGGAATGATGTTTAAAAAAATCTTAGGGTTCAGTGCATTGTCTCAAAATAAAAGATATAGTTAAAGTATAACACTCAATATGGTATACTGGAGGTCTAAATTATGGGTGTACTGGTTTAACAGAACCCTACACTGCATGACACTTCAGTACTCTACTGTATGTGATTTGAGGAACATCTGTGTCATGTGGATGAGCAGCTAAATATTCTTAACTGAAATGATACAGTTCTTACTGGTGGAATTTTTTGAAATCTAAGTTATTTCATTTAACTTAATTTATTGTACTTGGGCAGTACATGAGTATTTTATGTGATCCTCTTTATGATACCTCTTTAGTTGCTGTCCAATAGTGCACATTTCCCAAACTCTGCATGATATTCTAATATTGACTTATGTTGTGTTTTTGTGATTTTTACACTGGTGAGAAGGTGCTAGGTGGGATCTAGAATAGTGTTTTTCGGAGACTGTAACCCAACAGCACACATTTAAGCTTCTCATCTAATTACAAAATCCTTGAAGAGGTAAAATGGACAACACAGTAGTGCAGTCTTTCAGGTACTCGTATACCCTTTTTTTTGTAACCACTTAAGAAAAACCTCCACCCTCTACTTGTATCCCTACATCCTGTTTGCCTTTGCTGATAAGTTAGTTTGACTTTGCAGTGAAGTGTTGTCCTTGCTGTTTATCTTGATACCTTTTAACCATTCACCCTCTATCCCCCTACACACAGTATGGAGGGCTCAATTATTCGACTGCCAGAAGTCATCGCCCTGAAAAAGAAATACAAGGCCTACTTGTACCTGGATGAGGCACATAGCATTGGTGCCCTGGGCCCCAGAGGGAGAGGTGTGCTTGACTACTTTGGCCTCGATCCTCGGGATGTGGATGTCCTGATGGGCACGTTCACCAAGAGCTTCGGCGCTGCTGGAGGATATATTGGAGGGAAGAAGGTAAACAGGGGTGTTGGACCTCAGTAGTCAGATAGAAGGCTTCCTCTCACAGTGGCACTTCCTGTGCTGTTTTCCTGAACTGCAGAAGCTTAAATCATTTCAATAACAGCCAGTTTTCCATTCACTCAGAACAAAAAGCTTTTAGCACTCAATTATATTCAGCTTTTGTTGCTTTATTACAAGTAAAGCACATGTTTAAGTACTATCAACTAAAGGCTATAGCTGAGTGGTTAGTTTTGTGCTGTGGAGCTTCAGAGATGGAGGGCTGCTGTGGTTAATCACTGCTTAGTTAACAACAGTTGGCTTTTACAAATTTTAGCTTGCATTATTTCTGCTTTTCCAGAAGGGAAAAATAAATAAGATGTTGGTGAATAAGTCATTACTGACTCTGTCCCTTTGAAGCTGTGTCACTGGGACTAGCTGGCATGTAGTAGCAGCATAGAAATTCTTTCCTGTATCAGTGCTGTGCTATAACTGTCTTTTTTTTTATTTTTTTTTTTTTAAATTTGAGTATTAACCAGCTGCAGTAACCATTAAGCTGTGCTACGTTCAAACAGTGGCATTTGAATCATCCCCAGCCAGACAGGGCATGCCAGGGTTATAAATTTTTGCGAATTAAAAAATGTCTAAAAAGGACTTTTTAAGTGATTAAAACAGGGTTGTTCTAGATGTCTGTCTACAAACCAGTGTCTGTTGCAACCTCTTCGGTCCTGACCATTTTCTCTCAAACATACTTAAACACACAAAGACTCCCCATTCCCATATAATTCCTCAAGACAATTAGTACATGTAGCTGTTTACATGTTTTGGAAAAACCCTGTTCCAGTCACGCATATGCTTTTGGTTTGAGTTCTTACTCGGTTAGTGACTGATTTGCTTTTGGAAAACCTTGTTATTTTTATCCACATTATGTCTGTACTTAAGGAGGAGGCATACTTTGGTTAATATTTTTTGAGTAAGGAACTGAGGCAGGTGGAAAGTTGGCAATGTGAGTTTCCCAGACCTGACCTTGAAATGAGCTTTTCTTTCCTCTCACAATCTCCAGGAACTGATCGACTACCTCCGCGCACAGTCACACAGTGCAGTCTACGCCACATCAATGTCACCACCTGTGACAGAACAAATCATCACTTCTATGAAGTGCATTATGGGAGAAGACGGGACCACGATCGGTGAGTTTCAGTGAAGGGCCAGATTTAGTTTTGCTGTGTGTAATACTTGTTAGAAAGGGTAGAGGGTCTACTTGAGATGCCTTTATTAAGTGTTAGCATTTTGCTAACCACAAGATGGCAGTATACACAGTAGAAGGCGGTGGAGTGGGATGCAAAAATAAACATTAAGTTGAATTCCTTCCACCTCACTCAGTATTGTATAAAGGAGAAAGTGTCTGGCTGATATCTGCCCTCAGATAACAGGTTGAAGTTGTATTTATACAAGTCATTTTTAACAGAAGTATTTGTATTAAAATCAGGTAAACGCATGCTAGTCCTCATTGTTTTATAAACAGTGTCTCCCATTGTTCAGTGATCTTCTGTCTGCTGTCTCAGTGGAAAGTTTTGTGTACAATTCCCTTTCATGCCTATGTCATATACACTGTGTGGCTAAAAGTATGAGGGCACCTGAGCATCACCCCTATATGTTGAATGTCCCATTCCAAAGCCATGGGCGTTAGTATGGAGTTGAGCCTGCCCCCCCCCCCCCCTTTTTTTTTTTTTTGGTGCTGCTATAACAGCCTCCATTGTTCTGGGAAGGCTTTCCACCAGGTTTTGGGAATTTGTGCCCATTTGGATACAAGAGCATCAATGAGGTCAGGCACCAATGTCGAGCGTCAAGGCCTGGCCTGCAGTCAGCGTTTTAGTTCATCCCAAAGGTGTTCGGTGGGGTTGAGGTCAGGACTCTGTTCAGGGTACTCAAGTTCTTCCACACCAACCTGGGTAAACCATGTTTATGGAGCTTACAGGGGCACAATCATGCTGTGTTGTCTAAAATCTGTTTGTATGCTGCATGGGTGTGATTTAAACAGTTCAGCTCTCATTAGAAGGGGGGTCTGTATGCTTTTGGCTATATGGTGTAGATTGCAGAGTTACTGTATGTGAGATCCAGCACCACGGAAATGGAACAGGATTATGGTGTGAACCACTGCCACTATAAATTCCTTTGTGCTATATTAGTACTGTATGTCACATTGCCTGTAAATGCTGGAAGTGGCTTAATTATTTCAGTCTCTTTATTTTGTTGTCTTCGGTGCACCTTGTAACAAGCATTAAACAAGATGTGCTGCAGTGGTCCCTCATGCTGTGGAATGCTGCTGCTGGTTTAGTTGCGTACACGTTGGCGCCTCTGTGTGAAATACTGAGCACTAGGCATGATTGACCTTATAGCAGTATCTTTCAGTCGCTCTTCCAGTTGCAATTTGAAAAGTGAAATGAAAAAAATGCTTTAATTTATTTCATTTATTTAACTTGGAGGAAAATAAACCAATTATTATGAACACAACATGCATCCGACAAATATAATATGCAGTAACGCTAATAGAATAACACTTCCATGATCTGGTTCAACTGTGCTATCTGCAGCTTTACAAAAAGTTGGCTTGGAGACCGGACTGTGGGAACATGAATTTTGTTCCATTGCGGCATGTATAAACACTGGCACCCAGAACACAGCACGAGCACCCTACAGTTCTCAATCAGTGAGCTGACAGTACCACTCCCCACAACATTGGACACAGCTGGTTGCAAATAGAATCAGAATCTTTCATCACAATGTACGTCGTCTTCAGTAAATCCTGTCCATTCGTTGGTGCCAGAAGATCTTGGTGATTGGAAAGGGAACAGGAGGATGCGAACCAAGTCCCAGTTGTGTTATAGCACAGGACACATTATTGTGGGAGTGTTGCTGTATTTTACATATACTGTAGCACATTCTTTGTTTGCTATATGTTTAACGCTTGATTCGGTACTGGTGGTCCATTGGGTGCTGAAAGGCAATTGTTTCTGGTGCCCTTTGAATCAGGAGCTTAGGAGCTACAGCTAAATACAAGCTTTCTGCATTTGAAAACAAATATGTTGAGGGTAGAGAGCTGACTACTCATCATCAAAGTGTCATTTCTCAGAATGTAAAGGTGGAAATGGGCGTTGTTGAGCTGCCCTGATCTGGGGTCACCCCTTTCCATCGGAGGTACTGGTGTTTGGTCCTATTTTCATTCTGTTTCAATGTCTTTGTTCACCCCTATCTGTATTATTGAAGTCCCACTTAGCATCTGTGCTTTAAAGCCTATTTTGAAAGAAAATTTGTTTTCAGATAGTAAATTTTTTCCTTTACTCATGTGAATGGAATTATTGCTTCAGTACTTACACATAAACACAAGTAGCTTTGTGTTACGTGAAATTTTTCTGCACGTAAACAGCCTGGAAGGCTGACATGTACATGGCAACATCAGTAGATATAGCAGTGTAGCCTCCTGAGCACTTGTCTTCCTTTCTAGGACAGGTCTCATCCTTGCTTTGAGCAGTTTTAGGGAAGGAATTTGGGGTATGGGGGTAGACATGGATTATTCACTGCTGTACCAGCGGTGGTCTCCTTGGCATGTGGCTCCCACAGACATTCTTTACAGCTCCTTTGAACGTGCGTCAGAAAATGTGACGAGGAGGGTTTGGAGGTGAGAGGGAGTTGGACAACTAGAAGTTCACTGCCCCTCCACCTCCCCACTTTATTTACCTTACTCAGTACCCCAGAACATGGTCCTCTGTAATCATCTCCCAGTAGATGAAAAGGAAATGCACAGAGACATCAGTTTGAAAGGAATACATAAGGGGGCCCCACATCTGGAAACCCTTTCCTCCTCTCTTTTCCAGTCTCTAGCCAGTGTCTGGAAGGCGTTAAGAGCACAGTATTATGAAACTAGCTATCGAGAGAACACCCCCCCCCCCAGAGAAATTTACTTTAGAAGCCACCCTTCAAAACACGAGCGCTGACCAATAGACTACAAGTTTGAATTTGTTTCCTGAACTTGTATTGCTTTCAGATGCATATCAGCATTTTAATACATTTCCTGTCTTTGCAGTTGTGTGAAGGCTTGAGGGCGAGTGGATTTTACCTTTACAGCTTCTCAAGCAGTTTACATTTTTTTTAGATTCATAAAAAAAAAAATATTCCAACACCACCTTGCTTAAGCGGTAAACCATACGTAAATTGAGTAGAGTAATAGAGTTCTGACATTGGAAGGGATATTGTACGGTCTGAATTGAATCTACTGGCAAAACAACTGCTGATCTTCATCTGTGGAAGGTTTGAGTCATCATCCACGAACCCCCTGGTTTGAAGCCATCAGATATTTCTCCATTGTAACTGCCCACTTGTTGTCTTCCCTGTCAGATGTCTGTACTGTGCTCTTCACTCCAGGGTTTTCCCCTATTTAAACAGTGCTGAGTGTGTCATGCAGAACTTTCTTTCAATCTGTTTACTCCAGAATACTTGAATGATAAATGGGTTGGTTGGAGATTTTTTTATTTTATTTTTAATCATACTTTTCTTTAATCAGTATTCTGGAGGCAGATTTTTTTCAACACTGTGGAACATATTTGACATACACTAACATCCATGTATTGTGAAATTTCTCACATTGTTTTGTTCTGCAGCAGTGAAAAAACATGGTACATCAAAACCTGCATGTTAAGCATCTGAAATTTATACCCCGGTGCTGCAGATGTTTATTATTTGTTTCGGGGCACCTTTCTAGCAGTTTGCTGCTCATTGCATCTAGAGAGAAGCTTGGAAGATGAAACCTCTAAACACAATGTCCTGCCAAGAGGACAGCGCCTGTGAAGAGGCCAGCTTCAACCTCTTGGATAGGAATTTCTTTTCAAGTCTTCAGCATGTGTGGAACGTTAAACAAGAGAAACCCAATTCCGCCAAGTGTACTCCTTTGAGTGGATTGCTCAGCAGTAGAACAAACATTTCTGAATTCTTTCATTCATAAAAAAAGGAGAATGGATATTAACATAGTTCAGGACTGTTCAGCTACAGTCTGGGATTTTCATTTTTCCCAGTTCTCCTTTTTGACATTGACACGACTATGAGCTGAATGAGTTCAGTCAAGACAAAAAGACGAATCAATTTCTTCACAGCTGGGAGAAAGCATTTTGAACTTTGCAGGGTTGAGCCTGGCTCTCTACAGTGTTTTACAATCTCTGTAAGTGATGCTATTATTATTTAACTGTGGAAATAATCTGTGTGGGAGGTCCAAAGAGTGGCTAGATGGGGATGAAGTTTTGAAGGATTCAGCAGGCTTTTTGTGTTTTTCCCCTTGATTTCTTATTATACAACTAACAGAAGAAGCTAATAAGGAAAGAGAGTCACTAATAACAGCTAAAGTGCAAAATTGAACACAAAGCAGACTCAAACCAAAAGTACTAAGCCACAGTCCCAGAACCCTCAACCAAACTTTTTTCCACTCTCTTCCTTGTATCTTGCTCAGTCTGGGCTTTTACTGCCTTTTATTAGTTTAACCGCATCTGTGACTTATTGAATCAGCAGGTTGTTTTTACGTGTAGCTATCAGTAATGGACTGGGTGTGGCCAGGCTTCAGTCTGACTTTGTATGGAAATATGGTTTTACAAGCACTTTAGACTGTAGTATGTTATGTTTGTTGAGCTCTTTTGATCCCCTGAGCATTAAGCACTGCAGGGAAGTTCTCCTTCTTGATATAATCAATAGGAGAGAGAAATCAATGTCATGGGCTGATGTCTGGTTTTGGAAAAAGTTTTATTGCCATTTCAACTCTGTTTGGTGATGTTACGGAACACTTTCCAAATACAGAAAGCATCTTAAAGCTTCTCTTTGGCCACTCCACCCCCCCCCACCCCCCAACTGTCACTGTCCTTCCAGGGCACCTTAGGGTTTCTTAACCGTTTTATTTATTTATTTACTTACTTACTTATTTATCTATTTGCTGTTTGTTTCTATTCTTCTTGGTGTTTGGATGTTTGTTTTATTTTTCATTATAGATTTTTTGCACAGTCTTCCTGGATCAGATCAGAGCACATTTCAACACATGGTACACAACCATGTACTTGACAAATAAACTCTTTTGACTCTCTTTGACTCTCTTGACTCTTCTTCAGGTGGAGAGCGCATCCAGCAGCTGGCGGAGAACACAACGTATTTCCGCAGAAGGCTCCGGGAGATGGGCTTCATCATCTATGGCAATAATGATTCCCCAGTTGTACCAGTGATGCTCTACATGCCAGCCAAGATTGGGTAGGTGTCAGTCTCATGCACAAGTTTCAGCAGCAGCTTATGCCAGTAAAAGGAGAAAAAGAGACTACAGATGTCATCTCGAGTATCCAGTCTAAGCTAGCAACAAAAGATGTAAAAGTAATTTATATGCCACTTGTTCATATGCATAGCATATTCTACATTCATATGTGTTCAGATGCAAGACTGGGAGAGTATTTATTATGTGCCTGTGTTTTTAATTTGACTGCATTCTCACATTTTGTATGAAACCTCAGAATATTCAGTCACCCAGGTGATTTAATACCCAAATAGAGACTTTGCTGTAGAGGTTTGGAGCCCAGGTAGTGTGACCTGCAAACATTAGTCTGGCATAGACAGTTAGTAAACAGAAAAAGCAAATTAAGACCGTATAAACAAATAAAATGCCTCTAAGAAGAAAGTAGTGAAATGTTAAAACTTTTGTTCTTTTGCTAAAGGCAATCATAAAGGTATAGAAAGTTTTGATTATATTTGATTTAACTACGACTCTGCCCTCTCAGCTGATACCAGTAGTGCCCAGGAACACAACTTGCAGGCCGACAGCCTTCATGTGCATTATCCCTCCTCAGGGCATTTGGACGGGAGATGCTGAAGAGGAACATTGGCGTGGTGGTGGTGGGATTCCCCGCCACACCTATTATAGAGTCGCGAGCCCGTTTCTGCGTGTCAGCAGCCCACACCAAAGAGATGCTGGATGTGGTGAGTCCAAGTACTTCCTATAATTGAGCATGCATCATCCTCAAAGTTCTTTGCAGCTATCAATGCCGCTTTGTGCTGAACAATATATTTTGCATTACTTTTTTGCCAGCATTTATTTGAATTCAATTTTACCTTCCTCAAGGCTACTGCAGATACAGTATGTCTATCCTTCGACTTGAACAAATAAGAGATTCTTGTATAGTGACAGCTCTCCAGGATTCAGATATCCTGCAGACCTGCATTTGAGAATATGTGATCCTTGTTTGTTCTTCAAAAACTGACCTGAACAAATTTACTTCACTGAGCTTTACGTAACCAGGATTTCCAGAGTGGAGTGTTTTTTTTGGCTCAAGATAAAAGAATGCATAATCTGTTTCCCTCAAGGACTTCTGACTCTCCAGGGTTATAAAGTGGATTAGCAGTCCATCCCCAGCGGCTCGGTGCTGTAACAGAATTATCTTTGTCAAAGTGGGCTCACGTGTAGTACTGGTTTTGAAATTATATCTATCATGAAACAGCTGATGCTTTAAGGGACTGTGATGAAACAAAGAGTCAGTTTGTGCTTTTGCAACATACAGAGATGTGCAGTGGTCTGCTGGCTTACCTTTTTCTGATCTTTTTGTAGGATATAGCACTTTTGACTTTAGTTTACATCTTTCCTTCACAAAGACCTGAAACTGGAGTTTTTGTTGTATAAGCCAGGTTGCCCTTAGACTATAACCTTATACTATCTCATGCACCCTAAATAATAGTCTTCAGTATTTTCCTAAGCCCTGAAAGTGACACCTATCACTGTACAGTATTTATTAAACTTAATCTGTCAGTCTGTTGGTCGGTCACTGAAGCAGCAACAGGGCGGGAGAAATTAAAGATGACACGTGGCATTGCATAAATTAACAGTGTAATGGCAATAAAGTTTGGTAATTTATACTTCATAGTCAGGTAGCTCTCTTTATGTGTGGTGTAGGGTCTATAACAGTTTTGAGCACAACAAAAATAAATACAAAATATAACAATCTGAAAACTTCAAACAAATCCCTCCCCCATCCTTCTCCTATTGTGTGTGTGCGTGTTTTTGCCTACTAGTAGTTTAAAAAAAAAAAAAAAAAAAAATTGAATTGCAGGCTATATTTCCCTGCAACAGAGAGGCCAACTGTGGGTAGTTCTGGAAATATCTTTAAAATTTCTTGATTTTCTTAACACAAGGCTGCCATCTTAAACAAATTGAAAACCAAATTTGTTCCTCATAAATACAAAGAAATGCCTTGTAAGTTGAAGTAAGGGATGTTAAATAAAACTCCTCAAAGTGGAATTCCCTTTACTCAAATTGGTGTATTTGGGGTCTTACTGTATCTTTAGAAATTCATTATATTTACTAGCAGGACACTTGGTGTGAGCATCACTTGCTGAAGTTGGACATTTTTGGAGTTGTTTTAAAAGAATGAGTACTTGAGCTGATTAAGCAGATTTTTGTGTTTGAGGTACACCAGTTCATGTTGTTTCTAACCCCTCTATGTTGTCCCTGCAGGCACTGAGTATAATCAGTGAAGTTGGTGACTTGCTGCAACTGAAGTACTCCAAGCACCAGGCTCTGCCCTCCTGGGACTGCCCCTCTGATGAGACCTCATATGAAGGCATTGGAAACTGAACAGCCCACCTCACCCCCATACACCGCCACCCCCCCATGTGAACACTGGACATAGCTCACTCACCTGCAGTGGAATGTTCCAGAACCACTCACTGTACAAATCTTTTCTAACCCCACCCCCACATTCTTACAGAACAAGACAAATATGCTTATTGTGTCTTAAAATTTTGGAATTTGTTAATTTATTGTTGCATTTTTGTCCTTTGGAAAAACATGATTCTCTACACTGCAAATGATCCGTCATTGAAAGCACTTATCTGTCGGTTTCTGCCTTAAGCTTTTTTGTCCTGTATTTACTTCTTAATATTCGTGGCTTTAAAAAAAAAAAAAAAAAACTTCCAGTAAGTTCCATTTCTAAAATATTGAAACAGAGTATCACAAAATGCCCCCCTACCCCAAGAAGATACCACAATTTCAGCAGGAATTCTGTCTGTGGTAGTCGCTTTCATTTAGGAGTAGTTAGTCGAAGAACCCAAATATTTTATACAATTTTTCTTACATTACACCAAAATACAGACATTGGTTTATTTGTCTGCAGACATTGTGCTTAACCCAGTGTAGCTGTGAGAGAGGCCTTCAATACTTTAAAAAAAAAAAAAAAAAGTTTGTTATATTTAAATATTCTAAGTTCTGATAAGTGTGATTTCGGCACATTGTGTTTCTGGTCTTAATGTTCTACTTCTGCACTTGCCCTCAGAAAGGAGCTCCATCTTACCATCTGCTCTGTCCTCACCAGAAACTATGTTTGAAGGAATATGCAAAAGTTTGCTATATTAGGGAGTCCTAAACATATCCCATGTTTTCTGACTTGATTACTATTTCTGTGAGCAATGCTTTTCGCTTTTCATCTGTACAGAATTTTTCAACTTTTATTAGTTTTACTTTTTTTGAAGAAGTAATATTGAGGCAGCTCCTAGTGCATTGACGAAGTTGCATGCATTTAAAATCGGCGCATGCTCAGTGCACAGTGCAAGTACTACTGACAAGTGTTTTTATTTATTTTTATTATTACTGGCAATTCTTAAAAATCCATGTATAATGTCATTTAGGATACTGGATTTTGTCAACGAGGTGCTGAAAAACATTTACACACATCACTTTCTCCACGATGCATCTTAAAAACCCAAAGGCATTCCAGAACATGGTTCTTCATAACCTATGTGAAGAAATGTGAGTTTATACTGCAGATGTTCCACGCATGATGTTTTTTTTTTTTTTTAAATCAGTTCTGTTTAAAGAAGGTTAAATTATGCAAATGGGGGATGTTTAAGTATCACACAGTTACAGGGGAGTGTTTTAGAAAAGAAAGTTGGTGACATTGTAGTAACAGAGAATATGTAAACAATAGCTACATCTATATTGGTCTTTGTATATAGATATATACAGTAATATATATTAATGCAAAGTTATTTCCAAGTCTAATAAACAAGCTCAGATAATTTAATATCTTGATGCAAAAAATCTGACGTATGAATGATACAAGTCATTCCGTTTTGATTGTTTCCTGTCACTTGTTCATTTTTGAAAATGTACTGTTCAGTTTTCTGTGTAAATCTTTTTTTATTGCTTTCCATCTCAGTATATTTGCACTCTGAAGGATACCATGCTAATGACACAATTCAACACAACTTGTCAAAACGGTGAGGAAGCTGTGGAGACACTGCAGTGTGATTTCTGAGGTGTGGCTGATGGACTGCTTTGCAAATGCGTTTGTTTTGACGTTACAAGTGGAGTCGAGACCAGCAATGCAAAGGAAGCAAACTCTGTGGAGGAAAGTACTGCTTAATCCTCTTGTTTGTAATGTTTAATTTCCACAAAATTAAAAGATGACCAAAATGTTAACACTCTCTTTTTTTTTGTTTTTTTCTTTTTTTTTTTAAGTTGGTATCAGAGCAGCACTGGGTCACAGCAGTATGGACATGAATGGTGTGCTGAGATATTTCAAATACATATATGTGCAAAATTCAAAATGGCGCCAAAAGATTTCAGTATTTCATAGATTTGATTGTGCAAAAGTTTCTGAAGGTTGTCCCTATGTTCCAGACTCACTTTGAATTATCGATCAAATCAAATGTTATTTCAAAGTCAAAAAAAAGTCAAAAGAGTTTGTGTTATTTTTTCTATTAACAAAAGTTAAACATTTGGGCCAACTATATATTTATAGATGGAGCCTCTGGTGTGGGCTGGAGTGGGAAACTGCATTTCCTTACCAAATAAGTAGGAGTAATCGACTTGTGTTCCATAACCTCACAAACAAAGAATTTGACTTGTGGTTTATCTATAAAGGGGGATATATCAAATGTTTTAAATATTTCTGGAAAGGTTTAAAGTGCTGTGTTCCAGGAATCTTGCATCCCATCACATTAACAGAGTAAAGTCCCAAGAATGACCTTAGTTAAAACGGCAAATAGGTCATAAGGAAGCTTGAAGTGTTGTCCTTGGAGAGATGGTAGATACTCAGTTATCTTCACTAAAATATGTCATGTTCTCTATCTCTGACCTGGAACATAAAGCACCAATACTATTACAGCTCTGTATACAATGGAGAGAACCTTCCTACTGATGCTCAGTATGATGAGCGGTTCTTCCTCATTATTTTCTCTGAGTCTATTCTCTTATACAGACCAACAATAAAATGTTATATAAATCCTTTAACTTGAAACTCATTTATTTCTTCTCCTGGTCTAATTTATAGAAATCACCTATTCTGGAGGTAGTGGGCAAGGAGAGGTACACCATGCATCTCAGGGTAATACTGAGTCACTCCCTCAGACATCTATTGCCAGACTGTTTTAAGTGTCTCATGAAAATCTGGTCAAGAACAACACAAGACTATAATGATAGTCTAGTTGATATTTCCTAATGTCTGCCCAAGATGGAGAAGATGTTGACAGCAACAAAAGGTTCTGGTGAAGAAGATTTGCAGAATAAATGGTAAAGATAAGAGTTAACGTAAAATTGGTCTTAAGATTGCTCCAGATTAATTTCAAAGGTATGTAGTCTTACTACAAAATCAGACTTTTAAAAAGGAAAATCTTGGAATATGTGAAGCAACGAGGTGCATGGATTCTACTAAATAAGCAAGAGATCCATGCACCCATAACCTTTATCATTTATAATTAGCAATGAAAAGTCAGCACCTGCCAGGTAATCAGGGATAACAAAAATTCACAAATAAAAACATACCAGGATTTCCACATTGAAAGGGATGGTACAGTTTAAAATTCCAATTATTCAGCTGCATTGCCACAGACTTGGACAGATCCATTTTCTGACCTGAAACATTCCCTAAGTAGGACATAACACCTAGCATTGCTGGGACTGGTGTTACAGGATTTTTCAGGTCCATGACTACATTGTCAGCTTACAAGAAAATAGAATGTTCTCAGATAACTTTATAACAGAAAAAGCCTTATTGCTTCAATAGCTTTTGCCAAAGGTTTGGTTATAAGTGTAAATAAAAATGCGTGAAAATAAATAATAATGGCAAGGAAAGCCTTGCCAGCAGTCTCTTCTTCCTACAGAGAATAAATCTGACAGCATTATATGTAATATATATCATGCAATATATATCTAATGTAATGGATTATAAATTGTAAAAGTTTATTTAGGCTAATAGAGTCACTACCAAGTTTGAATTTTTCTAAAACAATGAATCTACACAGTGAATTTTGGTTCAAGAGACTTTTCAAGAGAAGTAACCAAAACAGCCTCCAGGTTCTCAGAATTGATATTTACAGCTTTTAAAGCACAACATATAATGTCAGAGCTGAACCTACATTTGAAAAATTCAGTCTGACTCAGTTTAACAATTTCTGGGGAGAAGAATCTCCACACTATGTTGGGTTGGGGCTGCAATTTTAAAACCCATATTCAGCAACATAACAGGCTGGAGGGAGGAGCATTATTTTGGGTTTTTGTCTTTGTTTTGTAACTGTTGAGTGTTTACCACCTGTTTCTGCAGGTTAGTATGGGATGGGGGGATGCAAGACCACAGAGCAGGAGTCTGTGGGATTTTTTTTTATTTTTATTTTTAATTTCAGTACTTTAAAATTTGAGGGTGGCTCACAGTTTGCAAAGTTTTTCTTAAAAGATCACTGCACAAAAAAGTTGTACGTTTATTGGTTAACCTTATGCCAAAGGTAAGACATTACTAAATTCATCGGATCAGTATCTTCCAGCACCATGTCACACAAAGACTAAAAAACGAAAAAACGCAGTATTTCGTCTTGGAACATAGTCTCGGTCTTAGTCCAAGGGTCAAGCTCAATGCTGCTGAAGTTCTGCTTTTCTGCAGCTCATGCACTGGACATCCTACATCTCTCGCCTATTTTTCCGCAAAAAAAACCTCACCAATATTTGACGTTTTCCTCAATACACCAACCTGTGCTCGTTGACCTGACGTTGCAAAAACTGCGAATTCAGTCAAAAAGTTTAAGGCCGTCTTTGTTGTGTCCTCCTCGCGTTTGCCAAAAACGCTTCCTTTGCGTCGCCTTATTTTATTTCCGAATTCTCCTAACTGAGCACCCCCAACCCCAACCCACGTCATTCATTTGGATTCTCTTAGGCGCGAGGGGGTCCACGTGACCGACGAGGGGGGTCTTTACGTCAAAATGTATGTCAGCACAGAGAGAGCGAGAGAGAGAGACTCCAGCTACATCGGGGTGGGTGGCGGGACGAAAGTTCTGGGAAGTTTGCGGCGTTGCTTCACGGTACCGTGAACCCGCAGCTCGGTTCGGTCCTTCTACTTAAAGGCAGGGCAGGAACCTCCGAAACGCGCCGGAGGAGGTCGCATCTTCTCGTACCGAGGAGAAGAGCGCCGGAGCCCAGTGAGAAGCACTGGTTTTCATCCCAGAGGCTCAATGGGATTTCAGTGGCGCCCGTAAAAGAGCGGATCATGCAGGCACCGACCCGTTAGGATAAAAAATATGACTTTTATTTGGAACTTTTTGCTAGGTACCGCGAAGAAAGATTAAGTCAGAATTTGCCTTTCCGTTGCTTGTGGAGCTTTAGTTCTGAAGCGGGGGGCTAAGCATCCCGGTTCACGTGAGGAGACTGTGCGTTCTCTACATTCAGGAAACAACTTCACGTCATTAAGAGCCTTTTTGAAAAATTATATCCAGGAAAAGACCACAGAATCCTGTCAGAGTTCTCTCTTTTTGGAAAGAAATGTGTGAAGTGAGAAAGAAAGCTTTCCTGAGGTGCTTGGCCCTCATGACTGTCCTCCTGGGGATGGTCACCATGTTTCCCTTGGAGAAAAACCTGAAACACCCTCTGGTCAGAACTGGGACCCTTCTGGAGGTAAGAGTGGACCTGCTGCTTTTTTAAACCTTTACCTGATCTTACTGTAATGTTCATGATCCTTCCTGCGCACATTTTGACGGTATGAGATACACCAAAATCTGCGCAGGATGCCTTTTGGTGGAAAGGATGCAGGTGAAGTAGCAGCCAACGCAAACTGCAAACATCTATAGTGGATAATTTTGTGGTTGTGGTCACATCACTGGATGCTTGTAAAGCTAAAACTGGCTTTGAAGCAGCTTTGAGCCGTCCAGATAAACCGTGTTTGCTCCAAACACACAACCGGTGTCGGTCACCGTGTTAAATTCTCAGGTTAGCACTCTGCTGGTCCAGCTACTTGACAGAAGTGGGCACAACGTTCATGTTCAGCACATCTCAGAAAATCTGTGGGATGGTTTGTATGACTCCGACAAGTCTGTACATTTTAAACCAGGACACATTTTGACTTTTCTCTTGCTTCTCCACATGAGCTGTTGAAACTGGAGTCCCTGAACTCCTTTATGGTGTTCCTGAACCCTCTGGTAGATCTGTCTCTGAACTCTGTAGATCTTAGACTGAGTTTATTTGATTTTATTAAAGTATAAGCAGGTTCTGAAGATGAATGAGATGAATTCATGGAATGATATTCCTGGATGTAGGTAGGCTAATAATACAGTGTGTCCCTTGCAGAAGAGAAACCAAAAACTAGACCACACAATGCCACTAACAGGGTCATGAAGTCATCCTTACTGTGCCGGCTCATTTATTAAAAAAAAGTATTCATACTCAATATCACTGAGATTAGCTGTAAATTTACAAGAACGTTTGCCAAAGTTTGACTTGATACAGAACAGTTTACCTGGTCACCCCACCATCATGTTAACGTCATGGTCAAAAACACCACCTGCTGCTTAAGTGTGGAATCGGGTTCCTTTTTCTCTGTTTTTGCTCTAAGTACAGCAGGAGAAATTTCATGGCTGTCTTTTCAGTGTCAGCTTTCAGGAGGTAAGGAAGACCACATGAACTGGGATGTCAGGTGGAAACAGGGTTTGCGCTGACCTGGCTCTCTTTCTGTCTCCTTGACTTGAGAGCTTGTTTTAATGTCTCGCCATTCTAGTACTAAGGTCCAATCCCTTTGATCTTTTTCATATATTTATAACTACGCAGAGACATGCAGAGTTGATCTATCATTGGGGACCCAATTGATTTAAAGTGGGCAGGACACCTATCCATCAGTACACCAGGGGACAGTCATGCTTTCAAAAATGTACAAATTTTATCATTTTAAAATGTTTTCAGCCTTTAAGAGGTGAGATGCGGTTTCTATCTGCAAGAGTGACTTAGGTTACTGTAAGATTTAGTTGATTTTTATACACTTAACAGTACGGTCATCTGTGTGGGTGAAGGACTCATGAGCAATGGTATGGACTCTAATAATGTTCTCAAATCAGTTACATATATAAATGCGATGATTATGTCTACATTTTGGAGTTGCTTGAAATATTTCTTTCCTCAGCTAAACCCTTCCTAGGTTTGCAGGTTATAGTCCTCATTTACTTTTTCTTGTAGAGGTCAAAGCCCCAACCATAACACTACTTGTCCTTTTAAAGGGACATATCTGAATTTTTGAATTTATTCAGGCAAAATGATTGTGTGACGAAAGTATGGAAATACTTTGCGAAATAAGACCAGGGACACGGAGAAGACCAACAATACCAAGGATTGATAGTCTGGATTTGCTATTTAACACAGTTTGTCTCCGCAGAGAGCCATTAGAGATGGTAGAATTTGCCATCAAAAAAAGGTTCAGTCATCCAAGTAGTCAGGAAGTGATCATATGAGCAGCTGCTGGAAGAAGAAAAAACAAACAAACAAAAAAATCAATGCTTTGTCAATAACCACAAGTCCACTGGAGAACTGAAGCACTTGGAAGTAATCCACCAGAACATGGGAAGAACATGGACCCCTGTGTGTGAAACCACTGCTTACCGCTGCCCCCAACAAAATCAAACGCAAATTTCCAACTAAAATAAACGTTACTAATAAGTGACATCTAAACTATATTTTGTCACTTTTTAAACCTTGACACTGCCTTTCCAAGTCCCTCCAGGGTGACTAAAAAAGAGCATCAGGCTAATAAATATCCAGCCAGAAGCAAAATAAAGTCTTTTTTTTTCCACAGAGGTTTGTCTGTGCACTCAGTGTATGACTGTTTAGTTTTCTGCCTTGATGTAGAATATTTGGCTTCTCAGGGGGGCAGAACTATAATACGCGGATGGGAGATTTAAAAAAAAAGTTTGTACACAGGAGCTACATGGTACCATGTCATATACTGCTATAATATTATATCATAATTGAAAAAATTATTTGTTTGTTTGTTGTTTTGACTTTACTCAATGAAATTGTCATCTTTCCAGTTTCTTGTGCTCTACATTTTTACTGAAAGAGTTTTACGTAAGTACTTACAATTACTTATGCAAGGGCTGGGAACTTCAGCCGGTCTCAGCATATTCGCATTTTTAGTATAGCAACATCTTTAAAATAGATGTTTAAATAACAGGAACTTTGCAATTGTCCAGGATGTATGAGTATATTCATGCTTCACACAACAGCAAGATTATCTAAGAAATTAATATTCGGATGATGCCACAGGATCAAAGTGTTTATACGGTGAACAGATCGAGAAAATGTAGCTGTATGTTTTTTTTAATTGATTTTATAATTTGAGTGGCAGCAACTGGCTGGCGGCGCCGTCCTCACGGACATTTGTGACAAAACCTTTCTCTGGTGGAGGGAAAAATATTTGATTACCCTAGATCAGATATCAAAGGACCATTTCCTGCCTTTTTGAAGCATGTTTGACAGGCAAGATCACCAGTGTTAATAAAAAAAAATTTAAAAAAAACTTTTATTTGTTTGTTTTTTATTAATTTTTACATGGCATTTTCTCATTTCCACTGCGTGGTGTTAGTACAATTTGAATGGTTTGCGCAATTCACAGAACTGAATTCACAGAATGCTCGTGGGGGTGCACCCAGATTTGAGGAAAGACTTGCGATCCATGTGGAGGCCTTTGGTCTGGGGGGGCATGGATTCAGGTTACATAGGTCAGTAACATCCAGTGTTTGATACTTAGGGAGAGAGAAAGAAAGAAGAAGGTCAAGCGTTTATGTTGAAGAAAAACAAATTACCTTTGAAACTTTTGCCTGTAAGCCATATCTTAATGCTGCTTATCTCAGTGGTTGAAAATGGATGTCATACGTGGTCTTTGGGTGGTGCCGACCTGTCCTCTTCCCTCCACATGCAGTGTGTTAGATGTTTCTTGCCCCCTGCCCCTCAGAAGCTTCCACACGTCCACAGAGAACAACGCGCTTTTCTGCAAGTTCTAAAATGGCCGTTTTGGGAATCTGTCGGTTCCAGAAATTTTGTGAACGTTTCTCCTGTGAGGCAAGAAAAGATGGACATAAACCCGTCGGCTGGAAAGTAAACATCCAGCGAGAACAAGAAAACCACTGTTAAGCACTACTACATATCCATCAGTGTAGAACTTGGCTTTTTATTACTGACAAGGTCTTCTATGTTGACACAAGTAACTAACAATTATCTAATAGTGAAACAACGAATGATGATAATTTATGTCTTCGTGCAACATGAATGGCACCCCAAGAGAACATTTCTTTAATCTTGTGAAGGCGTCTGGCACCCACTAGAGCTCCGTATGCCCGTTTTAAAAGGGTGTTGCACCTAACATCAACCATGTGTTCTCAGGTATGCGAAACCACGGGCTCAGCTGTGGCTGTGGTCTCACCGCAGTTTTGTCATGCGTCTGGATTTTCCCCCTCACTACCTAAATACAATACATTTTTGACCACAGCCACCACCGGTCCAATTGTAGAGTTGCATCCTTCATCTCAGTGAATTTTTGAAGAATGGTCATCCTAATTTTTCACAATGTTTTTAAAAAAAAACATTTGGAGATGAAGATAAACTTGGAACTGAGCAGAATCACCTTTGGACGCGTGTGGCTGTGGCCCACAGTGGGAGCCCCCGGGGTTCCGTCTCATTATAATGAGAACATTTGGCACAGTTTTCCTTTATTAAAACCAGTGTCCATTTTAGTTATTAATAAAGTAGCAGTGAATGTTTATGGGGAAAACCGGGTCACAATGGTAGTTGCCTAGAACTCAAGGTGACGGTTGGAACTGTTGGTGCTTCCAGGAGCCATAAATTAAGATATTATTTGCTTGCTTAAGATCATTCTTCTTCTTCTATGACTGTCACATGATACAAACTGGTGAGGTACGGAACAGTAACTGGATGAATAGAAAACTTACAGTCTTTGAATGAACAAGGTGGCCCATGATGGTATACTGAAGGTTTTGTAGGTTGTCCTTCCTGTCCTTGTTGACCTTGACTGGTGATTGCAGTTGTCACTTTTCTCCAGGAACAATCCCAAATGTCATCCAGACGTGACCTTCAGGACCTGGAGGCAATACAGCAACAGAACCAGGTGCACAATGTCCAGTCCGCCGAACTTCGCCACAAGACAAAATGGTCTCGACATCGTTCGGTGGGGGTTCTGCCCAAACCAGAACCGGAGGAAGAAAGCAAGCCCTTCGTCTTGGACTTGAAGAATTTTCCGGAACTTGCAAATGCAGAACTCGACTCGCAGAATCCAAACATTCAGGTAGGACAGTGAAAGGTAACGACAAAATCAATCTTTCAGCTTGGTAATATTGCAATGTTTCAGTGCTGTTTCATTAAACACATTCCAAATCTGTAATGTGCATATGTGTTTGACTAAATGTCTCATGAAAGAGTTTTTTATATTATTTATATTTTGGCATTGTTCAGATGGTGTTGGCTCTGTCCGGCATTTAACAAATTATTACTTCCTCAGGGGTTTTAACATGGTGTGGTGCATTCCTAACTGCACACCATAGCCTGCTGAGCGCTGCAGGATAATTGCAGGAAAGAACTGTGCTTGTAGCAAAACAGCTGGTGATGACTTGGCCATGACTGAATTTGGATGCAATGTGAAATTAAAAATAAGCATAACAGCTCCACCAGACAAGGTCTTCTGACCGTTCACTATTGACGTTCTTTCCCATCAGGAATTCTCCCTTTAGATTGTCGAAGAGCACCAACTGGTTCTGCTAATGGGCTGTTGATCCTTGACAAAACTTTCTCATGCGCTTTTTTTTATTGTTTTTAACTGCTCTGATGGTAGTGGGTTGTGTACACATGCATTCATCGCTTGAACATTGCAGTGATGGACGACTCACAGTTCACAAGGAGAAGGATGAAAAGCAGTCCTAAATTTATCATTGAATGTTTAGAATGCTAACGCAAAGTGAAGGGTTTAGGTTACTTCTAATAAACTCACTTGACCCTGGAGTGTGTCTAACCTTTCACGGTGAGGGTTTCAGATATGAGCAGCCTAGTGTAGATCTCTTCTGCAATAGCAGCCAGCTTCTGCTGGCATCCGGGATGAATCACCGGACGCTAATGGGTTGAGCGCAACCATGAATCCTCACATTTGCAGCCGCAGTACTGATGTAGCTGCGGTTTTATTTAAACACGCATCTCATGCTCTGAAGAAGCCTCACTGAAGCAGGTAATTGCATGGAACCTCAACTTGTTCCAAGCAGCATGAGCCACAGCACCATCAGACGCATGTGATTATTTTCTAATCCCCTGCTTCCCGCATGACTCGGCTTTCCAAGACGTGTCCTCCATGGACCTCAGTGTTTTGGATGCCTCCGCTCCAGACTCTGCATTGATCTCTATTCAGTGCTTGACCTTTGTCATTTTAGCACTTTAAATCAAACAGAGGTTCAACAGTTTTTACAGCCATCCCTGTCCTACACAAAGTATTTGGTGTATAGTATAAAGTTATTGAGTTCAGCTTAGTTCTTCAGGTGTTATATGCGTTGCTTAGAAAAGTTTGCAAGGGAATGTGTTGTGTAGACGGTTGTGGGGTTTGTGGAGGGTTCTTACATGTTTGGGCACTGTGTAGGACATGGCTGTCTAAACATTTTCCATCTTTCTAATAACCTGTAGAAGGAATCGCATTGGTGCGCTTCTCGATAAACAAGCAGCCACCTGTTTCTTGGCGTGTCTAGTGTGGATGTTATCCGGTTATCCATGTGTCTGAGAAGGCACATCTTGTCATGCCGAGGTCAGAGATCGGCGTCCTGGAGAAAGTTGTTTACATGGTGGGATGAATGTGGAATCTACAGCAGCGCGGTAGGTCAGGTGGCCTCCTCTTAGGCGCTAGACTGTGTAAGGTCAGTTCTCTTGCCAACAACCTCCCTGCATCTTCCTAAACATGTTTTCCATCTTTTGGTTTGTTGGCTTTAGACATTAAATAAATATTGGGCCTAATAAAACAAAATAGTCATTACTGTAATTGAAATATACATCCCTGTAGTATGGTGAATTATATGGGAAAAACACTGAATACGGAGCTGATTCATTCTCCCTCTTATTACGGTTAAATACAGTTTTTCCATTAGTTATTTGTTTATTGGGGATTGGCTGTATTATGAAAATATGTTATGGAAAGGTTCAGGCCCACAGTACTGTATTATTAATTCACTGTATAATAAAATCACTATACAGAAGTTTTAAAGGAAATGTCTTTTAAAGGAAAATCGCCTTGAAGAAGTACAATTAAGAAAGTCATCCCGTCGTAGCTAAAGAAAAAAATAGCTTGTTGGATCTGTTCTATGTTTTTTTGTGTATTATATAATATTCTTGGAAGGCAATAAATTACCATAGCGTGAGCCACATCCCCATTGTCCCAGGTAACCATCGAAGTCGTCGATAACCCACAGACGGAGATCGAGATGGACTTGGCCGAGGAGAGTCGCAGCGACTGGGGTAGCTCTAGCATGGATTGGCTGGGTGACAGGAAGTTGTTCTGGCCACTCTTTTGGACTTATCCTGACTCTGAGGAGGATGGCACAAGCCACCCAGGCCTGGAGGACACAACAGAAGACTACTCACCAGATTACGATGGCAGTGAAGAACTGGTGCTCAGTGGTGTTGGGGGTGACTGGGATGGCCGATGGAGGAAGGAATGGGACACCAAAGAACTCTACGGTTGGTCACCTTCCCGACTGCTCTCTCATGGCCTTCCCTGCATGTTAAAATTGTCCCACCAGTGCTATTGTTCATGATTGCAGATTCTTCATGGTTGTACTTGTGTCTATGGGACAGTGATATACAGTATACTCTGTTTATATGCATGCCCTCTGGACCAAGAATTATCCTCCTTATAACCGGAGTTGGGTACAGCTAAGTCAGTAGCACTGGTGAAAACAAGAATACAACGTACATGTGTATAGCATAACATGATTTATTCCAGAGCACAGAATGCAAGCTAAAAAGTTTAATAAGCATCATTACATACAGTAATCATCTTTGTGCTTCAGTATCTGCGATGCTTACCTGGGATGAACTCTTAGCAGTTAAGATTCGACTCGCTTTGAGGTTGTGTCTCTTTGCAACATCGACTTGTTCAATGAACGAGATTAACTTGCGCTTATTTGACGGTACTTTAGCGTTTTGTCTAAAACTACACTTATTGACACCGTGCAACGTCTGTGCAATATCATTGGCTGTTGATGGACTATATATTGCGTAAGGTCAACTTATTATTGGCTACCGACATCCATGCTTACAGGTGGAGCTGGAAAGACCGGGCAGTGTGCAAGTGGGCAAAAATATACATGTTTATAGTCTGAACTTGCGCTTATCGCTGGTGCTTGTAAATGCTGTTACTGACATTGAAATGACCTGAATTCGAACGAGACCGGACATGTAACATGCATATAAACGGATTGTGCGTGTAACTCACGCGCTCATGAGTGGAGTGCACTGAAGTTTCATATTTCCTGAACTTCCCTCCCGGGAGCAGCATAGGCCCCACGTTAGTGACATCGGCCCATTGTATGGAGCCCATCCTCCCGCTTGCTGAGGCTGACACGGGTCCCTGACAAGGGCTGGCTTTTGAAGGGCCGCCTGGGTGCCCCGCTAATGGACAAATGGGTCGTATTTGTGTTCAATTAGAGGGGAGATCAGGAGTGCGGCCTGACTGGGACTGACAGCCGAAAGCTCGGCGATTCTTTTTATCCCTCTCATTCTGTCCGCACCCTGGCTGCTCTCTGTACTCGGTAGCAAAGTCTTTTGAGCCTATTCAGGAATTTGGGGGGCTTTTGGGGATGTGCATAAAATTATGGTGCATTTTTTCTTGCCTCTCCCTTCTTTCATTGGTGGGAAAACAGTACTGTGTGTCTTGTGTCTGTTCAACATTATTTGGACTGAGCGCAAGATTAAGGGAATCATTAAATTGGAAAATTCTGAATGTTACCTTTTCTGAACATCAATTTTCACCCCAGCATGAAAAATAGGAAGATGACACCAATTAGTCATTTAATCCCCTTCTTTTTTCATTTCTCTTTTTGCTGCAAACGTATAAAGTAGTTGTGTATAGTTATGGTCATTCAGTTGCACTCATTGTCATATAATATTTATAGATGTTTTTAAAAATGTAAAGTTAAAACTTGGGCTTAAATTCTGTCCTTTTTATGAATAACCTGAATACCAGGTATGTTTTGAAAGATGAAGCTAAAATGTGCATGAGTGCCACATGTGTTTAATTCAATGAGTGAAGAATGAATATTGTGAATTTTGTGAGATCTTACATTACATAAAAGTTTAATGTGAAACAGTGTTATTTGAAGGCAGAATCAGATTCTCAGACTTGTGTTCATGCTCTGGAAATAAGTACCGGAGACACATTAATGTTGACAAGGCGCAGAAGCAGTTTTACCATCTAGTAAAAACTGGCTGGGATTTTTTGCTCTTCAGCAGGGATAAATTTTCCTGGAATATCTATAACTGTAGCAAGATTTATGGATGTGGTGAAGAAGGACGTGCAGGTGGTGGGTGCGACAGAGCAAGATGCAGAGGACAGGAAGAAGTGGAAACAATTGATCCGCTGTGGCGACCCCTAACGGGAGAGGCCGAAAGAAGAAGATCTATAACTGTAGCAAGGCCTTGTTAACCAAGATGCAAAAATGTTAAAGTCTGTTGGTCTCTGTACCTGTTTCTAGATTTCTGGTAGATTTGCTGGAGAATATTAGAAAATGAAATTGTGAGGTTTGAAGTGAGAACACACTCACACCCTCTTTTCCCGGCAAATTCTCATTACTTTCTCCTTCCTCCTTTCTGGCATACATATGGACTAAGGAGTGAGGGGAAAAAAAGCAATGCAATCCGCAAAATTGTTACCCATCGTGTTGCATTTATAAAAATCCAGTTTGTTCTACAGTTAAGCCGCCTTGGTCACATTCATGCTGTGAGCTGTGCTTTGAAAATCTTAATTTTCTTATGGAAAGTGAATTAACCTACTGGGCCACTTGGAAGCCGTAAAGTCGTTTATTCACAATGTATTCATGTTATAAACATTCCCTCTCCTTGTATTTACTGTCTTGTAATGTTTTTTCTTTCTCCACAAAATGTTTTTTTTTTTTTTTTTTTTTTTTTGCCACCTTCTGTGTTAATAAGGACAACGACATCTGTTCGTAGCAAGAGAACCTCCAGTTAACACTTCATTTGGGCTTCTGTCTCTTATCCCTCCCCAACCTCCACAGAGGATGAAGTGCAAGAGGAGTGGAGTGCCTGGTTGCCATGCAGCGTCACTTGCGGCCAAGGCAACCAGAAGCGCACACGGTCTTGTGGCTTTGCCTGCACAGCAACCGAATCCAGGACATGCGACCTTGAACACTGCCCAGGTGATGTTTGCCCCCTGCACCCCACCCACCTACTGCAGAGCAGGTAGTTTCCAAACATTTTAAAAAATTGCAGAAAAGATGCGGTAAATTAAACCATTTCATGTATTCGTAATTCATCTTTTTGCAATTGACTGATTTTTGTTTTACATCCCTGTGCTTTCCATTTGTTGCCGCTTTCATCCTGCAGCCAAACCTGAGATTCAATTTTACCACATTTATTGCCGTCATTTCCTGTGCAGGTGATGTAAATGCTGTGACAGATCTAATCCCATATGAGACTGGAAATGTGACCGAGTTTTTCGACGCAGGTCAGTAAAAACTGAATATCCAGCTTTTAAATATTTCAACTAGGCTTCATTGCTCAAGTTAAAGTTTCCAGATGTTGTTTATGTTGTTTTTGTTTTTGGCATCTGCAAGGCTTTCACCAGTTTTGGTATTCATTTGCTAGTGTATCACTGGCTCCTGTTAGCCACTGTTAGCCAGCACTGGGGATACCTCCACTTGTCCAATTGGCACTGGACCCCTGGCATAGCATCGTCTCACCGTAAAAATGTACAGACTTCCCCTGTGTAATAAAGGCTCCTTTTACAAGAAATCGTATTTACAAATAAAGGTAATTTGTTCTATAAAATTTCCGTAATGAGCTATACAGCTGTTTCCATCTGCTGCAACTCCTACGCTACCTGCTTGCAGTAATGAGCATTTAAAAGTGAATTTAAAAAAAGAGCAACAAATGTAAAAATAGCAAAACTTTTGAAAGCGTAATAATTTTAAAAAGAGCCAGTCTCAGCAACATAAGACGAGAAGCACAAAAGGGAATGTTAAAAACAAAAGAAGACCATGGTTACCGAGATTCTTACAGGTGAGCCTCAGCAGCAACAGGTATGGCAGCCTGAGAGGTTTAACACAGCAAAGAAGACCACATTGTGGTTCTGCTCTGGTGCTACTCAACAAAATCCAATTGGTTTTTGTAAATGCAAAGAAATGTTTCATAAACTCGATTACTTTTCATTAACCAAATGCTTTGATCTTTTTTGATCTTTTTCAAAGTTAAATAATCGCGTTAACTACACAAGCAGACTTGTGATGATTTATGCTCATATGAGGGAAGCCCATATATGATTATGATAAAATAAGGTAACACTGAAGGATTTCTTATCAGTTGTGCATTTTCACCAATAGGTCCTTCAGAGATCTTGGTCTACTTTTATTGTGTCTTAATTTAGAATGTTTATCCCAGCGGAATTGGTAAAAAGATCTCTCAGTTCCACTCTGGATGACAATGGGTCGTATTTGTGTTCAGCTTCCCTGGTTGAGGCCCCAGAATTCCCACCTACATAATGTCAGCTCATGTCTGTGAAGTCTCTTCATGAGACACAGTGGTCAAAATTAACTGCAGCTAACAGTTTCTTTGTCTTTCTCACTTTGTGCAGAGGTGGACAGCTGCGAAAAATGGCTCAACTGCAAGAGCGACTTCCTGCAGAAGTACCTCCAGCAGGTGCTGACAGAGCTTCCCAGCTGCCCCTGCGCTTACCCCTCTGAGGTTGTGTACAGTGTGGTGGGCGTCTTCGACGAGCATCTGCAGAGGACCCACCGGTGGCGAGATGCCAGCGGCCCCAAAGAGCGCTTGGAGATATACAAACCTACAGCACGGGCCTGCTTGCGCTCCATGCTTTCTGCTGACAGCGGCACGTTGGCCGCCCAGCACTGCTGCTATGATGAACACATGCGGCTCATCACACGGGGCAAAGGTGCAGGTGCGCCTGACCTCATCAGTGCCGACTTCTCACCCGAGCTCCACTTCAAAGTGGATGTGTTGCCCTGGATCGTGTGCAAGGGTGACTGGAGCCGCTTCCACGCCGTCCGGCCGCCCAACAATGGCCTTCACTGCGCCGAGAACCCACGCGAAGATATCTTTGCCAATGAGCTGGAGGAAGCCCGCGAGTACTGAGCTGCTGGGGGTCAGAGGACTGAGCCAATAAATCCCGTCTCTCCAAATGCTTATGAATCTTATCACAATGCCGCATGGAACCTTACCTGCCCCATATGGTCTTAACTATGGCGATATTTGGAAGTTAGAGCTTTGTTTTGTTCAGGAGATGTTGTGTTTAAAGTTTGCTTATGACTGTCCTTAACACCCCGTATCGGTCTCTAGGCCCCCATCTAGTTTGGGCAAGTGAAGACATCTGCAGTTGGTGCTGGCAATGAGGTAGTCAAAAAACCTGGTGTGATGGCAGCTTTGTTACCAACTACAAGAGACACAGGATCTTAGTCACACCAGCAGGTCTAGTGAAGACTGTGCACACACGCAAACTCCACTGCAGGTCAACAGTTGCTTTATTGCAGGTACACACTGGGTGGGATTTGTGTTTTGCAACCATACACACATATAGTCAACATTACATATATGTGTACATACAGGAATAGAGGAAACAGCACTTAGGGAAAACAAAAGGACCTTTAAACATAACATGGCGGCAGGTGGAAATTTTGGAGGAAATGATTCAAGTAAATCAGAAGCAGAGAGCTGGTCGGCGTTTCATCATTGCTTTCTGTGTGCATATCTGTGTGACTGTTTGTTTTTTGTGTACATTTATATGCTGCTAAACAGAACGCATGATCTGTCCCATTTCTCTTGATGAAGGAATGGGCTTAGTTTCATGACTACAGACCTTGTATTTATTTAATTTATAATGGGCCTTTATGCTTTGAATCTGAAATTCACAATCCATTACGCTGCTAAAGTATATAAGCAGATGCTTGGACTTAATCTGCACCAGAATCATTAGTTTTCTTTCATTATATTCTTATTTTATGGTGTTTGAGAGAGAGCGAAATAGAGAGTGCATATATGTGTGAGGGTGTGTGTATGTATATATGTATAATATGTTTTTTTTAATATATAATATATATATATATATATATATATATATATATATATATATAAACACCAGATAGAGTGACAGAATAACATTTATACCGATGTTTCCAAAAACTGGTAATCTGCCAAGAATTTCAGGCCAGTATTCAACTAAATGAGCAAATATTTTAAAGCAGGAGGCAGCTTCACTGTCAGCTTTAGTTAAATAGCCATAAAAGGAATCTTCTTCTTCGTCTTCATCTTTCGGCTGCTCCCGTTAGGGTCGCCACAGCGGATCAATTGTTTCCACTTCTTCCTGTCCTCTGCATCTTTCTCCGTCGCACCCACCACCTGCATGTCCTCCTTCACCACATCCATAAATCTCCTCTTAGGCCTTCCTCTCTTCCTCTTGCCTGGCAGCTCCATCCCTAGCATCCTTCTCCCAATATATCCAGAATCTCTTCTCTGCACATGTCCAAACCAACGCAATCTCGCCTCTCTGACTTTGTCTCCAAACCGTCTAACCTGTGCTGCCCCTCTAATATACTCATTTCTAATCCTGTCCATCTTCGTCACACCCAGTGCAAACCTTAACATCTTTAACTCTGCCACCTCTAGCTCTGCCTCCTGTCTTTTGCTCAGTGCCACTGTCTCCAACCCATAAAGCATCGCTGGTCTCACTACCATCTTGTAGACCTTCCCTTTCACTCTTGCTGGTACCCTTCTGTCACAAATCACTCCTGACACTCTTCTCCACCCACTCCACCCTGCCTGCACTCTCTTCTTCACCTCTCTTCCACACTCCCTGTTACTCTGGACTGTTGATCCCAAGTATTTAAATTCATCCACCTTCGCCAACTCTACTCCCTGCATCCACACCACTCCTCTGTCCTCTCTCTCATTTATACACATGTATTCTGTCTTAGTCCTACTGACCTTCATTCCTCTTCTCTCTAGAGCATATCTCCACCTCTCCAAGGTCTCCTCAACCTGCTCCCTACTCTCACTACAGATCACAATTTCATCTACAAACATCATAGTCCACGGTAACTCCTGTCTGATCTCATCTCTGGATCATTAAAACCAACATTTTTTGTCTAATACCCAGCACACATTATTTGAATTTATAGAAAGCTTTTAAATTTCATTTTGGCTACCCTTAACAAGGTAATTTAATGAAGATTTTTCCTGATATGTACAGTAGATATATAGTGAATGTGTATTTATAGAATCAATAGGATTGGATTGGAATTTTATCAATAATATCTCAGATGTACACATAGATGTGTCGTGTGTGACTTAGACCAACACCGACTGCGAAAAAGGATTTTTTCCGCTCCTTTCCATTCACTTCTTTTAATGCCCAGTGTGTATGTGGTGACAGGGGCTGAGGTGGGGTAGGTTGGCAGAGGCAGGGGCCGGTCATCACAATGCCGCATGTCCTCCCTAAAAGCGAGAGATTTGGAAATACTTTCTGCTGTGGAGGAGAGAATTAAGTAACTTCTGTCTCTTTTCTCTGGTCAAGGCTCTTCCTCATGTCACCAGGGAGATCCCCACTTTTAAAAGCTGCCAGGGTTCTGACCTCCAGAGTTGCTGACCCGATGTTGACTGAATGCGGTGATTTTAGTGGTGATAAACACAATGAATTGTAGATATGAAACCATACCAACACCTTCCCTGTTTGTCATCATTAGCACGCAGGTTTGGCAACAAACTCCTTGTCAGACATTTGTTTTTGTGTAGAAGTGGATGCTCCAGATGTTTTGTTGGTGCTCTAGAGGTCAGGTGCAGTCTCCAGGTCAATTACTACCCAATTTGTGCCATAATTTTGAGAATCTAATGCATTTTAAATATCAAAATGTACTTTTTAATGTTAGCTCATGTGTCCTTAGTTTGCAAAATGTGAGTATGCAGTCGTGACAGATCGTGTGTTGCACATTCCTATTGCAGTTTTTGGCAGACAGATGATGCCATTTAACATTTTTGTCTTTACATGAAGGCTGCGTTTTTATTTTTAAGAAAAGCACTTTATTTAAAGAAATATATCGGTACCTGTAAATATGATTTGTATCAACGATTTGCAATGTGTGTAAAGGGATCGTTTGTAAGAAATGCTGCTTTTTCCCAGGTAAATATATTTTGTATGTTCAAGTAATTTCATCATGAACTTGTGCTTTTTTTTTTCAAAACTCATATTAGACAATTTGTACAGTATTTATTGTTGTGTCATGTGCTGAAGCTTTGAAAGAAATTCTGAATTTGTTCTGACGCACAGTGTGCACGATTAAGAAAGAACCGCACATTTCAAAAGGGATTCCTGTTAGGCCGAAAGGGAATTTTTCACTACCCCGTGCCACTTCTGGCACTTCATTTTATTCTCTGCAAGCTGAAATATGTTGTGTCAAAGATGTCGGTATGAAATTGATTGCCATAACAGTCCTTTTGCTTCTGTTATTCAGCCCTTTAAATTGTTGTTGTTTGAAATCCTGCTGTTCTGTATGAAGGCTCAGTATAAACTTGTCAGCTTTTCATTTGCTTCCCATCATGCTTGAAGCTTTGATTCTCTTGTCTCTGTTTGTTTTTAGTTAGACAATCAATTTGCTCAGAACATTTTTATCTTTGTCTAACGGTAATGCTGTCCTACACATCTGTAACAGCGACATGATCCATAGTTGTAGATGGTCTTATGTTACTCGAGTGTGGAAGAACTGCTCAGAGGTCAATGACTAGAAATGCTACCTGCAAAATCAGTATTACCGTCAACAAGCTTCTCAAACAAAAGAAGTCCTTCTGCAGTATATCAATAGCTGTGTCTATGAGGTACACATTATGGCCAAAAGTTTGTGGACCCCCTGAGCATCACACTCATATGTTCTTGTTGAACTTCCCATTCCAAACCCATGGACATTTATATGGAGTTGTTCCCCCCTTTGCTGCTATAACAGCTCCCACTCTTCTGAGAAGGCTTTGCACCAGATTTTGGGAATTTGAATCCAGTAGTCTGTCTGGACTTTACATTAGTAAATTAGATGTTGACACACTGACACACAGCTTTTCTATTCCATTTGCTTTGATTCTCTTGTCTCAACCATTCACAGATGGGAATAATTTCAGACAAGAACCTCAGATGAGGAACAAATACATCTACCTGCAAATTTAGACAGCAGGTTTGGCAATTAAAACATTGTACTTAGCTTGATAAGGGTATCTGTCCGTGTACGAAAACTTAAAGAACCTCATGGTAACCCTCTCCATGGCTGTAGGACATTAAAAGGTCAGACACTTCTAAACAGGAAGTCAGTAAAAGGAGAACTTTTGGCAAATACATTGTGTCAGCAAGATATTCCTGGGTCTTGTAGCCACATTCTCACACACTCGTGAGGCTGTGTCACCAACATCTGGCAGTGCTGTGACCTAACCAGTCATTATGCATCGCTGGAATCCCTGCAGAGAAAGGGAACTTGCTGAATCAAGCGGAGATGGCTGTACCAAAGAAAACATCTAGAACAAAAGCAACAAGTGCAACCAGTGTAGAATTTCCAAAAAACATGATGACTTCTGGCCATCGGTGTCTTACAGTATCTAGCATGATAATCTGGGATTTCTCCAGATCTTCCAGCATTTCCCTGTACATCTGATCAATATTCCAGCCATACACAAGGCCTTAGGCCTACTTTTCACACAACTTCAACCACTTAACATGATGGCCACAACAGTTGTTTTGGGGGACGCTAGACCCCGGTCATCTAGCGCCAACTCTCATACCATTTTTTACTAGAAATGCTGGTCTGATTTATACCGCACACTGCTGCCATGTGACATGACCTGTTGGAAAGCATAGTTTGTGTGAAGGTTGTATCGAAGAAACTGGCAGCTCAGTGTACATTGCAGCATGGTTCATCGGGGCCTGACCAGAACCTCAAAGCTGTAAGCTGAGCAATATGGATATATGGTAGGTAGAAGTGTTATATAATGAAGCTCAAATCTTATGAAAAGGTAAACATTTTCATTTCCTCACACCCCACAGTATGTTTACCGTTGCAAGGTCTTGGCAATAGACACTGGGTCCATACATACTTCTGAATGCTGCCTCTGTGTAGGGAGTTATTCTACTGTACATGGCTTGCCTGTACACACTCAGCAGTGCATACTGACAGCTCCCTGGGGGGCACCACAAGAATTTAATCCTGTTTTTTTTTTTGAGAACAACCATGTTGCTGTATATTTATGCACCAAAATTTAAATGTTGCTATATTCATATAATAACTATATTAACCTTTAAAATGACAGCAGCACAAGGGTTTGATTTGCAACAAAGCCGTGTGTGACCACTCTTGAGCAATCGATGGAAGGTGTAAACAATGTGGAAGTAAGTAGAATTAACTGACCCCATGCTCTTAATCTGCTCTTTGCTGCTGTCTGTTGACTCACACTCTACACAAGGCATGTTTTCACCATTAGAGATAAACTGTGCAGCATAAATGTAAATTCTCATTTTTGGGAAAAAAACTGACACAAAAATGTTGTAACTCAACTCCTTGTAAATCCATCTATCCATTTTTCTTAACTGCTTTATCCTTGTCGGGGTCACGGTGGTCCAGAGCCTATTGTTGGATGGTTGGCTATGAGCCTACAACCCTGATGGGACACCAGTACATCACAGGGTGGCGACATACATTCACGCTGGGCAGTTGAGCTGAAGTGCATGCATTGTACAGCAGGACTGTGGAGGAAACCACAAACATGTTTAAGAGATGTTGCACAAAACAGACAACATATAGGCTTCCCTGACATAAGATGCATTCATAATCCTGAAGAACTACTTGTCCAGTGAAGGCTTTGAAAAAGTAATCATTAGAAAAGGAAAAGCAGGTTAACTGATCACTCTAAACTGTATTTTTGTCAACATAATTAAAAAAATTATTATCATAAAATTTCTATCTTGTAACCCATATACCTCTTTTTTATGTAAACCAATAATAATAATAATAATAATAATAATAATAATAATAATAATAATAAAGCACCTAGCATTTCCAGAACTATTTTGCCACCTTTTACAAAGCAAACTTGAATTGTTGATTTGCAGGTGGCATTCGAGAGGGAGTCTAAAGGTCCACTGTTGTTGATTCAGGAGTGACGTGAAGCAACCACGATCGGTTCTGGAACAGCAAAGGTCCGGCAGTGCAGGGAATGTGAATAAATGTTTGATGACCACATTTTCCCACTGGGAAATAAAGTAAACACCTGCAGACAGAGCAGTTAGTGTGGAAATGCAGGCATCGGAGACAACCATGCGACACCGATGCTTCGGAACTGATGAAGAATACCTAAAGAAAATTTCCTAAAGAACTTTTATTTCACATTTAAAACAGACTGAAGCCTTTATTACAATTAGCCTTACTAAAATAAATAAATCAATAATAATAGGAAGAATTAAACTAGAAAAGCAGACCCATTGCACTAAGAGTGGTCAGAATGGTATTTATTCATAAAATGTTAGGATAAAGAAAAGAGCTGAGTTGAAAAAGGATAAATGCACAACAGTCACTGACATTTTGTATAATTTATGATAGAAAAAGTCTCTCTGTTTCAGACAGTTATTATGTGATCGCCATGAGTTTGTGTGCTAGACCACAAGTTCGGGTCAAATGAAACGTTAAGCCAGCTTCTCACATAAGGACTGCCACCAAAACCACCAGCTGGGAAACAGGATCATGGTTCATGGATGAGTGACCAGAAGCAGCTTCTAGTGGCATGCTTGCTGTTCCTACCCGGGAGGGAATGTGAGATTTCCTATGTGTCAGCAAGGGGCCGACAAACAGCACGCCTGTGGGCCCCAAAAACCATCCAACAGGCCACCCCTTTCCTTGCTACAAAAGTGCACTGTGTCCAACCATCATGAGACCCGCATGTACAAAATCCCAAAAATAAAGGTAAACATCCTGTTTCCCAGTCAGTGTGTTAAAGGTGGATGGTGCAGGTTAATTATTAATAATATTATTAATTATTAATGATATTTAGCCAGCATATTTCTCCAGGTTCCAGATCATTTATTGTAGCTAACAGTTACTAAACAAACTATATGTAAATGCCAAGGTTTGTCTTTCTCCCCAGGGAGGAACTACTGTTCACATTAGATAATAATGTCAAGTAAATAGTGTTTTGTGCACATGGTTGTACAGTGCACTGCTGAATTACTCAGAAGCTAATAAAAAAAATTAAAAAAAAAACAAACAAATACATCTTAAAACCTTCAAACTGTGCACAAAAACTGATCCCATTATTCCCTTTTAAAATATCAGTAGTTACACTAAATGGGCAAATGCATGTGGATCACTGAGCATCACCCCTGTATGTGCTTGTTGAACCTCCGCTTTTAAATGCACAGGCATTTATATGGAGACCCCCCTTTGCTGGTATGACAGCCCCCACTCCTCTGGGAAGGCTTTCTACCAGATTTTGGGAGTTTGTGCCCATTCGGCCACAAGAGCATTGGTGAGCTTGGACAAGAAAGCCTGGCTCATAGTTGGCATTCCAGTTCATCCCAAAGGTGTTCGGTGGGGTTGAGGTCAGGGTTCTGTGCACCAACTCAAGTTCTTCCACACCAGTCTGAGCAAACAATGCATTCATGGTCATTCTGGAGCAGGAAAGGAACTTCTTCCCCAAACTATGGCCACAAAGCTGGAAGCACACAATTATCTAGAATGTGTTTGTATGCTGCATGGGTGTGGCTGAAACAGCCCAGCACAGTCCTTAGAAGGGTATCCACATACTTTTGATCATACAGTGTATTTGTACTCAGTCAATATTGTCATCTCACACCCACTAGTAACTCTGAGCTCTGTATACAAAATATTAAACTGTTTTCCCTGTGCACTCATTCTTTCACACATGGCCCAATGTGCACAGCTCTTCATTATCCATGCTGTGTTCACCTTTTCAATTTGAGCCTATTTTCTACATTTGACCACACTTTGCTGTTGAACCCGAACAAATACAGTTGTGTTGGTACCGTACATCTTTAGAAAACAAAAAAGCGAGAACCTCTTCCTCTGTCATTTGTCACCAGAATTGTCTGCTCATATTCCATGGCTGAGAACACTGACATTTTAGGATTTGTACATTCAGCTCTGTGACACATCCTCTGCATACCTTTTTTTTTTTTTTTTTAAGTTTTTGGTCATGACATCATCCTCGGAATTTAAAATTGAAATAAAAATATGATGCTCTGCTACATGAGTACTGTTTCTTTTGATAGAATTATTTCATGTTGCTTTAACCGGCGGGCAATATTTCACTCATTGCTTACCTGTTTAACAACAGTGTACACGCATATTTATTGGGTTATATTTACTCCACTTGTGTTTAAATATTTAAAAAACTCACACTTTGAACATTCAAGAAGAATTTAAATGTGCATCTTTTTTGGATCCGTTTCTCTTCTGATCTCCTGACTACCCCACCAACTTTGAAATCTGCCACGGTCACCTTAGCGTTTATCCAATTTTCAGTTTATAGGCAGCTACTGTACTTTTGTAATGTGGACTGGAAAAAGGTGGCTTAGATAAGTCAACTGCACTTCCCAAATTGCATCTTCGTCCATTGTGAAACACGCACACACACACACACACACACACACACACACAATTTCACAACTACACAGCTACAAACTTTCAAGGCTGTTGTTGTTGATTTAAAAACTAGAGTAGGACTTGTGTTCCGTGTGGACCCTCCACCAGCTTCCGGTTACCTGTAACAATATATTTTTTTAAGCTGAGTGACATTTTCCTCTCCAGTTCTCCTTCTAACCCAGTCTTCTTTCCAGTACCACACAATATGTACAGTATCAGTTAAGAAGAAAATGCATGAACTTTCTGGGACCAAAAGAACTCAGTGATACAGTTCTCATCGTACATCTCAAATATCTACATGTAACTTACTTTCATGAAGAAACATGTAAAGAAACATTTAGAATAGTCATCACAAAAATAATATTATAAGATAATAAGGCAGAACATTTTTTTTGCTCTAAGTTTTAATAAATACAGTATATGGCATTGAAGGAGATGCTACCGGTGTACTCCGAAGGTCCAAATAACTCTTTTGTCTTTTTCCTTTCAAGTTTGTTCTGAACTCTAAATTCTCTCACCATCAAACAACCAGCAGTGTTCACTGTGATTAAAACTTTGAAAGCATTTTATCCTTTGAAATTAATGTGATTCACTGTGGTGATTCATAGTGACTCATACATTATTTTAGAAGTGCTTTTTCTTCTGGAAGAATTTCCAGCAATTTTCAAAAGACTTACGACTCTCACATCAAATAAACTTCATTGCTATAAATAAATATTATACTTATGTATGTTACAAAATGTCTGATAAAATAATTAAGAATCATTACATGCAGTATTACACAGTATTTAACTTATTTTGTGGTGCATATGCTGTATATATTATGGTTTGCATCAATAACTTTACTTGGCTCAGTCAATTTCTTGGTCAAGACTTTCCAAACTTGGAAATATAATTCAACCAATAGAACTGCATGTTAAATTAGGCAAATATTTTTACTACATGATTGTCTGAAAAGCAATCTGCAAAGAAATAACTTAAGCTCAGCTTCAGTGCCCAATATCTATTTGGCTGAATGCAACATTACTCACACACTATGGCTTTATTTTATACCTATGATGTGTTTACTATCCATCATTTGATCCAAATACCATCACCCACACTGCTATAAAAAGCTGGGTGAAGTTAAGATGGATGTGCATTATAAAAATGTGCAAGAGACTTAATAGATGAGCTTAAATTAGCAGTACCTACATTTTACATTGCATGACCTACCATTTCCTCTATTGAGGGAAAAACAAAATTCTTCCTGACTGAAATATGCAGCTTGTGATTCACCATAAACAAACCTCCTTCCCTCTACTGATCTTCTTCCTCCTCCTCAAAGTTTTTATTTGCACCTTTTGCAGAGTTTAGATTTGGATGTCCACTGTACAGTGCTGTTTACAGTGAAACAAATTCTGTTTTATAGCCAGGCCTAAGCTACTATATTTACTTTAGCTGAACCATACACTTTTACAGAAACAACCTCGTAAATGAAGGCATGCGTCTTTTATGAATTTTTTTGATGGTTATGGTTAGGTGACCACATTCTGACAAATTTAGCTGTGATGAATGAGTTCCATGTTGGTGGCCCGTAAAATATAATTTCACTTTGTAATACTTTCTGCAAGTCATTATCTTTTATAATGTTTTATTGTCCTGTGGGCCTTAAAACACAGAGGTAACCTGTGAAGTCACACAAGATCATCTTACATGGGAAAAGTACAACACAATGGCTGTTGACAAGAATTATGCTTTTAATTTGAGCTATTTTAATGTATACATAACTATAATATTGCATCATGTTAATAAAATGTAATAAAAATAAATTGGAGCTCTGTATACTTTGCACCGTGGCTCACACCTGAGGTTTAAAGTACACAGGGATCCTGTGAAACTGCAAATGTATAAGCTGAGGATGAAAACAGAATAAAGTCTGAAAGTAAATTATTAATTCATCAGAGCTTTATGATATTCTTTGATGGAACTTGAGCCATGAATAAATCAAGGGATGAAGCTTTACTATTGCACAAGAATTGACTTTAACATTGAGTGGACTTGTGCACAGTTCTAAATTATGACCAGGGTCATGGTTCAAGTAATGTTTATAAACTGTATATAGATCCACCTCAGTGTCACACAGAATTAATCTAAAACAAAAAAATATACATATTTGGATTTATGACAATGTCAGCACTGATTTATTTGAGTCATTTCTAGTTTCCCCATTATAACAGTCACATTGAAAGTTGTACAGAAATGCCTGGAACACTTAACACAAACTTGTACATCATGCTTTTGGAGAAAACTGCTACAAATGAAAAGAATTTAAAATAATTCTGTTACACCAATTTTGTGTTCATATATTTCTAATTGGAAACATGCCCTTTTTCATAGGGTACCCAAACTTCTGTAAATGATAGCAATAAGTATGTGTTCTACCTGTGCGTGAAATTTTGCATGTCATTGTGGTAAGGATGTGTTTTACATTTCATGCACTTTTGCACATGAAAGCAATAAATATGTATTTTACGGCAGGAATCGACGGAAGACTGAGCGCCAGGCAAGGCTCCAGGCAGCTCTTTTAAACCGTCCGTAATTTGGTCCGCCGCCTGCCAGCGCTCAGTCCTGGGTGTGGCGGAGAAACCGCACAAGTTGCGGTACCGCAGAAGCCGCGGGCGTGACAATATTTTAAGGTTAAGGGTGCTTAGACTTTTGCACATCACTGTGATAAGGGTGTGCTTTACAGTACTCGAGGGTGCATGCACTTTTGCACATGAAAACAAAAATTATGTATTTCACAGTCGTTAAGGGTGCCTAGACTTTTGCACATCACTGTGGTAAGGGTGTACTTTATATTACGTTTGTGTGCATGCACTTTTGCACATGAAAACAATAAATATGTATTTTACAGTCCTCAAGGGTGCCTAGACTTTTGCACATCACTTGGAAACAAGCGAAGCGGCCATTTGGCATTCGCGCTCATTTTCACGCCAAGAAAAGCTTACAAAACACAACAAATTCCTTTCTTTTTCCGTCAAGTTCCGTCGAAAGCAAGGACTTAAATGCCGGGTTTCCAAGAAGGATTTCGGTGCCGTGGGCAGGGCAACGTACGAAGCCGCCATCCTGCGCTTCACCTTCGCTCCGGCAGCCTGGAATGCGGAAGTCTCTCGCCGTGGCGCAGCGCGGAAGAAGCGAGAGCGCCGCTGGGGAAAAAGGAGAAAGAGAGCAGAGAAAGAAGAGAAAGAGGAGAAAAGGGATAAAGCAGGGAAGGCCATGTATACTGTTGGCGAGTGGGTGGCGATCTGCGCCTTCCTGCTGCTCCTCGCCGCCTTTGCGTGTTACTGCTTGTATGTCAAGTACATTCATATGAAGTTCGATCACATACCGGGACCCCCCCGGGACAGGTGAGGGAGCCTCCGTTCTTCACAGCCCTTCGCGCTGTGGACTCACACTTGCTTGTGCACCTCTTTGTGAAGTAACTCAGGGCAGGTGTAATGCATATCACTTAAATAAATGCATAGAGTCAGGTCCATAAGTATTTGGACACTGAGACTTTCGTCAGTGTTTTGCCTTTGTTCACCACCACAGTGGATTTGAAACAAAGCAGTCAAGATGTGACTGAAGTGTGGACTTTCAGCTTGAATTTAGGGGGTTCAACAAAAGTTGTCTCATCCCAGCAATCATCTGTTTGACCTGCTGAAAACAGGCAGACACTATAGAAGTATTGTGGCCAGAACGAAGAGGCTCAGGAGGAGCTTCTGTCCACAGGCCATAAGACTTCTGAACCTGGACATGCCATCACAATTTTTTCCAACTGCAGACTATAATACATATTGAACTCTCCACTCATTGCGTTCAGCTGCCGCTATGTCATCTAGAGGTTTTTATTTATTCATTTGTTTGTTTGTTTGTTTACCTGTAAAATTGTATTACGCACAGTCTTATGGCTGAAGTGCACATTTCACTACATGGTGTGCTTGGTATAACTGTGTATGTGACAAATAAAATTCTTTGATTGATTTTCTGATTGAAAAGTATCGCATTATCCATTTAGGAATGACAGCCATTCATATACATTGTCCCCCATTTTCAGAAGCTCAAAAGTAATTGGAGAAACTAAAATGATAACAAATATAGGGATTATTTTTAATACTTGGATGCGTATCCTTTGCAGTCAATGACTGCCTAAAGTCTGGAACCCATAGACCTTACTAAATGCTGAGTTTCCTCCCTTCAGATGTTTTGCCATGAGTTTGCTGCAGCGGTCTTCAGTTGCTGGTTGATTGTGGGTCTTTCTGCCTTCAGTTTTGTCTTCAGTAAGGGAAAACCATGTTCAGTTCTGTTGAGGTCAGGTGATTGACTTGCTCATTGAAGAATATTGCATTTCTTAGCCTTGAGAAGCTCTTGGGTTGCTTTCACTGTATGTTTTGGGTCATTATCCATCTGTAGCGTGAAGCACCTTCTTATCAGTTTTGCAGCATTTGGCTGAATCTGAGTAGATAGCATAGCTCTAGACACTTCAGAATTCATCCTGCTACTTCTATCAGCAGCCACATCATCAGGAAACACCAATGACCCAGTTCCATTGGCAGCCATACATGCTCTTGCCATAACACTGTGTCCACCATGTTTGACAGGTGAGGTGGTATGCTTTGGATCATGAGCCCTTTCTTTTCTTCTCCATACTCTTCTCTTTCCATCATTCTGGTACAAGTTAATCTTGCTTTCATCTGTCCACACAATCTGGTTCTAGAACTGGGCAGGCTTTTTTAGATGTTAGTCTAATCCAGCCTTTCTGTTCTTGAGTATTACCAGCGGTTTGCACTTTGCGGTAAACCCTCTGTGTTTACATTCATGAAGGCACTTCTTGATTATAGACTTTGACAATGATACACCAACCTCCTCGAGAGTGTTTTTGACTTGGCTAAATGTTGTGAATAAACAGGGATTTTTCTTAACCAAGGAAAGAATTCTCCAATCATCCACTTTAGTTGTCTTCCGTGGTCTTCCAGGCCTTTTGGTGTTGCTGAGTTCGCCGGTGCATTCCTTTTTTGTTTATCTGATAGGTTTGTTTTGTATTTTAAGCCTAAAGGTGGCCACCTTCACTTGCATCAATACTTCTTCGGGCCGCATATTCTGATAGACCTCATAGTTCCCATGGACAGCTATCAAATTCAACACCTGGAATCAACTCCAGACCTTTTATCTGCTTAATTTGTCATGAAATAATGAGGGAAGAGGCCATAAAACTGCTTGTCGGTCAATTGTCCAATTACTTTTGAGCCTCTGAAAATGGGGACAATGTATATGAATGGCTGTAATTCCTAAATGGTTAATGCAATACAGTATTTTGCCCCTGTGCACAACCACAATGAATCTGAAACACATATTGATTGCTGTGTTTCAACTTCATTGTCGTTGTGCACAGTGGCAAAATACTGAAAATTGTGTCATTGTCTAAATGGTTATGGACCTGACTGTACATATTTTTAACTGGAAACGTGCCCTTTGCCACAGGATGCCCAAACTTCTGCATATGACAGCCATACATATGTATTCTACTGTACTTAAGGTTGTATAAACATTTGCATATGACTGTGGTGAGGGTGTTATGAATCATAAATTTTGAATTGCTTGTCTCGGGTAATAAAACCAAGGATATTTTGGAGGGCACGTTTTTATTGAGTAGAAACTTCTGTTTGCGCAGTTCAGCCATGAGTGTGTCTCTCACTGACAAATCATATGAATGCTGTAAACTGGTGTGACACCTGCTTCTCCTGTACCTGTGTGACCCGCAGCTTTCTGCTGGGCCATTCTCCCTCCCTCTTGAAGGTTTTCAGAGATGGACAAGTGGTGCACGATAAATTCCTGGAATGGTGAGAAGCAGTCCCAGCACCGTTTGTCACTCACCCGTACGGTCAAAGGCACCAGAAGCACAGCGGGCTGCTCGCCTAATTCATTTCCAATATTAAAATTAGTTATACTAATACTGCATTTTTATATATAAGGAAGTAGTTTGCTTGCTTTTCTGTGCAGGAGTGCATGCAGGTAACAGTTTAATGGATTCACTTTTCTGGCTGTTTCATAACATGTTGTGTTGAACTTTCATCTGGCAGGCATGAAAAGTATGGCCCAGTGTGTCGCATTAATATTCTACATTATGTAGCAATCCTTGTCACAAGTCCAGAAGCTACAAAGGTAAAAATATACTTGTTGATCTAATGACTTTCATAAACAGGGAAAAGTGTAAATAAGGAATTCAGGAAATGCTGACCCCACAACATACATGTAGGGTAATCGCATATGTGTGCCATGTAGTGCGTTTCAGTATATAAGGAAAGATATTCAGAAATGGTTAGCCTATACTGGAATGAAAGAGTAAATATGTTTAGCAGTGTAAACCAGTGTGTTCTGTGTGTGAATGTTTGTGACGATGAACTCAGGCATCTCACCTTTACTTAAAATTGTAATATGGATCCAATTCCTAACCAGGGATGAGATTTACAGGGAATTAAAATGGCTAGTTCAGGGAAAAATATTAACTCCAATAAACAAGCAAGCAGTCATTCTAAACCTACATTAATTGTCCCACTCAGCATTTGTGAATTTTTAACATTCTTTTTTCAAAACAATATTTTTGTTTAATTCATTTTATTACTGCCTTCAGGGTGTTTAGACAAAGAGCGATAATCCTGCCTTGTAGAACAGAAAGAAGTGGAGCAGGCAGATGTGTATTTTGATGATATTTTTGTAAATGCGGGACTCGATTTAAAGGTGTTTCAATACTTGGTGTTGAGTAATTTTTTTTTTTTTTTTTTTTTTTTACATTCCATTTTCTGAAGGCTTAAAACATAAGAATTTAACATATCAGGTGAAAAAACTGCATGAACCATTTATGACTCAGCAATGCATGATATTTCTTTTTTAAATTAAATTCAATTTAGAGTTCATTTCAGGAGAGTTAACCTTATGGGCAGATTTTCATGAGCTAGTTATGCTTGTTCTGTCAGCAGATAAACACAAATATATTCAAATTTCTCTACAGGAGTTTTTGATGTCACCGAAGTATCCCAAGGACCCTTTTGTGTATAAACGGCTCTCCAGCTTCTTTGGGACACGGTGGGACAAACTATCCGTGAAGAAAATTCTATACAGTATTTACATGGAGACACAAGATTTCTACCGAATACAAATCTGCTGACATAACATTTTTCTTCGAAGTCATTTGGCGTCCAAAAAAAAAAAAAAAAATCAATTTTGGTAACGTAATATATGAAGCACAGCTAAATCAAGATTCAAAGATTCAAGATTCAAGATTGAAAGGTTTATTTGTCCTGGTTGAACAACACAGCATAGCAGTGTTGTCCCCATGAAAAGTTTTGTTTCCAGGCATCCTCAGTGCAAATATGGACATAAATACGTATAGTTGGGACAGGAGAACAATAAATAATAAGAAATAGAGTAGTAATAAATAAAGAGCAGAACAAACGGTTAGTAAATAGGGATAGGTATGTGGGGAAACGGATATATATCAGGGATTGGCAGGAGGGGGAGAAGACACAGCAGCCAAACCAACAGCACACAGCAACCAGACCTCCAACTACAGAGTAAACCTACAACAACAAAAAGCACCAGAGACAGTTGAACAGACGGGTTTCCACAATGGGTGGGACAGGCATACAAACAGACAGACAGACCCCGATTGACTCTTCCACTGTACAGGGAGGGGTCAGCGGTTTAGCAGTCTGACGGTGTGGGGGAAAAAACTGTTCCGGAACGTTTCGTCCTTGTCCGAACGCTTCTGAAGCGTCTTCCGGATGGGAGCAAGGAGAATAGATTGTGGCTGGGGTGACTGCTGTCCCTCTGGATGGTAAATGCCTTCTTCTTGCAGCGCTGGGTGTGGAGGTCTTGCAGGGCTGGTAGATCAGTCCTGGTGATGGTCTGTGCTGTCTTGACCACTCTCTGCAGAGCTTTACGGTCTGACACATTACAGCTGCCATACCAGGCCGTGAAACAGCCAGTCAGGATACTTTCAATCGTAGATTTGTAGAAGTTGACAAGTATACTGTTGTCCATGCCGAACCTCCTCAACCGACGGAGGAAGAAGAGGCGTTGTGTTGCCGTCTTAATGATGATGCTGGCGTGCCGTGACCAGGACAGGTCCTCAGTGATGTTAACTCCGAGGAACCTGAAGCTGTTCACTCTCTCCACTGGGGCGCCGGCTATAGAGATGGGCACATGGCCATTCCCCTGCTGTCTCCTGAAGTCCACGATCAGCTTTTTTGTTTTGCTGACATGCGTCGCTATTTTCAAACTAAAAATGGAGAGTGGTACACTAAAATAGATATTTACAATTATTAATCTGTTTTAACTTGATTTAGTAGCCAATATGTTTATTCTTTCTATGTTGGATCGGTTACCATGGTTTACCTCGCTTCTGCTCTTGGCCCTGATTAAATTCAGATGTATTATCAGTTTTTTATGATTAACAGAGTTCGCTAAATTGGGAAATTAAATTTTATAAAAAAAAAAAAAATTGTTTAGATTTTTCACAAAACTGTACTGAAAGGCTGAGAACACATTCTTTTTTTCCCAATTTAAAATAATGTGAAATACCTTCCCAGTATATGCAGTTTCGATATGTGTAGCATTTTTTGGAACAAATCAGTAATGTAAATTCAGCTTTGGTTTTATATATATCAGAAACATTTCTTCTGTTGTATGACTTTGTTTCATTGAAAATTAACACTTTTTATTGTTTTAAATTCCAAAACTTGTAATTGTGTTTTTTGTTTTATAGTCCAATATAGTGATGGGTTCTAAATACCTAAACACATGTTCTGTCGTCAAATAAGTATTTACATAGCTTTATTTTGATCTTTTTGGCAAATTGAACTCCAGTGTTTCCTGACTTGCCATCTGCTTAGAATAAATGTACTTGTTTTTTGTTGGTGAAGGTTTCTGGGAAATGGCTTGGTTACAGACATAGACCATGATCACTGGTACAGACAGCGCAGAATGATGGACCCAGCGTTCAGCAACACGTAAGTGGCGCTGCAAAATTTTAAAGAAGCTCTCTGGTATTCTCTGCAGCACTAATAACTTTTTTGTACTATTAACACGTACTTCTGTTTTGCTGAGTCAGCTTTTCAGTCCCTACAAGGTTGCATAGAAACAAAGGAGCTGCGCTCAAAATCAGATTCTGACAAAAAGAGCAAATGAACCTCAGTTGAGACGTGTGTGTGGAGAGGAGAGCTGACACAAGCAGATTTGTTAGTTTTGTGTAGCATAAACCAAATAATTATTACCACTGGCATTTTACGTATTATAATTATATGTTCATATAACACACACAGTGCTAAATACCAGGAGCTTGATTTATAAAGGGGATCCTGACACCTATCTAACCCCCCCCCGCGCACGCTTACCAACCGCTACTCACCAGCTAACTAGCATCCACCAACCATAGTGCCAACCATGGTGTGGCGCAGCAATGGCGCGTCATCTCATCGGGGTTATCAAGTGGGCACCTTCCTTCGTCGGCGTTTCGTCGAGTTAGGCCCACGACACCTCCAGAAGGCTCAACCGCGGCTCAGGCGTCCCGGAGCTGCTCCCCTCCATTACCGCACGCACCACTACGCCACCCCGCCGCTTCTCACATTACGGACTCTTTACCTCAGCGTCCTCACCCTCACCACTCTTTCTACCCGCCGACTAAAAGGAAGAAGCCCCTCGCCACCTACTTTACTTCGACTACACCGCCTGCTAACAGCTAACCGCCATCACACCTATTCGCTAACAACTATACGCCAATACACTAGCCGCCATGACACCTACGCGCTAATGCTTCGCCGGCACCCACCTGCTCATCGCTTCGCCGCCCCGCTACCATCCGCACTGGTCCTCTTATTCCAGATCCAGAGACTTCCTTGCTCCGCAGCCTGTGACAATTCCTTCACCGCCCGTTGCAACTTCCGCCCCCGAATCCCGAGTTCGCGCAGCAAATCAAGCGTCGATCGGGCTATAAACCCACGGCAACCGACTTCAATTGGCCTCACCTTCGCGTTCCAGCCACGCCCCCCTACTTCCGCCGCTAACTCGCTATATCTAAGCTTCTTCCTCTCATGCGCGTCGTCCACCGATCCTTCCCACGGAACCGTGAGTTCTATGAAGTACACCACCCGTTGGCTTGCTGACCACAGCACCATGTCTGGTCTCAAGCTTGTATTGACTATTTCCTGGGGCACCACTAATCTTCCTCCCAGGTCCACCTGCATCTCCCAATCTCTAGCCCCCCCTACTACACCTAACTCCTTTCTACCTCTATATCTACTCCTACCCCCTTCTCTAACAAACTGTACCACTGTCCCTTCAACCTCCTGCTCTAAGCATACCTGCCTCCTCCAATCTTCAATGGTTGCCGCCAGGCACTTTAGCACCTGATTATGCCGCCATGTAAATCTGCCCAGCGCCAAACTAATCTTGCACCCCACTAAAATGTGTTTCAGCGTCCCAACCTCTGAGCACAGAGTACAAGCGGAGTCCTCACCCCCCCACTGTTTCAGGTTCTGAGGTGATGGCAGCACATCATAAACCGCTCCTAACAGGAACCTTATTTGATATGCATCCATCTTCCACAGTTCCCTCCAGCTCAGCCTCCTTCTTTCCACCCCATCCCAATTTACCCACTGTCCCTGCTTCCCCTGTGAGACCGCCCTGACACACCTATTTCTCTCTTCCTGCCGACGCACCTGCCCTATCACCAACCTCCTTCTCTCTATCGGGCCTGCCTTGCTCCACATAGGGTCTCCTATCCGGTACCCGAGACCTTCCCGTCCCTGCTGTACCTTCCCGACCAATTCCAGCTGCCTCAAGTCCGCTTTCGCTTCCTTTACCGCCTGCCTTGCAACCCATTTCCTGCCTGTACCTATCCTAGGAACCAAGCCTCTTACAACGTCATCCTTACTACCTGACAGCTGCAACTCTAACCGCACCTTCGCACATTTATATTCCTCTGTTAAGCTTGATAGCGGCAACTGCAGGACTCCTTGCCCATACAGCGCCACATTGCTTAGACACCGAGGAACCCCCAGCCACTTTCTGATATAGGAGCTAATCAGCCTCTCCAGCTTCTCCACCTTTGTGACTGATATCTCGTACATAGTCAGTGGCCACATTACCCTTGGGAATAGGCCAAACTGCAAGCACCAGAGCTTCAGTTTACCCGGCAGCCCTGAGTTCTCTATCCTCTGTAACCCATCTGCAACACTTTCCTTAAGCTGCTCCACCTGCCCCACATCAGTCAACTCCCTAGTGTACCACCTCCCTAAACTCTTTACCGGTTTCTCTAATACTGACGGGATCTCCTCACCCTCCACCAAAAAGCTAACTTTCTCTATCTTCCCTTTAACTAGCGAGATGCTCCGGGACTTTGCTGGTTTAATCCTCAAACCAGCCCACTTCAGGTTCTCGTCCAGCTTTCCCAACAGCCGCCTTGCACAGGCCGCTGTTGTTGTCACCAGCGTCATGTCATCCATGTAAGCCCTAATTGGGGGAAGACGAAGCCCATCTGGCCGTCTTTCTCCACCCACCACCCAACTGGATGCCCTAATCACCAACTCTAACGCCATAGTGAATGCTAGTGGGGAAATGGTGCAGCCTGCCATAATCCCCATTCCCAGCCTCTGCCAGGCTGTTGTGTAACCTGCCGTGGTGAAACACATCCTAATGTCCCGAAAGTACTCCTTCACCAAGCCAGTTATCTGTCACCACGCTAAAGAAAATCTTACCTTCGACATTTAACAGACATATTGGCCTAAACTGCCCCATCTCTCTAGATACCTTCTCCTTCGGAAGAAATAATCCCCCTGCCCTACGCCAGGCCTTTGGAATTACCTGCTTCTTCCACACTATCCTGAACAACCTCCACAGAAACCTGAGTACATCTGGCGCACTTTTATAAACCCGGTAGGGGACGCCATTCAGCCCTGGGGCGGATGAGGCCTTTGCACGCCTTACCACCTCCTGCACCTCACTCCACTTTGGTGGACTAACATCTACTTCAGCAGTTATGTTTCCCAATGGTGGCATATCTACTGGGAGGCCCCTCTCCCCAACCTCCCCTGCACTTGAATAAGTACACTCTAAATACCTCTCCAGTTCCTGCCTGGACACCTCTAACTTTCCCTTCCTCTCTTGACTGAACAACCCCTTCACAAACTTAAATGGATCTCTGTAGAAACCAGCCCTTGCCCTCTCTTTCTTCCTCCTCTTCCTTCTTAGATATTTTGCCCTCCTAAGTGTGACCAACCTACTTTTAACCTCCTCCTGCAACACCTCTATCCCCTGTCTTTCCTCTTCCGTAGCCTTTTTCCATTGCTTTTTCAGCTGCCGCCTCTCCCTTACTAACTTGTCAATTTCCTTTTGTCTCCTTGACTTTCCCCCCTGCTGGCACTGCTCTCTTCTAATCTGCTCTATCCCAAACCTGTCCATCCCATATTGGTAAATCACATCACCCAACTATATTAATATTGATATGATACTGGCAACTTTTCACCTCTGGTAGCAGATCATGCTTTTCTCTGCAAGGCTTGTGATGGTGTATGCAACAGGTACCTGCGTGGACTGATGAGCACCTTCAATGAAGTTGCTGAGCATCTGATGGATAAACTGGAGAAGATGAGTGAGAGCCACACTACTGCACACATGCATAATCTGGTCAACCGTGTCACCCTGAGTGTCATCGCCAAGGTCTGCTGTTCAGAATCGTTGTACTGATTTCTGATATTTTTAGGGGCTACCAGATATTCTTCAATTCATAGTTTTTATGTATACATTTCATCTGTCCACAACCCCCATCCTCACAAGTTCTTGCTTTGCGATCTAGCATACCTTTGGGTGCTGGTGATGATAGTGGCCCTATAATGTCCAACCTTCACTTGTAAATAAATAAAATACATAAAACTGTTTTTTTTTCTATTAAAACCTCCCTAAAGTGGCTTTTGGTGCATGTCTGCCTCGCTTAATGTGTTGGAAATACAACTAAAAGGTCTCAGGCTACCGTCACTGGGTCCAGTTCTCACAGTGGGCACAGCTTTATTGACAGTTTAGATCTCCACTTCCTTTCATCCCCTTCTATTCACAGGTGGTCTCCTTTGCTTAAACATTGGTTTTTACTCATTGTTTTTTTGTGTCTTGGGTTTTCAGGGCTTTGGCACCTTCAGCCTGAGTAAATATTGTCTTAGACGTACAATTTTCATGTTTATATGCAGAGCAGTTTAGTTGTCGGTTAAGATGAACTGGCTTTCTTAACAGTACAACTGTTGAATCCTTGTTGAGGCTCAAATTTATGACAATAAAATCAAAATGTAATTTCTCAAGCCACTGTGGTACCTGATCCTTATGCAACTCCAAGGATACATGAAGTTCACTTGTTTTGCAGGTTGCCTTTGGGATTGATTTGAATTTGGTGGAAACTGAATCTCCTTTCCCCAAAGCAATAGAGATGTGCTTGAATGGAATGATTTACTATCTTAGAGATCCAGCACTGCTGGTAAGGGGAGCAGTTCTCAGTGTTCTCAGTGTATATATAAGCAACTTATAGCAAAAAATACTTCCCTAGACTTTTATCCTTTTTAATTTCAGCTGAAGCCGTGGAAATGGAAGTTCATCAAAGAGGTAAAGGATGCCATAAAGTTTCTCCGCAAAACTGGGGAGGAGTGCATTGCGGTGAGAAAGAGAGCTATGCAAAATGGCGAAGAAGTGCCAAAAGACATCCTCACACAGATCCTCAAAAGTGCAGGTAAATTTCAACTCAGTTTATTATAAAGGCACAAGCTTTTTAAAAAGCATTCCAGTCTGTTATTTACTTTTTGAAAAAGGTTTCGTGTGTTTGTCACCATGATGTTGTTAACTGCAGTAGCAGGAAAATGTTAGTGTGGCATTCATGCAGGTAAAGGTGAAGCCATGCATTGTAATCCCTATGTGTTGTTAACAGAGCAAGACGATCATGATGATCTTGAGCAGATGCTGGACAACTTCCTTACATTCTTCATAGCAGGTCAGGCATGCATTTCACACTGTGGTTTTGGACCGATGTGAAAAACGTAGCATTTTGAAATCAGCATAAAGTACGATTTCTTTTTAAAGGGCAAGAAACCACAGCCAATCAGTTGTCCTTTGCTATAATGGAACTGGGAAGACACCCTGAGATACTGGAAAAGTAAGGAAAAGAAATTTTGCTTTTTGTATTGTATTTTGGTTTCCCAAAAAGTTGAATACCAAAAAAAATATCATTCTTCAGACTCAGACGGGAGATTGACGACGTCATTGGTGCAAAGAAGGACATTCAGTATGAAGACCTGGGGAACTTAACCTACTTGTCTCAAGTAATAACTGAGGATACTTTGAAAAACATGCACATTTTTAATAAAAGCTACTTGAAGTCACTGACAAATAACGATTCTTACAGGTTCTAAAGGAGACCCTCAGAGTATATCCCACAGCTCCAGGAACTTCTCGATGGGTTTCAGAAGACATAGTTATCGATGGTGTTCATCTTCCTGGAGGATTCCAAGTTACTGTTAAGTTTCTCTTTTGTCGATTGTACGAAGCCTGGTTTAATTTACAGTGCCGCCGCGTGAACTGCGCATTTTCGTGTCCTCCGACTCACAGAATTCTTTTGTGCAAATTTACAGATGAACACGTATGTGACAGGGAGAATGGAGGCATTCTTCCCAGACCCACTGAAGTTCGATCCAGAGAGGTTTCACCCTGATGCTCCAAAGTAAGTCTCTTTGTCAGCTGTGTGATGGATAAAGTGTTGCTTCAGCCGTGCAGCCGTGCTAACTTACGTGCCGAAATGTATTTGTCTGTGATTTCCCCGCAGACCTTACTTCACGTACTTTCCATTTGCCCTGGGACCTCGCTCCTGCCTCGGACAAACTTTTTCACAGGTGAGAGCAAACGTCCCGTCTCATGTTTTGGGTTTCAGCCCCCAAATTTACACAAATTTTACATTCCAACAAGTCATGCATCAAGTGACTGTGGTGTGTGGTACAAATCAAGCAGACCAGCTGTAATGCAGAGCCATAAGACAGCACCAGGAATTGGTCTACAAGAAATTAAGAAAACTCAAACTCATATTTCGCGCTCCGTAGCTTTTACCTTCCCCCATTGGCTTGAAACATAATGTTGTTCAGTACAGCAGCCTGTAAGGGACATAATTTGCTGCTAATCTTTATGTGTCTCATGTTAGTTTAGTTTGTACACATTTTTGTAGTGTCTTCATTTGATCTCATAAATAGTGTAATCCTGTAAAATGGAACCAAAAAGCAGGAAAATTGCTGGGATTCATAGTTAATTTTACAGAACATAAATGCCCCCTTAAGCACCCCCCGATGTATGTACCCTCTACAGATGGAAGCAAAGGTGGTTCTGGCCAAGCTGGTGCAGAGGTTTGAGTTCCAGCTCCTCCCCACCCAGTCTTTTGACATCATGGACACAGGAACTTTGAGACCTCGGAGTGGAGTGTTGTGTGACATCAGTTTACGAAGCCAGGCATCTGGGTAGCTGGGGCATCGTGCTGGAAGGCATAACCACACCGTATGCCCTGAACACTTAGTAGATTGTATGAAATAGTAACTCTTATGGTTGAACCAGGAAGTGAATAAATCAAGCTGCCTTCAGTAAAAAGATAAATACTTTATAATTGCATAATGTAATTATTAATCTTCAATTTTTAGTATATTCTCTGTGCAATATGTAATAGCATCTTTAGATTTATGGTACACAGTATGAAGACAGTAAAGACCAGTGTGACATGCTTTTATTTTAAACATCTTTGTCTTTTCCGCTCACTCCAAAAGAAGCTGGTACCAAACTGTGGTAAATGCAAAATTGAGTTGTGGTGTTGTTGCACCTCCTGGTGTAAAAACAGGGTAAACATGTATGTTGAGTCCTAATTTACAACCCTGATTTTCTCAAAGGAACTTTTATCACTAAACTGCAATAAAAAGCTGAATAATAAATGCAGACTTGAGCCCTATAAGCCAGTGTCTACAAGTCCAAGACCTTTCAACTCCTAGCAAGTTCATCCATCAAGTTGGTCAGTTTATTCATCGACCTCTTTGGCTAAAGCCCGGAAGGTCAATTTAAGTCTGTGCTTCTTCCAGTGTGACAAAGCCATGACCCACTTCTGCAGACATGTCCTGCGATCCACCTTTATCTCCCAGTATGCCCTACAGTTTCTGGTCCACCTCATGGCCTTTACAGCCTCTGCAATCAAGCATCTCTACCTGATCCAGAATACTGCTGTAAATTTTAAGGAGCAGCAGAAGAACTTCATCGTCTCAAGTGAAACCCCATTTCTACAACAGCCATTGTCCATTTCTTCAGACAGCTAGGGATTTGGAAAAGCTACTTCCTTGCCTGGATGAAGCAACTTTTCAGCTGGCTATGTTGGAAATGCCAAAATCTAATTTGCTCAGAAGAACAACACAAGGATGTGTGACCTCTCAATAAACATGGTTCTCCAATCCAGAAACACGAGAGTGACTGCAGTAGGGCTCATTGCAATATTTTTTCCACCTCTATCTGTGAATCTTCATTTTCTTTAGTCAACTAAAAGCCCAGACAGGAACAGGATCTCCAGTGCTCACCTGGAGAAACACCACCTGAACTTCAGGTCTCTTGTGTTGATATGCCACTGTCATTTCTCTTGTTGAATGGTGAGTAAAATCAAATTATTAGTCAGGTCTAATAATTCCACATAATATTAATAATGCACCCAGCATTTCCAGAACTATTTTGCCACCTTTCAGAAAGCAAACTTGAATCACTGATTTGTAGGTATCATTCGAGAGGGAGTCTAAAGGTCCACTGTTGTTGACTCAGGAGTGACGCAGAGCAACCATGATCGGTTCTGGAACAGCAGAGGTCCGGCAGTGCAAGGAGTAATAATAATAATAATAATAATAATAATAGAACTAAAAGAAGAAAAAGCTGTTATACAAAAAATTGCAACTAATGCACTGGTCCTTGGCTTTGCACTGTTTGTTGAATTTGACTATTGAGGAAAAATAGGAGTTGGAGTCCTCTGACATAAATCAGGCATTTAGATCCAATCGACACTGCGAAACAATGCACCACATTGACCGAGGTTTTTTTTAGAGCGATTCAATTGAAATAAGTTTACAGGCCCCAGCGAGGATCGAACTCGCGACCCCTGGTTTACAAGACCAGTGCTCTAACCACTGAGCTATGGAGCCACGCGTCGTAGGTTGAGCGGGCGCCAATTTCACTTTTATTTAAATTTTCTGCTCAGAAAAGTCGCGACTTTTTTGCGTTTTTTTCAAAATCGTTCGAAACAAAACCGGAAAAATGGACGTGAAAAATTCGCGTCTTTTAACTGGCCGTCGCCCCGCCTTTGCGTCTGCACAAGAACGCACTTTACGCCCAAGCTGTTTTCCGTGTATTGCGCGTTACTCAAGTTCAGCGTTTGGTCTTTATTTTCATTTTGTTTCCCGTGAATTAAAAGTGGAATTCAAGTCGCTGAATGCTTATCTTTGGTCCTGTACTGCTTTATTTTTATTTATTTTTTTTATTATTTGCTCTAATTGTTTTATTTCTTTTGGTGTATTGTGTTTATTCTTGAGTACTTTTTGTATTTTCTGCGCGAAGGAAAGTCCCCATCTGCTTTTATTCCTCTGGGTAAAATTACTAACATTACAGATTTTCTCATTCTCTCACCCTTTCCTGCAACTCTAGTTCATCCCTTTAGCTGGGGCGGATATTACAGTAACTTCCACTGTTAAATGCAGCTCTCTTTTCACCAGAAATGCGAGGCCTTTTTGCAGCAGCTTTTTTCATTTAAAACACCGGTGACTGAAATGTCCTCTTCACAACTATATTGATTTGTCATACTTAAAATATTAAACATTTTGTTGCACATTTGTTTTGTTTTCGTATCTTTATTTCCTTCACACAGGCCCAACACAGATTAGAACCAAAATAAACAAATAAATGTATAATTTATCATTTATGTGAAACAAAGTCCTATGTGTTTTATATGAATTATTAATTATACATTTATTTATTAATACACACAAAGGCAAGTCATGTAAAAGGCTTAAATGTTGCTACAGTAAACCAGATATTTTTTTATAATAAATTATTATAGCGTGGGATGTTACGCATTAGCGCCCCTAGTGGTGGGTATTGTGTGTATGAATAGCGAAATAGGCCAACCGTAGACAGGACAGCTTGTTTGGTTGTTGAGGTTTGCAAGGTTCCAGTGTGCTGAGAGAAGCTGGGTGCTTTATTAGTTTCAGGGCGCAGGGGCTAAAAGAACAGTGCTTCTGAGCGTTACCTTGTGCCACTACTCAGTGTTAATAAAGGCTGCATTATGGAGATCCCGTAGTGTCGTCAGTTTCTCTATCATAGCCTAGACTAACACTCGGTATGTTGGTGTTAGCAGTGGGATCACACAACAGCTGATAGTGAGTGGCGAAAAGGTCAGCAGGACTGAGCCAGTGGAAGGATGGAAGATGGCATTTCACCCTATTAGAGGTGTGCCTGGGGATGGCGCTGGACTTGGAACTGTTGATGACAGGTGGGTTATGGGGATGTGGCTATTTTCTTTAACGGGGGGCTGTGTAGTCAGATGCTATGTGCAGGCGCCCCTAGTGGTAGGTGTGTGCATAGTTAATTATTGTGTTCTAGACAGTGTGTTAGGTTATGTTATGTTATATTATCGGGGTTTGCGTGGTTCCAGTGTGCAGTTAGAGATGCCGGAGTGATTAACCGGCCTCAGGGTGGAGGTTGAAACAGCAGCTGTTCCAGTTGCCCCACCTGGCAGTTACCTTCTGTTGCTGTCCAGTGTTAATAAAGGCCATGGTATGGAGACCCATGCAGTGTCCTCAATCCCTCCATTCAAGCCCAGACCAGAGCTCACTATATTATTTTATTTAAATATATCTGAAAAGGTCACCTCCATACAAATTAATATTGTAACAACATACGCTGTGCAGTTTTGCATATAATTCTTTTTCATTTGACATATAAGAATCGCTTTATACGGCTGCTAGTGATAGACATTGAAAATGTTAGTTTTAAGATGTGTGCTTTAATGTGCCGAATTTGCACAAACAACACCTGCATCTTCAGAATGCGTGCAGTCATGGTGGCCAACACCGGCGTGCTGGCAGTGCAGGAGGTTGTACTCAGTGCCCAAGCACTGCACCTCATCCAGAAGGATGGGCAGGTGGGAGCCTTCGCCAAACTCGGCCTGCGTGGAGGCCCTCAAAGCCTGGGTGAAGCCCAGCTGCCGGCAAACCACCTCAGCATTCCTGCTATCCCAGTGGTCATCACATACAGTCCCCCACTGTCCTCTGACATAGACCTCCACCCGACCTCGACTGTGCCTGCCTTTGAGGTCCCTTGCCAAGCGCACGGCCCCTTCCATAGGCTTAGATGCTGAGCCATGTCTGGCCTTGTGTCCCCTGTCTGGCTGGCGGGATTTTGTGGCAGTGAAGGGGGCTAAGGCAGGAGAAGTCCCCCACACACTCGCCCCCTGGTCCAGCTCCTTGAGGGTGTCCAGCAGTTCCAGGAACCAATCTCTAGTCTGACGGGGGGATTCAAGTCTGGGCTGAAGGACAGCATCAGTGTGCTTTGGCTGCTTGGGTGGAGGGTCGAGTCCTAATAACCCTGTGAAAGAAAAGAGAAGCGCAACACTTGAAGGCAGGAACAGTGCTGCAAAAAAGGAGCTTTTATTATTATTATTATTATTATTATTATTATTATTATTATTATTATTATTATTATTATTATCATCTCTTTACTTACTTTCCTTTGGTCTGAATTGTTTCAGCCTGCTTTTTATTTTGACTGGAACAGGGCGATAGTGGCACTGCCTTGGTGGTGCACGTCTGTCAAAATTGTTAAAAAGAGGCTGTACATTTATTACACTCAGCAGGCAGTATTGGTAATACCAGAAAATTTGCAATAAATTAGAATCATATAAATTCATAAAAATGAGTCTTGATGTAATCTGGTTTATTTCAATATCATCAGTTCTGTGCACCCGTCTGACCTGGACTTCACTACCACAGTCTGTGTGTGTGTGTGTGTGTGTGTGTGTGTGTGTGTGTGTGTGTGTTTGATTAAACTTTGCACCTGAGTCCACCATCATCCCTAGTTGTTTATTCATGACAATCACTATGTCTGAGGCATGAAAAATCTTAGATTAGTATAGGATAAATATGACACAGTGCCATATTTTAATAGCACTACTCGGAAAAGGTTATAGAATTACCAGAAAACACAGACATACGAACACGTTGATATTTGACCCACGTGCAGAGTTAGTTTGTGTATGAAGTATATTTGCTGTTGTGTAATGCTTAGAAAGTCAGACTCCAACACACTCTGACTTTTTTGATAAACTATTTTGATAAACTCAAAACACTGCAGTGTTTACACAGCCCCCAGTTCACTATTTCTGGGTAAAAAAATGTTTCATGGAGATGATATATCTTCATTCCCACCCATATTAATTTAGTTTTCATTTTAATTTAACCCAAACTATAAAAATTAAAAAATAAAAATTCAAAGTATTTCTATATGTAATAATATATGTATAATACTAGCATTATCAAAAGAACAACTGGGTAATTAACCTTTATATTGGTGTAGATAAAGAAAGCTGACACTGCAAAAGTTTATGGGAGGAACTAGGCAGCTGTTTGGATTAATTAGGTTGAGAAAGGGATGGTTTTTTGTTATTTTTCAGTAATAAGTATTGCACAGTAATTTTTCAGTTAAAATTTAAGTTAGCAAAGTTTAAAGTTAATAAAAATGGCTTTTCTGAGGTTTTCACAGAACCTAACAAGTAAAGACAGCGCAGGACAGAGGTGTTGCTGTTTGCAAATACAGGGGAACCCCAGTGCCTGCAGCCTCACCATATGCAACTTTCCATAACGCGGCTAATATTCTAATACCAGCTATCAGTTTGCACAGCAGAGTCCCCATAATAACGCAGATCCTTAATGCAGCAGCACAAATAAGTTTGCAGGAAATAAACAATTCTAAGTTCGCATGTTGGGTAAGTAGCTTGTTCCTATCCCATATGCAGTCACATATACAGTATATGCTAGGTACTACTTTGAAGTACAGCAAATTGTAAGGGACATACTTTGCTTATATCCTGTCTCGTGTTCGCTTTGTTTCTACACATCTGTGCAGTGTCTCTACTTTAATCTTATAAAGTGTGAAAAGCTTGTGAAACAAATTAAAAGAAGGTAGTAAGGCTTGAAAAAGCACATAAGGTACATAGAATTCAGTATTTGAAGTTGTTAAAAGAACTCAAACAGGCGAATTGCCCACCACAGCTCACAATCCACTGCTCTTGTGGCTCATGAGTGCGGTAACAGCTGATTCCATTAAATGGTCTTGTTTGCTTATTTAAAAATTTTTACTTCATTTACTCTTTTATTATAAAATCTGTGCTAAGGAGTGTGGTTGTGCTAAGGGTTTTCAGATGGGCTGGGAAGGCATCAGTATTTTTTCCATTTAAAATAATGGGAGAGAGGATCCCGATGATCTCTTCATTTGTTTTCAGGAAGAAATTAAGTACATAAATTGAGGGACAGATGCATTGTAAAAGCAACTTTGGATCTACAAATTGTCTTAAAAATGGAATTCCAATCCCAGCTAAAAGTTCAGGAACCAGTGCACCGTAGCCACACTTTGGACACACTTCTTTTGGAAACTTCAGGCTGAATACAGCTGATGTTTACATACCAAGATGAGACCAAAGCAAAGCCCTACACACCACAGCCAGACAACAGGAAATATTTAGCAAATATTGCAAACCTTGAAGGATCGACAATCTTGTACACAACACCTGACGGGGACATCGCACTGGGAATGCCAGTAGACATGAAGTAAAGTTCCCCTGTAAAAATCACAATAAGTTAAAAACATTAAAGAGGTAAAAACACAGTTTGAGCGCAGTATTTTGAGAAAGTGGGACATTTTCACTAAAGTCAAGGTTGCAGATTTCTGTTGTTATCTTGCCCTTGACAACATGAACAAGCACAGAAGAATCCAAGGAATGCAGGACAAAAACAACATCGTCCCAAATACTACTTTTTCTTCTGGGTCTTGTTTAATATATTAAACAGCAGTATTATGCTTTGTAACTAAACTCTCCCCATATGGTGTAGCAGTGCTCGTTTGAATTAAATTCACCAAGTTTGTGGCTGTTTTCCACTTAAACTCATCACCTTGGATGTCAGTGTATGTAAGCTGGAGGGTTTAGGTAGCTTTAAATACTTTTAGGTGAAGAGAAGAGCTCACTGCAGCATTCAGAATGTAAAATGAGTATTTTTGTTTCATTTATTTTAGTTGTAAAAATAGATTGAGTTCATTTTAACTTCCAGGAAACTCCACTCTATTTCAAATTTATTCAGAGTCTACTTTACTCTTGTACAGCTTTATAATGTTCTGGGGTGGTGCTTTTCCACTCCTGTTATTTAACTATATTTGTATTTATTATGTGCCTTAACCCAGTATACTGATTATTTCTGTATATTTTTGCTCTGTGCTGTCAATAAAATAAAATCAAATCCCATGAGAGCCATTGCAATAGTAACCTTAAGACAGGCAATAACCTTTACCAAAAATGACCCAGCTTTATACCACAGATGAAACTTCTATACAAAATGTGTCAGATATGTACAATTATGGTGAAATTCAGGTGAACTGTGGTGACTTACCTGCCTCATCTTCTGCAAAGGAGATGATGTATTTGTAATAATTATTAATGACCCCGGGGAAGCCGCATGTGAGTCCATCTCCCATGCAGATCTCATGGTAGTCCCAGTGCCCAGTTTGCCTGTTCTCCTGGAGGGACATCAGACGCCTGGAAAGAAAATATGCATCACAACACACTTTTCCAGCTAAGATCCTGGAGGTTTGTTTTGTTTCTTATAGCCTGGTTGAACTTCTTCTTAGCTGAGCCCTTTCAAGTCCTTTTTTGAGCTCTTAATGGAGCTTGTGAATCTGCTTACTGTCATCCTTCAGGATGGAAGTTGTTTCTGTTTTATTCTGTTTATATGTGATGCTTTTCCCCTTATTTTTAATATACCAGTGCAGCTTTCACCATTACATATGTGCAATTATTAATACAAGGCATTGTGGAAGCCAGCAGTCATTTCCACTTTAACCAAATGCATTGTGGTGGGTGCCATAGACCACTGCAAGCAAATGTACACAACTTACCCGCTCATAAAGTCTCCAAATATATAGATGCCATTCAGATTTGGGTATTCACAGCCACGATAGACGTAGCCTCCTGTGACCGATTTGCCCATTTTGTGAGAGTAGGAGAATATTGGAAGGATGTCGTCTACAAAAAAAAGACAAGACGTCACAACAGAAATTTCCGTTGTGGATAAGTTTTGATCAATTTTATCCTTCCGTCAACCAAAATCCAGAAAAAATATCTGCATAATAGGCTTTTATATTTTTATTCATTAAAATGTATTTTTTTATTCTTTTAATTATGCTCCCAGGATGTGCTGACTTGGTCAAGGGGTTAACAATAGTGAGTAACTGAGGGGAATTTTAACCTTCTTTTGACTAAAAATGTAAACATTGTGTTGCTGTTCTTATGTTGATATATTACGTGGAATTATTCATATATGTGATAAATAGAAATGGGATGAAGAGATGCAGAAAAATTTGTTTCATTTTCTAATTTCCACTCTGCAGGGAGGAAAGAGAACTCACTCACTGAGAGAACTGTTAGTGCACAACTTCTTGTCGTAACAAGAGAAGCCCTCCTTGGCCCTCCAGCCATAATTCCCCCCTTTTTCGATGATGTCAATTTCCTCGTATTTGTTCTGGCCAACATCCCCACAGAAAATCCTTCCTCTGCCCTCCCACGTAAGGGGGTCTCCGCGGTCCACAGAGCACCTCCACATGTTTCTTACACCGTAGGCATACACTTCAGGCCTGGAACTGCGATCCCCCACAAATGGGTTATCTGCCGGGATCCGGTACAGGGGCCCACGGTCATTGTCATCCACACTGATGCGTAGAACCTTCCCCAGCAGAGAGGACCTTCAAAGGAATGATTTGCAAGAAACAAAACCCAAGTGTCTTAGTGTTTTAAAGAAAGAATGACATCACATTAAAAAACTGAAGGAAGCTGAAGAGTCAAACGCAAAAGGTAGTATAGTGGCTACAAACGATAATTTGCAGCCCATGTGACGGTGAGTCAAGTCCCAGCATGGGTGCTGGTGTTGTACCCGTGAGAAAGTCCTTCGCATAACTGCTTCACCGGAACATCCATTTGTGTTAGCAGGTGAGAATGTAAATTTAAACTGTGCAAGTAACTTAAAGGCCTCGGTTAATGTCACATAGACAATACAGTAGCATGGGGACAAAATTAAGAGTAACACCATTACCCTGACAGGCAACAGTGAATGAGTTTATGTGAAAAGGTGCATCTGTCTAGGAAAAAATAAATCACCATACACCATATGTTTGGTTTTTCGGTGTCTGAATAGCTGACTGATTCTCCCACTAATGCATTACTTGGACAAAAAATGAAGGAACTCTGTATTAACAGAGGAAATGTTATTTTAAATAAAACAGGTGCTATAGTCAGCCTTTAGCACAACAGGATATTAATATTTTGGTCCCCTCAAGAATTCTTATTTAATGGTTTTTGTCACTTTTAACAGATTTAGAAATACTCCAAGCTTTTGTATTCAAATGAATTGGGAGTCACAGGTTCCTCTGGAATTCTAGACCCTGCTGCATACATGGTCATTGGTTTTCAGTTTTACACTAGATTCAGAAAATTTTTTTCGACTTTTTTGCCACATTTCTGTCAGGAGGGTTTTGTTCTCATGTGCAACAGCCTCTAGAAGGCTTATTAGTCTCAACGTCCTCATGAAAAGCAGTACAAATAGTCTTTATACTCAAAGGAGCCTTAGCGTGTTGTGTGCAATGATAAACGTCCACCTGAAAGAGTTGGTGAAAATCAAAAGTCCATGCAAATGAAGTCAGGTCAGTTTTGACCCTGGTTATGTTCTTCATGGCACTTACTTGTTCTGAGCATTTCCATATTTCCCAAAGGGGTCTCCAGACATGCCACCATCTCCTGTGAACATGTACAAGTATCCATCTTGAGCGAAGAGCAACTGACCTCCATTATGGTTTGATGCTGGTTCATCAATTTCCAAAATAATCCTGGGAAAATGTTCAGCATCTTTAATTTGTTGCACATTAGAGGACAAATGTCACAGCTGTGAACAAGGGTCCTTTAGCATTTGACATGTTTATGCTCCATTATGAGAGAAATGTCTGCTGGTCATTTTGGGTGCGTTACTAAATGGGGGGCCACGGAAAAATTAGCAGTAAAAGTTAGATTGGCGATTTTTCTGATAAATTCAGGCATTTTGCAAAAAGTGCACAGTTATGAAGTGCTCATTGGCTCCCTATTGTAGTTCATTACTTGCCCTTGGGATCAAGTTAAGATTGGGAATCACCCCAGAGCAATAATTTCTCAGAGACAGACTGCACTGCAGTTGTATCTCAGCTGTTCTCTCTGTAGAACCATGTCTCTCACATAATTATTAAGTAAAAGTGTCTTCCGAGAAAGTGCAAAAGCTTGTGAAGAAATCCTTGATGTAAGTTTTAGTGATATTTAGGGAAATTAATTTGGGGTTTTGGGAGAGGCTGGTAACCTGTTATTATTTCTCCCCTTTAATGGGATATAGGATCCCACTGTCTGGCTGTTTTTGGGGACAGATTAGATTTGGATAATGAGGAATACCTCTAACTGGAAAATCAAGAACTGATCCAGAGCACAGTCAGGGCCTGCTGTGTCGGAGCTGTTCAAACACCTTCTTTAGTCATACCATAGCTTTCTTCAATAAGGTCTTTTATTTATTTTTTCCTTTAGTCATCCTTTTATTTCTCAGTTAAATATGATCTGTTTTAAGACTGAGCTCTTCCGTGACACACTATGTCTTAATTTCAGTCTTTACGCCAAACAAATTTGAACTTGTAATATGGACGTGTAGACTTTTTAGATGCAGTTTAATGCAAACGAAAAAGCAGCACTTCTTTAAAATTCTTTTAAAACTGGAAAAAACAGAAAAAGTAATGTGAGCACAAACCTTTCAGAGTTGTGGTCGACCACATTCATGTCAGCAGCTGAAATATGGAACTCACTGATCCTGATCCTTTCTTCGAAGCTCATCTGCACAGAGTAGTAGACATACAGCTTCCCGTTGTACTTGAACTTTGGATGAAAAGCTAGACCCAGAAAGCCCCTCTCATCGCCTTCCCAAGGAGAAGTCAGCACTGCCTGGCTAATGTTGAGGAAGGGCCTCTCTAGCCGGGAGCGGTCCGGCAGGTAGACCCACACCACACCCACTTGCTCAGCTATGAAAAAACGGTGGGTGCCATCGTTGGCGTGCACCATGGCAAGGGGGTTCCGCAGCCCATTGGCCACCTCTTCCAGGCAGACTTGCATGCAGCCCTTGGTGTCCATGGCCAAATGCCCGAGGCCCCACTTGAGGTGCTGGTCAGAGACGAGGTTTGGGAAGCAGTAGTCTGTGTCCTTCAGAGCAACGGTCTTGCAGAAGCGGACCCCGTCTCCAGAAATCTTGGCCAGCCAGGGGTTGTCCGTGAGGAAAGGAATGGTGGAGCGGCACCTCAGCCAGAAATGGGAGCAGAAATCTCCACACAGTCCAGGTAGAGTCCTTACAGGTGTCATGGGGTCCTCAGCGTCAAAGAGGTGAGCAGCGTAGGGAGAACATTCCTGACCAGGATCAATGAGGGGAATGAACACAATGCAAAACAGCTGATTAAAAAAACAAAAGTGTTATTATTTTACTAATAATTAGCAACATTATTATCGATTCTTATAGATGTTATTACTGATGGTGTGTCACAGCTTCTGGACTGGAAGTTTGGGTGTGAGTTTGAATCTGGTTCAGTCTGTATGGAATTTGCAGGTTCCCCCCTGATTATATATGTATTTGAGTATGTTCTTCCTTTAGGGGCTCTGGTTTTCTCCCACAGCCCCAAAAACATGTGTTTCAGGTGAACTGATGACCCTAAATAGCCCATTGCTTGTGGTGTTTGTGTACGTGTGTGTGACAGAGCACACCTGACCTACAGGAAGACCACAAGCTGGTAAATGCATTTATTTAAATCAGATACTTTCAGAAACCTAAAACATTCCTGTGTGTGTGTATGTGTGGGTGTGATCGACATACCACAATCTGTTATGGTAATAGTGGTAAAACATTCAAACATTAACCTGGCAAATGATGTCCCGCACATAGGAGGCGCAGGTTACATGGTCGTAGTGGTCGAAATGGTCCACGATGCTGTAGAACTTGGCCTTGAGCTCTTGGTCTCTGGCCGAGTCACAGCAACCGAAGTCCTTATACATGGTGCAGAAGGTGAGCTCCTCCTGAGGCCTGAACGGGGGCTTGAAGTCCAAGCACTGCGGGTGTGAGTCCACCAGGGTTGTCCAAAACCCGATCAGACAGCTCAGAAGAAGACCAAGATGAGGGACAGCGTCCCTGTACAGACCCCTCATGGTGGCCCCCTGCTTCTCCTTCGCCAGATCTGATTGAGTCTCACAAGAAGCCAAAGCTGTGCTGTTTACTGCGCTGTCAGTGCTCTGCACTTTGGCCAGCTGGGCTTTTCTTTTTCTTTTTTTTTTTTTTTTTGATAACTGACAGGCTGTGCTTCTCTCCAGAGTTGTTACTTTCTTCCTGGACTGTGTCATACAAATCTTTGTGTTTGTTCAGTTTTCATTTAAAAAATACCCTTTTTTCCCTATTTATTGCACTTCAACAAAGTGTTTAATAGTGACAACAGGACAATGACCGTGCAGTTACTGTTTCATCTGAGCTTGCAGAAGCACTAGTTTACCTTTATGACATATATGGGCTGGCTGTGGGTTTGAATCCAGGTTAGTCTTTGTGGGCTTTGCATGATCTCCTCATTGATGTGTGGGTTTCTTTCAGGTGCTCCTGTTTCACCCTGCAGTCCAAAGGCAAGTGTTTCAGGGTAATCGGTCACTCTAAACTGCCTATAGTGTGTGCTTGTGTGGGGCCACCCTGTGAAGAACTGATGTCACAGTGTCATTTCATAGCCTGGTTCCCTGTGATTTCAGGGTAGACTGCCATGACCCTGACCAGGATTGAACAGTTTCAGCTCACTTTTTCCCTTTCTCACTCCATTTTCTCTGTGGGTGGTATCGTTCCCCCTACCAGAGGCCTGGGGGTTTGAGGGCACAGTACAGTATTTTTGCCGTTCCTAGGATTGTGCTCTTCTAGACCAGGACTGATGTCATTCCTGGGATCTGATGGAGTCCTCTTCCAGCTTAGGGGTCACGATCCTATCACCACTGGGGGGCCACCTCAAACTGTGACATTTATTTAGTTTAGTTATTCGTTTAGTTATCTGATTATTTGGTTTAGTTATTTATATTTTTCATGCTTTATTCCAAACTGAACTGCAGTTTTGTACCCATTTATACAGCTGGGTGATATTTACTGGGGAGAATGTTTTTCTCAAGGGTAGGACAAGCTGTTATACAGTGAACTGCACTCTTATACAAATATATGCACACATTGTTGTGTATATATGAGACACATTAAATAGTTAGAAAGGAGTTTTTCAAAATGAAGTACTGCAGTTCCCCAAACTGTTATTCAGATTCATCTCAAACACAAAGTGCTTAATAAGATGTAGATACGGTGTACATGTTAATGCACCTTTTTTGTTTAATTTCACGGCAAATGAAAAGTGATTAAAAGTGAACAAAACTGCTAAGAACAAGACAGTAAGTGATGTACAGATTACGGGCTTCAAACTGCATGCTGTATTAAGTTCGTCCACAAGGCGGCAGCACCTGCACAGAAACGCTCTCACGCCGCTGATCGCTTTCAGGATTCACCTGTTGAACAGGTATGAAAGGGTTCTCAGTCACACGGTGAACTCGGAAAAACAAACAAACAAACACACAAACAAACAAAAAAAATCCCATTCATTTCTCCTAAACGAGATACAACGAACTATCGTTCCCCTCCGAGCTCGCAGAAGCACCCGCATCCCGCAAACGAAAAGCGTGAAAAACAGTCGCAAACATTCGTGCGAGCAGACGGGCGGACTTAACCTTAATTTTACTTTTTTATTGCTGAGAAACGATTCCATTTAGAAACACTTTACAACGATCAGTCGTTTGTACTTCTGCACTTTTGTTTCGCTTTTTGCAGCACAAACAACGTCGTTTAATGTTTGTTGTTGTATTTATTGTTATTATTACGAATACGTATTGTTGTTTTATTGTTTTATCGCGTGAGCCAGGTCGCACTTCGCAGGGGGTCTCCTGCATGTGAGGGTCGCCCTTAAAGGCGCAGCACGGCCTTGCGGGGCGAACAGCAGCTGCCGCGCTGCCAGCATCTCTGGCCCTTTAAGAAGGCAGTGCTGCTGCTGCCCTCCTCTCGGACCTTCGGTTCCGACCTTCTGCCCAGCGATCTACCTGCTCGTACTGGCGTGGCACTGCATCTCGACCAGCGAGCTCCGCCACGACACCGTCACGCTCCTCGGTCCCGGGGGGCGGCGACGCGTCGAGTGCCGGTTAACGGGAACCCGGGTCCGCCGGCAGCGCGCACGCACGCACACGCACGCACATTCGCTGAATAAGCACGTTCGGCCGATGACTTCCCCCGTTTCTGCTCCTGCTTGGGAGTCGGACGCGATTTTCGGGCACCGGGACTTGGTTGCGTTTGCCCTCCTTTCGAGCTGGATGTTGGCGGCGCGGTTTCAAGCGTTTCGCCCGCACACGGAGACACCGACGAGGGGCGGCTGATACCCTTCTCCTCCTCCTCTGCCGCCGCTGCGTTTCCCCATCTTCGTGTGAGAGCCGAGAAGCGCGGCCAGCCTGGCATTTATTTATGTTCTTACTGTGACAGATGAGCATCATGTCTCCGTTTTTGAGTGTTTTATCCACGTCCAAGGTTCCCCTCGCCGGCTTCCTGTAGAGTCTTCAGTGGAACCAGCAAGCGAGAACATCTGGAGACCATGGCCAAGAGCTGCCCGGATGCCCCGAAGGATGACCTGAGTAAGGCGTCGGACGAAGAGCTGCTGAAATCCACCAAGGAGGAGCTGATAAAAAGGCTGAGGAAGGTGGACGGCGAGAAGATGAGCCTGATGCTGGAACACGGGAACATGATGAAGGATGTGAACCGAAGACTGCAGGTCCACCTCCTGGAGATCCGAAGCCTCAAGGAGGTGAACCAGAAGCTCCAGGAGGACAACCATGAGCTGCGTGAGCTCTGCTGCTTCCTGGACGACGATCGGCAGAAGGGCAAGAAGTTGTCCCGCGAGTGGCAGCGCTTTGGCCGCTACACGGCCAGCGCCATGTGGAAGGAGGTGGGTCTGTATCAGCAGAAACTGAAGGAGCTGGAGGCCAACCAGGAGACGGTGATGCGGGAGAACACGGAGCTCAAAGAGATTATCATGATGCTGGATGAGGAGAGGAACGGGGCCGGGTCCAGGAGCTCCATAGACAGCCAGTCCAGCTTAACCAATTTGAACGGGGGCTCTGGGACGGTTCGGGATGTTGGAGACGGGAGCAGCACGTCGAGCACCGGCAGCGCGGGCAGCCCTGACCACCATCACAGCCACATGCACAAGCCGGGCGAGTCCAAGCCTGGAGCCGTCATGAGGTCCATGGATGACCTGTCTGCACCCCAGCATCACAGGAGCATCTCAAATGGACTCAACGGTGAGTGACCCGACACCCCAAGCTCAGGTGTGAAAGGAGCCCCCCTTCCAGCAATTCTCTCAATATAACAGCTTCTGGTTCACCTTAAATCATTACCTACACATCTTCATCCAGCTATTCACTCAAATGTTGTTTTCTCAGGGTCGTGAAGAAAATCTGGGTAGGTGGGTGTGGTTTGAAGCGTGAGGAAATGTTAACGCTTTATTAAAAATAAATGATCTTCTGTCAGATACATGAGATGACATATCTATCACATATTTAATTACTGCATCCATCATCATTCTGAAATTATAAATCATACATTTACACTTCATTAAATTTGACTTTCTTACCGTGTCCCCACATCGCATGAAATAAGTATCAGATACATAAATCCGACAGTGAGACACGATAGGCACAACCGCGAGCTAAAGGCAACCTGAACTCATTTTTATTTCCAACTTCTAGCTGAAGTGCAGGTTTCCTTTTCAGTTTGGTGGTTTGCCCAGCTGCGGGTGGGCCTTCGCAGAAGCGATGTAACGTCAACGCAGCTGCAGTGGACAATATTGCGATGTTGCTAGCACGCGTCCTGTGAAGATCGGTCGCATCCCATGGTCGCTAACCCAGAAAAACAATCGAACTACATTTTACAATGCAACCTCACTTCTGCTGAGCTCTGGGTTTGGTCGTAGGTTTGAGCCTGGCTCTGTCTGGGTGGGGTTTTAATGTGTTTGTGTAGGTGTCTTTGAACTTGAGCTCCTGTTTTCTCACGATTTTTCAATTGAATTTGTGATTCTAGATTCCCCTCAGTGTGTGTATGAGTGTGAGTGCAATGATCCCATGCAGGTTTCCTGCCTTGCACCCAGGTTCCAGACCCTCGGGACCCTCTCATAGGACGAGCGGTAGTTGTTGTCGACTCATGAACATTAGAATATGGTAATAAAGACAAAGAACCTTGACGTGTGCTGTAAGGATGCCAACTCACCAGCCAGCGATAAGTGCTGTGGGTGTAATAATTTAGCAATAGCTAATATTGACACAAAGTCAGGGGTGGGCGGTAAGTTCCAGAACAGAGCATGACTTGGACATAAGGCGCCATATCAGGTTGTTTCCCTCATTACCGCATGTAACGTTAAACACGGCCTGAGCAAAACTGAAGAACTGTAGGAAAATTACCTCCTCCCTTTCCAGTTTTTAGTGTTTTTCCAACTTTTTCATGTTAAATTCTTTTCGTCGGTATAAGAGTCCAGGCAGGGAGGGAAAAGGTGGCACCAGAAGGTGTCGTAGATGTGTAATTGTCTCCTGATGCTAATCTGCCTATTTAAAGGGTTTATTGGTTGGTTATTTGGATAATATTAAACTTGAGGTGGTTGGGTCATCTCCTGTCCAGCAAAATGCAGTATAAACTGCTTGAACCCTAACGGGTGAAAGTCAGTTTGGAAGAACTTCACAAAGGCATGTGAAGTCGCACTTACTTCTGAGGACTTCTGAAGTTAAGCCTGACAGTCTGGACGGGGCTATGCAGCTGTCTCTCAAGCTGAGAACGTCAGTCGAACTGCAGTTGGAGAAAGTTTGAGACGGCGGTGAACGCACCTAGGAGTGGCTGTCCTGCTGGAATCTGTTGATGTGAAAGGGGTTGTTTCATTCTTGAGCTCAGTAGAAACACAGGGGAACTGCAGAACAACATTTAGGGATCTGCAGGCCTCTCTTGCTTCACCTCATAAAATCGCAGTAAGAAGCTGTGTGAAAAGGGCTCACATGGGGGAGGGGCAAGGCAGAAATCGCTTCGGCTGAAAAAGACTGTAAAAGCTTATTTAAAAATTTGCCAAAAAAGAACCCAAAGGTCTCCCAAGAGATCCGAATGAATTTTCTGTGGATTGATCAGTGAGAAGTACGATGAGAACCTTAACAACAGTTCGGGATATTGGTGACAGGGGCCATGAGGTCGCCAAAGGAACCGTGAAATCCTCTTTGTATTGGAAAATGGCCGTCCATCTGCGTTGAAGATGCTGGGTCGTGCAGCAAGCTGATCCTAAACATATGTGTAAGTGAACATCAGAATGCCAGGAAAAAATAAAGCAACAGACCGAGACCATGACGTCCACCCTGGTGCGCTGATTGTATTTGCGTACTGTAAAACGCACCATTTTGTGGGTTGCAGCACATTTCTCTCAGTGTTGAAGGCCTCTGGTGGGGGAATGCTGATGAAATCTGCAGAACGTCTGGTGTGATCGAGCTCTGGAATTTCTCCTTGAATTTTGGAAAGGCCAAAGGCTGCTAGTGAAGGTGTTTTTGGAGTGATTGTGATGTGCATTGTTGTCTGGGGAGACTGTCGAGTCGAAGCGGAGGCGCAAAGGAAGGCAGTGGGTTGTACTGTGGGGATACGTGTGGAGAAGGAGGCTTGGATGCTTGGAATGGTCCTGCAGGTTAGGGTCATACTGGACGGCAAGCCCTGTCCTGTGGCAAACATCTGGAGAATGTTGGGATGTCAGAGGAACTGCCCGGCAGGGGGTATACGTAGATGTGGCCAAAAGTATTAGCACCTTTCCACTTTTTCTGGGAAAAGGGAAAAAGAAAAAAAAAAAAACTTTCTGTCAAATAAGTTGAAACTGATACAGTAAAAGCTTTTGACATCGACTGTTCTTTAGCTCACATTTAACAGAACAGAAACGTTGCTTTTGATTTATAAGTTAAATTATTTTAAATAATAAACCAAAATGACATGTACAAAAATATTGCGACCTTTAACCTACTACTTGTGGCACAGTCTTTGGAACCGATAACTCCAGTCAAGCGCTTTCTGTAGCTCGCAGCTCATTTCCATTCAGACAGTGACAGATGGTGTGACTTGAAGCTGTTGTACATTGAGGTTGAAGGTCAGCTCGGATTTGTTTTGATGTTTTCCGTGGTTCTTTTGCCATCATTCAAACAATCTTTCTCTTCAATCTTGCGCCCACATCCAGGGGTGTTGGCTACGGTCCCAGGGCTCTTAAACTTCTTGCTAATATTGGCAGCAGTGGCCACATGAACATCAAGCATACTGGAGATGATCTCGTAGCCTGTAGGTTGACCATGATTGGCTGTTACCTTCTTTCTGACCTCCTCGGACAACTCTCAGCTTTTTCCTTCTCTTTTCCATGTTTAGTGTAAAACACACAGTGCCACAAACAGCACAGTGAGAACTTTTCTCCATTTAAACCAATTGAATAAGTGATTATAAGACTGAAGAAACCTGTGGTTCCACCTGAAAGAGAACCATCTGCTTCAAATGTCACCACAATACGGTAATGTCTTATGACTTCTAAAGGGTGTCAATAATATTGCCCAGACAATTTTAGAATGTCTTTATAGAATAAGAAACAAATCAGTTGTTTCACAGATTTTCTCTTGTGCCACTGCAAACCAAAGAAATGTAAGGATGAAAAAAAAAATGTTTTAACCCTTTTGAGGAATTAGAATTTGTAATTTGAATAAAATGCAAGGGTACTAATACTTTCAGCTACATTTGTTGGGAGCCACAGTGAGCACTGATTTTCCACATCTGGCTGCTTTGGGGGTCCTCAGAGTAGTACAAGAGATGAGGTCCTTTTGCCTGGATAAGATGAATGTTGAGGAAATGGAGGTTGGCAGGATTGATGCTCTTGGCTTAATAGGCCTTTGTGTAACTTATTACATTACAAGAAGCGAGCAACCAATCTGTCTCTCAAGAGCAATGCAAAGTTATTCACCAGGAAAATTAAACACCGATCACTACGGGGAGGAAATGGGGTTCATTTATTTGAGGGGAGGCCAAAAAAAAACAGATTAACTGTGAACTTGGTCTCACAAAAAAGCTCAAATGGACCATAGAAGCAAAGTCCCTTTTATCAAAATAGTAGGTTGACCTTAAATAGTATTTTCATGAATATGGATGCTTTGCTGAAAACATATAAATGGTTGCGTTCTTGCATCCCTGGTTGTTTCTTTTCTCCCTGTTAGTTGTTCCTCTTATTGGGTCAGACCTGTTTGCTCGATAATGCCGCAACCCACATGACGCCTGGACTCAACGTTTTAAAGAGCATCAGAAAGCCGTGGTCAGATTTTTGCAGAACGGGGTCACTCAGAGTCGTGTCCTTTAAGGAAGGGGTTTATCTTAATTGCTTTCAGAGGAGATGAAGCAAATTGATTTTGGATGTGTTCCTGTCTGCTGGTCATTCTGCTGCCAAGGGGCATTTTAACCGGACTAGAAGGACATTAAATGCAAGACCAGCCGCACACCAACGGTCCCGTTTAAAGCCCAAATGCCGTGTTGAGTGTTTGATAAATTGCTTTGTGGAAATTGATGATAATAAAGGAGGCACGAATGGACGACCTGGAGGGGGAAGATGAATGCGTTCAGCTAATGCTGAGCATCGAGGTGTCAGAACACATTTGTGTATTACAAACAAAACAGTTTTATAACAGTCTTGTTATATTAATTGGTGTCATTTTTCTCTATCTTCTGCTGGAGTTGGAATAATTGTGCTTTTATTTCTAAGGGGAGGGAACATCCCGTATCCTCAGTTCACCAACACAGTTTGACTTGGAAGTCTGATCGTAACTCATAAATCCAATCGATTTATCAAAAGCAAGTGGTAAAAATGTCCTTTGATTTATTCACAAGTTAGGTTCTGTGGGGGGTGGGGGGGATGGCTGAAGTGATAATGAATGAAAATATTTACTTTGAAACTTTTTTTTAAATGTAGTTTTTATCAACCACTATAGTCATGAGGCAGAGAGCACTGCAGATGGGACTGGTTTTCTTTAATTTATTTTGTTTTATTATTATTTTTTTTTTTTGCAGAATCCATAAATTAAATCAAATTAAAAATTATTCAGATTAAAAAAATAAATAAATAATAATAATTACAACAGCTGCTGTTCAATGCTTTGTTTTCCACTTTATACATGTGAGACAGTGGCATGGTCTTCTTCCGCATCTGGAGGACAGAACAACTTGAGTAGAGGAAGGAGTGCGAGTTGCAGTGTGGTGGACGACAGAGCAGGGAGACAATGTTAAAAATCGACATTAAATACCAGTTTTTTGTCTCATTTGTGACTAAGATGGGCAATGAGGGTGGAACCGAACATCCATCATCCGGTCACTTTGTTTGCTTTATTATCTGTAGAGCCAGAAGAGCTTAATAATGGGATCAAACCTTGATTTATTCAATGTATAGGTTCTATAAAAGTTTGGGATGCTAAAAATAAAAAAAAATAAAAAATTAAAAAACGTTGTGTATTAATCTTTATTTTTTGTGTTAATTTCAAGCTGCATTAAAATAAACCAATGAGGCAAAATAAAATGCATCTCCACAAATTCTGATACGGTGCCAGGTGCTGACCGTAAGTGAGATGTTTGTCATCTTGTTAGCACCAGGAAGTGATAGTTTGCTGTAACAATTCCTACTCTGCTTAGGTGCATTCTGTTGCCAGCCATTGTCTGGGCACGAAAATCCGGGAGATGTTTGCTCAGCAGCAAATTTCTGAAAATGGCCGATAAGAACAATTTCAAGACTTTGTGTCTTTCAAAATGTATAAATCACTGGCCATAATAAGGAAACCCAATGTTCATTGTTGATCCCAAGATTAATGGACAGTGAATCATTCATGTGTCACTGTAGAAGTCCTAACTTAACGTTCGCAGTGCTTCATCTTTTCTGAAGTTTGTTTAAATTAAGGAAAGCATTTGGGCAAGCAGGAGTTAACCGAAGTCTAGCACCAGGCCTTTAAAATTTCATGGATTTGGATAGTTTTTTTGCTGTGTAGGTACATTTTAATACTGACAAATATTTTGCAGGTCCCCCATGGGCCATCCACTGTTTCTAGTTAGAAGTTATTGACATTCTGTGTGCTAGTCTGACCTCTGCCTGGCCCAGCAAGGGACAAAATTATTCCACACCCAGCTGATCGATGGAGAACTTTTTTTGAATTGCCCTCAGCGAGGGAGATTTCAGCTGGGGACACCGTGTCCAGCTTGTGTCATTATTGCATTCTCTGTCCTCCATGGGTGTCACTTTCCACAGCAGCCTATTGTTGCAACTTCATCAGGGCTTGGCAGATGCCTCCAGAAGGCCTCCATTCTCCTGACATGAGCCACAACTGTGTACATGGGTGTTGGTGCCAGTAAGCAGGAGTGTTTTCTCTTGAATTTTTTCCCTTGTACGGAGGTAAGACGCCAGTTGTGAAGATAAAGTGTGTTTCTTGAGGTGTCAAGGAGGAATGTGTTTGATGTATCTGACCATGCTTCAAGATGGAGTTGGTGGGGGTAAGATGCCTCTTTGAATCTGTTCAGCTCCTCCTTGGTTCACACTGATCTCAACGACATCCTTTGACCCACCAAGTTCTACAGGAAAGCTTTATTTTAGCACCTCTATCAATGTCTCTGAAGAAGTCTATGCTTCTGGTGTCAAATCTTAATTTTCAGCTTTATTAGTAAACATGTTAGCTTTATTAATATTCAACATATCATGCTGTCTGGCCCCAAACTTGGTCCCACTGTTTTAACTCTTGATCAAGCAATAACCTGGATCCCTGGCTAAGGAAAAGGTCCAGGTAATAAATGCTAAGCATGTTATCTAAGTAAGAGAAGGACCAACAAAGATCTTTTGTCAGATTCAGATTGCTGATTAACAGATCTTGGACAGCAAGAGTCTCCGTCTCTCAGCAACAGTGCGTAAATCTGAGTTTTATTTTAACTGCCTCCTGCGAGGAGCGAAGTCCTCTTTACCTGCTCTGGTGCAACTCCTTTGCAGTTTTTCCCTGATGTCATACAGAAGCTGTTTTTGTTTCTGTTGCAATGAGAGGCTCACAACTTTCATTTGCAGGATTTTCTAAGTGCAGCTTAGGAGGAGCCTTTGTTTTCCACAGGTTGCTAGAAGCCAGGCCTTGTGGTGTTATTATTGACACCCTTGGTAAACTAAGAAGTACAATGTAAATAATGCAGATTAAACATCTGGAAAATCTCAGACTTTTCTTTTATAAATACAGATTTTTAAATGACTGGGTTTCTTGTTCTTTTAATTTTGCATAAAATGCCATTGTACTAAATTTATAAATATGGTGTGTTTGTGTATGTGGGTGGTTGTGTGTTAATGCAGAATCCTCTGGTACAGGTAGGAAACACAAAGCCTTTTCATACATTATTAGTAAGTTTAAAGAACACACTTTTTACTCTGTGCAGAACTTCTCTGTATGTATTAAGGTTTTTTGGAGTGCCACATCACTGTTGATGTTTTTCACACCAGACGTGGTTCAAATCCGGATCATTCTGTACGGAGTTTACATTTTCTGCATTCCTGGGTGTTTGCATGGGATTCCTTCAGGTGTTGGTGTGTGTGTGTGTGTGTGTGTGTGTGTGGAGGGGGGGGGTCATACTACAATGGACTGGCATCTCATCCTGCTTATACTTGACTCAGCCTTGTGCCCTGTGATTCTGGGAGAGACTGCAGACCACCCTTGGGCAATTGGTGTGTTGAGAGTTTTTTGAGGGTGCCAATCATTTTGGAGGCAACTGTATGCAAGTAAGGCATAGCACCTTCATTCACTGTTTGTAGAGTCTATCTTTGTTCTTTTCTGAGCCGTCTTCCTCTGATAAAGGTGCTTCCTCCTCACTTACTGGTTCTGTGATTATGGTATAACCGCTGGGATAGTTAGAGACTCTTTGTACATCCACGTTCATCTTTGTGGGTTGGGCAGTGTTTAAACCGCAGCTCTTTTTGTCTTGTGGTCATGATGGTCTGTAGTCTGCACTTTGGAACGAACGGTGTCATCATCTGCCCTCCCAACATATCTCTTGTCTTGCAACACACACCTGCCCACCTACCACTGATCTTTTTGTGGTTTTCTAGAAGAATATGAGAGGGCAAAAGCCCCAAATGCAGCTTAGTGGTATTAGTTGTATGTGGATGGTAGGGGACATTGCTGTGTGGGGTGCAGGGGTTTGCTTTGGGCCTTTTTGGCCTGGCACTATGATTTTGGTAGACTGCTATTGCCCCAGAGCCAGTCAAACAGAGGGTAAGCATTACCGCTACAAGCCTTGTTTATGAGTGAAAGGGGTGAGGTGCATGGTTGGGGGGGGCACACATTGATCCAAACTTCTGAACTGAAATGGCATTTCATTGAGCTCACAGGGGGTTATGGGAGCTTCTCAGAAAATTATCCATTGTGCTCTTTTTACTTCCAAATATTGGATTATCAAACTATTTTAAGATTCTGGGCCCTGAACTCACTCACTCGCAGTTAAGAATGAGATAAGAGCATCGCTTTCTTAAGCCGAATGCAGCCTCACGTTGCTGTCATTTGAAAGCATAAGAAGCAGAGACTCCTCTTTATTTTAAACAGGCCTTATTTGTGTTGTTTTTATGACGCTACCATTAATTCCACCAACAATAATAACCCTGCGATGGACTGGCATCCTATATGGACTGATACCCTGTATCCTAACTGGGGTGTTCTTTTGTAACCTGGCACCCAAGATTGGTTCCAAATCTCTGCAACCCTGACCAGGAAAAAGCAGGTAAGGATACTAGACAGATGGGTGGATGGAAAATTGATCCAATAATAAATAATTTGTCTACCATGATGACGATAAATCTTCAATTTTTATGTCCATAAAACGCATGTACTGTACTGTATGGCCTTTAATGGGACAGTGATTAATGAGGTTGTGTAAACAATTTCATGCTCCAGTTAAACAATACACATCAAGCAGTCGTAGTGCATTCATCCTGGTTTGGCCCATCTTCTCTCTTCTGTATTCTTCAACTTCCCACTGATCTGCACTATTAGGCACATGACATGTATGCTAACTAGCTGAATTCGCTTCCCATCCAACAGACCTGAGCCCCCCCACCTCTCCCTCCCCACGGAGCAAAGGATTAAACCTGGCCGCAGTCCCTGTTTGGAGTCTGACCGTGTCAGCTGACCCTCTGATCATCTACTGAATAAATACCCTAGCGAGATGCACATGGCCTTAGCTGCCTGCGGTGGGCCTGCGCTTTGGGCCGAGCTGAGCCAGCTGCTGCTTTGAGAGCAGCCAGGCTTTAATCTCGCTGCAGAAACTCGCTGCTGTGAAACAGAAGTGGGCTTTAAAGTCCACGCTGTGGTCTCCTGGAGCCCATCACTGCAGCGAAGGGGGCGAACAACAAACATCTGAATGCACCCTGCAACACAGCACATGGACAAGATGGGCTTTTAGTGGACGGCGTGCCAGTGCTTTGTCCACTAAACTTTTCATGTGCACCAGAATCATTTATAGGCTAAACAAACTTTTAACTGAGCTGTAATATGGATTGCATACAAGAAAAGAGCCCCCAAACAGCAAAGCACCATTGCTTGGAGACAAAAATTCCACTCACGCTCAAGCACCACTTGAATAAAAAGACAAAAAAAAAGAATAAAATAAAAATTTTAAACATGTGAAACTGGTTAGACTGTAAACAAACTTAAACTGCTTCATTCACAACAAAATAAACAGCACATATTGTATATGCTGAGCATGAATTTTTGCAGCACCAGCGTGGGTAAAGTTTGCTGCTTGGATTGAACATTTGGGGTTTCTATTAGGGCTTGAACTGACAACCTGGTTGTAGGTCTGTATCCTTAATCTTATGTTGCCTATGCTCTTCTGTCTCACATAGCAACACATAGCAACACTGTGTCCATATTGTGCACTTTTAAACCAGCACTATAGTTTGGTAGTTATAGTTATAGCAGCCTGTGGACTTTTCCAGAAATGTTAAAGGCCTTTTTGGAAAAGTGTCTCTAGGAGTGGGAGGGGTCTCCACTTTGGCACATCTTCTTGTTCTTGCAAGTGTGTGTCTGTGAGGTTTGCAGTGCAGATAAGGCCACATGAAAGGGGCTTTGGAGCTTGAGTTAAAACAGGCAGTGATAAATGACCCCATTACCAGAGTGAGGAGACTCCATTTACCTCCTCGTGATAAGTGTCAAGAGAGCATTCCATTCAGCAAGGCTTTAAAGAGAGGCGGCTGCCCCCCGTCCGGTGAACTTTGTGCGCCTTGTCTCACAGGTTCATGGATGTAGGAGAGATGAGTAACACTGAAGAAATTAAAGCAAACTGAGTTGTCGCATTGCTTACTATCCATCCATTATCCTTAATTTCATCTTGCTCAGGATCGTGGGGCTCTGGAGCCTGAATCCCAGCGTTGTTGGACATTCAGCTATGAAACCATCCCCCTGGATAGGACGTCAGCCCACTGCAGATTGTTTATCCACTAATAGTAGTTTTATTGTATATAATGAAATATTTGCTTTGCAAAAAAGGCAGGTGGCACTTGTGTCAGATCATCAGTTGAGTGGAAAAGTGCGCATGAAAACAATAAAAGTAATTGTACTGCACATTTGACATTACAGCCTATTCAGCAGACATGGCCTGCTAGTAGGTGAGCGATTATAGAGGTGTGGGGCAGGTCATAAATTTCACTGTGACTCCAAGTTGCTAAGCTGTTTTTTATTTGACTTCCAGGTGAAGTGGTGACACTGGACTACCTTTAGAGTGTGTGCGTGTGTGTGTGTGTGCCTTCCCTGGCATCCACTAGTGCTTGGATAGGCGTCGCACCACTGCAACCCTGAGTCGGTCAAGGCATGGAAGAAATTAATATAACCTTTACCCAGCAGAAATGTGCAGATTTCCTTTCTCTCAATTTACTCTGGTCCATTTGGGTTGGGTGTTTGCTGTAAAGGTGTTTAATTTGTTTCAGGCGGAGGACTGAGGCAGATGGTCTGCGGTGTTTCATTTGCTGCACTATGAAGATGCTGTGAAAACAGCTCTCCTATTTCTCCTTGTAATTTTATGTTCCCTTTTCGCTAGGATTATTCAGTGGGATGGACTGAGCTTCAGCATGCTTATCGTGTTTCAAGCTCGTCCTGCGTGTTTGCTCTCTGAGGGACTGTGTGACATGGTTATGTCACAGGTATGGTTATCCAGAATGCGGGCTGTAGACCTGACATGTCAGCTGGGGGTGACCCTGGTGGTAAAAGTTATACAAACTGTGTGGTTATGCATAAAGATGCCGTTATAGCTGAAAAAAGATTCATAAGCAAATATTGAACTTCATACTAAGGGACAGTTGTATTGAACATTTGTTAGCTTACTGTAAGTTCCTACACCCAATACACTCACTCCTTTCATCATGGGGTCCCATATAATGAAAAAATGCTATGACGGCCTGTGAAAATATTTAGTCCCCCCCCACACACACACAGGTTTATAAATTCAATAGCATTTCACCCTCTTATGCAGTCATTGCATAAACATTTACAGAGACCCCGACAAAGAAGGAACAGGCAGTAAAACCACATAGATGCGCAGTTGACCCCACACAGGTGATTCCAGACAGTTGCAATCCTGTTTCTCATTATTGTTCACCGCAGTCATTCAACACAGCAGCAATGACAAAATAAATGTGGAATAAACACCCAAGGGAGTGTGTAAAGAAACTCGCTCCCTCACTTTTAATTGCTTGCCTACTAGGAGGGTAGTCTAGCCTGGATGGAACAACCAGGCCAAACGGTTTCACAAAGTAAATATTTTCACCCCTTCGTGAGGATTGAATTAACATTGTTTCTTATGAAATAAAAAAATGACAACACCAACATATTTATTGCTCGTGTAATAAAAGGTATTAATGCTAGCATTCCTTTTATTCACTTATCCATAATTTCTTGTCCACTGAAGGGTCATAGAGGTCTGGGGTCGACCTCACAAGCCTGGGGGCGGCAGCCATATTGATAAGTGGTGGTTTGATGTTCGGATGATGGACGTAGTACTGTGTTTCCGTCACTGTCCCAAGCATGGAGACGTTATTCTGTTAGATGCCCTGTGTAGTGTTACAGATAAATGTTTGACGTTAGATGATCTTCATTCATCTGTGATGGCGAGATTATGGCTTTGTTTCCTATTATAAGGTTGTTTAGACTATTAAAGCTGTTTACATGGTTGTGCTGCACGTGCTGTGGCTTTCTGCATGGGTGTGGCGGCTCAAAGCTCAGACCAAAGAGGGTTAATGTGCTCATCACCGTATATGTAAACCTAGATAGACCTTAGGGTGAGAGGAGCGCGTGAGTGCCTGTTAGACAGAACCTGCTTCCCAGGCCGCTATCCCTCAGTTGCCATTTCAGTAAACCTCACAGGTAAAACCCAAGTTTGTTGCTCTGTGCTAAGCATAGTTAAGTTTATGTGCATATTTAAATGAACTTATTGTATTCTGTAACTTTCTTAAATGCTCCTGTGAATGTTTATTCCCCGCATACCTGGCTTGTTTTGCTATTGTGCTGAACGACTCCTCTGAACCCATAACCAGGGCCTAGAGTTGTATTGCAGGGAATTACATAAGTGTGGTTGAGGGCTTTTGCACTTCCATTTGCATTTTTAAAAGGATGAAGAGAGTAGTAGAAAATGTGATAAATATTTTTACAAGATTTTTCATTGTATGGGACCCTGTTATGAGAGGGATGAGTCTTTATTTTTTAAAATCTGCCCTCTTCGGTTATATTATCTACCAGCTCCTTCATACATAAAAACGTGTACTTTTACTCCATTCATGACGTCTATGAATTATCAGTATGAAGAAAATCATTTTTAAAAGCTGTCTGAAGCAACGTTCTTCCTCCAGGATTTTTTTAAAAACTCATTTTCATTTTTCCAGTGTGTTGAACAAGGTTAAAGTTATCGCTGTAAATTTGCTTGTGTTTATTGCTCATTCCTTGAAGCCTTTATGTAGGTATTTCACTGCCTGAGCTTTTTGTTATGGTAATTGGTATAGACATCCCTTTGTATGCATGAACTGAGTACTGAAGGGAGCTGCCCCCGAGGTTTCAGACTCCACCTGTGGTCCATCCCCTATGGGCAAAAAATGAACCATCACAGGCCATCAACCACTTGAATGATGCTCCTATTGTGAAGATGCCAATAGTTGCCACCAACATCTGAAAAGATGCTCATCGCTGTAGTTACCAACGCACCTCTTGGGCCTGGGATAAGAGGCTTGTAATATAGTAGATATTTGGCATGTCTTTCTGAAGAGGCCATTGAAATGGATGTCTACTTTATTGCGATTGCTGTGGATGCCTAATCTACAGCCAAGGTTGCTTTTTGTGAAAGATCAAAAAGCAATTTCATTCCGCCAACCGTATCGAAGCTGCTTCTCAAAATCCGATGGTGCAACAGTTAAAGTAAAATGCGTTTTGTATGAAAGCGTAGCGCTCCTTTCATCGCAGAACATTTACCAGTCAATCCATTTGTACAACAGATTTTTTTCTTTTTTTTTTCTTTTTTTTTAACCAAAGCTGCTCAGATTAAGTGCGTTTCTAATGTTTGAAGAAAAGCAGTTCCTCTTTTGGGGTCTGAGTCTCTTATCCTTTTGTTCATGGACCCTGTGCCTTATTTATTGAACACCTGCAGCTTCCTTTACCAGCTGAGAGGGAGAAATGTTTTTAAGCATTGAAAATTGCTAATAAGTACCATTCATTTCCATCTTTTAGCTGTCTGAATGGCGAATGGCTTCCTGACTAGGAACTGCAGAGCTATTTTTAGCAGCTTTCAGCCTTTTGAAGGCATCGTCTGTGGAGGACAGGACAACAAATTAGGGAACCCGTGAGATGAGAAGCTTTTTTTTTTTTTTTTGCCCAGTAAGGATTGCCCACATTCGACTACAAACAATTGCTTTTGAATGGTCTGGGGTGAACAGGACAAATAGTTGATAAAAGGGGAAGGACTGCTTCCCACAAGAAATGAAGCCTGTGAGGCATTTTTATGGATGTACTGGAAAAATGAGTGTGAGTCATTGACATGCACGTTCCTCGAACTGATGCTAGTGGTGTAACTCCATTTCTGTGCTCTGAATACAGATTCTAGTCTTCAGGGAATGAAGGCTGCATTGAATAAAAAATGCATCGTTCTTCTGCATGCTGAACTTCCAAAGTGGGATTTGGAAATGAATTCGGGCCCTATGATATAGTCCAGCCATTCCCTTTAAGCTCAGGAGTCCTTCTTTCCTTTCATGGAAATGCCACTGTTGTCCATGGAAGATAGTGTATGGCTGTTCTGTGGACAGCCCCAGATCTCAGGAGATGTGTTTTAGGGGCTACACAAGTGACGGCGCCACATGTCCTCAGCAAATTGTCTGGTAAGCAGTGTGGATTTTTCGGGGACGCTGCTGCCAGCTTCTGATCATTGCTGAAGACATGCGAGGTTTGAGACATGTGGCCAGGCCTGCTGTCTGCGGTAGCTGTGGTCCCATGTGGTCAACCACGTGGCTAGCTCGGACCTTCAAGGAAGCAGCAGCGGCTTCTGGGAGTCCCCACGGAGATGCTGAATATGCAGAAAACTGCAGCCCTGCGCCGTCACCGGAATGTGCTAAATGGCCCCTCTGAAACCAGCTGATCCCCTTTGGAAGTCCAACTTTTGGGCAGCATCATCTCCCCAGCCCTGTCAGTTCCATCTCAAGTCTGTCTCTGCAGAAATCCTGGAAAAGCTGGGTTGTTTGCAAATGTTCATCAGGCCCACAAAAGTTTAAGAACCATATAAACAAATCACAGTTGTACATTTTCTGTCTGTCTCAGTAACGTCTCAATATTGTCCCATCTGGCATATACCCCGCCTTGTACTTGTTACCCCCTAAGATTGGCTCTGAACCACCGCAGCCTTTCGGTGGAGAAGTGGTTATTGATATGGGATGAATGAATGATTCAAGTGTAGCTTTAAGTTCTTAAAGCTGAAAGGGAACCTTCCATGCAGGAATTTGCCCCTGTGACATTTCAGTAGCGCAATTGCTATCTTTACACTTGGACAAAACACCGAGACGTTAAAAGATGAGAAAATAATTTGACCTCTCTTAACCGCTCACTGGTGAAGAATCCTTTAAAAATGACCATCAGCACTACCTCCTCCATATCATTTAAAAATGCCTGCAGAGTCCAGCCCTGCTTTGCTGAGCAGCAGTTTCTTTTAGTTATGCACTGCAGAAAAAAATGCAACTGCTTTTAAAAAAAAAAAAAAAAAGACATCAATTTGTGGCAGAATGAGTTTTCCATGCTGCGGTAGAATGCAAATGCAAAATGTTTTTTGTAGTGATTTTACTCCACCAATCAACATTTTGCTCTTCTCAGCAACCTTGTGATTTCTCCTTGGATTGTTGGTGGGATAGAGGCTTTTTGCTCCATTAGACTTGGAACTGCGGTTACGTGAATCAGGGCAAGGGGCCCAAGAAGTCCTCACCCATCTGTCTGAAGCATTGCTTTTAGGACAAAGAAGCAAGGCTCCCAGGAAAGATGGAAGAGCACAATGGCACTTGTCAGGGCCTAAAGGGTGTGGGGCGCAATGAGGTTGTGGTTTCTGGGAGGCCATCTGCCTTGAGATGAGAGAACTACTGTGTTCAAGCATGTTTCTCAGATTAAACGTGAAGAAAAAGGAGCTCCTTAACTGATCATGCATAACAGTTGTGACTACTGCGAAATGCGAAGGTCGTGGGAAGACTGCAGATTTTACGCTCGTCTCCATATATCTGCAAAAACTGTTGCAATCAAAGTTTTACAAGCCAAGCCCCCCTTCCCAACACCGGGACCATAAAACCATAAAGATGAATGATTCGCATCAGAATGCTGTAGCAAATTTTATCACTAGGGGTTTCTAAATTATTGCCCAAGGTGTTTATTCGAATCCTCTCTCATAAACCAGACCTATGACTCCTGGATGGATAGAATGGTCTTGCACAGATTAATCCAACGCAGTGTAGCCAAGGGAAGCCGTTATTTCCTCATTTCATGGGCAGAATAATCCTTGGGGCAGTGTAGTATTCGGTTATATGACGCAGGGTAATACCAACAAACTGTAACTGTCTCATCACTGAAATATGAAGCCTGATGTGTTTGTGTGGGACCAAGTGGGGCGACACTGCAATGCTTTGTGTGAAATGGGGATAAAACCAGCTTCCCTTTAATGCCATCGCGTCAACGTGATTTTTAGGCGGCTTCTACGTCCTCAACAACGATCCTACCTCCAGTTTAAGCGGTCTTCCTGTTCTGAGCACCGTCTTATGCCCAGCATTTGGTTATCCAAGAAAAGTATTTGCGTCGGTTTCCATGAAAACTATAAAGCGCTTATGTGATCGCTAACAAAATATAAACGGTTGGGATGGTGAAAATGCGATCTTTTGGGTGATTATTCCCATAAGCTGGCTCAAACCATCCTTTTTGTGTTTAGGTGAGAAGCCACAGGTCACATTCCACAGTGATCCTCTCACAAAAAATGGGATTGGCTGTGATTCCATGACTCTTTGCAGTGTATTCAGTGGCACGCAATGTGTTTGCTAGGCTTTTGGTCTGTGTTGCACTGGCAGTTTGTGTGCTAATGAGGTGGATGAGAGCTCCCTCACTTTTACCGCACCTTCTCTGTCCATTCTTCCATCTTTTCCAGTGAGACCTGTTCCCATATTCTGCAGAATGTGCTCATTCTCAGATTTGTGTAAGAATATGTGGTGTCATGCACTTTTCATTTTTGTCAACCCACTGCTTCCAGACGCAGGCATGAAGCTGAGGAACATCAAACTGCCTGCTCACATCCGCGTTCAACCATGCGAACTTCCGTGTCTGTCCTGGCCAATGCACTAGAGACTTCCGCAAAGAATGGATCAGGGCCACTCATCGGGGCCACTCATCGGGCCACTCATAGTAGCACAGGGAGATGAGGGAGGCGGGAAGGGTAGTGTTCTGTTTTCAAACCTTTTCCAAAATTATGAACAGGTTGACTGCCTGAGAGGATGAGAGAACCAAAAAAGAAAACGGTCTGTATCTTAACCTTGAAAACCCCACCAACCGTCTCATTCCTGTTCATGAGTCCACGTGTTTTGTTAAACATTGTAACCAAAACACTCACGCTTTAGTGATTTCCAGCTGTCTGTTGTCTGTCCTGCATTCAGATGTGCGCGTTATTTTTGAAAATTAAAAATAAAAAAGCTCAGTGATATGACAGCAGTACCTTGAAAGATGGCCTTAATGTTGAATATGGAAACTGGAGGTGCAGTGGGTTCAGAAACAGAACTTCAAGGTTGTAAGCTCACTGTGGAAAAATAATTTGCTTGTGTTGCTTCCTGTGAAATGTACTGCTGTATAAATTAATTTATAATTAATATTAAAATAGCTAGATTGGCTAAACAAATACACTTTATTAAGATTTGTTTGTAATTATATCAATTGTTACTTCTATCTGTCCATTCCCAATAACTACCTGTCCAAAACAGTGCTGCAGTGGCCCTTTTATTCTTTCTTATTTTCAACTTCAAAATGCATTAAAATGAAGATATTTAAAATGACTGAAAATAACAATATTGTCTCCACAGCCTCCCACAGTCCCAATTCATCACGCAAAGGTTTTTGATGTTCCTCAGCTTTGGGCCAGTTTGAGCTTTCTTTTTCATCCAGACAATAACAATTCAAGGTTTTGTAACAGTTTTGGATATGGTTATAGCAAATAAAAATGCCAGCCTCAATATTTTTATTGACTTGGAGCGACATTAAAATTACATTTACTTTAAAATCACAGAACATAATACTGTACTTTCCACAAACATTACTGAATTCCAGTTATTCTCTGATTGATCTCATAAAATATCACTGGCAGTCAGGACCACCAGATACAGGCTGCAAGCATTATAGAAGAAATGAAGTCCCATTGCGATTTCTATTCTGTTTGTTTATTTGTGTTTTGCTGCTAACTAATGGCTATGATTGGGAACAAAGGTGATTTTCTTTGCAACAGACTGTTAAAATGGAGCGATGAAGAAAATACAAATAAGAAATAAAAAGGGAAGTGATTTATTTGAACTTAAATGCACATAACAAGACAAGCGAATGTGCATGAAACTTTTTGATGAGAGCTTATTGGACATTTTTTGAGTTGGTCAGGTTAATTGTTAAACTGAAATGTCTTTGGAAAACATTTATTTTTGGTCACGTTTGGTCTTTGCTGCATCACAATAATGACTGGAACAATTTTTTTTCCCCAATTCCGTCAAAGTCTTGTTCCTCACCTGCACGTCTCATCTCAAATTAGCTAGCAGTACAGGCTGCAGACTGATCTAAATTTGTTGTTTATAACTTTTTAAATACTTTTTCTGTTAGACTTGTACCTCAACTTATGAACACAGCTGACACCACAACTCTGTTTGCAATACGAAATTTTTGGTGCTTCACTGCATTCAATAAACTTAATAATATAGCTTAAGCCTTTGATTTATTCATGGATTAAGTTCTATCAAAAACATTAGAGAAACCTAAAATGAGTGGAAAATGTGATACCAGACTTTATTCTGTTTTCATCAACACCTCATACAATGCAGGGTTTCAGTGTCTCTCCATCTTGGAATTATCAGGAGAGAGATGGGATGCATCATCGAGAGGGCACCAGAGTTGGTGTATTATGTTTTAGTAACATAAAGTAAAATTAAACTTCCAGTTTAAAATTACTGTAAATCTATAATATTCACCATCTTAGTCACTGTGTTGCATTTTTCTTTACATGCATGTGACAGTGTTAAGTTATCATTCTGTGCTTCTGGCACAACAGGTGAATAAAACAATATAAGTAGGGAAGGAAGCAATGCGTAGCAGAATGTATTAAATTTTTCACCTTAAAATTTCAGAACTGCTTTACTGCCCCTGAGTATGGGGCCAATGTGGTCACTTTCAGATTTGTGATCACAAAAGCACAAGAATAGACTCACACCTCTGTTTATTTGCTGGCTAGTTCATAGTGATACATTCAAATATGGCAAATATAATTAAAACACGACAGAGTAATATCATAGAAAGTTCAAGAGACATTGAACACCAACCCCTCCTTGTACCCTCCCCCTTTTTTCCTACTTTCCTTTCCCCCTTCTGAGTCCTTTTTACTGCCAACTAGTGGCAGAAAATAGAATCACGGGCCAATTTCACTCTGCAGCAGAGACATTGCAGAAAATGGAAGAGTAAAGAAAATGACATTAAAATAAATAAGCTTGGAAATGTATCTTCAGATTCACAAAAATCTGAGTCACATATTCTAAAAACAATGTGCGGTGTTTTTCAGTATTTTGAGTAATGGTTTGAATCTTTAAAATGACCACATTTTTCAAAAATAGGTTATGCTACACCAACATTTTAGCATGTTAACAGGTCTTCTGCAATGAAAAGACAAGATATTTTTGGGCAGAAATATTCAAGGAGAAGGTTCAACTAATAACTGTCTGGATATGTGATATTTCGATAAAGGAAATGTTCTGCTTTGCCTGGGTTAAGAATAAGTGGATTCATGTTCTTGTTACGCTCTTGTGAGGTAGTACTTCTCCCTGTTTCTGAGTATCGGGGCAGCCTTTAGGTGTGCAGCCGTTGAGAATAAGTAGAAATTACAGCAGAAGCAAGCACCACATTCAAACTGATTTTCTTGTTGCTAGGATACCCTCCTATTGCGACAACAGCAGGGCTTCTCTCTTTCTCAACGTCATACCCTGTGTGCTTGTCACATCCTATATTCATCAGTTTCACTTCAAAGCTAGTCAAGCCTCACTTGGAAATAAAAAAAACACACACATGCACATTGCTAGACCACATTCTCTGTCTTCAAGTGGCTAGCAACTGATGGATTTACATGCTAAAATCCCATGATTGCAGATTTGATGCTATGGTTCTGCACGTTGTATGGCACTTAACATCTGAAATGTTTAGAAAAAAACAGGTGAAAATGTTAACTACAAATGAGTCAAATGTTGTGGATGCAGATGAATAGTTGCGCATTACATAACGTGTCGTCATCTGCAGTTAGCGAGGATGGCCAATAATGTGGACCTCACCTCTGCCCTTGTGTCATTTGTTTTATCCTGCAGCTGATGTGTAGTGGAAATACGATGGGGGGGAGAGTCTCTTTAACTGAAGGTCAAAATCATTTGGACAGAATGGCATTAAGAGTTGCTCCTGGGTTCTTTTGTTACCATCTATGTGTTGTAGATGGGAATCTGTCAAACGACTTGTCGAAACATGCCTGACCTACTCACTGGCACTGGGGAACTTAGTGAGGGACAGGGTTTCAGAGTCGGGGAGGGATTGGGTCACCGACATCATTAAGCATCAAGCTGGCTGGTGATCTGTATATAAATAATCTTTGTCCACGTTCGATGACAACGAAAAAATGGCTTCAGAATGTCGCCGTGCAGCACAACCCACCATTGCAGTGAAAAGAAAATCATTTACACTGGCAGCATAGTAGGTAAAATCTGGGCTTCAGGCTTAAACCAAAAATTCCTCACTGGAAAGGCCCTACTCTTGTCCCCTTGAGCAAATTACTTAACTTTGAGCTGCTTGATTAAAAATTCTTCAGCTATGTGTAAAATTTAAGACTATAAGCTGTGGGAGTTGATGTTGAAAATGTTGTGTTTGGAGAGATGAGGAAGGTCCTTCAGCCCCCTCCAGCCCTTAATTAAACTGCACGTGGAGGCTTTTGATCTGAAAGCCAATGTGGCTGCTGTCCTCACCTATGGGTTGGGAACAGGGTTTGTGGGCTTGCCTCAGTCTCTGCTGCTGGAGAAAAACGGTTTGTAAGTGGAGCAACACAGCCAGCTGTAAGTCAGACGGTCGTTTCTACTAATTGTCCCGCTCTTCCGTGGTTGAAGAAGCCAGACTGCTGAATTGCTGTTTATCAGCTCTGCTTCGTATACTGAAAATTGTACATGTGTTTCTATGCTAGGGTTGAGCCTCAATTATGTGGGAGGGTCATATTTTATTAAGACACGCTTAGGGCCCGTATTGTTATGTTGAAAGATGATGGCTGTACTTACATGATGGGACAAGTACGATGCTGGGAGTACTGGGTGATCATTTCAGGCAAATTGCATTAAGGGAAAAAAGTGATGACAGGATTTTGATGCACCTGATTTCTTTCTCATGAAACAGGGTTGCTGTGTTCTATACTCTGTCCTGGAAAGAGGGCATATGACAGGGTAGTCCTGGACAGAACAGCAGTCCATCGCAGGACTTTTAATTTAGCCTGTAGTCAGTTTCCCTCTTTTTAATGAGGGAGTTACAGTGGTAGCAGGCTGAGCAGGCAGACCGAGGGCATCATTTCCCCAGCAGCAGTCTCCAGCTCCTCCCTGGGGAAACCATGTTCCCAGGCTGAACGAGGAGGTTCAGTCTCTCCTGTGCATCCTGGATCTGCCCCGGGGTCTTCTCTCAGTGGGATATACTGGTATACATTCAGTGGGAGCCGACTGGGGGCATTCTTAACGGCACGCTCATACCACCTCAGATGACCTCTCTTAATCTGAAAGAGCTGCAATTCTCCTTGATCACCAGGCTCCTCACTGTTTCACAGAGAGAGAGCCTAACAGTCCTGCAGAGACATGTCACATTAGACTCTTGTGTCTGGAATGTTGTTCTTTCAGGCATTACCCAAAAGTTCATGACCAGTGCTGGGGATTGGGACATTGCAGCCTGGGTAGGATCACACCTTCCCCTACTAAGATTGTGAGTACTTTCTCAAAACAACTTTGAGGCCACCCAAGAGACTTAGTGTATGCTGTCTCCAGACTCCTCCCGTGCTTGAGCTTTCACTTCCACATCTGCTAGTACTGCTAGTATTCTGTCAAACAGGAGGTCTCCCCCAAAAAGCATGGCCTGTAAGACCACCTTCATTAGTCTAACACCTTCATTCATCACCGGTGTTCACCAAAAAGTCATGGGAGGCACCAGCTACCCTCATACCATATTTTTACTATGTCACATTAATTTGAAACAACAGTGTGCTCTAAAGTTATTGAAAATAATAATAATTTAAAAAGTTTGATGCTACATGTTAAGTGACATTGCATAAGTGAAGCGTCTTGGAGTTTTTGTCAACATCTGGCCACCATCGGTTTGCTTTATTATCTATATGGTATCGTCATTAAGTTCAAAGAAATGCGGCTATGTGGCACTATTGTGGTTGCAGGCTGTTGGCACACATGGCAGGACATTTTGCACACAAGCCTTTAAACTTATTGAATGTAACACCTATACAATCACTTACTGTGGCATTCACCTGTTCTACAGCCCTAGCAATTCTTATGTACTAAATCCAACCACTTTAAGAATAATACAGCTTATTAATATATAATATGTCATTACAATTTAACTTTCTAATTTCTAACCTGAGAAGCATCAGGTAACTCAACTAGAATAGTCAAAAAAGTTTAGAAGATGTAGGACTTATTACATTTTTATTAACTTTGAGCTACATGGAAAATTGAACCTGTTTAAAAATGAGCAAAAATAATAATACATTTGTTTTCACTATCTCATGTTCATTGCGGATGGTTGACTGATGTGCCCACAAACTGGCAACATGTCAGCATGTTATTGATCAGCAGCAGTGAAAAACATCACATGAGCTGTAAACTCTGGAAATACATTTTTATTAATTTAGTCCCACATTCTTTGTCTGTTTTGGGTGTTTTACACACAACAGACTGCCGGGCTTGGAAATGCAATTTAAGATAAATATAAATGGTCCACTGTGAATTTAACTGGGACTGAGAGGTGGTTTGTAATTTGGAAAATGTGGTAACTAAATGTGGCACAGAGCTTTCAAACAGAGGGGCTCATCACCAGTTCTTTGTGAAGCTCCTTCTGAAATGCATGCCAGTGAAAACAGTGGTGCAGGGCTATGACTGTAGCTGAAGGATCATTTGTCTGCATCTGTATCTCTGTCTGTAGGTGAAATGTGTCTGAAACAAATGTAATGCAAAAGTCAGCAGGGGGTAGGAGGCAACAGCAAGACTTTTTTTGGACAGGAAGAGAATGGGACTACTCTCTCTCTCTTTCTCTCTCTCTCTCTCTCTCTCTCTCTCTCTCTCTGTCTTTCCCCCCACATGCATGCTGAGTCCCATGGCAGGGGTATTTATGACTTTATTGGTTTACTGCTACAGCAGTGTTTGCGTTGACCTGTGAATTTTTGACCCACACATCATATGAATCTCACTAATACCCAGCAGAATCGTAATAATAATAATAAAGCCATGATTATAATAATTTTTTTAAAAAAAACAGTGCAAGTTATGTCATTTGTCTTGAAGCACAGATAAACAGACATCCGCATCTTCATCCGCAGCTCATTCACCTTCCCTTTTGTTCTTTTACTCTCCTTTGAAAAGCTTAAGGCAGTACTTGTTGTTTGTGAGTGAGAGAAAGAGTGAGCCCGAGAGAGAGAGACAGAGACAGAGACACTTGGGACTGGAGAGGAGCATATGTCCCACTCAGTTAATCTCCAGCTTTTCACAGTAAGATGATTACAGCTTGCATGTGCTGTATTAAAAGGAGAAAAATAACTGTGGTTATTGCCCATGCAAAGCTTGTTAACACCCCCATTAAGGCTGAGCTCACAACCTAAGCACAGGTGATGCTCGCCAGCGGGGGTTCCTCCATCGGTGGCCTCTGTGCTCACACGTGGGCCTCACCTTCATTTTCTAAGCGCTAAGTGCCGATCTCTGTTGCTCCATGCCTGAGTTTTCCCCAGCCTCAGGCGCTTTTGCGACATCGATCGTATGAAAGCACGGGCTGATCGATGCGATGGATCGACCGATTGCATATGTTGTGGTAGAAGGTTTGCGATGAAGAAAGAAGACAAGTATTAAAATGTCTGTCACAGCAGGTTCTCAGACAAATCATAGCATCATTTTACCATGAAATAAACCTTCAGAAGTGCGGTATTATGGATGTATGATCCTCGTACTGCGGGATATTCAAAGTACCCTGGTTTTCGAGTGGAACTGGTTACTATTAATCGATTTAATGCTGCAAAATTATTTGCGTTATTTCTTAGAAGGAAAATGATGACTCCTTCCAGATAGAAAGATATTTTGTCTGTTTTATGAAACATTGACATATTTGTGGCATATTCATGTCTGAAATAATGTGGACGTATGCAGGAACTTGTGTAATAATTTGCTGAATGTTCTATGAGATTGTTGGGCAAACATTGGCGCTGCGGTTACGTAAACAATAGTTTGCATGGTTATGCAGATGTTTTTCCACCATACATTTAGGCTGCACTGTCTCTTTGTTAGCTGCAGGTCAGACGGAAAATATGTTTACAAGCTTTTGTTTGTATTGCCCTTTCAGAAGCAGTCAACTAAGCGCTTTCCTCTCCGTTTCTACTGCTGCTTTGAGCTGGCTTTGAGTGGCATTACGGATGCAAAGCTGGGGTTTGGAATGAAGATGGAGTTCTACTGTACTTCCCCTCCTGCATCCCATTAGTTGGAAAACCATCTTTGCTGGTGGCGTGAGGCTGAGGAGGCAGGACGTGAAGGCTGTTTGTTTTTGTTCCAGAGAGCTCATGATGGGCCCGGCGAGGCTCTTGTCACAAAAGCTCACCCTGATGCCAAAGTGCTTCCATATGGAACAGAACATAATCCTCAGCAGCCCTGACTCTTCACCTTCGTGTGAGCTCGATGGATCCTCGTTGAGAAACGTCAAGATTAAAAGATACGAAAGTCTTACACAGCACTTACATTCGAGTCCTGGTTCCTTCAGCGCCACTCAGACGCTGTGGGGTATTAATAGAGAACTTGTGTGTGTGGGGGGGGGGCTTAACACCTGCTGCTGACTTGGGTAAAACCTCATTTTTCTCATTGGCATTAGTGCTGGTGTCGGCCAGCGGAGTGACAAAATGCCTCTTCATTCCACAATGTTAAAAAATGCTATAAAAATAAACCTCTGCAGCTCACTGTTCAAATCTCAGCACCGAGTTTGACCCACGTTCTTTTAATCAATTTATTTTAGTAAGTAAATGAAAACTAGTTAATTTGGGCTTAAATTTCCACTTAGAGAATAATAAATAGAAAAGAAAATGGATGAATGGGAAGAAAAGCTCTGGTGAGGAAGGCATATGGAGCTCATTAAGCTGCTGCAGGGTTAAATCCACAAAGGTTTTTGCTGGAGATGACCAAGCCCCACAGTAACCTTCAACAAAAATTTGAATCTGATCCTGGTGTCAAACTTTGTCAAGCCCCCTACCCCCCCACCAAGACAATTTGACCAGCTTCTTTGTTGGGTATTGTTGTCATAATGGTTTGTTCTTTTGCCTGGAGATGCCTGTGAGCATTTTACACACCCAACATTTGACGTGACATTCATCTGACCAAGAATGAACAAGCCATAGTGACCACTCATACCATAGTGGCTACAGCCGCTGCCTTGGAGGTCGCAGGTTTGAATTCCTCCTCCTGCTGTAGTACCTGAGCAAGACTCTTCACCCTGAAGTGTCGGTAAAAGTTACCCAGCTGTGTAAAGAGGTAAATCATTGTAAACTTCTTTGGAGAAAGGTTTCAACTGGACAAATAAATGCAATAAAGTAATGGCAGGCTTTGCCTTTCTTTCTTTCCCTGCATCTCGCTTCCGTCTTAGTGACGTGTTTAGGGATGAAACCGTATATCTAACGGACCTGCGCAGGTTGAGTTCCCGTGAGTCTGGATTTCATTCTGTACATTGTAGGACCTTCTCGTCTAGCATGTGTGGTCCCACCATTTTCTTGTGGTTATTTGAAAAAGCTCTGTTTTCAATCAGCAAGTGTCACTCAGCCGGAAGACAACTGGATTTCCAGAGCATGAAGGGCCCCGGCAGCAAGCTGGGAAAAACCTGTCTGCACACCAGAAAGGAATTCGACAGCAACTCAAGAGCTCTCACACTCTCCCTCCTCCACACGTCAGCCTAACTGAAATTCACTTGTCTCTGAGTGTGTAAGTTGAAACATTTTCGCAGGTACTTTTGACCTACATGTAAATCGAGTTCTTAAGACCGACGGCAAACTATTAAACGTGGAGAACCTGAGCCCAAGTCCTCAGGACGGAGGACAAAGTCTTCGTCTGTTTGCTTGAGTTGAAAGTTCTCAAGATGGAGGATGGGATTTTTTTTTCCCCTCCCTGTCGCAGGAGGGAGTCGGATCTTAAGATGGAGGACTATGTTGCTCCGTAAGCATCCTTCAGATGAGGCCCGAGTTTCGGCTGATTATCCGTGGAGGTGCCTCCTGTTGGTGTTCGCCTTTGGTTTTTCATTCCAACCTGCCTCGCTGACGCTTTAAGAAAAGGCTTAACGGTCGTCTCCCATATGGCCTCAGCCCGAAAGCAACCTCACAAGCTTCTTGGTGGCGGGGAGAGAAGGGGGGAAGCGTCTGTGGGAAGAAAAGTGGGTCAGAACGACATCTGCGATGCTATTGGAGGCGACAATCCGAGAGGGTCAGACTCCCGATAGATTCCCGTCCGCTCGCTCCCACCACTCATGCCCCCGTGCATTAGACCTCACACAACACAAACTCCAACGAAACAACACACAACCCTGCCCACCGAGGGAGAAGTTTGCATTTGTTGACGACACACAAACTCCAGTATCCCTGGCAAATAGAAAGCAATTCCTTATTTACCATTTTTGGGTTTTAGTTACCACCCCGGTGTCCTCAGCAGGAGGGTTTAAACTGCTTGAGCGATGATCCTTGTTGCTGGTCTAAACGTCCGCATGTGCCTCAGGAGAGTGGGGTCAGGGTCAACCACCGGGGTTCAGTTGCTGGTCCCTGTGTGTTTCTGTAAGTAGTCGTGGTCCACAGGTGGTTCCTCTCGGTATCCTGGCTTCCAAATAAAAAGCCTGTGTCCGATTCCTTAAAAATTATAATCCTAATGAGAAACCTTATCTCGGGAAAATTGTTTGTTGCAACAGAAATCCTCTCTTGTCCGTAGCTCAGTTTATTGTTATGTATTGGTAGTAAAACGGGGGTGTTGTATATTTCTAAGAATATGGTAAAGGCTTCATTTTGATGAAGTACTGATTCTGCTCTCATGTTGAACAGTTTGGGTGCTTTAACTAGTTTTATTTATTTATTTAATAATATTGGCCCTAGTTCAGCCGCAGTCCAGGTAGGCAAGGTGGCCAGGTGGTCCCCATCCACTTAGGATTGTGTCTTTGGGCTGCCATCTGGTTTGTGGCTCAGTTTGCGGTCTCTGCTGTTGTTCGGGTGGCTGTGGCCCTCAGGACTTCCCTCTAATCGGCTTGGCAGCCCCTCGCGGGTCAGGTGGCCAGATGTAGTTAGATTAGCGTGTCACAATAGAGGCAAAGAGGATTACCAGCTGGCTGGCCTTAACATCCAGCACTGTAGTTTTTTCCCCCTGAAATGTCTGGGATTTTTGCTTATTGGTGTACTCGCGTCTGCTGGCGTCATCATTGTTTCTTAAGAACGGATTAAGATATCAGCTTGGGTGCAGTAGATGAGTTAGTGAAGCTGTTATGCCATAACAGTTATGGACTCTTTTGTGTAGAACAGTGGCACCTGGTGGCAAGACCTCGTGAAAGAAAGGAAAAAAAAAAAAACATCTTCACAGATAAACTCCAACTTTCATGAAGCTGGACCATTCAGGTGCATTTAATGTGGCCAGACGCCGTGATTTGGTCCGTGTATTCCTTAGGGACCGCTGGACTCCACTCTCACTGCAAAGTGACTCATGCATCCCGGTGGAAACTTTTGCCTCGAGTGGCGGGGGCTGCACACTCTGTTGGTGCTCTCTTCTTTTCTCCTTCCTTCATCTCGCTCCCTCCCTGCCTTTGTTCCAAAAAAAAAAAAAAAAATTCTTTTTGAGATCCTGACTAGACCAGACTTCATGATACCGGGGTGCTGAAAAGCACAATTCTGCCCCAAGACCAACCCATTGCTTCACCGTGGAGCTCCAGGGGAGTTATGCACAAAGCTTGTCCACTCCTTTGAACTACTTAGCTAAGAGCAAAGGTCACAGTATTGCTGCAGACCTTGCCCTTTTTCATCATGTATCTATGAAGTATTCATATCTGTCCTTCCATATCTGTCCTTTCAGCACGTGCCAGTTTTTTTTTTTTGTGAGGGGGTTACGAAAGGACATTGGCGTAAGACTGAAGATGCACTTTAGTGTATGAAATGTGCTAAGCAAGTTAGTTTCAAATAAGGAAGAATAATTACTTTTTACCCAGTTTAACACTTTGCAAAAGATACATTTCGGAAAACATTTAAACTTTGACGTGAAATCATATGTCGGAAAAGAAGTGCTTTAAAGTAAACGTAGTACCTAGTTCTTCACCAACACACACTGCACACATTTGACATTGCAGGGTACACTGGGTTACCCTCTAAGGTCTCGTTTTTTTTGGTTTTTAGTTAAAGATCAGTTTTAAGTTTAGGATCAGGGCTTTGGAAGCCTCAGACTGCCACAAGAGAGGGTTAACGGCAACTGAATGGATGTCTGAAGGTAATTCATGCTGTATGTGTTGGTCTGAACGAAGGGTTTGTTGATCACTTGTAACCAGGACCAAAGCTGAGGATGAACCCACAACCCCCACCTGTGGGCACTGACCCAACAAATGTGTATGTAACCATGGCCTTGCTTGTAGCTAATTTTACCTTTCATTGTACAGTATTTAAAGGTGCTAATAGTAAAAAAAAAAGTTAAAAATTTAGATTTGTTCTGCAAACATCATAGTTTCCTATGCAAGGAGGGTCCATTTTCTTGTACCTTTGAGAAAAGTACTGTTGACACCAATTATTTGCAGTGAGTAAACAGGTGTGTAAATCCCTGTAGCTGAAAACTACCTTGTAAATAATGGTGATAATAGTAATGATAATCTCTCTGGTTGCTGTAATGTGTAATCATTTTGTATTCTTTTTTTGTTTTAATCCTCCAGATCCGTCATCAAACTACATTCGGCAACTCGAATCTAAAGTTCTGATCCTGGAGGATGACAACAACAAACTTTTATCCCAGGTAACAACACCCTAAACCAACACATATGGAGTTGTTGGAAATTTTTGCAAACTCTTTGCAATTATTTCATCCCCGTCTTTGTCTTTCTATCCATCAAATATCCTTGATGTTTGTCCTGGTCATGGTGATCCAGAGTCTGTCCCGGGTATCACCGGGTGCAAGGCTAAGAGACTATATCCTGGATGGGACACCAGTCCATCACAGAGCAGACAATTGAAAGTCACCACTAAACGTGAGACACGTGTCTTTGGAATGTGGGAGGAAACCAACCCAGCCCAAACTGAGGAAACCCACACAGACACGGGGAGAACGTGCAAACTTCACCGAGAGACGAGTTTGAACCCAAACAGCTCAGGATCTACAATGAGAATTGTATAACAGCACTGGAGGAGGAGGAGATCTTTTCCGCAACTGTTCGAGCATTTTTCTCAGCCACATCTTAACACACACTTACAAGGGAAATTTTTTTACATTCATCTGAAAATAGCCAAACTATAATAGGTTTTTGCTAATATCACTTTTCATCGCATTTATCGGTCTGTGACTTAGCTGCTGTGTAGGCTGGAACCTGACACTGGGCCTTTATAGTCTGAACAATGAGAGGAGGAACGCATAATTAATTTCCCAGAAATCTGGGATGTTGAAATGGGTTGCGGCGACTTTCATGTCAGCGTTGCTCCTTTTTATTTTACCTCTTCATGAGAATTATGCTTTCTAAGAGCGCGTCATTAATAAGTTACTTTGGTTTGCAAAACTCGGTGCTGTGCAGCGGGTCAACTGAAGGTCTTTGCGATAATGGAATGGTGTTTATTAAAGAGCTTTGGAGGATCCTTGTTTCCTCCTTCACGAGCTGTCTAACAGCTGCATGCCGCAGTAATCTTCTGCGTGCTTTGAACGGCCCCGGCGAGTGTCTCTGTGTCTCGCGCTCATAAATGAAACATGGTGTACACTTCAGGGGAGCAGACATCTTTTCATGTACGTTTTCATTATCCATCAAGGGCCCGGATGAATATTTAAAAATGCGGCAGTGCACACCGAGTGCAGTGGCTGCCTCGCACCGGCGGACAGAATTGTGTGCGTATTGATGTTGCTTGAAATCCTTCGGTTGCTGCGGAGTCCAGTGTCGCGACTGGAACGGGTTCAGCACATTTTTTTTCTTATTAAAAAAAATGCAAAAATATTATTTGTGGATTTTTTCAGCAGTGCTTTCATTTGGCTTCTTGTGGGATTGCTTTGGAAGCATCACTGGGCCTTGCACCATCTCAGGTGAAAGCTAAGGTTTGGATTTGAAGTCCGTAGGTCTGTAATTGATTTAATCGATTTTTCTTTTGGAAAATTTTGAAAAGTTATAGTTCGAATCACACCAAGTGATTGACTCTCACCCTTCAGAATTAGTTTTTTTTAGATGAACGGTTTAGATGAACCTTGGTGATTCGGTCAGATGAACAAACCAAAAACTTTTCCTGTAAGACTGTCTTGAAAACCGTGCAGATGCTACAACTTTTCTGAAATGTCTGAGTTATTTTTCTGATCTTTGCTCTGATAAAAAAACATGAGCGCCGGAGCATTCTTCCCACGTACAAAGCAGATGGTCGGTTGCCTTTGTAGTTTAGAGATTCTCTGCCAGCCATAGCCCAAGACGGCTTAATCAAAGGAGGGTCCATCACCCAGGCCTGGTGTTTTGATGGTGGTTGGGCTGTGCCACATGACCACAGTCAGACCCATTCTGTCTGAGGCCTTGTTACATTCTGATGGCCTCAAGCTGCCGTCAAAGCAACCTTCAAACTCGTGAGTCACTCTGGCTCATGCTGTTTGCTGGGCACGTAAATGAAAGCCTAAATCTGAAAAACAGAGTCAGAGAGCAGCGTTGGTATCCTCTGCATCCAAACAAAATGTGCTGTAATACAGCACGCTTGGGATTTGGTGGCTCCGGGTGCAGGTGTTTATCCTCTTTTATGGGGCAAAGTGCTGATGTGGCAAATGCAATGGGGCGGGAGAACAAACCATATTTCTTTTTAAAGCAGGAGAGCAGCATCCTTCTTCTACTTAATGGTGGATTCTCTGACAAAGGAAGATGCTGCAAAGGTTGTGTTTGAATCCCGTGCTGTGGTCCAGTGTCTTCGCTATGGAAGTGGGTGCAGGTGTGGTGGCCACAGTCTGATGCTCCTGGAGCTCATGCTTCTGAGGTGGTCATTTTGTTGTAGATGTTTTGACAGAAAACAAGAGGGATGGAAACCTGCAGCCTTCCAGATGGTGGATTGGTCCCATTTGCCATTACGCTTGCCAGGAGAAGGCAACGTGTTTACAGTCTAGGAGCATTTCTTCACTGTGCAAAGTCATCCCTGAACTGCACCTTCTAGAAGTTCTGCTCAAGGCTCAGGCTGACGGTAGCACATTAGACTGCACACTCAAACACCAAAGAGCTGTCCCTCCTCTGTTAGCCACCAGGTTACATCCCTGGTGCTGCTCATGGAGAGCCAAGTGTTCAAGATTATATAGCAAATACAAAGTAATTCAATGCAAAAGAAAAACACAGGTCAGATGACGGATGGACTAAATAATTTATTGCAATCCACCAGGTGCAACCTGGCATCAATAATGCATGGCTGCTGATATGTTCATTCATGCAAAGAAAAAGAATTGGTCTTAAAATTTAATGGTTGCTGCTCACTTTCTTTAATTCATTTTTTTTTGCCCGTTGTGTGAAGCACATGAAGACATGACAGTGCACATTGAAGAGAAACATCTGGCTTGTGAGCTCCCTGGTGTCTAATTTTGGTGTCCATTTTAAGGTTCCAACAGATAGATGGTCTACAAGTCTTGAGAGATGAATAATAGATTTTCTGAAATGTTCAGCTATTCACTGAGCCATTACAAGCGATTAAGTGAATGTATTGCCTAAATCACTGCGTTTATGGTTATGCAACATCTGTAAGTGCACGTGGAACCCTTGGGAATGGTCCAGAAGCTGATGTGGCCTCGCACTGTAATCTCCAAGGAAGAAACTTTGCGTGATCCTTAAGAAGAAACACAGCAAAGGATTATTTTGTTTCTGAAATGGTGTTTTGGTCCGAAGTCACTTACAGCATCACCCACTTATGCAGCTGCTTATTCAAGCTTAGTCCATGCCCTAAGTCCATGTTCTCATTGGTAGTCATGGCTGTCTCATATTGGACCAGTACCGATGGTGGTACCTGAAATGATGCAGGAAAAGAGGCGCTAAAAAATGAGACGTGGAGACCTTGAGACAAAGCTTTCAAAGGACTCTGATTTACTAAGGTCTTTAGATTCAAATGCAGTCAGCGTTTGGGTCCACGGTCAGATTTTTGTGTGCTCAGCTACTTTTACAATCAGATATGAGGTTGAAGTATGAATGTTCAGCATCTAGGAGAGAGCCAAATGGAGTGCTAAATGAGTGAAGAAAGAAAAAGATAAGGAAGATTCTGTTGGAATTTGTGCCCATTCGGCCGCAAGAGCATCACCGAGGTCAGAGGAGAAGGCCTGGCTCGTGGTCAGCATGCCAGTTCATCCAAAAGCTGTTGAGTGGGGTTGAGGTCAAGGCTCTGTGCAGCCACTCAAGTTCTTCCACACCAACCTGGGCAAACCCTGTGTTCATAGAGCTCGCTTTGTGCATGGGGGAGGGCACAGTCATGCTGGAGCAGGAAAGGAGCTTCTTCCCCAAACTGTGGGCATAATGTTGGAAGCACACAGTTGTCTAGAATTTGTTTGTGTGCTGTGTAGGTGCGGTTCAAACAGCTTAACTCCATCATTAAAAGGGGGTCCACATACTTTTGGCCATACAGTCTATCTGAGATGATGTGAGAAGGCCATTCAAATGTGCAATAATGTACAAATAATTTTGGTATCAGATATTTAGAGGAGTAGCCACATTCTATTTCATGTTTATGCTGTTCTAGTGATGATGTTCTTGCTGTTTTAAGGTCATGCAGGAGTGTAAAGGCTCCATCCACAGTAAAAAGATGATAGCGGCAAAGTAACACCTGATCGTTTGCACAGTAGATGTCTGTGATTTGTGAACATGATGGTTATATTTTTCATCCCTCAGGGTTAGTTCCAGAACAACACAAGGTCAGGTGAAGCCGCTTTGTCAGTTGAGTTTGTCAATTAAGTTAATTCTTATCGTTAAAAAATGTGTGTGTGTGTGTGTATAAATTGTTCCTGGACAACAATGTCAGTACCAACATGTTTAATATTTGGAAAAAAAATATTATTGTGAGCTTGTCTTTTAATGATATACTGCCCGGCCAAAAAAAAGTCACACTTTAATATTTTGTTGGACCGCCTTTAGCTTCGATTACAGCACGCATTCGCCGTGGCATCGTTTCGATAAGCTTATGCAATGTCACAACATTTATTTCCATCCAGAGCTGTATTCATTTTTTTGCCAACATCTTGTATTGATGATGGGAGAGTTGGACTACTGTGTAAAGTCTTCTCCAGCACATCCCAAAGATTCTTTCTCAGTGGAGTTAAGGTCTGGATTTTGGTGGCCAATCCATGTGTGAAAATTATGTCTCTCTCATGCTCTCTGAAGCACTATTTAACAATTTTTGGTGACTTTTTTTGGCCGGGCAGTGTATTTTAGTGTTAAAATGATTTCATTTCAATGTGTTCATTCATACATTATCAATAACCGCTTAACCAATCCAGGGTCACGGTGGTGCAGTCGAGTATGTAACTGGTTAGAGGTCTTCTGATGATTTAGCTTGCAAAAGCATGCGGACTCTACGCTGTTAAAGGTGCTGTTTCATGTTACATTCAAACGTTTGATGCTGGTTGGTCTTCATTTCATTGCAAGATTAGGGCTGACCCTTGACTCTAGTGTAAGGGTATCCATGTTCTTAAAGCTGCTTATGACCATGCTGCATGCATGTGATTCTTAGTGCCACAGATGTCCAAATTTCAGGTCTCTGAACATCAGTGAGTGGTGCACTCAGGCAGCACACATTTATTTTTATGCCCTCCTTTCAGCCATCACTAAATGTGGAGGCTACACAGATGTGTGACATTCAAAATGTCAGCTAGCGATTCAAAGTAATATGAGGCTTTGCAGTATGTAGACTTTTCACACTAGAATTATCATAATGTATTATATTATTGTTTTTATTTCTTTATTATTCGAATGTCTGTCAAATATCTTTATCCAGTCATTTATAGATTCTGTGTTGCTAAATTTTAACCGTATCCTCAATCCTATGCTGGAAAACATGTTTGACAGTAATATAGAAAAATATTAGCATGAAAATTCCTCATAAATAAGTCATAAATGTAATACCGATACTAATAATAATCAACGTGACCTTGGGATAAAAAGGATGTTATCCTCTTTTTATACAATGTTGTACATGTAATAGGTGTTAAGGATCAGGTGAGGAGTTTAGTCCTGAGAGACCTGGGGTGGTGAGAAGGTGCAGGCATCTGGCTCTGCTTGGAGGGAGTGAGAAACAGAGTCCCATTCCAACCCCCTTCTTTTCTACTCACTCAAGTCCCTGCCTCAAAGTGCACTGCTCTACAGCTTCTTCACAGAGACTGGGTTTGGCCTAATGAGGACCACAGTGAAAGATCAACACAACTGCTGCTCTACCCATGGCACCACAGTTCTTTCTCCATGCTCCTGGGGTTAAGCAAACTCTTGGAACGTAGAGATGCTGTTTCTAGACCCCCAAAATTGTGCAACGGCTTTCCATGGATCAGGATCATTTTAAAGAGGGGGCGATTCCTTCATTGACTGGAAAGTTATTTAAATTACATAAGAAGAATAGCTACAGTGTCAAAAGGAATAAGCTAGAATACTGGTTTAATTTCCATATGTAACATTTATTAACAACATAACTGGGTCACAGCAGCAAAGAGGAAAAATCAGGATATAGAAAAAATGCACAGTGATAGAAGAAGGAGAGCGATGAGCAGAGAGCTGTCATCCGTCTCTTGCACAATTTGGTTGCACCAGGGGCTTGGATCCATCGTTGATACTCAGCAGAGAACGGAAGCAACGTTTTTGCCTCAACAAGGTGTGAGTGAATGAATCAGAAATTTCAAGAATGGTTTTGCAATCGTCACTGATGAAGATCAGGTCGCCCTCCCGGGTCCTTTTCTGCCCCGTAGCGTGACTGTGACTCCCGGCAAACTGGTACCTGTCCGATGGTGAGGGTAGGGTCTTATCTGCCAGTCACGGTTTTACTTATCAAATTAGCCTAGAGTTTTTCATGAGGGGATTCAAAAAATGTCATCAAAGGACACAAACAACATTGTTTGGAAATCTGTTTGTGCCTTTTGATTCTTTTGCTATTATTGTAAAGGTGATGTCCCTTTGAGGCACATTATTACTGGAGATGAAACATGGATCCACCACTATAAGTTGGAGAGCAAACATTGAAGCCTGGAGTAGAAGCATCCCACACGGCCTGTCAGGAAATTCAAGATGCAACTGACAGCATCGAAAGTGATGCTCGCAGTTTTTTGGAACTCGCATTGCCTGATACCGGAGCATTACATTGAGAGGGGTTTACTAAGGTATACTTGGAGATGCTGGTGGACAAATGAAAGCCAGCAGTGCTAACAAAAGCAGAGACTTGCCATTGTCTCATAGCAACACAGTCCTCCACAGTGGTCCACAGACTCCTCAGAAAGACACATTTATATTTTAGAGCATCGTTCATGAAGTCCAGACTTTGTACCTTCAAATGTGCTTTAAGAAGCTGTCAGTTTGCCACTGAACCAGGCAATGAAGGAAGCAGTGCATACCTGACTTATCATCCATCCAAAATACCAAAAGTATGTTAACATAGGAGATTTTGTCAAAAAATGATGCTCAAGTAAAACATTTTAGTGTTTTTGTATCAAAATACTAATATTATTGATAGTTTTTTGACTTACTGTGAATTCAGAACATGGAAAAATCGGGCTGTTTAGCAAGGGAGGTCATGTGGCGCCGGCTTTAGAATGTGCAGAATTTAGGAAAAAATGGCAGGATTTTCCAAAGTTTTTTTTAATTGTGCAGGTGAAATATTACAGTTAAGCTGATTTTTATTTCAGGATATAAACATGCAGTCTGTATCTTTATCCAAAAGAGAATTTGTGTTGTGATTTGACAGAGAAGGGGGGTGTCAATATGTATATTTATTTAGTTACACTTTCTTACATCCTTGTTGCCACTTTTGACTCCCAAGTCTTGCGATTCCTGCTTTCCTCCTGGTTGTGCCATTTTGGGGACTGTGTGCTCAAAGAAGTTACCTCACAGGGCTCTTTTCTTCTCATTTTGGCAGTGTAACCCTGGTGAGCTGAGGACTCTGCGGAAGGGCCTATCCCTCTACCACTCCGAGTCCCAGCTGTCCTCATTACCGCAGCACCAGGACACCTTGCATACCGTACGTACCCTGGGGCAAAGGAACATGTTAACCAGGTTCTTTCCCAGGCCGAGGCCTTGCTGCAGTTAACTTCCTCACTGTGAGGCGCTGGTGGCTCAAGGTCTCATCCACTTGTCACCTTTCACATCCAAAAGGCTAATCTAGACTTGAGGGAGTAGGGAGGCCTGGGATCTCAATTATGCATTAGTCTGTGAGTAAAGGCCTCATCTAGTCCTCAGCGGCTGTAAAGATCTAATAATAGCTCCCTTACATTTAGCTTATGGGAAAAAAAATCTCATCTACACTTTAGTGTAGACATTTGGGATTTAATTTAGGTGTTTGCTAAGGGCTAAGCTGCGTATTCCTGCAGTGCCAATATGAAGAGGTACATCCATGAATTAACTAGGAGCTAAAGCTGTTCATATTGTACATACTATTGAACAAACAATTATCTGGATTTGACTGCACCCCGCTTGGTGATGTGGTTCTGTATGTGTTTTCACCTGAAAACTCAGACTACCCTCAGGCTTTTTTATAACAGATCATTTAAATTGGTCTTGTGGTTATTATTTGTGTGGTTTATCATATGAAATGTCATATGCTTAACTTGTTTACCTGTGAAACGTTAACACAGTGCAACAAACAGTCGAATTTAGGTTTAACACCTCGGCAGCATAACCTCAGTTACATTGCAGATATGTTTGCCGTAATTTACTGGGAGGAAGGGTGAAGATGGATGAACGTGTTGCAGCACATCAGTAGAATTTTATATCAGTGCAGTTTTAGTATTAAAAAAATTTCCATCCTTTTACCACCCGTCTCATTTCCGCTAGATACTGTATGTCTGTGAACTTGGTGTTTATACAACACTTGTTAGCTAAATTCTTTATCCATCTAACTCTTTGGAGGTGTAATATTATGTTCTTCATAAAAGATTTTAGCTAAAAGCCTGATTCTACCAGAAGAGTTTTTACTTCAGTGTCCAGGGAGTCTGTGCTTAAAAGCCAGGGTCTAAGCCTTATTCCCCATTTCTCAGTGGAGCTGTGGCTATGGTGACCAACTGACACTTTTCGATCGCAAGGTTTTCGACGACTTTGAGCAACAAATTAAGTCCTTGTTTTTCCTATAGGCCCAGTGTGGCTACACCTCATTCATGCTTCTTTTTCACTCAGGAACCCTAATACAAACCCCTCCCCTTGTATTGACTATCCAGAGGCACTGGTGATGAGTGGCCATCTTTTTTTTTCTTTTTTTAAGAGAAAAATCCTGATCGTTGGGGAAAAAATGTTGGGCCTTAAATGATTTATCTTCCTGAGCCGATTTGAAACAGATTTAATGTTAAGAGCAATTAGCAAGGACAGCAACCTCCATGGAGAGAGCAGCCTGCCTGCTTAGCATGTGGCCCTCACATAGGCCCAAGGGGGAAGGTTCTCCATCGCTCCACTGTCCCAAGGAGCTCCCTTCACCTTGCAGAGAAATGACCAAGGTTCTGCTCGAGCAGACCATCGGATTTAAGTCCTGTCTGCACAGCTAAGGTCATGCGCTGTTTGCCTGAGTCACCAAGGCAAAAACACTGTTCAGAAGGACAAGGCAGAAGACTGGCAGCCAAATAAGCCCAGAATTTGTCTGCTCCCCTTTAATGTCTGTCTGTGTCCCTGAAATTGTGTTGTTTGAACATTCATTCATTTTGAATCTACCACACATTTATTACCCAGTACTGATTAGCAAGCATCCAGATTTATTTTTTGTTTTACACCCTGTGTGAGTTTGACAAAGTAATGCAGCCATGCTTTGTTTAAAAGTAAAATGCCAAAGGATGAAATGTGCATTTTGCTGATGTTTGCTCACTGTCAAGTTTTTTACCAGTCTAATATTAGCTCCCAGCAGCCATTTGGGCAGAGCTCCTCAAGAACTTTGATTCTGGCAAAATACAATGGCTCCTGTTTTACATTTTCAAAGTGTGAGCAACAAAATGAATGATCAAACTTTGTGTGGATAAACAGTAATAGCAATGGGTTTGTTATATGAATTTGGCTGTATGGTTTTAGCTGTGCTGTTTTGTAAAACGGAGAGCAGATGCAGAAAATATTATTTATATTTACAGACTCTGAATGCCATCATGGTGGCCAACTGTAGTGGGTGAACTTGTGCAAAGCCCCAAGCTATGACCACACTTCCAGGTTCAGGTCATGTTTGTAAGCTGACATGCAAATGTGGTTGCGTTTGCAGACCTGCCTCATTCACCAGTGTTCTCATATTCTGGTCATGGTTTCAAGGTACATTTCCTTTGTTTTAAGAGTGAAGACAGAACATTTTCATGCTTTCTTACAAAAAGTGTGTGTGTGTGTGTGTGTGTGTGTGTGTGTGTGTGTGTGTGTGAATCCTCTGTGGCTCAGGAACACATTGTGTATTTTCCCCATTTAAATCAATTCCGATTAAAAAGAATTAACAAGAATTCACCTTACAAGCAGATTTTTATCAAGGGATTTGTTTTTTGAAGCAGGCTTATATTTGGTCAGACTGATATTGTGAAAATGAAATGTTTTCCCAACAGTGAAATGTTGAGCAGTACCTGTTGGGAAATGTTTGCAAACGCCAAGCCCATCCTTTGGTTTTGAACCAGTAAACCCAGTTGCTTAACCAGTATGCTTATTCCTTGTCACAAAGTTTTTTGTTTTTTTTTTTAATCCCCCTTCCCAATGATCTGTGGAAAAAATACTTTGTTCCATAAGAAGATTAATTTACAGACCGCATTTGTTGGCTTTTCTGAGAAATGTTAATGGCTTATTGAAATGAATAGGCCGTTCTGTCCAGGTCTGCCAAGGCCACCTTCCCTTTCCGGGGCCTCGGTGCTGGGAAACTCTCTTCCTGGGTACGCAGGATGGCATCTTCCCAGGACAAATGTCACACTTACCCCAGAGTTTAGGGATGTCCGCCGGCAGCGGAATGCTGCTCAATTGTTTACAAATTTAAAGCAGGACAAAGACCCCGAAAGGCTGTGCCTAAACAAATGCCATGACTATATGAATGGCTCTTTGTGGAGCTGCTCTGAGCTTTGCCCCTATTGACTGGGAGAGAAAAGAAGTATACGGGGGAGTTCACATCTAAATCGATAATTAAGGCTTAAACCAACAAAGTCTTCTGCTACATGAGCTGGAAAACAGTCAAACCCAGTGGCACGTCTGGATGAACCAAGTGTTTTTTGCTGTTGAAACAGTCACCTTACTGTATGTTCTTGACCCTGAAGCCCTGATATGCAGTAAGATGGGGATATTGTACATTTAGCTGCCACTTTATTAGGTACTGGGCCGTTGGGGGGGGGGGGCATTCCTTCTGCCAACATCGCAATCCACCCAACCTCACACCGTTACACCACCATCCATAAACTGTATCATCTATCCCAGCAAGGATGGTGGTTTCCTTCTCTTTATGCCCATTTCTGGAAAAATGAAAGCAGAAGATGTTGTTTGACAGCAGAAGCAAATGTTTTTCAGCCCTTTAGTCATCGGTTTTTTTTTTTTTTTAAACTGCATGCCATTGGAATCTCATCTTTTTTCTTGGGTTCTCAGGAGCTGAATCTGGTTCGGTTTGTCGTGCTGTGGCCTGTTTGCTTCAAGGTTTGAAAAATAGGGTTGCAGCGACACAACAGCCATTCAGTGGGTTTCTATTTGTCCATCACTCTGCCGTGTGTAAAACGTTGAGTGCTGAGATCCCAGGAGGATGGCCGTTCTGAGATGCTGGGATGAGGGGCCCGTGCTGCAGTCAAAGTTGCTTAGGTCCCATTATCTTGCTATTCTCTATCATCTATTTTAATATTCACTCACAGCTGTTATTCACTGATGGCGAGTGGCAAACTGTATGGCCAAATGTGGGGGAAAAACAAATACGTGTTTGCACTCATTTGCAAAAATGTATTTAATTTAAATACCCAAATTGTACATTTAAAATCAGATCAGCATCATCTGCTCTTTTAAAGGCTGTCAATTGCCAGTACTTGTGAGATGGTACTTTGTACTTTAATCCTAATAATTTTTCCTTTCCAAATCCTGTAAATTTCATTCTGTTTAGTGGCCTAATGGAGATGTGGTGCCTGAAAAATGCACACAGTAGGCTTTATGGACCAGGACTTGGGAACACTGAGGGGAAGGAGTCGTCTCAGAGTGTTAGAAGGAGGTGCCTGTGGTGACCATATTCCTTTGCCAACTGCAGGGTTCTGCCCGAATTCCAACAAGTGACTCTTCGCCCACCACCGGGTATCTGCCTTCAGTCCAGAAACCAGAGGCTGTGGTCCATGCAATGAAGGTAAGAGACCAAAGCCTTCACGTGTTGTGAATCCCTCGCTCTTTTGCCTACAGTTGGGTTTGTAGTCAGAATTTTGGTGCTGAAGGTCTCATAACAAGAGGAAATGGTTTTGCATGTGGTTTCTTGTGCTGGAAGAAGGAAAGTGGTCAATGCACTTATATTTGCATCTGGGACAATTTATCTTGTTTGATATTTTTGTATTGCCAAAGAGTTGAGGGAACCATGCAGGGTACAAAATACAGGTGACATTTGTACAATTTGTCTTTGCTTCACTCTTCACTGCATATGACAGAAACCTGGGCTGAACAAGTATGTTAAAATGCATAGACACAATGCAGTGAGCAGAAGTATGCGGAAGCCTGAGCAACACCCCCATATGTGCTTGCTGAACTTCCCATTCCAAACCCATCAGCATTGATATTGAGTTGTTCCACCTTTGCTGCTATAACAACCCCTATTCTTCTGGGAAGGCAGAAGGCTTTCCACCATATTTTGGGAATTTGTGTCCTTTCGGCCACAAGACCATCAGTGAGGTTGGGCAAGAAGGCCTGGTTCATGGTCGGCATTCCCGTTCATGCCAAAGGTGTTCAGTGGGGTTGAGGTCAGGGCTCTGTGTGGCCACTCAAGTTCTTCCACACCAACCGGGGCAAACCACGTGTTTATGGAGCTCACTTTGTGCACATTTATGTGTCTCTCTCCCATACAAGCGAGATGTAGACTTTAATGTTTCAAAACCCATTTTATATTAATGAAGCTTCTTAACTTTAGAGAATTTTTAATAACTGTGATCCCATACATGCTTTGATTTTTTTTTTTTTCTCCCTCTCTATGATGGTTCTAAGTTGCCTTTTCAGACAGTAACCAGCACCATGAACATGTGGTCATCATTATAAAGAATCCTTAGACTGGTGTAAGTGCAGCAGTCGCTTATACGTGCCCCTCCGATTTATTTTCCACAGGTCCTTGAAGTCCACGAGAACCTGGACAAGCAAGTGACAGATGAATATGAAGAAGACCTGAGTGAAAAAGAGAAGGCAATTGTCCGGGAGATGTGCAACGTAAGCAGGGCTATAGGCAAAGGGTCTCAGGGATGTGAGCAGTCATCACTACAATTTTCCCAATGTGGGTGACATTCCCGATTGCTGCACGGACAAATGCAGCTTTTCACAATGGGATAAGCCGGCGGCCTTTGACAAAGGATGACCCTGTTTGTCAGCGCAATTAAAATGCCTCATCGAGACGGACAAAAACAGCAAAGAGGTCCCGGGTGCCATGGCTGGTAGGGCTGGGGTTTTGGGGGGAGGGCTGCAGCCCCTCCCCAGATGTGTGGGAGAGATAACCCGAGGACCACTGCATAGTAACACCTCTGTTCGGTGGGTTTCATCCTTGCTGGCAGGTGCCGTTTAGGTGGGGGGGACGTAAAGACCACTGAAATAAAAGGCAGTGACCTAAATGTAGTGGATTAAAATGATTTTTGTCATCCATTTTTATGCTGGACAGAGATTTACTCCCTTTGTCCCTCATTCATGTTTTCAGCCTCTTTACTTAAGATGCTTGTTATTTAGGCAACTTCTTCTGCAGGGTTTCCGACCTTGAATGTGTGCGTTTCTGTCCAGGTGGTGTGGCGTAAACTGGGTGATGCGGCCGGTTCCAAACCATCCATCCGACAGCACCTCTCCGGAAACCAGTTCAAGGGTCCTTTGTAATGGCAGACGCCCGAGTACTGGGTGAGGGGTGCACCTCCTCAGCCTCGGACCCACAGGCTTCCCCTTCTTCCAAAACCGGTCCTGTTCCTGCCGCTTGCGGACGAAAAACCTCAGCAGCTTTTCTGCTCGTCGCACCTTAACCACCTGTGAGACCCACTGAACTCTACAGCCTGTCCTCCTCCAGCAGCCAGTTATCTTTTCTTTTTTTTTTTTTTTTTTACCTCAGAAGTATTTCCAACAACTCGTTTCTTCACGCCATATTCCCGTGTTCACTTAGTGCTAAAATGACTTTAAACCAACAAAGTGTTTGCATTAGAAGTCGACACGGCGGGAGTGTGGCAGACCTGGCCAGGCCTTTGGCCCACGTAGTGAATTACCCCAGTGTTACTACAACATGATGGTAAAAGCATCTCAGCTGGGAGAACTTCAGGTGGAGACTCTATTTCCAGGGTGACAAAAGATTTGTGAAAATCTACAGTAACAGTCCCTTAAAATTGGGAATGAAGTGTTTTATAAATGTGTATGGATCACTTTTAAGCAGATGTATGACTAAAACTGGACAACTGGGCATTTGTAAAATATGTATAAAGCCATAATTCTTTGCTCTTGGTATTTGTTTTTTATTCTAGTGGCACCGTGTTTTACCTTCCTGAATATATTTTGTGTCTGAGAAGCACACAGGTTTCATTGTAAGACAGTCAATGAATGCAAACAAGTGAATCATCTCTGTATTTGCAGATAAATACAGTGGCCCTTCCGCAGGATGTGTGGATGATACACGGTCAGAAAAACAGGTCGGTTTTCGTGTTTGACACCAGCGATCACAGCTTCGATGTCACAGCCCGGTGTTTAAACAGCCGCGAAATATCAGTTCCATCAGGATGAGTCGAGTTTAACACGTAAACCTGATGGAAGAAGAAGATGCCAAGATGCTCAGGCTGTGCCCCTGAATTTAGTGCAAAGAACAGCTGTGAGTATGAGAACTTCAACAAACCATCTTCATTGTTTGGTTAACTGGAGATTTTTTTTTTTTTTTTTGTTTAATTTTGTGATGCTGAATATAAATGAACGGTAAATTACTTTGGAGGGAGGCAGAATGAAGCAGAAGAACCAGTTAGAGCAATGCTGCCAGAAGGGAAAGGTGTCCCCACTATGGAAGTGGATGTGATGTCGTGCACCGATGTGGTGTAAAACTTTTGGAAGCTTAACACAGTATATTAACCAACGGGTCGCAGATGTTCCAGGTCAGGACACAGCCTGTAGTCAGTCGTGCACAAGTAATCCTAGTGGATATTAATACTCTGATTTTTTATTTTCAACTTGTTTCCAAGTCAAATTGCAAGAAGTGACCTTTTACACCGTTGTTTTGTATCAGCTAATTTAGGGACGTTCTAACTGTAACCTGGAAATTGTGCACCGTCTTTATGGATGAACGAGGCTTTTGTGTCATGGAAAGTTCTGCTCTGGTCCATGTGCTCCAGTGTGAACTGGGATCTCAGAGTCTGCAGTGGTGTGTAATGCAAACACCTGTAACTAGCATGCCTTTGTACCTCTTTTCATAAAGATATGTCTAGCTCGAGTCCCGCTGATATTTTTAGCAATGTTTAAAAAAAACTAATAAAAAAATAACTCAGTACATTACATATAGATGCTTTTGGAAATTAAAAAAATTCCCTTTGTAGATGTGTCTCCACGTTATTAGCGTGACAATGTATTTTTTTTTTTTGGTTGAATAGCGCCATCTGCTGCCCAAAGTTGCAAGATTGGCATGAAAAACCAGGTAAAATGGAAGTATTTCCATAAAAAAACTACACACACACACACACACACACACACACACACACAACAAAATACTTAAGAGAATTCAATGTGTAAAAATATGCACCCAACTGTTTTCCTGAACTGATTTACCTTGACTGGAGGTAGAGCTAGACTGGAGTCTATCCCCCTATCACTGGGCACCAGGCTATAACCACACTCTGGCTGGGACACCAGTCCATCACAGGGTGGTGACTGACACACACACACACACACACACACACACACACACACACACACACACACACACACGGAAAGGAATAGAATCGCCACACTTTCTCTAAGTTAAAATTGTAGAAGATTTAATGTTTGAAGTCGTTACACACCTTTGCTTCTGTACAGTGTAGCAGAATGACACGGCAATGACTTGTCAGTAGCCCAGAAAAGGCCTTGATGGCCAAAACACTCTGTGGTCTCTGCAAAAACATCAGTTCTGTATTTACAAAAGCATAATTCTCTGCTTTATACAATATTTATAGCATCCTTTTCCACATGACAGTCTTGAGTACTTCCTTCAGGGTAGCACATCAACACAGTAAACGTGTGTTGCAGGAAGCTGAACGACTACAGTGCAGCTATTACAGACGAAATTGCATGAGGGTGAAAAATTTCATTTTGCTGTCTTGATTCTGAAGTCCTTAAAGATAAGATTGCTGGCAAAAACATTCAGAAATCCCAAATTATGCTTTAAGATTGAACAATAACTGAAAAACTGCTTATGCAACTCCTACCACTGCTTCTTGTCTACAGTTGGTAGTCAAAAGAATGTTTACAACATAAGCAGCAAACATACAGTTTGTTCACAAACTACCTGGCCTGTTAACGCTGCCACTCGATGGCACTGTTTCGGGACTGTGGTAGGGTGGAAGGTCAGGTTATCGCTTTATGCATTCGGTCGAGACAATTTGCTGTCGTTTCTTATACCTTGTGCAACATTAAAGATGACTGAATATCTCCATAGCCATCTAATTTTACCTCTTATAACTTTTCTTTCTCCAAAAATCGGAGCGAGGCTGAAAAGACAGCAACATAACTGCAGTGTATCAGGTACAGGGGAACTGACCCACTTTATATGTTGCAGAAGGTAAATAGCCGAGTGTGAACCATGACCAGCTTGTGACTGCTCACACGCAATCTACAAAACTTCACTTACCTTCAACCCCCTACCTACCATAATCCCGAAGTATCGTGCCGTCTAGTGGCAATCAGGCCGGATACTCTCAACACAATTTTTATGCTAACTTCAAAAAAGTACAAATCGCAGAAACATGAGTGTGAACAAATTAAGCAAATCATAGTGGCATTCTCCTCACAAAGGAAAGGTGCCATTCAGTACGAGTTTGGACCCTGATTTCGCTCCACTGTCAACACAGTGATAGTGCCTACGACGGTGAACAGCATCATCTCATCCAGCCTCCCCGGTTCAAGGCACCAACAGGAGGCATACCTGGTGGGGGAAGGGGCACCTGGGCCTGTCCTCCTGGGGGGCCAGGAGGGGGTGGGTAGGAGGTGGGAGGGATGCCCATGCCTGGCGGGGGCACACCGTGCCCTGGGGGCATCCGTGGAGGTGGTGGTGGAGGGTAGCTGGGGTTATAGCCTGGGGGTGGAAAAGCAGGGGAAGGTGGAGGAGGGATGTTGGGTGGTGGGGGGTAAGAGGAAGGAGGCGGTGGCCCAGGTGGAGGTGGATTTGGTGGGAATACACGGGGGTGGTACTGCATTGGGGGTCCATAGGCAGGAGGCATGGTGGCATACGATGGGCCCTCTGTCTTCATCATAGACTGAAGGCTCTGGTAGCCCTCGCCAGACATGTACGAGCTGGAAGTAGACATGCCCATGATGTAGCTGGAGGGTGGTGGTGGAGGCGGCGGGCGGTGGGGAAGAGGAGGGGGCTGGTGCACTGGGGCTGTGTGCGGTGGGGGCGGCACAGGGCCTTTTGGGGGCTCTGCAGGTTCACTCGCGGCTGCCATCTCTGGTTCTGTGGGCAGCGCTGGCGCATTGGGAGGTGGCTTGCGGTCTGTGTGCAGAGAGACACAATCACCTGGATGCACATCTAGCCGGACAACAGAGGTGAGTGAAGGACAGCTTTATTAGGCTGTCTGTGGGTGGGGGGGCAGCAAGAATGCGTTTCTCACTTAACCGGATCCAGGGATGACACACAGGCACAGGAGGACCATCTAACCTGATCATCTAACTACACAGAAACACAGCCCTCCTTGCACAGCTGCTGAGCAACACAAAATCCTTACCCTCTCCATCACTAAAATCTGATAACCCTTAATGCCTGCAGTTTTCAGGTTGTATTAATAATATTTACAGACTAATGAAAGAGACTGATTATTCATACAACATACCCATTTCTCAATCACAGGCGTTCAGACAACACAAACAAATATTTGTAAAAAGAAAAAAATATTGTTTGCAACCAGACTTCTATTCACCATTAACAACTGTATCCCATGCAGGGCTGGGGGGGGGGGGGGGGTCCAGAAGGTTATTTTACAAGTGTAGGGTGTGAAACAGTTTGAGAATTAGACTCATGCATTGCTGACCGAGTACATACCTCTCTCTTTAAGCACATTAATCCCTGTCACTCTTTGTCCCACAATTGTTTTAGAACTATGGGCCGCCTACAGGCTGTGCAGAATTTGTGTATTAGATTCTATTCAGCAGGAATCTGCACAGCCTTCTGCAGCGAGGGTCACTCACCAGGCGGGGGCTGCGACACAGGCAGAGGGGGCAGGGGGGTCTCCAGGCGAGGGATTTTAGAGCCAACTTGTTCAGGAACTGAAGGAAGGAAGGAAGGAAGGAAGGAATATTGGTAAGAGAATCAAAGACGAACCAGGTTTTGACAGAAATTCAGTCTTCCATCATCTGCCAAAATGATTAATGAATTAACAGTATTTTATACATCACCTGGTGCCTTTGCTTCATCCTTTGGAGAAGGGGCCTGAGAAGAGAGCAACATTTCAAACATGCTGCACTTCAAATTGGAAAAAGCAGCTTAAACGCGGGTGCCTAAAATATATCTCTCAGGTTGCAAAAAATACCAAAACTCCGCAAAATTGCAGCTGAACACAGAAACCTTTATGTTCAACATCATAAACTACTTGCCCCATTTCCAGCTTTTTTTTTTAATATTAAATGCGAGAGATCTTATCAGTACACTACCAGCGTATGAAAGGAACCCATGAGACAAATGTAATTCTTTTAAAATACAACATAAAAATAAGTAATGATAGGTTTGGAAAAACTACTTATCTAACCACCCCCAACCTAATTAATAGGGTATTAGGAGTCAATGTTTCAGTACAATTCAGTCTGATTTGGTCCAGCTCTGTCTAATAAAAAGATTCAAAAGGGGTATAGGAGAAATTTCTGGAGAAAAGCTGTCTGTAAAGGTCTACACAGCCATGTGTATGGCTCTGAAACTCAATAAAACCACAGTCAAAGCCATACAGTGGTGAATGTACCTGGTCTCCAAACAACCTGTAACTACACACTAAACATTTTGGGTTTCCCAGGCACTGACAGTATGGCTTACATGAGGTCGCTTGAGCTGACGTGGTGGGCTGGTTTGAGGCGATGCCTTCTTTGGTGGGGGTGGTGCAGGTACATTCTGGGCAGGTGGCTGGGCTGATGGTGAAGGTTGGGCTGCCAGTGCAGGTTTCTCCTTTTCCTGCAGCTGCTGGGGGATGGGCTGCTTGCCTTGAGAGTACAGGTCCAAGATCTGGTGACAGATGTCTACAGACCAGGTTATAAAAGGTTAGCATCAGGAAAGAAATGTCTATTAATGGCACCATGAAATTTTGGTTGTTTTCCCTTCACTGGTGTGAAAACACATACATGTAACAATGAATTAAACAGCAAATTCTTACAAATGAAAGCAGGGTTAAAAAAATTTGATACAACTACTAGCATGTTATAAATTAATGTTTAACTGTTCCCAATGTCAAAGGCAACTTACACCGCACTATGCCACTGACTGGCATACATCTACTCACTAAACAGAGCAGGGCAATATAGTGTCACCAGTTCAGATGAAATCCATCTGACCACAGGAAGAACATTCAACTGTACTCAAACCTACGGCTCAGGAGCTGAGGCACTGGTGCCGTCTGCTGTGCCATAGACATCCGTATGGGAATTCCAGAACCTTTACTGACTGCTACAAAATGTTTTGAGCAATTAAATGTCTTGAACTTTTCCCTGTACCCAGAAGTGAATAATTACAACTTAAAAAGGTTTTATCACTTTGCATATACCTTCCAGCAGCTCCACTGGCACATCCTGGACAAACTGCTCCCACCAGCGGCGTGAGGACTGCTTGGAGGTCCACTCCTGGATGTCGAATTTGCAAAGGCGGCCTGCCAGGTACATGACAGCTACTGCGATGATCTCTGGCTCCCACTGGAGCGAAAGCATGGTGCACAGGCTGGTGGAACAAACGAACACACACAAAGCAGGTGAAATCTCGGACACACCTGAAGTATGTGTATGTTCACAGTGTCCAACTATCCCTAACAGAACGAAGTTAATTTGTTCAGTCAAGTCACTCTTTTAGGTCAGTTCCTGTTGCAATAATGTTGCATTAACAATATTTCTGATAAATGGGTAAAAAAAAGTGGTGTTTTTTTTTTTTTTTTAAAGCATTGGGAAAAGACCTACCATGCAACAGTCAAAAATTCAATTGTACTCATTTATAGCCCAGTTCTCTGGAAACGGTATACATTTTCTGAAACTGTTGTTCCAATTTTCACTAAGTTATCTTTGTGAGTCACATGTACAAACTGTCAATGAACAAGAGTATAAGACACACCGAAGGAGGAGCAAAATAAATCTATACCCAGACACATAGGAAAGAGTACACCATTTGTTTAGACTTTTGGAGAATTCCCACGTACCTGTCATTGACAAAGGTCCAAGCCATCTGCACCAGCTTCTGCACTTTACTTTTATCACCTAGCAAACACAACAAGGTTACCACAAGGTCAGTAACCTTTTCACCTGATATGTCCGTTGTCTGATAAATGTACTGTTCCACTGTTGTGTACCCTTCAGCTGCTTGGCATAGCGTAGGAGAAACTGGTAAGGATGCTCCACTTGCAAGTCAAACTTTATTGTCTGCAGCAAAATCCTCTCCAGCACCATAACTTCTTCCTGTTGAGAAACAAGAATGCACTTAAATCTGAGCACTAAATGAAAGAATGGGATAGGACAGAATCACCCCTAACCAATAGTGGACCTAATATAACTGGCACCAGTACTCCAGTATATGAACATTTACTTTGTTTCTATGCATTTGTCCAGTACCTTCATTTTATTCTCAAAAATAATGTAATCCAGCAATTTTGACAACACCCATGTACACAAGAGAGTTTTTAGTGCCTCACCTTGGGGTCATCTCCAAACTGGGCAAACTGTATGTCGTTGAGCAAACTACGAGCTGTTTTAATGATGTCTTTGCATTTCTTTGGTGTTTCCTCCACTTTTCCAGCAAGGAACAAACAGCAAGCTCCTGTCACCTTAAAAAAAAAAAAAAAAAAAAAACAGAAGTCAACAGGGTTTTCAGAAAACTAGCAAGAAAGAAAATGTATAGCTTTCACACTGCATTTCCAAATCACTTACGTATCTTGGAAACTGCTTGAATGAATGAAACATGTAAAAGCGATGGAAGTAAATTATGCCTGTTGCCAGGGTGTCATAGTGCCTGGCAATTTGGTTAAGGAATTTGGCCATTTTTAATGTCATAGTAAAATGAATCACCTTCAGCCCAAAAACATCATAAATATTTTGTAGTTTTTATATTTTACCCTTTTATAAACAAAATGGGTTGTAAAAGTTATGGGTTTGTACCTAAAGCCCTTTGCTTCCTGTTGGAATATCACTGGAAAATTTAGATGGACACCTAAGCAAATTTGAATGGCCATATCAGCCCTGTCCTTGATGCGTTAACCCAAGGAGTTGTATCTTATTTCGAATATACTTCAGTGAAAAGAGAAAAAAAAAAAAAAAAAAAAAACTCCATTAAATATTTTTTTTAAAAATTAAAACAAGTTTAAAGCATACAGTCTAACAAGAACAACTTGTGAAAAAGTGGAGATGGTGAACACTTTGTAAGTTGAAGAAACAGATCATTGCAACAATTCTTTTCCAGTGGAATTTAAACCTTTCCGATATAAAAGGATACAAGCCAAGGCGCGTTCCCACATCAAAGATGAACCTGGCACCCTCTCTGCGATACCGGGCCTCAGTAGCAGGATCCAGCCCCTCAGACTGGGATGGCGTGTGTGCCAGGTCCTTTTTATCCCAGTACCAGCATGGCTTAATGTGATCCAGGTTTGCTGCAGAGTTACCAGGAGTGGAGTTCTCTTTGTTTTCCTTCATTTGGCAAAAGAGCGATGGCACCAAAGGCTGGACGCAATGGTCACACTTTTGTAGAAGAAGCCCTGAAGGAACCACAGAATTGTTACTTGCAAACACAGAGAGCAATGTCTGAATGCAGCAAGTCTATGTGAGGGTTATGCATCCAGGGCAGAACTGATTCATTAAAAGAGTAAACCATAGGATCTGAAAACCATCGTCAAACCGTCTACCTACTGTCCACCTAGTAAGTATCTACAGTGTAATATCTCCTCTCACAAAACTGTATCTGACTCATCTACTATAAATCTAAAATCTTAAAGGAGTCTTTCCAGCTTCTCACTGTTCATTTACATAGTACCTCTCCTGTCAAAGGTGCTGTTCTGCAAAAACTGCATTTTATTGCTACCATGACAATCTAGTGTGTCCACAGAATGAAATTTTCATCAGTCCCCTTAAGTCAGATAAGGCAAATAAGCCAAAATGAGCCACATTTACATTTATTCATTTAACAGCACATTCCCCAAAAGCAATGTACACAAATGACCCAGCAATAACCAGTTGCCACCTTTATACAAGATGACACACACAGACACAAACGTGACCAAATCACCTCAAACAAATATTTAGATTTTGTAAGGAAACCATAACACCAGGCAAAATTCCACGCAGACAGAAAGAACACGCAAACTGCACACAAACTGAGCCGGTAACCCTGCTTTCATAGCCGGTGCTACCCGCTGCGCCACCGCACTCTCCGACCTACAGATTCAAGCAGATCAGCTAAGCGTTTCATGTAAACGCATAGAATTCAAAACATATTCCTCTCACACAAAATGTTTACCTTACTATCGATGTACATCCAAGCTTATCGTGGAAACTACACCGCGGCTAGTTCCGAAGCTACCGTATCACGTTCACCGTTCCATAGAAAAAGCAAAAGCGCATGTGACGCGATCGAAACCGGCTCGGTAATACGTACCTGCGTCGCAGAGAGCTTATTACAGGATAAAGTGTGATATTCTTGCGACAAACAACGGAAAAACCACTGAGGCTGAGTGTAACTTGTGTAACTGAACAATAACACACCACACTATTCTACAGAAGTCGCCATTTTGATTCATACGTAATCCTGTACCGGAAATGAAGTCACGGTGCCTCGCTTTTTTTCGTCCAGTCACAGACAAGTCGTGTTAGTTTTATTTGGAATACATTTATTGACTTATAGCAAATTTTATACACGTAAACAATTAAATTACTGTACCCCAAAGGTGCATTGCTTTCTGAAATAACTCAGTTATACAGTTGACTTATTTTAAAAATTAAGGTCCAGGAATAGTAAGTTATTTTTAAATTGGCATAAAAATTATTCGCCTAAATTGATATATGCGGGTGTATTTGTATTTTCCGTTTATGGGTATGAACATGTAATTGCGGAATATTTACAATTATTTATTTATTTTTTTTCATTTTGACTTGTTTGCATGTCTTTTTGCTAGACAGTTTTTTTTTTTTTATGTACAATTTCTTTATGGCTGTTTTGTGTGTGTGTGTGTGTCTGCGTCAAGTCAAGGTTTATTTGTCATGGGTGGACAACACAGCATAGCTGTATTGTCACCATGAAAAGTTTTGTTTCCGGGCATCCTCAGTAATATAAATATGTAGAAGAAGTTAAATAAATACTTGAATTAGGAAAGGAAAATAAATAGATAAATAATAAATAAAGAGAGTAAACAAATAAGAATAGGGTATGAAAATATACTTGGGGGAGGGGGGGGGGGGGAAGAAAGAAGACACGGCATCTAAACCAACAGCACACAGCAGCCAAACCTACAACAACACACCACCGATAGTTTTATACAATGGGGGGGGGCATACAGACAGACAGACTCCAATCGACTGTTCCCACTGTCCAAGGGAGGGGTCAGTGGTTTAGCAGTCTTACGGTGTGGGGGAAAAAACTGTCCCGGAACATTTTTGTCCTTGTCCGAACACTTTTAAAAGTGTCTTCCGGATGGGAGCAAGAAGAATAGTTTGTGGCTGGGGTGATTGTAGTCCCTCAGGATGTTATGGGCCTTCTTCTTGCAGCGCTGGGTGTAGAGGTCCTGCAGGGCTGGCAGATCAGTCCTGGTAGTGCTCTGTGCTGTCTTGACCACTCTTTGCAGAGCTTTACTGTGTGTGTGTGTGTGTGTGTGTGTGTGTGTGTGTGTGTGTGTGTGTGTGTTATTGTTATTATTCTTATATTATTATATTATTTCTTATGGGAAATAATTCTCTTCCAATATAGCGATAAATGATAAGTGGCTGATTTCTTGAACATTCATCATTTCAATTCCTTGTGTTAGTGCAGTGCAACATGGATGAAGTCTTATTGAACACAACAGTTCCAGTCCAAAATGTGTGTTGATTTTTATCACCCAGATGAAAAATACGTTAAATAAAATTAGAAGAAAGCAAAAGGTACTTTTGTGCACGACAATGATACCACTAGAACATTTTATAACATTTTTAACAAAAAACTTTTTTTTTTCCACTTATTGAATCATCTAAAATATGAAAAGGTGTCAATAAATGTACAACGTATATTCAATAGGTTTTGGCTATTTGGAGTCCAAGCAATACTGCATTACAGTACTTACAGAGCACAGGTGTGGAAATGTTAATACTGAAACAACATTCTCATTTCAGCATGGGTTAAAAATGAATGTGTTAAATATAAGAAAGCACTTTTGTAGTCAGATTTGAAAATTATTCTAAGCTAATTAATAAAAACAGAAAATTCTTTTTAAAACAGTCATCAGTCTCACCGGTTGAAATTCAGAAAGGCAAGTGAATATTATTTTTATTATGATTGCTGACTTCATTATCTTTTTTAATAATGGATTAGGCACAATTAGAGCATCAGTTGTACCATCTACTTCAGGCCCAGGCAGTGAATGGAGACCCTAATCTTGCCACTTCAAATATTAGACAGTATGTGCGCTGCCTCAGTAATTTTAATTCTATTACCATAAATGACATTATGGCAGTAATTCATGACATGAAAATTAGGCTGTCCTGCAGGCCCAGTCCCCATCAAATTATTTAAGACTCAATTTCCATCCTCACAGAGCCTATACTTAATATTATTAATACTCCTCTCTTCCATGGCAGCATTTATGAGGTTTTTAAAGTCCTCATTAAAATCCTGTGATCCTGTGAAAAAGAAATCGGATGTAGGCCAGAATTTTCCTATAAATTCTAGACCTATTACAAAGTTAGTTTTTTTTTTTTTTTTTTTTAGTTTTTCATTACAAAATGATGTTTTTCCAATATCAAATTCTGTAATGCAGTGTTTAATTTTGTGAATCTTATTAGTCAGTGATTGTTTTATTTGCGTGTCTTTATCGATAAAACTTTAAGTCTCTGTCCATATGTCTGTTTGTTTGTTCTGCATGCACAGCTTTGTTTTTCAAGCCACGGACCTGTAGTTTTGCACATGAGTACTGTTCACCCTAAGAGAGTTTTTTTTGTGTAGTAAAGTTTATTCAACACCAAATGATCGCTATATGATTATGAAATTTTACAATGCTGTCCCTAAAAAAAAGTTGGTAAAGGCTGGTATACTGACAACACACACAGCATACGTACGCATTGACAATATTTATGTACTGCACTAAATGCAACCACTTTAATGGCAAAACAGTTTGATAGTTATATGAAGTGTTGGTATTTTTAACCTTTCCACAGCTACACCTTTTCAATTCACGCAGCACCAGATAAATCTGCTAGTTACATTTATAGCTTTCCCTTTTTTATTCTTCTGATCTCTTCAGGTAATTGAATTCAATTTATTAATTTATTTATAACTTTGTTTTGCATGGACATTTGTATTAAATAATACATTTTAATTGTTTTATTTATTACAATGTTTAAAATAAATTATTTGTGTTAGATTCTTTATTTATTCCACTGGATATACTTAAGAAAGAGTGGTTTTGCACCCACTGCCAGATTATAATCTCATGTCACATTAGATTAGCGGCTGCTGCGCTCATTCTGGAAAGTTTATTCCCAGTTGTGTCAAAGAAAAAAGAAAAAAAACAGTTCCAAGAAGCTCGCCTCCTCTGTCACAGTTGCTCTGTTTTACACTTTTACCTTGGGACATAAGCTATTTCCTGAAAGGTCTCCAGTGTCTCAGCTTGTAAGGACAAAGTAAACCGAGGTCTGTGCACCGAATTTCACTCTAACTATGCAGACTGCAGTGTTGCACAGTAAAGCAGCTTGGCCACTAGAGGAAGCCATTACACTGCCCATGCTTTTAAAAATGGCCTTGTTCCAACGCAAGGAGCCTCCAGGGAGGCGTTGTGGGTAATGGCCTGGTCCTGTGTTTTCTTTTACAGTATTAAAGAGGTGTGATGGATCCTGACCAGGACAAAGCTGAGGGAGGAAATAACCTGCAGCATTCCTGCGGCCATGTGGGGAACTACAAACCTTGCCTCTCACGTGCGCTTCCCCAGGGCCTTCACAGCCCATTACTTTCACACAAAGCCACCACTATTTATTTTTCATGCTTTTGTTATTGATCACCATGCATTGCCCTAGGTAAGTTAAGCAATACATTTAACTGTATTTTAAGTTTTGACTGCAAGTACAGTGTTTTTGCAAGACAGTCCACCTCTGTCTCCAACTGGTGAAAAACACATTTGAAGAACTGATAACTTTGAATAATGCAGAAATATTTATCATAATCAAATATTTTTTTATGAATGTATATACAGTACATATAGCAAAAATCAAGTTTTTAAATGAATATTTGTAAAGCCCAAACAAATTGTTATATTGTAATTTCGGAGGGTCAGCAAGGTGATGGCTGGTGGTCTGCTGACCAGTGCAGCTGTGGGGGGAACCACTGTTGAAATGAACATCTACAGTATGCATGAGAACAATTACCACAAGTTACTATAGCATGTATTTTAGCTTGGACTGTTACTCCAGCATGATGCTCAGAGTTGTAAATGCTATATTTATGATACTGTGTGCATGTCAGTGATGTCATGATACTGTATATTTAAATGATGTATGTATGTGATATAAATATATTTCAGTATATAGTAGGGTTGAAATACTGTTTCTCTGGGGCTCATGGTGCAGCAGCCAGACAATTAAAGGACAACATAATGTGCAGAAAATGACATCTCAGTGCAATAACAATAAATACAAAAATAAAGTCAAGCTCAGGACAGTGGCTGAAGTAGTTGTGCGAGCTAGCAGAATTGTACAAAGTTTTATAGACGGTTGTTATATGATCATCTGGACATCTGTAAAGTGACTGTGTGCTTAAACAAAGTACAGCATAGTTTCATCTATGGTGTCAGGACCTGTTACATTATTTATACTGTATGCTCTACAGTCAGCTTTACCTGAAGGAACTTACTCAGCTTATTGCTTCCCCTTTTTTACACAGCTGGCTATTTACTACCAGAGTGCTGCAGTCCCTCTCCTGGGAGTTGAACCTGCAGTCTTTTGGGTGGAGTTCATGAACCTTTTGCTCTTGCATTAGCTGCTATCCATGCCAAAGCTGGGGCATGGATGGCAGTTCTAAAAGAAAAATGGTTACCAATTCCATACAAAAGGGTATAGTAGTCCAGTCTCCAGAGATTTCAGGATCCAGCGGTTCATGATGATGGATAGATGAACAGACTTTAGCAAATATATTTAACCACTAGACAACAGCCATCATTTACATAATATGTGAAGCAGTGTAGCTTTTAAATGGTATAAAGGTTAAAAGCTTATTCCATGCATTTCTATGCATTTTTGTTTTATCTGGACAAGCTATTCAAACTTTTTGTGTTAAAATTAATCCCATTCATTTTATCGCTGAGTTCCAGTCCAGAGTTCATCTACTGGCAGCCTTTTCAGCCCCATTGTGGCCCCAGACCAATTATCCATCTTTAGCAAGGCCATCATTAGGCCAAGCTTCTCCATCCCTGTACAGCAGGTGTGGTTGCTAAATTGATTTACAGAGGTAAATCCCCTATCCATGTAATAACACATCTTGCTACACTGGATTGTGAACTGCATTTCACCCGTGAAGCCGATACCTCACAACTTGGGACTGCAAAAAGGTGAGGAGACAGCTTCACTGCGACCTGCAAATGAGTAAGGAGACCTTCACATTGCTCTGCCTTCTTCTGACCTCCTAATCCGTGCCAAGACCCTCCCACCTCCTGTACTCCTTAATGTAAGAACCACTGAATTCACTCTTGACTCGTGTGACAGCATGGTGCTATATAACAGCCTCTTTCGTCTGGGAAGGTTTTCCGCCAGATTTCGGAGCACGGCTGGGGGAATTTGTACCCATTTGGCCACAGGAGCATCAATGAGGTCAAGCAAGAAGGTCTGGCTCAGAGTTGACGTTCCAGTTCATCCTAAAGGTGTTGAGTGGGGTTGAGGTCAGGGCTCTGTGCAGCCACTCAAGTTCTTCCACACCAATGTGGGCAAACCGAGTGTTTATGGAGCTCGCTTTGTGTTTGGAGGGGCACAGTCATGCTGGAGCAGGAATGAAGCTTCGTCCCCAAACTGTGGACACAAAGCTGGAAGCACCTAATTGTCTAGAATGTGTTTGTATACTTGTGTGTGCATGGCTTAGAAGGGGGGGGGCACATACTTTGGTCACAGAACAATCAAGCAAGTGCAACACCCAGAGGGCACCCTGTTCCCAGAACGCAGTCTATGGGGAAACCTTGAGCACTCTTCCCACCTTAACAATGCAGCCAGTCGCACTCACACAAACTTGCAGGTAACACACCTATTAACACAGATGCCTCAGTGCCATCATGATGCACACACTAATAAAAGACAGCTTGTATGTTTGATGCTGTCGACGTTCTCAGCACACTTATTACCATACCTATGTACCTGCAGAGGTGAAATGCAAATAGTAAAATAGATAAATAAGAAGTTCACTGGTGCCAGGAGCTTAGGAGGGTGATGGGTTCAAAGGAGAGCCCCCGTTGGTGAGCCGAGCACAACAGGTTTTTTAACGCAGCACCGACTCCTGCTAAACACAGGCAGCCTCACTGTTCTCATTCCTACTCATCTATTAAAAACACAGAAAATCAAGGCCCAGTGACCTTGTTCCTGTACACCCGCTAAACTGAGAAAAATCCACCATCTCTCTCTTCGCACCTCCAAACCTTTTCACAGCTCTGTATCATATACAGCAAATTAGCACAGAAGCAACTGTCCTGGCCCCAGCCATCTATTTCAGTACTTATTTGAATACGAAGGCTTAAGCTGTTCATCTAGACATCCGCGTTAATGCCATTCCCCAAATTTCAGATATACCAATAAAAGCCATTAGTAAATGAGTTCTGTAAGTGGAATGAACATAAACAAAACCATATTGTCAATTTTATTCTGAAACTTTTTAAAGATTTTCATGTAAATATAAGTGAATTCTGGGGTTTGTCACAGCTTCTGTAATCTGACAGCATTATTATGTCAGGATCTATGAAACTCAGTCTCTGCCTGTTTGTTTATTTGTTTGTTCTTTATGCACAGCTTTGTTTTTCAAGCCACAGGCTTTCCCACACAGGCGCCTCCCTTCATAAACAAAGTTTTCACGTCACGCACATACACACAACAATGACATGTGCCTCCAGGCAGTTCCCAGCTAATTTGTTAAGATGAGTACAAACAGGCCACTTCACATTCACACACACACACACACACACACACACACACACACACACACACACACGTAAGGTAATACAGTTTGTCAATAGATATTTTATTACATTGTTTCCTTTCTAACAGTTGACTACATCTGGTGAACATGTATCTTTCTGTGGCATTTGCCTGTCTGACAGGCTAACAATGCTTATCCACCAAATACATAATTTTAAGGATAATACAGTTTGGTGAAATATAATATTTTATTTCATGTCATATTTGACTTTCCACTTTCTCACCTGGGCAGGGTCAGGTAATGCACCAATTGATACACAAACAGAAAATAGTATTCGTAGCCTTCATATTGAGGACTGAGAAAAACTTCTTGCACAAATGTCTAACAAAGTAACACCTAAACCAATTTAAAAGTAAAAGCAATGATAGGTTAATCTCCCCTTCAATTTGGTAAAATGTATGCATGTAAATTCACAGGTCATTTTATTAGATACTCTTTTGAATCCAGAGCCACATCAATTTAACAATGGTGCACCAGACTTCTTTCTGCCGGGTTCTTTGCCTATGTTGGCTTGTCAGATTTGCTGTTACTACACATTTTTTGATGGCAGATTCATTCTGTAAACATCACATTGCACCTTGTCCCAAAGTGAATGATGGGACAGCTCAGGGTACTGTAGTAAAGCAAGGCCTCTATCACATTTGTGAAACTTTAGCATGGGTTAGCTTTAGGGTTTGGAATCAGTTGTCTGCTTTATATACTGAGCCACAACCATGTGCAGGGCTAACTGTACATATATGCTGTCTGTACCTAATAAAGTGACCAGTGAGTACATTTTTACCATTTCCCCTCATTCTTCCATGGCTTCAATGAAATAATAAAAAGCAGACACACATGAATTATAACCAACTGTGGGTAAAGGCATATTTCAATCCACAGAACTGTTATTTCATTAGCACACTTCTTTCATAAACAGATTTATCCCGAATGTGAGATTTTACACATCATTACCATTTCCCAGTCCTCAGTTCACACCTCTCTATAGCAGTTGCTCCTGCTTTTAATCTCCCTTGGCTGTGAGATGTTGCGACAAAGTCAAAGCAGACTCCTATGAGCTCGGGATTATGCCTCGCTTCTGGCCTTTCCAAAAATAACTGTCCATCAGGGCATGCAGATGATGCTTTGAAACCTGGTTCAGATTTTGGTACTTAAAGTGTACTGAAAGTTTTATTCTCTTCATGATAGTGCACATGAATGCAAATTCATAATCACTCCATATTAATTTCTTTTTGCTGCGACATATGGCGTTGCAGCAAAATAACTGTACTTGTGACCAAATGGCAGTGCTTTCTGTTCTTTCACATGTTTCCTGATTTAGCATCTCTACCGCAACTTAGGGCTGAAGGTGTGTGCTGTTTTACAGCCACCGTCAAACATCTCCACTGAAATTTGTGTATGCTGTCTACCAGAAGGTTGTTTTGAACCTTTTCCCCAATACCCTGTTGGAAAGAAGGCACTGAAGTAGGTGACAAAAGAAGTAATATGGTATGGTGAAGGACAACGTTCCGCTGGGTCATTCAATAAACACTTTTGCTTTGCGCCTTTTTTTTTTGACCGCATGTGTGTGCCATGATGAAATGTGTGAAAGTCAGATTCTTCTGCTGCTCACGCGCTATATTTGCTGAGTAGGGGGTTTTGTTGCTTTTCAAAGCTTCCACGTAGCACACGATAGAAAATATCGTGCCACAAAATACTGACAGTCCTCTCAGCTGTGGTCCTTGTATTGTTTTTTCTTACAGCTTTTGTGTGAACCACTCTGGAAGGACCACTGAGAACAAGGCCCAAGGCCCACACATAATACGGTTGATCCGCTCCTTCATGACCTTCTTGTGGAAGAACAGAGCTTGATCACAGGCACTCCCTGCAAAACAGTCACACCTAAGAAGCCTTCGTAAATGTTACGGCCCAGTCTAGGGTTTTGGAGCAACACAGATTAAGAATTTACCCAACAAGAAAGGAGCCAAAACCACGTGAGGAGTTTTTGTTTCATTTTTTGTATTTTATTTGTATTTTTTTGCACTCCATGCAACCCAAATCCAAAGCCCTTTCTCAAGGGATGAGCTAAACTAACAAAACAGACATAGCAAAGAAAGTCACTGTCCTTTTAGTATTTACCAACTTCCCTAACAAAGAAATGTGCAAACAAAAGTATGCCATTCAACCACAGTAAAAACTAGAAGGAAACTGTAAACAGCCTCACCCCTTGATGGCTTTTGCTTCATTATCACAGGCTTTTACAAAGATACAACACCAAAAACAGACAATTCACCCACTAACACTCAATAATAAACAACATAACTAACCCTAACCCTAACAATACAGAGACGTTCACCCTCCCAACCAGAAAAAATTCAATTTGCTTTCTAAACTGGATCGTGCACCTGTCCTCTTCACTTTTACCACGTTTACCCCTATTGTGGATTGCTCTGCCAACCAGAACATTTTTACTACTGGCCATGAACTAAAACCAAAGACATTCATTATCACGTTAGTATGAACATATTGTTGTTTTCAACCATGAATTTCACACCTAAGAAACTGGTTTTTAATTGCACAGTGATGCAGACATTAACAGCACGCCTTCTCATTGCATCTTTTGCAATGCCTTCACATTCCTCGCACAACCGTCTCATTTATCTTCAGTCTTCAGAAAGTCAGGTGAGCGAAAACACAAAATGAAAGATGGACTGGACATTTCTGAGCCCTTGTGTAAGAAGTACAGTCAGGGCTTAGGCTCAAATGCTTCACTAACATGGCCAGTTGTGTAAGTGGAGAAATGAGGAAAACCATCGTGTAAGCAGCAAAATAATCGCAGTGAATGATAGTGGGCCTAAGTTTCATTGGCATCTCCTAGAGTAACTGGAGACGCGAAGCCACATTTAAGCTGGGTGCACATCCTTGGGACGTAGTGGTTTTACACCACCTCCATCTGAGCTCCTTGTTGTAAGTTAATCATTACACTTGTTTCACCCGAAAACCCATCAGTTCAACCCTGCCATCTCCATGCGTTTACGTCACGTGTCTTTCGTGCTGTGTATTTTCAGCCACTATGGATTTATTTCCGCAGCCAAATCATCACCAATCTCACTCATCTCTCCTCCACAGTTGAAAATTTATAAAAGAAACATAGTCTTGAATCATTTAATTTGGCGCAATTAAATTTTGAAATTCTGCACATTCATTATTTATCTCTTCCAAGATAAAAACCTTTTCATTCTTGAATATATTATTACAATGGGCAACACTGTGGGCACTGGTACGCTATTGCTTCCGTGTGCATGTCCAGTAGTGTTAGTTTTACACTCGGCACGCTTGAAAGCAAGAGCATGTTTGCCTGCAGCCCTTCAGACCCGGGACTCTTGGCACAAAAGTAATCAGACCCATCAATAATGTACGGAACTCCTATTAGAAAATAGAAAATATCGTACTAGAAAAAAATTAGGCTGAAATCCCATATTTTCTAATTTACTGCTAAACTGCCCTTCCCTCCAGCCCACAAAAGTGATATTGTTAGAGAAGTGTGTCTGTTGGATGTCTACCAACCAAAAAAAAAAAAACAAGTGTTTGTTAACAGCCTGGTTGACTTTTAGATTTACTTGGCAAATCTTTTCTTTCCATCAGCTACTGTTTCTTCTTCTGCCAACTCAGCTGTATCACTGAGGAGTCAACCATCGAGTGCTTTAGCAAAGTTTTGCAGCGTACGTCCTTGTTTCACATTTTCTGTTTGCATGTTTTACACATCCTGGCGTGTTCCTCGTGTCCTGTTTGCAGCCATGCCGTAGCACAGGAGATAGAACCAAGAATGACTCGGTTTCCTGCCACTGTTGAAGCTTGGGATTTCTCACAAGCGCCAAAGAGGAGGATTGCTTTGGTGGGTACTTTTCACAGCTTGTTTACTCCGGTTTATCCTGACAGCTTTTTACTAAGCTAAAAACATCACGATTCTGCCAAAAATTCAAGCCATTAAAGCATGGCCTCAATGACACATGAATTATAGAATAGGGCAATTCAGTACAATTAGTCTGTAACAGAACCAGTTTGTATAAAGTTTTCTATTCAAGGTCCAAGGTTCACTTTATTAACATTCTGCACATATAAATATGTATGGGAGAGAATAATATGTAGTTTTTCATCAACAAAAGTGCCTGATTCACTAAATGTACTCTATGACAGTATAGGACAACATAGATGGACTGAGATTCATAGATAAATAGATAAACAGACATATACGTATAGATAAATAAATAAAAAATAGGAAAGAAGATGAGCAATAAATAAGTTATAGGTAGATTAATGCAAACAATTGGTAATGATGGTGATGATGGGAATGATGATACTGTGGGAGGTGGTCAGTGATGGTGATCAGACCCTAAGCTGTCCAAAACTCAACATCCTGACTGACATTTCCTCTGGGAAAAAGCTGTTCCTGAGCCTGGTGGTGTTGCCCTGCAAGCCACAATAGCACCTTCCAGAGGGCAATGATGACAGCAAATGGTGGAGAGGGTGGGAGGGGTCTGCGTTAATGATATGAGTTCACACACTGTAAGCGAACTGGATGGAGGGAGTGAAGTACTGGTGATGGACTGGGCAGTCATCATGGGTCAGAGGCAGTTCCCTTACCAGACTCTGATGCAGGAGGTTTGGGCCGTACATTTCTATGGCACAATTGAAATGACCTGCAGACCTTACAGTTTAACCCATTCGCAAAAATCAAGCCCCATAGGCAATGCAACCCGCATGATTAATCATTGCATCATTTCTGTACATTAACAATAAAATGGCTGTAACGGCCCAGGGTCGGGCTGTGTGTTTGTGTCTCTTCCCTGTTTCGAATTAGGGCTTTGGGGACTCCAAATTGACCACCGGTGCCAATTGACCTCAATTGGTGGCCCCACCTCCTGCTCCTATAAGAACCCCACACAAGAAGAGGAGTGTGGCTATGTTTTCAGTAGGTTTGGACTTGAGATTTGTGGTGTGCTGGTTACCTTTGATGTGCTCTTGTATGGTTTATCTAGAGACTGTGGTATCCTATTCCTGTTTGTGTGATTTGTTAGGTAGTTTAAATCAGTGTAGTCAGTCAGTCAGGTATGGAAGACTTTGCTTTGGATTTGCTGCTTTTTTTCTTTTTTGGTTTAAGATGGGCAGTTGGCCTTAGATTCACACACAGTAGAGCAGTTAGTTGGTTTTCACTTGTGACATCCTTGAGGCCATCACTATTATATGTAAATATTCACTATAGATCACTAACCTTTGTCACAGTAAAATCCTTCCACAAATAGCCATTGTTCTGGTTCCTGGTGCGGCAGCTGGGCAATAAACCCTTTTCCCATTTATGTTGCCCTTTTGACCCCTACACTTTACTGAGTCTAACTGCACATTTAGTGTGAGCGTACAAAGGTCATCCATGGATCCGAAAGTACCGTTGCGTTGAACCTGGTTCATACGAACCACTTGTTTTTAGGGAACAAAAAAATCAGTTGTTGCCTTCTGCCATGAATGTCTTCAGGGGTCAACATGGGGAGAAGGGGGGGAAACTCCCCACATGCTGCGCTAAACTGGGATGTGAAACATCCAGGAGGAGCAACAATAACACAGGTAACGGTAACCCTAAAGTACCACCTTTACCCGCTGTGCTACTTTGTCTCTTGCCCAAGTACTTTCCTTTATATACATATTGAGACCCAGCAGTGGTCTGGCTTGACGCCCCCGTAAAAGTTTTGAAATGTTTCTCGTGTCTGGGAGCCGTCTACTTGGACTACTCTCTGTGCTGCAAATGCCCCTCGGCCTGCAAGAGGCCAGGAAGCTGGTAATGGAGGGGTCCATGCATTATTGAGAAGCTGGAGGGCTGAAGCGGAGTGAGGCTACAGACCCAATTCTACTGGGACTAAATGCAACATAACACATGCCAGTGCTGCTGCTCGCAACAGCAGCTGTACACATGCAGCAGGTTAGCGATTATTTGCAGTACTGCAATGTGCAGGAGAAATTCAATAAACATTAGGTTTTTCTGTCAAACAATTTACATGACGAAGAAAGAACATTTAAGTGCAGAGAAGAATCCAGAGGCAAAACATAAAATAAGCCAGTGGGACAGTTGTATCTTTCTACTCCTAGTTACCGACACGCTGTTATACATAGACACTTAACCCTAAGCCGAAACTGAGCCTGACCTCTGCCCTTGTTCGGATGCGTGGGAAATAGATATAAATTCTACAAATACGACATTCTGATGATGCCACGCATTATGTGTCAAGTGCTGTCGGGCACGAACTCCCTCCAGCTCTACAGTGCTCTTAAACATTTAAAGAGGTCAGGAGATACCTGCAACAAGCGCTAGACAGCTGTGAACACCAGCATGCTGATGGAGGTCAGCAGCCCCAGCCGGGGCATCATCTTAGCAGATGTCAGCATCACTAAAGGCTGTGGGCACTAAGGAACGGTTTCCGAAATAGTTCTAAAAGCGTTGGCACTTGTTCCCAGGTACATGGGAGAAATATGACCAGCAGGCTTCTCCTAGGTTCCTGCTGTACTGAGACAATCGATGAAGGCGTTTAACTTCTCGGCTGTTATCAACCTCACAACACGGTTAAACAATTATTGCAATTGTAATTCTTACTTGGTCCTTCACAAGAGCAATAATAGTGATACTATTATTCAGATTTAATAAGGGCATATTTGTTGTGCAAGTGAATAGAGCTGCCATAAATTTAGAAATTTCAAAATGGGACTAATACGACATTTCATTTATATAAATAATTACTGTGCTGTCCATCCCCATGGCCTTGCCTGAAGGAATCAAACTTCTAATGCTCTCAGAACTTGGCTGCCATCTTTTATTTATGGCATGTCCTACAAAGTTGCCCGAAGAGCTCTCAGAACAGCTCTCTCATTGTGTCTGATGCAGAATGAGGCCCAAGCCAAGGGACCTTCGGCAATGCTTAGCTTTGCAGACCTTTTTACTACGGGGGACATTCCTGCTCCTATTCTTCAGCTCCTGGTCATGGATGTTTAAAAGGAGGTAAATAAAAATAGGAACTGGTGGCCTCTTATTTTTAGTACATACTATAGGTTGGAGAACCCGAGTGATGTGTTGGCAGCAGATCTAGAAATATCTGCAGGGTCACTCAGGGTGCAAAGTTGCTGTTTGTCACTTTTATTCTTTGCACTGGGGGTGTAGATGTGGTTTAGATGTGCTGCACAGGGTACCTGTGCTGCCAATTCTCCTTGTTTCTCTCTGTCAAAGTATCTTTAAAACAAATGCCACGTTTTAAGGATTAAAAACAATTGGACATTTTATCTGGAGATGTTGGTTTTACTCCAATCTGGCCAGTAGGTGGCAGTCGTACCAGAGAAAAGCTGACACTCCCCCAGCTAACAGTATCCACTTGAGGTAACGACATCTTTTACACACACACACACACACACACACACACACACACACTTTATTTATGTGTTCTTAATGTGCATATGAGAATGTTTATTGCATTAAAAATTACGCATACCTATTAAAACGACAAGCACCATTAGAAGAGGAGCTGCTGAAATTTACACAGATGCTGTTTGTGAATTATTCAAAGAGATGATTAATATTTCATTCTGATTTCATATTTGTTGGATGGAAACCTTTAATATCAATTGGTTACCTGTGATGGTATTAAGTGCGGGGGCTGGAAGTGATATTCACATTAAACCCCGAAGACCCAGGGGAGGGGGGTGATTCATCTGGAGTGTCAATAATGTGCCTCCAGCATGCTGTGTGTGAGGGCCACTCACTGGTGTTCAGGCCTTCATGGAGCCCACAGAGTGGGAGGGGATGCTGGGGAGCCGGACACTTGGAGATCCTCCACTGCTAGCTCATCTGGATGCCTCCTTATTTTTCTATCACTGAGAATGCAGTAGAGAAAGAAAGCTGTAGTTCAATGCAAAAATATGAATCAGAATATAGCAATCCCTCTATCTGAATCCTCTATATCTCAATTTTTGGAAAAATTAACATCTATATAATGGTATCCAAACATACTTTTGCTACAATGACTTCTTATCTGAATCTTATCCATAATAAAAGCAAAATGCCAATAAAAATTTAAATAAATAAAAAAAATCAACAAATGCATACTTTACCATAAAGTGTATTGTCATAAAATAATACTTTATGTATTGTACTAAACTATTGTTTAATGTATGAATTTATGCTATCTGAAACTCATGCCCACGCTGGTGTCCTATCAGCTGTTTCCTCATCCAGGCTCCTGCTAACTTTGTTTGAATCCATTACTACATTTACTGTGATTTAACCTGGATAATTTAGTTGGATAAACCAGCCCTCAGAGGAAGAGAAAGGATTAAATCCTTTCAGAGGTGGATGAGAGGACTTTAAAAAGTTTTAGCAAATCTCACAAGTCTCTTCTTCACTTTATTCCATAATCCCCAGCAAAAGTTAACCTCTTCTCATCAATGTTTTTAAACTAATTTCCTTTTCTAAATAAACCTATAAATGCCAGTGGCAGCACTAACAAGCAAAATGCCATGTACTGTATGCAAATTGATGACAACATCAAGCATTTTCCAACTGGGTAACTGGTGTTTATGGTGTTAGTTCATGCTGAACTCATGGGGCTGACAGGTACAGGGGTGTTTTTCCATTTAAAATAATGGGAAATTAGCACTTGGTATCCGAAAAATTTGATATCAGCTGTGTTTTCTGGGACAAATTAGGTTCAGATTGCTAAATCTAGTCTATTTGTTTTCTAAATGTCTTTAAATTTTACAAACAGAACTTTTACAGAAATAATACTGTGACACTCGTGAGGGTGCACTGGGGTCACGGGTGAGTGGTGAAATTGCACCAAGATTTATCTCTTTTATACATAATTATTAACCAACATTTGCCAAACAAAACTCAAATGCCCTTCAGTAATAAAGAACTAGTGAAACTCATGGAAAATTGAAAAGGACTTAAACACAACTTATACCCAATACTCAATGTAAAGCTCTCAGATTCCGTCAAATTTGCTACTACGGCACTTGGCCAGTCTCAGTTCTTTCTGGTCCTTGTTCCTCCAAAAAAGGGGAAAAAGAAAAAAGCATCACGCTTCAGTCTCTCTCTCCTTAACATCTTAATGTCCTCAGTTGGCTGTGCCTGGTGCTTGTCTCCTTGCAACCAGGTTCAGCTTGAGAGGCCTGGCAGGGCCTGGGTGTGGGCAGGTTCCTGTCTGCCACAAATAACCTTTAATCGGGTTGCCTCCTATTGCAACAGCAGTTCTATGTATATGAAAACACTGCATTAAATTAATTTAATGTATTTAGAATGAATAAGAAAAGAACAGAATAATGAAACCAGGAAATATTCTCCCGCATGTATTATTACTGTGAGCTTTTTATCACACATCTGCTGTTTCCAAACACCACTAGAGACCGAGCTGCCACTTATATGTTACTTCCCTGTCAGTGAGAGGTTTCTCGGAGGCGCTTTTATAACCGCTTTCTCCGTGTTTACAGCGTGCTGCTTCACTTTGTTCTCTAAGCAGCTGCAGGTCCAGACATGGGATAAACATGCTCAACGTAGTGATTTACAAAATTTTCAAACATTCATTTGAGGCCTTGGGTCATTCTGTGGAATGGATTTGCACAAGATGTTTTGAGCTCGTTCAGTATGGCAGTAACGTATATTTTTTGAGAAAGCGTTTGATATTCTGAAATTCTAAACTATGCATTTAAATGCATAAAGTGCCCCCTCAACACTTTTTCATCACTTTTATCAACATGACATTTCAGTAAACTTACATTTCGTTCCATGTGAATTTACGTTTTTGCTGTATTTGTGTGTCATAAATTTTAAACTTTTCTTGAGGGACTCAAGTTATGTCAGAAATCTGAAAGAATAGATAAAAAAAAGGGGTTATGGAGCCAGAACGCACAAGATGATCTCTACTGAAGTTAGAAGGGGGTTCAGACTCATGGCACAACACAATGTATTTGTATTTATTCCATTTAAAAAAAAAAAAAAAAGAACTGACATCAGAAAGGTATTCAGTTAAAAATAACACCAATTGTGATGGTATTTAGTGCAGGTGCACTAAAATACCAATGTACAGTTTGTCTTTAGATTTTAACTCACTATCTCACAGTGTGCATCACTGTAATCTGCTGTCAAGTCAAAAGTCATTAACTTAGACGTTAGGCTCAGTTGCTTTACTATGCATCACATTTTTCTGCAATATTCATTAATATGAACCAAAAAAATCCTAATAACCATAAACACCATGTGTAATGACCTGTATGCTTGCCTTAGCTTCAATCTTAAAAATAATTAGCATTAAATTTTAAAAACATCTATTTAAACAGGAATACTGTGTTATATATAATGACTTTTATTTTTGCCTTCTTAAAATCAGTTTTTTTTTTTTTTTTAATTATTAAATGAACAAATTAGATATCCAGAAAACTAAACAAAATACAAACTTGGAATGAATTGAAACAAGTGTTTCTCAACTGTTATTCATACAGTTTTAGGCAAACTCTGGAAACCAAGTTTCTATTCTTGGGTTAAAAAATAGAAATTTGTTTGCTATCACCTCCCCCTGCAGACAAGCACAAAATTTGTGTTCAAAAAAGTATTTTTAAATCTAAACTGTGCTACATTTGCTAGAAATGCCTCGTTTTTATTACCTGTAGTTGTTTGTACAAAATGTAAAGATTTTGTTTTGTGTTCCATTTCTGCCTGCTAGTCACACCGATTAATATTAATATGGCAGACACAAGTTTTGGTTACTTGATAATAACTAATAATTGCTTTGTATCACCATGACAAATGATTCAGAAACCACCGGCAGAAACTGTGGAGATGTCTTCGACCACACCTTGCTGCTAACCTGTCTGTAGTGTAGTTTAGCTGTCATGTCTTGAGTGCACATGGATGTGACACTGAAATGTGTGCGTTTGTGCATCTGTGTATGACAAAGGGACAGATACAGCGGGGATGTTGATCAGTGCAGTCAAACACACACCACGCTGACAGCCAACAGAGGGTACTGTTGCTTTACAAGTTTAAGGCAAATGATATTAGAATATGAAAATATCAATTTCAAAATATCCATCACGAAGGGAATTTAATTCCCCTAAATATCCCCTTCGTATTCAGAACAAAACATTATGTGCTTTCTAAGTTAGTTTAGCTTAATAAATTAGTTTTGATCTATTGCACTGTGAATGATATAAATAATTATTATTAATTTGTTGCTTAGTTCACACTTTAATCCATTTAACAATATGCCACCTATTTATGTAACTGTGGATTTTACCGAAACAGTTTTGATGCACCTTTTCCAGTTAAATATCAGGGCAGCGCTCTCCAAATTTGACTAAATTCATATGAATAATCGACTTTACGAACCAGAGGCAGAACGACGAAAGAAATAATTTTGTGTGTCTGATAAACCAAATGGAACTCCATGGTGATAACAAATTATTGCTGCAATGGGAGAGTTTATATGTAAATACAACAATAAAGAAGAAAGGAAAAAATACAGGATGTTAAGTTGAAGGTCATCCAGAAAGATGAGGGGACCATAGTCCTTATGAAAGCCTGAGTGGAAGGCATGTGCCTACATTATACTTCAAGGTCTGCAAATCAAAATAAAAATGTAGAATTTCAGATGCTAGGCATGCACTCATCCATTCATCCATCCATTATCTTTGACCAGGTTACCATGGTCAGGGTTGCAGGAGTCCAGAGCCTAGTCTTGAATCACTGGGTGCTGGGCTATGAAGCTACACCCTGGGTGGGATGCCAGGTCCTAGTTGTGTATCAGTTAGCAGCTGCTAGCACAGGTGTACTTAGAAGAGCAAGTTGCTGTCCTCTTTGTTAGCCTTGTCTGCTTGCCCTTTGCCACCAACTCCTTGTCTGCTGAGAGAAAGTTTACTTCTTCATGGAAGGTGGCCAGACATATATAAAAAAATTCTCTCTTTATTCCTGAAGTCGTTCATGTCATGGACCCACCTTCAAAGCAAGGCTTAGAGTGGGAGAACAACTTAAACATGACTCTTTGTTTTGTGTACGTTGGATGCGTGGGACCCAATCATTGTTTGTGATGCTGCAGAAAGCAAGAAGATCCTTAGTTATTTGTCTATTTAGCTGACATACTTCTCCAAAGTTCCTTGCTGCATTAGGTTTGCTTTCTAAGCTCCTTATAACTTTTTACCCTTTTTTTTACATGGATGGGAGATTTTTACCAGAGCAATTCATGGCAAGAACCTTGTTTGAGGGTTCTCCAGCAGGAAGTGGGGTTCAAACCTGGGTCCCACGAGGGGAAAACTGCAGCTTTTTTTGCGCTTATATAGCAATAGGAAGCAATTTTCCTATTACTGTAGGAATATATAGAAGTACTTTTCTCCAAAATAGTAATTATATTTCTGGCTTACAAGAGTTCACCCTAGAAGCTGTTTTCCGGGAACACTTTGCACTCGTAAATAGGGGGACACTTGTGCTAAAATAAGTCTGGACTAAATTTTAGATTGACGTGCAAATTTTACACTTTTGAAAGAAGCTGACGTTAAATTAAACACATCGAGCCAGAGGTCAGGGGGTTCCTTTCAATTCAAGACTGGGAAAGAGAGAAAATTTGCGTGTTGGGTTTCAGAAGCTCCTCAGAAAGAAAACTGACTTGACTTCAAACCGATTTTTCACTTTAACAAACTGGGATGAATGGCTTGTTTTATTGGGGAGGGGTATTACAAGCACAGCTGGAATGGATTTGAGTAAGTAAATAAGATGTAATAGCTAGTGAGAGCGAACTGGAGGTGGCGAAGTCTCCTTGGTTGGGCTGGAGGTCGAGGGTTAGTCAGTGCCCTGCAGGATCCAGAGGGTGAGCATCAGGAGAGTGAGGCACGGCTGGGGGCCACAGAGGAGGGCTGTTGGGATGGAGCTCACAGAGGAGCAGAGTAGGAATGTTAGCAGAGAACGGTGGGCAGGCAGATCTTTGCAATCGCTGCCGCCTGCTTCGCCGGAGAGCATCACCCAGTCCCGTTGCTGAGCTCCACAGAGACCTGCAGAACATCCTGTCGGCAGCCACACACCAAGCATGACCTTCAGGCCACCTCCAGCACAGGATGAGGACTCGCCTGCAGCCAGAAAGAACCACTTTATAACAACTGTCCAAGTGATGCTTGCAGAAAAAGGCCCATTTCTACATTTGTTTACTTCTGATGAGCAAAAACAGCCACCAGGAGCTGTGTCTCTCCTAGACATCGACCACATTTTCAGCATTTTCATCACCATTCCCCCTCATGCTAGCACCAAACCAGCGTGGAGGAACTTCGAGTCTCAGTGTCACATTTTTACATCAAATTCGACCTCGGAACCTTCTCACTTAATTCTCACTTGATCTAAACCGTACTTTATTTTCTAGCCTAGCCTAGCCTTTAAAAAACAAGTAACTTCATGAAGTAGCACAAAAAAAGAAAGGTGTAATAAAATATAAAATACGAACGGCTGAAGTATTTCACAGCGCAAGGACAAGGTTGCAAGTAGCCAGCGGCGTCGAAATAACTTTAAACGCTTGCACTTTAGCTAATTTAAAATAATAAACGGAAAATAACTAAACGCAATATTATATTGTTGTAGTTTTAGCAAACAACGGGCGATTCTTTACGCGCATTTTGGTAAGGCATGTTTTATAATTGAAGAACATTTTAAACAAGACAAATGTTAAAATAAAATGTCGCTAAACGTGCTACAAAAGCAAGATTAATTTAACATGTATGTTTACCCGAGTTATTTTAGTTTTTTTCATAGAAATATAGGAAGTCAGCTGGTCTCCTTAGTTTCAACTTTATTTTCCAAAACGTTCCTGTCACAATTTATGTATGTATTCTCCTAGCCAGGAGTGTAATAAAATAAATCGTTTTCAACTTATGTTGGTTTTTGACGCCAGACTTCAAAAGTCGACGTAAATGTCTCACTGGCGATTAATACGCATCGCCATTTTAAGTGTCGGTTAAAGCGAACTAAATGTAAGAATTTCTTGTGTGCAAAGCGACGTTGACACAAAACCACTGGCACTCCGGCGAAGCAAATAATGTCCTGTGGTTTTTAGCAGCAGAGTCCGCAGAAGAGAAAACTGAATTCATCGATTTTTATTTGAGTTTAGAAGAAAAATAAAAATAATAATAATAATAATAAAAATCCCGTGCAAACTCGGCTTGTGACGAACAGCCACGTTACGGAACTTGCAATAATTTCTCGTCAAAACTTGAACCGGACTCTGAGTGCAGGTTGATAATAAATAAAAATTATTTATTTATTTTTATTGCTATTATTATTATTATTTTTCCTCACAAGTCTCACACAAATGCCTGTAAAGCGCGAACCAAAGCTGTTTGTTTGTTTTTTTTTTTTTGTTTTGTTTTTTTTTTTATAATCCTGGGCGGCAAAGTCGTCCGTTTGCGGCGGGCGCGCGCAAGCGCGCGCGCGCACGTGCAGGTGAGCGAGCAGATGTGAGGAGCCGCCGCTAGTCGCCCCCAGCGCTCCCCGCGCGTCGCCAGCGCTCGCTCGTCGCACCGCGGACTTCAACGTCACGTCCGCACTTGAACTTGAACGGCATCCCGTCGTACAAAGGCGGCGAGAGCCACAGACACGGCGAGAGCTCTCGAGGAAGGAGGACAGCCCGCCATCTTCACTTTTGAAGACACTCGCGAAGAAGCCGCGGCTTTCGCCCGGGAACGTCCCCCACCGCCGCCCCCCCTCCCCCACCTCGCCCCTCCGGTGCCCGCAGCTGGCATTCCGCACCGCGGGTGCTCGGGGCAGCGCGTCTCGCTGAGGCGCCCGCCTCTTCCACCGCGCCGCCGGGTTTTTGCGCAGATATCGCGCTTTCCTCTTTAGTCGCCGCTACTTTTCTGCGGAGGAGGACAAGAGGCGAGGGCGGTGGACGGACAGGGGCAGGGCGAAGACGGGCGCCGAGCGGACCAGGCACCTTCTCCCGAGGCGGGACGCAGTCATGCCGCTGCTCGCTTTCCCCACCTGGAGACGCCGCCGCGACGCGCCGTGCGCCCCCGGCGGACGGTGTCAGTGAGCGCTGCCGAAGCCCTGCTGTCGTGGGGTCTCGCCTCGCACCGCGGCCGCACAAAGGGGGACTCGCACCGCGGGGACCCGAACCCACTTTTCTGGCCGCCCTTCGTCAGCGAGGGAGAAAGTGACTCGACTGCGCGAAGAGGGGAAGAGGACGCACGGCGGGGAAAGGAAGACAGGAAGACGGCTGCTCCGAGTGCAGGTGTCCGGGCGATGCCAGTGTAGATGCCGGGGCGATGTCCCGCCGCAAGCAGGGGAACCCGCAGCACCTGTCGCTGTCGCAGAGGGAGGGGGCGCCGCGTGAGTACCAACGACGGATGGCAGACGGAAAGACAGAAAGAAAAAGCGAGAAAAAGAGAGAGGAAAAACACTTGAGTGTCGTGAGGGAACCGTTTTATTTAACGGGTGTCAGGACGGTGGCTGAGGGGGGCGACTTTCCGCCGTTCCGCTCGCCGAGGAACTTGAGGGCAGTTTGCGGGAGCGAAACAAAGTGTTGGGGTGCCGAGGACGGTGGGTGGGGGGTCCAGCTCGACGTACCGTGTTTGAGACTGTGGTAAACGTGGTGAAAGGCTGGGCTGTACCGAGCCGGACGCGCACGCAGCCTCACACTAATTCTACTGTACCGGTGCCAGACCTCCGCTGTATGGAGTCCAGATGTGAAATAGTCGTAAAGTTACTGTAAATCCACTTCTTTCGAGGCGTTTTCTCCGTCTGGATCAAAATACTGAGCGCAGAAGAAAAATACGCTTTTATTGCTTAACAAAAAAAAAAAAAATTGAAAGTTAGAAGTGTCGCATGAACTTGCATTTTGGCGTGAGGTTTAATATGTTTAAATATACTGCACCACAGACATTTCACCATTTACTATTTGTAGAGATTCCTCTCTTCTTGCCAACAATAAGTATATTGTAAATACGTTATATATATTTAAATATTTATGCATATATATATATATGGACGTGTTCCAACTTTATTTATGGCCTCCGTGCATTTAGACAAAACAAACTTAACACGTTGTGCTCGGAATTTATTTCTCATTGTTTTTCTTTACTGGTTTTATTAGCGGCGAAAACTGCTTTTGTTTTGTAGGCACAATTTATTCTTATTTGTTATTATTTTGCACTTCCTGCCCAGATGCCCAGCATGAAGACAGTCGTGCGTACGCTGTGCGTAATTCATGTTATCCGGTGTCGCCACCGACTTTTCTCTCCAGAAGCAGGACTTAAACCACATAGTTACGGTACACGTGTGGTACCATGGTAAACCTGGGGAGGAATAAGTTCTGCAGCGGTAAATGCGCAGTAAGTGATGAAATATCCGAGCGTCAATTTTGAAAGCTTCATTCCTATTTGTGACGCCAGCAGTTGCTGAAAATTACGGTGAATGTGTTTGCTTTTACGCCTCGTGTGTGACTTAAACTATTTTTTTTTTATTTTGCTTTTCGAAGAATGGATATAACTTTTGCGTTGCTATTGCATTTATTGAATATATTGACATCGGATAAATTTCATCAGTACTGACAGGACTGACAGGTAAAGCACAAGAGGGATTGTTTGGCATTCCAACTTCTGTGAAAAACAGCTCATAATTTTTATTTTACCCATTTCACCCTGAGCCTAAATAAAGCTTTATGTAATAATTTAGTTGAAAAGTGGAGGTTGTAAATATGAGATGCACATCATGTCTGATAGACTTCCCATCTTCTGCTTTTTTATCTCTGGCATATTACAGTACATTACAGTGCGTCTTGCAAGCTGTCATTTGCACACTAATAATTTTAACAGATCTTCCTTCTGTGTAGACTGAATCGCTCTTCACATTTATTTGAATTCTTTTACAATTTCTGTCCTGAGAGGGGAGCCTTGCTGAAGCAAAGTGTAGAGTGCGGTTTGAGGTTGCACACGTACTCATTTTTAGTGCATCTATGGTGATGAAAATTGCTCACACGGAAGGACAAAGGTTATATAGATTGTCACAAATAATTAGATAATTAAACATAAACTGTACTTATGTGACAGCACTGTGCACTGCATGAGCTATAAGAATGTCATCAGGTGTCAGCTTGCACCTTTTGCCTGTTTTGTGGTATTGTTGTATACCCAGCTTATGGAGAGTAGTCTTATATGAATAGCACTCATTCGCATGTTCCCTTACTTAGAACCGCTCATCTGGTCAGTTAAAGCCACGTTTGATGTTCTTACCCTGTCCTGCTGCGCTTTTACCTGCTCGGTTTGAACATCCTGCAAACGGCAAAACCAGACGCTGTGCCACTGTTTGTATGAGATTTACTCAAGGTCACACTTATTGGTCTGCATATTGTTTGACCATTTTTACATTTCCTTTATGCTCCATCTGCCCTGATGGTGTATTTGGTTTATTAGGAGACTTTATCGGATTTGTAGGAATTGAGGGCTTAATTAACAGTGAAATGTAAGGAAGATGTAGGTACATTTGTAGTGTATTGCATAATGTGTGTGTGTGTGTGTGTGTGTGTGTGTGTGCACGTGTGTGTGCGTGTGCATAAGGGGCAGTGTTTTCATTATAGCAGGTGGTCAAACAAGTGTCCAAAAATACATCGAGGCCTTTAGGTTAAACTGAGAACTGTAGACGCTGTACCCAAATTTTGGTGCAATAAAACATGAAAAATGATGGAGTGTCTGGGGGACAGGACAGGTTTGTCACTTTCGCGTAAATATACTGTTTGCCTTTATTACTTGGCACGCAGACACACACGCGCGCGCACACACGTGTTTGTATTAGGAGGACAGCGGTGCTCTAACACAAACACACAAGGCCTCTTCTCTCTTTGCCACACAGTTTTCACCTTAACTCAGCGGAGCCAAACCAGGGCTTTTAGTACATCACATAGGAGCTGACTGTTTTTAATACAGCCCTTTCGGTACTGTTTGCATTCACACAACAGCAATAGGATTAACAAGCGCAAACGCGTGGCTTTCGTCAACATGGCGTCTGCTGTGTTTGAGTTATGTCGGGCTGTGGTGTAGAAGTGTGTTATTTCTGACTCGAAGTGTGGTGTCTGGGGCTTCATGGAGAGGTTTTGATTTCTTTGCCACATTTTATACATGTTAATATGCTGCTAATGCTGTATGTTCTGATTTATACATTGACGGGGAAGTTAAACCCTGCTCTGGATCGTGTATATTTTGTAACCCATGCCAGCATTGCTTGTTTCTGATTTTTGGTGTATGACATCTCTGAGATGTGCCTGACAGAGAAATGATAGATTATGTGTGCAAAATTTATGGTTATGTATTACTGAAGTAAATCTGATATGAAATTAATATCTAATGATACAGAAACCGGAAGGCAGTTTAACACCCTGTAATTTATTCAGAATGAAAATTTACCGGATTTTCACTTTCTGGTTAAGCATTTTATAAAATTCATCGTCACAGTGTAATTAATTACTTTAATTTTAATTAAATTTAACGTTATAGTATGAAAAAATAATTTTCAGATATTTTTGGAAATTTATGATAAATACACTCTTACAAAGGAAAATAGCATAAAAAGCTGGTTTAATCTTAGTAGAGTGGAATGTAACTAAGCAGAAAAAGTTAAATGCCTTGTTTCAGCAGGATTGTATGAGAACTTGGCTTACGTTTTGTCTTAACTATGAGTTTGACATTTTTCTTTAATGCTTTTCATACCTTATACATTATATATTACACATAATTTAATCATAACTGGTTTTCTAAATCACGTTATATTATTCAAGTTGAGGTCATTATATTTTAGTGGAAGAAGGAACAGAAGAAGTACGTTTTTTCCAGCCGGTGCTGCACTGAGGTTTAGGACAAGAGGAATGAAGCAGCGTGTCTGAACTCATTCTGTTGAAAAGAACGTTTTCTCTCCTGATGAATAACTGAGGTCAAATGCTATTTGCAGTAGAAAGACAGTTTATTTTTTGATTTTTTTATTTTCCCCTCACCTCACCTCAGAACAGTCTTTTTGAAGCTGCAGTTCTCCCCACTTTGCATTGCAGAACGTAGCTGTCAACAGTGAAGCTGGCAGAGCCTTTCTCTCGCTGTTCTGGCTTTGACCTGCTAGGGGGCGCTCTTAGCCTGTTAGTTAGGGGAACATGCGAGTGCTTGAAATGCCAGTCTTCCCAGATGCGTGTCATTGCTGCTTGGGGGGCCACAGGGTCTCTGGGGAGGTCGGTATGATCTCTGCTTCGGTGTTGCGGAGTGCACCGAGGTACGTGCGGCATTGTGTCTGCCGATGTGCACCGGGGTAAAAGTGGCGTTGTGTCTTTCAGTTTACACCGGGGCAAGTGTAGCGATGTGTTTGGAAGTGTGCACCAGGGTAAACATGGTGGTGTGTCTGTTGGTTTGCAACAGGGTGTGTGTATGTGTATATATATATATATATGTATGCGTGTGTGTGTGCCATTCTATCTGCCAGTTTGCACCGGGGTAAAAATGGCGGCTTTATAGCAGCTCCTGGTGAAGCAGGCCTCGTCTCTCGTACATGGCATCTCAGCACTCAGCTGGATTCCCAGGCCAAATGTAAACATGAAATGTTCCTTTGATATAATGATGTCATTTCCAAAATGGAACGATCGTGATTTGAGCTAGAGGTGGCAGTGAGACGGACGTCTGGTGTGACACGGCGACAGGGCTGAACGATGCACTGCAACATTTTGCCCTGATTCATTTGCACGCCATTTCACTGCAGGGGGTATTTAAATTCATGCTCGGTGATTACAAATAAAATGGGAGAAAATAAAATGTGATAATGTTTGAAGACACTATGTATTTATGCAAGAGACAGGTTGATAATGTATATTTATGTAGTGTAGAGACAGCCTGTGGACAGGTGATTTTGTTTCATTTTGTGCTGAAAGTGAGCACATTAAGTGAATTACCCTAGAATTTGCCAAGAACTTCCTAAATATGAAGTAAAAAATACATAATTTTGAAAAATTATTTGTTCATTGAAATAATTAGTATGAGAATTCTAGTTGCTGATAAGATGCACTTTCAGCTATTTTTTAGAAATGTTGTAAAATTTCAGATGTCTGTATTGCTGACATTTTGTGACTGTACTTTTAATAGACTTCTGTGATTGCTCTAGCAGGAATGGCCGTAATAAAATGCACAGGGCTGACGGAAGTGTTTACTCATTTCTCCTTTTGTTTGTTCATGATGCCGTCGTGTCTGAAAGGAGGAAGGCCTTTGCTTCCCAGGATCTCCCGGCGCAGACACCGGAGGCTTCTTTTTACAAGACGGTTCAGACAGTCAGACGCGGCCTGTGGTCCAACGCCTTGTTCCCGGGCCTCTGAGTCTCTGGAAGGAACAAAACACATCTCTGGCATCGGAGGGAATTTAAAACGCGTCATAAATTAGCGTGTGGCGTCGGGCACCGAGACCAGTTCACCAAAGGCGGAGATTAGGAATTCGTACCCCCGGCCCTCCATGCCTTCATCCCGCCGAGGGAAAATATGAGGTTATGTTTCCCAGATGAGGTGGACGGCGTTAACCACCCCTCCCAGTGGACGACATTGCTCTCATCTTATTTTACCTTTAAGGGGAGTGATTGTCGCTCTTTCTGTAATTACACCACAGTGGCTCAGCGGGGGGAACCTCCGTTAGATCTTCCAGCGGTGCATCCCTATCTTGTTGCCTCACGCTAACGTGTCACATCATGCCTCTTCTGCTCCCTTTCTCTGTACGAACTTAATATTTACACAACACACTGTTTTTTTTTTGCATTTTTCTCTATTAAGTGCTTCGCATCTGCCATAAATGATGTCCTTGCCAGCTTCTATAATAAATAGAAATTAATCAGAGTTTGAATTTGAATGAACAGGTTTTAAAAAGTGCTACAGTTGCAGAACTTTGTTTCCAGTTTTTCAGTGATACTTGTGATTTTTTTATTATTATTTTTCATAAAAGATTTGATTTAGATTTTCTTGTTTTATTTGGCTGAAAAGTAGTGAGGCTGTCGCATCGACTTTATCTTACAAAAGGAGATGATGGAAGCAGCACTTTTGAATGACTCAGAGGCGACTGTGTTATATAGATGTGCTGCCAGGAGGATACCAAGGCCCTCAGCTGTATTGGCTGTGCTCATCTACCCCCAGAACACAGACTGGACTCATCAGAGCCTCACACACACATCCCAGGACAAGGTTTACAGGGCATTTTCACCAAGCACTACACACCAGTTATAGCAGCGGGCATGCATCTGTGACCTTTTCCGGCCTACGGCCGGCTCTCACATGCATTACTGCTCACCCAACGTCAGGCCACATGCATTCTGGGAGCGAAACAAAACTATCAGTGATACAGAGAGCCCTGAATTTGTCCTCTTTTATTTTTATTCTTCTTTCTTTCTCCTTCAGCTTTCTACCTAGCAGAGCACGGATTGCATTAGTTACTGGGTGAGGTCTTGTTTCCAAAGCAACTTGCTGTTTTCAGTTTCTTTACACTTACAATTGTAGTGAGGTGTCTTGGCCAACAGTATAGTTGTAGGACCCAACTCTGCATTGAGCACTTCTAACATTTTTGTAAGGAAAGAATACAGTCCAGATTAAAAGAATTTTATACTGGGTATTTAATCCAATTACCTTAAATCTTTCAGCAAATTTTAACTAGGAATTGTAGCCTTTCGTTCAACAGCTTTATATGGTTTTGTTGATTTTGTAAAAGTGGGGATATGAATTATAGTGCATGGCTGTGGTCAGGTTTCTGCTGCATTGTGACCGCACACACTGAGAGCAGGACATAGTTGCTTCCACAGTGCCGGCAACCTTTTAGGGGCTCGCAGAGGCATTTGTTTACAGACGCTGCGGTGGAAGTGCAATTTGGTAACAGCAAAACTGTCTGTTTTCGGGGAATTTTACTGTTTGAGAAACGGTGTGGCAGCGGATGGGTGGTTCTATCCTGTCCTAGCAGAAGTGAACTGTGAGTAAACACTCTGATCGGCACCACCTTGGACTGATCACATCCTGCCAATGCCAGTGGGGAGAAACCTGAGAGTTGCTTCACCGAAACACACAGCTGACAGTTTTCCAGTGTTTGGTGTGTAGCGTGGCAGGAAGGAAGGGGGTATTTTGCTCAAAACCTGTGTGAGACACAAACGGACATATCCCCATCTCCTGCATAATGACAAATAGTGCTTGACATTGCCGGGCACCGACTGAGTTACTTGAAGTGTTTGTCGAAGGGATCAGAGAACTGTTGATCTCTAGCGTTGCCTAGGTGACAGAACTGCTATCTGTGGCAAGAGGGAGAGGCTTCACCGCAGAGGTTTTGAAGACGTGAAGGAGAAGGGGGATGTGGCAGGCACAGCCCGGGGACGTGGCTCAAGGTTCCGGCATTTTCTTATAGTTCAGGCTTTTTTCGGGTCTGGTTCCTAAGATGAGGGGAGGCTGCTGTCACACACCTGTGGAGGGCCTCGCAGTGCAGACATGAAACGTGGCTTGAGGGGTTTCAAGGCTCTGCAAGTATGGGCAACTCCTGCCTGCTAGAGAAATGTGAACTGTGCACTTGAGGAAAATCAATGCAAATCAGTGCTCTTGTTGACATACATGGAATATATAGGTCCAATATGTGTCTCCTAAAGCCTCATGAGCTGTAAATATTTTTTTTTGCATTACTGAAAAGGTAAAAATGCACGTAGTTCTGGTTGGGGAGCCCGGTGTTCATTGGCTTCACGGTCTCAGTGGTCCAAATTCATCTGGGCTGGTCTAGACTCTCCTATGCTAAACAAAGCTATCTTACATTCATAGTTTAATGTACAGCAAACAAGATTTAATCTCTTCACTTACCTAATCATGCAGTTGTGCATTATCAAATTGTGTTTTTTGTACATTAAAAGACACAAGTCTGCCTTTTTCAAAGCACAGAGATGGTGTAAAGGCCAAAAGTGATAAGATGGTTCCTTGCACAGCGTGTTTCCCATTTAAATGCCGATTCCCCCGTGTGCTTGTACGCGCGGCGGCGGATACGCTCGGAGCCCTCGTGAATCCTGCAGACAGGTGAGCTCGATTGCGAGTCGCCGTTTCGTACGAGCCATTTCCTACTGAAACGTGAAGTGCACCTGCGTTGCTTCTGTGTCGAGCGTGTTTTTTTTTTTCTTTTTTTTTTCTTTTTTTTGTAAAGCACAAACGTTTGTATGCACTTTGGAGCGTGCTGTCGAATAGACAGGAAACAAAAAAATTGCACCCCGAGTTTGCTCTGCCGCCACAGATGAAAGTGCAGCATCTGTCCTGCTTGATTACATCTCCTGACTGAATCTGATAAGCGTGTTTATTCTTGGCAAAGTACACTTGCAACTTTACTCACTGTATGGTACCGTAGACTCGTCCCGCTAACTTGCTGACGTGCTATGTGTGTAGCACTGCGTGTGGTATGGGATGTGTTTCACGTGCACTGGAGAGAAATTAATATCTTCAGCGAGCTATCAGCAGCTTAACAAAGTACAACACACATGGCGGCAGAACGTGATTTTGACTCTTGAATACCCGTTACGCAATAATTTTGTACTATACATTTCTGTGCATTTTTATGTTTGGTTGCATAATCCACAAGCTCTCAGACAGTCTTTCGCAGTCTTTCACCATCAGCTATTAGCTATAAGCAGACTTCCAGGTAGTTTATCTGTGATGTTGGTGACAAAGAAGCAATGGCCTGGTGATTCCAACAGCACAGAGTGTGCAGATGGGAATCAATTTTTCCATCTTTCTGCTCTCGATGATTCTCCAACATGGACTTAGCAAACGTACAGTAGCCAAAGCACTGCAAGTGATGTTCAATACTCCTCTCATTAACATTTTTTTCATTATTATATTCTTCAACAATTTAAACCAGTACACCTTTTAAAATTACCCACCTCACTGTAAATTCTATCAGGATTGTTTAAAAAAAAAAAAAAAAAAAAAAAAAACTTCTCATATTATACCTCCCTGTAGCTCAAGTTTGTATGTTTGTTTTGACTGGCTAAGCCAGTAAAGTACAAATGAGTGTGTGAGTTTGTTTATATGTGTTGTGTCCTTGATTTTATGTATTGTGGTTTAGAAATAGAAAGGTGATAAAAGTTGAATGGGGAAGGATGGTTCATAATTTGCTGTTTTGTCACAACAGAACATTGGTGAGAAGTTTTTGCAACACCAAGACAGTAGAATGCTTCACAGCAGATAACAGTGAAGCGAGAAGTGGTGCAGAGGGTCACGTCTGGCAGAGTATTGTTGGACCACAGTGTGTGCACAGAAATTCAGATTTTTAATATTGTTATTTTACTGTTTTTAATAATTCTCTCCGCCGAGTCAGAGCTTGTATGCAAGGGATCCAGAGTCCTGTTTTTAAGGTGTGTGGTGTTCCCCTGGATGTCAGCCTCTTCATGTTCACATTGGACAGACAGAGGTGCTGGAGAGGTGGTAGTGACATGTAATTGAAGAAACGTCAGTGATATAGGAAAAATGCATACGTTTTTATACATTCTGGCCTCATACACATGCATGTTAACGAAACTCTTTTTTTATTATTGACACATTACTGCCGTGTTAGCTCGGTGCAATGCAACTTCACTAAACAGTACTATGTTAAAATTTCATTAACTGTTTAATTCATTGTTTGTATTTAGGCAAGACTTATTCGAACTCTAGCGCATAGGCAAAGGAAATGAAAGGGTGGTTCAAAATTAAGGATCATAAGATTGTTCTGTATGATAAAAATTGTGCCAAGACTGCCAAGAAATGAATATATGTGCAAGAAATATTAATAATAACACAGCTCAGCCTCGGTCTTACTGTATTTTGGATAAAACGACGTGACACTCAAGTGCTCAAGGATATGAGCTATAGTAGTACCTCAGAACAAAGAAGTAAGAAAGAGTAAAGTCTGATGTTGCCATGGTAAATGTAAGGACAGGCATGCAATGGAGGTAGTGTTAAGAGCCACTGTAAGTGACAGCGTCTGCATTTTTCCTCCTCTTCTCAACAGCTGAGACAGATCATGTGTCACATGAGCACCATATGCTGGAGGCCCCCGCCCATGACCTGCTCACCTGCGGACAGTGCCAAACCAACTTCCCCCTGGGGGACATCCTGGTGTTCATAGAGCATAAGCGACGCCTCTGTCCGGGCCTGAGTGCCGGGCCTGGATGCTACGAGAAGACCACGGGCCGCCGCAGCCCACCATCACCATCGCGGCCGGAGCTCCGGAGGCTGGCTGAGCCTGTCGAGGTGGGGATCCAGGTGATGCCCGAGGATGAGGAAGAGGGACGCCTCACACCCGCCAAGGGTATTTGTCCCAAGCAGGAGAACATTCAAGGAGGTATGAGGCACTCAAACTGTCACTATAGGGACCTCGTGCACTTGACCGGCAGAACTCACAACCTTTCTCCTGGAAGTGCACACCCACAGACACATACATACATACGCAAAAGTCTACCTTAGCAAGATACGCAGCTCAAACACGCCAACGCTGTTCGACACAAACCTTCAAGAGAGATTGTTGCCCTTTAGCTGATTTCATTATGTGTCGCACAGAGTGAAACATCACATCATGGGCTCAAAGCTTTAAAGCCCTCAAGGACTGTGGCAGCTGAAACTAATTGTGAAAAATGTGACAGAAAACTCGCCCAACGGTCATGAAGAAATCCAGCCTGAGCCATCTGCTTAAAAGGTGAAAAGCTCATTAAAATTCAAACACTCTGAAAAAGAGGGGGATTAAAAAGCCAGTTCCCTATTCAATAGGGTAAAGAGGCCATTTAGACTAGAGCAGCTGCGGGGGAGAACACTCGTAGTTATCTTGCGAAACAGTTCAGTCAAGTCCTCTGCCCAGAACCCGGGGGAACTTATAAAATTGGTCTCATAAAATAATACTCGGGCCTGGACAAACTTACGAGGAAACTGCGAGGAAGTCGCTTATTAAATCAGCACACCGTCTTAATAGTCTTTTCTCGCTTTACCTCATTTTCATCAGGGTAAGGAAGATAATTTGTTCTGTCAAGATATGACACCTGCCGTTATTCCTTGTTTCAGCAAACATTTAAAAAATTGGCTTGAGATTTAGCTGCTCGATGAAGTCACATGGCTGGCTGGAAAATTGTTAAGCATAAAAGGTAAAAAATCTCCCTAGTGCAGAGTCATTAGAATCTGAATTTTATTAAATTCTGACCTTAAAATGGGATTCAGAAAGAAGCAAACTGGTGGTTGACATTTATTATATAATTGCATATTTGGAACCAAAAAAATAGGTATGATGGTACTGGTCGGTAACAAAGAACTGCTTTAGAAGTTTAAGTGGGAGAATGGCCTTAAGTGATAAACTTCTATGAATGTGCTTGAGTATGACACTGTTTATGTGTAATCTACCGCCAGCAACATGGACAACGATATTATAAGCTGACAGTTGTATAAGGTAAGGAGTTTGAAGAGAGCTTTATTATCATTTGTACTGTAACATATTCTTATGAAAAACAGTAGCTTAGATCAGGGCAAAGTCAGTATTTAAAGTATGCATTTTAAATGTTACTACATGGAGGGCAATGACTTCACATCGAGTAGTCGTGATGAAAATAGCCAGAAGCGATTAAGATCGAACACGTCTGCTGTCCTCGGTGTATATTCCATACTGACTTTGTTCTGGTAGAGATATTTTCCATTTTAATATTGCCAAGTTCCACGTGACACTAATGTGAAATGCAAAGCTAAAAAAAGGAAAACAAAACAGTACAATGCAGGTAGGTTTTTTAAGAAAGAAATAGGCTAAAGGTAGCACACCTGGACTTGAGCTGGTTCGGTTTTGTGTTATGAACATGGTACTTAAACTGAAATGTAAAAAAACTCTGTTGTGTATAGACACAAAGCATTATGGATAAAAGTTGGTGTTTTACAAATAAATGTTATACGTTTTTAGTCACTTGCTCACCAGACATTAAGGATTTTTTGTCTTTTTCAAAGTCTGGAGTCTGAGTGACATGATAGTTTGCGACATCAGCAGCCCCACACAATGGTCAGTCTTGGAACTTACAGAATGTACAGTATATTTAAACTTTTTGTTATTTACTAGTTTTGTACTTCGTTGATAAGTTGATTAGAAACGTCTTGACAGATTTTAGGCGCGGGAAGAGCTAATTGGAACTTATTCACTACGTACGCTCGGTTTTGAGCAATTTTAATTTGTTGCCAGGTGATGGGAGTGACATCCACTTTTGTCATTCTTCAGCATTTCTGGGCAGTACTTATGCTTGGGTGTGTCAGTAAGAAATGTGTGTAAAGACAAGTTACAGGCATTTGCTGCTGGTGGATGTCTGTGGGAAAACTACTAACCTGCACAGATCAAGGAAATGGCTGAATATAAGTTCAGGTTGGGGGGTCAAATGAGGAAGTCCTCAATTCCCATTGTCAGTGTGATATTTCATGGCTCTACAGTGATAATTTTCCAGGCTTCTATGAAACAGAGGATTGAAGGTCACCTTTGAATGCGTGGCACCACCACCCAGCCACTTGAAGGTTGAATTAAATATTTCAACAGGACATGGGCTTCTTCAATGCATTATACTGCTACATAGCAGTCTGAAATTTCAGCCAAATTAAATTATATTTAATGGCCCCAATTAAACACAATATGGCATTCAGCATACCCTCAGGTAAGAGGAACAACTGCTGAGGGCGCAGAGATTTGCCGTGTTAAAGGCTGTGTGGGCTAGTGCCCTCCCACCTTTGCACACATCCTAATTGAGCTGTTTAACAGCAAATGGCAGTATTCTGAACAGTGCAAGCACTGGAAGAGCAGAGGGACGTGTGGCAGTTATGGCCCTTTCCAGGGGATATACTCACATACTGCATGTTCAGTATATCTCAGTTGAAGAATGTCCTTAAACTGTCTGACTTTATAATAAAATCAGAAATAGTTTTTACAGTTAGGTGAAAAGAACTACATACGCTTCCTGCTTATGTGTGTACATTGCCTGTGTTATTAGGTAAGAAGGGGTTAAGTTTGGTGATACCTGTTCTATAGGGTAATACAAGGTGAGAAGCTGGAGGGCCCCTGAGGAGGCTTTGCTAGCTTTTGTTGGAACATGAAAAGTTGGGGAGGCAAGTGCTCAGACCTGGCTGGAGCCCAGCATACCTTCCCTCAGGGGTGGTGAGGGTGCGGTAGAAGGGGGTTGGCCATGGCTGCCCACAGTGGCCTGAAGCGAAACAGACGGCATGTGACCACCCCCTTGCCTCGACTTGTTCAGCGCTGTTTATGCCTCCATTATTTTGCCCCGTGCAACTGTGGCACATCATCGGACTTTAGCAGAAGAACACAGATCTGTACGTCAAGCTGATTTCAAACCTTACAGCAAACACTGGGAGATGCTCTGTCCTAAAAGCCAGCCTGCTCTGGGACAGTCAGCGTTCCTCCTGCCCGCATGGCAGCGTTCCCTCGTAAAAATGTTGAATTCATGGTGGAAACACGTGGCAGAAGGGACTTTGCAAGCAGCATAGATAGACAGTTTAGTTACAGTTTGGGGTATTCGCAAACTTCTCTACAACTACATTGCCTTTCTTGATCTGATATTCCGTATCTCATCTGTTCTTTCACAGACATCTGTATGGGCCCACACACTGTAATGCAGGAACAATGGGATGCACCTGGCTTCTAAGCCTTGCTGAGAGAAGAGTCATGCGCAACAATCCTTAAAGATGTCATATCCAAACCATTTTTACCGCCATTTCTTTCACTCCGTCTCATTAGGTGTGTGATTTTAATGAAGTGAAACTTAGTCTGGGAGAAAGCTGTAGGCAGCAGGCCTCTGGGAGCAGAATTGTTGAGAAACAGGTACCTTCGCTTTTTATGTAGTTGTAGTTGTGTCAAGTCCTTTAGTGTATTTGTATGAATTAGCCACTTCCTCATATTTAAGATTTGTGGCCATATATCTTCATTGTGCACATCCCTTAAATTTCATTATGTTCTTCCTAATAATATGTAATTTTTTTTTTCTCCTTTTTTTAATATGGAGCAGTTCTCTGTGGGACTAGGGTTGTTGGTACAGTGTAAACATATAATTTGTGCAATGAGGTGTGTTTCTGAACCAAAAGCAGCCTTTCCGGTTTAGTTGCCAGTCCAGGGGTGAAAGTTGCATTCAGAATCAAGTGGTACCTGACACCATATTCATCCCGGCTGAACTGAGCCTGAAGCACAGTGAGGTGTAGCCCATGTTGACTCTGGAATCTGACAGAAGAGGAATGGCGAGACAAGTAGAACGTCCCCTGTTCTATGCGCTTCCTTCCTACCTGCATTTGGGCAGCAGACCTTTAGTAGCGCTTTATTCCGTGATTAATGTTTGTGACTTTGTGATTTTAGCTTTCCTTGTGAAGTTGCTCTAGCTTACTATGAATTTGTTGCACAAAAGACGTGCACATAAAATAGTAGATGTGTCAGAATGAATCACAGGATGCTGTATGAGTGTCACCATTGCTTCCACTTCCTCCACTGCACCCTCCAAAAATTAGAAAGAAAAAAGAAACACCATTAAGTAGAAGAAGTAAAAAGTACAGTCAGTGTAGACACTGAGGCCTGTAGTCCTTTGGTCTCACTTAATGTGGACACTGTTTTTGTTTAAAACTGCAAGTAAGGTTAAAGCTGTAAAGTAATGACTGTTCCAGGATGTTTGTGCCAAAATTCACGTGCTGTTTGGTTACAAGTCTGTCCTGTGATGCTGTTTCTTCTTCTTCTTGTCGTAAAGACAGGGTAGCTCAGTTCTTAAAGTCACTTTGATAAGCTAATTACTTTTCTGGTTTTTTGCTCTGCTCAGTAATTTGGTTGAACTTGTTTATTTTACTCTTGTTCTTTTGGGCTGGTTGGCCAAGACCATGATTAGGATTGACTGAGTCGTCACACACGGCAGCTACGGGGATCTTGGTTCATTAGGGTTCAGAGGGGCGCAGATGTATAAACGCTCGGAGTTGTTTATCAGTCAGACATAAACATGACATTGTGCTCTTCAGATTTGGTTATTTATATGTCTGATTCAAAGCACCTCTATAGCTCTACAAAGCAGAAGAGAGCAAAGAAGCTTGGCTTCGCGCTCAACAGAAATGACTCCATGTTTTTGGTTTACACTGATCAAATTCCAGTGGGATGGAAACTTAAAAATAGTAAAGTGAAGGATACGGAAAGATTTGAACGCATTCATTTCTTCTTTGAAATGCCTTTTCTTCTCATAAGGTATTTTGTAGGGCAGAGGCAGGTCGGTTAACAGTGGGATATTCCCACTAGATTAAATTTTATGATAAAAAATGAGATGTAATTAAGAAAATACTGGATGTGTCAGTTTTTCTGGTTAGTTTTAAATAAGCATTTGTGTGTCACAAATAACCGTGCTAATTCTTACAAAAGCTCTTGATGTTTGACACGTTACGTTGTGTAGCAGCCCCATTTCTTACGTGAAATGTAAAACAAAGGAATAGCGTTAAGCTGAGACATGCGCTTTAACATCTACCTTAAGTACGGCCTCACACCCATGTGATAATGAATGAAACTGCCTGAGGTACGTGTGCATTCTCGCCGCACAGGGCTGTATTTTACGGCACGGGGTGTGCAAGATCAAAATGGTCTTATACTTATCAGCATTAGATAGCATTAGCTTGGCTTGTTTGTCTTACGTGCATGTCAGCTTTGACGCGCACTTGACTGAACTTCCACGATCGGGAGGCATGAGTATGGCCTCGTGTTTCCATACAAAGACAGGCGCAAAGAACAGCAAAGAAAGAGCACTCACCGACACATGGCTTCTGCTCCACCCACCCCAGTCCTCGTGTTTGCAGAAGCACAATACCTGCTCCATGAGGCTAGGATGAATTTTTGAACCCTATTTCTTGGGTTGAGTTCTTTTCTTCGGAAAGGTGGAAGCAGCATCCACTGTTTTCTAGGTCACAAAAAAGGCAGGCTTCACTGACGTGGGTAAACATCAAATCTTTATTTTGAAAAATTTTGCCCGTTGCTTTTTGTTGTTAATCACTTTTCACGGACTCATTTAAATATTGAAATTTCTTTAATCATCAAAGACAGTGAGCCTATTGCATATTCATATTTGCACCCCCACCCCATTCCCGACTTACGGGTTTTTTTTTTTTTTTTTTTTTTTTTTTTTGTCTCACTCTAAAGCAAAATACTCATTATTGTGCTGCCTTCCTGCTCGATTCCGGTACATCATAAAGTAAACCTTACTTTTTTCACATTTCTTTTGCTTTATGTATATGTGTGTGTGTATATATATATATATATATATATATATATATATATATATATATATATATATATAATGTATGTATGTAGAGCGAGAAAGAGAGCGAGCGAAAGAGCGAGAGGGGGAGAGAGAGTGAAAGACAGCTTTCTGGCTGGAGCACTTGATATTTGTCAAGAGGCTGCAGGAAAGTTCCATCTCCAAAATGACTTTGTAATCGCATCTGCATATGAAAATACACTAATTGCTCCTGATCAAGTTTCATGGATTTGGAAGCAGCCGTTTCCTGTGACCTACGAGAATGGGTGTTCGGGCATTTAACCAGCGGTGCCAGTGATGTATGCAGCCGCTTGCACCGGTGCACCTAATATTTGTCGGTATTGCACTGTTTTTTGTGACCTGCGGCAACCGAGCGAGACACGTGAATAGTAAGCGCGTGCATGTACTTTGTGTTTACACGCTTTCTTCTTCTGTCTGGGCAAGTGAAAGAAGTTATTTCTCAAGTCCACAGAATACTGAGCCTCATCGTCAAAATGTGCCGTGTATATACAATATTTTGACAGAATCCATAAAGATTTGTCCATCCATATTCTCAAATATTGCCCTTTTTAGTAACCGATTTGTCTTTAGAGTCAGAGACGTCTAAAAATGTTCATACCACTGCACTGGGTGTCATACCAATCTTTTCTGTCTTCATTTTTCACCATTTTTTTCTCCACCATTGTTATTTGCAAAAAAAAAGACTGTGACTTGAAATGGTCACAGAAGAAATCATGTGTGCAGGCTTTTAATTTCAGAGTTTTCTGGATGTTGTTGTTGTTGAAAATAAAAGTCAGCACTGGGAGCACAAAGTAGCTTCAGACATTCGTACCGCTGCTGAGAACAGTTATGCTCTACAAACCACATATGAAAAAGATTTGCAGACATGTTCAGTGGGAAGATACCATGTTTGGTCTTTTTTTGCAGTCAAGCTTTTCTGCTGCAGATCACCTTCCTGAAGACTTTGATCAATGACATTCACATAAAGGCAGCGTTTAGCAATGCCTACGTAGTATCACTGACATTATTTTAACATTACATCTAATGTTTTAAACATGCTGCCGGGGCTGCTGTACTTATTTTCAATTAAGTCCATACCGCTTTTCGAAATTCATGGTTTCATTAGAATTTTTTTTTTTTTTTGCCCTGGGCCCTTGAAGTTTATGCAGTAACTAAAGGAATGTCAGTCCTTTACTTGTGGTTTTGGCCAGCGCTCCACTTGAGCATGTGTGTGTACGCGTGCGCGTTCTCCGGTGGTCTTCCCACTGTTTAAACCAACATTAGAAACGTGGATTGGCTGGGACAGCTTCCAAAGCAAACACACACACAATGCCACAGCACACTTTGCTGGTTGACAAAGACGGTCCAAGACAGCACCGACAGAGCACACCAGCAAGAAAGTGAAACATGTTGTTTTAATTTTAATGTGACAAAACAAAAGTATGATTGAATAAAAAGTGGCTGTTTTTGATTTTGGAGGTGTTTCAGAGTGCCCTGTTCAAGCAAGATCATACAATCTGCTTTAAAAATACTGATGCTTTTATAGATATTCAGTGCTGGGACACTGGAATGGGAACAAAAATCCACAAATGTAATATTTTCTTAATTATTACATTTTTATGGTTTATGGTTTATTATTGCTATGTTACTGTGCTATGTTAGTTTGATGGAGATGAATGGTTGCTACTTTGTACGACATTACACATTTAATATAGTATACGCACACCATTTTTTGTATTTTAAAACTGAAAGAATGATATCCTTTGATGATAATCTTTGAAGTATTTAAGTTAAAATATATTTTTATTAAATGTAAAACTTTTTTGGAGTAGAGGGTGTCATGTCACAGAGTTCAAACGTTAAGTTGCAGTTTAGCTTTCATTTCAACATGAATGTTTTTCTATCAACACGTTGCTCATTTTTTACTTTCACTGCACCCATACAGATGACTTGAACTGAAAATCACTTTAAGCACTGAGAACATACTTGAAAATCTATTTCCTCTCATGAAGCCACAACATTGTTGCTGCATTTGCCTCTGTTGCCGACAGATTCAAAGAAAGGTCAAACTTCATTGCGAATTTAATAGTATGGGGGGGCATCATGTTTGAAAACTCCTACGCACATGCATTGATTTTTTTTCATCTGTCTTCTGCTTTGCATAGTAGCCCAAAAAGAGAGTTTAACTTCATTTTACTCACCTTTCCAAACTGTCACAGCTGCTAGTAGCTGCAGACTAATAAGTCTAGGGCGGTTTGTGAACCACAAAACAGGCCACAGCGAAGGGAACAGAATATATACAGTATGCTATTTTTTTATTTTTTATGTAAAAGAGCTTTCATTTATGCTCAAGTTACAGGATCCTTGCAGAAATTGTCAATTTCAAATCACAATCCAAGTCATAGGGGCAGGAGTGGGGAAGTGGTGGATAAAAAACTGTTGGTATTGTTTTCACTGTAGTGTTGAGGCCAGGAAGGCTGTGGTCTCCTGCCATTCACTGTCGGTTCAGACTGATTGGTGCTGGCTGGCAGATACCAACGTGAAGCTCAGAAAGCATCTGCCTACAGGGAGTTAAGAAGTCTCTCATGCAGGCAGCAAACAGTCCACATACCAGCTAATGGTAGTCACACGGTACATGATTTGATAGTTTTCTTTCTGCAGCAAAAGAGAAATTTACCCCCATTTTAGACTGTGAAGGTGGCAGCAGGTTTAGCAATGCTGGTATTGTTTTCCAGAAGTGTAAACATTTTACACTTAATAGTCTCTGAAGTACAAGGATCTCTCTCTTACATGTGCGCACACACACACACACAGACACACGCACGCACACAAACACACACACACACACACACACACACACACACACACACAATACTTTCCCTCTATTTTACATTTCAGTGGAGAGGATTTGGTTCTGAATATGAAACAAACACAGTGACTCAAGGGAGTGACTGTGACATTTTTGAATTCTTATTTGGTAGTTCGCCGTTGCCCAAAAAGTAAAGTTAAAAATTGCAGAAACAAAAGCTGGTAAACTAGATGTAAAATTTTGACCATCCTTCAAGTCAAACACTGGTGCACCATAGAGTAGGATCCCTCTTCTGAATACGCTGCAACAGCACACTGTATGTGCTAATTTAGCACTGTTTATGAAGCATTTATTGTACCACTGTACCATGGGAGTACATTTCTTGCACTGGGACAAAGGGCTCTGTGATCCAAAACTATCTTTTGACCATCTGCCTCAAAGGCAAGCAGCTGTAGGAGAACAGACACAGCAAATAAGAACACTGTAGGTAGAGATTGACCTTTGGGGTTGACAGCAAATCCTGGACAGAGTGTGGTCCTGCAGCCTATAGTATATCTGATGTTTATTTCTGTCATTTGTTGAGCTAAAAGGCAGCAAAACAAGAACAGATTTCCTCCAGAGTTAGCAGCCAGGATTAGCACACAAGCGTGGGATAATACAGAAGTATGAATCTCAGACACAACATTACAGAGGCTTCCGATCTACTGACTGATGCCATGAAGAAGTGAGGACTATGGGATGCCAGTGGACCTGTTCAGACAGACTGCCCAAAAGACTGCAGGTGATGAAACACGAGTGTTTGCCATAGATGGGTCCAGGTCTTGAAAATCCTTTCTTTTGGAGTTTTTTTTTTTTTTTTTTCCATCCACTCAATTTCAAACACTAAACTAGACTTGTTGGAGCGGCAGACTAAGAGCCTGCCATTCTTTTAATGCCCATTCTGTAGCATGGATGTTTGACAGCTCTTATTTCTTTTAACAAATAAATGTTGTCTATGCTAGGCTTTTCTTAGTATGACAAGAAGGTCAGGCAGAGAATCATGGGTGTGACTGTGATAGTGTGTGGACCCCCTTCCTTTTCATCAACACAGGTAGTGCTTTTGCTTCCACAATTTAAAAAAAATGTTTAAAATTGTAAAAGTCAAAGTTCAGGAGATGGTGAGATTGTTGAGATTGTGGTTTCATTGGATCCAAGCAATTTTTTTTCGTCTAAGCTCTGACCTTGTGCCAACCCTTAATAACCGAGCACACATAAGGAATCTGTTTTCCAATGGTCAAAAAATTTTACGTAAGGCAGTCAATGTAAATTTGCTTTATGGCTGTCTGCTCCTATCAAGCCAGTATATAATGGTACTTTCTTTGTTTTGCTGTTGAGCTGATGCTGTTCCTTTTTACATTCTTATCACTGAAATCATGATTTCTTCATCGTCATGCTGCACATATTTCAGCTATGGCTAAAAAGCTTCCACAAAAAGTTTATTGTGCACAGCCTGTTAGAAATTAAAGGACACTGGATGCAGTGAACGCAGTTGGTAAAGAATGAGTCTAAGAAAAACCAATGTCTTCACTCAGGCTTTCCATCTCCTTTGTGTTAAAGTGGTCGATGGCCCTTCTCTGCAGTCAAGCAGAAGATTTTGCGAGCTCAGTGTGTATGGGTTGGCTTTTCCTCCGCTGTAGTATGTCACCAACTTTCATGTTATTTTTCTGTTACTTTTACTTAAGACATTCTGTGTGGCAGTGCAGTTAAGCAGGAGAGACTCCTTTAGACACTTTCACTATGTTTTAGTTAATTTATATATTTTGAAATACACATTAGCAAATATAATAGTCTCCATGCACACTAATCTTCTATCTTTATTTGTTTTGCCTATTCTTTTTGTTCAATATATGCTGTATCTATACTTAGTTTAACAGTGTTTGAAATGTGCCATTTCATTTTTTGGTTTAAAATAATCGCCAAGATGCTCATAGTCAAAGCTAAACTCAGGGTGGCTGTTAATGCTGTAGTGAATCATTTCCAAAATTGGTAAGGCTTTAAAAATTCCTCCCTTTCTTTAGTGTGTAGGTTAGTAGTAAAAAAACAGATCCTTTAATTTCTTTTCATGTCAAAATTGCTTATTATAAGCTGTGGCTGCGGAGAAGTGTCCTGCTGGTTTTCAACGTGATGCGGCGGGTGGCGGAGGGGCAGTCTGACTGGAAGAAACACAGGAACGCAGCCAAAAAGAAGCAGTTAAGGAGCTTCGAATGCAATAGCCTGATAACAGACAGGAGCAGAGAAATCACTCATCTTTTGTGGTATGGACAGCCCACAAGCGACCACAAGAGAAACCTAGACCTTAATCCAGCCAAATTGCATATCTCTGTCTGGGGCAGTGGCGGTGTAGAGGGGGGTTACAGGAGAACCTTGTTATTTTAAGCTGGCACCATGGTTGCCTCCGCGCAAAGGTGTTAGACACACCTAGCATTAGGCGACGGATAAAAGACATACCTTGGAGGAGATTGTGGGTCTGTGTGCTTTTGTGCCGTTACGCTGCTCGTCCCTAATTATGTCTTTTTTCCTTTAGTCCTGTATCCAGGGCCCCGCAGGACTTGCCAGCCCAGGACCACCCACGCTTTCGCTCCTGTGTTCACTGCTGTTTGTCCCCCAATGGTCTCGCCCCCATCTGGTGTCTGCCAGGGATGCTTGGTTTTTCGCCTTGGAGCCAAGCAGGGGTGGGGTGCAGGGTGTGGGGGTATGTGTCAGGGAGGGGGTGGGGTTTGACTGCATGTTCAGGCATGTTTTCGTGTGGGAGCCCCTTTTGGGTGATGAGGCTTGGTCAGTCCTCTAAGAAGTGCCCCCTGAAAGTCTTTCATTGAGGGTCTTCAATGCGGTTTTTTTTTTCAGTTTGACCCCTGCTTAGGATTTTATTGGAGGGTAATAGTTGTATATTTTGAAATAAATTTTGACATTCCTTACTTAACAAGGTCCATTCAACAAAAAAAATTTCTGCAACGACATCTAAAAAAGAAAATAAATAAATAAATAAATAAATAAATAAACAAACAAATATGATTTATGTATATATATATTTCCATACAACCAACTTGCAGGTTCAATGCAGTGATATTTTTGCCTGTCCTACAGTCATTCTAATATAAATTTGGTTCCTGTGATGCTGACCAAGATCTAGCAGACAGTAAAAAAAAAAATGTGCACCTGTACTCAACCAGGTGATCATTGGCAGTTCCACTGAATTCCTACCCCTTGTCTTTTATTGTAGACATATTTCCACACATCTTCTGTCACTGCAGTAGAATGTCCAGGAGGGCTGGGCAGCCACTGGTACTGGGAACACCAAAGATTTAGTTTTTGCTGCTTGTACAGTTGTCCCTTCTTTTGTGTTTTACACATATTGCAATTCTATAAACAGTTTTAAAAACATGGATGCTCATATACTAGCGTAAATCCTTAATGTCACAATTAAGATCTAGTCAGATATTTGTTAGTAATGATACACATCTCTAAAAGCATAGTGTGTGTGTGTGTGTGTGTGTGTGTGTGTGTGTGTGTGTGTGTGTGTGTGTATACACACACACGAGTATTAATGATTTATATGATGTATTAATGGCATATGATATACATATATATGATGAAGTATATGCTAGAATATATGTCATTAATTTGGTCAAATATACCACTCCCTATGGGATGGATTGTTTTTGGTTTAAAAGACAGACAATCAGCTATCTCAGAAGTCTGACTTCTGTCATTTTAATCGTATATGGAATCGGGAGATTTTCCCATTACTATTCACTATGCTTGTTGGTTTCTGTAAGATGGAAATTCTGAACTGGAGAAATAACATGAAAATATGACCGTGTCAAATTGTGAAGCGAGATTGCAAATGTCCATATTGAGGTCAAGAAGTTCCTACCTGTCCTGCCCTGCAAGAATGATATAAAGAGAACTGCTGACATCACACCAGTCCAGACTGCACCGTGTCAGTATCTCAGGCAGTTTCCTGAGCAGCTACACTGGGTACATGTAAGAGGGAGGCAAAAGGACTGTACCATCATTAAGACCATATGGTCATTTGTGTAGCACAGTGTTCAGAACTGCTATAGTGACCCAGGCTTGTGTACAGTGACACATTAGTTGCTTCAAACATACTTTCAGCATTGTGATTTATGTAGGCTGCAATATAGTTTATCAAGTTATGCTGCTGGGTGTTAAACTGAAGGAATGTGGGTTAAATGCCATGTTCAAGATGACAACGTGAAGGCCCTTTCTGGGCTATGATCCAACGGTTTTTTTTCTTCTGTTCCTTAATGACTGCACCACCTGTTGCCTTGTCTGAGAATTTTTAATTTTTTTTTTTTTTTATGGCACCTTAATTGTACTTGAAGGCTCACTGATTGCCTCGGGACGTTTCAAAGATACTCTTAAATGGGTTATTATACATGGTGAAGCTGGGTCTCATTAGGGGTACCTGCACAAACCCATGTGTCATTAATTCCCATGGATCCCTGCTCACAGGCCCCTCCTGGCACTTAGCGGTTTCCTGCAGAGCAGAGGCCTTGAGGAATCTATCCGAATATCCGTGAAGGTATGGGCAGATGTCCGGGTATGGTATTATGTGTAAGGGTAAAGACTTATGCCCTCAAACGTAACTGGAAGGAGAAAAATGAGAAAGAAACTTTCACTGCTAAAAAAGAGAAACAATAGTACCTGCTTGTACATGCCACTGCAGTGCTTATTGTTATTTTAACAGTTTAGTTGGTGTGACTTCCTGAACAATTGGCCTGTAGATTGTTTGGCTGAGAAACTACGGTTGCACTGCCCTGCAGGTCCGCCTTAATGCATAGCTATGCTGCGTAAGGCGGTGCCGTGTGGGCTGCAAGGTGTTTTACGGTTTTAGTGATGTTTGGGAATGATGGATTAGGGTTTTTGGATGGCCTGGGAATGCATCATTATTTTTCTGCATTTAAAATAATGCTAAATAGCATCCAGCTATACCCAACTTTGATATGTGCAGCATTTTCAAAAAGAATTAAGTGTGTAAATCCAGTTTTACCTGTACTATCTATTTCTTTTTATTGCGCTGTTTAATTGTGGCAGAGTGGGCTGCCACCAGCCAGTCTTACATCACTGTGACTAATGGACACCAGAGCCTCCAGCTGCCCAAAACCATCGGACGCAAACACAGAAGCTGCAATTTACATTCACCCAAACTTAAAATAAAAGCTTTGCTAGTACAGTGTCTGAGGTTTCAGCTTTTCCTTCTACTGAAGTTGTGCCAAAACTCATAGCTCTTACTGACAGAGAGGTTTTTCCAGTTATTTTTCACCACCTTTCCCTGCCTGCCCCAATTAGTCTCTTCTTTTCACCCTAACGTATTTTAGACCCAAACGTGAACTGGTGTGAGAGAATGGCTTTTGCTTTCTTTTTAAAGTGTCACCCTTTAACTGGTTACTTTACACCTTTACGTAGCACTAGGTTTTCTCCTGACCGTACTCGGTGTTGGGTGGGGTTTTAAAAATGCAAGGATAAGGACAAGGTCCACTCTTTTGGCAAAATGGTATGTGCTGGGGGAGTGGCGGTTAAGGCCCTGGGCTGAAATATTCTGACATCTGAAAAGCATCACCTGTCTTCTGCAGTGAGTGCATGACTGTTTCCCTCTGCTGGTCTATTCCCATCAACCTGATAACCATTCACATCGCCACCTTTCAAGGGAGCCATATTTCTGACCCTGTTTCTTTAAAGGCGCAAATGTGGCCAACCCCCCCACTCCGCTCCAACCCCCGCCCTGATTCTTGCACAAGGAAACAGATTGGAGTGGTTAGTGGAGCAGGGCTGTTTTCAGTTACGTTGGAGCCAGCCATGCTGCGTGGGTGCCATACCCCCCACCGCTGCCATCCTCCGATGGGTCCGCACTCCCTGACACGCTTTTTCCAGAATTTCTTTCAGAAAGCTTTTTTTTTTAAGCTTTCGAATATCCCCCCTTTTTGTGCCCGGGAATTAAGCAGAAGTCCCTTGTTATAATCTTGGTTATTCTAGGTGTGTAGGTTTACTCGGTGCTGTCAAGCTGCCTAAAATGTTGACGAGGACGAGAGCGATCCCTGAGTATTAATCATAGCTGTTTATTCTGCGGTCGCTGCAAGGAGTTATGTTAATATTATGATTGTCACCCTGTCAAAAATAAGACTCTGTTCTTCGTTCTCATAGCGTCTGAAAAGCAAACTCCACTGGTCCCCTTTAATGCTCTCCAGACGTGGCCCTAACTAAACCCTCTGGAGTGAACTTGCCTTGTCACTTCATATTCTGCGAGGGAGCACTAAATCTTTACAGCCTGTCCTGCAGATTTGAAATCTGCTTTATGGAGCTTATTTGGCACATATGCACCTTTCCAGCTTCCTGAGCCGCGTTCTCAGTTCGTCGCTTGCCTCTACGTTAAGCTGCTTCCCAGGTTTTCTGGTTCCACAGAATCAGTGTCTCTGTAGGGGCGAGGCATATTTGCGAGGACAAATTCTGAAGGGAAAGCGTGAGTGTGGGTCCACTTCTATTGTTGCTTTGTTGTCTGTGTGACACCATTCAACCCCAAGTATGTGGGAATGGAGAGTTGGCGTTGTTACCCAAGATAATAGATGCAGCTCCTTACATTTAGCAGGTGCTTGTTATGGCTATGCACCTGTTTGTTTCTAAATCCTGGAGAAGAAGCTGTCCTCCTGATTCCAGGAGCAGAACAGTGAGTACAGGTATGTCTCTTCTTCCAGGAAATCACATCATAAGGAGAAATCTCTTGAGTCGGACACATAATTACTATTAATTACAAACAACAAAGGGTGTTAGCGCCGCTAGCAAACTAGGTATGGCTGCAGGCACAAACTTTGAAAATTCCCCCATGCTTGGCTCTTATTACCCAAAAGAGCAAAAAATCTGCCATTTGCAATTGCACTTGTATAGCGAAAACTTGTAAATCGAAGATTTGTATCTCGAGGAGTATCTGTATTTGGGTGGAAGCCCCCCGTCCCTTGTGTTGGATGCTTTCCTTTGTTGATGGGCTGTCCCTTATAAGGATTAGTCGAACAGAATGCTCCTCATACCCTTTCCACTGATTGCATTGACCCCCATCTGGTATGGATCAAAGCCCAGCACCTTCTGGATAAATTCCATGCCACTGCTGGCAGCCTTTTCTCTCTACACATTGCCTCCCACATAGCATTTTTATTAATGAATACTGTAATTTTCTCCCCTTTCAATGTCTTTTTTTCTTCTTTTTTTGAAAGTGCACCTCCCCCTGTGTCTCAACAAAGGGGGTGGTTGACACTGCCACTGACCTCCTCTGGATGCTGAGAGAATAACATTGGCTCACTCTTCTGCAAGTACTTTTCCTTCTTGTCTGGGTCTCCTCACCTCCAGCTAACTAGTGAAGTCTTATCCATCTCATCCTCACACTTTGCATCACTACTGTAAGAACCCTGGGGTGGGGGTTCAGGTTGGAGTTGAGCAGCGGATTTCATTTTCACGTTTAGTGTTGGATGGATTCTGAGCCTTGCTTCCAACATATGATTGATTGGTGGCCATAACACAAGTAATGTCTTGAAATGGGAAAGGATAGTTAATGTTTCATAGCATTTTAGGCGTGTGTATTTCCATGGTTACTTGGTTCTTCATCGCACATAACACAAATAAGTTCTTCTCCTGTCATGTAATTTTCATTGTCAGATGTAAAAGTTATAATTTTCTACAAGTGCATAAAGTTTTATACGCGTGTTATGCAGTACTGTATCAGCCTCAGACTATGCAGTCTATTATATATTTATGCATTTCATATTATCAAGTGAATCTAGAGTTGCTGGGGTAGGCACTGAGATAAGGACCGGAAGGAAGTAGAGAGTGCTGCCTGTACTTGGGCAGGCAGAGTCCCGGTTCCAGCAGGGTTGCGTTGTGTTGCATCAGAGTAATACGACAAGATCCAATGGAAAGACAAGTAGTAGCTGATTCAGGAGAAGGGGTGTACAGCAGTGGAAGAAGAATGGCCGGCTAGAATGGTAGCGATGGAACAGTAGGGAGTGTAGACTTGGTGGGAGCAAGCACTTGAATTTAAGGTCTTGTGGGCAGAACTCTGGACAGCAGAGTTCCACTGAATTAAGTTCTCGATGTAGGCGGTTCATGTTGCGCTACCTACTCTGTCCATCTTGTAGAGCTGGAAAAGATTTTATTGTCTATCGTGCCCATTGTGATTGAAGAGAGCAGCATTGGAGAACATCCTCAGTAGTAGTACAGGAGCACTAATTGAGGCGTCATGAGCAGATGCTTAAGGTGGTGGTAAAGCCTGTCAGTGTGGAGATAGGCACAGTAGGACCTGCTGGCTGGCTAAGCAGCTCATAGTGTTTACGAAGGTAGGTCCAAGAGCAAAATCAGCAGAATGTGCCACATCAGGACTTTTGGAGATGATGTGAGACTAGAGGTTGATGAATGACTTAGGAAGGCAGCTCACACTTGCAACTTCCATCACAGAGGTGTCTCTGAGGGCAAACACTGTGCTGCCTCAAAAAAACCTTTTCAAGTCATCTTGTTGCAGCTTACAATTCTTTGGGAAACGAAAGAAAATGGTGAGGTATGAGGAACTGGTGTGTCAGTGGCTAGAAGACAAGGTGTGTGCCCACTGAAGCAAGTTGCAGGGATGTTTCTTTGTGTAAAGAAATAGGCATGCAGAGAGTGTATGCTACTGTACATAATGGATCTCAGTTTGCCTGATGTCCACCTCTGTGTATTGGGGGAAGTCTTTTTGTCGGGCCTGCACCATGTTGAATACCACTGGCAGGCTGCAAAGAGGACATCTCGATGGCAGGGAATCAAAAGTGGGTTGAAAGTAGACTGAAATATGAAAAAATAGGCATACTGTATATGTGTATTACCTCCTCTCCATACTTGACAGTAGTAAATGCAAAATTGTGGACCATATTCTCTAATGCAAAAGTGTGACACTTATACAACGATCACAAATGTTCAGCCATCAAACTACTCTGCTCAGGAGCTGTAATGTATAAATGATGAAATACTTTTTAGCTGAAACTTTTTCTCCACAGAAATTTACAATGATAGGCATGTATACTAATCGATTATGTAGTCATTTATATAGCAGGATCATTTTTACTGGAGCAATTTAGAGTAAGTACTGTGTTCAGAGGTTGGGAGCAGAACTTGAAACTGCATATGTTGAGTGGAAGGTAACACTTCTATTCACTGTGCTATTTGCTGGCCTACTTAAGCCTAAAGAAGCAGATGTAAAAACACTGGTCCTGTTATAATCGAAAGAAATTAGTCTACATTTTCTGTTGCACATGCTGCATGAACATGAGCGTCAGCTTGGTGTGAGCCTTGTTTGACATGCAATTCTGATGTAAAGCTTCTAAAATGAAAAAAAAGTTCACTTAAAAGCAGAAAGAATAGGCTATGGCAAATATTAAATAACCATGGTAAGTAAATAAAATAGCAAACAAATAAATGCCACAGAGAAGCTGATGAGCTTGCAGAATGAAAAAAAAAAATCACTGCTGAGATACTTTTTTATTGCTTGTTAAATACTGATGTCTTTCCATTCAGACAGCAGACTATGTTATCTCTGTTATCCACAGTATCTTACCCAGACCTCTACAGAAATTCTCATGTGTTTGGATGTATCAGGAATGGGCATGGGAATGAGTACAGCATCTAGATGAATGCCTTTGTTGAATGGTACAAACTGAAGCAACTACAGGTCAGTAATGGAAAGACAAAAGAGATGGTGGTGGACTTCAGGAGACACAAAGCTTTGGTGTGCCCAATAAGAAGTGATACGGTGGAGATACAGGTAGCGGGCACATATACTGTAGGTACCTAGCAGTATACCTGGATAACAAGCTGTGGCACACGTGCAGCACTGAGGCCCTGCACAAGAAAGGAAAGGACAGTGTCACCTTTACTTCTTGAGGAGGCCCAAATCCCTCTGAGCCTATGGGTCACTGTTGCAGATGCTCTACCACTTGATTGTAGCTGGGTCAGTCTTTTTTGCAGTGGAATGCTGGAGGAGTAGCATTACATCCAGTGATGCCAACAGACCTAACTAGCCAGTCAGTTAGGCTGGTGCAGAACTAGGAATGAGGCTGGATTGCCTCATAGAAGTCACACAGAGGTGGACATCAGGCAAACTGAGATCCATTATGAACAGTAGCATACACTCTCTGCATGTCTATTTCTAGGCGTGTTGTCTAAGAAGTACTACCTACGGTCACTTCTACACCAGTGGGTATCACGATCCCCAGTGAGCTCTTAAATGGACATGTTAATGAAGTCTGTGCTGAACAGTGCAAGAGACATTGAGAAAGCCTTTGATTGATGCAACCCAAGGGAGAGAGGCTTCCAGTGTGATACCTTTTAGTGGTAAATGTAGGTTAGTGGTCAGGGTAACGGTGTGCAGGGGGAATGAAGGTTGTTCGCCTCTTGACCTTGAGATGGCTGTCACTGAGTTCACAGCACTCATCCCGTAAGCCCAGCAGGCCATGATCCTGTTTATTCCAACTCATCCGTTATTAATTTATTTAAATGTTTGAACTGAACTACATTGATGGATTTTACCTCCTTGATTTGCTGGGTTTGTTTTAATGGTGAGTCAATGATAATAGAAAACGGGCCTCAAAATGACTGACAGGGTCAGGGATCACTACTGCTTTTTATTACAAACATCTTGCGGTGACCATAGTTTATTATGTTTAATTTTTACCAAAGTTCTGTAAACATTGCTGCACTGATGGAAATGGGCTACAGAATCAGTGCATAGGACTTCATTCTGAACCGCACGTTTTAAGGTGCCACTATCAATACATATTTTCAGCAGTTCCGAGAAAGGGGAGAGACAAGAATGGGATATAGCATGCCATACCAATGTGGTTTTATGAGAAGGAAGATCTAATCCGGGTCTTAATCATTTAAGCACCTTAGTGTGAGAAATTCACATAGTTCAAAGGAGATGGTTCTGTCTTTAAAAAGGGGAAGGTTTTAATACCCTGGAAAATTCCAAGGTTATCTGCCTAAGCTCTAGTTAGCAGGTTGTCCAGTTTGAAGGGGGATTTACTGTCCCTTGTGACCATCTCCCCCCTCCTCAATCAAAAAGAACCCAAGAAGGCTTATATATCAATGGTGTTGTGGTGCTGCTGGTCTATTATGAATATTATAGTAAACAACTGGAAAAAAATTCAGACAAAACAAAACAGGAGTCATGAGCAAAATATGCTGTGTGACTTCATGTCACCAGAACATTAATATATGACACAGTTGTGGAATTTATTTGCAAATCCTTGCTGAGTAAAAACACTGTATCTCAGTACAATAGATGCTTACAACAAAGTGAAGGTATGTATTATTGTTCTGTTTAATTATTACAATTACTGCTACTGTTTTCCCTGTGATGGACTGGGGTCTCACCCAGGGTATAGCCTGTCTCAGGCCCTGTTCACTGGAACCCTGACCTAGACAAGTGGCTACTGATTATGAATGGATGGATTTATTGTTCTGACTGGATGACTGATTACTAGAACATATGCAAGCATGTTCAGTATTTTTTTACACCCATGTATGCATGTGAGAGTGTTTTTTTTCGAACAGTAAATATTTGAGTCTGTTTGGTAGGTATTATATTGCTGTATTTGCATTTATAGATAAATAGCGCTGCTGTAGGTAAGGTTGGCATCCAACGGTTTTTCTTCTAAATGATCTGTCGGCTTTTACACGCCGAAATTACAGCATCATTTACATGTAGTTGCTCCTTTTCATTTGAAGTAGAATTGCTCCTTTTAAAAGTGCAAATAATTAAATATAAGAGAAGTGACTGGACTATTTGTACATGTCTTATTTTCCTGCTTTTTATTTATTTTTTTCTTAATTTCGCTAAATTTCTCACTTGACTGTGTAATGAGATAAAGTATTCAGGAATAATAAAGCAAACTGCATATGGAATGAAGGTATTAAGGCTTCTTTTGCAACCAGTGATGACCCAGTTTTTTTTTTTTTTTTTTAATTTATTTTTTTTTAAATAATAATAATAATAATTTAATTTTTATACATGAATTAGGCTGTGTGGTTTCGCAAACATTTTGTCCTGCTTTGAGGAGAATGCCCGGAGTGGGACATGGGATGGATCATCATTTGATCAGGCCTACACTCGTGCCATTAGTCTTAATCGAACGCAGGAGGTAAACCTGCGTCTCATCTAGAGCCGCGTAGTGCAGTCTACGGTAATAGCCTGTGATTCAATTGAGCTATTTAACCAGTAATTCCAGGAATATTTATCGAAAAGCGAGGAGAGAAAATTGGTCCATTAGGCGCTGGCGATGAATAAATTGAGATGAAAAAACACTCATAACTGGTAGTTGACCTTCGTATTCTGCAGCAGTTTTTATTAGTGCTGACCACAGTAATTACTGCAAATTGAATCACAGTGAAAACGGAAATCATTCTGTAATGAACATTTTTATTGGTCAGTGCACTTTACAGCTATGTGCAGAAAACCTGTATCTGATCTCAGCTTGAACATCTCCTGCTCGCTGCTGCTGCTGCTAGCGGGTACAGCAGTCACAGCCATGTCATCGTGCCAGTTATTATTTTTTTTGGCGGACATACTCATTTAATGGACTCCTAATAAAGGACTTCAGTGTGCAGTTTAATAAATGATTGGGCAAAAATATTGATATTTCACAATGATATTTTAATGTAACTTTTCTATTCTCACAGCACATGAACAGGTGTAAACAGCCGTCAATCCCAGAAAACCTGTACACCTGTGTGCTTGTGGATACCTTGGAATTGTGTAAATAAATGATTATGAGATGCTAACATTAAGATGTACAAAAACAAAAATGTTTACTGTACAGTACTAGAAAAGGGTGTGATGAGTTTCTAATACATGATGGGGTCCTTTGCTGCTTTGTGCATGTTCTCTCTCTGGTCGCTTTCTACCCCAGCGCCCTCTGTGAGCCATCCAACTCTGCTCCCGCCAAGGCTGGTTATGAACAACAGGCAAACAAAACACAGGCAACCTTCCAGGCCAACGTGGCACACTTCCACTGACAAAGAGTACCTTCCAGATGTACTGCACCATGGCGCTTGCTGGACAGCCGGGAGCTGTGAGTGTCCTCGTGAGAGCCACACATTGATTCGGGCATAAATATAACCAAACCCTGTAAATTTTCATTTTAGATTCATTTTTCTCTTCAAAATTAGTAAAGATTCTGTTTTGATTTCAGACACAGTATTCACAACATTATTTTCATCTTCTAAGTTACATGAACGTAGGAGAAATGACAGATGATTTTCAAATATGCCATGACACAGTACTAATAATTTGTTTAGATGACTTTGGCAAAAAAGATCGACAGGCAAAATTTATTTTACTGTAACTGCTTGTATTCATGTGTTCATAAAATGGGGCTCAAATGACACCAAGATAGTCAACTTTTGCAGAGGACACCATGATTCCAAACTGGTTTCATCCATTCATTTTTGTTAACTGCCTAATCCTGAACTGAGTAGCGGTGGTCCGTGAGCATGTTCCAGAATCACTGAACACCGGGCTAGGAAACTACTTCCGGATGGGATGCCAGTCCCCTCACAGGGTGCCAGCACACACATGCTGTTTTGTGTTATCAGTTAACTTGAAATGCATATCTTTGGACTGTGGAAGGAAATGCACCGAGACACTGGGAGAACGAGCAAACTCTGCGCAAACTGAGCTGGATTTAAACCAGCCCAGATGCTTTGAAGACAAAATAACCTGTGTGTGTGTGTGTGTGCGTGCGTGTGTGAGGCAGATAGAAAGATTGATTAACGGAACCAGGACCTGCGATAGACACAAGAGGGCCTGCTAAGAGGAGAAGCACCAAAGGTTTTGTGAAAATGAAAAATAATGGGGTGATTAAATAGAGCTGTACATTTAAGTGCTGCTGACATTAGCATTAGCATAATGCACTATGGCCCAGGGCTGTGCATTTTGCCTGCCATCTGCGTCCATCCTGTAGCTCCGTGGGTAGGCCATCCCCTAGTTGTTCTCGGGGTTCCCTTTCCCTAGAGGGGGGTGTCTCCTTGGTCGGTGACTACCAAATACCTTTAGTTGTCTCGTGTTTTCTTTTCACAGAGCACAAGTCCTTTCAAATGGCCTAAATGCAAAAAAGCAGTTGCATTGTGAAGCTCTCATGTGATTATTCAGGGCCAGGTGCTGGGTTCACTGTAATGGAGCTGTAGGGTTAAAGGGATGACAAGTCCATAGCCTCACACCCCATTCTTTGCAACAATGATACTGAATGGGGATCATGTTTAGCACAAGGGATCTTTAATGCATTTCAGCAGTGTCTCGCCCCAGCAGGGTGAGCTGATGCCATTGTGTTGCCGGAGAGTCTCTGAATCTTGGTCATATCATGCATTAAAAATGCGTTTTCATAGCGTGACAGATTTTTGTTTGTATTGTGTAAAAAAATAAATAAATAAACTAACAATTTTGAGTGAAATGTAGTCAGTAAAAATTGCACACGTGCGTGTGTACAGGGGTCTGTTCAGCATACAAGCTTAAACATGATTCTGTGATAAAAAATTATTTTTATCAATTAAAAATAATTAATAGAATACTGTCATTGTCATGAAACAGATGTAAATTTGTGTTATATATTTTTATTGGTAAGCCTAAAACAATTAAAAAATTAATCTGAAGTGTATACACAATGACACTGATAAGATATTTTATAGCTATTTTATAGCTTTTGGAAAAGGATAATTTAGCACAGTGAATTCCTCGCAAACTGTTTCAGGCTAATTTAAATTAGGTTTTACATTTAGTTATTTAAACAAATTTGCCATAAATGTATTTTTATCTCTAATTGAGCAAATATTTTTAAGGTGAATTTGAGTAATAAATTCCTAAACACTGAGCTGAAACACCTTAAGGGCACTCGGAGCGCGACAGCAAAAGAACGCAGTAATTATGCCAGCAGTTCCGCAACGTGAAGCCAGAACCTTGCAAAAGTCGTGTGGTGTTTTTGTTGTTTTTCAAGACCTTTTGGCCTAAAAATGATAACTTCATAATTGTAAAACACAAATAGATTACCTTTTGTAAAAATTGTTCTTTAAACCTCTTCTTTAAAACCTAGACTACTTCACCTTGTATCCATTTAGGAGAAAGATGGTAATTGAAGTTCATAAAGGAAAAGATACAATGTAAAAAGACACAGTTTGTCAACTAATGCTGAACTAAGTGCATACAATAAAGGAATTGTCTAATACTATATTAATAGAATAGTATTGCAAATTTTTATAATTTTGTAAGTTAAATCCATTCTACTTGGTCACCGATTCATATCCCATTTAATCCTATTAAAAGATTGATGCACATTGAATGACTGCTTACTGCCACTTAAAAGGCAAGATATTATATTTGTTATCAAGTAGCTTTGCAAAAAAATTATGCAAATATTGAGAGTGTAAAGGAGGTTTATTTTTCCATTGCTTTTATTTGTCATAGGATGTGCTGTAGCCATGCAAGCTCCGTGCACTTTTGCCACTTTCTTTCTTGCGCATTTGTTGAGATGCAGTCTAGTCAGCAAATCATATCTTCCTGCCAGTAGCCAGCAAGTGTCACAATGTAAACACGACACCTTAAGCTCAAGAACTTTTCGGTTCCATTCTCCAGACACAATTGTCACTGTCTTTTTTTGCAAAATCCAAGGTGAGAGGCCTCTTACTTTCATCTGTGTATTTTCATTCTGCAGAATATGTGCAGGTGGGAGATGCATTTAGATGATTGCTAAGGGTTTATGATTAAAAAGAGAGGCCCATTTCATCAACAGCTGGAAACAATGCACAAATTCTCAGAAGAACAGTTGGTTGTAGATACACTTCATTACACACTTCATTATATGTTGTAGGGTCTTCAACCAAAATTGTGGTGAGATATTTCAGCAAGAGACCTCATTGATTCATTGTGGCTGCTTTTAACAACCGACAGGATCCATCAACGCAGCCGCGAGCCATCAAAAGGCGTGTGCCCTCATGCCGGCAGCTTTGTTTTGGGAGAGCGCAAACGGCGGGCAAAAGCGCTGCATGTTTACCGCGATCTCCCCGAAATTGCTGCTCCAGGTCACAGGTGGCGAGTTTTCATTGCGTAAACAGATGGCTGTTGTGCAAGTGTGGGGCTTAACCAGTTTCAGCTCAGTGTTTTAGGTTATTCTTATAGATTCCACCCTCCACTACCCCCCCCCCAAAGCAAAGCTGCAGAGTATGTTTTAAACCCAACAAACAATTGAACCCCACCACCCTAAAGGAATATCCTCAGGAATGTGTACATGGTGAGGAGATGTGGCATTCTGCCTCATACCCCATTAATTACTGGAAATTTTTACTTTAGTATTTTTGCTTTAGCTAAGAGTGCTCAGATGCAGTTTCATTGTAATTATCTGGGTTGCTTTAGTCTATATTGCAAATGTAGTCTTTAAATTATCATTGTCATTGCAATTTTTTTTTCTTTTGCTAATGGATGAATAGTTGCAGTAATGATCCTTTTAATTGATAATTTTGTCGTATTTGGTTGTAGGGCAAATACCTACCCTAATGCAGCACAACAAAGCATTTTCAACCCTTTATACTTGCAGCAATAGGCTGTGATAGCACCAGTTGGTGTCTGGAAGCGCACCATGAAAAAACAGTAAAATATTTTGAACATTTTGTTTGCATTGTTCTGAAGTTTATGGCAGTAAAAAAAAAAATTCTAATTCTGTTGTACCCATATTTTAAATCAAAAAACCCTATTCACAATTGAACTGCCACCTTTTAGCAGCCATTGGTATCATTATTATTATCTACTCTTTCAAAACCCTGCTTTACACTATTAGCATTGCACAAATTGTATTGGTCAAAAAATAGTCATTCTCTGTTTTCTTTTTAGTTTCAAAGGAAACTAAATGATTTAAGTAAATAAAGGTGCAGTGGATTTACTTGTTTCGTTTATTATTTCTTGCAGGCAGAGAAGAGCCTTCAAGCTATACCTGCACAACTTGCAAGCAGCCATTTCCAAGCGCCTGGTTTCTCCTCCAGCATGCTCAAAACACTCATGGAATCCGCATCTACCTGGAGACCAGCATCTCCAACTGTGCTCTGACTCCCAGGATCAACATCCCGCCACCACTCGGAGCTGAATCTGTGCCCCCGTCACCCCTCAACAACTTTCTTGGAGATGGAAACCCCTTCCACCTACTGCGTATGGCTGCTCCGGTGCTCCGAGATCCGCCGCCTTTCTTGGAGAACCGCCTGCCTGGCACACCTCCCTTTGTCAGCCCACCACCCCGCCATCACCTGGATCGCCTTAGTGCTGAGGAAATGGGCATGATCTCCCAGCATCCCAGTGCCTTTGAGAGGGTGATGCGCATGACACCCATGGCTATAGAGTCTCAGTCCATGGATTTCTCCCGGCGACTCCGGGAACTGGCAGGTAACAATGGACCCACGCCACCGCTCTCACCCAGCCGCATCAACCCTATGCATCGCTTGCTGAATCCTGGCCTCTTCCCAGCTGGCCCTAAACCTCCGTTCCTCAGCACCCCACCGCTGCCTCCCATGCCCCCTGGCAGTACCACTCCACCACAGCCACAAGCTAAGAGCAAGTCCTGTGAGTTTTGTGGGAAGACCTTCAAGTTCCAGAGCAATCTTGTGGTGCACCGGCGCAGCCACACAGGCGAGAAACCTTACAAATGCCAGTTGTGTGACCACGCCTGCTCACAGGCCAGCAAGCTTAAGCGGCACATGAAGACACACATGCACAAGGCGGGTTCAACCACAGGACGCTCTGAGGATGGCCTTTCTTCCACCAGCTCCCCAGAGCCCAGGGCTGGTGATGTCGGTGGGGATCGTGCAAAGGGCCACGAGGAGGATTTTCGCAGTGAAGGCCTTGGAGCAGACAATGAGGAGGAGGAAGAAGAAGAGGAGGAGGAAGAGGAGGAGGACCTTGAGAACGAGAGCAGGCCAGAGTCAAATTTTAGTCTTGACTCAGAGCTGAGCCGTAACCGAGAGAATGGCACCAAACCCCCTGACCATGAGAAGGACATCCCTGGGAGCAAGGTTGACGAAAACGTGGGCTTGAGTGGCGTCCATCAGTATAGTGACTTTATGGTCGACAATCGGAAAAGGATCCCCTTTCCAAAGGGGGGTTCAGATGAGCAGAGGGACACCGGAGACGAGGACTCAGTGGTAGGGGAGATGGACCGAGTGGAGCAGGCCACGGTGAATGGCAGAAACTGCGGCTCAGGGGATTCTTTCTCAGGCCTGTTTCACAGGAAACCCATCCCCATCACCAGCCCCAGTTTATCCAACTCCTCAGCCAAAAGGATAAAGATAGAGAAAGACCTGGACCTTCCTCCAGCTCCAATCATCCCATCAGAGAACGTCTATTCTCAGTGGCTGGTAGGCTATGCAGCCTCACGCCACTTCATCAAGGATCCTTTCCTGGGCTTTGCTGATGCACGTCAGTCACCCTTTGCCACCTCATCAGAGCACTCGTCGGAGAACGGCAGCCTACGTTTCTCCACACCCCCTGGTGACGCATTGGATGGGCCCTTCTCGGGGCGCAGCGGTACAGCCAGCGGAGGCAGCACACCCCACCTTCGAGGTGGACCTGGCCCAGGACGACCAAGCTCCAAGGAGGGCCGCCGCAGCGACACATGCGAATTTTGCGGAAAAGTTTTCAAGAACTGCAGCAATTTGACGGTACACAGGCGAAGCCATACAGGTGAGCGGCCCTACAAGTGCGACCTGTGCAGCTACGCGTGTGCCCAGAGCAGCAAGCTCACCCGCCACATGAAGACGCACGGCCAGTTTGGCAAGGAGGTCTACCGCTGTGACATCTGCCACATGCCCTTTAGCGTGTACAGTACTCTGGAGAAACACATGAAAAAATGGCATGGGGAACATCTGATGACAAATGAGGTCAAGATAGAGCAAGCTGAGAGAAGCTAGGCCAGTTTACTGCACCTCGACACTCGACCCTGAATAGCTGGATAAGCTGGTTAACTGGATAATCGTTTTCCTAGTTATTGATTTTTAAGCAATTTGATGTTTTTGCCTAAGAAACTGCCAACTGAGAAATATTAAGAACAGAAAAATTTTAAGTGAAACCGGCCTAAACTGCCTCATTTGGCATCTCCTTTTCAAACAGTCTATCTGAGGATTAAGCAGTGATGAATTTATGGAGCCTTTAACTGTGCAATAATTTCTGTATTTATTGGATTTCTGTAAAAATGTTTGGCATGTGCTGGTACAATTTTTTAATATTATTTTTAATGTTATTTTTTTTTTTTTTTTTTTACCCAGACGATATCCTGAGATTCTGAGCATAACGGAATACTATTGTCTTGAAATAAAACGATCAGCCGCTGCTTCAACGGAACGAAATATTTAAGCTACTTTGAGAATTTCTTGAAGAGAAGCCAATTTTAATCTTTGACCTCAGAAAGTTAAATTTTTGTGTTATGCCCAGTAGAATTAAAAGCGAACAACAATCTTTTGAAGCTATATTACAGTTGGAATTTGACCAGTTTTAGTGGGAAAAATAAAGATGTATGAAAAATGTGGGCATAAGTTAAAATGGTTAACTACATAAGTAGCTGCTTAAAGGCACCCAAGTACTTAGGCGTATTAAACAGTGAGTTAAACTGTACTTGACTGTTACCTGACGGGTCTCATTAGACAACAGTCTTTTGAACTGCATGCTTAACTGATGATATTTTAGACTTCTGCATTACAGTGGAGTCATTCCGATGTTTAGCTGGAAAACTAGATAAACTGGACAAGAATCAAGCAAGAATTAGAATTAATTTGACGGCACATTTGTGTAACATCAACATTACACAAAATAATCCTTTTATTTATGTTTTTTTCTCGCCTCTGGTTGCCACTTAAATTGTAGAATCATTGGGTTTTGTCCACTGAACTCTTCTATTGCAATATTAACATTTATCTTAAAATGAGAAGCAGTTTGGCCCTAGGTCTGTGAAAATTTTTTTAAGTGTATTACATTTTCCCCCACCTTTGTAACAAAAATGGCCTTATGCATGGCAAATTTGTTTAACTTAAGCTACAGTTTAAAATATAAGGGCATGTATGTAGAATTCAAACTGTTGCCCAGTCATTAAAATGATCAGGCACACATTTTTTTTTAAACTTAAAATTCAGTAGCACGGTATAACTTGTATGATGCCTTATTGGGAAAATATAATATTTGGTCTTGTGTGTCCACTACTTCCTCTTATATACAGGATCATCTGCAGTTGTATAAAGCGTTTAGAGTTAAGGTACCTCATGCCATGTACTGCATATTGTGGAATAGTTTAGTTAACAGAAACAAAACGTGATTTGGAATATTGAGGAATAATATTTAAAATTTTTCAGACAAGATTCTGCAAGTTTTTACAAGCAAGCCAGAGATTCGCACCATGTACAGTTTGGTATGCTGCACAGCAGCAGTGTTCAGTTAGTCAACCAGGTTCTAAAAAAGTATTTTCCATATTTTTTTATTTGTATGTTTTGTGATGGGTAGCATGATGAAGTAGCTACATTATCACATTATGAACAATGCACTGCTTAATTATTTGACTTTTTTAAACAATTAGTGAGCACCCTTTTGTGTCACAAAAAATGCACTATTTTAAAAATAACACATTTTCCCTGAATTCCCCTTTTTTCCTTTTATAATACAGGAATACGTTTTAATTGAAAAAAGTAAATAAATACATCAATAAATAAAAGCTCTACTCTGTTGACTCGCACTTTATGATTTGCTTTTAAAGAAAAAGAAAATACAAACTTAGGTGGCTTCTGACCAAGAAACGACAGTCAGCGGACTTGCAAAAGGGCTGTAGCTGAGGGAGGACGAGCGAGGCTCAAGTGCCAGTAGTGCTAAATGCGGTATTCACAGTGATTGCACTATAAAAGCAGAAGTCATTTAACTGTACAGACTTTGTACAGCCTGCTGATCTTCCTTTAGATTGTCGCTTGACACAAATGCAATTCTTGATAAGCATAAAAACTATTTTTTTTAGCAAAAGAATAAAACATAGTGTAGAGTCAATTAGTCCACATAATTCTATTTTGCATGAAAATTCCTATGCCATTTCTGGGGAGAATAAAGCTAAAGGTGCGTTTGGATAAAACAGGACATTTTGTGTGTGTGTGTGAGTGAGTGTGCATGCGTGCGTGTGTGTGAGAGAGAGACAGATCGGAAACATGCACATGTTAGGGCACATACATTTATACTGAACTCTTGACTTCAGGAAAGACTGCATCCCTCAGAGGAGATGTTAGCGGAGCGCATTGTTGTACTATCATTTGTCAAGGGAAAGACTGGACAAAAACAGCAAAAACATTAGTGCACTCTGTCTTAAAATACGTTTACAGTATTGAAACAAGTACAAGGGTAAAATAATGCGTGAATTTATGTTTAAAAGATCAAGTTACCTTTTTCCAAATTTGCTTATAAAGCCGTAGTGGCTATGTGTACATTGTTTTTTATTGTTTGTTTTGTTCTTGGTGACAAGGGTTGTAGTGACTATAAATAAGTATATATGAAAATGTACTTGTTTACTGTTAAAGGATACCAGTATTTGTAATATTGAACAATGCCAGGGGCATTTGACAAAAGTTAAGAAAAAATAATGAAAAGAACTTATTTTACCAACCAATAAAAATTGCGGGGCTATTGATTTTTTTTTTTTTTTTTTTTTTTGGTCACTGTAATTGTACAAGTCTTGGGCTTTAGTAAAACTTTTATTCTATCCTGGGTGTAAAAAATATGAACAAACTCATAACTGTAAAATACAAAACCTTGGGAAAGAGGGCCAACTGCATATAAACACAACAGAACGAGATGTTGTTATTGCTTTGCTGTGTAAACACTGCCAGTAAATTAATTTCTGTTTCTTCTTGTACAATGGATTTTTTTCAATGACTGGTTTAATTGTCTTTCTTTAGAGTTTGTATTTTTTTAAACTTGCACATTCTTTAAAAGAAAGGTCCTGAAAGGTACCTTGTCATTTTCTTTTTGAAAGGAGCGCACATAATTCAAAATATTTCAAAAGAAAATACACTTTTTTTCTATTTGGCATGATAAAATTGTGCATAAAATGACTTTGTATTCTTGAAACGATTCCTACTGTACAGAAAGCTATTGTCTAACAACCTTTAGCTACACAAACAATGCAGAGTAAACTGTCTTGTTTTACTAGTATATTAGTTTTAAATATTTTTGTATTTTTGTGGTTGCCTTGTTTATGTTTTGCTTTTATTTGTTTTTTTTTTTCTACAATATGTCACCATTTTCATAATTAACCTGTGAAACTATTTTTTTTTTCTCGCTAGCACCTGCCTCCCATTCTTCTCAGCACGAAGAGTGTAGTCAAGCAAGGCCCTGTTTTCAACTCATTGTGAGCCCCTTTTCGTTCTTTTGTTCACCTTCTGAAACCCATTGCAAGACCAGGGACAATGGGTTTTCAATAGGAGCAGGACTGGCATTTAGCGTTAACGTTTTTGCGCATTTGTTGAAAAATTTACGGTACGCGATTGCGTATAATATAGGTTCTATGTTTTATCTCTGTTAAACGTAATTGGAAACAAATAACAGGAATTAACAGCTCCTAATGCTTGAGGCTGCACACTGCACAGAGTGCCCCCTCATATACAGGCTACTGGAACGCAGTTGAACAGATTACAAAAAGTAAACTTTTCGATGATTTCGAATTAGATTTTGCGATTTTTCCGTTTAACAGAGGAGCTTTAAGAAGGCAAGAGAACAAAAAAGCATGTAGGTGTTTCCTACTATCCACCCCTGTGAGCTGTAGTCACACCTCAGGCAACCTGTCCTTGCTGTTCACCAATTGCTTGTCTTTGAATTTTCACCTTTACTTAATTTTTATTCAGTTGTTTTTTTTTTTTTATTTATTTTGTTGTTTTATGTTATTTCTGGAGAGCAGGGTGTCTAGCATTAAGAAACGACAGTCCTGATGAGAATGAGAGAATGAGGTAGCCTACAGGTCTTACAATCCTTCAGTTTAAAAGAGAGCTTTGCTGCTGATTTTTTTTTTTATCTTTTTTTTTTTTTTTGGTTTAGCATTCCATTATGACCATTGTTTTCCTGATTTTTGAATATAATAATTATGCAGGGTTGGGAGGAAAAGTAAACCTGTAATTTTTTTATATGCCGTTATGTAATGTTGGGTGCAAAGGGGTGTGGGGAGGGAATGGGGAGGGAGCAGGGGGAGGGTTGAGCAGGGGTGTTTTGCATACAGTGTGTGATGTCGCTGTTCTCAGGGCAGAGTCGGCCCACATCGACTCACGATAGTAAACAATGCATACAGACTTTACTGAATTTCCTCTTTCTCTTTATTTATATTCCACCACGGGATACTTGATTTTCCCTCTTTTTTTGTCCTATAAAATTCTAGTGCAATAACTCACTACAAAAATAATTCTGCTAACGTATCACCTCATCTCCAGTACAACCTGTGTAAAATCACTGCTGTAATACTCTGTGTATATATGGCAACAAGTAGGATCGAAATCCAAATCTGAAGTTCCATCAGTTGCAGGACCCAAACGCAAGGTGCACAAAGGGTATCGTAATAAGCAGTTTCAAATGAAAAAGGTGTCAGGTAAGCAACACTAAGTCATAGTTAATCTACTGTTACATGAAGCGTTTCTGATTCACATTTGTACAATGGTGCAAAGTGGGCCGTACTCCCTTACAAGAGTAACATTTTTAGGTGAAATAAATTATACCGTTTCACATACATAAATAAAAATGCATCACTGTGAAGTTGATTCTAACAGGAGAAAAAAAAAATAGAAGTTATTCTTGTTAAAGACAAAACTCGTCTAGTTAGTTGGACTGGTAACTTCATGTTGGTAGGAACCTTATGGTAACCAAATTTCTTAAATGTACTTTAAGGCTATAAAAAACGAAACACTTTACTATCAGGGATTACTATAAAGATTTTTCTTTGTAACTTTTTTTCCTAACAGATCCTTTTTCAAAAGTTATGAACACCAAAAAAGGTAGCTAGGGAGTTATTGCACTAATAGTGCCAATACATTAATATACATTATTTTAGAACATACATTTGTGCATTTGGCAGATTTTCTCCATCTCAATATACTTATGCAAAAGTGCATTCCAGGCCTGAGATACATACATGATTATTTAACACAGTTTGTTTAAGAACAGTTTTTTTTTTTACTCCTCCAGAATGTACCAGAATTGAGGTACAAATATAAAAATAGTCAGTTCAGTTCACTTTATTTCAGTTTATTTCTACAGTGTTTTGAATGAATTTGTCATATGAAAAACAATTGAAGGATACAATACAAATTTTCCATTGCTCAGGCAATAAATAGGATTAAATATTTGGATAAGTCAGCTTAGAGCTGTGAAGAGGAGAACAAAAAAAATCCCAACTGTGAAGAAGGGAAAACTAAACCTTTGGAGGTCCAAATACCAGTGACCTCCAACCTTCCTGGACGTTCTACTGTGGTGATGGGACAGTGTAGATACATCAAGCACAAGACCAGCGCATCTCTGAAGGACTAAGCTGTAGTCTGAGGTTGAGTTAAACCCATAGTTGCTAATCCATTTGTCTATGGTTGGCAGTCATGGGCTCCTGACTATAGAACCTGGTTCTGGTTGTTTGCAGAAATCAACTAAAAGCTGCTGGTGACCTCTTGACTCCTCCCTCTCCCTGGGGAAGGAGTACATGGGTCTGCTGTTCCAGGATAAGAAACCTCAGGGAAAATGAAAACCTCCGTAGGGATTCAACTATTGAAATACGATGTAGAAATGGTTTTTAAGTCTGTAGCAATTCTAAAGGCACTTATAAAAACGGTGCATTTTATTATGATGAGTGCTCCATGGTTTAGGGGCCTAACAGCTAAACCCTCTGCATCAAGATTTGTCTCATGGAGCTCCAGGACTGGAGCAAGTCAGCATCCTGTGAGCATAGGACACAACTTGGCTTGTAGAGACAACTCTTAAATGTGGGAAATTCGTCCACAGGACATAACTCTTTGTTGCCCGAGTTGAGGTTTGTTAGTTCTGAGTCGAGGAGAACGGTAACATTACTTACAGATGTTGCAGTCCTGAAATTTAGATCCATGAAATTCAGCTGAGCTCTGTTTTATCTTGGTTCAAGGTCAGATAGTTAGTGCTCATCCAGGTCTTAATGTTACAGAGACTGCAAGACACCGGCCAGGTAGTAAGCATATCTGAAAGCTTGCTGGACAGGTACAGCTGAAGATCATTGGTGTAGGAGTTTAAATTAGCATAAGTGAGCAAGTTTTCATTAACATTAAGATACATTTATGGAGTTACTGAGAACAGAAGGATCAAGACTGTTTTCTCAAGAGGTGCACTACATGCCCAAAAGTGTGTGGACCCCACCCCATTCTAATGACTGAGTTGAGCTGAGCTGTTTCAGCCGCACCCACACAGTCTAAAAGCACATTCTAGACAATTTTTTGCTTCCAGCTTTGTGGCTACAGGTTGGGGAAGTTCCTTTCCTGCTCCCCTGTGCAGCTCCTTAAACACACAGTTTACCCAGGGTGGGGTGGAGGAACTTGAGTGGCTGCACAGAGCCCTGACCACAACCCCACTGAACACCTATAGGATGAACTATAACGCCAACCACAAGCCAGGACTTCTTGCCCGACACAACTTCACTAATGTTCTTGTGGCTGAATGGGCACAAATTCCCAAAATCTGATGGAAAGCCTTCTGCCTTCCCAGAACAGTGGGGGCTGTTATAACAGCAAAGGGAGGAACAAGTCCATTTTAACACCCATGGGTTTGGAATGGGACATTCAACTAACACATATGGGGTGAGGCTCAGGTGTCCGCATACTTTTGGCCATGTTGTGCATTTACAGGATTGTCGTTTTAAGTGAATCTGGAATCTGGAACCATTCAGGATGACAGAGGAATTAATTGCGCTGAGTATAGGTTTTATAAAGGTAATAACCGGTATGGGGGGTTATGGCGGGACTACTGACCCTCAGACTTTTCAGGCTGTTTGCCTGAAGGGTGTGTACATTGTGTGAGTGTCTAGGAGTAAAACACCTTTGCTCCCAGAGTCCTTTCCCCCAAATCTTTATTCCATAACCCCATTGACAGCATGGTTGAAGCAGGGTGCCATAGAACAGAAATGCACCCGCTGACGGCAAAACCCAGCTATGGGTGATGTGATGTGTGGAAAGAAAGCCAGAGAATCTGGAAAATGCAGAAAATATTTCCCATTTGTGTCAGATTCGCTGTCTATGCGAACACTGAAGCCACCGAGAACCACAAGACTGTCATGCTTTGTTATTAAATCCACAACGTTGCCAAGTACCGCAATCCAGATGCAGGTCTTAAAAATAGGGAGGCACAATAGTAAAGCACCCTAGAATCAGCTGGTATGAGGCATATTTCTGACGGAGAACGAAGGTTTTATATCAACGATAATGTGGCGAATCAGGCCAGCTTTACTGCTGATAGAATGAATATTAAGAAGTGCACGTTGGAGACGGAGTCATATATCAGCGTTTTAATCTGGTTAACATGGATAATGTTAGGAATCCTTGTGGGCTTTTTTATACCGAGATGTAGGTAACTGGACAGTCTGAATGTGATTAGTAATGAGGGGTGCAGGTCTGGTGATGGGAAACAACCTGAGAATAGAAGTAATGAGGCTGTGGCCCAGATACTGCTCAGAACTGTCATGGTGGGAATTTTATTTCATTATTCTGAGGACAGGACAGGACAAGACAGGATATGATAGGACAGGAAAAGATGGGATGGTATGGGATGGGATAGGATATGATTTGTGAGAGATTATAATCAGTTATGATTGGTCATTCAAACGAATGCCTCGTGCTACAAGGGGATGAAGCTGCAGAAGCTGCGAAGATGCTAAGAAATTACTAGGACCCATGAGGAAGGGTGTTTTACCCAGAAATTTAAAGCTGGCTACTTGACCTTATGGGAAATTTGCCCCAAGTTGCTTTTGAAACTGGTCTGTGCACAAAAGGCAATCCCAAATGACTACATACACGCAAAAATAAAAATAAAGCAGATGCTCACGCAAGAATGGGTGGTTTCGGCTGACCCTCACGAAGTTGGCTTTGGAAGCTGTTAAATGAGCAAATGTTGATGGAAATGGAAGAAGGATCACCGAGACGGACCTCCTTCTTCAGTTTTAATTAGCTGTTTGTACCATTGACATCTTATGAAGTAACAGCGAGTCTCAGCAAAAAGAACATTCAAGAAGTTGCTCGCAGAACTTCCACGGCGTTACCGTTCTCCGATTTTCCATTACTGATTATTTATTTACTGGTCCATTATTTTAATCTACCCCTTTTTAATTATCTTTTGGGTTTCGTGGCTCCAGTTTTTGCTTTGTTTGCACGCCCTTTGCCAATATAAACAAATCTTTTCGTGTCTTTTCATTTACGAACTTTAATTAAAGTGGATTTAATTAAACCGAAAAAGAGGTGGCATCGCATGCTGTCGATAGGCAGCGAAACTGTTTATTCTTTTTCTTCTGTCAGAACACCGGGGCCGCGGTCGCTCTTTTTACGGCACAGGGAATTGCGCACCTCAGCTTCGCTAAAGATGGCTTGTATGTAGTTTGTGCGACCACACGGTGGTAATATTTGCGAAGAAGAATTTATCTCTCCAGCTTAAATGCAGGATTTTATTGTTTAGCTTAGACGGTCCATCAAGTTCAACACAACCTTACCATCGTTTCTGAGTGTCAGTTCATATGAAAGGGTGTGAATAATATTGCTGCGATCTGTTGCTTTGCCAGTGTGGTCATCTAACCCAAACTTTCGATGGGTCTTCTAGTACAGCTGTTGATGTTACGCAACTTGCCTGTGCATCCCCGTAGGAAGTCAAAACTTGAGACTTGAGCTAGCAAACGTTGTACTTCAAATCTTTGTTCTTAACTAATATACACTGCCCGGCCAAAAAAAAGTCACACACTCTAATATTTCGTTGAACCGCCTTTAGCTTCGATTATGGCATGCATTCGCCATGGCATTGTTTCAATAAGCTTATGCAATGTCACGACATTTATTTCCGTCCAGAGTTGCATTCATTTTCGCCAAGATCTCGTATTGATGATGGGAGAGTCGGACGGCTGGGTAAAGTCTTCTTCTGCACATCCCAAAGATTCTCAGTGGGGTTAAGGTCTGGACTCTGTGGAGGCTAATCCGTGTGTCAAAATGATGTCTCTCTCATGCTTCCTGAAGCGCTCTTTCACAATTTGAACCCGATGAATCCTGGCATTGTCATCTTGGAAAACCTGGTCATTCAGTATATTTAGTTAGTCAGGTCACCTCATTTTTTGGGCACATTGCTGAACCTAGACCTGACTATCTGAAGCAACCCCAGATCATAATACTAAGTTAAATCCAGGTGGTGACATTTTTTTTTTTTTTGCCTGGGCAGTGTATTAAGGACCAGTTTGTCTAAGGTGGCTGATGCTTTATGTGAAATAAACAATGCTGAGAAATATAAATACACCTGTCCTACTTAACTAGCAAGCAAGCAAAGAAGGGATGCAGTTTACTGTAATAACCAAATCCACGATCAACCAAAAGAATTTGTACTGTACGTTTGGACTTTTTATAATTTGTCTCGGACAAATTTAACTGACAAAGCAATTAAGCAGCAAAAATCCCGCTGCCCTGATCGCCCCCCCGCTTCCTCATCGCTCTGAAGAAAGCCGTTGTTCACGATGTGGAGCATCCAGAGGAATTTGGAAGGCCTGACTTGAGGAGCCCCATCACGTGTAAGGATCTGTATAGCGAGGTTCTCCTTTCTGTTCAGAATGCCTTCTTATTGTTTCCTGCCAGGTAATCTCTTTAATACAAACCAAGATGCTTCCAAAGAGGCTCTGTTCAGAGTAAATTAGAGGAGCAAAAAAAGGAAATGACTTAATTCTTTAATCGGTGCAGCCCTGATCTTGAATAATGTGATGGGGAAGGGGGGTACATTTTACCTCTCATTGTTGTCCTAATGACAAGCGTTATTTCAAAACATGCTATTCCTCAGTGGACAATAAAGATACCTCTCCAAACAAAGATAATTGTTCAGGCTTTATTCTGTTTTATGATTCAGCCTGCAGAGCTGCCAATTATTGAGATGCATTTCTCGCTCCTCTTGCTTGAGCTGGGGCTGTGCTCTTGGCATCGGTGGATGAAAACAGTGGCTGTTTTTTTTTATTTTATTTTATTATTATTTTTTTTTTCATTTCAACTACAAACAGCGACAGTCATTCAAACTGCCGTTCCTTCTCCCAACCCCTCCCGCCCAACTCGGTTTATTGAAAAACGGAATGAGGAAAGGAGGAAAGGCGCTGTGAGGTGTGCAGGATCTGCTTTGATATTCAGATTCTGCTGCCTACACAGGGCATTATGACACATTTGGATGATTGCATTGTGGGATCAAGCGCCCGCCTTGTCATTTCCAACAACAATGGCGTGATTTAGGAATGCTGTTCCTTTGCGCCATGCCTCACATTAATACCGGGGCCTGAAGATTTACATAAATCGTTGTCTTAAGATGAAAGAAAGGTTCTAGACAATGAAATTAAGCTTAAGGAATGGGGGATGTGTGTGTTTTGTCAATACTGAGATGTGCCGTTTCTTCATCCACCCTTGGTTGGAAAAAATGCAAGCAAAAAAAAGAAGAAAATTCTCAAGTGAGAGCCAGAACTATGGAAAATGAACTTACCTTGTAACTGATTTTATGATTTTTTTTTTTTTTTTTTAACAGTTTTGCCATACTATGATCATCTTTGCTTCAGCAGTGTTTTTGAAAAGACGCTTAAGCCGTTGCCCCCCCCCACCCCCCGGGTTTTGCTGATTGGCTTTATCCTACACAAAAATCAAACTGTTTATATCAAAACAAGAGATTAGATTGTAATCACGCTTCTTCAGTGTGAAAGTAAAGCAAGAAAAAACATTTTAATCTAAATTAAATATATATAATTTCTTTCTCACTCTTCCCCTTTGGTGTTATCTTTCCTCAGATTTGGACCTCCTACCAGAGGCCTGAGAGTTTGAGGGTATGACACAGTATCTGAGAGGCTGAGACTGATGTTGTCTTTGCTCTGATCTAATGGGGCTGTTCTTCCAGCTTAGGGGTCACAGCCCCAAGCGTTCTTCTCACCAGTGAGACCACCTTTGTTTTCACTTTCCACATTCTCTCTGGTTCCTCTCTCAATCCCTGGTGTTTCTCCAGCTTCTCATCTTCCTTCTTTCTAATTGTTCTACCACTTGGAATACCCACACCTGTCAGCACTGCTGTTTTCTCCTCATCTATTCCTTCCATATCTGGTTGGTTCACCATTACCTTGTTTATCTATTTGGATCTCAGTTCTGGTGTTCTCCACCACTCTCTCTACGATACCTTCCATTTGGACTTCGAAGTATGCAAGCCATATTCTTTGCCTCTGTATCATCCTATTTATTAATAATAACATTACACACACACACACACACACACACACACACACACACACACACACACACAGTCAATATGTAATTTAACTGTATTGTACAGGTATTATAAAGACAACTGTTTTATCCAGATTCCAGATATGGAAGCCACTGGTAAATTTATTTGAATATGAACTATGTTTACTTTTAATCATTTTGTGTACTTTATTTGCACTGCACAGTATTTTGCATATAATATTTGGATGCAGCCATAAAAGGCAAAGGCACAGATTTCATGGGAAGGTCTGAGTATCGGAGGGCAGGCAGAGGAAACCTGCAGGGACTCTTTAGGGACGTCACAATTCCGAAGCAAATTATTGTGATTGACGGGTGGAGGGGAATTTGTGGCTATGCTGATTTGATTGTAAGTGCCAGGGGGTATCTTTGGGATGGGGCATTTGGGGGGGAGCGCTAGGGTAGTAGCACATTTTTTTTTTTTTTTTTATCTCTGAGCCTCATGATAGTGGCACCCATAAGGGCTCAAAGGCCTGGAGCTGCTGGAGAACAAAAAAAATTGTTCTCTGTGTGTCATCATAATGTGTCTGCATGCTGGCATTGTGCCTTTGAAATCAGGAATGCCTGGAATGGAGCAGCCTTGCAGGAGCCAAAAAGAAGAGTATTGCTAGTGTTTGCCTTTTAACAGCATCCATGGATGGACAGCCTTGCCTATGCTGAGAAGGCGAGAATAGTTTTTTTAAGGTGGCTGCAGGATTAGAATGCCTTGGTAACAAGGAAGGGACCCCCTCCCCCAGCTACCCCCTGTTCTCCTTCACTGAAGCACCACGATGATTGAGACCTCCTGGCCAAATTACAGCAAGATCCTCGCAAAGACCTCAGTGAAATCCGTCCCTACATCCACTCACCTTGAATTCCGAAACACCATTTCTGTGTTTATGGTGCACCTACATCTCCAGTAGCTTCAGGCTCACTGATGCCAAGTGGGCATCTACTCACCCCAGATAGGGTAGGTGCCAGTCAGTTGAATGCAACTTGTGTTTCCCTCTCTACGTGAAAAGAAGAGCAACTACTCTCCCACTCGTCCATTTTCACCAGCTTGTCTTAGTGAAGGTCAGGGTGGTCCAAAGCTTTCCCCAGAATCAGTGGATGCTATGGTGTCAAGAACATCTATAAAAGTTTGTTAAACTGATATGCAGTTTTTTCTAGGTTGTCAGAAAAGCACAAGGCAGCCAAACAGGCAGTTTTTCCATTTGTGTAAACGTCATAGTCAGGAGAGGAAAGCAAAACTAAGGTAAATATTGCACTGGGCAAAAGCTTTAGAGACATCACTAAATTCATGTTGTCTTTGTAAGAAATCTGTAACCAAATCAAGGTAGAACTGCACATGGGAGCGTTTAACTGTAATGTCGTGTCTGTGCTGTGGCTTTCCCAGAGTTTTTGTTGGAAGAGTGCAGAAACTGAACCAGCACTCTGCATTTGGGTCAGGTGTGTTGCTGCCATATTGGTAGGCAAAATCTATCTTAGTTGGAGAAGAATTGGCTGACATTCCTACCCAGGATGACAGTGCAGCCTGGAAAAACTGAGAGGAGAAGTATTTCCTTGAGGAAGGGATGCCGAGGGACAGCAGGTTAAGCTGATGCCTCACAGGCCTGAAGCTGACTGCCTGGTTTGGGGTTCGCATGTTTTCCCAAAGAGTGCCAGAATTTTTGTGTTCAGCCTCAGAAATCTGGTTTTCACCACTATTTCTGTTGTTAATTAATTTGCAAGTTTTTTTGATAGCAGCAGCAAAGGATTAAAGGTTCTGGAGTTTAGCAGTGACAGCATCCAGTCCACCCAGTTTTTGCCCACTGAGCTTCTGTACTGCCAGAGAAGCTCATATGATTTTAGCGTAGCTGCAAAGGGTTTGCTGGTGGACACCAGCAGTGAGAGGAGATGCTAGGCTGGAAGAAGGAGGCCATCCAGGGCATGATTTGGGGAAGCCTGAGAGGCACCGGCAGGCAGTGAAGGGCACAGCAAAAGCAGTTGAAGAAGCAAACTTTTTGGGAATAGAAGGCATTTTAGAGACTGTCAGCTGGCTTCAGAGTTATTATGATAAATCATTTGGTGCTTCAGGAGGGGAGGATGTGAAAGTCACAGTGCAGGACTTTCCCTGATGCGCTGATAAGGTTCTGACAAAGCAAGAAGTAAGAAACCAAGTATGAAAACCAGGCAACCTGAGCAAATAAACTTTTGCACCGGATATACACCGGTACATGTAAGTGCGCTTGCATACACACACACACACACACAGAGAGAGAGAGAGAGAGAGAGGCATTTGTAGCCATATTTCCTCATAGGCTTGTCTATCAATTTTATTCAGACTCTTACAAATTACATAGTCAGGAATATCAGTATTTCATTTATTAAGGCATGGTTAATTCTTGAGAATAAACCTGCTACTGGCCCATTGGAAACTGAACCGTGTGTATTCTTCTGGTCTGTTGCTGAAATCTGTGTGCAAATGAAATTACAGCGAACATCCAAATGGTGAAAATAGGGTAAGTTGGTCATTGGAGACTAATATTTCATCTTATTTCAACTAAGAGGCATTTTAAGATTAGTGCTGGCATGAGTAGCAAAGACGGAAGTGATGCAGCATTACACCTGCACAATTATGTCAGAATGATAAATAAAAAAGTAAACGTACAAACACCAACACATCACTTACCTTCATTTGTGTTTAGCAAAAATCTGCATCTTTCCTGCCATGCAGTGTTTAGGGCAGCCAACACTTGTACAGAATTGATACCGCAGTACACTCTATTATTATTATTACAGCGTACAGCTTCATTGCATTCATACAGGTAGGCATTTATAATCGAAGTTAAATGTATTTCTCACTGTTACAGCAGCAGCAATACAAAGTTTTTTTTTTTTTTTTTTACAGTTTAAAGCTATTGTTTAACCCTATTATGCAGTAGATGTTAACATTGAATGAATTATTCCCTTTGTTGGTTTATGTTCTTAGTTTGGGGACAAAACAGCCGACTGTGTGTAATTTGTAGTAGAAACAGCTTTCAGTCAGGACCAAGCACTTTTATCAATTTTTTGTAACTTGTAATAACAATTATAAAGCAGACATCGCATTTCCACAAGGAAACCCAATTTTAAAACTGCTTTCTGAGAGAACTGTGCATTGTCAGTGAGGATGATAATGTCTTAAATCACCCAAAAATGAAAGTCCTCATAACTCAGTAATTGTGAATACAATAGAACTTTAATCCAGAGGAAAAAAATCTTCTTGCTTCTTCTTAAATTACTTTGCTTTTGCCACTTCACAATCCCCCTTTTCACTCTTGAAGATATCCGTATTATTTTAAAACTTTAATTCCACTCGCTTTTGTTTTCTATCAATCTTGTTGACATGTTATACCACTGGAATTCAAAATGCTAATGTACTTCTTTCAGCTTTTTTATTCCTATTGAAAAGTTATTATAAGAGAGCGAAAACTATTTCTTTATACTTGTAAATTGAAAAAGAAAGGGGGGGAACAAGGCAAAGCGATTTCTGAGTGCTGCAACTTTGTCGCTTCAGACATAATACCAGCAGCAAAGAAAAGCTTATGAAAAAGGTTATTTATTAAAGCCAGCAAAAATAATTTTTGTCTTGGTACAAAGGGTTATTGATTTGAAACAATAACACTTTCAAAGGAAAAATGTTTAATTGAAATCGCAGTTGTAGATGCCCACAAAAATGAAAATCTAAAGTGCTTCTCTCAGCAATTGCATTGACACGGTGTAGCACTTACATAATAAAAAAATATTTTAATAATATATTAGATTATCCATCCAATTTTTCATAAGATTCTTTTATACAGGAAAACCACCTTGTTAACAACTCTTACATCCCTAACGCACAGTATCTTTACCATGGTAATTTAGCGTGAGTGTAATGTGAGCCCTGACAAAAAGCATTTGGTGCAATGCACAATTTTTTCAGCACCTTAGAAAATGCTAGAAAAAAAAAGGTGGCAGTCTGTGGCGAAATTCAGATGTAGATTTATGCATTGTCTTCCAAAAAATGCAGTCGGGGAAAACAGGCTGGAAAATGAGCACCGGCGTGAGCGTGAAACAATCACAGTGAGTTTTGCCCCCTCCTCATAATTTAGTTTGCATAAAAGCTCAGAAGGAATGTGATGAAGCACAAATAAATGTAAACTTTGCATAGGGAATCTCTAAGGGGGGAAAAAACAAACTTGGCAGAAAAATGGCAGAAAAAGAAAGGCACTGAAACAAAATTTTCTCCGCCTTCACGTTTTGATCATATTTTTCGCTAACACTTGATTTCCAATTGTCTAATCGTAGCAAATTTCACAAACAGAAGAGTTGTTGCCATCGTATCCGATAGCTTAATCAGAAGTAAGTATATGGTTTACCCATTAAAACACACACACACACACATTAAACTCTACCTGTTCAGGGTAAATTCGTTTTTTCCTCTTTTAGCACTGAGCAGCTTTTCATTTCCTTCTAGAATATACAATTTACAAGCACTCTTTCTATAAAACATTCTCCATAACACCTTCATATCACTCGAGAAGAAAGGATAGGTGATAAATACACAGATTGTGGAGGAATGGATTAGGAAGGTCATCTTTCACAGGCAGAATTGCTTTTTTAAAAATCTAAATAAAATGTCAGCAAGATTAAAGAAGTCATGGCAAGTCGGGGACCTGCTGGATGTCATGGACTTCCATGATGAGCCCGCTGTAGCTGTCACCAAACACCATTGTCATTGTTTAACAACAAAGCAGTGTCCCCGAATTCAGACTAATTAGATGACTGTCTAAAAGGACAAGACGGAGAGAGAGAAGAAAAGACCTCGGGACGTCTCCCTCGCACGTTTCATGTTACCTGCGTGGAAAGACAGGAGACTGAAGGAGATGCACAGCGGGGCCGTGGGGTGCTGTGGGCATGTATTTGCTTAAGCTGGTTTTTAGGTAATAACATGGAGGTCCCGCTGTATTGTTGTTGCATGAATATTGATGACAATTCTCTTTGTGCGGCTTGGGGCTTCAGGGTGGAGGTTCACAGTCCAGGCTACACCTCTGTCTGTGTGGTCTTACCATGTTTTCACCGTGTCTGTTGAGGCCTCTCGGAAAGTGCCCAAGATACATGGCTTAGGCAACTTTGTGAAAGAATAATTTTTATTAAGGAATTGTTTTATATATTTTTCAGTTGAATGACTTGCTACTCTGCTAAAAGGTGGACATTTTCTTTCTGCGTTGGGCCGTAAATGTTTTCCTTATACAGTGCATTTAAACCTAAACCCCCATTGATCGTAAATGAGTGTAGCTGAGGTCAAATTATCTTTTGTCTGAGTCTGGGTGGGACTTCTTTGTTGTATTCCTTTGATTGGGCGGCTTAAAAGATACTTATTGCTCATTGGTCAGGATCTCTACTCTACATGTCACACTTTAAACACTTTATATAAGGGTTTTTACAGAGATTCCCGTCCGTGCAGGCGTGTAAATTGTGTTATGTGTAATTAATATATAAACTAGAACGGAATGGATTGTTGTTTTTTATTCCATCATAAAACTTTCGGACAACCCACTGGTTGTATGTTGACTACAGTATCCTGATGAATATGCGCGTACCCCACTATGTACTATCCTGAGTGAAGGTTTTAATCTTTTGTCATGGTGTTGTACATAGGCTCGGTAAGAGGAGTAGAGGCTGGCCAAAAAACACATGGTGTGGAGACCTTGAGGCAGACACCAAAGGGATAGGATACTCCTGGAATGAGATGGAAAGAAGAGATGGCTGGAGATGGGATCCTCCTGGACAGAGATGGTTTGAGGACACTTGTTGGTGGCTTATACCCCGGAGGGAGTAGTAGGCATAAGCAAATAAATAGGTGTTGGAGAAGCTTGGGACTTTGCCTGAGCAGCAGGTATGATACAACAGTAAGAATCGCAGCAACAGCACCTTGTGCTGCCCTTACAGCTATTTGTTGAGCAGGAAATATGAGGTTTAAGCCTAAAAATGGGGCAATGCTTGGTAGAGCGACTCTGTCTTTTTTGGAATACTCTCCCGCTGACTGGATGCCTCTGCTGGGTGTACCACCCCTCGGACCGTCGCAACCACGAGCTGGACAAGCGGTTCCTGAAACTGGACGGACGGACGTTTTGGAAGCCGCGCAAATCAATTTGTCAGCAGCTACGGTACATAAATCGCCAAATGAATCCACTGACGTAGGGCTCTTCCATAAGATCTCCTCCTCCTGGGCTTGTCTCCTGCTAAAATTTAGGTGGCTGATTTTGGTCCTGATGAGCCACATATGGTCAGGATCAAAGGTGTGACCGACTGTGTGGCTGCGCTTCATTGCCAGCCGCTGCTGTAATTAGACAACAGGATCAGAGGCGGCATTAAAATCCAATTAAGCCAAAGCGAACAGATTGTCAAGTGATGTCTGCTAATTCATAATTGAGCATCATGTAAATTTCAGCGGCAGCCTTTTGTGCTTCGCTGTTTTCTTCTCCCCGCTTTGCTCCTATCTCCTGAGCACAGAGGCACGATGGCGCCGTTGAAGCCTCCTCTTGATTTTTTTTTTTTTTTTTTTGTCTCCGAGCAAAAGGTGCGTCTCAAAATGCCACGAGGAGGAGTCGTCGAATCTACGAGCGCTGACGGTTTAGCTGGAGCGCTTCCGTTTTGGCAGAAGCCCCGCTTTTAACTCAAGGCTTTGCAGGAGAAGGTTTGGCGCCGGCAGGCACTGTCCGCCGCTCTGCGCCGCAAAGACGATGACGCCTTCCTATCAGTTTTGATTTTAAACAAGAGCGAGGCGCGATAATAAGTTTGTAAGAAAAAGTCAGAATAAAAACAAAATGTGACGGATACGATCGTCGTAAGAAACATAATAAGGACATTAATTCTATGAAGGACTTGAGTGAGGAATTACCATCAAGCGACAAATTGCTATCTGGGGGATTATGAAAAAAGCGCTTAATGAAATGTGCCATCCTGTTCCCCTGGTGCCCCTTGAGCCTGTCTGCCGTGGGGCTTAGCCTCGGGAAAGTTGAGAAGTACCTCCAGCTGGAGGCCTTTGTGCCATCGAGCCCCCGCTACAATCACCAATGAAAAGGTCCATAGCGCAGAGCGCAGAACCGACTGATAATGCCGCGCTAATGTGGCAGCCAGGAAGCACGAGTCGAGCATCGGAAATTGCAGCAGTTCTCATCCTGGAGTGCTGGGAAAGGGAAAAAGTGCTTGTGCGTGCGTGCGTGCGTGTGTGTGTGAGGGGGGTGCGAACACGTTCATTTTTATGAATAGCAGAGAAAAAAAAAACAAAAAAAAGGAGGCAAATTAAAGGATATGCAAAAATGCACAGAAGCGAGCGATTAAATGCATTAGCGAAGGAGGCTGAAAAGAGACAATGTTTGCAGCATTTGAATCCCTCGCTCACATGACACCATTGTTCGGCGAGCATTAAGGAAGAGTGGGGAGTGACTGATGCACTTGTTTTGGCAAAATTGTTGGGGGGGGGGGCGCGTGCATTTATACATTTTAAAACAAATTGCTGTCGCTGCGGATCACGGAACCGTTTTATCACCGGCCCGCGGATCGACATTCACCTGAATGGTTTCAGAGACGCGGCGCTTCGTGCCGCAGAGGCCCTCGAAAAGCCGGAACTTACAGAACCCCGATCTGCGATTAGACTTCAGATGTCCGGCTCTTATCCGAAAATTATGCAGATTGAAATTCTGTCCTTAATAAAGCCACGTCTCATTTTGCCAGATGATCCTCTGTGGTGTGTCAAATGGGATGATGTACAAAATCCATGTCCTTCTCCCGCGCCTTGACTCCCAAAATCTTTCACCTCTCAAACCCCCTGCCATTTTTTTTAATCACCTGCAATGCAGAGTCATTCAGATTGCTCGTGTATGTGTGCCCACGGCCCGCGCTCGGCTAAGCGGCCTTCCTCCAGTCACACCGGCGGCCTCCACACAGGATCCAGTCTCGCTCCTGTATCTGCTTATCAGCGCGCACTCATGTTTCCTGTGCGCCTGACAGAAGAGCAATTAATTCCCCTTTTGAAGAGGCTGCCTTCACCTCCCGCTGCTGCGCCTGCGATTATGTGCACCGCGAAGGTTCAGAAGAAGTCCACTGCCAGCTTGCTCGCAAACAGCCGCTAGGAAATTCCAGCCAGCTTCAGAGCACACTAGAAGGTCCAAACCTTGATTCGGGGCACAGAACGATGATGGGCGGCAGAAAGGAAAGGCGCTGGTGGCAGCCGGCCCTCTGTTTTAGTCGTTGCACGGACCTCGCCGGTGATGTTTAAAACATGTGCATCTAGCAGAAGCGGGGCGATGCTGTGTTTGGGGATGCACTTCAAATGGCTCCGAGGTTCAGTTTGGGTTTTGGGTGCAGTTGGGGTGGCTGGAGGGTTAAGGTTAAGCCTTTGTTTTGGCGAGCGCTACATAACTACACCGAGTGGCTCTCCAGTGTAAACAATGCAGTCGCTGTAAGAGTGACGGACAGCCGGGTTCCCGTGTCTGCTGGTACCGGACAGCACAATTGGCCGACCCATTTTCCTGCCATTAATCAACTGTGCCGAGAGAACGGCACGGATTTTCATAGCAATAGAGACAAAGATTGCAATGCATGTTTGGAAAGAACAGGGTCAGGGGAGAAGGCATCATCCGTATTGCATGGCAACACTGTGCGGCCACACAACAAACTGTGGTCCAAGGGTAAATGAATGGGCATAATGTGATAATGATTTGCTGATTTTATTTGTTTTATTTTTAAAGAAATGACAGGTTCTTGATGAATTCTGGGCATTAGTTTCCTGGAGCAGTTGAGATGGAGTGAAAGGCATTACAGCAGAAGTGACGAAAACTTTGCCGGCGCTCTTGCCATTTGTATTGCGTTCCAGTAGAGATGCTCAGCCAGGTTACTTACATACTGGGGGGCAGCAGGAAACTTAATAGTTACAGCCACTGCCACTGGGCTCAGATTGCAGATTTCATTCTCACTTCCACCTCTAGTACCCCTGAGCAATGTACTTACCCTAAATTACTAGAGTAATAAACACTCAGCTGAATAAACAGCTAAATAGTCGTAGGGATCGTAGCAATATCAATCAATCTGGAGAAAAGATTCAGCTAAATAAATAATTTGGAGCCACTGTATTAGGTGCACCTACCATGGCAGCATCAGGTGGGCCTTCTTAGGCTTTAATGCACTCTTCTGGTAGCATGGTGGCACGGTAGGTAGCATTGGTGCCAGACAGCTCCTGGGCTACGCAGTCAAGTGTATGTTGAATCTGTGTGGGCTGTGCATGTTCTCATGTTTGTGTAGGATTGCTCTTCCCTGGTTTCCTTCTGTACTCTAAATAAATGGGTTTATTGGGGAGTTTAACTGTCAGTAAGTACTATGTGAATGTGCGTATTATTGTGTGTTTGTAGCTGCCCTGAAGTTGGTACCTCACTTTCTGCACTGGGTTCTAGACTCTGAAGACCTTGTTGAGGACAAAAGATGGCTGATGGTGAGTGAGGAAATGTTCTTCTCACCAGAGTGACGCTGAGGGCTGAACATGAAGCGATGAGTGGTGAAAGAAACAAAGATAACGGTTTATAATGAGGACACGAGGGAAGAAACTCTCCCAACCTAAAAAAAGAGAAACCGTGAACCTCCGGGGGACCAAGCACCGGTGGCTGCCTACCCTTCATGGTCAAAAGAAGAGCACAAATCCAGCTGGAAACTTTATATTTCTTGGTCCATGTTAAATTCACAGCATCACGTCTTTTCTGCAGATTTTTGGTGGCAGATTCAGTCTTCTAACACAGTGATCCACCTCATCCCAGAAATGATTTTTTGATACGAGTGGTACGGGCAATGCAGGCTAACAGAGCAAAATGCAGGGACCGACATCTTCATGAAGCCATCTTGAGAAGATGGGTACTTTCTAGTGCGGTGTATTTATTAGTGCGAGTCATGAAGGGATGCACCTGGTCAATGTTTTGGCACCTTGGCTTTAAATTATAAATTAAGTATAATTTAAATTATACTTGCTAAAAAAAAAACCAAATGTGTGCAGACAACATCTCGCAAAGCAGCACCCCACCATCACCAGTCAGAACCATCAACACCAGACAGATTCGTGCTTTTGATGGTTGGGGATGGTGATTGGGACAGAAATTGAGATCAGGCGCAGCTTTTCCTCTCCTTACTTGTTTGGATTTTGTGCTCACGTGCCCGCTGCAGCTTCATCCTTTTGATGTTCATCTGAAAGAAGGGGAACTTGTCACAGTCTCCTGCTTCTGTAGGCTGTCTGCTGTAAGGTTCAATGAGCTGTGTGTTCAGAGGTGTCTTCCTGCACATCACTGTTGTACTGAGCTATTATTTGCTTACACCTGGCCCACCTGGCACCTTGCACATTTTTCTGTCATCAGTGAGATGTCTTTGCCTGCAGGATTGGCTCTAATTGATTTTTTTGGTTAATTGTACCATTCTCAGAGTTTTTGAGACTGTAGTGTACAAAAATCCAAGGATGAAGGCTGCTTCTGAAATGCTGGATGCCAAAAATCATACCGTGTTTTAAGTCACTGTGATCATGTTTTTACCCTTGCAATGTTCCTTTGGTACCTGGACCCCTTTATCCCTATCCGCCTGCTTAAGCTTAAGTCACCACTGGAGGGGGGGGGGGGGGCGGGAGAGATGTAAATAGAAATAATTTTGCATGTAAGCTAGCTGGTGAGTGTCTATAAATAAATAATTATAGCGCAAAGGGTCACGTGTACAATTAAGATTTATATATTTCTTTTTTTGCGATAAGGGATATTAAGATAAAGGAATGCATTTTTTAAGCGTTGTGCACACCTTTCACAAATAAAAACATTAAGTGCAGAGATAAGTAAGCAGACGCAGATCTGACAAAAGAATTTGCAAGGCTCATGCATGAATTTGTTGTTTTTCTCTGCGTGGCTTAGCAGGGATGAGAGAAAAGGAGCAGAGTGAACTGCTATGCAGAAAACCAAGAATTTTTTTTGACAGTGAGCACTTCATCTGACAGTAATTTTAGCCCCTGAGCTAATGAATAATGGAACGGATGCGCTTAAATCTGGGAGACATAAGTCACTTTACCATCACCGATGCCATCGGTGCTGACATTAATTGCGCTCTAATTCTGGCCCTTGTGGTTCATGGGGGCCAGGAGGACGGAATAAGTGCATAAATGGAGCGGGGATACGAGTCGATGGCGCAGAGAGGGTGACAGAGGAGGTTGGAGAGCTGGCCTAAAGAGGAAGAAGAGGACGTGCTGTAATTGACAACAGGCAGATGAGAAGATGTGGAGACTGTGTTGACCTTTCTGTCGGCTACACATAGCAACCCGGACTCTTTCTTGCACCAGGTCGTAGATTTTGGCACAATCGCAGTCCCGCTTTCCGCTTCATGTTCAGTGATAACCAGAGGTGGATGTTTAAATGGACCAATGGATAACATTGGTCCAATGCAGGGTCATAGAAGTAAAGAGCCTATATTGGAGATCTTATAGGGTGACCCAGGGTACAGTCTGGATATGATGCCACCCTATGGCAGACTAACACTTATTTTTTAGTCAAACTATCCATCAGTGATCATTAGCCACTTTATCCTGGTCAGGGTCACAGCAGTCTGGAGCCTATCCTTCAGTTACTCGGAGTGAGGCTATGAAACTACACCCTGAGCGGGATGCTAGTCTGTCATAGTGTGGTCTCTCTCACACACACACACACACACACACACACACACACACACACACACACACATCCACCTAATGGACAAATTAAAGTGACAATTTAACCTAAAACATATGCCTTTGGATTGTGGGAAGAAACTGGAGCACCCACACAGACACTTCAAGAACATGGAAGCTCCACACGGACTGAGCTGGATGTAAACCTATGCCCAAATGACCCAGCTGCTGTGAGAGGGCAGCCCTACTCACAGCACAACTGTATTGCCTCTTTACTTAACGGTAATTTATGTTGCCAAAAAGCCTTTAATCCACACAACCTCCTGCTCAATCATAGCTGTTGAATGAATAATTCAGGATGTTTGTCAATGTTTGTTAGCTTCTGGCCATTTTCAGCTTTTCAGGGTAAGGTTCTGTAAAAATCTTGGATATAGCTTTAATAAATAAATAAATAAATAAATAAATAAATAAATATGTATTTAAAGGAATGCAAAGCTTTTAATATTTTTAAGCATTTTGAGTTAAATTCAAATGTCCAGGGAATTTGAACACTTTTTATAAATTTACGGCAACTTTCCAGTAGCAGTTACCTCTGGCCAATAATACAACTGACACCCTTTCAACAAAATAAGTCAACTTTTCAGCGTGTTTGCCCTTTGTTTCATTTTTATCTCACAATTAGCTGTTAGAAAAACGCAACGTGTTTTAAACTGCTAGCATGAGAAAAACCTATCAAATGATGACGCTTGACAGTTGAAATTCAAACAAAATTCTGTGCTCACAGTATGGGATAAAAACTTCATTTTGATGTATTTAACTTCATTTTTTAACTCAAAATTACATCTGCTCTTTAATGTACTAGGATAACAGTCCAGATGGTGCATCCAGTAAGTTGATAAAAACATATTTCCATGTAAACATTTGCATGTTGTTTTAGACAAAGGTGTAATTTAAATGACAAATTAACCACAAATGTTTTGTTTTCAGAGATGGAGTGACAGGCCCATCCTTGGCTAGACGGGAGATGGGCTCCAAATCACCACAACCCTGACCAAAACAACCATTTAATGAGGACGAGTCCTTTCCAAAAAAGTCAGAGGTTTTAGTCTGGTTCTTGAATTGTTAAAAGGAAATCTGGAAAGGCGTCCTGCCATAGACAATGGAATCTCCAGAACTCAGCTAACAGCAAGAAGATTTTGCTGTTACTCACAGTAAAAGTGACTTTATTGGGCATAGTGAGAGGATATTTAAACTAATTATGAACAGTCCAAGAGTAATGAGAAGAGAGCAGCAAAGATATAATTGAATAAAGTACATTTCTCTCTTTGCAACTATGTGATAAAAGCACTGTTAAAAAATCAACTCTGAAAAGTAAAATTTTTCCAGGAATTACTGAAGTACAAGGAACAGTATGCACATTGTCACGGCTATCACTGCTGGTGCTAACAGTAGTGATTTTAACTTAGAGAAAAATTTGGTAACCTTCCAGAAAGAGGCTTTTGTGATGCCTTGAGCTGGTGCGAAAGCACAATTTTCATTAAAGAATTGTTCCAACTGACTGACCCTTTTAACATTCTGTGGGGGAGCTCAGACATTTTCTTTCCCAGTTTTCTTTTCCTTGTATGGTGCCTTGCAGCGTGTTTATTGATTGTAAATAACTTTGTTGCTGAGGTCAGGTTATTTGGTGTCAGTTTTCCCGCCAGAATGTGGGTGGGATATCCTTGTTATACTCCTGTTTTGATTGGTCAGTTTAAAGGATTCATGTTTCTCATTGGTCAGGTCCTCTGCTGTACCCATCACACTGTAAAACCTCATTTAAGGGCTTTTGCACCCAGAAGAGGTTGAATCTCCATATTGATTCCCGTCCATGCTTGAGTGTAAATTTACTACATTAGCTTGGCCTGAGGAGTGTTCTCAAGCGTTCTCCACTGCTGACAGTCCTCCCAGTTGAAACTAGATACCTCAGTTACATTGTCCACAGTCATGAAGACTAACTGTGGAAATGAGCTGTGGCAGTTTTTGTCCAGGCTGTCTAGGTTAAGAAGGTCTTTAATAAGCCAATTTACACAAGACAAAGATCACCTGCTCATTTGCTCTGTAGTGATTACCACCTCATCCATGCTGGGCAACAGTAAATGAATGTAGCATTTTCACTTGGTAGAAAAAGGGTTCATTCAAGTCCTTGCATCATCTCATGAGCCAGAATAGACAGTGTTGGTGAAAAATTTGCCTGGAATAGTTTGGCTGGTCTTCTGACTGAATTTATAACCATTTTTCTCCTCCATGGGACCCTGCTGTCAACCCCTTTGTCACCTTTTACACAAAAGGGTATGTAGTCCAGACCTCCTGAGAGACCCCTGACCTTCTTTGTTCTTGAGATAGAAGAGGAAGGTCTTTCTGTTCCATGTTCTTACAAGTCTTATTCCTGTCAATTACTCTATTCGTGATTATTAGCTCTTTATTAATCACTACAAAATATAATGACACATATGGCAGCAAAGAATAAATTAGGCAGGATGATGCAGTCGGTGTCTGAGCTAATGATGCTGAACAAAAACCTGCACATACCCTGACCTGCAGGGAAAAGATGAATGTAAATGTAAGATATTTTTTTTATTTGCACAATTAATGGGCACTCATAATTAAGACAAAACATTAAGACAGACAAGAGTTCTCAAGGGTTTGATAACAGGATTCACCTGTGGGCTGAACAATGCTAACTTCCAGAACACAAATCTGTCCTAAAACAAAGGATTTCAAGATTTTCCACACGAGGTTGTATCAATAACTTCGTATTTGCTGCATGTTCAAACCCATGTGCTTTAACAAGCTTGAGCATTTTCCTTCCTGCCCCCGCAACAGAAACCCCTTTCAACGTCAAACCCACCTTACACTCCATCTCATACACCTGTGTTTTGCAATTAATCTTTGCCATATTTCACTTTCATGGTCAAAATTGTCTTTCTGCCAAAATCAACACATTTTTGCATAAATTACAGGCATCCCTCGAGACAGGAGTCCTTCATTTACAAGTTTTCCTATATACAATTGAAATTATTTAACACTGTTCACCGAGCTGTGACCAAATAAGAGTTTTATTTCTCGCATTTGGAGTCATTTGTGCCGTAAGTAGGGCCAAGCCTGTATTTCAGCCAATCGCTTCTTTTATTAGTTTTGATTTAAAGCCAAAAGTTGTAATCTAATGTGATGTCTCACAAGTAGTGCCGTCACACAAAGGGGTGTGAAAATGTAAAAAGTGAAAATTAAAAAAGTAAACGCACCAGATGTGGGCAGCACAGCAGCACGGCGCATAACGCTGTCTCAGCATCAGGAGTCTTTGGTTTTACATTTCAGTTCCCTCTACCACACGTTTGTTTCTTCTTCATGCTCTTGTTTCCACTCCTGCTCCAAAGACTTTGCTTTTGCGTAAACTTGTGACTTTAAATGGCAGCAAAACACTTCTTTGTGAACACTGTTATTACGAAAATTTGGCTTTTTCATCTGTTCCGAACTCTGCTTTTACATGTTACTTTTTTGCCGTGCCTTTGTTTCCTTCTCGCGTTAAACATCAGCGGTAAAAAGCAGCTTTGTTTTGACTCCTGCGAATGTGAAATAAGAATCACAAAGAAGGCATCAAAGCCCTTACGTTGGCAACTTACGTTTAAAGTGTACTATTTTGCTAGTCAGCATCTGTATTCTGGTTAAGCACCCTTCTGAAAGGCACCACCACAGTGCTGGGTTTTGAGCCTGAAACCTTTACGTTATGAATCCATGTCCTCAAGCAACATTCTCCCTGCTCCTCTTTCGAAAACCCCTTACACTGTGTCGACATTTGAAACATTTGAGTTGGATTTTTCCATTTGTTAATTTTTAATTACATACGTAATGTTTTTCCCTCCATGGCCCATGCACTGTGTTTGTTCCTGGATTGGAGCCCCATTCTTACAATTAAATGGAAATAATTTGTGGGTGGACAATGGGCAGCCAATATTTAAACAGGCTGAGTGATTTCTGAGACAGCAAGCTACTGTGGATCTTGTTCAGATGGTGAGAAGGAGACAAGAAGTGGAATCACCAGCGTGTTGGGTATGGGGTGGCACTGCCAGATCTCGGCCTGCATGAAGGAAAGTAAATCCGTGGTTGGCTGTTTCAGTTGAGTGACTTTGCTTTTGTTCTTCTTTCCTCAGCACCAGTGTCTTCGAATCATAGTCTTTGGACTATACTGGAGAAGGTAGCCACGATAGCAATTGGTTGGTGCTGGATGGTTGACAGTATCTGTGGTTTCTGGAGCTGTGTGGTGGAATAGATGGCCACACTGACCACAGAGGGGTTTTCCAAATAGCACTTTGATTGAATGTTTAATGGTCGGCGTGAGTGGAGCTGATCGGTTTGGACTGTTTTCCCTTTTCACGCAGAGGGACGATCAAAGAAGAAACCTTAAGAAGGCTGACTGTTTCGGTCACACACAATCTGTCATGATTCTCAGCAACAAGATGATGTATATTTTTATAACATGTTTTTTTTATTTTCAGTCATCAAAGTTTATAAAAATGTTAACAGTTTTATTATAGTTAGTTTTTTTTTTTTTAATTGTAGCTATATCTGAGACTTTAACAGAACCTACACAGTGAACAAATTACGACATTTCTCCATTATGCTATTATAGATTATTTATATAACAAATCAAACTGAAAGCGGACGAATACTGATGAATATTGTAACAGCAATCATTCCTTGGTGAGGGTAATGTTATGAGAAAATGTGCAGGCCCCAAAGGTTTCTTCAACAGCAAAGTGACAGACAGAGGGATCCAGGGTCAAGTGCAGAGTTTTAATGCTTCAATGAAACATACTGAACTACTTTACAATATGTACAGGTCCACACATTAAATTCATAAGATAGAGCACAGGGCACAAATGCTGTACAACTAGAAGCCTTCATTGTCCCACACAATGTTTTATAGCTGTGTTTCTACCTTCAGAGACTCCTTTTAAATCTGAAGATCTACCCCTTGTAGGTTGCATTACAATTATACCATAATTATCATGTTTGTGCTTAAACACAGAACTTTTAAAAACAGAATACATACAGGCAATCATTTAACAAATGAAACATCAGTCAGTTGACCTCACAATAATCACAGTATTGCCATAGTGTAAGCGACTGGTACGTTCCAAAAGAGTGCATGTCCCATGGGGAACAATAAAGTTGATTCAAAACCATCCCTTTTGTTTGGCATCAAGGAGACAGGAACAGCATGAACAACTTCCGTGCACCATGATACCCCAATAGTAAGTGCTGCAGTGCAGCAAACAAACGAGTTTGCAGAAACTTGACATTTTACACACAGATGCTGGTGATGGGCTAAGCTGTATTTATGTGTGCACCCACAAACACAGCGTTGTGAAGTTGTGTTGAATGAGTGTGGCTGGATGGTACAGGTTCAACATTTGCTGTGTTGGGACAGCCAAAGCTTTCACAAATACGACATTCGTTTTAAAAACCGCCCTTCCGAGGCTTAGGATTTTTGTAGCACAAATTTGGCTTTGGCAAAATGAACGAGATTGTACACAATATGTTTGGTTTCAAAGTTGTGTTAATAGACTTGACAGTTAATATCACAGTGAAGCCAGATAAAGATTAAAATATTCTACAATCTACAGTCTGTACCTGTTTGTAGTGTTTTGTAAGCCGAGAACAATAAATGCCTACAGTTTCCTACCGAGTGGATGAGCTGTTGCACCTAAATGTGAATTCTTTTGTTTTGTTTCCCAAGCCACAAAGACATACAGACAGACAAAACATTACAGTTTGTGGTGAAAAATATCACTAATAAAAAAAGAAAATATAGTTGATATGCAGCAACATCATGCACTGTGTATAAAAATGTCCTGACTTCATCATTTTCCTGATGCTAGATACCTTTCAGAATAATTTAAGGTATGCATTTTTGCCCTGTTGCAAGATGGTTGCAAGGCTATAGGGCAGGTGACACCTTCATTCTGTTAAAAAAATTTCAATCTGAAATCAGAGAAAATTATTAAATGACCACTAAGCCTTTGGATTTGATAGCCCAACAATTACCTTTGTGTTCATTCTCTGTATTTGCACTTTGAAATGCGTTGTACAATATCCAGGGGCCGGAAAAAAAAAGACAGCTCTGTATATCAAGGTGTGTTTGCGTTTCAGCTGCTAAACTGAACAGGCAAAGTCAATAAAGAGCAAAAGACATTAAAAAAGGAAGCAAAAGAGGCCTGGGACCTCATCTTGGCCACCGTGTGGAGTTCAGCAAGCTCCTCCAAGGCTTTGGAGGAGAAAGACAAATAGCTGCAGAACGCAAATTACTTCTGGGCCTCATTTCCTCACCCTTATGGGCTTCCTGTGCTATGGTTGTCTAATTAATCTTTGCCACAGTTGCAGCCCACCCATATTAAGACACAACCAAGCAAATCTGGATAACGTGGCATCGGGGAGGCATAAGAGAAGACAAATGCCTGACGTGTGAAAAAAGTGCCCCCCGTTGTGTGTCAGTGCATTAAAGCTGTGGCTCAGCGGTAAGGTGGCTGAGCAAATATACTGATAAAGGGGTGATTCATGATTTCCTGCGTTATACTCTAGTATTTTTTACCTGCTGTGACATGGCCTGCTTTTGCTGAGGTAGTGGGTGGCAGGCCTAGTAATCGTTGACCCCTTCTGTGAGGTCATCCTCATAGGCGTTCCATTTATTGCAATTCTTTGGATGTTTCCTGATTTACCTGATGCAAAAATTGAAATTCCACACTCGGGTTTGCAGAACGAAGCGTCATCCAAACCTCATGTTTACGTGTAGCATTTGCCACAGTGGTTTTCAACGGTCTCCAGCCGTCACTTTCATATTCTCTTCCTTCATACCCCTTAAAAAGGTCCCATGTAGGTCAGAACAAGTGTTGAAGAAAATAACTCCTTTGACACATGTGCGTCCTCTACATGCCAGGGGAAAATTTAAATTGAGATCACTGTTAATCGTAATTTAATTTCCTGGATTGTACTGCAGAAATGTATTATCTTATTAAACTCTTTTTGACACCCTGGGGACAGGAATTAGATTTCCAAATATCCGTTCGCCATAATTTTTGCGTATTATGCTATACGCACTTTGAAGAAACAATTGTTAATAAGGTAATTTGTTAATAATTTGCCAGAGCCTTTTTACAAAACTGGTGGTGGATGTTTAGGAATGTGGATTCTATCTTCAAGCAAGTGCAAAAACAGTGCGGTGTGTTTATACACCTGAATACAGGTACTGCCTAAGCCATGCTACTACTACTACTCCTACTACTACTACTACTACTAACAATAATAATAATAGAAGACACAGGCAAAATGATCATAAGAATTAAAGCAATGGCTATCAGATGCTGTTAAAGTAGTGCTACCTCCTTTTTCTCATTGTTATTAAACAATGTTTACAGGAAAAGAATATAAAATGAAATAAAGAAAGGGCAGCTAATGATGAGTGGCAAAAAAAAAAAAACCTTTTTATCCCCCGAATGGGCAATACCCTCCTGCCAAAAAATTCACAGAATCAAATTAAGTACTATAAATACAAAATTATCTTATAAACAGTGTTAATTTAATAGACTTAAATCTTGGCAAAAGGATTGAAGAAACAGACCATTTCCCCCAACAGTTCATTTTTAATTAAAATAATCCCTTTGAATTCAGTCTGCATTTTCCATTTACTGCGACACTTTTAAAGAACAGTTTTTTTTTTTTTTTTTTCTCTCAGTCATTCAGTACATCACTTGAGGATGTAAAGTTCGGAGTTTCCCATTGTTCATTATCAGGGGAATATTTTTTGTCATTTATATTTGTTTATTTAGCTGCAGCTGACACCTTTATAAAATTGACCCGGTGGCAAACATACAACACAAAACTCCCTGCAACTGTTGGTCAAGTCATATTCAATTATCCTCTTATTTCTGCTTAATATTGGAGGAATTGTACTTTTTGGGGGAATTTTTGACATCGTGGTGGCAGAGCAAATAGGGCTGTGACCTCACAGTGCCTGGGATATCTGGTCATCACTTTGAATTGGGTGGTGTTTGTGTGCTCCCCCCTGTGTCTGTGAATTTCCTTTGAGTGCTCTGGATTCCTCCCATAGTCCAAAGAAATGTGTTCCAAATTCCTTCACTACTTCAAGCTGCTCATTGTGTGTGCCTGTATGTGGTTGGCCTGCAATGGACCAGTGTCCCATCCAGGTTATGGTTTGATAGCCAAGTGCCCAATGATTTCAAGATAGGTTCCAGACCCTGACCAGGATAAGAGGTTACGTTTGGAATTTGAAGGATGTATTAATTTTTGACACTGACACTTTTTACTAGAGTACATTTTTAAAGAAAAGTGTGCTTTTGCTCAGTTTCTGCTAGCCACTTCTTGCTTTTCTTTAATCTTTTAAAATGAATCGAGTAAGCTTGTCTTCAATCCTCAGACCCATGACTTTTATATTTCTCTTGTAGTATAACCTTAGGTTAGGACAATTGAGAGAATTTGAAATGCCTTGCTTGAAGGACAAGGACTGTTTTTTGCCTCCATGTGCTGTCAAAAAGGATAAAGACTGAAAGTAGAGTTGGCTAAGAAAGGAGTGACTGAAATTACACAACCAACGAGAGTTTCTATGGTCACGTCTTAGACAAAGACAAAGAAAACATTGGGGTTTGGCCACGTGTTCCACCTCCAGCCATGCCAACTCACCTTCAGAGGCAGATTTGGTGGCCTGCTCGAGAAATTTATCATACCAAATGAGCCATGTTGAAGCTAAGCTAAGCAAGTTAGACAATGTAGAAACTCAGCTGGACTCTGTAACCACTGAACTAAAGAAACTTTCTTCCTCTGCTGTGGCTCTGGAATCAAAATTCTCCGATCGAACTAATTGCATGGAAAACTCACGACTTGTTCCGTCGAGGCCTAGGATTTCTGAACTGGAGAATTTACTGAAATCAAAAGCTAATTGAATGGCTGGAGCAGAAAGCAGCACTGCAGCAAGCGAAACGGCACAAAATGGCGCATAGAAACCACCGCAATAATTTGGAAATTTTGAGTCTGCCCGAGAACAATTTCTGCAGGATGAGCTATGTTCTTGGTTCGGTCTGTCTGCCAGTCTGCTCTTTCTGAGACTGGTTTCACCCACTATGGGGTGGGTCGTGTTTCTGTGTAACCTTATGCTCGGAAAAGGTTTACTGACCAACTGCTGGTGGATGATGGTGTTGAATTCTGAACTGGAGTAAATGAACAGCATCTTGCCATAACAGTGTTTACCCTCCAAATGGTTCATGGTCAGATGTACTGCTGCGGAGATGATCTCCTCAGTGGATCTATTGAGTAATAGACCAGCTGCTGCAGGTCTCACCCACAGATAAATGTGTTTACCTGAGCCTGGAAACTAACAGCTTGTTTTTAAACCCTTACATTACAAGACCATGCTGTACTGATGTACATATTCTTCCGAGACCCATGACCAGGGTTACTGTTCATGCACAAGACCTTCTCTCTGTGACAAACTGACTTGGCCCCACTTGAATTCAACCATCAGTTTCTCAAAGAGAACTCCCTGTGTCCTACTTTGTTCGGTGGGGAAAAAAAAAAAAAAATTGAAATGGAAAATTCATTCTTAATAATTTCATGCACTTAAGTCCTGATCAATATGTCATCCATCCCTGAGGCCTGGTTCAGTGCTGTATGATGACAAGCTGCCCACTAATCTAGTTAACAAATCACTTTAAAGAAATTATGCTGATCTTTAATTAGGAGCTTCAGTTAATCACACATATATTTGTTGTGCCAGTAGAGGAATTAACAGCACAGTGCAGCTCTGCGACTGGATATGGAGTGGTTTCCTGTGACTCGGAAAGTACAATAGCCTCAATTTCCTTACAGTCAGACAAATAAAGAGCCGTTGCGTAGTCACACATACTTATTTAGCACAGCTGAGAAACTGTACCTGCAGTTATAAATGTACAGTCAACAGCAAAAGTAAAATATACCATAGGGGCTCTAATTAAGACATTACTGTCGGGGTGTTGTTTGTAGGCCATTAGCCATGACCTTGGATAATCTTAATCTCTCATGGGGTATTGTTTGCTGCTGAGCTTTACTTGGGAAAAAGAAAATGTTCACTCAGTGCATGTTGGTGTGTAAAAATGATTACAGAACAGGGTGAAATTTCAGAGTACAGCTGTCCCTCATTATCTGAATTGAATCTGTTCCTCATAGCGATCGTTTTTAATGGAGAAAATAATAACACTTTCCCAGCCAATCGTGAAGCCCCCATCTGGATTCCACAAATATCACTAAAAAGCTTTTAAATACCTGTGTAATAGTCCCCCAAAGATTTCTGCACAAACCTTTTCCCATAAAATAGGAAGGTGATAGAGATATCATGTTTAACAATAAGAACATTAGAAGCAGTCCTATTGGGAGAACAGCTGAGGAACGACTGCAGCACACGCTTCTTATCTCCCTTGGGTTGCTTCTGAACTTGGTGGAAAACTTGTGCTGAAAGCTCCAGAGCTGGAATCCCCAGGTAATCAGGAGAATTCTCACTTTTAACTTGAGGTATACTTTCATACTCCTAACACTCTCATACACTCACTTCCATTTGTGTGCAAAGAGTTTTTTAATTCAGATGTTGCATTTTGAGTGCAAATTTTCAAGAGTCACAAAAGCAAATTTTCTGATAGAAAGTGGAGGACAGCTGTATTAATTGGGGCCTGTGTGCATTCTCAGCTTCATTCTGGCACTTCACGGTGTTGCTCTCATACTCGCACGTCCATGCTTGAACTCTCCAACAGCATCTGGTATCACTGATAATCGCAAGCAGATACACAAGCACAAAAAAATAAATTCTAAAATATTTAGCAGGTGATATGGTATTTAAGGAATTGACACAGCAAAATAGTTCAGGTCTGATTTCTAAAAGGGAATTAAAATCTTTAGCAAGGGATAAGCATGTATAGCCTAATATTTAATCTGTAGAATTACCTACCTGTATAAATGTGGGTTTCGTACAACAGTAATCTTCCAGATAAAAGTTCCTTCTAAACTTTAGACCTTTGGTGCATTCAGTTATAGTTTTAAGTTTTTTCTTCAAACTTTCTATGTTCCAGTGGATTCAGATTAGTTGCATCATGATTCCTTAAGTAAAGAAAATGAAAAAGAGGAATTGGAGAAGCTTGGAAATAGGTTGCTGGAGGCTGAAATAAAAAAAGTAGAGCTGAAAAGTATGTAGTTTGCTCCTTCTGAGTTTGTTGCATCCCATTGAACCAGGGTGAAGGAAACAAGAACTTTTATATTCCTGGGTATTGTTATCTAACACAGTAAATGTTCCAGTCGAGCTTTACCAAACATGGAAAAATCAGGTGGGTATTCATGCACCTGTAACTCCATCTGCTTTGGTGCCACATATAAAGTTTAGGATGCATTTAAAAATATCACTTTGAATTTTATTGTGAACTTCAAATGTATATTAATAACAAAAGTCAGAGTTAAGACAAATTTTTCTGGAAGTTTTCTTTCTAAATTACACATCTGTTTACTGAATTATGCACATGAAGGAAGTGGCTTTTTGTTTAAAACCAGCAAACATTTTAACTGATGCAGGAGGCCTTTACTTTGTGGGACCTCCTTCACAAAAACAGCTCTTGGTTTGGGGGAAATGGAGGTTATTTTGCCTACCTTTAAATGTCACACTTTCTCTAAGACTGACAAAATAATATGCATGTGCCACTTTTGCCAAAGGGAAAAAAGCAACAGTGAAAGACGCAAACTGCATTTTGCCCTCTTTTTTATTAGGAAAGGGAGACAGACAAGCTCAATCACAGCAAAATATATAGTGTTTCTTGGGATTAAGCAATCACTGTCAGAAAGATTGTCTCACGTTTATTTTTTTTACACAGTTTTTTTATAATTTATAATTTTGTTTATTTTACTAAATTGTGCTTCCTTTGGTTGAGAAATGAAGATAAACTAGTGATTTGTATGCAGGAAAGATTCTGAGTACTGCTGTTACCAGGCTGTCCATACCAGACTGTTTATATTTCCCTTAAACATCATTATTTTAAATTTAAACTGAAAAATTACTGCCCAGTATTTGTTATTAGCAAAAATAGTGATATTTTACTATATACTTAGGCTACAGTTAATACAGAACACTCTGCTACAACTGTCACTTGAGTCAGGAATTGGTTCTTAGGTCTCCATAGTTAATGTCACATCTTTCTTTTGTTCCTTTCTCACATTATTTTGTTCCTTTCCTTTTTCACATTATTTGTGTTTATGTGTACAGTCATGTGTGCAGTGTCATAACCCTTCTGACAAAGTGGCTCATTCAGATTATGAACGTTTGCATTTACCAGGAGTTTCCTTTAATAGCCACATTTTGGCTTACAGGCATTTCTTGTGTGTGCAGATGATAAGTGCAAGACCACATATTAAAAAAATCTGACTGGTGAAAGCAGCATATTAGTTTCTTATTTTTAGTGTTATTGTTGGTTGAAGGAACAAGCTAACTGTATATGAATCACGATTTGCTGGGTAGGAGGGTTAGATATTTAGGTACAACTCATAGCACTTACAGCAAATGGGCACTGGCCTGCATTTCAAAACCATGAAACCACCAACTATTTGAAGGGTGTCTGGACCAATGACCAGTGCCATGATGGTCACCAGCAGATAAGTCAACTAAGCAGCTGAGTTCCATCAATAACACTGAAAGGCATACGTTCTTACTTCATTTCCTTTTACAAACTTTGTAGAAACTTTGCTCTTCGCCACCATTACAGCTGTGAGCTGTAATGGTGGCGAAGACAACTGGCGTCCTTGACAACTGTTGTCCTCCAAATGCACTCAGCATGCACTGAATGCCCAACTCAGAACTGCTCTGAGAACACCAGTGTTTGAATCTGAATGTCTAAGAAAACTCTACTCTTTGACCAGAGGATGAGCATGTTGGATGAATGTTACTACCCCTGTCACAACAGAAAGCTGCTAGTGTCAATATTAGTGGAACATTGTCTGGAATTCAGGAATGATTTAGATTTTGATCGACACATATTCAGAAGAAAGTTGTTCATTAAGGGGATAATACAGGTTCTCTAAAGCCTAATTTATTGCAGTTTTTATATATAATAATCCAGTCAAACTTGATTTTCTGCACATTTTATGTTTTGAAATTGTGTCCTTGTAATAATATTTTCAGCAATGAAATGGTTTTCATTCTCTATAAATGCAGTTTTGCTGTCTAGAAAAAAAGTGGAATAAATAGTGCTATTAATAGTGCAAATATCATAATAATGATGCCGATATCTTCACAGTAACTCAGCATGTGTGCCACCGACAATAGATTAAAAAGCATTGTTATGCCTAAACATAAATTCTTGTTATTTATTTGTATTTTCTATTATAGCTAAGTCATTGTCAAGCATGTGTAAATGGATGGAAACAGATTCACAACTGGCGTGAATGACATTTAATCATAGCATTTTCTTGGGGAAAGAAAGGGAAGGCAAATCACAAAAGTTTCTTCAGTTCTGTTGTGGCCTTTGTCTTTTGTATGAAATTCAGTAACTAAAAGACTGTAGCACAACTAGTAGCATTTTATAGCATTATATTCTGTGCAGCTGTAACAAGAGGAGAAAACGTATTCTTTTGGGGAGGGGGGAAAAATGCCTCCCCAAAACATCCAGTGTCTTTATCAAAAACGATCCTTGTACACATAAAAGTACATTAAGCAGTATTACTGTCTGGGCTTGTTGGGTAGGAATGTGGCTGCAAGCAAAGAAAATGGCACCCATTTCCTTGGGTAAAAAATTACAAAACTGATGACTGTTTTCCAGTCATTTTTCAGGTTTACATTAGGATATACAATGCTTTGTATATTGATAACACTCATCAAACTGCAAAAGGAATAAAGTTATAAACATACAAAAGTGACCATCTTTAGCTTTAAAGACATGAAAACTCGACATCGGGGACTGAATACTGTGGCTTGGAGAAATTTAGAAGCAGTTTCTTTTGTGGGCACAAATGGGTTCATCTTAGCAGAGAAATAAGGAGCCTTGTTTTTAAACAGCAATGGAGTTTAGAAGTGGGCTCCTGCACTGCCTCTTCCTGAAGGTCCCTCTGAACTATGGAAAGGTCCATTTATGTGAGTCTTGGCACTGACTACAGGCTGAAGACATTTCATACACCATTCTGAAGCCTTTTTAGTGCTGCATGCCGGGTCTAAGGTTTCATCCTCTCCTTTGTCATTGGAGGGCTGGGGGGGATCCGGAACACCAAGGTATGTGAAAGCAGGTCAGAACAGACTGGGAGCGGACAGTGCTTGGGCACACTTTTTTTCACGCCCATTCTGCATAAGCCCCTCATTCTGAGCTTCTCAAATATGAGCCATTTTCAGGAAATAAAATAGCCTAATCTAACCTTCCAGGTAGGATTTATTATGTTGCTCTAAAATTTTCATTTGAAAGATGGGACGCTGAAGGCATATTTCAGTGCTTTTTTTAGTTTCCCACCATTAGCAACCCTCCATGCAAAGAGAACCTCTTGCCTTTAACAGAAAACTGCTAATTGCTGCCGCTTCAAAAATTATATTTTCTAATATTGTTAATGTTATATTCCCCACGTTGTTGAAAAAATAGGTTAAAACTTATTGTGTTAGTGCCACACTATGCTGGGGCAGGAACCAGTTACCATCCCAGCAGCATCCAACAGCAGGTCAAAAACCTGAGCTACTGGGTAGCACCAGGGCCTGACATGATCCATGTCTGGTGGCTAAAGAAACTAAGAATTCTACACACCCACCGAGCTACACAAATGAACCAACTGCAAACCACAGGTTCCCACTCTGACTGACCAAACCAAGGAAGGAAAAGTACTGGTCATGCAAGAGCCCCCTAAGGGGTCAATAAGGCCACTTTGTCCATCCTGGTGCTTTGACCTAAAGCATCGGTGGTCACAATCAAAAATTTATTTTATGTCAAGTTTCTGTATCTACTTTCCATTTATTGTAACCACAGGTTTTTATTTGTTTTTCACTTGCGTAATCTTTAACAAACTTTCTATGACCAAAAAAAAAAGACTGCAGATCCACTGCTCTATACAATGGGCCACCACAGTACCCACAATTTAAAAGAAAAAAAAAATTAAGACAAATGAAAAGTAAAAAAAAAAAAAAGGCAAAACAGTAATAAAAAATGTAAATACATGAAGAGGGTGGAAGGCATTTTTGGTGAATGAAGAACAATTTGGGAGAAGAATGAATTTGATGAAAGACTCTCACTCACATTCAGACACTTCATCTTCGAGAAAGTCCTTCAAAATGCATTTAAAAAGACAAAAGTAAAAGCACAGCAGCACTCGTTTTCCACAGGACAAGTTTGTACCCATCGAGGCCATCTGGCCCAAATGGAACATAAATTGATGTGAACAAGGACAGGGACCAATTTGTTTGCACACTAGGGGGGCTGGAGATGGGTTGTTATTCCCTCCACCCCTTTCATACACACCCACATTCATACACTCGCACACACTGTTTCTTTTGTAGTGCACAAGACGGAGGGGAAAAATACGTTCTGTCTCAGCTGAAGTAAATAGGTGTGTGTTGAGAGAAAATGACAGGAGTGAAGCTGTCCACATTCATGATTCTAAACTCTGAAGATACTAGAGGACAAAGTCTGGGCATGAACCCAGCAAATGGGGGGTATACAGCACTGAACAATATTACTGGCACACTTGAATTTTTGCCACATCAGTATCATAGTATCTTCTAAAATAATTGAAAATGTCCTAACTTTTCATCATCAGAATAATTACACAGCAGAAAAGATGGCTTTTCAACTTACATGTAGGCTTTTGTCTGCAGAAGAAAAAGAAATATAACTTAAACAGAATTAAAGATGCCTTCACTAATACCTGGATGCACAACCTTTGCCGATGATGATTCCTCTAAATATTTCTTGTAGCATCTATATGCTTCTTGCGTCTTTCTGGTGGTTTCTCCCACTCTTCAACTGCAGTTTGTTGTAGCTTTTCACTGTTTCAAGGGCTCTATTTACTAAGAGCAGATTTCAGCTCTTTCCAAAGGTTTTCAGTCAGATGCAGCTCAGGACTTATTGGTGAGTCTAACATAGTCTAACTTTTCCTTTTTAACCATTGTTTTGTGATTCTGAATATATGTTTTGGGTCACTAACCTGCTGGAGGACCCATAATCTTTGGCTTTACCTACTTTTCTAACACTAGGTTGCACATTTGACTCTAAATTCTTTGGTAATCCTCTGATATCACGATTCAAAACTTCCAGTACCAGAAAATCAGCCCCACAACATTATGGAACCTCCACCTTATTTAACAGTAGGTAGGCTGTTCTTTTCCTTAAAAGCTTCATTTTGTCTCCATTGTCAGAGTTCTATTTTGGGTCATCACATCATTGGTGTTTAACATTTTTCCAGAAGGCTCTTGGTTTTTCTAGGTAGGTTGGAAAAAGATCAGTCTTTTTATGTTTGTCTTGCAACACTGTTATCCTCCTTGGGCTGCACCCCTAAAGCCTTTCTTGTTTTAGTGTGTGGTGCACAGTACAGGTTGAAACCATCACTTTGTCTCACTCCAGGTGAGCTTAAAGCTCTTTGCATACTTTACATGGCATTTTCTCAACACTTCGCACCAAACTTTGAAGAATCCTTTGCTCGGTTTCATCTTGCCAACATATTATCAAGTAGCAAATTTCCTAATAAAATTTCAAACCACGGAAACAGGGATGCCAAGGTCTCTGGAGATGGCCTTGTACCATTTTGAAGTTTTACGTTTTGTGATAATAGTTTTTCTTCATCATTGTCAGAAAGAAGAGGGAGACAAATTGACAAATTGATTTTTTTAAGCATTAAAGCTATCATTTGTTGGTTAATTGTTGATTAATTAATGTCAAGTGAGGATTGGCAGTTTATCACAAATGAGTATTTTTACTGCAGTAAAAATCAGAAACAAATTGATCAGAATTGGGCCAATAACTGTGTCATGGCATCTTCTTGGTTTTTATATAATTTCCTCAGGTCCTTTTCTGAGGAGTTGTTGCACATGAAATACCCAAAATGCAAGGGTGCCAATGATGTTGACCACAGCTGTAGATTTAAATTACGCTTTTAACGATTCCTGTCTGAAAGTTTTGCCAAAGCAGTTCAGATAAAATACCTTGAGTAATATAACAGGAACCTTTCTGGACACAGCAACCTTTTTATTACAAGCTGATTTCAGCTCACACTGTGTCATATGCGTGAATTATAACAAATTTGTAGCCCCTTCATGCAGCATAACTAATTTTACGCTGTTCACAGTTCATTTCACAGAGAAGTACAAAGGACAGCTGTATATAGAGCTGAATTCTACTACATTGAAGCGGATGCATCATTTACTTGCAACCAGTGATACTGATGGGCCTTACCTCAAAATACTCTGTAAGCTATGTTTTAATAAAAGATGAAGTCTTTACAAGGTTTGGCTGAATTTCTTCAAGCAAGGAGGATTTTTTTTTTTTTTTTTTTACTTTTAACATGTTTGGTACAGCAGTATAGATTGTTTGAAGGTCAGTGGAGAAGCCTTTGCAACTTCTGAATGCCACTGATCAGACAACTGGGGCAGATAGTAAAACATCACAATAGAAGTAAGTATCAGTTTCATAAACCCATTTGAAGATAATGCACCGCTTATTTTGCCCACACCTAAGAGGGATGATGACCTCTGAACGTGATAATGCGCTTTATATAAAAAGTCAGGTTAGTTCTGTTGAGTTGTAGCGAACAGATCAAGGTGAACATGTCGGTGTCACTTTTAGAAAAGTTATAACTGACAAAAAATAATTAACTGAAAATTCATACAATATTAATGTATTACATGTTACAAAGAAAGATTAATTAAAATGCGGTAGGGTTAACTCATTACAATGTGCATTTAGAATCAATGGGGTCAACAGCATTAAGCAGATACATTAGAATAATTTTTTATTCCTGCTATTAAGAAAATTTGATTTTATGTTATTGCCACTAACTTATTTTGCTGAATTTTTCTGTTCATCAAACTTCTGAGAAACTGCAAAGAGAAAGTGGGTGTATTCATGTCAGGGAATCAGAAAGTGAGACTTATGACTATTTGGTGAGTGGGTAACCTACTGCTTAATAACCTTAGTACCTTCTGTCATGTTTTGCTTCTATATTCTTTGCTACAAGTCCCCCCATCTCTAACCACCCATGTTATGTAGTTAAAAGCTTTACAACCTCACTGGACTAAAACTAAAACCTGGAGGATTGTGCACACCTTTACTCTTCATTTAAGTAGACATCTAAAAAAAAAATCATAGTTTACAAGTATGGTAGAAGTCAAGAGAAAAATACTACCAGCAGCTTAACTACCTGTGGCTTAGCAATTCATTCTGCATTGGTTGAAACCAAAAATATTAGCAGTGGTACTCAAAGGGGTTCTACACAAATTGAACTTTGTTGAATGCCGGATGGGGCCGTGTGCCCCCTTACTCCCCCCCCAATTACCTACATGTCTACAACTAAATTCCCATTATGTGGAACGCTCTCAATTTTAAGAATTGTTTTTACCAATTATGTCTTTCGATATTTTTACTGGAGCAGCAAGCCAGCAGGCAAACAATGGTTACTTCCTTGCAGTACAAGGGCTCAGGCTTAATCCCTACTGTAATATCTGTGAGCAAGGTGTGTACCGTAAACTGCTCCAGTAAAAACTCACCTGGGTAAATGACTAAATAATTCCAAGTAGTAGCTTGACATTGCAAGTCTTTTTTCAAGTAAAAGTGCCAGATAAATAAATATAGGTATGCGCCACATAGTGATGTGTTGGTCAATGATGGACTGCATATACGACGGTGGTTTGTAGCCTAGGAGCAATAGGCTGTGCCATACAAGTCAAAACGGATGTGATGCGTCGCATGTACAAGCTATGATGTTTGCACAATGACAAAATCACCTAACAGCGCATTTTGCAGAATATATCCCTGTTGTTAAGTGGCACATACCTGTAATGTTAAATGTTGAATTTGTTTCCACTACAGTATGACCATGAGGCCCAAGAAAGTGAAAATATGCAAGATGCTGTACTATTTTCTTGTATTTCACATCTGGGACTTTAGCATTCATATACGGCTGTATGTTCGGGTTTCATATAAAATAATTTTATTCACACGCACATAATACAGGGGATGGAGTTACAGTGATAGCGTCTCTCACTGCAGGACATCTGGAATGACCTTGTGGACCGAAAAGGGGAAGTTGACTTTGACGCAGTAATGGAACCTCTCATGTAAATGAACATCGAGAGCAACATTTCAGAGACTCTTAATGCCTTTAACAACCAAATGTTAATGACATTGGGTCTGTGATATCTCGACTCACTGTCCATATTTGCCTTTGTAGAGTTTGTTTTTACTTGTTATTTGTGTGCAACAGTTTCCATTTTTGCTGCGCAGATGATCTACTCATGGTGGCAAAGCAGGAGAGTAACCATGGCTGGTAGAAACATTTACATCTTGTTTGTGAACACTCTTGGGGAACTTGATGCAATGATGAAAAATATTTTTCTGATGAAATGTCAAACCGCATTCACAGAGCACAGACAGGTACTTTCAAGGGTAATAATACTGAGAGCAGGACATTGACTGAGAATGGTTTTTATGTGCTGAAAAAATAACAGCGGAAACCCACAGCGTTTTCCGCCCTGAAATATGTGGCCCCTTGAAATCTATTATCTGCTTCGCATAAACCCGCCAAATACCAGGCACTACAAACTAATACTTCACGCATCGTGCAGAAAGTACCCCACCACCCACATGGCTCAAAAGAGGGGAAAAAAACAATCCCCTCCTTTCAATCTCACTCCATCATCTTACACTTTCAAAGATTTATTGTCTAAAGTTAAAAAAAAAAAAAAAAAAAAAAAAAACTGAAAAGGTAGACATGAGAGAAAAATATGCAAAAACAAAAAAGTTTTGGTTCAGTGATATGAAACCAAAAACACCCATGCAGGTTGTAAATTTCAACATTTGAATGAAATGAATATTTTTTGGCAGGAGGTTAACTAGTGGTTTCACAAGACAGAACTCCAAAAAGCTTGGTGTCCACACGCGTGGCAACCATTTTTGCTGATGATGGCCAATTCTGATACAATATGAAACCGCGTCTGCATCACCAACAAAATGTGTCTCCAGTAAAAGTGTCCAACTTCAGTGAAATGCCTCTTAAATTACTGCACAGACCAAATGTCAGGACAGCAAATGCTGGGTCACATAAGCAAAGGAGAGATCAGTGAAAAAATCAGGTGACAGAAGATTTCCGGTTGATGTCTCACAAGTTATCTTCTTCAGAATTGAATATGAAAGATTTGTCTCCGCAAATTGGTGAAAAGTCAGTTATAACAAATATGTAAATAGCAAACTAAATACTAAGACTGTTTTTTAAAAACATATAAGCCCAGTCATAGCGCTACAGTCATTCATTAACAACGGGGCCCTCATTCATAACATTGCTGTAGAAGATGGAAATGCTTTGCACTGCTACCGTCTATAGTGCACAGTATTAAAGAAACTTTGTCTACCATGATGCCATCTGTCCTGTTATAATGATAATAAAACTAATAAAACTGCCTTTACAGTAGTTATCAGGCAAAATGAATAGTATTTTATAAATTATACAGGCAGAATTTTTTGTGAGATAAATGTTTATGGTGGTGGTCTCTTTGCACCCAAGGTAGTCCAGATGTGTATGTAGCACTTGGCTAAATTTTCAGACCCTTGACCTCTTGTCTCATTTTCCCCTGTCAGGCCTACAGTGATCACAGTGGACTTCACTAAACAATACCCTTGAATGGCTAAAGGACAAAGGTGAGGCTGTGCTGCAGCGGACTGGACAAAGTTTGGAAATCAGTGCCGTCGAGAATCTTTCACCATTTCCAGGAAATTGTGGCCCGCAAGTGACAACCAACCAAACTGAACAAACTGGAGCAAATGTGCTAAGAATAAATGTCTAAAATTGCTCCTAAACAGTGCGCAAACCTGGTAAGCACACAATCTTGAAATATCTGGAGGTGGCTATAAAAAGCTAACTTTTAAAAACCCTTTAGCAAAATTTTAATGTACACATCTTTGTATGCAAATAGCATATTTCAGCTTTTTCCCCTATTTTTTTTTTTTTTTTTTTTTTTAATAAAACAAAGCTTTATTATTGATTCTGCAACAAAAAATGAGCCAGTCAAGGATCTGAATACTTTTGCAACACTCTGTGAGTATTTAGATTTCACTTTTTTAAAATGCCTACTGTACACAACTGCATGGTCCAAATAAATAAATTACTAAAAAGGGAAAGGATCCTACTCCTTTGAAAATGTCAGTTTCAACACATTTTTAATCACTAACAATCTGTGATGCATGTAAGGAATTGAGCAAGTGGTATCCAACCCATCGTCCACACAGGAACAGAATGCATCAGACCCCCCTCTCCCCCTCCATGTATTTACACACATTCTTGTTTTGAAATTTACGCTGCATTATTTCACAAATTACAGCCTGGCATGGAAGCATTTTGGAGCTAACGGTGAGCATAAATCTTTCACAAACCATCATTATCAGAGAGCCTTAAGGATGACAGAAATATTAAAACCAAAATGGAAATCATGGCTGGGGTCTGGGAGGAACCACGAGGGCAGAGCTGTTCAACCATGTCACCAATTAACGGAAAAAGGACCACAGTTATTGGCATAAAGCGATATCTGATGTATCTCATTTTTCGAGGACATTATCAAAAGCGTTTAACGTTCCGTGTGGTGCCAATCGCGTGTTAATCTGCAGCCCCTCTGTTTTTGCAGGCCCTGCATTAAGAGCAATAACATTTCTGGTGTGATCGTGAATTTGCTGCCCATGTTCCTTGAACCAGGATGGAGCTGTAGGAGATAATATATTCCAAGGCAGGCCAACTGCTGCTCGCTGCCGAAAAAAGACGATGCGGTTGAATAACTGTAATAATTGGAAAATGATTTTGATAGCCCGAAACAATCTAACATATTACAGAATTTTAATAAAATAATATCAAATCAAATTAACTGCTAATCTGTAATGAATTAGGTTACAAGGTAGGCAGATATTAATCGCCCTTCTTTGCTTGAGGCCGGGGGATGGGCAGATGTGTTTGTCTGTCTGTCTGTGTGTCAGTTTTGTTAAGCAATGTTAATGTGTGTATGGATACGTTTGTGAAGGTATGTGCGTGTAATTTGATAGGGCCCCAAGGCTCTCTAGGGGTACAGCGGGGTGTAGCATGAATGGCCCCAAGTTCTTTGTGAATGAACGGACAGGCCCACAGGTAGTGCACATATTTAGTGGATAATATGTGATATGCAAATTAAATACAAAAGCCAAAGTGAGAGTTCAACAAAACAAAAAGGAAGCCTAACTAACTGGAGCCCTTATGCAACACAGCTCCCTCCAAAACCGGAGAGAAAAACGCAAAAAAAAGTTTTCTGCAGCTCCATAACAACAAAAGAAGGTGCAGAGAAAGAGTAGGTGTTGGTTGAGGGTCACAACCTGGGAACCAAATCAAGCCACAAAGAGATCACTTAAATGCCAAGGAAGCCCTGTGTGTGTGTGTGTGTGTGTGTATGTGTGTGTGTGTGTGTGTGTGTGTGTGTGTGTGTGTGTGTGTGTGGTGGGGGGGGGGAATTGGGTGACCCAAAGATTTTACCTTTTTTTTTTTTTTTTTTTTTTTGAAAGTTTTGTGTATTGTGCAAACATGACAAGTGTCGGATTTTGATTCCTTAATTTATCTACGCCACTCAGGTGCTCCAGAATCAGTGCCTTGAAATCCACTGTAACTGTTAAGATCTGCTGGCTGACCTTAGAGGGAGAAGCGGCACTTCTGGGACTCCCACTTCTCCCATCCGTCAGTAAAAGGAGAGGGAAAAGAAAACAGTTTTCCTCTTTTATTATTTTTAATTTGTATTTTAATGTTTTCTTGCGTTTCTTCAAGTCTACTTGGGAAAGGAGGATTATAAAACCTTGGAGAGAAGACAAGGCAGTCAACACACGGAGAGGGAGGACAGCTCATTTGAGAGCAGTCAAAGGAAGGGCAGCTCATTTCTGATCCGAGGGGGCTTTGCAGGCCAGGGGGTGACAGCTGTACTGTCTTTAGCCCGGATTTGAATTTGAATTCTATCTAGCGATGCAGCTATGCACGAACTTGGCAGGGCGATCTGGTAATCTCCTTGACACAAATGCTTGGTCTTCTCTTATGTGCCCTCTCAGAGATTTAAGTAATTAAAGTTAAAATGAAGAAATAAAAAAAATATATATATCTTTTCTGCACTCAAAGCTGCCTCACCAAAGCCAAGTGTGAATAGTCAGGGTCGCTTTTTAGAACCGTAATCCCCGGCGCGGTTTCTTCTCGTGCGGGGTTGCCAAACTGCGGAAACCGTAAGATAGCAATAATGCACGGCACCAGTTCATTCACCTTGGCACTGTGGCGGTGTTTTAAAGCAAAATATGGAGAATATTTAAACGGCAATTCTTCCGCCTTCGATAAAAGCGTAACGGTTGCATCGTTGCTTTGGAGTCCACCTCAACATGCACAGCAGGGGAACGGCGTTCGACGTTTTTTTTTGCTTGCACGTTTTTTCCCCACCCTTTCAAGCAGGATGCGTTATTACACTTAAGATGATGCACTGGAATAAATTCACGTAAATGCATATTTATCCACGGTGTCATGTTTATTCAACAGTTTGTCTCAATATGTGCCTGAATGTTAATGTATGTCTGCTTTCTTCTATATACGTATCTTTCTTTAGAAAGCCCAGTTGACAACTGACATTTTGTCTTAGATCAATAAATAAACAAAATGAAATTTAAGTCACAAGATGGCCAATTATGTGGCAGCAACGGAACAACTTCTGTGTTCTCGGCGTATTAACCAGTTAGCGCCCAGGATTGTGTTTATAGGAGAGTGGCTTTAAACTGCTGCATAAAATTTTGCAGGGGCACGATGTTAAAATAATTTTGCAGAACATTTAGACACCGTGTTGGGGAATGATTGAACGCCGGGTCGTAAACCTTTCCTTTATACTTGTTTGCCTTCTCCGAAATTGAAAATGAATTTTTTTATATCGGTCTCCTTTGAAATGTTGAAATTTTGGTTTTGGAGCTAAGTAAAATAATATTAAAATACTTTTGCAATAGTTTTCATTGTTATTGTTTACAATATGTGACAGTCTTTATTTTTCCTTTGCGAAAGTACTGACTGCTGTATTACAGCCTAGAATTGATGGGGGTAGTGAGGAATTTTGAAAAGAATGTGTAATAAATAAATAAATAGCCAGTGTAAAAGAACAAAGGGCTTTTAGATTTTAATCACCCTTGAAAAAGCCTATTTGGTGGGAACAGGTAAAGCTCTTTTTTTGGCAAAAACTTTTTTAACGTTGAATTTTTGGATGAGGGCCAAGGCTATTTAGTATTTTAAGTTAAAAAGTGTTGTAAATATTTGCATGGTCATTAGAGATATTGATTAATACGGCCATTTCAGTTGTATGACTGATTCATAGTGAGAGAGAAGAAATCAGATATTTAGCTGAACTGGTATGCAGGTAGGCAGTTATGCAGGCGTGCAGGTGAGCTATGCATGTCGGCACTGCATAAACACTGTTGGTGGAGGTTTAATGCCACCAGAGCGATGCAAAAAAAAAACCCTTTAGCAACAGAGAAGTTATTATTTGGAGAAACTGATGAGGGTGGGGGGTGGGACATCAAAACTACAGTTGTAATCTGTGTGGGCTTTGTGTGTGAGCCATCTGGGTGGTGGGTGTGTAAGGTGAGGGGCGCTAAGTGGGGGCCTAATGGGTTTATTCAGTCTGCTTCGGTAGACAGTGTGGCAGCCAGAATGGTCGGTCACGAATGAGCATGACAGGCCCACATCAAAGCTGGAATGCCCCACCCTGATCCCTGGCTCTCCCTACCTGCCCGGACACACCTGAGAGATCCCACACCTCAGCTCTGGAGGAGCTGTGCAGAGGCAAACGGGTCTCACTGGCCAGAGGTTCGAAGGTATCTTTAAATGTTGTCAAAACTATACAGGGCAGGGCTTTTAATCATTTTTGGAAGGTTTGCGGTAGTGCACAAAATAAAATTCGCAACTTTTCTCACAACAAATTCTCCACGTAAATATCAGCAACTTTTTAGGCCAGAAAATTGGCACAGCATCAAAACTGATCCCCTGGCACTAAATAATAGTTATATCCTCACTGAAAGTGGCCAGAATGCGGTGTTTCCCTCAAGTGTCTGAAACGTCGGGACCTCCAAGGTCCGAATGAGGATGAATATGAACAAACAAACAAAAAAAACCCTGTAAATTAAGTATGTTTCCCTGTCTCACGCTTGTCGCCACAACACACACACAAATGTCTTCACCTTTTCTGTCCATGCTGCTGCTTTCTGCCACCAAAATGTCTGAAAACAATTCTAATGGTTTAATAACCCACCAAACTGTACATAAAGATCCATAATATGACAGGTCAGATAGTTTTTGCTCTCAAAAAACAGTGCTTAAATAAAAGGAGGTGATGAAACATTTAAAAACTTAGATGTTAAGTGTATATTTGGCCCTGAGTAGACTCATATATACAGACTGTGTGGAACAGTGAGCATTAAAAGTGATCGTATGCTACACCTTAGCTGAGACAGACAGTGTTCAAATTTGTTTAGCATTTTTGTTCAATTTAATTTTACTTCATATACTGGAGTCGTGAGGAAAGTATGAAAAGAATGTACTTTTTTCCTGGGGATTTCTTTATTAGTTTTCCACATTTTTTTCCCTTGAAATAATCACTCTTTCTCTGTAACATGAAGCTATTGGCTTGACACAACTTGAAATCCTCCTGAGAATCCATTCTGAGGAAGGCAACATGAGCCATTGACCTTTGAATTAAGTGTAGCTTCCAGGAGAAATAGATATCAGAACAGTTCCACAACAGGGGGAGAGAAGAAGCGAGAGAGAGAAAGAGAGATGGAGTAAAGGGGGGGGGGCGAGTGAAAGAGGAAGAGACATAGTGAAAGTAAGAGGGATGGGGAGGGAGAGAAAGAGAGATGGAGTGAAGGAGAGTGGGGAGAAAGCGAGTGAAAGAGAAAGAGATAAAGTGAAAGTGAGAGGGATGGAGAGGGAGGGAGAATGAGAGGAAGCAAAAGAAAAAGAGAGATGGAGTGAAAGAGCAAGAGAGAGGGGGTAAAAGAGAGGGCAAAAGAGAAAGAGAGGGATAGAGCTGGAGAAAGGGAGTGAAAGAGAGGGAAAGGGAGAGGGAGACAAGCCATCTGAATGGTACTGTGGTGTGAGTCACCACACCAATGCCTGTGTCACCTGGCCTTTCCGAAACCCTGGAATTCTGTGATGTTTCTTTTCTTGAAGTTTCTAGAACTACAGTGGGAAACAAGCCTCCAGAAAGCATGGCACTGCACTTCTGCTACCTTTGCAGATGTCTTCCTTCCTCTCTGTTATTCTGCTCTGATCTTACCCAATATCCGTTGTCCCACACCAGCGGCCCGAGTTCTACAAACCCTTCTTCTTGCCCTCGTTCGGCTCAACTCCTTCTCACTTAATGGCAGTGTTGCTGCACATCAAGCACCAGGTAGGGTGACACTAACACGCCAGCCACTTATCCGCTCCGCTTGCCTCACACAGCAGTTGCAGTTTCTTCCGTTCATTCAAATATATTCTACACACTGAATTATTGCTAAATAATTAGGCAGTGATTACTACAGAAAGGAAGCGTGATAATTTATTGTGCATCACTCAAAAAGTTATACTTTCAAAATCTGAAGACTACAGCTGTACATCCATCCATCCATCCATCCATCCATCCATCCATCCAGTATCATTAACTACTTAATCAAAGAGCCCCCTTGCTTTATATTGCTGTAATGTGCAGTAATAATAATAATAATAATAATAATATTTTTTTAAAAAAATTACAGGTTTGTGTGGAGCAATAAAATTACCCTGAAATGCTTCTGTAAAAATAGCCAAATGTACAAAAGGTAAAACCCTGTAAGCTGTTTTCATTTAAATTACTTTTCATTTAAATCTATTCATAATTTATATTATAATATACTTTTGGCTGAGTTATTCAGCCACAACACACTGGACTCTACTCTCTGTACCCGTTTGTTTGTGAGATGTATTATGCTGTTAACTGTAAATTAGTTTAGACAAAAAGATGGTTAACAAAGTGAATTCATTTAAAATATTCAACAATATATCTGGAAGTGTTTTATTGGTAAGTTAATACTGCAGACTATTGCAAAATTGCAATAAGTGGCCCACCCAGCACTCTGGCTGTTCTGGAGTCAGCTTAGTCCAATCTAAGCCCAGCTCGGTCAGCGTGGAGTTTGCATGCTCTCGTGGTGTCTGTGTGTGTTTCCTCCCACAGTCCAAAGACATGTGTTTCAGGTGTATTATTCACTATAAATGCTAATGTCGTGAAGGTGTCTGTGTGGCTACTGTGCAATGGACTGCATCGCAATGAGGCACCTGCATCAAACGTAGGTACACTTTACAACAAAAATTTATGAATTTTCCTCCTAAATGTATTGCAGATGGAAGATGACATATTTCTGTGGGTACTGCATGCATGATTTATCTACATTTTAATTATATCAGACAGTGATCTATAACAAATGTTCCTTCCTCTTTATAACTTTCCTTACGATTAAGCAAACCCTTGGCTTAGAGGGTTAATAAAGTTGCCTGGAGAGTGGCCAGGGAGTGCACTGTGGCAACAGCAGTTGCCACATCACGCCGGCAGCCGGATGCAGCGGCCAGCTTGGAGGGTTGGTATTTATTTATCAGCGTATTGACTTTCTGACTGCAGTGTCACAAACTCTCTTTATCATAAAGTGGGCCACTCAGAGCAAGTGCATGTGATCAATACCGTGGGAAAAGCAGGTAGTTTTTCCCCCAAGATAGCATTTATTTTGCTACAGCCACTTAAGAAAGCTGAAAAGTGCCTTCTTAGTCAAAGGATGCTTTTCATTTTATGGTTTCTCTGTCTTCTATAACAAATGGAATTTTTTTTCACAAATGCACTTTGCTCATCTCTGCTTGTCTGCAGCAAGGTATGCAAAACTGAAAATGGTCTAAAGAGTATTTTGCACAGCATTTTAAACCCCAGACTGCCGTGTAATGTTTTGCTTCTGCCTTAAGAAGACCAAAATGTTACCGAATGACCTCACACGAAACTAATTTTCAGATAGGAGCCGTTGTCCACAAATATTAAAACGTCAACATAAAGTGACTTTCTATTGACTGTCCTTTGAAATAGCAGAGATATGCAGTTGCTTCCTAAAAGCATTTCAGTTTCATGTCACTGCTGTTATTCTTCATAACAAAACAAAAAAGTAAACAGGCAAAACAAAGTAAAGGTCAGCTTCTACAGTTCACTTAAGTCACAGTGCTTTCTTTCTGTGTGTGTGTGTGTGTGTTATTTTTTTCCCCCATTTAAAGAAAATATACCGTCAGAATCAGCATAATGACAGGCACCTACACTGAAACAAGTTTATCACAATTTTTTTCTGTTTATCAGCATCATATATATGATGCTGATAAACAGAAAATATATATCTCCATAGTCATTTTGATTCAATTCGGGGGGGGGGGGGCATAAACAAGTCCAGGAGAATGAACGGGGGTTTAACGCTTTGTAGAAGTACAACTGTACATATCAGTTGCCATGGTGACAGCCTTCTGACATCTATGAATAATCTGGTTTGTATCCATGGCTGAGCAAATCAGACTGCATGTTAGCCTAGACAGGGAGTACAGATCCATATGCAGATACATGATGCACACAAAGACATTTGGAGTTAGACCATAAGATGTACAGTAAGATGTCAGAAGGCCCCACTCAGATGAGTCCTGATTATTCTTTCACACTGCGTTCGCATTTCTGCTCCTTTTAGTGAAGACAACTTTAAGAGTCCTTTAATGAGAATCAAAAGTGGTGGATAACAAAAACATCAGACTAAGACTAAGAATAACTTCTGCCAAGCGGTGTACATAAACATGTGCCAAGGTGAATATATACAGGATCCCAAAAGCTTGCCGTGAGTACGGGATTTTAGGAAATATGCGGATTAAACTGAAGCCAGTACTTCTCATGGAGGTAAAGCATAGAACAACATGGCAACTCCTCTGATTTGAACCAGCAGCCATCCAGCTATTTAAAATATATATGTTTTTGACATAATAATCACAAAGATAAAGTAGACAAATAAAAAATATGTATTAACTTTTAATATTTTTGTGATAAATTATATTACTAATTCTGTGCAAATATATTCTATTTCACAGGTCAAAGACAGAAATTTGTTCCGAACACACAATGTTTGGGACATCTAGCAACCTGTTGAAGTCCAAGGCTTAGAAAAAGATGCCCCCTTGGTTTCGCTCCAGGAATATTTGTTTTTTCTTTTCCAATACAGGAATACTCATCATATACAGTTTCACTTTTCTGTGTCCCAGTTTACTGCACCTGTTTCGGATGAATGCTGTGGTGGGTTGAAGATGTTCCCAGACAAGAAAGCCACTGATGCCAGGGTAGGGACCTGGGATAAGGGCCAGGCTTGGCTGTAGGGGTGGAAGAGGTAGCAGCTACACTCAAAGGGGAGGTGAGTAGTGGCTACAAACAGCCAAACAGGAGGCGGTGATGCTGAAAAACATCAACTGCTGCAGCAGGTCCACCTGGAAATATGTGCAAACATTTCACTCGCTTCTATATACTTTCTATTTAAACGGCCACCAAGAGTAAGCATTTACCTAATGCTTGAGTAACAAATAATGCCATTGTCTTGCAAAACAAACAAGAAAACAAATAAAAACGTTTGGCAATAATTCATTTTCAGAAGGTAAGTTGCTGTTTAAGATGTTTAAGTGAAAGCCAATTCCACATCTTCAGTCAGCAGCACCTGCTAACTGAGTTGATGTGAAATTATTTAAGATGTGGTCTGATTTACGGCATAAACAGTCATGTTGATCTTCTGTCAAGCACACGTGCTGAGTGTTTTAAAACCAAACCCCTGCAGCAAGCGCTGTGATGAAGGTGAAACAAGGCAGACACAAAAACACTGGAGACGATTGGTAATGCTCCTTGAACAAAATATATTTATTTTATCATGAAATAAAAGTAAAAATGTAAAGTTAAATAAATGCAGGAGTTATAAAAATATTTTCAAAATCTTTAAAGTAGAAAAAAGCTATGAAAAATTGTGCTGTTCTTAATTTAGCTGCAGTTTAAGGTTTAACCTGAGTTTAAACCAGCACAAGTCATGTAGTTTCTTCAACTTTTGTTACTGTGTCCTCAGAAGCTACAGTTTAAAACACATCTTTGATCCTGAATGGTGGTTTTGACCAAAGGTACACTGTATCACTAAATACATTAAAAATTAAGGGTTATTTTGCTGTGTATTTGGTGCAGTTTTTTTTTATTTTTTTTATTTCTAAGTGCTCCATTCTAAGACACCCAGAATTTTACAACAACAATGAAAGGGCAGATTTAAAAGTCGAGCAAAGGTAACCCATGGTTATTGGCTTGAAGGCAAACAGTAATTGACATCTCCTTGGCGCAACAAAAAGCATTATTTTTTTTCAGCATGCTGTCCTTTCACCAGAAATGTGTTTAACAAACACATTTTTCCCTGTTTGTTCTACTGGCATCGCCTTGCCTGGTGACTTTAGCTTAGTTTAATTCCATGCAATAAAACCACAGAAACCTTTAAACAGACACAGAACTGCATACATACACTGCAAATAGCTAATTTCCATCACTGCCTTTTGCAAAATAATTTACTTTATTGATTGCTGTAGGCTTAACCGAGAATACAGAAATTTACATTCAATTTGCATTTTAGTGTGGGAAAAATTTCATCAAAATTGATCAACAATTTGGATTAAAATTAGTCTATTAATCCTATATATTATATTAGTATATTATTATTTTATTAATATGCATTAGTAATACAGCAAGATTCAAAAAGAATGGAAAACAATACATTTATTACTCAGTAAACAACGTATCTTGTAGTCTAGACCAATTTGTAAAGTAACTCAGCTTTTTTGTAATGTTACAGGTTTTCACTATGCATCAATTGTGTCAGACTTGTGTAAATAATAAAATATGTAATTATTACATGGCACTGATTTCTGGTTTAGCTGCAGTTCAGCTGCCAACAGCCATAATCGTATGCATTTTGATGCAGCAGTCAGGTTCTGTCTTACATTTACTGCTTTAGCTGAACCCATTTTAAAAGGTGGGTAAACCGCAGCTAAGCTAACGACAGAGCAGTTGCTCCATCAGGTCTTCTCTTGCACTCTGACGTACAAAACAACCTCAGCTTTCCTTCCTAAGGCTGAGCGCTGTTCACACAAGGACAGTCGCCCTGCCTTTTTATGGACCAGGCCCACAGGCCTCTACATAAAAATGTCTTTGGTGGATGAATGTCATGGAATGAACCTTCATGGAGGTGGGAAATTTATGCAGAGCTATGGAGACAGAGCCGTAAATCATAGGCAAATGCTTTCAGGTAGCAAGGTTGGTATGTATGCAAATGAAGTGGAATGAAGCAGAGGTTTGGGGGGGGCTGGGTCTGCGGGTGGAAGGAAAGAAGAGATCTTAAACCAAACTTCCAAACCAGTCCCAATGCTACACAGAGCAGACAGCTTGTTGATCAGTCTATAAATTTATGGACTCATCATTACTGCAGCTCATACCCCCCGTCCCCATTACCTCTGAGTAGCTTTTGTGTGCAGAGCTGGATAACATATATGTTCCCTTCCACAGCTACATCCTCCATGACAGAAGGCCACTAGGTAGGTCTGCAATCCCTAAAAAAAAGTGTGGTGGCTCAGAAATCTTGTATATGTGAGTGGGACAAAAAAGTTATCACCCTGGCCTTTCCAGCATTGCTTTCCAGCATTGCTCCCTGGAACCAGCAATCTGCTCATTTGTTCTCAGCAAACACGTGGGCTGTTCTTTCTGTTGTGCTTTACTCTGAAGGACCCAAAAAATCACAGGACACAGTAAATGGTAAATGGTGGACCAGCAGTTTTTGACATTGGTGCTTTGATGCAGCAATTCCATCTTTACCAGGGAGGGCTCAGCAGGAAGCATAGAGGCTACAGCTGCTGTCTTTGGACTTGGAGGTTGCAGGTTCGCATCCCATTTTCTGCTGTAGTTCCCTTGAACGAGGCAAACGGCTTAAATTGTTCCAGTCAATAAATCTAGTTATGTAAATGGAAGACTATTTGCAGGCAGCTTAACATTGCACGGCACCTTGAAGTGCCAGCTTGCTGGAAAGTTAACGTTAGGTGCATTACACTTCAGTATGCTGCCATGTTTTACAGGACAGAAAATTAAGATGTTAAATGTGGTGTCTTTCGTTGCACATTCACTGTAAAGAAAAAAATGATGTTATAACTGACATGTGCCTGTAGTGCAGTACAAGATGAATGTCAATAGAATATTGCAGTGCATAGTTGTTAATCTTATATGGCAGAAAGTGAATAAATTACACTAAGCTTACTTTATGAAATCACATTTAAAATTTTACTTTGTAAAAATTACAGCCATCATGTTCTCCCATCAAGAAAATGAAATTTCCAAATATTGCTTGCTATTGGTCCATGGAACTTTAAAAGCTTAGAAAGCAGCAAATACACAATAAAAAACCCAAATTAATTTCTGAATTCACTTTTAAGGTAGAAAAATAAGTCAAACATAAAATATAGGGAAATAAAAATTAAATATATTTGCTATTCATACTAATGTAGACTTAAGTCAGATGTGAGGTGATGATATTGTTCTTAAATACAAGGCCATGATTGCTGCTGCACGGTTCAAAAAGCTATTTGGAAAATTTGTGCTTCACAAAAGTTTATACATTTTTACCAGGAAAAACCTTAAGAAATGGACAGATACAAGGGACAAGTATATACTGTTGTTATTGTTATTCATGTTATATTTTTTGTGACATTAGGCATCATTTTGAGTCATTTTTAAGGTGAGCTGAAGATGGGTGTGGAACTGATTTGAATTTTACACCTTAAGATATCCCATAATAATTGAATGAATAGTTTCAGTATTCAGATTTTTGGTATTCAGTTTGATTTTAGGAAGGAGTGTGGACCAGGGAAACAGTAAGTGTACTTTTCACGATGACAAAGTGTTATTAAAATGCTGAAATAGACTAAAAGAAACAGACTGAAGAATGACCAAAAGTGTGATCAGTAACCATCCCTACAGAAGGTCCTGTTCCCTGGGAAGATGTTTATTTCATTCAAACATCCCTTAATAACCCACAAGTACCAACGAATTCCAAATCAAGTCACATCTTGTTTGACAGCATATTTGATGTGTAAATGATCACGCTCTGGATAGAGTGTGTGTGTTCTTCATAAAGTGTGCAGCGAACCTTCTCACACAGCGGCGAGAAGAGCAAATACCTACAGACCTCACAGAGAATCAAATTCCCTACAACACAAACAGTTCTGCATTCACCACAGTTCCACATAATGTAACAATAATAATTCAAATAAATAAATAATATATTTAACTTTATTTTTTCGTAAACAATTTTTTCCTTTGTAAAGTATTAATTTGTTAAAAATAATTAAAATTAAATATCTGTAGCTTGTATTTTATATTTATTGCATATGCCTCTAATGTTATTGTATGTCATGTGTCTAGTTTATATGTATTTTCTGTTGCTTGTTATTTATTATTGTTTATATTTAACTGCTTTTGAACTCATGCAAATCACTGTTTCGTGTCTTCAGTCGGCAGCCTTTGAAATGCTGGATTTCTTGCTATCACCATTTATTTGCTTTCTGATTTTTTTTTGGATGAGAATGTTGAAAAGAATCATTTTGCTGTGGAAACTAGCAGATGCAGAGGAAGACAAGCTGACACGGTAAAGGAAGAGTAAGCGAGAAACAGACTGTTTTGTTGACGAAAAGCAGCATCGGATCTGGGGGGATTTATTGTGTTATTTTAATGAATGTGATTTTCAAAGAAATGCGGTTTTGTCGATCAAACCCACCCAAGATTTAGAACAGCACACAAGCTCATGATCACAGTTTTGCATTTACCGCAGCTGGCCAGCCAGGACACCTGATTTTCCTCATAATTTGGGTTGTTGGGCTACTTTCTCCACTGAGTGAGCTTGCAGTGATTTAGAGGAGCGTAGCTTTGTGTTCCCCTTTGTCACTCATATTATCTACAATTGACCTTTGCCAGATCGTGGCCCCATCTGATTCTTGTTGATGCTCGCAAATGGCTGTAGCCTATGTGAACAATCCTCTCACTCGGCAGTAAAACACAATACTTGGGTTAATGTATTTATAATCAGGTTTTTTAAACAGAATCATAAACTTCCCGGCTTCTTACAGATACTGTTTATTGCAACACACTAATATAAATGCCTAATAAACCTGCAATGAAATGACATCGTTGGCTGTAAAAAAAAAAAAAACAAGAACAGCCCTGATCTGAGACAGTAAGCCAGCAAGTCATTTAATGCAGTGAGAATCCAAAGGCAAGGTAATGTATGGGAAAAAACTGTATAATTTGACAGGCGAATCATAAGACACAAGGTTAAAATCTCCATCGTAAGGCTCTCGGTTTCAGTTTGTGTCTGGGGAACAAAAGGGCAGCGGTCACTTGTAAAAAGATTGAAAATACACCTTTATGTTCAGCCTTTTTAGATCATATTAGAAGCAGACGCACCGTACGTCTCATTCAGCGACCGTTAATGATGCTAGAAGCCAGGCCTTTCTTGCGGTTTTTCTCAGCAAACATTAAACAATGTTTAAAAAACAAAACAAAACAAAAAAAACTTGCGGCCGCATACGTCTGGCCAGCACACCAAACTCATTTGCGGACTTGTTTAACTGAAGCAGGTGGCCTGCCCGCATCGCCCCTCTTCAACATTTAATTACCAAGGGGAAGCCAGTCGGACGGTGGTGCCGAGCCAGTTTCCGCCCGCTCAGACGCTGTCTGCGAACGAGCGCTGGCCCGTGTCCAGAAATGGCACTCCAAGGTATGTCGGGCGTGCTCCATGTTCCACGATCCACGGCTTGGAAAACAACCCTCAGTGACAGATTACAAAAGTAACAAAAAAAAAATAGAAAAGTAGTAATGAAACGCGGTCGATACCGTCTAGCCGACGTGCGTTTGTTGGGGCAAGCTGGGACTGGCGAAGCTGTACTGGGCCAACCACATGCGACGGTGATGGCATTTTTTGGACTTTGAAGGAGAAACCGGCTCAGTTGGCATCATGAATTAGAAAGCAGACTTCAGATTTACATTACCTTGCTCCTCTGCCAGCAAGAGGGAACTTGTTAGGAGATTTCTCACCTGGATGCTGGCCAGAAGTCACTGAGATGGGTGCTAATCCGCTTACTAGAAACAACAGCACTTGGAATAGAAGCAGGAAATGGATCTTGGGTCCTGGGCTAAGTGAAAAGACGTCATTTAGACAGTGGGGCCACTGCACTAAGCAGATAACCTTGGTGCTTCCCAGAGGAACCTTGGAGGGTTACAGGGGTCACAGGACAGAGAAAAGTGTAAAATCTGACAGGGGCTAAAAAATTGAGTTGTTTCACCTTGAAAAAAATTGTGTTTTTGCATATTAATTGAATATTTTTTTCAAACAAAATATTTTTATTAAATTCAATCAATCCAATTATTATTATTAATTGTTTATCCTGAGCAGATTTAAGAGGACGGTCCAGAGCTTATCCTGGCATCATGAGGCTCTAGGCTATGAAACTGCTTCTGGATGGGAGACCAGTCGATGACCACGTATACACACACTCGTGCGCGCACACACTTTCACAAAATATGTACACGCTGTAGGCAAACTACAGTAACCAATAAACCAGAGACCCATGGCTTTGGACTGTGGGAGGAAACCATAGCATTTTAGGGATGTAAAACATTTTAATATACAAAAAAAAACATATTACAAATATGTTGCAATAAAAGCAAGGATCACACATTCCCCTTGGATCTGCAACAAAACCTGAAGCTTGAAAGAAACTGAGCACCGAGTGCAGGCAAATCAGATAAAATGTGTTATATGTCAGAGCAGAGATTATGGAAATTAATGATCAGCAAAGACGATGACTTCTATCAATGTGATGTCAAAGTAAAATATTTTATATAGGTTTTAAATGATACAAATGTTCCAAACAATCATGCAAACCATAAAAGATAAGAAAAACCTAGACCACTCCATACACCCTAAACCCTAACCCTAAGCCCAAGCCAAAAACCAACCCAGGCACTAATCCTAACCTTAAATTTAATCATTAATCCTAACCCTAACTATAACCCCAACCTTAACTCTTACCCTGGTCTTAATCCCAACATCAGCCCTAATGCTAAACCTAACTTAACCATAACCCTTACCCTAACCTTAGGCAAAACCCAACTCAAACCCTAGCCCCAATCCTAACTATAACCCTAACCATAACCATAAATCCTAACTCTAATCCTATCTTCAACCCAACCCTAACCATAACCATAAATCTTAATTCTAATCCTATCTTCAACCCAACCCTAACCATAACCATAAATCTTAACTCTAATCCTATCTTCAACCCAACCCTAACCATAACCATAAACCCTAACTCTAATCCTAGCCTCAATCCTAATGCTAACCCTAATCCTAACCCCAGCCCCAACCTTAAGCATAACCCTAGGGCAAACCCTAGCCTTAAGCCTAGGCTAAAGCCCAACTCTAAACCTAGGTTAAACCCTTTCCACAGCCCCAGCCCAAACTCTAAATCTAACCCTTGCCACAATCCATTACATATTACACTGATACACTGAAAAATGCTCATTTCTCTTATTAAATATTTTTGTACAGCTAAACTATTCTTTATTTTCTTACTTTTATGCTTTTGTAGGTAATCTTTCTTTTCAGATCTGATGTTTGCCCAGGTGCCAGACCTCTGCCTCTCATGTAAACTTTCTCATTGGAGGTTTCAGAAGCGACCCAACAAAGAATACTGATTAAATGATTAATAACAATTCATATGTTTGTTCCCAAGAACCGGTTGTCACTAACTTTATGCTTTCACCAGCTGGTACTTTAAAAAGAGGAAAATAGAAACAACCGCAATTTCCACCAAAGATTTTCAGCTTCCCCATCAGTTCTTGCAAGAGGAGGTCAGATGTTTTGCTGAGAACAATGGCTACACAGTGATATCTGCTGCTATGAAGGAGACCCCTTCTGCAACAAATCTCTCAAGTGAAGAAGTGATGCCTTTTACTGCCAAGCAAAGGCCAAGTGGGAATCGATTGCGCTCCAGAAGACAGAAATTTTTGAAAACAGGTGAGAAAAAGAAAGGCAAATAAAAATAAAAGTGGTGCATGATCCTTGCCTGCACGAAATAATATGGCACCTTTGGATATTTCTTCAATAACTGTCAATAATTTACATTTTGTACATAATGATATTTTAAACAATTTATATATGCATTCCTTAAAAATGTGTTCCTTAGTAATGCCTCCCTCCTACAAGTAATCTGGTTGGTAAACTACAACTGGCTTGCAGGTAAACAGTTTAGACAGTTGTGGCACAGACTGAGCCCGTGTGTGTGTGTGTGTGTGTGTGTGTGTGTGTGTGTGTATGCACGCCTGCTGACGTCTTTGTGGTCCATTCCTCACCAAACCGTTGCCCCTGCCTCCCCCTTGTGGTATGATACACTTTTTTATTAGGGGAAATTTAGAAAAAGCCTTGTTGTAATGGTGATAAAGTAGCAGTGCTGGAATGGGGGGATGTGAAGATGTTTCTGAGGGTTTAGTGTGTTTGTTTAAGTTTGGTTTTCCGGATGAAGTTCACAGGACCTCACAGTTCAGCCTTTTGGATGTGTGTAACTGTGCAGCAGTGAGGGAGCAAAAGAGAGGACGTTTATCCTTGGTGGGTGAGAAAGCAGGGAGACTGGCTTGGTGGCAAACACACACATACCCACACACACACACACACACACACACACATAGACACCAAAGCCATGGAGAGGACAAACCACTTGCAAAAATTCAAAATTTCAAATTCTTTTGTTTTCTGTTTTTGACCCCTCCCCTCCCCCTCACACCACCCAAACTATCAGCTTACAAAAAAAAAAAAAATCTGAGCGATCATCACCTTTATGGATTCATTCCTCCCAAAACACCTTCATCTTATGCATGAACTACAGAAAATATTTTTCCCCCTTTTGATTTCTTCAAAATTCCTGACCTTTTTTAAGCTAAGATATCTTGGCAGTGGCAGTCAGACAACTTAATCCATATAAAAATGTGTACATATTACTGGAAAAAGACACACTTGGTGAAATCTAGAACGTCTGCCGATTTCAGAGCATGTTTTGTGGAATCCAAGTTTCTGATAAAATACAGATGTACAGTTGACCCGCAGGATGCGCTTAACTGAAATTCCCTCCTAACAGGAATGATTCAGCAAGACTGAGGAATATATTTTGGCAAGGAGCTGTGATTTACTTCTGGTAGAGGGCACCCATGAGCATTAAAAATAATTCTCTTGTTTGAAGTGGAATCCCGTGTGACAAAGTGGACCGAAACCTGAAGCAATGACCGCCTTGCACGCGACGGAATTTGCGGCCGTCAGCTGAAACCATGATTCTGATTTGACTCTGAGGTGATAAATTATGTCCAGAAAAGGTACTGTATGTGCAAACAACTTGGATGCTGCTATAAAATCTCAAGATGGATGCATTGTGAAGACTAGGATTATGAAACTGAATGTATTAGCAAGGAAATGAGAGAAGAAATTAAACAAAAGGGCATTAAGAGGCATAAAAAAGGAATTCAACCTGAAATATTCAGATTTATAAATGTCTGAACAAGCAATGGACCTTTTGTTAACATCTGAAAATTTTATCTTAAAAAAAAAATCTTTAAAAAAGCAGCCTATTTAGCTCTCTGTGACAGACAGGTTTCGGACCTAAGCAGGACTTTTAATTTAATTCATTATTGCAGCATATATTGCATTTTTTAAATATTTTTTTGCTACTGATAGCTGTAAAGCTTTGAGTATGGATGCATAGAAAAGTATACATTTTACACATTTGACAGCAGAGGAATATTTAACATAGCAACAATATATCAAAAATACAAAAATCTTTATTTAATAATGTTTCAGTTGTTGTCTCTTCTGTGTATTAGGTTGGTCAAAAGTTAAGATACCAGCGATGAAAAATGAATCAATACCCGAGTTTTGGATGTATTGTCAGAGTGAAATAATAACCTATCTGATATCAATCACATATTCCTCTGGTTACCCCCAAAACAGGGAATATAAATGTTTAATTATACTGGATGACAGGTTAAATGAGGCGGTGATAATACCTTGACAGGACCGATATCTTTAATTTCCTCTTTTCATGTCAGGGGTTTATGTAAAAGAATTAGATTAAACTGGGTTTCTAAGGTGGAACAATTATTACCCAGCAACCTTTTCCTTTTCTGGGCCACACCAAATAAAAACCACATGTTAAAGAAAGGTGTCAAATAAATAAATGGATAAATATGCAAATGAATAGATAAATAAATGTAATAGTCTCATAACAGTGTGAGATTTTGTTATGGCTCACACACACAGAGGAGAAGGAGGGATGCAGTGCACTGCAGTGTATTTTACAGAGGGTAAAGGATGCCAAGGCATCACAATATTCCATATTAATAAGCATATTGTGAACATGCCGGTGCTCGGGGAAGTACAGCCATAACCAACATGCCGCACGGGTTGAAGTGGAGGGCCGGGCTTTTACTGTGATTGCAAAACTTCTCAGCTCTCCCTCCCTTTCAGCTTAGTCTGCTTTAGCGCCATGAGACACACACATACACTTGTGCAGGCAAAGCAAAGACTACATAATTCTGAATATCGCTGTGATCAAGAATATTTTGTAATGATAACTTGTGGCAAAAAGTAATACATAAATGAAGAACAAATAAATTATATGCCATAGACAATTAAATCACTAGAAAATAATAACAGTGTTAGCCAACTGGTATCAACAACAGTTTCTTTGAGTATGTGTGTGGGTGGGCGGTGTGTGTGGAGGGGTGAGTCACTGCTCATCCCCAATTTTCTGACAGCCATGCACATACTGTGGTACTGGCTTCACACAGCTTCTCCTTTCTCCTAATAAGTGAGGTAGCGGGTTATTTTCTATGACATTTTGGAGATCGATTTCAATATTTATAAAGGTTGTGAAGTATTCTGAATTCTTCTATGCGGTTTAGTGGGTTAAGATGTGCACTCTCATTTCCCCCTCTCTTTAGTCACAGGGAGAACACAGCTTGTCCTCTCTGGGTAACCAAGTCTGAGGTCTGTGGGTGTGTTTGTGAGAGAGAGAAATGGCCTGTTTGTCTTCATCTTGACAAAGCAGCTAAGAACTGGCTTGACAAATGTGGGACCATAATTATTTGACAAATGATAAGAAAATGAGATATTGCTCAGATTTTTTTATACCCCTATTTATATTTATTCTTTCATTGGTTAATTCATGAATTAAGTCATTTTTTCTACGCAGCCTCAATCAACGTGTAACAAAAACAATATTAGACACCGAGTCACAGATGAGGCCAGCATATTCCATCTAACTGTTATTCAATCTTGGCCAATTAAAGCTTTGAGCCTCCCCCAAGTAAAAAAATTCCAGACTCTGCTATGTTCTTGCTGCATCTGTTCAAAGTAAGGAAACACATATAAATGTGCTAATAGCTACAGTAGCAGGAAATGTCTTTGTTATCAGGTATCTGGACAGGGTCGCAGCGAACAGGGGCAAAAAATTTCAGACTATGTACCAAGGTCATGCAAGGCTTTTCAATGGCCTCAGAGTTGCTTAAGTGGGCATCTCTGGTGCTGAGATGCAGAACAGTAAGCTGTACATGTTCTAGCACACAGGAGACACAACATGATCAGTGTAAGAGCTTCATGGATGCCAATAAATAATGTGACCCTTCAACCAAATAAACATGGATTCCCATATGCTGGTAAAATGGCCACCTGAGGACATGCTTTCACTTAGGTAAGGTTTATGAATAACCAACGTGACCATTTGAGGCCTAGACCTCAATATGTCCACCTTGGGGCCAAAGTCAGGTCCCCAGTTCGTGGGGTGAATGTAAAAGCCCACCTACTCACAGCATATGTATGACAAACATGAGGGAGGAGATCTGGATTGTTGCCACGCTTCAGATGCAATGACCACAAAAGAGATTACAGAGTGGGAGGGCTGCTGGGAGGGAGGAACCGGGAGGCTGAAAAGGATTAAAAACGAGTGCCTTTTTCTTCCTATTCAACTGCCAGCCAGAAAGCAGTCGTGATCCAATTAGAATCAGGGGAGCAGGTGCGACAGATCTGGCAGAGACTGGAGGCCTGCATGGGTGACGTGCGGCAGCCACCATCCAGCCAGCTTCACAGCAGCAGCAGCAGCAGCAGCATTTGATCGGATTCCTTAAACGCAATGCATACATGTTTATTTGAAAAACAAAAAATAAACACAGAGAGACCTCAGTCACTAACACAACATTCAGATCTTTAACCGCATCTTTATAACAACTCTTTTGTCTTTGTCTTGTTTATAACAACTCTTTTGTCTTTGTCTTGTCACCAATATTCTTATAGTTTGCAATGCATCCTCAGTGTACACAAACAAACAAACAAACAAATAAATAAAAGTGCAATCATTAGAAGGAATACTGTGGTCCTCAGTGTTTATCAGTGATCAGTTTACAGTAATGCAGTATAAAGCATTCCCTCGTGCATCCACATTTCACAGAAACATTGCTGAAGGGACAAATAATGGAGGACAGACTGTGCAACACAACATTGTTGAAAATGAAAAAGTCTACTGCACAGAAATGCAAGTGAAGAGCAAGAGGGGCAGAGATGGAGAAGGAGAGAGAGAATATGGTGAAGGTATTTGCAAAGTGAGAAAGACCGTGTAAACACTGTTATAGGTGTCTGAATATTCAGAGACCGATGTCCACCAAATTTTCAAATTGCATGTTATTAATGGCAGTAGAGAGGAGCAGGCAGGTCCACAGAAACAACTAAACAAACCCTTGCAAGGTTCCTATAATGGAACCCTAAAATGTTGCATCTAATTTGTATGGGATTGTGTATGGATGGAGGGCCATTGATCCACGTGGTCGGTTTTCAAGCATGTGTAGGATACAAAGAATATCATAATGATTTCTTACAAAAGTCCTCACTTGATGTTATACGAAATTTGCCTTTCCTACAACTTTCTTCAGAAAATAAGTGCATTTCCAAACAAAGCCATCGGCAATTGCATTCAATTTTAACTCCCGCTGAGATGCAGTACCAAGCCACACTGACTCTAGTTAAACTACATTCATTAAGCAGAAAGGAGATTCACACAAAGCAGAAGAGGGTCTTAGGTAATGTAGAGGGAGATGCGCGCAAACACACACACATACACACACGCGTGCGCACACACACACACACACACACACACACACACACACACACACACACACACACACACACACACACATTGCACAGGTACGCATATCCCTGCCCCACACACACACAGCCCCACTTGCAAACCAGGGCTTCATCAGACAACTAGACACCTTTCACTTTGCAGCCTGCATTTCAATAGCACAACAAAGTGAAGCCTCTTGAGAGAAGCAAAAAAATGAACATGGAGAGTTTAAGTGCCAAGTAAGTTATTGCGTTCCTCTCAAGACTGTTGCTCTACTTTTATTCATTTCTTTTGCCACCACTTTTGACAAATCTACAAAGAAATCAGGAAGGTTGAGAAGCGGGAAAAGAGGTACAGACAGACAGACAGACAGACAGACAGATAGATAGATAGATAGATAGATAGATGCGGATGGACGGCAGGCAGACAGACAGACAGACAGACAGACAGACAGACAGACAGACAGACAGATAGATAGATAGATAGATAGATAGATAGATAGATAGATGGCGGACGGACGGACGGATGGACGGCAGACAGACAGATAGATAGACAGACAGACAGATAGATAGATAGATAGATAGATAGATAGATAGATAGATAGATAGATAGATAGATAGATGGCGGATGGACGGATGGATGGATGGCAGACAGACAGATAGATAGATAGATAGATAGATAGATAGATAGATAGATAGATAGATAGATGGCGGACGGACGGATGGATGGACGACAGACAGACAGACAGACAGACAGACAGGCAGGCAGGCAGGCAGGCAGACAGACAGACAGATAGATAGATAGATAGATAGATAGATAGATGGCAGACGGATGGATGGATGGACGGACGGATGGAAGACAGACAGACAGACAGACAGACAGATAGATAGATAGATAGATAGATAGATAGATGGCGGACGGACGGATGGATGGACGACAGACAGACAGACAGACAGACAGGCAGGCAGGCAGGCAGGCAGGCAGACAGACAGATAGATAGATAGATAGATAGATAGATAGATAGATAGATAGATGGCAGACGGATGGATGGACGGACGGATGGAAGACAGACAGACAGACAGACAGACAGACAGATAGATAGATAGATAGATAGATAGATAGATAGATAGATAGATAGATGGCAGACGGACGGATGGACGGACGGCTGGACGACAGACAGATAGATAGATAGATAGATAGATAGATAGATAGATAGATAGATAGATAGATAGATAGATAGATAGCAGACGGATGGATGGATGGACGGACGGATGGAAGACAGACAGACAGACAGACAGATAGATAGATAGATAGATAGATAGATAGATAGATAGATGGCAGACGGACGGATGGACGGACGGATGGACGACAGACAGACAGACAGACAGACAGACAGACAGATAGATAGATAGATAGATAGATAGATAGATAGATAGATAGATAGATGGCTGACTTTGACTGATGTTTGTGCTCTCCATGATTTGCTGATTAAACCCATCAATCTATATGCAGAAGAAGTGTCTGATGCAAATGGAACCAATCGGGCTGAACAAAATGGTTTTGTCAGTCTGCAAGGGGGAAGTGCAAAGGCATCAGCGGGAGACAACTGACAGTCTGATACATGGAGCCTTTGGAGGCGCAATGTCCAAAATCACTGTTAATTACACTCGCTCATTCATCTCTCAATTGGCCCCCCTGTCTACTCATTGCTGAATTTCACCCCCTGGTCCTCGGTGGTACGCAAACCTTACAGCAAAGACGGGCAGACTGATGCGCAGCGGCTGAGCCCATGACACACAGCAAAAATGCACAGTTTGCATTCAATGTGAATAAATAACAAACAGCAAATAAAGGCAACAGCAAAACAACTGGACACTGCAGTCGCACTGGACAACTAAATAAGTAGACAAGTGCAAAGGGACGTGGCACTGCTCAGACATACATTAATTTATTCAGTTTTAAACAAAATGCTTCTGTTTTGAGCAGGGAGGGCATTAAACGGATTCCCAACATTAAAGCAATATCGTGACGCTCACTTGTCCTTGTACATTTTATTTGCTTTGAATAATGCAGGTAATAAGGAAGAATTGTTAGTCTGTCATAATATTACTTCATTTTGCGTTAAACCTTCGAGCGAGCAGTTTAATTCTTATCCCTTTGCCTAAAGGAGAGAGAAAATACAGATTCTCACCCAGACATATTTACAGATTAACACCCCACCAACTGTATATTTCAACAGCAAATGTAACGTCTGTACCGGCGTGGAAGAATTCGCACCGCCTTAGTGAAAAAAGGCGACACCTTAAAAGGCATTTCAATACGCGGATAAACGCGCTAATAAGTGGCAATCAGGAATGCACACTCATGGCGAATTTTATCATCGACAAATAAACACGATCGACTAAATCTGGCGAAATGCCGAGGAAGAGAGAGGGGGAGTGCGAAAGGGGAGGAGAGAAAAAAAAAAATCACCTTCTCATTTCCAGAGCGGTATGCAAATTCACAGATGCTGCAGCGCCAGGTGAAATAAGATTGTCACTCACATGTTGTCACGGGATCCTGATCAGGCCTGGAATAAATATGCAAAAAAAGGAGGGGGAAAAAAAAAACTCCAGTAGAAGAAAAGGAGGCAATCAAGGAGACCTAAACCTGAGGTCGTGCTATAAATCTTAGTCTCAATCGCGGCGCCGGCCAAGCGGTGTAAAATTCAGACGAGGATGTCATTAATTTCAGTTAGCGCCACTGTCCCCTCCCTGCGTGTGCCAGGTGACCGAGACTGATTGATTTTGTCACTTGGACTTGGTGCGCAGTGTGTTAACATGGAAGGGCAGGGTTGGGTTGCTGCGGAAAAGTTGTTTGTGTCCAGGACATGATCACATTCTCCATTTGGCTATTTTCTGTGGTCAGGAAGGAGGAAAGGATGATTTTGATTGCCATTTATGAAGCTGCGTTAGCATTTTTGACACGCGTACCCCGGACCTGGTAGGTTCGTATCCTTGTATGCAGATTATAAGAGAAGTGTGGTTTGAATTCAAGGTGGCACGGTGGTGCAGCTGCAGAACATGTGGGCTGTTTGGGTGTGGGTTTGAGTCCAGCACAGCCTGTGAGGAGTTTGCATGTTTTCCCTGTATCTAAGTTTCTTTTGGGTGCTCTGATTCCTTCCCACAGTCTACAGCTGTGCGTGTCAGGTTCATGGGTCACATTAAATGGCCCTTAGTGTGTGACTGAATAATATAGCCATCTAGAAATGGACTGGCATCCAGGATACAGCTCATAGCCTTGAGCCCAGTGCTTCTGGGATAAGCACCAGACCCCCCACCAGTCTGATTGGTTAACAATAATGGATGGATGGAGGGGTAGATTGATAAGTGGATGGATGGGTGGATGAATGCAAGCTGAATTTGGCCTAGATAACAATACCCATAGCATTAGCAAGGTGAAACTGGTATGCAGAAGACACATCTTTCCATTGACAATTCTACACCATAATGACTTCTGTCACCTTTATGGGTGCCTTTCTGCCTCAGTGTCTCAGTTACAGTTCTGGTCAACACTGGCACCCTTAGATTTTAAGTGTACAAGGTACAACATGATAAGAAAAAAAAATGTAAATATGCACACATACTGGCTTTGGTTATATAAATAGCTGTGACAGTTTTCAACCGGTTCTCACTTTCAGAATTTCACACATTTACAAAACATCATTTTTTTAGCCCATAGCATTTTCTGTCTGTAAACTGAAGTGCACAGCAGCTGAGCAAAGCGTTACAAAACGGTGTCTGTAAGAACGCATCTCCCTATTTTTTTTTTTTTTTTTTTTGTTCATGGTGTTTTTTTTTTTTTGTGCATCTTTCTATGGCACCACAGATCAAAACAGCTGCTGCTTTCTGGGGTTTCAAGGCATCATTTGGAACTCACTGATCAGGGCAAGCAGCGGTTAGGACACATCTGTATGCTCAGTTTCTTCCTTTAGGGAAGAAGTTATTGTCCTATGGACAACGATTTCTTGAATGGGGATGTCATGGCAACTCTGTGTTTATTGATTGTAACTAAGTGTGTGTTAGGGTTGGCATGGGGTCCAGGTGTGGGATGTGTACAGCAGTATGTCTGAACTGTATTGACCTGCAATGAACTGTAAAGAGCTCTCTTCCTGTGTGCCACAGGCTTCCATTTGTATGATTCAACCTTTTGAGAAATAAAAAATAACAAATAGATAGATATATATTTTCAAAGATATATATAACCCTGTTTGTTTATTACTTAACATCTGCTATGTTCTTGCAATAGTACAACCTGACTGGACTGAACTGGCTACCCAATACCTTTCTTAATAACTAAATTGCAGGTAAACCCAGTTTTACAAACTTAATTTGTTCTAGAAAACACTAGAAAGGCCATCTAACACCGCCAAAACACTGCAAATGATCGTGTAGCACGTGCGGTCTTGTGCCGTGCAGCACCACACACACAAAAGGCACCTTTTCTAGCCTTATTACCTTCTTCCTGTTTATTCTTTCCACCAGCTTTTCTATGTTTTTTTGGCCACATTTTGCTTGATTACACTTTATGAGTTTTAAACAGAGACACGGCACAAAGGCATGGAAACAAAGCGAGCATGAAACTGTAAGGATATTAGCAAAGTATGTCTCTTGCAGGCTCCACGATACATCAAAAGGCATTATGGTAAACGCCCAAGCTACTCGTAATGTATGAATCTGAACTTCTTGATTTCTTGCAGATGAATTTCTGTTGCTACGTTACAGCTTTGCATATGCTGGGCCAACTTGGAACCGGTATTAAAGTTTAGCTGCGCTATACTGGATTTGCATGTACTGGAGCTGCATATACCACAGTTTACCTAAACTTAAGCAAAATATTCCCAGATCCTTTGGAAATAATACTTTATTTAAATAAACTGATTATAATATGTTGGAGAGGGGTGGGCCACCTCTCACCACGGTTCATCAAAATCACATTAGTGCAATTAGAGCAATTGATATGCCGGTATTAGTAATAATAGCAAATTAAACCACAACACTCTGTCTCAATTTACTCTGGATAGTTTGAAAAGTGATTCAGACAAAATTAATGAGTTAATAATTATAGAAACTATAACATCTAACAAACAGAGAGAGCGTGGGGGGCAGGAGGAGATGTTAGGTAGGAAATGTCCACTGGAAAAGGACTACAAATAAGGCCAGGGGATGGAGTTGCCTCACCTCAGCTTTTTGCATTTCTGTTTTTATTTCCACTCAGGATGCTGGTCTCCTCCTCCTCCTCTGGTGCCCATTAGGTGTGAAACTCTGGCAGCTCATTTGTTTGGTAAATGAAACAGATGTCTTTTCCATTTTTTTTTTCCTCTGGCATGCTCTCAAGAGAATCCTCCCTCCCCTTCAGCTCAGGGGTCAGGAGTGTGGTTTGGGGTGTGACTGGGGTGGATTCTTAGTCTCAAGGGTTTAGCTAAAGAGGAGGAAGTAACAGCACAGTAGTGCCATGGGAAACCAATGCCATCGCACCTCCCAAAGTCATCAAGGTGCTGGGATGAGTCTCCTCAATTTGCATAATATTGTCCTGACACTTTTACCCTAGCCATCCATCACTAGGAGGACAAAGGCTGCTTCACTCTGTCCTCTTCAAGTTCTTCCATGCCCCTCATCCTACCTCCCTGATTGTGTCTTGTGTTTATCTGCCTGTCTTCCCAAGCACAAAAGATTAATTCCCCAGTGCTCTTCTGCCTTATGCTCAGGAGGTAGGAACTTAGGCGAAATGATAAAGCACTAAGTCAGCAGATGATGAACTGAAAACATATTCAAAACGACCATCTTTTTTGTCTGCCTCTATTTGCATTATGTGGAGGAAAATAAATGTCAGAATAAGGAGCTCGGCATAAAGCAGGGGGACTTCAATTAGAAATGCAATTCTTGTTTTCTGTCAGCTTCCGAAATCGACATTGCAGTAACAGATATATGAGGGAAAGAGTGAGCGTAACAATAAACCAGATGGCATTTAAGAGCTGGTCTTGATTCTTCCCGTTCCGCCAAGCGACATCCTGTAATTGATCACCTGAATTCTCTTCGGCATCTCCAAAGCAAAGATTATAAAATATGTATGTTGATCATTTGCGCAATTCCTGTACTGAGAATATTGCTTTGCAACCATGTATTTTTAAATAAAGCTGCAAGATATCACTCTTGGTATAAAACATGCTGCATATCCCCAATACAAACAACGATTAAGGCTCCTTCTTTTACATAAAGCCCTATTGCACTACTCAGGTAATTTGTTGTGCTCTCCTTAGAAGTCTCCTTTCTGTAATAGTTTTATTATTATCTTATGCAGTGTAATGTAAGTGCAATGTGAGGATAACATATTATTATTATTATTATTATTATTATTATTATTATTATTATTATTATTATTATTATTATTGTAACACAGCATGTACACGTGTGGGTTTAAATCTACCTCAGTATATGTGAACTTTGTGTTTTATTTATGATTGTGTTGGTATCCTCCAGGTACCCAAGGTTTCCCCCTGTTGTCTAAAGTTGTTCTTCAGGTGGATTTCCAACTCTAATTTGCCTACAGTATGTGTGTGTGTGTGTGTGTGTGTGCGTGCGTGCGTGCGTGTGTGTGTGCGTGTGAGTGTGTGTGTGCGCGTACGTGTGCATGTGTGTGTGTGTGTGGAGACTTTAAAACAAACAGGAAAGTATCTTACTTAGCCCAGCACCCTGGACCACTGTGACCAGTATGTGAACAAGCTGCCAGCATAACATAATAATAATAATAATAATAATAATAATAATAATAATAATAATAATGGTCACAATTTGTGGGTGCAGAGCTGTGAAAAAACACCCTCAGTGAGATCTTAGGTTAGAGAACATTTTTCAAATAAATCAAGACACCGAATACAAAAACATTTGGATTTAATACGGCAGTTAATGAAAGTGGTTTTCAAATGTTCTTTGTTATAAATGTTCAATCCTTCGTCACTGCGCCTAATTTATTTTACATCATACAGAATAATTCAATACTAATTCATATTCCTAGGCCATAATTAATTGCATTAATTCATGTATTTACACTCAAGCCATTTCGAAGAGTCCTGCCATCATATCCATCCTTACAGGGGAATCAGGTTCTCAACATATGGATTCAAACAAATTTAGAATTACCACTAAGTTGTGAAGACTAAGTACAAAATGAATGATTTCCTTAAAATATCAAACAAACTGGTTTTCCGTGAGGTGTTTAAATAAAAATTTAAACATTCAGGGTTAGACATACAAACAGTGAAATTCAGGTGCACTTATGCATACGCATGCGTTGACAGTATTTTCAAACCTCTGTATCGTCTGCATTATTCTAAATTTAAGGGAAAAAAGTGCCAACGCATATACATTTTTCTCACCAGTCACAGTGCTCAGAATTCCTTTTATGATAACGAAATGGTGTTAGCCCCCTCATCCAATCCAAGAGAAGAGAGATTATTTTATTTATTGAAATAAGATTAAAATGATAACTTTGATGACAGCTTCCATATGATAAAATATTTCAGCTCATAAGCGTGGTGTTGGGAAAGGGATTAAAAGAGGGGGAAGGGGAGAAGGGAGAGAGGAAGAAATTCATTATGTATAATAAAACAAAAGGTGTCATGGGAAATAACATCGATATTAAAATCAGAATAAGATGGAGCTATATGAAAAATGCAGATTTAAACATGTAAATGACTGAGGGGGAGATGGGAGGGGGCTGTTGATTTAAAGATATAGTCTCAGCATAAATTAAAAGATGCCAAGTGATGTTTTGTGAGCAGCAATAAATAATAATAAATAATAAAAAAGAGCAATTTTAAACAATTACTCATTTCTAGTAGTAAAACCTCGCAAGTTAAAATAATGAGAATAATACTATACATGCAAATGCTAACCATGCTGGCAAACGTTTCTCCAAAAAAAAAAATACACCTACTTACAATAAACAAAACATATATTTTCCAAGCCTCTCCTTTTTAAAACCTTTTGAAGGACATACAGTATATATTTGATACTTTGATGCTTTATCACTTATTTATTTTTCCTTTTGTATCACACTTAGAGTTGCAAAGTATGCTATTATAAAAAGTGTTATACACACACACACACACACACACACACACACACACACTTAAATATATTTAACCTTGACTTTTCAGCACATCAGAACAGGGTGTACACTCTTTAAAGTAGTCATCGTTCTGTGCACAGTTAATTTATTGTGTTCTGTGATTTTATTTTCTGTTACTGTGGTTTTATACCATATTTACTCTGCTGCTGTGCTGAATGAATGTTTGGAATGAACACCTGGTGACAGGAGTTGAGTTGTGAGAAATCACCTATGTATATGTGGGGTGGAATACATACACGCATGTTTGTAGTGTCTGCCTCATCTTTCTCAAGATATGCAGGGTGTGGCCTTAGTCTGTTTATATATAAACTGCATGCCAAATATTTTCATTGTGACTTTTGAAAGAAATGGAAATTAGAAAAATATTGTTCTAGCAAAACAACTTTCATATATTTGCTATTTTACATGATGGTACAGTAGAGCCTGGGACTGAATATCGGGCATTGTGCGTGGAGGTCGCATGTTGTTTCCAGGGGTTTCCTTCCACAGTCCAAAGATATGCTTTTTGGATTAGTTTTTCACTCTAAACTGCCCTCAGCATGCGTGTTCATCCTGCGATGGACTTGTGTCCCATCCAGGGTGCAGGCTCCTAACCTCACAACCAATGGTTCAAGAATCAACTCGGGACTGCAGCTACTCTGTCCACTGATAATGGACAGATGCTATTTTATATTAAACTCAGAGCAAAGGTTGACATCCCCAACCCAGCACTGCTTTATTTACATTTCTTTAGTGTGCTAGAATGCCGGTCATTTTATTCTGCTGTTTTATGTGTGCAGCATCTTTCCATTAGCACCATCCAGTCATTCTGGACAACCATCAAGATAAATGAAGTGCATGAGGACACAAAACAAAGGAACATTTTCTTGTAAAGATGGCACAGAAAGCATAAAATGTCAATGACGGTGTGAGCAGTATGGAGGGTATACGCCGTCGTAACCTTGACAATGCATGTGCCACACTAAAGCACATGTTGCTATTGAATTTACCTTAATTTTCCAGCGACAGCAGTTGTCTTAACAGCCAGAGGAGTGTCAATGGGGGTCCTCTGTCTTCCAAAGAAAAGCCTTCCCGCACTTCCCAATGAGCTGTTCGGAGTCTGAGGGCCAAGGCCAAGCTTTTGTGCGTGGAAGTCTAGGTTCCTGTTGGTCTTTAAAACAAATGCAGCCATTTTGCTTGACTATGAAATGTAATTAGTGCCTTATTGAATGGTGAAACAAAGGTAAAGTGCATGTGAATGACATGTCAATTAACCTGGGAGCCCATGAAGTTCAAATGTGTTCTCCACATTTAAGACCTCGATCCATTTAGCAGACCTTTCTGCTTGCAGTGGGAGGAAGAATAACAAATGGACATCTGTATGGAAAAAATAAAGTACAGATAACTGTAAAAACTGAACATAAAATAAATGTAAGTGCTACAACAACAACAAGAACAACAGTAACAAGAACAAGAACAATAATAATAATAATAATAATAATAATAATAATAATAATAATAATAATAATAATAATAATAATAACATTATATAACACTATGCAAAAAAGTAAATAAATGATCAAGCATCAATGCATCAAATACATATATGTATGTATAAAATATATCTAATAGTATAATATAATATAATACAATATATTATAACGTTAAATTCAATTTTATTTTTATATAGTGCTCTTCTTACTTAAGTGACACAGAGCACTGAACAGAGATGTGAAGGGTTTTACAGAAATGTAGAAGGTTTTGTTCATCAGTAATCTTGCACAGTTGGCCAACTGGCCATGCAGTGTGTATGTACACTAAAATTCAAAAGTTTGGAATCACTAAAGAAATTCTTTTTTTAAGGAATTGTTACTTTTTTATCAAGGTACTGCTAAATTGACTGAAAAATATAGCCAATGCCTAACTAATGTTGCAAACAGCTGTTTGATTTTTAATTTATTTTTCACATACGACTGCAAAGCCCCATTTTCAGCAACCATTTCTCTAGCATCCTAATGTTAGCTCTTTTATCTCATTCTTAATTTATCATTAATGGTATTATTAACAGTACTAAATCTTTGTAATTGTGTTATCGCAGCTGAATCCCATTATTCTTTCCAAAAAAGCAAGTAAATTGCTTTTCCTTAGGTTGCAAGGTACTGGTGTTCCAAAAGTTTACTTTTGGATTCAAAAATGGCCAAAACAAAGCAGGTTTTTCAAGAAACACATCAGCCTGTTGTTGTTTTGCGAAATGGAAGTTATTCCACCAGTGAGGCTGGCGAGAAACAGAAGATTTTGTGCAACAGTGTCCACTGCTGTCCTGAAAAGAAGTTGAAAGTACAGAAAAATCTGCCTCTGAAATTGCAAATAAAAGGTTAAAATGGGCAAAAGAAACATAGGACAGAAACTGATGGGAAAGGGTTAAATGGATGGATGAGTGGAAGTCTGAGATGTTTGGATTGGATCCTTTTTGACTGTGTAGAGTTTGCATGTTCTCGCCATGTCTGCATTGGTTTCCTCTGTGTGTTCTGTTTGCTTCCCACAGTCCAAAGATATATGTTTAAGTTTAGGTGGTCACTCTAAATTGTTTGACGTATGTGAATGTGTGTGTGGTCACCCTGTGATGGACTAGTGTTTCATCCATGGTCAGTTTCACAGCCTAAAGCCCAATGCTTCCAGGTTAAGCTCTGAACCACCGTCTCAGGATAACTGGTTAACAAAAATGGATGGATGGATACAAAGAACCATAAGGCTAGGTTATTAATAAATAAAAGCGTACCATCATCTTAATCATCTTATTTTATTTGTAGTCACAGGTATCCCAAGTTAAAGGCTATTGGCACAAGTTGCTGGCAGCAGTGTTTGCGTTAATGAAATTTTTGTAAGTAAAAAATACAAATTAGTTTTTTATATTTTTTAATTTTGTAAATTAAAATGATCTAGATGCATGTTAACATAAATTCACCGATAAAATGAGATTTCAAATGCACTGCAAAGGATACCATCGTCTAGCAGCTACACGTAGTTGAGCTTCTACTGGGAAGACCTGCAATCTGTATGTGGTAGCTGTGTGCTTGTGCGTATTATTAACCGTCAAGTTATGTTAGCGATATTGTACAAAAGTCACAGCTATAGGGGTTGGTGTGGTCTTCATCAAAAAGGTGGATATTATTTTTTTCGAAGCCCCATAAGTATGCATTGGCAATGTTTAAATTATAATACTCTTCCCAAAGGCTTTTTCTCATTGCTCCAAAGACCAATTAATGCAATTTTTACAATTCTGTCTTTGTAGTGTAACGGTCGCTATTAAGAAGAAGGACAAAAACAGGCACAGCAACAATAATAACAGTAATAATAATGATAATAATCTTGATAACCATGCCAGTATTATTCAAGTACTGATAAGTATTATTAATGGAAAAAATACAGTGTATATTTATTACGATTGCCACTGCTGGTGTTATTAAGTTTACTAACAGTAGGCTAGCAGAAGAAATTTTGTCGTGGAAGTAATGAGGTGGCATGTTGGGCAGTGTGAGTGCCTCGTATCCCTGGCATGTCCATATCTGGCGGGTTAAACTGTGCATATTTCTGTGTTTGCATGGTTTTTTCCCACGTTTATGTTTATTTCTTCCCAAAGGTGTGTTTCAGGTAAACCGGTGACAATAAGGTGCAGAGTGTATGAGTGCTCTGCTGTGCAAATGGCCGAATGGCTGCATGCACTTTAGTGGACACAGCTTTCTCCTTTAATAGTCATTACATTTCACAAAGAAGTAAACCACCTCCCAAGTGAATAGATGTATCTTTACCTGTCCTACCTGTACGGTCTGTAACCACTCAAACACCATGCTAGTAACCAAATTCTTTGTGACATGTAACTAGCAGTTAAGCCAGTTTAATGTTTTAAGAAGATGGCCATTAGCAGGCTTGGCAGCAGTCCTCCTGATATCTACTTCAGAGGGACGGCTGCTCCTTTTGGGGAAGCCGCCTCCTAATTTGCACATATGGAAATGATTTTTTTTGTCATTGCTCCGTGTCTCAGTTGTGGCCAAATGGAAGACGGGGGAGAGCTCTCTGAAGCTGCAAAGACAGGCACATCAAACAGAGGAGGAGAAAACTGATGTTTCCCACACGTGACTCCCATTGTCAGGCTGAATAGCTATAAAAGTATTGATAAATTAAAAAAAAAAAAAAGACTGAAGTCACTCCTTCCTACTGTGGCTTTTAACTGTGCTGCATATTTTTTCAATAATAATAATAATAATAATAATAATAATAATAATAAGAAGAAGAAGAAGAAGAAGAAGAAGAAGAAGAAGAAGAAGAAGAAGAAGAAGAAGAAGAAGAAGATTGACGAGTTAGTTATAAACAGATTGGCAAACTGTAAATATTTAATTTTTTTTTTTGTCTGTCAGCAAGCAGCTCTTCCTGTTCCTCTCTGTTCCTCTCTGTTAGTTTGTTATTATTTATTTGACTGATATGAGAAATTCTCCAGTAATTCACGCTTGGGATTTCTTATAAATTTTAATGTTAATCTCACCTTCAGTATTTCTGATTACAAGCGATCAGGACCCCCTGTGACAACCATTGCAGGCGGGCTTCGAATGCAAACCAGAGGCAAGAGGTTGGAAATCAGCTTGCAGAAGCTCAACTACAAACGCACATTCGTTGTCTTTGACAGTGGAAAGGGACTGAGATGCACTCTTTTAGAAAGAAGGGGGGAGTTTTGTGGGCAATGTTTCCCATGTAGCACAACTTCACTTGTCCTGTCGAGGATGATGAAAGCTCGCTAAGCGCTTTGTTATTTGCAAGGCATCTACAGATACAAAATCCTTACGGAAAAAGAAGTATAGAGAGAATCTCCACAAGGAAATGAACACTTTTTCCTCTTACACTGTTTTCTCCTCCAGTTTATTCCTTTTTTAACTGACATAACTGCATTCATAGTGATGCCTTGACTGTTCTCTGCACTTCTATCTTTCTTAATTTTGCAGCATCTTTGACTTGCAGCACTCTTGATACTTACAGTGGACAAGATTTAGATCCAAAATAGTGACCAGGACTTCCAATCTTGGCTGGAGAGATTCCTTTAATTTGAACATCTTGATATAAAAAGCTGGATAAGTTTGGAAAACAAAGTAAGGTGGTGTGGAGTTTCTCTGAAATGGTGTTGCTCAAGGACATTGGTGGCATTTGCAGTACGTCCACAGCTTATTTTTCAGAATTCAGGTTTATATCTGAAGTGCTCACACTGATTGTGGGAGATATGGTCTGTGTAAAGGTGGAGTAATCTGTGCATTCCAGTGATATGAGGACCCTGGTCACTGGGCAAGAATAACATTTTTACAGTAGAAGTAGTTTAACTACCTATAATGTGAAGTTGTTGCAAAACTATTTAATGTGTCAAGGGGAATGGTGTCAAAAATATTGACAGCATAAGCTAAACATGGACAAACTGCACTGGCAAACTCACTGACACAGGCAGACACTCCACAGGAAAGTTGCTAAATACCACAAAAATAAATAATCGAATCGCTGCAATGTCACGAGCTTAGAAAAACTGGAATTTATGCCATTCAGAAACCACTTGCATTCAATGCAAGACACGACTTGGTGTAAGAAGCATGAAACCTGGAGGATGATCAAAATGGAAATGAATAATATGGTATGATTATTCATCTTTCCCCTGTGTCCTACATCTGCGCAGGTTTATGTTTGGAGAAAGTGAAAGGGTGCCTTCAACCCATAGTGTCTGTCGCCAGTCATCAGACAAAGTGAAAAATCTGTAATCGCATGATAGCCATCTTGTGAGAGTGATCAGGTCCAGTGATTATTCTGCATGGTCATATAATAGCCAAGGAACATAAGATTGCTTACCAGGACCAGGTGGTTCCTATGGTGAAAAAAACTTCCATTAGGTTTTTCCCATGCTCCAGGAACCTAAGAGTGGTTTCATAAACACAAAGATGAAGTCAGGTGCCTTCTATGACCTCCCTAGGCACCATACCTAAAGAACATTGAATTTTCATGGGACATTCTGATATTTTCCTTCCTGAAAGAGCTGGAGGCTTTATGTTGAAGAATGGTGCCCCAGGCTACAGACAGTTCAAGAGTTGTATGACTGCATTCCAAGAAGCAATGATGCTGATCCGAAGGCAAATGATAGCCAAGCTCCTTACTGGATCCTTATTAACTCATTGTCAGGTGTTTCCTTTAATTTATTCACTACCTGTAGGTACGAAGGAATTGAATGACCTCAGGTGCAGAGCCATACAGCATTGAAAAGTAATTGGTGTAGGGAAACTGCATTGTCATATTGTTCTGTCATAGCTAATCTAAATGGAGATATTTTAGCATAAATAGATCCCAGTTTTGGGTTTAGGTAAGACATTAAAATGTATTAGCATCTTTCAGTTAGGAAAGTTTACCTTATGAGGGGCTTTTTCACCCTCCATTGTTTGTACATAACTTATCCTTTGAGTGTGGGTGGGACTCCCTTGAATATTCTTGTTTTGATTGGCTAGTTCAAATGATACTTATTTCTCATTGGTCAGGTCCTTTACTGTACCTGTCACACTTATATAAGGGCTTTCGCACCCAGAAGAGGTTGAATCTCTGCATAGATTCCCATCCGTGCAGGGATATAAACTGTGTTCACCTGGTTCTGCTGTGCAATTAAAGCATAGATTAGAATGCATTGACTGGTCGTTTCTTGTTCAATAATAAAATTCTTTGACGCCACTACTCCAAGGAATGTGCCTGAAGCAGATTGTTCAGCCCCTCGGCACAATTATGAAAATCATTTATGTGCCTCGGACTTTGTGATGATAAGCGTTGGTGTTTGCCCGACATGTTTTCTCCCTTTTTCCTACCAATTTAAATGAATGCGATTTGCTGCAGTTGCCTTTCCAGCAACTGTTTGCAGGAAAAACAAAACAAATACCAGTCCCCCACAAAATGTTTTGAAGTGATGTAATTAAGGGAAAAAATCCTCTAAGAACTTGCAGACCGGCATGTGTCGGACGGAGGGAATGACATTTTTTCAGAACTTAGCGAAACAGCTGTGGTAGGCATCGGAATTCGAGACATAAAACTGTTAATTATATAATAAAATTTGATTTGCTTTGAAGAATGGTGGGCAGATGTCAAGACTACCGCAAAACATTTGCAATGCTTTTATGCAAGCTACTGGCATTTTTATGTTATTAATTCTAACATTTTCAGGATATGAGTGGCAACCGGAGGAGTTGGCTAACCTTGTGGTCTATTAAAGGAAGTAATAACAATGATAAAACTGTGACAGAACTGCCATATGCGGGTTTCCAATTCCTATGTATGTTAACATTTAAAATGCACTCAAATGATTTATCTACAAAATCTGTATTATATTATCTCTATATAATATCTGCAACTGGTAAAATGGACAACTTCACACTTGATGGAGATGGAATACAAATAGTAGACCACTTTAGCTTACTCGGATCGACAATCAAGAACGAGGTGACAAGCAGCCATGAAATCCAACGAAGAATTATTCTGGGCAGAACAGCCTTGAAGAGCTTGAACAAAAGTCTAAAGTGCAGCGATGTAACTCTGCACACAAAGATCCGACTCGTACGAGCCACGGTGTTCTCAGTCACAGGATACGGATGCGAGAGTAGGAGGATAGAAAAGATGGACAGGAAGAAAATCAATGCCTTTGAATTGTGGTGCTGGCAAAGAATGTTATACATACCGTGGATGGCCAGGAGAACAAATGCATCGGTGTTAAAGCAAATCAAACCAAAGTTGTCACTGAATTCAAATGTCCAGGCTTTGACTGTTTTACTTTGGACATATTGTGCAGAGTGGTTGGAAAAGGATGTCATGCTCAGCAAAGTGGAAGGTCAACGCAGCAGAGAAACACCTGCAATGTGGTGGATGGACATGGTCTCCACAGTCATGGATGTCCCTTTGTCAAGTCTTAGCCAACTTGCTGAAGACTGAATGCATTTCAGAATAATGACTCATAGAGTCGCCATAAGTCAACATCGACTCAATGGCACTTAACAACAACATAAAATATCTATAGATGCATAATTTATCTGTAATATTTATATATAATGGCATCATTTTCATCAGTATCTTTTGGAACAAATGAGCAGCACGAGAGAGAGTAAGAAAAGGTAAGCAAGTTTACTTTTTAAGAAAGAAAAAGAGACAACTTCCACAGCCTGAATGTGCAGCCCTCTTGTCTGAAGTCCATATCTCATTTGGTGTCTGTAACCTTCACCTGGTCAGAAGTCTAGAAATCCAAAACTGTAGATCCACAACCATCTATAATTACGCCCTTTCATGTCTCTTCTGTGCTTTAAAAAGGGTATGTTCTTGTGCAGGAGCTGAAAGAAGTGGGGGAGGTAAAATCCATCCATCCATCCATCCATCCATCCATCCATCCATCCATCCATCCACCCATTATCATTTTCTGCTTAACCCTAAGCAGAGTCCAGGAGCCTACAACTAACATGAAGAAACAATCAGCTGAAGTTATATTGTCCAATGTCCGCCCAGGCTTAATTCCTGTAACTTTGCCTATATAAGAAAACTGATTTTAAAATGGGCCTGGGTCTTCTCTCAAACTGTGCACCAGGGCTATTGGTTTTAATTTGCTTGGCAGAATCAGAGGCCAAACGGTGGGCCATTAATTGAATGAGATTTCGGCACAGCAAGCCTGACCCTTGAGGTAATGAAGGCAAAGTTTCACTGCAGTTTCTCAGACTAATTAAAAACACATTTTTTTCTCTCTTGCCTCCCTCGACAACAACACTCCACCCCACCGCTTAACGTTGCCCTTTTCTGTTTGGGGGAAGGGGACGGTAATAATTCATATTACTTTTGTGCCTTGCCTCACACTAGCAATCTGTTGTCCAGAAGTGAAAGGCCGATGAACTTCTAAGAAATTGCAGTTTCAGTCAACGTCAGCATTACCCCAGCAACAGACAAAAGAGCGGGTAAAGAAGCCCCTTGTTATTCTCACTCATATTTAAAACTATGTATTGACTCAGTGGACAACTTTGTCCTGGCCACTTTCTATGGCTTGGCTTTTTTTGCCCCACGTTCAGATAACTGGGTGTAATAAAGTGCGCTTTCTTAAATTGTGCATCTCCATACACAATGGACTGATGCCTCTTATTCGCACCAGAAGTGACTCGTTGCTGGAGGGGGGGTGTTCTGGGGAAAGAAAGGTTGGTAGCTTTTGGAGGGTTGGGAGGAGGGGTTGCGGGCCAGAAACAGGAAGCCCAAAAGGCCATTAAATTGCTCCATGGTAAACGAAATGGGGTTGCGTGTCTGCACACATCAGATGCGACACACATCCATCATTCCACACACCACTGATCCCTTGAAATAAACACGTTTTAAATGAAACACAGAATGCACTCCGATGGCATTTCCATGCAATAGAAAACATGTGCATAGAACAGATGCTGTGCAAAACTAAATGCAGAGCGAGGGGTATGGGGGGGTGGTGAGCTTTCACAGGGTTTTACTGCTTTGATGCAAAAGCTGGGTAGTTCTAAGAAAATTTATACAATTAAGACTGGATCATTATTTGGCAGCCACTCAAAATACTATTTTGTGAGCTTCGGGATTATTAATCTGCCCTTTATATGCTTTTTTCCCCCAAATGGTATGGCAAATCTCCAACAAAAAAAAAAAAAAATGTTTATGAAATGAAATAAAACGATGCAAACACATAAATTCTATTTTTTTTTTTTTTTGCTGTAATAGTAGCATGTAGCTGTACTGACACATATTTGGTGGGACTTCTCTTTCTCAGTTTAAAACAGGACTCTGGAGGGCTGTTGAGGACACTGCTAAGAGGTCAATAAATCAATATGATTCATTTATATTTTTTGCAATCCTTCTCCTTTAAAAGCCAAATTAAACTCATTTTCAGGAAACATTTTCACACCGGACTGAATAAAACAGATAGAATTGTAAAATATTGCAAGCAGCTGTTGTTACATTATTGCAGCACAGACATTTTTTTTTTTTTTAACTGAAAGTGACCTCAGCTACCAACAATGTATAATTATTCAAGATTAAGAAAATTTTTGAATATTACAGAAACGTGCCTCTTGCTTGGCATTTTGGGTTTTTGACCCAGTAGCATTCTTTGCAAAGTATTTGTATTTGAATTAATTAACATCAGGTAATATATAAAAACATAAACAGGTAACATAACTCCAAAGAAAATTAAGTAAGCCAGTTAGTCTACTCTTGCTTTTTTCATGGGGAAGTTCATAGTCAGGCATAGTATATTAATAAATTGTGTGTATAATAGCCTCTGCATTTTGTGTCATCGATTTCGAGTTTCAGCAGGAGGCTTCTTCTGATGATGTTTGCACACTGGGTGACTGTAATGTTTTTTTCCTTGCCCACGGATCCCCCGTGGGTTTCACTGTAGCCTCTCTCATTGGGTGCATTTTTCTACCGGCATTCTATCAAGCAGTCTCTTGTCCATCTGGAATGGGTTCCAGCAGCCCACTTACCATCAAACTGTCCTGGTTCCCTGACAGTCAACACGGACCTTGTAAATCCAGGCATCGTCCAACCTTATATCACCCTCTTTGCTCTGGTCATGCTGGGGGGTAAGCAGGTGCAGCATTAGCTGCCTTTCTTATGAATAGTGGCGATGCTTCTGGACTAGGACCGCAGTTTCCTACATGTTAGGCAGTAATGATAGCCACTATGCTATTCATTTATCATTGTTTTGCCTGTACTGTATAGCTATGCTATACAGTACTGGCAATACAATGATAAAAGCATAATTTCCAGACAGAACTGGCGCTATGCTGTAAAAGGTCTGAGCACCAGGATAATGTGCATTTGTATCTGTGGCTAATGGAGAAGAACAAAGAGATCTCTGGCCTATGACCTGTGTCAGAGTCATTAGCGCCGTATGGGTTAACACATGCGGACATCTGCTTTTGGGTCTTCGGCACTCTGCCGTCAACTCTCCACCCCCCTTTGCTTCTGCTGCAACCGTGCAAGCCGTGATGTTGGTGCCAGTGCACAGCTGGGCAGGAAGTGGTGTGTCAGATGCCCCATGTCCAAATTACACAGTCAAGCCAAACTGTGTGGCCTCTGTGGTCACACTGTGGGGGGCTGGAAGGGGGGGGGGGTGCATCAGCATACACAGTGGGTGCAGGTGACAGAACATATGTAAATGGAAATTTAGAAAGAATGACAGAAGCCTTGGGGGAGAGAATGATAAAGAGGTAGAAAACAAATGGTGTGGGAAGGAGGTGAGGCCCTGTAGTGCTGGTTGGGGCAGCAGTGGGGGGATCAGACAGTTAAGCTTGATTATTCGTCAACTGAATATCAGTTAATATTTGGCCCAGAGAGAAGAAAAATGTTGGTAATTTACAATGGGAACACCTTTGAATATAACTACATATTTTATATCTTGTACAGTTTATGAAACATATAAAAAGGAACTTGAAATTTCACTGAATTTATGGCCATTAAAGCAAAACAATAGGAATTAGATGTCATACTATGGAAGCTAAGCTAGAAATATATAACATTTATTTATTTCTATGAGTGAATTTGTCGTAAAAATAGAAGAAATACTCTGAATGCACATATCAAGTATTTTATTGGGACTGAATGACCATCCACGAAGATTTAGTGATTTTGGGAACTGGTGAGTGAGGATGGAAGGCATTTTGCTTCATCCTGCTATTCTTGACCTCGCACAATAGCTTTAATGTTGTCCTCCACTGACATCTGTCGCCCTTGTTTCTTCACACAGACAAGCATTCTGCTAAGGTGAGGTGAGGGCTCATTAATGGTTGGTTTGAGTAAGGCTGACATGTATCCTCACTGAATTTGTACAAATAATCCGCTGAGGCACAGAGGACATGAATGGGTCCAGTGCTGTCTACATGAGGATCCTCCCTGCCTTTGCCTGTTATAAGTGGAGGACAGTGAGTATAACAGTTCAGCTAGCTACACCTAATGCTTATTAATAACCCAAGCAGAAGTATGGTGTAATCTAATAGCTTTCCTCCTCCGACTGCCTGTGACAACTAAAATACTACAGTATAGGCCCTATGCAAAGCTGAACAATACTGCTAAACCAGTGCTTTATTCCTCCCCATGTTCCTTTCATTATCTTCTTTCATCTTCTCTTCCTAAGGAACTGTAAGCTCCAACAAGATGATTTGCTTAGAAACTCCCGCAGCAAGAGCATCAATGGCCCCCGAGATATCACTGTGATAGCATCTGGAACTCTGAGATGCTTTCCCAAGTCAACCATCAACTGCCAGTCTCATACCATCCCCAGGAGGCTGACTCATTCACCTAATGCCATATCCTCAGCTACAAACAGACTTGAGCACCTTGCCATGGTGCTTGCTTTGAACATAATGGAAAACCAACTTTTTTGATGCAAAGCCCTGCAGCAAACCTCCTCTATTGCGCAGCTGTGCCTCTTCTCTAGATGACCTTCAGGATCCTCCAGAGTCAAACACTTAAGCTTTCCTTATAGCCTCTCATATCTCCTTTCAGATTAAAGTTAAGACAGAGTAAACTAGCCAACAAATCTTAGAGTTAATTCTGAAGGTTATAGGTAAGCAATCTAATTTAGTTTAAATGTTATGAGCGCTCCCTCTTGCTTCAGTCAAGACTCCAGCTGCAAGGTTCTGCACCAACCATAGCCTATCAATAAGCTTTTTCAGGGGACAGTAATACGGTACCACACATTACAGTAATATAATAAATTACAACATTAATGCACTATAATAGTCAAATTTACTGTAGAGAACAACTTCTCAGCATCTGTGAGTAAACATATTTTGCTATATTTCTTAATGTTATAAAGGAGTCATTGGGGCTTCAGTGAGATAAGAAGAGAAATGTAAATTGGAGTAAAATGTAGACTTTTAACCCAAGACATGATTCACAGAGTTACACTTTATAATTTCCTTTTGGGTGTTTTGACTGATCCTTATTTAATTAGATTTTAAAAAATTATTTGACATCTACTATGTAATACCAGTCAAACAGTTACCTTACGGCTAAGGCAGTTGGAACTTCTCTTCTTTGTATTTGATAGGGTTTTTCAAACTTTACTTGGAAAGGGTGGAAAAATTCTAGACTGCAGTTATTCATGTTAGTTAATGGTATTAGTGGCCAAAATAGCTGTTTACATGACTCATTCCAGTTTTTAATCCAAGCTGAAAATAACAAAAACTGCAGGAAAAAAAAAAACAACCATGCTTCTTTTACATACTGTGGCTTTACTCAAAAATAAGAAATTAGATCTGACAATTATTGTCCGCACGATAATAGTCAAGCAGATCTCATGGACTGCTATAATAATAAGACATCTGTGCAGGTGGCCACTGAATGACTCCAGGTTTATTTTACACTGATTCATTCTATTTTATCAAAACCGTAGCATTAACCTAACCAAGAGGGCTGGGCAGTTTATTTAGGAGGATGGCACAGTCTTGCAGAGAGCAGCTGCCACCTCACAACACCTGGGGTGATTGGGTATGAGCTTGAGTCCAGCTCATCCTCGCTGTATCTGTGTGGAATTTCTTCAGATGCTCTGGTTACCTCCCACAGTCCAAAGACATGATTTTCAGGTTAGCTGGTCACTTTAAGTTGCCCATTACACACCATAATGTGTGTAGCCACCCTGTAATGGACTAGCACCCTCGCCAGTGTGTGGTTTCACAGTCTAGCGCCCAGTGATTCTGCTGTAACCCTGACCAAAACCCAGCTATTCCTGATAATGGCTGGACGGACAATGTTATAGTTTTGTTGTAGTAATAATAGTGGCAACAGCCACAGAGGTAGTAGTAAGGTTATCTTCTATGTTGGAAGTATGAATTTAAGCAAAAAATTATTTGTAAAAAGTTGTGTATAGAGAGTTTGAATTAGATATACAGGTACGTTCAAATTGTTTACAATTAGAAGAATTTCTACTTTTTCTTATGTGCAACTCAGCTGCTACTCTGCAAAATTCTGAGATTTTTTGTGTGAATTTACACAGTTCTGAGGAATGGCAAAACATGCGGTACAGTTTATTTGTAATTCATAACACAGATATACTTTACCACTGTTAAATGTTGATTTCTTAATTCATTTTATGGGAATTAGAAGCCTTGAAGAGTTGTAGAAAAGTAGAGTAAGCAGATCATTAAAGAAATGAGGAGGACGAGATAATAAGCTTTGCTTTGCTTTGTTTTTTTTACAAAAATTTTAATTCATCATTAAAATGTGAAAGTTATTCTGGTCGGTCAGAAAAGCATAACTTCCAGTCCCTCACTCACAACCATATCACGCACAGGCTAAACTACTGGGGCAGTTGTCTACTTTTGTCCTTGTGGAAATGTCCAGTGTCTTGGTAGCCTTTTTTTAAGTTCTTTAAGTTTTTTTTTTTTTTTTTTTAAAAACGATGGACCGTCAAAATTGTATTAGCATTAATCAGCGTATAATTTCTTGTCAAATTTAAATCAATCCTGTATGAATGGAAAAGACCTTGGAAGCTGACCCAACTGAAAGATGACTGTCCATTCCCCATGCACAGCGCTTCCAGGATGAAAGCCATATGTGCATATTGAAGATTTTGCATGTGTTTTTCCAATTAGACTCATTTAACTGAACATAGAATTTTGCACAGTTACGGAAAATGTGAAATGTCAGGTGTTTGACACATATGGGAGTTGGGATGTCTATTAATAACCATTAGTTTAACAGGATTCATTAGCACAAGTGAGGGAGGTGCTTTGTCATATTGTTCTACACAACTCATTTAGCAAAAAAATAAGTAGCCGATTTCTCATGATGGCACAAACATTTCCGTCATTTCCATGTTACTACATCCTGAACATAGTTTCTTACCAGACACATTAATACTAAGTATTACCATCCATAGAAGTTTTTGGCTCTTTAGCGAGACAATCTTGGGATAAGAACCTTGCTCAAGATTTTTATCCTAATCTCAACCCAACTGATGACAAGGGGTCTTGAGTCCACAAACAACAGCACCTACCACTTCACTACTGGTTACCCTGCTCTTTTATTAATTATTAAAATCAATGGTTGCTTGTAGCATCCATAATAACCCCAATAAAAGTGTATTTCTGTTATGTGAATAAGATATCAAACTTGTCTGAGAGAACAAATGTGAATCATCTTTGACAATAAACATGGACGCAGTCACCAAAGCTCTACATCAACATGGGGGAGTAGATGGTTGCCTTCAGCTTATGAGAAATCCATCAAGCACACCCAGATGTCATGTAATTACTGCCAGTCCCTGCCAGTCAAACCCGTCTTAAAAATTCCGTTATCAGTACCACAAATTATCACAAGTACAATTCATGTCAGGCCATTTGTAAGCCATCCAAGGAGAGCACACTGCCTTTAACTGTTTCAAAACGGGGCTCAGGATCAAAGCTTAGCTTCTAGCCATCACAAATCCATCTTGGCTCGCTATGCCATTAAAGTGCATCACATTCACACATAGAATTCCTGCAAATGGAAACAAATCCAACTGCATACAACACAGCCAGAGGTATAACAGTACAGCCATCATAAACAGCTGTTTCACCCAATACAGACATGCCATCTAAAATGGTTACTGCTGAAGAAGAACAATTGCTTGAGTGGCTGATTTGTTGCAAATATGATAATAAAATCTGCTTTGGCTGTATAATTCACATTATGACTGTTTCTATACAACTAACTGGGTTCTGCTGAGAAAAAATGTACATTTCAGTTAGACTTCACAATATGATAAAACATCTAGAAACATCCATGATGACAGTGGACAGATAGAATAAAAGTTTTTTTGGAAGAAATTCCATTCCTGGTCTTATGAGCTTCATTAAGTCTTCTTAGGTTCTCTAGAACTTTAACAGAACTCCATTTTGAAGAGCAGGTAAACAAAATTTTGTATGGTTTTTCATACGCTGGGGCAGGTCAATCTCACACCTGGCGCATTAACTGGAACACCTGACTTGCTGTCTTTTCAAGACGCTGTTGCCCTAGAGGTTTACACGGTTTTCCCATGAGTTGGATGACGGTGTTAAAACCAGTTATTAAAAGAAAATATGCAAATATAGAATGCCATGTGTATTGTCTGTTAGAAAATAGTATGTTTATTCATTTTAATGACTTGGATAAAGACCAGATCCCACTTTAGGAGTCATTCATGCAAAAGTGAAGATAACTGCAAAAAGCTCACAAGCTTTTACTGACAGCTGTTTATAGAAATAACATTTGAATATGAAATACATATAGATATTTGCAGGATATGATAATGAACTTTTCAGGAAGATGGATGAGAAATAAGTCGTAAAAAAGACAGATTATGACTCTTCTTAAAGTCTGTATATGCGTAGGATTTCATGCTTGACAGTTTTCCATTTGGTGGTTAGTGTGACTGCTGTTCATGTTACACTTTCTTTTGTTCTCTAAAATCTAGTTAAAGGATTGATTTTGTACAATGCAGAGTACAATTTTATTACCTGAAATAAATCGGAATTCTATCCCGACCGCTTATACAGAACTGAATTCATTTAATTGTGTCTATAGCTAAAAATATTCATCTGTGTGTGTGTGTTCAGTTATGGCACAGAAATTCATGCTCAAGTTGCCCTGTTTCTCACAAAAACTGCTGTTGAAAAGTACATCTCCATCCCCCTTTTCATAGGAGAAGGTTGTGTGCTAAGTCGTAATTATTAAAAACATTTTTTAAGGTAAAGAAGTTTAATGTGCCTTTGCGGAGCCAGCACTAATGCTGTGACAACTTACAGGCAGACACCAATTTGCCCAATGCAGCTTTATTTATCGCAATAAGGATTTGTCTTCATCTGATGCTTTTTCCATTTACCTGTAGCTGGAATTCAGCTGGGAGTTGGGGAGACTCTTTCAAGTTCGGTTTGGCAACAGCAGCCCTTTAAAGTTAGAGCACATGCTGGTGGTTCGACCTCAGAACTTCACCTCATGAACTGTTTATAGGTGACCTCTAGACACACCATCACCCCCATGAGGCTGCCATCTAAGACATAAGATGTATTCATTTCCAGAAGCAGAGATGATGATAGCCAGGTACAGTATAGAGCTGTGTTTCTGTGACTGATACAGTCCATCTTCTGACAGCTTCTTGTCCTACTTTCCTCAACAGCAAGACATGGGCCACCACATGGGAAGTGGATGGTGATGAACACCACTGAAATGCCAAAGGAAGAGTCAACAGAGGATCTTCATTCATGCCAAACAGCACAGTCTCGCCCCCATTTACTGCCGTAATCATTCTTCTGCCTCCATGTCCATCATCTGGCAGGTAGTCTCACCTTGCGGTCTGAGCACACTTCAGGCACCTTTGGTCTCCTGGCACTGGGGGACAATAAAACAAATCAAAAGGCAAACCTAACATTTTGCCTGGTCCAAGCAACTCTGGTTATCTCCTTAATCCCCCACCGATAGTTTGCTTTCAAATTGGTAGTGACACTGAAATCTTAGGACACCCAAGATTTAATACTCATCTTAATGCCATACATGTTTTGGAACACCTTAACAGATCCAGAATGCAGAAAAACTTCTGCATCTTCAGGAGATGTCATTCAGAATTGTGTCAAAAGTAATTTCAATGCCATTTACGCCTTATTTCATTCTATCAGTAACAGCCAATTTAAGTACTGTTTTAGAAACATAACTTTGCATAATAAATATTGACTAAAAATATCTGCTTTTCTTCAGTTGGCTAACCTATAGATTTACTTCTAATTGTTTTCTCCATCACCTAATAGGGTGAATTCATTCCATGAAATCATTACTTTAGAAATGGTTCTTGAACAAAAAACATAGAATCAGCTAAAATTAAAAGTGAATCTATTTTTTTTTTTTTTTTTTTGCATAACCATGAAAGCAACTATATATTTTAGGACACGAAAGTGTGGCCAGAGTTATTTGGGTGTCTCTGCTTCAGATGTTTGTTATAAGGACATTGAGGAACCCTTGTGTTTTTTTGTGACTTCAGTATTGACCATTGCCCTGAGTCAATTTTCCAGAGTGGCCTAGTCAGACCAAATGTATAACCTTGCTTTTCTATCTTAAACAGCACCATATAAATAATTTGACCTTGGACAAGGCCCGCCCCCCCATGCCAGGTACGTTCTCCTCCCATACCCACACATGCCAAGGTGCCCTGCCATGAGAGGATGGAACACATACTGATCCAAATATATTTTATTATTTTACAGAATCTTTACCAATAAGACTTTGTATGCTTGTTACTCATTTGACCATTAGGTTAAATAAATAATTTGACTTTGCTAGGCAAATGAAGCCAAATTTATTTTGTATGATTTCTTGTTTACTGGTATAGCTTGGGTGTGTGTTCTGTTTGAAGAATTATGAGCGATAAAAAATGAATCACTTTTTCCCCTATTAAACAAACATTGTGGAGTTTTGCTGACAAGGTTTTTACAGCAGCAGACTGCCTCGTGGGAATTTAACTTCCAGCCTTCAAGTTTGGCCACTGAACTCCTCATAGATTCATCCATTGATCTATTTAGTGGAAGAAATATTGGTAGTCTGAATTGGCTCAGTTGAGCTTCCCATTTCCCCCTCTCACAAGACCCTGAAGGGCTTTATTTTTTGGATATCAAAGTGAGAAAGTTTACACATGAGGTGCGACTACCTGACTTTTCCTCCGCCACAGTTCTAATAGAAATTTGGCACCTTTAACAATTTCTTCATGCACTTTTGTACATCGAAAAGAACATTTTTTAAAGCGGCCACTCTATTCTGAACCACTAACTAAGCTGCATATCACAGAATGTAATGAAACTAAACAAACACCATCGTCTAAATGAAAAATAATTCTGAAAGGTCCATCCTATCATTATGTGTTTCGGGATATTAAATTAATATCACGTGTGCAGAAAGGCAGTTGATTCGCAAGAATCCAGGTTAAGGAACCAAGACTGTGGATTTCAGATCCCAGGAACAACATTGCAGTCACACCTTGGCAAAGTGCACATGATGAAGAGGTTAAATTCTTCTTCTGCATAGATTTGCAATTACAAGCTCAAGCTATAAGTGTAATGCAATCAAACATGCGGAAGGAAAATTTTTTGTTAAATTTGTGTCCTGTGGGTTCGGCTGCTGTACCCCAGGTTTCCCCGCAGGTATCAAAGTCTTATCCTAAATTTAGCTGGCACATTGCCAATACTAAAAAGCTAATTTTCTATGAAATGAGAAATCCACAGGAATATAAAACTGTATGCAATTATTACAAAATATCAAGAATGCCTATTTAAGCTGAAATGGGCACCTCCTCCCTTTCACTCCAAGAGAAGGGATACATTAACTCATTCTGGGCAGGAAAAAAGTCTGGCACCCATAATAAAAGTTTTTAAGGAAAAAGCAGGAGTTTGCGCTGAAACGCCTAACACAGAGATAGAAGTAAGAAACACGAAACCGTAAAGAAGGCGATCGCATAGACATCTTTGCCTAATTTGCACATGCGACTACTGTCAGTTGCTTGCCAAAAATGCCACTTAAAGCCCTATTGATTTCAGTGCAGGATCAGAAGGCCTTACAAAACTTAAAGCAACGGAAAGCAAAACATTTAGGCTGTTAAATCAGATATAATACCAAAGAGAAGTGTTCTTTTTTCTGAAATATGTATGTATTTTTCTTTATTTTTCCACAATATTTTTTTAAGGTTTCCACTACCTACTTCATAGATGGAGGAGCTACTGCAGTTTGCAGTCTTCTGTCTTATCTTCACTAATATGGGGGACATAACCCCGAGTGTGCTGATGGGTTTATTAGAAGTGATTAATAGCTATGCTGATAATCAATTCCATGGGGGGCTTGAATAATCAGTTAACTGATCATGTGGGCAAAGGGCCCTTCCAAGTTGCCACTGCGGTCCCATGGAGTCCCTTGCATTTATTTACTGTGTCAGGGGCGGCAGAGCCAAGACAAATGCTTCGCTCTCCAGGACGTTGCGGGGTGTCGCTAGCCCTAATCTCAGCTCTCAATGAGATAATGAGACAATAATTACGCAAAGGAAATATTACGAGATCCATCAAATGCAACTGGAAACCTCCTCCTACCAGCATAGGGATGCATGTCGGTACACAGGAAAGAAGGTTCTGCAAAGATGGGTAGATGGACTCCCTTTCATCACATGGTGGCTTCACTTGGTTCCAAAACACAGCATACCTGGCTTCCCTCACGCTGCACTGTTACAAGGTCCTGTTTGTACTTGTATGCTGGAACCCATCACAGTTACTTGTTCCAATGTGACATCCCTGATGAAGCCTCTCAATGAATATACTGTATTTTGGTCTCTCAATTTACTCTGACGTTAAATACATTGTACCTAAGTAAATATCCCACACGGAGGTAGTTGTATGTAAATATTTCAGTAACTCTGACATGATCTCAGGTCATTTCTATGCAAACAGAGTCAATTGCAGTAGGTGCTTTCAGCCTCAAGTCTGACATTCAAAGTTTCCATCACCCAGTGGCTTTGGGGTCCGCTGGTGTGATAGTGGTTTAATACGGATCATCACATCCAGTTTTTTCACACAGGCACACATGAGCGATTAACAGTCTGACATCTACAGAGGCTGGTGGTCTGGCTTTGATAAATGCATGCAAGTGAAGCATGTAGACCTCAGTACTTCACATATGTAACTCCACTTCCGTTAGTATCAAATCACTGCCCCCTCACTTTTTTGCCCAAATGGCTGTTTTTCATTGTTAGGGTGGCACAGCTGTGTTTCGAGAAGTACAGTAGATGCAAATCTGGTTCAGTCCATAGGGAGTTTTCAGGTTCTCCCTAAGTTTAGCTAGGATTCATTTAATGGTGTCATCTAAATATAAGGTAATAATAATACCACATCTGCATTAAATAATGTGGTTAAAGTACCTGTAGGACTGCAATATAAATCATAAATGTTTAGCTCCTGTCCTCAGGAAGTCTAAATGTATTATTGCCTCACTAGCAAGTGAAATGCCAGCTAGTTAACTGCATCTGTGGAAGGCATGAATGACCTGCAAATTGACTCTCATACCATCCAGGGTGGGTCTAGCTTTATGCCCTATGGTTTGTACGAAAGGCTCCAGAACTCCATTACCGAAAAGAGATGGATGAATGAATGAATAAATGAATGACTAAACACACCCTTACCAGAAATGACAAAAACCACCTGAAACAGCAAACATAAAGGGCTGGATTTATAAATGCTTACATGGACAGACTACTTAAAAAAGCATGTTCATCTATATGTCAGTCACTGTTATTTCTCTTATAGTCCAACAAATCTGAGTAGATAAATATTAGAGACACCCTATTTTATTGCTCTGAAAATATAACTACTGGCGATAACTAACCCAAAAAATTAGAATCAGCTTCATTTGCACTGTTTCCTTACCCACAATCTCCCTCACACATTTACACACATGCACACACCATGGTGGTTGTTTGGACTGTAGAAACCTTTACTGGCTCAGTGTTAAGCCTGTGACTTCCTTTCTGTGGCAGCAGTGACACCAGCCAGGTGTGAGATGCCATTAACAGGATGTTGCCTTCTCAGGATGGGCAACACTTTCGGCAGCAAAGCCATAACTCATTCAAATTAAATGCAAGCTTTGAGACTGTCTTGCCTTGCCTGACTTCTGCAGTACTCGGAAATGAGCAGCTTGCTCTTGGCCTCTGCTGTACGTCTCACTATCGCTGTATTTCAGCGGAAGGTTCACAATAAAGCGTACCTCACCAAAGTACAACTCCTCTGCTATGTAGAATTGTAACAAACTCTAAACACAGGTGTAAAGCAATCGTACATGTCAGGAAAAAAAAGCTAAAATATTAACTGACGCATTGCCAATGCTACAAAACCAATGTTTATGAAAGGAAATCATGGGAATCTGTGGAATTGTATATCATAGTTACCAGTAAATGTAAAGAATGCCAGTTTAAGTCAGACAGCTCTTCACTTACACTCCAAAACTCAGGGATGCATTAACTTGGAAGCCACCAATTAGAACTCAAGCTACTTTGTAATATTGCTTGATATGATGGAGCAGTTGCTCTACACATGGATAAACCTTACCGGTTGTGTACCTGTTCCATGTAAATATGGTGGTTTTGAATGAAAAATGTACTGTACATTTTCCCAGTGAATGTTAACAAACTCTGTGATACAGCAGCAAAGAATTTCTTTACCATCAGCAAAATGAAAGCTGGGTGCCTGTTGGTAAAGCATTATGGGAAATGTAGTATACAAATACCCCAAGGAAGAGCTCATCTGAGAATCCACTGTACACATATATATTGCTTGAATTGACTTGAGATGCACATGTTAAATGTTTGAGTGTTGTGTGCTTGAAGCAGATGCTGGTTTTTATGTTGTATTTTTTATGTGTGATATAAGTTGCCTGTGCTGAGAGAGAAAATGTGGCGGTGTGTTTGGTAGATGAAGGAGGCAGAAGTAGAAGAATTCTGATGCTTGTAAATAGTTATTATTTCATTGATGTGTTGGTAAATAAAGCATTGGTGCTGTTAAAGTAAAATTAAACCCTTGCGGATCAATGTTAACCTCATCTCATTACTCGGCAGGCTGGGTCATATTTACCTATCCTGAGTTGTGAGCTCATAAACAGTGATCGGACTGCATAAAAAGAAATGGTTCCTCACAAGAAATCAGCAAGTATTTTTAGGATGGGTAATATTATGTTCCTATGTACACTGAGAACCACAGGGAACCAAAGCCAAATTCCCTGTATGTGTGAGCATATTTGGCCAAATAAATCTGACTCTGATTCTGATGGAAAGATGGTGGATGGGCATGAAAAGGTGAGGTATAGCTGTGGTGTTGGAGGAGGCAACAAAAGCAAAACCTGTGGAAAAGTAATACGGGGCAGTCTGATAGGGGTGTTCTAACATGACTGGACAGGGGATGAGGGCTGCAGACTTTCCAAAGCTCTTGCAGGTAATAGTAGGTCTGTAGCTGTGTATGTACAGTAAAATGCAGTGCCTATAAAGAAAACCAGAGCTACTGCATCAACAACCAGAAAAGTTTTTTCCTCTCCCTTTCTTTTAAAAATATCACTCATCATTTCCCTCACAACCCTTCCCTCTCTCCTCCTCCCCCATATGAAGCAGCAAGCTACCCAGGAAGCTGCTGGGTGACAGCCCCTCCTGTTTCGAGCTCCTCTGCACAAGATGTGATGGAGCTGAAATGTGGTGTTACCTAAGGTGATTTATTGTTATATTTTTCACAGAAAAGAAGAAGAATACAGAGGTATTGTTAAAATTGGTAGCTTCTATTTTTTAACAACATATATCACTCATTCAACATTAAATGGTCCAGGAAAAGGGGGGCTGCAGTTATATTAAGGCATTGATCATTTCATTATTTGGTTGCTAAGCTTGTTGTGTCCTTTAAACAGTGACTGCAGAAAAGATTTTTTCCTAAAAGAAACCGAAAAATCTTGATTTGGTTTCTGCATTAATAGCATGACATTTGGGGGGGATCCATTTCATAATAATTATTGCTTCTCATGCATACTTGCAGTCAGGATGGATCAAACAGCGGATTATCTACATAAAATTATAAACATAAAAAAAGTCTACAAATGAATCAGCTTTATAAAACATTTCAGGTTTTGAACTTCTAAAATGTCAGTTGAGCTTGGCTTTATTCAACACGCTCTGTCTCAGCAGACTGAATAGAATTAATTCAACAGACTTTTCAACCCATCTGTTCCAGATACGCAACCCTAGGAGAAATAATGTCTAAACTGTCTGGGTTTAAGGGATGTTTCTTGTCTCATGTTCGTAACTTTTGTCTGGGTGAGTCATCACCGCTGACAAAAACCCACAAATCAAATGTCAAACACTTGCAAACAATCTGTAATAACCTTGCAACCCAGGTGTAACCCTACCAGTTATTCATCTGTATTGAAGTTTTGCTCATAAATGTACCATTTATAAATTATACAAGTTGTACTTTTACCTAAATCACAATAATTTCTTAAACACACATATGTTTTAATAAATCAGCATATATGTACTGTGCATTGCTTTATTGTTAACAGCAGCACTATCCGAAGACAAGTCCAACTGAGTCATACAAGTCTCCATTTAAAATTCAACGTTCTTGATCACCGAATGAACAAACTGAGACAATCACACAACCCCAAAAGCAGGTTAACAGAAAGAAAAATAAAATTAAAAGGAAAGACATGAAAAAATGCAAAACCTGGATCAAAATGATTTACCTTTGCATCCAATGGATGCCTGAAATGGTAAACTGTGTTTAATGATAATGAAATGAGTTCAGTTTGCGTATTCAAATTAACATAATTTCAATATCCCGTGGCTATTTGCACTGCATACTCTACAATTTTTAGGGCTTTGAAAGGTATCTTTTTCTATTTTCATCCTCAAAACATTAAAAAAATGGAGCCACTTGAAACCACACCTTATAAATAAAATTTTTCGTCTACTTTGCATGACAATTTAATTGCACGGCACATACAAAGCCTGTTATAGTGAAGCAGGTGAGTTCTCAGTGATAATAATATCAACCTCTGTGGCAGATCACTGTATTACATGCTGAACCACATGACAATTTGCACCCCTTGTTTGTCATGAGTGACAAAATGTTTGAAGTTTGTCTGAATTGAATGCTGGGTATTTGTTCATGTAGCTGGTAAGGACATGGGTTCAAAAACTGGTCTCTCAAACCTGTGACCCACTGCTACATGATTTTAATTCACAGAAAGTCAGGCTCATCGGAATTGGTTTATTAAAACCACAAAAGCAATGAGGACAAAGCTAGTAATAAAGTAGTTTAAACATTCTATTTATCATTTGATTTAAAACATTACTGAATCTGTCTGTATATCTTTGCAATATGACTATTCTATTTATTCTATTTTATACTATCACTTTTTTATACTGTTTATAACATTTTCTTGCTCAGCTTTATATATTTATTTAAAGTTAAATTTCACTTTGTTCTGAAACCATCATCAGTTTTGTGTTGAGAGCCTGGAAGTTGAAATCTGAGTGTGAAGTGCGGTAAAAAAGAATTTTGCCCAAATCTCTTTTTGCACCTGACTCACATTAAACTTGACCACATCTTTTTATCGAGTCCAGTATATAAATGACGATGTGGCGGTGACGATGATATTGTTTTTATGTTGTTTCGTTCTATCGAAGATGATACGTGCAGCCACAGGTGTGAAATGCTAATGGCCTCCGAACAGTCAATGACAGATGTTGCTACCTTTCGCTGTAATGACTGCAACTAAAGACTTCCTGTGGCTCTTGATCAGGGTCTCCCATTTTGGCCTTTTCCTTCATACAAAAGAAGGACCAACTCAGCAAATAAATAATACTGTATATATCTACTATGAGGTATAAGGTGAATTAGTGCCAGTGTCTGCTGATCACGATCGCATTTCTGTGAAGGAATTCTTGCGAGATGTGGACGTGCTTCTGGGTGAAACCTATATGTTGCAGAGCTCCTGGCCTCTTGAAGCAATGCACCAGCAATGTTAGGAGGTTGAAAGGAAGAAGAAATGTGTACGTGTGTGGGCACATGGGAACCTGTCAGCACAGATGAACAAAGTAAATGCGACATGTGAGTGACAAGAGATTTCTTTTAACATCAGTAGGGCTAGGGGGGTTCAGAAGGAATACAATTGAAGGCGTTATGATGGAAGCCTTCACTGAGGGAACAACCACACCATGGGGGGGGGGGGGGTCAGTGAGTGCTGATTTGTTTGTTGACTTAAGTCCACAAGTTCTTCACTCTTTTCCACACTTAACAATCAAATTTCATCAGAAAATGTAAATAAGTAAAATAATATTCAAGTGTAGGATTAACAGCATCAATATACATTGTAGCTGTATTAGGTGTAATGATTTTACATACACACAAACACACACACACAACTATGCAAGCTACCAACTGTAGCGCTCATAAGCAAATGCCCCATCCAGGCTCCCTATTTGCCCATGGACTCCAGGAAAGGCTTCAGATCACCACAACCCTGACCAGAATAAAGCAGTTAATGAAAGTGAGAGTGAATTATTTACAACTTAGTTTCTTTCTCCAAGGGGTGCCTTTCAGCATTCTTCTGCCATCTTAACCTTATTTCATTTAAAACATTAGAAAATTAAACATGTTTTTTTTTGTTTCCCCACATATTATATAAAAATGAGTTCTGTTTGTTTACAGTTACAAAATGAACTGACTCAAAGTATTTCAAAATACATTTAAAACAATAGGAAAATATAGCAAATGCAAGATGAATATTGTAAGCAATGCTTAATCCATCCTTGAGTTACTTTTTGCTGGTGCTTCATTGGATTTATAGTATTTCGTTGAATGAGCTCAAGTAGAAGTTCTCTGCTTTGTGAAGGTGGTGCTATGAGTGGCAGCTTGGTTTTGAACATGTGGTGAGGTGCTAACATACACTTTGTTTAAGTGGAGATGGAAATATTATTTCTCTGGGGCTCAGTGCCATGGCTTTAATATGCTGGCATTTCATCACACAGAGCTGTTCTCAACAGTTTGGGTAGAGATGCATAATTTAAAATTAGACAGATCACAATTTTATTTTACTTTATTTTTTTCCCCCCTTTCACTAGGGTGGTGATGTTGTAGAGCATAGATATCTACAAGCACCGTTCCTTCACACAGCTGCTGGTTTCCTCTGTTGTAACTTGCGATTAGTGCACTTTTTTTGTTTTTTGTCATCACAAATTGCTCTTTAAATCCCATTGCCAGATTTAGATTTGATTAGAAAAAGGATAAGATGATTTAGATCAAGTGAGAAATACCCATGACCATTGTGAAATAACCACCCAGAAACAGTTTCGGGAGGAGACTGAGTTGAATTACAAAGGGAATTTTGTTTTTTTTTTTTTTTGTTTTTTATAAACTTGGCACAGCAATGTGTTAAACATCTAAACCTGACAGCAAATTTGAGTGTTTTATGTTATGTCCTATGTAAATCTCTGACTCATCCAAGCCATGGTGCTCCCAGTCACATCATACGGATGCGAGAGTTGGACAGTGAAAAAGATGAACAGGATGAAAATCGATGCTTTTGAACTGTGGTGCTGGCAAAGAACTCTGTGTGTACCCCAGACAACCTGGAAAACAAATGTATGGGTGTTGGCGCAAATCAAACCAAAGTTGTCATTGGACGCTCGGATGACCAGACTTTGACTCTCTTATTTTTGACAAATCATGCGGAGAAAACAGTTGCTGGAAAAAGATATTATGCTCAGCAAAGTGGAAGGTCAACACAAAAAAGGAAGACCTGCGATATGGTGGATGGACACGGTCACCACAGCCATGGATGCATTTTTGTCACGTCTTAGCCAACTTGCTGAAGACCTAATGCTTCTCAGGACAGCTATCCACAGAGTTGCCATGAATTGACACAGACTCGACAACACTTATCAACAACAACAACAACAACAACAGCAACATGTGTTCAGCTGCTGTGCACATAGTCTGCCTGTGAGATTCAATAAAGCCCTGTCTTGTCCTTAGAATAGACATACAAAATATTATAAGACCTCCAGATTCTGCGGTCCTGGATAAAGTGAGACATAACTGTGCAGCCTTTGACAACACCTAACTTACACACAGATGCACATTATCATCTGTCTACTTCACCGTATTATTCAACTACACTCACAATGTGATATCGGTTCAATTCAGTGTTTACATAGACAATAAAATGTTTTTAAAAGCAGAACTTAAAGCGATGGAGCATTCAGTAGGTGTGCAACATCCAGGTATTCTGCCAGTGTATTAGGAAGCACCATAATATATATTTACCTTTTTTTAGTAAAAAAAATGAAATAAATTCATGCAGGTACGTTCAAATAAGCCACATCAAAAATTGAGAAAAAAACAGACATATGTTTACTTGTCAGATGCAAAAATTGTGAGGAAAGTGGTGGGTGGTGGCAACTGCTAACACTTGTCAAATACAAAGTGCCTCGCAGCCACTCGCCTTTAATACAAAATATTAACCATGATGGTGAGTCGTGGGTGGCTCAGATGTTTGTTCGATTACAGCCATATGAACCTGCCCATCTGTTGATGCTGCACCGACACGATCAACACATCTGCAAACGGATGCATCCACTGGTCTCTACTTTCAGCGCATATGCTGCTGAAAACACCCCCACCCATGCAGTCTTTGTGAATGACATCTATATATATATATATATATATATATATATATATATATATATGTGTGTGTGTGTGTGTGTGTGTGTGTGTGTGTGTGTGTGTGTGTGTGTGTGTGTGCAACATTCAGGTATTCTGCCAGTGTATTAGTAATACTGTATATATTTTAATATAAATAAGGCTATTAAACAAACCTGAGATCAGAAGATAAGAGGAAAACAGTACAAATGCTTGAAAATTGCAACAGTACTTCCTTCCAACCTTCCTTTCGTGTTGCCTACCATCAGCATGGAGATCTCTGCGAGATTGATGTGTGGTAACAAATATGAACAGGAGTTGGACCAGCTTTGACATGCACATTTACTATTTTTAATATCAGGGCAAAGGCATTTTTTTTCTCCCTCCAGGAAATTCATAATCATAGCGTCGGAAGATTTAATACATCTTACTATTGCTTTATTTCAAGGTTTGCTGCTCCGTGGCTGTTCATTAAACCCCAGCAACACCCATTCCAAATATATTATTTTTATGACATTTGCATTCATTCAAGCACTAACTACATTTGAGCATAAATGTTTGATGTATTGATAACTTTTTGCCTTATTCTATTGTATTTAAAAAAAGGACAGAAAACTGGGTGCACTTTGTAATGAGCACCCTCATGGGGAAGGGGGGGTGATTCCAAATTCATGTGTTTTATTTCCCCCCCTATGTTTCTATATATGTACGACTGTCTGCATCATCAGCTTTTAAAGTGCCACACCTTTTCTAGTCCCAGCAAAAAGATACATATATACAGTATGTATAAATATTACATTTATTTATTTATTTATTTATTTATTTATTTATTTATTTGGCTAATATTTGCTGTTTAACTTAACAAAAAGTAGGTACACAAAATAAGTACATAACATGTGAAAAAGAAAGAACAGAATGTAAGAATGAAAACAAAATACAAAAATATTTCTCAAGTAAGAAAAGGTGAGCATGAAGCACATGTCAATGTGAAAAGTGAGTTTGGGCAGTTTTTATGTTCACCTTGTGTGTTTCAGGTTAACTGGTCACTCTGAATTGCATCCAGGATGTCTTACATAGCTTGGCTCCCACTGATTCCTTTGTCCCAAACCAGGAAAAAGCAGATAATGATAAAATATGGAGGGTTGGAATGTATATTTTTAAACAATGTAGCTTGTTTACACCTTAATAGGTTGGAAATGGATGACACACTTCAACTGGCTACGAACAAAACTGCATAAGGTTTTAAAGTGGCATTCATGATCTCCTTCACTCCTCCTTAACCACTTCCCTCAAGTGGATAAGCTCCTAAATCACAAATAGATTTTAGAATATACATGTGGATGACAACACCACTTAACTTCTGTCAAAAAGAATCTCAGGAACCTACAATTTCCAAAGGGTGTGTATTCTTTTATATGCGCTGTAAGCCCCATCTTAATTATTTGCGGTCAAACATGGAATACTTGCAGGCTTGGTGTTTGTCCCCTTACACTTCTCATTATACTGTATGTGCTGCCATTGGTGTGTATAGGTAATCCTAAGTGGATGACATTTTGCAGTAGCGCAACTAAACTTTCAACAACAGCTCCCAGTTTGCACAATAGCCTGGTTCTCATGCTACAACGCAAAGCCATAACACAGCAGCACAAATTTATCTTCAAGAAATACAGAATTCACATTTACACGTAGCTTGTTACAGTACTCTAATGCCTTGCGATGTAATACTGTGAAGTACGGCAAGCTGTAATGGACATACTTTGCTTACATCATGTTCCATGTCTCCTGTTTGCTTTGTTTATAAGGATTTGTATGGTATCTCTGTTTTAATCTGACAAAGTGTGATCAAAATTCCCTTTGTATGTTGTGCTGCACAGCACGATAACCGCACAACACAATAACATTTATGTGCTGTGCTGTGTAACGTGATGCTGTGTGTGTGTGTGTGCGTGTGTGTGTGTGTGTGTGTGTGTGTGTGTGTGTGTGTGTGTGTTGCATGAAAAATACTGTATACATTACAGTATTTCAGTGATATTTAGAAAAGTAGGTTTGGGGGTTTTGGATTGGTTGGGAATGCATTATTATTTTCCCTATTTAAAATAAAGAAGTATAGCAATATGCATAATTTTGATTTCTGCAGCATTTTCCAGAAAAATTAAGCAAGTGTATTGTTTCTCTAATGTCAGTTTCACGCCCTCGGCTTTGCCGACTCCCACGTGCACATTTGTTCTCGTGGGGGGGCTCTGCCACGCCCTTGGCTTAGTTGACTCTCGTGCACGCAGTCCCGTCCCATTCCCCCCCCGCCCCGGCAGTGATGGGTGGGGCCACTAATTGCAGACTGGTTAAAAGCGACACCGGTTCTTCACCCGGCGCTCGGTCTTCCTCTGACCTTTGCCGTGTTCACTTATTGCTGGTTCTCTGTGGTTCCTCAGGGTGCCCTGGTTCCCTGTGTTTGCTCACCCCACGGTGCCCCCGCGGTGGACCCTGGTTTGTGTGCTTGTGACCTCTGCTCTCTGGGTTCTTGTCCCCACGGTGCCCCTGCGGCGTGCCCTGAGTCTCTGGTCTCTACTCTCCATGCGGTGCCCCCACGGCGGACGCTGGTTTCTGCGTCTGCAACTCACCCGCTGCGGCAACCCGGTGTTCTCGCCTACTGCAGTGATCCCGGTTTGCTCTCTCTGCTGTGCTCCAGGTGGAGTGCCCTAGTTCTGCGCTCTTTGATTTGCTCTGGTTCTTCTGGTTCTGCTGTACCACGTTTTGTTGCACCTATGGTCCTGGAGGAACATTGTCTTGTTTCGCCATGTACTGTGTAGATGGACAAAATGAGAATAAACTCCTGCCTTGCCGTGCCTTGCCGTGCCTTGCCTTGCCTTGTCTTGCCTTGCAGATGCCTCCTCCACCCGAACCATGACAGTCAGGGATGTGAAGATAGATTGTGAAAAGTGAATCTGGAAGAAACGTGTTCTGAGAACTTCCTTGAATCCTAACAGGGATTCAGCATCACTGAGGGAGAGTGGGAGCTCATTCTACCACACTGGGTCCAGCCCTGGGAACCGCAAGTTTCTTTATTCTGGGCCTGTTGTGAGTTGGCCCACTAAGCAGCCAGAGGTGGAGGATGTAGCAGCCTGGCTGGAGTGCAGCAAGTGATCAGATTCTGAAGGCAGATATCAGCAAGAAGATGTATTGGGAGGAGGGTAAATTTTGAAAAAGAAGCTAAATAAAAACGAATAAATCCTCTTTCTGCACAATCAGTGAGTTGAGATGCAGACAAGAGACAATGTGTAAACATTTGTAAAGGAAAAAAAAAACTAGTAGTTGCTTGTTTGTATGTTTGTGCCACAGTAGGGGTATAAGTTTGTCTTCTGACACAAACTGACGTAACGAATGTCATACCAGCATTTTTACAGTATTTACCTTTGGTGCACAGAAATTGCCGTCCTGTAGACTTGAATCGGGTTCTAACTTGGACGGTGTGCATTGTGCTGGTTTTGAATTATTACCTATAAGACCACACTCTTCAGAAATCACCTTATCTGTGTCCTTATGGATTTTCAAAAAAATTTTGAGTATGAGAGTCTGTAGTTCTGTATGGTTTGAGGGTCAGCAGGCAGTTGGTAGGTAAAGAACAGTTCACTCAAAGAGGATAAAATCTTCAACATCTGCTCTAGGGCCTGGGTTCAAGCAGGAAAGTTCAGTAACTTTGGGAGGTCTGAAAAGTTGAACTCTGTTGGGTGCAGGACTGTCACTGCTGGAGATTTATGGGCTTCTCTGCAGATCTGCACAATCTTGTGCCGAGTTCAGCTGCCGCATAATTAAAACCTCTCGGCGGATTCTTTTTGAAGCAGACCATGACAGTCACTCATGAAGGCAGTGACTCACATCATGCTTTTCTCACCGCGCGCACACACACACACACACACACACAAATTACTCATTACACAGAATTACATACACAACTGTGTGAGTACTCACACTCACACACTCTCTCTCCCTCATACAGACAGACCGGCATACACTTCACTCCCATCGCTATTTCTGAGAAACAACTGTGGCCTTTACCAGCACCCACCCTTCATATTCTCTTTCCTTCTCTCCGTCTTTCTTTCCTACTTTCTTTGTCTCCCATGTATAAATATGCAAAAAATAAACCAACAGTCCACATAAGCAAATACTTGCTAATCACAAACTTCCTTCTTTAACCCCCAAAACACTTCCATGTTTAATATATAGAATAATTCCCAGTCCACCCTCAACTTAAGAAAACAAACATTTGTATTTAAATGACTGCGGCCAGGCAGCAGGAGGCAAATAAAACATACGTAAATACAGAACCAAAATCCCTGCTCAAGTTTATCATGACCAATGGACTGTTTAGAGTCTGCGTTTGGCTCCTGAGAGCTTACAGGCTTCTTAGTAAACCTTGAGAATGAAGTGTGAATGACTTCTGTGCTCTCTTCCAGCTCTCTAACAACGAGTGTGGCAGTGATGTCACCTGTGGCAAGAATTTCCTGGAGACTTGGCCTGTGGAAGGATCTTAGCAGCTCCGCACCCGCCTCCACCCTAGTCCTGCACATAGCTGGGTAGCTGGGAAACTGAGAAACGTAAAGCAGTTTTTTTTTTTTTTTTTTTTTTTTTTAATAAACTTTCCATGGTTTCGTGATTCACACTACTTGGACCAAAAGACGTACTGAAACCCATCAGCTGTTTAAGCTTAAAAATGGATCATATTTCTTTTTTTCAATGCCTGACTTTCAGTGAATAAAAGTGAAATTTCACAGGGGTGAATATTGGTCCAGCCTAACTGCTACGCTGTTAATGGTGGATCATGTATTGCTGTTAACATCCATTCTTGTTCTTGTCTCTCAAATGTGTGGTTTTTAGCATTGCGCTAACCTTGTACCCCTACTCAGTTCAGAATGTCTTTTGCAAAAACTGTTCAATATTCAACTATTACTATTAATTGAATTATAAATAATGATAATTCTCTCTGCATATGGCAGATGCTTCTCTCTCAAGTTTAGACTGAACATTCAATAATGTTAAGTCAGTGTTGTTCTTTGTTCTTCTTTATCCCATACAAACCACAGATCTTACAGTTTTGACACAAATTTTCCCAGAAATCTCTGCTCTTGATATACTTTGGGCTAAGCCCTACTATAGAACTCTAGCTACATTACCATCTTCTCATTACAAGGTGCTACTTAAGTTATTTTATTCCTTAAAAAAATATTTACGCTCTGTATGAATATGGACAAAATTATTGCACTGTTCCTGAAGATGGCAAACAAAATTATTGCACTATTTCTGAAGATGGCAAACAAAATTGATTTTATTGTCAAAGGCTATCACTGAAATTAGCTGTCGGTACTGTACATATTTAAACAATGTGGATATAATTTAATTATTAATTATCTGCTTGTACAAATGAAAGGTCACAAGGGTCTGGAGCCTATGCTGGAGTACAGAGGGGCAGGTAGGGTGTAGTCAGTTTAGAGTTTCTATTTTAGCTGAACCACAGCTACTAGAAGAAAATCAAGGAGAACAAAATCATGTAAGCATGGGAGAAACATGGAAACTCTTCAAAGATGGAGCCAAATTTGAACCCATGTGTTAACGGTCCAAGGAGACGGCGCTGAAGGCACTTCGGTTTGGACCCAGCTACTATTCTATGTTGTCACAGCAGATTTTTCACATTTGTTCATCATGCACGCAGCCTTTAGGTAAACGTTTACGTTGGAGAGAGCTGCAGAAGCGGATCGGGCTTTCGCTGCCTCGGCAGAACTTCGGGATCGGGCCTAGCAGCTGGGCTCTCCAGCAGCCCCATCACATTGACAACAGCAGGCTGTGAGCCCCATGCACATTCTTAATTACATCCAGGCAGCCCTGCATCACTTCTGCAAATACGTGGTTGTCATTTGTGCACAAAAAATGTGCTTACAAAATATCTTCGACATTGTCAATTCGTTGAGTTTGCAGCAATTACTGGACAAAACACTGCTCGTGATTGTACTCAAGGGACAGTTTTTAGAAAAATATTTTACATGTTGAAATGTGTGCTGAAATGAAATTGTGTGTACTGTATTTCTGTTGATTATGTTTTTTTGTTAAATTTTCAAGATTGGGTAAACACCTTGCAGGTTGTATAGAAAGGTTTGTCCAGAAGCAGGGGGCAGCCACAGGCATTGGGACCGCCAGATGTTTATTTTGTTTATAACTTTTTTTTTGTTTTGTTTTCCTCTCCTCAGTTGTCCTCTGACTTACTTTACATAATTTTCATAGTCTTTAAAAATAGTTAACCATTTATCTAAAGGCTTACTTTATAATTTTTATGTCTGTCCATTTTTTTGCTTTTCTCACACAGCAACATAGAGCGCTGTATAAAAAGTTGAATTTAAAAGTTTTGATTTATTTGTTTGACACTGCTTTACTATAATGCTCTTGGATAAATCTGTCATGAGTCTAACAGGGTTCCACACATGCTGTTGCAACCATTAACACCTTGGCTTCGACTAAATGGTAAGCTACCATCACCCCCCTCCTGTACAGAGATGACATCAAGCTGTGGGGCAGGACCATGGGCCCACAATGACTCCCTGATCCAGTTGATCGGGATCTACCGTGAGGGCACTGGAACGTTCAGACTAGAAGCACAGCAGAATGAGAATACAGGGAAAGTGATAAGGACAGAGGAAGTTGAACCACCACAAAGCCGTAACAACCTTGCCGGACAACTACAAGCACCTGGGGATCCCCATGAGGCAGAACAATGATGACGGCAACATTCAAACACCTTCACAGAGTAAGACAGCTGCTAAAGAGCTAGGTGAATGGGAAGAAAAAGATCAATGCTATCAACACACTCTGCCAGTCATCAGACACCCGGCTGCCAAGTTGGCTGAGAAAGGAAAGGGAAGCCCTTCAGTTCATTGCCATTGTAAAACCATTTCTTCACCTATGGCCACCTGTCAGCTGGTACAAGTCTAACTATTCCCTTCTGACCTCTCCCACTATCTCCACCTACAAGGCTGTCTTCCTGTGTTATTTATTTATCTGTTTATTTTTGTTTGCAGATTATAACATTCTCTAATTTCTTGGCACTGTAGCGCATGGAAATTCGAGAGGGAGGAAAGGTTCTGAGATGCTGGAACTGATGCATCTGACACCAGGGATGAGGGCACATTTAAAGAATATCATGATATTCTTCATCTCAGTTTTTTGGTAAATCATTAAACGGAGCTGCAGGTGTAACTAATAAAGTGTGAGTACTGTATATACCGAGCAGGTACATTGAAGTAAATCAAAGCTTAATAGCATCTGGAAAAGACAAAAACTGGACACTAGAGGGACCATCAGCTTTTCAGGAAGGGGTGTTCATGGTTCTTCTCTATTTCACTGGCTGGTGCAACTTGATTTATTTTAATGTCCTGAGACCAATCATACAGTTTGGACGCTTGTCAGTATCAGCTTATTGAGCGCTTTTCAGCTTTGCAGTTGTACACATCCATCATGCGATTTTTTAATTGATGCCTTCACAAATCATTTGTGCTGGGGATCTCTTCCAGGTCTCGCCATTTCCTCATGTTGCACATTTGATAGTTGGGGTCCAGATCACATGCACCTCTGCTGGATTAATCGCTTAGTCAGCATTCTCCTTTTCCAGTGTTGCTCCTTCACAAAGACAAATTAACATAGAAAAATGAATTAATATTTAATCCTTTAGTCCAAAAGTCACCTCTCTTATACTCCACAGCTCTTTACACCTGAGGGTTATTTTTTTAAAACAGAAATGTTAGCAGATGTCATAGTGATAATCCTCTCTGCAGATAACATATTGCCAAATTGTCATTTGTATTTTTTAAGGCCATTTGCACACTTTCAGTAACACAGTCAGATGCACAAACTACAGGCAATTTATAATTTAACAATTTTACTGTAATAGGTAGTGCACTAGTACTCAGTATGCTAGTTAGTGTATTGTTACTACCGTATTACTTCATCGCTTACAATTCAGTAAAATAAAATAAAATTTTACTGGGTGATTAATAAGCTTTTTCTGAGCTCGCAGGAGAAGGTCAGAACTTTTATACTTCACTTTAGAAGACCTTCTTCAACCAGGATACTGGTTGCCCCACTGATGGGTTTGGCACAACAGAAGGCTTTTTAAGTGTGACTGATGTACATGAACGGTACTATAAAAATATTTTATTGCCCACCAAATTGTGTTTCTTGAGCTGGAAACCAACTTAGTTTGCTTCCGGAACACAGAGTAATGCATGGAATGGAGAGCCCTGGCTTTATTGTTTTCCTGCTATCAGTTGCTCTATTTGTTGAGACCAATTATTTGGGCCATCGGAAACCCTCAATGCCAGACAGCCACAAGCTCAGCTTTCTACAAAGTATGAAAAACGCAGAGATTTCAACAGCTAACTTGGCATATGAAGCATCAGTGAGAAGAGAAAAATCAGCATTATGAACTGTTAAGCCTTTTTGCAAAGATTTTTCACACATATTTTCTGAGGCTGCCAACTCACTGGGTTTCAGCTGAGCCTAAACTGGCACCACACCTTAGCCCACTCTTAAATTATTGTATGTTGAACCATCTTTTTATAACTGAACACCCAAACATATTCAGCTGAATTTCTTACTCTTATTTCCAATATTCTTGCAATGTGAAGCGTATTGCAACTGTAAAGTCATGCTGGAGCAGGAAAGAAGGAAAGAAGTTTCCCCAAACTGTGGCCACAAAGCTGGATGCACACAATTGCCTAGAATATGTATGCTGTGTGGGTGCAGCTCAAACAGCCCAGCTCAGTCATTAGAAGTGGGAGGTCCACATACTTTTGGCCATACAGTCTATATGCATATATAAACTTTTCCCCACCTACTATTTCAGAAATAATAGGATTGTTAAGAGTAAGTTATTAAGACCCAGACCGATGGTTCCAAAAATATTCCTCCGTATCCACTGAGGCACCACAGTGCCGAAAAACAGTCCTTCAGTTTCTTAGCATTAATACATTAATGCTCACTTGGTGTCTTAGCAATTTTGTATTTGTTTAATTAACCAGAGCGTTCAGATGACAAACGTTTGAAATGGCACACCTTAAAAAAAAAAAGAACCACAAATACAAACCAAACAAAACAGAGTTCTCAATCTTGACTGAGACTTAAAGTGTTTAACTGTGACTAAGCACTGACACTGTTTGTTTTGGCAAGAATTAAATCTCCTTGTTCCTCCCCTTGGAGATGCAGCAGTCCAATGATTGAGTAAACCAATATGAAGTCACTCCATCTTAATCTTCCGCGCTATTCGCGAGGCATCAAAGTACATTATTTCGTAGACATATATTGGCTTTGCAATATTATTGCTTTGGAAATAGCACGCTGTGGATGCCCAGAATTGTTATTGAGTCTCACAATAATAGCAGGCAACCAGATAAACAAATGATTCATATCCTACACCTCAGTGGAAGAGGGATGTTGTGAATCTTCAATAGACTCAACAGTCTTCAATTATGGACCCACCAGAATCAAGTGTCTGTTGTAGTAGATTTTGAACACTGATATTAATAATTCATTTAACTGACCCTTTGTCCAAAGCAATTTATGATGTTAAGCTACTTACAATTATTTCCCCATTTATAAAGTGGGGTAATTTTTACTAGAGCAATTCAGCATCAGCAAGTACCTTGATCAAGGGCGCTTCTGTATGAGGTTCGATTTAAACCAGCATTCTTTGAGTCCTTATCCTTTGTTTTGGTTATTTACAGAAACAGTGACTGGTGAGGGACAATAATGAAGGACTGGACGTACCTCCTAGCTTCATTCTTCTGTGCTCACATCCACATGGCCAAGTATACTTTAATTTCTAGCTTTATTAGCACAAATATGTAATACAAACCCTTAACGTTTCAATCAAATAAAATGAAAATCACATAGCATCAGCTTTGGCTGCTAAAGCTCCACAGTCCCTCTAGCACCTTGTTGTGTGTGTGTTTTGCAGGGTGACCTAGACATGGTTTTTGAGAACTTTATGTCTTTACATCATCGACATCTATTTGCTCCCACTCAACTACCACAGGTCATCACAGAGGTGAGGAAAGGTCTGGGGGAACTGCACACTGGCAAAGCAGCAGGTCCTGATGCAGTCACCCCCCAGGACCTCAGAGCACAACCATCTAGATGTCTGGTGTCCTCATACAACTTTTGAATTTGTCACTGGGTCTGCAGAAAGTTCCATTGCTCTGGAAGATGTCCTATGTCATCAAAGTTCTCAAGAAAATGGGTCCCTATGAGTCAAATGACTAAAGATTAAGGGCTCTCGCATCATGGTGTTTGATATGTCAGACCTCTTGTGAGAGACCACGTGGACCCTCTGCAGTTTGCTTCATCTTTAGTGCTCCGCAAAGCTTATTCACACCTGAAGAAACCTGACAGCAAGGTGAGTGTTTTTTTTATTTTTTTTTTTTTTAAACTTCTAAAGTGTCTTCAACACCATCCAGCCACTTCAGTTGAAGGACAAAATAATGGAATAATCTAATGGACGGCATGCAGATTCTGAACCTTCAAGAATTTATCTCAGACAGAAAGGTGAGCAACACTGCAGTACTTCTCCATTCCTGTTCATCCTCTACGTCTCTGAGTTCAAATAGATGTTTTGTGATGGCTTCTTAATGGTAGGGTGTATGGAGAAAGGTGAACAAGTGGAGTAAAGAAGCATGACTGACAACTTTGGTTCATGATTTAGAATCAAACCATCCCCAGGTCAACCTCCACAAAAAGAAGGAGTGAGTGGTTGACATTTGTTATGTTAAAGAGTCCTTTGCATCTGGTTGCTATCATCAGCTAAGTGGACTGGTGACAAATCACAGATGCACTGTACAAGAAAGGACAGGGAAGGTTGAACTTTGGAGAAGGTTTAGGTACTTTAACACGTGTAGTAATATGTGTAGCAAGTTTTACTAGGCTATAGTTGCCAGCTTCGTCTTTCATGAGGTTGTGTGCCGTTGGACTGCTGTCGGATGGGACTGATGACATCTGGTAAGAAGCACTGAGAAAATTTGTCAAGAAAGTGTATTCTGTCATGAGTTAGACCCCTGGTTCAGCAAAGGAAGAGCCAAAAGATGATGAGGAAGTATGAATCCATCACAGACTGTAATTCACTTCCCTTAAATTAAGTGATTGCCACAATCTCTTCAGGTTACCAGGTAGCACAAAGAGACATTTTTGGGGATCCTTACCAACAGCCATTTGGCTCCATAATGCAACACATTGACTTGTTAACTGTTAGTTCTTCTGCACTGAAGGAGCCTGGAGATCCTGGAGTCATAAAACTTCTTCGCCTCGCTTTACTGTAATGGGTATCTTTTGCTATCTGTTATTTATTGGTTGTTTAAATATTTTATAAGCTGCTATTCATACAAATTCGTCTGCATTCATTAATAAATTTATTCCATCCTATACTATCCTATCCTATCCCATACCATCCTATCCTATCCTATCCTATCCCATACCATCCTATCCTATCCTATCCTATCCCATACCATCCTATCCTATCCTATACCATACCATACTATCCTATCACATCCCTCCCTGAGTAGCACTGAGACAAAATAAAATGATAATACAATCATCATGGATATTTATGGAATGGCTCTAAAATACAAACATTCAACAAATAGTATCTAGCTTTAAAAAGAAATGTTTATGTGGCTTTAGAAATGCACATTTTTTAATACAGTGTGCAATCATTTTAGGTTACATTTTCAAATTTGTAATTTCTTTTCCAAGTTACTCGTAGTAAACTATAGTTCATACATGGTAACAGCTGGTAATTACCATGTCAAACTGAAATATCCTTAATTAAGCAGAATACTAATTACATGGATGTTTGTAGACATAATCAGAAATGCCAGCATTTTCAAGCTGAGGTTCTAAATAATATGCTGCTTTTGTTCATTCAAATTGTTACATGTGTTCTTTTTTTAAGAATTAACAAAAAGCCGTTTCATGAAAATCTTGCATGAAAAGCGACTTCAAAGTGAAACCATTTCAACAGTTTTTTTACTGGCTTTTTTCTGACCCTTTGCTTTATATACAAGGACATTTGCCTACATTTGATGCATAAGTCAGGCATATAGAATATTTCATGAATATTGACACTGTAGCATCTTGCAGCTCCTTTGGTCTTCAGAACAGCATGAATTCGTCTAGATGCTGGATGTGCAGTACAATGTGGAAATGATGTTGTTACATAGTTGCTGTAGACTGGATAGTTACTGACATTCTTTTCACCTCATCCCAAGAATGTTGGATAAGGTTGAGATATGAAGACCATGCAGGAACCATTTGGTGATGATACTGGCCTTGTGACATGATGCATTATTATGCTGGAAGAGTCCATCTGCGTGTGGATAAACTGCAGCTATGAGGGAATGAACTTGGTCAGCAGCAATGTTAAGGTAGGCTGTACCTTTCAGGTGTTCTTCAGGGGGTATCAGGGGCCCCAATTTGTGCCAGGGAAACAACCCCCAGATGTAGTGTTGACCCCAGACGTGATGGATCCAAAGAATCATATTGCCTACACTCAACTCTAATCCTTCAATCAGCATGAGGCAAAAGGATGCTGCATTTATCTGACTATTCTTTCTTACTCTTTGCAGGCCACACTGGCACTCAACATGTTGCAGCCAGTCTGAGAGAAAGTCTGATCAGTGGTGTGTTCTGAGATGGCATTCAGCATGCCGGTATTGAATACTGCCATGATTTGCTTGAATGTGGTCATTACATAACTCTTCTCCTTTGACCCCTTTGGTCCACAAGCTATTTTTATCATTAAAACCTTCAAACAGTTGTGCATGCAATGCTCAGGAGGGCAGCTTTTTGGGAGATGCTAGAACCAACACACCTGGTCCCATCATCCCACACTTAAAGTCACTAATGTCATGCGTTTGGTCCACTCCAACACCTTAACTGATGATAGAAACCCTAGTCTGCCTGATCTATTACACACACCATAATGTCATGACGTTCAACTTCGTGGAAAGTGAGTTGGAAGGTGTATGTAATAAACTGGCAACTCCATGCCGCCATACCATGTATACCATGATATACCACAACTCATGCAAGGTATGAAGAAATCATAGTGATGATATGCTGAACAAAAGGTTGCACACTAAACCATCAGCGCTTACAAAAAGCCTTCATTTCAGCACCTTGTGTAAAGGTCAAGTGGTCCGGAGACTAATCCAGAAGCACGGGGTAGTCAGTATGCACTCTGGAGAGGGCACTAACCCCAAGGTAGTGGCACATGCAGACATCGACACACAACTGGCAATTTAGAGCCACAAGTTCACCTGAAATGCATGTTTTGGACTGTGGGAAGAAACCAGAACACATTGAGGAACCCTGAAGAGATGTGAGAACATGCAGACTCCATCCAGACTGACCTGGATTTAAACATACGTCCAAGTAGCCAAGGTACTGCAAGGCAGCAGTGCTACCTGCTGTTTTACTGCACCATCCCAAAAAACATACATAGAGTTCATGCATAAAAGAAGAAACATTTCACTCCAAAAGTGACACTATGAAGATTGAGAAATTCAGATATTTTAACCATTATACACAACTGTATTATTTATAGCAGCTAAAAAAGATCAGGTTGTGAAATATTTCACAGCCTGAATTAGTTACACCACCAAAAAGAGAGAAATAAATTCAACACTATGCTGACACCAACAGCTCATGACTGCCAAAAACAAGCTTTTTAAAGCTTGATTTATTATTGCTATCATGGCAAATGGTAAAGAAACTTATTTATTTGTTTGTTTGTGCCAACTGTCTGCCCATCTAATAATATTCCAAGTAAAAGGATATTTTTATACTTTCTACAGTCTGTTATAGTGATCTGAAGCCCAAAGTCAGCGGTTATCTTCATGTAATTATATATAAGGAAGCTGTAATCCATCATAAACAATTGTTCATGTCCCCTAAATAAAGTGAAGCTCTTTTAGCCACTGGCTTATTCAACTTTCATGCACAAAGTTGCTCATTTGGGGGTCCTACTCACCAACAGCCATCTGCTTTCATAATGCATACAAGGACCTGTTAACAGTTATTGCCTCGGAGTCATTGAAATGGTTTGTCTAGGTTTGCTGTAAAGGGCAGTTGTCTTTTGTTATTTTTTATGTATTAAGTAATTAATTTATTTATATAGCAATTTTTGCTATGTGCCTTGTGTTAACTGCTGTTGCTGTATGGCTAAATAACCCTGCAGGGATTGAAAAAGCCCTTCCCATCCAATCCAATCTAATGCCATCCCATTCCATTCCATCCCAACCCAACCCAACCCATCTTAATCTTTTCTATTTTATGACTGCATAAAAACAGACATTAATTTGTATACAAGATGTACAGACAAATTTCATTCAACAAAAAGTATTAGCCTTTAGTTAATGAGGGTTATATCTGTATTGTTTATGTGCAGCAGTTCATTTTTTTTTTACTTTTGTTGATTATAAATTTAAATTAATAAATTCCTCAAAAATAAATAGCGCTCCCGGAATGTTTTTCTAACCTATTTTTTCTTAATGTCATAGTCACGTTTATCAGTCAGTAAGGGTGCTAGTCAGTAAAGTAACTCTTACAGATTACTATGGGACACATATAAATTATATAATTTTATTATTATTATTATTATTATTATTATTATTATTATTATTGTTGTTGTTGTTGTTGTTGTTGTTGTTTGTAAGGCTATGCAAATCATTGTTCTGAAATTTTTTAAAGAACGCATAAAATGTACTGTACATGTACATTAAACCTTTCCACCATGTACGGAAGACAATAACTGAGTTGTCAGGCCTTCTGAAATCAGAATATGCATATTAATTCCGCAAGTGCATAAATCACCAATGAGAACATGGACATAATACTAACGCCCACTCATTTATAGAATTTGGGCTTAACTTTTTGATATTTGGTTATCTGCCAAGTTATACTGCCTTGTCTTTGTATGTGATTTTAAAAATGTTTTTTAAAAACTGTATCTTTTCATTTAGCTCTTAGTTTTCAAAAAAGAAATCACCAGAATACCCATGTTGTCAAACATCATAGACATCACCATGAACGTCATCTACAAAGGGAGAAAATCTAGGCCAAGCACTTTTTGTGGGGGTCACGATGCAAAATCGGTTTTGTATCCTTTGTTAGTGTCTTCATAGTGCAGTTCTGCAAAGAGCCAAACATAAGGGCTTCCACCATCTTAATATGTACATTCTGGCCAACATCCTGTCCATCTAATCGGAGCCAAATGGTCTTGTTGGACAAAACATGAAGAATTCATCATTTGCTTCCCTGGTGACTTTTGTTTTTGCTCTTTTTGAATTTTTTTTGAGAATCAAATCACTACTTTCTAGGTATCCAGTGTCAGCAGAGTGATGATCTTTTTGAATTTAGCCAAATCAGAGCCATTCAACAGCTGCTTTGAATAGACACATCTTTAAAAACGCACAACATTACATTTTTTGAAGAAGAACATGCATGCCAGTATCTTCATCGGTTTGTCACTTTAAGTTTCCATAGGCTGTTTCCAAACAGTTATGACAGAAAGACCCACCAATCTAAAAATATTCATTTTTATGCATCGCCAGAAGCATTTGGGGTATTTAGAGACTAAATATGTGTGAAGAAATACATTTATTAACAATCCTGAAAAGTATACTACTGATATGACTGAATAATTTACATAAAGGAACCAAAAATTTAAATAAATGATCCACTATTATTATTTTTGTTGTTGTTCTTGTTGTTGTTGCTGCTGCTGAGCTGTTGTTCTGTATAGATATATTTTCTTTTTGCTAGCACTGAAACAGTTAAGAATGTGACAAAGCATTTAAAGTATTATGATACTGAAAGTGAAAATGGATTTTCTATTGGTTCTCACACACACACTCTCACACACACACACACACACACACACACACACACACACACACACACACACACACACACACACACACACACAGACACACAAACACACACACACACGTTCACAGGGTAGTTTGCCAATCACTATCACTAACCCCACCACACAGAGACATAAAACTACTCAGAATGTAAGGCAAACATCTTTATTGTTGTTTCATTTAATACTGATGGAAAGCAGCAGTTTCCCTTAATAAAACACTTTTATCTTTTTTTGAGCCTTTATCAGCTATAGACAGTTAACCCTCTTCCCCTGAAACCACATTGCGCACCCTTGTGTAACGGCGACTGCTCTGAGGCTTAGTTTGGTCAGCGTTCTCAGGGAGAAGAGGAAACCCAGACAGGCCAGCCCAGCTATGCTCAGGGTTTATCAGGCTCTGTCATCTCGATGGCCGTTAACCTCAGCGCTGAGCCCGGGAAGGTTGGGCAGCAGGGGGCTTGTGGCTGCGTACAGCCCATTACACAATGCAACTGAACCTGAAACCTGTAGGGCTCAATGATTACTGCTGTTTCCACTTCATTGAAACCCAGGGGCCTTTCAACCAAACAAACCCCTAGGTTTACTCTCCATCGTCCAACCCCTAACCTCCATATCCTTTCTTCATGAAAGCACCTCTCCATCTGGGTGGCGTAAGGTGTCTAACAAGCTGAAGCCTGCTCCACTTACAGGCTTTTTGGCAGTTGTATCAGGCATCCGTTGCTGCAATTCTGAGAACACGTCTTTCTGCGAAGCTCAGCCAAGAGGCCTCCTAATCCACAACCCAACATTATAACCAAATTCCACACAAAACTGAAAAGAGAGTCGGGAAATAGTTGAACAGCTGCATTACTGCAGGAAGAAAATATTGGACCGGTTTGCTGGGTTAGCGGCGTTGCTAACACTGAAATTGTGTGTAAAGCTAAATCGGTGGCAGAAAGTTTGCACGGAGTCTTGCAATGGCGGGAAAAGGCGTTTAAATCGGTTTAGTGAACTTCTATTGTAAATGTCGCATGAAAACTGTGCACAATCCGAGGCACTTCAGATGTAAGCATCTCCTAAGCAAAATGTAATGACATAACAACAGTATAATTGCGCACAAGATGTACATTTCTGTTCACACATGCAAACCTGACACCCAAACCTGCTCCTTACCATACGTTAAGTGCAGCACGGTTAAAACAAAGCTGGGAGAACACGACTGTATTGTCACAAAATACTGTATTAATTAAGCCCAAAATGTCGAAAATGTGCAAACTCATAACACACAAACTTCCGGTGATGGAAAAGTAGCGCCTTTCATTTCAGCAATTTTCAACAATGAGAAACTAAGGCTTCAACTCAAAGTGATGACCAATTCATTCCAATGCCATGTAACTGTAGGTTGGCTGTGGGATTATTTCTCAATTTTTTACATTACTCCTTTCTTCTGACATTCTTCACTGCATTCCTTATTCTTATTATATTGTACATTTTATTTATGTATTTATATCCCAGATGTCATGTCTTAGTACTGGGCCACTTGTATAACCTCAGAAATAATCCTTGTAATTTCAAAAAACAGTTCCATTATCCCAAACACCTATCATACCTTACTAGGACAATCTTCTTCATTTTTGTATTTTAAACAATTTAATGGCACATGAAATGTATATATAAATATATATAAATGTATCTGTATATACTGTATAAATAAAAACAGCTATAGTTAACAGATACATAAAGATCACTCATTGGTTCATGGCTAAACATTTCCTGCTCATACCTGACATTCTGCTGATGGAATACTGGAACCAAATTAAAATTATATTTTGTAATAATTTTGGTGATTTTTATTTTATGTAATGGTTCTTCGGAGTTTATTGACTTTATTGACTTTATTGACCATATTTTCTTTTGCAAAGCAAACTAACACACAGCTTCTCCAACTCTGCTATTAAGCAAACCTGGAGCAAATCAGACTTTGTTAGATGAGCTCACTGCACATAGGAACCCTGTGAAGAAGTAAGCATGAAGAGAGCCTGTGAAAGTCACCATGGCGGTGGCCAGTAGACTCTTTGGAATTACATTACACTCCTAATCAGACCAAAATTTGACAAATGATAACTGTTACCTAAAAAAGAGAATCCCTTTTGCTGAAGACACCGCAGGCAGGATGTACACATCCTTAACTTGAACACCTTTAGTAAATGGCTCCCTAACTATGGAAGTCCCTTTGGAAATTTTGTAACAAGGTGGAGCAGGAGGGGATTAAACTGTGCCCAGACATTATGTTACAAAACCAATGAATTCGGCTCTATTGGCTTGCAAATTTATTTACCTCATTATTTCCTGCTGTCCATCGTTCTAAAACACAACACTGATATAGGAGATGTTTCTGCTTCCCTTAGCCTCTTGCTATGATAATTATTCCTGTCACACAAACAGGATGGGCATTTCCTCCCTGATCATGCAGATGTTACATCACACAAAAGCTGGTGAGGAATCCTTGCCTGGTTTGCTTATGCCCACAGAAAGCAAAGTGCCAAAGAGATAATTCACACAGCGAGGTCTCCATACACACCAGGATGAAAATGCCGTGCCTGAAGTCAGTCTGACCAACAAAGCCAGCGGAGCATCCGGTGAAATTAAACTTTTGAGATGACTTGTAGATCTCCATGGGGTGGTCTCGCTAAGGCCACACTCAGAGGACCTCAGAAGGAGGGACCTTGACTCCATTGTTTAGCAAAAATCCTTGCTGTTCTGTGTTTGCTTTCCCTGCTCAATGATGCGGTCAGATTAGGCAAAATTAAACCGTAAGCTGCCGCATCTAAAACTCTGAAAAGTATGAAATGGTCCATGATGACAAACCACATGGTTTACTAAGTTTAAATTTGATTCCATGGGGCCCTCTCTAAATATTTTTGCACCCAGTGCTTGTGAACATAAGCAATGCAACAGCTATTGTTGTCAAGGCAGAAAATCCTTTATACTGGCATTAAGATGGTGCAGAATGTCGAAATACGCAGAAGTTTGCACAAAATCTACATTTTTTTGCATAAAAATTAGAAATATTTCTAAGTAACACTGTTTAACATCAGCACAATGAAATATTAAAACCCACAGTTGGTGTGTGCAGTGTAACAACCCAGACAGTGAAGTGGTTTGTTAGGATAAGGTGGATGCAAAACCAGACATCCGGTGTGACTTCTTCATGGCGAAACTGGGAAGGCTGACTCTCTAGAAGTCAGGGTGAAGAGTGCAGTTCTCATTCATACCTTTTGGAGGTGGAAGCTCTAATGAGGTCCACACAAGCACAAATTTGAGCTTTCCTTCAGGACTGAGTTGTAATTTGAAGGTTTTGTGCTAAGAATGTGCAATGTTCACACTCTGTGCTGTTAATTTCTCTACGAATCTCTGTATTTTATTTATTATGGAGTAGTCATGAAGTGCCGTGCACAAGTGCGGTCCCCGTTGTTCTTCACTATTACCCCATCCTGTTGTGTTGGCTGCTGCACATGCAGTCTTTATTCTGTTTACATTGCCTTGGTGCTCAATAACATGACCTGACAACCAGTCACATGCACATACCTGTATGTTACTCCATACTTCATGTGCTGATGAAGTCAAATTGCTGTAATGTGTCCATATTTGTACAGAATACCTATTATTTCTCTCTCTAACCTTGAGTGTGCAGTCTTTGTGCAAATTCACCCAATGCTGTTCCCTACCTGGTTCCTTTGTGAAGCCAGCATGCCAGTGCATCATCTGCACTCTGCCTCCCATTGGGTTTTCACTAGTCTCTGCCTTAAAACCCCTGAGATCAGATTTTAGCTATGAGATGAAGGGGTGCCATAGTAAGCAGGAGTGCCCTGAGCAGTATTAGGTGAATGATGGGAGAGGCTAGGAGAGAGAAGCTTGTCTAGGACGTACGTCTAAAAGCTTCATCACCTCTTTATCCAAAACTGGTGACATCACTGCAAAATATAACTGCTCTTCAGATGTGTTGAGCTCATATCAAATTTACTTCCTGTCTGGAGGTCATATTGAGCTCCCTGAGGAGCCCATCACCTGCCCAGGCTTTAAAAACTCTTAAGTGCTTACTCAGCATATAAACCTGTTGCCGAAGCTATGTCTTAAATTCGTTTTTGTCTCCTTCATCTGACTCACTATTCTTCTTTCTGTTCTCCATATCTGTTGCAGCAGAACAAAATCTGGCCTCTTCAATGCCCTCCTGAAATTGATTCTGCGGTGTTTGTTTTCGACAGCTTTTCCTTTTCAGCAAAATGTGAAAAAAAATATATCTAAATTTCACTTGATCCAAAAAAACTAAAATCTGTTTACTCTCTGTCCTTTCTGTGGGACTCTTTTGATCCATAATCCATTAAACTGTGTTTAGATGCGTTTTGGACGAGGCCAAGGCATAGGGCAACAATAATTTTTTTTAAATCTATGGTCAAATAAAAACAGATTTGAAGGAACAAAATGCAAAGTTAAGTTGGGATCAGCAATATCCCAAAAAAGTGAAGGAAACTGTACTAACGCACGATGGGATAAAGAGCAGCAGTCTTCTGCTTTTTTTCTCCCTTCTCTCTCACGGTCTCAGGCTGCCTCATTCAAACCAAATGACCAAATCTGAGGCAACTGCTCTTCATTAGTTGACATCTGGCGAGGGGCAGACTCTTCAGGATTTGCTGCGTACAACTTTTATCCAACACAACTGAGCATTCTGAGCACTTCTACAGTATAGAACTATGTTATATCATAAAATTTGAGGGTTAGATACTAAAGTATGGGATCCACTGGGACTCAAACCAGGATGGAATAAAGTTAAAAGTGCAACGTGGTATAGAGCTAGCAGTTGCATGCAGAGGTTCTAATGTATGGGGGAAGCCTACACTGATGTAGGCATGAAAACTATGACCAGAGTTTGAAGAAATCTTTCCTAGACATCCGTTACTGAACCTGAAGAAGCTTTTTAGAGACATTTGCGTAATGAAGACACATCAGTTGAATTTCACTGACATGCATGCGCACTGCTCGACCACCTAAACTTTGGATGGCTCGGAGCATCGCCTGCTGTGGGTCTAGAAGGTTTTCGTGTTGAAGAGTTTAAGGTTTCAACATTTAAAGTTCCCTGTTATAATAAAGGGTTTTGATGTATTTCTCATGGCCCAGTGCTGTCGCTTCTTGTGCTTTCACAAGTACACAGAAAACAGCAAAAATGAAAAGGAAAGTGCTACACTGGTTAATGCTTTAAACAAGTTATTTTTGTCTTGTTTTTAGCAGTATGACAAACAAACAAGCAAGCAAACAAACAAAGAAACAGACAGACAGATAGACAGACAGACAGGCAATTCTTTTGAAAGCCATCAGTACCTAAAGTGTTTCCTGGGAGGTACTGGGTAGAAGGAAATGAGAGGAAACGAGAAACTGAATGTCATTAAAGAGAACTGTTTTGAAGATGCACAGTAATTCCTCAGGGTCGGAATCCAATTCGTCCCTGCAAATCTGTCAGGTGCCAAATTTTCCATTACTTTAAATGGGAAAAAAAATAAATAATCCATTCCCAGCCCATTCAAAAGCACCTATATGAACCCATGGTTTGAGCCTGATAAATACAAGTTATCTAATTAGAAATAAGTTATCGCTGTCATTAATTTGCATGTTTACAATGCAGGTACAGTAGGTACAGTACAGGCCCTTTCACTTGTTAGTGTTGTCACTGGAACACGGCGCCTGCATGGGATGAGAGGGCACATATGCGGGCTTTGGTGTAGAAATCCAGTACTATGAAATTTTGAATTAAGGGATAACCTGTGCCCAAGTAACCCACCGCATCTCTGTTTGACACAACAGCAGACATTTGAATAAATAAGTTTATTTTAAATATGTAGCATACAGGACTGTCACAGGACAAACACATTCAGGCAAAGTGAAACAAGCAGGAACGACAGATAATAAATACATGTGCATGTGCATTTGTATACACACATCTGTATAGAAGAATACATTTTATTAGAATATATACATTATTTTTTATTATAGTACATTGCAGGGTACCATATTGTATTAATTTGTTCATTTATTTATTTAGATTTTTATTTGATTTTTTCAGCATAGTTAATCTTTGGATAAAAATTTGCTATGGCAAAAGTTTCTCTTTGGATCCCAATATTTAAGCTATTGATTTTTAAAAGCTGTTATTATGAAAATTCAGATATAAGGAGTTTGAACACTGAGGGATTGCTGTATAGGACCATGTGACCCAAACCGCTACACTTTATTTTGTCGCATCATGGAAATGCCAATTATACTGGAACACACTGGAGTGCAACATTTCATTTTTTATTTCATTCATTTTTTTTTTTCATACTCTGCATCAAGAAATGGACCAAAAAATTCTCAGAGTTGTAATGACCACATCTGTAAACTAAAAAAGAACTCAGTGAGGAAGACAGCCTTTTTTCGCCAGTGAAATACTGAGCTGACCAAAAGTCAGCCATCCTGTCTGATCTGCTGCCAACCATCTGAAGCCACTCTATTGCTAATAACTCAGCCCTCAAACTGCCTTCTTCTGCAAACCCTGCACCTCCACTTCAGTGAGTGCAATGCAATGAGACCTGAACATCATGAGAGAATCCATACAAAATTCATTTGAATCATCTAAATGGTACATAGAGCCAACTTGATTTATGTCTAAAACTGCAATTAAGATGCAAACAAAGGAAAAAGTCACTGTTTCCTTTTTGTGAACATTTCAGCAAAAAAAAAAAAGTAGAAGCATTAAAGTCCCTCAGTCCCCCAAACAGGTGTCCTCACATAAAACAGTCCAACAAGGTTCTGGATACTTGTATTTACCTACCAAGTTTTTTCAAAATCTTGGGACAGAGTACTGAGTTGTTAGAGGCTCAACTCATATTCATCATTTCTATGCCTGCCTGCCTAAGTTTACTCTGTCTGGTATTCATTGCCTGTGCATTCCTGTTTTGTACTTTTGTATGCCCCCTTGTGTGATAGCTGTGCTGCTGTGCATGTTTACCAAGTTCTCAGTTCACCACATCCCAAGCCCCCATTCCTCTTCATGCCCCCAAGCCCTCTACTCATAGTACCTCCAACTTTAGTGAACATCAATGTATTTGTCAGATTCAAGATTTTGCATTTTCATTCCATTGTTTTGTTGTGATTTGAAATAAATTTGCTGGTGTCCATCCATCCATCCATTCATCCATCATCCATATATCCATGTGTCATCATTAACCACTTCATCCCAGTCGGGGTCACAGCAAACCCCTATCCCTGAGTCACTAGGCACTTAGCCATGAAATCAGGCAAATGTAAATCGTCCCCAAAAACCATCCAAAAAACTGTCTGCTGCCACTTAAAAGACACATGTAAGAAAATAGTTTATTATCCACTTATTCATTTCCCTGTACTCCACTATTCACTTTCCCGTGGCACCTGATACACAGAAGGAAAGCAGTGCTGTGCTGCCTGTATAAAGCAACCCATTACACTGAAAAGAAATGTCCTTGTTTCCAGTTATTTTAAAGTAAAAGTAACTTTGAAGTTACTTCATGTTAATACATAATAAAATAATCTGGTCTTCCTCCACTGAGTTCCCTGTGTCACACTCTTTAGGGATCGAAAAACCGTGCTCTGAATGAGCTGTTGAAAATAAATAAATAAATAAATAAGTCTTACAGCACATTTTAATTTCATTATAATTTTTATCTTGTCTTTTTACAGGACCTAACCCGTGAATAAATCAAGGGATTAAGCGAAGGATTAAGCCGTATTATTAAACGGGCAGATTAAAGTCAGCAATTAACCTGAAATGCATGCCTTTGAACAGCCTTGCAGACATGGGGAGAATGTGCAGGCACCACAGAAAATGAGCAAGGTTCGATCCTACACCCAAACAACTCAGGTGGTATCACCACAAAATAAAATATAGGATTATTAGACTGCTGAAAGAAATCATAAGAGAGAAAAGGGATGCATAAAGGATCCAGATTATATAAGCGGTTCTGAACTTGTGGGTCTTAAAATCTGATATTCTGGACATTGTTTAATTTAATTTGTTCTAAACTTTCAACTATTATCCTGCAGATGAGCCACATGAGTCATTATGTCTCATTTTGTTCACATTAAAAGCTCATCATGTGAGGCAACCTTGTGTCCATTATTCCTTATTTATGTGCTGCCACATTTTAAATGTTGAAGTATTTCAATGCATTGTTGGAGCTTTAATGCAGTGTTCTCAATATTAGCATTCGAGTCAAATTCTGCAATGTTCTGGCGATGTTCTCGTTGGCGTTGGGTAATTTTGCAGCTCAACATTGTGGAATGCTCTTAAAAGTTTTCTTTGAGCGAGAAAAGCCACTTCTTATTCCTTTATTATGGGTTAACAATAACGGGGAGGTTTCTTATCCATTCCCGGTCAGGGGTAAATAAAAATAAAAAGGATAAAAAATAAACACAGCAGTGGCCACAACACCACAGTGGGGAACAACATTTTTTTTTTTTTTTTTCCAATTTTGATTGTCTTGTTGAGAAGAAATACAGACATAACAATAATCTTCACCTTCTACCCTTTAACGCGTAGGAAACATTTCAGGTACTGATGGCTTTCAAAAGAATGGTAGTTTGTTTGTTAAAAATAAGTAGAGATACAAACTTACTCATTTTTAATTTGCAGAATCTACTGCAGTGCAAGTGGTTAACAAGTGATGCAAGCCAACACAAGCCATAAACCTCCCAGTCAGGGAGGAGGAAAGCTTACAGAAAAGCGTCCCAGAGCGCTGTGCAAACTCAGCAGACTATGATGTGGTTTTGGCATCCAGTTCACAAAGCTAACCAGCACTACACATTGTGCTCGTATATCTCAGTATGAGGAGCAAAGCTGAAGAAAGAGGTATTGGTGTGAGGAGACGGCTTGCGTATTTACGAGTGTTGCCGGGGCCAAAAATATTCTCCGTAATCAATTAAGTTTTTTTTTTTAATTCGACTCATCTAAGTGCGTCTTAGCTGAATGATTCATGGCAAACACAATGAATGGGATAAAAGTCCATTTGACTTTTTTGTATGGGGCTTCAGCTGTGGATGATCTTTGGTTTCCTGTCCATGCACATTTTCGTCATTCTCTTGCGTTTTGCCCAACACTCCCTGTTGCTATTTCAGTGATCGATCGTTCACCGCTCAGCACCTGCTGCATGCATGAACCGTGAATGCACTGATGCTCTGTCTCAGCAATATTCTAGAACACCTGAGTTAGTAAGGAAAATGGATGCAAGGACAAACATTTCACCTGGACCCTTAAAAAAAGGACCTCTGGACCCCTTACTGTAAGAATGTAACCTGACAGTCTTGTACATTTTAAGTATTTCTTATTGTATTATTGTAACCTTTGCTAAACAACAGTAAAACAGGCTTTCTTGGTTTACTTAGTTTAACTTGTTAATTATTTTCTTTTGTTTGAAAAGTAAACTCTTGATAACAGATTAATAACAATGATATAAGTAAAGTCTCCATTATAAAAGAGACTAAGGAAGATATTGAGATGTCCAACCTTAAATAGAGGCAGCTCAATAAAATCAATTATATTTTTATTTGTGAAGTTTCATCCATTTATCTCTTCCTTGCTACACATCTGTGAATCCTTCAACCCATGAGAGGAGACAATAACCTAAATTTGTGTTTGTGTGCACAGATTAATATTGAGAGGATTGCACGTCTCATCAAACCAATATTAGAATGCTTTTTAACTTCATCATTTCAGCTGCTTGGGTAAATCAGAATCCTGCTAATTTTCATAGAATTATATTCTTCTTTTACAGAGAAACAAGCTAAACTATGACATTTTTCCATCTAAATTTGTTTACATAGCTCATGCTTTTTGCCAAAGCAACTTATACTATTAATACGTTCACGCATCTGGGTGGTACAGCGGACTGGAAATTGAGGCTGGGTCCTCTGTCCACTATTTTACCATCTACAGTATTTATTTTAAAGGCTTCCCTCACATTAGCAAAATTTACTCAATAGCACAATTTAATATGACATAATAATAACATTATAACATTATTTAATAGCATCATTTATAAGCAGGTATAGTGGTATTGTAATCTCTGGCGTGTCTGTTTCTACTGCTGCTCCACAAAACATGGAGAATATTGGTACAAAATTAATTCTTTCCCTGCATGCAAAGAAATTAAATATAAATTTGAATACAATTCATGATCTTGCTCGATTGCAGTAGTATTGGACAATAATTCCAGTTATGTGAGTCATCATTCCCTTTGCTGGTACGGTTCTGAGGGTCAAGTATCTTCTTGTCTGAGTTCAAAAATTCATGTAGGAAGGACAAATGGACAAATATAAAAACTACTTAAAGCAATCCAGCTAATAGATCTGAATATATTTTTCTATTAAAAAGTATTTTGAGCTGTGCTCAAGAAACCTATAGCACTGTTTTGAAGGTGACCTCTGAAGAATCTGACCTTTTTTGTCTGTGCGGTTGCATTCTGAAATAAAAAAATTATTTTCTATGAGCTCAGAAATGTGCAGAAGTATTTAAGAATTAAACCTGCAGAGTTACTGAATCAGTCGTGGTCCAACAGAAGGTCAGCAGAATCTAGCAAGGCCATGAATTGTATTCATGAAAAAAATATCTGCATTTGATGTTCTGCAGTTGAGGGCTTTGCATCTTTTTTCAGAGAGCTACAATAGGTTTTCATTCTATCAAACTGAGTGGTACGGGCAAATAAGATCAATTTTTACAATTAATCATTTAGTAAACCCTTTTTTACAAACTAACATACAACTCAGAGAAAAGAAATGTCTTTCTGAAACCTTTCTTGAATGTTGAGAGGGATTCAGCGGTTATTAGACAGGGAGCTCACTGGGCCACACTTGGAGCCAGGACCAAAAAGCTATGAGCTTTTGCTTTGGGCCCATCAAGAGGTCAGATGCGAAGGAGCAAAGCAGTCTGGCTGGGGTGGAGTGAGGAATCAGATCCTGCAGGTATCGGGGAACAGATCTGTTTAAGACCTTTGCAGGCCATGACCAGAGTGTTGAAGCTGGCAGGCAGCTACAGGGAGCCAGTGGAGAGGAAGGATCAAGGAAGATAGATGGTGGGTGAAGAACATCTTGTACAACGGCATCCTGGGTGAAATGGAGCGGCTTGATGGCAAAGGCTGGAGCCAGAGTTGCAGTGGCAGCAGTCCAGATGGGACTTACATTTCTCTGTGACTCATTTGTAATATTTGTAATATTATTTAAAATATTCAATATTATTTGATAACATAAAACAGTTGGTTTCTGGATGCAAGAAGGGGCATGGAATGGTGTTGACTTACTTGATATAAAACTCACGTTAGAATTTGCCGTCATTCGGTCAAGCATATGTTAGACCCCTCAGAAAAAGAACTCCCACAATTCTCATGTGCTGACAGAGTGCCTACGAAGGGATGGTAGAAACAAGGGATTAAGGGGTACTGGAAAAATACATGAGCCTCAGTAGTAGAAGCAGCCTCTGCTCTCCCTGTCACCAAGACCCAGCTGTTGGGCTTCAGCCCACCCATCTGCTGTACTGGAGGGAGCCACCACCACCGCCGTGCTCAGTGGAGAGTGAAGAGGGAGGCTGCTGGGTGCCGCGGGGAGTTGCCGGGACGCTCGGAAGAATCCCCCGGAAGGAATGGTGCTGCTCTGTAATGCACTGTTGTGTAATTCCTGCTGGACTGGAACCTAATTGGTGGCAGAAATTCACATTCTGGCCAAGATAATAGCATGATCTGCATATTGGTTATTAATTAATGAAATCTGTAGGAATCCTGGGAAAAAGGAGCTATTTTTGTACTTTTAATTTCCTGAGATAGTTATCCATAATTTTTTTTCTTCACTGCATAAGATGGACATCTTGTAAGTCAGAGGCATCATTGTCATTAAAGTGAAAACTTTGCAAATTCTCCTACACCCAACCCTTAGCATGAAAATCCAGCCTCATATTTAGCCAAAACATATTTTAAGGGATATTAAAATATATTTATTATGAAAAAACTTTTTTCTTATTCAGAAGGTCAGAGATAAACAATTATTTTTGTTTTTGGAAAATGGCTTCTTATCTAGCTGGTATTATCCCTTCAGTGAGTTTTCCGAATAAACGTACAATTTCAGTCATTTATATGAAATTGTACATTTATTTGGATCTAAAATTGTCCAAAGTGCAAACCTGTATGTTTGTATGTCACAAGCATTTACAGTTTGCTGCCCTGTAACGTTAAGTTGCGCCTTAAGCAGACCTCTTTTCACATTCGTTCTTTTTCAACTTTTTTTGCTGACGAGTGAATGGAAAATCCAAGAAGGAAAGAAAGGAGTCCACGCTACATCTTGCAGTTTAGTTCCCCTGAGTTATATATCTGATGGAAGTGACGTGAAAATGAGCTCTCAGGCTGCCCGCACTGATTTTTGAGAAGGGAAATTCTTGTTCGCTGCCTGTGCCGCCCGCTTTGCCCACTTGGAGTGGAGGAGTGGAATCTGTCCACTTCCACGGTGTCATCATACTGCCCTCTTTTGTCAGCAGCACACATGTAGCTCACAACTCCGTTATGTCAAACTCTTTCTGTCTGTGTTGACTTTGTCTTCCCAGTGTGTGTGCGCATGCAAGTCTGTTAATTCAGGTTTTGTTCCTATTACTTAATTTTAAATAATTCAGTAACTGCATGGAGCACTTAAAGTCATTGTACACCCGTGTTTATATCAGTTTATTCTCTCCTGAAGACATTCAGTAACTACTGAAGTGCCGTTCCTAAAATGTTTCGCAAAAAAATTACTTTTCACTTCATTTAAATTAAACGTACAAGCTGGATATACAGTTAAATCTATTTTTTTCATCTAATGTAGCTATTAAATGCGAATCAAGTTCTTTATGCAGCACTGAATACAACCATTGGCATTTATAAATCATATTTTTGCAGCAAAAAATTGTTTTCACACTCACTTTGTATAAGCAGTTGCTTTTTCTGGATCACAACTTGACTCCTTAATGCCTATGGTTTACGACACATTATTTTTCCATTTTTTTAATAACTTCTCATTAAAACTATGAGCAATATTAAGTCACAACAATAAAGACAGAGGCAGAATCATGAGAGACCTCGCATCCATTGCAGTGGACCACAGCATGCATTTTGAGACTTTTTAATTTAACGTAACAAAGAACGCAAATTTATTCAAACACTCCGGTTATGAATACGCACGTAATTTTTTTTTTTTTTTTTACAGGTTTGCCACGGCTACTATTGTTAGTGCCATGAGCAACAGTAACTCATAGTTCTGCCCTTATTTCTTAGTCTTATTTAATCGGCAAAGAAATTCTGGGTTTTCCTGAAATGTTTTGCGTTTGCGACACTGAAACTTTATTCAGTATTTTGTATTAATGCAGAAATAATGTGGCCAGGATTTGGAACCCAAGCCCACAAATTATACCCATTTTCAGCAGCTAAAAACCGACTTTATTGCTTGCAGCAGCTGCACTGTAATTTATTTATTGAAAAATACATCATTATTACAGCAATGGATTGTAGTCTCATCAGGGGTGCAACCACGGATGGATGGATGGATGGATGGATGGATGGATGGATGGATGACCATTGTTATCTAGCCAACACCTTCACACAGGACTTTAGCCATTGATCCAGAACAATATCCTTTACTGTGTTTTACACATTCCGCTGGATTCTTGTCCTGGTCTGACAGTGTCACACATCTTCAGCAGCATTTTGACAGCACAGTCATGCTTTTCACCTCTCAGAGTTGCTCCTTTGGGCTGTAAGATGGTAAAATATGTGACGTGAGTAAAATAATGGCACTGTCACCTTTGTGCCACCTTGACTGTCATCTTTGTGTAGCCATCTTGAGACTGTGCGTGTATTGTGATGTTGCACATTATCTTATTCAACAGAAAGGCTAGCCTGGGCAGGAAGGGATGAAGCTGGTCAGCAACGATTGGGCACCTTGGGAAACTCTGATATGAACAATCAGTTTTTTGCCAAGCAAACTTTCCCAACACTATTAAATCACAACCACCAGTCTGAACTGCATAAAAAAGTAAGAAAGATCCCTGGATTCCTTCTGCAGCGATTTCTGACCCTGCCATGAGCATCACAAACTGGAACACAAACTGATTTAATAGACTCAGGTTCTCCTCCAGTTTTGGTAACTACAGGCCGATTGAAACCTTATGTCCTTGTTTTGAGGTCCAAGAAATTGAACCCGGTATGTTTTTCTGCTGCTACAACCCATCTACTTCAACGTTTTGCAAACCGTTCAAGGTTCACTCTATTGTCATTCTGCATAATACAGATGTGCAAGAGAGCGAGATGGTTTTTCATGGACTGTGGTGCACAGTACGCTGAACAAAAAGCATGATGACACAAAATACACATACAAATTAAACATAAGTTGATGAGGAGGTAAAGAGATGAATGATAAATGTGATGAAAGATCAGTAAATAAGAAGATAAACAATAAATAAGAATAAAAGGATAAATGCAAACAGTTTACAGTGGTGGTGATCAGTCTATGTTTTCTCGAATTCAGCAGCCCAACAGCCTGTGAGAAAAAGTTGTCTCTGAGCCTGGCGGTGTTGGCCTGCAACCCGTGATAGCGTCTTCCAGACAGCGGTGGTGAAAACAGATGGCGAGAAGGGTGAGAGGGGTCCTTGGCAGAGATGTAAGCTTTCCCGACACACCGCTTGTTGAAAGTGGTCTGGATGGGAGGCAGCGTGTTCAGAGATGCCTTTCATTGTAGCCTTTTTTGTGCCCAAGCTGTCACTTTTCCCCGTGTCTAGCCTTCCTCATCTGACCCATCTCATTAACAGGATGTTTCTAAGTTGGTTTTTTTTGTCTGTTACACCGTTCCCACTAGACTCTAGACACTGTGGTGTGCGAAAACCCTAGGAGTGTGGCCCTTTCTGAGACACAGCAACCACCAAGTCTAGCACAAATAATCACACCATTTTCAAAGAGTCAAAGAGTCAAAAGAGTTTATTTGTCATGTACATGGTTACTGAGTATACCATGTAGTGAAATGTGCCCTGATTCAACAGGAGACTGTGTGTGGTTCCATTCCAAAATCATATATTTCACAATTTTTGACCATCCTAAAGGTTAAAGGGTAACTGAGCTTCTTCATCTCCCTATTTATAAATATACTGAGTTTTAAGGAGCAGGTGCACCTAATAAAGTGGTCAGCAGATGTATTTTTTATACAGTTTTCATCCATCCATCCATTTTCATTAACTACTTCATCCTGATCAGGGTTGTGATGGGCCTGAGCTTATCCCAGAATTTCAGGGCGCTAAACTATGAAACAACCCCTGGACTGGAGGGCAGACCTTTGCAGGATGTAAAAAGAAACTTTTATTTTTAGAAAGAGCTTCTTAAAGGAAGTTCTAAGTAAAATAACGTATGATGACACTGATTAATGATTTTATTGATCCATTCCCATACGTTAGCCTATGACCCTGGGTTAGGGATGAGGTGGTCTAGAGAAAATGCCAGAGTCAGTGGGTGTAAAGTAAGGAGGGCGCACAACCTGGCTGTGATGTCAGTCTATCACAGTCACTTGCATGATGGGAAACTTATAGCGAGCAGTTATGCTGAAACACTTGTCTTTGGACTGTGCTAGCTGCTGCACCACTGTGCCGTCCTACAGCAAAATGCCTTTCAAATTAAATCGCAAGCCTCTCAATCATTTGACGGCACCTTTTTGAAAAACATTTCACCTTTAGAGAAAATAATTTTTACAAATCAGTGGAATATTTTAAGCAACTATCAAGGTGTTGGCTGCTGTAAGTGGGCAAACTTTTTTAAAAATAGCATAAAGCACGAAAGTCAGAAGGAAAGAGATTGTGATGTTCTCACAGCAGTTTGTTCTCTGCATGCCTCTGCCAGATATGTTTATGGCATCTCAGTCAGCGTTTGACTCGCAGCAACACAGAACTTCTCAGTATGAAGTCTGGGGTTTTGTGCTGCAGGAGAACGGTGACAAAGCCTTGAAGGTCCCCAGACAGACAGAGCACAAACTGAAAGATGCCACTTTTCTAACTTGCACGAGGGCCTTTTCCCTTCAGGGAGGGGTCTAGCAGGTGTTGGTGTCACACTGCGTCAGAGACACGGGGCCAGCTGGTGAGCGGCGAGAGATAACAAGGCGAAATGTGCTTTCCTGAGAAGGTTTTGGAGGAAGGCAGCTCACTGCGGCGCACCGGGCGGAGATGGGGAGGGGGCGAGAAACCGCAGCCGATTGCTTTCTTCTCTGCTGTAGTTGGCCCTGTGGTCGGGGCATCGAGGCTTTTCTTCGTAAAGGCAACCCTGAGAACACTGGTGCCCCTGTGGTCTCATGCCAGTCTGTGCAAGATCTGTTCAAGGTTTGCCTGGCAAATGTTAAAATTATGGAATGCCCAGCCGAAATGAGAGAACTGAGCTCCACGATGGGGTTTCGCTGCACTTTTTTTTAATTCAATTTTTCCTCTTTAGTCGGTTCAGCCTAAAATGAATAAATTATAATAATTATGTACACTTAATGTCAATGTGGACAAAACGCTGACTATTTTTGTGCTCAGATGATGGTTGATTTTATGAACGTGCCGGAAGCACAGAGCGCAGGTGTTTACATGTGCGGTTTGCCTACAAAAGTGTGCCGCACAGCACAGAAGTGCCTGGATGAGGCCACAGCTACCCCTGCTGCGACACTTTGTGCCGATCGGAACGTTTGCAAGCGGCCGGCGTTAATCTCGTTCACAAAACCAGGTTCAAAAACAAAATAAACAAAACCAAAAAAAAAAAAAAGTTTGACCCCCCCCCCCCCCAAGTTTTATTGTCCACAGAGCAAGAAAATAAGGTAGCTATGAGCTGAGGAGGTCCCACCTTGAATCTCGGCCGTTCCACTTTGAAATAAAATCCCGATGGTTTGCTGGGTCCAGCGCTCACGTTTACTGCAAACCCGAATTTGCTGAAAACCCAACATGCATTTCAGCATTTACTAAAATACGCTAAGGCACAAGCAAATGTCTTCAATTCCTCTGTTGATTTTGTATATTTGAGCCAATTTGCTGTGCAAAACATGAGGCATTTCAAAGCGTTTGAAATAATTCCTACCGTAACACAAATTTATTTATAAGAGAAAAGTACTAGAAATAAACACCTGAAATAAAGACATTTTACATGATTATTTTTATTTTTGGAATTTGTACAGTTCGCACAGATGGACATTTGCGGGCTGCTCTACCGCGGTGCTTAACATTTTAAATTTAGCAGCAAAATTAAAGAAGAGTTCTCGCTCTGTTAGAAATGTCACCTCAAACTAGTGAGATCTCTGTGTCTGGCAGCTTCTGAAGTCAATTTAAAAGCCGACGTCGGTTGCCAGGGATGCAGGAAGTACACGTGATGAGGTTTTATGTAAGATACTGTATGCCGTGCCTTGCTTGTGCACGGGCCCGCACGCCAGCAGGCTGCTCCCCGCGGCCTTAAGGCCACGTTTTAGCGCTGCTTCCGGACACAGGAACCGCAGGCAAACAGGATGTGCAACTTGCAGGCGACTCCTAAGTGTGTAAATGCAACCATTCGTGCCGCCTGTGATGGAGATCTCAGCTCACCGGTGCCTTTTCCTGCTCCTTTCTGACCGCCAGCTCTAAATGTGTCAGCGCTCCAACCGATTTATCACTTTGACGTAAGAGCGTTTCGTTTCTTCAGCTGATTTCTTGCTTTGCCTGTCATAACCCACACAAAATGGCAGTGCAGTCTACACACTATGTGCACACCATTGGACACCTTTACGGTCCAACAGAGGCTGAGCTCACCATTAACTGCTACCATGGTGTTTTGTCTGTTAATTCTGTTTAAAATGATAGAAATCTGACGCCATGAATAGAAAATTTCAGCCGAAGCTGAATAATTATTCCTTTCACGGAGACAGTGTTTATGGAAGAAGGCAACATCATTTTTAAGGATTTGTTAAGCATTTGGTCTTAAATATGTATATGTTAAAGCAATGGAAAGAAATTTTCATACAAACATGGTGCAGCTGTAGGTATTGCAGCTTCTATTGTGGACCCCTTATGCTTACAGTAGAGATGTACATATACATTAAAAATAATTTGACACTAGACAGATTCATTATGTTTAGATACATTTTTTGTGTTTTAAGGTATTTTAAAATTCACCTTTGCTTATGTAGAATATATTTTTATATCTATCCATCCATTATCTTAAACTGTTTGTCCTGCCCAGGGTTGGAAGCCTATTCCATAGTCACTGGGTGTCAGGTTGTAAAAGTATGCCTTGAAGAAGACTCCAGTGCACCTCAGGATGGCCAAACACATCCATACACTACAAATTTAGAGTAAACAGTTAACCTGAAAGGCATGTCTTTGGACTCTGAGAGGAAACCTATGCAAATGGAAAACACACAAAATGTCATCTTTTGCACTTCATAATGCACCACACATTCTCAGGGAGTGACAAGTCAGTACTGCAGGCAGGCCAGTTTAGCAGCCAAAAATGAAGGGACAACCCTGGAAGAAATGGCATCTGGATGGCTCAAATGTTGCTCTAAAATTTGTACAGCTTTCTGCATTATTGTTGCCCTCACAGATATGCAGGGTACCAATGCCGTGGCTACTGACACACCCTAAACCATGACCAACACTGGTTTTTTGAGCTGACACTGATAACAGCTTAGCTAGTTCTTTGGTTCGCCCTTGCACAGTAAAGCCTTAACTTGCATCTATGGATGCATCAGCAAATGGTGTTGAATGCCAAAGATTTAGCCAAGTATTCTCAAGCCCACCTCATGATCCCCATTACAGACGCATGGCAGTTTTTAAGACAGTAACATATTTACACACCAAGATTTGACCAGATTCCTTGAGTCTTATTACACTGTAGAGTGTAAAAAAGAGCACAAAAGCCTACCAATTGGTCTCTGAGGATCACTGTTTTCAAAGTGCTGAATTATGCCCTGCCACATCTGTTGGCAAACTGGCTGCCCTCAACCCATCCTCACTCTTGAACAGCAAGGCCTTTTTTGGAGGCTCCTTATATACTACAACACTATTGCTTCACTTGTTTAACATCACCTGTTTCACATCACTTTGTTGTTCAACTTGTCACATTATTATTATTCCTAAACTACCTTTGCTGCAGCTTTTTTGGAATTTATTGCATGCATCAAATTCAGAATAAATGTACATCTTCAAGAAACAATGCAGCTGATTTGGTAAAATATGAAACACCTTGTCTTCATACTGCTTTTGTTTGAATACAAGTCAAAGTAAATATACAAATGACACTTTTTGCTTTTTATTTTCATTTTTCATACTACCCCTACTTTTTTGGTCCCAGGGTTGTGCGGTAAATATTGTCTTGATAACGCTTTATTTTAGCTACACCGTATACACAAAATAGTCATTACAAAGGATTATGAGGATGTGCAGGATTTGTCATTTATTCTTGTCATCAATTCAACCTAAGAGCGACAACGCCACGGTTCGAGATTCACTTTATTGTTATTCTGCACTTATGCAGATGGGTAAGAGAAACACAAATGTGGGTTCTCCTGAAACTCAGCAGTCTGACAGCCTGTGGGAAGGAGCTGGCATTGCCTCGGATGCAGACTTGCACCATTTTGGTGGCAAGTGACCTTGGCAAATTGTGATATTTGTATAATAATATTTATATTTAAATCAGATGAGAAGCACACTGATTGGTTCTTCTATCCCTGTTGGAATATGAGCTAATACTGGGCTGTTGTCACTGATGCAGCTCCTCACCCTCTGTCTCCAGGATGTGCAATGTGTGGTAAAACGCATCTGTTACACCTGACTGCAAGTTTACAACTTCATGCTCACAAAGAGCACATTGCAGCCCAGCTTTCAAGCCCTCGTGGGCACAACGCAGCGTTCGTAATGCACGTTTCTCATTGCATCATTTGCGTCAGCATTTGACTACACGACTACCACCCGCTTTTTGGGTTCGCAGACTTGCAGGGCGCGAATGTCCGTTGTAGCACAAACCTGGGCTGACGCCATTGACCGCACTTGTCTATGCAACAAACATAAGCATTTAATTTTTTGCACAAGAATAAAAAAAAAAAAAAAACACCTTTGTGCATTTTGTGCAGGTGTGGTGATGGCACGTCGATAGAAAACAGGAAGTGCCTCAGAGAAAAGAACAGTCCATCATTTTGTGAGACATAATTCCACTTTTTTGACACAACTTCACAAGCTGCGATCAACACTGGGTCCCCTTCTTCTTGATGTGCAATGGAGTCAAATCAAGTCAGCATCTATTAATAAAATTTCCCCGGCTCCTTTCATTCTGCGCCACGTTCCTACGACTGTCAGAGCCCATGATAGAGCGTCACCTTTATCTCATCCCGGCCGCTGCTCTGTCAGCGTGATAAACAATTCTAACAAGAATCAGAATGAAGATCTTCCCAGTAGACTCCAGGAGATACTGGCCCTTTTTTCTCATTTTCTAGATAGCAAAATTTAATCTAGTGGCTGTGCCTTTCCTGCATTTTCTTTCTTCTTTTTTTTTGTTTTATCAAGTGTCACATTCAAAGAGATGTAAATTACCCTCTCAGGTGAAGGCTCCTTCATTTGGGGGGCCAGAAACATCTTAGCCATCCATGTTTCTTCGGGACCTTCCATCAGCCTGAGGTGGCACACCTGGACCCTGTCGCTGAGCTTTTCTTAAAGATGAAAAAAACAGTGTGTGTGTGTGTGTGTGTGTGTGTGTGTGTGTGTCTCAGCGTGAGGAAGCACTGACGGCACAACTGCAGTCATTTAAATGCGGCTTCATTATCTGTTTCTGTGGAGGGAAATACACCTGGCAAAAAAAATAAATTGAACTTAAAGTACTTAAAATTTAACCCCTTGTGTGTGTGTGTGTGCGCGCGCGTGCGCGTGTGTGTTTTCCTCTCCTCAACTGCAGACAGGATAACTATTTGCTTTTTTAGCCAGTATAGTTCTTCTTCTCTTGTCTCTTCTATTTTTTTTTTGCTTAATCTGTTGTTCAGCATCCTGGGTTGCTATGTAAGAAGTGTGTTATGAAATTTATTAAAACAAATTAAACTGAACTGAACTGAACTTAAAGTGCATGTGTGTGTGAGAGAAAGAGAGGAAGAGATAAACAAATCATATTTTAAAGAAGTATTTAGAAAATGAAGTGAAGCACAGTTAAGTTTGAAGATGAGATATGCATGCCTACAAGTAGAAGGAGAATACAGCATGTACGTAGGTTTGAAGAACTTGAGTGATGATCATGTGTGAAACCTATGGCAGAAGAAAGAAGAAAACTTGAGGAAGTACCAAAGAATGGACAGCGTTAGGTGCTGGTTATGGAGGAAGTACAAGTTAGAAGCAAGATATGGCCAGTTTGGGGTTAAGGGAGCAAAAAAAAAGCACCTACAGCATCTAATATGAGAAATGCGAGGATAAAGGGGAACCATTCCAGGAATGAAATATAGGCAAGAAAGAATTATCAAACAAACCAGCAAAAAATAACAGAGCATTGAGCCTATAGAGTTTGACACCATTAATGATTGCTCATGACTTCTGTGACTAAAAACACAAATACTAAGAAAAATTCAACAAAAGCAAAGTGAAAAACTATGACAATAGCAGATATTTTTTGGAAGGAATTATTTTTGCTGCTGTCAAGGTCATCCACAGGGTTAATCAGAAACCGCATGGAAAATTTCAACGTGTTTGCTCATTGTGTGGAAGAAACATGGTGGTTTACTCCTTAGCATTAGGGTCAGGACTTACCATGACATAATAATAATTTTTAAAAATTAAACAAAATAAATGAAATAATAAAAATAATAATAATAATAATAATAATAATAATAATAATAATAATAATGGGCTAGACAAAGAAAATTGCCAATATCCTTGAAGAGCGCAGGGTTTATTTCACATTTTTCTCCTTTGCTTAGTTCTAAGCTCCTAAAATACCACAAAGTTCTGCAACAGTGAAGCTATAGATTCCCTTAATTCGGAAACTTGTTAACTCTGAGCATCTCCCCCAGTTCACCCCAATATCCCCAACTAACAAAATGCATTTAATTGGTTACATTAACACAGTTTTCTGTCCCACAGACCTAAAAGGGCATCGCATTTCTAGAAGAATCCAAACATAAACATTGGGGTTACTGCCACTGACATACTGTTTTTGTAGTTATGCATAAAGGCAAAGTTCAGCGTAAATGTACAGTTAAACCATTATTTCCCTCAGTTCGCTTCTCATTATTAATACATTTTTCAGTCCCTGTACTGTACATTCCTGCATGTTTTCACAAATAATTTGTATTGAAATAAATTCCGTCAACGCTATTATAACCATGCCGGTACAACTTTGTTGCGTGCTGACTTGCGTGTGACGGCTCCTTTTGAAAACACACCACTGCACAGATTATTCTTAAATGTTTTATTGAGTAAAATACTCCCCTTTGGCTATTTTCATTACATTGTTTTTTTCTTGTGTTACATGAGGACACGACCAGAATGTGGTAAACATCGACGCCACAGCGGGACCAAAGTTGCCCTCCTGTGTGAATATTAAAGAAACTCATCATGTGGAAGTCGCAGAAGAGCACAAGGGATAAGAGGGAAAAACCCCAATTGGGTCTGCTTTCTTCCTCCACCACCGCCGAAATGGCGAAATTAGAACAATGAAAATGTCCAATTTACGGCAGACTCTCTGTTTGGCATGTTTTAACATAAAAATCCGTGCGTGTAAATTGTCCTTACAGGGAAAATAAATTGGTAATTCAGGTTTAAAATCAAAATGACACCATGGCTCTGATAAAGAAAAGGCAGCAGAAGGAGAGAATGAGAATTGCGAAAATGTCACATCCGATTTTGTACATTTAGAAAAACGGCAATGCAATAAAAATTGTGCAATGAAATGCATGTTGGTACTGTAGATGAGGCCTTGTTTTGGGCAAATTACTTCTGCACTCTTTGCAGTATCAGCTTCATTGTGCGGTATATTAATGCCAAATTTTAAACATGCAAAGAGACAACTGGAGGAACGTAGCTAAATATCTGTTTTATCCGCTTACAGTTCAGCACCAGTTCATGACAGCACATTTATCTGCATTTGTCTGTTTTGCCCTCCACCATTGTTCTCAAAAAACACAGCAAGTGTGGTTCGTGTAAAGAAAGGAAAGACAGGTGTAATTCTTCAAGCTAACGCGCTATCTCCGTGGAGCTATGGACCAGCTCAGTGTGGAAAACTTTTAAAATAAGACGACAGCCTGACTGTCGGGCATGCAGATTCCCTGCTTTCCTTATCAGGTGTTTTGGGACAGCATCTCAATATGGATTATGTTTGCCCTCTTATGCTAATAGCTCCTCTGTCCTTTGTGTTTCTTCAGAGGAATTAGTCTACATATTAATGGGTAGTCGCTGTGGAAGGGATGAGTTTCATGACTGGCGTGCTTTGCTCATGTCCCGCCCGTGTCTGAGTGTGAATTAATGAAGAAACGCACATAAAAAGACATATGGCCATTAGTGTAACTGTGAGGGCTAAAGAAACCCATCATTAATATGTTTTATCATTTGATTTTTTTTTTTTTTTTTTTTTTACGTTAAACTGGCCAAGTACACTCAAGAAATATTCAGCAAAATAAATTGGGGGAGGGTAAAATTAACTCAGACACTCAGAAAAGATTAATTGTTAAATGTTGCAGTTTTATACACCAATTTAAAATGCTTAAATCATTTTGGAAAAATGCTGGCATGTCGGAGAAAAAAATTAATTGATTTGATTTGACATTCTTACATAAGTCTTCCAGTGACAAATTTCAAATTTCATGTTTGAGCTGCTCATCACACATGGAAAAAAAATCACTTTGACTTTTCTGCAATTTTTTCCATCTTCAAGTCATCCTACTTCCTTACGTTTGTCCAATGTGATGTATGTTTACTTTAATACTAATTGAGAACAATATATCAGCAATATATACAGCAAAACTGCAATAAAATAAAAAAAAGAATTCAGATGTAATTTAATTGGCAACTGGTTCCTGTCCTTGTGCTCCCTTCCCAAAAACCAACATAATCTTCTGTCAGCAACAATTGTGCTGAATATGAGGTGTGTTTCTGTAAAAATTTGTATTAGTATTACTGCGCTGAAGTGGTGGTGGTGGGAGCTGTGGCTCTCCCACAATGCACTGCTGCTTCTTGAAAATTGTAAATCAGGTCCTAGGAAGGGCCAGCCGTGCTATCTTTGAGCAACATTACCCTGAGTGCTCTAGAAAAACACCCACCTAAATGGGTGACCTATCCTGTGCAAAGTGTCAGAAAAACTGACTTTTTTTTTTTTTCCAGTTTTTACACCTTTTAACTTTTTTTTTTACACTTTTCTAACTGATCAGGTTATTACAGAGGCCTCCTTGGAAAGAGCCTTACACAGTCACCAGATGATGTGCTGTAAGCTGGTCTGACCCCATCTTGCCCCATCTCCGTCGCGGTATTCCAGCCTGCTTACGAATTCCACTCAGTGCCAGAACACAAAAGTGTTCATTTAAACAATTAGAGCGCACTTATCTAATTAAAATGGCTGAAAACTGCCATGGCACTGCTTATTATGTTATGGATATTTTGCAGAGATATGCTATGAAATTAGTATGTAAATGTACATGAATTGTAAATATACGCACACTCATGTCAGTGGGGTTTTCATGCTTTTCCTTTGCCCGTGTGGGTTTTCTCCTGGTGCTCTGGTTTCCTCCCACAGTCCAAAGACATGTGTTTTAGGTGGATTTATTGCTATAAATTGCCTGTATTGTGTGCACATGTGCAAATGTGTGCATGTGGGATCACCCTGTCACCAGCTTTCCAGGGGGTCATTTATAGCCTTGCGACCGATGATTCAGGGGTAGGGTCTAGACCACCGTGACCCTATCCAGGATGAAGGGATTCATGATACTGGATGGAATATCTTGCTGCACACATCCACGTAATAAGGACAGAGAGAAAGTATTTTCTAGTGTTTGCATCATCATATCCACAAGGTCCCAGGGTGGCAGGTGTCAGATGTATTGAGAACTTACAGATTTGTGCTCAAGTACAATAGTCATATCATCACAACACTTGGTAGAACATCCAGTGATCTAGAGATGGAGGCATTCAGGTTTGCTGCTTAAGTGGACACCATTGCTAAGTCAGCCATCATGTCCCACAAAAGTGCTCATACAGCAGCCTGCTAGATGCTCTGCGTCTCCAGCAAAACTGCCAGTTGTTTTCTACTTCCGTGGCACTCGCAGAAGGCAAAACTCTCGTTAAAAACTGATCGCTTCAATATTAAAAGTCATATCCATTTGAACAAATGTCTCCAGGTGGGTCACTATTGCAAAGAAATAAAAAAGAGCAGAGAGAAAATACATTCACTTTATGTGCAGTGTGATCCCTGGAGCTGCAGAAGGTCAGTTAGACTCATTATTATTAATGTGATGACCGTACTGAACAGACTGCCACTTCCATGTTGCTGAGCTCTGCTTATAGCCAGCGGGAGCTGTTCTGGTGGCTCCTCTGACAAACTTCATTGTTGTTACAGCCAGAATTGTCACCAGTATTTAATAAGGGCGGTTGGTTAATGAGAGTAATTTAGATGGATGGTGGAGGTGAGCCGGAAAGGAGGCTCAATTCCAGCATGCCTCTACATGAGCGTAACACTGGAAAATATCATAATGTATACACATATAATATACTATTTTCGCCCCTATTGCAGCATCATTTCTGCAAATCACTAAAAATCTTTGACATGTTCTCCTTGCGTACAGTAGAACATACAATGACTGTTGACAAGTGAAAAGAAATAGGTACTGTAAAATGTTCTAACCATTTCTTACAACCTTTGGCCTTTCATAGTGTAACTTGTGAACCAAAACAGAAGATCTCATGTAAAGTTTCACTGTAAACTAAAAAATTACCAAGAGATCTTGGATCAGAACATTGCCTAGGAGCCCATAATCTGTCAAGAAGCTTGAACAACACCTCTACTGATCAGTGTTATTAAAGTCCCAACTTAGCTTGGAAGAAATTGAAGAAACGTTATTGCCAGTATTATTATTCACTACTAATATTGTTAGAGGTTTTGTTTCTGAAAAATGTAGTTTTCATGGTTCCTGCTTGACAGATATTGATCTCTTGCATGGAGAAGTGTGTGTTTTCCAGTGTTTCGGTGTGTGTATGCGAGCAGTCCTTCTGACACCAAGCGTCCCTTCCAGGCCTTCTCCACTAGCGGCCCAAGGAAGGCAGTTAAGATACAGAAATGAAGCAAAATGATATAAATTTATCGCATTCAAGCATTTTATAATTCCTTAAAAAATGCATATTCATATTTAAATTTGGAGATTTCATTCTGTATGTAAATCTTTAACAGTGCTTTCATATATTTACAGTTGGGTTGTGAATAATTTAGATTAAAATAGCTACAAGTTTACATTGTATGGTTAAATATTGTACAAGTTTTATTAAAGATGTGCATCACCTTATAACATGAGGATTTGAGGACGAATGCAGCAAAAACAGAAAGCAAAGGCTGAGGTTTTAAATATCAGTTTAATACTACAAGAATTAAAATGAAGGGCCTCGGCTTGAATACTTTATTTTGCTTGTCATCCGTTTGTTCAGCTGTTCATTTTGACTTTTCTGCTTGTTACATAGCACGGAAATTCCCCCAGAGCTTCTGCTCGGACCATTTTGCTGATAAACAAGCGATGCTTAATGTATGTAAGGCCACCGGGCGTAAGCAGCTCAGTCAAAAAGAGGAGCGGGCTGGAAGGACGGGGGGGTGAGAAACAAAAGGTGTTTCACTTTTTAGCCACTTCTTAAAAGATGTAAGAGTAGCTGAGAAATTTAAATCAGTCCCAGCCTCCCCAAACACATCAAGCTGGGAGCTGATCCAGTTTAAATTTGACATAAGCTTTTCATGTCGAGCAAGAAACTGCGCATATAGGAGAGGAGACACCTATCTCAGTGAAGATTACATATCTTATTATTTTTTATGCGCACACTTACAAAAATTATGTTTCTCTTCCGCTCCTTAAATTCTGAACACAAATAATCTCCAATAAAAAGCCTTTGAGCAAAACATATTTTTTTTTACTTACACTTACAGTATACCTAGGCACGATTAGCAATAAGGTTTATTAGCTTTTTTGTCTGCTGCACTGACATGGTGACAAAACTGTCACATCAAGATAATAGGTGTTATGGAAGATTTTACACTACTAAAAACTAGCAGGTAGGGCAGCAGCCTGGTAGCTATTTACTACTACTACTACTACTACTACTACTAATAATAATAATAATAATAATAATAATAATAATAATAATAATAGTGATAAAGTGTTGCAGGGTGGGTGGCAAACTGCACAGTTTGTTCAGTCAGAAGCTCCGTCACCTCTTCATCACCCACAGGCTGATGCCAGGATGAACACGGCAGCCCCATTTCGGAGGACGGCTGCAGCGCCCACTCGCCACCACCCTGCACCTGCTCATTAATTAGAAGACCATTTTTACACCAAGAATTCGGCACCCCTGCACGTCGCACAAGTGTGTCCTGAAAACGTGTGCTGCGGACTGAGCTGCAGGTGCCTCAGAAGGCAAGAAAAGTGGCAGGAAAAAAAAGATGAGAACGACAACAAAAAATGCTGCTTTTTTTTTCTTTTTTATGAACATGTTCAACTCGCTCCCTCTCAGTGATTAATTTGCGAAATGAGTGAAGTCGGTGCCTTTTTGTCTTTTTTTGTAGACGTACAGAATTGCGGCGTCTTACGATGTGAAAAGGAAATTTTAGCATAAAGTAAAATGTAGGGAACTTATAGAATATGACACTAAATGCACCGTATAATGTAATGTATACTGATGGAATGATTATTATGCAAAAACTCACATTAAGTACTTTTAAGGGTGAACAGTTGAATAATGACCATACTTTTTGTGCACCGATTTAAGCTTTTATAAAATAAACTAAATCCAGTTTTGCCAAATGATGGTCCTTCATTAATGCATTAATGTTTTCTAACAAAATAACTAAATTCATTTAAAAATAACTGAAAACCAACACACAAAAAAGGGGGAAAGCCTTTCTTTGTATGCAAGTACATTTACCCACAAAGGTTGCGTATTTTAATATTTATTCGGGTCAGATGCAGTGTTTGATGTTTTATTTTGGAGTAGCGGTGTTTGTCTGTGTGTTGCTGGGTTGGAGAATATGCAACGCCCCCATCTGGGTCAGTCTTCTGGAAAGCGCCATTCTCAGGACCACCGGTGTATCCTCCTCCCACCCCCAACCGCCCCACCTCCCCACCACCACACGTCCTCCTCCCCAGGCTGCAGCACCTCCTGACATACTGGAGGGACGACCCTGGGAATCACATTATGTATATTTTCAAAGAGCGCTGGCATTTGCATGTAGAGGACAGTTAAAATAAGGCCATAAATCAGCCACAAACATTTAAATGGATTTTATGAAAGATTGAAACCCAGGAAGTCTCCTGAGCAAATATTTCAGGGCCTGTCTCAAATATACCCACTGTCATTAAACAGAAGAACCATTCGGACCGCTCAGCTCGTATATTTTCTTCACTCTGTGGCTGAGCTGCAGTCTCGGGGCGGCTCCATCAGTATATCAATACCCATACGTCATTAGCAAGGTTATCTTGTTCTTTTTTCTGTTTTTTTTTCTTTTTGTTTTTTTTTTTTGAGGTACTCACACCACTTGTCCAAAAGAAGAATTAAAAATAAATGACAAAAATAAATTGCTGTACTTCTCTGAGACTTAATTGCCTTTTTTTTTTTTTATTTAGGGTATTTATTAGTAAAACGCAAATGTCGTATTTTGGTTTCTGGAGCTCATCTGAGAAGCAGAGATTAGTCATTTTGAACAAAGCATATTTAACAGCTAAACGGAGGAAAATAAAGAGGAACTGTGTTCATCTCGTGGTCCTAATTCTCCGTGAAGACGGAAATAAGATCAAAAAAGGGTGTTCAGCTTAGATTCGGTGTGTCAGGGGTAGTGCAATGTTTTGTAAAGAAGCAGAACGCACAAAAATAATATTTATTTATGTGTAACTTTGATCAGATGGTAGTAATGATTTGCGGAATGCTGCACTGCAGCAGCTTAGCCGAGATTTACTCCAGTTCATTGCTAAACAATGCAGAATTAAAGTAAAATGTTCATAGCTGCTCCATTGTGTCTCCTAGGCTTGTGCTAAAAGGGCACTTACTGTGAAGCAACCCTTGAGCAAAATGACAAAAATGCAAACTTCTTTGAGCGTAGCTAACGTGAGTTTATGTAACTTTGTTTAACTCCCGATTGACAGAACACAAGTTTTGATTTTATTTTTGATTTCTGGCTGAAATGTCCTTGTTACTAAAATTGCTTTCCTATTGAGCCAACAAAGCACATTATCACACTTTGGTGTTTCTATGTACCTCATCCAAAAGACACGGTATTTCAAACAAAATTATTAAAATCGCCCATTCCGAAGGAGGAATTAAATGGTCAAAAATTCTACTTATTTGATTGAAAAAATCAGCAATTTGTGTTTCTTCACTGTTCTTACAAATAACTGTAGTCAGTTTGTCCCCGTTGTGTTGTGATTAAATTGCTCACGTTGCTGGTATCCACATTTTTAACGTGCGGATACCGATGAACGTTTTAAATGAATAGCGGCTCGTGATAATGCAGCGTGCCCACTTCCGTCTGTAAACATGGAAAACACAGCACCGAGAAAAAAAAATACAGAACCCTCCAATAAAACCTTACACCCTTATGCTGCCGAAACAACAGGGTTAAACTACCCAAAAGTTGTTTTCAAAAAGGAAAATAATTTGTAGATGTTGTTTCCTTCCACGTCTGTGCTAATGCTCATCTGCTAGGGAGATTTTTAAGGCTATCAGCGTTTAAGTTCAAATTTGTTATTCTGTCATTATTTGTGCTACAAGCTACCAGCTTTAGCACTCAGACTCCAGCACAGAAAAAGAATTTATTAATTTTCTAATTGTGTCAAAAAGGTGATTATAATGTTTTTTCCATAACTGAAACCCATATACTTCTTAAAACTGTTTATAAGAGATAAAAATGGTCACGTTTTTTTGCGGGACATATGTATCTCGAAAGCTGTGAAATATTAAAGCTGAAATAAGAAATGATGTCATTATTAAAATTTTATTACATTAAAAATATGTAGGTCCGCATAAAAATATATAGGCCTACATAAAGTGAAAAAATAACTCTCACCCACTTAGTGCCATTCTTATTTTTTTCTTTCTACCAGTCATACAAAACTCAACTTTAGAAACATGCTAACTTATTTCATTCTTCACACAATGTATTTCAGTTCAGCACATGTATGTGTCCCGGCGAGCGGCGTTGCAGCATCCCCAGAAAATATGCACGGTGTGTGACACATTTTAAAAGTTAATAGTGGAATTCAGAAAACACACACAACTTTCCACTTTTCAGCCTCTTGTGAAACAGTGGGTCGGCTTGAAAAAAAAAACCATCTGTCTGTTGTTCATTTGAATATTTAAAGGCATCTTTGAAAGAGAGAAGGAGGGGGAAGGAGACCCAGTTTGGTTCGCTTCCTGCAGACTGCGGCTAACACACTGACTCTCTGCATTTTAAGGAAAGAATCATTTGCATTTCAGACAGAAACTTGAGTATTCTTAGATTCCTCACTGTAAGAGTACCTGTTTGTACTTTGTTTCACCATTGGCACATAAGGGAATCTCTCGAATGGTGTCAAATTCGGCGAAGGTACGAACAGTGGCAAATTAAAAGCCCGAAACACCGCTAGCCTCAAACATTGCACTCCTCTGCCAGACTTTCAAAGACGTCGTCTTATTTTTTGATGGAAATGTAAGATAATAAGCAGTGCTCTAAACACGCCTATGCTTTCCGCAGCGGAAACACATGCCAGAACGGCAATGCGTCTGTCTAAAATACGCATCATTTAGGATTTTTCTGCCCGGCCAGCGTGCAACCTGTGAAATAATCGGTCTCTAAACTGTTTTAGCGCTCTAATGGGGGGCATGATGAGGGCGGCCAGCTGTGACAGGGTCACCCTTACAACAACCTCCCCAAACAACACGGCCAAATGACCATTTGAACGATTATGAAAGGTTGGGGAAAACAAGAGCGTTTAAGGAAACCACTAAACAAATTGTTTATGGTGGAATTCAGCACAGGCGGCTGGACGAATACCGGGGGATGCGTCTCAGAGTGCTTATGAAAGGCATCGTGCGGATTAATAAAGTCGTTCAAATCTGAGTTTTAGGCAATTTAATTTTTACACGTTTTAGGCACGGGCACAAAAAAGTTAATCATTAGGAATGACTGCTTTGTAGCTGTAAATTGTTGCCTTCGGAGCATCCATTAAATATCCCGTTGTCTACATAGGCGTTCAACATCCGTTCATGACCTTAACACACAAGCCTGTGTTTTAGCAGGCTTTAATGCTCCAAGACAAAAAATAATTAAAACTTTTAAAGAGCAGCAACATTTACCATGTAAGTACAGTAGCTCAGCAGGCCTACTATATTTTATGCCATACATTTTATTGTAAGTAAATACAGCCAATAAATATAAAGAGTACAAGTGCTTGCTACTGTACGTCGAAATGCGTTAAACTGTTTGCGTGCATTGAACTGTTGCCCATTATTCAATTCCTTCGTTTGAAAGCCAGAGAGCACTCCCCAGTCACATCGAGTTTCAGGAAAATAGGAAAAGAAATCCACGCTAAATGATAGTGGTCTGCCTTCGACTACCTTCTCACCTACAACATCTTTTTGTAATCATCCATGTCCAAGCTTCGTGTTTTTTTTTTCTTTCTTCCAATTCTGCTAGGCAACACTACTTACGCTTCTGTGCGATCCATCATGTGATCATTACTTCTCAAGGCCTCTGCAATGCATAAAATGTGATTTATTTGAACTTTTAAAATTAAAATGTGATATGTAATTATTTCAGGTGGAAAACAGATGCATGCTTTGGTGAGCTTTGGACAAGTCTCATAGCAAGAAGGGTAAATATATGATCAAAAAAACTGCCAGGTATAAATCTCTGTAAGGCTCATTTTGAGTGTGTGTGTGTGTGTGTGTGTGTGTGTGTGTGTGTGTGTGTGTGTCTATAGTCCTGTATTGTACATATTGTACCATGCATTTTAAACATGCAAATTAATGAGCATATTAAGTTGTTTTATCATTTTCTAATTTGGTAACTGTTGTTTAAGGTATTTTATTGTTCTAAACTCATGGCCCAATGCTTACATTGGTGTCTTCAGACGGGGTGGGAACACATTGCTTCTTTTTTCTCCTTTTTTCAAAATAATCTAAAATAGGCGTTCGGCATCCGAAAAATGTAGAATTCGGCACATTTTTTTGGGAACAATAATAAATATGAATTAGATTCATGGAAATACTGTAATTACACATATGTTATATATTGTGTTGTGTATATGTGTGTACGTGTTGTATATATATTTGTGGTGTTAGCAGGCTGAGAAGGGGGCCCAGACCCTCCTCTTCCCCACAGTGGTCTCCAGCACCCTGCATTTTATGCACTGAAATTCTAATTCAGATTTCAAGTAAAAAAATCCAAAAAAAGCTTTTTTTGTATCTTTTTTTTCAATTTAAGAGTTACACTTTTGATATTTGTCACTACTCGTGTTGTGAGTAAGCAAAAGTTATTGTGCTGTTTTATTCCAATGCATGGAAGTGGAGATGGCCGTGAATGACAGTTCCCAAGTCGGGGGCTTTCTTATGGGTTCATTAATGAAGAGTGGGGACAATGAGGACATCCTTGTCACTTTCCTTTAAACTCCCCTCTTGTGATGAAGAATCACTTTGAATCCATTGGCTCCGTATGCATTTACATAACAAAGCCCCCCTGAATCCAGGCAGAGAGGAATATGACGTGCGTTCCAACCTCCCACCTCCAACCCCACCCGCCCCACCCACAAAAAAAAAAAAAAAAACAGACCCGTTACTCACCTACACAGCGACGCACAACTTCTGTCCTCAAAAGTAGCTGTCAACAATGAGCCAAAGATCTCCCAGTGCAACACGGCAGCAAAGCTACACCATCAGCAGACTAAACAGAAAAACATTAAAGAAAGTTATTCTGGAATCGCTAGTGCGAGGGGTGGAAAAGAAAATCTGAAAACCTCACCCGCTGCCACCTCCACACACCAGGCCCCCACCCAATGGTAACCCCCCCACACACACACACACACACACTCTTCACCCTTCGACGAAGCCCCTCTTTTGGAAAGGAATGGGATGAAATGACATTATGCATATGAAAATGTCCAGAAAGATGTTTGATTTATGTATGCATTAGATGCAAATTCTATTACGGGACGCTAGGCAGTGGTGAGATTTCTCCTGGAACAGTTGGCTGCCCTGATCAAACCTGATCTCATTAAATCCCGAGAGGGGAGGAAGATGGAGGAAGTGAAAGTGGAAGAATGGAAGGAAATTTACAGCCTGGACACAGATAGAACAAAAAAAGGGGCTGGGGGGGGGCTGAGGGGAGGTAAATTGCATCCTTCTGACTAAGGCCGCTCGCTGCTATTTTTTCAGTATATGTATGGGGCAGCAAAGACTCACTATCCTATATATGAGCAGAAAGCTGCACGCTTCATCTATAATTGTTGAGGCCCCACCTATTCTGTCCGTTTGCTTGTTTCGCGTTTAACAAACACGGCCCACAAAAACGACGTAGGGTGGGGGTAAGACAAAGAAAGGCAAACTGAAGGAAAGCAGCACGCGATGCCCGAGACGCTCGCGAGTAAAAGAAGGTGTGGTTGTACGAGTCCTCATTTTATGCCCGCAACACTGCATTTTGACTTTTTTTTTTTTTTTTTTTTCTCCACATGGAGCGAGCAAATTAAAAAGGAGGGGAAGGTTTAGCGAAACCTGCTGGAACGCAAACAAGCTGTGGGCGTGCTGTTGGACAGCGGTAATAGCCGGCGCGTTTGCGAGAAAAGCGATAGCAGGTTATTAGCTTGTCAAATTGCACTATTTGTTCCACCACAAACCTAAGGCTCCACGTGTCAAAGTATAAATCGTGCTCGATTATCTTGCTTCTGACAAACGAAAGCGGCAGAATAAGTATTTATACAAACGTAAGATTTGCAAACGCCGAGCAAGCCGCTGCTGTCTGCGCGAGCGGACGGCCTGATATTTTTAAGCTATCAAACATTTTTATCAGCCAGTGAAATATTAGTAACAATTTGCTGCCAACACTACTTGCAAACAGATTTGGCAACGGGGCAGCGGATTTATATCCGTGTGCATGTTTGTGCCCATTTATGTGCTTGGGTGTGCTTATAATTGTAAGCCTCCTGATGAAAAGGAACCAGGGATATATTTTATTTATTTATTTATTTATTTATTTGCTATAACTCGGGACATCCAGCATCTTCTCTGGGTCTCGTCTCACCTTCCTCTTCCACCTCGGAGATCGAGGTCAGACCAGGGATTCTTTACTGGCCAGCTAATGTGATTACCCCGGTGCAATACCCTTAAACAGCTCCGGCTCTGATCTGCATACTAATTGGCTAAAGTTGCCTTGGCTGTGACCTTGGAGCATGGGTGTGGGGGGGGGGGTGGTAGAGGAGGCGTCTGTCTGCCACAAGATGCTTGTGCCACACCTGACCCCCCCCGATTCAAATCCCAAGTGCTGCGGCAAATAATAACACTGGCGTCAGTTTATTCGCAGATGTACATCTGCCCGACCTTCGGCAAAGACAGCAGTAAAAAAGCAAATGGGCGCAGCGCTGGGTGCACAAGGTCAATTTAAATGCATATTGGGTTTGAGCTTATTGGTGTGCCCCTTGCTTTGTGGTGGGATGAATTATGCTTTCAAATTAAAACGAAGAAATAAGCACGTGCGCGAGTAAATGTGCACCGACGTATACGTCGGCCGTCCGCCGGAAAGGACGGAAGGTGACGCGTGGGGAAGAGAAAGTCGGCATGCATTAAGCGGATATATTATGAGGCTGCTTTTAATTTAACCTAAAGTTTCGTTCTAGCCTGCAAAGAAATTAAATGTGTACATTTGAATTGCTTTTTTGTTTCGAATCTCATTTATAGGGCCGATACGGGGTTTTGGCGGCGTAGCAACGCCAAGAATGCGAACAGAAGGCATTCAAAGACGCCGCACTCCGAGCGGACGGATGACCGCTCTAATGCTTAACCAGGTTAGCGTGAGAGGAAAATTACCCTTTGACTTTGAAGAAAATCCCATTATTCGCTGGAAATAAATCCAGGGGTAGCATTTGGCTGGGCATCACGGCTCAGAACGACCAGACGTCTGAAGCTTGGTGTCTATAACAAAACTGTCACTACTAAGTGCAAACTATGAACCATTAACATTCATTAGTGTGTAAGCAGCCTCACGCTCCTTAGGGCCATAAAAAGGAATAATTCCATGTACATGATGTGTGTTTCAAGCTCGAAATAACAGACAAAGAAGTAACCCCTGCGAACATTTGGGGGCGACTTGGGGACACACAGCGATGAGCCCCTCCAGATCGCTGATGTATTAGAATTCTGACTTCAGATGCGTCACTCAGACCTAAACTCGGGGGACAAGTCACACCAGATTATGCATCATTAAACATAGTGCTATTCACACCAACGCCATTTCCACCCCCCAAAAAAAAAAATGTTTTAACAACCTATCTAAGAGCATAAAGAAGTGGAGACTTGGAGGAGCTGACTGGAAAGTGCGCGGAGATATTTAAAGCGGAGCCGTACTTTGTTATAAAAATGCCTCCCCTGGGCTGTCTTTCAGCACTGGCTGCAGGCACTGAAGGCTTTCGTCAACTACGGCAACACCTCTTAGGCTCAAAAACTTTGAATGGCAGAAATATATTGCAGGGTTTTAGGCACTGATATATCTGTCACCTGGAGACATAAGGAAAAAAAAAACAGTGCAAAAAACCACTCCTTGTGTTTCATACCTTGATTATTTTTATTTTTAAAAAAAAAAGGAAAAGTTTCTCAAGTTCTGCAGAATGATGATGGGGTGCTGCTGCGGCTAATAAAATGGCAAAATTACAGAGCTAGCGGTAAAAAATAAAGTAAAAATTTGGGAGCGGAAGGGCCGCGTTTAAGTTGGCCTATTTAATACTCAGCCGAAAGTGGGATTTGGGCCCGCGCTGTGTTAAATAGGGCAGCTGAGCTGAGCAAGCGTTCGCAATATTAATTAAATTGTTCCTGGAAACATCAAACAGATAATTAAGAAATATTTATCAATTAATTTATCCCAACAGCTATTAAACAGATATTAACCCCATTTGCATAATAGGCAAGCATAAATATTTAATTCCGGCAAAAGTTTTCATCAAATGCCTTTTCCTCCGTTTTATTAACTTAATAATCTCGCCACTGTTTCGTAGCGCTTCTATCTGCTCTGTTGTGCTTATTATTGCTTTTTTTTTTATGCTGAAAGACATAACCGATATATTACAGCACGTTTTTGAAGTCTCCTTAAATGTGCCGCCTGCACTCAGAAGACAGGGGTGTTGTCTTTGTTCCTGTGAGAGACGCGTCCATCGCCGTCCTTCTCGTTTGAGGTGCGCCAACTTCCAAGCCGTGCCAACGGGGCGGCGGAAAAAGGGACGGGCGCGATGTCTGCGTTGAAGAAAAAGAAAGCGAGCGAGTTACAGCAGGGCGGCTGCGTGAATGATCAGCGCCGCCTGAGACAAGAGAGAATTAAAAAGCGGTCAGATGTTTGTCACATGTACGAAGGTTTGCGGGGCCATAAAAACGATGCTTTAAAAGAGTTCGGAAAACCCTTGGAAAGTCCCGGAGAGGACGTAGATCTCAAGAGTGTTGTGTCGGAGAAAGCACTCGGGGTGCAGGGGGCACCGACGGCGTCACACCGGGCCAGGGCGGTGTCACCGGATGCAGGATCTCCAGTCCGCACGCGTTTACTTTGTATGATTTTCCCAGTGAGTCTGCAGGATGCCCTCAAGTGCATCCAGGCGCAGCCCAAAGTCGTGTTTCAGGTGAACCGGAGTCCACATTGCCTGTATGTGTTTCTTATATTATATTAGTGTTGACACTTGAACGTAGTTAAACACTGTAATATAAATATAATATAAAAAACACTGGACATTGTTTGACAAATGAATTAACGCAAACGCAGAAGATGGGAAAACTGCACATATTTTATATATAAACAACATCATTGGAAATGGATGTTGAGCTTTGAACACCGCGAGGAAGTTTGTTTTTTTGTTTTTCCCCACCTCAACGCGCGCCGCAAAGTTTCAAGACGTTTGCGGTACAGGGGAAATTGTTGAGAATAATCCCTAACGCACGGGCAGGACTTCCAGCTGAGCATCTCTATCTCCACATCTTAATGCATCTGACCATCCCCAGCACTTAAGGGCTTCATTACATTAAACAGCTTTACGGCTGACAGTGACGAGAGGCAGCGGTTAATCTAATTCTGCCAATAAAATATTAGAGCCGAGTGCTTATTTAGGCTGCGATTAACGGCACCGTGGGCCACGACGGTTGTGTTATTATTCCGCTAAACTGGCTCTCAGGAGAGGCCAAATTAAATTAGGTTAAAAATGCTGTTGATTATTGCCGCTAATGTGTGTCGAGCACAGTCGCCGATAAGTTGTAAAATAAATCATAGTTTATCGTCGCTTCGTAATTTCAACATACTTTCGCCGCACGGGTGCGTTTTTAAACTTAACGCGCGCGTGGAAAAGCAAGTGCAGGGGTTAGAGAAAAAGGGGCGGGGCCGGGCGGGGGGTTGGGGGGGGGCGGTGTCTGCGCACGTGTGTCGACCGAGACCGACGTTTGCGCGCGCGCTCGTGCGTGTTCTGCGTGCGGTCGTGTCTCCACTCGCAAGCGCTTGCATTTTTTTTTTTTTTTTTTTTTTTTTTGCTACGGTGCGATTTGTTATTTGATTTATGCACTCGATACAATGTGTTTGGACAAAAAAAAGGCCAAAAAGAAAAGAAAAAAAAAATCACACGCCTGATTTATGTGGCGCTGTGTATTTTGTGTTGTCTAAGCCCCCTCTACATGGGTGAATATGGTAATATTTAGTGCTAGTCTACATGGGTGAATATAGCGTTCCTCTACATGGGTGAATATGGTAATATTTAGTGCTAGTCTACATGGGTGAATATGGTAATATGTAGTGCTAATCTACATGGGTGAATATAGCGTTCCTCTACATGGGTGAATATGGTAATATTTAGTGCCCCTCTACATGGGTGAATATGGTAAGGACATAAATTATCACTAAGTGTAAGAATAGAGTTTCAGGAGTTTTGTTTATGCAACCAAGCTGTATGTTTGCCTGGTTGTTAACAAAACTGTTTTATTTGTTTGAATTACATTGCAGCTGTGAATCCTTTTAGATGCTAGTGCACACGGAATGTTCTTTTTTGACATATAAAGAAGAGTTTTTAAGGGTTCTTGTGAAACTTGTGAAAATTGGTGCTTTTTGGTTGAGCCAGAATGCATTTTCATTTCTGCCATAAGAAATTATGTCTCAATTTGGCATCTAAATTGGACTGGGAATGAAACTCCAGTTTCCCACATGCTAGGCAGGGTTATTGCCTGCTGTGCATTCCAACCACATATATGCAGTGGATAAAATGATCAATTCTGTATTATTGTTATTACTATGCATCTTCAAAAAAATCTGCTATACCCATCCATATAAACAACAGTACACACTACTTGCAATAAGGATAAGTTGACAACCACAGGAAATTCAAGAAACCTACAAAAGAAGTAGCAAACCGAAATCCTGACTACTTAGATACCAGATGTTGGTAACCAAACCCAATGTTTGCATGACTCTTTGCAAGAGAAACAAGAACAGAAAGTTTAACACAAGTGCAGCCTAATGACTGCATTTCTACTTTGGTTCGGTGTATTAAACACACGTATCTTTTTGCAACCCAGAATCAGTGAACTCTGGCAGTATTTGCTTTTGTTGTATTTCTTACCTTTGGTGTAGCCTAAAGGCACAGGCAAGAGAAACTTTTTCTCATCTTTGTTTACAATGTCTAAAATTCTTTCAAATGTCAAGAATGAGACAGTGCAAAAAGCGTTCTTATTCTGGGAAGAGGTGCTTGATCAAGTCAAACCCCTGTCTCAAACTCATTCATAATACAATATACACAGCATACATAATATAATTTATTGTGATACCCAGGCGAAGATGTGTGCAAATTTATTTTTGTCTTTCTCAATACATATTTTTAATTATATACATCAAATATACATTTGTAATGGAAAGATTTCAGAATGACCTGATTGGTAAATTGTATGTAAAATTCCCTCACACAATAAATACTAAGAATATAAAATATGTGCAGTTATTTCCCATGTCTTATGGATACACTAATAGTGCAAACACACCAACAGTAATTATTTTTGATGCCAGATTTTATTAAATACTACTTTATTTACAATGTTTTCCCCAAACAGGACATCAAAGATAATGTACGAATAAAATACGATGGTCCTGAAAATTATTAAGATAAAAAGCATTTTTCACTGAAATTCAAACCAATTAGATGTATCAGAAAAATCCCCAATGAGCCATCCAGCGAGAACTGTGAGCCAGACTAAGACATTCAAGAATCGTGTTTCCTACGAGTAGAATTTTTCTTATGCGAAAGAAGCCAAGTTCACCTGGGGAATGGTTTCGGGGAATGGTTGATGGGAGACATCTTTATTCATGTTAATCTCCCTGACACAAATGATCAGATGAGAATTAACGTATGTTGTTACAACATCAATTTTACCATCAATTTATCACTTGTGTCACCGGGTAGAGAATCTTGTACTTAGCTGCCTCCCTGGATTGAGACTGAGCAGCTGCTCCCCACTAGGAAATGGCCAGAAGAATGTATATGTGTAGAATGTGGAAATCTCAAGTTCAATTTCTGGTCCAGGAATCTCACTGCTCTCCAAGGAGTCCTGTTATTCAGGACTGAGATGTTGCCTGCGTTACTGAGGTCCGTGATGAATGTTGGGGACAGTTCAGCGGTAGGTGGGCCACTGGGACCAACCACACATGGACGATAGTTGATAATATTGACTTGATAGTATTGTGCTGCAGAAGTAAACCCAACGAGAGAGGTTGCATGAGACTATGTAACTATGCAAGCTACTGCAAACACACCATTCATCTTGACCGAATGTGAAATGTGACAAGCTAGTGGCCTGACTATCCAATCCAACGTATTACCAAGCAGGGTTCAACTGACAGCAAGGTTCATACAAGTGTCCGGAACATAGTGTTTGCTACGTGCAACCTGCTCACAGATGTCCAATAGCTGTTTATTACTTGAGCTCAGAAACAGCAGGTCTTTCCTTCCAGCCTGATATTGTTCCTGTTATCCCCATGAGTGTTGAACTCCTCCAGCAGGACTTTAGAGAAGCTTGCCAACTGCCAACACATTTTTCTCTCTGTTATGCACAGCCATATCGACTTTCTCATCCACCATGCAGAACTCCAGCCCCACCACCTTCAGCTATGGGTTTGTGAATATCTTCTCTACCACTTGTGAATTTTCATAAAGAGGAACTCCATAACAGACAACACCACTGCAGATTAATGACCTTTGTTTCAGAACCCAATGTATGTGTAAAGGTGACACCAACTATATGTAGCCGGTTCTTTCCATCTCCCACACCAACTTGAGCTCCTTCCCCACCAGAGAGGTCATATTCCATGTTCCCAGAACCAGTATTGCCTCCCATATCATCTAGCCATGTCATTCATACCTCCCCCTTGGTTGATATTACGCACAACTTCAACCTCTTACCTGGTGAGCCCACAAGAAGGCCAGACATTGTCACTTTGGGACACAACCAGGTTATGTTGGCTGCCTGGCCATCAGGAACTTGCCAACAAACACTACCCTCAGGCCTGGTTCCTGGGGTGGGTCCTGGAACCCTTATAGAGTTGGGTTACACGTAGTTATTTTTGGTGTAGTTATGGGGGTCCATGCGGGCCTTTCTTTGACCAAATGCTCCCCCAGATCTCTTTATCAAGGGACAAACTTATCAGGAACTCTAAGCTCCAGACAACATAGCTCCTAGGTTTACAAGGACATGCAAGACTCACCATTAGAGCAAAGTGGTATTCCTCTGGTAGGTCATTTCAGCTCACTTTACTTTACATTATTTCTCCACACAACACTTTTCTAACCAGTTTTGCAGGGAATGACAAAGGTTTGCTCTACTGAAATTGTAGAGTTCACTGGCTGGTAGATGAGTAGAGGAAAACAAGAGGCTCACCACTTCAGAGTCTGGGCCAGAAACAAACTTGTAGGGGTCCAAGTACCAGTGGCTGCCCTATGCTCCTGGGCATTCTAATGTGGGGACAGTGATTCGATGTGGATTTATCTAATAAAAAGGAATGTGCATAGCTGTCAGTACTGAGCTATAATCTAGGGAAGATAAAAATCAGCCAGAACCAATGTTGCTGAACCCTCCGGTTGAGGTATGCAGTCGGCAGATTCTGGCTACACTGGTTCCACTGTAGGCCTCGCCAGAGAGTGAGGTCAAGATAGGTCTATGATTCTCCATTTGATATGTCATGCTCCACCACAGGGTACCAGTGAAAGACATAAAAAGGGGTTGCCAATACCAACATGATTATAGTTTCAAGGTTATTATACTGGTAAAAATGAGCAAGTGCATACATTAACAATTATTCGAATGCAGGTATGCAGAGGTATGGCGATAAGTTCTACACCTGGATTTAAAGGCTGAGCCAGGAGAAACATTCTGACACCATTTGCTAGATTATTTCAGAGCCTGGGACCACTACAGGCTAGACAACCTCTGACTGAAATCTTATTAATCGTAGCTGCTTTCAGGATACATTAAAAAGGAGCGTTAGAAGTATCTGCTCTAAATTTAACTGGAAGTCAAATACTTAGGAAAATAACCTTTGCTTGCCTTTTTTTCTCCACTGCAAAACCGAGGTGATGCAGCACCATGAGACAAAAAATAGGTTTGTATCAAGAAACGTCAGCACAGCTAAAGTTTAGTCCCTGACAATTATGTAAGGAAAAATATACAGACTGCAGCATCCCCACCCACGTGTAAAACGGCATAAAATATTTAGAACAGCCTTTGAATGCAGCAACATTCCTAGTTTAAGCAATGCTACATGCAAGCTATAATTATTATAGGCAGCACAGCAGATAGCGCTGGTGCCTCACAGCATTTGGAAAGTGTAACTGGACAAGGGTTCGATCCCCATTTGGTCTGTTTGTTCCATTTCCTTCCTATATTTGTGTGTGCCCATCCCCTCCAGCTGTGCCCGTTTCCTCCCACAGCCCCAAGGCATGCATTACAGGTGAATTGGTCGTGCTAATTTGCCCATATTGTGTGCGTGCTGCATGGCTCTGCTTTACAGACGGGTGGATAACTGTAGTAGGGAGTTTAATGCGATGTATTTAAATCACCTTGCATAATGTTGCAAGCTAAATATTAGCTATGATCAATGTACCATGCTTTGGAGATAACCACCTGCTAAATAAATACAACTATCAGTGACAACATTAAAACCACCTGCCCGTATTGCGTAGGTCCCCCGTGCCACCAAAACAGCTCTGATCCATCGAGGCATGGACCTCACAAGGCCTCTGAAGGTGTCCTGTGGTATCTGGCACCAAGATGTTAGCAGCAGATCCTTTAAGTCCTGTAAGTCCCTGGATGAGACTTGTTTTTCCGGCACATCCCACGGATGCGCGATCGAATTGAGATCTGGGGAATTCGGAGGCCAAAGCAACACCTTGAACTCTTTGTCATGTTCCTCAAAGCATTCCTGAACAATTTTTGCAGTGTGGCAGGGCCGCCGCTATCGTGGAATACCGTTGCCATGAAGGGGTGTACGTGGTCAGCAACAATGTTTAGGTATGTGGTACGAGTCAAGGTAACAGCTACATGAATGCCAGGACCCAAGATTTCCCAGCAGAACACTGCCCAGAGCATCGCACTGCCTTCTTCCCCTATTGCATCTTGCTGCCATCTCTTCCCCAGGTAAATGACACACACGCACCCGGCCATCCACACAATCCAAAAGAAAACGTAATTCATCAGACCAGTCCAGCACCGTCCTCAAGCACACCTCTGACGGGGGGAAGTGCCAGTTTTTTCATTCCGCTGCTTCAATCCTGCTGACATCTTCTCCACTCACCATCAGCTGAGCTGTTGCATGATCCCACTTCTCACACCAACGTAACAAGCGTCAGTCTAGCCTCAGATTGAGGGAATAAGGACACTGCGCTGCTCTCCACAACACAGACTTATTAAACACTGAGCAGCAGGAAATCGGTAGGAAATCAGCAGGCACGGCAAATAGAACAGCTGCTCTTTCAGCCCTCATCTTGGGGCCACTAAACACCCCAGGCCTCTCCCAACTTACTGGAACCGTGCAAACCCCAACAATCAAACACATCAACACATCAAAATTAAATACGCATAAACACAATACACCAAGAACCACCACTAGGGGCGCCTGTCCGTAGCGTCTGACGCTAAAGTATGTATAAGTGTAAAATAAATAAATAAATAAACAAACAACACTACTGTAAACCAATTACTGTAGACCCAGCTACACCTTGAAAGAGTCTACAGCCCAGTTGTCCTACCAAGACAGGTTCCGGTTAAAGATGCTCTGCCAGTGTGTCAAGTCCAAACACTCACTCAGCAGCAAGATGGTCTGAGCACCTCACTGCTGGAGTGCCAGTCCATTGCAGGTCTCTGGCAGCGCATCACTAAGAAGTCCTTCAGTTGCTCTTATTTCTCAGTTCAGTGGGGAGCTGAAGGTAACGTTAAAACTGAGGGCAGTCCAGGCTTTAATAGTTTCCACTGGTTTGATCTCTGACTTTACACAGAACAAAGGACTGCCAGTGGAAAGATTGTACAACAAGCTGCATATTTAGCAGTTATTCAATAAAATTTCCGCACAGTGAGCTGCGCGGAACATTTCTTCCACTATACGGGTAGCAAATATCAAAAAGCCGCTTTAAAAATATCACTGTGCTAGACTAAAACGATGTACCTAATGCCTTTAAATTTAATACCATCACGCTGGACCTGTGTGCTTCATTGGGGCGACGCAAAACGCTACTTCGTCCTCCTTACGCGTGGACAGAAGATTTAAGCAGCTTCTTGAAAATGAGAGAAATTATACATGCAGCCACACAGTATGGATCTAAAGGTGTTTCTCGGGGTGTTTTATGCGAATAAGGGTAAAAATACAGTAATGACACCCTATTTGTGTCAGAAAAACTCAAGGGAAGGGAAAGAACATCTTTTCACCGTAACTCCGCATGTGTGTGCCAGTGATGGGCAGACACGCTTATTGGAAACAGCATTTCCTTCCTCCCACAGAAAAGTGTAAAAGCATTCCCGTTTGATTCAGATCAATTGTATTTTGATAACTGTAAGCATTTTTTGTAAAAATTTCCCTTGCACCCCCCTCCCCCCTCCACCCCACCCCTATGACACCCCCACCTTCCCCAGGGGTGCTAAAACTCTGGTGTGCAACTGACAACAGAGGCAGTAACAACAGCTGCCTGGTGCCTGCTAGTCTGGGTATTTTGCCACTTGAGTCTTGTCAGTCACATCTTCCCTAATTAACGAACATCTGCTTTCTGTTTCCCGTTACACCGCATCGCCAGCTTGTCTCATCCCATTCCTTGACTCCTGACCTCCCAGGAGGAAGCTACTGTCAAATAAATAAATAAATAAATAAATAAATAAATAAATAAATAACCACGGACGGAGGAGCCTTTTAAACTCCGCTTACAGTGCAAATGTTAGGTTTGTGTTCCTAAAAAGAAAGAAAGAAAAAAAAAAG